>JALXJV020000014.1:9867330-12433580 GCA_024633595.2 Lepomis macrochirus | reverse complement strand
GTAATGTAGGTGTCAGGTTTTGACAAGGATGAAGAAAGCGTTCAATAAAAAAGATGATACCTCTAGTTTTGCTACATCGACTTTGATGGGACCTTCACCAAAAAAAAGAAGAGTCACATGATAATGACAGTCAAAAGATCACAACTTGTGAACAATGTTTTGCATCTCAAATTTATAAAACCATCTGTCAAAAAATATGGTATTAGAAAGCTTTCAAGCCACAGAAACTACCAGGAAATCCTTAATAATTTAATAATACCTTACAAACTCACATACACAAGGAGTTTACAGATGCTTAACAATAGTTTTATCAATAAAATGGTTTTCCTAAGAGGTGTGACAGACTTAACTCTGAGCAAGAACATTGTGTTTCTTATTTTATTGTGATTTGTGCAGCAAAAGGAAAGGGAAATGCTTTAAGGAATCTAATGCAGTGTTCTTTCTAATAAGCCACTGTGAAAAGGTGGAATCTAACTGTATCAGAGGTCAAATAAAGTTGCACAGTTGTTATCCAGGTTCAATAAGACATTACTAATTATAAACATCACAGCAGAGAATAAATGCTGTGTCTGTGGTACTGTAAAAGGGACAGTCTTTATTGGACCTCTTGGTAGCATGGCCTTGATAAGCTTTGTGGAATAATAATGAGTGCATCTGTTCTTCACACACAGACAGCCAGGTGATGGTTAGGTTTTTGTATAATAGTAGGGCAAGTGATTCCATTAGCATCCATGATGGATCTCCTGGGGTTATTGAGGACAGAAAACCTGTATACTGGTTCTGCCTTTTCCCCCTGCTTTTTTTAATCAGCTCAATGTCTGTTTCACCATGATGCAATACAGAGACTCTTTTCCCAGTCTGAACCAAAGGTCCATGTGTTTAGTGTGAGGCAGGCTAACCAGACCTGATAAAAGTGGCATTAAACCATCAGACTTCTCCCCTCACACAGCATCCACGTCCACATCGTACAAATTACTGCTCAATTTGGCTGCAATCATGCTCTTAACATGGAGCTGGTTTGGAGAGGAGCTTTTCTAATTATGGGCAATCTGTAAAAGATTGTTGTTGTGATTACAGCACAGACATATGCCCTAGTGCAGAGTACATACAAACTAGACACCAGCATGATAAAAGCCCAAAAGAGACAACAAACAGCCCATGTTACTGCCTTACCTTTTGGAAGATTGTTCTAAATATCATGTTGATATACTGGATGTAGTGTTTCAAATGTGTATCTCTGGTTGTGAAGTTTTGACATTAAATTATAATGGGAAAAACTAAACTGTCAAACACATTTACTAAAGCACTTCTATAGAATTGAAGCGTCTCAACATATCTTACAGAAAGGCACAGTATGATGATTGGGAGTTGCAGTGATTAAACTTGGACACATTTCCTTTCAGCAATCATATCAAGAATAGCATAGAGACAAGATCAAAAAATCTTAATTATAATTACAAAATTACACAGGGTACAATGAGGGCACCCAGTCTGATAGTGATAATTACAGACATAAAGGGCAAATAAGAAATGTGGCATTGTGAGAAGCTCAGTTCTGTCACTCCACAGCTCATCTATGGATGACTGTCTGTTTGCATGTGTGTGTTCATGCATCTGTCTATACTGGAGTGTGCTGTTGCTACTTCGGCGTTCGGTGCCCCGATCAAGAGAGGCTGAGTGAGCCACCACTACTTCTTTCAAAAATCTGGCTCCATCTCGCCTTAGAAAAACTCCTCATCCACCCAAACCGCCACACGTGCCCTTTTCCTGTCTCCATTTATTACATAGCCATGATCCTCTTACGAAGGCTTCCTCTCCAGTGGAATACCATATGTTTCTACTTAAGCCCAATTTCTTGTTCTCATCATTCAAGACGAGCATTTGCCAAGCCAAAAGCATTGAGAAAGCCCCACTTCTGCCATTCTTTTTGCCCCCCCCACCCGACATGTCTCAGAATATTTCAAATCGCTGAGGTTTTAAATTAATTTACAGCCACAACAAAAGAGCTCAGCATTTGAATAGCATTGTAAGTAATTTTAAGTTAATTCAGTAACCTTTGAAATAGAGTTCAGGCAGCCACTAAATTGTGGTTGCTGTTGACGAACACAGAGGTCATACTGAGGGTTCCAGCTTATTCATCAAAGGATTAGTGGGATATCATTTTGGAATTGCTATTTTTTATCTAGTGGTACTCAAAATGTGTCACTGATGTGTCACTATGGAGGACTCAAAAAAACAATTATTAATGTGGTTCATCATTTTTATAGCTTCAATTTCTTTGCATTTACTCAGACCATTTCTGAACAGCAACTGTTGCTTTCATAATTAAGTCTTTGAGTCTCTATAGAAGATGTCTGTGAAAGTTCTCAGTCATCCAGGTCATCGTTATCCAAGGTGCGTTAAAATCAAGGGCTACTGGACTTGGATGTAGATACTTGTTTAGCCTCTCCTCCAACAAGCTTCTTCAGAAGAAGACTTTATAGAAGCTTTCAGAGGTACATTATGCAGGTAATTCCAGTGCACGGCAGGAGTTGTAAATTGAATTGTGAGCCAACCACAGCAACTACACAAAAATATTACAGAAATCCTCTAGCTTGTGATACATTATTTTGTTTCCACAGGGAGAACTCATCCAGATAAAGTGCTGAACATTTTAAACAGGAATGCAGCCTCACATTAGTAACTGAGAACCATCTGAGTTATTCAAACTGTCTTTTTTAACTCCCGCAACACACCAGCCAGTTCATTTCCTACATGGCATTTTTTAAAATCCTGTTGTTTCACAACCAACAACAAGATATAAGTGGTTTCCCTCATAATGTATTCAACAATATAGAGTATGGCTGCGGTGTCACCTCCTTTTTAGTGTGAATTTTCCCCCCACATTAAATGTAAGCTGTTATAGGGCCCAAAGGAGCTCAGTAGTCTATTTTCCAATGATGTTGTCAGCCATGTGGCTTACACCCCTGAGAGGTGAAGGTAATCAGCCTTTTCATCTCCAGAGGAGGGGCAATGTCGAGGTCCTGGCAGACTCCACATTTTCCTCAACTCTCCTCAGTGTCTGAGCAAAATATTGTTTTACTTATGTGGACCGTCTCTCTAACAGTGCTTAGTATATCAAGATGTGATTAATGATTTATCTTTAAATGCTTTTCTGAATAAATGTGTGTGTGTGTGTGTGTGTGTTAGGACTCTTACCACTCAAGAGCATAGAGGAAGAGAAATGTTGGACTGTCATCTGAGATTAATGACACAACTAAAGCTGAATCTAAAAAGACTGAAGATGGGACTTTGAAGTGTGTCATTTAATAAATGTTTGTTTTCTTTTTTGGATTATGAGCTTGAACAAAATTCAAGGGTAAACTAAATTCACTTTGAGTCCATGGGTCACTGGGACATTGGAGCAATTGTGTTTTTCATCTCATTATATGTATATATATATATATATATATATATATATATATATATATATATATATATATATATATATATATATATATATATATATATATATATATATATATATATATGGCTTTAATTTTTATCTATTGACTGTGTGTGTTGTTCTATTGACGTGAATGAACAGGAATCACCACTTATTCTCAGGATCAAAACCCAGTTTTAAGAAAACAGATCAAAATGCTAAATTCTCTCATTAAAGGACAAATATCCTATAAGGCTTTGAAATCAATTTTCTTCTGAGAGCACATCCGCGTTTGCATTTCTTTTGTGTAGGTGTTGAAACAATTGCTCTCTTCTGTGCACCTCCCTAAAATAGCAGACGTACAGGGCTTGTAAGAAAATTAGTCAATTTAATTTCCTTGAGTAATGAAAATGTCATGCACCATTTAATAAAACTGCAAGAAAAAAGTCTGCATTTCACACGTTGGAGATAGCCAAGGCCCCATGGATTTGAAAGTTTGACAGTTGCCCCTTTTGATGTTTTCTCTGAGTTTTGTTTCATTTTTTTCTCGATGTGATTTCAAATTAATCTCAACAGCTTGGATGTAAATATGAAAATGAGACTTGTTTGGTCTCCCCCTGACAACCCAGAGCACTGCTGGCTGAGGTAACCGATATCTCTTTCCCCTTTAAACTGCAAATTATTTTACGTTTATGAGTTTGTCTCATCTTCAAGGTCAAAAATGTAATTTTTGCTCTTTCAAAGGGTTATAACCTTAAAAGAGAACCTCCATCCTTGCTGATTAATGAGAGACTCCCGCATTTGATGTTTCAACGGTGACATTTTAAACTTTAAATATTTTATACGCATACCTATGAAAAAATGAAGATATGCATTCATGTGGAATAAACGGTATTGCAGAGAAGAAAGGCTGGGCTGGGTATCATTTTAATAGAACAGTTAGAGTGCAATGGTTTTTCTTGGTGATTTTTATTTGAGGTTTTTATGTGTGCGCAAGCTGATTTAAAGGCACACTAAATCATTGGGGATGGGGAGTAGTGGATTATGCATTTAATCAAGGAGTAGGCCTTGGGAGAGTGGCTGGCCGAGTCACCAGGGCATCAATGAGGGGTTGGCTCTAACATGGGGCCTATCCTCTTTGTTCCTTGCTGTAATGGGCCATTTTCACATCATTTGTAAGGAAAAAATGATAGAGCATGTGTTTCTGTACCAGCTGTGTTCCCACTGATCACTGGAATTGTGCTACTAATATAGAATACCTCTATCATTAGGTGGCAAGTCACTTGGACATGATCTGCATGAACACGCTCTTAGAGTAACATTTTTGCTTGTAGGTCCTTTTTGATAAGGACCTGATATAATCTGAAACAGATGTGGATAGCACACATGCGGTTCTGTTTATGCTACATTGGGTGCCTTTATAGTAATGGTTGTTGCTTATATACTGTATATGCGGCTAGTCTATGGACGTGGGGTATTACGTCATGTGACGAAGAAAGTATAATTTGAGTTTTATTTTCAGTTTTATCTACCATAAAGTGATAAGTATAAAATCCATAGTACTTTGTTGTTACAAACCATTGCAATAGAAAAATGAATAGATTTTGTTTGTTAATTGCCAACCTTAGCATTAGTTTCAAGCATTATAACCCACATTCTGGCTGTCAGGTCCTCATCACTCACAGAACTTTAGTAAAAATACTCTTTTTAATTGCTGAAATATAATTATGAAATTGGAAACAATCCAAATATTATCAAATAGCCTAGTATCAAAGGGGAGAGATTTTGGTGTGTAATTCTAATTTTCTATATATTTATATTGAAACTTTTGTTTCTTTCTCTTGTCAAACTGACTGTGGAGGAACTGAAAGCTTTGCAAATCGCACCGTAGAGTTTCCACAAATCTGTAGCGTTTGTCTTGGTCGTGACATCAGCCTTATCGCGGCTACCACAGTGTTCCCCATGAAATTGAAATACTCTGTCAGTGGTTTTGTCTTTAGACATGGTTGGTGCGTGACATCATGTCAAATGTCTTTATTCAGCAATACTGTACATTTAGTAAAGGATGTATGCATGTTTAAAATGTGCCTACAAAACAGGGTTTTTAGTTTACCGTGGTGAAGTGTTAGATTTAATGGGTGTCCTGTCAGCTTCAGGTAAGGTACTGTCGCCAAGATGTTCCCATTACCGCTGGTTCTTTGAAAATTAATATGTGTGCTTAATGCTTGATGACTTGCTTTCCTACTGGCCAGCAAAGCTTGATGTTTAATTTAAAAGTCACAGTGTGCTTTGTATGTCAGAGCTGTGCAACTGTCTCAGGTCTTAATCAGGATGGCAGCACACAAATCAAGGATGAATTTAGAAAGCAAATGGAAACTAGAATTAATGGTGCCAGCTATGTTTATACAAGATAAAAACTACATTGTAGCGGATTTCCTATATGTTTTAGGGGGGCCAGCCGGAGCCTTGTCAGACAACAACTGAAATGAACGTTTATAGTGAATGCAAAACATTATTAATGGCAGATCGCCACAACATATATGCATAGATATCATTCTCATTATCAGTTGTGTACAGTTTGTCTGACAGCTCTTCATTGGGTTGTATATAATGAAGAAGAAGTCATTTTGTTCTCACACAGCATTGTGTCCTAGATTTGGTCATCCTTAATGCCAAGACAGTGATTGTGTGTGTGTGTGTGTGTGTGTGTGTGTTTTTAAACATTAATTTGGTCAATTATGCAGCTTAATTTTTTAATAACCTCCACTGTTCTTGGCTGTGTTGTTAGATAGGTGAAATATTTACCCAAAGTAGGATTTAAACAGGGACATGTTTTCTATAAGGTCATGGTTTGTTTTCTCTTCCTATTTGCTCCTGTGGGGGATTAATACTGTCAATCACATTGACTGGCACCTCTCAAATCACACCCTTGCAGCAAAGTGGCTGATTTTGTCAGGGAGAGAATGGCGTTATCGGTAGAACCTTGTTTGGAGACTCACAAAACCGCTAAACCCGCAATTCATGGGAGATCTGTTTACAATCTGCACCGGCCATTGACTGCTAAACAGCCCGCACAGATCCATCCTGGGCCACTCCGAGGAGGAGAGGAGCAGAGCAATTACATCCTCAAACAGCAATCTGAGGCTAGGTCGGCATGCAAACAGACATCAAGTACACACACAAACACTGACAGATTCAGACACAAGCAATACGTTTGCTCAAGACTTTGCAGAGTCTTGTTAAGCTTTGGGTATGAATATGTTTGGCCTATCTAGTGTTGCACATGTACTGTGCAGTACAGTCATTTTGCTGACATGTAGGTATCTAATTTTACCTTCCCTGATGCATAAGCAGCATAAGAAACCCGAATCCTGATAGCTGAAATGTAACAAAATTTGTCACCAGATATTTTTCATGTCACACACTCAGATATTTCACATCATTGTGGATTAAACAGCAGAAAAACAATGTTTTGATTAAAAGACAGACTCCATAAATAAGCTTTGTCATTTGACACCAGAAAACTGGCAGCTTGACAAGTTTCCTTCTTCATTTGACCAGATGTGAGTCAAGTGTTTCATGCCTTACTGTACCTAAACCTGAAGAGGGTCAAATAGGGGTGATCAGCTTTCAACATTAGCTGCACTGAGGCTTTTACACTAGCTGGTAATATGGTAATTCTCAAACAAGCTAAATTAATTATTTGAAATTGTCAGACACAATGACATAATATACACATTCAGTTTTCTGTCTTTGTGGATGAATTAGATAATTTTCAAACTAGAGCTGTACTAAAATGAAACTTATGAATTGAATTTTGGTCAGAATTTTCACCTAAACCAACAACATTTGCAGATGTCAACATGAAACTCTGCAAACGCTCTCAGGACATTTAGTATAAATTACTATTGTGAGCCATCAGGGCAGCAAAAACACCAATTACCAACTGTACTGCTTGTTTTATGAGTTTGAGCAAGAAGGGAGACTTAAGCATGCCTTACCACGGAGTCAGTGAAGAACTGTAAATTCATAGAAAAAACTAAGCTGCATTTGCTCGCAGTGTTCTTCGGGTCTGAAACTGTCATTGACGATGCGTAATGTAAATATACTAAAATTACACTTTATTTGATTCTAGCCTTGACAGTTTAACATCTCCAACACTTCCAAATCTGAATCCAAATGCTGTTCTTTGAACTAACATTGAGCCAAGCTGGGAGATTTGCCTGCCTTACAAAGCAAGGTTAAAAGCTATAAAGATAGATTAAAAGCATTAGAGGCGATGTCAGTGGATCATTTTATTTTGCCAGCCCTACTGCTAGTCAGCATCTTTTCTTTTTTTTTGGTTGTTGTTAAAGGACATATGGCCTTTTAATCCAAAGAGGCTGATTGTTGTTTTTACAGCCCCGGGAAGTGTTTCTCGATTGGGGTGCACTAAATCATCGCTCTGCTCAATGCTTGCTAAAGGTTGTCCAATGGGGGCCGCGTAGTACGTGTGCTTCACTGAGCAGACAAAAGCAGCTACTCAAGTTTGGCTGTGCAGTACTGACTGTTCTGGTCATTGAAGGTTAAATACAAACCTACTTTAAATGTAGCAACAACACAGAATTTGTGTCCGATTTTGACATACCAACATTTTTGAGGGACTTATTTTCTCATATTACGCATTATGAAGTGCTGGATCATTGATCCCTATTTTTAAATTCTGCCTAAGACAAATGGGTCAGTTTAATATATTCTGTATGTCGAAGCGATATGTCACAATAGGTGTCAGTCACACTTTACGGTTTTTGAAATGTAAGCCCTATTTTGTATAGTGCCTTGGGCATTAAAGCTTGAGGATGATGCAAACAGCTAAGTATATTGCTTCATCCATTAAAGGTTTTAATAGTTGAGTTACATTATTGATTTTATTTTACAGTGATAAATACATCACTGATTGAAGGTTTTTCACGTCAGAGAAGAATTGCATTAGTCTTGCTTTTTGATGAGTTGAAATAGAGATGGGATGTGCGAAAGCAATAAAATCTGTACGTGTGACACTTAATGTGGGCATTACAACCGTGCTAGTACAGCCCTTTCACAGTGTTGTTTTAAAAAGCCGTAATGAGTAATCAGAAGAAGGAACTACGTAGCCTGAGTCTTCACACATTTTAATATGTTATCCAATGTCCGTTATATAAAGTCAATTGAGCCAAAAATATCTGGTGGAGAACAAACTGTAATCAGTGTGTACATGTCTTATATACTCTTATATAATTATTTAATTTACATTATGTTAAATTAAACTTCAGCAAAAATATTCTATGGAATTTATTAATCCACCTTTTAGACAAACAGTAGAGGGTGGCACTGGTCTCTTCACGCCAAAACAAGACATGATGCTGTGTACGGCGACAAAACAAGCTCTTAAACAAACAAAAATAAACGCATCTAACCATGCGCATGTGAGAATTTTTATCTGAATTTTGGTATTTGGAAGATTCAGAGTGAATGATGATATGTGACAATCAGTCACAGCAATTAGTGTTACTGTTAAGAAGCCTTTTTGTTTTCTCTCACCCATACAGAATGTCACAAATAAATCCTCACTTGCATTTGCATATTAATTGGATCTGAGACGTCAAGCATCTTTCATTAAGCAAAATGATCTGCATATTTGGAGACATAAAATAGTTTATTTCAATGTGGGGAAAAGAAGTCATTGAAAATTGACCGCATATGGGATGTAAACTTTAGCTGATCCATTAACCCTTTACCCCCCCCACCCCAACAGCAGATTGAACACAAAGCAACAACAGTCTGATTAACAATGGGATAATGCTTTTCACACTCAAACAATGCGAAGTCCGATGCAGGAAAAATAAAGCGTCAGCGAGATCAAAAGCTTATAATAATGTTATTATTTCTGTTTTGTGAACAGTTTGTAACTTTGTGACCCTTTTAAAATCAATGACATTTGGAATGTAAAAATAGTAGTGTTGCTGTTTTGCATTATCTAACTGAATTAAGCTTTATTTGTGGAATAAAACAAGGCAACCTGTGCATGCTGCGACATGGAAATTGTATGAATGTAGCACAAATTATTCATATTAATGATTTGCAATTTCACAGAGAAAAGAAAAACATGCCATATTTTCAAGCTTGGAAATTCTGTTATTGCATAAATCATACTTGTATTTGAATCAGCAGTTTTGTTTATCTTCTTTTCGGATTAGGCCCTGAGGGAACCCAACCCCATGATTATCGAAATCCCTTGTGTCATCTGCAGTCGTCTTTCAAAGTTATTCTCAATAGCTCCAACTCTGCTCTGCTAATTACTACGACAACCAACTTCCCTTGAAAGCATCATTTGAACATAATGTCCTATTGTCTTCAGATTGTGTACTTCCAGTGATAAAATTCTCTTTCTCTTAGTGCGTTCTGTTCTTCAAAAGTAAATAAAATCCCAGGACAATGAGAAATGCCAAACAAAGTGGACAGGGGGGGGGGTGAGATGTTGTTTGTCTGAAATCTTTGTGTGTCAGACACAACTATGCTTTGTTTGCTGTGTCTGTTGGTCATTCTAAAGGGAAAAGTGACATTGGTTGGTTCGATACAATTAAGGCTCACAGGCTGGTAATGGAAAGGCTGTGTATCGCGGGGTCTACATAGTTAGGGGCTAGACTTGTGAATAATTTGATTAGGTTGCAGGGGAATATATCTGGAGGATTATGTAAATGGCGGTGCCCCCATGCAGAATTCTTTTGAACTCTTCAGAACTCACATCTGCCGGGGTCGACAGCTAGACAGGACGGCTGCCTTCTTGTAGCCTGATTCCTCTGTGTTGGAGGAAGGTGTTTAAAGGTCATTTTCAGTACAAACAGACTTGTCCTGAAAGACCCCTCTATTCTAAAGAACTTCAATTTATTTTTTGTTGATGCCGTGCCATTATCATTTTCTTTGAGTCAACAATAGCTGAGCTTAGGACAATTATTGTTGTATACTAATTAGCCAGACTGTGTGCGTGTGTGTCACCAGTAACCTCTCGCACGCACTGTATATGTACACACTGGAATAGCTCTGACCTGTTTACAATATATTTAAGGTTATATCTGCCTCTCCCTCTGTGCCGCCTGATTATGAGATTTTTCCCCCAAGCCTTATTTGGTGTATTTCTGGGTGGGGATATGTTTGTGTTGAGCACTATGGCAACCAAAGTCAAGGTGACCAAGAGCATGTTGCACACATTAGATTACCAGAATAGAGGCAGGAGACAATGCAGTCAGCACAAAATACTATTTATCTGCAGCCTGATTGTAGGGATTTCAGAGACCATCCCTGGGCTGGCTGTGGATTTATTGTCTCGGTGAGTCTGACCACTACGCTCTTGGCTGTATGAAAGCAGAGGGACCACAGCTTGTACAGTGGCTTCTGTATATACTGTGTGCCGGGTCACAAACACCTTAACAAAAATGGACAAGTGGATGGCAGTCGTAATGTTGAAACAAACTGTTTTGCTGTTCCATTGATGGAAAATGTTTCTGTGAAGTCTTTTCTTTTTAAACCATACAAGTTGCATTTGGGAAACCTTGTTGGAATGTCATATAAAATGTTTGCCTTGTTTGTTTTGTTAAAAGAACTGATAGAGTGTAACAATGTTATCACTTGTACCATAATTCATATCTCATTTGAAAAGAATTTGAATTCCACTCACAGTGACACCATTACATTGTGCTGGGGTATTCTGAGCTTATTTGATCAATTTCCAAAAAACACTAAAATGCTCTAATATTAGCAGCTGGTTGAAAATCTGGCAGGCTCATAGCAACACATGTTAAGTAACTCTGGCAACTGCTCACTCGTGCTCTGTGGCTGCCATTGTATGTTCGGGCCTTCAGAGATGAAGTGTTTGGGACTGCTCTGCAGAAACTGAGGCAGTAGTGCCAGCACAGTAAAAACTTAATCACTTTGGCAGGCTGTGTAGTTGTGGGATTCAGTCTCACTCAACAAAACATGAAAAAGAAAACAAGCAGATTTTTTTTACAGCACTTAACCCCTTGGTTTATTGAAACTTCCTTCCACGTGAACCCCCCATAGTGTGATGGATATGTGAAATATGGTGGATGTCTGACTGGTGCTCATGTGTGCTCTCAGTCAGATTCGTCTCTTAGAAAAGCTTAAGTCCTGAAATATTGACTGAAAAGAAACTTGAAAAAACCTCCCACTTCCCCTCTTTGAGAATGCTTTTTTTGTTTTTTTATTCTCAGGAATGTATGCAAGGCAGTAAGCGGTTACTTCACCAACAGGAAGGATGATACAAGGACATACTGTAATTATGTTCAAAGATACAGATTCAGCCCAGTTTTTACTTGTAAAACTTGAGCAATCAGTTTTGGAATCCAAAAGAATCCTCTTTTGTGGTTGTCATGTGCTATTGAAAGAGTCTGCTTTGCCCCGGCTTGTGACCACTTGTTGAAGGGGTTGGGAGTGATTTAGGGAGGGCAGCTGGATAACAGAGATTTTATTTATCTATTCTGAGAGCCCTTTATTTTTGCAAGCAGTTCTCAGCTTGCAGTTGCTGCTTTCATGAGTTTGTGGCAGATTTTATGAATTGTGTGAAATGAGTGTGACTAAAGGGAGGAACAGCTGAGAGGGGGAATGTGTGGAAAAAAGTGAAGAAAATGGAAAATGCCGGAGATGTTAACTGGAGTGCAATCTGGATTTCTGCAAGTGCTGCTTGAAGCGCTAAAAGTTGATTTCCTTTGGCTCTGTTAGAAGAGAAGCGAAGGGAGGGCAAACATTTTATTAAGGTCAGGGACCTGGACATGGGAGATGTTTAAATGTTTTCCAGCGTCACCCAAGTTGGATTCACCACATTCATATTTTCCTGAAATAAATGAAATATTTTAGTAGATTAGACATGTTGGATCACTAGAAGTAGAAACTTCTCTTAACACGCCTTGGTTATTCGATAGTGTTTCTCCTGGCTTTGTGAAACCTCTCAAGGCATCGGAATATGTGATTGTTCTGTGCCGCTACGTGTGTGAGGATAGATATGGAGGCATTATTACCCAGGAGAGGTCAAGGGTCAAGCATTAAGCAAACTGCCTGCTTGGATCCCTGCATCAGAGATTTCACACTGTTGGCCCAGGAAATACTCCTGTGTCTTGTCTAAATAATCAAGGAGTCCTTCAGCGTACAAATCTGAAAACTGATAAATAAACACAAGAGACTGAGATTAAGAGGAAGTATCAGTGCAAGGAGCCCACAGTGCCAAAGTGAAGATTTTTCCTCTTAATTATAGATCAACAGAGTGGTGTTTACAGGGCCTTGCTCAGGAACAGGAATACCCTGTTGGCCGTCACGCCATTACCTTTAGTCTCATTTTCTCAGTTTCATAACAATGTTGTTTGACCTTCTACATAGGAACAGTTTGTTTTAACCTCATTCCTCTAAAAATGCGGGACAACAATGGAACAGGCTGGGGTAGGAAGTCACATCTCACCATATCAAAAACAGATTACAAACTGAAGAAAACACATGAACTCATGAAAACAAAAGCAGTGGCAATGAAAAAAATCCAAACCCACCAAGTTTTTTTGTTCATGATGATTTGTTTTAGTACTAGTTTTGCTTCTTACTATATGTGCTAATGTGCATGTACAGTATGTGCTAATAAAGACTGAAACACATTTATTTGATTTTCTTTGTTAAATATGTCTTCTACCAACTAACAGTTATTTATTTACCTTAAATTTATACAAAAGCACAGTGCGCATGGTAATACGTATACACTGCATAAAATGAACATAGTTATTAGTAGTGGCAGTAGTAGTACTTGTAGTAATGGCAGTGGGTTTAGTAGTGGAAATAGCAGTGGTAGTAGTATTTCATAGTCCTTCAACTCTCTTTTATCTGATCAAACTGCTATTCTCCTTTAGTTCCTGGCTTGCCTCCTGTTAGATTCTCTAAAGAGGGACAAAGTTAGAGTGAGCATTATCACACAAACTCAAAATAACCCCAGAACCCCAGTGCCTTATTAGGTCATGAATCCACAATGAGAAGGAAGTCAACAAAAATTTATTGATAGGCCGGTTCTTTTAAATCCATGCACAGGACAGCATAACCCAAGATAGTGTTGTTGGCCGTGGGCTTTACTTTGAGAACAATTAAGAAAGGTTTGGACACTTTTAGCTGGGTTTACTTGTGTTAGTAAATGATGTGTGACTCACAGTGTACTAGGCGCACGCACAGACATCTTATGTCATCGCCTCAGGCTTATCGAAGCACATCACCTGTCTGAGTAATTGAATAACTTCCCACGTAATTGGTAGTGAAGCAGAGTATTGAAGTTTTCTCTCCACAATTCTCTCTTATATTAGGATATTATGGTTTGAAATTGCTCTCTACTCATATAAAAGGCGAGCTACAGAACTGTTATTGCAGTGAAATATTATTGGAAAACAAATTAGTTCCAACAAGTTAACTACATTTAAATTGTGAATGAAAACCACGCAAACTATTTTGTCTAGTTTATTTATGGATCCACTTTGTAAAAAGCACCTGTCTATTCCACTACACGCCTCACTTGTGTTTCGTTCTATTTTTGACCCGATTCTGTCCTTGAAAAAGTCTCTTTTTTTCTGCATGTGTGTGTTTGTGTAGCCGTCGAATAGGGTTGGGTGTATGGCCTCACAAGTGCTCCAGTTTAGGAAAAGTGACACTTTGCCTTGAAAGACTCTTAGGGGCAGTTAGATAAGGAATTTAGTGGCTTTATCACAAATGCCACTATTTAATTTAAAAGGGTGAGGCACTTAGGATCTGGCACCGGCCTTCCAGTCTAGTGATAAATTTGCAAGAAAGTGGAAAAGATTGGAGCCTGAGAGCAGATTAGCAGGATACAAATATAGAAGTGACATTATAGTGGGTATTAGTCAGGTGCTCCTCTGAACAAGTGGCTGGTCCCTGATAGGCCTGAGAATGGGGTCTGACTGCAGGCTGTGTGACCAGGTTTCTGAACACACTGCTGGAGAGACTAGTAGTGGTAATGCAAGTTTTACTCTTTTTAAAGAATCAACCTTCATGTAGAATATTCATAGTACCTTGGTATATCAAGATCAATCTCAATTAGCTTTGATTGCATTGTGTCAGAAATTAGGCCATTGCATTGTAAATTGGTTAATTCTTTGTTTTGCTTTCTGTCATTATTCAATTTGTAAGAGTTGGCAGAAATATGTAGGAGCCTGAGCGAAAACAAAAGGAGGACTCGCTCTGAATTTCTCTATTGTTGTTCATGCAGAAACAGGCATACAGGCAGCAGAAATGCTGTGGTTGGTGTTCCCACAGTCATGGAGTAAGGAAGATAACACATCACATTATTCACTTTTTTTGACTCAGGGCTGCAAGTAACAATTTTTTTTTTTTTTATTGCCTATTGAATCTTTTCTCGCTTAAAGTGTAACTTGGGTATTTTTCAACCTGAATTACTGTTCCTATTTTTGTTCCATATTTTTGTGTATATGTAACAAATTTGGGCCGCCATTTTTTGAAATGGGTCCAGTATTGAGCAAGTGTGCTGCAGTTGGCAGCAGCGAAACAGGACTGCCAATATAATCCTTGCGGGCAATTGTGCCTCTTCAAACTGCGTCCTCTAAAGTGCTTGTTTCTGGTCTATCTGCTGCCCCGATTGGTTAGTTTGTGGTATTGTGTGACTTTGACCATAACAAAACCAAAAAACAGCAACAAAGTCACGCAATAACACAAACAAACTAACCGACTGAGGCAGCGGTAAACAAGCAGCTCCTTTGCTCTGTGAGATAAAATTACTGTTTTGATGTCAATGCACATTTGAGAAGCTATATTAGCCTATAGCATCAACATTGTTATTTAAAAAATGTTCTGTCGATTGACTAATTGATTAATCAACTTATCATTTCAGTGTAAATGGTTTGTCAAACAGACCCTCTGACTTTCTGTTACTTTAGCCTGTTAGAGAAACAGTTACAATCTCAGGTTGCGTTGCAAGCAGTAGGCAAAATGAAAGATGGCCGTTTCATTAGCATTAGACAAGAAACTACCACGTAGGTAGGCCAACCAATCAGCAGGAGTTGCTAGTACAGTGCCGAGGAAATGATCCCCAGCAGACCTCCTACTTGAAAACACTGCTAGTTGCACCTGGGTCTCTGCATTCGTGGAGGGGTGCTTAGTTACTTCTGTGCCACCTGGGGGCCTACTTTGTCCGAGCTGCTACTGTGGGTTTGTACTCCACGACAGATGATTACAAGACTGAAAGTACTGGAATCAGAGTCCGGTAGGTTTGAATTGGTCCATCACAATAAGGGCAAATGGCATAAACAGCAGCGTCCTTAGCATCTCAATGGAGGTATTATTCATGGTAAAACATGCTAATGTTGCACTTGCTATTTTCAGATGCAAAAGAGAAAAGATTATTTTGAACGCTAAACCTAGATATAGGAAACCAGCTGAAATCGTGAATCATAATCACATTGGGGTTTTTTCTGGAGCTTTCCATTATAAACTTTTATGACATTCCCTTAATGTCCGTATCTGCTCATACCCCACTTTTGACTTGAAGCAGCAAGTTCACACCTGTTCTTAGGGGGTTGTTAAATAGCACTCTTGGAAACAATGGAAAGGTGAGGAAATAAAAGGTGAGAGAACGTACATTCACCAAGGAACATAGTTTTAACACAGTTTTCAGAAAATATTGATGATACTGTATCTAATAATATTATGATGATTATTAATGGCACACATCACTAATTTCCCCATTTATCATCTTTTTTCTCATTCTCTACCGGTAAGCCAAAATGCCCCTGAGTTTCTATCCTTATGTACTTCTGATCCTCTAACATACACTTCTGTTTTGTTGCTAAACCTTCATTTTTTCCATTTGCCCCCACCTCCCTCTCTTCCTCTCTACCCTCCTTTTTTTGTTGCAACAGTTGGTGTGTGTTCGTCTTGGCAGCGCTCCATAGACTGTTTGATGTGGTTTCCAGAAGTCCTGAACTGCAGTCCCTGGCCACTCTTTCTGTCATCGGTAGACCTGCTGTCTCTTTAGCCTCCATTGACTCCTTTTAACCTCTTTCTACCTTCCTCACAGTGAAGCAGCTGCTTTCCTTCCCACTGCACATTTCTACATGGAAATGATCTGATTCCCACTGTTTGCTAGTAAACTGGATTTTGCTGTGGGCTGCATACACAAACGTATCCTTACAGATACAGTTTGCTCTGTAGTTGAGCATATACTTCATTGACGAACATCTTCCAGGCTCTGTTCCAGACACTCAAGAAAAATTAAAGACGGCTAATGTTTCCCTGTTGTAAATATAAATTATGGAGTCCTAAATTTATGATTTGCTTTTTAAGTCATGAGCCACCCAAGAGTGTATTTTTTCCAGCCCAATAATATGTAAAACTAGATCAAAGTTAATCAGCTCTGTTGAACCCATTTCTACCAGTGACCTCTACACACTGTAATTTGAGTGATAGAAGAAGAGGGGGGGTGTAGAGCCAGCAAGATACTAGCTTCAAAGTGGGCCTCGTAGAGGACAGTCAGTGACCCTATATGGGCGCCTTTCCTGCATATACCAGCACGTTTAAAGGGAAACTGATAGGCAGGTGAAATATCTGCCACTTACAGAAAAGAGGCAGGGACTAGGGAGGGCAGACAGGACAGAATGGATATGGATTGGGTCACAAGGCTGACGAGGCCTTCCTAAGGAAATGAATATTCCTTGCAAAGTACACTTGGTGACACTTAGGTGTAAGGACAAAACACAAGAGCAAAGGAAATCCATTCCTCACTTTTATTTGGCATACAATAGCACTAGATCATGCTTTTTTTTTTCATCACGTAATACCTTGCATGCTGTATTAGGTTTTTTATGGAGACATTACTACAAAATATGCTGTGTTGTTCTGACACCATTTATTGTATTGTGATTTGTAGTACCAAGTAACAAATGTATTGAAATTATTCCGCAATCTCCTCAATCTTCAGTGTATGTTTGAAACTGAGAAGTACAGGGATTAATCACTCTACTTTTTTCATGCTCTGAAGTGTATATGTATCCACTTTCACCCCACCAGCGGAGATACATATTAATATTGCGTGGACTTCCACTTTGTATCAGATGAAGGCAATGTGGCGGAGGCAGAGCTAAACATGCCCAGGGGGCTGGAGTGAAACCGGTGTCTCATTTTCAGGGGCAAACAAACACATACAGGGAGCAGACATGGCTGTCACATCTCCCTTAGCTCCCCTGTCACCCCTGAGGGCAGCGGGCAGGGGTAACCTCTACGCTGTGGTGATGCCACGAGAAGCTATGTACTCACACCGGGACAGAAATACATGACCAGACATACACACATTTACAGTACACAGACACAACCGCGCAAGCATCTGCTGCGTCTGTCAAGGCTGCTGTGCAAACTTTATTGAGCACTGCAAAAATACTCTGTGCTGTAACATCCCTCTTGAGATCAGCGGTTTGACCTTCCAGGCTGAAAAGCAGCAGATTTAGTCCACAAACCTGGCTCCATTTTTAACTTTCCCAGATTGATCAGTGACTGTGCTGGCGCCGAGCAGCTGTATAGCTTTACATCAGCGAGGAGGTTTAGCGGTTTTCAATAGTATTTCAGGATATCCTTGCTGCTGCTGCTGCAGTTTTTGGCAGACTAACAGCTGCCACCAGCATTAGTGTACAAGCAGACACTTCTAAATGTTCCCCAGCCCTGGCCTCATGTGTCACATGGACTCCATCCAGCCTAACCCAGTTGCCATCCGCATTGGCTGTATTGGTTGAAAACAGTGTGAGACCAGCAATTTACAATATGCCGTAGACTATCCTTTCATTTTGGTTTAAGGTTAGTAACAATAATGTGACCAGTTCTGACGTTTTGGTGGCCTCTGTTTGTCCACAGAAGGCAAACGGAGTCCAGACACCTTTATAATTAGATGCGATTTATTATCACAGAGGAAAAGTGATTTATTACTTTTTTTGAAAAGTCTCTGGACCAAAGGGAAATTAGTTACGTAGCCCTGTTGCTTATAATTTGACAACACTGCCTTGAATTCACTGAGATGTAAAATTAATTCTTGCAGTTGTCTTCAATGGGACTTTCATGTTTGTCTTGCTCACAGTTAAAAATCTGAGAAAAATACAAATGATTGTGCTTGGCTCAGTAACTTCATTGTGCAGGGAAAAGAAAGCCAAACTGGACGGGGTTCAGTGGTTTCAGGCCTTTCGAGGGTTTGTGTGTCAGGATTTATGTATTTAATTACACACTCATTCTACTAATGTAAGTGGAGAAAAAAGGAAAACGGATAAAAAGCCCCATCAAGCCTATAAGCTTGTAGTTTCCCTCTTACTGAAAGTTGGCCACTGCTGCTGTTTAGCTCCCCTTGAACTGGTACTAATACTTGTCTATTCCGATTAGGATTAGTATGTGTAGCATGGGCTCAGGGACCCGGGACTCGTAATCTAATAAATCAAGATAAAAAACTCGGAGATTGGTTTACAGAGGACTTGGATTTACTATTGGCCATCTCAGAGAAACAGGGATTAACACAGCATTTGGTGCTGTAGCTGCGCACCCCCAATTCTGTGCATAGGGAGAAAGAGAGAGGCCGAGGGAAGGGAGGGAAGAAGACTTAGAGGGAGGGAGTGGAGGAGAACGGCTGGCTAGGGCTTTATATTGCCTAACAGACAGCAAGTTAAACTCGCTGTGACAAGGTCAGGTTAGTCCTTGTACAAAAGGCTTTGTTCCGTAGGCAGATTAAAGGTCTCTTTGACAGTTTTTACACTTTTGGATCATGTTGAACATGTTAAGAGTTAATCCTGTCTGTGAGGGGAAGAAGCCCGGTAACCACACAAATGAGAGATAGGTGCAGAGAATGGGGAAAGTGCTATGTTCAATAAAAAGAGTTCCACATACAATAAATAAACAAGTTTCACGTAATTGTCAATGATTACATTTTTTGGTTTATATTAAAAACAAGCTAGTTGGCCATTGGGTTTTTCTGGTTTTCACCATAGTCCCCCCTCCCCAATTGTTGAATTAGTGGATAGAAAGCACCAGCATATGCCATATCACATTGTTTAAAGAGTTTCCTACAAAGTGCTGTGGGTGCTAGTGAGTGTTACTGGGGGTTAAAATGAGCTTCAGACATCAAGAGGTTTCAAAGCTGAACAAAAAAATCTGCTATGAAATATGTTAATTGTCTATTCTCTACTATATTTGGTTATTGTCTCCTGAGGCCAGACACAACACATGATTACACCACTGTGTAATGTGAAGACAGTCCAACTGAAGGACACATATTCACATGCAGAATCTCCAAATCAGAAATGAAACCGATAATTTAAGGACAGGACTTGCAGGATGTCTCTTATTCACTGATAATGGAGCGGCTCTGAGCTGTTTGCTGAGATGATATGATAAGAGTGTTGGTTTTCTGGCTTCAAGGCAAGTCGTTTATATTCACAAACATTGATTTAATACCCATTTCATGAAAGAAAACAAGCAACAGTTTTAACAGATTTGTTAATTTTTTTTTATTTGCTAGCTGGATGGTTGTGAAGTATGAATTACTTGCTCGGCCTGTTTGAATCAAAAGTTTATATCTGATCTACAGACAGTTAGCTGCTCACAACCTATTGTGGACTATGAGAGATACAGCTAATGACTAGTAGTTTGTTCCTTTTTACCTCTAATGTATTTCAGCATGATCATTCTTAGCATGGGTGTAGAAAGAGTCAAATATTATTCAGAATATGTCACATCATGAAATAAATATATATATATAATTAGCTTTTTGCTTCAATCTAAAATCTAAAGTGCATGATTTGGAAAGTACATGTTGAGGAGCGTGCAAGCTGACGACTTGTTTTCCCCTCAGCCTTGTCATGTGATATAGATGTTAGTATCTGTCTTCGCATTTGAAGAGAGGCAATGTTTACAAATGTTGTATGTACTGTCCAGTACTATGTGTTTCTCTTTCAAACAATGAAGTGGTTATAATGCCCAAAGTCTTGTTTTTAGAGATGAGTTACATCTTGTTAGAGCAAATGAAGTATTAATAATACTAATAATAGTGTTAAGTATCTGTGGTAATGCAGACATTGTTAACATAGTTGCAGGGTAGGGCAGATCCTTTGTTCTTCTGCCTGGTAAAACATCCAGACTTGACTTGAAAAAGTATTTATGGCGGTTATCTATCTCTTGCAGTTCGTTTTCCGCTAAACGTTTTTCTGAGAAACAGGACAAAAATATCTCCACCTGAAATTTGAGCTCTTTCTATTTTCTCTCTGATGCTGGGGTTTCACATAAAGTTTTACATATCAAAAGTGGAATGTTCTTTCATCTGCTTGCTTGTCTTGTTAAGCAATATCAAACACAGGACATTCTTTCTACATTCACATATAAAGGTTGAAAAATCCTAGCAACATATCCCAGCTTGGGCAAAAGAGGCCTTTTCTTTCTTTCCGAGGGAACTGTTAGCAATATCACTGGGCAATTAGCAAGGAAACGAGAGAGAAATGGAGAAGCCAATTACTTCTGCGAGTTAGCTAAAGGCCATTTTAAACTGTGTGCCCATGACATAATAATGTTTATGGTAAATATTATAGTTGGAGACAGTGAGTGCATGGCGTGAGAGGCAAGGAAAAAAAGGCATCAATCTCAGATCGAGAATAATTTATTAAGATCTGAGATGCGGCAATTACTTGGAAAGGACCAAAAAGAAAAAAAAAAGAAGAAGCCAACTCTCCAGGAACCGCATACATGATTGCAATCTTGATTAAATCCCCCTGGATCTAATGAGTTGATTTTCTGCTGTTAATATTGCATTGGCTGATGATGGATTCGTTAAGATAATGGAACGAAGCTAAAATATAAATGACTCCCTGTCAAGGAGCAGATTTTCGTCATTTTCCGTCTGACACCTCCGCCGTGGGGATTTGGTGAGGCCTTTTTGTGTTTAGAACCATCAGGATCTGGAATACTAATTGCTCATGTGTGGACGCTTCTAATGCCTCTCCTCCTCTCTGCCCCCTCCCCCCCAACCATCGTCTTGGTAAATATCTCCTCCACATCTCGACACTGAAACAAAGGGACAGGCGCAGCTTTCAGTCTTTAACGCTGCTGAAAGTATGTCTGTTTTTACCACAATATAACATATTCCATGATACAACAACGACTTTCACTTCACATAACTAGTTTCAATCTTTGACACCCTGTGTTCAACTTTCAAATCACAAAAAAGAGGGCCAAATATTTTAAACCACTGTATATGTGACAAAAACTGCCAACAAAAAGAAAACATGTGAGCAAAAGGCCTGTCTTATCGACCTGTGCTTTTGAGATAAATTAATAATGTGGTCTCCCTTTGTTGCCGTGCAGAGCAGCTGAGCCAGTCTCCCTCTGTTTCAAATGGTCTGTCACTTAGGTCAACTGGAGGAGTAAAATATCCAATGCGTAGAATATTGATCCCATCTCACACATGTAGCACAACACTACATGTATAGTTTTTCTCAAGTGGTAAAGGAACCCAATGTTAAAAGTATTAATCCAGAGGTACACTACAGTGTGAATGTGCCGTCATTTCAATCGGCTAGGCAGAGGGTCATTAATCAAAAATGGGAGTCAGTATGTTCAGTAGGTTCACACAATTTTTAATGACTTGTAAAGTATCCAGAGGCACACTAGAGACGTTTCCAGTTGTCTGATAACTATTTTGATGATGATATGTCTGAATAAAAACTGCAGTTTGGGGAAAATAACATACTTAATGTAAATGATTGGAATTATACCCAAACATTTTGCTATAATTATCGTCATCACTATTGTTGTCAGGTTTCATGCTTGGCCTGATCCTTCCTTTGTGGCGATTATGATATTGTTACTTTTTCTGTGCGATATTACCGGGGAACCCGCCTGACTGGGCCATCCCCAAGGGCCCTTTCTTCTGTGTGTCACTTTTTGTGTCCTTTAACATGGTTTTACTAAAAAGTCTTTTTTAATCAATCAAGGAGCAGGCAGAAAATAGGCTTTGTCATGGCTTGGCCTGGGGTCGTGTGATGCCTGCTCTGCCCGGTGACAGGTCTTCAAAAGGGATAAAAAGGAATATTTTGGGGGGAAAACGGGGGTTTCCATGGCACTGGCACTTGTTGCACATGGATCACCATTCTTTGGTTCTGCATGAGACGGAGGTTTCAAAGGGCTGGACAACAAAAATTAGGCGTGGAGGGGACAGCGGGACTGTGGAGGTGGCTGCCCTCAAGCCCCCGACTCTGTCCTCTCCTAGGGGAAAGGGAGAATAGGAGCCTGACGTGACAGCATAAAAAGGGGCCTACTAGGTGCTGTCAAATATGCATGAGTAAATGGTCAGTTTCTCAGTCTGCAGTGTGCTCAAAAAGTCAGACCGGAACACAGACTAGGACACAAAGTACAGACCTATTCAGTGAGAAGTATATTCTTGTTGCGGCTTCCACTTCATGTAATTAGAGGTTGTTTCATGTAGAATGAGGTCACGTAAACTTGTAAGTTTCTGAGTTTATGTGTGGGAAATGAAACCAGGAAACTAAGACAATAGATTGGCAGTCATTACAGCAAAGAGGGTTATTATTTTAAACTGTTCTGTTCCGTTGAGTGCCTGTCGGTGTGTTCCTGTTATTTAAATTTGTAATAATTGAGTCACTATGGTGTGATGTATCAACTTAACTTGTTTACTAACATAAAGTTTAAAAGAACTTTACTGTGTGCCTGTCTGGTTTGCATGTTTATCACATTCAAATATGTATGCATGCAGCCATATATTTCACACATGAATGGCTTTGAGCTATTTTCACTTCTGTAAAGATGTTGTTCATAGTGATTACCTTTGTGCTCCACCTTGAATTCCTATAACAATTATGTATTCTTCTGTCTTTGGGTAATGGTGTTGTGAGGTCAAGGTTTTTGCGTGTCAGGAGTCCTTTAAGCAATTTGCAATAATTTCCATAGCATCATCACTGCCACCCTCAATAACAAACAAGGTTACACACATGTGTTGCTCTTTACACTGACACAATCGGAGCCGAACGTGTCTCAGTGTTGGGGGACTTTAGCCTTTTCACACTTGAATATAGGAGGTCAAAAGCTCCAGAAGCCCATTTAGCTGCAGGTACTGATCAATATTTAAGGATTTAAACATAGGAAAATGGTTGCATACCTCTGTCATACTATAATGACAGATGGTAATGTTGAAATTTCAAAATATAAGGATGAGCGTAGCTGCAGGTTATCATAACTTCTCTGTGTGTATTTATTTATTTATTTATTTATTTATTTATTTTGTTCTCTCAGGTTCTCAACAATGTGCTGCCTGCCTGTTTAAAAGGTTAAGGCAGTCGGGATATGTTCCTTGATGGGATTTTATCATGCTAGGCATGCTCTGTTTCCTGATGAATATATTAAAATTATTACTGTGCAAACAGAGTTTCTAATTACTGACCTGCTTGCCATTGTACTGTGCGTTCGGTATGCCCCCCCTCTTCTCCATGCCTTGTTTATTTATCTGCACCAGTGAATACAGAATAGTCTATGCAATGTCATTTCCATCCACATGAAAATGATTTTGAAAATGCCAATCTTGCCTATTATACAGTGTAATTACTTGTCTGCTTTTTGATTTTATCATATCTTCAGCCAGTGGGAAGATACTTGGAGAGGCTAAACATCTTAGCGGTGCTTGTCAGCTGATGATTTGAAGTGAAAAAATAGAAAAGAAAACCCAGTTGCAAACGAAAGTGCTATCTGCCACATGTACAAAGTCAATGATTGTAGTTTATTGAGGGGTTTACCTACTCTGTGCTAGGCTTCTCTTAAGATTCAGGCATTGTGTCAATTGAAAAGTATATGCTTGTCATGTCATACCTGAGTATGCAAGGTAGGGGTTACTTAGACAGCACTGAACTTTTTATTATAAGCCTCGAGACAGAAAACGTGGCATCAGCTTTGTAGACAACAGTAGTTGTCTTTGAGATTCTCATGGAATACGTTTTTAAATACATAGTCAACAAAACATTTCTAAGAAGTTATGTGAAATATGGGCAGATGAAACCACCTTGACGCATTCTTACATTATGATTGTGCATTTACCTTTGCTTTCACTCAGCAGGTTTTTCAACTCACAAGGCCAGAAACATAATTTTTTCAAGTTCATTTTGATTGTCACCTGCTGCACCTCTGACATGTCACGCACCTATTCCTTTTGAGTCCGTGCGTATACCGTATATGTGAATGTGCAATGCAAAAACAGTCACCGATTTTACTTGAGCATCTGCACTACATCATGGAAAAGGGCAACCCTGTTGTTTACTTGTCTGCCTGCAATGTTGCACAGGGGGTTGATCAGGGGAGTTGATAGGAGCTGCAATTTAAAAAGAGGACACTGCAGCTCTGAACAAAAACAATTAAAGGAAAATGAAAGACGGCCCCCAAGGGTTAAAAATAGAAAATTATCAACATGCATGCTGGAATCCACTACACCCCCCCACACCACCTCCCGCACCAGCACCCACCCCCCTCAAACTTACTGGGCCTGCATTGTTATGTATGATCAGATCTGCCAGTTCTTCCTCTAAGCTCCTTGTCACATTTTGACTTAATGAAGTGCAACTTAGAAGGGAATTGGGTTCATCATGCTAGTCGCACGATGCTCCCTTGTTGTAGCAAACAGGAGTGGCATGGGACCGAAGCGCTACAGCGCAAGTCGTTATCATTCCGGTCAGTCTGTTTAACACAAAATTAAACAAAGAACTAATTAGTGCCTCATGAATTAATAACTGCACTGTTGCTGAGAAGAAGTTAGGTTGCTGAGGGGAGATATAAAATAAGTAGGAAGATCAGGTTAGAATTATTATTACTTTTTCGGGGATGCATGGGCTCTCAAGGTTAGGAAACTTTTGAGAGGATTTAAGAGTGACTCAACTGGTTCTACCAAAGTCAGTTTGTGTCCTGATGTAACACTGTGTCTGGGTTAATGGATGTCATATAAGACACTGGCCCTTTTCTGCATATAAGAGAAAGAAAATACTTTATATTTTGGCCAGGGATATGATTTTAGTAGTAAGAATAAGGAAACATCACTGTGTATTCTTCCCCATTGCCCACTTTAACCTTTCAGTTATGTTCTCTCCAGAAATCTTTTAATATATGTCATGTGAGTTTTGCCACTATGACTTCATAGGAAAGTGACTTGTTTTCTTTTTTATTCTGCAAGACCGCATTGAGTCACTCTCAGCTAAGAAGTAGGAAGCTGTTTTTATTTATTTCCATCTAAATCTTACTTTAGGATTGCTGCCTGGAAGCAAATTATTACTGGCAAACTTCTGAAACGTGCACAGACATAGTTAACTGTACTCTACATCTGCTCGCCAAGCTTCAATGGGCTTTACAAACTAGAGCATCCCTGTTGCCCCTCACTCGGTCGCCAACCCCTTTCCTCCAGATGTGTTATGGGGCCTGGGTATCTGTGCACTTTAATAGTGTAGATTGAAAGGACAGAGTGAACAGAATTGCATATTTTCCTTTTGCATCATCTGGAAGCTTGCTACACAATGTCAACCACTGTAGATTAGATGAATTGGGTTAAATGTATGGTTTTCTCAAGAACATGTATGTGCATGCATATATGTCGGAATAATCAGTGTCTCGGTTTTTAATGTTTCTCCTTTGCTCTCCTTCTCAGATGAAGTGAGCCCCCTGTATGGAATAACTCCCCAGGAAGAGAAAACGAGGTAGGACAAATCCCCAACATGACTGATTACTGTCCCCACCATCTCCCCTGTTCATATCTACAACAATATCGGGCATCTTCATTAATCCCCATGGATCAATGTGTCTGGGGGTTGTAAAAATTGACAAATGACTTATTAGAATCCCACCGTTTTATTTTCCAACTGATTAACTCACAGCAATGTCGTACACTATACAGGCACACTGATGTATCTGTTTTCCAGAGAGGGCTTCTCTCTCTCTCTGTCTCTCTCTCTCTCACTGTGAGGGATCTATACAGAATAAAACACACCCTTAACACTGTGTATTAGAAACCCTGCTGCAACGACTCAAAACTAGAACATTAATGTGCTTTTGACACATAAGAACTGCCATTTTATTAGTTCCCTGACATAAACAGCTGTTGAGCTGTGGTTTGACTGACTGACAGACTAACCCAATGCAAAATAATCATCTAGAATTTTAAATGACATAAACTTTTCACTGGCAGTATTAAATAAATGTATTTTAACCACCATAGTTTCTCACAAAAGGGCCAGCATGTGTGCCATGTTCTGTTATCTATCTTGTTACGCTGTTGCATTAATTATAATTTGATATTCTTTTATGCCTGCTTTATGTCTAGATGTTGTAGCGGCATCATCCCACATTGTCATCTTGACAAAATAATATAATTTTTCCACTATATGGCATTTATTACTGTAACAGACATTAGACACAGACATCTAAGTACAGATGACATCCACCAAATTAACAAGAGTATAAAACCTTTTGTTGCTGATAAAAAATCTGCCTCTGTACAATTTGACTCTCGAGAGGACGCTAATGACTTGTGACTTGAAGAAACTGGGTTGCTTTTTTTTCTCTCTCTCTCTCTCTCCTGAGATGAAACCTTCTGTGCTAATGATGTTAGCTGGTATGAGCACAATGCTGATGTGGGAGTCTGTCATGAGGATGCATACAACAGCCCTTGCCCCTGGCCTCCTAGTCAAGAGGGATCTAAACATTCAGAAGTGACACCGTGGGCTGTCTCATGTCAAACCAGAGACCCTCACTATCACTGGGGGGGGGTGGCATGGCCGTGAATTGAGGCGGAGGGCTACACCACCCTCCTTTGTTTCTGGAGGTGTCACTCACAAACCAGAGGGAAGACACACTCCTTGCATCAATCAGAACCCCAGATACATGCCCAGTGCTGATGACACTATCCACAGATTTCCACATAGATATCTGCAGATCAAATTCTGTGCGGACAAACACCTCCTCATAAGTTTTCCTCACAGCGGGACACACGGATGGAAATACACAAAGACACCTTTGAAAGTCCCGTGAAGCAAAGTTAACTATGAGTCAACTGTAGTGCAGACTGCACAAAGTAACTTAAGTCTCCCCTTGTCTAACCACATAACAACAACATAACTGAGTACAGTTAGTGTAATTGGCTTTTGATATATGTTAATGCAACTAATCATAAAGGCCAACTGGCTCTAACACGGGGCTGGCATGACATCCCCCCTCTCCTTTTGGCTCCCACAGACTTGTGCTAGAGAACACTCCCAGAGCGGAGTGCCTCTCTTAGACAGTGGGAAGAAAATTAAACTGCCAAATTTGTTTTCATTGGTTCCAGGGACAATCTCAGGGGGCTTCAAGGCTTTTAATTGAGCTCACTGAGCAGAAATTTGTAGGGCTGCTTACCAACAACAGTGGTGTCTGCCTTTTATTTCTCTTTATAGGTCTCAGTGAAAGATCAGGCAGATTTTTAAGTAAGGTGATGCTTTGCTAGAGAGAAGTGTATAGTAAGTGTTTTGTATTTTAAGGCTCTGTTAAGGTTATTTTCTACATGTAGGCCTTTTTGGAAAACAAGGAAGTGGGTTTGGTAAAGATTTGTAATTGAAATTCAGACTCATTTTGTTAAGTGTTTTGTTGGCCTTTCAGGGTTTGTGTGTAGGAGGGAATGATCTCTAATAAACAGGGGTTTATTCAGTCACGGATAAAGGTAAATAAAGCCCACAGTTCGCCGTAGGAAAGATAATTTGTCTCACTCAGAAAAAAGAGCAAGAACTCATGAAACTCAATTCAATATTATTTTGTAACATAATAACAAAACGAGAAGCCACCTTCTCATTTTCCACACTTTTCTCTCTTCTACACTTTTTCTCCTTTATATTTTTCCAGTGTGTCAAAACAAGCAAAGGCTACATGGAAACGGCAGCCCTGTGTAAATATTTATGATGTAACATCTCCATGTGAATAGACTTTCCTCCCAATCCATCCATCATTACGGGCATATCGTGAAAGCCCACCTCCCGGTGGCGGCTCAGGGCCTTAGGAAGCTCAGACAGGAGCGGCGTGTCCCCCTCTCATTCAAAGTATTTGTTTTTCTTTTGACTGGGGGCAGCCCAGCTGTGAGGGCATTTCATGTGTCAGCCCCTCCGTTTTCATTCAGGCTGACTTCAAAGCCCATTTTGGTCCATTGTTTCTGTGACGTGGCTGCTGGACCCGAAAATGCCCAAACAGAAAAATGTGATGTAGGTCAAATTACAGCAGTTGTGCCCCTGAAAAAGGGGAATTCTTCTGGTCAAAACATAAAGCCCTGGTTACCGCCTAACCCTAGCTTTTGTGCTTGTTCTCATACCTTTTTATTTGTTCACAGTAGAGCTAAATGGAAGTTGGGAAATAAAATAAAAGGGCTGCAGTTTGACATGCTTGATAGAAAGTCAGTGTTAAAATGCTTTTTTTTTATTTATAACGCTCAGGAACAACATGTCAAGTAGCTAACTTGCTGAATATGTTATAACTCATATTTAGCTAGAGTCTGTACTGATGTTCTGTATTTTTATGTTATTTGCTCCAGCAAGTTTGAATGAGACTTAAGGTATCTGTTAGGGCTTGTGCATGCACAAGTCTTTAACTTGTGCAATGGTTTGAAACGTGTCTTCATTTGGTGCAAACAAAGTGGGATGAAGGACCTGCTGTATTTTTTCAAGCTCAGCAGTCTTTAAGGATGTGAAGGTGCAGTAGATTTATGAGGTTGTGTGTTTGTAGAAGTAGGTAAGTCTACTGCCTTACCTAAGTGGATTACAAGGTTTTAGGCTTTTCTCCTTGCACAACTTATCGGCAGAAAATAGGCGTTGCAGACGTTAGCGAAATATTGCCACCCAGACTCTCATAACATTATCATTAGCCACGGAGGATTGCTGAAATGTGATTAATACATCACCATTTTGACAGACTGAGCCTGAAAAGGTAATATGGATTATTACAATGGTTGTAGAGCTCAATACCGCCATCCAAGTTTATCCATTTATCTGCAATGATGAGACTCCTTTGTGTTGTATAGCATTGTAACATCTATCTAAATAACAAAAGATATCGCTCCCATACACAATTGTCATGCTGTTAATATTCAGCCCATGCAACAGTACACATGGGAATGAAGTGCTGAGACAAAACTTGACTCAGAACGAGGGGAAAGTCCATAGAACATTATGAGAATTATGAATCGATGTTTGAGCCTCTAGAACTGGCCACTTTTTTCTTGGCTGAGGTATCTGATTACCTTCAAACAAAAATATTGCTCCTGCATTGTTCAATTACAACTGGTTGAGTGCTGAATGATGCAATTCGCTATCTAAGAGCTACTTTTTCTTTCTTTGTGCGTACACTTTGTGTGTGTTTCATTTAGTTGGCCTTGGATGATACACGTTGAATAAATGCCATTTTTCTGTCGTTTCAAGTGCCTCTTTTCTCTCTGTGGATCCATTCGAGCTTTCAATACCTTTTCTCCCCCTCTCTTCTCCTGTCTCCTTTTTCCACGAGCAGGAGGGTTTTACTTTACTCCTTTGTCATCCTAATTGATTGCATTAACCTTTTGAGTATTGAATTTCCTGTGCATCACGCCGAGCACAATGTGGAATATTATCATAATCCTTCCAAGTAATGGACACAGGGCAATCAACAATGCTTTAGGAAAAGTACATCTTTGAAAGATGGAGCATCATATTATTTTCAGTCCAAAGACCTGGATAGGGTAAGACTGTTGAGCTTTAAGAAACTTTGTCAATAGGTAAAGTATGATTTTTTTTCCCTCCCCTCATCTATTCTAAAGTTAGGGGAGCTGCTTTTAATCTGTGCTATGTTAGGAAACAATGTTAAAGTTTCTGTGATTGTCTTTTCTTGATGAAAACATGAACAGTATGTTTTTCTTTGTATTTTTATATGAAATATGATTTCATGATACTGGACTAATAATGACTACCTGAATATCTACCAGCCCAAATTCTTGAAGAAAAAAATTTTTTTTGCATTATAATGTAAAAAGAACCCTTCCTTCACTTAATTACCTTATTATAACTTATTGAATTTAGTTCAGTTGCAATACTCTCATGACTTTGCAGTTTTTTTTAAATTAAAGCATTATATTCAAGTGACTAAAAATGCCACAATTCGCATCACAGTATCTCAGAAAAGTTGCATAAATTAGGCAAGCAATAATAAAAAAATTAAAAATGAGCTCACCTTTATGCACAGCGCTGGCTCTGTAACCAAAATCCTGGATACTGGCAGTACTAGCATATGTTTCCTTTTCTCGGAGAATGAGAGCTTTACTTCTATATGAATGCATGTCAGGGATCCCTGATTCAGCAGGATAGCATTGCAAGCCCAAAGGACTGTAGCAACTGGGGTTGTGGAAGCAAAAGACTGAGGCATTGAAGGAGTTTGGGGGTGTCATGGAGAAGGACTTTCTGTTGGCTTGACAGAGGCTCTCGAAAACTGTCAGGCAAGGCCTTGCCCAGGCTGTTCTCTGAAGAAATATGGATCTCGACTAGGCATATTCTACTCCTGACTGTGAAAACCTCTGTGGATGATGCACCTCTGGAAGTCTTGGGGGATGCCTTGCCTATCTTTCTGAGGTTGGCAAAATTCTCAGCAGTGGCAAGGTAACTAGGGTGAACAAGATTTGCCCTGAGATGTTGTGGAGGTTCTATTTTTTTGATAAAACAATGGAATTGATGGGTGTGTTCTAAAAATGTGGTATCACTGTTTAGCCTTCCAAAGAAAGCAAATGCCAATGCGATGGAAATGAGGCTCCAGCTGAGTGTCAAACCTCAGATTGAAGAGGAGAATTGCACATTCCTCTGATTTTTGCCAATAATGTTATTCTGTTGGCTTCATCAGACTGTGACATCCAGTGCAAATATTGTAGAGATTTGTGGTAGAGTGTGAAGTGGTTGTAATGAGAATCAGCACCTCCAACAATAGAAGCCAACCGCTAGAAGTCATTAGTGCAGTGACAAGCTACTGACTAGCCAAGCTGCAGTCACCACTGCCAGGCAGTTTCTATTTAGAAAGTAATAAGCTTCTTTAATTCTGTCAGTCTTGGGATAAATGTTACTTTACTTATCCTAAGAATAGGAGAAGCTAGTTTAGTGTTTTAGCATACTTACTTTTGCTTATTAGCAGTAAACCTAAAGTACAGGTGAGGCTGATGGACAAATACAGTTTTTGACCTGATGATGGCGCCAGATGAAAGGTCAGGGGGTCACAAAAGTTATTACAATTCACACTGAGGGGTGCATAAATGTTTGTACCAATTTCATGTCAATCCATCTAAACATTCAGTGCACTTAAAACCATAAGTTAACCTCAGGGTGGCACTAAGGAAAAGTCGGGAGATTGACAAAGACATTAGGATTCATCCTCTGGGAACCATGGCTGTCTGTGCAAACCAGTTCATCCAGAAAATGTTGAGATATTCAATGGGATAAGTAAAAACTTTGGGATGGAAATTGAGGAAATCATCTAAATCATTAGGATTACTCTTCTGGGGACCTCGAAAGTATGTGCAAAAACATCATGGCAATCTGTCGAATAGTTGTTGAAACATTTCACTAAAAACTAAAAATGTCAACGACATGATGGAACTACTGGTGGTCCAAAGTAGTGGGCTGCTCATCACATTTCCATCTTTAAAAGTATGCTGCTGGTGTGGCCCAAAAATAAATAAATAAATATAAATTTTTCCCAGACACACACACACACACACACACACACACACACACACACACATACATACATACATGCATACATACATACATACATACATACATACATATATATATATATATATATATATATATATATATATATATATATATATATATATATATATATATATATATATATATATATATATACACACATACGTATACACACGTATGCATTGCACTACATGTCTCTCATATAGTCTTGTTTTACGTTACAATTTAAATGCACCAACTCACTGATTAGCATATATTTACTATTTATTCTTACTCTTATTTACATATTAGTATTATTGTGAATGTCTTGTCATGATTTTTACCAAGTAATTTTGGGATTGCAGTTAAGTTTTAGAGCAAACAACATGAGTAACAGTGAGAGCACATTCAAGCTCATAATGATATCTTATTCAGGAGGATCGTGTGAGTGAAGTGATGATGCAGTAAAATGAGAATATTGTATTAAAGAGGAATATAACTTAAAGGTAATTTTATTTCTTATCTTCTTAAGCTGAGCGGTCAGGATAGACAAGCTTTAGTGGAAAGGTAAGCTCTCGATTTACCATGGCACATACTTTAATCTCTTTACCCGCTTTACAATTACCTGTTTTGGTTTGGGGGGGAAGTGTAAGTTGATTTTCCCTGTTTACTTAAGAATCTTCGCCAGAGAATTTGTTTAGCACAAGTCCACTCATATTAGTTTATTACCATCTGTCTTACTGGCCCAGATATGAATGGAGATTTGGGCAGGGACATTGAAATAAATTTAATCAGGCATTACTAGTATATTCTTTTATAAAACTGCACCTCTGCTACAACAAAAATATTTAGGTCCCAAGCCTAAAATCTACAGAAGACACTCTAAGGATAACAGTACAATAATAGCCTGTTAACAAGGCAGGAGGTAGCCTATTGGCCTATTGAGTTTAATCAGTTGCTGTAGCTTTTTTATTTAAACATGATGGTAAAGGCATAAAAAGTAGTTTATGTTACAACACCAATGTAACACCCATAACTGTCTTATAAAGGCTTAATGTCAGGAGGCTTTAGGGGTCACTAGAACAACACTGATCAGCCTTGAGCTTGGGAATTAGAGACAGCAAATCTTTGAGCATAACGTGACAACTAGGATAGTTTCAAGAGATAAAAGTGGGCTGTAACCTTTCCTGAACAATGTTTTATAAAGCTTGTAGTATTATTTTTTTTATCATATTATATCAGAAAAGGCTATCACACACAATACATTGTCATAGAACAAATGTAATACCGTGGGGATAACTTGCATTTGGACACTATCATATATTATGCAGTATATAGCTTCATAGTATGCTGGTAGCTGTTGTTAGCCCTGCAGTGGAAAACTAAAATATAGTTTATTTGCAATGGAATGAAATGTTTTTGATTATCTACAGGCTACTTAGAACCCCATATGTTTCTGTTGTAAACCACCTAGTTACAGTATTGGTGACTTCGACAGACTTTCGTGTCTTTCTCTATAAACACTAGCATAAATGCATTAAAGTAATTCATTGTTGAAGAACAGACAAAAACTGTTATTATGTTTCCCTGGCAACAGTAAGTATTATCTGGGTTGTGTTGATGAATTGAAGCAAAACACCCTGTATTTCATATCAACTCTATTATATTTTTCAGCTCAAAGAGGAAAAATCAATTGAAACAAGCTCTTATGCATGGATAGATGCTAGTTTTGATCAATACTATTTTCACAGGGATGGTGCCTTTGAGTTTGATTGAGGCCAGGTTATACAAAGCTGGCCAGTGGTGCTCAGGTCTAATATACAAATGTAGCTATTCAAGAGGGGGTACAGGCACTCTTTGGGTGTATCGTTTGGCACATTCACCTGAGTTTTATTGAACAAAATAGAATCATGTGATTGAGTGAGGATGTAGGTCAGAAAGTAGGTCAAGGTCAGTCAACACCACAAAGCCTGATCCTGTCCATCGTTTGTATTCCATCAAGCGTCACTGGTATTCCACTGGGAACCTGTGCCTTCAGTATATGGAAACTAAGGGCCCTTAGTTCAATTACACAAGCCAATTGAGCTTCAGAATATTGACATATCTTGGTACCCTGAAAATGTCATGGATAATGATCAACCAGTTCCACAGAACATGCTTTCAGAGAAATCAAGATCTGTAGGCTAGATGTGGAGTGCACTGAATTTGTGGACTGTTGCTATAAGGACAGGATTTACCTGCTTACAGGTAGGTTTGATATGCACAAGAGCCTTTGCTTTCTCCAAGGCAATGGTTATCACACACCTGTGGCCACACACGGTGGTCACAAAGATTATGCATATCATATTGTAAATTAGGTGTTTTGCCAAGGTCTTAAAAGGCAGGTTCAGTAGTAGATCTATTCATGTTCACTGATCACTATTAATTTCCATTAATACTGCATGGTTGCACATATATAAACTTTACCCTTAGATATAATAAATTGTAATTGTAAATTGTAAAATTAGATGTATATCTCTGTTCACTGGTCAGACGAAGCTGTCTAATCATTGACTATTGTAAGGAGGAGAAAGTTGTTATATATTTTTAGTTAATTAAGACTTTTCAAACAAAAGAAATTCACGCTTTACAGTCTTGTCAAAAAAGATCGCTAGCTGTGTAGATGGTGTGTAGTAGGATCCACCAGAACCGATGTTAGAGATATCTCAAGGACTCAGTTACGTCTTTGATCCAGAGAGCATGCAGCCTAGTTGTTTGGGCTGAAATTTACTAAACTGGCACTTAGATATCCCATGTCTAGCTGACCAAGGTGAAATATAAATGCAATCACCATTTTGCACTTCTGTTGCATTTCTGTGTAAAATCTGGCTGCAATTTCTAAATACTATATACCATAACTTTGCTCAGTCACAAAACTTTGGGCATTGTAGAGACAACATTTAGTTCCTTCTGTTTGTATTGTAGGAGCAGTTTCTCAGTCTTGCTCTAGTCAGCAACAGATACAGACAGAATCTTAATTCATCTAATCTGGTTACTGCTTGCTATTTTCAACAGTTCCATTAGAAAACTCCCGTCCTCCCCCACTCTGTCTCTCTCCCTTCACCTCCCACACTTTCTACCCCCCATCTGCTCTGACCTACATGGTAGTCACATGGCCCCGGTTCCCTGGCTTGGCATTTTATGGAAAATCTGCAGGAGATAAAGCCACAGGGTTTAAAGTGTTATCCCTGCCTGTCCTTTGAGAAGGGCTAAACACTGAATGAGGTGTTATTGCATCAATGCTGTTGGACACACACAGACAGCAAAGAGGATATCTTCCTCCCTCCTTCCCCCGCTCTCTGTCTCTCCCCCTCTCCCTCCTCAGTTTGATTGGATTTAGTAGAGTGTCAGCACTGTGACTTTGGGGGATTTCTCTTTCCCTGTCACTGTCTTATACATGCTTGCTTGGGTTATTTACTTAACTTGTCCAGAAAATGGACTGTGATCTGCAGCTTACCCGCCAAAGCTAGAGAGAGACAAGTGCCTCATGCTGGCTAAGATATGCTAGACAGGCACCTAGACGCTTGCTTGCTGCTCTGGCTTGCTTACTCCCTTGCTGGTGCTGAGGGCTTAGTTTTGCACTGTGACCGAGTCCCCTTCACACTGTTGTCTGCCTGTAAATTTTCTGCTGCCCTTGCTATTCAGCCAATTACAGCAAAAGAGCTTTAGCGATTTTTTTTTTTCTCCCTCCCCTTCTCTTCCTACTGGTGTATATTTATATATTTATTTTACAAGCGAATGACAAGCATTGCTGAAGGTTAAAAAAATGCTGAATTTCATAGTGCATATAATGTCAACTTTTTTTTTCCTATATCAGGACTAATCAATAGAAGTCAGCTCTATCTTATGCAGAACAAATACACACACTGCAGACTAATAAAGCTTCCTCGCCTGTTGCGTTTCAATTTTAAGTCTTTCTTACCGCTATTACCACTTGCATCTAGAAGAGGAGACACTGCAGCTTGATAAAATTATTTGTAACCCTATAGTCTTTAACAGTTACATTGGAGCTGTGAGTGAAGGACTCTTGTCATACTATTTTTAAAGTGGACTGCAAAACGAGAATAAAGAGAGAAAAAAACAGGATACACAAAAATGATGTTCCATTGTGTTTAGTATATATTTAGTTAATTTAAGTAATTTAAGTAAGAAGTAGTCCCTTGTTATGGAACCTATTGCACTGACAGAAACAACCATTGTTCTTAACATTAAGTGTGTTGTCATAAATACTGTGAGAGTGTCAGTGATAGCAAAAGTTAAGTTTATATTGAGTTTGCAGGTCTTATGGTTTGTCCCACTGCACCAGGTTTTATGCTGTCAGCATCCTCTTGACAACAACAATCTGCTCTGTCCCGTACAGTCAACCTTAGTAACTAAATATTAAATAACTGGTTTAGAACTATTAAGCCCATCTTAACAATAATATAATCTGCTGTTTTTAAAAGATACCCCACATGTTCCTCTCAGGTATGTTTTCTGAGTTGTTTATCGTCCTTGAAACTAGAATGTGGTACTAAATATATTTGACCTAATATCTGCGAAAGGGCACACAATGACTATCAATACTATGTCAAATGTAATGCAGAGCCACAAAGCAGTTTAGGAATGCATCCAAAGAGCGCTGCCATGTTGCATTCTGGTGCTAAAATGACCAGAGAAAATATCTTCACCAAAATACTGGATAAGATAAAGCAGTCAGGACAGGTTTGCATCAGTGTGGTGACTGGTTGTAGTCATACTATAGCTACACTTGACAGGGTGAAGAGCAGGCTTACAACAGTCCCACTGAAACCAAAAAAAGAACATCACATAGGTTTTATTGTTCTGTCTCTCATAAAAACAAAACCAGAAGTTACACAAGTGATAATTGTGCATAAAAGAAGTGACACCACAAAATGCACAGTGTTCCAAAACAAGAGAGCACAAGAATAAAGGGCTCTTTCCACCAGTGTAAAATCAGCCACGCCTAGCAGTGGGAACGGAAAGCAAAACTGCTTAATGTGACAAAATAAAGACAGAAACACTCCAAGGGAAAGTTAGAATTAGGATCCTGAAAGATTTATGCCTCCATTTTATTTATAATTTGTTTTCTTTTCCTTATTGGAATTGAGTTGCAACTGAATATTTGATGAACACAGCCTAGAAGTAAGGATGTTATGTCAGCAAGGAAACAAAAAGTAAAGAGAAACAACCAAGAAATGCATTTTGCAAAGTTTGCGCTTTGGAATAAACTAATATGCCTCTGCTTTCACAAGTGACTTGTTAATTGAATGTGGGGGGAGTTCGCTATCTGCAGGTTGCGTTGAGCCCTACCGAGGCTAGCTGCGCCTTTCCGTATGCACTGCGCTGAGTGCTGGGTACCCTCCGTGCACAGAACACCATCTGCATTTTGCTGTTAACGCGCCTTCACTTCCAAGGGAGGATTAGGAGAAAATCCCCTGGTTTTTTTCAACCAGTTGACAAATATCAGATTTGTCTCTAAAAAATTAGCTCCATCTATATCTCCCACCATATGACACACAAAAAAGATTATCTTTAATACCCAGCCAGCTTGGGTGTGGAAAAAGCAGATTAAAGTTTCAGTTTGGTCATATTTACCCAGCCACTTCAAGTACGAGACCGCCTGCATTACACAGTAGACAGACCTCTTCACAAAGATTCCTCCCCCCACGTACACCCACCCCCACCCCCAAGCCTTTACCTTCCAGAAACAAGATGTCTGCCTTGAAACAATTAGACATCATACTTAAATAATTCATCATTTCCCAGTCAGTCTTTCTCTCTTACGTGTCCTTTAAACAGACAGACCGAGCTGCCAAAGGGGCTAAAGTGAATAACAGCAGCAGGTGCCTTTTCAGATGGAGCTTTGTAGTCTGCAGAGGGTGCTGAGCTGTTATTTTAGTGGCCCACTGGTGAGGAGACGGGGGTGGCTGGGAAATGGACTTGGTGGCTGACCTGAGACCCCGGAGCTGTCCTATTAGCAGTGTGCTCTCCACTTAATGTTTCCAGCAATAATTCCTGGCTTCACTCACATCTCAGCTGAAAAAGACAACACTATTCACCTGTGAAGTTAAAAAAGCCCAACACAATGCTTGAATCGCCATTTGATAGTGTCAGAACTCTATTTCCCAAAAATGAACTCCTTTGACCCTGAAGAAGGTCATTTGTGTGGGAGGTCATTTGTGTCGGCAGCGCCAGATTGTAAGACTGGACATGCATGATTATTACCCATCAGCATGCATCAGAGGGATTTAAACATATGAGTAAGATGCTCCTTAAGCCTCTGCTAAGTCAGTATGTTCTTCCTGACCATTTCATTATCAAATGCATAATCGTCATCTGCCGAGGACAGAACTGACGGCCTAAGGCCCTACCTGTTGTCCTGGATGTTGACTTCCTTGTTTCCGCTCAAGACCACTGCCCCACCCAGAGGTTGCTTTATGAACACAGGAGCCCCATAAATGAAATTAAGGTGTCAATTAGTCAATTACAGCATAATAACTCTGAGGGCAGACATTTAGAGACAGAGAGAACCTCAGCTAAGTTCATTTCCTCCGGCCCAGGAGCCTAGCGCTTGGCACACGTCACTCCCCACCCAGACTCGCTGCATAAAGGCCCCAGTGCTCTCCCTAATGTTATTTTCCCCTGGATATCTTTTTTGATCAACAATTTCCTTTCATGGGTTTGTTTTTCAGATGCAGGGTATGCACTTTTTCTCTCCCCAATTTGGCTAGGGAGAATTTTATAATTTAGTAATTAAAATCTTTGTTAGGCTTTAGAAATTGCGGCTAATTGAATTTAATGGGAAGATGAATTTCAATTTTATTTGATTAGCAGGACCCCTGGCATAGGTATTTATGGAAAAAACTCTACAAAAATATGCTGTGTGGGCTAAGATGGCATAATAGAATTACAGATAATCGGATTTCACTGTCATGAATTTCACTCTAATTTCACTCTAATTTTCCATTAGATAGCTGGTTTACAAATATTTGCTCATCTGCGATGGGAAAGGCTATCTGTCTAAAATGATTATGGAGCAAGCCTTCAGAAATATGTCCCTTTTTTCCCCTCCCTTTTAAAAACCAGATTGCGAGGGATCAAAATTAGGAAGATTGCATTATGGATGTCTGCATCCGGGAGAGCAATGGGGGAGATATGATGATTACGGCCGGGGGATGAAAGCAGTGTCAAGAAAAATGTATGACTCAAAAACGTAGGCCTATTCTATCTATAAAATCTCTGCTCTCAGCACACTGCCGCCAAGCAACATGCTATATCATAACTCACGTAATATCACAAACAGTGCACAAATATAAGAAAGACATTGCAGCATGTTGACATACAAATACACCTTATGCCTCATACAAACTCCATGTTAATTGCTTTCAAGTGTATACCTATGATAGGATTTTGTCATGTGATTTTCATAGTGTATGCATTTAGCTGTACATACAGCTATACAGCAATTATGAAAATCAAATGAGATTCTGAAGAATCATTGTCATGAGTAATGCAAATGATGATCATCAAGAAGTGGTGTATTACCATCATCATTGTTCTGGCTGTATTTGTGTATAAGTTTAATATTCAACTCCTTCCCTGCTTAAAAATAAATATATAATGCAATATAAACAGACGTGAGAGGGAATAATATCCCACATCACTGGCAACCTCGAATAACACTAGGGGTGAACTCTTGTTGAATCCCGCTTTAAAAGCCCCTGCTTCAGAATTAAGCTTTTACACGTTCAATTTCCTGCCAATTTGACAACAACATGACAGTGAATATCAAGAATAAACTTGATCCATTGTCTGCTGAAAAACACAAACTATTTTAATTTGTTATGTTTAAAGTTAGATGCAGTGGAAGTGCTTCATGCTGCTCCTCCTGTGTACCCCCTTCAGTTAGGATAGACCTACATCCCACGCCAGCTCGCACCCACTCCATCTCCTCCCATTCGCTAACTCACTCTTTGCCCCGAACTGCCAGAGACAGCAAGAGGGGTTCAAAAACACAATCTGACTCTCGGCAAAGGTCAGATTTCTCACTCGGCATGTCTCTGGGCTTTGGGCACAAAAGCCACTGAATTCACATCTATCAACTGGGCCCTAGCTTTTGTCCTGGGGAATGGAGAACTCGGAGTGGGCCCTTCACCAGACCAGCCCCTCCTGGAGTGCACTGTCAGGGGCAGCCAAACGTCTGGCCTGGCGGCCCTTTGACTGATGTACCCCTGCCATGTCACACGCACGGCAGCGCACACACACACACTCACACGAATACACACTCCACCTTGCCCTCAACATTCTCCCGCATGCACCGTACAATACGCTCAGACCACATCAAACGAAAAGCCCCACAGCTTCTTTTGAAAAGTAATGGTTTCGCCCCCAAAGATGGCAGCTCAAGGGCCAGAGGGCTATAATGCATGGACGACAAACCCTCCCTCCTGTGGACATGAATAGAATTCACCCTCCAAACCGAAACGTCCCCAATATCAAGTTTTGAGATACTATAGTAGTTTTTGTTTTCCATTTCTATACTGTCACACATCACAGTATGCCAGCCAGGCAGATGTTTTCATATCCAACTGTTAACCACTATTGTTTAAAACTGCATTAAAAACTGCTAGAAATTTCAGTTTCTGGCATAAAAGGTTTTCTTTAAACTTAAATTCAAATAATCTACATACTCTTATCACAGAATGGTTGGTATTAGGCTGTGGTTAGGGAGTATATAGCCCAACGTTTGGTCAGTAGTGATCCACATGGGCGTCAGATCATACCAGGTCTCATTTATCCACCAAACACAATATGTTTGTTTGTACAATATGTGATTGATGAAGAACAGGACTGACATTTGTCACCTTTGCAACAGAAAAAAAAGTCTGGTTGCCAAGTCAGGTCATGTAAAACAATTAGATTTTTTTTATCATGGCTAACAAAAAGTAGTGGTGTTTACAGTACAATGTTAGATCAAGGGTGGAACCTTTTGACAGAAACTCTTTTAAGGACATTTTCTTTTATGTGGGTTAGAAAGGAGGAGACCAAGCTTTTTTCCCATTATTTACTGGGATGAGTCATCATAATTTCAAAATCAACCAAAACCTGTTTTATGTACATACTTTGGACTTTGCTAACAGCACTCAGGAACTGAAGCCAGGTCTATGTATCATTGCATTATTGTTCACAGCCATAAAGTTGTTCATTTCCTCTTTTCTACAACCAGTAAATGCTTGTAATACCCCACCTTTATTCAAAATAAAACTACTGTGGCAAAGTGGAAGATCCAGTGACCTTTCAAAGTTTAGACTTTTTGGTTATTTTGTGTCACTTTGTAAATTCCACATTCTTGACATAGAGCCATGTTTACAATATATGGACATTATGTACAAATTGGTCCAGAGGCACTTTGCATGCCAGTGCGGAAGAAACTGCCAGGCAAATAAGGGGTTTGTCTTATAAAGTATTCATTGTCACCTGGTAACGGCTGTCGTTTATCATTTCACCTGAAATTACAATGAAAACTGATAGCTTATCAGAGGGAGGGAAAAGAGTGTGCTCTCGAGGGAGAGAGGCAAAGAAAGTATACTACATGGCACTGAAATAGATAGGATCGCTTTTGTGAGAGAAGTGAGAGAGTCATTTGCTTCAAGCTTAAGTGTCCGGAGTAATATTTTTGTAAAATATTTTTAAAAACTCTTGATGCTTCTGGCTAGTGAGATGAGGACAAGCGTGTTAATCATTTACAGTTGGAAATCTACTTTATATAATTGTGTCCCTTTTTAATGAGTGACATTCAATAATGATTTAATAGTTGAGTGACTTACTTACAAAATTTTGTTAAAATGTAATATGGATTTACTGTAGGTGCATTTCAAATAAAACATTTCACATTTTAAACACAGCATTTATAGGTAGTCACACTATTTAAATAGTTAGTCTAAAAGCCTTATATACGTGTGCGCAGTAAAAGTATAATATGTTTTAATAAACGTGTAATCTCTTCCTCCAAAAAAAATCTTTTTTCAAAGTGTTCTGCTCCCCTCATTTGAATAGAGGCAGTGGAGGCTCCACCCCAAGAGAGTTGAAAGGCTAGAAGACCACAAAGATGGAAAAGGCCAGCCCACTGAGGGAGGGAGAAAAAAACTGCTCCGGTTCCTCTGCCATAATTTCCTATCAGCCTATTCAGACAACATCACCAACAGCTTGGTCTGTGCGTGTGTGTGTGTATGGGGGCAAAGCAGAGAGTGAGCGAGAGAGAGGCAGCGCACGAGAGGCAGAGAGAGAGCGACACAGAGAGCGACAGAGAGAGAGAGAGAGAGAGCAGGGAAGGGGGAGGCTACATATTCTTTCACCTACCCCCCGTCAAACCACAGGAAGGAGGGGCCAGACCCTAAGCTGCCAATCAAATCCGCTCGTGGCACCCGGCATTATCTCAGCAACAAACTATTGACAGATTACATGTCAAGGAGTTTAGTGCATGATTGAAGGAAGCCTTTTTTTATCTAGTTACTTTTCCGCTTTATTTCCCCCTCCACCAACCAACATTCGAATGACTTTCTAACAGAGTTGAGTAATATTATGAAAGTTACATGTCTGAGAGGATTTAACTTCGACTTCCCTGAATATGGTGAGTACTCTTCTTCTTTTCTTTCTTTGCTAGATATGTTTTATTAGCTGACAGTCTAAGGTGTGCCTTTATCTCTGACTAAATATACTGAGAGGGGAAGTTGTTCATGATTAAACTATGTGCCAGCGCGTACGTATAGCCAAGTGTTGCGACACCCTTATTTATAGCTCTTTGACAGTGCCCAAAGGTGACTGCAATATCAAATATGATTGCCCATTTCTCCAGCTCACCACTCATGACACCGTGTGTTACATGCAGTACACATGTGGACAAAGTTCACAAAGCCAGTTTCATTTTCTCTTGTTAGAGTGTATTTCTCTTCTAGGACATGAGACGAGCACAACTCCTTGTCAGGCTTTTTTTTCTCCATCATCCGTGTTTTTCTGCTCGTTTAGTTTCTTCATTTAATTACATGTTTTTGAATAAGCCAGCATTATGTACTGTAGAAATACAGGATTCGGTGTTACCCACAGCGGCACTGGCAATGCCATTAGGGTACACTGAATGGCCTAAGGGGTTGTTGCCAAGGGGACAAAGCAAACAAACTGTTGTGTTGCTTATGTTGTCACACATGTAAAGGGAACAGGAGCAGTGCCAACACCTTTCCAGGTACTTCTGATTAGTGTATGTACAGTACATTGGTGCACACTACATAAAATAGAAACATTTTGATAATGCAGATGCATTAAATGTTAGGTAAATTATAACTAAATATAATATATAATTCTGTATTTCCGTTATTTAACAGCGCTGTTCTCATTGATCAACATTGTTGTGTAAATGCACCTGTGGGGCAGATTATTTAAATTTATATCAGACATCTAAATGTCAGGTTGACAGCAGACATTTTGTGCGTACTTTTGGGAGGGTGAACTTCACGCATCACTCTCGTCACCACTTTACTTCAAATAAGGGTTTTCTGTGTGTGTGTTTTAAAATAAGTCCGTTCACATTTCATTATTTCTGTTTTGCGTGTACTATAAGTAAGCGTGTTCTCTGTTTGCATGCACTGAGTGGTGTCTTCTCTCTGTTTGTTTGTGTGTGTGTTGTGTGTGTGTGTGTGGTAATGGTTCCTCTGTATGTCATTATTTGTGATGATACATAAAACTAGTCAGCAACTAAACTAGAACTTTTTACAGACATTATGGGTTCCCTTTGACTTTGAAAAATCTTACCTGCTCTGTTTATGAAACGCTTTTATTTTAAACTCATACAGTATATAAATATTTAGTAAAGGTTGCGGGGTTATGTTTGAGTAAGATGTTACTTTTAAAAATGGTATCAGAGTGTTTTAAATTACAGATAGGATGCTCAGAAAAGAAATATTTTATTTTGTCTTTTTTTAATTTTTAGGAAAAAAAATTGAAATTCAAACTTCATTCAAGCAGTTGCTGGTCCAGGTTTCTATTTTTTAATTCAGTAATTGTCAGATATGTACTCTCTCTGTATCGTATTTGAATCCTCTTAACAATTATTAGTTTTTTTTTTGGTTTTAGTTTTTTTTGTTGTCTAATCTTGCCGTTCAACGCTCCTGTCACTAGTTAGGCTTTTCTGCTCTTCAACTTGTATATGGCAGTATGATTGAAAAATAAAAGACAATCTAAAGAAGCTATTTCTTATTAAATAAAACTGAGAGACTGTAAAGTAGACCACTGTGACCACAGAGTTTCACAAACATGTGAAAGACATAGACGAGGGCTCGGTTATTATGTCTGGTTATTTAAGGTATCCTATTATAGTTTAAAATAACAACAAACAAGTACAGGTTTGTGACACACCCTAATTTCAAACTTTTCGTCAGCTTGGAAATTGTTTTTCTACCCTCTTATGAGTCATAATGTTGATTGCCTTCTCCCTCACTGAGTTGTCTCATTAACCCTTTGTGGCCCTCTCCATCTTTTACGGCCTTCCACAAAACCAGGACGAAATGAGGGAGAAAAACAAGCCCAGTTTTGAAGGCCCTCAATAACCTTTTATCACAATTTAGCAATAACCTGAATCAATTTGATGTCTTAAGCAATAAAATATGCTGTTGCACTCCTATTTCTGCTGCTCCTTGGATGACAGTAAATTTACATTTTTTAATTAAACTAGCCGGAATTTTTATTAGGGGGCTGGGCTATGCTAATGGGAATGTTGTGTACAGCAGATTAACAGAGTTTTGAAATAAATTTAACAGGGAGACATTGGAGGAAAAAAATGCTAGTCATTGTCTTTAACCTCTTTCATGCCGATTTCTCCTGGGGGATGCTTGTATTCTAAGGAGCCTTGTCAGGGAAGAGTGCTTCTCAGCAACGAGATGATTAGTATCGTCTTGTCAACCGAGAAAAAACACTCACATTCACATTTATTTTTAAATACCTTTCTCAAATGATACTAAAACGTGTTTTTTACTTAAAATTTACATCCCTCTCTGAGTTAGTTTAAATTAAGTGTTTAAAGAAGCAAAGGCTGTATTCATGTTTTATTTTGTTATGTATTGTTCAAAAAAAAATCAAAAATAGAGAAATTTTATGGCAACATTTAAATTTATATCTAAAAGCATAACCTTACCAGTGGATTCTTTCTTTTAATTTTCCTGTCCAAATTAATTCCTTTTCTATCTTTAAATTCAGTAGGTGAAGAACTATTAAATAAGTGTCAAATACAGTAGTTAATGGCAGCGTATATGTTTGTGTAGTTTTATGGTCCGCTCTCAGTATTTGATTGATGTCACGCGAGGCTGTGTGTGTTATGCCTGGTTTTAGAGTGGCAGGGGGAGAGAAGGGGGAACATAGACAGCAGACAAGGGAAGGGAGGTGTGTGTGCGTGTGTGTGTTTGTTGTGTGTTAGGGGGGGTAGACAGAAAGAGAGGGACAGCTGAGTCCTGATTGAGCATGTGCCCAGTCATCAGACACAAGCCACCCAACACCATAATTACCTTAACCCCCGTCTTTTAATACTCAAATCACACCAACTGGCCTTCTTTTTTTTTTTTACCGGTAGAGAGAGGAGACATTAGAGATCAAACGATCAAATAAACTCCAGATGCACGTGGGTTGCCATGCATCTTGCCGCAGTAGCCAAAGTGTTCAGGGCTACTTGATATGGGCCAGGAGCAAGGCAAGTGGCATCACCACCCCCTTTCTTCAATCCTGTGCACTCATGCAGTGGCCAGCACCTAATTAAAACCTCAAAGCTCCCCGTCACCAATCTGGAGTAATGGCCTAATTAATACTTGGTGAAGAAATATTCCAGAATGATAAACAGGTTGCACCATGGGTCTTCATTGCCTTTATTATCTAAAATATAACAGGCCAAGTTTTTATTATCACAGATAATGCGTGTTTGTTAAACTGCTCTACTAAAAATAAGCGAAATGATGAAATATCCTTTTTAATTATACTATCTTAAAAAGAAGGGCAATGAATTATAAATTATATCATTAGTTAGTTATCATGTATAATTTTCTGGGGGAAAAAAACTTTTCCCCCCATATTTCTTAGCCATTTGTCTCAACGGTAACCAACTGAAAAGAAATCCTGCTTTTAATCTCACAGCTGAATATGCCGTGTCATGTATTCTTGTGTGCCGAGTCAAGAGAGAAGCTTCTAGTAACTTTTTTTTTTTCCCGACTCGATTTCCTAATCTTACATATGAAATTATAATTTCATGCAAAGTAAGGGAGAAGAATAATCTCTCGTTGTTGATATGCTATATAAGAGGGGAAAAGGGGAAAATGAAGAGGTAATTAGCAGAGTGGAAGACTTTGGCGCGTTTGTCTGAAAGCATAGTCTCCACTGGCCATGAATGAATTTGCATGCTTCGCTTATCGAAGCACACTTATTAGCCCAGCTGAAAGAGAGATTAAGCCGGCACAAAATGTGGTGACTAATCCTTTTAAATGTGGCAGGGGGTCTTTAAGGTGTGAACCAGCCCGTACGTGGGTTAGTGGGTATGGAATGTGACAGACCACAACTTTCATACAACTGCATGTGCATAAGAGGAAGTGGCAGACGCGAGGTTAACTATTTAATGACAAGGACAGTGATTGACACGGGTAATAAATTGATAGAGTTTATCTCCTGACCCTCTTATCTCTGGAACAAATACAGCAGGTGGGGTTAGACGGGGTTGACAAAAACACTTTGTGTGGCCCAACATCCGTGGCTTTTCCTTTTTTTTAATTAATCAATAAGTGTTGGTGCGTTTTGTTAATCATCCATGTAAGACAAAAACCTAAAAGATGGGAAGAGTAGGTGTGGAAACAAATCTGTCTTCTCACTTAACCACTATCTAGTGTTGAGCACATTTCTTAGTTTCAGTTCTCTGTCACCTTTTTCTCTGACAGGAATTCAGTGCCGGCTGTACTGACTCTGGATTTATTTTTGATAGGAGGAAAGACAAAAAAAACTACACAAACAAACATGAAACCTCCTTTTTTTCTGTCACCTTCACTGTGAGTGAGAAAATGTGTGCTCTGCCGAGTTACAGAGCCGATGCCCCTGTCCTCGTAGTAATTGACTGCAAACAGGAACATCGTGACGTTTAAATGCTGCCCTCCTCCTTCTTCTGTGTCACACACATCTTTCACACAGTCCCCAGCCTGGCACCCCTCAACTCCGGGTCCCCCTTCTGCCGTGTGCTTTTTCATGTGACATTCTATTCACTTGGGTCAGTAGCAGGCAGCACCAGCAATAATTACTGTCTGTACATGATAAATCTGAAGCCCAGCTGTTCATTTCTGTCACTGCCAACAGAGACAGAAAGAGAGGGAGAAAGATAGAGAAGAGAAGGGAGAGAGGAGGAGAGAGGGGAAGAGCCCAGGAGTTTGCAGTTTGCTGACTTTCTTTCCTTTTTTTAAAACTTGGTAACTTGATAGGATTACATGGTTCTAGAGCCCACACCTGTTAAGAGGCTGTTAGCAGAACAGTTGGCAGTCCCATAGCCGCAGCTCAGCCTTTTTCTTCTCTCTCTGCCGTCCATTCTGTATCCCCTTTTGGGGATTTCACCCCGCATGTATGACGAGTGTTTGTTTCTCCGGGCTCTTGCCTCAGTCAGGGGTGAGGAGGGGAGTGCGCTCCTTGTGACATGTGAGCGGTTTGTGTTTGATGTTGGAGTGCGTATCCTATGCTTGTGTGTGTGTGTGTGTGTGTGTGTGTGTGTGTGTGTGAGGCCTGGTCGGCTGACATCTCTTTTTCCCTCCCTCTCGTGAGACATGTTGCCTGCCATCAGTTGTAGCATCCCTCTCCACCCTCAGTCACGCCAGGGCCACCCCCGGAAAAACAATGTATATACAAGGAACACGACAGCAAACAAAGAAAGAATTCAATTTGGTTTGTTTTTCACAAGGGTGGGGGACAGGTGTTGGCAGAGTCGTAAAATGCCCAAATACAGGTTAAACCAGACGATTTAAATGATTAAGGGTTAGGTTGAGAACATTTGTGCATATTTTAGGAGTGCCAAAGCCCTGCTGTCAATTAGAAATACTTTTAGAAGGAGTGGGGATATGAGTAATGCATCAAATTTGTTGCTTGTTTTCTCTTGTTCGGCTATTATTAAGTAGAGAAAAAAAATCCAGAATATCGTCAGAACACAGGGAAATATTGCGTCGAAGTGGGATACTCAGAAAATCGCATTACAGTAGGTTGTTTTATGCCTTGGTGCAACGTGTCTCACTGCCTTATTTGGCATTCAGCAGCAACCCAGCTCTTTGGCTTCGTCACTTTCTGTGGGTCCTCAGCACCTGTTCCCCCTATTGTGCCGGAATTTTCTATATTTGGCAAGAAGTTTGACTCTCGCAATTGGTGTGTAGGTCAGTGTTTCTAATAGTTTGAGAGAGATGAACTCCGATGTTGTTTTTCTTTTTCTTCTCCTGTTGCTTAGTTGATCAAAAGAAATGAGAAAACATGATTCAACTTGGGAGGACCACGAAACATTTGTCACCCGGGCATCTAAATGTCATGTTGTCTCTTGCATGTTATTGACACGTTGCATTGCCAGGAGTGCAAATAATCTTCCTTCTGAAGCATGAGAGAAATAAAAAATTTTAAAAAAAAAGGAGCAAAGTTAATAGATATTGCAGGCTAACTTTTAATTGTTCTGATATGTAATCGCTAAATGACAATAAAAAGGAGCGGGGCCACTTTAAAAGCTTTATCTCTCCTGCTCTGTGCCCAAAGTGTCATGTCCATAACAGCACCACCTGATCTACAGAGTAAAATAACCGCTAAGGCTTATTGTTTGGACAATATTGGAGCCCCCCACCCGCCTCCATACCCCACCCCCCTGCCCCCCCTGCTGCTTCTCTCCCCTCTCCCTTGATTCATTTCACCCACTGTCCTCGGCTGCTGGAAAATGGCGTTAATTTTTTTATTACCTGTTTGACTCTCCAGCCTTATTACTGTAGCCCCTTAATGTTCTCTGTAACCGTGGAAACCAGATGAATAAATGTCCGCCAAAGAAAATGAGATGATTAAACAGGTCACCCTTGCAAAACAAATTCGCTTGGTCGAGCGCAATTTGTGTACCAAGCGGCTGTCTTAACAGTTTGCTAACAAGGGGATTGTTTGCCAGACTAACTGACAGAGATGGGAGGGGGGAAATGAAGATATCTGGGGAAAAGGATATGATTGAAGAGATAATATTTTAGATCGCTTTGCTATTTGTCTCATCTCTTTATTCGGCATGATAATGTGGTGTTTGTATAAGATTTAAATTTCTACCTTTCATTATTTTGTATTCCCTGAATTCCCTGAATACAAAATTAGGAAGAAAGAAATGATCTTTTCCAGTGTACTGTATATTTAACCAGCATTTACTAGTAATGTTCAAGTATAAAGCAGCCGTCCATATTATTGTCAGAGGCATTTGGTCTGTGATCATCAGCAAGTGCAGTAGCAAATAGAATTTTCCTCATTTATGTGGCAACCAATCATTACAGCTAATTGTCCTTGAGGCCATCTGTATAGGATGGCTCGTCCTCTATTGGTGTTGGAGCGGTACTGGTCATGGATTTACAAGTCCAATAATAATATTTAACTCCTCCAACGTCTAGGCAGCGCAAAACAGTTCATATTCACAACAAATATGAAGGAGTTTTTTTTTCTTTCATCAGATTAAACAGTAGCCTGAACAGCATCCTGGTTTCGAAGCATCACAAAGTTACTTTCCCATGATGTCCCCGCCCTTCCCTTCCTTGTTGAAGTGTAATGTTCTCATACAGTATGACTTGTTTTAAGCAAAGCTCTCTGACAACCATATGAAATGTCTGGTGTTTTCATCTGGGAAAATAAGAGACTAGGTCGGGCAGATTTAGCCATGTAACGATAGGGCAAACACGCAGACTTGGATTGGAATCAGGCCTGTGTTGCCATTCTGACCACAAATCATAAATGTCGGGGACACGGCGGTGGTGTTGTTTATGGAAGGATGCCACGCTGCGCCACTCAAGGGTGTTGCCTGTTTGCATTGATGCACCACCACCACTTACCGCCTCTCGCTTTAAAACAACTTCCGCATCCCACTCAGCCCAGCCATTTTGTCCCGTTACCAAAGCAGATCCCAAATGTTCACCACAGCTGTAGCCTCAACTTTAAAAAAAAAAAGGGGGAGGGGAGTTGTTGCTCAAAGCAGAGCCGTGGCTTCTTTAAGTCATTTGTGGGACAGAAGATGGCGAGCTAAGATTTTTTTTCCACTGGTGGAGTGGATATTTCATCCCGATACAGGGACACTACAGCTCAAAACTGAAAGCACTTATGCATTATTGATGTTTTAATTTGTGCAAATGCCCAAGTCTTTGTTAAGTGATTATAGTGCTGGGGAGATAACAGGGGAGGTACTTCTCTATGAAACAAGAGCTTGCTTGCTGGCCGCACTGGGAAGCCATTGGACTAAATCTAACAAGTCCATGCTCCTACTCAGCTCCGTCTGAGAGAGAGAGGGAGAGAACCGAGAGTTGGGGAGCGGGGGTGGTGGAGTGGGAGGGAGAGAAGAGAGTTGACTCAAAAATATCAACGTGTCTAAGATAAGAAAAAATTTAGCCGTTGATCTTTTGTCCTTATTTCAGCTACACCTCTCCCGTTTATGATGTTGGGTTTATAGGTCTTTTACATCCCTTATCAAAAATTATTTGATGTAAATACAATGGAACTGACCTGAAAAGCCCCATGTGTAAATACTTCTCGTGGCACACTAGAAACTGACCTTGGGAGAAGAATGCAAAGTTATAATGCTTGCAAAACAAGCTAATAAAATAATACCCCGTTGAAAGGAAGGAGTTTGGGTAAATATAAAAGAGAAGAGAAGCAGTTTTCTTTCCCTGCAATCATTAACTCAGAGCAAAGGTTATCAAGGATGACATTTTTTTAAACTCTGTAATTTATGTAATTGCCCACCGCAGTTACCTTACCAGATAAACAGTGAAGGTAGGAAAGATTGAAACCTTCCCATAGAAAACAAACACGCATGTATATGCAGACTGCGAGCTGAAAAGATTTTGTACCACATCCTAGTTGATCCAGTCTCCAACTACATCTCAGATCATTGTCACCGCTACGTAGAAACCTGTGTTTTCTCTATTGTGCCGTTTGGTGTCTGTGATGCTTGTCCAAACTTGGCCTCAGCCTCACTGTTCCCACACCTGCAGCTGTTCACACAGCCTGCCTTCCTCCAGCACCTAACTCATGTATAACCTGTAAATTATGCTGTGTTCATTTAGCTCAGACTGCATTAATATGGGCTCTATCAATGTCGACCCATGAGATAAGTGTCTTAGTTTTGGCTTTGGTTTCAGTATTAGTCATTCTCTTTTGTTCATTAGCTTTATTCTTGCTTTATTCTTTGGGAAATTCTGCTTGAGTGTGGAACCAGGCTTTGCCTTCTTCTTTGGTCCCTGGTGGAGGTAAAACACGAGAGCATGCATGTGTGTACACACACACACACACACACACACACACACACACACACACACACACACACACACACACACACACACACACAGTAGGCTTCCCCAAGCATTTACTGCTTTATTAAGCTGTCTCATGAACCCACTAGCAGAACATGAGAATACAGGAAAAAAAGAAAAGCCCATATTACTTAGATGATTTGATGTCATTTGTGGACTACAAAACACTAGGCTTTATTGTGTGTGCAGGGAGAAAGAGTGGGAGCAGGGGGAAAAAAAGAAGTTGGCTTAGAAATTCAGAATTTCAATTAGCGTACGTAATCTGAACCTGCCGGCTTTGATAGAGGCTTTTTTTTTGGACTAAGAATACAGAAGCACTTGTAAAACATTAATTAAGCAGACTTGTTTTTTTAAAGGATAGAGTAAAGTGTGCTTTATGCAGTCCTTTTCACTGAACAAAAGGCAGTTACCTCACACAGAGGACCGCTTCACCCAAACCATTTGGAAAAAAGGGCAATTTAAATAGGAGAAAAATACAAAAGACAAAAAAAGACAAGCCATTGAGAGTAATGTTCTAAAGGAGATGATATCATATGAGAGCACAGCCTTTTGCTGAAGAATAGAAATGTATCCCTGCCTCAGTGAAACCTAAGCTTGGCGCAGGAAAACGAGCCCCTATTTTAATGACTTTCTACCTGACAGATGACTTTAGACCGCCTTTTGGATCACATTGCTTTGACTTTGTCTGTTACATCATCAAACCATTGATTATTAATAGTTTATATGAATTGTTAATTGATGGGTAATATGAGTTATGAAGGAAATATCCTCCTAAATGTTAAAAGACGACAAAAGTTTTGCCATAGTGATGGTTTGTGTCAAAGCTGTGGTATGTTTGTTTGAGTTGCATGGGGGCCTGAGCCTCTTGACATTTCTACTCTTTTCTGGTTAACATAGCTATGTGATACTGCAAACTTAAATGCATGCTCTGCTTAGTATTGAAGGGGAATACAGTTCATTCATGCACATGGTGTTGTATATGCATTTTCCACAGACTATTGTAAATCCTGTTGCAGTGGGTGATGAGTACACATACAGATGATACATTAAAACTGCCATAACTCGCACACCCAGCAAAGCTAAAAATCAATTGGAATGGATAGTTAAGCTGGCCCCTAAAAATCAATGAGCAATTCATGTCCTTGATCACAGAGTGTCATTCCTCTCAATGTTAGAGGCTGATGAGGGCTGAACATACACACATATACTCACATTCAGCACAAATAAACAGGGAACTTGCAGACACATTCAATTTACTGATAGAAATTCAGCTAAGAGTAAATAAAAATATCTTTAAAACAGGTTTTAAATGTATTCAGTGTAACACAGTGTTGCCCATCTTACTGTGTTATTAGTTATTAAAACTGAATGGATATGCATATGGTTTTGATCAATTTGGACAATTTTAAATGAGATTATGGTATTTTATCAGGGCCAGCTGGTGAATACATTGTCGTGAATCTATCAAAACTAGCAGGGAGTCAAATTTCAAAGCTACTGTTGTTGTTTTTAAACCATGCGAAATGTTGCAATCCAACGACATTGTACACCAAGCCTGGAAAATAGAGATGACCTTATAGCCATTACATGGTTGGGGGCACAGACGCACGCGAATAGGCCTGCACACATACACACACACACACAATGGGCTTTCATGTTAGAAGAGGAGAAAGGCGATAAGGTTAACCAAATGAAGAGGATGAAAATTCTGTGTTTCAAAATAGCAATTTTGCCCTTATTAATGCCATTAGTGTAACAGTCATAATGGATCAAATCAACGGATGACCGAAGTAACTCCTCTGTCTCTGCACTATGATGGGATCATGTCGGGAACAATTTGGGCATTTTGTGTTGATGAGTGAAGTTTCAAATGCTGTAGTATCCTGTAAACTGCTCGTAAAATATGCCTATAGTTCCTGTCTTTTCTTTCTCCTCTTTTTTCTCCACTGCTTTTTGTACACATTATATTAGAAACGTTTTAATACCTTTGGTCGTCCATTGGCTAGTGCCACTTTTCATTCAGGCCAGCTATCAGTAGAAGTGACCCCTGCGTTGGCAACCACTGTATTTTTAACCCAGATTTAGATAATGGCACTCTTGACAGTCATTTTTGCTCCTAGGCTATTCGCTGCTTTGAAGCCATTCATGTCACTCATACTTTGTAACCCCCACCCCCACACCCGTTACAATTATAGAGTAATGCTAAAAGAAAAATTATGTCTATGCAACACCATATCTTTAACTTCAAATCTTAATTTTAGTTCTCTCAACCTTTTCCACAAACTATGTTCTCCTTATTTGTCCATAGGGTCTTTGGTATATTAGTTATGAGTTCACAGTTGCTTGGCCTTAACAGGTGGTCATCTTTTACGGTCTATTACTCTGGTAACATTTGAAAGGGTCATTCAGCACACTGGCTAAATACCTCAGATTTGGGGAGAGGGCCTTCAAAACAGTTGTCGCCTGTCAGGAGGAGCAGAGAGTCGGAAGGACCGGTGGAACACTTGCTCGTCGAGGTGAGAATTTTCCAGCAGCTGTCACTCGGCCTCTTTACCTCATGCGTTTTTGGAGGGGTGTTTTTTTTCCCTCATTTCCCATAAAGCAGAAATGAATGTTTGTGGCAACTGGAGGGGGAGGGCAAACTCCAGTGCTGTGCCCTGTCACTCACAATCTCGCCCGTGTGTGTCCTCCTCTAGAAGGGTTACATGTCTCATCAGCCGCCAATCACGAGACGCACGTGAGACGAGTCTAACGGAGTCTTTCTTGTTATTCAGCTGCTTCAAAGGCTCTGGTGGTTTTATTTTAATGTTTGGCATCACAAAAATCTTTGTGTTTGGCCATGTACAGTAGCAAAATGGTGTGTTTCATTTGCCTCTGTTTCACTTCTCTTTGAGCACACTACCATTCTTTCTCCCATTCCCTCTTCCTTTCCCTGACTCCCTCACTCCCCCTTTCTCCCCCCCCCCCAATCCATCTGCATCATGTCGATCTGTCAGACTGCCAGTGTCTGTTCCAATTAGATTCCACTTAATACACGTAACCTCGATTAACACGCAATCAAGCCCAGATAAATCACGTCCTTTAAGTCCCCCCCTCTGCCTCTCCTGTGTTGCTTTGCATCACTCAGTTTTTCCCAACAAGCTTTCTTTGCCACAGTCGTTGGTCACAATGTATAAAATCATACGCTCACTGCACGAGCAGGTAAACTTAACAAATGTCCTCGGGGGTGACATTTTGCTGCGGAGACAGGTGCTTTTCACCTCTAACCAAATGCTCTGTCTTAGTGTGTGTCTCATTTCTATTTCCAGTAATTCGTCGTGTATTTCCTGCAGACCCTTGTTGGTGCCCCTCTCACCCCTGAAGATGAAGGTGTCTTAATTACATCTTTGGTTAAAAAGCTACAAAAGACACCCTGGGCTTTCTCTACATTGCGGGAAGCTGTGTAGTCTATTGTCTCTGTGACCTTTTTAGCTAGCGGACAATTGGTTTGACTAGATTACAAATTAAGACACAGCACCAGGCACTTAGAAAGCAAGTCTGTTAGGGAGCAGTTCTGTTACTACCAGCCTGTGAAAGCCACTGGGCCATACATTTTAAGCATCACATAAATGGCCACAAAATCAGGCATCACATGCACATTGTTCCACATCCGTATCTATAAAATATAAAGTTACATTTGCTTTAATGATATCTGCAATGCCATGGTGCCTCTTTGCCAGTGGCAGAGAGGGAAAAACACACAAAGCTGCCACAGAGCTTAGGAGTCAGGGCCGATTATAATTCTTTTAACAAAGTTAATAATTTACACTGTTTATGCTAATAGGAGAAAGGAGGACTGTTGAATTACCAAACAGCAAAAACCACTAAAAATACAAACCAAATGAAAACAACCTGGGGCACTGAAAAAGCATACACAGCACTCTTGGGTTCTTCTTTTATTAATCGCTGCTAAAAGTGCTAGCATTGACATGTTGAACAGATTAGCCTCTTTAATAACGGGCGGGTCAACATGGCTACCACTGCTGATCCACAAGGATATCCTGTCGGGAGGTGGATAGCCTGTGTGTTTCATATCCTGACCCATGCTCTATGGGGCTAGCTCCTGTACTAAAGATATACTGAATCTGACCTGTGCACTCAGTAGATGAGGAATAAACCCCTCTTTTTTGTCTATTGCTTATTGTAGTTTTAGTTACTTTTATTTCTCACATTTAGAAAGGTCTTACATTTGTCATTTGCTGTATTACAGCTGCGTTCTCACTGCATGGTTACCAGTTACCAGTTTTGTAGCCGTGCGGTGTTCAAAAGTGGAAGCTGTGGCAGTTAGAGATCTGGCTTTGTTTCACACAACGACAGCTTGTGTCATACACGCTCAGGCAGCCGCTGTACAGCATTAATGGTTTTAAATATCTCAATGCTAGTTGGAGCTGACAAGGCCTGCCGGTGAGCAGTGTGTAAATAGGGCTTGGATTTAAAATAAATTAAGCTATGAGAAAGGCTCACGTTGATCCATTTCTTATCTCCTCTGCTGCCTTGTCAGCCCCTAGTCCTTTCAAATAGTGTGGACAAGTTAAGGCACAAGCAGTGCTCAGTTATAATTTCCAGCATGTAAGAATAATCTGTTATTAGTACTAATAAAGAATGTATATGGATAACTACAGTAGATACTACTTCTCAACTTCCTTGAAACTGTTGATCTCTGTAAAACCAATTAAAAAGTTGTGCGTGTTTTATTTAATTAGTATTGGGTGCAAACAGAATGAGTATTGAATAGACACCCGATAGCCCTCTGCCCTGTCTTTTTCCATTTATAAACTGTCCACAGCCACAACAATGTTGCACTGTCTCTTTAAAAGGGATGACAGTTTTGACTATAAGTTGAGCTAATTTTTTTTTTCTCTTTCCCAGAGAAAAAAATGGGAACAACGCTGATGAGTTTTAACAGCTTCAGCCAGGCGATGGGCAAATATAATAAGTGTTTTCGCAGACGTCACCAATGATTATCTCATCAGGGCATTTTGGGTGAATGTAGTGGATTTAGAGGCTCGTCTCCCATTGTGCTGACATCACCCTTTAACAAACCAAATTAAATCATGGCTAAAATCATTTGAAACTCTCCCAGAGTCTGTCTCAAATGGCTAAACAATGAAAGTCTGGGAAAAATTTGAAGGGAACGCTGCGTGCATTTGGGTGTGCGTGTGTATGTGTGGTTTTGAGTGTGTTTAGTCGTGGGGGATGGGGGGGTGTACTGTGGAAATGGGGGCAAATTAACCCTCACACTGAATAATGGGATGAGAATTTAAAGGACAGCATGGTGTCATAGTACTGTGCAGTCATGGCTTCTTTTCAGCTTCAGTACGTAATCATTTAGAAATAAGTTTATTTTTATTTTCTGTATTTAATGTTTCTGTGATTTCTATTTAAACTTACAGAAAAATCTCACTGCCTCAGTATGGAAAGTTTTCTGTAAGGAAAATCTTAGAAGGTATATAAAACACAGCCTAAGTCTGTCTTGATATAGCCATTCTTTTATAGATTTAAAGTCAGATAAAAGGGCATGGGTGTCCAGTTTCCACAGCCAGGCAGGTTGCATGGAAAATGTTTAGATACTTGACACACTACAGGCAAGAAAAATGACACCTGTATATTTTATAAACACACACAAACCCTTACAGTAACTGTTGTTATTAAAATAGCGTCTTAAATATTTTCTTTTGAAATAAAAAGAAAAAAATTGTTAAATGATCACATTGCAGACCTAAATGCAACTTTGCAAAAGCAATTTACCAAGTTGCAGTAAATGTGCAATCATGTTTTTCATGTATTTAATTTCGTGTTGCACGTTAGCCATAAAATACGGCCTACAAGCACGACTGGAACACACAGGGATTCGTCAGCTGTCCCGTCTCACCACTCGCGTGCTGTAGTCGGCCACCCATGACCTTGTGAAATGAACAAAGGAGTAAGAGAGAGAGAGAGAAAAAGTGAGTGAGTGAGAAGAGTCAGTGAAGGAGTGGTAGCAAAGTGTGGAGGTGCATGGAGGTGGTGGTGGCGGCGGCGGTGGGGGGTTCAGTGAAGGGCCTCAACTCAGCCAACGTGGCCTGATGTGACAGGATTAGCTAAGCCCCGGTGAGCAATGCTGGTACTGTGAGCCTGTGTGTGTGTGAAAGAGAGAGTGTGTGTGTGTGTGTGTGTGTGTGTATGGCAGATAGGCAGTGCGCACAGCAGACTGGGAACCCAGAACTGCTGCTCGCCACCAGCCGAGCCAAGACAAGACATGAGAGATCAACAGTGTGTCGGCCCATCGCTGCCATCAAGCCTTAGCCCCCATCACCCTCCCCTTCCACCAATGGGAGAGAGCCAGACCATAGAAGATACAGCCAAGGGAGTCAAGATACAGTGGGGGGAGACACAGTGGGGGACTAGTGGGCGGGCAGCTGGGGCTAAAGTGAACGTGAGTTGGAAAATGATCCTATTAAATTGAATTAAAGAGGCAGTCTTCATTTACCCCAAGAATGATGGATTTGGATAATTAACAGTGTTAATGGGGACTGGTTAAAGAGGGCAAGGGAAACCGGTGATTGCAGACACAGAGTAAAGGGGCCAGGTCAGACCTACATTGTATTCAGCCTAGTGGGCCATAAGAGATGGCCTTTTTTTCTTTTTTGCCTTGCACCAACCCATGGTCACTTGTTGGGGATTATTTAATAAGCTATTCCAAACTGGCACATCGTTCGGACATGCTACAAATCCCCTTTACCTCTTTCTCTTTTTCAAGAAAGAAATCCCCACAGTCTACCCCCCCCCCACACACACACACACACACACACACACACACACACACACAACTCTGTCTTTTATAAAGAGCAGCGGCTGTAAAATGATCTGTACATAGAAGATCAAAGGCTGTTGCTGTGGTTTTGCACTGGGCCTGTTGAGTAGCATGCATGTGAATAAGGAAATACAAGCAAAAGGAGGGTGTCACTGATGAGCATGTAGGTTTAGCGTCGATATATTTGGTAGTCATGTGCTGCAGAAGTGAGTGCATTATACCCGTTTAATACCCTCATCTCAGGACCTAATTATGGCACCAGTTGTGTGTGTGCACATGTGGCAGTGTGTTTGTGTGCTTGGGTTTTAACATTGGTCAGTGCACAAACCCTGTCTGCATGTCCTTAATTCTTGATGATGTGTAGGCCTTAGGCAGTGTGTGTGATGGAGAGGATGTCTGTGTGCCAAGTTGAAGTGATCAGGCGGCAGGGCATGGGCCCCTCTGAAAAATCCCGTTTCTTTGCTCACAGCAGCCGACTGGTTGTAGCGCGTCGCTAGTATCCACAGCCTAGTCAGGACTAATGACACCCTGCCACAAAGGAGCCAGATTTATAGGGCTCTGCGTGTCACCGGATAATCTGTAGCTTGTCTTTTGCTTTGGAAATAATAGCTAATCCTGAAAAAGAACTAGTTGTCTTAATTTACACAATCTCAGCCTTCATCCCTTAAATGCAGTGTATACCATGAGCTGCATCCTTTTGAGGTCGAGCAGTTCTTTTGACACAGAGTTGTGGATGTAATGAATTTGGACAGTTGTAGACACATATTCAACTCTCCATTACTTTTGATGATGTGCACCACAGCTTACCTGAACCCTGATTAGGCAGAGAATGTCTTAAGTAAAGGGATCAAATAATTGTATGCTACTTTTCTCCTTTCAAAATTATTAACACCACAGTCGCGCGAGTGTGTGTAAGCGAGAGAGTGATAGAGTGTGTGAAAAAAAACAATCTCATCAAGCAGGAGGCCGTTTGCTTAGCAAGAGCTGACAGTCTTTGTGTATGTAAATGAAGAATTTAGACTAATGGAGTTGAACCATTTCTAATTTTGTGATGGCAAGAGGATTTTGATTGAAAGTAATTAAGCAAGCTAGCTGTAAAATTAATTAAAGCAAAAGGAGGGGGGGACTTTTATTGGATTGGATAGCGATATAGCTGCTGTCAGGCAGGGGGACAAATGGGGGTGACCTGGATTCTCTGCCCTCCCTCCTCCCACTCGGGACTTTTATGTCACTTTAATCTCCTTAGAGCGGCTGGTGTGCATTTGTTCGAAATAATCAAGGAAATATGGTCAGAAATTGTCAGCTTTCAGATCTAATTTACCTGACAGCCTCGCAAGTGTGTGTGCACGCGTAAGTATGCATGTGACAGTGGCAGGTCCTTTTTTTCCTTGCCCTCTCCTCAGCTTTGTGGAAAATGCTTTTGACAGTCTTGAAGCATCTTGGTTGTCGGAGGGCGGGGGAGATGAGGAACTTGGGTGGCTTTAAGATGGACATTTCAATGAGGCGTGTTTGGCCCGGCTTAGCACCTCTGACACTACTGTGTGTGTGCACACACACCAACATGTTTAATTGCCTCTGTAACATATTCAGACTCCGTTTGGATACTGTACCAGCACTTCTCAGCCTCTGTTGTCTGCAGGTAGCCTAAACGAGCAGAAGCAGATTACAGCCATGACAAAGCCTGTTACAGCTACTTAACCAATGACAAATAAGATTGGGCAATCCTGCACAAATAGAAACAGAACTTATTCCTTTTTCCTTTTTGTTTTAAAATAACATCTAAATCACATTCAGAATATCTTTCCTTTGGTGTTTTAAACTTTCATCTTAAGCTTATAATTGAATGGCTGCTCAAAATATCAACCACCTGTGCAATTTGTGCAAAGCTAATAACCAGTCATAAAATAGCCCCGATAATGTCCTGCGACATCTATATGGCTTTGAGCGGTATGAGGTCCATATTAAATGTCCACAGGGTTTCCCATCATTCCACAGTGGGTGAGATGCCATTTCCTCTTAAAACTTCTCAGTGCTTGCTGGTGTTCGTGACCAGGTCTCAGTGTGGCCCTCTTTGCCCCCCTGAAGAGACAGTTAATTAAGGCCTGGGCCCAGACAACGCTGCCGGGACTCTCACCCACAACAACATTGCCTGCCCCTATCGCCACCACTCCCCTCCTCAACTCTGCAGCCGCCGGGGCCTCTGGGAAAGCAGAGCGCCAGGCCTGCGCTACCATTGGGGCCCCTAACGGGATTAGGAGTCCTCTGAAAATAGGACCTCAGCTCCAAAAGCCTCTCACCCACCTTCATCTGCCCAAAGGATCTCCCTCAATTCACCCTCAGCCCTGTCCCCTCCTACTCCCCCCTCATAAGACAGCTCCACCCGAGCTCCGTTTTATCAATTAATGTAATAAAAGGTGGAACAAAGAGCTTTCTTTCCCCCACTCTGTAATTAGAGGGGGAGATCTCTTGAGGACTGGCATTCCTTGGGCCCGAAAAACATGATTCTCACTCCCCCCGCTACTCTGCCGCCACCATTCAAGCGGAACATGGCTCCTCGATGTATAAGGGTGATAATGTAAATGTAGTGTAGTCTGCCAGGCAAACCCAGCACAACCTATTTTGCAGTGGCTTTATCTAAGTGTGAACAAATGAATGTAACATTTGGAAGAGTGATACATTATTAACTCTAATTGATTCCTTTATAAGACTATACATTCACTGTCACCTTTGCTTTGGCTCGCACGAGTATGTGCGCTCTGAATCACTCTTGTCGCTGTCCCTATACTAACACGTTACGTGTCACCACACACTGTTAACAAATGTGATAAAACCACCTGAATCGAGAATATCATGGATGGCGTCTGCCTATGTGTGTTTTTGTCTGTTAAGGTGAGATACAGTAGACTTTGCTTTGTGTGCGTGTGTGTGTCTCTTACTCTCTCTCTCTCTCTCTCTCTCTCTTTCTCTCTCTTGTGTTTAACTGTGTCTACACGGGTGTGAAAGTAAAAGAGAGAAAGAGAGAGACAGAGCACCCGCTTTCACAGCCACTGGAGCTTTCGATAGGAATTAGTTTTACAACATATGCAAATGTTCCCCCTTGAAAAAAAAGGGGGTCTTTAAGTGACAGGTTGATATGTGATTAAACGACAATTAGAGTGCTGAAAATAAGTGTCGGCAGTAGGTCAAGCACTGGGCGGCTCAGCTAAAAGGTAGCAGACTATTGAGGAGAAAACATTCCCAGGCGGAGGCCAGGAACAGGACCCAAAACAAATTAGAGAGGTGAAAGGGGAACAAGTTTGGCACTGTGTTCCAATAAACCCACAACAAAAAGAAGTTCTGTGTTTTGCCTGGATGACAAAAGACAGACTATTCATGATTACAGTAGGATTCTGTTTTTCGGTAAGCCAGTGCTGATGCCCTGCTTGCTGCAATTTTAACCTTTAGTGCCCCCAGCCCAGATTAAAACCAGTTGTCCGCCCTAGTATAGGCTGCACTCCTCTCCTCTGCTGCCCTTTAAGTTAAAAGTACAGAGACATGAGGGATTCTGTGTCTTTATCGCTCACTGTCTTTCTCTAACAAACACATACACACTCACACTCACACACACACACACACACACACACACACACACACACACACACACACACACACAAACATACAGGCAGAGACATAAAAGGGCTCACGCTTATTCTGGCAACAGATGGCCCTGTCCCTATAATCCCCTTTGATGCTGCGTTGGGCAGTGGCTCCTGAACATCTCTGAAGCCAAAGCCCCAACAAAACTTGAGCTACTTTTCCTTTAACTGACCCCAATTGCCAAGGAGCTGTCAGCTGTCAGACCTGGTTAAGAGCGTCTTTACTAGGGGAGACTGAAGGGCACAGGTTTCTCTTTCTCTCTGTCTGTCTCTCTCTCTCTCTCTCTCTCTTTCTCTCCTCTTTCAGCTTCCTGTTTGTTTTCTGACACAGACGGTTCATTCCACTTCCACGGCATTGCTGTGAAAGCAGGTTGACCGTGGTAACATGACTTGTAGCATAGACGGTAGTATGGACTTTCCCGTTCCTTTCAGAGGGCGAAAGAGTGAACCTCCCTGAGCTCTAATATTGGAGCCACAGATGGCAGGAGGTGGGCTAAGAGGCTTAGTTTTCATTGAAGAGCTCACCTTAATTATTGTAAGAAAAGAAGCTCTTTTGACGGCTTGTGTAACCTGTATGCTATCTATATATGTACAATTAAAATTTAAAGCACTGCACTGCAATTATTTTCTATAAACAGAACTTTTTTCTGACCGTTTTAAATATTTTTTCACTTACCTTTCTTTTGGCTGTCCTCTCAGGCATCTCTATAAGTGGATGCTTCAGTTTAGAGAGCTAGCCAGTTGATGCTGATGAAATAAATCTGCTATCTCTAAAGAAAGTGGTTCAGTCTCCGATAAGATAAAATCCCCATGATAGTAATGAGCTCAGTAATGGTGTTTTTAAAATAAATTAACAAGTACCCTTAGTCCCTATTTTGCAACATTAGGATAAAAAATGTCTCTGTAGTTTCATTCTGAACACTAATATTATTAGGCCTGGCATTTTATACATTTTGCAGAAGATCAAACTTTTTTTCCCCCAATACCCTTTTATTGCTATACACACTGATTGTCAAAGCACAGAGTTGTGTTAAACGGCCCTGATTAAATTGAAGATCGCTCACCGAAATGTTTGAGTGAACCAGCACTATGGAGCACTTTGCTTTCTTATTAATTTTGCACTGCAAATAGAATCAAATGTGAACTCATGTCTTAACCTTTGTCTTAAATAATTTCCTTCTCCTAATGTAGGGAGCTCCGTTCTCAGGCCTCTAATTGGAGGACAGCAGTTAAATGTCTCCTCGGGTGCAGAGGCGACTGATTGCAGCAGTCTCTTCTGTTTCATTTGGAAAGCACCAGATTCTAACACAAATGGGGAAACCCAAATTAGTGCTCACTAGCTGTGTGATTTCAAAGAAATCTTCAGTACTGTTCGATTATGTATTATCGTTTGAGAGCTTTGGGGGATAATCATCACTGAGATTTGCTCACGTTTCAAGCAGGTCTGCTGAGATGCATGTACGTAGCTAATGGGATTGGGCTTTTTTTCTATCCCTCTCCTGTGGCGTTATGGAGCTGGCAGCTGAACTTGAACGGATGTGCATGGTGCTGAGTCGTGCACAAGACTATTTCAAGACTGAAATGCGATTGTTTTAATACTTTAATCCACCTGTCCTTGGCATTCAGGATGTTGCAGAAGTCGCCTAATTATTTCAGTGCCCTCTATCCTTCCTTGTTGAAATACAGCAGAGACAGCATCACCCTTCTGGTGATAAAGTCCACCTTAAAGGGATTTTTCTTACTGGAAAAATGTGGTCATTTATGTCAGGAAAAAACTAAATGTAAGTAATAAAGTACCAAAACATATAACTTCTGAATCTTACTTAAAAAATGTATAGCCTAATTGAAATTTTAAAAATGCATGTATGCAAAGAGGATCTGAAATACCCCCAAATCACTTTAAAGAGCGAACCATTAAACAACCAGAATTCTCGAAATTGTCCCAGGTTCCAGCAGCGATAGTATGCAAACACAAATATTTTCTTTTAATTAAAAAGGCCTCATCTCGCTGTATCCTCCCCCAAGCCTGCTGCCAGCTCTCAACGACCCCCCAGTGCACACACAGACACACAGATACACGCACAGTCTTACGCATACACAGTCTTGCAATGCTTTATTCAAATCCAGTTGCACTCACAGTCACATACATGCAGGCAAGAAAAGTGATTATTTTAATTGTGTCCTGGGCCATGGATTCCTCTTGACTAGCTGCTAATCTGTCAGAGCCTGGTTGTCAATTGAGAACCAGGGACACCAGCAGCGATGGCTGCCCAGCTCACTGATAGCCCCCTGAGGGACAGTTAACCCTCAAACACCCCCCCACCCCACCTCCAAAAAACCCAACAACCCTCACACAGTCTCTCTCCCCACTCCTACCCTTCCCCCAGACTGGTCCAGCCTACCACAACCCCTGGTGGCACTAAAAGGTGGAGTGAAGGACTGGTGGTCTATGTGTATGTGTGTGTGTATGCTGGTTTGGGACACTGACGGGCGGTGGTGTGTGTTTGTGTATATACGTGTGGTTTGGCGGGGGGTGGTGGCTTGATAGTAATGCATGTTGATGGTTTCAGAGATACTTCATTTCAGAAACAGGGGCCTCATTAACCGTAGTCTTCATCAGGCCAGCCAGCAGCGGGCACATTAGGGGTCCACAGGAAGTTAGAGTACAGCAGGAGAGTGCATTAGGGAGGCCTGGGGAGACACACTCCCTCAGTTCCACTTCCACCTCCAGCGCTTTTCTTTATCTTAATGTACCTTTCAGAGGAATTCGGATAGAGGTCAATAATTATGCTCTTTAAATTATTCAGTCGAGGTCCTCTGTAATTGTGCTTTTTAGAGCTCGGACACTGACAGCACGGTTTACTGCACCACATTTGGGGCTCGGCCTGAGCGGATGAATCAGTATAGAATAAGAGAAGGAGTGTTGTGTGTGTGTGTGTGTGTGTGTGTGTGTGCGTGTTTCACTGCTCTCATCACCAACTCATAACTGATGCGATGTGATCTTCATTCCTGAAATTTCAATATGTGTCAACTCCATATGAACAAATTAACTCCATTTCTGGGACCAACTTTGTCAGCACATCAAGTTTGGATCAGGACTGAGTTGTCTGTGCGGGACATGTGTTGGTGTCAGAGACCTAGCTGACTACCAGCCACTGTGTGGGAATGTTTAGTTTGGGACACAACCTTGTTATTTTTGTAACATCGGGGAGAGGAAAGCACAAGCTGCAAGGGTAGCAGAAAAAATCACCAAACTTTTTCTACAAAGCCAGCCCCCGCAACGTTTGACTGCACATGATAACATCATCCGTCCACACAACAAGTCCTCTTTCAGCTACAGATTATTAACACATCGCTGAAAGTGGCAGAGAGCAATTCACTGTTGTCACAGGGTCTAATATTTATATTTATCTAGTTGGGAGAGGCATTGACAAACATGTCACACACCTGCAGTTTTGTAGTACGTCCTACTGCAGTTTGGTGACAAAGAAAGAGCCTGTACAGTAGAGTTTTGTTGGGGCGAGAGGAAGACTGTAATTACTGTCTGACGATTCATCTAGTCACTGCATAAAATAGTGTTTATCCAGTCGCCCGTGTTTCTGTCGTGGCTGAGGGAGGGGAGGGTCATGTTTTGCACAACTGAGACAGCTAGGGCAATCAGGAGAAGAATCGTGACTCTAAAACATTCAGCCTTTCTTTCTTTTTTCTCTTCTTCTCTTTGTCTCCCTCTTTTTCTCTCTCTCTCTCTATCTTGGGTTGAGAACTGGTGCCTTATAAAATGAGATCTCCCTTTCTCCCCCCTTCTGACACACCCACACACACAAATAAACATAAAAAGCTAATTTGTTTGCGCCCTCATTTCAGAGGCCTGAGCAGGAGAATATTGTTGGGGGGGAAAGTAATGCTTTGTCAAATGTTGACATGTGTTGCAAACATGGGGCCTTCAGCAGCAGCAACAGCAGCAGCGTTTTGTAGAGCGGCTCAGGCATATTGTCGGCACATGAAGAGAGGATGCTTTGAAACAAGATTAGCCTCCAAATGGCCCTGCCGGCCCCCTCCCATCCATACCCCTGTGCATAATGCGTGTGTGTGTGCCTGCACTAAGATGCTAAATGATCAGACCCACTGAAATATTTGTGGGCCTGTTTTCTCACAGAATGAGTCTGGGAGTCGTGTGCTGTATATCACTGTTCAGCTGAAGGTGTGTGTACACATTTGTCCTGCTGCAGGGCCCCACTGTCTGGCACATGGTTTGGCTTGGTTTTGTGGGCCAGAAAGCACACGTCCCTGTCACTGAGGCTACGTCCCCTTGGCTTTGGGTCAGGGTGACACTGGGCCGGGGGGGGATCCATCAACCCCATACCCTGCCCCCACAAAAATGAATCAAAATTGGAAAACAACATGCAAGGTCCGCCTAATACAAGAACACTTGCAATATGCTGATGTTTTCTTTTGCACACTGTGTTTGCTAAATTGCCTTTGACTGCGTGCATCAGTAATGAAACTTTATGTCCTTGTGGAGAGGGCAGCAAGTCCGTTCCAGTTAGGACCGGGACGATCTCTCCTGTCTGGCTATTGTAAGACTTTTTTTTCCTTAATACACGTCCTTATGAATAAATGAAGCCCATGAAGTCATTTTTTCCATATTTGTGTAAATTGCTTTAAAAGCATTTTATCATGTCATAAAAAAAGCGCAATTGATCTGCTGGGCTTAGCCCATTGGACAGCTGTGTGTTTTGTTAATGGCCACTTTGCTCCAAGCAGCTTATTAAAAAATTTATATATAAATGCTAAAATTGCATAAATTATTTAGATACAGTAAGCATTTTTTTGTTTTGTCAGGCAGGGAGGGGCTGTTGTCAGTATGGAAATTTACCATAGTATATTATCTGTTGAAATACAGTAATATATCTGCCCAGACACATATGTGTCCTCCTCACTGCACCCCCTCACATGCAGAGGCGCAGGGGAAAAAAGTATATATTTTTTGATGACTTCGTTTCAGCAACCACGGAATGTCACCCATATCCTGGTTGATTGTACTTTCGAGTTTTATGATGTTTTTCCATTGATTTGTTTCCCCGGCGCAGCTGCCGACCTCTATTGAGGGACGAACGTAATCAGCGCTGACGCAAATTAGATGGTTATTCGTTTCGAAAATTGACAGAAAAACAATAAAAAAGATGAAATGCTCCCAAATCAATAGATATAATGAAATTCAAATAATCCGAGAGATGAGGTCTCCATGGCAACTGATAATGTGGAAAAGAAAACAATTTAATAAAGGACAGACACGCTTTGAAAACAGATTGGGGAGGGGGGTGGCTGTAAAGCGGGGAGAGGAGAGGAGAGGAAAGCAGAGCAGAAGAGAGAGGAGGTGGGGAGATGGAGGGATAGAGAGAGGGAGGGAGGGAGGAGGGTAGAGGGGTGTTTGTGGCTGTAGTGGTTGCTCTATAGCTTGTTTCCCCCAGCGTGTGAAGGATCTGTGTCTGTCCCAAGGACACCGGAATAATTAGAAAAGCTTTCAGGCCAGAAAGTGCAGATTCAGGTTTTAATACACAAAATTATTTCAGGGGCAGTGAATCGGAAAACCATTTGTTGGTGACCTTCCTGAGAGGCCTCCCCCTTCCCGGTACAGGGCAAGATGGAGGCTATGTGGCAGCACTGCCTGAGTTATGGCATATTTGTGTTTTTATAGAGGCAAGGGGAATGGAGTTGGGGAAGTTGGGAGGGGTATGTGGGGGTAATTGTGTGTGTATGGTGTTTCGGTGTGTGTGTGTGTGTGTGTGCGTGGGTGCATGAGAATGGGGGGGCGTCATAGGGAGACCTTCATGTTGTGTGTGTTGTGTGTGGGTCTGGCACGAGTTTGGGCAGAGGGAGGGAGAGCAAAGACGAGAAGGGAGAAAGTGCAGCGAGAGAAAGGGGGAAGTTGCAGATCCGGCTGTATTTACAGATCAGTTGTCAAAAGGAGCCATTTAAGGGGAATGCGCCCGTTCCTGCACGGTGACAGGCGAGGTGCCTGTTTAAAAAGCAAAAGACAACTATGAACCTGAGAGGGAGATAGTCAAACACAGGCTTTTTCTGTTGAAGACAGACAGAGCAGGGGGTGGCGAGGGAAGCGAGTGGGTGTTAAGTGACTTCATTTGTAGTCTATTTAAGGTATGTTTTACTTGTCCTTGTGCTGCTCCTCCAACATCTAATACAGGGGCTCTGTTCTAGTTAGCACAGCAAGGAAATAATGATTGAGTGCATCATTCTTATTTCCTGTAAATACAAATGACTTTCCTTCATCTGCCTAAAAACTTGTATTTAGTTTTCAGTCTTGCTGTCGAGGGAGATTTGCTACTGATGCAAACAGTGATAAGAGTCAACCAAAAGCACAGCTCTGTTTCCCTCATTAGCTTATCACGACTTTAAGTATGTACACTTTCGGGTGGCTTTATTCAACATCCGTGTCCTGCTCTTTTAACATCCTATTTTCTTTATTACTCTTTGTCAACGTTTTGAAGGCAAGTCTGCTTGGGCGTTGGAGCCTTGTCTGTCAAGCAGTGACAACCATTTTTGTGTCATTAGAAGGCTTTGTTTAACTCAAATAAAAGTGATCCACCCTCTGTTCAAATGATACCAACAGCAGGTCCGGGATATCACGTCTAGAGGGCAGATACCCTTATCCTGTTCCAGGCAGCAATAAATGGAAAAACAAGTCCTCGCACAAAGCTTGGCCTGATAATTACTGTTCTGATATTTTAATAGCATGGGATCCTGATCAGGATCACTGCTTTCCTGCAATATAAACTGCCATAAAAGTTGGGCAATATTTGATAAAAATGTGGGATCAAGTTCCACATAGTTTTAATCTTAGTCCTTTCTCTTAGTTAATTCGTTTTGCACAGAGTCATCACAATCTTCTACTCAAACAGTGGTTTCATTCCTATTCTCGCCTGCTTTTTTAAAAGCATTTTTCCAGCTTTAATTCAGTTGTTAACATTATGTCGCGCACAGAAGATAATTACAGGCTTATTGAGACTCTGATAGTTAGTTCCTTTCTTTTACTCGGGGGAATCTGCCCTTATTTAAAGGCAGCCAGAGATCTTCAGACATTCTTCAGCAGGACAGCTAATATTCTCCAGTACTGATATTGCAATGTGAAAAGTGCCCCACAAGTAGGAGAGAAACTTGAAATTCCCCACTGTACACTAGCTAAGAGCCTTCAAATCTAACATGCCAGTGTCAATGAAGACGGTTTTCTTTTTTTAAATGGGAAAAAAAACAAAAGCAGAATGGATAAAATAGAGACCTGAAATACGAGAGCCGATAGGCATCCTCTGTGTGTTTGTGTGTGCATGCACACTGACACACATACATAGGGCACAAAGCACATGTTATCACTGTCAACTGCAGCAGTAGCAAACAGCAGCAGTTGTTGTTGTTGTTGTGTGTGTCTGTGTTGTGTATGAGTGAAAGTGTGTATGCTTGTGCATGCCCACAATTGCTCTCACTCTCTCTCTGGCTGCTGGCTCTGAGGGACCCACTGTAAGTCAATCTGTGTGTTCATATGCCCCTGAGTGAGTGTGTGTGTGTGAGTGTGTGTGTGTGTGTGTGTGTGTGTGTGAGCCACTACTGTACTACAGGAGCCAAGACCGAGCCTAGTCAAACAGGGCTGAACAGGGCTGGAAAGGGCCGAGGGCCAGCCCCCTGTTCACACCTGTCTCTCTCTCTCTTTCTCTCTCATACACACACACACACACACACAAACACACGCACACAAAAACACATGCACACAGCTCATACAGCCGTGCTGCTCGGCACAGGGCTCTCATTGTAGCAGTGACAGGAGGGCGCCCGTTAAGTGGCTCTCTCTTCCTGGGGCCTCTGTGTGTGTGTGTGTGTTTTGTTCCCCCATGTGGCTGTGGGGTGGAGAAGGGCGATGAAGGACCCCTACTGGTAAAGTGGGTAAACTCGCACAGCCTCGACATCTGTGCTCGGAGAAGGAAGGAGGAGGGGAGGGAGTGGAGAGAGGGGGAGGGTAAGGAGGGTGGAGAGATAGACAGCGAGAGAGGAGTACAGAGTGGGAAAGAGGAAAGGAGTGAGAAGGAGAGAGGGAGGGAGAGAGAGACAGAGGGAGAGAGAGAGAGAGAGAGAGAGAGAGAGCAGAGCCTTGGCAGAGAGCAGTTGAGGAGAAAATGCCTTGCTTTGTGGAGAGAATTCTTCCAGGGCAGGAGGGAGAGGTGAGACAGAGCGCAGAGGGCGGTCTGCTGCCAGGTAAGACTCACACACACCTTCCTCTCCCTCTCTCCCCTCTCTCTCCCTCTCTCCCTCACTCTCTCTCTCTCTCTCTCACACACACACAAACACACACACACACACACACACACACACAGGAGTTGAGTGCTACCCCGAGGTGAACGGGTCTGCTACTAGTTGCAGTTGGCATGAGTCAGGCACGCATGTGTAGGGATGTGGTGGGTGGTGTCAAAGTGTGTGTGTGTGTGAGAGAGAGAGAGTGAGAAGGAGAGAGCGTGTGACTAAGGAAACAGAGCAGGTGTAATGTTTGCTCTCTGGAAAAAATGTGTAGTTTTTAATTACAGATGCACATTTGTACCTATAGAGCACTGAATGTCAGTGATGTGTTTAATTAGTTTTAATGGTGTGCTGCTTCCTCAAAAGTTCTGTTGTTGACTTTTTGTGCTATTCCTTATGGCACTCCACAGTTCCACTTTTTATATTATACAGTTAACGTTTATGACACTCAGTGGTGGAAAGTACATTCATTCATACTGTACTGTACAATTCTGAGGTACTTTTACTTCATATTTTTTGCCGCTTATTCTAATGTTGCAAATGGAGAACTGTGGCAGATATTGTGGTTTTTACGGCACTACATTTGTTTAACATTTACACTAACTAGTAACTTAACAGATTCATATTTTACAAAAAACGATGTGATCATTTTATAATGGTGCATTGTTATAGATTAAACTTACCAACAGTGTATATAGTAGTTTTAAATGAGATCCACCTCAGCCAGCTACAACATTAACATGTCGCTTGCTGTTGCATGTTTATCAGGAATAATAAAGTCCATTAATATATATAAAATCATATAATACTTTGAAATCTGTTATGAGTTCTTTTATTATATATATAATACTTTTGTACTTTTTAAGTACATTTTTTTAACGCAGGACTAATTTACTTAGAGTTTTAAATTGTCGTGTTGCTACTTAAGTAAGGGATCTGAATACTTTATCCACCACTAATTACACGTTACTTAACTTTATAGCAAATACTTTTATCATGAAGCCATTCTCATGATGTTAAAGTGATCAAAGGCTACACAAATACACTTTATTTGACTTTAAACAGAAGGAAAATATGATCTAAATACACCGTTCCAGGGGCTAAAAATAGAAATTACTAAAAAGCACCTAAAATCCCTCCGCCCTAATGTCAAGTGCAGATGTTGTTGGATGACATGACATGAGGTAATTTGCGGTGTTGGTCGAGATTGATTTGGCTGTTTAGATTTAGATGTTGTGATGGAGAGGTTTGTCATCGGAGGGATTTTCCACTCTGCTGATGTAAACAGTGTCTGTTGAAGAAAGAGTCCTTTTCTATCTTGTGGAGACACGGTTCTGAGAGGAATAATCCTCCTCGTGTACAATTAGATTTTCTCCGTTTTGTTAAATAAATACGGTGTCTGTGAACATAAATACAGATTTACATGCAGCCCGATGGGTGTCTGTCTCTCAAACAGCCTACTACTACAGCCTGGGCCTGATATTTCTTGTCGAGGCCCACAAGAAAAAGAAAGAAAGATGAGGCAGAAGTTGGCCGGCTCTAACTTCACGCTTGCTGTTTATTTGTTTTTTATAACAAATGAAACCAGCTTCCCGAGTAAAAGGTGAAGTCAGAATTGAATTTGGCTTGCGTTACCGTGGCGATCTGGCAGCCGCTCCCACGTCCCATAGGACTGCTCTGGTTGCTGTGTGCCGGGCGCGTGTGTTTGTTATTTAACGGGTCTGTGTGCGCTACTGCTCTCCGTGTGTGTATGTGTGTTTGAGTAGTGGGTGGTGGTAGCGGCATTCACGAGAGAGACATTTTACTAAGCAGACATTTCCCCCTCTGTTTTCACTCTGACCTGGTAGGAGATTGATGACTGAATTGTGGAGTACATGTTAACAGTAACTGGTGATTTATGAAGATACTTAGGGTAAGTGAGGCCGCACAGGCTGGAGGGGAAGAAAAAGATATAGCCTTTTAAGTTAATGCAAAAATATAGCCTTTTTAAGTAATAATTGTTATTACCACTGCAGGGGTTTAGAGAGAGGTCCGAGTTAGAGTTGGATGTGCACAAAAGTGCAATGTGAAGCTTTTCCTTTCCGTTGGCCATTTGCCTTCCTTTGTTTCTGGCTTTCTAACTTTGCCTTTCAACATTGCAAGTTTTTCCTGAGGAAAAAAGAATTTAAAGAAATGATACATGCATTTATCTGTGTAGATGGACAGATTGATATTAAGATTTATTTAGATAGCTAAATTCTAATATTTGAATTGAAAATAAACCTACTTTTCCTGGGTAAACCACAGTGGAAAACTTTTCTTGGATGAACCCTTGCACTGCAACAAGTGCACTGTGTGTTTTGGCAGCCCCCCTTAGCCAAAGATCCCTCAGAAAATCCGCATGCAATTTTAGAAGAATCAGATTCTTTCCCTTTCCTTGGCTCATGAACTCCCTTGATATTATGCACACGGAGAATCCTCTCCTCTATTCAAATATGAGATTCAATCTACTTGGATGTGATCTATAACATTTTTAAGGAATAAAGCAATTTTAGGGAATACGGAAAAGCGCTTTCCCCGGGAAGAGGGATGGCTTTCATTTTTTTTTCAAGGCACCTCTTAGACTGAGTGAAATGTTTCCCCTGTTCGCTCAGGGACGACTTTATTTCTTACCAGGGATTTAACACTCACTCAGTCCCCTCATAAATACAGCGTCCCTCAGCCCTTCGCTAGCCATAACTCATGCACTAACTCTCTAGCTAACTAAACTCATATAGCAGAGCCAACACTTGTTTGTCTTTTACCTCAGCCTTTCTCTCCCACTCGTCCTCCCTGTCTCTTTTCCTCCGCTCAGCTGATTTACACTTGACAGAATCTTCTCTGACTACCGTCCCACCAGGCTCCTGCGCTGATCTCTTTGGCCCACTCGTGGAGTGGGTTTTGGAAGAAATGTGCATTTGAATATGAGCCAGCCTAATCTCCTTGAGGCTATTTAGAGTGAGCCTAATGCTCCAAGAATGAGCGAGAACAACACCGGAGAAAATGCGGACGTCCCTCTCGGCGTGTCACAACACAACTCAGGTCTCCAAAGAACGAAGCAAGTCTTTGATTTGCTGATGTAAATCTGGAAGGCAAACGACATAAAATTCCTGCTTTCAAGGCACCTGTTGAAGCCATCCGTCTCCTTAGAAAAGTCTTTGTGTGTGGTTTGTTTTTTGTCTTTGTCTTTTTTGCCTTTGTGGCACCTACTAGTGGAATTTTTACTTTTTAGCATGTTATCCTGGCAGTGCAATAAATAGCAAATGTAGAGCAGTTGATAAACTTTCAAGTCATTTCAGTTTCAGCAGATGAAAGTGCTCAGGTGGGGTATTACAGGATGGTGGTAAGCCTTTACTGATCTGTTGCCGACTGGCATTTTGGGAGGAGACAGTCTTTCTGGCGTGGTTCCCGTATTGGTTGTTAACAGCCTGCTGGTACCTTCTGTTCTCTCAACTCCTCAAGCATCTGAAGACCCTCTGAAGTCAAAATCGCCCATTTTGATGTCTCATGGCAGCACCCAGCGTTTTGTTGTATTTGCGTCTTGATAACACAGGCCCTGCTCGGAGGAATTACCCTCCTCACTCGTTGGTGTCAGATGGGGGAGGAGGGTATCATTCCTCTCCCCCCCCCGAACTCCCTGCTCTCCTTCCTGTCCTTTCTTTCTTTTTGATCTCACCATCAAATCTTACCCGGTTTTTATGAGTGACGTTTACCCGAGAGCGGCTAGGGAAATGACTGGCTGAAGAAGACGTTTGAGAAAATGCGCCTGAGCAAGCTATCACCTTTGATAAAGCCATAGTTCCAGTGGGAGAGGAAGAAGAAAGCCAGAAGAGTAAGAGCATTGTTGATAATGAAAAATGCCATGCAAGAGGGAGCATCTCTCTGATCCCAGCCTGTTAAACCAACAATGTATAGTACAACAGATAATGCAGTGGTACATCAAGCATTTCTCTGTTGTTGTACCACAATGAGTGACCCAGAGGACTGATCTAAATCAGGGGTACCACACTGGGCCTTTATTACACATCAGCTGGGCACCAAATAATCTCATACAACAGCACTCACACATACACAGTGAGTCTCACTCGTGCTGCCATCAACGCTGGCATACCTTCAGCTGTGGCAACAGTCAGCATGAAGGCTGGCAAGCCACTTGAAAGCACTGCAAAAAGATAAAGAAATAATGGGGAAGTAGAGGGGTAGTTGAAGGCACAGAGAGCAAGAAATGTTAGCTTTAGTAATTACTACCTCCATAGAGAAGCAGTGGAGAGGACAGTGAGGCAAGCAAGCGCACGAAGGAGGCCCCGTGTGCAGATAATGAAGGGGTATCATTGTAGCTCTGACAGCGTTAATCTTAGAGCGCTTCACAATGTGTGTGTGTGTGTGTGTGTGTGTCTCCGTGTGGTTATGTGTATGCTCTGTGCAGCATATGTATATACTGCTGAGGTGTATGGAGGTTGTGGTACAGTCCCATTGACTCTCGCCCTACCGGCGAGACCTTTTGGCCCACCTGACAGCACAGTTTATCCAACCACGTTGACAGTTGTGGCCTCTCACAGCTTCTTGACGACAGTCCTAAAACTCCACAGCCTCTCGCTCATCCTTACTAAAGCACTGGGATCACCTAGCAGCACCCGAACTTGTCTTCTTTGCAGAAGAAGGAAGAAGAAAAGAGGAAAGCGGAAAAAGGAGAAGACCAGTCCAACTTTCTTTGTGCCCAGCCTTTTCTTTTCTTTTTTCCTCTTCCCATTTGAAGTTGTGAGACACTCATTTAAGCCTCATTGCACACCAACACTCAACACACGAGAAAGTGTTATGAATATGTATCAACACAGCATATGGCAGCAGTAGCGCTGGGACTAGGTGTGTCCAGAAGGGTAGAGTGCTGCCGATGCATTATTCTCCATTCAAATTACCACAGTAAGAATGCAGCGGGGAGCTGAGAAGTGTTCAACACCTCTTTAAACAGGGCAGGAGAAGAACCTGGATCATGAGAATCAGCAGGAACGGAAGAGCTGTGATGAGCACAGTAGTAGGCCAACTGAGTTTCCTTGATTTGGTAGATTTTTTCGGCAGGTTCAAACCCAGCACTCGCTGACACGATCGTGATTAAAAGTGATATTTCTGACACATTAGGATGCGCACGGGAAGTAACCTCCTCTAAAGCGTTCATTATTAGATGCATGACAGACCTGAATATTTATAAAATAGGTTTTAATAATTAATAGCAGCAATCTGCTCGCGTAATTCATCAGATTTGCACTTCAACAGAGTATCCGTTTTCACTTTAAAATAATAATAAGAGGAATATTAATGTTGGAGAAATGTAAAACGGACAGCTGGATACAGCGCAAATAGGCAAGCACTCCATGTTCACTTCTGAGGCTTTCCTTTAACCTGTCACTTTTCAAATAAAATTACATTTTAAGCTGTTAACGCTGCAGTTTGAAAACCTTCAGTTGTTTGTGCTTGACAATTTAGTGAGCAGCTTCTCACAAATGTGGCAACTCATGAAGATAAAGATGCAGGAAACAAAGTGGGTTTGGTGTAGAATGCAAAAGTAGTTGCTGTGGTTTTATCAAAAGCAAATTTATTTGTTTGAGTCAACTTAGCAGCACTTCCTTTTGTATACTGAGACCCAAAATAGACAGCATTCTTTTTTCCTGTAAAGCAGCTTTGCTTGTTTCATCGTTTCACAGTCATTTTTTTCTCCCTTATTGTGAGTGTTGTTTTATCACACCTTCAAATTCAGTCACGGCACATTCCTCCCTCTACTGAGCTCCCAGAAACAAGAATGTTCCTGTTTTAGGTGAAAACTGCCACGTTTAGTTCCGCCTCCAGTTCACATTGAACTTTTTCGGTAAAGCACACTGTTTTAGTGCTGTCAATGACGCAGTGGTGTGTTTATCCTCGCTGTGGATCAGCTTTTTCCTGACTGTGGAGAAATGTCAGCGTACGTATTTGACAGTGTGTATCTCACAGCAAATGACATGACCTGCAGCCACTAGACAGAGAGGAGCAGAAGGAGAGCGCAGAGCACAATGCCCTGCTGTCTACAAGCCTGCCAGCAGGCGCGCAACACACACATACTGCAACACACACTTAATATTGGTTACAGCCACTTAACATTCAGTATGTGTTTACAGTGTGTTGTGCACATACCCACACTTTTTCAACCACAGATGGACACAAATACACTTTAAAATGCCATATCTCATTTCAACCCTTTTGTCACTTCCACCCTGCTTATCAGAAAAGTAAAACTAGTTCTGGCAGCAGAGCCACAGCCACAGGGTCTAAAAAATGCAAATCCCAGGAGCAGGAAGACTCATTCTCATCACTTCCTCTCTTAGCCACACAAAGAATGTGTTTTGATAAAAATTTAATTGTGCTTCATAAGAAGAATACGTTGAGCATTGAATGTGTAGAAAGTGGTAAAAAAAAAAAAAGTTTGGAAAAGTCTCCTATTTTTAGCGAGCCATGGGTCATTTATGGACAGTGAGAAAACCTGCCCAGGATGACATTTTCACGGGCACCTGTGATTCATTCTGCTGCATATCAAGTCCAAAAGAGGAAAAGTCTGTCAGGCAGAGCAAATTTTTTAATGGTAGGCAGGGATCGATGTTGTCAGCGCAAGCATCCTGTCTGAAAATACATGCTTTTTTTGGGTAAATGTCACCTACTTCTTTCTTTTCAAGGAGATAAAGAGAGAGAGAGGATAAAAAGGGTAATGGGAGGAGAAGAAGGAGGAGGAGGTCACTGAGATCTGATGCGAACGTTCCAAACCAGGCCGAATTCAGGGAAATTGCTTCAAAAACATTGACTTGTACTCTCATTCACAAAGGCCCCCGTATCTGAAAAACAAATTTGAAACATAACCTTGGAAATCAATTAAGAAGTCCCCGGGAGCTTGAGAAAAAAAGAAGGGAAAGGTCCACCCTTCTTTTTCCTTTTCCCCCCTCCCTACATGTCTTTTCCTCTCCTCTGCTTAACAGGGACTTAGTGCTGCCCATCAGAACTCTGCCTTGTGTGAGAAGGCTTTGTCAGCGGGGGCTTTATTTAATTTTTTTTAACGGTAGAGTGCCTTATATGCTGTCAAAATGTCTTAAGAGTCTTATTAAAGAAATGCCACAGCTCATTTCCTTGTAATGCAATTCATATGCTGGTGAAAGGGGGCATGTCTAAAGATCTAAACAGCTTTGCTTTTTAGGCTTCACATTAGGGGTTATCTGTGAGGGCTTGTCATTGATTGACATTATCTGGCCTGACAGGGCCTCATATCAAGGTTAACCTCATGGACAAAAGTGCCACCCGCACGGACACACAAACGCACTCTCTCACCCACACTCGTAGTCAAATAAGGCATCCTCTCCTCGACTTTCTGTGAGAGGGGTGCTATGCATGTGTGCTGGCTTCATCTGTGTGTAAGCCAGGTGGAGATTTCCAGACTTAATTGATAACTAATGGAGCGGCGTGTGCTGAGTTTACCCTGGAGGATTGACACTGTGTGTGTTTGTGTGTGTGTCCTGTGGAGAGATCGAGGGGGTAGGTGATGGGAAGAGGATGGGGATGACTTACTCAGCAGCGTTGCTCCGGATTCTGGTGAATTAAATATGGCCCCAAAGATAATGACATGGAGTGACACACACCAGTCTGGCAGCTCCTGACCTCTTAGGCGAACAGGCCGTTCACTTGTTTACCGAGGGTACCGTGTGTACCGTGTGTAACTAACACTCACATGAGCACAATAACACACACTCACACACATCTCCCCTTCTCCCTCCCAACAAGCCACAAAGGCGAAGAGAGATCCCCGTGACCAAAATACAACTGAAGCAGTTAATCTGTACAGATATTAGCTCAAGGGCCCTTGAGAGGTGCACCGCTGAGCCCCTTCTCCACTGTACTACCCACACTGCCTTGTTGCCGCACTGAGCACAGCAACCATGAGGGAGGGCGACAGGGGTCGTCTGCTCATTTACCATGGCGGTTGGCTTATCAAGTTGCACTACTTGTGTCTTGAAACAGAACACGGGAGTTGCGCTTCAAAACAAAGCTGCAGGAATACATGTTTCCGTCTGTGGAAGCATGGGACTGTATGTGATGGTGTATTTTTTAAAGCAAAGTTTTTGCCTCCCACAACACAACACTTACAAATTAAGTCATCATCTGGTGCCAGCTGTGAGTCCAGATTTGATGTACAATTTTAACAAGTTAGCCGTGTGTCCCATGAATTACCCTGAGCATCAAACACGATAAAAGTTGGCTGTTTTGGTACGTGGCTGTCAGAATGGTTCTTGTCACTCATGTCAAATTGTTTTTTCTCTCCCTTAGACCATTTTAGGCTGCTTGTCCTCTGTTCTGGAAAACACCATAATTACCCTGTTTGTGATGAAGCCGGAGGGCGTATTTGTCCTTAGATTTCAACTTTCCTGCCTGATTGCCCTCAAGTTCAACGTCTTTCCTCTTCCGTCTGCACTTGAAATATACATTGTTTTGTTCAGCCATTGTCCTGTGTTCAGTCAATGTGTGTGTGTGTGTGTGTGTGTGTGTGTTAGTTACTGGGGCCATTTGTGTCTGCCTTTGTCCTGCAGCGTCTTCTTTGTGTTTTGCGGCGGTGTGACGGGAGCGTGGCACTTGGCTGAGGGCTTGTGTTTGATAGCAGCCCGTGGACTAAGCTGAAGTGAAAAAGTCCAAATGGGTCCTTCAAGGTCAGCACCCCCAGAAAGACAGCACACAATGTGCAAGGTCACTTTCCAGACTAAAAGCAATAAGTGCTTTATTGATAGAAAAAAACAGCAACAAGCAGGCAGATGTGCAACCAACTGATTAATAATAAAATACATTTGTGAGAGAGAAGGACAGGGGAAGGGTAGGGGGCAGGGGAGAGAAGACAGCTACGTCCTGACTGTATGTCCTTGTGTTTGTGTACTGTATGCATGTGCCTGCACACATGCATGTACAGTATGTTTTGCAGAACAACACTGAGCCTTAAAAATTTAGATTTAGAATTAGAAATCCAGTGGTGAAAGGTAAAGGAAAAGATCAAATTGTGACAGAGAAGTGCTATTGGCGGTGCACAGTCCCTCTCTTCATGCCTGAATCATTTCCTATCATTGCTGCTGTTTGTGTGATCTGTAAAGTACAGTGAGAAAGTACTGTTAAAAGAAGATCACAGACATTTCACCTCTCCTGTTTTGACAGTAATCTGCGTATCATATATATCTCATCAGTATCATGTTTTATGATAGAGACAGTGAACAGTCACTGTAGGTTCCTTTTTTCCCCATTCAGTCACTTTATGAACAGTGTGCCTTTTGTACTGTGCCTACTGTGCTATTATCTTTTTATGAAAATAAGCAGAGGGTATTGGACTGTCGTCATCTTTTATGTGCCTTTATCTTTCTTTCTCTTATGTGCTCTCTATCTCTTGTTCTCTCTCTTCCCAAACCTGGCAAACCTGCCTAGTGAGTAGAGCTCCAAAGTGGATCAGTTAGTGGCAAATTTAGATTTGAGGTGAGGAAAGCTGAGTCCCAGTCGCAGCTAAACCAGTTTCTTCAGGAAGACTCTGAGGGAAAGGAGGGCTGGGACTTCCATATGCTCTGTCACCCCCTTCCCCTCAGTGATCACCTATAGTTATCTCCCCCCAGCCTTCTTACTCCTTGGTGGTGTATGCCCGCCTTTACAGCAACCTTTCTAAATCCCTTCTCTACGTAAACTTCTTCTCAGATGTACCCACCCCTAAACCCCCATCTATCAACTAGTTGGCAGTGGCATTGTTTTTAATCATCAGAACCTCAAAATTATTATTATCGCTTCTGATGCGGCAATTAAAACTTCAGGTCAGAGGCACAACGAGCGGTGATCAGCAGCCGAGCTGAGAAGTTTTAATTAGACGATCAGAACCATTAATGCACAAAAAAAAGGTGTGCGCTGGGAAATTAACGGGAACGTCTTAATCAGGGTTAGCGACTCCGAAGAGGAGTCAAGTGAACAGAGAGCAAAAAACAAATCATTTCCGCACCACTGGGACAAAACTCAATTAAATATGCATGCGGAAAAATGGAAATTTCTCAGCATCGGCTGCACCGACTGTTGGAAAACTGTGGCAAAATCTCACAGCGGGGTCGACGACCTGCTTATTGTTATTCTTGTGTAATAAAAATGAGAGAGGGGCCAGATGCTGGGGTCTGGGTGTCGTGCCGTAGTTGTCCATCAGTGGCTTTCCGCTTGACTTCCTTGCGGCTGCTGCAGCTTCTCTACCATGCAGGGGTGTGGGGGTGTGTGGGGGGGAAAACATTCTCTTCCTGCAAGCCGTAAATTTACAAAAATAAAACCGTGGCAATTTTCAAGTGTGTCTGTGTATGTTTGCCTTTGTGGCTCAGTGATTTCCCTGAAACACACATGCACATACGCTCTCTCACACATACATCTCCCTTGAGAGCCAGAGACACAAAAGGTTCACTGAGCTACACACAGAGAGCTGCAGCCTTGTCGATTAATCTGTCAAAGGTTCATAAAGTTATAACTGGTCTTTTTTAAAGAGCTACAGCAACTCTCGGTTGCATATTGTAAAATAATCCTGAGCTAAATAGACATCTCCCAGACCCTGTTTGTATTAATTAACTCCTGATATTGCGGGGGGTTTGTCCCTGTGTCAGTCATGTTGGAACTCAGCAGGAATCTCCAACAAGCCCTGTACTTGTGTTTGATTAGGCGAAGACATAAGCTTCAGTTTAAACAGGTAATATCTACCTCTCTTATATACAGACCCTCCTGTGTGCTCGCTCCATACAAACTGACAACACTGCAGGGAGCCGGCGTGTTTATGGTGCAGCGCTGCACTTCGAATGAACAAAGTCAAGTTATTCAATTTCCTATATGTTGTATATGTGACTTTACGTCTTCCAGAAGATGATTACACAAGCATTTCAGACATAAACTGCCTCGTCTTGTATGCCAGAAAGAGGTAAAGCCATGACCCTGCCAGTCACAACCATTGTTAACTCCCACGTCCTTTACCCGTAGATGCCCTGATTACAGTCTGCGCACGATCACACAAATAATGCACTTCCAACAGCGTTATTAGGATTTGAAACACCACTTGATTGGGCATGATATCATTCTGGCACACAAACAGAGACTCTGCTTCAAAAAACCAACGAGACCTGTGGGGCTTAGAACTGTGGAAGAGTAAGTTTGTCAGCGCGGAGGGCTAGACTTGAACATAAGCTGTGTCATCCAGGACTGAGAAGAAACAGGGCACCAAAGAACTTTGATGCACTTATTTTTGACTGAAGATGAAAAAGAACCTGACCTAGTCCAAACGTATTCAAAATACTTTCTTGACTTTTTCCTCAGGTTTTAGCCTTATACAGACAGTATATGGCGCAGCTTTGTGGCCCTGCACTGTTTCCAGTAAAAATAGTGTCACCGTTAACATAAGCAGTTGGAAAAATTAGTTTCAGCTGTTGTGTTCAAATTCTAACCTGCCTATTTTTTTTTCCAACTTGGTGCTTACTGAGGTGTCTCCTCCTTGACAATTAGCACACCAGGCTAAAACAGACTGTAAATAATGTCCAATGCATGTGACAGTGTTGTTTTTCTTTCTGATATTCATTAATAAGGCAGAATGCTTACTGGACTCTCGGAGAGGTGGGGGAGTTGGTCTCAGAGGGAAAAGTTGTTCTTTCATGTAGGTCCCCACAGATTTTATCTCATTGTACGCTATCATGCACACAAACGACTTGAGGTAAACAGCTTAGTGTTACCATAGCAATCCCTATTGTAAGCAATGGCAAAAAGCTGCTGTGGACAGAAACCCTCAGCATAAATAATAGTTTAGACAGCTTCCATAAACCATCGAACCATAGCGTGTTCTTCCTTACGGGAAGCCCACAATATTAAATTAGTTTTAAAGCACGCCCTACCTTTAAAAAGAAAAACACTGAATATGTGCTTAAGATGTTTGATAATTCAGTTACAGGCCCGCTTAGATACTCAACCAGTAGCAGTCCTCCACTCACGCTCCTTAATGTTAACGGAAAATCATACATAAATACTCACTAATGGAAAAAAACAACAGTGTAGGGGTCATTTCCTACAAGGAGTTTGAGATTGCAATGCACAGGAAATCGGTAGTTAAAGCATGAAATACTGAATGCAGTAAACAGAAGAAAAAAAAAATGACCTCCACTGCAACACCCAAATGACCTCAATCTTCCTTTGTAGAGTATTTTGGAAAAAAACTTGACAATTTATGTCTTCCACTTCCTAATAGTTTTTCCAGCTGATTTTTTTTTCTTCAAAATTGCTGTCTTGTAAAAGGTGACCCTTTCACCCCCGCCTTCAATTGTCTAACACTAAATTGTACAGTAATGTGCCAATGATATACGGCCTACTCAGAACTACATAATTCCTGAAGTCATTGTTTCACAGAGGAAGCCCACAATGTAAATACAGTAACTGAGAAAGCATGTGTGGGGAGCATGGGGTGCATTGTCTGGCGACAGGGCAATCTGTAAACTCCTTCAAATTGTATATCCTCTAATGATTCCACAGCTTTGCAAAAGAAAATGAAAACAGGATTTTATGTTGCACCGATGTGATTTACATAATGCTAGCAATGGCTCACACATGATTGTGCTTGGCTTTATGGCTGAGAGAAAATGAAGAGGCTCTTACTCATTGTTACAGAGAGTGAATTGAGTCTTTAAGATAGAACTTTGCTACCTCTGATATCACACATTTTTTTGCCTGGTGAAACGGTGTGTCCGTAGCTTAGTATAGTGTATTATCTTAACCACAGTGTGGCGGAGTTAAAATTCAATAGAACTTCACAAAAGAAGAAATATCTGCTGTGCTGTTGAACTGTTTTCACTGAGCCTCAACTGACAAAGCTTTACATACAACCGAATAAAATCAGAATATAAGTTAACATGCTTGTCTGATGCCTGGTAATTCTGCTGCTTTTTTTTTTGCTCTCATAAAAACTTACTCACGGTCACCTCCTCCTTGCTTTTTTAAAAGTTATTTACAACTTGATAAAGATCTGGCCTTGATTTTGAGTCTGGAATATGCTGTTGGAAGGTGAACTTTGGTGGCTCTGGAAATAAAGTTAAAGGTAGTAGAGTGCAGTTTCTGCCCTAAAAAGGCAGCTCTGGATATGGAATGCCACAGGCAGCTGTTCCTGCCTCATCAGAGGACATGTTATAAAGATAGCCCCACTTGGGTTGAAATAATGCCACCCATTCCTGCCCCAAAGCACACTCTATCATGTTCTATTGTTCAGAGAGGCCGCACTAGGGGAAAATGTTGACACTGTGCAGTATGTCTTGTTAAGTAAAACTAAGTAAAAGATGGTAACTACAACATTTTTTGTTTAATGTATCTATGTTACTTTCTTGGCAACAAAAACAGTAAAAAAACAGGGTAGAGAGAGCTTACATACATGCTGTATTATTTTCCTTTTAATAAAGTGAAACCAGCAGCCTCTAATCCCACTGAATAGCCAACATGAGAGCACGGCTCCAAAAAGCCCAAAAGTGCTCAGAGTTTTCATTCCACATCCTGACAGCTTTAATGCTGTGCAGCCCCCCACTCAGTGGCAGGACCACAGCCTCTTGAGGTGAGAGTAAAGATAACATTTCAGTGTCTCTATAGTGCTGTCATGTGAAGGATTATGTAGCCGTGTATTTGCTTCTTGTAGTACCGTAGGGGGTCTGATACCTATCTGCCTGTGATTTTAGCTGCCTGTGCTTTTTTTTTATCTCTTTTTTTTCCACCACTGCGTTAAACTCTGAGCTGACCGAAGAGGTGTGACTTAGAAAGATATGTACAGTATCTCTGTGTGTCCTTCCAGTCTTGTGCTGTTATTGTTAAGTGCTTTTGGATGTTATTAATAGCAGCAGTCACTATGTTGTTTTTCCATTGTGATGTTTAAAATCAGTACGAGTTACTGACATGGAAAAGCTGGTTCAAACTGTTACTAAAAGCATGCCCTCATTTAAAAAACCTGCTTATTGAGTGAAATGTGGCGTTGTATATTTCTTAAACTGTTACACAGATAGTTGTGATGGAGTTGTGAACTAATCTTATATCTTTTTCTTTGTTCTTGTTTCCATCAGCTGAAAGGAGTTTATGCACTGAAACGACCTCAGGAAAATCCAAGATGGCCGCCAAAAGGAAAGGTGGCCTAAAACTCAATGCTATCTGTGCCAAGCTGAGCCGCCAGGTAGTGTTCGACAGCAGCTCCCAGAATGCCGAGGGAGACCAGAGTGTAGCAGAAAACAGTGAGCGTGGCAGTTCCCACTACGATGACAATGAGACCAACTTTCCCGAGAGCTTGAGCCTAAGTCAGACCCTAGAGGAGGACCAGAAGAGACGCGAGGCTATCGAGAAGTGGGTCAACGGCGAGTATGGCGATGAGCCACCAGCCCCTGAGGATGAACAGGAGCATGAACTCAAAGTTAGCAATGATGAAGACGGCCCTCCTGAGGGCGTGTACATGGTACAGCCCCAAGGCTGCAGCGATGAGGAAGATGATGCAGAGGAGCCCGAGCCCGTGGTGGCGTCTCAGGATGGCAGTTACCATGACGACAAAGAAACTGAAGACAAGCCTTCAAAAGAAGACACCTACATGCCGCCGAGCGAGACCCAGAGTCGCCAAGCACCTTTCTCCTCTACAGGTACATTTTGCCTCTCTGCCCTCTTATCAGCTTCTGATGTCGCTGCCACACTCTGATTTATACTCGACCCTTTTAATATGTCTTAAACCAACGCTACCTTTGCCCTGCAAAACATTCCCCTCTATAGTGTTATGGGGCAAAGGCTTAGACAGAGGGCGGGTGACATTGCCACATCCACATAAGCTTAAGTGTGCCCATTATTGGAAAGAGACGCTCTAGAGTTACAATATGAATAGCCAGTGACATTATTACCGCAAAGACAGATTCAACTGGCGGGCTGTGGGGGGGACAGAAACTTGTCAGTGTGTGGTTAACTGTACGAAGAAATTCATAAATGGAGTAGGCTTACAACATAAGGCCGTTTATGCTCTCTCCCAGCAGCTGTGGGCCAAGTGCACATGGCAGGACCAGGCTAAGCTTCATATTACACCCAGGATTACATATTGTGTCTTTGATTTTCCCTAAGCTCACTAAACTTAGCCACTGCTTCAAGGTCCTCCATTACATGGAGTGGTACTCTGCCGTGGAGGAGTTTGAGTTTTTTTTTTTTCCTTTTTTTACAGTTGTCTAGTCCAAGAGATCAACCGTCAAATAAATAAAGAAATAGTAAAGTTTGTTGCAGTGCCATATCACACTTATTATTAGCTTCTCACAAACAACAGTGGCTGCATGTATTCATTATTGCAAACATGAGCGTATGTTAATAATTTCCTTAATACTATGTGTTCTTGTAAATGACTTATAATAACCCCTGTTTAATTGTGACATGACGTTCCCACACTATAATTCACTGATTATCAAATAGATAAAGCTGGCACAGACTTCCAACAGTCATTCTGAAGTAGCAACAGTATGTGTCAACAGCACAAACAGTCTTTTAAGAAAGTACCGTTTACAGTTATACACTTTGTGACCCTTGAAACTACACGCATGTGCACTATAGGAGAGTGGCCTTTGTATAGCAGATGTTACACATAGCTGTAAAAAGAAAAGAAAAAACAAAGCTCAGTTATATGAATAGATAAACCCTGTTTCACAAACACCCAGAGAAAAAAACAGCAATTTGCAGGTGAGACCGGTTGTTGCGGTGCAAAAACAAGTTTTGTTTTGTGCTTGCTCACTTCAGTTTAACAGTTTTTGGTCTTTCATGTAGGTTTAGGTAGCTACCTCCGAGTCATGTACTCATGCTCTTTTTGTCTTCATTTCATTTTGTTTTCAGCAACTGCACAGCAGTAGCTCTGGCCACACACAGAATTGGGGGCAGGGGCTTCTCAGAAAATGAAGCAGGTTTCATTTCAGAGGCAAATGAAAAAGGCTTTGTGGTTTTAATTAGTCATTTTGTGTTTATTTCATAGCCTTAAAAAAGCCTGTCTGTAAATATGTATTACTTTTGTGTAGCAGGCCTACACCTTTCCCCCCACTGGCTCCCTTACTACTTTACATCTCACAACAAAGCCAGAGTGTTTGAAGACTGCGAAGAGAGCATACTGCATCAGTTGCAAATCTTGTCTTTAGAGTGTCTTTTTTTTCCAGAGTTGCTCTTTGTTGATTGTAACTAGGGCATCTATATTGCCATGTTTCTGCTCAGCTCACAATTAAAACATTTTTTTCCCCCTCTCTCTCTCTCGCCGCTGTCTTTCAAAGGCTGATGCGGAGTGCACGTAATTATGCATATAAACATAGTGGCTTAATTATCTCTCACAACATCAGTGACAATGTAATTAACAAACATTGCAAGATCAATGAGAGAAACTGCGACCTTCAAAACATTTAACTCCTCACATTGAGGCATCGTGCGGATTTCCTATCAGTGCAAAACCCCAGAATACTTTTCCTAGATAATTTAGATGTCGCATTAGAGCCCTCATAAGCCAGTCAATGGAAAAACCAATGAATAAAAACTATGAAAGCAATGACAGAGATGCTCATAGCGATGGATCAAACAGGCTTGACCATGACTTCCATTTGCAATTCTGGGTTCACTGTAAAAGGTTATTGTTCATTTCAAGCTGTTTCAAAGCCTTCTCTATTTACTGCCTGTTAATTAACTAACCAAACAGCGAGGAAGTCTAAAGCACAGCACAGTTTTGTGTGTGTCAAATTAGTCCAAACAAATGCACATAATGTCATTTATTCAAAGCTACTCTTTATTAGGATACCACTGTCCATTTAAACAAAACACACTTAAACTAATTCACTAACATGAACACAAATTGCATTTTAAAACTCTATTTAAATTATTGTACCATTTAAAAGAATTCCACTATTCAAAACTTTCTGTGACTGAACTCCACTGAAAACGCAGTATGCTATTAAAACATTTAAACGTTAAAACATTATTAACCATATGGTCTACATTGTGCATGTGTGGTTAAAAACTGACGGCCTTTAGAGGGTATTCAAACTCTAGATTATTCCATATATAGCCACTAACATGCACCTTTATCATCAGCGACACCTCTGCCTCTCAGTCCTGTGAGAAGAGAAGCTATGCCACACTGATGGCCATGTTTGGTCAGCTAAAAGGAGATATAATGCCCATCTGTTATCATATCTGGGAGGAGAAATGTGGCCTAATTGCCTCAAATATAGACAAGGCAGGTCTCTGTCGTGTGTTGGATTTTGCTTGCCTGAAGTGTCAAGATTAGGAACCACTTCTTTGTAGATTTTCCAGTGACACCAGAGATAGTGCAGAGGGAAATGTCAGATGTGTTAGCCAACAGGAGAGAAAATTATGATAGAAAAAGAGAGGTTTATTTATTCATTCTTTTCTTTAGGGGGAGGTGGATGCGTGAAAGCACGCTTTAACCCATACACCCTTACATACTTTCCCATCAGGTGTCATGTGACATCATTAAGAGCCACCCAGATAGGACTTGAGTAGAAAACTCATTTACATGGTGTTTTAGAAAGGTTATCTCCTGACACTCCTAGTCATAATCCTTCCAAGTCCAGTCATTTGCCTTTCATTGATAGCACGTCACACGGCTCTGCTGATGAATAAAGAGACTCAGCTAATTTTTCGGAGAAGATGATGATAATACCCTTTAGCAAATAGAATATGAAAAAAGGGGCTCCCATGACAGAAACCACTAGTCTCTCTGCAATAATAAGCAATATACCCACAAAAATGATGGATGCTTTCTTTAATTTGATACCGACTCCAAAACAGCACTCAATATGCATTACTTTATTCATAATCAATACAGAATCAACTATGATCATTTTTATATTAGTGAACAGAATGATTTAATTTTTTCGAGGGTAGAATTAACATCCAATGATGTTAATTCTACCTTGCTCTTTTTAAAATGTCATACTCGTGTGGGTGGGTCTGCCCTAACTTTAGAGCTATATGATATACTGTGACCTGAGATGCACCTCAACATACAGTAGCAGTAAAAACCAACCAAGCACTAAGGTTGTCAACACATAAATCAAATGAGGAGAACGTTCAGCAACATACATGTTTCAATGTCTTTCCTGTGATCGTCTATGCCATGTGTTATTACCATTATTATCAGGAAAAACAAAAATGTAAGTGTAGATTTAAATTGTACTGTACCCCACAGTACCTGCATATATAGTATGTCACTCTGTGGTTTCAGTACATGTGAAAACATTGTAGATTTGATAAAATGATATGTGGCAAGCATGCAGGTATTTCCTCTCAAATACCTGATCCATTTCTCTTAAATTTTTCATGCCCTTTTCGATCCACCAGATACTCTTTCATACTGCCCCACCGTGCAGAGGAGCAACCCCAACACAGTGAATGGAAATTTGGGGATTATTTTACATGCTGCGTAGGAGAAGCATGGCACAGCGACTGATTTAGCAATAACTGAGAAATCTGAGACAAGAGCAGACATATTTGTGTATTAATTACCCGGGTGGTAGCTGGTATTACCTCTCACCAGCTCATCTGTGCTCTGGTGATTAAAAAAAAGCAATAAAACACATTTTCAAAAAAGGCTTTGGACCCTGGGCCTGTGCCAAGGAGGGGTTAAGAAGGCCAAAGCTTTTACATTACCCAGGTAAAATTATCATCTGGTGCATTACTAGCATGTCTGTGTTCTGGTATCATGCAACACATGCATGCAGCAAACTCACACAAGAGGAGATTTTTGGAATTGAGGTGGATCAGCTAACACAACTGTTCAGGGGAAAGTAGCCTGGCGAGTCCTCCCTCTCTATTTTCCCCTCACACCCTCTTTCATTGCACCTTTCCCTCTCTGCCCATGCTCTTCTTGTATATGTAGAACTTTTTCCCTCCACTGCTTTAAGGCCAAACCATTTTTCCCTTTTCCACACTCTCTGACCCATTGCACTAACCTGGATGAAAGTTAATGGGCCAGAATTAATCTCCACATAATGCAATTAAACTATACATTGACTATATTTCGCCTATGTCCTTGGGGAAGTTGTCCAATTTAATGGACTCTTAAAATGGAAAGTGATGTTTTAGTTCACAAATGTGTAAAAGGAGGAAATGATTAGTTCTTTTCAGTCTTGAAGGTGACACAATAATCAAACTAATTTAAAATATCTTACACCAAGCCTCATAGAGGATTTTATGAATTGCACATTCACAATACATACTATACATAACATGCAATAACTTCCTAAGTAGGTAGTCATTTTCAAATAATTTGTCAGTAATGCTAAAATTGTACGGGGAAATGCGCTCATGTCATTCATTTCTAAGAAGTTGAATAAACAGATTTCACTCTAAAGCTTCCCTTATGTATTTATAGCTTAATGTGTTTACTAAGAATTAATGCTCTTACATGTAGAATATTTATCTTAAATTTTAACCTCAAAATTAATTCTATTTTATTTTGATAGCATAACACACAGAAAATCTGAAAATTGTTTGTTTATTCGGTGTATCCTTTGGTACAGTCACCCGCAAATTCTGCAGGACTGACTTATAGTGCAACCAAAACAGGAAGAGCATTGCCTCAGACTGCTTGTTTGTAGAGACATAAATACACAGACACACAGGTGTTGGAGCTTGCAGTGCAGAATCACTTTTCCTGTTGTTCAATTTACTACAGTTCTGAAATAACATCATTTCAGTAATAAACATTTATTGTACAGAAAAATAGAGACACTTTAATGTTTTCCATTATCAAGACGTTGCAGAGTTTTACAAAGGTGCAAGAGCATTTCATTAATGGGGCATAAATTCTCCACAAAGCTACTAATCTATTTGTAACTAACATATTTGAACTCAAACAAAAAAATAAATACTCAAATATAGACTATCCTATGCAGCTACAAAGCACTGTGACAGTGTAACACTCAATGAGTTATATTTGGTTCAGTGTCCCTACTCAAAGACAAAACAGTGATACTAAAATGCTGTTTTAGCAAGTAAAGACGTAATTACATTAAGTCCAGACAGCACCAATGAGATTTTTGGGGTCGATCACAGGGTCTATATATATATATATATATATATATATATATATATATATATATATATATATATATATATATATATATATTTAACTTTTCTTAAGAGCATTGAATATTTCTATTTCTAGTAGGTTGTTTCTTATTTCACTATTTTAATTCTCTATGTTATTTTTGTGACTCTTAAGGCACACACACCGGCCACATGTGGAAGAGGCTTGTTATTACGATGTAGCTAATCGAAACCTTGACATCAGCACCAACCTCTGTTTCTCTGCAAAATGCTAAAGACAGTCACCGGGAGGCATTATGTCATCTCATTGGCTCTTCTGATCTGGCCTGTAAAGAGACCAACAATCAAAGTATTTTGAATGAATATAACAATCAGTGGGTGATCAATCAATCACCCTTACTCATCATGTTATCAACTTAGCTGTAGCATCTTTAAAAGGAAATACGTGAAAGCAGTTTTAAGAATTGCACATCTAACATGGGAGCTCACTATCCTTTTTTCTCTGTGCAGGAGAAGCGTCAGCCCTGCGAGACTATGCAGCTAACACCATGAATGAATTTTTGGGAATGTTCGGTTATGATGACCAGCAGGTAAGGGATGAGCTGACCAAGAAGATCAGCTTTGAGAAGCTCAAAGCCGCTACCTCAGACCCCTCGTCCCTCAGCAGTGAGGAGGCCTCACGGCGTGCCCGCTTCTCCAAGTACGAAGAGTACATTCGCAAGCTAAAAGCCGGTGAGACCCTACCATGGCCAATGCATACTTCCCCACCCAAACCAGACGACCTCAACTCAAAACTGGCCCAAGACAAAACCTCTACCATGATCCAGACCTCTGGGGGTCTCCCAGGGGGCAGAGGCACAGATCTACCCCTCCAGCCTGGACCACAAACAGCCAGGAGGACCTCAACTGAGCACTTCACAGCCACCAAATGCCTCTCACATCCAGAACATGGCATCTCGAGCCTCCAAGTATGATTTCTTTATTCAGAAGCTGAAGATGGGTGAGAGTCTACAGCAGCAGAACGGTAATGCTTACAAGCGACCCTCCAAGTACGACTTGGAGAATGTCAAGTTTCTGCATCTCTTCAAGCCAGGTGAGGGCAACCCTGACATGGGCGGTGCCATCGCCTTTAAGACTGGCAAAGTGGGCCGTCCTTCGAAGTATGACATCAGAACAATTCAGAAGCTAATGCCAGGAAATCCCGAGGCCTCAATGATGCCCAATGTCCTCGCTACAGCACCAGGGAACCCTGGAGCTCCTGGTGTCCCCACTGTAGGCACAGCTGGGGCCAGCATTGCCCCAGGGCTCACAATGGACCAGACCGGACACATAAGCTTCAATGCCTCTGACTACTTGAAGTCCAGTTTTTCCAAGACTGACTCCATCACCACAGGCACTGTGTCCTCCGTTAAGTAAGTCCGCTCAAACTTCATCATATGAAATTTTGCACAAAAAAAGAATTGTGCCAACTTAAAAGCAAGTCATTTAATTCATCACATGGCTATAGTGCCACCTAAATGCAATACAATTTGAGCAGTTGAACATCCATTAGATTTGGTGCAGATTGCATTAAATTTGTAGGTTAAGTGCTGAAATAAGTGCAAAAAAATCAAAACGGTGAAATTCTGTGTAGCCAAAAATGGCCGTGGCCTTCAGTTTAGCAGGACTGAGCGAACAAGTATTGCACTACAAATTAGTACTGTCTGCATCAAAAACTACTGACTTACTCCTTAGATTTTCTCAGTAAGTGTAATTAAAATCTGTTTAGTAGATTATCTGATATCCAATTAATACAACATACTAAACAGAATAAAAAAACAGACAAACTTAGTGGAGTGAAAAACAAGGTAATAAAAATATACAGAACCTGCTTCTCATCCTCTGTCTTACTGGTGAGATGTGTGCTTACTAACAAAAACTATTGTGTGACCTACTTCATTAGTTATGTGCACCAAAACAATGCATACATCTTAAAAACCTTCTAATAAATAGCACCACCTGCCATTGAAATTCCAGTCTAAACTTTACTGGTGGATTGAAAAGATCCCAAGTTCCACTGGCACACTTTGGAGCTAATGTGTGGCTCATGTACACTTAACTGCTACTGTGAGTCAGTTAGCCTAACACAAAGGTAATTGCTACCTCCACAGCAGCCAACAGGAATGTAGTGTGAAATAGCGCATAGCGTCCAATAGATGCACGACATGATGAGTTGCGAAGGCACATGAAGTGTTTACTCGCTGTAGCACTCCGTGGAGACTGATTTAGCACAGTCATCGCAAAGTGACTGACTTCTTTCGTTGACTAGGGTGTAACAACTCTCCCTTTAATTACTTTGGAGCCATGACTAACCTCCCAGCGAGTCACAGGGGCCGACTCTACACTGCCTGACGAGTACACTTTAAAGGAAGCAAACGAGGGGTTTGGGGAGCTAGCCCACAGTCATGTGCACTACCAGTAGGAAACAGCTCCCAGAGTCTGTTTGATTGGTTTTGACCTGGTCTCTACTTAGTCAAGACCTATCAAAGACACTGTTCAAGAGCCCTCAGGCATCTCTCCCTCAGGCTTTGGCCTTTGTCAGGTTGGGGCTCAGTGGAGCCGCAAGTTTGGCTAACTGACCCAGTCTGGTGCTTGTGTACAAGGATGAGAGGGGGTGCAAGGGAGAATGTCTGGCAGCGCATCCTCCCCTCTGGGCCAGATTAACCTCAGGTCATCCCCCGTGTGGAGCTGCTCACATGGAGCTAAATGCCATTTCTGATAGGGAGCAAGCAGAACCAATGCTATGTTATGACTGTCATTTTACAGACAGTACTGCTACCAGCTTGATGGAGGTATTCACATCACAGGTGACAAAAAGCACACAGCGTTCCTTAGCACAGCTCTGAAATGTGATAAATTCCTTTTGATTCCCTGTTTTAAACTGATTCTGATTGAGCTGATATTGGCAAGTCAGTAGTTTTATATATGCTTTGAAGCTGCAGTTTTGTCTTACATCTTTGTTTGAACTAACTCCAGACTGATTGAGAAATCTTGACATCAGTATTAGAGCCAAGGCCCTTAGAGATTATCAGAACAGACCTTTTCAGAGCTTTTCTTCCACATCCCCATTATCCAGTTTTGCATATGAGCACTCACCAAAATGCCCCCATAAAAGATTAATGTCCCTTTGCTCCTGCATTTTGCCTTTCGTTGGTTGGGAGACCATGCATCAAAGTGAGCGCCTTCCATCCCTGATTCATACGGCACATGAAAATGCTGTTATGCTACAAGAAAATGTATATTGATAGTCCAAAGTTTGGGAGCGGCTTGTAAGTAAATATTGTGTCAGTTTGTTTTTATTAACAACAGGCAACCCAACCTCACCATTAATCCTGTCTCTTTTGTGTTTGCTGTTGCATTAGGAATGGCCTGCCACCAGATAAACCCGCCAGCGACGACATCAACCTCTACCAGAAATATATTGCCAGGTATGCAAATCCCTCAATGTGCTACACCAATGAAAAAATATACTCAAAACAGAGATGAACCTTTTTTTATCCACTGATGGTGTGTTTTATTCTGTGATGCAACTAGATAGTAGAGTAGGTATGAGAATGTTCTGTGCGTAAATTGTAAATTAATTAAGAAAAGACTTCAATTTATGTGCTGAGAGGAAGTAGAAAGACGAGGGGTAATGAAAGTGAAATGGTTTGGTGGTAGCTTACTGTAACTGGTTGAATAAATGCTTGTGGTGTATATAGCACTAAAACATTAAGGAGAACATAATTTGTGCTACTCTGCACTGTTAGCTGTGACTGACACAGGGAGGATATGAGCTTAGGCCGGGTTCTTCTTGAGTTCTGCCATTTATTGTTGAACACATGAGGAACTGACTAATCTAGAAAGTTAGTCATTCACACCAACAGAGACACAAACATCAGAGATGGGGACGTATCTCGAGTTTCAATGGACACCGAACAATGTCCCTCATTCTGGATTCATTTTGAGCCGACACTAGAAAGGTGATTATCACTTGTTTGTTTATTCCATTTAAAAAGAGAGAAAAACAGCATTTGAAAAGCCAAAGTGGCTCTGGCGTTAATGATTACTTCTCCAAGCCATAACATGAAGGGCACAAATCAAAGCCTTGGCACTGACAGACACACACACACACACACACACACACACACACACACACATCCTCTTCTGCACACACATACACACACACACACACACACACACACAAAACCCCTTCCTTGGACTGATTACATTTTGCAAGAAGATTTAATTAAGGAATTTTTAATGAGGCTTCTGCTGGCACTGCCAAGAACTGTTTTGATATTTGCGCTGCATAATGCATAAAATTTGTCTAAACATCTCGGCAGTTGATGCACGGGGAGGCTGCAGATAAGCCCAGATACAGTTTCAATTTCCGTGTTGGGGTTGGGAAAAAAAGAGAAAGGAAAGACGAGGAGGGAGGAAAAAATGGAAAAGGAGGGCTCATAAAAAGGGCAAATGTAGCACCAAGAGGGGAGGTAGAAATGGGGGAGGGGTGCTTCTTGGAGCTAGGGCTAATGAGTGCACATTAATACCAAAAATCAGCTTTGTAAACATGTTCATACTCAATCCTTATGAAAAGACTAAAATCATCTCCTGACCACACTATAGTTTGATGTTTTAAAGAGCTTCCCTCGTACTGTTTAGTTGCAGTTTTCACTCTTTAAATGCTTTCATGCACCCACTATTGCCTCGGCACTTTGATCTGTGTATCTCTATTGTAACTGGAGATGCACTGCAATCTCTGTATTGTGGCGATATTAATATTTAATCTGCTGCTGAATAGCAGCGGCCCATTAGGCCCCCTGACGCGGCAAGTGGGAATTGTCCAGAGGCAAAGTGATACAGCTGGGCAATGAGCAGAAGGGTGGGCCATAGTCTCAGGGGATGGGGGGCTTTGTGTGTGCATAAGTGTAAATGTGTGTGTGCATGTGTATTTATGTAAAAGAAGAGTATAAAAAACACCGGTTATTGGTTGGGATGTATGGATGGATGTTTTATTGTGCAAGCACAAGTAGTTCGACTTCTGATTTTGCCATCAGACCTTCCCAAAGCCCCCTGTACCTCCGTCACCATCTTCCAGACACATACACACACACACACACACACACACACACAACACACACACACACACACACACACACACACACACACACACACACACAGCCAACTTAAAAAGAGTAGTGGATATGTCGTTCAATTAGCTTAATGAACTCAGCAAAGTGATCTGTAAATGCAGCTCTGGGATAATCCTAACAAGGAAAAAACAGAAAGAGAGATGGAAAAAATATTACTTAGCCCCCTTTTCCCCCTCTCCTTTGCACTAGCAGATGGAGCTCTTGGCAGCAGCAGTGCAAATGTTTATTTGTGTGTTTTCACTGGTAATTGGAGGATTTTAACAGTCATCATCGTCAGGCTTATAATCACCACCGTAAAAGTGGCTGTACTGTAGCAAGCAGCCGCCTTTTTTTAACTAGCGCCAGACTAAAATCAGTTTTTTGGACTCCAGATGAGAAAGTGAAAGGGTTTGGGGCGAAACGTAGACAGAGCTGTTCCTACATCTCAGGATACACTCACAGTTTCCCTCACAGAGTAAAACTGTGGTTAACCTGAAAGAATTGTGCATTGATTTGACAAGGGTTTTCACAGCGTCGAGAAATAAAGTAGTCATGGGGTTCCCGGTCCTTTGAGTGGGTGTGTGGATGCGTGTCGAGGGAAAGGGTTTCAGTGTAATAAGTGTCTCTTACGGCTGCTTTGGAAATAAATGGAGCTAATTTGGCTGAAATAGGTGTGACAGACGGTTAAATTGTTGCAGCAGTGTGGAAAGCAGAAGTCAGTTTGAAGGTGTGAGCTGTTACTTTGAAGGTGAGAAGATCATAATGTCTTTGAAAACTCCTTCACCTGTTTTATTTTGTGCTGGTATTTTATATAATTTCTTCACTAATCATTCTTGATTTGCCTTTGATTGCTTTTGAATGACTGAGCTTTCTGAGCTGTTTTATCATCCAGGTTCTTCATCCTTGTGACTCTTCTCTTTGCAATAAGCTTTGCAATGTGTTCCCGGGTTTTGAACCAGCCCTTGATGTTGTTTTATTCACTTCTCTGCGTGGCTGTTAAAATGTGTCCCGGAACTCGGTTTTCAGGTTTTCTGGAAGTCAACACTGTGGACACGTGCACTGTGCCTACCAGTACAGAGAGCATTACCACTGCATGGACCCTGAGTGTAACTACCAGGTGAGCGTGAGTACTTTATCACTTTTTTTGAGCATCATCTAAATACACACTTTTTCATTTTCACCTGTATGCTGCAAACTTTAAAATAACCTCTGTGCCTCCCAGTTCAGATTCTGACAAAATACGTGTTGTTATTCAAGCAAGTGTCCAACACCATTATGGAACAAATCCCAACAGAGACAGACATTTTTGTGAAAGATTGAGATGACTTACTGACTCACGTTTCCGCAATCATCTTACTGCAACAACTGCAACAGAGACGTCTGTTTCTGGTTAAAAAAGCAGGATATTACTCTTTAACAAAAAAGGTCTATATCTGTAGGAGTCCTTTCCACAATGTTGTCAGACACTTTGAATGCCAATCTGAGCCTGTCAGTGGCGAAACAAACACTTAGTGGACGTACTTTTGACTGCCTCAGTTACCCACAAGGATTACTTTGCAGCTATAGCAGCCTGTTTCGCGGCTGCCGGCTGAGGCGATCTACAGGACCAACTATAAAACGTTTTGCAGCTATTAGTCATTTAAACCCCAAAAAATGTAAAATATGGCCCTGGTTTAAAAGTACCTGAATAACCCTTTAAATTGCACTGTTTTTTTCGTAACAACTTTAGGTTAGGTGACCTTAGCATCTTCTCTTTCTACAATGTATGTAAGTAAGAATGGATCCTACGATAGACAGAATGTCTCATCTTTTCATTAGCGTTCACGCCCAACCAAAGTCTATGCAGATGGAAAGTTTAGCCCTTGGTCTGCCAAACAGGCTATTGATGTATACATCCGTTAAGTTTGCAGGCATCTTCCAGGCTCGGTTGGTCTTTGACAGTTGGCCTTTTATCACAAGGGTTAATTTTAAATATGCTTGAAATCTGGCTTTTTTTTATCTATGTGTTCTTTTTTTCTAAAGACATCTGCCACTGACTGGGGGCCTGCTTTTAATCCCCTTTCGCGTTATTAATCTTGTCCTGGTCCCAGGAGTTGTCATGTATGGCACAGGAAGGAGAAAAAAACACAAAGCAGATCATAATACAGGCCTTGTGTTTGCTGTAGCATATGGCCTGACGGAGTTAGACAAACACGGGAAGATTTGTCAAAGATGTCAAAAATCCATGTGACGCTAGAGCTGTGTGTGTGTTTTTTTTCTTCGTTTCTCAACAATTTTCTGAATTAAGCCATCTTCTTCAGCTGTAATCTCCTTTGTCTGCTCCTGATCAAGAGAGATTAACGCTCGATAAATATTGTTTATGTGGTGAAAAGCATTACAGATCTAAGCTTTCATTTTCTGCATGAATCCCACTTCGCAGTCTGATAGGAGACATTCTTGGAGGAATACAAAGGAAAATCATCTCATGTCATTATTTAGAGTGTTAGTTCAGGTTATCATGGCAATTTCCACGGTCAGGTCCACATTTCTCTGTTGCTTTTGCGTTGCATGGAAACACAGATATGCTTTGGAAGCCAGCTCTCTGGGATGTCAATACCCTGAAAAAAACAAGCAGGCAGTGATGAGCAGCCCCTTTCGAAGCGATAACTCATGAAATGTTACATGACACACTCTCCTGGAATATTATCCCACTGCCAGCCTCCGGGCGATTGGCTGAGTCTTAACATTTTCCTTTCATGGGCTTGTACGTGAGGGAGAGTGTGCATCTTGCCACACTAGTGGGAATCCTAAAATAAATGTAGCAAGTGGCTCCCAACCTTCATCACCACTCAACTGAAAATGAGATCTTTTTCCCAGTCAGCTCTCTCCACGGCCTATTTTGGACGGCTTGATGGATCGAATGTACCATGACCGCAGTTCAACTTATCTTCCGGTCATCATTAACCATTACATACGAGGAGGCTCGAAGCCCAGAACTGAACTCACGAGTTTTCAGGGAAAATTATTCAAAAAGGGATGACTCCAAAGCACTCATCAGTTAGATTAAAATCCTAATGAAGTGTTTGCTCCTACAGGAGTCAAACATTTCAGAAATATGCATTGGGAAACAGGCCAAAAGCAAGGGAATAACAGCTGTGTGAGATCTTAGCTTTTCACTTGTGCGCAAGTGGAACACATGACACAAAGCAATTACCCTACTTTGTACAGCAATTAGTTGCTTTTTAGAATACTTCTTTCTGATGTTTTTCCCTCAACTGGAGATAAATATGGATTGAAGACAGAACTGTCTCATTGATTTGCACTTCTCCTGTTACAGTTTCTGTAACATCAGCTTAAGCCCAATTACAGCAGATTTGGTTGCTGCAGGTCTCTGTGGAGTGACTTTTCTTTTTCTTCCTGACTGCTGGTTATGGGAGGGATTCTTATTTATTTATTTATTTATTTTGTAATTTTAGAAGGCGTGTCTCTTAGCGTATTTGCTCATGATTACAGACGAAGCCTTCACCAAAAGCGAGTGTTAATGCTTTAATTAAAAATGGAATCATATCTCAGCGAATTGAAAGGGAAAACGTTTTTTTGGTTGGCTTGTTTGTTTGTTTGTTTCTGTTGTCTTCTGTTTTCCCCTGTGCACGTCTGAGAAACCATCTGCATGGAACATAATTTTTCCAGAGCCAGAAACATCAGAACTGTGATCTTGCATGTCAATTGATTCATCTTAATTAAAAAAAAATACATTTTTGTGGAAGAGAAAAAAATATGTAGAGACAGTGGGTGTATGGGGAACATATTTCATGTTCCATGTGGAAGCTTCTCCAGTACTCAGAAAGTCCCAGAGCCTTTGGTGCTGCATTTGGATAGGACACAACTTCGAGATACGCAAAGTAAATCAATAACCACAGAATGCATCATCTTTAAATCTTTAAAGGCATTCTGGCCTCTCCATTGCAGTACAGTCCTCCCCAGCTGCCAATTGGCTCCTACATGTTGCACCTGCTAATTCCACAGAGATAAAGTGACTTGTTGCTGATTCTGTGTCTGGTTTATATAAACACCAACCTGTTGCTGTACATATTTTCCCCTCCCCTTTTGCAGAGGTTTACCAGTAAGCAGGATGTAATCAGGCACTACAACATGCACAAGAAGAGGGACAACTCCCTGCAACATGGCTTCATGCGTTTCAGCCCTCTGGACGACTGCAGTGTCTACTACCATGGCTGCCACCTCAATGGAAAAAGCACCCATTACCACTGCATGCAGGTACACTACAGACTCACACCTCCTCCTCCAGCCTACACACACACCCACAATAAAACCACAAACACATACAGTAGGCATGCATACACACACACAAATACACACACACATACACACGGAAAAAAACAAACACGTTTTCAAGTCCCACCACACGTGCTTAAGTGTTATGTACAATACAAATAACCCACAACTCACTTATGCTGATAAAAAATGTGAAATGCAGTGCAGCAGATAAATGCATAATTCATCATTCAATATACATCCCAGAGCCCCACAACAAACGTAGCTGTTAGTAAACCAGATCACACACAGTCCACATAGTCTAAAGCCTGGTTCTGTGCACATGAAGAGCCATCAAACTACTTTTTTTTGTGTAGAAGTGACACCATTAAAGACAATTTTAAACAGGATAAGGCAGGTAACAAAAGGAGCTGCAGAGCATCATGGTATAGGACACTCATAAGACATACTCGAGTTCAGGATGTTTGAGAGTCACACAGTTTACCTACGTCTGTGAAATGGAATGGCAGTTCTGCACTTTTTTTTCATTTACAGCAAAGTGTCTTTAAAGAGCAGTTTGGCAAAACGTGTCCTAAAGTAAATAAATTGAAAAGGGGTGAACACACGTGAGGCTGCTTGTGCTTTCTCCACCTCTTCGCTCTCTCGCTCCTTAATTGGCATGGATAAAATTCAGTTAGGTGTTTATATAAACTACACATTTTTCATCTTTTAGTACCAAGCAGCCAGTTGAAGATTATTCCCCCTTCTGGATTTGTTTAATTTTTTTACATCTGCTTATTTTCAATGTGTCATTGTGCCGAGAGCTTTCTCACCGGCAGGGCAGCAGCACAGCGGAGTATGGCTTGAGATATACTCTTCTTTAAACCCCTCTAACGGCGTAATTGTTATTAGGACATTTCAGTCCTTGTTTTAACAGTCCCTGAGAACCTGCAGATGTTGGCATCGGCTCTCTTGATTTAGGGGGGAAAAAAACAGAGTGGCATTTTTTTCATTGTTTGACTCAATATGGAGAAGTTGCCCGGTTTGTACGGGTGAAAAGTGCCAGGGATGATATACAATTGCTGCTTTTAATTCAAACATTACCTGTCTCCCCGTTGGCTCTGAGGGCTCCTGAGTACCAGAACATGTCAAACTAAAGACCAAGACTGTCATCTTACTCCCATCTGCTTTCCTCTGCACCCTCCACCTCTAAACTTTGTTCTCAGAGTTACAATACGTTTGTGGTGACTGCATCATCACACTCCAAACCTAAATTTAATTTTCTAAAATGCAGCTTTTCCAGGAAGGTACTATAGTTTCAGCTGCCTGCTGTGACCACTGCCTCTTTCAGTATTTTTTTTGTGTTGTTTTTCCAATTGTCACAATGACAAGATTGTTTCCAATTCACAGGTTTGACTTGAAACTTGTAATGCTCTGTGCATTACCACAAATTAAATTGTGAACGTGAGAAAACAACTTTCTTCCACCCATTTCTAGGCCACTAGCATTTTCTTAACCACACTGAGCGTCTTTCTCTATACCATGTACTGTATATCGCATGTCTTAAAAGCACCGCGTTTTAGAAGTTGGCTTTTTTCAAACCATTCATGCAAACTGAAACTCTCATGTCTGCTGTGGGCCCAGATCTTGTTTTTGATTACCATGCTTTGTCTCTGCTTTGTAGGTGGGCTGCAGCAAGGTGTACACCAGCACCTCAGACGTTATGACCCATGAAAACTTCCATAAAAAGAATGCCCAGCTGATCAACGATGGCTTCCAGAGATTCCGTGCCACTGAGGACTGTGGCACAGTCGGGTGTCAATTCTACGGACAGAAGACTACACACTTCCACTGCAGGTGAATAGATGGATGTTTCACTACAGGATTTTTTAAATTATTTATTTATTAAAAGATATGTATTTATTATTTATTAAAAAAAACATCATTAAACAATAAAAACACTTTTATTTGGGATTATTTTTAAATAAATTGTGTTATTAAAATGTCTTACATTATGAACAAACATGTGCTTTAGCTACAGAGGACCTTAATAGCAAGTCACATAAAAACAAAAGCCAGCAGAGGAAAAAAGGGAATATAAACACATTCCTTATAAAAAAAAATAAATAAATGATGACTACTAATGGTGTCCTTGTTTCTTGTCTGGCACCATAAGTGTTTTAGTATGTCACAGAATCATAGTGAGAAGGAAAAAGGACTAAGTTTTTTTTATATGTAAAGTAAATAGTTTTTAAAAAAAACTACAAAATAAGAGCATGCACTACAGATTAATCAAACTCTCTGGAATGTATCCCTCTGGCAAATGTTGCAGGTGGCGACGTGTCAATGAGCTGCTGCTGTGTTACTGAACCGCCTCAGTTATCATTCCTCCATTGTGAAATATTTGAATCATGTGGACCCTCTCCATGACTCCTGACTGCACTGAGTTACAGAGGTGGCTTTGTAACCGAGCATCATGGCTTATCGTGTTTTCCCTTCATTTTCTATTCTTTTTTCAGGCGTCCAGGCTGCACATTCACTTTCAAGAACAAGTGTGACATTGAGAAGCACAAGAGTTACCACATCAAGGATGATGCCTACGCCAAAGATGGCTTCAAGAAGTTCTATAAGTATGAGGAGTGCAAGTACGAGGGCTGTGTGTACAGCAAAGCCACCAATCACTTCCACTGCATCCGCTCAGGCTGCGGCTTCACCTTTACCTCCACCAGCCAGATGACCTCCCACAAGCGCAAACACGAGCGCCGGCACATCCGTTCCTCCGGTGTCATGGGCCTCTCTTCCACTTTCCTGGCGCCAAAGGATGAGCCAGAGGAATCGAGCAACGATGATCTGATGGACTTCTCCACCATCAGCAGCAAGAACTCCAGCCTGAGTGCCTCGCCTACGACCCAGCAGTCCACCACTGTACCGCACTTGTTGGCCACTCCCACCACCTCTGTTTCCTCCTCTACATCGAGCCACACCCTCAAACCTGCACCCTCGCTGCCTAGTGCAGGCCAGCGTATGTCCAGCCTGCTGTCCCAGGCCCTGCCCAGCAACATGCCGGTGGCCCTTGCTCTTTCCAACAGTCCACTGGCCACCTCAAACCCGTTCTTCCCCCTCATGCCCAGGCTGCCTCTCCAGCCACCTCCACCAGCCGCAAGCCTGATATCAGCCGTATCTTCTGGGGCCCACTCCATGCCCACCGACTCACTGACCCAAGGTTGCTCCACACTGGGGGCAGACGGAGCCATGGCGTCTACCCCAACTTCCTTCGCCACCTCTTCCATCATGGAGAAGATCTCGGCAAGCAAAGGTCTGATATCACCCATGATGGCCAGACTGGCAGCTGCTGCCCTGAAGCCCTCCAACAACCCAGACACAGGTCAGTCACCATGCAAACAGTCATCACTGCACATACTTTGTGTGGCAACTAACACAATGGAAATAGTAATAGTAATTGTGCTCAAACAAAGAAAGGTCATATTTTAAGCAAAAATATTTTTGCTTCTTAAATGTGCAGATTTTCTGCTTTATATTAGTGTAGATTTAATACATTTTGTGTTTTGGACTGCTGCTGAGACAAAACAAGCAATTTGCTATTAATCAATGAATCTAAAAATAACCAACACAGCCCTGGTAATAATTTCTTTCCCTCTTGATTAGTGCTGTAACTGAATCAGTTATACACCCTAGCAAATTATAAACACATAAATAAATTGGAAGTCAATTGTAAACTTCTTTAGAGATTAACAAGTAGACTGTATGTACACTAAAAGCCACATCCCTTTTTTTCTGTGTGTGGACTTCTCTCAGTCAGAGAGGAGAGAGTGCACTCAGAGGTCATTTCTGTCACTATCCCACAGTGGAGAGAAAGGCAGAAAAACTGCCGCTTTCAGGCTTAAAGGGACATACCAGAGGCATGGTCCTGTGCTCTGGGCTTGTTATTGTGTTGATCGTTTGTTAGATACCCACAATCCATTTGGAGATAAATGCGCTGACAGGGGAGAGTAGAGCCTGTAAAAGTCTCTTATGATGTTCGGAGTGGGGGCTCCTGGGGCTTGTGTCGAACATGTTTCCTCATCATTGGTCTCTTATCTGTGTCTGCGCTCGTTCCAAGCAAATGGAGGTGGAATGAAATTAAGTTCAGAAATTGCGAGAACAAAAAAAAATGTTGGTGTTTTTTTTTCTTTTTCCGTATCCTCTATGCAAACTGATAAAAAAAAAAAACAGAAATCGCTCAGGCAGAAATGACTCAATGCACCAGAGCTGAGAAAGAGACTTTTTTTTCACTGATACAAGAACTCAGACACACTTGCATGCATCAGCAAAGACACACTTTTTGAATTTCTAGAAACCCTCTGTTCCCACAAAAACATGTCAGTAACTATTTAGCATAAACACAATTCACATAAATTTCGGAGGTAATTGCCTTGTCTATGTTTATCATATTGCTCTAAACAAAGCTTCTGAAAATGAAAATGAAGCTAAAGCATTACATTGATAATGCACTGCAGAGCACAGTCTTGAATTCAGTAGCAGTGGGGCCTCCCGTGCTGAGCCTGAGCAGGTGGGTTGCGGATTGTAAATGGGGCTGCAAGGGGGAGCATCTCCGGATGTTGGGACTGGGAAGGATTACAATTCCTGGTGGTGTTCCTGGAGCAGGACAGGCCCTGGGAGAGAGCTGGGGCAGCTGCTCCGGGGAGCCGAGCTGAGCCCAGGCTGTCAGGCTGAGCTCCACCTCTGGGCTTCCAGCAGGTAGTCTGAACACTGGGAAGGCTCCCACTGAGGGTGGGGCCTCCACAGATGGTGCCTTCACCACCCCTCTTGTTGTCTCACTGAGAGGCTGCATCTCAGATCTCTCTGCAGGATAACAAAGCTGGTTTGAAACAAGCTCCTCTATCTCAATCACATACTTGATCGTAAAAGTTCTGTGCAGATACAGGATGGGGGGGTAGCTGCAGTTTTGTTTCTCATATTTGCCTCATAAAATGTGTGAACAGGACATTTGGGGCTAAAATGAGGAGGAAGTGGTTTGTGCTTCTCTGTTAAAAAGGTGTGAGAAAAGTCGCAGTGTTTGTGGCTATTTTTCACAGTGTTTATTTTATCATGGGGTTGTGAAACTTCATCTCTTTTGTGGTGAATTGTGCATTTTTTCCTGTTTCTGCTTTCAGTATTTTCTCAGTATTTTTTTTAAATTAATGTTCTGCTCTAATTTACCCCTAAGTGCTTTTCCCAGAGATTCGAGCATCTGAAGGGTTTACTAATTAGACACACAGTACAAATGATCTTTCACAAGCTCTGTATCTTATCCGGAGTAATTACATGGTGATACATTATTCCTGGATAATTTCCAGAAAGAAGCTGCTTTGAGTCAAACTCATTTGTTCTCCCTCTTTGGGAAGAGGATAGAAAAAAATAACTTCATGATGTGCAACAGAATAAGAGACTTTAGCATTATAATCCACCTTAAACAGTCAGTCTATCCTCTGTGTAGTGAAGGAATGCTTTAATCTGCCTGATGATCATATGTAGATCATACAGTGAGTGGCTGCTCTTGATGTAATGTGCTCTCATTTGGTTTGAGAGTTGATTTAATTGTCAATGACAAGGCAGGATCTGTCTGGCTAGTTAATTTTGGGTGTACTCTTATCAAGTTGGGGGGAGGGAAGGAGCGCTGGGCGGAGACTCGGTAAGCATGCAGTGACCTCAAACCAGACGTAAAATTGTTTGACTGCTGTTTTTCTTTAGCTACCACCCCAACCCCACCTCCAGCCCCTACAACCTCAACCATTGTCAAACTGAACTGACACTGACACTTCCCCATCTCCTAGCTTTCAGCTGACAAGGCCCAAGACTGGCTTTTCCACTCCTATTCTGCCTGATATGTCTCTGGGTCATCTTGTAAGCAGGGGGGAACTTTGGTTGATTTCCCCCTTACGTAGGCTGATCTTGTTTTCTCCCAAGCAAGAAAAAGGAGAGGGCCTCACCAGGCTGAGGGCCAAGGGCACACACTTGGTTGCCCATGACCTTGCCTGTCACTATCCCTCAGCACAAGCACAGATTCCTAAGAAAAAAAAAGATTCCTCACCAACCCAATCATGACTGCCGCTGGTGCTCTCCACTCTTACAGTGTCTGAGAGGCTACACCCCTCCCAATCATATTTTTTTTAAAAACACCACTTATTGTCTACTGAAAGCCCAGCGTTCTCTGTGTAGCCCCAGGACAAATTAATATTTCAATCCCTTGGGGATTGGGGGGTGGGGCAGAATTCACCTTCCTGTCAGCATTTCTACCCCACGTCATCCCCTGGTCTTTATTTATTTCATTTCAGCGCCCCTGTCCTCACTCACAGCATTCACTGAATACCTATTTGGAGCAGAATGTGATCAAGAGGTCACGCTATTTGAACCAATCTGATTGGCTGTCAGCTCCAATCTGACCGACATAGCACCCCTGTTCCTTGTGGGTACGCTCAGTGGCATTGACTGCCGTCTGTTGTCAGGCCAACGAGGAGCCTGAGAAGGTGGGAACGAGGGGGGGGGGGTTGGCCAATCTGAGACTGCCACTTTCCCTCAGCATTAGCATCTCACTTAATGACCAGTTAAGAGGCAGCCTGGCAAATGAGTTGTGACAAGTCCTGCAGAAAAAGTAGTCTTTTTCCCTCATATCTCCTGCCTCTCAATCACCATTTAAAAGGCTTGACGGCCTGACATAATTTTGCAATAATTATCACTCGGAGTATTCTTTTCGGGACAGGACAGAAGTCAGATTGGATCTTGTCACAGCATAATAATGCTGACCAACAATAACTTCTCTCCTCTGTGTCTCTGACTTGATCCTCAGGGAATGGGCAGCTGACTTCAGCCAGCCAGTTCAATCTGGTTCACGTGAAACAGGAGCCAGTGGATGGCAACTCTGGGGCCTCCCAAGACTCCACGCAGGAGCACAGTCTGGACCTGAGCAAAAAAGACCACAGGTACACCGCTGCATGGTTCATAGAGGGTTAATGCTAAATGGAAAATGGTGATTCTTGTTGTAAATTCACATAATATATTCACAAAATAAATCAACAAGGAAGTAGGGTTTCTTTGATTGATAGATTATTTCTACATTCTTGGCAGCAAGGGCTATATTTGCAATTATTTATCAAAAATATCTCATTTATATACCTGCACATATAATCATAAAATCCACAACATATTTCTCCATTTTTGTAAGAGAAGGATGTTTAAACCTTCAGCTCCAATCTTCCCTCCAACTCACAGTAGATCTTATTTCTTAAGAAGACAGCATTTTTCTTCTTCATTATACAGGCACACCTTGTATGATAAATAGTAATATTTACTGTTCTCATGCAAATCTTGACTAAACATTGTTCATTTTCCTTGTTCCAGTAATGAATCAAATGGACACCCTGTACCAGGGAATACATCTCTTTTATCCTCGCTTATGAATAAGGTAAGATCCATCCATCAAATGCCTTTCATCCCAAGACAAATTAGTGGGACACGGAGGGGCCTGTTTGTTTTTTAATGTTTCACCGCTAATAAGATGAGTTTGTATCATTTAAATGTTCCAGCCATTTTTCATACAGTGTAATTTTCACTGCACCTCTCACAAATTAATATAATGAAGCAGTAGCTGGGTGCCATGCCAGATATATAGAGATGTTTGTTTTTTGATGAGCTGTTTTGAACTCGCCGTCCATTTTTTCTCCTCCTTTATACTTTTTCTTCCCCCGGCTCGCTCTGCATTTATTTATAGAGTTGGTAAATTATTTGATTAAAAAGTCAGAGGAGTAAAAAAAATAACAAGGCGCTGCCCTCATTTTTTAACCAAGTTTAAATGTTAGCGTATGGAAATTTGAATGTGAATTTTTTTTGTGTGTTTTTGTGAAGATTAAAAAGGACATTGTCTTAATGATACATCTTATCTGATTGATACAAATGTGCCTGTTTCCATCACATTAATGATGTAATGACAGATCAGCCGCCATCTTTTTACCTTCGCAAACTGGTCAAGACTCCTTCCTCCTTCTCCCCTAACGCTTCCCCTCCACACAAGGACAAATCTTTTTTAGAGCTCAACTTCAGAGTTGCTCTCCTCAAAGCAGTCATTAAATGAAGACAGTGGAGTAGCTTGAAGACCTCTTGTACAACAGCTCTTCATGTCATGTCATTTTTAGGGGAATTGATTCAAGCCACCACATCAGATAAAGGGGTTAACAGTTGCTCCCAGAGGACACTTGGCAAACACACTTGGCCTGCACTCAAGCAAAAGCCTGGATGTTTGTAAATCTGGCTGCGATTTTTTGCTTTACCAAAACATTTGTGTGGGTGTGTTAATTCTCACACTGTCACTAACATATGCAAGTGCCCAGCGTACGTATGTTCAGCTAACCCAGCAGCTGGTTGTTTATGTGCTGTGTGTTTTGTAGATGTCACAGGTGAACCCTGCCCTTTTCAACGCCATGAACCTGAAGACAGAGCTGGAGGCAGGCCAGGGCAGCAACGCCTCCGAGGCAGCACATTATCTGAACAGAGTGCTAAAGAGGCCCGTGCCAGAAAAAGCCAGTGAGATCTGGAGGACATACCTCCGCAGGTATAAAACACGCTGGAAGAGGAGGGAGAAACTGTAGTGAGAATGGATGCATTCATTTTCATAGTGAGAAAACAGTCAGAGTGTCTAAAAGGACTGTACATAGGAGGCATTTTTCTGTAAATGCGTACTGTACTGGAATCCCCCTGAAACAAAAAAGAATCCGGTCTTGTGGGAATTTGAAATGGCTTACACTACGACGGACTTGCAACATTTACTGGCAGATGAGGAGATGAACCAGTTTTCCTCCTATCATTTGTTGTTCATTTGAGAAGGCAGTAAATTAACAGTCTTCACTATCTGTCTACTAAAAGGTTTGACACGGATGACTTCTGTGAGGCTCAGTGTGACTTCCTCCAGAAAGTGCATTTTCACTGCATGGTGGAGGACTGTGGTGCTCTCTTTAGCACGGTGGATGGGGCCATAAAGCATGCAAAGTGAGTCTCATTCAGCTTCATAATCAGAAAATAAACCCTTTCCGCATGTAAGCTTTTGACTTTATTGATCAACATAAAAATGAGGTTCCATCTTGGTTTTTTAGCTTCCACCTCAGAGCCACCTTGAAAGTGAAGTCGGAGCCACAGTTCAGTGAGGGCAAGGACTCCGGTGAGGGAGCTCCTCAGCAGCCTGCTGCCCCCGTCTCTATGGCCAACAATCCCTCCATGGATGTGGCACACCTCACCTCCTCCGGTGGCTACAGCTCTCCTCCTCCCTCCCTGCTGGCCTGGAAGCAGCTGACCGGCAGCATCCCTCAGATGCCGGCCTCAATGCCCAACCTGCCGGCCAATTCCCCTCTGGCCACCACCTCTCTGGAGAATGCTAAGCCACAAGTCAAACCTGGTTTCCTGCAGTTCCAGGAAAAGTAGGAGAAACATTTATTTGTGTCTTATTACATTACAGTATGTCTATTTCCCTCTTTCAGCGAAGTGTTGATTAAACTGTATTTTCCATTTTTATTCATCCAGCGATCCCTGTTTGGCTACTGACTGTAAGTACTCAAACAAGTTCCACTTCCACTGCTTGTTTGGGAATTGCAAGTATGTGTGCAAGACATCTGGCAAGGCTGAGTCCCACTGTTTGGACCACATCAACCCAAACAACAACCTGGTCAATGTCCGTGACCAGTTTTCCTACTACTCTCTCCAGTGTCTCTGTCCCAACCAGGTGAGTGCGGCTTGATCTCTCAGCCAGGAGCCGAATCACCCACTGTCATCTCCCAGCCTTTTCTAAGCATGAAGTATGCTATCTATTAGACCAGTGTTTGAGGTTATTTGACTCAAGGCTTTCACAACCGCTGCTCCCTGTCTTCCATCTCTGCTGAAAAAGACAGTCGACTCACCCCAGTAATGCCTGTTTATATGTCAATGATGTCATTTTGACTGCCGCATTCTCCTCTCAGAAAAGGCCAATTTAGCTGATATTACCCAATAAATCATTGTCACTTGCACAGTAAACAAGGCTGTCTGGAATAGGGCAAAAATCAGGGGAATGCTTCGCAAATGAAACCTAAATGGCAGCCCCTGCCTGCTCTCATGAGCCCATATTTGGAAAACCGTTTAAATGAATTCATTAATGTGTCGAAAATCACCCCTCTCACAAACGCCCCCCCTCTCTCTTTCTCCCTCCCTCCCTCCTCCTCCTCCCCTTAGTCTCCATCTCCTGAACTGAGCAGATCTTATTTGGCCAAGTCCTTTGGGATCTGGGCCTCACAAACAGATGGTGGTGTACAGACATGTTAGAAAGGAGGAGTGTTTGTGGAAAGCCTGGAGAAAAAAAAAGAAAAGAAGCCATCATACTTAGAAATGTGGGATGTTCCAAATGACCACAACGGAAAAGAGGCTGTGAGGTGTTGATTATGTTTATGGAGAATCAGTGTGTAGTGTTCACTTTAACTTTGCACACAAAGTCCTCAACTCCTTTTGGCCTTCAAACATTCACCACATTTGACTCATGCAATTGGAAATGATGTGTTTCTTCTGCAGCACTGCGAGTTCAGAATGAGGGGCCACTATCACTGTCTGCGGCCTGGCTGCTTCTTTGTCACTAACATCACCACCAAGCTGCCATGGCATGTCAAGAAGCACGAGAAGGCAGAGCGCCGTGCTGCCAATGGCTTCAAATATTTCACCAAGAGGGAGGAGTGTGGGAGGCTGGGTAAGAAAAATTACTCCTGATCCTGTGTTTAGCTTTGGCCTGCTGTCTCTCTTCTAGCCTTTTTGTTTTCTTCCTCTGGTTCCCTGCATCACCCCACAAGTCCTAAACACACCAGCTTTTGATAATATTGTACCAGGAGAGCTGTGTGGATTAAAGGTGTTAAGATGAGAAAGTTGTAGATTGATTTTTGGTGGCTATTGCAAGAGGATATCCTCTGTGTTGACAAAGGGAGAGACCAGTGTTGGCAAACACAGTGTATCGTGCTATGTGTTTTGTTTAAGAGGCACGAAACTAGTCTGCCTCATAGGTTTTTGTTGCTGTGTTCTGCATATTCACAATGGCACCTCAAGTCCCAGAGGTAGTCTTGCCTGTACTATATGAGCAATAATGTCAAAGGGGGGCAATCACATCCAGGTTGTTTTCTTCTTCCTTTTGGCCCTGTCAGAAATGAGCAATTAGGTTTGTGTTTGTTAATTATCCGGCTTGTCTGGTTTAGCCTGTTTGTGTTCTGAAGCTGCGCCTCACAGCCACCACTGGCATCACGCAGAAATGAATTAAAAGTGATCTGTTTTTTTCAGGCGGTTACACAAGCTTTTCAGAACGCAGAAACAAAGCAAACAAAAACAGGCCCTAAACAGCTGTTTTTTGTCCCCAGCCTGATCTGCCAACTGTATTGTTTTGGGCTGGGGGGGAAACAGAAAGGATTACCATCGCATAGCACTCCAGTCATAAAGAATTGATGGGTTGCCAGTATCCATGGCAGCAACATTAAACTGAACACCGCTGATGATGTTACCTGGTTTCTGTCTCACAAAAGGCCCTCCCTGTCACGGGGGTTGCTGTTATTTGCTCAACTTTGCGTGTTTAAAACGGTGTGTGTGCAAAAGCTATTTGATGACACAGACGTGTTGTGCTCTTAAACTGGGTGCCATGGTTACTGACATGCTAGCACCTGCCCAGCATGTTACTCTTTCAATTATTTCTGCCTGCTTTTATATAATGGTATTTGATTAACAGGCGCAAAACAGAACAGTCATTTAATTTGAAATCATAAAGCAATTAGAGCTAGACCGGTTAAAACACAGGAAAAGAAGAGAATAATACAAAGCAGACAGCAGTACAATGGAGAACAAAAGGAAAAATGACAATGGAGATACTTTGAAAAATGAATTTAATATGGTAATAATTGTATATTTACTTTGGTTTGCAGGGGTGTGTGCATTATTGGCCCACAGAAAATGAGAATTTATTTATGTAAATTCCTAATTGAATAAAGCATGTCAGTGTAATAAAAGAGCTCCACAGGTTTAGTGCACAGAAGCCTTGACTTGCTCAGTGTGACACTGGAGTGATCTAATATTCCTCCTACATGTACACTCTGAAACACTTTGCAACCCGATCCCTCTTTTGTTAGCGCTATATCATGAAATTAAAAAAACCTAAAAATATTTCACTTTGTGTTTGATCTAATCACAACACCGTCTCGCTGATGATATTGCGTTTAGTGCAGGAGCTGTTTCGGAGACGTCTCACAATGAGCCAAAGATAAATTAATCTGCAAATGGAGAGTTTACAACTGTTGCTGGTTTCTTTTTGGCAGGTTGCAAGTATAACCAAGTCAACAGCCACTTCCACTGCATCCGCGAGGGTTGCCAGTTCTCCTTCCTCCTCAAGCACCAGATGACCTCACATGCACGCAAACACATGAGGCGGATGCTGGGGAAGAACTTTGACAGAGTTCCATCCCAGGTACAAACACACAAACTATGACATTTGATACTTGCCATTCTGAAAAGGCTAATTATGTGCAAATAGGGGCTGAAAACCTCAGTGAGCTGAAGCCAAGTACCTCACACACTAATAGGAAATGTATTGTTTAGATCAAGTCACATTAATTTAGTTTTGAACAGTTTTTCCCCCAGATGTTTTAAAAGGAACACATACATTTAAATCAGCACTGTTCAGGATATGTTGTGGATGTAGAAAATAAAAATAAAAATTAGGAGAAAATGCCAATGAGATGCAAAGGGTAATTCTAAGAATAGATTGTCACTTTCGTTTTTAGATTTTTGTAGTTTTGATTTAATTAGTTTTTTCTTTTAAATTTTATTATTTCAGCTCTTGTCTGCCTCTGAAGTGTACTTGGCATATGTACCTGGTTCAGTTGTTTTTTTTGATCGGGCTTCCTGCTCTATGAGTCAGATTCAGGGAAAAGAAGTTAATTCGGTAACTCATATCCTGTCATACCAGTCAAAGACAAATCACTCATGACATTCTTTTGAAGACATTTTTCGCACTGGAGCATACTTCATTTCCAAACTTAACCTCAGCGGTACGTTATGTACCACACATGAATTTAAAAATGTGGATTTTCTTGTTCTGTTTGTTCTTTTTTCAGTTTGAAGCCTTTCATATAATGACGGAAGTGTGAGGTTTATTCTTTCGGAATATTTTTGATGTCTTGAGAAAGGCTTGGTTGTGCATCAAGTGCCAACACCTGCATTAATGACACGTTAGATCTTCAGATGTCTGTTTCAAGTGTCCCTCTACATTGAGGATTATTTGTTTTCCAGGTGATGCCACTCGGTCAGAGGGCAGATGAGATGCAGCATGCGTCCGGCATGATGTCCGGGCCCGTAGCGAACCAGTCTGGTATCAACTCCAGCTTCTCCTCTGCCATCATGGATGAGACTGATGATTACATGGACTACATGGGAGGAGGGGGCAGCCCCTTGGGCCTCTCCTCAGAGTCCTCTAACCAGGACCGGAGCTGCACCAGCACACCTCTAGGCAACGATAGTTCTCCAGCAGGTGAGAATACGTAAAAAAGACCTGACAGGTGTCTTAAGTGTCAGCATGCAGAGCTTTAATATAGTTTAAGGTGAATAGTGCAGTACAAGTTTTCTACTCCTACATTCAGCATCGTACATCATGTTTCAGTCTAAACTCATCTACTTTACCCGGAAAACCAGCAACTTGTCATTTCATTCAATCTTCAATCATATATTTCATGATATGGAGTTACGATCAATAGCATAATGACACATCAGCCATAACATATGAGGTTGATAACAATGCTGTATTCTTGTTGTTCTGAGCGTGGACATGATATTTTGCAGTTTGCCTGGTCATCCCCATAAAACATCCGTTTGGTACATCAGCAGTTTGAGTTATTGCACTGTATGTAGCTTATTACATTTTCCTTTGGCAAGAGATCATCCCTGTGGCTTTATGTTTACTTTAGCACTTTTAGTGGGTTGAATTGTGGGAGAAAGGGAAGGAAAGGAGAAATGGCCACTTTCCCCTCAAGCTTAAAAAAAGGATTCTCCTCTGCTTTTTTTTTCTTAATCTGAGCCTGCCTGTGATTTTCACATTTTTCCATGTGTTACCAGTATTATCCACCACTCTCATCATTGTTGTTTTGGCTGGTGTTTGGGTTACTTGTCTTGAATGGGCCTCATTTTGTACCATTCTCTTATCTTTTATCTTTCCCTTTTTACCTCCCATCCCTGTGTGTGTGTGTGTGTGTGTGTGTGTGTGTGGGGATGTGTGTGTATGTGTGTGTGTGTATGTGTGTGGGGGTGTGTGATTTGGCCCCTGTATTTGTGTGTGTACCCGTTTGTGTGTTTCTTCCCCTCCTGTCTGTCATTCACCCTCTCTGGTCAACCTGTCTCTCCAGGACAAGGCTGCCCCGCCACCACTTCTGCTCCTACCACCCCTGCTGACACTAGTGCTACCCAAAATGCACCTCCTTCTTCCCCTCCTCCTCCACCACCACTACCTCCTCTTCCCTCCGCTCCTCAGCCTGGCCTCCAGTCCCAGGCCCCATCCCTCTCTCCTGCTCTCCTCCGACCTCCTCTCCCCTCACTCCCATACCTCCTCTCTCCATCCTGTCTGTCATACTCTCTGCTCAGCGCCTCTCTGGGAGCCACTCGGAGTGTTGTCATGCCAACCAACACACCAGCTTTCAGCCCCATCATTGCCACTCCGTCTCCGGTTAAAAATGACGTCCCTATAGTGCAGGATGCTGCAGGTACTTATCCCCGGCGCAAACCAACACTGCAGCTGTCACTCTCAATTGAGTCCTGTGCAGCATTTAACTGTGTGATCCAGCCTTTCTGTACAGAATAGTTATGGAGAGATGGGAAATAAAAGCATGCAAAAAGGAGAACATTTATGTTGAAATGATGAAACGTGCATGCTTACCAAGTGGGTACAGATACAGAACAAATGTGTATAATTACTTTACTTGAACCTTTGCCTTGTAGTATAACTAGGATTTAGAGATAGAGCAGTAAATTTGGCATCTGTAGTATGAAATTGGGCCTTGTTTAGCTTCCATTAACAAGGCTGCATCAGCAGCCTTCTATTTTAATCACGCCTCAAGTTTTATCGAGGCCTACTGCTTCCTGTCTCGCAGAACAGGGATCACATCATTAGCAGTGACCTCAGGGTGTTGCAAAAGGTGGGTGCCCCTCGTAAAACAACATGGAGATAAGAGGGCTGGTTAAGACCCACAGCTCCGCCTCTGTTTGGAGGCTGGAGACACCCTGTAAAAGTGTCATGTTCCATAGTCAATCTATCATTTTCCCCCTCCTTTAATCATTCTGGGAATTAGGAATTAAAAAAAGTGTGGCTCTCTGTGCTTACTCAGCTGTGAACCACTTCTGCCTGAGTAAGAGTTAGGGTTTCAACCAGGGCGGTCTCGCAGAGTAATTTGCTTGTAGTTTGTGGGGTTTACTTTGTGAACCAAGTGATTATTCTTTAATGTGCTTCTGTTCTTTCTTTCAGGCAACACCATCTCCATTCCCACGGCCACTGGTTCAAAGAAGCGCTTCTGGATCATCGAAGACATGTCACCATTTGGCAAGCGCCGCAAGACTGCATCGTCACGTAAGATGCTGGATGAGGGGATGATGCTGGAGGGCTTCCGGCGCTATGACCTGTATGAGAACTGCAAGGACTCAGGCTGCCAGTTTTCTCTGAAGGTGACCCACTACCACTGCACACGTGAGAACTGTGGCTACAAGTTCTGCGGCCGCACCCACATGTACAAGCATGCGCAGCACCACGACCGCGTGGACAACCTGGTCCTGGATGACTTCAAGCGCTTCAAATCCTCGCTCAGCTGCAACTTCCCCGACTGCCAGTTTTCAGGCAACAGCACCCACTTCCACTGTCTGCGCTGTGGCTTCCGCTGCACCGATAGCACCAAGGTGACGGCCCACCGCAAGCACCACGGCAAACAAGATGTGATCAGCGCTGCTGGCTTCTGCCAGTTCAGCTCCAGTGTTGATTGTGAGGTTCCCGACTGCAAATATAAGCTCAAGTGCTCACACTTCCACTGCACCTTCCCGGAGTGTAAGCACACAGTGGTGGGCATGTCTCAGATGGATTCCCACAAGAGAAAGCACGAGAAGCAGGAGCGAGGTGAGTTGCCATCTGTGTCCCCCAAACAGGAAGGGGCGCACTACCTGGGTGGAAGTGTGTCTGCCACCCCTCCAACCTCTATGGGTCTGTCTACTTCCTCTCCTGGTGGCCTCCACGGTTTGTCCCATAACATTAACAGCAGTGCTCGCGCCATGCTCTACCCCACAGGCAGCATCGGGTCTGAGTATACCCACCCGTACCCACCGTCCTCCATCAGCCTGGACAGCTCCCTCAACCTGGGCACCGACACCAGCAGCTCCCTGTTCTTCCTGAAGAATGCAGCCGGTCTGGGTCTCAGCGACTCATTGGACCTCAGCAAGAAGATGCACCACGAAGCAGCACTATCTGGCCACAACCCCGCGCCGCCGCTGGGTCTGCCGGCAGCTCAGGATGACACCACAGGAACATCCGGAGAGGCTGAAGACGACCTGTCGCCAGAGGAGGAGGCGCACGCAGAGGAGGACGAGGAGGAGGAGGAAGAAGAAGAGGAGGACGAGGAGGAGGAGGCAGAGGAGGATCTCAACAGTGACTCAAATGACGATTCGATGGAGCCTGATGGCGAAAAGGACAATGGCGAGAGTTTTGATGCTTCCGTTAACCACACTGATACTTCCCAACTGGAAAAGCAAGACGCTGACCCATGAAAAAAAAAAACTGTGACTGTAGGAACTGAAGAAAAACCCTGTGTACTTTGAACAAACAAAAATGAAAGTGGCCTCATTTATCATGTTTAGTGACTTCAGATGACAACAAAAAACAACAGCGTGCAGAAAATGACGGCCCAAAATGATTTATTATGATGTTTACAAGATGACCAACATTATTAATTCAATTATGCATTAAAAAATATGAACAGAGACACACAGAATTAGGCCCTGTTTTACGCACGGGGCAGCAATGTAAAGCATTTTACTACACATCAGTCTTTTTTGTGTGCGTGCATGTTTGACTTTAATTTATTTTTTTCACTTTTTTGTGTGTGGATAAAAAAAACTGTTAGAAAAACAAAAACAAATCTCTATATAACTATATATGTAAGTGTGTGTGTGTGTGTGTGTGTGTGTGAACGATGATATACAAAAGGAAATTGCTGGCACAGGCGATATGAACTGCAGGGCCACGGATACGTAGAAAAAGGGACGTGAATCACTAAGGGGGAAACAGGATGCGTTCAAACATTTGATCTTTTTTTCTGTATTAATATTGTTATTATTAATTATTATTATTATTATTATTATTAGACACTGAGAGAGAGGGAGTTACATGTTGCTTGTTCCCACCTCTCTCAGATGTTTTTCTTTGTTCTCAGTGACATGTGGAATTGACCAGTAAATGTTTGGTCACTCTCAGCTGCAGTCAGGTGTCCAGCACATCGCCAGTCTCAACAGCTCCCTCTGACATTCTGCTAGATATGTTCATCTAGCACCGAAACCAAGCTCAGCCCTTGTAACCCCCCCCCCACCCCCCCCGGCAGAGGAATCAAGTTTGTGTGTGGATAGTGCACTTTTATATTAGCTGACCATGATGATTACGGTGATGATAGATAACTCATAAGCATATTTAAAATTATTTTTGTTACCATTTGCATCTTTGCATTACAATGTCATTTTGTTGTGTTGTTAGTCAGAAGCATATCGATCTGTAAGAGGCAGGGCGAGGCTGTGATTAACAGCCGGCGAGTCGGGCTGGGGATGAGTGTGTGTGTGAGGGTTAGGGGGGGTCAGACTGACCAGAGGAAATGATGAGTCACTCAGATGCAGTGATGGGGACGACAGACGAAGCGTCAGGGAGTGTGTTTTATGTTGAAAATTTACAGACCGAAAATGTCTCAACGGCATTTTGTTTTCCATTCACTATGGCTATGGTTGAGCTCCTGTTGTAACGGTTTTTATTTAATATTTATGTGTCCTTCCAATGAGAAAAATTTTTAGGGTGTTATTGCACTTTTTAGGTTCATTTTTACCGTCTGAAAAAAAATGCTATATATCTTTTAACAGGGAATTTGCTTTAAAGATGTTGTTTTAGTTCACTTTTGCTTTAATGCACAAATAGATGTTAGTGTGACAAAGAACTGTTGTTCTGTGATTTTATTTAAAGACTGGTTTTTATTTTGCTTCTGTGATTGGACAGTTTGAGAAAAAAAAAAGGAAATGGGTGCGCCAGAAAACCGGCGCCCTGATAAGGAACACTAATACGGACTGTGATTTTAAATTAATTCTTAAAAAGTTCATGGCAATGCTAAATTATAAATCTGTCAAAGCCACCCTCTGGTTTATATTGAGCGAATATTTACGACCGAGAAGCGGACACACTGATTATGAATTATCTCCTGAGCTTGGCATTGGAAATAAATGATCATAATATAGGGAATAATAATGTGTGTAGATGATATTCCTCCAGATATTGTTTTGAGAAGAAAAAAAAGGTTGTACAGTATTTTCCTCTGTAAAAAATAACTATATATGAACAAAATGCTCTTTGATGAACAGCTTCCTTTAAAAAGAAAACCCTAAAAAGGAGAAATGAATAATAAAAACTAAAAAACTTCAAATAGCCTCATCATAGTTTGCTTGTGTGCATGACCTTTTTTACTTACCCCAGATTTTTTGGAAGAAGTTGTTTGGCATTGGCAGATTCCGTTATATTTGCAGTAATTTTTTTTTCCTTTTCCAAACTATGTCAGAAGCTCAAACTAAAATACACTGATTTGAATTCATTCATCAATGTTTCTGTTTTATTTAACGAGTTGTTTTTATTCATTGTCATTTTTCTATGTGTGTGCTTTAGTTCATTAATTGAAATTCTTGGTTTATATTTACTTTGCTTTGGGCATGCCTCGTTCACAGACTGAACTATTCTCCCGGGACTCTCCTGCAACGCAGAGGCGTTGCGACATTTGTTTTGTTTTCTCATCATTTGCTGAGATCACTGTAGGGCTGGGAGACATTGTGCACTTGAATTTAGTGTGTGTGTGTGTGTGTGTGTGTGTATGTGTAGCGTGTGTGAGGGTGTAAAATAGTAGGATTTGTAAAAAGTTGACAATAAAGAAACTATAATTATTATAACAATACATATGTAGTGCTTGATAGTGCTTCAGCCTTGAGTCACATGTGGAGGAGTAAGGTGCTGGGCAGCAGGGCAAAAGGTCACAGCAGCAATCTCTCTGTCTCTTTTTTCTGTCAGTGACACTACTGAAGTGTGTGTGTGTATATGTGTGTGTCTCCCTCTGTGAGAGACAGATAGGCCACGGCTGTAAGAACACAGACCTGTGGCTCTGTCCCAGCTGCTCAGAGCTTCGATTCATATTTCATGACCTTGTGCGTCTTTTCCCTGCTTTGTTCCTGCTATAAATCCAACTGGGACACTTTTTTTGTCACAGAATTTGAGGAAAACAAACAATAAACATCTGCATTCATGCAGGTAGAGGAATCAACAATATTTGTTGTTGGGGTTGCCCGTTGTTCACACTTGACATTCTGACGAGAACAAGATCAGACAGAGGACCATTAGGGAGATTTAGAGGCCTGCTACTGCTAACAAGATGGCTCTCTGTGTCTTGTTCAGTGTTAACAGGGCACATTTATTTTTTTAGTTCATTTATTTATTTTTTTTTTTTTTGCCTTGAGCCATGTGCTGGGTTCTCCTCCCACTTCCTCATGTCACCCAGTGGCCAGTGTGCTGGTTCTGTCTGTCCCTTCGTCTACAGCTGTTCCTGTCCTTCCTCCTTCTCTTCCTTGTGATGTTTTTTTTTTATAAAAAAAAAGAAAGAAAAAAACACGGGTAAAGGCATCACCATCTGTCAGCCAGCTGGCATCCTGTATATAATCTACCAGAAAAAAAAGAATAAACATGAAAATTATATTACACAAAAACCAGACGGAAACGACCTCCAAATCCTGCATAGGCTGCTGCCGAAACGACAGATCATTTTACTGTTTTAATTAACAGAATAAAAAGGATGGTATAAAAAAGTGGTGGGGAAATAAACTGAGATGAATTTCCACTGCTGGGAAAGTGTAATATGAAAGCTGCCTGCTTACTGCAGCGTAGTGGATAAACAGAGCAACATTTTAGACTTTGTAAAATATATTGCACTTTTGGACTAAAAGCCATCTCCCGTTAGCGTTCAATTTGGCTAGATTCATGATACATTTTATATGAAAAGTAGACAATGAAGCAGTTTTTTAAAAAGTCTCTACTTGAATGTGTTGCCCTCAGCACTACTATTCATTCTTGTCCTACTGCTTATTTCCACTTGGATACAGTGCTGTTCATCTTCATTGTGCTATATTTATGTTTTTCTTCTGTTTCTGCATGTCTTATGCAAAGATTGAGCTTTTCACTCAGTGAAATAAAAACATACTGAACGACTTTAGGCCTGTATTCGGTGTCGATGTTTTTTTTAAATTTCATTGAGTAGTAGGGCACATCTTTCAACAGATGTATACTTTCTACCTTTTCACAAAACACCCCCAAGTCGCATATATTATGAGCTTGCCGGGTATGCATGCGTGCCGGCCCTCGCAGACATGCAGTCGGTTGATGTGCCAGGAACAGGTTGAGTGAGAGTGTGAGCAGCGTGGAGAGGCAACAGTCGGGGCCTGAGAACACACACGACAGGTGTGCACTGCATATGTGGTCACATGATGCCTATGAGGCAGATTAGGGTCCAAACAGATGAAGCGCTGCTTAATGGCAGCTTTTATTAAGTTCACAAAGCATGGAGGGGGGTTGAAAAGAGGAAAAGCAGGTGGCTGGGCCTGTGCACTCTTAGATGAAGACAGATATTGTACAGTGGAGTCTGAAGAGGGTAGCCACTGTGGAAGGATTTATGAAGATTTGTCCGCCCTGGACACGCCGCCTGCCTGTTCCTGAATCCTGCAGTAATAGCCAGAGAGGGAGAGCTGGAAAAGCTCAGAGATATAAAAAGTGCCAGCCAAGAAGCCAGAGAGTGTGATCATATAAGATGAAGTTAAAACTATAATACCTGTGTGCACAACCTGTCATTAAATTTAAAAATTTAAATGATGCACAAAAGTATAGACAAATTGAATTGTCATTTTATAGCATAACATGCAAAAACACACACACACACACACACAATACAGGTTTAAAATGCAAGGCAAAGATGTGCACTGTAAAAATAAAATGTATAGCAAAATAGGATATATTTAAGTACAGATATATGCTAGAAGGCTAAATATATGTAGGTTTGGGTAGGTGAACAAAACAGCTCAGTATGGTCAGTGAGGGCTCCCAGGCTCTGATTGGCTGAGTCTGTTTGGACTGTATGTACCTTACAGCGTGAAGGCTGCCAACATGACAGAGCACCTACAGGGCTCTGCACTCAGGCTGAGATACTACAGTGAGATATGTGTCTGCAACACAGTTCAATCCCCACCTCTCTGCAAAAGCTGCCTCCGGGCGCACACCTTTCAAGTAAACAGACAGTTTGTGACACCAGTTTGTTAATCTGCCAGTCTCCCACCTCAGTCTTGTTAATGCTTCCCAACAAATGATTTTTAGCTTCTTTTTTTTCTCTTCCTGAAGCAGAAAGTCATGGTTTTTCATTCTTGACCAGAAATGTCAATTTAATGAAAATAAACTTGGAACTTGCAGTAAAGTTCTTAAAGTGGCTAAGTAATATTAACTTAATACATATTTACAATGGATCACATGACTATTTGTCCAGTATGCAAAATTGGTTGCTTGTAGTAATAAATCCATAGAGAACTATCACCTGACTGCTGTTCCCATTTTAGCATCTTTCAACTTTAGTTTTTGACTGCAATTTTACTGTTTTGATAAACTACCTGGTCAGCACCAAACAACCGACAGATATAGTTATTGACCGCCTTGTGAACACAGTGGAACATTTAGCAGCTAAAGAGCCACATATTTCCCTCAGGAGTTGGTGGAGACCAAAAAACAGAGCTAAAATGAATGTGAATATCGGAATTCATCAGGAGACCCGGAACGACTGTGCATGTATGCTAATGTTGCTGCGAGTCTGCTGGACGTACAAATAGGCTACCTGTTTGCTAACAAGCTTGCCACATCAACTTAAAAGTTGAGAGTTGAGAGTTTGCTTTGTTAGCTTGTTCCTGCTGCCCCCCTAGTTGCCAAAATTTCCATCAATGACATTTGTGATACAGTTCAAGTTAGCACACGCACTGTCTTGCTTGCCATAGCTGGTGCTACCTCAAGCTGGTGCGGCTAGTTTAAACCTCCTAGCTAGTGTTTGTAACACCATAGTTTTCTTCTTTGTTTTTTGAAAAGCTGTCACATGTTTCTGGGGGGTTTTGTGTTATGGGAAACTTGTATCTGAAACAATAGCAAAATGTCAGTCTCTCACTATTTTTAAGCAAGATATCACAAATGATTTTGGTAGCATTCACAACAATTAGCCACTGGCCTGCTTTTAAATCCTCACTGGTACTGTAGTTGATGAACTCTAGTTATTTTATATTTTTAATTCAGAATCAGAAATACTTTAGTGATCCCCAAGGGAAAATTCTTGTGTCACAGTTGCACACATTGCACATCATAAAGGCATAAAGGAATAGAAATAATAATAGAATCAACCAAGTACTAAATTTGTTTTACTCGTCAGTACACATTTGGTTTAGAATATAAACATATAAAACCCCAAGAACATGTTTCAGCTTTAAGAAAGGCCAATGAAACCCTCTACGAGAAAACCTCAGTAGTTACAGACTTAGTAGAGCAGAGGCTAAAGTCAAACCGTTTAAAGTTTTACTGGCCGCTAAAATCTTCTGGAAGTTCTGATACATCTTTGCAGTTCAACTCATAGATGCCACTTTTCATTTACTTTTTACTAAGATGAATATCTGTATCGGCCTCAAAAACATTGGTATCAGTATTGGTTGGGCTCTCCTACACACCCTTGGAAATACGCAAAATCATGATACACTCAAATAATACAAGGACTGTCTACGTGTTGGTTATGAGAGCTGTGGGACTTTAAACAGGCTGATTTGGGCAGAAAAACAGAGATCTTATGGCTTCCCCCAGTTGATGTTTAACTCATCTGGTCAGATTATTTCTGCCCCAAATGTGGCAAGAGAAGTTTTTATAACTAAGCCCCCGAAGCTGCCCAGCTCAGCACTGCAAAAAATAAGGCACTAGCCACAAGTAGAGGATCCTTTTGCATAAAATAAATTACTTGCAGTCTCTCATATGATATCTTTGTCATCAGACACAGTCCAGCCTGTTGTCGATAGGCCACACAGGTACACAGTATATCACATATCATGTGGACAGGACATCGCTCATTTTACTGCTTCATTGGCCCATTTATAGTTCACGTTTTTTGGATGAGATGTTTTCCTCGCCTCTTTCAGCACTCCACCCCGGTTAGACCTCACTTTAAATCCGGTGCCCTTTGTAATAGATGTCCATTTATCTATTTTTGCATGTGTATGGGCTTATTTTGGAAAGACCTCAGTCACACGGCAGAAAAGGGGGCTGTGCGAAAAAAGCTGCTTTGCCATTGGTAGCAGCTGTTGCTGCTGAGACACCTCAGAGGAAATGGAGAATTGGACACACACTCATCCAATTTACCATTAACAAGACCTTATTGGATGCAGGGCCATAGGAACATGCGGCTTTGCCTTATGTGGCTCTGTTTAGATATGCTGCTGTTATTCTTGAACGTGTGTGACTGGGGTCTGTGATAGTGTTGGCATCTTAGTGTGGGGATCAAAATGTGGTGTATGGCGTAATCTCAAGACTGTTAGCAGACATTTAGCTTCAGGCAAGGTGCGCTGCATTATTACATATGGTTACTATACCAGAAAATAAAGCTATTATTAAAATAGGGACTTGTACTCAGCAACAACACAGAAAATGTTGCCATTTAAGAGTAAAACTCAAATGGCAACATTGGCAACTTAAATGGGCAAGAATACTATTAAGGACATGGCAGTAACCCAATATAACTTTTCCAAGTCTATTGAATAATCGCTAGTAAAACCATCCGTAGGAAAGTCTGAGATGTAACATGAGATAGTTTCAAACATCAAACACTGAAGCTGGTCTACAAAGAGCTGCAAAAACATAAGATTTCCAGCTGTTTTATATTTTCCACATTTAAATCCAACCACACCAAGAGAACTAGGTTACTGTTAAGCTTTCGAACATAGCAACCACTGGTCAGACGAGTATTGACTTCATCCTCCTCCAAATATAAAAATATATAATTATCTTTTAAAGGTCCTATCCTGTATGAAGCACAGACCTACCTCTTTATAGGCTCAGCAGGTTTTGAATCATATATAAGTCTGTTGTGCAACACCTGTGTGTTTTGTTTCTGGCCGGGTAACTTTCTCCCTTTTTCCATAAACACACCTCACGTTCTTTAGAGGGTGGTGTATCTCAAAATCTTTGTCTTTCAACACATTTTTTTTCTGTTATGACATAAAGATAACAAAGCATTCTTCTCACAGTTTTGCTAGAACATTCAGTTCAAAACAAACAACGGCAGTGTGGTTATTAACTTCAAAAACCAGAAAAACTGGATTCAACGTGGGCCAGTTCACACACTTGGTTAAACCGCCCGGAAACTGCTGATCAGTTCATCATGGCGGTGATCCACATAATCTTTTTGTCTTTGATAAAGCGACATACTTTTTCTTTTGTTGTTTTTGTTTTCCGGGTCGGGTCAGTTTGTTAAGAGGCAGGAATTCAATGTCTTACTCAAGAGCACTTAGATCATTGTGAAAGTGAAACATTCATTTCAGTCAAAATTTATATGAAGCTATGTGACGTTATCGTAGATATGAAGGTGTAGTAAGTTAGTCAAGCTTTTCATGAGAGATACTTCAGCACTTTAGATGAAGAGTTTGACCTTTAGATGAAGTTTCCTGAAAATTAAAATCCATTATTTCCACACACTTGACTAAAAGTCCTCTAGGTGAGACGATACATCAGGTACTTAACTTCTGGTGCATTTTAAATGTAGATGGATGTTTGATTCTAATGAAAAAAGGTGTGAATGTGTTCACGTCTTTGACCACAAGTGAAAATGTGGCCGTCATGCTCAAACTCAAAGGTGGTTATTGTGCTGAGTTGGGAACCAACACAGTTCCTGTATTTCTGTGAGCTCTGTTTGAAGTGAACACATTTTCAAAATGAAAGGGGGGAGGGGTGTAACATTACAGGGGAGCTGATATTTGGTAAACACGCAGTTGTCATCTTACAAACACAAACAGAATCCAGTGGAAAGATTAGCATTGAAGCCCTTTAAACAGCTTGTGAAAAATGAGCCTCCTGTCAGCCCTGTTACATAAATGTTTGCTGAGAAATACCAAACATTGTGTTCTATTTGTTTTACTTTGTCTCAAGTTTGCCCATTGCCACAGATTAGTCATCCCCAGAGTTAAACACGACTTTGCCAACAGAGCAAACAACTAGTAGCAGACAGCAACCAGAAACAAGTGCATTAAAACGGCGGATCTAGGCTGGCTCGGGGCCACGTGGCCATTACCCTTCAAGTAGTTTGCTTCAGAATTGGACCAGAGGTCTCCTGAGTTGAGTGTTTCGTCACTTTATAAGTCTTATCCAAAAGGAGAGCGCTTGGAGCAAAAGATCTAATGGCCCGGCGCTCTCTCAGAAGTAATTCTCATTTCACTTCAATCGCCACAGCACAGCACGGCAAACTGGCAAGCGAGGCCTGCTGCTTTCTTGGCAAACGGAGAATTCTTAAGTGCTAAGCTGTAAATTTGCTTAATTTGACGTGAGTCCGAGGGGAATGGGATCGTTTTCTTTCAGGGGGAAAAGCCTGGCATATTGGCTGACAATAAGCTGGAATGGTCCAACATGGTGTTTCTGCTCTGCGATGACGGCTGGAACACACAGCGGACAGCACTTTGACAGAGCTGTAAAACCGACTCTGGCACCAGCGCCGTGTGACTCATTCTTATGTTAATATTGTGAAAGCCTTTCAACGGCCATTTCTGATGATTTTCTCCCAAAGCAGTTTAAAGTGGTTTGTCTGTTTGTACATACAAGGAAGTTGGTAATTGCTGAGTGTGAGGATGCTTGACTCACACACACACTTGTTATTATTCTGTGTTAATTAATTACTCATATTCCAAGCCACCATGCAGGTGCATATCAAGTCACGTTTAACATAAGAAATGGGCAGATTTATGGTTTTTGCTGTACTTTCTACTGTAATGTTGCCTCATCAGAGTGCAGAAGAAATAAAGTTGTTGGACCATGACTCACATTATATATTTATGCATTGGCCATTTGCTGGAATTTTTAAAAAAGTATTTATTAAAATGTCACTATTTCACAGCTGTGCTTTATTTTTTCTCCCCCTCTTTGAAAAGAAAACATTTGACAAACATTTGCTTAAAAGTGATCACCTTGCAGACACTAAATGCACAGATAATTTATTGCTACAACACACGTTAAGCTAGTCACCTGTGGTTAGTTAATAATATCGTACTCTTGGACATAGTATACTTGCTTCATACTGATTACCTTACCTTCACCTAAGTAAAAAAAAAACATTTCTTGCAACCTTCTTCGGGGGTTTGCGAAGTATTTTATGCAATGAAAATATACGAGAAAGCATTAATGTCGCTGCTCCCACAGCGTTGACATTGGCTGGGTGGGAATGAGGGTTAAACTTGAAATAGCGTGGGCTAAACAGGAATGTGACAACTGTGGCATTTGAGAGACAGCATGTGGTGGCGTCTAAAGTTTGGGAGTTTAGTATCGTCTCTGGTTGGTTTTTATTGTTGCAGAACTGTTGCAATACATTTAAAATTAAAGCATTACAATCAGCTTTATTTCTGGTGAATGACTCTTGAATATCACCAGCCCCCACCACCATGAACATCACGAGTGCCTTTAAAAAGACCGGTTTCAGTATCACAGCTGTGACCTTCGTAAAACAGAGCTGGGCAACAGGTGGGCATCATGTGTGTGCTAATCTTCCACATTATGGTTGTTGATAACAGACACTGCACAGCCCCGCTCAGTTAAAACTCAGTAATTTAATATGGAATACATCAGCAATGGGATATTTGTAGCATGGAAGAAGCAAAGGTTGGGAAGATTCTGCTGATGCTAATAATAGAAAATGTCCATCATTCAACTATGGGTTTCTGTTACCAGAGGAATTCTGTGAGTACCGCAGACCCTCCAAAACAAGACATTGGGTGTCCACTGAGGGATTTTGGGATTATTTTTTTTCACCCGCTCACCTTCTCACTAAGGACATGAAAATGTGGATTGTATTTCGCTGTGACAATCCATGCCAATTTTGGAGGACAAGGTCGGTGAATGTACCGCCTTCCCCTTTTTCACAGGCCATCCTACTTTACCCATCAATTCTAACACGTGGCTTGTGGTGGGTGAAAGTTTCTGATTCAGTGACTGAAATAAGAAAACTACAGGATCTGGCGGGAATTTATTTTTAAGCCCATTATTATGATATTATCATTATTATGTAAAGGTTCAGGGTTTTTTAAAACTAAAAATGGTCACAATAGGCCTTTAAAACAAATGCATTTATTCTGCGTACAGTCAGAAAAAATTAACGTTTTGAAGTCAGTATTTGAATATTCATCTTTTTTATTTGCCTGGCCTCTCTGTGCTGTCATAGGCCTTTGCTTCTGACCTTCAGACTGGCAGCTGTTCGAGAAACATTGTAAAATTTCCCCTAAACTGGTCAGAGAAATACATTCATTGTTAACAAGTTTGGAGACTGATTAATATGTGAACATTCTCTGATTGGTCTGTTGTGTATCTGACCTTGCCTAATTCATCTTGAATCAAAAACTGAGCTTGATGAACTGGCTATAAGAATCTTGAATTTATTTTTTTGCTGCATTTCCTCATAGAATTCTGTGTATTTTAAATGTGTATTTATACATTGTTTTTGTTAGTAGCTGTGTTAAATTTTATATTGTCCATCGTTAATGAGAAGTAACTTCCTGGCAACTATTGCTGTTTAGGCAGCTAAGTTTACAAGATGTAGTCTAGAACTAACCTTGTCTTTCTGTTCAGTCTTTGCTCGTACAAGCTGAGCTTCAAATTATGTAAATTAATTCAGAATGGATGAATGGATTGCTACTAAATTTTAACATTTGCGGTTCCAAGATGACTGTGGCCATGTGACTTTGATGATCCCGTGACTTTTCATCTAGTGCCACCAGGTTGACATTTGTGGTTTTGAGTGAAATGGCTCAACACCTGTTTTCCGTAACTGCCATGAAATTTACTGTCCCCATTCGTGTCCCCCTCAGAATGGTTAACAAGTTATGTGATCCTCTGACTTTTCATTTGGTGCCATCATCAGTTATAAATATTTATTTGCCATTTATGACATTCTAGCATCAGCTGTACTCAGTGTTTAGTGCTAACGTGCTAAACTAAAATGGTGACTTTATACCTACACATCAGCATCAGTATTAATTTTAGGATGTTAGCATGTTAGCCTTTACCTCAAGCACCACTGAGTGTCTCAGTGCAGCCTCACAGTCGCTAGCATGGCTGTAGACTAGTCTTGTTTACCGTGCTAACGAAACATGAGGCTTATTGCGAATACACAAGCCATGATAAAGACGTTGCTTGTACTCTCTTTTACCCCCCCTCTCCCTTCCCCCCCATCCTGCCCACCTGGCCGCTAGCATGCTTCAGGTGGTCCACAGTCAGGCCCTGTGATTACTCTAATTTGCACAAATGCTGGCGAGCGCTGCATCTGTTGCCCCTACACTGCCCGCAGCCGCGGTCCCTCAGCAGGGTGACAGGCCTTCCTTTGGTTAATCCAATCTCTTTGCAACGACATCACTGCTCATTTTTTCCCCTACCTCTCGTCTCCCTCTGTGGTCTCAGCCCACCACGCTCCTGATGGCTCATTATTGGACCATTCATAAGCCAGTACCCACATCCCTGTGTTTTCCCTCACTGCTTCTCACCAGTGCCTTCATTTAACTGCCAATAAGTTGAGCAAAGCATTCCTTCAGGTGCAAAAGACACCCAACAGCCTTCCACATGACCATCTTCCAGCATCCGCACACTCCATTTGGATTTGAAACCACGCCAGGAGAAAATCAAGTGACACAGGCCACACAGAACGGAGGGGGGGAATGTGATCCCACTTGATTGTTGAGAGTTTATATAGCGAGTGATGACAAAGTGGTTTATGACTTTGCAGTGTTCGCTGGGCCCTGCGATTGAAGCCTTATACAGGCAAAGCCCCCTGGTGACCTTGGCTTGTCAAATGTTCTCATTTTCACCAGGAAGGAGCCAGTGTTCAGCGGCTGCTCAGAGCTGGTAAGCTGCTTTTAGAGAGACAGCCGTGGAGAGCTTTTGGAGGTGACCCATTCTTCTTTACTTTTACTGCTGAAAACACTATTGAGAAAAAAGCATCAGTCAGAGAAAGATCTAGCCTCGTTTACCTATTGAATTATAAGCCTATGTAGAATATGAATGTTTTCAACAACAACATGAGTCTACAGCTATTCTAGCAGCTCTGTGTGGCTGCACCTGGGCACACTTGTGCTTTGAGCTAAATGCTAACAGCAGCATGCTAACATGATCTAAATGACAATGTAAACTACGTTTTGCATATTCGCATGCTAACATTAGCTATTTAGCTAATATTTTTAACATTAGCACTAAACACAAAGTGACAGGTGTGACCTTGTCCTTGGGGGTGGGGGGCCTACATGTGTGTACCAAATTTTAAAGCAATTAATCTAATAGACACTTCACTAAAACCCACAAATGTCAACCTCATGGTGGCACAAAAGAAGAAGTCAGAGGATCACCAAAGTCACAAGGATACATCATCTGAGAACCATGAATATCAGTAGAACATTTTTTACCAATCCCTCCAGCAGATGTGGAGATATGATAAATGAAAGGTTTGACTTGATGGTGGTGCTAGATAAAAAAGTTAGGGGATCACCAAAGTCTTTAGGATTCATCCTCTGGGGAACACGAATGTCTGTACAAAATTTCATGGCAATCCAAAAGTTGAGATATATCAGTCTGGAGCAACCAATCGGCCGACTGATGTTGCTGTTCCTACAGCCATTCCACTAATGTGGCTAAAAACTAAAAGACCCCAATAAGGTTGAAATAAGGTTAACAGATTTTCACTACAGATGGTGATAACATCAGTCCAAACAAGGTTTCCCGAGGAGTAAGAGCATATTTCCAGAGAGGTAAAGCAACCGGTGGAGTTCCACAGGCCTTGTCACACTTCAAGTATTACATCAGATTGCTCTCAGCTGCATGCCACATGCATCTTATCTCACATGGAAGAGGAAGGAGAAGCATTTCATCCTCCACTTCCTGCACTGTCCGTGACCTTTGCTATGTAAATCGTTACAGGACACTTCCTCTTGGAGAGAGGTGGAGCTTGATGCTTCAAGAACTGGAGCTCTGCCGTTAGGATGTGAACTTTCGTGAATCAGTGTGAGGAGAAAACAAAAGCTGAACCTGGATCAACGGTCAAGGAGGAGTTTGAAACAAGTAGAGATGATGTGTGCATGGTGCAGACAGAGTCACCGTAGCCCTCTGACTGGCTGCTATGGGCTAACAACCCTTGCATTGATCCAAGGAGACACTCAGCCCTCTAACCTGCTGAGTGCTCAGTTCCAGCGAACAATGGAGTTCTGAGCGCGTCGATACACTACCCTATTGAGTGCTCTCCGTTTAGCAGCAAGATTGATGAGGTTAAGGCTCCCAACCGGGAAGCCAAATGGTGTCAAAACCAAGGTGTTGCTTTGGACAAGCAATCCCTCACTGCAATACCACACCGAAAGGGGCTCGTTACTGGCTAATACACAATCTTTACCCAGGAAGTGTATTCATATCTGAAAGGGTATGCGGACTCTGGTGGATGTTAAGCCTTTTAAATTGTAGATGAGAATATGTTGGTAGGATAGATGGTGCTTTCTGGACAGATATGCACTGCAAATCCCCTAAGACACTAAATGATGTACAAGTGGATTTATTACAGGAGGTCCCTATAAATCTATGGTTGGCCTGAACTCCAGGGAGAGGTTAATGGATTACAAAGGGGTGTGGTATTGAACCTCAGAAGTTTATACACCTCATCAATATGTGAAATGCTATTGATCATTTAGACCTTGATAAATTAAATTCATACACTTGATATTTCATGGCAATATTCCGAATGCCCCCATATGAGGGAAAAAAAGTGCTTTTTCAGACCAGCTTTTTTTAGGATGAGGATCTATGACGAGACAAGACGGTGGAAAACTACCTGTGGCGGCATGTGGTTTGAGCTGTACTGTCCATGCTGGGAACATCATGGATTCATCAGCAACACAAACTGTGTGTGCAGCAGCCACCCATTTGTGTGCAAATGTAAATTATAATAAATGACTGACTTATGATGATTGCTACTCAATATCTCAAGCAGCACCCTTCCTATAAAGTAGCATTTTGGCTAAAGCAGCATCCAATTAGCACATAGTTTGAGTCAAGGCTGGTTCGACCGAACACTGCACAAGATACAATTGACAGTGCAGAGATGACTCCATATGGAGTGCTGTATAAATAAAAGAAATTTCACAGGCAGCTCTAGGAATAAACTTAGTCAGACACTTGGTCAGGCAGTCCAACTCTTTGGCCCAATTATCTTGAAAACTATTGGATCAAAATCAAAATCAGGTCTTTGTAGTTGTAGAAAGCCTAAACCTTGAACTGTTGGTGGTCGCGTTGCATTGTGGGTAATGTGGGTGGGCAGGTTTTGACAAGAATGCATGAAATAAAAAAAAGACGTCTACAGTTCTGCTGCATCTATTTTGATGCTTCCAAACACTGTTGTTGTAAGAGTGCAATGCTAAATCGGTGGAGTACTCTGCATGTCACATGCACTAGCATGGCACTAGCTTATGCATGTAACTTTTGTACAAGTTAGCTTCTTATATAAGTTAGCAACATCAATGCATACCACTTTGCTGAATAATAATGAAACTACTCTGAATGATATGTAGCATTTGTGTAGCTTACCTGTACTCAGGGCGTATTGCTCAAAGTATGCTTAGCATGTTAACAGTATTACTAATGTTAAATTAAGCTGGGAATGACAAAGAAAAGCTTAGACTGCTGAAAGTCTAATAATGTAAATCACAGCCTGACCAGCTGACCCTGAGATGAATTTAAGCAAAGCGATCTCTAAACATTAGCTATTTAAGTGGTAAAACCTCACAGGGCTACTGGCATTTAGTGTTATCGGTTCATCAGGTCATTTTCAAACACAAAGTCCAGAAATTACACCGGTTCCATTTTTCTTGTAAGACACAGAAGACACGCTCTGGTGACATCAGATTACTGTCACAGCTTACCTTTTGTCTCTGCATTGACTACCTCCCCATTTTTTTCCTTCTCTCTGCCTCTGAGTTTTTAAATATAATTTAAGTATTTGATGGTTATCTTCAACATCTTAAAAGCATGTAATGTAAATAGAATAGGAAACCCTATTTGAGAAGGCAGTACGCCCACTACAGAAACCAAAAGTCACACTGACGATACGCCTACACAAACAAACAAAACTACACGTATGTGTAACTACGGATGGGTGACAAATTAAAGGAAAGGTGTCTTAGTATGGAGTCAGGCCAGGAGCCTCCGTAACAGCTTTAGTGCTCCTTGCCAAGTCTGTGGAACTCAATTGACTCCTCCATAAGATATTCCCTCATTTATAGATACCACCTTTATTTAATCTCACTGAGATCAAGATTTTTTTTTTGCAAGAGACTTGCAGCATATATAAAACAAACAATCATATAGCTTTAGTGACAGTCACAGGCATCACTAAATAAATCTAAAGATGAAAGTTAAGATAATATAATTTGGTATTATTGTAAAACACGTTGGTCCAACATACATAGGTCATCATTACATACTTCATTTTCATACTCACTACACCATTCTGTGAGCTCTGGTGCACGGACACATCTGCATTTGATACATTTCTCCACACGTTTATTTATCTTTAATTTGTCCCCTGTCTGTATCTGTAACTCTGTCGCTTACTCATTTCCAGAGAGAAAGCTCAAAAGAAAGCTGAAAGTCCCCGCCCTGTCGTACTTTCTGAAATTTCAGTAAAAGGGTGATTCACGATTCTACATACAGTATAAACCCAAGCACTGTAGTATTCTCATCTGTACCTGGTCTTACAGAAACCTTGGCCTATAAATGTTTCAGAAATCACAGACCTTTGGATTTGGATCACTTGACATTTAGACGCTTTGGATTTTTTTTTTTTAATGGTGACACAAGTACAGTACTGCTGTCAACAAGTTATAAGGCTCAAACTTGGTAAACAAAAACGACACACAGTTGTCTCACAGAACGGAAAGTGCCCGGTGGTCTGATTTTATTATTAACAAACTGATACAAATTGTTACTGAATGTTACAGAAAACTTCCTGCACATAAACACACATAACCACATTCATCTTTAAAGTCAGCATATATTAAACATAAAGACAAATGACACAACTCACTGAAAGAGCAGCTTGTGTGTGATTTGAGTTTTTCTTTGTTATTGGGCATTTTTTTTCCTTTTATGTTAATTGGAGAGACGGATGAAAATACAAATTATGTACATTCGACCCAGTTATGATTTGGAATCGGCTCCTTGTTCTCAAGTATTTAGCTGTGTATGTTTCAAGTGTTATACTTAACAGAAATAAGGACACACATGAAAAACAATATGAAATGTTAAAATATAAATGTGACAATTCTATTTTTATACTACGTTTATCCTTTAGTAGTGACATACAGCAGTGTGTACTCTGTGTCCATTTGGTCTAAAATGAATATAACGAGATTCTACTTTAGATAAACCAGATTTATTACACTGATGTACACTTTTGGCTGGAATTCATACAGTAATCAGCACGTTACAGAGAGAACTACTCACTGAAACTACAGTGGCAAAGAAGCATAAGTAACACCTCTTGATTCTGTACTTCTTTAACCAACCTATGTCATCCATACAAGTTCATTTCAAATAAATCAAAAGTATATAGTATACAGTATACTGCAACATTGTCTCATCATTAGACATTTTTAACATAAACACAACAATCATAACTAAACATAATCTGTAGGTTAGGACCGATGTCGCACAGAAACGTGCAGTGCCCCCTCTACCTTTTTCTGTGCTCCTATGAAGGCCATGTGATGGAGGTGGAAGTGGCACGGGAGCTGATATCCCTTCTTCTCACTCATGGACTCTTCTTGTTAGCTGGAGACAGAGTGAGTAATTCAATAAGTCAAGTATTCATTTATTACTTTCCTTTTCAATCATGGGGCAATTTTTTTAAACTTCCCCCATCCACCTCCACACTGAGAGAAAAAAAAAGTGATACAAGTTCTGCAACTTCCATCTGTGACAGCTCTCGTTGTCTTTCTGCAGCTTAATTACAAAATATTGGCGCCGTTTTCTGTAAAGATTACTCACTGTAGGAGGCCCTACATAATTTGGACCGGAGGGTTTGTCACGGAAAATAATACAATGCAACTGGGCTTTCTGTATTAGATTTCCGCTTTTAGCCTCCTTGACATTTCAAGCTGCATGAACTAATACATCTGTTATTTGTTGATCATTTGATTATTAACATACTTCACAAACCAAATCAGCTGCCCTGCTGGAGACGCAGATACAGCTCAGCAGACAGTCTGGGTTTTCTTGCCTGCCATGCACACATACACACACACTCGCAAAGATGCACAATTCAGCCCTCAGTGAAAAAGGAAAGCGGGGGGGAAAAACATTTATCTTCCCCTCCTTTGAGCGTATGAGCACTCTGACACCGGCATGGAACAAAGCCCGTCATCACATTCTAATCTCGAATTTCAGGGCTTTTATTTCACCCAAATGCCACCCTGCTGGCCTTGTGAATTATTGACAGACTGACACCAATGCGAAAGGACACATAAAAGAGGATAAAAGCTCCGGCCCTGAAAGAGCTTGTCCTCTCCTATTGCCGTCAACATGGAGACAAACTCTGCTAATGCTTCTCTGGAAGCTCACGGTAACTTTGAGAGAGAGTACCAACATATGACTCCTGACCTACAGTTGCACTATACAGGGGAGATATTCTGTGCAGCGCTACGTTTTTGGTCTGTCTAATAGCCCTAGCACAGTTACAAGGACACTAAGGCAAAGCTGTGAATTATCTGATCAAATCATGAAAATGAAAAGCAGCAAGTCACATATAGTTAGTATGGTTAGCCTTTTAGAGTCATTCTGATTTGACTATTGCTCCACATTTCTCCCCTCAAAAAAAAAGGAAAAAAAAAACAAAACAAGAAAAACGTCACATCATGGTACCTGGCTCGGCCTGCAGTCATTTAGTTTGCTTGATGAAAAGTACATCGAGGTAAGCTGTGTGTCAACTAGGAACTCCAATATTTGTCAGTTTTGTGCCTTCTCAAACCCACGCCTTCTCCTCATTTTGCTCAAGATTAAGATGTTACAGAAACAAGCAGAGACAGACAGTAAAGATGGATTTAAAAAGTAAAAACGACAAATAGAATCAGTGCGAGCAGAGAGGAGCAGAATGAAACAAAGCCGTCAGCAGAGAAGCTGTATTTGGAGAGTGTTTTTTTTGTGCTTTATACTGTTAATCCACCTCACTCTCATTGCTGGCACCCTCGGGCCGCCTCAGTTTGTCCACCTGTTCATTAATCTGTCCATCCCCACCTCGGCGATCCTCTGTCTGTATGCTTAGGCCGTCCCCCTCCTCTATGTGGCTGACATCCTCGTCCTCTTCCTCCTTCTTCTCCTCCTCCCCCTGCACCTCCATGCGGACCTGGTCCTTCAGGTCCACAGGCAGCGCTGCTCCGAGTCCCAAACCGAGTGCATCTCCGTTGATGTCCTGAGCTCCGTCAGGCCCACCCAGTGCATCCTGGTGGCTGTGGTGTCCATCTTTGACAGGGGAGGAGTTGGCGGACTCGTTACTGACAGGGGAGATGTCGCTGCTGCTATTGGTGTGGTTGACTGATGGCGAGCTGCCCCCTGATGGAGGCTTCAGAGGAATCTGCCACGAGGGGATCTTAGGAATAGCGGGAGTGGAAGGGAATTGTTTCCTGGTGGGGGAGGGGGGGGTCAGACAAGAGAGGAAGAAAATGAAGCCTGTTCACAACTCTCATCAACATCACTGTGAAAACATCACTGTCAAAAAGTGTGAAAAGAGCTTTCCCATGATGTAATCAGCCAAAATTGATCAAACTGCAAACCACATAAATAAATATAGCTTAAGTCAGGTGTTGACTGAGAAAGTATCAGTGTCAGTATATATTTCAGCATGCAGCCACACACAACCCACCCTATGTAATTCTTATAATTACAGCTGAGAACCCCCAACCCCAAAAAAGCCAGATGTTCACCACACCTGGTAAAGATGCTCTAAGATTCCTTTAATTACATCCACTGCAGCTTTTAAGATCAAAAAATACAACGTTGAATCGTAATGGGATCAGCACTTCTTGGGGGTTTAAAAAAAACAGTTTGGAGATGATTTGGATCGGGTAGGGAACACGTTTGGAAACAGATGGTGTAGCGGAGCCCTTTATTTTGTGATTCAAGCCTTTGCCAGAAAACTCATTGTGAGAGTCAGGACGAAGTCAAGAAAGCAAATGACAAAGGGATTATTGCTGATTAGAATGTACGAGGGGAACAAAACACGCTTAACTAGACGGTTCTGAGGCAAATTTTGTCCTCGCTGCTTTTCTGATGTACACTCTTGCTTCCATTATAGACACTGATACATAATCATGCATGCTAATGGGCCTGGCTGAGCTGGGCTGTGCCTGACTAGACTGAGGATGCTGTAAAGAATGAGAGGACGTCCAGCGGTATACAATGAGACATTTAACAACAGTGAGTCAAAACACTTGACACTGTGTATTAAGATGCGGTACGTACAATCAGATTCTACCCAGACAACAAAACTATCTATTTTTGATGAGGACACAGCTGACTTTCCAGTTCATACAAATGATTTCTCTAGTTGTGTTTTTATATTCATGTGTATTTTGCACTCATAAAATGAAAAGTTGTATAGCAGCAGTTATGCACATGTGGTTATCTCGCTTACCAATAAAAGCATAAAAACACAGGAGACCAGCTGATGCCTGCAGTATGCTAATCGGCCGAGGGAAGTTGTGAGGTAAAGGAAATGGTGCAATCTGTACTATAACCTCAAATGCCTCTGAGTTTAAACATATTTGAAATTAATGCCTATAAAAGTGAAGTGTGCAAGTAATTTGGAAGAGCATTGTGAGTACTTAGCACCAATGTACTTAACCTCACAGCAACATTTCAAACAGGGCCAGACTGGGATAATAACTCAGCCCAGGCCCATCTCCACACATTAATGATGCATACTACATGTTTTGTAGAGAATATTTTCTCTGTTTTCTGCCATGTAACATACTTTTAATCTTATTACTACACACAAAAACTGCTACATAATACATCCAAAAATCTTTAAAAACAGCCGAGTGTTCTCAGTTAGTCAATTCCACTTCCATAATTAAGAGTGTTTGTTTTGCACCTGGCATTTCCTCAGAGCTCTGAGTGGACTTGTGTTGATCATTAAGAAGCTCTGAGTAACTGGATGACTTCCACATGACAGAACAGAGCATACAGCTCTTTATTTTCCTGCTTTCTTACAGAGCATGATTAAGTATTGAGACAATTTATTTGAAACACGGAATCAACTTGGGAAGTTGTGATATTATGACATACTGAAACCAACTCAGGAAGAGCTTAATCTGCTATAACAATGGCTATACAGGTGCATCTAAAAAAATTTGAATATCGTGGAAAGGTTCATTGTGAGCACCAGAACCAGACTGAGAGATTAAAGGCTCAGGAAACCTTTGCAGGTGTTTTGAGTTAATGAGCTGATTAGAGCCCTACTCCTGTCGACCTTTCTGTATTATAAATTCTTTATTCTAAAATTTTGATAGTTTTGAGATACTGGAGTTTTGATTTCCAAGAGCAGTAATCATTGAGATTAAGACAAAAAAGGCTTGAAATATTTTACTTTATATGTAATAAATCTAGAGTGTATTAAAATTTCACTTTTTGACTCAAATTACAGAAGAATGTGAACTTTTCCACAACGTTCAATTTTTTTTACATGCAACTGTCAAGCACCTGTAAATAGTCCACACTTGTATCACCTCTGACGCCATACAAGCAAACGGCGTAACTTAAGGAAACATGCTACGAGAATATCTCTGGGATTTACAATGCGCAAATTACGCAACTGAAGTAGCTGGTTCCCTTAAGTGTACAACAGCTGTTTGACTTGAGACAACACTACCCTGTTGAAATTCATGCACTATGCAAGTAAACGCATACTGTACACAGGGTACTACATGTAAGTGTACTAGCGGGAGTATCCAAATTGAGACAGCATTTCTCTTGTTTTCCTGTGCCGTCAGACTGCCACTCCGTGCACTGACTCAATGTTGTGTTGACAGGCAGGGTTTACACCATCAGGTTATGGTCATAGGCGCTGGAAGAAGGGCGGGTCAAAGGGGCCACAGCTCGTCTTTACGCCCCTGTGCCACATTATTTTTAAGTTGAGAATCACTGTATATCGCAACAGACATTTTAATCATCCCCGTCAACCTTGTGTCAAGACCACAAGCGTGTGTTTTTTTTACTCGCACGTCTGGCAATAGATAGTTTTCATTTTAATCTTTGCAGTTGTCTGCACCGGCTCTGTGCGGGCTCGTGTCTCATGCAGAGGACACAGCCGGATTGCCATCTGCAGATAGTTTCGGCGTCTGTTCTATTTTGTCTACACACCACAAGCAAATCTGGAAAGAAAACACACTGATAATCTATTATAAACTATGTCAATGATACATGATTATATATGAAATTCTAATAAATGATGAAATATGCATCCCATGTTTGCCAATCCTTTTGATTTCTGTCCCTCTCACCACTGTTCTCCTCGAGGTTCAATTTCCCCAATATTTTTGTCTGCACATGATGAAATATCAAAATCTGCCCATCCACTACAATTATTGCTAATTATTATATAACCCCTGCTATTTATTAAATTACATACTTATTCCACATTTTTGTCATTTGTGTCTGAACAGTGACACAGAGGAGAGGCAGAAGAGAAGCCCCCTCCCGCAGATCATCACACTAGGTCACGGTCCTTTTAACCTCATTGTTGCAGAAGAACGCTAATGCATAAAAAGCCCTAGTTATAAAGTCACCAGGTTATTATAAAGGTCGGCTCTACATGTGGTTAAAAAAGAGCAGAATGGTTTGTTGACCGGCGTGCTTCTGGTAACAGCCAGGCTACCCGACAACGTGAGGTTGATCTTTATCTACATTTTGCAACCTGTGCAGAGCAGAGTGTGCTGTTCTCTGCTCCGGTTTGTAAAGTAGGTTATAATATTGTGACAAAAGTCCGTATTTCCCATCATGCCTATTAAAGAACTAAATAGTTTAAGTTTGCTGTTTTATTTTCCAAAATGCCCATACTAGGTTTTGTTAGTGTCAGTAATGTGTCTGTTCAGAAGACAGTGGTTTATGTTGTCATTACTGTTGGTTTATAGTTTTAACCATTAATGAAGTTGCTGCTACATTTATTGATGCCAACTGTATTTTGCTATTATGTTTTTAAGTTCTTGTCCGCTGTACTGAACCTTTTTCAAGGATCAATATCAATGCTGAGAACAGCTTTTTGTCTCTTTATAGTTGGCCAAAATGTCTCACAATGTCGGTTCAGACGCTTTGCATAAAATCAAATTGGTTTAAACTCAACCACCGGACTTGACTGGTGAAACTGACCCAACACAGGTCAAGTGGATATTAGTGAATAACCCCCATCCCCTACAACTGACAAGGGTGCCACACTTTAGTCATGTGATGATTACAGAGCACACTCCACTCGCTATGAAGACCAAGGGATGCAGTTGAACGTTCCTGGATAAACAGTTAAAGCCCCCCTCCAGCCAGTTTTAACTGCCGTTTTTGGTTAACGTTTTTTCTCAAACAGAGAATGGGGGTGTGGTTAATAGTCGGATGTAATACATTACCATGACAATCAAAAACGGTGGCAGGTGAAAGTGTGATGCTTTTTCTGTTATCTGTCCTCCACCGCACGCACAAATGCCACAATGAAAATGAACAGCACACTAAACCAAGAGGAGGAAACTAAAAAATAAATAAGACCAACTTTCTGCAATACCTATGCTAGCTAACTACACCTGGCTAACTAAACTAGAAAGACAAACCAACAATCAGACACAGAGGTCTATTGTAAGTTCTAAGTAAAGTACACGATAAATTGGTTCTAGCTCACAAAGATGTTTATCGGTTTGATGCTCTGACTTTACGAGGCGTGACGGCACGACAGTGCGCCTGTGCAAGTTTGGAGAATGACGTATGACTTATGGAATTACTATAGTCATTTCTTTAGCTGATGCTTCAATTTCGTATTGAAGTGTCAGCTAAAGCAGCACAGCAACATGAAACTTGGGCTGATGATACACTGGGCAACTTTTTAAGCAATGTTGCTGGGCAATCTTGCTAGAGATAACGTCTGACTATGTTTTAACTGGATAGCAGCAGTGCGGGGCGTGTGGCGGAGTGGTGGGGAACGGGATTACGGTAGTAATCTTTACTCATTACCATTGACGACAACGTTGCCCTGCATGATTGCTCTAAAAGTTGCTCTGTGTATCATCAGCCTTAGAATGTAGAAAGAAACTCCGGTAGCTACTGGATACTGGCTCTGCAGGAGAGAGTGGCGTTAATCAACGTTTTGTGAAACCATTAAATACTTCTCTTACAGATGCATGTGCAAAACACTAATGTAAGGATGGGTTGCGGTAGTTGAAAGTAATGGTAACGTTACAAATAACGTGACAATTTACTTTTAATACCCACTAATACAGTAATTTTGTTACTTTTTTAAATGAGTAATATGTAAAAAGTAACTCATTTCAATTTCTAAGTAATCTGCTGCTAACACTGCTGCTGGATATGCCATATAAACTGATATGCCGTGAAGACAGTGTGTTGCTTTCTGCCCCCTAGTTGTGCGCGCATCTCGGTGATGACATCTCACAGAAACCCGTCTATATGTACATACTCTTAAAGGGGAGCCACACAACAGGCTATTATGCCAAGTGTGAATGTGGCCACCTAGATAAGAGTTCAAAGTTAACGCGTGGTATGCTTGAGTAAATTATAGTGGTGGGCAGCTTCAGAAATGTTCGTACACAAAGTGCTGTCCAACAGCTGTCTGTGGATGTGTTGCTACAGTTAGTGTGAGTAAATACCGCACAATGCGTTTTTTAGGCATGTCAATAACTAACCTGGCTAGTTGTAAACAAACAGCTGGCCGAGCGAGGTTGTAACTGGAACGCCGTCAACTCGGGTGTGACGTCATTCCCAGCTCCGACCTCCGAGGTAACGCAGCAACAGCTGCATCCATGTTAGCACGTCACGTTTGATGTGGTAATTTCACAGTAGGCACACACACAGGTTCGAAGACTTGTTGTTGCCCCCTACAGTGCAATTCGGCTAGGTATACATCTGCGCTAAAATATCAAGGTGAAAGTCATCATAGCATGCATAGACACAGCTCCCAACCCAACTTTGAGAATAGATTAACGGCGATATTTTTTTAATCGCCTGATAAGAGTCTCACGTTAACGCAGCACGTTAATGCCGATAATGGCCCACCACTAGTAAATTACGAATAATATTGGGCTTTATTCCTGTTTAACACTGTGAAATGGTACAAACTCAAATAAAATCTTCAAATAAAACTGATTCTGAAAAACGGACTGCATACAGGAACTCAAAAATGCATGAAAATAGTGAGCCATCCGCCCTTAAACACACACACATACACCTGCACTGTTTCATGTGACGGGGTCGGGATAACTTTGTTACCTGCTGAGCAGTAAGCCCTTCAAAGAGATGATCTCAGCCTTCAGATCCCCAACTGTTTGGTTGTCCAGGATGCGGTTGGTTGAAGATGATGCCTATAGGACAAACAGGAGACACGCCCGCTGTTCAGGTCACATGCAGAGTCATGTCACAAAGTCAATATACATATTTCAACAACTCTTCTATGTTCTGTCTCAACAATATGAAATAATAAAAATAAAGGTTTGGTAAAAAGACAAAACACACAGGTCACAAGGTAAACAAATGAAAATGCAAAAAGCCACATTTTTTTGTGTAATCAGGTCATCTGTCACCATAGAAACCTCACAAGTGCCTACGGCTGGTGATGAAAGAAAGGACAAACAATCCCACTACAGTCACTACATTTATGGCCTCGACTTATGTCGACGTCTAGTGAAAGTGAATCATACTGTTTTTACATAATTTTCCATACTATCTAGAAAAGATTAGGCCAGTGACTAGTGTTTTGGATAATGACTTTATCTTGAACAATGGCCACATTCATGAAGGCAGACCATAGCTTAGCAGTTTGTTTTGTTCTTTTTGTCTTTTATCAGGGGCGTGTGTTATCACACACACACACTGGTGCAGCATGAAATGCTACAGGGCATAATGGCAAACTATTTGAATGGCAAATTGCCGCTGAAAATCTGTCTCTGCAGCACTTTTTTTTTCAGGGACGGGACGGACTTTGACATAGAGAGCTATAAAATGACGAGTTTTGATAAAGGCCTAGAGAAAAAACATCACATGGCAACAGTCAAATGCAATGATCAAATTGGCTGCAAAGTCTTGTAGAATATTGGACTATCACTGAAAGATTTATGAAAAGCAACTCAAATGAGGAAGACCTTAAAGGTCTGATATGGTGGTCGGGGTCTGAAGATAAACCTGAGGGTTTGTGAGATTAAACAATCATTGCTTGAACTGCTCATAGACAAATACAACCTGTGACGAGTCGTCATGAGAAGGCATTACAAAGGCATTGCTTGGCTACAAAGGATCTCAAGCCAAAAAAATGCTGGAAACCAGTGATGTAGATAATTGCTCCCCATTCGCAGTCCATTCCTGAGTAAAAAGCACAAACACGTGCGAGACCAGGATATACTGATGAGACCAGAGACCAGAGGGACGAGAAGAAAAAGACAAGGGAAAAAGTGGGATAAAATAAAAGTAAAAACTGTAATTAAGACTCTCCTGACTTGCCAGAAGAAGCTTGTTAGGCAGCACGGACCCCCTATCGAGGGGAGAAGGATAACTTGGACTCTTTCGTTTCTAATTAAATCTAAGAGAAATTAATTGAATCACATCTGAAAGGGATCAGACTCATTTACAGTGGAAGGAGGGAGGCAGAGGAGGAGAAGAGAAGGGAGACAGAAAAGGAGACGAGGAGGGGGAAGGAGGGTTTTTAAAAAAAATAAAAAAAAACTCTTATCAACTCCTAAACCTCGCTGATAAGGAGCCATGTTTTAGAGGTGGTGCATTGGAGGCCGGCTGAAGACACTCTTATTACAGCCGTCACCTCATTAGAACCATCTTAATCCCTCGCCTCCCCAAGGCACCCGTATAATAAGGCTAGATTCTGCTTCTCTCTCATTTTACATTGAAAAAAATTAATTGCTGTATGGGCTGAGCCAAAAGACTTCCAAGGCACAGAGTCAACTTAAGAAAAATTCAAATTGCTCCAAATAACTTAAGTGTGAGGTTTTCTATACACTTCTATCACTTATCATGAGTAAAAAAGGCTTTAGAGTAGAATTGTTAACCGCCAGCTACATACATAATGTGCATTATCTACAGAGCAGCACCATATAATATCTCACATCAAGGCTTGTCACACAACACTACCTCTGACATATGTCTTATTAAGTCTGAAGAAACCTAATTAAATGTTGGGCCAGGGCTGAATTTCAGCTTTGAGATACATTATGAGTGTGTATACACACACACTGTGTAAGAATCTTGTGTTAAGTGCACTAGCTGCTTGGGTGGAGGGCTGAGTGGAGGGGTATCAGTGACTGGAGAGATTGAAAGAAACACCGCTGACTTTAAAAGCCCCACCTGAAGTGCTGACACATATCCAATAGACCGCAGGAGTGTGTGAGATGTGATGTTTTAACAAACTGCTGATCAAAATATTTAACTTCTGCAATGATTTAGCAGCTTTGATTACAAAAGCACCGTCATCAAGAAGATGGGTCTGTGGATATACAGTGCAGTAGTGTCAGATAAGGCTTGACTTGAATGCAGCATTTGACCCTCTTTTATATTCTTACTGTTACTTTACCGGTAATAACAGGACTCTTTTTTTTAATCACTCTACTCGACTTTAATATTTTACATGTGAGATTTATATATGCTATTTTGACTATGTAGCAATGTGTTTTCTTATAATACTGCTTCACTTTGTGATTCTCATTCTCTCATTTAGTATTCGCTGGTTCAGAGAATGTGGACATAGATGTCATGTCATAGATGACATAGATGTTACGTACAATACGTACAATAATAAACTATTTATTATTCAAAGTTCATTCTTCTTTAAATCATTCATTAGAACCAACGGTCTGACAGACCACATGTGACAATTTTACCCTGAAGAAGGCGATGTGTACATAACTGAATCATAGATTTAAAAAGAAAAAGATTCAGAGTTATGAGTGTGCCTCTCTCTTCCCTTCCCTCTGGCGTTTGACTTCTATCATACTTCCTGGAGTGCAGGTGCAGGGCTCTGAGGGCTCTGTGTGGCCTAAACAGTGAAGAACATAATTCTCCACTGGCACTACACAATGTAAAAAGCATCATGCGTGAACAAACAACCAACAAACAAATAAACCAACCAGCCAACAGCCAAAATAACACCGTAACCCTATAAGGGGGGGTGCCACCTATCACATTATCAACCACCACTGCGCTGGCTGGACGTGTTTCTTTAACTGTGTAAATACTGTACATAGCAAAGATTTCCTCTAACTGGTTTAAAAAGCCTTGTGACTAATATGTCTCGGGTGGGTGCCTGGGTGTGATAGGGGTCGGCCTCTTTCTGCTGGTTAACTAAGTGCTTCAAGAAAAAAAGAAATATATATTACAAGCAAAGAAGAAAAAAAAAAGACTATCAACTCTAGCAGCACCCAAGGACGGCAACGCATCTGGCTAAATGAAGATAAATGCCTGTGGACCATTAGCAACAAGATAAGATCTTTAACAAGCCTTGTTTAAGAGTGTCTGAAGGCAAATTAATTCATAGTTACTCCGCCGGCAGACAGTGTGTTTTCGTGTAACATGTATATTTATGATGGAATTAGTTTCAAAAGGAAGTCCCCAGAGGAGTGTTTTTGAGTGGAAACACTGCTACAGTGCAATTGATTTCACTCTATTTATGCACTTTCCCACTGGCAGTTCGTCTCGCGCAAGCAAGGAGGCGGTTTCTAATCTTCTATGTAGTATCCACTAATAAAACGATCAGTGAGTTGAGACAGCAGGGCAAACACAGTTAACAGGCAGATTTGTAATGATAATGGAGCAGAAATAGACTGGGCTGTTTAACATCAGGGACGTATCATCCCGAGGCAAATCTATCTGTAACACCAGTGGTAGAACACAGCAGCATGTCTTTAAAAAGTTGTGATAACTGAGGAAATAGTGAAAAAAGAGAGGAACTGTCTCAGGCTCTGAAGTCTGGGAATGTGCAGCATCAGCTGTGTGTGGGGACATGAGTCAGTCCGCATAAACTCGCTTCCATAATGAGGTCCCCAGTTTAGGGACAGTAAACGCGCTCCGCAATTGAGCGGTTTCCAAGCTACGAGAAATGTTTACTTAGCAGCTGAGGAAACAGAAGCCTCCATGTGTTTCGGGTTAAAGGCACATTTCCGCGTTGAGAGGTGTAATTGCTGAGCGTGCCGCACTTTGAGCGGCGTGGTGAGGCAAACCCCCCGAAAGCCGCAAACGGTGAATGATAAGTAGCTCGCCAGCTCCAACATGTGTTTCTCATCAAACATGCAGGACATGAAAACAATTTCCCAATTTCCCCCATGGCCTGAGACAACAGAGGGCCTTGTGCCGACTCGCAGGGAAAATTTAAGATCAACACTATAGCTATAAAGCAGAGTTTATGATTTGTTTAATGGGTGTTTTGATGTGAATTATACTTTTTATACACTACTGCTGTCCAACTAGGCACTCATAGCAAATGAAGTAGACACTCTTTAATTCAATCTGTGATTTGGAGATGATGAATGAAAAGAAAAAAAAAACATCCCTTGTCCTTTTATGCTGGAGGGAACTCATTGTTTAAAGTGGGCCTGACAGGAAACCTTAGATAGTTCTGTTTCAGATCGCAGCTCCAATGTACTCATACATGTTGATTTTGGCCACTGCTGCTTTCTCCAATACACAGCGAGACTGTGTGGCTGAGAAGTTGAAACAGCACAAAGTGAGCTATGAGTCGCCAGTTTTTGATGAACCTCATCCAAGGAAGAGATTCATATTTTTCTTCCTCGTTTGTGCCAAAGCAGATGTGTCCGCATATGTTTTCCTGCGATATCCAGATGCTACAGCGAAACACCCATGTGCTTAACAAGCTGTGGACATAAAACATTGTCTAAGATTGTTTCTTCCAAAGCACTTTTTTTTCAGAGCCCAGAGATCATAAAGCGATTTATGGGAGGTGTTATAAAAGGCAAGCAACATTTCATCCCCGTACATAAGTTTTTAGAACAATCACTCACTCCGATTCACTTAAACACTTACAATTCTGAGTAGATTATGAACACTGTCTATAAAAATCAAGGCGAAGAGGAACGACAATATGGTTAAAGATTATGGTCCCATGATGAGATGCACCATACTTTTTTGCAGCTTGTGTTCTGATGATATACAGTACAATAAGGCTGTCCGTCTTAGGTAGTTACGACTCGGGCAGCGCAACTGAGATTTTAGTACGTGGCCCCAAGAAACCTTTTCACTCTCCTCATCAATCTGGAGATTTCAACCTGCAACTTTACATTTACGGAGCTCTTCTGTAATTTCAGAGTTACTGCCTGTCTAGCTTTCCTCAGAAACATCAATCATACGTAACAGACCTTAAAGGCACAGCCCGCAACTTTCATGTTCAAACTACGGCAAAGATGCACTTAGTGCCAGCTTTGTAAAGCTGTTTCATCTCATTGTTGTTAGTCTGCAGTGAAGATGGTCCTGGTGGTTTTAAACAAACAGGTGGGACTTGACAAACCAGATTAACATTTAGGGGCATCTCCAACCACAACAGGTGTGCCAAAATCTGGATGAACTAAATTACTGTAAAAACAACTTCTAAAATCTACAGACTTTGACCAGTAAAACCAGTGTGACAGGTGGAGGTGATGCCAAAATAAGAGAGGGCTTTTTGAATGAAACTGTTTGTGCTAGTAAGTGACGGGTGTGGAGTTGAGGTGGTAGCTACCTCTGCTGCAGCCAGTTCCTGCGAAAGCTCCTGGATTCTCTGCTGCTGCTGGATCAGGAGCTCCTGGACGGAGACCAGGGTCTGCTGCAGCTGGCTGACTATGGAAACAAGCAGAACAACAGAAGGGAAATTCAGCAAACTTCAAACAAACAAAAACAAGAAAGTAGGGTCCTGTAATATGGGTTTTTTCCCTCTGTGCCACAAAACTCAACATTTTCTTTCCAGAGACGATGACAGAACTGATGAGACTAAACTTGTGTCGCTGATCAAAGCTGTCCTCTAAGAATTGTAATCAAAGCTAACACCCGGTAACTTTAGTCGCAGCTTTTTGGTCAGAGGCGTTAGGGGTAGAGGGTGGGAAGAGAGGGGGGGCACATAGGATGGAGATATTAATCTCTAGTGCCTGAACTTAAATCAAATAACAGTCTCTAACCTTCCATTATCCACCCAGACACTGCCTTCTAATGCATCTTAAATCCTCAAACGATCAACAAAGGAAAAAACAAGGCTCTCATCTGGGAGGAGGCTGCCAGACAAAATGTCCCCCCTAATCCTAATAAATATTGTTCTTTTTCCATTGACTTTGAAGATTGAATTAGTTCAAGTGTTGGTGTTGGACCAGGGTGTATGATTTCAAATAACACCGGGCACAGTTTGTTGCCCCCTGCTTCCAGTCACGCGTGTATTACCAAACAATGCATTAAGTTTCCCCGAGCTGATTATATTACAGAAAACCAATAAACATTCATATAAATCATGGGCGTGTAAAGTGTTAAATCAAGCCTAATAGGATTAACATCAACAGATATTGTGGCGGTCCACTGCTGAGGTTGCCAGGCCAATGGTTAAAAGCCTGAGCTGCAGCCGGCTGGACGGGATGTAAAGATTCCTCCTCTCACATTAACCCGGGCTTGGACAAAAGACAGAGCCCGGCTTGGAGACTGTTCCTTTTGAAAAAAACCAACACAAGACAAAATATTTGATCTTTCAAAGAAGCGAGCATCTTGTAGTGACACCTGTGTTTAAATGGGTGGAGTTGTATCAATATAGGTGGGGTGCTGAACTGTTTGATCTTCTCATGTTTGCAGAATCCTACGGAATACGAGTTTGAGCAGGATCATCGTTGGGGCCAAAGACCGTTGCGCAAACAATGAGTTTGTTACTTGCATCTTACTCGTGACCAGCCTCTCTGAGAACAGCAGTAAAACGAAAATACCGCGGCCATCCCTACTTAAAAAGGTGTTACTGTGACAGGGTGTGCACGCTAAACCAAGAGCTGCGTTATTAGTCTCTGATTCCGCCTCACCACAAAACAGCTTATCCAGATGTGTGGGTCAGTCTGCCAGCCTGTAATGCTGTGCCTCCTGAATTACCACTGGCACTGCTTTTTCACTGCCACTTCAGCCAAACAGTTCAGTTCTTTTCTTGCCTCTCCACAAAGTTGACTCCTTTGTACTGTTCAGGCACTCGACAAAAATGCAGAACTTCTTATCCCCAGTTATCACAGATATGAAGCCAAGAATAATGAAGTCAATGACTTTGGCCGGGCATGAATCAGAAGGAGTCTGTTGCTGCAGAGTGTGTGTGTGTGTGTGTGTGTGTGTGTGTGTGGGATGGTGGTGGTGGGGGGTCGGAGACAAGATGATGTGTGAGGCTTGCAGCTGCTGTGAGGAGGGTGCACATTGTGTATTCAGTAAATTATTCAGTAAATACCTCGATATAATGTACACTACATATGTCCATGCCTGTCTCTGTTTTTAATGGCCAGCTGGTCACCAATATGGCTCCCAACGACAAGGAGTGCCCAAACAGCCGCACAATTCCATTACGGCCTGTGTGCGCTGAAGTAGTTCCAAGATCCATTCATTAATTGTCTGTGTGAAGTTGTAGGCAAATCATAATGGGAGTCAAGGCCCCTACTCTCAAGCTGGGGCTGGCGAGAGAGACTAATGTGGTCCCCATTCAAAAGGATACATCACCTCATTGAGCCCGGCACTAGAGAAATACATGAACTTTAACAAAAGGGGGTTCAAGCAATTGGCAGCAGCGAGGCAGTCGGTCGCTATTACTCAGTGCAGCGAGTAGAGAGGGAGCGAGAGGGAGAGGAAGACAAAGGGAAAGCAGAGGGAGAAAACTCTCAGTGTAATTGCAACCCCCTCTCCCCAACTGTTAACTACAACAGTCATTAACTACAATAGCAGCTTGGCTACTGCAGTCATAGCAAATTAGTTCCCCACACTGGCTGTAGAAAAGACGCATGTTTTTTTTTGTTCTTTTTCACTGGAGTCTCACCTACTAGCTGAGAAACACAGGAGCTCTCTTACTGTGAAATCCTGTCTGTGCCGACAAACAAAACAGGGTTTGTAAGTTGGCAAATCTCCAAAAAGTGATAAGTAAAAGCAAGAAGGGGCAGTGAAGTAGACAGAGGAAATGTGTTTGCATAGTTGGGAGAAAATGACCATAAAAGAGCATATATTTGTTAATCAGATTCACGGTGGCACACCTCGCACGCGATCTCACACAATTGCTGCCCTCCACCTACCTTAGCCAACCCGAAAACAATAGTATGGGTGTGACTGGATTTAAATGATAACACCCATATTTTCATCTATACCGTTTTGTTCCGTGAGAGGAGATGTAAACTTAAATACTTACTTTGTTTTAACTTAGAAGTGACGGGGAAAAACAAACAAAAGCATGCTTGTATTTAAACGGACGTGCCTGTACTTATAGTTAGAATGCAGTCTCTTTGTCTCTTTCACAGCTCAAAACCCAGAAAGGGGAAGTTTTTACCTTGTTTGACATGTCATGCACAGCTCATGTACACTTGAATGTTTTTGAATGAATGAGTCAACTCATAATTCAAACAAAAAAGTTAAACACGGATGTAAATGATGACTCTACATTTTCATGTATGTTACTCAAAACTTTTCTGGAACTTTGTTAATGTTTGATTTACTGTCCTGTTACCTCGTGCCTCTAGGTTATTTTATTTAACTTGTGTAAAACATCTTTGAGTATCTTTTAAACCACTCTATAAACAGAACGTATTATTATTATTTTCAAAAACTGTAGTTTCCACTGTGCCTGTATTTCTGCCAGGCCACAGGATTTAGTACTTTTCAACACATTCCACTTCACCACTACTGCTAACGAGACCAAACTTTCTCAGAGTGCCTCTCTCATTTACGCCTCCCTGGATTTTTAATTATACTGACAAAGAGCTAGGAAAGCATCTCTCTCCCTGCTTCTCTCTCTCTCTTTCTCCGTGCCTGACAGCCAGGTTGAGATTCCTCACCTGTCCAACATGGGAGCCGCACCTGTCACTGTGCACTTAATCACACTAGGGCCAGTGCTGAGCCCAGACGCCACACAGTGCCATGCCGCACGCACACCCTGCACACACATACAAATACACATACACGCACAGAAAATTAAAATGAACTTCTCGCCACCTACGGGGAAGAGTGTGGATGATGATGATGGCGGTGGAGGTTTGGATGGGGGTGAGGTTGGTGCAGGGGGAGACGGATGGAAGGGGGGAGTGAGAGAGGATGAGTGGGGGTGGGGGGAGAAAAGTTGTCATTTCCCAACTCCTCATTAATATTCCGAGGTTAAGAGCTTTTCAGCGAAACGTAATTAATTGAGCCCGAGCCTGACAGTAAACAAGCAATTTCAAATTAAAGCGAAATGACAGCGGCGTCATTTGTTAAAAACGTGCGGGGCCCCCCGATTTTGGCGACAGATAAATGAGGGAAAATGTTAAGGAGGGAGAAAGTGATGAAGATATTAATCTTCACCTGTCTGTGTCAGCGTGCCACTCATTGCCGCAATGTTGCTCTCCATCCTCTGCAGATGCTTCTTGTCCTCTCGGCTGCCCATAATGAGGGGAAGGATGTATTTCTGCAATTAAAAGCATGGCACAATATTACACTTCTCTCTGGTGGGAAGGGGCAGAAAGATGAGAAAAAGACAGGGCCACCTAGACTTGGCAGCGGAGGGTCAAAGGCATTGTTTTATTGGACTAGCGTCTCATTGTCTTCTTGATTAGGTGTATGCATTTGTGTCCAAGCAACTGATACAGATGTGTGCACAAATCTAGAGCTGAATCCATTAGTAGATTAGAAAATCAATCAACAGTTTTAATAATAAGTTAGTAATTTAAGTTATTTATCAAGCAGAAATGTCAAATATTTGCTTGCAGTTGTTTTTCTCTGTTTTTATACCCCTGTAAATTAAGTATCTTTGGGTTTAAGACTCTTAGTCAGAAGAAAAGCAATTTAAAGATGCACAATTTTCTGAATTTTTATTAAGTAAACAATTAAATTGTACATCTAAAAAATAATCAGACTAATCTATTATAAAAGTAAATGGTGGGTGCAGCCCTAAAAACATAAACCAGAAATATAACTGAATGAAACCCAGAAACGGAGGAGACAGGCCTACAGGGAAAAACATGGCGGTAAACACTGAAAATAGTCTTCCAAAACCAAAAACAATGGCATGTTGTTTATCGTCTCTCTGCCGCTGAATAAACAGAACTCTACCAAAATGACATGTATGTCTGACAGCCAAATGAGGATGTTTGTTTGTTATCCAGTGCTGAGATGAGCAACTCGTGAGGATTCTCAGTGAATCCTTTATGTGAATGCATGGAGTCGAGCTCACACATAAAATTAATGTCCGTGTGACCCTGGAGGGCCCTACTGAACTGCATTCAAAATCATAAATGCTTTTTCTGTCTGAAGGCTGAATAAGGACCAGCAGCCAATGTGCAGCTCTCTGCTGCCCAAGCCGGGTTTTCTCTCCAACTCAGGTGGCAAGCAGCCACACCAGCGCAAGTAATAAACACTTTTTAGAGAAAAAGATTAAATGAGTGTCAACACGTGGTAATTAATAAGTGGGTTGCTGGGAGTGTGGTGTTTACAAGGTGCACCATAACATAAATAAAGTATGGGCAGAAGCCTGGACATATGGTGCGACTGGCGCTACGCTCCAGTGACATGACAGCAACCTGTGCCGTCCCGCCAGGGAATCCCACCTCCCAGGCGACCAATGGCTGGCAAACCTTGCTGCATGTTGGAAACAGTGGACTGGTACGGTGTGTGTTTTCGTCAGTGAACGATCGCAAGGACAGAGAAATAAGGGACTGGAGACCCTGAATGTGCAGGTGCAGCATTATGAAAGGCAGACACGGTCAGGTGGGCATATGCATGTACATGATAAGCATCTACTTTCTCTGACTTACGTACACGCACACACAGAGAGGAGAACGGCCTGTCATCCAGGCCAAGAGCTACTGCTAGAGCTCCTGTCCTTCTCTAAAACGAGAGTAATGGCTTCCACATGCCACTCAGACTACTACTAACAACCACTATGGGATTAATGTCACCGGGGACAAGGGGCCTCATGAGCTCATGTTCAAGGGCTGCTAAGCCCGATAAAAACCAGGGTGATTATTTTTAGACGGTAGGACGTCAAAAAAAATGGTTGTGTGCTGTGTCAGCAACAATATTTTTTAAAAAGGAAAAAATATATATCTGAGAAGAGGAGGGAAGGGTAAGTTAAAAAGGAGGGGTTTAAATGAGATCATGCTTTGACGTAAAGCAGGGTAGCTTTAATAACAAGACCAGAGTGATGTTACATACTGCAGAGGCGCCTTCTATTCTAGCACCATAATTCATCATAAACTGATGTACTTGCTAAGCCCACCCATTTAAATGTAAGAGGGGGGAGGCAGTACTGACAGATGCAAGTTATAATATGTATAACACATTTTAGAGAAACATTAACTCTGAAAACAAAGTCAGTGAGGAAACAGAGTTGAAAGGGCAGAAGAAACGTAACTTACTTTGTAAAGCTGATGGAAGCCAAACGCGATGCCCACCATAATGATGGTGAGAGCACCATAGTCTCTCCATCTGTATCCTGCAGGACCTGGAGAGGAGAGGGGAGGGGAAATCATTTGAACACAGTAAGATTATCATTTGGAGACTGGTTTACTTTAAGTTTAATATGGTTTAAATGGTTGCTCAAGATACTACTTCTAGCACTGGGAAATTAAGTATATTAACCTGTGAATATACTGTGACATCAATAAGCTGAAACTTGCTTGAGTTGTGTTTCTTTTTTTTTGTCAGTCCTTGATTTTTGCTAGTGTTAATAGTTGTTGCATGGTTGTGTAATGTATCTCTTTGTGACGTATCCATCTATTTAGGCAAAATATCTGAACTAGAAAGGGTTAAAGCAAACAAGCACTCTATATCCTGCTCTTCCAGAAAGGACACCATTGTCTTCCACTTATAGTGGGGTGGGGCCCAATTCAGCGTCTCATTATAAACCTTCAAAAATGGAAAATGGCCAGAAAGGTAAGTGTGTGTGTGTATGTTTAGGTGTTTAGAAGTTGACTGTCTTGCTGAGTGACAGATAATGTGAAAGTGTGTCATTGTGCAAACTGTCATCTGGGTAGGCCAACTGTCTGTCAAAGTGGAAATTCCCCACATAAGAGAGGCATTCAACTGAAAATGTCACTAAACAACAAACCGGTCTGGAGGAAATAAACTCGTGAGTTTTTTCTTTATTTACTCTGGTGGGGCCCAAATGAATAGGAAATTATTATAGGCTAGGCCACTAAAGTACACCATTGATATTCTATTACAGGTCTGATTTCACCTAATGGGTTATGTGGTACATGTTTACCGGCTTGAAGTAAGTAAACCAGATTGATCTTGTGCCTTACCATTTGTATGATTTGACATGCAAATAAAACGAGAGACCCACAGTCTTATTGGGCTGTATGGTATATTTTCAAGGTGAATGCTATTTTATACTCCTTTCTCAGGGGCACACTTCATCGCTGCTGCAGCATTCAGGAATGAACCAGTAACCTTTGGTATCGAAATATTTGAACCATTCTCCAGCATCCATATGGTAACCACATAAATTTGGGTCTACATCAACATTATAGCTGTGATAGGCTGTCACCTATCCCAGAATCCATGCTTCTGAAAGGCCTGGGAGTCCTTGGATGGGTGGTTGACCCTGAACAAGCCTCACTGCGTCATCAGGGGTCTTTCACTTGCTCTTATCCCCCCCGTTAGGACCTTTCATTCTTCCTCTGTCTCTCCCTTTTCCTCCACCACATCCACTCGGCCATCTTCCTTTTTTTATTTGGTCACTTAAGCTGTGGAACTGTGGTCTCCATCCCCCGTTTTTCCAATCTCCTCTCAAATTTATTGGGTTCAGTGGAGGCCTTCCTGTCCTTCTACCGCGTGGAAATAGAGATCAGAGTATCCATTACTTCGACAGAGATGGATGCGGGTCCCCATGCACCGTCCCCATAACAAGGACATCAAAGGGAGGTAGCCCCCTCTTTTCAGCATGACCCCCCATACAAGACTCCCCGCTCTCACCTCATTATGCAGCTCCCTTATAGCCGTTTTGATATAAAACCCCCCACTATGGACGGAGAGCCGCGAGTCTCCCTAACTACATGGCCATCCCATCAACATCACTTTCATTACAAAACATGAGATGCCAGGGGAGTCAAGGACAGTGTGGTAATAAATGAGGGTGGAATACATCTGGAATCATTGTCATATGGGTTAAGCATTACGCGGACTTCATTCTGCATTGGTAAATCAGTGGACAGCACTCATAACCTTCTGAGGTAATAAAGATACAGGTTGCGGTGTGGGGTCTCGCCAGGGTGGAACCCCTTGAAACAGAATGCCAAGAGACTTCTTGAGCTTGTGCTGTGCAATATCATATTCCCTTGATCTGAATTCACAATTTAAGGCAAACTTTGTTAGGTGCACATGTCTATAATACTTGTAAAGATCCTGGTATTTGGTGAGCTATGGATAATCCTGTTTAGTAGATTTAAATTAATAAATTCAAGAGGGAAAACCTGGACAAGGATCTAAGTTTTAAATTAGGCTCGACTACAAACTCTTGTTTTTCAGATGACAGTGGACATAAATAATAAAATCATATACATATGCACCAGGTATCAAAGGGGATAAAAGGATGTGTGCACTCACTGTGTGGTACAGGAGCCAGCTGAGTTGCATGGAATGGATGTGGAGGCCCCACAGGGCTCAGAGGCAGGACCTCTTCTGTGCTGCCAGAGCGCTGGATGGCCAGTTCTACCTCCTCATCCGTCAGCCCTGGAATCAAGACAGACACCTTTAAGGCATTCGGAGGGGTTGCAGTGACTGCGTATTAATGGGAAACACCAAATGGCTCCTTGGCCATCATAATGTATGCTTAAATACTTCCCAAGCTCCCCACAAATCTTTTAAGCACAATTTAGAGAAAGTATGTCAAATCTCTATTCAATTTTATCTGCCCTCTTCTTAAAAATGCATTTTCATTTCATAATTCAGAAATTCCATGGAGAGTTTGTGTTTCAGGGACATCCATCAACGGAAGATAGTGTGTAAAGGTTCACACAGTGAAATCTGAAACTCTGCTTGCCTATTAACTGCCACCAAAGGCAAAGAAAATAAGAGTCTGTCCACTTCTCCAGTTATATTTCCCATGCGGAGATTTCATACACCCCAGACAGCGAAAATGCATTATTTTAATTTCTTCATTGTAATGTAAATGTATTACATAATTTTGCAAATGCCAATATAATTTAATCTTCAGATCTTTTTAATGATTTTAGTGATGATTAAATTGCAAAGGGCTCCCTGATGGAGAATCAGAAGGGAGGAGAAAAAAAAAAATCTAATATGAACATCTCCTTTTGTGGCAAGAAAGGATTTTATTTCAGGCAGGCGCCATATGCTGCCATTGCTGTGGGTCTCATCTTTTAATGAGCATCTTAGTCTAAACAAAGCAACATAATTACAACTTTTGATGAACTACATTCAAAAACAATATTAACCAATTTAGTGCAAAACAATCAGGAGAAAGCACAAAGAACCAAAAACCGGTACAGTAGTGCTTAGATATTGATGAGCATGGTTTACCTTATGAGGACAAATCAGCCCTATAGTACATATCATTAGGTTGTGTTTTGTTCATTGTAGCCTAAGTCAGTGTTTCTCACTAACATTTTGCCATTACTTCCTTTAGCCATTTCCTTGGCTTATCGACTAAAAATCCCCTTTGTAAGAGAGCCTTTTACTTGAACTATTCCCTCAGGATTTAGAGAATTTACACAAGCTCAGAATAAGCTTTCTCCGTCCTTTGAAATAAATAGAGAAATTGGAAAGGGTTCAGTTCCAGTGTTTCAAGAGACGGCTCGACGTTTTCATTAATAGTAACTGCACTGTGCCAGATCATTATATCTCTGGTTCTGACCTCCACAGCGATCTTTACAAGAGAAAGCATAAAGTAACACCCATGTGTAGTACTAATAATATAAACTGTGTGTAATATAAATACGTACATAAGGAGAAATGTCCATTTCTTAAGGTGCATAAGATATAATAACCAAAACCTTTTGATTAAATGAGTCCTCCCATTTGAGTATCTAGTTAAGTGGCTTAATTGTGAGTCAAATCTGAATAGCAGGTTGAAATTCCACTTTAACCTATCCTTGTATCAGTGGACCAAAGGCATAAAAAAAATCCTCTGATAATCTACCATACAGCTTACGCCAAGAGGAGGTCCCTCCCGTCACCTATTTAAATGCTCTGAGGACTTCAAATGGCCATGAAAATTGTTGAATAATTGAAGGCAAATATTGGCCGGCCAGTAGTCTACAGCAGGTCCTGAGTGCCAGGAAGTGGTGAGTGCCATGTGCTGAGTTTGTGCAGTCAGACTGCACTGTCAAATAAGCAATAATGTGTCCCTGGACTCCTGATTCATCTGACCACAGCAGACTACATGGTGGCAGACTATTGAGTGAGAGACGCAAGGATCTCAGTTTCACCAAATGAGAAGAAATAAAACATGCTTCAGTTTTTTTCCCTCTCCTTTCACCTTGAAATGTTAAGTCTTCTTAAAGAAAATCTACATTTCAGCTGCTATCAAGCTTAATGTATGTACATCTTAATGGCTGTTCACATCTTTGATGTTGTTTATGCAGCCAATGAAAGTTTGTTTTTTACCTTGCATCAAAATAAAAATACATGTAAATTCCTAAAGCTGTTTTCTAGTCAAATTACTGCTTGCTAAGTTGTGTTGTATGCTCTGATCTGTTCGCTGTTGAGGGGAAGACAACAGCAAATGAAAGAGCCCTCAGATCCAAAAGAAAAGGGAACAAGGTGAAAGTGAGTTTTACATATAAAAGGAAAAGACAAAAAAGGACTGTGAAATTTATTATGGGTTCCAAAACCTGTGGAATGACCCCTGGACCCCCATTTCAGATCGACCTGTGGGGAGATGAATTTTTTAAGACATAAATTACACCTAATGACGACACTATAAAAAAGAACAATAATGGAAAGCTATTCTGTATTTCATTATACTGTATTATTTGGTGCACCTGATACACGCAGTGCCTGTTTATGAGTCACCGTATTAGCAGATGCTCAGCCAAAGCATTTGCTTTGACCTTGCCATTCTCATTGGGGCATGAAATTACGGTGCTGGCACCTCGATATTACAGCTATAAATACTGTAAACTGCATATCTGGGCTACGTTTTCTATTGTCTTTCAACATAAACCTGATCGGTATTTATTTAAAGGAAAACCCATTGCTCGTCGGGTTATTTACAGCTCTATTTTCAGTGGCTCATATTCTCTGGGTATTTTTTAAGGGCAAAGAGGCAGCAAGGCTCTTACATTAAATCCATTTCTCCAATTCTGGCACTTCTGGACTTTATGGGTCAACACCTAGGCCGGACAGCCAATTATAAAAATTGCTTACTAAAATATTTTAGGTGGTAAAAGGTGAATGCCTTTTTCACTGTCCTCCAAGGCCTGAATTATGAAGCTGCCCTTGAGTGAAAATTACTTACATTTTGAATATTGTATTTAGAAAAAAACCCACGGCAGGGGTCATAACTAGATGGGGGTCAATGGGTTATTAAGAAGTCGAGTGCATCTTCAACCTGTTTCTAACTCTGCTGGCGAGGGAGATTCTACATGTCATTTGGTTCGGTACAACTGCTTGAAAATAGCATGCCCTAAATAATGACCACTCTCATAGAGTATTCATTTATGTATTAAAAAGGGGGACTCTGCTCTCATTTCCCTGCTTTATCGCCTTGTACTGATGACAAAGTAGGCAAGGCCTAGGCTAGGTGGCGCCGTGGAGTAATTTATAACCACATCAATCCCTTTACCTTCTATGCAGGCCTTGGTCATTGTCATTTTTGTCCGAGAGGTGAGTCACATAACCCCACTTATAAACAGCATCCTATTAATATCTGGGATGATGAACCTTATCCTTACCCTTACCTTCATACCAGGTATGGTAATAGACCAACATCCTACCTGTGTTCCCTGTGACCCTCGATCACTGGCCCTCTACTCAGGGTGAAATCTATTAGCATTATTTATTCAACTCAATAACAAGTGGGACGGCATAAAAAAGAAATAAGTCAAGCCATCATTTATGTCTCACAGAAAATGTACTGTGCCTGTTTCACATGCTGAATTTACTTATAATCCAACAATGAATGTGTCCTCTCTGTGCTCTACTTTCCCAGACAAACTGCACACAGTTTGGTAATCTGGGAGCGGCTAAGCGATGTCAGTTTAAGGGCCACGGTCAAAGTGACATGTTGAGAGCTGGAAAATGCTGTTGACTTTGTCCTGAGAATTCGATTTTTTTGGTAATTATGTGTGTAACTGCTAATTGTCTGGGCTAAATGGTGGTGCCAAAATGGGGCCCAACGCTCTTTAGTTGTTACATGTGTTAATTGTAAAGGACATAGATGGCACAATTCACTAGATGAGACTGTAGCACATTATATTTCAGTCAAACACAATAAAATTTACTTGATCTTGGCAAGGAACAAGTGAAGCAAAATTGCTTCAAGGTGGCTGCAAGATGCAATTCATTTCCCCTCTCCCCTGCAAACAAAAGAAAAAACATTGCTGGGTCTAAATCTTGATTTATATTACTATCTAAGTGACAAAGTTTCAATATTTCAGCCAGTTTATTCAACAAGGACTCAAGAAGGGCAGCTAGAAATATTGGACTGCATAATTGCCAATTCATACCCTGAAATTGACAGTTGAAGGAAAACAGAAAATTATATTTTTCAATGAATATTGAAATAAACCAGGCTATTAGGATCTCTTTGGAAGAAAAGGAGATGTAACCAGAGAGGCATCCTTCAGTGCAGATTAGGGTACAAATGTGCAGGGAAATAATATGCACGAGCGAGATTATTGTGTAAAGATTCTGCAACATGCAATCAAAGTGGGCCCTATTTTCCCCTTCATCAGCTGTCCAGCGTAAGTACTGGCAGCAAGAGGAATCCAATTTAAATTCCACTCTACTGGGAGATGGTATTGTTTCATTTTATGTGTGCTTTGACATTTCTGGCTGTTAATATAGAGTAAAATCCAGAAGTATTTACATAAATATGACATTAAACTGTATTAGAAATTAAGACTGACACATTTGCTATGGCGACTGTGGGAGGAGGAGGATGATTGAGTCTCTAGGTCAGAAGGTTGAGAGGACAATACATGCTGGGTACAGAAACAGGGGAACTGTGAGTACTGGCCTGCTACTATGTCTGTGCAAAATTCTAATATGGATAAAGTAAGAAAAAAAAATGGAGCAAGTAACTGGCAATCATCGCAATTAAATTGATCCTATTCTATTACTGATCTAAATTAGCATATGAACATTTTCATAGATCTGAAAATGGATCTCTTGTCAACACAGAAACTTAAACCACACATATAGTTGGTACACTTGTGAAAACATGAACCAGCACTGAAATGCATCTCATAATGTCCTGTGTTTCAACACCACACAAAGTATGTCAATAAAAAATTATTACATTTTATTACATTACATTTTTTCAATTTATTTATTTATTTTTTTTAACCATTGCATTAAATTGTCAAAATGTGCTTTTTATTCATTGTTTCCCACAGGATTTAGAGAAACAATAGGGGAAGGGTCCGAGGCCTGAGAGGGTCCGGTAAATTAAATTATATGTGTCCAGTTACTTTTAATGTACACATGTGAAATGTTTTATACTTTCTGTGAACATAATCCTATTAATCGTATTTCCATCCTGTGTAGACACCTTATTTTTAAAACCTGACATTGTCACGTGTACCCTCACGCTAAATTCATCAAGTCCGACCCAATTTGATAAATAATGTTGTATGTAGTTCTCATATAGTGCAACATGAAGACTTAATAGTCTCTCTTCAGGTAGGACTCTCATACTGCAACACTTGTCTTGTAAAGACAGAAAATGACAGGATAAAGTCACTAACTTGCTTGTCAGCTTGCTCTGGTCCGATTCAGTGTATTTACCATAAAGTCTTGAATATGTGTGCCTTCTAAATTTAGGTGTGTCTAGCTTAATCGCCTTGCCATAAACGAGGGACAGTAACACTCAAAGAGGTTCAGACCGTTTGTTGCCTTTTCTCAGAAGTCAGCCACACCTTGAGCGGATGTGCTAGGAGACAATTCAGCAGAACAGTGTCTACAAATGGCAATTTTTGCGTATTTCTCAGACACTGCTTTCACACTGCCGACATGTCAACATAATTGTTCGGTAAAATATCTTCGGTCTTTTGACTTGTTAGGCCGAACACCGAAAGTGTTTTTTTTTCGCAACTTTCAGCCGATTAATTTCGGTGGTTAAACTGTATGACATAAATTTGACTCATGATTTATCATTTCAAGAATTCTGATGCATACTTCTACCTTTCTTAGAACTTACTAAATGACTCTCAGATAATTACTATACAAATGTTGAAGATACTGCTTAAATTAGCCTTTTCCTGTAATTTAATTTAATAATTTCCTGTAACATAAGCATTTACAAATACTGCTTTAAGATTAAAATTAGTGCATTGAAGAGGAATCGAAAGAACAATACTAAAACTGGTCTATTGAGGTATAGGGTTTATTGTAAATTACTTTCCTAAAACAACTCAGTGAGCTCAGGTACAAGATTTCCAGGTTCACTGTTGTAGGACTTTGCCATACAGGTCAAGAGTTATCACACTGCAGAGTGCCACTCTAACATACTTTGTGCTTAATGTTTCGTTGCTCTACTTTCTCTCATCTTTGCCCTCTCTCTCCTAGAGATCAATGTCCTTATGCAAATTGAGGGTTCCTCTTTAGATCTACAGTGGAACCGACTTTCCAAAATAAATCTGCATTAAAGCGTCATACATATTTCATGGACTTAAAGTGCAGTAAGAGCAAACCATTTTGGATAGAGGAGCTCCGAGGAGTTTACAACAAAGCAGAAAGTAAGAAGAAAACATGGCGTAGTATGATATCATTTGGTATTGATGAGGCCTTATTATATTTAAGAAAAAAAAACAGCAGTAGATTGTGAACATGCCTTAGTTGTCAATAATGAGATGTAAAGACAAAAAAAATTCAAAAGATATCAAGAGTCATTAGAGCCACATGAGATGTGTGTAGCAGCAGCAGGCAACCATGGATTTGGTTTCAGGTTACCTTCCCTTGTCATGGAGCTTTTAGGCTCACTTTTCACTGTTTGGCTAGTCTAATGCTGTCCCCCAGCACGGGAGAGGTACAGTCCCCTAAGTACAGAACTGTTTTGCGAAGAACTGAAACAAAAATGCTCCCCGCAAAGATAGTTTTATCTGGGGTAAAGCCACATACTCTCTCTATGCATATTGTCATTGCTCAGCATTAGGCCGACTGTAACAAATACATGGCATAACACTGCACATTTCCACCAACGTATTATATTGAACCGACTTAAATGAGTTCAGAGCAATAAAGCTTTTTGCAAGTTTTATTGCGCAAACAATATTCTGCCATGTGTCAGAAATAATATCAATGAATTACAAAGAAACTGAGGAGCCAGCAAACATTTCCACCATCCCTGCTTAGAAAACCTCCCTCTGTCATGCCTCAAATTTACGATAACAGTTAAATTAAGTAAAAGGGTTAAAATGCTGGAAGGCAATATTGATAATTCCATTGAAAATGCAGAGGGAGTTTGTCAATATTAATTTTCCTGAACCCAAAGGAGCATCCCAACTGGTGCGTCATTTATTCACAGGGCCTGAATCATGCACTCTGAAGCTGAATCGACCCCCTGTTAGACCCCCCAGGGCAAAGAGCTACAGCCACGACCTTTGACCCTTATAGACCAATCTTACCCAAGTAAAGACACAGTGTGTGCATCTCTGGCCAACCACATTTTGTAAACAAACAAATATGCATTATAATGTTAATATTTTTTTCGTCTCTCTCTATATATATCGATATAGATAGATATAGTATTTATGTATAGTATTTTTCAAGACTTCCTGCCTGGCATTCAACATAAAACAACAAAAATAACAAAAAAGAGTTAATGAAACATCTCTCACCTTTTTTCTTCAAGAAGGCTTTTCTGGTGGCCAAGGGACTCTGACGTACTTTCGGGTTTTGTAGAAATTTTACAGCAGTGGTAATCTGGGAAGAGACAAATGTGGTTTAATTCCTCATAATGAAATAATGTGAGAGGAAGAAGATCTGCAGGAAAGTGATGCTTTTAACAGTACAAACAACAGTCTAGACCTTCTTTAAGAAAAAAGATTTGTTACAAGTCCAGACCCCCCAAAAAAACAAAAACCAAAAACATAAATGGATTCCATTTGATAGTTGCTTCTAAGCCCCCACACTCAGCAGCAAGGAGACCACCTGACCACTTTCCAGCTAAATGTGGGGAATGACCAAATCAGCAGTTATAAAATTAGCCCATCAAGAGTGCTGGACAAATGGAGTATGGAGCTTAATTTGCTATTACCCTCTTAAAGACAAACTTCCATTCTTAAGTGCGCAGTGGAAGAAAATCTATACTTAATGCAGAGGTGATCATTTGTATCTAATAACTTGAGAATCCTAGGCTGAAAACTTCTGTAATTCTTCCAGTTAAAAACCTGCCATGATCAAATCACCCAGCCTGAATGTTGTAATGACTTGAAACGTTAATGCACTAGAACGTTAAATAGCATCAGAACATCAGTAGTTTTAAGTGCACTGCGTTCATCGATTCTATTATGTTTTCCTTCGAGATGCACCTTAATTTTCCACCCCAGTATGCATTTCCAAGAATTGGAGGGAGAAAAAAAATCTTCCTCAAATGGCATTAAAACATAAATTTGAAGTGGGCGCCATGAAGCGGCGCCTCCTAAAATAGATAAATATGTAAGAACACAGAGAAAGGGGAAACACACTGGAGGGGAGGTTTAGATGACTTATTATCGCACCTGTGGTCCCCGTGATTCAATTGTAAAAGTCATCCCTCTAATAGGTTGAAAGGTTTTGATTACTCTTCTTTTCTCTTAGTGTTGAAAGATACAAAGTGATTGAGCGCCCTGCCAGTGGTAATTCGTTTTGGGTAATGCATTGCATATACTATGAACCCGTTTCAATCCAAAATAATTGCAGTTTAAACTTGTCCAAGGGGTAGGTGTGGCAGGGAGGCTGTGCAAAGAGCTAGATTTCTGTGACAAACACACAGTACAGTAGAGGATCCCGGCACGGGCAACTTTACGTAACTGGTTAAGAGTAAGGACTAAGAATAAGCTTAAAAGTAACTTAACTCTTTTATTTTAATTAGTTGCACACATACCATGCAGCATCCACAGACTTGCCACAGACTTGCTATACTGTAGAGTTACTGTAGAGATAAATGCCAATAGTGAACTTTATCAAAATGTACCAGATTCATCCCAAGAGAGGCTGGCACTATTTATTTAGACACTAATCTACCATTTCACTGTGACACTACTGTGACCTTGATGTACATAAGGGTTACGGAAAGGCTATGGAACTTCCTGTATCCCTATATGCTGAGGGCTTATTAAAGTCAGTCACCCGGAACCTTCATTGTGACAAGCAGATTAAACCATTTGCATGGTGAACCCCCAACTCATGTTCTGGGCCAAAAGATACAGTCAAAACACAGAGAAAATATCCCTTTGATAACAAGACAAAATCATGCTGCTCTTGGCAAAGCTCTCCCTGTTCATGTCAGGGAGCAAACAAGACCACTTGTGGTAAAGGCAGAAACCAGAGATAACAAACACACTAAAATCTAATATTCTAATATTTATTCCAGTAAATAAGAGTGATGCAGGTCCTGTGGGAGGTAATGACCTAACAGCGGAAGAATATGCTGAATGAGCAAACCTTGTTTACGTTCTCTTAAAATTTCAATAGCACAACACTGACAAGAAATTTGTGTCAATGTTAATAGGCATAAGTATGACATGTTAGTGAGAACCGTAGCTAGCTCAGCTCGGCACACTAATGAGGCAAATGTCCATTTGGTTAAAACTGTAGTGGTAGATCTTCAGGGAGCGGAAAAGTGCACTTCTTAGCAGATGACATAGATGCTTTGCACAAGTTCCACCCAGACATCTCAATCAATTATAACCACATTGCACAGGTTTCAGTCTTGTCTTGTTATTGACTTATGGATCATCCCAGTTACAGTGTTGGGTAGCACACAACTGGGCTTTTAGGGCGGTAAGATGGATAACAGTACAAGGCACATTTGGGTTGGCAATATAAATAACTACAAATAAAAAAATGGTGCATTTCCTTCTGTTTGGTAAACTAGTGAATCCTTTTTGGTTAAAACCACAACAGTTAGGCTCGTTTGTAAAGCTTCTTGTAAAGCGTTTACTGCTAATGCACCAAAGTGCTTCATGTTTAGAGCAATAATCTTTACAAACCAGATAACCACTGAAGTGTCAGGTAAAGCCGAAAAAGAGGCGAAAACTCAATCATAGGAAGAGATAACATTAACCAACACACTTAAAGAGAGTGAAGTTGATGAACGGACAAGATTACAGCAGTGTTATTGAGTTTGGATTGGACAAGACTTTGCACTGCACTTGTCTGAAAATTACAATTGTGATACCTTGAATTGTGAGAAATGAGGTTGAAATCCAATTATGTTCGAACCACATGGTTGGATGCCTGAGGGAATCCATGTAACCAGTTGTATATTTTTGCTTTAACTAGTAATAGCACTTAACTATACTATACAGTAAGAGCTATGGATATTTTGCAGGTGTGCATTATGGGGTTTCAGGATCTGAGCAGTTGGAAAATTCATACGTTCTATAATGAAACTGTGATGCACTGTATACCTTCCGAACTTTTCTTTTGGCTGGTTTCAGTATTTGAAGTCACAGCAAGTTTCAGTATCTGAAATAAACAACATTTAAACCACAACAGATGAAAATGACTCCTCACAAAAAAAGACTCGAGACTCAACTTAATTATTCAGGCCAACCCAAACCACCAGTTGACTAACAATCACTCCGAACCGAAAGTGTTATAAAGGTAAAAATGCAGTGTTTGCAACTGTTACTTTCTTGTCTTAAAAAGGTTCACTGCATGTTCTTGAACTCTGAGCGACTTCTGAATTAACTTACAGATATTTTGATTCAAATACTGCACATTTTAGCAACCCAGGGTTTACCTAAACTTCATTTCCTATCCAAAGTGTTGTGGTTTCATGGAACAAAACACTGCATAAAAACACAATTCAAAAGTAGGAAGTCACATCTACTTTCTACTCACTACTCATCTGCTCTTTTTTTCACAGAACATTACATTTCCATGCATTTAGCAACTCCTTAATGCATGTCATCTATTCCACAAAAAGGTATATGTACACATTTTGTCTGCAGCAATGAAGACATTCAGAGGGCATGATACTACTAGAAGTTGGGTGGGGGGTACAATGGGGCTAAAAGGAAATCATTAGTAAGTATAGGATTCAGTCTCAGTGTGAATCAATTCATTCCAAATTGCCCTGGCCTGTACATTTGTGGAGAAGTGCCCCTGATATAATAACAGACTGATAGACATGAAAAAAATTGTGTTAGACTAGTCTCAAATTTCCCCCCCAAACACGCGTTTGGAGGACCAAAAGCGAGAGAAAGTGAGAGACGGCGAAAAATGAAGCTCTATATTAATTTGGTGCTTTCATGGATGATTTGCTATCAGGGGCAGCTGTCTTAAGTGACTTAACCCAATACCTTTCTGATACCAGAGCCCCGTCAGAAAGGAATGAAGTTTTAATGCAATTACTGTATTTCCTTCAGTCGCTTGACTGCTTGATGTGGCCAACAGTGCTTTTTAATCTTTTTAAAAGAGCAGCTTTAAATGCCCTTCTAATTGTGACATCTTACCCACCTTAATGTGACCTTCAGTGGAGGCCTCATGGGAGGAGCTATAGGAAATTACTGACCCTTAGAGATCAGCATGTGAGGTGCAGACCCGATCATTTGGTTCCACACTGTTTGAGATTCTACGGCCCTGCTGTAGCTGAATCTTTCTGACAATGACTGTACAAAAATACTTTTTTCTGTCTCGCCTTCTTCGCTTTTCAGAGAATTGACAAAGTGAGAAAATTAAAAGAAGAACCATTACCATAACTCAGCATCAGTAAAATCTGATAAAAAGGAGTACTGGTGGAACGCAAGCTTTTTTCCCTTCTTCTCCTAACTAAAACTCTAAGCTCTATTTTAGCACTTACATACTTTTACATTTGTTAAAACGGTGCAGTAAGTAACAGAGTAAATACAGTGGGTTGGTTTTCTGTGTCTTATACTGTCTGAATGTGGTCAATCTTTATCGAATGATGGTATCTTTTGAAATTTTAAAAGGTCAGAGTCAACATTTCAATAGATGAAAAAGGGTCATGGAAAACTTCATTGACATTTGCTTTGCAAAGGTTTAAAAATAACATACAGCGCTGTATCAGTGTCAGTTTTAGAGCCATGGGCAAGGCTACAATCGTGACATCAAAAGCACATTATGCAATTTTTGTAAAGGGGGGGTGGGGTGGTGGACGGAAATCAAGCTTTTTTCAAGACCACTGCATGTACAGCCCAAACTTTCCATTCAGCAGCATTTCGCTATCAGAGCTCTGTCATCACAAACATGGAAAAGTTGAGTAGGTGCAGCGGTAAGACACTAGGGGCTAAAGTACATTTGATCCAGCGAGGACACTATCAAACTGTAAAAACACAAAGTACATACGGTACACATAAATAGCGGTAGTACAGTCATAAGAACTACACAAAGGCTATCACAGAAAAAGAAATGTTGCCTGGCTCCTTCCCCCATTCTCTGCTGGAGATCCAGAAAGCCATTTTTACAATGATATAACATTTTAAAAACTACAGTCACGTATTTTATGATTCAGTGTGCTGGGTATGCATGGTGGTGTCATGTGATTGCTTCACTATCTTCGTATTGTCCATTTAAGTTATGATATTAATCTAAGAATAAGCTCAACAAGTGTGATGTGTGTTTTTCACAAGTTGTAGTTCTTCCTCTTTCAAGATCTGGATTAACAGGCCAAAGCATGAAGAAACAGTAGTTCATGTTAACAACAACAAAATTAAGCATTTTGTTTATTCTTGTGAGATCGAAACCTTAACAGAAACATCTGGCATCCTGCCAATTCAAAAGTAGCTTGAGAGACACGGTATAAAGCCGAGTCTGAAATGTCTTAATGTGTAACTGCCAGTCGCGCTGCCTGGGGTTGCCCTTGCTTAACTAGCGAGACAGATGACTGTTTGGATAAGGACATCCCCAGCGGGGCCTTGAGAGCCCCGATGACTAAAGAGCAGTGACTCCGTCAGTGACACCTCACTTTCACCCACTCTGGACAAAAATACTTATATAGCCCACAAATTCCTTTTAATTCAGGTAAAAGGCCCAAACCATGAGTCTGGAGCTGCTGTGAGAGATGAGGGTCATCAGATATTAACCCATGGCACTTTAGCTGTGGGGGGTGCAAGAGGGGAGTCGCAGTGGAGCACAACAAACTACTTAGCCACCACAAAACAATCCAGCCCCTTCTCAGCTGCAATCCAGTAATGGATACTTCCTCAGCTCCTCGATTGGTCAAAATGTTTTCATACAATAATTTAATTCAGAAACACATTTACAAAGCAGGAGTAATCAATTTTAATTAGTTGATTTTTTTTTCATTCGCATAAAATTTAATGTACTGCCATCGATCTCCTTTGTTCTTTAATGCAGTGCCTCTTTCCTGTAATTCAAAGCTTTTCTTCTATTTTTTTCCCCCTTTTACAGTCAATGATGACATTCTGTGACAAGCAGCTCCGTGTGCTTTTAGATATGTGGAATGAGTGTTACTTAATACGAGAGTGTTCAAGATGCAACTTCAGAAGAGCGGAATTTACTAAAAGAGTGTGGTTATAGTTTGGTTTTGAAATGTGTCGTGTATAAAAAAAGTTTTGTTGAAAAATCAGACGCCAAATATATGATTTTTTAAAAATGATAAAAATAAAGTTTATAAACTTTGGTAATTTATCTTTGCTTACTGACTTTGATTTTCTTAAAATAAAAATGATATTTCAGTTTCACATTGTGCATCATTTTTTAAATTAAAAACTGTAGTGAGGTGAAGGTCAATGGCGGCATTTTGTGGCAAGCCACTTCATGTGCTTTTTAGATGACCATTGCCAGAAACAGTGGAAGGTACAAAAAATGTGGTTAGGTAAAAGTGATTTATACATGTGTTACAAAAAGTAATGTTCAAAATTGAGACATAAAATATATGGAAAAACTTTGGTCACTCTTCACTGGTTGCTCACTTGAATTTCATTAAAACTTAACAAATTACACACCTATCTTCATTGAGTCATTTTATCTGATAAGATCATTGTATACACAATTTGAAAATAAACAAAATGCACAGAGGTCAATAAAAACAAACATTTACATTATGAATGATACATTTTTAGGCACAATAACCAGATCTGAATAAATCTGTCTTAAGCTCTTTTGTGAACAGAAACACAAGAAGCAACCAGCCACAGTTAGATCAACAAACACAAAGCCTTTTCTTAAAACTGCCACTGCTCTGCGTGTTGTCCTTCATATCATCAAGGCCCGCAAGCCTTTCACATTCAATTAGTTGATTGAGGCAAAATGCAAGCGGCACCAGCAGCAAACAACGTGAAGCTTGTGTCCGAGCGACACGCCACAGAAGTTGTGTTGTGGTGTCACACGAAGAACTGCCTCCGTCACAAGCAACTTAGAGTGACAAGCCTATCCTCCTTTGTTGATCCAAACTGCTCCTCTCACTGAAGCAGCACCCACCCAAAGACACACACACACCCTGCAATACACACACATACACACACAGCAAAGCAACTACAAGTGAACCACTGCGATAGGCAAATAAAGCAGGGAGCTGGGCTGAAGACGCAGCGAGTTGGCGTCAGTTTTGCGTGCCGTTCTGCCAGCCTGCCAAATTGACTAATAAAACTAGAATAGAGAGACCAGTGACAATAGAGAGAGAGAGGTGTCCTTTTATTGATCAAATTATTCCTTCTTGGGTACACTGTGCCACCAGATGAGAGTGCGCTCACAAAGACAACCAGACAGATTGTGACATTCCAGTGACATTATAATCGGGCGTCAACCCTTCTCCAGTCAATAGGCTGTATGCACTAATCATGCGTCTTGGATCAGCAATTTCATGGTCTTCAAAGGGGGCCAGGAATTGGTGGCATGACCCTCCACACGGGGTGAGACCCCTCTTTCCTCACTGGGTGCCACAGAAAGAGGGAGAGGAGAAGGACGGTGTTAAGGGAGACGCATGGAAGCAGGAGCGGAGCCAGAGAAGATTAACATCGCCATCTACTGGTCAGGGGTGGAGTCAAAGGGAGGGGGGAGAAAAGCCTGGCAGTTTACCCTTGTGGCCTGTCTTTCACTGAGACCTGTCAGAAACATTTAGACACACTTGCCAAGACAATGGGCCACACGTCTAGAGCAGCAGAGTCAAGACTGAAATCACCATCAAATGAGGGAAGAAACTTAAGGCAGCAGACCATCGTTTTGTTTTAAAGAAAGACAGCAGGCAGAGTCTGTTCCTGATCACACTAAGTGACAAAGAAAAATGTTGGCTAATTCTCCTTTTCTGGAGGCTTGCAAACTGCCAGTAAGAATTTAACCTCGAGAGGAGGATAAGCATAAAAAGAGTGTGGCGCTGACGGCATCAGAAAACACCACTCATCAGGGTCACAGAAGTAGCAGTTCTTTCTTCTCATTTAACCCCCGATGCCAGAGAGGATACAAAAACGACAGCTTGTCAGATCAAATAATAATTCTTCATTTCAACCTTTCTCAACCAGTGAGGTAACACACTGGAGATTTCACTGGTTATAAAATATCATAAACTGACAAAAGCACGTGTGACATTCGGTTTATACCGGTTTATACATGCCACACCTAAACATAATCCTCCTCTTCTGAGAAGTTCAAACAGATTTTTCAGGTTTTACAACATGTTTGCCTGACAGAGACTGTAAAGAGCTATATCTGATGTGACAAATCCATACATCTGCCTTAAATCATGTACAAAGTTTGTACATTTAGGTTTATTTCTTTACATGCCACATACATTTTTCAAAAATGTTTTTACCATCCCTGTAATACAACGCTTCAAAGAAGCAGTTATTGTACTGTATTCTTCCTAAGAAGGACATAAGAAATCATTTATTTAAAGACTTAAAGGCTTCACTCTTCACAATAATGTCCCCTCAAATGGGAAGATTTAAAATCAGATGAAAACACCAGAACTGAACAAAAAAAAAAAAAAAAAGGAGTAATCAGAAAGGAATGCTGAGCGTCACTCCTGCACAGCACCCATACTTTTTTGTGACTACAGTGAGAGGCAGTGGTCAAAGTTTAGGCGTCAACACCCATCTGAACTCTACGTCAACTCACGTGGCAACAGGGAAAAATACATGTTTTACCAGGCTCCTCCAAAAGAAAGAGGAGAGGAGACAACCCACAGTGAACCACTATAATGTCACACGGGGTGGCGTGTTACAGCGAAGGGGCTGAGTTGGCAAGCAGCTCGGCAGCAGACGCGCACCTGTTCTGACATTTTCTGTCGACCTTGACACAGAAAACACATGACAATGCCACTCTGCGTTTCAAAAGTACAGGCTGTTTGACGAAGCCCCTTCACTTCCCCTTTTTCTCGTCCCCATGATACCTAATACCACTTTCCACACAGTATGGAAGGGGAGAAAACCATGACGTAGTCCTATATATGTGAGGAGGGACAGACAGGAGGCAACTCACGTATAGTGACAGTAAATAACAAGGAGAAACCGGGAGTAGTGAGGGGAGAAAAATCTGATATATAGTCATATTTGGGATACCAAAAGAGCGTTTGCTTTTTCCGCAGGATTGCAGGCCACTAATACCTCCCATAAAATCCCGAATTCCACAGTAACCACACTCTGGAAATGACAATAAGGCCTCAGACTAGCTCAAATCGATTACGTGTCCGTCATCTCATTCTCGCCCTTTCTTTCTGAAGTTCATGACACAGCCAGAATACATTCATTCATCTACTATTTTAATCAAAGAGAAGTGCTGCTGCCAAGAGAGCTACACAGAAAAACAAATGCAATCTTCCTGTTAATCACTGCATTAACAAGAAGTCGACAGTCTTGACGCACATACCAGGGAGGGGAGCCAGTCCAGGTGTTGGATAATTGTCAGTTGTGCCAGTGGCTACGGTTGCTTTTTTACTGTGCCAGCCTCTCTTTCACTGCTGGTCTACACTTGTGCCCCACCTTAATGATAGCTTTTTAAAGGCCTCTTTCTGCTGAAGACTGCAAACAGACACAAAGAAGTCTTGGCAAGGGTTCCTCCATGCTGACTGTAGTGGACTGTGGATGAAGGCATAGACGTCCCGCTATAATCAGTGCCGAGTGATGTGTAGCTCAATTTTAAAGAAGCAGGAAGAACATCTCATTTAAATGAAAGGCCAACAACCACTTTAAAAAACACATAAAGGCTTTGTAACTTTTCTGAAAAACAGGTCCATATCTCCTCTTTCTGGAAAGCAGCCACATACAAGAAACACATCACAGTAGCCAGCAAAACAACTTATCAAGACAGCAACTTGTCAGAAATGATTCAAGCGTTTCTTCTTTCATTCAGAAACAAAACTCCTTCAGCTCCAGGTGAGGATAACGTCATTCTGAGACGAAGAGATGAATTGTAAACCAGTCTCAACTTTTCATTTCAAAACACACTGAAAACTTTACAGTTTACTGCCAATGCACCTCTATATCACACATCTAAAGTTGAGCTAATTAGACTGCAATATTTTCACTTAAGTACTCTATTTTTAAGATAATTTATCTCAGTTTCTGTATTCTGTCACTTTCATTTTGGTCTAGAGAGTAGCCCGCTATCTCTTTTTTTCAGATTCCCCAGATAAAGCCACAATCTCAGGGTGCCACACACAGAGAAACTCTGAAATCCCATTAGCATTTTGCTTTCATTATTTTTAATCAAACCCAGAAAACTGACACATATTAATTAATATCCATTACCAGTTTTTTGCCCCTCTCCCGGAGAAGACGTTGGGGGGAAAAGAAGCAATTAACTTAACAAAATAATCAAAAAAATTGTTTCAGAAATCCCTGATAAATGTCATGTGAGGTCCCGTCTAAATGTAAGAAGTGTAATACATTCTTGCTGTCATATTCCATTAAACTGCTATTACAGTCTTGATAGAACTATTAGTCACTACATTATTAATAACATTAATGTATTTACATTTTGGGTGTACAAGCCTGCTTTCATGCAATAATTTATGAACCTGACTTCAGATATGTTATAACGTTACCCATCTAGGCTCTTTTGTGTTTATTATTGATTGTGAAAACAGTCAAAAATCCAAGTCAAATCCCCTCTCTGCCCCCCACCCCCTACCCCCTTAATGTATTGGAGTGGGCTGTTTACATTAAAGGACTGGAATAAAGTGCATTTACATCTGAAGCATAACTTCATAATTTACATTCCAACATTTATTAGAGGTGACAAACGAGCATTTGGTCCACTCGTGCTTTTCCACAATGCAGCACTCATTCAATCCATATAAATTACAGCTGGGCTAGGGAGTGCAAGAGCAAATTATTTTATTATATTTATGCATGTATGACTCTATAGGGGGGTTACTGAGACAAACAGGGAATTACTTGATTAGGCCAACTCTGGTTAACAAAGAAAGAAATATGAGACTGAGGGTTGGGCCAATCAAATTTCGGCATTATTCAAATGTTTGGCCGTAATTTTAATATTTAAAATACACAGATCTTAGTGTAAAAGCTTTAGCTCTACAAGAGCGTGTATTTAACAGTGTATTTATAAAATTAGTAGACTGCAGACCCTACATTTTATAGTAGTAATACTTAAAACAGCTCTCTATATTATGTAAAAATACACAGTATATGGATTTTAAGAATTGCTGCTCCAATGGCTCACTCTTAGCTAGAGCAAATATTATTCAATTAAAAGAAACTTGCCTAAAAGGCAGTATTATATTACATAATTAGACAGGGCAGCATTTTCAGAAGTGTAGTTACAAATGCGTTGAGGGGATCCCAGCATTTGAACAAATATCTGGCGCTGTAGGGGAGCTTGCCGACAAATTAACAGCTAATAACTTACTGGGAAGCCAGATAAAAAGAGAAAAAAATGTTCCCCAAAGTGTCAATTACAAACAATTTTTCCTCTGATTTCCACACTTGTGAAAGCATGATGTGCTAAAAAGCAATTTCAATAGTGTACCAATATTTCATGTTGTTCATTTCTTTCTTTTTTATTATTTTTATTATTTTTACTCACTGGATTCATTCAGAGAGAAATAATTCAGCATCGGCAGCAAGATTGCTTGGCATAGCTCTGAAAGCGTGAGCATATGAGAGCACTTGCTGGTCAGAGAGGGAGAGAGACAGGCAGACGGGTGCAGGGACAGGGGGAAATGAAGGGGGATTCAATCAAATTCATGTTCATTAAAAGCAGAGGATATCACGAAAATTAGAAAGATGCTGACAAATCAAAGGGTCTCAGTACCTGAATTACCATAGTCATTTACTTATTAGAGCCAGGATGCTTCCTGTCAATCAAGAGCCATCACATTCTCCATTTGCGGCGGAAAGCCAGCGTAATTGCTTCTCATACTAATCAACACAACTTGTGTAATTATGCCTTGAAAGTGACATTGGAGGCTGAGAGCGATGTGAGCAGTCTTGACAGCAGAGACATCTCAGATTCATCGGGAGATTTCCAGCCTCGCTGCGAGGAGACAAGCCACTCTCAGACCAAGTTACTCACTCGAGCAGTTTACAACCATAAACACAAAGAAAAGACGATAAATCAAGTTGAAGTAATTACAAAGCAGAATACAGAGGATAAAGGAAGCTCAGCTCAATAAGGCTACTTTCCCAAGTATATTGAGGCAAAATGACTATGCTGTAATTAAACTGGTGTCGTATTTCTATCATTTCTTAAGTAAACATATTATGACAGTTCACTAAATTGTGGGAGAATAAGAAATTACAGCTCTGTTACCATGCTGTTTACATTAATATACTTGCCGAGACGAAAACCCTACAAATACAGTCCTAAGTATTCATTAAAGTTTTTGAATTCGGCTTAATCACAGACTTTACATGTGTCTCCAAAATGAACTTTGTGTAAAACTAGCGTTAACATTCCTCTGAGGATTTCCTCATTGGAAAACTATCCAAACCATATTCCCAGGCTGCATCTGTCACACTGCGGTCCAGCTAGGAAGGTCAAAGCGAGGTCAAATTACTGCAACAAATCAAGAGCCACGGGTCACGGCATGAAACACTATCTACATAAAATATGTGTATTATTGACACACAGTGGCAACAGCTTCTTCTTCATTTACTATGAACTTTACAGTGAATTTTCAATGCTCATCCAAATCCAAGATGAAAGTGCTATTGTCGGGGGTTGGCAATGATCTAGTCCAGCTCAGCACATGAGGCAGAGGCCACAAAATAAATAAAATGTATAAAATGGGTTGGACTCATCTGTGCTCATCGTTTTTCAAAGAGGTGGGAGGAACCATCCAGGAAAAAAAGTCACCAACATCAAAAAGAAGTCAACTGATAATTCTGGCATAGTATGAGGGGAATAAGCGTAATGATTTCATCTGTGAACAGAAATGAAGATGAGAGATTTATGGCTCGTAAAAAGTTCAAACGACAGAAAAACCAAAAATCCTTGTCTGTGTCATTCCTCGCTCATGACCTCCAAACTTTAGCACATGTTGAAGACAAAGTAGAGAAATGTTCTTTTGTGGCCAAATATGAGAAAAACAAGTACAGTTACTGACATAGAAAAAAGAGGCTTTTACAGGAAAAGCCTGTGTGATTCACCCCCTGCGTTCAACTCTAATGAGTCAAAAAGTGTGACCTGCACTTAAACAAGAAGTCACAGCCAGAAGCTGTAAACTCATTTTCCCCATCTGAGCCAGCAACATCGGCAGGACCTGGAAGATGTGCTCCGAGCATGCACGATAAATCTGACGTGAAATCATAATCATAAAAGCAATTAGCTGACCCTGCGCCACTCGTCCTTGGACATGACAGTGAGAATTCATACAGAGTCCTCTAAGGAGGCAGGCTGCCGGGTTGGGCGAGGAGGGGAAAAAGTGCTACACAGCAACATTAAAATGGAGGGCCCTTCCTGTATCATTAACCACAGAAACAAACAGCGCATGATGCACAATGAGTGTTGTGCTGAGAAACAGAGAATTGAGCTTTTATGGTTTTCATAGTGAAAACGGCACCACGACCACTTACTCAAACCGCAGTGTGCAGATGTTTCACATGTGAACCTATAGGCATAGGGGACAAAGTACAACTGATGGCATGACATCACCACATCCTACATAACGCTGCACGAGTATGCTGTGAAATCCAGTTTGCATACGACACTGAAAATAAGTTTGTTTATTTGAAAGGAAACATAAATATGAAGACGGATGATGTCCACACGTCTTTGTTCTGTGCCTCTGCAGAGCGTGCAGCATGTTTACAGTCAATGTGATGGGATACTGGATCTATTGACAGCAAGATGGCAGGTGATCAGATTTATTCGACTTTTCTCTTTCAAGGAGCGTGTTCGAATCTGAGAAATCTCTCTTCACACACCCTTTTATGCACATACACACACAGAGTTTCTCGCCATCACTTCCCACCCAGTAATTACAGCGAGGCCGAACTAGTGGCTGCCACCTAGTGACCGTCTTCTCCAATAATCATGAAATATCTCTATGGCTCGAGCCCCCACTCGGACCATAACTCTCCTTTACTGCAGACAGCTCCAATAAAGGATTACAATTACAATTAAAGTAATGAGCAAAGAGGAAAAAAGGAAAATCTCAGAGAAGGTTCCCTTGACTAACTAAATGGTAGCCTAGTTTCTTGACAGAATGGAGTTACCATACCAGGCTCATTACCGGCTCCCATTTCTTATTCTGCCCCAATAATTAATTTGGAGCATGTTGAAACCTGGAGTCCTCAAGAATTAAAATAATAATAGTTTTAAAAGTGATGAATGTGAAATGAATTGAAATATGAATTATCAAACAAGATTAACTTCTTGTTATTTTTGCTTTATGGTGGTCGAAATGTAAAAGAAAAAAAAGTTCAAATCACGTCAAATATATTGTATTATCTGTTTTTTTGAAAATTATGCAAATCATATAATCCTGTGAAGAATACACACACACACACAGAAAGGATGTATTGGTGTTAAAACTGTATGTATTTCCACAAACACATGTTCTATGGGGAAAGTTATTATATGGCAAAAAATAACTGAGTCAAGACACAAGAGTAACCTCTGACTTCCCACCAGTCACCACTGTGTTACATTTATGTTACACCCACACATATGTGAAGAAGAAACAAAAAAAATCTCTTTTCAGGGCTACAGTGTCATATGAGGAACATCTGTCTGCCTGCGACTCATGGGGCTCAGCAGCAGTGAAGAGGCAAAATGAGGAGAAAAAGAGTCCAAGAAAGACAAAAGGGGACAGTAGCAGCGGTAGCGCATTCATGTCGTTTGCTGGACCGATTACTGTTGGCACATCCTCTGCCAACCTGCCAGGTCCCCCACAACTCCTGCACTTACCACACTGTGCCTTCCCCCCCTCTATAGTATGATGGCTATTGCAGAGGGGCTACGGAAATTTGGAGACTGCTGAGCCAAAACAGATCACTTCAAAGCGGCTTATTTAACGCTTGCTAAATTTTTCATCACAGTCGCTTAATATCCTGGGGAAGGGGAGCTTTTGAAGTTGCTGTGAGACCGGGGATGTTCTTCTTACAATTCTTTTTCCCCTCCCATTACCACCCTCCCTCTGCTGTACTAAACCCCCGAAACTAAAACACATACAGACACACACTCAGTTGACACAACATGTGCCCACATGCACACACAGAGGTGTGCAAATGGTATAGATGCACCGCCTGCACAGACCAGACGCTCGCATCCCCCTACACATAAACACTTTTTCTTTTGGGGCCTGTGATTGTTCAGTGCCTGGAGAGTAAAGGACAGGCCTAATTCTACCAGGGAAACCCATAATAATTAGAATCCTAATTGGAGAGGGGTCAGCTCTCCTGTAGATCAGCTGCATTACAACCCTTCACAAACACACACACACACACACACACACACGCGCACACACACACAGTTGCTCATTGAACAGTTAAGCCTTTTTTGTCCTGGATGTTCACAAACAAAATCAAAGACAAACTGACTCGAGACACTCAATGATAAGTTAGCCTGATATCAGCACACATACAAGTTAGTTTTCAGTGATTCAGTCCTCAAGCTTGATAAGAATAAGAATGACTAAGATCAGATATCACGACTGTACGAACGAGCATCTCCGTAACAGCTGCAACAATTAGTTAATTAATCCATTTGTCAATAGGTAGAACATTCATCTGCGGCTATCAATTAGTAATTTCAGTTACTTTCAAACAAAAAAAGCCAAAAATTTTCAGGGCTTAGATTCTCAAATAAGATGATTTGCTAGTTTTCTTTGTCATATATATATATATATATATATATATATATATATATATATATATATATATATATATATATATATATATATATGTATATATATATATATATATATATATATATATATATATATATATATATATATATATATTTGGTATTTGGACTGATGGTCAGATAAAAAGACAAAACGCTTAATAAGGAAAATAATCAGCAGATTAATCAATAACTGCAGCCCTAATCATCAGTTAGAAGATATAAATATATTCAAAAAATTGAACTTTAACTATAAAGCAGCTTTTCTGATAAGGAAAAAAACATTTCTACTTAATCCTGTACAATATCTGGTCTCATATCACAGTCTGCTACGCTACTGATTATTACATTGATGTATATACTGTTTTCAGATGTGACCCACATATCACATGATAAGAAATAGATTCTGATCATGTGATTAAAGTAATGTGTACACATATAATTATTGCTGTGATGTGTATGGGTGGATTCCAAGGTAATGAGGACAGAGTGATTGGAGGAGAAGAGGGGTAAGCACAGGATGTCAATGAAGGGAGAGAGAGCACAAAGACTAGGGAGACACCAGCAAGAGAATGGCAGGGGTGATGGCCATGGCAGTGACGAGTGGAAGGTGGGAAAGGGGTGGGCGGGTTGTAGACAGAGACGAAGCAAGCCGGGGTGAGGGTGAGCAAAGACCAGCGCCAGAGGCAACAGCAGCGCCTGGCACTGACTAGTATACCAGTCAACCATGGAACACACAGTCTCTTCCACCCGTTTTTGCTCGCTATAACTGCAGGTCCAGACCTGCCCCTCTGGCCTGGATGGTGGCAGAGGCTGTGGCACTAACCCCTGAGCTGGGTCCTCATGCCACAGAGAAGAGCCCACGCCATGCAGTGTGCCAGGGCCTGCTGATCTGGGCGAGGTGAGTCAGAACCTGTTAACATGACTGGTGTCCCCAGCCTGACACACTGGCTTGTCTGACATGCACATGTGCACATAAATGTTAGACAAACGTGTGTGTGTGTGTGTGTGTGCGCTTGCTCACTCGCTCGCTCTCTCTGCCCTCCCAACCCTGCCAGCACTCCCTTTCCTCTCATCCAGATAAAATCCTTTCAGACATAAATTTCAATTATTCACCTCATCCAAATAATGCCATGTGACAAGAATTATCCCTACTGTAATAATCCACTTAACTGGGAAAGAGCAGCTCATCAAAAAGAGAAAGGAGAAAAGGGGTTGGAAGTGAGGGTGGTGGTGGTGGGGGGAGACTTGTCAACCAGTCTCGAATCAGGACCCTCATAACAAGAATTTCTTCCCTTTTTGAGGAGGCAGTCTTGAAGCGCAGTGGGATGATGAAATTGAAGTAAATTGAAAGAAAGCCTGGGAGAATGCTCCCACAATCAATAACCCCAGGATTAAATTAGCCTTGGCATGAAGGGATGATGGGGGGAGGATGAAGAGTGAATGGTGGTGAATGACATTGAGACATGTAGGCTGAACAATACAGCACTCCTCTAACCTGGATGCTGTGTCCGTAACAAGGACAGTGAATGCACCTGTGATGTATTCCATCCCACTTAGCAATAAGACAGTGCTGGCTATAATCGCTGTCATCACTTGAGCCGAGTCCTATGAACACTTTCATCTCACATTATGAAAACAACTGATGTATATTGTTATTTAATGTTGCTAGCTTTGCATATTCACAACTTGGACAACTTACAGGGACTACAGCTTGCATAGCAGGCCACCTTTCTACAACCTTTTTTCCCCGGAGCCATTTTTCCTAAACACTGCACAGAGCTCAAACAAAAACATTATTTATATTCCATAATATTTCTACAATGTACAACTGGATATTTATAACCACACTACTGTAATGTAGTACATTAAAATATTATTTTATGGCAGACTAGGCCTACATCTTCAAGAATAAAAGGAAAAGTTATTTTGTTTTTTGTAGCGCTAGGAGGATTACAGGCATGTTATGTGACTAAGACACAGCCTATAGTTGACAAATGTTTGCTTATACAGTATCTTTTTCTGGTGATGACTGCTGACTATTGGCAAACAAATTTATAATCATCTTCCTTGACCCAATTGTGGGTCATGACCCTGCCTGAAAAACAATAGGCTAAACCAATTTTCTAAGGGCCCCAAAGTTATGTGGTGAAAGTTTTACACAAACATGATTAAAGCAACTGTAAAGCCATTATGTCTTCTAAAATAGCCCTTTCTACGTGGTTTTTATTCTCCAAAGACAAGGGACATAAAGCACCCTCTCATTATGGGCCTGAGGACATCAGTTTGGTGCTAAAGTGACTGGCTGCTAATTAGAAGCCTTAAACCCTCGATATCGCTGGGGAATGTTTAATATCATTTGATTAGCCAAAGTAGTTTGTTGATGAAAAGATGAAAACAAACTTCTTAAAGTCACCCGATCATCAAAAAACAAGCTCAATGTTCTTCAAATGTGAGAGTACCACTGACATTCATTCTCTCCAAATACTTTGGCAGCTGATTTAACTGGTAAGGATACAGTTAGAGCAAAGGGACTGAACCTTGTGAAATCGGCTGCTTAAGTGTTCAAAACTCACATACTCTGGGGCACTGACAGCACATGGTTGAGAATCATGGCATGCAACATTTATCAATATTTGAAAATGATCATGTAATAAAGAGAAACTTGTTTTTTTTAATCATTTGATCTAATCTTCTTTATCGATCAAATAGCCAAAGCACTTACATCAAAAAGGCACACTTAAATCTTAAATTATTTAGTTATTCTAGTCCACATTGCCGTCAGGTAATTTGTATTAAATACTGAATCCTTACCAGTGCTTCTCTGGGAGGAGCTGCCACATCTTCTCCAGGTGGAAGGCCAGGCTGAGAAGATAAACGAAAGACTTGTATTAGAGTGCCATCTACTGGAGGACATAGGCTATGTTGGTTTAATACAGCAGCGCTTATATAGCAGTGACAGTTACAGTCCATCTATCTATCTAACAGATAATGCTGCTGAAATTAACTAAGACTAACCAAATTCATTTTGACTGTCATTAACAATGACTTTGCACCTAAGACAAAGTTACGTAAATGAAGGAATACTGTAAAATCATTACTTTGCGTTGCATTTGTCTAGCCTTCTTCTGCCCCATTTAATCCGGAGTAGAAGAGCTGCAACGATTTATCGATTAGTTGTTGTGAGTATTAAATTAATTCCCAACTATTTTTGATAATCGATTAATCGGATTGACGACAAAAGTAAAAGAAAAAATTCTATGACTTTAACTTCTTATATGTGGATATTTCCTGGTTTCTTTCTTCCTCTATGACAGTAAACTTAATATGGGATATGTCTGGGATTTGGGTTGTGGACAAAACAAGGCATTTGAGCACATCACTGATCTAAATTTTACCATTTTCTGACATGTTATAGACCAAACAACTAACCAATTAATTGAGAAAATAACTGGCAGATTAATCGACAAAAAAATAATGTTAGTTGCAGCCCTGAGTAGTGATGCTGAGAAAAAAAAATGGAGTAACACAAAAAGGACTCAAATGATCTTATGAAATGAAATGTTTAAGATTCAGGTTACTGCAGCTGACATATTGTTACATAAATGTGTAACAGTTTAAAGTGGGAATATAAAACAACAAAACCACATTGATTCCCAACCCTTCCACAATTTTCATTTGATATACTAAACAGTACATGTTTTGTGTGAAAGTGGACATGGAAGTCATGAGCAGTCCATAGATATGTAACGTTACCTGCAATTTATTAACTCTGAGTTAAGTAAACATAAAGTCTACCTTCAGAATGGTTCGGTTCTGAACTATGTAAGTTACATAGCATGTGGTATAACTTATATGCTTGCTGAAATGTAAGTCACTGTAAATTTAGCAGCAAAGTGTTATAACTGTCCCTGGCGAGATGTATGAGCCACAGTTTTCTATAATGTTAGTATTCTCGTTATACTATTTCAGCCAACAAAGTGTTAGCAGTGAGCACAGTATGAGCCACCAGGCTTGTATGGCTAACAGTGACCTTTCCTCATTATGTCCTGCAACTCTGCACATAATAAGACAGACACAGAGACTGCATTTGTTCATGGCACATAGCTAGCTGAGTGTGTAAGCAAGCGACACGCGTTTTGGCAGCATATAAATCACAAGGACGTCAGCCTGGCCCTTCATGCGAACTTGTCAACACAAGCATGTCTCAGAGGCAACTTTAGAGACGTTGCAGGAGCTAGCTAGCATGCTAACTAGCCAGCATGCTAACATTCGCTGTCAGAGCAGTAACAAAAGTAACATACGAAAATGTTGGCATTTAAGGGTCAATAGATATAAACACATTCTAAGAGTTCGTTGTCGTATCCGGACATCAAGAGGTAAATGCTACATAAATGTAGACCTGTGTTGGTGGATCAGGTTGCTCGGTGGATGCCATCTTCCCATTCCTCGTTTACTTAAAGGCTGCTCGACTGAACAGCGCTCGATTGCTTTTTTCCTGAAGGCTGTCAGGTGCTCATGAGGTTCATCCATGATGTGATCATCACAGAAAACAAAAAAACTTCATAAAAATCATCAAACAAATATAAAAATTTCCTTTATATTTTTCTTTATATCTTACATTTATACTCTTATATTTACATATTTCTTTATCTACCTCCTTTCTATTATTATTTCTGTTCCTTATGCCTTGATGTGTAATGTCTGCAACTGTGACAAAATAATTTCGGTGATTAATAAAGTATTAAGTAAGTTCTGATTATGATTTTCATTCTGAACACACAATTATAATTAATCAAAACAACAGAAAAATAGTGGAACTTGATGGTCTTGTGACCGGCCTTGCATATTCTGGGTCCCTGTAACAGTTGTCCCCTTTGTCAGTTTGATATTCCAGCCTTGCCTGACATTCTGACTGCTCCAAAGCACTACAGTCCATTAAGACCAATATGGTTGATATATCCCTATATAAGCTGTAATAACTAATGGAATATTAATTTTCATAATTGCCACCAAGTAACACATTAAAATAAGTGAAATCAGCCACTGAAACCATAATGTTATAATGGAAATTTATATTTCCCAAGAGAAGTTGGCAGGCAAGTTTCATGTTTGACAACATCAAGTTTGTGTCTGCAATCACTTCTTACTGGCTAGTGTACTATATTAAAGGGGTTTGCAAATGATCCTATGCCAATGCACTTTTTGTTAAATTCAGCAAATATTTCCTCATGGTTCACTAGGTCTCTGTTTTGTATGTGGCCTGAAAATAAACTGGTTTTCCTACACAACCTTGCCTCTGCAAATGGAAAAGAAAGTGGTGTGGACCCTGCCACACAACATTGTTCCAGCCAATTAGCAACAGGTGGTGTTAGTGCTCCTGGGGATGGGGGGCAGTGAGAGAGAGAGTTCTACACACAAGGCACATTCGAACATGCAGGACTCCAGGCACTGTGAAGAAGGAGAGACAGCTGAGAAACAGTCAAAGAGAAAAATGTCTGAAGAGTATGAATAGAGAAGAAAGTTATGACCAGGGAAGGCCAAAGACGTTTCAACACTGGACAAACCTCAGAGATTTGAAATTTTGGGGGCGGAGCTTCTGAGGGAGCAACAAAGTTTTTCAGTTGAGTAAATATCAACAATCCTTCTGCAGGATCACTTACTCTCCCTTTAATGTCCACCATTTTATTTGCGAGTCCAAATTGAGTGTGTATTATCCACTATAGTGCCCTCCAAAATTCCACAATGCCACAATACCACAATCCAATGTGCTGCTTTTATTTATAGATGCAAAAAAGCTGTCAGTGATGATGCAACATGATGACAATAGCAGTGTCTATTATAGGGATTAGTGAATGAGTGAGCAAGGGTGTGTTTGAGTGGGAGACTTTTTGGATCCGCTTTTAGCAACATTGTGTCAGAAAGTACTTCTGCATTAGCTTCACTTTCTACTCAGTACTCAGCGCTGGTAAACAATCTCAACGGCTGCTGCTAGCAAAGAGTTCAGAGGGGAAGTTAGAGAAGTGAAATATACTAGAAGTCTGGGAGATGGAAATCTGTTAATTGGATGAAATGAAGTGCAGTGCAGGTGGAGAAGGCTAAGACGCATGCTCATTGTTGGAAAAGTCATAGTGTCCAAAGTGGGGGGAACAGAGGTTCAATGGCTATAAGGTGGTGATTCCTGAATTAGGCAACCTCTCTGTGTTAATATATTGAGATGTGAAAAACAGTGCAGTTGCGTTTCAGAAGAATGTCCTATGTGGACACAGTCACAATGACTGGGTAGGAAAACAGTCTAACCACAACCACAGGACTAGAGCCTGAATAAAGGAAAAATGACAATGAATGAAGAGCAGGAGGATAAAAGAAAATGGTGACTTTTAGAGCAGTATTAACAAATGCGACATATGAGGATTTGTCTACAACTGAAAGGATTCAAAAATGTGGTGAGATGCCTTGTAAGTGTGGACTGGGGAGCTGAGATTGTGTCCTTGAAATATATGTAGCACTAATTAGATCAAGGTATGGTTCTGCATAAAAACCTGTATTTTGGGGAGATTAAATGTAATCCAAGCCGAACCCTCTTATCGGAGCAGTAAGAACTTCACCTGTGTGTCCATTTGAAACATGAGAAATGCCACTTGTTTACTTGTTTAACAGAAAACTGTTGCATGACTGTGAGAGGTCATGGACATTGTCACCAACCCAAAAAAGTGCAAGCCTGCTTTGAAAGGGAGAGTGAAGTTTTGGCTGGGCAAGAGATGCAGCAGCAAGATACTTAAAAATATTAATATAACTGTGACATGGCCTATAATCCTTGCGTGGTTACTATAAACTCTATTGGTAGATTTAAATTGACTCCAATTAAAGCAAGTAATAAAAGTGCAGATTTATTGAAATAAAACTCATTCAAACTCATATGTGCTGCTTTTAATAACAGATAATACAACATATGCAGTTGCAGATCTTAGCCAGAGACCTGAGTTGAAACATGCAAATTAACTTCAAATGTTTGTGCATAATGTTGAGTTGTATGCTGTTTTGGTGGCTTTAGAATGGGTTGAACAGATGAAACCAAAGAGCAAATCTGTAGTGTCTTTGCTCTGTATAGTTTGAAGCCAGATGCATCCAGTAATCTTCCCATTTGAAAACCATGACAATACACTTGAGTACTAACAACAAGGCGCAGAGGTCGCATTACTTGTCAGCTGTCTTCTGATTCTGATTCATTTGGGTTTTTGCTTGTGGGAAATGAGAGAGTGGACAAACTAGCAAAGAATCTGGTAAAAAAGAAGAAGATAATTGACACACTTATTAAACTTTATCAATCAGAGGAAAAGGCCATTGTATGGAAGAAAATCAATAAAGAGTGGCAGCAGGAAATAAGGTGAAGACCATAGATTGTATGTAAAAAAAAAACAAACAGGACACTGTAGGAACAGAGCCCTTTAAAGGGCTCTGTGTAGGAGGTGCCAAACGCCAGAAGATGGCAGTAGAGCAACGCCAAGGTTTCCAGCTGCCGTTACACGTCGAAGAAGAAAAAGAAAGAGAAAAAGAAGAAGAAGAAGAAGAAGAAGGAGCCACCGCGGCGGTTACGTGTTAGCTTGGTACATGGGTCGACACTGCTGAAGACGAGATAGGCGAGCTCTTCAGTCGGTGTTTGTCAGTGTTGAGATAAAGGAAGAGGTTTCTCCACGTAAAGAATGACAGATAGGAAACCGTGTAAGGTGTGCAACTTCACACGACAAAAATCTCATGGGTTGGTAGTTCCCTCCTTACAAGAGCTGAAGGTGAGAGGTGAGTTGTCAAAGACTGACTTTATCTTGAAAACATCTCTGAAGAGTGGCTGGAACTGTAAGGCTTCTAATATTTGAATAAAATATGTATGATGCTGATTCATAGAAATGTGACAAGCGAAATTCAGTCTTATGTTGTCGTATATTTTAGTTAACTGAACTCGTCGTCATTTGTAACGTTGGTCTGTTTTGTTAAATAACGGGTACAGTAGCGTTATGTGAAAGTGAAACGCAAATGTTAAGATCTTCAGCAATGTTGTTCGCTACGAGCATTCCTGCCAGTGTGATTTTGCCGCATGATTTAAGCTTACTTGTCTGTCGTGATCGCGAACGATCTGCGTGAAGCAACATTTTCATCCTGTTCAAACTTGCAGGAGCTAAAATATGAAAAGTCAGGCAAACACTTCGCTCCGGTCCTGCTCATTCCTGTGATACCAGTCACCAGGCGTTGCCCACTGCACACTTCGAGGTCTTTGTCCATTAGTGCTTACAGCTTGTATTTTAGATAAATAAAGGGTTTTTTGAAACTATCTACACTATATAGATGTGTTTTAAAAAAAAAAAATCTTGATCAAACCCTGTAACTGCATAAGACCCAAAGGCTGATCATATTCACTCATCCATGAGCTAATTCACAATTTTGACATTCATATAAAGTTGTACATTACAACCAAATGTGTTGTTACAGGCATTGGACATTAATACATTAACGTATGTACCTTACACCTAAAACAGTCTCAGACACCACATACAGTTCGTAAATACAGTAAAATACAAATGTGATAGACAGTTTTGCTTCAAAACCTGGAAGGTGGTTAGCAACAAAGATCAATCCATTTAATCAAGAGGGGTTTCATTTGTATTTGGCAGTCATGGTTCTGCCCACTAGGAGGCTTCACATGAGGAGTCAAAAATTAATTAACTATTCAGTGGGGACCCCAGCCAAACTTACCAGAGGCAAAATCCGTAGCTTAAATATAATCTTGAGGCTGGTTGCCCTGATTGTTTTGCTCAGTTGTTTGGCTATATGGTTAAAAGCTGTCAAAGCTAGCAAAGCTGTGGCACTCATTTTTAAGGATATTAACATAAGATCTGTTGAGGTTGTTAAATCTGTCATGTCTCTGTTCTTCCCAAAGGATGTGAGATTCTCGGGTTCAGCCCCAGTGACCCGGTAACAGTGGTCCTAGAGGATGATGGGACGATAGTAGAAGATCAGGCTTACTTTTTGTGTTTACCCTCAAACACAAAGTTCATGCTGTTGCATGAAAAAGAGACATGGTCTCCTGTTCGCAGGGGTAAGCAGATTTACTTCTGTCTGATATTTGTCTACAGTCGGGACTGATTCTTACAATTCTAACGTGAAATACACGTGAAATGTGTTTTTTGGTGCTAATTTTTGTTTCATTATAGTTGATGGTGGCACGGCCTGGATGGCCAGGGATTCTGTGATCTTGGAGACGGATACTGTGGACTCATCCAGTGCTGCAGCACCTTGGTGGGACCTTGGTCACCAGCTGAAGCAGGACCTTGCCAGCATCATCCTCATGTCCGAGGCAGACTTACAGGTACCGACATTATTCCACCATATATATCCAGCAGAGTATCCTGTCGTGGCCGTCTCAGCAGGTACTGGAGAAACAATGAGAACAAAGTATAACTTGAAAACCACTTTCCTCTGTTGTCACCATCAAGTTTTTAATCTTTGTCCTGTTACAAGAAATGCTGGCAATATTCTGGCTTTTCTTATTGTCAGCAAATCCCATGGAAAGACACAAACTAACAATAAATGTATCCTAGTAATAAGTTTTATCTGTGTGCCCAGATTCTGATGTAAATTGTTCCTTTATGCCGTAGACCTCTATTGTTGTCCAAAAATGAACGAAAACACATCAGTAAACTACACTGTCTCACTGAGGTTTTCTTCACTATAATGAACAGTGTTGTTTATTATTCGTCAGTTTTGCATACACTGTCCAAAATACACACTAACCTGTGTTAATCCTGAGTTAAAAATAATCTCCACATATACACTATTTACTTCATTTTGTTAAAATACTACAGCATCCAGCTGATTTAGGAAATTTCTAAGGCTTTTGTCACCAATTTTTAAAGATTTATGTCATCAGTAGGAACTTAGGGATTGGGTCTGAGAGTCACAGACGGGTATGGAAGTCAGAAAGTCTTGAGGGATGGAATACAAAATTGTTGATTTTGGTAATTCATGGGATTTGTTGCCAATAAGAAAAGTATGTAGTAACACCAGCCTTATCCTTTTAAAGCTAAAATATGCAACTTTTTTCTTATGGCAGGAAACCTTTGTTTTTCCAAGTTCACACTGTAATATTTTCCGCTAATCTTAATGACTAGTGCACTTAATTCAGTGTATTTTTGGCAACCACAGACCCAGAAAAAGCAAAAGTTGAACACAGGCAATCTTGAAATGCCCATAAACATGCTGTAGTTTACCCAAAGTGATTGTATACTCTAGTGTAATTTGTGTCACCTGCTGTTCCAGACCTTAGTGGATGCCCCATGCCCTGAGCTAGCCTCTGCTCTGGGCTTCCAGGAGAAGAAGGTCGAGGACCTCCAGCAGACACTGCAGAGGGTTTTGGACCGACGAGAGGAGGAGAGACAGTCCAAGGAGTTGCTCCAGCTCTACCTCAAAGCTGTGGACAAAGAGGACAGACAGCAGGGAGAGCCAAGCCAGCCCAGACAGGGAGGTACGGCTGTGTCATTATGTGGTGGTTTTCAGTTTTACAATTTGGAAGTACTTATCCTAAATAAAGATCTTGGGCATTTCGTTCTTGGCTTACCCTCACAGTAAGAGGATTCATAGTTTAAACTGTGGCTTTCTCACACAATATGAAATGCATATTGTGTCACTGTGTGATGAGTTGCTACTTCTGGTTTAGAAAGTGTTTTTGTACTTCAGTTGATTAAAAAAGCTCTGCAGAAAAAGTATTTCATAGTAACACTAGAGAAATTCTCGCCTTTGCCTCTGTTGATCTATTACTACATCTTTTGAAGAACCAATAGTCTATTAAATAGAAAGTCTCGAGTATCCCCCAAGAGCCTGTTGAAAACATAAAACATGCTGTGTAATATCTGGCATTGGTGTTGGGCTATGAGTTGTCCTTGAATGGTCGATGATCTCTTTTCTTTCGTTTGTATTTAATCTTCATTGTATTGTTTAGTTTTGAAGTTAGTTTTTGCAGACTAGTTTAAAATATCAATACAACATTTATTTTATATAGACTGTTTGCTATAAAAGTAAAATTAGTCAGTGACTCTTAAAATGCCAGAGGTTCTTTATCTTCTGTGATCAACAAGCACACAACATTCAGAAAAATTATTATTATCCTATGATTGTGTAGAAAACAAAACAAGAAAATGAATCAAACAGGAAGAATTCTACTTGAAACCATAGTTTTTAAAATAAAAGACATGTGATAAAACAACTGTAGATATTACCGTATATATTAACATGCTATTTTTTCATATATATTTGTGTTCCAACAGTTAAAAGACCTGATATATGTGTAATCACTGTATTATAATTCATAATATAGTGTTTAGCTCATAAGAGAAGAGCTGTGCTTGTGCCTTTCGGTCACTAGGTGGAACCATTGTTGCTACTGAGTAATCCCACTGCTCGAAGTGATTTATTTTAACTACACCCTTATACAACAAACGATCCTGAAAGAGAACCCATTTTAATGTGTCAGGGGCTGGAGACATGGATGTGCCAGACGGGATGGAGGTGGACTCTGCATCTGGATTCATGTCCCGGACACTGATGGTCCTTAAGGGCAAAACAAGCCCGGAGACCAGACTCTCCACTGAGGATCTGCAGGTAGTCCGCTCACACCAGCGATTCAGTCTGCCTCACGACTGCAGATGAAATTGCCCCAAATTTGACCATTTATACATACTATACTTGCAATTATATGCAAATTCCTAAGAGGATTCAGTCTTTATTATAACTTCCTAAAAAGTTTATGAAGTAGATCTAGACAGACCTGAGCAACCAAGGGTTTGTGCATAATGTGTGGCCACTTTTCAGCTGTCCTATACTTCATCATATTCATCTATCATTCCTTCGGACATAAGGTTTCGAGTCCAAGATGCAGCTGTTTAAAAAAGAAAAAGAAAAATTATGACACAATTATGTAAAACTGCAAGCCCTGACACAACACATCCATATTTGACACAGTTCTATAATATAACCCAAAGGGTATTTACTATTAAAATGCAAATGTAAAAATTGTCCAGCCTCATTTGCATACACAAGGAGAGCAAAATATTAAAAGCACACTTCAGTATAATTCAGTCCAGAACACCAGCCCCACTAAACACAGCCTCTAAACAACTCATCTCTGACGCATTGTCAACACAAACTGAACATTTTAAGCTTTGCAAATTATTGGATATTTTTTACAAGGCTGTCTATTTGATTGCATTTGTTTATACATGTATATCTAAAAATAAATCAGTATAAAGTCCCTCATGTGTGAAATGAAACTTCTTCAATGTGTCTTTAGATGGTAGTCACCAGAGGGGTGGAAGCTATGGAGAAGGTTCTGGGCTGGGACGGAGCGAGGACGTCCGAGCTGCTGCAGGCCTGCGAGGCCGAGCTGGCCAGACGTCTCCAGCAAGTTCAGGCTGTGCAGTCCATCAGGAGCAACACATAGCTGAAGAGCAGCCGGCAGTCTGGAGAGAAGAGCATAGAAACGCCAGGCCAAGGCAGCAGCTAGGCCGAGGCTTCACCTGAGGAGAGACTGATAAGAATTCACACTACCAGGATCCATGAATGTTAATAATGTTTGCATAATTTGCCTTAAACTTCAAACCACTTAAATGCTTTTGCCTCAAGAGGAAGCAGAGTGATTTGCAATAGTCATGTTTATCAAAGGCCTTTTGGCATCAAATTTCTATTGGCTCCTTATTTTGATGAGTGCCACGCTGTAAAATAATCACAGATAAACATATCCATGTGAAACTTAAATAGTTCAACATTTTTGGAAATCTGCTTATTTACTTTCTTGCTGAGAGTTAGATGAGAAGATTGATACCACTCCCACATCTGCCAGCATAGAGTTAACAGGGAAGCAGCTAGCCTAGCTCTTTCTAAAGGTAACATATTCTGCCTCCCAGTACTTAATACATTTACTAATTAACACCTTATATCTTCCTGTAATTTGCTGGTTGCCTGGCAACCTCACTGCAATGACAAGCCCCCATAAAACCGCAATGGTAGAAATACCATGATATGATGAGCGCAGGAACTTTCCACCCAAGGCAAAATACCGAAGTAACTTGTACAGCACTACATTGGAGTGGCATGGAGTGCGGGAGCATGCTGAGAGTAACATTATTTCTGAGATGCAAATGCTGACATCGACCAAATACTATATTTGTATAAAAGCTAACTTTTCACTAGTAAATACATCTATTTGAATGAGGTACACAGACAAATGTATCATTTTAACAATAAAGACTCACACAAGATAAGATGTAAATCACTTCATACATGCAAGCCTCACAGGACACATTGTGGCCAAAATTGTGGGTAATATTTGACAATATTTCTGGAGGAGAGCTCATTTAAGGCCATCTAATTTATACTGTTATTCAAGTTATGCATTATTTATAGTGGTAGTGTGGTGTAAGACGGTGTGTACAATGTGTGCACGTCTGTGTGACTCATAGGTCATATAGAAAGTAGCTTTTGTCATACCTGTCTCATCATCTATCTCTTGAACAATGAACACAAATGATGGTGAATTTGAATTTGCAGGCGGATCAAGTTTTGTGTTGCAGGGAGAATGAAATGTAATTACCGGCTTGTACTTAAGTATTAGATACAGGGAAAAGTGGGGCATTCATAAAGATTTCCTATTTACTCAGTATTGTGGACCCCATGTAAGGTTCGCTGTCGTTTATAACCCTGTAAGAAGTGAAAGTAAGATGTATGAGTTCCCCAACACATTCACAACTTTTTACAAATTGACAAATGTTACAAAGGGAAGTTGTATATGACTGTACAGTGTTTGATTTAAGGTGCCTTTTTTTATAAAGAGTTCAAACAGTGAAACAGGAGGGATTTTCTAAAATAAACTAATCCTCAAACCTTGACGGTGCTGTTGTCCCTTCTTTTCTTTTTTTTTTAAATAATATGAAATAGATGTAGAATAATGCAATGACAAATCTCACTGACAGACATTATTCTGCATTCTGGAGACTCTGACTTCTGAAGACTTAAAGGTTGAGTTTGGTATTTTGCAATTTTTTCATGTTTTTGTGTCTATGTGAGTAATTGGGACAATAGTTTTTAAATTTGTCCAGTATTTAGCGATGCAGTTGGCAACAGTTTCTGACAACATTATGAAAAGGATCCTTATAGAAATACATAAGGTATTTTTTATTTAACCAGAAACATCGCTATATCATCAAAGCCGCCAGACTCCTTGACAAAAAAAACATAATTTTAGCAGTCTGGTCTACCACTGCCTCGATCGGTTAGTTTATCAGTTTGATTGTGACTTTGGTATTTTTAGCCCTTTACACGACAGTCACATGACAACACAAACAAACTGAAACAAAGCAGCAGTAGACCAGCTACCCCCGTGTTCTGCAAATTACTGTTTTTGTTAGTGGAGTCTGGTGTCTTTGACGAGAGAACTCAATCTTACTCTTTAAAAAAAGGTATCTCTGCAGGGCTCCTTTCCATAATGCTGTCAGACACTTATAATAACAATCTGAGCCTGTCAGTGGCAAAAACATGCACTTTAATGGATGGACTTTGATGCAGCTGCAGCTTGCTTTTTCAATTCTGTACCAATTTCAAAAAATGTCCCAATTAGTCACATAGATACAAAACATGGGGAAATAGGGTCCAGGTTGAAAAATACCAAACATAGCCTTTAATCAGAAGTCCAAATACCCTAAAATACTGAATAATGAATGATTTTCCATAGTCAGAAATTTTATTAATAATTAAAAACAGTTTTTGACTGCATGAACCTTCTTTTTTATGTCTCTTAGATATAAAGTAGGTTAGCATATTAGCAGAAAGCGTATTGGCTGCCTGCTGCTGCTAGATATTTTCCAACGGTTGGTTAATGGGTTTCATGGTGTGCGTAATTCCTGTGGAATTGGCTCCAACTAGGCTGAACAGGAGTGTGCTAAGGGAGCAGTCGGTTGTGCTATCATGTGTCACACTCTTGTCTATGTGGATTAGATTATGATTTAACAGTGCTCAGGTAACAACTGCAGGTTTGCTAGGTAAGCACTCACTTGCCCTGGGGACTGTCTGGGCAGGCTGGAAATAAACCTTATCCAATGTGGTCAGATGACTTTCAGAGACCACATGACCACCTAAGACCTTATGATTCTGTTGGGTTGCAAATGCCAAGGTGATGTATGGGTCAGTATGCAAAGTTGTAGTGGCCTTCAAAATACGAAGTATGTAGCAGCGTGACAGTTCAAGTAAGGTTAACATAATAAGGTTTTAAAAAGGTCACAGAAAGTGTGGTTGGCCTAATTGCAATGGAAAAAAAGAAAAACAAGGGAAACACCAGTGGTAAAATATAAATCAACACAAGTGTGTTTCCTTCACACATTCAGACGTGCTCTTTTGCCCTACTTGTGGGGGACAGATGGAGTAAATGTTAGTGAATTAATGCAAAATTGTCACATGGGAGGCAATTTCATGGGACTGAAGAACCATATAATGACTGTTTTGATAGAGGAGTAGCTGGGATTGCTGAGACCAAGCTGCATAATGTATGAAGGTTAAACAACCAGCGTTCAATGCTTTTTAGACGTGACTGACCGACTGACTTCCAAAATACTTTAAGTTATTATTTTTGCCAGACCATTAAAATGTGTTTCTGACTTTAGCTAGAAAAGAGCGGTTTGCATTTGGCTACAGTACATTGAGGAATCCTTATTTTTAAAATTAAAATGCTTGTCTGATCAAATATAGCTTTAGGTTTTGTATTATGTTCATATAACATTTACAGAATTTTAATAAACGTTTTTTAAAAATGTATAAAATAATTAATTTAAGTCCAAATGTCTTGTGAGTCTTTGAGTTATTCTTTATTCACACATGTAGCATACACGTATCATAATAGAATCTAACCAAAAAAAGAAATATAACAATGACAGTCAGATTAGAAACGAGATCCAATCAATAAATTTACTTGAAATCAAAAAGATACTGCTTCTACTGGCCTCATGGTCAAACACAATATCCAAGCTTTATTGCAAAAAGTATAGTTGTGTTAAGTTGCCACAATGTAAAAGTCAGTGTAAAATATTCAGATAGCATATAGCCTAACTACACATACAATGTTCAAGTCAACAAGCAATCCGTCTTAAGTTAAAGTGAGGGATTCAGCCTTGGTACTGGTGTACTTAATCATCCATCCCTTGTTTTTCCCACTAGCGTCGGATCTGAATGTAACATGTACTTGGTAACTTCCTGTGTCAATGCGAGCTGGTGGCATTGATCCGCAGAAGGGTCCATACTGTTGTCCAGCGGTAGAAATCTTGTAAAAGGGAAACATCAGTTAAGAAACAGAGATGTTGATTCATTAAATGCCTGACTGATTTATGTCCAGCCAAACTTAAATATGCAGGAAACAACATGGCCATACAGTATATCACCCAGGGAGGACAAGTCAGTAACAAACTGCCCCCACAAGCATGAGGAGGAATACATTGCTTATTTATTTTCCTGTGTGTGTAATGTTCTGAAGTCACATGACTAACCTTCAACATATCATATGGACAGGGGACATCTTGGTGTCCTTCTACATCAAAGGGTTCTGGGAAATTCAGGATTACTCTGAAACCCTCTGGCAGACGGATGGTGTGGTCACACTCACTCATGGGTGGGTAGGGACTCGGGTAGCCCGGACTGGTCAGAACCCCCGACAGCGAGGTCAACACCTGACTGTGGCATGGCACTGTATGGAAGACAATTAAAACCCCACTTAAACATAGGGATTTTGAGGCATGTTGTAGATATTTTGTCCAGTCCTCAGTGTTTGAAGTCCTTATATATTAATTTAAATACTGATCAAAAAGTCTTATAATGCACCTACAACTGCTTTTGGATTATAAAGTACTGGCTATGAAAAAGTGTCATTCGAGACATTTCCAGGCATCATAAACGATGGGGTTCATTTAGGTTTGCATTATTGCAAGAGTGCAGATGTTGTTACAGACAAAAACAAATGAGTATTGCAAAGAGGCTGAGTTGCTGTAATTCATATAATTAGTACAATCTGTAGGCAGATAATCATTTTTGCCTATTCATTGGATGATTTGTTTTGTCACCCTTTTTCCTCTGGCAAAGAATAATAATTTAAGGCACATCAACTGGTAATTGTGATTAATTACCTAGTGTCAGTACACTATTAGTGCCGCACACAGGTATCAATTTTTAATGCCACTATTGAAGTTGCTTTTCCCTTAGGAATCGACAGCAATTAACCCTGCCTTACACCAGCTGGCAGAGATCAACTACTTTATGCATCAGTATGCCTTTTCAGACTGAAATTAGTTATCACAGCCCAGCTATGATATAATAAAATCCAATCTAGAACACTATCAACAGTGTGCCCTGTGTGAAATGTCAGAAAATAGCTTTTTGAAGATTTGTTCTGCAGTACTGTGAAATATTGAGAATATATGAACTGATTTTTCTTCCACTAATTAGGGGTAGTTACAAGTTTACCACGCAGCAATCTGATGCTTCTCTCAAAGTCTGAAATTAGCAACATTTTGTATTTTAATCAGTTTTGTGAACACCTCAATACCACATCTACAGATTGCACTGACTGAAATATATAGCCATTATTTGATTACGTCATCACCAATGCTGTGGAGTTCAAATATGTTGAAGCCAAATGCATCAAACAGAAGGGAATACGCCTTACTGGAAATTGCTTTGCTTTTTTCTCAATAGCTGTTGTGTCTGGTAGTGATCAGCAGTGTATTTAGCTAGAGTATTTACATAGATCAATATACAGTCAAATGCTGTGTGCCAAGCCCTTAACACAGTACCTCACTATATAGCTTTTGACTCACTTTGATTGAGTTCAGGTAAACAAGCCTCTTGAGCTTTAGTGTGCATGGCTCTTACCTGTGCAGGATCTTTTGTTGTCATGGAGAAGGTATCCCTGTCTGCACGTGCAGTAATATCCACCGATGTAATTGTGGCAAAAATGATCACACACTCTCTCCCCATCTATCTTGGACAGACACTCATCAATGTCTGCTCGAGACAGAAAGGTTAGAAAATGAAAAACAAGAGAATAAAAATGCTGTCAACATACTTTAAATAGGGAAAGTGGAACTGTCTTTATCAGACTGCTATAAACCCTAAATGTGCCCAAACTCAATCAGATCATGTAATATTGATTCCTTTTTTACTTTGCATCTTTCTGGAGTGTGTGTCAACCACGGCTTTTAGATCATAAGCAGACACTAAATGAGTCTAATATGCCTGAAGACTTGCCCAGACAAAAATGTGCTGTCAATAAACAGAAACAATGATTGGATCTTGAAAGAACAATTTAAACAAAGGTGCTGCTGAATTTAAATCGGAAAAGTGTTAATTGCATGAAAACAGAAATAGTTTCGAGTCCGAATCAATTGCCTATTTTTAAACTTTAGAGTCATCAACATTTGAATCCCAGAAGTAACTGGAAGATTTAAAAAAAAGAAAGTCTGTAATGAAAATTGTGTTGGAAATGAATTCCACATTTTGTTTGAATGTAAGGAAAAACAGGAATGCAATGCAATGAAAAACAGGAAAATATATTTGTCAAACTACAATTTAAACTGCCAATCTATGTTCATATTAATTCTGTTATTACCTTTGGATAAGACCATAGTCTTAATTAAGTACCTTCTAGTAACGTATGTTGCACTTTATTCCATTGTGTGCAATAGTTTTGTCACTACTGTATTTGTGTGGTTTTAAAATCAGAATTTTAGAACATTACTTTATATACCTGTGATGATATAATCATGCTATTATTTCTTTAGAAACGCCACTAAACATTGCTCTGTGTGATTACAGACACAAAAATGTGTCTGCCTTCTGGCAACAAATGTCACTATCCTGCATCACCTTCTGAGGTGTAAAATGCTTGGAAGCCGGTGAATCGGCCCTCGTTAGAGTAGTCACTCCTAAAGACCACTGACATGAGGTTCCCGGCTGACAGGATGATGGTGTTCCTCGGGGTGCTTTCATAGTTCTTCTCTTCCTCACCGCAGAACTGCAAGGTTTCATTCCCCTCTGCCAAAACCTGGTTTGACAAGGTCAGAGACCTTTTACTGAGTAAGCTACAGACTCCAGCGCAGAATATGGAAGTTGGATTTTCTCCAACATGTACCTGAATGTAGTCATATTCACATTCGTTTGAGGGTTCCATACTGAAGTGGCTGAAGTAGAGTTTGACCCTGTGGCCATCTGGGACAGTGATGTTCCACACTATGTGCTGGTTGTCAGGGTATGGCTGGGGGAAGTTGGGGGAGGTGAAGCTGCCATATAACCCTGTCATTTCCACGCTCAGTGAGACATGAAAGAGGGAAAATAGGACAAAAACACAGCACCCACTGGGCAAAATTAGGTGTGATGGCAGCAGTTTCAAGGATTATTTTGCACAAATAAATGCTAAGTGACACTCACCTGGTCATGTTGGCTTAACAGTCCCCAGATAATTTGCGTGTTTTGGACTAGTTCACTCTCAGTGATCTGGGGGTAAATGAACCCAGCTGGCCGGGCAACATTTAGGTAAACAAAGTAAGACAGGCACATGATCAGTTTGTCATCGTTCTCCTCCTCCCTCAGTCACAGAAATCTATAAAATGAATGTCAGAATAATTATTCATTCTTCTTCCATTAAACTCATTGTCTTATTGTTTTATCACCTCAAATCAGCTTTTACAAGTGGGAAATGATTAGATGAATTTGACACACAACTGCAATTTTCCTTATAATTCATTGTGAACACAGAAAGGAAGATTGATGACTGATGGTACATCACTTGGTGTCCAAATCATCAAACAAAATTATTTTAAAAAAACCCATTTAGAACCTTTTTCTATAGTCTTCCTCACATTTTATTGATAAAAGTTATTGAGTTTTGTATTACAATTAACATGTAACTAAAACATGTTTAATCTTAAATTAAAATAATTAAATATATTCATAAAAATAGAGATCCCAAGTATCACACTTTAGTGCCCTATGAAACTTGTTTAGAGAGTGATGCTGATCAGACAAGAGTCATTAAGTCAGAGCTTGCTGTCATGATTGCTGAGCAGTAAAGCTGTTAAATAAAAGCCTCAGAAAAATAAATACATTTACCAGCCTGGTCCTTTTGTTTGCACAGAGGTCAGGAGGTAGAGGCTGGTTGGTGGTTCAATCCCTTGCTCCTCCTGCCCACATACGGAATTGTCCTTAGGCAAGACACTTAACCCCAGATTGCACGGCAGCTCTGTCGCCATCGGTGTGTGTGAATGAGAGCAAATTGTAAAGGGCTTTGCTGTTAAGGTAGAAAAGTGCTATAAAAATGCAGTCCATTTACCATAATTACTGTACATCATGAAAACAGTCATTGGTACACCAACAACAGTTCTCCGGTGAATGAAGCCAGATCACATTATGTTTTTCTTTTCTTTTTTACATGCCTGTGTCTGCACTGTGCCAAATGCTTTAAGGTCAGACTTCATTGTAAAGGCTTTTATCATGAGGGAATTCATGATGTCTGTTTTGATAGAATATGGATATTGGAATACAAATGTCATTCAGAAGTGATGGGCCTTTCAACCAGCAACAGTGGTACGATAAGTAAGGTTGTAATAACGAACCCCCATTTTCCCTAATGCTAAAGCACTAATGGCTAGTATTTGAAGTGAATTACAATAATTATCTACATAAACACCAATGTTAATTTCCTATTGCAAATGACCTCTTTGATGGTACTCTTTTTAAATGGTGCCGTAACCATTTCCTTTTCTCTGGATTGTGAGTTGGTGGGTTGTTGAGCTCAGTGCAGTCTGTACTGATGGCAGATGTTCTCCTTTTGGAAATCATCCAGCTGCCACTCAGAATCTGATGCTCCATGGAGATGCACAAATATACAGATTCACAAACGACACCCTGTGACACTAAACAAAGCATTTCTGGAAAATCTTAGGCTTAGCCTCCAATAAGCTGCATCACCCCTCACGTTAAACTGACTGACAAACTATTTATTTTTTACCCTCCAGTACCATCTGCACAATTGCTTTAAATGTATACCACCCAGTTTTACTCCTTGGGTACAGAGAGATCTTCTTTAAACTCCCTCATGAAAAAAATGTGCTGTTTTACAAACGGAATGACTGATCTCACCTTTTGGCCACGTTTTTTAGACTTACTGTAACTGCAGACTTGGTTGAATTGAATTGGGTCAGTGCCCTTGGATTTTTACCTATACATGTGTGCAAGGACATTATTGTGGGAGGAACACTGCAGCTTCCAGGGGCCGATAATGGTTCAAATCTTTTCTTTAGTTTGAAGGTGAAACGTAATTGTTAGGAATGTGGGTTTTGTGTTCATGTTTCCTTTTTAAGCCTGTTTTTGGTTCTGTGTTTCTCTGTTTAGTTAGTTCTTAGCCCTGTGATTCTTATTATTATTCATCCGCATCTTCAAGTTACTTAGTATCTGTCGTGTCTCGTATCTTAGTTCCTAGTTCGGTATCTTCGTTCTCAGTCCTGTACCTTAGTTCATGTCTTAGGTGTTCACTCCTGGTCTGTGTACTTCTGTGTTTTGCCCATGTCAAATCTGAGTCCTGTTTTATCTTAGCTTCAGTCTGTGTTCCTTATTCCTGTATTTTTTTAATCTGTTTGCTGGTGTCTGTTCTCCCTGTAATTCCTCTGCTTGCTTGGCCACTAAATACTTTGAGTTCCAGTGAATGTATGGTCTTGTGTTTTGCATCTGTGAGTTTCTCTCTGTTCCCCCCTGCTGGCCCCCATGCCGCCTGCTTGTCTCTGTTTTCCATGTCTCCATATCTCTCTGCCTGCCTCGTTAGCCCTGATCCCGGTCACCTGCGGTGCTCCTCCCTGCTCGTTTACCAGTGTATATATTGTCCTAAGTTGTCTTCAGTCCTTGTCATGTACTTGTGTCTAATGTTGAGTGTTCCTGCCTGTTCCTGCCTGTTCCTTTGTTTTGTGGATCCCCTCCTTGAATTTGGATTGTTTTCTCTGCCCTGTTCTGGATTTTACTCTGCCTTTGTTTGGACTTTTGTACCGAACTTCCATGTAAGCCTGTTTAAGTCGAGTTTGAGTTAAAGTCTTTTTGTTTGAACTGCATCCTCCTCTCTTGTAGGCATTTGGGTCCTCACCTCAGTCTGCACTCAGTGCACCCTTGACAGTAATACCCTTTTTAAAATTTCTTCTACTCATATTTGTATGTTGTATTTATCACTGTTTCATCGCTTCATGACTATGTTTTCCAAGGAAGGATAAAATCCTCTTGAAGACGTTTCATTCCCTCATCCAAGAAATTTCTTGGATGCAAGGAGCAACATCATGGATCCAAACCTCATCCAAGAGTTCTCTCTGCCTGTCCCGGCTCACCCTCAGACCCCTCTGTTGGACTTTCCCCAGGACACCCCTCTGACTCAGCCCTTCCCTCTGCAAATTCTATCTATAAGTATCTGTAAAATCAAGGGCGTCACAATGTGTTGAAAAGTGGTGGGGACATAGGCACTCAGATAGGGTGTGAAGAGACACTTAGCTCGCAAGCCATGATGATATGCGATATTAGTTTCTCGAGTATGAGATGAAAAGATTTTTAAACAGTGTTTTAAAGATATCCGAGATGTATGAGCGGAGGGTCAGGGGAGGCCTCCCCCTGGAAATTTTGATCATTAAATCCTTAATTTCCTGCCTTCTGCAGAAAGTTTCTGCTCCTATAATATAAGGTGAAAATGTTTTTATGTAAAAGGAATTCAGGTGGCAAGTGACATGTAATAGAAGATGCACTGCAGCTCTCAGGCATTCTGTGTTGCTATCAGATATGTTTCTCCTGTAGATATACTTTTCTCATGTAATATCATCCTTGCTGAGGCAACACATATGTAGGCATGGTTTAGTCTTTAGTTTTTTTTTTTTTTTTTGTCATGTTTAAAGGGACAGAATGGGAAAACTTGGTCGAAAAGAAACTGTCAAGAAGAGTTAAAGTTACTGATTGCTATTTGCACATTTTTGGGTTATTTTATAATCCGTAGCTTGTTATTTTTTTTTGCTTAAGATACTTTTTTTTTGGACAAAGCACATTTGTTTCTTCTCTATTTTAAATGAATTGCATGCTTAATGTACAAATAAACCTTTCTAAAAGCATTTTCATTTGTTATTTAACTACTAGCTATATTTCAGAATGTTTAAAAAAACCAAAAACAAATTATGCTTTAAGAAAGTGGTGGGACATGTCCCCAGCATTCTCAAGGAAACCTATGTGTAAAATAAACCTTGTTATCATTTACTTGCCTGGCTCTGTTTTCTGTCTGCACTTGGGTTCAAGATTATTGTGCTGCAATAGCAAGCATTCAATCATTTGAAAGTTTTAAGAACTACTTACTGTAACCTTTACATTTTCTTTTTCATGTTGAATAGCCACAGGTGCCTGGTCAGGCACGAGGCATTAAATGGTTTTCTAGGATAACTATTGAATACTGTCACCACATCAGTTAAAACACTCCACTCTTCCACTTATTAGTTATTCTGCTTGAAGTATACAACCGCTAACAGTAAGCAAATCTCCACATCTGCATAATGGCTAGATAAACACACTCTAGCAAATTAAAACTTTACTTTTCAAATATGTGACAGCTTCTCTCATTTATTCTATTAGCAGCAACTTAAGAACTGCAAATAAATGCAGCATTTATTGTATTTTAGAGGGTTATGACTACACACTTCTCTAAATGGATGGCTATGTTTTTATTTAAACTAATAATAAACTGGTAGGAACCGCATACTAAACGTTGGTAGCCTTCATAAAACAGATACTAAAACATACAATTACTAGCAAAAGGATTTGGCACTTACAGTTACTCGCACACACAACGGCTTCTTAAACCTCCATTATGAACAGTCTCTGTAACTGCAGAAACTGAGCTACTAAAAGTCTAACTCCCCTGCTCATTGAACACCTGCTTATTACTATCTCACAAAGCTACTTCAGTGAACTAACAGTCTCAGAATGGTGAAGTTCATATCAGAAAGTCTAGGAGCCTTTTCCACATGTGATGTGTTGCATGTTTTATAAAAGACTGTAAAACATTTGTTGTCATGAAATGGATCTTTATGTTGAGGTATGAGGTTTATCACAACATTATCTCTCTAAGACAATTCAGTGATAGCTTTCTGGTTAATCAAAATGTGGTTTGTCCAGCAAAGACTGAAAAGTACATGTAAAACACTCACTGCAGAGTTGTAAGTTTTTCCTTTGCTGAGGGTAATTCTACTGTCGAAATGTCATTTTAGTGATTGGCACTCAAATGCCATAGTTGTAGTAATTAGAAATTGCAAGACAGTCCATCCTTCATAATGTACTGCTTGTTTGTTTTATTGACAGGACACAAAAGGGTGGGTAAAGGACTGTTGCACTGCAGCCTGTTCTAAAACAGAAAAAGTAACTCTAACAATGGTGGCCCTGGGAGTTCAACACACTTAAGAAAAACTTGCAAATAGACAAAAAACAAGCAAATTAAGAAAACATCTTCACCAATTTGACAATGTCATGGAAATATTATATTTCCCAGTGCAGAATTGAACAAATACAAAACAAACCATTCTCTAAAACAAAAAACAAACAAATTAAGAAACCATCTTCACCAATTTGACAACAAATGCAGCAAGATTATTTGGAGCATGTGTTCTAAATGCATTTAGAACACATGCTCCAAATAAGGACATCACAACTAAATACATAAACGTGTTGCTCTCAAGGCCACAGTACATATTGCTCTAAAATGCCTCTAAAATGGCTACAGCTACTGACACCAGCACCTTTTACATTGCAGACATTTTGTAGCTGCACAGCTTTACAACTTTTTCACACCCCAAGGTCATACCTTAAGGTGTAAAAACCCTTTTTATTATTGCAAGCTGGACTGGAGGCAGTATTCAATAATACAAATCTGTGAATTTTTGCATAGCAACAATTTAAACGAAAAATTTCCAGTCAGGTTTCAGAATACATCATGGTACAGAGACAGCACTGGTAAAAAAAAATCTCTAATGATCTTTTAACTGCATCAGATAAGGGACTAGTCTCTGTATTGGTCTTGTTAGATCTAAGTGCTGCATTTGATACAGTTGACCACCATATCTTATTACAGACTTGAACACTTAATTGCCATCACAGGAACTGCTTTAAGCTGGATTAAATCTTACTTTTTAGATCACATCCACTTTGTACATGTAAACAATGAGTCTTCTCTGAACAGCAAAGTTACCTATGGAGTTCTGCAAGGTTCAGTCCTTGGATACTGTTTTATTCACATTACATATGCTTCCACTAGGTAATACCATTGGGAATCACAGTTTAAATTTCCATTGTTATGCTGATGATACTCAGCTATACCTCTCTATCAAACCTGACAAAAACAACCAGTTAGCTAGGCTTCAAACATGGATTAAGGATGTGAAGACCTGGATGTCTTACAATTTCTCGAAGCTGAACTCTGGAAAAACTGAAGTTGTAGTACTTGGACCCAAACACCTCCAAGACACATTGTCTGCAGACAAAGTTGCTTTGGATGGCATTGCCATGGACTCCAGCACCACCATGAGGAATGTGGGAGTTATTTTTGATCAAGACATGTCTTTTAACTCACACATAAAGCAAACTACAGCCTATTGTAACCTTTGCAATATTGCGATCAGAAATCAGAGACCTTGTGCATCGAGATGATGCAGAGAAACTTGTCCATACATTTTTAACTACGTGCTTCAGGCTGCTCAATAAAATCTCTTAAGTCTCTCCAGCTAATACAAAATGCTGCTCACATACTGACTAGAACCATTAGGAGAGATCATATCACACCTCTTTTGGCTACTTTGCACTGGCTCCAGGTAAAATCAAGAATTGATTTTAATATTCTTCTTCTTACATGCAAAGCCCTTAATGGTCAGGCACCATCTTATTTGAAAGAGCTCCTTACAGCATACTGTCCCACTAGAACACAGAGCTCCCAAAATGCAGGGCTACTTGTAGTGCCTAGGGTCTCTAGATGTAGAGTGGGAACCACAGCCTTAAGCCATCAGACACCTTGGCTATGTAATCAGACCCCTGTTTGGGGTTGGGAAGCAACCAGCATTTCCATATTTAAGAGTAAGTTAAAAACTTATATTTTTAGATGGCTTCTCTTTATTTTGTGAGAAGGCTTAGGGCCAAGGAATTTTATGAATTTTTATAAAATTTTTAATTATTATTTCTTATTTATTGTTTAATTATGTATTTTATTGTTTTTAAATGTGTGTATTTTGTTATGGGCTCTCAGCTTTTTTCGTCCAATGCTGCAATTTTTATGTATCTCTGTTTTCTGTAAAGTGTAGTGGGACCACGCTGGTGATTTTACACTTTAAATAAATCTGACTTGACTTAGATCCAATTTTAAGGTAGAATAGCACAGTTAACACATTAAAGCTTACATTTGAAGTCTGAATGCTGGGAAATATTTGAGGGCACTGAAGCAATATTATATTGAAATATAAAAAATACTAAAAGATGCATTATATTTTAAAATTAAAGGTTGTTAAGGCAAATTTCCCTTGTGGAAAGCAGTCTTTTAAGTTTTTCCTTGGAGGATAGAGGATAATTCTACTTTGTAAATGTAATTTCAGTGACTGGCACTGAAATGATATAGCTGTAGTAATTACAAATTGCAAGACAGTGTATCGTTCAGAATGTATAGCTGGTTTGTTTGTTTGACTGGACACAAAAATATTTATGGTGGGTAGAGGATTATTATCTGCACTGCAGCCTGTTAGAAAACAGAAAAAGTAATCGTAACTACAGTGGCCCTGATAGCCCAACACAATTCAGCTTATGAACACACATGCAAGTAGACAAAAAACAAGCAAATAAAGAAAACATCTTCACCAATTTCACGACATGTGCAGCATTTAGAAAACATGCTGCTAATACAGATAATACAATAAAATACACAAACATGCTGCAAATACAGAAAATACAATAAATACATAAACACGTTGCTCTCAGGGCCACCATACATATACCTCCAAAATGCCCACAGTTACTGACACCAGCACCTTTTCCACTGCATGCACTTAGTAACTACTCAGCTTTACAACCTTTTCACACCCCAAGGTCAGCCCTTAAGGTGTAAAAACCTTTCGTTTTATTGTTGCTAGTTGGACTGGAGGCAGTATTCAATTGTAATGCAATTTTAAGGGAGAATAGCACAATTAACATATTAAGCATTAATTCTAAGTCCTAATAGGCAGCAGTGAAATATTATCATTATATTGACATTTTAAAAAAATGAATAAGAGATTCAGTATGTTTTAAAAATGAAATACAAGGAATCAAACACCAGAACAGACAGAACCTATTGTCGACTCAAAGTTTTATGGATGCACCAAAATTAAAATTCTTGGCTGAAGCCAAACATAATGAAAATTAAAGCTGCAAGCAGCGATGGGCGGGCCCTCGCACATGTGGCACGTCGGGGTGTGAGCAAGTCGCGTTGCCTATTGTGGACCCCTGCCTGTGCAGCTCTGAATTTGCTACGCGCTTCAGACGTTGCATGAAGGTTTTGTACCTCACTTCCTGTTGCCAGCAGGTGGCGCTATGACTGTGGGTGAATGTCGGCATGTACATGTGTTCAGGGCGGGACTCTTATTAAACATGTAAAATTTCGTGCAGATCTGAGCATGTACACTGAAGTTACAAGCACTTCCTGTTTCATGGCGATGAGTTGATCTTTGACGCCACGCCATGGACACACCCATTGACGAAAACGCGCAGATAGCACAACTTTTCATCGTCAATGCCTTTAGAAGGCACAGCAGAAATTTGAAGTCGATCCGCCTAACTCCCTAGGAGGAGTTCGTTAAAGTACGGAGTGAGTAAATCGTCCAAAAATGGCCATAAAATTCAAAATGGCCAACTTCCTGTTGCGTTTAGGGCATCGCTCCAAGAGGCTTTTTGGTACGTCTGGACATGATAGATGTACCACAGAAATTTCGTACATGTAGGTCAAACGTGCGGCGGGGGCTGCTTCGTTAAATTTCACTTCCTGTTGCCAGCAGGTGGCGCTATGACTGTGGGTGAATGTCGGCATGCAGATTTGTTCAGGGCGGGACTCTTGTCAAACATGCAAAATTTCGTGCAGATCTTAGCATGTACACTGAAGTTAGAACAACTTCCTGTTTCATGGCGAATCATTGATGCCACGGACACGCCCATCGACAAAAACGCGCAGATAGCACAACTTTTCATCGTCAATGCCTTTAGAAGGCACAGCAGAAATTTGACGTCGATTCGCCTAACTCCCTAGGAGGAGTTTGTTAAAGTATGGAGTGTGTAAATCGTCCCAAAATGGCCGCCAAAATCAAAATGGCGGACTTCCTGTCGAGTTTAGGGTATGGGTTCAAGAGGCTTTTTTGTGCGTCTGGACATGCCAGATGTACCACAGAAATTTCGTACATGTAGGTCAAACGTGGTCTGGGGGCTGCTCCGTTAGAGGTCACTTCCTGTCGCCAGCAGGTGGCGCTATGACAGTGGTTAAATGTCGGCATGTACTTGTTTTCAGGGCGGGACTCTTGTCAAGCGTGTAAAATTTCGTGCAGATCTGAGCATGTACAATGAAGTTACACCAACTTCCTGTTTCATGGCGAATCATCAACGCCACGGACACGCCCATCGACGAAAACGCGCAGATAGCACAACTTTTCATCGTCAATGCCTTTAGAAGGCACAGCAGAAATTTGAAGTTGATCCGACTAAATCCCTAGGAGGAGTTTGTTAAAGTACGGAGTGTGTGAATCGTCCCAAAATGGCTGCCAAATTCAAAATGGCGGACTTCCTGTCGAGTTTAGGGTATGGGTTCAAGAGGCTTTTTTGTGCGTCTTGATACGATACATGTCCCCACCAAATTTCGTGCATGTAGGTCGAACGTGGACGAGGGGCTAATTTTTTCTAATTTTCTAGGTGGCGTTAGCGAGCCATTTTGCCCCGGCCATCCGCGAAACCCACAAAATACGAAATCAAATACCAAGCACATATACATTTTTGCATTTCTTTTTTTAACCATTGCATAAATCAAATAATCAAAATGTGCTTATTTACTCAATGTTTCTAATAGGATTAGGAGAGACAATGGTGGGTGGGTTTGAGGTCCGAGAGGGCCCAGTAAAGTAAAGTTTACTTTAATGGACATGTACTATGTTTTATACTTTCTGTGAATATAATCAAATTAATCTTATTTCCCAACTGTATAGACACCTTATTTTGAAAATTGGACGTTGTCAAATGTGCATCCTCGTGCATTCATTAAGTCCGATCCAATTTGATAAATAATGTTGTATGTTGTTCTCATGTGGTGTGACATGAAGACTTCATAGCCTCTCTTCAGGTAGGACTCTTATACTGCAACATTTGTCTTTGGAAAGAGAGAAAATGACAGAATAAAGCCATTAACCTGCCTGCTTGCACTGGTCAGTTTCAGTGGATTTACCATAAAGGCTTGAAGTCATGTGCACTCCAAATTTAGGCGCCTTCTCAGAAACGAGTGACAGAAACACTCAAAGCGGGTCAGACCGTTTGTTACCTTTTTTTTTTTTTGAAGTCAGCCTCAGATGGAGTGGATGTGCTTGGACACAATTCAGCAGGACAGTGTCTGCAATTGGTGATTTTTGCATCTTTAAACACTTTAAAATTCTTCTACATTGCTGACATGTCAACGTAATTGTTCTGTAAAATTTATTCAGTCTTTTGACTTATTAGGCCGAACACCGAAGTGTAGCAATGTTTTTTTTCTATTTTTGGCCGATTAATGTTCCTAGAAAGTTTGTAGATAGTTGTATGTACCTGATTTTCTGTCCCATATCAAGGGAATATTATGAAGTGGATTTTCCCCTTAAAGAAGTGTTACCCAGAGAAGACATTAAAACACATTAAGAGCTTTAACTGTTAGTTTGTTAGTTTTAACTTGATTAGATAAAATTTTTGATGCAGCATTGGAGAGTTTGCTTTTGAACCTGCATTTGCCAGAATTGGAATATGAAAAGCTTCATGTAGATATGTCCTGTGTTGAAGAGATTAAATGTGACTTAAATCATGCAACTCTGAATCCCACCCTTAAAGCACAAACATTCATTATTAAGGTTTCAGGATACATGTGAATATTGGGGCAAATATTGTACATGTACGTCATGAACAAAACACATTTGCAAGACACTGAGTAAGCTCAGTGGTGTGTTTGTGCATGTACTGTAGATAATTTGCTCACACACACAGAGCTGAGCATGCACTCAAAACGTGTAGAGACACAAGGCACAGGCCGCTTTGATTTCGGCATGATCAAATCTTGTCCATGTGCGTGAGACAGACGCCGTCCTCACAGCACTGCTTCACCTGCTTGCTGTACCATGCAGTAATGAAGTGCTTCCTTATAGGAAGTCAGTCAGTCATTAAATAAAGACTGAGGCCAACTGAGATCAACTGAAAAGACAAAAAGACAGGGACTGTTTGTATCTGGAGGGCCAACAAAAGGCGGTGATGGAGATGCAGGGAGAGAAAGCTTCAAAACAATGTCATATCCGACGCTGGAAGGAGGCAAAGAGAGGAAAGTTTCTTTCTCTCTGAACAGCTAGGAACATGTAATACTACCAGACATGCTAGTACACTTCATGAATGTGTTTAATCTCACTATGACATCCCTCTGCCATCTTTATCCTCATTCTCATCCTCTTTCTCCTTTCCACCGGCTGCAATCACAGCAGTCTCAACCACCCACATGCTGTAAACTGTAATTAAGGACTTGAATAAGTGGGGATGTGTCAGTGGAGCTGAACATGGAGAAACAATGTAGTGTTAATCCACTGTAATTTGCTCGTCCACTGTAGTCATGCAGAAATGATAGATATAGGATTCCACAGCACACTACCTGCTGCAAATAACAGACAGTTAAAAGCAGCACTAGCCAAGTTGTATTTTATTATCAGATACTCATTCACTCATTTGTCAATGTCTGATTTCAATTCAGTTAAATTAACACATTTCAACAGAGAAATGTTGCCGGCAGAAATATGTAATTCACAGAATAGAGAAAATGGGTTTCACATGTTGTTGCTTCTGGCTGTTCTGGGGACTCACCCTGTTTTTGCCTTGACTTGAGTCTCCAGGCAAGATGTTCCTGAGCTAAAGAAACAAAATTGATTGAATGCTGTCAATATATATTAACATTTCTCTTTGTTCCGCGGGAAGCAGCCGGTTCAGAGTTGCCACTAACATTGCCATTGTTCTTTCTCATTGTGCATGGGTGGAGAGAATACACTAAATGGGACAAAACAAAAACACAGCTTGAAATGTTTCATAGGGATTTCCTGCATGTTGTTTGACCACAAAGAGCTTTCTTTAGGGGTAGTTTCAGAAAAATGACATAAGTAAACTTTAAGAATGTACATACATGCAAATGAATGCAAAAAATAAATGCTGTTGGTGCTGTTTTGTCACTAATCAAAGAGAATACACAAGGCAAAAATCAGGCCAAATAATCTGATAAAGTGATATTAAATTTGAAAAATATGAGGGTTTTAGATAATTGAAAACTGTCAAACTTTACAAATATTAAATCTTAATGTAGCCAGTTAGAAATTGTTCTTCAGGATGGACTGAACAAAGCTTCTTCAAAAAAAATGTTTTACAGCTGATTAAAATCTGACTAACATATCAAACATTGGCTTGGTTTTTCCCCATCATATTAACTGAATTGTTGAACTGACTAATGTGTTCATCAACACTGTTGATGAAAATTGTGTTTACAGAATACACTCAGACGTTCTAGTTATTTTCATAGCTCGTAGCTCGTAACAAGACAAAATCTACAGCTCGATGGTGGTGCATGCTGGTGAATGCTACACATTTGTGTACTTTAAAGTAAATGTGGTAAATGTTGTTATTGAATGGAGGGGAATGTTTTGATGCTTTGATGTAAAAACAAATTGGGTTAAACTCAACAGATTTCACAGACTCACTGTCCTAATACACTTGTATTAATAAACAAATGTCTGGGAGAAAATATTTAAAGATGAACCATTTATTATCTTGAAATCATTTGGGTTGTATTGTTTCACTTAAGGATCATTGCAATGAGTGCATATATTTTTAACAGAGCCTTGGTGCATTTGTTACAAAGTGTCCCAAATGCTAAACCCACATGTTCAGTGTATAATTTATTGTTCACCCTGGTTCCCAGCTTCCCCTGATGCTAATGATCAAGAATGGCCCCTGATGAATTGATGTTGAGCCTTTTTGTGCTGGATTTCACTCCTGACGTCAAGCCCATTACTCTTTCAATTTGGCCCGACATGGCTCTTTTTCACAGATAACAAATATGGTCATTTCCTTGCTAATTCGAACAGGCCTCAGCTTTAGCAATTCAGTGGACTGCCATAAGGCAGTAAAGCATTCAGTGACGTTGGTGCGAACAAACAATGATGAGAAATGGCACACAGGTGCTGCTCTCGCCCCACAGTCCGTTCCTTCATTATGGCGCCTCAATGTCACCACGCTTTTTCCCTCATTGTGTTTGAAACTGAGGTCTTTTACCAAACTATTGAATTACAATGTAGGCAAAGAGAGAACTTTTAACTCACAAACAAAACTTGCTCACCCAATATGACTTTCACAAGTCAGAAAATGTCTCAAAGAAAAAATTACTCACCTGTATTAAGTTCTTAGTACAACTGCAAGTTATTATGTATTAACAACATAATACATCTACTCAACAAGAACATACCCATATCACTGTTGTGAAATTATATAATAGTGCTGACAGGCCATGACTCAATAACTCCCATAGGGATATTAATGGGGGGTCATTTCTTGTATAACTGATTAAACAGTTTCGGGTCTGTTAGGCTTGAGAAAAATGATGGTCAGCCTGAACATTAAACATGGATTTCCAATATGACTGATGGCACGTCTTTCATTGGCAGCAGCATGTACTTCACATGCCATTTATAAACAAAAACCATCACTGTCACCCATCATGCTGTGGTAACATTTAGGATCTGATTAACTCACATCACGTTTTTTTTTCTCTGCTAGACATTTTAACATAGGGGGGATTGCGTGTTGTTAGAGCAACTGCAATCAGGTGTATTGTCATCCCAAAAGGGCCCAATTGTCCTGAAAATAGTCATAAGCAGCACTACATACTGGGAGAAAATAACATTACTTGAGATCCTCATCTGCTGCTGTGGCAACAAATCTATTACAGGTGCAAAGGCTGAGCCAAAAAAGAAAGGCTTGGTAGCTAATCACAGGAGTGTCACCCTTGTGATTAGAGACCTATATTGTACACATCATACAGGACACTGCAGTGCATAAACAAGACAGTCAGTATCATTGGATGGCGCTTTCTTCCCTTCCTGCAGTCCTATTCTTGTAATGACACTATCATCATGAGTGGTTCCTGGTCATGAGTCCGACACTCAGTGTCAAACTAATGAACTGTAGCGGTATCTCTTATCACTTTATCATGATGGATCACATTTACTTTGATAGATATTTAGTCACTATAATACATACAATCAGCAAAAGAAGGTTATAGATAGTGTCTATATGACAGTGAATATGAGTGTTTCTGTCTTTAAGCACAAATGGTAATTTACATCTAATCAGCTACCCTCATCATAAGATGTACAACTACTGAATATAACTATTAAAGTGAAGAGTATTTTTCTAACTTTGACAATTTTTCAGCAATTTTAACCCCAGTGGAAAATAGTCTTGAGGCTCACAGCGTGCTGAAGGATTTGAAATTTGATCTGCACCACCTTGAGACATATAGACACCAATAATTTGCTTGGACAACACCTTCTCACAGGAGTCAAAAAGTGATGAGTTGTCAGTGTGAGAGTCATTCAGTTGGTCAATGAAGCACAAAACAATTAATCTTTACATGTTTTGCATTGTCACCAAAAATACAACAACCTCCCCACTGTAATGCCTCTGCACCAATGCTTATACAATACACGTCTGCCTTGTTGTGGTTTGTGGGTAAAATATTTAGAGGAAAAACATGCAAAAAACTGTTTCTATGCAACATTTTACATATGGCACTGTTAAAACTGGGATCCAATCCAATCAAGTCAGGGATATAAAATGATCCCATTGTTTTGTAGGTTTGGCAAGTGAAAAATTGCCCTTACCTGCGAATCTGAATACAACCTACTGAGCGATTTTAGGTTGATTTGCCATCTAAATTGTTATTGCCCTCTAGGCTTAAATTAGGGAGGGTGAATATCCTAAACGGTATATAGGGTGTGGCAGATACAAAGCAGTATGTCTTAAATGGACTATTACTACTTTAAATCGGTGTGCAATTGTTTAGATAATAAGATCATGGATTGGTTAGATACACATTAGAGTATGCTGTAAGCAAATAGTCAATTGCATTTACTGTGTTTAGCCATGCTGGCAACTTTTGGATGGATTGCCATGAAATATTTTACAGACATTCATGGTCCCCAGGGAATGAATACTCTTGACTTTGGTGATCCCCTGACTTTTTCTCTAATGCCACCATTGTTAAAGAATATTCTTTGGGGGCTTAATTGTTACAAGGAAAGCTAAGACAGGTCTTAGAGTCATTGGTTGACCCCACAAGTGTCCACTGACCTTCCAGCTCTAGTTATTTCACACATGTAAATATTCGTTAGGGAGACGAGAGTTAAATATCCAGTGTGTAATATTTCTGAGAATTTATTGACAGAAATACAACATAAGATCTATAACTATGTATTCAGTGGTGTATAATGATCCTACATAATGAACCGTTATGTTTCTATTACCTTAGGGCCTGTGCCTGTGCAAAGCGTTTTTTATAACAGCTGAAAACGCTCTTCTGAAAATGCCTAGCTGGGAGTGGTAGGTTGCTCTTTGGAGGTGTGATGCATAATGTCTGTGGAGGTGATGTGCTGCAAGTAGGCTGTATTTTACTGAATGTAAAAATGTCACCTCAAATTAGGGTAGGCCCTTGCTTGGCATGAAGAGAAGGCTGAAACATGTAGAGCGAGGTGACAGACTCGCTGTATGTGGGTCCATGAGATTTTTCGGGCAAGGTGATAACTCTATGTGGGTAGGCACATAATTTCGTTCAAGAGCTGAGATGGCTCGGTGTGGTGTTTGTCCCACCCCACCTGTCCTGTGCTTGGATGGCTGGGTAAAAAATGACAGTGATGAGTGCCGAGTTTTTCCCAAAGTTTAACATTTTTCAAGTCTCTGCGACTGAAAAAAAACCCCGCTCAGCACTCACTACCCAGCGCTGAAATTACTCTCAGCACCTCGTCACACTGCCGGCGTTTTTACCATATTGTAAAAACGCGGCACTCCCATTGTAATGAATTGAAGAAAGACACTAGCCTCTGTAAAAAATGCTTTGGTGGACACAGGCCCTTAGAATGAGCTATTTCTATCTACTTAACCGCGTGGACGTCGCCATGTTACATCACCATGTTTCAAAAGTAGCCGAAAACTAGCAGCTCTACAGAGCGCGTCCAGGCTTTGGCTTTGCATGAACATAAATGCATCTTATGTTCCTTTGACAATCAGCTGATTGTAGCCTACAGCTGGACCTCAGAAAAGCCAGCTAAACTTTTACTGCTGTTGTGTTTTTCAGATTTTGAAAAAGGAGAGGCTGGGTCCAATGAAAATTAACAAGAAGATTTAATTAAAAACAGCTGAATAAAAAATGCCATTACAGCACAAACAAAAAACAAAAACACTATAGTGGACTGGAAAGTTGTTCTTTTCAGATTTACAGTTTACAGTCCCAATTCTCACAAAATGAGTTGTTTATCCTCCAGGTATGTGGGCGTGTCCTTTTTCCTCCACATGACTTAGAGTCCATAGTTATTGGCCGTTTGGTTGGTTTCTTCGTCACCCAACTAGGAAGGGTGTACCATTATTTTATTCATTACTTTTGGACAGACAGAAGAGCGCCGATCCCAGATGTGAAACCCCCCTTCAATCTACAGGAATAAACAATCTTTTGCTCTAAAATAATCATAGAGAACAACAGGACTTGTCTACAAAATGGTTGACACTCTATCTTAAGTGTCAATGAAACAGTTAAAACAAAACAGTCCTTCTGGCACTAAACAAAGAGGTGTCAGTTTTCTTCAAATTACAAAGAGGATACAAACAGTGGTTTAATCTAGGGAAGTCCCTATCAGGTCTTTTTGCCCTCGAGTACGAGTCTGAGTCATTTGATTTTGAGTATCTACCGATTCCGAGTCCCGATCCGATACGTCTATAATACTTAAAAAAAGAATGAAGAAGAGTGAAATAAACAGTTAAAATAAACATTTAATTCACCTTATTTTAGTGTCGTCTGTCTTCTATGTTTTTAGAAGACAGAGGACACTGAAATACCTTTGGTAAGAAATATTAGCTTTGTTGTAACTTTTTAAACTCTACACGGCCCTAGAAAAAATATTTAGTTGGATTGTAATTTCAATTGTGTCTTGGTCTTGCAACATTCATGAGATTAGCTGATTATTATTGGAAATAAAACTGTACAGCATGGATGTTCAGATCAGCCAGCTAAACTTCACATTTTACTGCCCTGGTAGAAAACACTGCTAACAGCGTTATGATAACAACAAGACCGTATGGAGAGAAGCCTTGATCCTCACCCAACAATGCCTTTGGAAACTTCATGTATTATGTGGTTTGTAATGGATTTGTGGTCATAAACAGTGAGCCTTACATTTTCCTGCTATCTGTGAGTGGTCATACTTGCACTAGATATGAGATATTTTTGAGATGTTTTTTGCTTTGGTATGTTAGTGCAAATGCATGATAACAGTACAGTAAAATAATGTATTACAGGAGTATGCCACATCATATAACACTTCATTTATTGATGTCGCAACCCTCACCAATAGATGTCACTGAAACTTATACACTTAACGTTTAAGGTAAAGACAGTGGCTCAGGTGTCAGGCTAGCAGACAATGAGTGTTCTCTGGGAATCTGGCAAGGTTGAGTCTTACAAGAATGTTTACAAGAATTTACTGGCTCTACAGATTACAGTACAACTCATGGACTGTTTGTAGACTCCAATATGACGTAGTATTGGAGTCTAAACGTCAGATAGATTTGTTGTTCTAGGTGAAGGCCAGCTAAAGATGGCCTAAGAAGGAGAACATACATGCACTAGGGGGAAGACAAAAACATAAAATGGAGCAAAAGATGTTATCCTTAAAATTTGGTGTTGGCATTCATTGTGTTCACATTATGTATGCTGGCACTGGATCTCCTTGGCTGCGCACAATAAACCATGCCATGTTAAGTCTTTATCAGTCTGAAAATTCTTCACACGTGAACCTGGCTCATAATAATAACAACCATAGCGGTTAACATTTTTGTTTTTTAGTAACTATCAGATGGATTCTCATGAACTTTGATTGACATACATATCCCTCTCAGGATAAACTCTAATGACTTTGATGATCTTTCACCTCTTCATCGAGCATCATCAATATTTTATTTGTTTAGTGCTAATTAGCAAATATTAGCACGCTAACAAGCTAAACTACGATGGCAACAATGAAAAACCTTATACCTGCTTACTATTCAATGTATGTGGAATGTTTGCATGCAGATTAACGTTTAGCTCAAAGCACAATTGTGCCTGTGTACAGCATAACAAGACTGCCAGCATTGCTGTGGTTGTTTAGTCTTGTTTCAGCATAGTCTTTGGGGATAATATAGGCAAACCTTTTTCAGTTTTTATTTTATTTTACTGGTAGTCCTAATTACACTGTGGAGGCAGTTGTCATCGTCAGAGTGCACTAATAAGCCCTAGTTTGAGACAACATTTATTAAACTGATGAGACTGCTACTTTTTGCTACAGTAAATGTAACTTGCGGTTTGCATCCTACATCACATTAAGCTCATTGTTAATGAAATCCTTGAAACCCTGTGTTTTCCTTTCACACCACAGACCTGCCCAGCTTCCCAAAGTAGTGACATTCACAATGAAAAGGGTCACTATAGTGACCGGCGTGCTGCATCCCTTCCTCATGCTGGTGACAGCTCATTTTCTGTGCCATGGCTTTAGCACTAAAAGAGCAGAGGGCCTTGTAATGATCAGCTTTTAGTGCTGGCACTGAGCGGCTGAATAAGCCATCAGGCATCATTAGGCCCTGCTGGGGAAAACAATCTCTCCATTCCCATCGGTGCTTCCAAACAGGAGAACTCTTTGAGAGAAATACATCACAGACACTTATACTAGGCTGTGTTTTGTGTGTGCTGGAATATTTTGTTCAGTTGCAATGGTCGGTTTACCTGTTAACACCTATAAACCTTTACTCATGATAAAATCTTTATTAAAAAAAGAGAAGTGGCGACTGATCAACGGCAGTCGTGGATTCATAATACTTTCAAACGAACAGAGAAAAAAGTTTTCTCTGAAAAAGGTATTAATGATCTCTCAACGTGACACAAACCTACTGCATACACAGACTGACAGGTCTATTATTCCTACTTGGCATGTACTTTCCCTTGCACATTTCTGAAAATGGTTATTTTTATATTTATTTTACTTCAAAATGCCTCAGCTAGTCAACCATACTGCATTTGTTCAGTGCCCTGGATACAAGCTATCTAAAATGTCACCACTAAACAAATTGAGCCAGGCTGACAGAGATGAATAAGGCTGCTGTAGGCGCTGTGTCCAGAGTCACTGGGTTAATAAAGTACAAGTAGATGTATACGGACTGCATATGAGTTCCATCTCCACTTTTCACACAAAACATGTACACCCACTGTATAATATATCAAATAAAAATTACGGAAGGGAATGATGAGTACGTTTGTTTACTTTTTCTAAGCTAAGATGTAAAATCAATACAGTATTTCCAATTTACTCTGGTACACATCGAATCAGTACATGTTCTGAATGCACACCAATATTAACACTACGTCAGCTGCAGTAACATGAATATTTAAAACATTTATTTCAAAGATCATTTGAGTCCCTTTTATGTAATCCAACTTTTTTCAGCATAATGTAACTTGTCGTCGATTGTGTTTGGTGAACACAGACAACCTTTTCTTTCAGCGAGGAATTGCCCACAACCTGCCTGTTCGCACCTTTCCTCAGAAGCATTAGCCGAGAGCTGGGTGTTAATTTGGCCTGTCCTGACCGATCGAGGCCAGGTCAGTGAACCTTTTGATGTTAACCGGTTCAAAATGTTCACTAGAAAATGAGTTCTGACACATCTGTAAAACACAGAGCCAAACACAATGATCATGTAGCGTTCAGTGAGGCTGACATGGCTTAAAGTGAAGGTAAAATGATTAAGTATAATATGTATTAGCAGGTAACATCTTTTTAAAAAGTAGCACATTGAGTAAATTAACAGAATAATACTGCAAATTCTTTTGAGACACAGTATGTGTAGTGTCAATAAATATTCAAATCTGCTCACAGAAATAATCCACAGTGAAAACATCATGGGCAGATGAAATCCCTTCACTCCTTCTAAGTCTGGCTGTTTTCTGCCAGGCCAGCTGCTCAAATATCAAATTAGAAAATGAAAAGACTCCTTGCCAGTGATAGGAACTTTTCCACTAACATACCGTTGACACTGCATCAATTGAATTTTGTCCACTAGGGGGCAGAAAAAAACAAACCAAACAAAAAACAAAAGCTGGCAGACATACAGCCCAGGCAATGCATCTTGTAAAATTGATATGGCTGACATTATTAGCCAACAATGGCATATTAAACAACCAGGAGAAACAAAGCAACATTAATGTTCATTTGGAGTTTCTGGCCACCTGAAAAACATACTCCTGATCGCTCTGTTTTGGTCTCCATTAACTCCTGAGGAAAATACTTAACTAAATGACTATATTCCACTTTCTTCACTGGCTAAATTGGTCTGCTATTTGGTACTGGGCAGTTAGTATACAGTGGGTGTGGAGCTTGTTTGCGGAAAAGAGCTGCCTGCTGTTGCTGCAAAACCCTGTTTGCAGCAACAGCAGGCAGCTCTTTGTGTGAGAATGAACTATGCAGAAAACGTGTGTGCCCTCAAACCAAAACAATGAGATAAAATAGGCTTAAAAGCTAACTACATCTGCAGAGGTGGATGATTATTCTCTGTAGGTTTGCCTCTACAACTGACCCCTACCATATAACACATACACACCCATGTTAATATGATATCAATATATATATAATATCATTCTAATATAATTGTTGCATAATGGAGGTTAAGCAGATATTCACATGAAGATCTATGCATGTAAAATTAATAGTAATAAAATTGATTTAAACAGCACTTTATTAAAACAGAGTTTTGACAAGTGCTTTACATGGCTGAAGACAAATTGAAAACATTTCAAGACAGAGGCAAATAAAATCAAGCCATTTAAAATGATGCAAAGTTAAAAGCAATAAGATTTCACACCAGTGATACAGTAAAAATGGACATCGAAGACAAGACGAAAATGGAAGAATGCACTAAAATGAATAGAAGGCTTTTTTGCAAAGGTATGTGTTGAGAAGTGATTTAAAAGATGTCATCGAACCGGCAAACAATGAATGAATATTTTTCATGAATAGATATCTGCCGGTCTTAGGTAATATATATTTTAATTTGTATATATTTATAAGTGTAATTGTGATCATTGGATGTCATTCCCCAGATTACAGGTCACTATTTTATTACCCTGAGATATAAAATTATCCAAAATGAAATCATGAACTATGCAGTATATCACGATGTCCCATCAACCAAAATCATAACATATATGACCCACATCATATAAAGTTTACAACTACTCTCTGCGTTTATGTAACCATGGTGGGTTCACTTTGAAGTTGTTTTTCCTGCTACGAGGAGCACCAACAAAACCAAGTCTTTGTTATTTTTAAACACCGGCACATATGAAGTCACATTTAAATTTGAATTACACAGTTAGGCCTGAGCACTCCTTTCCCTCCTCCTTCAGATCAAAAGGAAAGCCAATAAAATGCTTTCCTTGCAGGCATCAGCTTTGATGTTGCGACTCTGTGTGCTCATTTGAGCCCAGGGGCATAAAGTCAGGAGTGGACAGCAACTACTACTGACATCAAATTATTTTGTGTTTATAATCGTAACCTCAGATACTTACTGATTGGCATTGGATGCTGTTTTTTAGGACTGTAAGTCTTTCTCTTTTTGACATTTTCTTTATTCTTCAAAATAAGTGTTTCATTTGTCCTAGCATAATACACTCTAGTTGTAAACCTGGAAATGCGTCATTTTGATATGATGCTTTTTTACTGCATGTAAGAATGAAAGATTCTGCTTGATGAACTGTAATCAAGTAAGCCCACAGGAGCCTTTGTCTATTCAGCATCGTGAAAGGGAGCGACAGAGCAGAGTTCCCAGCGGTTGCGGGAGCCATGTAATTACAATGCTTTGAAATTTGTGGAACTGTAACTCACTATCAAGCTGTGTTTTCAGGGGATCTTTCAGTCAGGATGGATCATTGAAGAGGTTTTTTTTGTGTGTTGTTTCAAACACGTACCCGACAATAAAAGGAGAAAAAAATGTCATCACCATTACCTTTAATGTTCCACCTGTAATTCAATCTGTACTGTGAACTAATGTTAACTCATGTCTTTGCACCTGTGAAACAAGCACATTTATGAGCCATTATCTCCTATTCATCCTGTTCAAGAATGCGACAGTGAGAGAAAAGTGTATTCACACCACTCTTGAGTGTTGCCTTTTCTCTGGCTGTGTAGCATTTCTGTGGACTCAGGTGGTATATTATTTTAGAATTCACACATTTCATTTGATTCTATATATAAAAAACTAAAAAGTTATCTTTGTGCTATTAATCCAGGGAGGTCTTTTCAGTGCAAGTGCTGATTTATTACTCATCGGCACAATAGATGGAAAGTGACAAGGGAGATTCGTTGGCCTTTTGCTCTGAGATTTAATCTAGATTCTATTCTGCATTGCCAGTTTTCCCACTCACACCACACACTACTTGGCTTGATCAACAGTGCAGGGCTGGCTACATATGGTACATACTGAAACCTACAAGTTACAACCTACAAGAAGGCAAAATCCAAGAAATTTCACCTTTTATTTTAATACTCAGGGCCAGTAAAGGTAGTTTATAGTGTACAAGAAAGAAGTGTCAGAAAACTTTGTTATATAACAAATATACATATTATACATATTATTCAATAATGGACTGAAAGTGCTCTTATGATTGTCAGCCATTTGCCTCCATTAGTCAGCAGTCCTCTGTTTAGTGCAAAGTGTTGTTTGTTTTTTTTGTTTGTTTGTTTTTGCCCAGTGGTGTGATTGGCCTCTTATTTAGAACTAGGAAAAAAACCCACACTACTTATTTGAGCTGACTCTAACAACATGATATTTCACCTCCTTGTAATTTGCCGCATGAAATCCATCAGTTCACTAATAGAGACTATGAGGCCCAGCTTTAAAGTCGATATTCAGTTGTGGCCAGCACAACTCCATGCTGTACCTCTCGAGAGGTTAAAAACACACATATCACAATGGTCGTACATGGCAGAAGGGCTATGAGAGCGTGTTGGTAATTGTAGTGTGACTGATTGAGAAGTGAGCCGCCAGGAGCCAATGCAGGTTCTTGTGTCCTGCGAGAATCGAAAACCGGGTGCAGCAGCAGCCTTGTCTGTGCTTTCACTATCAAACAGTGAGCACAAATTCATACCTACACTAAACATTTTTTATAACCAGCTCTGATCTTTAGTACTGATTTCATTTTGAAAATGTTTTCACTGTTTTATTCTACAACAAGTTTCCACCTTCCAGGCTACATTTACAGTAACTGCTACGCAATAAATGACATTATTGAGTGAATACGGCGGATGCTTCTGATTTATTTACTTTCCTATTTTACTTGACGTATTTAATGACCTGTGATAAGTCACTGAAGCATTTCCCATAATGTGTGACCAGGAATTAACAAGGACCAATAATAAAATATGCACAAAGACATGTACAATTCTTTCACACTTCAAAAATATATTTTTATACGCATTTATTTTCAAGCATTAAGGCACAACATCATCATGTCTTATTTCATTCAGTAATAGTATAGTTTCCATTAATAAATCAGTATTAGGCTGTTAATTTAAGGATTTAATTGTGGCATTTTTATTCTCTCTTTTTTTTTCCTTTATTTGAATATTAAATGTTATCTTATGCAAGGGGCAATATTTCTCTGCCTATAAACTGGAGAGACTCTACCACATCATGAACTGCGCTCTGTTCCCTCTTAAGAGCAGCTCTGAACAAAATTGAAAACATGGCTTTTAACAGCGACAGTGAAATTGTTTGTCTGAATCCTCAATGTGCCAATTACAATTGCAACTTGGGTTTTAGTAGATATAGAGAATGATTTGTGTAATGACAGAAATCCCTAAAATATTTTCACAATTTCAGTGTAGTAAATCTTTTAGTTCACAATAAAAATACAGCAATAATTTTTGCATGAAATCTGACTTTGCATTTATGTTGTAACAGCAGGTGGAAAAAAAAATGACTTTTTCTTTTTTGAAGAATTTGCAAAATAAATTAACTGTGATTACCATCTGAAATATTATATCCATGCTTTATTGTTGACCCTTAAAGAAACATGATACATACATAAATACATATATTGTATACATAAATAGATACATAAATAATCAATATTCAAACAGACACACTGTCTCAGTGAAGTCCATTGATGCTGCATGTCTGACAGGTGTAGATGATATGTACAGCTGTGGTCTACTACAGTTCATGTGGAGATGGGAGCGAAGGAGTACAGTAGGCAGGCAGAGCCGGGTGTTTTTGGGCACTGTTAGCAAGAGGTGAAAGTTTTCCAGAAGAAGTTTTTACAGGGTGCTTTACGGTCACGCTGAGGCAGCGATAGTCTGTTGTAGACAGCCCTCTCCTCCAAACGAGACTCCAGCGGCTCCTCAAGATCCAATGGTGCCGCTTCCCCCGGCAGCATGTTGGTGTCCAGAGCTCCATCCAGCAAGCCAGACACAAGCTTCAAGATCAGCTCCTTGAGCTCTTTGCTCAGCTCCTGACCAAGAATCAATAAAGAAGACAAATGGAAAATGTGTAAATTTAAAATCTTGCAGCAATCTCACTGGGAAAGCTAAAATCTCAAGAATTATTAATATATTTTTACCTTTCCCATTTGAGACAGCATGATTTGGCAGGAGAAATTAAAAACTGTATTAAGTTTTCTATTGAAAATCCTTTAAAAGCAAATTAGAAATATCACATGCTATTTATTTTTGTTGATTCATGTCATTCTTTTAAAAGTTCTAACTATTCAGACAATTTTTCCCACAAAAAAGGGGACAAATCTATCAATAACAACAGTTGCAACTAAGAGAACATTTTCCATGAACTACATAATAACAGAAATCTCCTCACCCTGTTCACATGGACGGGGCTCCTATCATCCAGAGGAAGCACGGCGGCTGCTCTAACGCTGAACAGAAGCCCCATGAGAGCTGCTAACACCACCAGGAGCTGCATGCTGTGACAGGAGTGCAGGTGACGGACCAGAGACTACAGTCACAGGAGCAGGAGGCTCACAGAGACAAGAGTGTGTGCTTGAGAGAGAGAGAGAGAGAGAGTCTGAGCAGCTCAGACTAGCCAGAGATCCAGAAGGAGAGGCGTGGAGAAAGTGGTTGGGAGCTGGTCACAAGACTTGGAAACCACTGATGTTTCTTCTGCTCTACCTCCAAAGTCCCTACTCTTTTATACACCTCTCCCCCTGTCTGCCACTGACGTAAAGGGTGGTGGGTGTATGACACGTGTGGGTGGAAGAGGAGGGGAGATGATGGGTTCAGGACAGAACAAATGGAACCGTTCAACAGTTAACCTTTTTGACAGATTGTTAGGTGGTTGTATTCATGTGATTCATGGTGGAGAGCGACGTCACTGGGCTAAAAACCAGGTTCCAACATCAATATGTAACTAATGTATTGACAATTATGATATACAATATCAAACAAAGACCTCTTCAGGCAAGCGGGCGGACATTTCCACATCTCATCAACTGTGTGATAACACTGGATGGACCACAAGCATCCTTAACACTCAAGATAAAATGGTCACATTTCCCTTTCATAGCTTTCGAAACAATGTAAAAGAAATCCACAACACACCATGATTTATCGTTGATTGACTATTGCCCAGTGTTTGGCATTGGACTTCTCTCAGCATCTGATCCTTCTCACAGTGCTTGTATGTGCCTCTCTGACACCTGCAGATTACAATTGAACCGTCTGACACTCACCATGACTCGGGGAAGTGTCTTCAGGAAATGCACATCACCAATCTAGAGGAGTAAACACTGTTGTCAAAAAAACAAGCAGCATGCCTTCTTCAGCAATTTAGTGAGAGATGTACAATGGAGCTGATGGTTAACTGTTACATTAACGTGGGCAATTTGGGAGATTACATTCATTTGCTTTTCTGAAATAGAAACAAAATAAAAATGGCCTTTGGTTTGGGATAGATGCTGTGAGCAGGTTTGGGGAAAAGACTGATGAGTAATTTCACAAAAAAGCTGTTTAACTAGATTTGCAAAAAAAAAATTCATATTAATGTCTGGAATCTCATTCTGCAGGAAACAATGACTGTGAGAGTGCATTATATTCCATTACGGTATAGTATAGGCTATAGCTGCAGTTCAATTTAATTCACATAAAAAGCCACTAAGCTGTTTGGATTCAACTATGCAGAAATTGTTTCTGGCTACCAGTGCACATTCAAATTCAGTAAATTACCTTTTCCTTTTTTCCCCCTTGCATAATATTCTTCTGAGGTTTTCCCTGGACAGTGTTTATACATGATTTATATAAGATTAACAAAAAATAATAATCGTTAATACATTGCAGTTTTTGCTTGTCTTCATTCTTCATACAAGTATAACAAGAAATAATTATTTCTAGGATGCATTTGTGAAATAACATGAGGGTTACATAAAAATATATGTTGCAGCTTACATAGACCTATTGATGTGTCATATTTTTAAATATTGTGGCTTTTGTATGTAGCCAAATAATGTCACCAAATAAAGTGCAAAAAGAAAAAGATGTGTGTGAAACTGTCTATATGCAATAAACTCCTCATCAAAACTCATTACGTCATACCACGCACATTCTCGTCAGAGAGGAAATGATGTTCTTTGTGGAGCTGCTCTCAACCTCCAAGATATATTTCTGAAATGCACAATTAACAGACTTTACTGGGTTCACAGTTGTGTGCTACTGGCAGAGAACATTCAGCACTTATTTTCCAGTAGGCCTTGGTTGATATGTTCAAATGGATTTGTCGTGCTTTCGAAACAGTGTTTGAGGTGTTTTCTTCATAAACTGTTGAGGGCCCAGAGCCAATCCAAAGATTAGCTGACTGTTGAAACGGCTCAATAGGCAATTCAGTATGTTTGAAGAATCTGCAACAACTTGCCTCTTTAAAAGTATCTGCAGTTCAGCCTGCAAGAGACTTCAAACAGTGAGAAACGTCAGCATGACGACTGGTATAGGTGCTCCCACATCTTATTAATGTGTTTGGAGCTCACCATTTTTCATACATCTACTTCATGTATGGCCTGCAGCACCACTGTGAAAAAATCTCTGAAAGGGATCACTAAGGAACACTGACTCATTATCTGAGGAATTTGTGTTCAGGTTTTGTTTGTGTGCCTAATTTAAAAGTGATAGAAACATTTAAATTTGACTTACAGAAGAAGTGATAAGTTGATACTGCAGCAAAGATATTATCATTAAAATACATAAACATCTAATTAAATATTTATGGATATTCCTTCACTGGTCTTAATGTAAGACAGTGGATATGTTTAATTTCCTTTATTACATTATGTGAACACTCATGATCACAAAGAACCTTATAGTGCAGCCACTGCAACGCACTATGAAGGTAGTGTGACAATAGTGTACTGCATTGTTGCAGGTTGGTTACATTTTAATAGAAAACCAGTGAGGACTGAGGTCTTTATGACATGAACTAGAGTTGATGCAACTGAGGGCAACAATGACACTTCACACTGCAAAACACTGACTGAGCTGAACATTTTTTTAAGGCCAGGGGCTTCAAGGAGTTTTTCATTTAAATTCATAGAAAACATGAAAAAGAGGTAAACTCTCTGAATAGGCATTTTGTGAATTTGAACAGTATAAATTCAATACATTCCTTACACATACCAGATTAAAGGATGACATCTTGTGTTTGAATACCGAAACTGCACATGAACCTCAGCAGTACCACAGCTGTGTCCATTCCAGCACCTAACACGTTTTGGATTAACCATTTACAGTAACCAGCATCTGAAAAAGCTCCTTAAACACATCATCACATATTAACCTGGACTTCGTTGAAAAGTGATGCACTGATGAGGTTTTGGTCTAGTGGCTAGAGACTTTAAACAAATCTTTACTTTCTAACTTGTGCTTGTCTTAGGCTACAGCCAAGTGAAACAAGCACAGAACTATTTACCTGCAATCAAACATTGTTGCTTTTTAACTACCACACCTTTCAAAGATATCAACATTTGAAACTAGAACACATAGTCCTGCCTCTAGTTTTCATTGTGCACAAATAAAGAAGCATATCCCTGAGTAAACCTGTCAACAGATGAATGTACACAGCTCTCAAAATAACCGTTTTATGTTACCAATTTATTACAGGTTGTACAAAAACACAACTTCATTGCTCAGGTATGACACCATCTCGCAACAAAGTTTCAATGTGGAGTTAAAACTAATAGTTAGAAACTTAAGATGTTTGACAATGTAATGACTCTCCATACAGGCTTACTGCAGGTAGTAAATACCCAGTACTGCAAGTTATAATTGCATAATGACAATACACTTTAAAATACATTTCTTGCATTACAAAGCTCCAATGCCATACTTAATTGTATTTTTCAACACTATATCATTCCATATCAAACTGACGGTCGAAGCAGAGCATCAATAAAATGATCAATTGAACGCATTTCATCATCAGTCTGTGATATCTGAAAGGGACATTATTCTCAACCCTTGAAACGTCATCTTTCATCTAGCACACTGTCTGCCTGGTACACTATGATAGATACATTACAGAGTTTCATTTTCAACAACCACCAACCGATTTCAGGCACTGTAGGGTTCACGTGTAGAGGACACATTATATTCTGGATATACAGTCATGACAAGATGGCAACTGTGTATTTTCCTAAGTGAATAAACTGATGTTCAACATTACAGATAAAAGCACAGCAATATATTACATATACACAATCTATATAGTATGTAATATATTGCATAATGAGTTGATGTAGTGAATCAAATAAACAGTACAGTTTCAGAGTGAGGTCAGGTTTGATGTCAATGCTCTTCCCGCTCAGCCCAGCCCATTAAACTCACAAAATGCTAATAAGACAATTTCAGAATTAGGATGAAAAAACCAAATACAGAAAAATAAATTAACACTGAGAGCCTGTAAGACCAGAAGAAAGGAAACAGTGGAATGAAATAACTCCGTAACTCAGCAAGTTCCCACCCACTGATTATTATTGCCCCCAGCCATGAAATCTTTAGGAGGCTACTCTCTTCAATGGTTCCCGACTGTGTTGAGGAGGCGAAGAAGCCGTAGAACAAGGTTGTTTATCTGTGGTCAGAGGGCCAGGTAGAGGATGAACATGGTTGTCTGCCGTTGCTGGTCATGCTTCACTGAGTGCCTGTCATAATCAAGAAAACACTCAGTGAAACGTTGCAAATATGTGTTAACAGTTTTCAATTACACTCAAGTACTTAGTGCATCAACTTATGTATGAAAAGTTATTTTTTTCTACATTTACCTTTCTTGCAAACTCAGGGAGGATGAATGATGCTTTGTGAATTTCTGGGTTGTAATATTTATGGTTCATATTTTCCGTTTCTTCTTTTGACAGTGCTTTCACAGGTTCCTTGAAATTTGTTTCCTAATTCAAAGAGAAAAGGCAAACCTCAGTCATTTGATGAACATTACCAATCAGGTAGATACAGCTGAGATGCTATTGTGTTACAGAATGGTGGTGGATGGCAAATGGAGATAAGAAGCACACTTACAGGATTTTTACTGCAGAGCATGAATCCAATTTGGCCGCTGGGATACGTTGGGATGGTTGTGTAAGCATAGTCCACCACAGGGAATAGGGTCTTGCAGAAGTTTCGCATCTCTTTTATCAGCTCCAAATGGAGCCACTGACACTCTCCTGTGAAAGAGCAGGAAAGGGCATGTTGATTTCCTGTCTGCTTTTTTCTGACATTATTTCATCTTGAGGTAGTTTGAAGACAGACTATATAAATGGGAACATGACAGCTCCATAAGATTTTACAAACGCCATACATAACTGTAAGGGCAAGTAAATTGTCATAAAGTAGCACAGTTCAACACAACTCAGCACCATACTAAAATTACCCATCAGCCTTTCTCCAACGTTTAACACAAAACTGGTGAAATATTAAAGTTACCCTGTGAACAAAGAATTCCATCGTTTCTCAATGCTGTCTTCATCAGTTGATAGTAAGACTCCTTGAACAAACTCTCAGCCGGTCCTGCAACAACAACAACAAAAACAAACTCAGAATAGGACTGGCTCCAGTGACAGCTTGCAAAGACAGAGGTTATAACACAAAAGCGGGACTAACCGACAGGGTCTGAGGAATCGGTTATAATGATGTCAAAGGCATCCTGGTTCTGCTTCATGAATTCAAAGCCGTCTCCAACATGGAGGTTGACCTTAGGACTGAAAAACCCTTTGGCCATCCCTGGGAGGAACTTCTTCGATGCATTAATGACATCCTACACAGAAGACAACACGGTATGAGCAGGCAGTACTTTGGTTAAGTATTAGGAAAAACCAGAGAAACTAGGATCCTCCTCAGTGCTGTTGCTCCCACCTCATCTATCTCACACAGAACCACAGATTCGACCAGCGGATTCTTCACCACTTCCCTCAGCACCCCGCCATCTCCACCGCCAATAATCAGCACCTGCAAAAAGGGAAATACGCTCACTGTCAAGACAGGAAACATGACTCATCCTGAACGTAGCCATACTGCGGATCCATCCCATCAATACATTTCTGTGATACCTTCTTGGGGCAGGGGTGGCTGCACAAGGGAAGGTTTGCAATCATCTCTTGATAGGCAAACTCATCTCTCTCGGTGCACTGGATCACTCCATCCAGCACCAAGACATTCCCATAGGATTTACTGAAAAGTGACATCAGAGCAAAGAATGAGCAACACAATTTAAAAGCTTATACGTCCTGCAATATACTGATTAAATCGGGATGTTCAGATATGTGGGCGTCAAACAGGCTGAACGGGATGCAGTGGCTTATGTGCAGCACATGAATAGCTGTCACTTAACTGCTACCGTGATTCTTGTTATTAACCTGTCAGTTACGGTTAACATTGATCTCCTTCCACCCAGATTTATCCCTACTAACGTTCCTACAACCTATCTGTAGTTAAGTTAATACGCTGCCAAGCTAATGTGTTCGTGAGCTAAAACTTGAGGCAAACCAGCTTATGAAACTTCTCAAGATACCACGAGCTTCAGATTGCTCATTCATTTCTAGTACGTTAGACGCTAACAGCTAGCAACGTTAGCCAAGTTATGCAGCTCAAAGTACTCACCTCTTGAAAACCATAACATCTTGAAATTTGGACTTCTTGTTGTAGAGGACCTCCTCCACTTGGAGGCTCATGGCTTGCCCGGGCCATAACGTGCATGTTTCCGTAAACCACCCATCTTTAATGCGGTCCATGTCATCCGCCAACGGCCACAAGTGATACTAAAGGGTTTATAAAATGTGGCAATGTGAGTGAAAGATCTGACACTTGACCGTTGTGTGACAGCTGAACATGATGCCTCATGTTGCAACGAATAGCGTGCTGCTGGCGTCAGTGACTTTTCTTCATGCGAGCCAATGGATAGGCAGGATGTGCCCGTACGTGTATAGTTTGTTCGACTTCACACCACCAGCACCGCCCATGGTACCGCCCTGGAGCAAGAACCGAGGAGCTGAGTGGTTGAGCGACTGTAGGCTGTAGTTCTCTGGACACGTCCATGACTGCAGCCCACGTGAAGCTAAACCACGGTGGCGTGTAACTGCGTCTGCGCGGGCCAAGAAAAGAATGTGTTGGGTGGAGGCAGTATTGGAACGGTAAGGCAAATTCCTTTGTTTTTGTTGTTCACTGAAGCCATTTGGGTTTAGGATCAAAAGCTGAGTAAGAGACAAGAGAGTTCAGAATTCCACCTCATTTCCTGGTATTCACATCTAAATGTGTTAAACAGCCTAGGACATTTCACCGTTTTTTTGAACCCACCCATTTTTCATATGAGCAAAACTATTGACTAGTCTAAATTTTCATCCTTGGTTCAAACCTGTTACAGAGGATAAACCAACATGAAAACCAGGGAGCTGTCTATGGGAGAAAAGCAAGCCATTGTCAAGCTGAGAGAAGAAGGAAAATCGACCAGAGCCATTGGACAGACATTGGGCATAGCAAGCACAACAATTTGGAATGTCCTGAAAAAGAAAGAAACTACTGGTGTATTGAGCAACAGACATCGAACAGGTCGGCCAAGGAAAACAACAGTAGTTGATGACAGAAATATCGTGAGAGCTGTGAAGAAAAACCCCAAAACATCAGTAAGTGACATCACCAACAACCTCCACAGTGCAGGGGTGAAGGTCTCACAATCCACTGTTCGAAGAAGACTCAGAGAGCAGAAAAATAGAGGCCACACAAGATGCAAACCGCTCATCAGCAGTAAGAAGCGGAAGGCCAGATTGAAATTTGCAAAGAAGTACTGAGATGAGCCGCATAGGTTCTGGAACACAATCTTATGGACTGATGAGACAAAGATTAATCTCTACCAAAGTGATGGAAGTTCAAAGTGTGGAGAAAGAAAGGAACTGCTTATGATCCGAAGCATACAAGCTTATCTTTGAAACATGGTGGAGGTAATGTCTTGACTTGGGCGTGCATGGCTGCTTCTGGAAAAGGCTCATTAATATTTAGTGATGATGTAACTGATGATGGTAGCAGCAGAATGAATTCAGAAGTGTACAGAAACATTTTGTCTGCTAATTTACAGAGAAATGCATTGAAACTAATTGGGAGGAAGTTTATTATGCAGCAGGACAATGACCCAAAGCAGACTGCCAACAAAACAAAGGACTTCATCAAGGGAAAAAAGTAGAAGGTTTTAGATTGCCAAGTCAATCACCTGACCTTAACCCAATAGATCATGCATTTCACTTCCTTAAAAGGACTCTGAAGGGAGAAACACTCCAAAACAAACAAGAACTGAAAGCAGCTGCAGTAAAAGCCTGGAATAGCATCACAAATGAAGAATGCAACAGTTTGGTGATATCAATGGATCGCAGGCTTGAGGCAGTTATTGCAAGCAATGCTTATTCCACCAAATCTTAAATGCTATTTACTTTTAGATTATTTGTTACTTTTGCTCACCTAAGAATGCTATGGTCTTATACAAACGGTGATATGTCCTGGTGATAAGTTTTTTTTAACACATCTGGATGTGAATACCAGGAAATAAAAGCTGAAATTCTGAACTCTTGTCTCATACTCATCTTTTAATCTTAAACCCAAATGTCTTCAGTAAACAACAAAAACAAAGAAATTTGCCTTATTGTTCCAAAACTTTTGGAGAAGACTGTTTATTTTTGTAAAGTATGGCCTTCTCGAATTTCATTCATATGTTCATGCCCTCCTACCCGAGAATTTTATAGAAACAAGAAATCCTTATTGGTCCTTCTAACTTTTCTAATGAAGTGGCCATCTTTGGACTATTAAAAAGCGATAAATTGAACTACAGTATCGAGGGCTACAGATCTTTTTTTCCCAGCACAGTACAGAGAAGCTTTTAATTAGTTTCTGAACTCTTAATTGATTAAACTGTTTAAAAACAATAAAAAGCTTTTAGGCTACTGAAGAAAAATTGGGATAACACATATCCAAAATATGAACTCTTTTTTGGGGGGAGATTTTCCTCATCTGAAGGAGGTGGTTGTATGCTGTACAGATTATATTGATCATACAGGAGAAGAGTTTGCATTGAGATTTCCTGACTCGCAATGATGGTAAGAGAGGTCATCATTCATTCATGAGATCTTGGTAAACATAGATCTCATGAAGCTGAATAAGGAAATTTGGCTTGGTGGGTGTTGTGCCATGGGTGAGCATTAGTGACTTGAAATAAGCAGTAGCAGGGAGCCGATGGAGGGTAATGAAAGGTGAAGTGACGAGACATTTTTGGCTGATTGAAGACGAGCTGTGCTGTGACATTTTGGACAATTTGCCAAGGTTTAACTGAATTGAGTGGCATACTCAGTCAGATAAGACCTGGAGTCTCATTTATAAACTGATTTACTATAACAATTTTGATTTTAAGTATGACATACGCAAAACACTTACTTTGATGTGGACATGATCTGACCTCTAAGAAAAGTCTACACTTAAAGCAACATTGTATAAGATCAGTTTTTTGTGCAATTTAGTGCCCCTTCCATTTCAGAGGGTAAATAAAGATAGTTGTACATGTGCTTTTGTTATGATTACTTATGATGAAAAACTAGCAAGTCTTCTAGCAAGTACAAGCAGTGGATGGACCAGATAAAGGCAGATATGAAACACGCCTACGTCACCCCCGAAGATGCCCTGGACCAGAAGACATGGAGAGCTTGTTGCCGAAAAGCAGACCCTGCACCGACGTGGGACAGACGCTCGGAGAGAGAGATGAAACATTAGCAAGTCTACAACTTTGCTCACACAGCCTAATATCAAGCAACTATGACACACAAGACAAAGCAAGCCAGCTAATATCACTTACTAGTCCAACATAAAGAAAGCCAGCTCTGTGTCTGTCTTGCAGCCTTTTATTATACAAAGCTCCCAGCCAACTTCTTCCAAATAACAACAGTCAGTGCTTTTTGCTTCTTTTCATAGCTTGCTTGCAGAAGAGTTTTGTTGGTTGATGTATTGCCGTAAAGCATTATGCTGTTGTACTTTCAAAATGATTTTGAAGTTATTATTTTAAGATAAAAATATTTTTGCCTGCTGGTTACATATGGTTATTGTGGTTTGAGACGCATATGTACCCAAGCAGGTGGGGAACTTTGTATTAGCTATCTGAACAGAGTGAGAACTTTCACTCCAAATCTACGTGTTTGGCTTGAGTTGCCTGGCATCATCAGTCTCCTCTGCTATCGCCATAATCTTGTCCAAAAAGTTTGCTTCTCACTTTTGCTCCGTAGCTTTTCCGGACTAAATCCTCCTTTGTGCTAACATTATAAAAGGGGAAATCACTGATTGTAAGGCAGATGCCGTCAATTTTAAGATTTAAATTGAGATTTATAGATCACAGGTTGCATAAATTACAAATGAGCTTCTTAAAACATGCATAAGCAAGGCTTTTTATGCTCACTATCTTTTATAAATCAAACTGCCAGAAATTATCTTAAGACTAAGTTAAATATAGTTTAAGTATGGAGTACATCAGTATAAATCTAAGAACATTTTATAAATGACGCCCTAATCTTTCTGATGTTATATAGTGTGAAGGGTCATGTCAGATGCAACATGCTCGGATCAATAAAAAAGTGATCTTAATTATCAGACTATCAGATTCAGAATGTGACATTGAAAGCTACAGGATAGCTAAACATTGCAGAAAATTCTTTACTACATGATAGTATGTATTAATTTAATAAAATACAGGCAAATGCCTTTTAGTTGATGGTTTACTATTTCCAAAATGCGCTACCATGGGTGCTGCCATTGTTATGTGACGTCAGACAATTGCTTCTTCATGAAGTAGGGGTAGATGGATATGCCCCAAGATTACAAGTAGGAACGCTGACTTTGAGGACTATTCCATTGTACTTTTTCCAGTAGGAAGTCAGAAATGGTGAATTCCAAGTTTCAGCAATGCAGCATTAGTCTGTGTTCTCCTTTCTCAGTGCCAGTTTGTATTTGTACTATGTGTTACGCATTTCAGCCTTTTTCCCTAGTGTTTGGTTCTCCCAGTGTTTACAATTCGGTAAGCCTTTTGTACCTTTTGATTTTGTTGTTAAATCAATGTACTGCACCAGCTCTGCCCATGAGTCATAGTCCTCGTGTTCCTCCAAGAAGAAGAAAACAACATTGCTGCTGTTAAATGTAACAGCTACAAAATGTGATCTCAATGTGTAGTTCGAAGAACTTACAACTTTGAAGAATCTACAACTTGCCCCCTTAAATCTGCAACAGACGTCAAATGGTGAAAGAAAGTCAGCATGCAGACTGCTATAGGTGCTCCCAGATCTTATTTATGTGTGTGGAAGTCTTATTTTTACTACATCTTATTTATGTATGTCCTCCAGCGCCACCTTAACAACTCACCTTTAGCACCTCACCTTTACAACATGTGCCTAATGTACTAAGACTGAGTCTTGTTGCGTTTTCTATTTAAAATGTGAATCTGGACATTTGGGTATATCTGTCTACTTAAATGCTTACTTTGACTTACATATACATAGAATATAAAAAGACACAAGATAGTCTTAATGTAACACAGTAGATATGTTTCATTTCCTTTATTATAGTGCATGAACAGTCATGAACACAAACACCCTTGAGGTCCAGCTTAGAGTGCAGCCACATGATAACGTACTGCATTGTTACAGGTTGGTCACATTTTTATATAAAAATCACTGAGGATGACAAGAACTATAGTGAATACAACTGAGGGCAACAGTGACAATTCACACTGCAAAACACTGACTGATTCTTCATTTACTTGTGTTAAACTGGCTTACCTAACAGATAAAATGAGGCCATCTTGTGCCTGAAAACTGAAACTGCACTTGGACCACAGTGTTCATTCCAGTACATACAGAGCTATGCTTTGGTTTAACCATTTGCAGTGACCAGCAGCTGGAACAGCTTTTGAAACACAACATCACATATTAACAGTAGCCTTGCACCATGCATATTAAGCTAAAGACCACATATCCATCATTAATGTGTATGTGTACATATTATATGTTATATATAGATGTTTCTTCCCACAAGCCATCACTCTGATGAACAGCTGATTTCTACCTCACAGTGTCAGGAACAATTTCTGTGCAAAGACCTGTAACTCTGTCTCTAATCAGTTACCTGTTTACTGGTTTCATCATTCTCTATTTCGGAGGTGTTCATATTGTTCATATTGTCATTTTCTATATTGTATATACTGTATACCAAATCCAACTACCGCATGTACATAATGATAATAATTTTACTCCTGCATCCTTTGCACTCTGCTCATTGCACTAATATCTCAATCTGTCTATATTGCTTTTGTTTATAGTATATATATATATTCATAGATATTCTCTATACTGTAGCCTGTGTGTGATTCTATCATTGTATTATTTTTTTGTTATTAAGGAAATCGTGAGCAATGTACAATCAAATTCCTGAGTCAAATTCCTTGTATGTATACACATACCTGGCAAATAAAGCTGATTCTGATTCCTCCTGGTTTGCCCCCATTAGCACAGATATATTATTCAGTTGTAGTTCTTTACTTATTTAATTTGTCAAAGTGTTTCATATCACCAAATAAGACGATTGCAATAGATGGATGTCCCTTTTGTAATTAGTAGTCTTATGTCAGCCATTTCTGCTTACACAGCGCAACACAGTGCTCTGTGTTGGACTTTAGGATTAACTGCACTGTGATGTCGCTCAGTAATCCTACAGTTATTATTCTAATTTAAGTGTATTATTTATTTTAATTAAAGATCACAATCATTCAGGTGATTATTTGTTCATAAATAAAGATTTGAAAGGACTACAGGTGTCTCCCTCATCCTAGACTGGATGTCTGTAGTGGCTGTAAATAACTGTGAACCAAACATAAGGGATTCCCTAAGAACTTTGGAATAACAGCTTTTAAAGATATTAAAATTTGAAACCAGAACAAAAGAGCTGAAGTGTAGTCCTGCATATATTTGGCATTTTGTGCTTTGTCCAAATGAAGAAGCTTATGTTCACTGCTCAGTTATAGTAATTGTTTGATGATACAACATGCAAGCTTACTACACTATGATTGCAAAATGAATCCATACTTCAAAGATATTGCATTGAAAGCTTGAACACCATACTTTATTTAATATTTTAACATCATAACATTAATATCTTCCTTTTCAACTTGGTAGTTAAAACAACATTAGTATTCTGACAGATGGAAACCTATTCCTATGCACAAACCAATGAAAGTACAGCAATACATTACAAATACATAGGCAACTGTATATGGTATGTAACACATTATATAATGAGTTGATGAATGTAGTAAATGAAATAAACAACACAGTTTCAGAGTAGGTTCAGGTTTGATGGCAGTGCTCTTCCCGCTCAGCCCAGTCCATAAAAAACCAAACACATCAGAAAAATAAACAAACACTCTGAGCGTGTAGGGCTGGAAGGAAGGAAACACTGAGATGAAATAAACCCATTCTCTGTGTAACTCAGCAAGTTCTTATGCCCCCAGCCATGAAATCCTTAGGAGGCTACTACTCTTCAGTGGTGCTGAACTGTGTTGAGGAGGTGAAGAAGCTGTAAAACAAGATTGTTTATCTGTGGTCTGAGGGCCAGGTGGAGGATAAACATGGTTGTCAGCCGTTGCTGGTCATGCTTCACTGAGTGCCTGTCATAATCAAGAAAACACTCAGTGAAACGTTGCAAATATGTGTTAACAGTTTTCAATTACACTCAAGTACTTAGTGCATCAACTTATGTATGAAAAGTTTTTTTCTACATTTACCTTTCTTGCAAACTCAGGGAGGATGAATGATGCTTTGTGAATTTCTGGGTTGTAATATTTATGGTTCATATTTTCCGTTTCTTCTTTTGACAGTGTTTTCACAGGTTCCTTGAAATTTGTTTCCTAATTCAAAAAAAAAAAAAAGGCAAACCTCAGTCATTTGATGAACATTACCAATCAGGTAGATACAGCTGAGATGCTATTGTGTTACAGAATGGTGGTGGATGGCAAATGGAGATAAGAAGCACACTTACAGGATTTTTACTGCAGAGCATGAATCCAATTTGGCCGCTGGGATACGTTGGGATGGTTGTGTAAGCATAGTCCACCACAGGGAATAGGGTCTTGCAGAAGTTTCGCATCTCTTTTATCAGCTCCAAATGGAGCCAATGACACTCTCCTGTGAAAGAGCAGGAAAGGGCATGTTGATTTCCTGTCTGCCTTTTTCTGACATTATTTCATCTTGAGGTAGTTGAGACAGACTATATAAATGGGAACATGACAGCTCCATAAGATTTTAGAAAAGCCATAAGTAATTGAAATTTAGTTAGTAGAGTATACAGTTAACTTCTACTCAACTCAGCACCATACTAAAATTACTCATTAGCTTTTCTCCAACGTTTAACACAAAACTGTGGTGAAGTATTAAAGTTACCCTGTGAACAAAGAATTCCATCGTTTCTCAATGCTGTCTTCATCAGTTGATAGTAAGACTCCTTGAACAAACTCTCAGCCGGTCCTGCAACAACAACAACAACATGAACAAAACAACAAATACGACTGGCTCCTATGACAGCTGGCAAAGACAGAGGTTGTAACACAAAAGCGGGACTAACCGACAGGGTCTGAGGAATCGGTTATAATGATGTCGAAGGCATCCTGGTTCTGCTTCATGAATTCAAAGCCGTCTCCAACATGGAGGGTCAGCTTGGGGCTGAAAAACCCTTTGGCCATCCCTGGGAGGAACGTCTTCGATGCATTAATGACATCCTACAAAGAAGACAACACGGTATGAGCAGGCAGTACTTTGGTGAAGTATTAGGAAAAACCAGAGAAACTATGATCCTCCTCAGTGTTGTTGCTCCCACCTCGTCTATCTCACACAGAACCACAGATTCAACTAATGGATTCTTCACCACCTCCCTCAGCACCCCGCCATCTCCACCGCCAATAATCAGCACCTGCAAAAAGGGAAATATGCTGACTGTCAAGACAGGAAACATGACTCATCCTGAGTGTAGCCATTCTGCAGATTCATTAATTTCCTAACAGTAGATTTCTGTGATACCTTCTTGGGGCAGGGGTGGCTGCACAAGGGAAGGTTTGCAATCATCTCTTGATAGGCAAACTCATCTCTCTCGGTGCACTGGATCACTCCATCCAGCACCAAGACATTCCCATAGGATTTACTGAAAAGTGACATTAAAGCAAGTATAGCAATTTCAACGATTATATGCCCTGTAGTTAAATTGACTAACTCAGAATGTTTACATAAGTTTAGTAACCTTATGTTGAACAGGATGCAGCAGATTTCTAGCACAAAATTTGCTACCATTCCTGTGAATCCACGTGATTCTTCCTAACCTGTCAGTAATCATCATCCATATGTTCCAAACATGTCTCTTAATATAAACTAACATTAAGAGATTTGGAAGGCCTATCTTGCAGTTCAAACTGTAAAACAACAAAGTGGGATGCGGACAGTGGACGTATGGTAAAATGGTGAATGGTAAAAATCAGTAATGCCGCTACATAACAATGTCTAAACTCAAAAAACTGTTTGAGAGCGTTTCAAGGAGTGTTACATCAGTAAACTGTAGGTGGGTGATTTCAACAAAATGGCCCAGGGAAACAAACACAGAATGCATTTAACATTTGACATAGAGGGAGAAAAAACGTAATGCAGGCTACTTACCTCTTGAAAGCCAAAACATCTTGAAATTGGGATTTCTTGTTATACAGGACCTCCTCCACTTGGATGGCCGTCGCTTGCCCGGGCCAGAGAGGGTTTTTGTCAATAAACCACCCATCTTCAATGAGGTTCATGACAGCTGCCAAAAGTTATACTAACGCGTTGGTAAGTGTGCAAATGTGAGTTACGACAGAGATCTGACACGTTGTCCGACAGCTCACCTGCTGCTCCATATTAAAGAATGGGATGCTGCTGACGTCAGTGTCTTAACTTTACGCCAGCCAATGAAGTGTCCAGATCGGTTCGTTTAGTTTGTTTGACATGTCTTGTAAAGCGCGGCTCCAGTTTTATTAATATTTCCATGAATCCTTCACCCTGAATTACAAACAAGACAGCCAACATTCCACAAAGATTTTCAACACAAACCTAAATATCGGTCTTTTGACTATTAAATAGGGATAGGCTACATTATAGCCTACTATCTTCAAGTGTTACATGACTTCTTTTTAAAGCACGGTACAGTACCGCTTTTAATAGTCTTTATTTTTTACAATTTTATTGACGCAAAACGAACCCATGTCCAAACAGTATAAACTCAAAACACACAGCCCTATGTTTTGTGGTCAGAAACGTCTTGTGTCATCATTAATAGAGTGGCATTTTGTCATTGCCCGTTCTACTTAGTGCAGTGGTTTGACAGCTAAATTTAAGAACAAACTGTTGGTCATGCAAAACATTATTCAGTATTTATGAAATGCCTCCCATCAAACTTAATTTGGCAGTTGAGAATTTTAAATGGTGCAAGTACAGCTCAGGGAAGAACACCAAACATCAAATATGTATATTACTAATTGCTATGCTCCTCAATATTTTTGTTCACAGATGGCAATGGTAAACACTCAGCATAGCTATCATACCGGTTGCTTGTGGGTGTTTCTGCAATTTGGAATTTGAGGGTTTTATTTTCACATGTCACTGTGCCCTCTTTTGATGAACTGTTTAGTCATCGCCAAAGGTGATAGCAGTTCCTGTACTCATTTATAGCTGTGCCCCATATGACGAGCCAATTCACCTTTAACCTATTCTGAGTGGTGTTTCACTGAGGACAGATCCTGTTTAGGCTGTCATATTCAATAAACTATATATACACTTTTGTAAAGGTGCCTAGAAGGGCCTAATTTATAGTTTAGTTCCTATTGTGAAAGTTTGCTTTTGTTTGTCTGTTTACACAAGGCTGGCCCTGCTTACATAACAGAGATTGTTATATCCAAGAGGCAAAGTAAGCGAAGTAGTCAAATTTGTCACAGTTAAGCAAAGAGGAATTTCAGTGAAGATTTCAACCTCGCTGCAGTTGACGCTCACAGTCAAGACATTTGATAAAGATTAGCTAACATCATGAACAGCTGTTAGGTCACTGGGATGATATGATTTCCACAATGGACAAGAATTAATCAATCAAGTCCTGCCTAAAAGGGCTCAATTACAAAACAATTTGTCTAACTCCAAATGCTGAAGAAGCTCCTGTAACATCAGAAGCTCCAGAAAGGTTACAAAATGGACCTTGATGTTTGTTTTTTGCTCAAGTGATAGCAGATCCTGTCGTCATTTATAGCTGTGCTCTTTATGACAAGCTGACTCTACATTACTAGCTAATTCTGAACAGTGTCTAACTGAGAACAGATTCCGTTTAGGCTATCCTAAAATATATCTATGCATTTATAAAGGTCTTGCGTAGAAGGGCTTTCTTATTTTTTAGATCCTGTTATAGTTTGCTTCAACTTGCCTGTTGACACAAGGCTGGCCCTGATGCTTACATAACAGAGATCGTTATATCCAGGGGGTAAGGTAAGCAAAAACTCAGCAAACTAGTCAAACTTTTTAGGGTAAGGAATTTCAGCAAAGATCACAACCATGCTTCAGTTGACTAACAGTAAATAAATGTGTTGTCAAGGGTTAACTGTCAGACTAATCACTTCTAGAGGCACAGGTATAAAATGAAGAATAGTGGCTGCAATAGGCCATGGCACAAAACATCTGTGTAAAGGAGGAAGGGTTCGAAAGGTACATTTAGTGTCGTCATCTGATGCATCGGTCAGAATGCATGGAAGGAAGCCAGGAAACTTTGCATATCCTCTGAAAATGTTTTATTTTCTCTGATTTAGATGAGGTATTTGTCACATAAAGGAAACAAAAGACACATGAGTTGTTGAATCTGAAAGACAGCAAACATAAGATTAGAACCTAAAACTCACATGTCCATTGCATGGAAATAAGAAAAGACAGAAATCTAAACTAAGTTTCCATAAATGTGGATATAGGATAAAACTAAAGAGTAAAATAAACTTCTTACCAGCACTGCCGCCCCATGTGTAAGTGAAAGAGAGTGCAGTCCTTAAATAGTGTGAACCAGGTGAACTCAATCAACTCAATTAAGAAGGAAAGGTGGAAATGGGAGCCAATCAGTGAAAAGAACAAGAACTAAAGGAAGTGAGGTAAAGGAAGTGAATAAAATAAAGATAAATTAAGGATCTTTACTACAATCTACATTACTGCCCTCTTTGCCAAACACATCACTATCAAAGACACAGGGTAAGATTTTTACAGCAGACTTGATGTTTAACATCCTAAGGTGTATAAATATAGAGGTTGAGAAGTTACTTAGAATTTGAATAATGAATAAAATTGTAACAACCTTGTGGGCAGTTGTGCTCTGTCTTCTTCTGTCTGACTAAAGTGCTTGTGTTTGCCACTGACAGGCTCGGATTAGTACATTATGCAAATAAACCCAAAAGTGATTGAACTTTAGAGTAACCTCCTTTTGTTACACTAGAAACAGCTGCTACATTGCTCTCAAAGCCACCAAACTGCCTTGACAAAACCTGTAATTTTACCTTGCAAAACACAGACAATGTTTGTTTTTAACCCTTTAAAACACCCACCTTACACAATAAAACAAACAAACAAAAACACCAAACCAACTGATTGAGGCAACGGTAGAGGTAAAATTACTTTTTTGTCAATAGAGTCCGGTGGTTTAGAGAATGGAGCAATAAATCTATTTCTGGTTCAACAAAAGGAAAAATGGGGGCCCAGGGTGAAAATGACCAAATTTACTGTAAGTGTTAACAACTTTAACAACAAGGTCTAAATAGAAATGTATTTCAAAGTTTGGTGTTAAAGAAGTTGAATGATCTGCACAGAGGCCTAACATCAACCCCACCCAACACCTGAACTGGAACACTGACTGCAAACCAGGCCGTAGTACCCAACATCAGTGTCTGACTTCTCTAATGCTCATGCTGATGAAGGGAGCAAACCCTGCAGACAAGTCCCAAAATGGAAAGTCTTCCCACAAGGAGTGGAGGCTGCTGTAGCAGCAGTGGAAGTAGTAGTCAAATCCTTTACAATAAAAACAATGCACAAACCGATCAGCCATCAGATTATGTACGTTCCTGACTGATTGTTCCCTGGTTTTGTATTAGCTGGTGTCCTTGTTACTACTGGTAGCATGAGGTGGTACCTGCAGCTCATTCTAGTTGCATGAGTAGTCAAGTCAAGCTACTCCAGACAGCCTACTCATGACAGCTGGACAACCTCTAATACGATCTGTGCTCACAGCCCAGCACTGTGCAGCTTGATTGGCAGTCGCCAGAGAACAGAATTAGCAGGTCTGCCATTGGTGCCTGGTTCTCTTCACTGATGAAAGGCGATGGGTCATCATCGATGGTCTGTGGGAGGCATCTCCTTAGAGGGTTGCACAGACCTCCAAGTGCTGCCAACGGACCCTGTTAGGTAGAGGAATGAAATCCTCAGAGCCTTTATCAGACCTTACGCTGGTGCAGTGGGCCCTGTGTTCCTCCTGGGGCAGGACAATGTCCAGCCTCATATGGCCAGAGAATGTAGGCAGTTCCTGTATGGCGAAGGCAGTGATTCCATTGACTAGCCTGCACGTTCCTCAGACCTGAATCATACTGAGAACCTCTAGGGACATTATATATCAATGCTGCAGACACAGCCAAGTAGTGCCATAGACTGTCCAGAAGTACACTGATGACTGTGTCCAGGTCTGGTGGAAGATCCCCAGGACACCATCCACTGTCTTATCAGGGGCAAGCCAAAACAGTGGCAGAAGTGCAAACAGGCACATGGGGGCCATACACACTACTGAGTGACATGATGAGTTGCCGTGATGAAAGTCACTGAAGTTGGATCAGCTTTTGATTTTCAGTGTAATTTGAATCCAGCCCTTAATCAGTTAGTGATTTTGGTTTCCACTGACGGTTGTTACATAATTACAGAATTTTACGATATAAAATTGAATGAAATTGAATAAAACTTTCTGCAGATTTCATCAGCTTCTTACTCTGTTTGGGAGTCGACTCTCCAACGTCACTGACGACCCTCTCTCTTTTCTTTCAGCCACTTTTTATAGCTTCCTAATGAAATTGAAAATTCTGTGCAATATTTAGAATAAACATTAAAATGAATGAATTCTTAAATGGACTAATTTCTAACAAGATAGCAGGTTTGAGTAACACTAACAGTGTTGGATGACTGTTCGAAGCTATGGGACAAGTTGTTTGCATGCAGAACTATGAACTACGAATCACATTATTTATTCATTGCCTCAAATAAAACACATCAAGGGAATCTAAGGAATCAAAGGGAACTATAAATAGATTGATATAAACTGACATTTGCAAAACCTATTTTGTTTTGCTTCGCTATATTCTTAATTTATCTCTTTGCACCTTTAATGCTGTAAAAACCCACAATTGAAAGAATTATATTGCAGTGACCTGCTCAAGGCAACATTATATTGACTTAATGGTGATGAACCCAATTCAGCTTTTTCACAATTAATAGTAAAATATGTTGAACTATTTCATTCATTAAGATCTGACGTGGAATTTAAGTGTGATTATCACTAGATAATCAGTGTTATTTACTTCACTTGTCAATCATCATAATTTTAAGGCTGATCGGTGTATGTATAAAATGAAAAATAACAATACTCCCTCTGCAATGTAATGAGGCAGAAGCATAATATTTGAATACTATAAAGACTGGGTCTTGCTCTGTCACAGTCTTCACGAAGATGTCAACACTTGATAATTCACTTTGGAAGAACGTTTTCACTTACTAATCCATCATAGTTCACACATCTTTATAAACAGTAATTTACTGCCAATTACTTCAGTTTTAGAGGCAAAGACAAAAATATATTATTTTAACACATTCACACACATCAGTGGCGAGAATTCTGGAGAAGGGTCTGATTATGACACTGCTCCAACAAAATGAAACTTTTTGCTTTGATTAAAAAAATTCAGAAAGACATTCCTCTAAAATCATGTTTAATAAAGAGGTCTGTGCTTCCACATATTTACAAGGTGAACTGTTCCACAGATGGAAAAAATACACTTTGAAATCCATTAAATATTGAAATACTGAATTTCACTTGTACGGAGGAAAAAAATTGGTAACATTGTTTCTGCAGGATGAAAAAGTGTTAAAACAATAAAGAAAAACGCCATCAAAGAGAGTTTATCTTTTGGGCCAGTTATGCCGGAATCCTCTGTGAAGAATGAAAAGACAGAATGGTTAATATAATAGGATGTTTGAATCTGAAGAGGCAAAACAACAACAACAAAAAAAACTTCTATTGTATACTGCATATGTTTACCTATCGGATTTTCCAGACATGTACGACATACTTCGGTTTCCAGCTCCAAAATTTGATTTTTGTCCCTTGGGAGTTTTCTGTTGGACAAAATATTTTAATTACTCAAAATATATATTGTATAATTACAAAATATATGTTGATCAACAAACAATTAAAGAAATACCTTTTTCTTAAAATCATGGGCCTGCCGGTTTGGATCAAACTGTGTGTTGTCCTTTGGTTTGGTACCTGTAAAAACAAAGGGTGTGCACTGATTTGACTGAATCTTCATAATGTTGAACTGTAACCGAATGTAAAGTAAGTAGTGATTTGTCTAATGCGATGACAGATAAATCTCATATGCATACCAGCAAAGACTTTGAGGTCTGTCTGAGTGTAGTCAAATGGCTTAAAGGTCTCTTGAGAAGGTGGTTCTGTCTTCTGGGGCGTCTCTGCAGATTTCATCAGCTTCTTACTCGGTTTGGGAGTCGACTCTCCAACCTCACTGGCGACCCTCTCCCTTTTCTTTCCGCCACCTTTTGCAGCTTCCTAATGAAGTTGGTCAGAAACATTATATTCTGTACAATATTTAGAACAAACATTTTAATGAACTAGTTCTTAAATGGTAAAGCTAACAAGATAACAGGTTGGGGTAAAACTAACGGTGTATTCATAAGTGTAATATCTACCATTAATCTATACCCATACTAAAGCAGAGACACTTTTAAAAAGGATCTCATCTCAACTTGTAGTGATTCTGCTTCTCTCTGTTTACATAAACGAGTATAGCCTGTTATTTCATCCATGAAGAAAGTTTTTCTTCAGAGCTCAGTCAAAATAGCTTCACATTCTATAGCTACAATCACAGCATCTTCTATCACAGTATATTTAATTTTATATTACAGAAATGGTGTATATTATGACAAGTTTCAGTTAAGATATTCAGTTAAGATTGAAATCCCAAAAACTAAAGTAAAAAGCTAATTTAATAAAAGCAGTTAACTCCGAGCTCCACCCGCAAGTAAACGGCGCAGTTGTCAGAGCAGAATCCGACCGACTACGGGTGTTTATTTCTCCAATGGTTGGAGCGCTGCTCCCTGCTCCTCTCCCCCAAGTTTAGCAGCTCTTAGCCGGGCAGCAGATTTTTAATCCTCTGACTGGCCCTCTCCACACATCGCTCTGAAGCCGTCGGTGAAGTACGGACAATCTCAACGCTGACAGGCTATCGCAACTCAGCATCATGCGACTTTCTTTCACGTTGCTCTACATGTCTTTGCATTGACTTTGTATGTTAACTCACCGCCCCGCTCCGCTTTTGGTCTGAAAGCACCATTACTATCAACAAGCCATTTTACAAGTCATCAGTGAAACCAGTAACCAAAGAAAATTTTCTTGTAAGAATTCAAATGTTACTAGTAACTAATAGATTAGTTACTAGTAACTAAAAATTAAGTACTAGTATCTAATCAATTAATACTAGCAAAAGTGGTGTTGTTACTAGTAACTAATAAACAGTACTAGTAAACTTTAAATAAGGAATAAATGTTAAAATGGCTGTAGGATGAACCAATCTAAGATGAAACCAAGGGAAAGCCAAGCTTATGGTAATAAACTTGCAACAGTGACGAACATGCCTGAGACGGAGCTGAAGGTGAGTGGCTGCTAAAAATCATGCAGGGACTCGGCGCGTGCAGGCCTTTTTTCTACAGTTTATATTGCAGGCACATTGGGCGATAAAAGGCGTGCTCTTCTCTTTCTTTAGGTGTGTAGTTTGCCTATTTGGCTGCAAGTAAAACCATACAAATAATAATTTTTTACTGTGATCTGGTTACAAAAAGTAGGCCTAGGTATCGACTGAAGTACTGGTTTGACTGGAGACGTTTTGGTTCTACTCCATACCGGGATGTTTTTGGTTGGTACCATAAAGTTACGGAGTAGTGATACGCATCCCTACTACCCTGAATATATAGTAGAGACATAGGACCACATGGAGGAATCGAATTCCTGTGACTGACAGAAGTTTATGCAGCACTTGATGGGTAGATTTATATACTTTGGTGTCACAAAGAGTTCCAGAAGAAATGACTGATTATAAGCATTTAAGCATTATTAGCATTGTTACATGGCAAATCAAACAAGTTATGAATAATGACGTCGAGACAAGACAAAAAGGAAGCATCTTGTACAGTAATGACTCTTATGACTGTGGGGTCGCTGTCACACACTTTTAAATGGACATATTATTAATTAATTATGCACAGCCTTTTTAACAGCTTTTGACCCATTAATCAGGGAAAACACCCACACTGAAGTCCAAACGATTTGTATAAATGTATACATAGCTTATATAGATCAATTATAAGATAAATTCCTGAACAGATTTTTCAATACGGAGATGGATTTAGTAGGTAAAGCTTTTGAAATAATGCTAAAATTACATATCTGCTATCACTATCCCTGCGGTTGGTATATTTACGTTCACGTCACAAGCGAACTGCACCAGAGTCCCTTGGAGACCACTCTTGTCAAGCGGTGTCAAGGAGTTTTTTTGGGTCCACATCAGAATTCGATTAATAGTTTTAACATCAGCTCAAACAAGCTGCACTAACCAGGCTAATGCACCAGGGTTTATTTTAAGCGATCCAAACAAGTTGGGTGAAAGCACCCTAAGTTACTTAATTTAACTCAATGGCAGTTTTGATGTAACTGTTGGTTAATAGGATACGGAGAAAAGAGAATACCAGTGATGTTGGAGCCCAGTCACAGCACACATGCTTCATGATACTGATCCTAATATCAGTCCAGTAGAAGCTTGAAAAACCACAAAGCTTTCTTTCAAACTCAAATTAGACAAGAAAACTTTGCTGCCAGGGTGTCAGCTGAAGCTGGCAGTTAGCCGGCATTGCCAATATTTGCCTGCAGTTGGCAGGTTTACTAGTGTTACTTTCAAGTGCTGCTGCCAGCACCTTCGACTATAATGCGTGCCGTCAGGCGGTGCCAGCGTGCTTATTTGAAGGCGCCTTTTCAGCAGGGAGCGCCTAAAACCAACTACTCACTTAAGCCATCATCATACAATGGGTTTCTGTGTGCACTAGCGACTGATGGCTGAAGGCTCACACAGTGAAAGGCAGAGTGGAAGTGTTGCCACCAACAGGGACAGAAGCGAGAGTCAAACAGTGGTGACCATTCTTGTCTCTTGCATCGTGGACAGAGGAAGAATACAGAGACTTGTATCTAACTGAGCATTTAAAGCAGACAGGAAAACACTATGTGGTGGCAAAAGCGTGTAGACGTATACCAAGCGGGAGGGTGCAGAGCAATACCCCAGAGAGACGGAACGAGCAGGAAGTAGACTTTTGGGTAGACAGTGGCTATTGATGCTCACTAGGAGGACAGAAAAGCGTTTGATGAGTGTCTCTAATGCTCCTATCCCATGCGGTGTGTTCTTCGTCCCCAGGCACTACATGCGACAGATATAAATATTAAAAGGCCACTAAAATGCCGATGCTGCAGAGTGGCAGCAGTGGTTCCCTCGCATGTGAGTCACCATATTTATGTGCAAAAATACCAGCCATGTCTTAAGAAAATGGGGGGCATTGCAGAGGGTTAAAGTGGCTAATAAAGCACTGTCTTTAATATGCTGTGGCAGGCTCTTGGGTGAATATATCTCAAATGTTCCCATGGATTTGTACTTGCCCAACAGGGACATCAACTGTGAAGATTTACAGAGTGCATACAGGAAACTGAAGAGTGCAAATGACTCACCGCTGCTTGCTGGCGGACAGTGGCAACGTTCTGGAGAGACTCCTGGTAGCTCTGTTTCACCTTATTTCTCTCCTCTGTGGAAAACAACATTAAAATACAATAAGAAACATTGCTGTAAACAGCGTAACTTTACAGCGAGTTAGTATCCACATTACCTGCCACTTTCTTTGTGTGTTCCTTTGCTTCTTCCTTGGCTTTCCTCTTGGCCTCCATCTCCTTCTGTTGCTGCTCAATACTCTGCAGTTTCCATCTTTTACTAATCTGTCAATTTGTGAACATTCAAACATAGTTAAGAGGAGAACACAAATAAGTCCACATATGCATGAATGTATGGAGCTCTTGATTACCTCAAATATTTTTGAAGATGGGTCAAACTTGGCATTCTTGTTAACGTGCACATCACTGGAGGGTAAATACTGAAATCACAAGGATAGTTGAATACTGTGTGTCCAGCTGAATAAAATGCTGAGGGTTAATAACGGTTCCATCTCTTACCATCCTGAAAGGGTTTTCAAAAGACTCAATGATACGCCTGGCTTTCATTTGAGCCACAGTCAGGGACTCTTGGTCAGTCTGTGTTTCTATCTCCTTCAAAAGGAAGCAGAGTTCTCACATTAGGCATGACAGTTCACATACCAAGCGACTGGCTGAATAAAGTAAACTAAGAGTTGATCTCTACCTCAAACAGCGTGATTTTAGCTGATGCTGTGAGACCACTTGCTTTGTGTACATCAATGTCCATTGTGTGCTCGTCATCTGAGAAGAGGATCCCTTGTTTAACAGGTAGCTCTGGGGGAAAAAAAACACATTTGTTCAAGGCCTAAAATACTTAAAATCACCAGGATAATGTGCTCCACGTACGAGCACCAAGCTTACCGTCAGGAGAAAAGGGCGGGAGATCACTCTCAGACACCCTGGATGTATCATGAGGACCAAACAAGGTGACCTCCGGCTGCAATATTATACAAGATCACATTTATTTGACCCCATTTATGGTTTCTTCAACAACATCTGAATGAGAACACTAAAACTTCCATGCTGTTTAATGTTTTTAACCAACCTTTTTTATGGGTGTGAGTCCCTTCTTCTTTTGTGCTGCAATCTCAGCCTGTGCAGAAAACATTGCAATGTTTGACTGATTAAGGTACCTCTGTTGACTTGACAGCACCAACACTGAAATTACACCACTGACAAACAACATTATATCTGCTGCCACTTATGTTTCCTCACCTTAAGAAGAGGCATTTCTCTCGCTTGCTGCACTAACAAATGGAGCTCATTGACCTGCTGCCTCACCAGCGGGGGTACAGGGTTACAGCAGGCAATGATGCCTTGGGGCTCTCTGAGAAGATAAACGACAAAATACTGTGTTAGAGGTTATTAATACAAAAGCACAAAATCCACCTGCATTGAAGTGGGAACTACTAACACTAAAATGAATCTAAATTTAAGAGGGAGAGCTATTCAACTTACTTTGGAAGCTCCTCAGATATCTTGATCATCATATGTGTAGGCAGGACATATCTAAAAACACACAACAACATTATAAAAAACATGTCAAGACAGATGTCGAAAGACTACCAATGATTCTATAAGCAGAGATTGTCACAAGAACATGTGGGTTGCAAAATCTGGCTGGGCACGAACTATAAATAGGAAATCAGCTCTAGCAGATTTCCAGAACAGCAAGTCCATCCGTTTCCAAACAGCCTACCCTGTGCTTTCATCTTCCTGCCTGGCCAGCTTGTCCCTCCAGGCAAACAGCAGTCTGAAGGCAGTGAGCTGCTGGGTGTTAAAAGACCTTTTCTGCTTCCTCTGCAGCTCCAAATAGGACTCCTCTGTGTATATGGGCTTCACATATTTCTGTATGGAAGGAGGATGGTGGAAGTTGAATCGTGACAAATGTCAGAAAATGCAGGAGATAATGGTGTGGAAATTTTTAAATATGAAACTGAGCAGCTATTGGAGAGAAGAGTGGAATAATAGAATAGAGGTTGATTTTTAAGTGTCAATTTAATCTTTATGATGTATGAAGTGAGAGTTGTGTCTCACCTTCAGGGAAATGTCTTTGCTCTTGTTCCAGACACTCTGCAGCAGGCCAGGCTGTCCGTGGTTAAAGTCCAACAGCTGCTCCCTCACACAGTCGTAGATGTAAAGGAGGTAGTGGGTGTCTGTCCGGGCATACTGCACCATCTCATCTGGCAAAGGGCTACGGGAACGAGTTATGGGACATTTTTCACTTCAACTGCCAAGTCAATATATTTTCCAAGTTTTCTTTTTTAGTAATACTATCACAAACAGTCTGAACTACACGGTGGGTTTTTAAAAAAGGAACGCTATCCCACATTTGAACCTAAACAAAAACTACAAAATTAAGCATTGAGAGGCCCAGTCATGACTCCGTACCGAATCCTCCAGTCAGCCAGCTGGTAGCGTTTGTCCGAGTCCACGTTGCAGAAGTGTTTCAGCAGGTGGTCGAGGGAATGTCTGGCCAGGTTCAGAGCCCGGCTGGCCTGGTGCGTGTCAAAAAGGTTGACGACATACAACCCAAAGTCCCTCTGGAGCCACTCGATATCAGAGTCGGAGCCGTGAAATACCTGAGAACAGGAAAAAAAGCACATTCAGTCAAAAGTGGACTGTTTTTTTGACTGTTTTTTTTGACTGCTTAGATACAGAAAGTATTTGAACCAAAAATATTAAAGCCTGGGGGTCACACCATGTGACATTTTTTTCATTTGGATTATTTCCACAGATCTCTTAGTAGTTCATGCCCACGCATCACACTTACTCACAGGTATCCTAGTGAGTGAGTCATTGTGGTTCCCACACACCACAGGACACACGCCGACTTTATTAAAACATAACAGAAATGTTGGGCTCTGAGGCATCTCAAAGAAATCCTGGCTCAGAAGTTTTTTAAGATTAAATCTTCATAAACTTATCAGCACTACAGTGGTACACTACACCACTACAGAGATTTTTCTTCTCCAGGTTCCTACCTAATTTCAATAGAAGATGATTCGACTGTTTAGATGCAATCAGTTCATAAGACAGTCTGAGCCAGCATCAATTTCATGCGCATAAAAAAAATATTCCCTTGGGGACATTTTAATTGCTGAGATTTAGGAATGCGATGACACAGCTAAACACGGCTTTATGACACACACCAATACTGCGAGCGGAACAAGTGGTCAGACGACCAGACAGGTTTCCTTTAAACACCCCCCAGTTTAATTATCTAAACCACTTAATTGGAAGTAAAATCTAAAGGGAAAGCACCAGAAATATCTGCCATAACTGCCCACTGCACTGTAAAGCCCTAAAGCACATAACTACTATATGTGTCCAGTGGTTCAAAGCTGAACTAGGAGGTAAGTTTTTTACAACTGACAGATTGTAACTTGATTTTCAGTGAAGTGGTTTAGTAACCACAATGTGCGTATTTAAAATCTGTGTCTAGTAGAGTTGTCTTGCCCTCGAGCTGCTGAATGAATTGTTCACTCATAACAGAGGGCACATAGGAATGGTGGAGACAGCCACACAGACCACTCAGTGGCCCTTTCTGAAAACAAATCTAATTTAAGACCTTGCAATCTCATCTTCGCTTTAGCAAGTGGGACCTTTACATATAAATCAACATCTGTTACATTTAAGCCCTTGCCAATCGAGTTCACAAAATGCTGATTAAACGCCAGGTAAATGTCTGTATTTGCAGTACAACGGAGTTTTTAAATAAGTGTCGGTGGCAACATTCCCACTCTGGCTCACAGTTAATGATGCATTTTACGTAAACCAGCAATCATTGGGGAGGAGACGTTTATTAGTGAGAATTGTTTATTTTGTTTGTTACGATTGTATAGTTTGTGTTTTTATGCTTTGGCATCATCATAGTGTATGCAGCGATGCCAATCAAGCCAACTGAATTTAAACCAAACAGAGATGAATCAACTCTCTCTCTACATGGCTCTGGAACATTAGTGACAGAGTAGGCTACAGCAACTAGGAGTATGGCAGAGAGGAAAAACCTAAGAAGCATCCAATAAAAGTTTCTGATCCTCCAGACAAAAAAAAAAGAAACTTGGCGGTCAGAGGAAGGACTACATTCAAAAAAGGAAGGACAAAGACAACCATTGGTGTGGCTAGAGAGAACAGAAGGGACTGAGGGCAGACACAGATGTCATGGTATTGCTCTTGGACAATACCAGTATCAATACCAGTACATTTAAAGTGACAACAATTCTAATAGAGTACTTCATTCGATACCTTAGTTAATATGCCACCTGATGAAGTAATAGTATTTGATTGGTATTATTTTTTTGTTGATATGGACAAGCAATGTGTTCTATTTTCTTTTGTTTTTTATTGTTTGATATAACTGTTGTGGAAAAATAATGGAAAATTGTGTAAGATCACTCCTTATCCTAATTAGGTCATCCACACACGATCAGAGTGAGGAGAAACAGTTTAGTGGCCACTGTGAAAAAGAAATACAAGTTAAGTTTTTGATCTTTTTCTTTATAGTCAACCGTGGAGAATAATACCTTCTCACAACAAGCGTTCCGCACTGCAGGTTTAAGTCATAGAAGAGGACACTGGAAAAAATTATTCACAGTGCCGTTCCTTTACCTTGACAATAGACGGGTCAGTGAACGCCTCATTCAGGATGTACATCTCGCTGCGGAGCTCCAAGGTGTCAATAATGAAGTCCTCTTCTCTGGTGGAGATCTGCATCAGACTGGTGAGGCCGAGGAAACTCCTGTAGGAATGGTGCTGTGGCGGAGGAAAGACGGTTAACACAACTTCTGCTTCTACACAACAGCCTACAGGATGTCGTACTGGCTCACATTATATTGTACAGGCATATATGAAATTGTATCCGCTCCCTGTGTACATCCAAGATTTTTTAAAATCCTGTACCTCAAGGTCCACTGCAAATTCAGACAATTTGCACAGCTTCTCATTTAGAGCCACCAGATCATCCAGTGCATCAATGAAGGACAGCTTGGTCTCCGCCATTGGTTTATACATCTAAAAATAATCCACAAACAACTGATTTAGTGGAGGCCTAACCAACAATGATGAGCTCATATTGTAGCATCACAGTAACTTGCCTCTGGTTCTGGCTTAGACAGAAGCCTTTCTGGTATTGTAAGATGATCCAATTCATATTGGTATGGGTGTGCAAACCTACATGGATCAAAATCATGCGTTAAGATGGACAACGAGAAATGGGATACTGTTAATACTACGCAACGGACAAGTCTTACATGTCTTCTACATGTTCCTGCGTTCTCTGCTGGTGAATGAAATCAGCCAAGGCAGCCGGTACATCAAGGTCCTCAGGTCTCTCTTTACGGATTTGTTTGTTGGTGAAATCTATGATGGGAGAGCAAGAGAGCAGATAGGTTGCACATGTTAAGGAGTCACTGTCATATGACTCTTATAAAAACAACAGGTGGGAAGAACATGAGAGTGAGAAGTATGTCTTACAAGAAGGAAGAGGCTTTATGGCATTGGGCTTGATGAAGATCTTGGGGATAAATGGTGTGTTGCTGTTGTCGACCTTTTCCTTGAATTTCAGCTGCGGCCTTGCAACATTCTTGGCGTGGAGCAGTCGGAACATCTCAGAACGACTGCCAGAGCCTGAACCCTGACCAACAGAAGCATTGTTTTCCAAAATAAATTTTTTTTATCAAGTGTTCCAAAAAGAACCCAAACAACTTTCTAGCACTTTAAATACTTCAACGCCATAACTGGCACATAATGTTTAAGATTGAACACAGCCCAAAAAACTGGCATCTGCAGTTTAAGAGCTGAGAGGTTAATTAGCCAACCTTGCGATTCCAGCTGGAAACGACAATCTTGGGAGGCTGAAACCCTGCAGGCATGACAGGCTGCTGGCTCCGGTTCACCCCATCAGCTTCATCAAGAAGAATCCCCTGGAAATCAGATACAAGAGCTCCATTGGTTTGCAAAGACTCTTTTTATGAAGAAATCTGTATAACACCAAAGCTATAGGTCAATACCACTCTCTCGAGGATGACGTCGTTCGAGTCAACAACCAAGTCAAACCTCTCCTCCAGCCCTGTCAGCTTGTTCCGGTCCCTCATGTGAGATCTGCAGCCGTGGTGCTGCATTATCTGACTCATGCTAACACAGGAGAAAGAAAATAATTCATTTATCCTTTTTGAGAAACAACAAGTGGCAGGTTACCCAGCAAACCCACTCTTCTGTTTGCATGTCACCAACCTGAAGATGCTACTGGGGATGACAAAAGGCAAAAAAGATGAACCTATTGTCATTAATGTTCTTACAGAGGACCCTTTGGATTCATGTACAAATTACACTTCATCACAGACTTTAAATGGACTACGAGAGTGAAGTTGCAGTGTGTGGTCCGATAATGCAAAAACTGGGATCGATTTACGCTCCATCTGCTACGGCACGACACATCAACACAACTCTGTTTCTCTTCACTAACTGTGCAAATTCACATGTTTACATTCAGCAAAGGGGAGCTTTTCTGTGCGAATGTGCTGGAGGTCCATAGCTCCTGACAAAAACTCATTCTTGAATTTGTCAGTTACATGGGCTTTAAAGTAAGGGTATTAGAGGAGGAGAGAACACTGGTCCAAGTCTGCCTGAGGCAAAACTCAATCGTCAATCGACATACTAGTACACACTCAGTGCAACGATTAGACGATTAATCGTCAACTATTACATTAATTCCCAATCATTTTGATAATCAATTTATCGCTTTGAGTCCTTTTTTTAAGAAAAAAAAAACAACTTTCAAATTCTCAGATTTCAGCATTTCAAATGTGAATATTTTCTGGTTTCTTTAAGTCTGTATGATGGTAAAAAAAGCATATTTGGGCTGTGGACTGAAGACGTCACCTTGGGCTTTGGGAAACACTGATGAACATTTTTCACTATTGTCTGGACCTAACAACTAGTTGATTTTTTGAGAAAATTATCAACAGATTAATAGATAATGACAATAATTGTAAAGCTGATGATACACAGAGCAACTTTTAGAACAATGGTGCAGGGCAACATTGTCGTAAATGGTAATGCATAAGGATTACTACCGTAAACCACTAGTCCGCCATCCACCCCGTGCCGCTGCTAAGCATTTGCCCCGTGTATCATCAGCCTTAGTTGTAACCGTTCTCACCAGTGCAAGAGCTTGTCTCCTTGACTTTCACAGAATTCCTGGAATCCCGGGAAACTCCTATAGAAATCATATTCATCCCCAGCTTGAGGCAAGGCGGCGGATGCTTTGGTGGCAGATAACACAGCACCAAATCCATACTGCAGAGGAAGGACAATGCCATTTGTCAATACTTCTTAACAGGATTTCAATCAAATCAAATGCTGTACAATCAACTTATGGCAATGCCTAATGTCACATAACGGTTTTCAGTTCAAGTGTTAGTTTCCATGAAGAACTTCATCTGTGCAGTGTACAAATAAGACAAATACAACAATCACAGACTACCACAGTACAGTCATAGTGCTGTTAACTGTTAGTTAACAGGTGGGGATAAGAAACAACACAGCACCTATCACCACTCAACTTTTCAACTAACGTTAAAAACAAGAAGGTTACACAGTGACACATGTCGGTTGCACAGATTATCTTTTAGTTTATATTTCACTAGTGGAAAGATAATTAGCAATGTCTCGTTTTAGCCACATATCTTCTAAAAACAATAACAATCCACTGGTGACAGTTTCTAAAATTTCCTTCATTCACAGCCATCACTTTATCCATCTATGGTAAATAACGTTGGCTTTGAGTTCAGTTACACTGCTTGAGCTTTGGCGCTGTTAGTCCAAAGTGAGTTAATTTAAACCAATCACTTTCAGATCTGTCAAAATTTTTCTGGTGAAACCATTAATCGACAGAATAGTCCAATATGCAAAATTGCCACCAGTAAACTAAACTCACATGAAAATATTTTAACTTGAAACAGGCTAACATTAACTTACATAGCACACCAAAGAGGCTCAGCTATCGTGTTGTCGACCATTACCACGCCAATTACTTGAATAAACATGACCTGAGATCATGTATGAACACATGCCTCTGCGTGTTTTCTACCTAACTTATAAAGTGACTGCAGCTCTAGCCAACAAGCGCATCCACGTTGCCCACCTGACTGCTAGCCTGAACTCAAAAACTCTGCGTCCAGCTCGGTCAGTTCACTTACTTTAACAAAGGCGTCCACGTCTTTAAAACCGGGACACAGGTCGTCTTTTTCCTCGTCGTTGGTGTCTGAATTTGTGTCTTGATGGCCTCTGTTTGTGGAATCATTACTCTTGGAGGAAGCCATCGTCTAGTTTGATACTGTGTACATGTGAGCCGCAGGAAACGGACCCTTTCCTTAACGTTTTCTTCTGGACCCCTGGGACGGACGCAGAGAGCGGACAGCGCCACCTAAAGGTGTGGAGGGACCGGGCGCAGAAGGACGGATTACATTTTCTAAAATTTATCTTTTCGGACATATTGCTACATGACAATATATAAAAGGTTTGTTCATGAAATTTCTAACTTTTATTTTATATATTTGTAACATTACAGATCTTTGTTATGTTAGTGTTGTGTCAGACTGAGCTCCAAATCAAGACTGGCCATGAATCTTAGCATTTTTCCACTGCATGGCCAGGCCCCGTCAGTGTACCTATTCAATGCAGCGACACTGCAGACACAGCCTTATCTCCCCCTGGCTCACCCACCCAACCTGAAAGTGTTGCACCAGGATGCTGGTACCATGAGGGGGCAGTGTTGACATTTGCAATCTGCAGCAGCTATGCCACAAGACCTGCTCTATATTTCTGGGGATAAGGGGAGAAGTAATATGCACCAATCACGTCTTAAATCTTAACCATATCTGAATCCAAAGCAGTTTCCAGCAATAGAGGTGATATTGTAGGTATACTAAATACATAACACCGTCCCTTTAGAGTCTGGTGTAAAAAGCAGTAGCCTAGTGATTGTGATTCAGTGGTCAATAGCATGTGAAGAGCCATTGCCTAAGTATTGACACACCAGCTCATTATGGATGATCTGTGGTGTGTAGGGAGAAACCTCTCTTTTCTTCACTTCCCCTTCCTATTGATCTCTTCACAGGGTCTTCTTATTATCTTAAAAGCATCTCTGCAACACTGGCACAATCAATATTTCACAGTAGCTTTCCATGTCATTCCGTTGTTTTAGTGGAAGGTATCTGAACACCAGCAGATACATGCTCTAATAATCCAAAGAAATGGATCACTATTCTTTGCAAAGGCTTCAGTACAAAGCCAACTGTTTGAGTTTTAGATTGTCATTGTCTATTCTTTCAAATATTGCATTTGATAGTTATATTCAAAACATCCTTATTTAATAAAACAATTAGTGCAGTTTAGGCAGAAAAAGTCCCCGTGAATGTGTTATCCACTGCATGTGACATCACAGTTGCCATTTACTCTCATTTATATGCTTTTTTGATAATATTATGCATTTTATAGCTTTGATGGTGCCCCAAGGCGCCACTTAAATTCTTCCTGCAGTAAAAGACACTAAAACTGCTGATGCTGAAAATGACACCATGCCACACATAATTCAAAGAAATCCAAGAGAAAATCCTCAGTGAATTGTTTTTATTAACTCCTTCAGTTAGAAAACACAAATGCACCAAACAATATCATACATGCACAGCTTCAGCATATCAAGATCAGCTGATGACTTTTCAATGTGAAAACATTACCGCCACGATCTCACAGAGATCACCTGGACATCAAAATACTGAGGAGTCACAACAGAAAGGCCAAGCGTTGTCACCCAGAGCTATAGCTGCATTTTTTCACCCAGCTTTATGGAATTACAAAATTTTGGGCAACTCATTTATTCATGTTCTGATCAATTCTGCCTTTTTTTATCTTGAAAGTAGCAAGAAACTTGTAAAGTTGTATTGATATAAAAAGACTTACTTGTAGATAGTACTACTTGTGTCATCTGCTGTGCACACTTACCTTGTAACAGGTAGTGTTTGTGTCATTGCACCAAAAGGCAATGAGTGGTAGCAGCTGCTAAGAAATGTTACTCTCTGCTCCTGTATTTTTTAGATTCTGGGTATGACTGAGAATTACAATTGGAAGTAGGACACCACAGTTTGGGCTCCCAGTTGGGGGCGTTGCTTCAAATCACAACAAAATACCTACAGTACTGTATGTACAGCATACGGTATGAAGGCAAGGGAATTCTCATTGCACTGGCTTTTGAACTAGCCAACACTGGCTGTTCATTGTTATTTTAAAGCAACACTTGACCTTTGTGCAGAAGTTTAGCAACAAAACAAATTAAACTGAATCAGGAACCATATCAAACATTGAAAAAAAGAGAAAATCAATGTCAAAATCAAAATATCTCCACAGTACTGATACGTTACAAAACAAAGAGGTTGGCAATGCTTTTATGTACCCAAGACACAAGTTCATAAGCTGTGTAATGTTGTCTTTTTTCAGTTCATATAATTAATAAATCAGCCAGAAAGATGTGTGTCCTGTGTAAACATCTGTTAGCTTACCAATGACATTCTGTGATGAAAGAATGCATACATATTAACCACACAGAAAGCCACAAAAACAACGTAACAAGTTTCAAAGACTGGTTTCAGAAAGTTATCAACACTCGTTGTGGGAAGAGAACCTTTTAATTTCTACATTTAATACAAACTATGTCCTGCAAGTTGCACCTGACCTGGCCTTGGATTCTGGAGCTTTTTTCCCACTTGTTCCTTTGCACTGGCAATCCATTGCTATTTGATAGAAAAATAAGACATTTCAACTCCTCCCTGTGTTAAACTTAGTTTTTCTACCTCCCATATTGACCTTGTGTTACTCTATTTGAATGTCCACAATGCTTCAGTTGCCCAAAGCCCTGAACCATGGTTCAGTAAAAGTAATGAGTTTAAACATTTTTTTTTCCAAATAGCAGAATTGTCTCTTTGAAAACAGCTGTAAGGTATGGTAATAACCACGCACACCCACAATCTCACACACACGCACACAAACACATGCGCACGCACACACACACACACACACACACACACACACACACACACACACACACACACACACACACACACACACACACACACACACACACACACACACACAAACCCTTGAATCTTCCTGGTGTCATCTTGATGGGATTGTCCTGATTTAGTCCCCTCTAAATTCTGATATATTAATCTTATGTGGGTGTCATTAGTACCATTAATCCTGTGCCCTTTCTCATTGAAGCCCCTTAGGCCTGCTCTAATTTACTAAGATATTTGAATGTCTGCTAAACCATGGCACATATCAGGCTTTCCATTCGTCAAGTCAGACTGTTAAATAGACCCCTGTGTCGTGCTGACAGATTTGTGATCTATCTGCTCCTGCCACTATAGTGCTATTGAAAGGTATGGTGAAGCAGGTCTGAATACCTGAGCAGCGGGGTTTCGCTGAAACACATAAATAAACAATGACAACACATACCACATTAAAAAGCCAATACAACTGACAAGAAAGGACAGATTCACAAAGTATTAGAACACAGCTGACCATACATTTTGCCAAATAATGTCTAAGCTGGTGGCTAGATTTCAATTATCAGACTGGCACAATTGGCAGCACTTTAAACCCCTCGTCTTCACTGCAATGGCTGATGATGCATGTTGATTGGCACGACTCCTATGTGTTTCCCAGATGGACGTAGACTACTGCTGCAACTAATGATTATTTCCAATTAAAGGATGTGTCTATAAAATGTCAGAAAATGAAGAAAAATGCACATCACAATATCCCATAGCCCAAGGTGCAGTTTACCAATGTCTTGCCTTGTCCGACCAACTGTTCAAAACCAAAAGCTATTACACCATGGCCACTGAGAATTTGGAATTCTGATTGGCTAGCAGGTGTCCCTTTATGTTTGGTAACAACCAGACACCTTCTGACACAGGCGTTTTATTACGATTATAAATCAATGCACCACTATTTATAAGTGATTTGACAAAATGATCTTAAGTCAAGGGAAATACAACATTTGAAATTATCTTTCAGCCAAATCCCACAGTTTTTAACCAGCAAATGGATTTTGATCAAGAGTTGGTGCCACGACTTAAGTGACATGGCTGACATAAGGAACCTTGAGCTGAGCTTGTGAAACTATAGGTGAAGTGAAGTCCGACTTTTCATGCTCAAAAAGTATTAAACTAACTCTATTCTCTACTCTTGTATTTAGTGTTGCTTCATCATTTGAGTGCAGGGAAATATGCCTATTCACTTTCTTGCTGAACGTTAGATGAGAAAATCGATACCACTCCGATGTCTGTGCATTTAGTGTTTCACTCATTTGTAAACACATAGATGTGTAAAAATGACAGAAAAGACCTTGACAGAGAAGCTGCTTAGTTTGTTTTTAGGAAAGAACCCCCCACCCTCCCCACGAAGCTGTTCGACCATCCGACATGCATTTCTGATTAAGTATACTTGCCCCTTACAGATTCAACAAAGAAGATATAACATGTTAATTAGTGAGCTTCATGGTAGGCATACTTGTGAACATATTTATGGCAATTTAGCCTAGTGGATTATGCCGCACATTTCAATTTGTTTTTTTGGCATGGCACGGCTGTTACAGTGCTGTAATGTTGCTGTTGTAATCTAATTGCCATCTGTTACAAAGAAGCAAGCTGCAAACTTTTAAGAGCCTACCAGTGGTGAGTTTTACATACTCAAAGGGAAATTTTAATGTTTGTTTGTTCAATACAGAGAGAAGTCCATGATGTTTTTAGCCTAGCTTAGCACAAAGACTCGAAGCAGGGAAAAGGTGGCGCTAAAAATTAAGTGATCTTATAACACCACATTGGTCTGTATGATAAACTTGAGCTTGGGCCAGCAGTTTACCGTGCTACACGGATGTTGTGCAAAAGCTTTGGCACCAATTGGGTACTACGTTCTATTGTTGAATCTCATGAAATATGCAAATATTATTTTTCCAAATAGCTGTTAAATAGAGTGAGGTGGGGTGGGAGCTCATTTGAGCTTCATCTTGTGATATAGGCCACTCCCCTTTCCACCTATAATATTCTATACAGACTCTATGGACCCTCATGATTAAATTAATTTTGGAAAATTCCAAAAATGCACAAGTTATAAAGGAACAACTTCCTGTAAGTTACGGTTAAAACAGTGAGTGATGTTATATCTCCACATATGTCAACCTGATTAACACAAAATGGGCCAGTATCCACTGCTGATTTTGACAGGCAATAGTTAATTAATTCAAAACATATTAAGTTATTATAAGTTCTTATGTGAGTGCACTCATTAATAAATGTATTTTTGGATTCTTTGAAGAAGTCATATCTGTACCACTCACTGTCACATTCTCCGTTTGAGTACTGGAACATAACAAAACAGACAGGTCGAGGGATAGCAGAGCAGGAGGGTTTCCTTCTATATCAATTAATAGTCTAACCTACCACATTTCTCCCCCATAGACTTGCACTGACTTTGAGTCTCAAAAATACAGAAAAGGCGCTTCCTGTCTCAGTTCAATACAGAACACATCTTTTAGTGCCCAACTATGGGATGACTGGCAACCCTAAGTAAGACTAGCTGTTTCCCCTGATTCCAGACTTTATGCTAATTGGCTCTAACTTCACAATTATCCTGACATGTGACGGGTGTCAATCTTCTCTTCTAACTTGGCAAGAAAGCGAATAAGTGTCTTTCTCAAGATGTGGAACTATTCCTTTCAACATGATTTTACAGATAATGGGGATTTTGACTCTTCCTCAGCAGGATAATCAGACTGTATATCCATTTTGTTTAATTTCATTCCAAGGAAGGTCTGGAACCAGGCTACAACTCGTAGCATAGCCTTGTGAAACGTTCCCCTTCGTAGTAACAGTTTGTTTGGTGCTTAGCCGCATGTTGCCTATCAATACAAGCAGCAGGAATTCTAAGATACAGGAGGAATGGTGCATTTCATGTTGTTACTGTAAAAGCAGAAAATGTTTTTTTTTGTTTATTATGATGACATTTAGCAGCTTGTTGGCATGTGGCCATGGTATAAAGCGGGATAATACCCTTCAGGCTGGATTCCGTGGAGACAAATAAATTGCAATCGAACACACACCTTATTGGGTATGTTTGGAATTTTTCCCAGAAAATGACATAAATGATTGTTGGTGATTATTTTCTGTCGATTGACTGATTGTTTCAACATTAGTGTGGAAGGAAATACACTGACAGTTGTATACTTCTCCCTCTACTGCTGTCTACAGGCAGATGCAATCTCTGTGAAAGCAGAGTTAAGTCCAATCCATCAATTAGCGAGCTATAACAATAACTGGTCTGAGGCATTAAAACCTGTAGGAGCCTTCATGGTACATTCAGCTCTCCACAATCAAATGATAAAAGGTGAATGGCTAACACTGGCACTGTTTTATGAGTTTCATCTGGAACACAACCAACTTTTTATGGTGTACGTAAAGATGAAGGTGGTTGCAGTATGTTCTGAAACACAAAGTATCACTGACTAGTGTCTATAAGTGACGGTGTTGCAAGAATCTCCAAAGGCACGGCCATGGGTGAATGAATGTTCTGACTCACCGATTCACATGTGGAGAGGAAAATTGAAAATATTCAAAAATACAACTTCTCATCACGACCCTCCGCACAGTTCACTGAGACCTTCAATAATAAGAAACTGTGAGGAATTAAATGTTGAGGAAAGCATGTAGCTATCTTAGCAATAACAACAAGAAGGCTGAAACTACTTTGGCACATGAATAGAAGTAAGGCATCTGTATCATTCGAAAAAAGAATTGAAATGGAGCATTGTTCCCAACCGGCAAAAATTTCAAAACAGACCTACGTAAAAAAAAAAAAAAAAAGCTCAAGCGTTTACTGTTAATTAAGTGTCTGACAGCACGCTCCACTCTAGAGCTGCCTCATACCCGCAAACTAACACTGCAAAATAGTGTGTGGTTACCTCCAAAAGCAAGAGATGAAAAAAAAGAACTCAGCAACTTTCACGAATTAAAGAAAAAAATACCAATAAGAAGGTTGAAAAACAGAGCAGAGTTTGTCATTGTGTCATGACGTTGACCTGAATGTTGATATTGCGATGGCAAGGAGCAGAGAGAGGGGGGAGGTGTCCACACTCCAGGCTCTCGAGCCACGGGCACTCATACCTGCAACACACAGACAAAAAAATAAACATAATACAAAGGTGTTAAACCTGGTGGAAGAAGCAGACATTTGGCAGCAGCATCAACACTTCGAGACATCTATCTAAAATACTAGTTGTTTCAGATTTAGAATTAGATTATTACTTATGTTAAGGTTTAGCGCTTTGCTAAATTATATGTAAAAACAGATGAAAACAGATTTGCCAAAACATTCTGAAAATTAGATACTTAAATTTCCAAAACATAAAACATATTAACTAATGACACAGGGGAACCTAAAATGTGTTAAAAATGTATTTATGTCAAAGCTTATAACTACGATTGTAATTGACTGTAGTTCCTCACTATTGCACTGTAACAACATAATATAGATATAATGCCCTTTCCTGGATAAAGTACATATTTTGATGCAAAAGCAACCCCCTAAACCACGTCTGGTGTTTCAGAGCTACTAGTTTATATAAACACAGCACTCTCTTTTGACTGCTAATGTGTTTTTGCCCACATCTTTTTCTTTGCAGTATTCAAAGAGTCACTGGGAAAAAAGCAGCCTTTTTCAAATTAAATTTATAAGAAAAGCCAGTGTGGAATTCTGTCTCTCTCAACTGCTTTTTTCCCGTGATTCAAAACAGAATATCAACAATGCAAATTAGCATTTAGAGCAGAAGAAGAGCCCCCTGGAGTCCCACAGGACAGTAATAGCATCTAGTAAAATAGGAAGTCAACCTCTGCGACAGAGATGGATTGTGCTGCATATTTTAGCAAAATATAAGCCAGGAAAAGCCCAATTGAGGTGGCTGGGGACACGAGTAATGGTGAGTCAAAGGAGGACAAAATGTCCCTGTCAGGTTTAAAAAGTGCTAAGTGACTTCATTTACAAGAGTGGGTAAATCATAAAAAAGAAGTTCAGAGAGATTGAGGTCCAGCTGGATCTATATGTCAAATGTTGCCATTCTGTTGTGTTTCTCTACAATATGGTGGCATCAGCATATTTCAGTGCACTCTTTTTACTCCACCTCAGAGGTAATAGAAATATGCAGTAATTTTTTTTTTTTGCATGAGAAAGCCAAACTCAAATGACTCCTTTAATCTTCTTTTTAAACTCAGGAAGCACTTCAACTTGGTAAACCATCAGCAACAAGCTTACTTAGTTGGTGGATTCGTATGGGATCCGAAGCCGGGCCCAGCCCTCCTTCACTCAGAGTCTGAACCTGGATGATGTAGTCGTCATCGTCGTCCTCTGGGAGGGTCAGCTCTGCTGTTGAATTGCCTGTTGTGAGTGTTTTTACCTCTTTGTGTCTCTGTCTCCTGTATGACAGCTGTATGGGGGAGAGAAACAAGCTGGGTAACGCATTGTAAATATGTATTCTTACAGCCTGACAGCTGAGAGTGAGCGACCACACAGGTAAACCATGTCCACATCATCATTATTCTCTAAATTTTTTTATACCATTTTAATTTAACATTTTAATATTTATATAATTTATTATAATGCATCAAGTCACCAAAGCACATTCCTTGTATATGTAAACCTCCTTAGAAACTTAACACTGATTCTGATTCTGTCAGGTCCACACTTAAACTCAGTCTGAATACCCACTTTATTGTGAAGCATATTGAGAAGGTAAAACTCACTTGGTAGCCTGTAACTTCTGACTCTGATTCCATTGCCACCACAGGTTCCCAGTAAAGAGACAGCTGAGAGCCAGTTAGGGTCCATTCAACATTCAGCGGTGGTTGGGCCGGTGCTGCATGATATGAAAACAATTCATTTCTACATGTCGGCACAGAAACATATTACTGTCACGTTATTATACAAGAATGATCATAATTAAAGTTGATATTGTTTCGACCAATCGGACTGCTGTGATATGAAGATGCAAACATGCCTCGACATATTACCTTTGTTGTGGCAGCTAAGAACAGACTACCGTTCATACTTTCCACCTCTGAATTATGATCGGTGTGAATACAAAATCCAACACTTGAGCAGCAGGGCGCCCTGGGTGCTGAAACTTACGTGGCTTTTTTGTGGTGACATTGATTGCAGGGAGGAAGGGGCCGGTGCCCGCTGTGTTGAAGGCGCTGACTGTTAGGAAATACTGAGTGTTTCCTGCCAAGCCGCCCACTGTGACTGAGGTTTGGTTCCAAGGCACCCTAACCTTCCCCATGGTCTCTGGTTTAGTATCATCTTCCCAGTACACTACCTGTTTGAGACAGAGAGCAGGTCGTCTGGGATTTAACCACGATATGTGGCTTTGGATTGGAGAAAGATGTGTAGCATGCATTTTCTATCACATACAGCACAAACATGTATTTGATGTCTTGAGAGAATCTCTGTGTGCATCCTCGTAAGAGAGATTAGTTTTCTTTTAGCTTTCCAATTTATATGCTTTTACAACTCCTAGGACTGGCTACTACTAAAAGAGTGACACAATAGGGAATAAATTAATTATCTTGTTCTTATTGATTAATCTATTGATTTAATAAATGATCATTAAAATGTCAGAAAACAGTAATTATTTATCATGTTATAATATCCCAATACCCAGGGTGACACCATCAAAATCCTTCTTTTGTCTAACCAGCATCCGAAAACACAAAGGCATTTAATTTACAATCAAGTAAAACTGAAAAGCAGCAAATCCTCACGCTAGAAGATAGGACCAGTTTTGCATTTCTGCTTGATGACTGGAACAATTCATCAATCTTCAAAATTATTAAGATTGTTTTGTCGCTCAACTAATTGATTTATTGTCTAATCATTTCAGTACCATAATACATCAATCTCTGTTGCATAACGTGCGGCATGTGATATTTATTTTTCCACTGATGAAAATCGAGCTGATTATGATATACATTCAAATGAAAATATTACAGATCAAATACTAACTAAAGTTAGTATTATCACAGAATAAGTGACCATTTTGCTATCACTCCGTCTAACCATCAAACTGAAAATAAATGATCCCAAAATGACACCCATCCACCACCCGTCTACTTTTCTGTCATCCTTATTCAATGTTAGCTGATGCTGACATCTCTAGGGTAGCTCAGATATGAAATGGCACCAAAGCTTACTTCCCCTGATGGAAATATTGAAACTCTGATTTCATTGCACAAAAGAACAACAACAACATCTTACATTAAAGCCCTTTGATCACCCTGATTATTCAGTCAGAAGTATGCAGGTGAGGCACTCAGACTGTCCCAGTTTTTGAAAGTAAAAATGCAATCAACTGTTTTGGGTTTAAACTAGTAGTTTAATATTCCTATTTTAATTTGTAAACAATGACAAGAGTAAAGATCAATTCCCATGGTGCTGCAGTATTCATCAGTAGACAGTTCGCTGTATCATCATGGTGTGTGTGTGTATGATGGCATTTATTGGTAATCTGACATGAGGTCTGGTATATTATTGCAGCACAGGCTATCATGAAGCTGTGTATCATGATATTCCATAACTGACAGCAACATGAAAAGGCATGTGGACAGGCAATTTTCATTTGTTCTCTTGAAAACGCTCTGACACGTTTTCCTGTCGTGCTGGTACAAAGAACTGTATAATTTTGGCTACAACAGTCGCTGAAACAGCCATTTCCATGGCGACGCAGAGTTGGGAAAAGATGGCATTGAGGTACAACAAGGGTGATGACAAGCATTTGAATTGTGCTGTGTGTGATTTCTATTTCCATTTAAAAGGGTAAAAGGTACCTCATAGCCCAGAACCCTTTCAGGGGTGAAGGAGAGAGCCTGCCAATTCACCTCAATCTCAGAGGCTGAGACACTTCTGGCCCAAACTCCTGCTGGCATCCCACTTGGCTCTGAAATCAGACGACAGGAGACTGAGCATCGCTGCCTTCTTCCAGAGAAGAAGCAGAAAAAAGCAGAACAAATCTCTTTAATTTTTTACATTTACAGTACTCTCCTGAGCTCTACTTGGATGAATCATCACATAAAGGTGTTGCTGGTAAACAGACGGCCACTACACTAAAGATTGACCCATAGGATAGATTTAAATGCCAATCTGTTTTCACATTGGCGCAGCCATTCCAAAGAATGGTGATATTTGGAGGCAATCTACATTTGCCAACATATTGGTGTAGCAATTTTTTTCTCCCCAGTTTTCTACCCATTTTGACTTGTAAAAAAGATTTCTGCAGATCTATTTTCCTGCCTGTCTCTTTATTTCATGGTGGAAAATAAATGTCTCTTTATCGAAAACCACTTTCATGAACTTTGTCCTTTTCAAACGGAAAAAGCTTTGCAAAAATCCCACTCACGTTCACTCTCTTACCTGTCTCTGCAGAGTAGATGGTGACCACAGGGCTGAAGGGACCCTGTCCTTTGCTGTTGTAAGTGCCGACCTTGACATGAAATGGAGAGAAGGGCGCGATGCTGTCGTTGCGGTACACATAGCGCGAAGCGCCGGGGGCAGAGGTGGCCACGTGAGTCCAGCTAACTTCTCCGAAGGCGCGGAAAGCAATGATGTAACCAAAGCTTTCACCATTCTGTAGTTCTTCGGGGACAGGCTGAGAGTGAAACACAAAACTATAGTGATATTAAAACATATACAAACCACTCACGTTCACCCCGTTGCTGGGCTGACACAATCACCACCCATTCTCATGGTGCCAAAAGAAGTGTGTGACCCTCAAATTGCTTTTGTCACCCACCTGAACAAATGAAATGAGCAGTAAAATGCCATTTAAAAAAAATCTAAGCTCATTACAGATCGTCCTGGCAGCTTTAAAAATGAAAAGTTATTTCTGAATTTAATGAAATGAGAAAACTCAAATAAAGAGATTTTATATAATGAGCTTCAGCCAATTAATGACCGTTTCAGTCTACTATTTGGGCATTGCAGATATGGCTGAACAACAGCTATTCACCACAGATCCAAGGCTTGTAAATGACAATAATAGTCAGATTCAGTGTTCTGCTTGTGTATACATTGCTGCTGCCTTACATGCACAATGACTGGAGTGCCAACTGACCCAAAATTGATGACGCCCACAAGCCAAACAGAGATGGCACCTTAGCGAAAAATATTAAGCACCTCACTCAAGAATAAAAAAGATTAACTGCAGGTACAGACTAGACAGACTAGAACATAAGACTGATGACTTACCTCCCATGTGATGACCAGTTCAGATCGGCTTCCACCTCCTCCACCCACGTCACCTGGCGCTGCATCAGGAACTATACAACACAGACCTTGTTCACACCTCTGTATAAGAAACACTTGCACAAAAAGTCTGTCTGGTCAGGATTAATGATTTGAGGGTAAAAAAGTGAATAACAACTGTACCTGCGTCCTCTGTTCTGGTCTTGACTGACACAGGGCTGGGTTCTCCAACCCCAACACTGTTTTTGGCCAAAACCCGAAACTCATACTCCACCCAGGCATTGAGGTCCACTACAGTGGCTGTGAGTGTGTTCCCATCGATTATCTCAGGGACTGGAAAAAAACAGAGGGAATAGTTGAACATGAGTAATAAAACTAAAACAAGAGAAACAAATCTATGCACAACTGCTAAATAATTCAATAAATTTTGACATGCAAGTATCTCTAAAGAGACGTAAGAATATTATCCACAACAGCGTTATCCAAGAAAGGTTAAATCAAGAGCAACTGGACTTGGACAGAACTGAAGAAGCCTCTTCAAGTATCTTTAACCATATGCAGTATATGTATCAAGTATATCTTAAGCAGCGTAGACTGGTCCATAATGTAAATGTCAACATGATGAATCAAAAGTGAGCTTTGGTTTTGAGTCTGTAGCACCAAACATCTGCCAGAGAGCTAGAAAACAGTCCTTGCTTTTGTTACCTTGTGTTGTGAAGCAAAAATAAACCAGAGGCACTGAAACACAGGGGTTACCAAAGAAATTTTCAAATCCTATAAACAGTGGCTTTAACCCCACATTAACATTATTTTGTGGCTACATGAGGATAGCAGAAAAAAACATGTAAACACAACACTAACTGATATTGATATTATTTATCACCTTTTAGGTTTACATGAGGAACTTGGTAGCAATCAGTTGCCAATTTGCACATCCAGCAGATATGGAAGAACATAAAAAATCATTTGGAGTTGTAGTGGTGGTCATCTGATATGTCTAATATTTTCTCTCATTTTAGTTTTGATTTTGGTCTCCGCCATCTCTTAAGGGAAATATCCGGCTCTTTAGCTTCTATGTCCACTAGCCAGTTTGTAACTTATCGGGAAATTGGTCTAAAAGGCAGATAGCATATCCACTGCTTGCTATCAGCAGTCCTATTTCACTGAAATAGCCAAAATCAACGCTAACTAGAAGTGCGTAAAGTTGCATGCTGGGAAACCAAAAAACAATGAGTTGTAAGAAATCTGAAGAAGAGGGGAAGTGCAAAGTTGGGTGATAATTATTTTTGGGGTTCATCATTATGAGCGTCCCCTTAAACATTATGCATAGTCATTTGATCTCTCCTAAATATATTGATCAAAGCAGCTGACCCAATTTTTACCTTAAATTCCTCTTACTTTCTTCTTTAGAACGAATAACTAACTACTGTCTGTTACATTGTAGCAATACATATTGGTGGGTGTGTACTATACTCGTTTGTGCATTATTTGATGTTGTGTATATGGATTTTATAGATTTATACGTCATTTAATGCAATTTTAGGGGCCTATTTAATTTATAGGACAACAGATCTAAATGAACCTTTTAGACTACATGTGACTGTTGATCAATCCCATAACATTCATTCCACAGCAACTTGCAATATGTGCATTCAGCCTCCACAGGAACAAGAGCTAGATATCCAAAAAGACTTCACTTGACTTAAGCAGAGGAAAAGGATTTTGGTTTTGACTGAGGCAGGTGCAAAGGTCATTAAAGTGGTTTAACAGAGATCATGTAAAAGCAGCAACAATGACCCCTAGTTCCCTTGAGTAAGACCCTGAATCTCAACCATCTCCAGAGCCTTCCTTCTGTAGCTGACCCTGCACTCTGACCTCACAGCTGAAGGGAGAAGTAAGAGAATTTCCCTGTGGGGATCCATGAATTATCTGAATAACATTACATGTGGTATAAGATGAAAATTCCTCTTCAAGCGCTGCCTACCTGTGTTAACCCTCTGCCAGCCCACAGTGAAGGGAGTCCTGGTCTGGATGAGGTAATTGGTGATGGGGCTGCCGTTGTCTCTGCCTGTGCTCCAGGCCAGCTGGGCTGTACTGTCTGTCACCTCCTCCACCGTCACAGAGTCTGGAGGGCTGGGGGGGCCTGGCTCAATCACAGGAACAGACGCTGTGAGGCACTTGCACATGCAGAGGCACAGACAAGACTACAAAATGTGGATGTAAATATGTGTGTTCGCACAAACTGCAAGAGAAACAAAGAGCAGTAAATATATTTGCATAAAAACATCCATCTAAGCTATATTGCTATGAGAGATGCTATGCTTAGTTGAAACCAACATTAGCAAGAGAAAAAACACTTTCAAAACGCTTTGAGCTTGAGGAGAAGTTATGCCCTTCGCAAGGAATTAAAAGTTAATTCAAGATTTATCCTCCAATATGCACCCATCTTGTAATCCTTCCCTTACATGGTCCTCCTGGTAACTGATTGATGAAACAGCAGGCGCACATAGATGCAGCAAGTCAAATTAAAAGGTAAAAGATGAAAAAAGGCCTCATAACCCTGAATAACCAGAGTTTTATCATTTATTTTCATTATCCTGCCAATTAAGCGGCGTGATGTTTTACTTTAGCCTCATCTACTCTTTCCTGTTCTAATAGACGTGTCGGCTCATCAGAAATAATAGACCACTAGAGAGCTGTGAGACAGGCCGCAGACTAATAACGCCCCTAGCTCTGCTCACAATCCTCACTGGCTCTGAAGTGCTTTCTAATCTGAAGAAAAATATTCTAATTATTAAAGTGTTTAATTATTATTTCAATAGACAATCAATGCTTTGGAAACAACAACAACAACAACTGATTTGGTGGTTATGGATTATGCATGTATGTATAAATATTCAGCTGACTATGCTCAACATGCATGCTAAACAAACAAATAAACACAATTTTTTGTGTACAGAAGCCTTGAATGTGCTGCCCATATACATTTGCCCTTAAAGCCCTGGCTTTAGAGATATTGATCTTTGTAAAACTCATTAGCAGCTCTTGATGGAAAAAAACCCTTTAATACACTGCCCTCATTAATACATATTAATGGAGCACACAATCAAGGATCAATGCCTTATCCTCTTAATTATATTTCATTGGCTGAGGTGAGAGGTGCTGTCAGTGTCTTGATGGTGTTAAAATTATCTGTTATTAATATGGACAGAATGTCTTCGCTTTTATTGTGAACTTGGCACAGGTCAAATTAATATCTGACTATATTATGAATACTTACAGACACAGTAATTTTATATTCAATCTGAATTTAATAATACCAACATTTCTAATAAACACTGTCACAAATGTCAGAAGTGAGTCTTCGTAATAGTACGTTGTAAAATTGATGGGATAATAACAATAAAACACATTGTTGTACAGTGTTGTATCGACTGTGTATTTCCCTACATACTGTCTTCCAGGGTGATGATGATGATGATGATGATGATGATGATGATGATAATGCAACTGTCAAAAAAGCACAAGTGCTCAGCAAGTGGTTTGAATGCTAATGACCCTGATGATATCCGTATAACGTGACCTTCTCCATAACCACCACCACCCAGTGGAGTGTTTGTGAGGCATCATGGAGCGGCATCTAAAACATTTTCCATTGCCACTGTAAAAAACACGAACCCCGATGATCACTTAAGAGTCTTTGTGTCAGGAACGATTATCATTGACCTTCAGTGCTTCGAGAGGAGTGGAGTGAGACAGGGTGGGAAATAGCACCCAGCAAAATTAATGAGCTACTATCACTGGCTTACATGATTGTAATAATGTGTCTATTGCCAATAACACCAATAATCAGTGTCACTGTGAGTATAATCATGAAGGTCCATATATGCTTGCTCCAATTTAAAGCACAATCTCGCTTTCACAGTAATAATTAATTAAATTTAATGAATTCTAAATTTGTCCTGCATTATCCACATAGATGTCTAAACATTAAAATGACATTTTTTTGTGTATGTAAACGCGGTCACTGAGGGAAACTAGATACGGTTTTCTCACCTACCTCTCGCAGTATATAGCCATGCAGGTAGTTTTGTTTTATTTATTTATTATATTTCTGCCTTCTTTTTTTGCAGTGATCCCAGCTTTGAAAGCTGACATTCAAAAAAAATTTAACAGCAACAACTCTTTCCAGATTCTGTGCCCCCATTGCTTTGGATAATACACACAACACAGGGCATTTTTTTCTGGTAGAACAAGTAATATGTACAAGTAGTATATTTAAGCACTATGCTGGTATACTTGTAGTTTACATGAGTATTTCCACTTTTTACTTTCCACTAAATTAAAGAGTAGGGCCATAGCCAGGATTTTAGAAATACTGAGGTGTAGCGTGAATCAACGTGAATGCTGTTGAACATTTGAATCTTTTATTATTAAAACAGCACTGTGAACAAAGAAAAAAAGGAACTAACTTTGCAATGCAAAATCGAATGTACACTATTCGAAATGTGATGTTTAATTAACAACATAGCAAGAATGTGAAGTTTTATTTTAACATGCTGATTTAAATACAGGAACAGTAGAAACTGAACCCAGGAATGGTTCACACAGCCCCACCAATCCATAAAAGATAAAGATGTGATGTCTGGTTTTGTTTAATAGCAAATGAAACAAGAAATGTGAATATACATTTACATAACAAATTCATTGATCATAGCTTGCAGTAAGGCAAAGTGTAAGTTGGAATGCCAAATCTCACATCCCCTCAGAGTGCATGTGTGTCTGTGTGCCTGCTGTCACCCTTCTTCTTTTCATCTCTCTCAAGGGGAAGAAGGCAAAGGCACATTCTTACTTTCTTTGAAGTAAGGTGATATGGTTATATTCTCTTGTACACTAAAAAGTATTGACACTGACATGTATTGAGCTTTATTTTACTACATTAATTTGCTGTGCATATACATACACATATGCATTTATATAGACATATATATGCACATATGTTTGTGTATCAGCTGTTGTACAACATTTAACACAGAAATTACTTATATATTACTAAGTGGATAATATTCTGTTTGTTCATGAAAGGTGTTCAGTGTCTTTCAGCTATAGGCCAACCTTTAAGCATGGAAGCATTAGACATAATTCATTCATAAGAAAAGAATTTGGAATGAAGAAGACAATTAGACAGAATAGATTGAGAGTAGGTGAAGTTGACTTGACATTGGACACCTCTGTCCCTCTTTCCAGAATACAACAAAACCAGTCCCTTCTGTTCCCCCCTTGCCCCCTGCCTCTTCTCAGGTACTGCTCTTCTCTTCAGCTTAAGACCCAAAATTGCCCTACCTAATGGGCCCAGAACTCAACTGGGCCTGCCTGGAGTCTGAATACTGAGCCGCACCAACGGACAGCACCCAAACAACTCTGAAAAAAAGAAACCTTCTGCATGAAATCTGCTCTAGTCTGCCTGTTTAACGCCTGCACTTCTAACATGACCAAAAGACCTGGAACATCCAGGTCATAGTTTTCCAAGGAAGGTTAAAGTCAACCACAGCAGCTACCAACAGTGACCTTATCACTGCAACAGAATCAGTCATAAGGAAAAACAACAACAAAAGCAGAATCGCTCAGGCTGAAAGTATTGGCAGCCCTTTCCAACCTCACCATCCAGAAAAGAAAGGCTGTGACATCACTGAGCAAGGATCAAAAAATCACTATCCTACCTGCTGATAAAGGAAGATGCACAGTAGTCCTAAACACAGCGGACTACCATGACAGGGTCAACACACTACTCCGTGACACTAATACATATGAAACTCTGAGGTGAGATCCCACCAGAGGATAAAAGAAAAAGATCAAAGAATGTCTATAACAGCTACAGAAAGAAAAACTCATCACCAGTCAACAATACCACCACTTGTATCTCAGTAACTCATCCCATGCACAACCATGATTTGACCTCCATGTTCACATGTATACCCACCATGGTAGCAGTAGAAACCATAAGGACTACAAGACAACATATTGAACGACAGAACTAACCTCCACCCAGACCAGATTTGTTGACTGCTGGACTTCTGTCTGAAAATCACCTATTTCCAATACAACAGAGGATTCTACAGAGAGAAGCATGGCTGTCCCAGTATCCCCTTTTTGGCAAACATCTACATGAAAGAAGCAGAAAGCAGAGCCCTGAACTCCTTCAAAGGAACAGCACCAAGTCATTGATACAGATATGTGGATGATTCATGGGTCAAAATTAAAACCCAGGAAGTGCAAGCTTTCACAGAACACATCAACTATGTAGACAGTAGGATCACATTCACATGAGTGGATGTCATCAACAGCAGTTTCGCCTTCTTGAGCTGTGTTGTACAAAATTAAAGAGGACAGAAGCCTGCAAATTGGAGTAAACAGGAAACCTACACACAGACCAAAATTTACACTTTGATTCTCACCACTTTCTGGAGCATGAGTTAGGTGTAATCAGAAACCAGCAACACTGAGCCAACGACATACTGTACCAACAAGTACCCAAGCCAAAGAGAATTACATCCAGGAAAAACACCAACAATACAGGTGATGAGTAAAGAAGAGTAAACACAACTACATTATGATTCCAGAGAAACTCAAACACAGAAAAGCAATCAAGTGTACGCTGTCCAGTTCAGTGAGGAATGCACCGACCTACATATTGGGGAAAATTAACAACAACATGGCTCATCATTGAAAGGCCATCTACTGAGGCCAATACTCTACAGTTTTCTACATTTGAAGGATAAGGGGCACCTTGTTAGTCAGTGACAACAATGTACATGTTCTGGACAGGAAGGTCACATGGTTCGAAAGAGGAGTGACAGAAGCTATTTCCACCATAGTGGAGAGTCCATCGCTAAACAGAGGAGGAGAGCTAAGACAGCACTCTTCTCTTCCCAGGAGAGTAAACACTCACATTTGGCCTCATGTGACAATGCCAATGACGGACATTCACACAGGTGACTCCAACGACTATACGACTGTCATTATTACAGCCAGGATCATTAACAAACCAAGCTGTATCCATCACCTTGATAACAACCCCACAGAGGTTAAAGGGCTGGGATTCCCTACCGATCAGTCAGAACTGAAGAAGTCCGTTGGATAAGAGATGAAACATCTTCAGGTATCTTTAACCAAGTCCAATTGCTCTTTTAACTTTCCTTGGATAACTGTACTGAACGCTGAGTTCAACAAATTCTAAAAGCCATCATGGCTTCATCACACCAAGCCAAGGGGTGGGCGTAAAGATGTTATCGCCTAGCCCCTGCTGAATGGAGAGAGACAAAGACAGCCAAGTCGCCATGTGGGATCGTCTGGGAGCGCCACACGAGAGAATGAAACATATAAGCTGGCCAAGCTGTAATGAGGGACTGCAGCCGAGAATGCCCAAGAGTGGCCCACACAAGAGAATAAATCTTTGTCTCCCTTGGCCATCTGAACTACCAGGTGAAACTTTCCTTTTCCTGTGATATTGGGTTGATGCTATAGATTACTACAAGTAATTTAGCGTTCACTCAGCAGTAGGATTTCCCTTCAATATAATCATGATATGGAATTGTAAAGTATTTCACTTGTGCCTACCAATAACCTCTCAGCTGCTGAACGGTGCATTAAAGTGATTTCATTTGTCAATATTAGTTTTATCCACTTTCACTTTGATTTCCTGTGTTTAAATAAGTTAATACAGCTTCCCAAGATAATCATTCACAGCATCATCATGCTTCATTGAAGCATTTATTAATTGTTCATTGCTGTATTCATTGTATTCATTCGTAGTTGCATTTATCCATTCATTTGTGTGTATAGTAGTTATTAGTTGTGTGTGTAGTCAGTAGTTCAGTATGCCTTTCATTTAAATAAAGAACCTGACCATGTGTTTGTGTGAATGAAGCATTATGGTCACTGTACATACACACAAGTCAAGAATTAGTAGCAACCTCCATAACTGAGACTGAATAAATTCTGAATGATCATAATTATCACATTTAAATATAATTTAAGGTACTAACGCTAGGTCATGAGTTCTAGCCATATGGTGTGAGCCTCTTTTGAGCCAGGAACACTACTCACGTAGTGTAGTATAGCCGACTGCAAAGTCTTAAATTGTTCTTTCTGTTAATCTTGGGTGTTGGTTAGCCAGGCACGAATGGAAATTATTTAAAATTTGGTGGTTACTACACCCACCAAAAATGGCTAGGGAAGGAAGAGGTACTGGAAATGATTTGACTTGGAAAATTATAATTACAAGTTAATTCTTTGCAAAAAAAATTACTAACATGTTCTCCAGATTCGATTGTTAAAATGATACAAATGCCTAAATTGTATATATACCAATACATAATATGCCCTTTAAAATAAGATATAAAATACTGTAAATGTAATTCTTATTTGCAATAAAATAACACAAAGAGGTAGTGCTCATTAGTGCTCATTTGGCAATAACAAATGGACAGACAACTATCAATGCTCATTTCCTGTACATTCCCAATGATCAAAGATTCTGATGATGGAGCTGCATTAGAAAGCAGAGGAAATCTTGTCATTTCAAAATCTTTAGCAGCACAGTGACCCAGAAGAAAGTGACTTCTCTCTCATACACGTGACCATATTTATTTTGGCAAAGGACGCTTTTGAAGTAGCAATGACAGGCAGCGTGACTGGAGCATGGTACGTTTGTTCAAAGCTGCTGCCTCGCAGTGTAACTTTATTACAATGCCTTTTTCCCACGTGATTATTTCTGACACTGAAAATGTCAGTGCAGTAATTGATTCTTTAAGCAAAAGTCTGGACATGTCACATTCTGAAAGCATATATGTTAATAGTTTATGACTGCTTCTGTTGCTGTGTTGTAACTCATAGTTACTTATTTTGAGAATTTAGGTCAGGTGGAGCACAGTCTACTAGTGTGACTCCGTGGAGGGGCTGAGGTTGGAAATCACTGGACAAAACCACCACTAAATAAAGCAGTTAAAACTAGCTACAACTGACCAGCTACAACAGTGAAATGTATCAGTATTTTAAAAAACAATGGCATATATAACAATATATCAGCCAAAGAGGCCATTTTACTGCAGTGTGATTACTTTTGAAGTTCAATTTGCTGACAATACTTTTACTTGAGTAGAATGTTGTATGGATGACATTTACTTGTAATTGAGTATTTTTTAACATTACTGTATTGCTTCTTTTACTCAAGTAAAGGATCTGAGTACTGCTTCCACCACTGTTATTGTCAATTGTATTTAGGTGGCAGCAGAGATGGGGGGGGGACCCAAACCTACCTGTGTGGGTAGAGGCCATGCAGAGAAATCATGCTTCTTTGTAATTTAGGTGACCATAGCTTGTATCTTGGGTGTGATATATTGTATGTGCTTAATATGGTATTGCACATCGATTGAATGTGAGTTACTTGTGTCCTTTATGGGTCATAGGTATGAGAGTAATGACGGGCCAGCTGCTAGATTGGAAAATCGACATGTGACCACTGTTTGAGGCCTGAAGTTGTGATCAAGGAAAGCCATTCTTTGCCCTCCATGAATGGTTTTCTATCCAGATTCATGCTTTGTTGCCCAACATTTGAAGCTATTCGATCCAAACAATGAGACATCCATGACAGCTGCCGTGAGCAGGAAGTGTAAATAATGCACAATCTGAGTCACAGACAAGTTTCTCTCTAGTCAATACAAGGCCAATCCATTTTCTTGGCCTTGATATTGCTTCTACTTGATAAACAGCCTCATTTCCACTTAGTCCTCAGCCATTTGGAAAAGGAGTGCTTATTTATGCCATTTACATAGAAGATCTTCAACATGCCTTACAAGATGAAAATATGAATCCAACCATTTCAAATCCTGACACTAAAATAATCCCTGAACTCATATGACATTTTACTGATTTGCGTAGTGTCAATTTGCTGGGCTATTTGGCGTATTGACCAAAGCCAGAAACAACCCTCCTCTCACTCTGCACACAATACAAACCCCAACAAACCCCAAAACATCTAACAAAAGTTATTCTATTTTGTTCTACCCGAAGTAGCTCTTGACATTTGTGTCTCTCTGGAGCTATACATACTGCATGAGTGAGCACAGACAGGCATCTAAACATTCCACTGTCAAGTACATTGCAACAATATTGAAAATTGGTCATTATAAAGAGAGCGAGAGTGAGGAAAAAACACATTCTAAAAAAAAATGATATTCCTGTAATTTCACAGTTTTGTCAAGTTCTCTACTTCCAGAAACATCCCTGAATGCAATATAAAAGAAAAGCATGCCTCATCTATTTGATGTAATCAAGCAACTGCTGCTAAAAATAAGCAGGACATAAAAACTGTATACCCTCTGATGACATCCAGAATGATGTTCATGAGAATATGGGCATTTTGATCGCACTGCAATCAACAGCTAAAACGAAACCCATTTGAGTTTAAAAGCTTAAGTGAACATTATACACCCTGACAGTCAGCATTCTTTATATTCTCAATAAAGCATATCCAAGTGATGTCTTCAAAAATATCTTTTTCTTTCATTTTTTATGCGACACAGCTTTATTTGGTAATCATTGCATAGTGCATACATCTTTTAAGTGTGGGTTGCTTCGTGACTTCATCCATCACCCACTTTATAGCTATTACGCATCAGTGTCCTTGAGCAAGACACTGAACCCCAAGTTGCTCCCAATGTGTGTGAGTGTTTGTGTGTGTGAATGGGTAAATGAGAGGCAAATTGAAAAGCACTTCGTCTGTTAAGGTAGAAAAGCGCTATATATTTACAGGCCATTTTCCATTTACATTTATGTCTAGATTTTTAAGTTCCCTGTTTTTATAAAACAGGAACCAAAAAAACAATCCTGGCTGTAAGCCCTGTTTTAATTAGTGACTGCAGAGCAGAGAGGAGGTTTTCTTACCTTTCACAATCAATACAGCTACGGCTGACAGGCTCTCCACGTCCGTGTCCACCACACAGATATATTTGCCAGCATGGTAAAGCTGAATGTTCCTGATCATCAGATCTCCTGCTGTTCTCTACCAAGGAGGAAAGAAAGCTTTATGTGGCATGAAAGATAACAGACCTTGTGACAGCTTATTAAAGAATGTAGTGAAGCATATATAAGTGTGCAGTAAATAGCGGTGCCAAAAACATTTGCAGATCCTGCAGTTATTTAGCCAGGTCTTTGCAGAAGAAAATCAGGCCTGTTTTAAAGAGGTATTTTAGACCAAAGCCATTTTACACAAATCTCTTGACAGGTCTTGCAGTCAGAGCCGTGAAGGCAAACGTAATGAAACATTTCTGACTGAAAGAAATTTGTGTGTCTGGCAAGGCCTTGGCTCTTTCACTTGTTTTTTAGAATTCGTCACCATGACCTTTAAGACATGTTGCGAGAAATACACAAATACACTGTTTTTTTTAGTTTTTGCTTGATTGGAAAGGGAAAAAAGACCCTCTAGATTCTCATCTGAGAGGACACCCTTAAGCAGCAAATGGTAAATTAGTGGTGAAATCATTCTCTTGGCATTGGCAGGAAAATGTGGCTGTAGAGCCAACGTGGTTTAATTATGGAAATTAAATTCCTTGAAGCAGCAAAGTTAAGTTGATAATCTCTTTGGACTGGGGACATTGTAGCATTTCTGGGGAAGGAGTCTCTTTTCAGATAAGAACCTTGTCTGTCAAACACACACAGGAAGAATGGTTAATCTCGAAGGGTGTGAGGGTGTTCTGAAAGTGTTTTGTCATTTGCAGTTCTGCCATGCTTTCATTCCTTTAAAAGACACCTCTAATGATGTGTATCCCCTTTCTGTTATAAGGAGCTCTGAAGCAGGCTATGTCAAAGTAGAATTTGAAAAGAATTCAAGACCAGCCAAAGTATTAAAAATAGATTACTTCAGAAGGCTGAGCCCGGGTAGGAGAAGTGTACTCAAAAAGATGACAACCTGTTACAATGGCTGAGCAACTAACGCATTACCTACACAATGATTTTTATGTAGGAGTGTATTTTGACATAGCTACCGCCATGTTTCCATTCACAAAAGTAAAACTGAAAGCTTAGAGGATCAGAATGATTGAAAGGTGCTTCCTCACAAATATCTCCACACAGTGCTTCCAGGGAGAATTTTAGATTTGGGAAAAGGATGGTGTCACACCCATTGCAGCAAAACTTGCCATAGTAAATCTCTCCAAGAAATACCATGATGTCAAACCACAAGCTGTCTCTTCTAACTAATGGCAGGGATGAAGTGAAGCAAGATGGGAAGGGGTGCCAACTACCCATTCGCACGTTCTGAAGAAGTATGACTGCGGGTCACTCACCCCACCCACTAGCTCAAAGTGACCGTCTCCCTTGGCGATGAGCTGTCCGTTGAAGGCCCAGGAGAAAGAAACGTCAAGGACGGGGTCACTGGCAACCTGACAGGGTAACACAATGCTCTCGCCCACAATGATCTCCATGTCCACGGGCCCCTGGGTGATTCTGGTTGGATCTGACCCAGAAAAAAAGTTGTGGGAGGGAGTCATTTCTGACGGGGCAGCTGCCAATCTCACAGGGATCATGACACATTTCATTGCAACAACATGAGCAGTGCTTTGTTGATTTTCTGAAGTAGACGCTCTCTAGTCATACAACACTTTGCTGGAACACAAGCACATGCTCTGTAATACATGAAGTCACAGGCAGAGCGGTATTATCTATATAAAGGAAGGTCTCATGAAAGTCTTAGTCGAATAATGTGATAACACGAAGCTTGCCACTACTAAAATGGCCTAATACTCCAGGCTGACACAGCTAGAATAATCTTCTGAAATCCTGATAGTAATTACAATACACTGTGGATCAGATAAAACTTGAGGGGCACTGCTTCAAAGTCTACAATAGCATTCATTTGGTTAAGTCTGCTGTGCTCCAAAAGTCAAGATAATGAATCTGCTAGAATCAAATAATGGAGCTTCAACACAAAGGAAGAGGATTTGCACTCTTACATCCTACCTCATAGACCGTAAAGGGATAAAAAAAAAACACATGTAAAAAGTATCCCCTCAGTTCTGAAGCTAGTAATAATCAGTGTCTGGGTCATGGCTCTGTATTGCTGACTGCATTACAGCCTTAAAACAATATTCCAGTCATTTAAAAAATAACTGGCCTTGACAGTCACAGCAGCAGACAATGGCATTCAGCACATTAATAAAACCAATAAGTGAACACGCAACTATCACTCCTCTGGAAACACACGCTCAACAATAACAGCATCTGTAACACCTCCTCACTAATGCATTCATTGCTTCCACTCAGGGCACTTTCATTTGTTGCAGTAAATTGGTTGTTTCAACTGCTTTGAAGAAAACAATGATCGAGTATTTTCTCAAACACCTTCCAAGTGCATTACTGCAGCCGCTGCAAAATGCAGCCAAAAATAACAGCTCAATAAAATTAAAGTGAAAGACAGTAGGTTGTTTATGTTGCAGTCGAGTTTTGGTAACAGTTACACGCCATCAAAAAATACATGCACAAAAATCACATACAAAAATGTATCTAAAAAACATTTAGGGATGTTACTTAATTATGCAAGGACTTTATGTATAGCTTCAACTTACCAAAGTTTTGACATGCCCCTCAGAGCAAAACCTAAAGTTTTGTTTATGTTTTCTATCCACCAGTTATTGACTCACGTCCTCGCAGTACAGTAGCTCTCTCTTGTGTTAATCCATACTGAGCAATAAATTCTGCTTACTAAGTGGGATGCACAAACATTCTGCTATTTCACTGCGGAGCTTACCGGTAACAAGGAGCCTTCCAGTTGTACTTGACATGCCAAATCTATTCCTAGCGAAGCACGTATAACTGCCTGCATCAGACTTGCTCACGTTAGCAAGCCTCAGTGTTCCATCTGGGGAAAGTGTGATCCTGTAGGAGTGTACAAACAGAAACAGTAGTTTACAATCCAACTTCTAAGAACAAAGAATCGTTAGAATCATTAGATAAACTCTGATTGTGGATTTGTCCACAAGTCAGTGTTCTGCATGATCGTTGACATTGAACAGTGGAGCAGTTTTGGTATTTGCAGAGAATATTGATCAGTTAGACCAAACAAGGTTTGAAAAGAACGAAGGTGGGATGAAAAGTGCACCTGATCTGACATCTATACAGAAAAAAGACTGAATTGGTTAGGTGCATGCATTACTATTACTTTGAACTATTACGTTTTTGCTATGGCCTACTGTCATAAAAGTGGTTTTAGAACACACACAGAAACTTTCAGTTCAGTCATTACCTGTCATTGGTGTGGATAGGAAGGTTTCCTTTCTTCCACAAAATACTGGCGATGGGATAGGCCTGGGGTTTACACTCTAATGTCACTGTACTTCCTGCTTTGGCTTTGAGCAAAGCTCTGAGGACATTCCCTGTGAAGTCTGGAGGAGAGGCTGATGGGAAACAGTAAACTTTAGTAAAAGACTGCAGCAGATCTCACAGGGCATTTGAAGCATGCTTCAGTTTGATCTGTGAAAATCAAATTGTAAAGTAATGGAGACGTTTTAAACACTTCAAATAAATATAAAATAGAACCACTACTGATGTGTTTTATTCAATTTACTATGTATAAAATGATTTAAGAATGAAGCATATCTAAACGGAAAAATTCTCAAACTTTTAAGTAGTTTTACTGTAAAAGATCATGTTTATTGTTCAACTGAGAATTCAGTATCTATTGCTTCATCCTAACATCGAAGTAAATAAAGAAATCAAGAAGGTGAATTCTTTTTTTTTTTTAAATGCGTTTGGCCCCACAAAACCATCCTCACTGACCCCATTCTCCGCTAATCCAGACAACCTTTAAGAATGACAGGAAGTTGACCTTTAAGATTCTTTGGCAACAATGATTTGAGGATTTAAGGGCGAGATAAATGCCATCCTACCTAAAACCATTAGTTCAGCAGCAAAATATATGACGCCGTGTTTATTCTCAGCCACACACTGGTACATGCCGGCGTCAGAGAGTGTCAGCACTGACACTGACAGGACTCCATCCTCCACATGGATTCTGTCCTGTATAGAAGAGGATGAAAGAAAGCAATTATTGCTTAAGACTTAAAGGTAGCTTTTGCTTTGCTCAGCACATTCCGGCAAAGCTCAGTGAGTATTGGATTGGGTTAGAGGCGCTGTCAGTGGGCATAGATCAAATCAGGATTATTTTGCAGGGAATGAAGAGCACAAAACACATTTTTGTTTTCCAAATATGCTTCTTCTCACCATCATGTAAACCAGCTTGGCATTTGGTCCTGCGGGTCTGAACTGCTTCTCAAAGGATATTTCAAGACTATATATCAAGACTATTATCCTGTAGTGAAAACTGAGCTTGCAAGACCTGTGTCTGTGTGGCTGAATCAATTGTAATTATATTATTTTCTGTATACTTTCCATTTTCATGCATTATCAAACATATCTGATGATTTATCCAGAACAGATGATGTTTGAGGTGGTATATATAACTCACAGGCATCCGTCTGATCTTTTATTGTTCAATTTTTGCCAGTGTGGATTAAGCTCTCACATTCATTCTCAGTATCATTTTAATTACATACAAGTATAAACATTCACACAAGCAGTATGCTTAACATGAGCCATATACTGTACATCTCAAACTGAAGCCATGAAAACTACATAATGTTGCCCCCTTAATGATAAAAATGGTAATCCTATTCTGAAATATTGCAGCAGTGAATACATTATTAAAATCAAATTGATGAATGACATTTAAAATTTGTTTTTAATAATAAAATCAGGCTATATATGTTAAACTTGCAGTCCTCGTCCTGAGCATTTTTAAATGCCACTGAGAAAAAAAAATCTCATTGCCACAAGTCAGGTCAAGTTTAAAGCCAATGATCTCAAAATACACAAGACCACATGCATTTCTCTCCTGGTCTGGAGTTAGGTGTGCTGCTATATACAGTATATTTCACAGATGATTAAACCCATTGTCCCTAAATCTGGAGGAGCTTTAACATGCACCATGAATAATGAAAAACAACCACTGACTCTCATTCAATTGAAATGGGGCAATCTCCCAGGGACTATACTGATCTACTCTCTAAGACTGTGTAATCTGCCAAGGTAGAGGAGAATAAGAGACAGTTACATCCATGTCTCATCACTGGCACACCTCAGCAAGATGTTTACGCTCTCCTCTGATCTCACTCTGAAATGCGGTTGGAAAAACAGCCATGTGTTTGACACCGGGCTCTCTAAAATGAAAGCACGAGTTGAAGCTGAAGATTAAGTCTTTAAAATGAAACATTGCTAGGTGGCAGAAGACAGGCAGTAATTTACCTCTGAGAGTAGCTGTTGGCCGTTCTTCAGCCACGTGTAGGAGGGCTTGGGCTTCCCATTGGCCCGGCACTCCCAGTATAGTCTCTCCTCTATGGCCAGGGCCGTGTCCTTCACGGCCTGGATCCACTGAGGCTTGGCTGAGGGAACAGAAATTTACTCCAGTGACAAATCTGACGAGAACCACAAGGACAGATTTTTGAAGGAGCAGAATTATCTCATTAAATATGCTGCATCCAAAATAGTTCAAAGGAAAGCATGCATAGACTGACAGCTCAAGTAAGTGGAAATCATAACACTTAGGAGAGAAGAGTGAATGTAGGGTATCACTCAGTTTCGTCACTTAAATGTGTCAGAAGCCTTTGGCAATTCAAGATTAGCACCAAACAATGAGCCACAAAGCAGGATGCTCTCATGACGGGTGAAGTGTAACCGACATCATGGCTCACCCCGAGCTGTCACCTTAATTCTCTGTATAATAAACCATCACCCATCCAGTACAACTCCCTGCATCTTGCCTCTTACATATTTACAGCTTTTCAGGAATTTTCATGGGTAGAGTGTTGTGCTCATAATAAGCACAGCTCACTTCGCAGGCACTGTAAATGCCGTCAACTCCAATTTCAAGTGTCATTTTCCCTCTCTAACAAATTCACAGCTGAAGCAAGCCAAGAAGCCAAAAAGTAATAGCTGTGGTAAAATTAAAACCAACGGCCCTTATTATCCGTGAAGAAGGTAATGACTTTTTCCGGCTGTACATTTAACAATGAGCTGTTAAAATTGTAAATAACAATTAACCAAATCTTGAAGTCACATACAAACAGCAACCGCCTTAAATCCGGAACAGGATGGGTGGATTTTTTAGTGTAATTCAACAATAGCAAAGATCTTACACAATTCTTAATAATTTTAGAATTAGTAGGGTTTTTCTGTGTTGTCTCAGTAAGCCATACAAAAGTCTTAGTACCATAGAAGGCCAGTCGACCAGTGGCTGTGTTCTTGCCCATCTTGTTCTCAGCCACACACTCGTATCCTCCCGTATCATCCAGCTGGAAGCTGGGGATCTCTAGAACGGCGTTTGAATACTTCATTTTGACTTTGCTGGGGAAGGGGACGCCGTTAGCCCTCTTCCAGGTGATTTCTGGGACAGGGCTGTAAGAGAGAGAGATGGGTATTAAACCTCAAGCTGAGATTCTGGTTCAAGTTCCTTTGAACTTTTAAGGTTGTCGCTCAGGTTGCAGGTGACTGTAATAATCCTGCAATAAAGTGTTTGACGGAGCTTAAAGCCTATTCGCTGTATTTTCTGCGGATGAATGGTTTAGAGTAAACCCAATCCAACTACAAAAAAAAGCCATCTCACATGGATTTCAGACTAATCATGGCTTGATGCCACACTCTTAGAAATATAATTGCTACAGTAACTGTACTATATAGGAATCCAGAGGTTCCTCGTCTAGAATGCAAGGGAGCAAGATTGAAAACATGCTTCAAGGAATCCAGCTTACTTCCCAAGGGCGAAACACTCCAGCGTAACTGTTGATCCTTTTGCGGCGGGTACATTGTCAGGGAAATTAACTTCTATTTTCGGCTCGTATTCACCCATCACTCCTATGAAGAGCAAGCACAAGAACTTGCTCACTCTTCCATTATTCATGACTTACAAGCAATATGGCTTGCATTATGGACCAAACAATAGCACTGTAAAGCTAACAGAGGAGAAATAAAAGACACATGAGCAAACACTCTCTCATGGGTAAACTCAAAGCAGCACATCACTTAAGTGTGCAGTCGCCAGAGTGCAATGAAATACCAGTAAGGAATAATTTAAATCTCCTCTTTGCGGAAAAGACAGAGTATATTTGAAACCTTGTTTTTTCAGCTAGTCCGGCTGTTTATCTATTATTTCAAAGCTTGAGTGGGCAGTCCCCAGCCTCTGGGGTTTTATCGCTTATATCAGTATTCGGGGAAGACAGTCGAGACTAGGATCAGAAAGTAATGTTATGGGATTTAAATTTATGCAGCTACATGTACAGTACACTGAGTGGAAACTAACTGGTTGAGCCACCAGAACACTCAATGTAATGGTCCAATGACGTATAGCTTATGTTTAATTCATTCCAAAGCCAATCTTTATTCACTCTTTCTATGAAAGCATAACAGAGAATAGAAGAACAGGACTGGCCTGAGATTTCATGTGAAAGAGCAGGGAAAGCTTTTAAAGGGAATGCGAATTATAAGAAAGCTAAGTCAGCAAAGAAGTGATTTAGGGTGCTTTGTTTGCTGGCCTACATTGAGGAGCAACTATTTACATTAGCACTCAGAGACTCAACTACAGTGAGGCACAGCAGGACAAAAAGCACTCATGCTAGTATGATGGCTACAGCCACCTGGAAAGGAAAGGTACATGGCTGACAGGCACACTTGTCACATCACGGCCTTAAGCTGCGTGTCTTACCATCTGTCCTGAGGATCAGAGACGTAGGTGAGCTATGAACTTTGCCCTTTGTGATGCTGTTCATCACTACGCAAGTGTAGTTACCCACATCAGAGGGCTCCACCTTGGCAATGTAAAGGTTTCCTGTCTGCTGGGAGACGAAACGCCGATTGTCTTGCTGAACAATGTATGGGTATTCATTGAAGACCCATGCATAAGTAAGGTCTGGAAGACAGACAAAAACACATAGGAGCCAGTCATGGCCCCCATATTGGCTAACGTGATATTAAAGCTGATTAAGAGCATTAAGTGTGATTATAAAAAAGCTAATCAATGGTGGCAAGATTATACTTTAATCTTGTTAAAACAGCTAGAATTTAAATAACTGTAGTGCTGGAGGAAGATGAAAAGAGTATACCTCCTGAGGAAGTGGGCGTTCCACAAAGTAACACCACTCCTTGTCCCTCTCGGACTGACACTGCACTTCTGGTGTGGACTTTGAAATGATCTAAGTCTGGGGTGGGGGAATGAAAAAGAAAGATCACTGCAGGATCTCAGATATCAGAGTGGAACAGAGCTGAGTAAAAGCTTTCAACAAGATACTGACACAAGCCCATAGGGAAATTGTCATGAGAATTGCACTGCTGCAATGCCAGAGAGAGAGAGGAGAGACAGAGTGAGACAAAATATACCACAAATATTTTATAACCCAAGCCCTAAATGAGATATTTGATATACATTTTAGGATATGGCAATTAGGCTGGTAGGATAGTTTTAACTCCTGTTCATGTCTACATGAGCACAGCATGATGGGATATGCTGCAACGCAAACCAGGGACACAAAACAACAAGAACAAGTTAAAAAGTGTTTCTAAATTGAAGATGAAGACAGTGAGATGGGGACGGTTGCTTGGTCGAACATAAGCTTTGGTTGGTTAAAAAAGTAACTACTGCTTATTATAACTTTATAATTACATTATATCATCACATCTAAATAATGATGAGATAAAACAAACTAAAAAAAACATAATAATAACACTGACACACCTTAGGTGTTTATATTATTACATGTTGATAGTTAATGAGCCAGGGTCACAAAAAAAAGTAATTTCACATTCTACCTCCAACTTACTCTATTACAACTGCATAATCAACAGACTTTGCTGCAATCAGTTTTCAATTGGGACAATTTTCATTTAAAGGTTCAAACTGGTAAAGAAAAATGTTTTTAAAAACTCAGCAAGGTGTGTAGATTATAAAGTATAACACAGCATTGTTTCTGCAAATAATCATTGTCGTTATTTTTAAATGTCATTATTGAATTTTCTGAGCCACCACAAATGACAAATGCCAGCTGTGCACTTCAAACCAAAAATATCTGTATGGCGAGATACCACCAAGAGAAGGTGTGAAAAGTTGTTATGCTGTGATCATGAATGGAACCCTTAATGAATAGTACATATATAGCAAGTATTCACTTCTTTATTCACCTGCAATGTTTGCTGGTTTTACCACCAAAGATACGTTATGTAGAATTAGTTACAGTTCAGTTACAGTAATAAATTGTGGCAATGCGGGTGAAATATAATGTCCTGTTTGCACAGTTTCTTTTACTCATTTTCATTACTCTTTTTTTAATGTTATGTTCCAGTCAAAGTAAACTATGGTTTCTTCAGGCATCAGTCCTTAAGATATTCCTCATATACTACTTAAGCAATTTGGCTAACTACCTTAGCCCAGAGTCCATCCAACAAAACACCAATGATTGACTTTGATCGAGCTAAGCAATGAACAATGAAGTTGTCATTATACCATCACACGTATGACCATCAGTAAAAAAAAGATCGTAGTTGCTCCCATGTTGTAGTACTTCAACATTTAATATTACCTCACACTAACGTTGCAGCACTCTTATAAATATTGCAATTATCGGCCACTCAGCTCGGTGCGTGTCGGCATTGTTTGCTAAGTGCAGTTACACTTCAATGCCACGTCTTAGTAAAAAGTGACAAACACTGACTGTGACTTACAAGCAAACTGCAGACTTGCTCTCCTGCTGAGGATAGCTCCTACAGTGTTGTACGCCATACACTGGTACATCCCTACGTCCTGGTAGCGGTCCAGACTGCTTATAATGAGGTTGCCCCCAGACAGACGCCGCCGGCGATCCAGGCCCAGATTTATGAGAGTCCCATTCAATGACCATCTGTGAGGGCAAAGACACCATCAGTCCCTGGCAAAACGCACTGTTCTTTCTACCAACCAAGGTGGTCTGACAGGAGGTGAGGAGAGAACACAAGTCACTGTAGTAACTCACATAAGAATAATACACTGTATATCTGTGCTGGTGTCAAGTAATTCACAGGCTTGCAAGTTGAGACATGAACAGCATGTGATTTTTGCCATTAATTCTTTTCCTGCTGTGTTTCAACTTTCATGACAAACAAACAATGTTTCAAACAAAAGGGTTTTATAAAGTCATAAAGAGGAACTTGGAAAAGATAAATGTGTGCACGTCTGTCAAAAGTAAACATACTGATAAGCACTTGAATGGCCTCTGTAGTCTTAGTAATTTTTGTTTTCTTTAATCCTAAATTCTTGTCAGCAGACATTTAAGATACATAAATAAGTGATAATTTCATGCTGCTACGTTAACATATTTCGCATATTTTTGTCCCTGTAATCTAATGATTCTGTAATCCATAATGCTGCAATACTCATGCATCTCAGTCATTTGTTTAACTTACATTATTGGTTATGTGTTTTATGCAAATGTATTATTTATACTGCACTTTTCTTTTATTCTGTTTTTCTTTCTTTTGCTCTATCACCATTTGCTGCCGCAGAGTTCCTATTTTCCCCCACAGGAATCATTAAAGTTTAATCTTAAAGAGTATCATACACAAAGCTACCCTCTGCTATTTAAGGGAAGCAGAAGATAAAGGTTTTAGAAGCCATCCTAGATATTACCATCCGTCTTAACCATAATCACCTCTTTGCTGTCACATTATATTTACATAATGTGACATTATTCCACCTTTGACTTCTCATTAGGACAAAACATTAGCACTTGGCAAGCGGTAACAGTGGGTTGATGTAACAAACGATGGCTTTTACACTCCTTTTCACCTTCCATTACATCTTTCCCACACTTAGCAGGCGTGGGAATTTAAAAAATAATAATACTTTTCAATTCTCAAAAAACACGAAGTTAATTCATTGATTTAAAGAAGTCCCATTATTCAGCGAGAAAAGACTTTTCTTTCTCTGCCACCACAACACTCACAATCTCTTTTTAAATGTGGTTCAAAAATGGAGCATTTATGGGTTCAAGGACAGAACACTTTTCAAGAATGTTCCATCATTTTTCTCAAAGGGTAGAAAATATTTTTTTTCTCCCTTCAGTCACATTTTCCTATTCTGTTTTCCTTAAGAGGAAATGAAAGATGTGGAGGCCATAATGGGCAACTTTCAAAAGCTTTCAAGTCTAGCCTTCAAAATAATTTCTTAAAGAATTTATCCAAACAGTTGAATGTTGATGAGGGCTTGCTGTAAACGCTTGATGGCTGTGTTTCTGTTTGCATTGTGATTAGCCCTACTACTTCTTAAGGCAACACATTCTGAGAGACTGTACGTACAATGTATACCTAAAGGGGTGGGTCGGCTAGTGATACACGCCTGTGTGTTTAGGTGTTTGTGTCCACTTGCACACACTCAGCTTTATCCACCATTTTCACCTCTTTTTGACCTGCTTTGAAGTGCCTCTGCTGTTCAGTGGTGCCATGACCATTGGGGAAGTGATTGAATAGCAGCTCCGAAACTGAGTTACTCTGCTTGAGACTCATTTTGTGAACACATGTTGTCTGGCCATCTGACCAGAGAGAAACTCGAGTATTCCAGATGATCCTACAGTCCGAAGCCACATGCTTCAAACTTCAGGTCAAGTAAAGGTTGGGAAAGTTACCCTCTGTTTGGATTTGGAAAAAAAAATCACTTTTATGACCTGCTGTGGAAAAGATATGTTTTTTTCCCATGAGTTATTATGCTGCTTCAGTGTGCATACTATGAAATTCTCCTCTCTTTGTGAGTGACAGTACTGGCAGAGGAAAGAAGAAGGGAGAACAGAGAGGAAGGGGGAGGGAGCTCTGTGAGCCCATTTGCACTTCAAGAGAGGAGCCAAAGAGGTGCTGAGGGCATGCAGAGCCTAGCACAGCCAGCTTGAAAAGACACCACACTAAACATGCTCATCTCACCTTTAATCAGTACATGGAAATACCTGGTCTTAGGCGGGGAATGTGAAAAGCCTAAAATATTGAGCGTATGTACCCTACACCACTATCATTCATCTCGTCTGTGCTGGCTATGCTGCAGTAATTCCACTGTTGAACGCCAAAGACGCTTGTAATCAATGCCTGTTGGTGCCAACATGGTGTCTAGCAACCAGCATGGGTCTGGTGGCGTTTTATAAAATGAGATTTACGATGCATTAAGATGCTACACATGTGTTACTAAGATAATATCGGCGAGACAACAGGCAAATCGGCTTAAGTCAGTCCTAAGTTAGTCAATACGAATTAGTTAAGCCATAAGGACGCGACTGCTTAGTGTCTGTATGCATTTGATTCTAATTTGAAGGAAATTTAAAGGAGAGCAAGCATCTTCCTATAAAATGTGAAAAAGCTACAAGACTGACAGCAATATGTAGAATATGTCTATCAGTATGTATAATATATTTATACCTAACATATTTTTAGTTTTTTTAAAAATTGTACCAAAAGATTGAAAAAGGTGACCGGTGTAAATTGATTTTCGCACTTATTTTATGTTCCCGTAGCCTGCAACTAAAAGCTGTTTCATGCACTGATCACAGTATTTTTCATGTAAACATGTAAATGTCATTATGACATTTACAGCTCCGGAGAATGCTTTCAGTGATGAAAGTGAAGAGGAGAATAGGGAGAAAGTGCAAGTGAGCTCCTGATTATTTTTATAATCCAGTTTTCAGAATGATTTGGGGCTTATTTATTTGTAAATCAGATTTCCCCTTGTTATAATTGTTACAAACATACACTTTAGTCATAACAAGTCACATCGTTATCTAAATGCTTACACACACCTTAAAATTAATCTGCTCTTTCTTACCTGTACTGAGGAGGTGGTGTTCCCTTAGCATCACAGGTCAGAGTAGCTTCTTCTTCAATTGAGTCAACAGGAATGAACAAGTCACCTGGCTCCATTCTCCATCTTGGACCATGGTACGGTCCACTGTCCAGACAATCTGTCAGAGACACAGTAACAGCCTGAGCATTAAGCCAGAAAAAAAAGTTGCCATTTTGATAAGAGTCTGGCCCCCATAATTCCCTCCTGGAGGCAACAGGATATTCCGGTCTGATAAGGAGGCTCTTTCAAAATGGAAGGTTGGACATTACTAAACATGGGATGTGACTCAGTATGTTTCATATTATCTTGAGGTACTGCAAAGTGCAAATTCTTCTGAACGAATAAACCGAATAAAATTTTAAAAAACACCCGAGAATGTACCGCTGCACCAGGGTGCCATTCCTGTCGCTTTGGTAGTAGAAGCGCTGCTATTCCATGAATTAAAAACGAGTGTATTTTCATGTGATACAAAAGTTTGATCATTCATTGGTAAGTCATTTTTCTATTTGTTGTGAATTTAGAGGAGCAACCCTTGGTCTCTGTTCCTGATGAACATAAACACTGTGATTGACATTATTAACTAATACATTTCTATAAGTAACACAGATGGCAGTCTTTGTTCTGTGTTACTTAAATGTCCCACCAGGTGACAAGGATAAGAGTACAAAAGACCACAAAACATGAGCAAACGTCTCTCCATCAGGTTACAATCAGGAGTAGTGAAGAGGAAGATTGAGAGTATTGTGTCTGTGTTGTGAATGGAAGTCAATACCGAGGAGTGTTCCTTTAAATCTGGGCCATCCTATCATCTCTGACACTGACATGATTTTCAGCTCTTCAGCTATCATCCCGCAACTGTAAATGTCTGAACGTGAAAGAATCATTACTCATATAAAAAGGTGGTTTACCTGCCAGACAGTCGATGATTGATAACAGTAGAAGCTGTTTCCATGGCAACGTCATCTTTGGCAGCCAAGGGCAAATGAGCCTTTCATCCAATAAGCTTTGAAATGGCACTCGTGTTCTCAGAGAGACGGGAGCTTGACCTGTTGGAACAAGAATATAGTTGTAAAACACTAAACTCAGCGAACCCCAAGATTTTTATCCCACTTAAAACATTATGGGTTTTAATCATCTATCAGGAAGAGACCTGGAGATTAGAGTGTACAATTTAGTAATGGATTATAATGAGAATAAAATTGGATGTGGAGTTTGGTGCAGGATGTGTCTTAATTCTTCCGTCCATTCTAACATCAGCGGAGATCCAGGCAGTGTCACTTTGTGCCCTGTGGTTCGGCCAACTTGCACCCAGAGATGTCTGAGGGTGATACCAGAGGCATATGGGAAGATGCCCATGCCAATCTATTAGGGGAGCGACCAACGCCTAAGCTCATCCTTCACTTGGATGGATTCACTCTGGCTGCCTGAGGAGACTTGGACCTGGGAATTGGGTGCCATCCAATCAATTAGATTCACCCACAGCAGCATGTGTCTCCCCACATGCTGGGGTGAATCAAGACAGCCTGATGAGGAAGCCATTCCACCCAGGTCCATAATCAAGGGCAAGTGTCTGTCTGCTGGTAGCATGTGTTGCAAATTGCAATGCACCCGCTTCTTGCAGGAGGGAGACTGAGCGAGTAATGATGCAATTATGAAATGTCAAACATACACACAACGGAGAACAGGCAATAACACAGCAGTTAAAGTGAGCAGTCACACACACATCCACGTGTATCTACAGATCTGTGTACGAAAGTGTACACCTGCATGAAATCTTGCGCACGCATGTAAGCAGGTGTGCGCACACAGAAACATTTTTTTTCAAGAGGTGTTCAAGATATAGTAAGGGCAGACACAGATAATAAGGCCTATCTGCTAAATGTCACACAGCCCACACACACTCACCTACACACCAAACTGACTTTCTCACCGTGTGCAACACATATAACACCTCCACACACACACACACACACACACTCACTTTCCATTTTGAAAACATAAGTCGTGATGTGCGGCTCATTTGTGACCTAATCCCGGTGAGAGCCTGGTTCAGAGCGCTACTTATGGAGGGTCTAATTGTTTGTCAGCTGCCTCGATGTCAAATCAGACACGTGGGGTCTCAGCCAGGATTTTCTTCCCTACCTTTCATGTTTGCTCAGTCCTTTTTCTTCCCCCAAAGTCTGCAAAATTGGATTGGTACGCTTCCTCTCAAGAAGAGTCCTGCATGCCATACCTCAGTGATAGGCCCACAGCGTGCAAACTGCTGGCACCTCAGCACCGAGGATTGGTGTGTGGAAGGTACAGTGGGTATTACACTACTGTTGACTTTCAATGTTATGGTTTGCATTTGTAATGGGGTTTTGTCAGGGATGGCACCGTGTAACAGCAGATGCAATGTGTTCCTTTGTGTTTTTTTTTTGCAGATCTAATTAATAATTTACAAATGCAAAATAGCGAGTTACAGAATTGTCAGTTACATTACACAGGAGCAGATCACTGTGATTCACATGTACATACTGTATAAGATTGTTCACACACACACACACACATGCACTTAGACACCCGCCCACACACAAACACACACACACACACTCACTCACATTCTCAGCTTTCTCTCATGGATAATGGTGCTAAAGATGATGGTGATAAAAGGTGGTGAGAAAGCTTTACAGGGTGAATCACTCTCAATCAAGGAGGGTACCTTCCTGTACCAACACACCACTGGGTTAACTGACACAAAAAAAATTATGTATAATCACGATATCTACCACCTCCATCACACTCCGCCTGCATCCAAGTAACACGCTGGTTGAACAAATAGCCCAGCTGGCAGAGTGGGAGTGTACTTACTTTGAAGGCCTGAGCTGCATTCATCACAGATATTCCAGCTGACATCGCGGCATACCAGTATGCAATTACCTGGTGAATGTTGCAGGGTAGAAACAGTATGTGTGTGTGTGTGTGTTTGTGTGTGTGTGTGTCTGCACATTTTGCACTTACTGTATCTCAGCATGAAACCATTCATTGCCATGGCACTTCTCAATATTTGAAGGTATTGTTACCCTTTTATGGGGTCCTTGATAATATATGAATACATTCATGGCGTATTTCTAATCAGCCAGTGCATACAAGAACCATACATGTAAGTTCACCAGGGGGGATTATACCCCTAAAATGTGTTGGTGTGTTGGCCTATAGCCACACATTTCAGAGGGTGAGGTGAAGTAAAACCGGGCTGCAGTGTGGCATCGCAGCAGGTAGGAACCACAGTAGCAGTTAACAGGCAAAAATACCACTATATGAGTAATGCAACAGCATCTTTGCATCACTTTGACAAAGAAAAGCATGGCTGAGCTACAAAACAACTACTTATTTATTTTTTTTTTTTAAATCAAAGTGCTGTGTCTGAATGCATGCCCCTCCAAAATCAGACTACTCAGTGTGGAGGTATTGGCTGCAGTTGGAGGGCACGTCACGTTAATCTAGCCTAAAACAAATCATTATAATCAAATACCTAGCACTAGGAATTGATTGGTCGAGACGTCAGCCTATTAAAGTAAATACATTATTTAGCATATAAATATCACTGTGTAAATATTTTAGCTTTCTGTATTTGTGCACGTTCGCAATTGCCAAGCGCGCTCGTGGGCTATTTTTTTTTTGTCTTACCTCTTATCTTGAAATATCTTGAGACCAGCAGGAACCAAATTCAGTCCTCACGGAAAAAGCGACACATTGATCTTCCATGGAAACCTCGTTAGGAATATTTCGGTCACAATCGCAAGGTCGTTCATACAGGTGAAAAACTGATCCGGTGGTCAGTCACAGATAACGGGTAGCGCAGTAGGCATGGACACACGCGTTTCATATCGCTGCTCTACCCCTTCTCCTCCACTCCCCACCAAAAAAACATACACACACGTACACACACACAACACCCACGTTGTTTGCTGCGCTGAATCACATTTGAAACATCCCCAGTTAAGAGGCTCGACTCTAGCCTCTGTTTACGCTCTCAAATCTAACACGCGCAGGTCTGAAATTGGGCTTGAAAAGGAATCTTGCAGAGATGATTTATTATGCGCATCAAGTCAGCTCCCCCCTGCGAAGAAGATGTGGGCTGTACGGCGGCGAAGAGGCGATGGAGCAGCCAGAACCAGCAGCGCTGGGATGGGAAGGTGCGGGAGGGAAAAAGACGCACCTGGCAGAGAACTGTGCCCCCCTGCGCCAGACTACGATATTGCAACGAAACTGCGAGACCCACAGCGGGTTAGCTCGGGAGTCTGGGGTCATTTGTATTTTCTTTGAAAGGTATTTCTTCCAGGTTTATAAAACAAAACGTCATCAGTAACCTAATTTCTAAAGATTGTAAGCGTGCAGAAATCTTTGGTAAGGTCCATCTGGCCCACATGCAGCCTATAATTACAAAGGGCACAATCAGATTTTATGTCTATAGCAAAGACCAACACTTTATTTTATCTTTATAATTCTAGTCCAGATCATGAAGTGTAACTTAAAACAACAGAGTAACTAAAAGTGATACCATTTTGTGCAAGCGTGCAGAAGTCTTCATGTAATCTTTGTCAAAGTGGAATATTAAAGGTGGGGTATGTGATTCTAATCGAAAATTCTCTTTTTTTGGTCAAATTTAGCAAATATCTCCTTATGGTCCTCTAACTGTCGGTTTTGTGTGCACTCTGAAAAAAATGTACACAGCCTCTGTAAATGGGAAACAAACCAGCGGCTCTGACCGAGCCACACAACGCTATTCTAGCCATGATTTTTGCTTCAGATAACATTAAAATACTTCCCCTCGGACTTTCTAGTTCGCCATGATATGCTGTTGTTGTGATATTAGCTATAGCAGCAGGAGATTAAGCATCGCTGACTATCACGCTTGTGTGCTGGCTCTAGGATGGCTCTTCCTCTCTGCATGTTTAGGCCATTTATGCCTGGCATTAAAGTGCATTTTAGGTGGTGAGTGCAATGGAATGGTGGCTGATGAAAGTACAGGTAAATGCACCCAAGACAAATAATGATTCGTTCTTTCAAACCAACTCCAGGGGTGGCCAGAGACACCGTGTGACCACATTAAAGACAAGTGTAAATGCAAATGTGTTGTCAATCCACATACAACAACTATGTGGGAAGAAATATCTACCAGTCACAGTCTTCCAAAATTAAAAGTTTGACATATAGGCAGTGAGAGAGAAAAAGTAGTATTGTAAAAAAATACTGAGAGGAGACTGATGTGTGTCTATGTGGATCAACATAAAATATGTCATGTTTTAAGCATTCTGAATGGACTATGAGTGATGGGGTCCTGCGTAAATACACACTTTCTGAAGTTAGAACAATTTGGTTATTTGTCATGAGAGATTTCTGTCTGTGCTTTTTAATCTGCTCTCTTTTCAATAATTTGAAGGGGATGGGGCTCAGTCAGTAAAAAGACTGAGCCTCATTCTTCCTTTCTTCTGTGCACAAATCAGAATTTAGCAATTTCAAAATCTGGTCACAAGAAGAAGAAAAATGTAAAAAAAAAAAACCAACCTAAGAATGATTTTTTTTCTTTAACTTTAATTGTGTCTTATGTAGTAATTAATATTTAATGTTATAGAGGCATACCTATTTTTGAAACTATTTTTTAGGGGCTTTAAAAAAAATTAAATTTAGAACAAGTTTCTACCAATGTTAAGCTTATTATAAGCTTTTTCACGGAGGGTGTCTTTCATCAGTGTTTCTGAAAAACTGAAAGGTTGTTGTGGTTTTCTGTCTTTCTTTCCATATTTCTATAAGTTAAATCTACTATTGTAGGATAGTAAGCTGCCATTTGGGCATGTTTTTGAATGCTAACACAAAGTAAAAAAAATGTTTTGGTTAAAATGATGAGGTTCTCAATTTAATGTACAGTAGTAGGCTTATATATTATTTTATACAGAATATAGGACTCCTTTCAACTTTCAGAAAGGCAGATAAAAGAAATACTAGATGAGAAACCCCAGCTTCTATCCAGGACAGCCTATGTAGGAAAGGCATTAATACTAAACAATTGCATACTTACATTCCAACAAGGGCATCCCTTTGAAGTCCTCTTTCTGGCAAGTGGCTGAATTTAAGTTGTGTTTTATCCTGGGACTCAGATATCCGAAGTCTCCAGAGAAAATGTAAAATGCTAGCTGTTCTGTGGCTTGCTAAATTGGCTATTTTGGTTCTATGATGAAGGTAGTGTTTACCCATTAAGTGAATCATTAAGTAGCTGTAGGTAGGCTGCTTAATTGTTTTTACCAGGAAGTGATTTCTCAAAGTTTTATATGGGCTGAAAAACCCCCACTTACGTAAAGGTATAGTTGACATTTTGGAAAATAAGCTTGTTTGGCTTCAGCCAAGAGATAGATGAGAAGGTCAGATCCACTTATATTTGTCAGGAGACACTTAGCCTAGCATAGCATAAACTGCTAGCAGGTAGCCTGGATTTTGCCAAATGTATTTTAAACATTTAAGTGTATAAGTGTGGGAATGACATGTTTTATGAAGGGTTTTATCTCAGACAGCATTTATTGTGCAATAACTGGAGTCAAGTGTTGCCAACACTGCCAAATAAGGTAGCCAGCACTAGCAACAAAAGTCATTAAAAGTTGCCAGATGGAGTCATATGCAAATATGCCAATCAATGACTTCATCACGCATTAATTTTTTTTTTAAAGCTCAGTGGTTGTGCTGTTTGCATTGACTGTATACAGTCTATGGTCAGTTGCAGTGATGAAGAGATCACCTTAAGCCATATAAAAAGTTGCTAGAGAAATCTCTAGCCAAATAATCACATAGCTAATAAAGTTTTTTTTTAATCTACAAAGACAGGGAAAAGATCAAACAAGGTATTTAAATATTTACAAGATCAAACAAACTATTTACATATTTACAAGGAACACCTTAACTAGAGAACCAGAGAGAAAGCGTGAGAGAGAAGTATCTCTGACCTGCCTGCCCCACACGCCACACCTACTGCTGAGCAGAGAGAGGTAGACTTCAGCGCCTTTGGCAGAAGAGTTGTGCAGCACGCATGGGAATGAATGAAAATAATATATTTCTCGCCTTTTCTCTGATGGTCTGAATAAGTCGCAAAATTTGTCGCTAGTTGCTTTTTTAGGCATGATGTCCCTCGGAGGGTCTGTAAAGTTGTTCGATAGTGAGAAAGTCACCAAACTGGCAGCTCTGCTGGAGTCATGTTGTCACTGTGAAGCTGCTTGGCAAAAACTGCAACTTGTCACACATTTAAAGGAGATAATGAAGTGTTAATTAGTGAGATTTAGAGATGACAGTAGGCAGATGTTTTACCTTCGGACAGAGCCAGGCTACCTGCTATTTCACCTTGCTTTCAGTTTAAGTGCTAAGCCAAGCTAATAGGCTGTTGGCTCCATCTTTAAATAATGGAACCATACAAGGGTGGTTTCAATCTTCTCATCTAACTCTGGAAAGAAGAAGAAAGCTAAGAAGCACATTCTAAAATCATTCCTTTAACAGCAATCAACAGCTACGTGCAAAATCCCTTTTTACATTTACCTGACGCTTTTATCCAAAGCGACTTACAATTGCTGTATATGTCAGAGGTCGCACGCTTCTGGAGCACCGAGGGGTTAAGTGTCTTGCTCAGGGACACAATGGTAGACAGGTCACAGTGGGGGATCGAACCCGGGTCTCTCACACCAAAGGCATGTGTCTTATCCACTGTACCATCACCACCCCATAAAACAGGGGTTTCTTTCAATGATATTGACAACATCCAGTTTTTAGAGCAGACCTTTTGATTTTTTTTTATCAGGAAAAGCAGGGATGAAGATAATAAGATTAAAAATGACTGCATTTCATTTAGTTGCGCTATTTTGCATAACGACTCACTGGCATGGTTTACTGCATGGACTGGAGCCATTAGTTACACCTGTGCGTATCCTGTTATTTGATTTAATGTGTTAATATAAAAAAAATTGCTAAATGCATCTAGACATAAGTACAACATATCGCCTCTGAGACTTGCTGAAACAGGATGTGACACTGTCAAACAGTGCAGATTAAGCAGTAGTGCTCTGTCTCATTCCTAGCTAATTTAAAACGAACATTTTTAAAATGATCTTTTGTGTTAATTACCTAATATTTTTAGTTTAACCTATCACTTGACGGTTTTAAAGCAGCATTAAGATATTTCTGACCACTAGGGGGCACAAAGCCTCCAAACCTAAACTGGGTCTCTTTGCTTCAACTTTCTTCACCAGTCCACAGTCTTTCACACAAGACAGGCAGTATAAAAACAGTGTGAGCTTATAAGCTAGGAGTGGCTGTCAGTTATAATATATGGGGTCAGTAAGAGCCACTGGGACTCAAGTATACATGGACCAGAAAACCAGTATAATGAGCAGCAAGTGGCTGAAAACATAGAGCTGCAGAGTGGGGTGTTGTAATTACTCCAACATGTGTAAATATGGCTTCTTCTTTGTGTGCAAGTGGGACATGCATGGGGGCTGAGCGGCATCACTCAAACAACTTTCTGATTGAAGGGGACTGAAGTGTTGTGGGTACAAGTGAATCTGTTTTCAGCTGCACAAAAAAAGCACCTGGTTGTTATAGCAATGTAATGGAGCAGGTACCTGCTATTAAAACACATAAATGCAAAATGAGTATACTATTGATGATATTGAAAGCTGTGATATTTCTGCCTTCCTAATTGGCCTATTCACTGAAATTTTGACATGTCACAGTAGGAAGAAATAGAGATGTAAACAAGAATGACAGCTGGATTCAAATGAGCTGCTTCATTTTCAGTATCCTGGTACTGAATTGAACAGAGCCGTCATTAATGTCATTAGTAACCTCTACACTTTTGGCACTATGACAAATCAAAATGTTTGCTTTGAAAAAAAAAACAGTTTATGCATGTACCTGACAATATAGTAACAGGAATGTGATGTTTACTTAATTTACTTTAGTAACCTTTACATTATTTAATATTGCTATTATATATTCTGTTTCTTTTTAATATACCGCAAAGACATTTGACTTCACTTGACTTGACTATAATTCAAAACTGCATTCGCCAACTAAAACAAATTGGGTTGCCCTGTGTACGAGTTTCAGAAAGCTGACGTTTCACTGTTTTTGATAAGCATCCGCTGACAGCTTTAGTTCATGGTGAAAGGATGTATTTCCCATGACAAGACTGGAAAGAACTCTCCAACTCCTTCTCTATTTCTTCAGTCACACCTTCCCACTCTCTCACATACACAACTGCCCTTCACCACTCTCACTCCCATAAGCACCGAATTCATCTTCTTTACTAACACAATCATTTTACCCTTGTGTACATCACCATCAGGTCAATATCTGTACCGGGCCTCAGTGAAGCCTAACTGTATTATCGCAGGTCCTGTAGTTCCTCAGTCTACGAGGAATCTCATTAAACTTACATTGATCATCTTCATCTCAGACCCAAGTTCCTTTAACACGACCAGGGCGTCGTTAATAACACTCCATACAGCAGCCATTTGACATTTCCTTTAATTATGCTTGTAATTTATTCATGCACTTGATCCTAGGAGCTTGTTGTGAAAAGCTTCCTCCAGGAATATTTTATCCTGCTCCTCTTAAGGCCCACAGATTAACCATCTTAATAGCAAACCCCTGAAGCTATTACTTCCTTCATTGTGTGTGAGTGTGTGTGTACACGCACTTGTGGTATGTGTATGTGTATGATGGCAATGAGCATTGTGCCTTGAATGTGCGCGTTAAGCTGCAAAAGTCATTAGGTCTTATTCCTCAACCATTCAGAGTACTCAATGTGAATCCTCCTGTATTACTAGGTTGTCTAATTTTGGGCGAGCACAAAGAAAAGTGCAAATGGTTGCAAGATCTGTGCTTATCGCACAATGCAGCGACCCCCATGTTTAACCCAGTTTTGCAGAGGAAAACATCACCGCTTAATTTGCTCACTCTGCAGGTTGGTTAACAGACAGCGAAACACAGCAATTTTCCACAAAGTAGCGGAGGAAATCTCAAATTCACACACTTCAAATGGGATTTAAGATGTTAATTATGATGTTTCTTGATCACTCCTGACTGCACACCTGACAGAAATTCTTCAGGCTGTGTGGGGAAAAATGTGTGGTTTGAAGACTGGGAAGTGGAGGCTCTTTAATGAAAAGGACACACACACACAAGCAAACGCACAGGCAAACACACACACACACACACACACACACACACACACACACACACACACACACACACACACACACACACACACACACACACGTGTTTCCATCACGTCAGAGGGCATTACATTGACATTAATTTTCTGGAGACATCCTAACCCTAACATAACCGCTACTTGCCTAACTTTAATCCTAATTTCTTAACCATGCCCTAACCTTTAACCAAGTCTTCATTGAATTGAATGATTTATGTAATAGGGACTTGCTTCATGTCTCCAAGGAAGGCAAGTCCTTACAATGTGACTGTGTATACAGATTTATGTCCCCACAATATGAGTAATTCCCGAGCGCACACACACACACACACATACACAGACAGGTAGAAATGGAATGCAATTTGTCACTTGTAAATGGAAAGTTATTTTACGATTTGTGAGGATTGGAGGAAACACTATATAGCCTACTTTATTATTTCATGAAAAATTTAACAGCTACAGTATTGCTTTAAATATGTAAACTTTCACTTTCGTTTGTAATCATTTTTTGCACAACCATAAATCCTCTTCTCTTTTTCCACACCCCTTTGCTCCAGTGTATAATACATGTGAACATAAAAACATATTTCATCTGCATGGTTGTCAATCTAAAATGATTTTGCTGTTGTCTGCAGTTCACTTATCATGCAGACGCTGTCAGTGATGCTCTCTCTTTCTCCCTCATATTAACTCGGTAAGTTTCCTCAGTGCTTTCTCTTTTCTCCTTTTCTTCTCAACGTTTCTGGTAGCCTTAGTTCATTAGCCAGGCTGTTGCATAGAAGACTAATGGGCCAGCATACCCTTTATTGCATACTGCAGTTCCATGGCTGTGGAGGTCCATTACTTTAGAGCATCAAGAATTTACTCTCTACTGCTGCTCATAGGGAGGCCTTGGTAGGGGCTAATGAAGGGAAAGATCCACTTGGTGATAAATTCTCCTGCAGGTCAATAAAAAATTTGTTTGGCTACAGAAGAGACCTGCAAGTAGAAACCTGCTTATGAAATCTGCACTGGGGTGCGTCCAGTAAATTCAGCAGGATTATTCTGCACCATCTGTATGTCTGATATTTTATATATGGAAAATGCATATGGCAGCAATTAAATCATCATAGGTGGTAATATCTTATTTTAAACATATATTAATTTATGAATCGGAGCATGAGATGCATACTGTATAAAATATCTTGAATTAAACTTGAATTTGTCATGAGTTTGATGTGGCCTAGATTTAATACGTTTGTGAAATCCTATAGATTTCAGTAAAGGTAGTGTTTCACAATTCATCAATTATTACTTATTACATTGATTACACATAATACCTGAACAAACAAACAAGAAACCGGAAGCCTCTGTATGCCTTTTCACTGGATTTGTGAGTCACTGGCTACAGTAATTCTGTATCACCCTTATGGCACAAATCATGGCTGAAAGGGTGGACAGGACAGTATTTATAAAGCATAAAGTGAACTAAAGCTTTCTTGCAACAGCAGATGGTGGTATGAGTGAAAGACTGATGAAGAACTGATTCTTTCCATTATGAGCTCTATATTCTTCTTACTCTATTAAACAAACTCATGCGGAGTGATGCCTGGGGGAATAAACAGTAGCCTTCTCCTTTGCAGCAGCATATGATATGGTTTTTGGAAATATGGTCATGGTCTGGATCACAATTTACCAGCACTTACAATACCTCTGCTTTGCAACACATTCTACTAGTACTAACATCTCCATTACAGTTTCAAGAGCAGCATGGCTCAGGTGGTCTAGTAATCCTCGCTCCTCCAGAGAGGGTGTCGAGGTGTACTTGAGCAAGACACTGAACCCCTAAGCGGCCCTGGTTGGCACATTGCATCAGCGCATGAATGTGTGTGACTCTTGGCATGTATTGTAAAGCACTTTGAGTAGTCAGTAGACTAGAAGAGCGCTGTATAAATGCAGTCCATTTACCATTTCATTAATGATATCAAGGAAACTCAAGTAATTTACTGTAACAGTGATATATATATTGATTGCACACAGTGATAAATTGATTGAAATGCCACATATACTGTACAGAAACCACTCTAAATTTACCTGTCTTTTTACACACAATGGGCAAAATAACAAAGTAAAGACGCATTCGGTTAAGCTCATAATGGTCACTTGTGCTAGAGACTGTTAGAGGTGTTGATTTAACTTGATGGTCATTCAGAGGCTGTAGTTTGTAGTGTTATTAAGCAAATGCCAGGTTAAGTGCTTTTTAGTCGGCGTTGGTGAGGGTCTACTTGTGAACACTGGTTGTCTGTGCTAAAGCAGAAACCCTATGTGTGGAATATGTTTATTGAGAAGTTCCCTTTGCTACATTATATAATTTCACAGTGTTTGTCTCTGACGCACCAGCAATTTCAGCAGTGACAACTGCTTAAACAAAAAGGCAGCTTCACAGCAATGAGTCACTTCTAAGTTGAATACCAACCAGCAGGATGTGCCAGCTTTATAGAGATCTGAAAATCTCAGTTTTTACAATGAGTTTTCAAATCAACATAAGGTAACTTAAAGCAACATTATGTAAGATGTGCTTTTTTGAGTGATTTGATACCACTACTGTTTGAGTGTCATTCATCTCAGTCATAAATGAGGACAGATGTACACATGCATTTGTTATGATCACATTATGATCGAATACACGTGTGACATAACAAGACATAACAATATTACTAGTATTATTTTTATTATTAGTAGTAGTAGTCCAACTGTGTACATAGAAAGAAGGCCAGCTCATTGTCTGTCTTGCAGCCTTTTATTTCACAAAGCTCTTGCCAGTGTCCGGGCATGGAAGTCCTAAGCGGCCATCTATTCAAATATTTTTTTACTCCATTTTTGCGTGATAACTGGATAATTATCTCAAGATCTCAAGATGATGAATGTTGTTTTCCCGTCATAATGGAACAATTTTCTCGTGATCTCGAGAAAACAAATGATAGCTTAAAATAGGGGTTGGCAGTTTTGCGTTTTTTTCAAGATAATTTCAGAAAAAGTTTCAGTGTTTCTGGTTAGCTCTGTTGGTAAAGCACAGGAATCATAATCAAAAGTTTAGTCTTAAGTGAGGATCAAACACACAACCCTTTGACTGTGAGTCCTATACTCCACCAACTAACCAAACCATTGACACTAAAAACTACTCTGAAATTATCATTAAGAAACTCTCCTGCCGACCCCTGGGTTAAACGACTGTCTCAAGATCTTGAGATAATTATCCCGTTATCTCAGGAAAAGTAAGAAAAATATTTGAATGGATGGCTGCTTAGGGCTTCCATGTCCGGAAGCCTCTGCCTCAGTCACTCTCTTTTTTTAATTCTTAGCTTCTTCTGCCAGTGTCCTCTTTGGTCTCTTTGCCATTCTCTTTGCATTAGCTAATGTTACATCCACAGAAGCTGCTAAGCAGGGTTATATTGCCTACTTGCCCAGTTATGGTGCTTCTATCCCACTACAACTCAACCAGACAGCAACTGACAACACTTATGCTACTGATGTCTGACTGTGTTATCTAGTAAGTTTGTTAACAGCGGCTACACCTTTGTGAAACCTCTGGCTGATTTTGCTCAAGTCAACAACTTTGCTAACAAGCTTTGCAAACATCAAGCATGTGCAGTTACATACCAGCCCAACATCAAGAAGGCTGGCATCTGTCCCGTATCCTTTCAGTTCCTTAAGCTCATGGCAATGAGAAAAAGCCAGTCCAATATATCTTGTTGTGTCGTTTGCTATTCACTCTCTCTTTTTTCTTCCTCATTTCCTCTGACATCTTCTTCGGTTTCTTGCAGCTATTGTCACAATATCCATACTCAGAATACCAAGCAAGCTTCTTTCAAAGAACTTACATTGTACATTCTATACTTTTTATTCTTCTTCTTATAGCTTGCTTGCTGAAGAGTTGTGTTGGTGCTGTAAAGCTATATACTGTTGTAATGATAAATGTCCTGCCCAGAGTGGCATTGACAGAGATTCCATTCACCCTATTACAAGTCACTGTATCATCAAAAGGATTTTAAAGCTGTTATTTTAAGATAAAAATACTACATAATGTTGCTTTAAAGAGGCCAGAAAGTATCTTACACTTACACTTCACACAGCGGCAGTACATCAGCCTCACAGTAATTTGGCGTTTAGTGTCTTACTCAAGGGCTCTTTAGCAGTGTTTTGTGGTCTGTAACAACAGCCACCTTGCAGCTGATAGTGTGCACATTTAATGGCCTACAGTCCTCACCCAGTGCCAGGAATTAACCCAATGGAATTTCTTACATTAGTTTGTTGATAGTTAGTATCTCTACCGCTGGGCCAACCTTGAAGTTTTGACAAGATTAAATTGCACTGACATCATCATCTCCCGATGCCTTTACGGCCCTGGTAAAAGGTCCCTAAATCCTAAACTCACAGTGCAAACAGAATTAGACTCACCGCCTGTGGCCTTGCACTGCTGAGCAGAAACATTGGGAAAGGAGCAGGTGGCAGCAGACATTACTGCCCACGCCCTCATGCCAATTGGAAGAGACATTTTTGGTGCCGCTTATTTGGTTATAAATTCTGCCATTGGCAACCTATAAAGTGATAACCAAATCAAAATTGCTTTAATGCTTTCGTTTCGGTCAGGACATGGGGAGGGGAGGTGTTAAGCGTGGAAAAGGGTAGGAAGAGGAGATTATTAAATGGAACAACTTGCAGTGCATTATGAATCTGTGGACTGAAAGTCTGTCCTGCTTTCATATTAAGTCATGCTTTATTTGACAGCATGAGGTAGATGTACAGACTTCAATCATGCTTTTAGACAACTGAAACTCTTTGTATCCATAGAAACTCCCCAGCCTCATGTACCACACGTTTATACTCACCTAGACATCCCTGGTGTTGAGGTTATGCGGCTGATCCATTTATTTAAGCAGCTATAAATATTTTATCTGTAAAACTGTTGTGGGGGATGCTACAAAAGAACTCTCGGCAGAATATTCATTACCTATAAATATTTTAGCTCTCATTTCACCATCTTTGCATTGATCCGTCTTGTGTGTGTGCATACATGTGGGTACGTTGTTTTTAGGGTTCCATTTTACTGACCAATTGGGTTGTCTGACATCTGCGATCAATAAAGCTGCTGAACCTACAAGGTCAGCCTACCTCACGTGAGATCCCCAATGTTTCTCTAATGGAAAGCTCCATGGATCTACACAATCACAGGTTGGCAGCAGGATCTCATTTTCTTCTCTTTAACCATTTTAGAGACCAGATACATCATAATAATTAATATCAATTTACATGCAGATTATTTATTTAAGAATATGCAGATATCTTTCAAATGTCTTCCAAAGGGCCAATGCGTATTTACACTAAAGTGAATATTATCTATACTAAGCAAAAAAAAATCTCTAGCTTCACCTAACTTGATTTACCCATCAACTGCTGCCTGGCCTGTAGTGTTCTTCCTTAAATGAAATGTTTGCCTCCTTCATGAGAAAACGAGGCAGCTGGGAGTTGTGTTTACTTTCATTTTGAGAGCATTAGAGCCCTATATGTATGTGAACCCTGCAGTATAATGGAACAAACAAAGGGGATGCCACCTAAGTGGGTTCTCTCCTGTACATCTCTTCGCCAGAGAGAGTTCCTGCACATAAACTTCCATCACAGATGTTCAGCTAGTGTGCATCCCGGTGCTGCTGGCATTTGTTTTCACACATTGTTCCCAAGTGTTCAATGAAAATCTCTATCCTAGGTGACTGGGATTTAGATATAGATAGGTCCGAGGTGCAGACCTCTGTATAGATTTCCAATAATGTCTTCCTAATGAATGTTTTCACTCTCTACTTGTCAATGATCCCCTGCACTTAGAATACATTATAAGCTACAAGCATATTAGCTTGTGTTTAAAAACAAAAATTATCTCGGCTGATTTTTAAAGATGTGCTTTAGTTGCAATTAGACACCAACACAACATGAAGTACACAAAACGGTCTCATCAGCACACTCAAGAAAATGCAAAAACACAATCAGCCTCTAACAGCTGGCTACGAGCAACTACTCTGCAATTCTCAAGTGTTAACTTGCACATTTTTTGGTGACAAATGATGCAGAAATAGTGTGAAAAGGCAACGTTTTCTCATTATGGCCGCCATGAACAGCGGTAGAGCTGCTTGGTTCTCAAATTTTCATGGGTGATCATTAGCTGGTTAAGGGTGAATGCATCTGTTTCCCAATGCCTTTGCATAGCTTAGCATTCAGGATGTCAAACACATGAATTATTCAACCATCTTGATTAACATAAAGAACCCCTTAATGGTCAACATGCTGACTTATGAGTGTACATGAAACAGAAAATCTATATTACAAGTGTACACAGATTAAACGTTGTTGGTGCACTCTAAGGAAACTAATGGTGGCTTGCACTGTGTCTTTTTGTCATTACTACAAATACATACTACTGACAGCTAAAGAAGGCAGTTATTTGGAATACATAATTTCTATTTCTAGTGACTGTACCTTTTCAAAAGATATTATCCTGAAATGAAAACAATACAGAAGAAAAGGTTTTATGTACTAGTTTAGACAAACCAAAGTGTTTGAGACACACACACACACACACACACACACACACACACACACACACACACACACACACACACACACACACACACACACACACACACAAATACATACTGTATATATCCAAAGCAGAGCCCAGAACAGCACAACAAAGCATAAATGCAACCCTTAGTCACATATTCCCAATGTGCACATGTATTAAAGTAATTTAACATTTCAATTTTTCCCTTGGGCACCAATAGTCTAGCGAGCTGCCTGTAATACTGTTAAGTGGTGATGATGTAACTTCTCGTATTCCACTGCAACACTGATTTTACACACACTCTGACACACACACGCACTCACACCCCTGGGTCTTGAGTCAATAAATGGAGGCAGCTGGCTTTGATTGCACTTATCAGTCAACATTTATTCCCAGTCCATCTCCATTTAGCGTCCATCACCGTGCTGTTATCTTGTTGGGCAGAATATATGAGATAATCCACTGACAGTACAACAGAAATTTTGCATGAGGCGTTTCACGTTTCCAGTGTAGTCTACACAATACGAGCAGTCATTAAAAAAAATGCATGCAGCACAAGGATTCTCCTCCGATGCGAGACACAAGTTCTGTAGTCTCGGAAGCATTCTTCTTCGGAGAGAACATTGCTCAGCACAGCATCACCTCCTTCCTTTCTACACCCCTTTCTTCTATCTGGCACTCTTTTATGAATATGATACTTAAAGGTAAGGTTGGTCACATCAGATGCTGCAAAGAACAACTTTGTTTTGTATGGCTGGCAGATTCTGAAAATTGTATTCTGAAAGGAATTGATGCAGAGAAAGATCCCTGACATCTTCAGTTCAATGTGCCCACATGTTGGGTCTCAATAGAAAGAAATGCATAGTTGGAGGAGGCCTTTTATTATGGATAATCCTTGAAACGCTGCTAATATTCACAGTCTGACTGATAGCCTTGTGATGGCAAAAGGACTACCAGTCAAAAGCAAATGGCAGTGCAATGTTGAATGGCATTGAAATGTTGGTTATATGGATGAAGAAATGTCTATATGTGTGAATGTTATCTGTCAATCAAATTCACTCAAACTAAATTTTCATTGCACCACTATTGATGCAGATCATAATAACATCAAATATTACTGAATCTGCCATTTAGAAATAGGAAAAAATATTTTAATTTACATTCCCTAACAGTTATGTAGAGGTCAGTGCCATCATTTGGGGAAGACTGGCAACATAATGCCAGAAATTTCAAATTAGGTAGTATGATGCTTTCTGTTGGGGCCGAAACAAAATACAGAAAACAAATTGTTAATTGAAAATCGCCACCAAGACATTTTTGGATGAACTGCGAAATGTATTTCTTAACTGCAAGGTCAGTAGATTGGGTGTTTTGATAATGAATATTTGAATATGAATATTTTATTTCATGTCAAATCACTACCTGGATGGCTAAAATAACTACACAACCCTGCGGTCTGTGTAAACCACAGAGACATGTGCTCAGAAGCTCCCTCTAGTGTTTAACTTCAATAAATAATATTTGCCCACAGCAGACCCAGCAGCAGAAACTCCAGAAGAAAATGCCTTCCCTTCTTGCTTAACCTACTGAAAGATCCACATACATCATCCACATTCCACCAAGAACAAAACACTGTTGTGGTGTAATGTTTCTGCAGCTGGTAGAAAGGATGTTTCAAGCTCAAATGCATTTTTAGAAAAGATTCACTCTCCATCTATTGCGTGCAGTTGACATAGTATAGTGCACACATCGTCTTCTGTCATATAAAAATTGTACATAAATCTGAAATTTTAAATATTCTCATTTGGCTTAGTCAGTCAACTCTCATTTCCCAGCTTTTCTAAAAACAGATGACATCAACAAGTGATTTTGAGTTTGAACATGTCCAAGAAATACTAACATTTTAATTAAAGCCTGGGGAAATTATTTCAGACTTTCTGAGCTTGCTCCAGCAAGGCTGTGAAAATCCTATTTCTGGACTGTGTTGCTGCTTCCCTGGTGTGCTGGGCCATCTGAAATGGCACTAGGGGGCATTGTTATACCACATGAGGAAAGACCTGCCACCAATAAAACATGTGTACATCCATTACCATGGCAACTAGATTTTATATACTCCTCCCTCTATGGTATTTGTATGCATTTTCTCTTTCTGTTGTTCAAAAACATAGTGCAATGTGAACTACCACTGGGACTGTACATATTGATAGAAATAAATTGCTATAAGGTGTCGGACTCAATACTTTAATTAAAATTTTCAATTTGGTGTAAACTATTTTCCCACATACTATAGAATTACTTGTGTTAATACTGTGACTCTAAGGTGGAGGGGAATCTACAGATCTAACTTATCAACAGTGGAGTGCTTCAAGAGAGAAACACAGCTTGAGGTCAAGATTACAGGTCAGCTCAGCACAATGGCCTTATAATGGGTGAAAAGATGTGATCTCCAAGCTGTGCTCTGTGGAGGGTAATGTCAAGGTTCAGGACCAAGTCTTCATTGCTGGTTCGAGTGGTAATTGGAATGTAAGCTTCTTCTCCACTTACAACTAAGTTTGGACATTGTGGGAGTGGAGCATGGCACGAACAACTGTGAAGAGGTTTATTCATGGTCTATAGAACTTTTGAGTATTTTGGTGTATTTGAAATTAAAGTTAAAAGCCCACAAGGTCAAAAGTCACATCAAGGTTTTATAAGATTAAAACAGATGAATACCCCAGGTTAAAGCCTCTAAAGGTAGGCTATGTGCTGTAAAATGCAAATGCTTGAATTAAGTTAAAAGAAATCTAATATTGTGGGATTTTTTGAAAACCAATGAACTATAATTTACATTCTTTGGATTAACCGATGTCTGATATTAGAGCCAGTTTTCTTTCTGGAGGGTGTATACATGTTGCTTGTGTCTCAGCAGTTGTGCACAAATCACTGTTATACTGAAGGTTCTTGCCTTTTAAAGACCCAAACTTGATTGCCAAAGTATATCTGCCAATTAAAATCTTAAATTTATAGTTCAACTAAGAGCCTTTGTCAACAAAAGTCTATTTTTACATAGGAGTTTACAGGGGGAGGTAGAGCATCCTCCACTGTGTGATTTGATCCTCTGATTACATAGTGGGTGTCAACAAAGACATACTGCACCTAGGATGAAATGCTTAGTCTGTGTTGTCAGTATGTCCTCGACAGAATAAGGTAAAAATATCGTGTCTGGTGAATAAAGTGAATCTGAATCATATTCAGAGCAAAACATATATAACTGTCTCTGAATGAGTTTTGAGGTCTTGAATTAGAGTACTGAGTGCACTGGTTTGTAATACTGCTGGTATTCAAAAGAAATCCATATATTGTAGATATTTTTCAACATCAGTAAATTCACTTTGTGTGAATAAGATTACAAAGAACACTTTTATCATTAGTGACAATCTGACAATTATTTTCTTGATTAGTCAACGAATCGCCTATCAAATGACAGAAAATAAATAGAAAAGGACAGTCCCATTTTTCTGAAGCCGAAGCTGATATATTCAAACAGTCCAAATGTTATTCAGTTTTCTATGTAGAAGACAAATAAATTCACTAAATATTTGTATTTGAAAAACTACCAGTGATTTTTTGTCAAAACATACATCATTTAATCACTTATAATATCTTCAACCCACTTGATCTGTGGACTGGTGTTTAGTTTACTTTACAGATAATTCAAGCTGCCGATGTGTTCAAATGAGACTATTGAATAATACACAGTACTTGTGCTTTATCCTTTAAACCACCACCCTCAAAAATAGTAGATAACCAGCATGTCGGAACATTGTTTAAGGAAGAAACACAAATAAACCTTGTATGGACATTTTCTCAGGGCCTAGATCTGAAACAATGCTCTCTCTCGCTCCACACACCTGCAGCTCACATTCCTCCACAGTCACCGGAACTAACACTTCAGGTAACAGAATGCTTCATCTCTGACTGGGCCAGTACAATACACAACACACGTTTCACTCTTGGTTAGTGTTAATTGTGTTTGTTCACTCACAGAGCTGATCGACTTGTGTCAAGTGAACTCGGGTGGGTGTGTCACTGCACAAACACTGGCATAGGTTTGAGTGCTATACCCTTTCTAAGTGTGCACTAGCGACATATTGTACAGTAGCGCTTGTAATTCAAAGCTCTTTTCTGTATCGCTGTACAGAGAAGAAAAGTTCACTCAGTAGCCATTCATCCTCTTTAGATATAGGCCTACGCAAATGGTAATTACGTGCATGAATGAACTGTCATTGTACTTTAAAATCAGAAATTACAAATGTTACTGGCGTTTATAAGGAGGCTCAACTGTGTATCTGAAGTAGAAGTGTGCGCAGGTAATGGGGTGTAAGTGATGATGACGCCGCTCTCGCGCATTTACCTATCCCTTGATTGACATTCGACCGCCGCGCGCGCACACACAGAATGAAATATTTCTTCTCGTACGCACATATTTTACTCAAAGCCTATAGGCGAATGCCAAAGTATTTAAGACCGGTCATTCCCCTCTTCAGAGTCAGTGCGTGTCCTTTGACCTCTCTCGCTTCTAAAATAGAAAGACTTGAGTCAGAGTTGCAGTTGTTGACTGCGCGGTTTTGGCCGCCAGTCAAAGAGTTGGGCGTCTGAGGTAAAAAAAAAAAGCCCTCAGGAGTTGTGATGTTTGTTACTGCAGCACTCAGACATTTCGCGGACTAAAAGTTGCTTGCCATTTTACATTTTGGACACGACAAGCTTCTCCTGAGGGAACTGAAGACGAAACGTCGATAGATAGAAGACCCTTGTCATCGTCACTCCGGTTGCCTCGTCTCATGGGTAAGCTGTACAACCAAAATTAACAGACTGTTATTTCAGCCAAGTTTGTGATAAAAAAGGGCCATGCAGCGTTGCCATGGCATGCATATTGTAATACACTGGGGGGGGGGTCTGCATAAAGTTAAAGCAGAGGCTATTGTGTAAAACATATCCCCATTAGTATAATGTCATATGGCAGCTCTGTAATCTCTTTCATGTTTTCTGTAACCAGCATTGTGCAGCTATTCCTGGTGCTTACTAAAGCAGAATTAACTTGTACATTATCCAAAATCATTCAAGCGAATTACACATTTTCACCCATCAGTCAGTGATTCAGGGATTATTGGAATTTGTGACACATGATTTTTTTTAAAGGAGTCTAAAAGTGAATGAGAATTTGTACCACTTTTCACTCATGTAGCAAGCTGCGTTGATTACCACTGAGATCTTATTGTTGTCCCTCATGCTGAGAAACATTTATCAATGCATTTCATACAGCAGATTTAATTAGCGTGTCAACTCTTAACTGTTTTTTTGGATTTTTTGACCTGTTATAGGTTGTCAGATTTATATGTTGATTTTGCCGTACACTTGCTTTCCAGCTCTTTCAAAAGTCAGCATTCCTTACATGAATGCAAGTGGTTCATAGTGAGATCACATCTCTCTGTGTCTTTTCCTCTGTCTGGCCACTGGAGTGGTGGCGGGTAAGTTGCCCAGAGCATTGGCCACGCTCAGTCCTGTGAAGCTGGGCCTATTCAAGCCTCTGCAGCTTTGTCATAGCGAAATGGGTCGAGTCTCCCTCTTTGTGTAACCCAACTTGACTGAAATGTGGTAATTGGGGAATCCTGGGATCCTTGCTCCCTGTGGTGATGTTTGTGCCATGCTTTCAATAAATTCATTTACAGTACAAGATATTGTTGCATGAGAATAAGGTCAGCTTTTAATTCAAACTTTGAAAGACATCCAGTTATGTGTTCATTCAGGCGTGGCAGGCTCTCTCTCAGATTCTCTCCACTCTTCATATTATGGAGTCTTAAACAATAACAATGCACAGTATTTGGTCATCAAAGTAGCCTGCCGGTTAATTTTATGTCGATTGTTGCAGCTCCACTTGGATTCAGGTACTCAAAACACACATTTCTCACTCTGCTTTCTTCAGTGTAAAGATTAAAAAAAAAATTCTCTCTCTCTAAGAAACGTTGTATCATGCGTGCTGTTTTGAATAAAAGGTTCCCCGCAAATATGGAGTGAACCTTCCAAATCCACAGCTCACCAGCATTTTCTAGTTTATTAGAGGCAGAGAAAGGATGATAAATTCTAAATGTCAGATGGTGAGTGGTTTGTCTGAGTGCACTTCTTATGAAGCAAGCACTTGAATGCAAACTGACAGTGGATTCACGCTGGAAATGTCATAAAGCTTTGACACCGTGAAATGGAAATCCAAACTTTCTAAAGCAAATAGCTCCCCAGTGGTAACAATGACAGAACATAAATGTATTAAGTGTTTCAGTAAATCACCTCCTACTACTTTTTCAGAGGCTGTGCACACCACCCTGGGACAGGAATATCTAGCATGTGTTGCCACATGCCAGGCATGCTGTCTCCACCTATCTACTCTACCTTCCAGAGAAAAAGAAGCGGTAATAGCCTCTCAGCAACCTCTGTAATTGCATAATTGGAGCCTGTCAGAAGAGTTTGACAATATCCACTCGGTTCTGCAGTTCTTGGTCAAACCCTGGCTTTATAGAAGTGGTAAACTGACAAAAACACTTCCAAAACTTCAGAGTTTGTGGAATAAAGATTATATTATTACTGTATTATTATGAAATGTTGTATGTAGCATATTTATGCAACACTCTGCTATTGCATAATGCATCAAATGGGTATGAAATGCGGCCAAATGTGTCGTGACAGAATAGAGTTTGTTTAGCTGCTGTCAGCATCTGAGCAGGTCATTGTGATCCATTAGGAGCAGCTAGTGCAGAGTAAGAGCCTTACCAGGCAGGGGGTGGGTTTCTTAGCCACTTAATCAGGGACGCGGTGGGAAGAGTAAAACTCTATGCCAGTCACTTATAGTTAGCAACATTAAGGTAGAGTTGGTAGAGTAAGATAATTTATAATCTAATTTAGTGGTAGAATAAACTGTTTAGGTCGCAAATAACCTTGGCCTTCTGCTGCTTCCAGAGGGATTTCAGATAGTTAAATTTGTTGTTATGTAATTCTAAGAGCCGCTAGGAATCGATCGAATCTGTGTTTGAACGTTATTGGCAAGGCAGATGCAGTTAGGAATTCTTTAAATTAAAAAATCGGAAGGAAGGCAAACACACATACAAATGCTATAAAGATATTAACTCATAACATCAGACCAGTAGTTAGCTATATAAAACAATTTAAGACTTTTCATCCCTGAAAAATATAGTATATATATAGAGAAGGTCCATAATCACGCATTTTACATCTCAATAGACTCGGAGAAAGCATTCATGCAAATGAACTGTTTAAGTGCTGTTTAAGAAGATAATCTGAGAATCCTGCATAGATGAATGCATTTAGCAGGAATAAAATAATCGAGAATATAAGACAGCAGCTGTCAGTAACGTGATCTTTACATGTTTAAATTATGTTTTGTGTGATATTGTCTGGTCCAGTCTTCAGTACCACAGTGGCACCCATCATCTGCAAACAGTCCTTGATTCAAAACTAATGAATAGGAAGAATCTAAAGGAGAATTTTTATGTTTGATAAAGAATGGCAGGTGGTTTTGCTGTGCCTTTCCCATGGCCTTTCCTGCTGTGGGTATTAGTTTGTGTAGTAACTCCCTGCGTCTTCTCCATAAAAGGACATGCAGGAATCCCTACCCCAGTTCGCGCTCAATAATTTAATGATGCTTGGTTGGCTTTGATCAGAAGATGACTATGAAAGAGAAACTAAATGGGCTGAGCGCTGATGTGTGTATTTGGTGAGGGAATTCATTGCACTCCTTCGGGGACGGCCAGTCCACATTTGGAATGCTTGTGAAATATTTACTGGAGTCACTGACACAGGAACTCACCACTGTCAACACTGTGGTTTAAAATAGAGGTGTCTCTGTCAGAAACTGATTGTGTCTTCAGACTGTGTGTCTTGTCTGCCTTTTCTGCCTTTGTTGACAGATTTGTTAGCATCAAACTTTCACCCATGACGAGATTAAGCCTGTATTCTGTGGAAATTTCTTTTCCCAGTAAATGTTTTCAAGCATAGATACCAGTAGTCTTGTTACCATAGTGCCTGGCTTTCTGCCTCCCAGCTCTGGTGCTTCCTAACAACTAAGAGCAAAGGTCATGACCGCTCCTGCCGACATCTGTTTGGTGAAATAAAAGCCTCACACAGTGGGCACAAATAACTTTGCACCCTGTCTCAGTTGGAGCAAGTGAAGTTTCTCCAGCGAGCACAAGAGAAGCGGGATGATCTGGTTTTGAAGGTGGTCATGTATACCATCCTTAGCCTCCTTCCGATCCTCCCACCCCTCACCCCCTCACCCCAGTGCTGCACTTTCAGGAGCTTTTGCACAAGTTCAACTGACAATAGGCTGCATTCCTCCTAGTGATGAGGAACATGGTTTGCTGGCACTTGAAATGCTCTTCACAGCATTCATCTGGACTCTTGCTTTTGAAGAGTACCCTCACTGTGAAGGCGCCTCTATCGGGACAAATGCTCCGTTTGAGAGAAAAATACAACAATAAGTTGTGGCATATACAGCACATCACCTTGTTGACAATGACAACGTGTCCCAGTTTCCAGACTATGAAGTAAATATCCTCTCCGTGTGTGGTTGCCTCCCGCTGATTTCTCAGTGAAGCAAACTCTGTTTTGTTTTGGTCCTGGAACCTGTAGAGAGGGGTCAACTTCAGGCCTGTTCAAAATCATGGCATGTCACATAATCGTCACTAAATCTCACTGTACGGCAGGCATATGTGCGTGGAAACAATAAGAGATCTCCTGTGTTGACAGGAGTAAAGAATTTGATGCATGATGCATGTTCATACATGTTCCCTTCCTCCCATGCTTTAAGGCTGTGACGATCTATATAAGCCACAACAGGTCCCCACCCAAGAGTAGTTTCAAAACATGTCTCTTTTAGTTTTCGGCTATGTTGTATTCCTTGGTTTTTCAGTAATGCATAAGGTGTACATCATGCCACCCAAAGTGGAATATTAATCTTTTGTTGGAGTGGATTTGGATTGTTAAGTACACAAATCTTGTTGTGTATTTTTTCATTATACAGCACAAGTTTGTAGTCCCGTCCTGACAATTTAATGTGTATTAAAATATGGTAACATATAAAATAAATAAAATAAAAGAATGGGCCATATGCAGTTATTTATATACAAAGGCTAGGCTATATACACACATGTATACACCCAGAACATTTCACAGTGCACTTTTTAAAATTTGTGTCTGGGGAGAATGTAAACAGCAGCAACAAGATGATAATATGTTGTTCGTTTTCACATTGAAAAGTCGGACATTTGGGAAACAGTGTCCATCTTGACTGTGTTTGAGCACCAGTCCACCTCCTCTCATCATGCCGGAGTCTTGCGCTGACAACTTGGAGCAAGGCCCTCTAGCCGAGTCCTGGATCCGGTATGTTGATGGAGCAGGTCCCTGTAAAGATGTGGGCACAACAGTCTCTGATTTCCCTTGCTTGGCCAACATGAGTCCCATTTTTTCCAGACAGGACCTTTGGGACCAGAATTAAGCTTAAGCTGGGCCAACAAGCCTTCTATCCAGGCTCTCTTTCCTCTGAGTGATCACCGCACCCTCTGTGTGCCTGGTCTGGCTGATCTGGTTGGTGCGTTGTGGTACGCTGCTCTTTAATCCAATAACCCTGTCTTCCTTTTCTAGTGACAGTATTTCTGTCATAGGTGATATAGAGCTGCAACTAACGATGATTTCATCATCAATTAATTGGCAGATTATTTTCTCTGTTAAATGTTTTGTCTATAAAACGTGAAAAATGGCTGTTATAAGGCTCTCATTTTCAAATGTCTTGTTTTCTCCAACCAACTGTCAAAAATCCAAAATATAATCAGTTAACTATGTATGTATGACAAATAAAATCCTCTCATTTAGAGGCTGGAACCGACAAATGTTTGGCATTGTTGACTAAAATTATTACTCCATTATCTTAAATGTTTGCTGTCAGTCGACTAGTCAATTTATTGACTAAACTTTGTTGCTCTACTTGAATCATCAAACTAAAGTGCAGAAAGCGTAGTCATGCACAAGATGTGATTTAATTAATTAAGACACATTGTAAATATTATCTTAGTGGCTTCTTTTATAACGGTTAGAAGCAGCAGCCGTTTTAATGCTCAAAGTTTCACCCCTATGGTGAGCACATCACGCAAGTGTTGTACAAGCTTGTTTGAATTCCTATAGCGTGTCATGGTAATATATGTTGTTTTATCTTTATCATATTTTCCCCAGGCCTCTGAAATCCTTCGCTGTAGTTTTGTAGCACACCATGGGAGGATTAATGTTGACCCTTGCACTCAGTGAAATGATTTTGCTCATCTACTGCTGGTATTCCTAACAACGGGCTCTGAACTGAAAGTCTGTCTTTTCCTGCTGCTGGAATTTGATTCATATGCTAATGAGATGAATTCCCATGGATTTCTCTCTCCTGTGCCGTAGATATCACCTCCAACACTCGGTGCCTCCCCCCTCTCGCTTTCTGTCAGTTATTGTCTCTCTCGCGCTCCCTAACATTCATGCTCTCTCTGGGTCACAAACTTGCTCATAGTAATCTTCTATATGGTAGTATGCAGTTCTGCCTTTGTTGCAGACCAACAGGTCGTGGAGAGGTTCCGGCAAATCAGCATACATCTCCCTGTTTGTCTGAAATGTTGCTTTCCAATGAATAGAAATCCCACAGATAAACATTTGTCTTTGGCAAACTTGAATTTCTGACTTTCTCGTGGAAACATTCTTTTTCATCAAAGTGCAAAATTGTTTATTTTGTTACCTTATAAATAAAAGTACTAGTAACTAAAATTATACCATGGCCCTATACAAGGACATGTGAACAAAATCAATATGTGTTTAAAGGCAATAAGATGTGAGGCATCAGCAGGAGGAATGGGAAAACAGTGGGATCAAGACACTCAGTGTGCCTACGTGTGCAGCAAGCATTTTTTTTCAAACTGTAGAGGCTGAATCTAACTAAACTATGCAAAGCCTGGTTTTGTTTGTTAGTTTAATCATGATCTTACCTGGTGATTTGACTAAATAGTTGTAAATCAGAAAAAAAAGTATTTTTTTGGGCGTTGCGCTTCGTCTCTATGTTGAACCACATTTAACAATATAGCAGTAGTTCTTGTGGTTCCTTCTAAGTTACTTGTTAATTCTTAAAGCTGAAATAAACTTACTCAGTTTTTTTCTGTGGTAAGTGATAATGGTGATAACGCACTCTTTATGGTCTGTATATAAAAAATAATGGACGCCACCATTGTTGTGCACTGTTGTGTTTTAGGCATAGACTGTAAGAAGTGGACGTAGTCATCGTGACGTCACCTGTTGGTTTGTGGACTGCTGTTTTTAAGCCTCGAGTTTGGATAGTGCACAACCATGTTGAGGTTTTGCAAACAGTGGCACCGGACGTGACCATTTTTGGACGAGACGGTGGAGCTAATGGTCGTGTGTGGAGCTAGCTAGCTTGCTTAACTAGGTGCATCTGTAATTCATGTTAACAGGGCTGACAATTTTTAGCTAGTGAACAACAGTCTTAAAACTAAATGTTTCTCTGGTTTCTCACCTGAGAAAGTGAACAGCCAACTCCTAATATGCTTTTTCAATGCCGCTGGTTAAATTTACACAGTACCGTGGGTACGAGTCGGGTCTAGCCTGACTGACAGGTCGCCATGGTAATGACTTGTCAATCATAGATAATCCCGCCCTGAAGCATACTCTGCTTTGTGGTCTATTTTCCTCAAAATGGGACAATAATTTACTAAATGAACATCATGTTGTATTGAAGAAGACACGAAACTAGGGTCATTTTCCCATTATTTCTAAGGGAGCCGGACTTCTTTTTGAAACCAGAAGAGTCGCCCCCTGCTGGCCATTTAATAGAATGCAGGTTTAAGGGACTTGCGTGTTCGCATCAGTTTGCTGACCGGAAGCTTCCCACTTGGATTTAGGACACCTCATTGCCTACATATACCCAGTGGCCACTTTATTAAGCACACCTGTACAGTCTAATGCAACTGTTCTGCCATAAAGTCTACTTTTACTTTTCTATAATGTTTGATTTTTCTGACACTGTCAGAAAAGTTTTTATTCAGTTATATGTTTTAGCATTCGTGGAGCCCGCAAAAAAGTTGGTCAGTTCACTATGACAGAGTGTAGTGACAAATCAAATACAGACCCAGTTTTCGAAAGACAAGTCACAGAGTAAAACTCACATCATCGCCCAGACTGTAACACTGAAAAATGTCTGAACAGATGTAGTGAATAACAGAAGTAACAGTGTGGTTTTATTTAACATGTGCATCAGTGATGTAATTTAAACAGACTGTGTTTTGCCTGTGTAGCAAACCTGTGAGTGAAGTATGCATGGCGCTGGGGAAATGACAACAAGTTTGGCATGTGCTCTCTTGGGACAGCTTGTTCACTGTTGCTGGTTAAAAGGAAGCAACAGTAGTTCAGTGACCACCCAGTATGTCTTGTCTTGTTGTTGAAATGTGCTATATAAATAAACTTGCCTTGCCTTACCTTGCCTTGTCAGTTTGACACTGAATATTGTGGGGAGAAAATTAGCTTTCTTTTAGCTTTTGGAGGCATTTGATGACATTACAAATGTTAGGGGACATGACTGATAAATACACACTTGATTGTACCTCCCTCTGCTTCTTCATGGTGAGAAGATGCAGAGGGAAGATATTACGACCAGGACGTTTCCTGGTCGTAATATCCAAAAGTTTTCCTTAGTCCTAGCAGTACCTTTGTGTGAGAAAATCAGGTATTTGATAATTATAAGTCAGAAGAGTTGCCAGAGGGGGTGTTGCAATATCTGACTTCCCATAAATAGGCTTCAGTTGATACTTGGCTTTGCATGTGAGAAGAGCCACCCTGAGGTTAATCACAACCTGCCAAGATGTTCAGTGTCTTTTTTAACATTTATTAAGCTGACTGATGTTGTCACTTGTTATTTGGCCCACCTGTTCACACACTGAAAGATGTCAAGCATACGGATTGATCCGGGCCACCATGTCCTTCAGAACATTCTTTTCTTTGTCAATTTTCCTCCACAGACCAGCTCCCAAACTTCCGATCCAACACAGTGAAACCTCTAAAACACTCTTTAATGGACCCTCTCAATTGGGCGCGCAGACCAGAATAAACACTTTCATTCATGGTGTTCCAAAAATGCTAATGAAGCAAGGTCCTGACACTTTCACAGGGGTACCCCTGTCATAGGCCTGTGTTAGACAGCAGTGAGGCTATCACTCACATGGGGTGATGCAAGGTACAACTCCTATGGTTGCTGTCCCAAAAGTAATTTAGACCTAGCAAGCTGAAGTCTCGTCAAGCGGCTTGGCTGTGAGCCATAGCTTTGATTTGAACTTTTTTAAGTTCAAAACAAGCTGAAATATGAAAGTGGAGTAACTTTCCAGAAACTGCTCACAAAAGGCCTAAGCTGCCTTTAGTGCTGTAATAGTAGCTGTACTTCTGACATTAGGATGACCCTGGTGGTGTTTTTACTCGACTTTTCTCCCAGTGATTGAGATAATATGACTTAGAAATTATGTATCAGTGGTCTCTAATCGTCATTGTAGGTTTAAAGGCCAGGGCTTAATTCAGTTCCCTTTTTTTAATTCAATTTGATTTTGTGTTGTGAGTCCTTGTCAGAGCTTGCTTCACATGGAATGATGTGTAATGAATTGCTTTGAGGGTGCACATTAGGGTGACTCATGAGCCTTCGTCTTTTGACATGTTGCAGCAGATGCATCAAAACTCAATGAATGCCAGCTCATCATAAGTAGGCGGATAAGTAATTTATTTCTGATGGGTTTCTCACAAGTGTGATGCTTTGTAAATGCAGAATTTGCCAGATGAATAATTTTTTTCTTCCAAAGAACACATAGGTTATGAAGAGAATTTCACCAATTAACTATCAACACGTTATTTATCTTCATTCAGTTGTTCAGAAATATTTCACTTTTATTCATTTTTTGTAGATTTCTGTCATGTATTTGACTGTGTGTCATCATTGCCACTTATGCAATAAATTAAAATGCATTATATTTTAATCTGGATATATTAAGCGTGATGCCTAGTTCACACTACACGATTTTAAGCCCGATTTGCCGGTCGGAGAGCTCGATGACCGTCAAGCTGTGATCGGGGCTAAATTAGCAATTGATCGGCGGTCACAAGTCGTTATGTGCGAACTACTCAAAGATGCATCCAAATGGCTCCCTGACGCATAGCTGACATATCGCAGATGCCAGCCAGATATCTAGCATGCCAAATATCTGGAGGAGTCGGTCGACTCGACATCCACATCCAGCAAATGAGAGCAGGCAGTGACAGAGCAGGCAGCTACTTTTTCTCTGCAAAACACTTTTTACTCACCTCTAGCTCTCTCTGTAGCACAGACAATCCCTGCTACCTGCGTGTGCTAATCCATAATATTAATCCATATATTGTTTGTCTATATAATTACAAACAGCAGCTGTTTCGTGTGTAGTAACGTGTCATATCGTGTTTCATATTTCACATGCGTTTTCTTGACAAAACGTGGTTTGGAGACCAGCCATCGGGTGACACAGCAGCTGTCAGCTTGTGTAGTGTGTGACCCCTGTCTACTGTCAGTTACATAGTTTGAACACCACGACGACTTCTGGACTCCCGTCACAAGATGGCAAGTTGTGTAATCTGAATAGCACGGCGATTGGCCGACCCTGAAAGTTGTGTAGTGTGTACGAACCTTAAATGTCACACACATATGAGATTGGAATCCTGACTCAGACAAACAGATGTTAAGGTAGAACTATTACTCGTTTTCTGACTTGTCTGAGGAGAAACTAGGTTGCAGGTGCAACCCATTTGAAGAATGACCCAAATGTGTTTGACAGGAAAATGGCTCTTTTCATTTCATTTTTCTTTTTCCTTTAGTCTGCCTAAGGCTTGAGTTATAGCATCCACAAACTATGCTTTTGGTGTAAAAGAAAGGGTTGGAAAGGGGAGGGTGAGAGTGTTCACTACGGTGTGTGCATGCCTTAAGACCAGCCAGGTCTTGCCCTGAAGTGAGGCTTCAGTACTTTCTGTGTCAAAACCCTTTGGATTTTTGAATGTTAATCCCCGGGATCAAGCTGTTATTTCCAAACATCGTAAAATGCCATTTATCACAACTTGTCACTAAGTATCCAACGAAGGATAAACTCAAGGGCAACTGGACTTGGTTGAAAGATACTGGAAGACGTTTCGTCCCTCATCCAAGGAACTTCTTCAGTTCTGTCACTAAGTACATGGTACATGGACGTCTCTGAAGCTTCATGGGTGGCTGTTATCGTCACTTCTACCTTTTCTTCCCACCAGTGTGAAGAATAGGGAGATGAGAGGAGTCAAGAGGTGTATTCCTTGTAAATGTACTGCCGTAACATGTGGACATAGGAATTTGTTTTGGCTGGATATGTGCAGTTGATGATTGTTATGTATTGTTACAGCTATATCAATAGCTGGAGAGCAGTTGGTTTATTTGATTAATAAATGCATTAGTATTTATTTATTTTCTAATTATATACTAATTTCATACTACAAACTACAATCACAACCCCACTTGATCCATTAAACAAAAATTGTTTGAATAAAGAATGAAAATAGCATGTACAATGCAAACCATTTAAACAAGTTACACAACATTTCAAGTTCTCTAGCAGCAGTGTTTCCACTATATGCAGGACCGCCGCTCCTGAATCACAACCGCCGTTCCTAAAATTCCCCACGATCATTAAACCATGTGCAACAAATGTGTTCACTTCGCACACTGTGCGAGCACGGCAGCACTGAATGCTCGGCTCGCTTCCTCTTGTCGTTCTCTGCAGAACATACGTAACCGATGGTGTTATAAGAGCAGCGTAACTCTGAATCAGGAGGTGCGTAGCGAGTGTTGATTGTCCGAGTGGCAGAAAGTGATGGTAAATACGAGCGGAGGAAAATATTCTGGCAGTAAATGTACGGTGTCTGTTATAGGGTGTTAGCTTCTCAAGACCAAGAAAAGTCTGTTGTTTCACACCTGCTGGAAAAGTGAAGCCGGTTAGCACTAAGTTAGCTAACATCTCCCCTTCAGACTGCGCAGCTGAGCAGGAAAGGTTCTACAGCAGCTACAGAGCTGCTATGTAACATTAGCTTAACATTAGCTCAGTTTATAGAAAGTAACTGGAAGCTGTATTTTATTACTGCCTACTTGTCCAATGTTGAGCACATCAGATACAAACTTTGACTAAACTGACACAGCCTGCAGCTCTGTCCTGTACAGACTGATTATTTTTCAGTTTTCAGTCTGAAAAAGTGGTTTTGGAAAAGAAAGGACAGAGGTGACTGGAGGAGCTGAGGTTAGTAAAGCTAATTAGTGATGCAAACTAGTCCTTTTAAGCTAATGAGGAGACGTTTCTTTTTGTATTTTAATGTGCAAATAAAATGCTCCTCAGAAGGGAGGAGGTTTCTTCCTATTTTTTATATTAATGTCTACAGATAAATGCCAGAAGCTATAAAATGAAGACACAAAAGTCAAACATGAGCAGCCGGTATCTATAATGATTCTGATTTCACATTAAAAGGGTTTTCCTGTCGTTAAGGCTTAGGGGTGATGCCCAAAACATGCTGTGCTATATATGTAAAATCACTGTGGAGCAACAGAACCAACCAAATTACTTTCTCCAGATCTAAAGGTTGTAGTTCTTCCAGTAGACTGATCTTTGGGTGTTGTTTATTTATTATCTGCACAGAAACACTGAGCAGGAATACATTGTTTTTACACTCCATTCACCTGCAATCTTTATCTGGATACATTGTCCGGATACTAAACGACCCGGTCTTGCCTCTGTGTTTACACCTGGGGCTTCATGTATAAAAGACTGCTCAGCTTTCATACTAAAGTTTGAAAAGTACGTACAGACAGAAATATCCATATACATAAAACCAGGTGTACATATTCCCCACCTTGTCTCCTCCCATAAATTACTATGCAAACTACTATAAATACGACCCCTCCCTTTACCTCCTATGGTCCAAATAACAACGGCCAATCTTGCTGCAAAAAAAAAAGAAATAGAGAACCTTCACCAAGTGCGAAATCGAGGTGCTGATCACTGAAGGGGAGACGAGAAGAAAAATCTTCTTTGATGGTTTGAACCCTTGGATCAGCATCAAACACAAAACGAAAGAGAGGCAGAGTGTCACAATAAATAAAGAAAACATGCTCTGACATAAAAGTGGATGTCAAAAACGACAAGGAAAAGAGTTTTTCTAAAACAGAATTCGAGGGGCTTGTGAGGTGGAAGTTAGAAAGCACGCAGCTTATTCACAAACAAATGAAAATTCTGCAAGTTTAACAGAATTATAATATTCCCCAAATAGGGCTTTAGGTAGTAAGGGAGACATTATATATTGTTGATCACATCAAACACACACCTGTTGGCTACCGTTGCTAAAAGCCGGATGCCAGAAACCCGGACGCCAGAAACCCCACAGTGGTTATAAACTACTTGTTTTTAAACCAGAATGGCGCTGAACCGTCAGGTTGGTCTGTGTAATGCTGGACCCAGTTCGGCACACAGATCCTGCTCTCGGGAATCTAAATCGACATATTAGCCAGTCATCATCACGGGCCAGGAAGTCTTCATGGACACTAGGGCTGAACGATTTTGGAAAATAATCTAATTGCGATTTTTTTTACCAATATTGCGATTACGATTTAATGTGCGATTAATTTTTAAGCTCTTGATAGCATTCAAAAGGACAAGCAATAAATCATGTGTATAGTATGACCAGCACAATATTAGATAGATTAAACATAGACTTCTTTCTTGTGGGTCAGGCCTGTGTTATGATGAATTAGGTAGAATTATTATTATAATGAGCAATGGTGGAGAAGATATCAAATTATAATAATATGAGAAACATAATCTGAGTCAAGTCATGGCATTAAATTGTATGGTATAATATCAGGTCGGCCTACCTTTTCACCACTGGATATTATACAGAACTCACAGTTCAACCACCAATTAATGAGTCCTTAATCTCAGCTCAAATCTCCTGGAGTCCATCCTTCTGTATCTCAGTAAGCAAACTAAAAATACTCAGTTTGAGGTTCAATTAAAAAGTTGGCAAACGAAAATAGAACACAGTGACGGCTCTCCTGTTAATAGACAAGCTGAGTAATTCTCTGAAAACACCGCAGCTTCTGATGCTGGTGAGCAGCGCACCGGCTGTAACCAGGCTGTAACTCGGGACAGACTGGGCCTCTTTCGTAATTAGGCGTTTAGTTTCAAACGCCATTTCACAGATATTTCTTCAGTGGACCGGTGGCTGTGTGTGTGACGGTGGCAGCCACAATACGCTTACCCTACTACGCGCGTCTTTCTGTTGTGCATTTTTGCATCCGTCAAAGCCGCGGATGGCCCGACGATTTCATCTGCCACCACCGCCAAGTTACCCGCGGTGGCGGGTGCTACTGTCATTCTGTGTGACACTAAAGTTTATGTAGCGTGAGCTTCTGTCAAGCTTAAGGCCATTGTACAACAAGAAGGCAAGTTACAGCGTAATTCGTCAGGCTGCTTTACTCTTGGGTGTCATGTGACCAGAGTGTAATCGCAGCCTTTGCGATTAGAAAGTCTCGTTTTGTTACATCGCGATAATATCGCAAATGCAATTAATCGTTCAGCCCTAATGGACCCTCTCTTATCCTTCCATTCCTGTTGTCCTCTGCAGTGCCATAATGCAGCCATCATGCAGCATTATGCACGCACTGAGTACTTCACACCATGCCAAAACGTTTGCTTCAGTCAGTGGTATCCCCCACCCTGGAATATTATGTGAAGCCTGAGGTTTGAAGGGTAAACACATTTTCTTCTATGTTGGTCTTGTAATGAATGGCCTGCATTATGATGACTGCTGAATGTGAGGATGGAGTGTAGTGACTGTGCGAGAGCTGTCACTGGATTTATTTTCAGACATTGTTCATTTACACATATGTACAGGTGGTGAAGATGTGCTGGGTGAGTCGGGGTGTGAAGGCAGATCTGTTTATGCACCACCGCTGTGTCTCATTGCGCTCTGTTTAGCAGCACAGTCGTGTTCACTGACGCGATTTTACAAACAGAAACCATACTGAATGGTGATATGCACAGAGGATATTATTAAAAACTACTGACGCTCTGTTCTGCAATACTTAAATGCTATTTGATGTTATCTTGGATTTTTACGATGATTGATAATTCCATCAGTTGGCCAAGTTAAAGTATAAAAAGGGAGTCAGTGGCAAAAGTCATGTCTAAAATCGGGAAAAGGCGAGCCTGCATTGTGCCACCTGACATTACACTAGCCTTATGCTGGCAGCTCTACAGCTGCGGTGCCATACCTCCCTCTCCTCTCTGCGGGGCTGATAAAATATTTAGCGGACATGAATTTGAGATTTGAGTTGACACTTGGCCTATATCTCTTACAATTGAAAGGTGCAATTTGGAATAGTTATGACTCACTAGCTAGAGTAACACTGCTGGTTAAAGTAACACTGCTGGTTTAAATGAGAAAGTGATAATGTTTGATATTTAATGTGAGAGGCATCATCATACCTGTTCCTCTCAAATTCAATTTTGTTTTGATTTTTAAGCATTATCTACATGCATAATCAGTCTTATATGGTGAATCAGCAGACATAATTAGGCAGGGTATGTTTTTACTGTAGCGGCTTGTTTCTTATTTCACCATTTTAGTTAGACTTCATTCTCCACCTTATGTGTTTACTCACTAATTGAATCTGCCTCCTGTCCCTTCAGTTGTCTTTTCCCCACTCTCACCGCCCTGACGTAACTCTGTTGCAAACATGTCAGCGTGCTACGCTTCTTTCTGTCTCTCTCTCCTTGTGTCTTCTCTGTGCACTTTCTCCATTAGTAGTACTCTACGTTACATAAAAAAACAAAACAAAACAAAAAAACTCTTCTTCTGATTTCCATTCACAGCCGCAGTTGCCCTGCGCGTGAAAGAGGCGTGTTGACGACGTTGCCTATCAAAACAAAACCAACGTGGCAGCTAACTAATGTAATCTGTACTGGTGTGTTCATTGTTGCTTAATCTGGTCCACACTTGTAAAATATCCACCGTGTCCCTTAGCCTACTTGTAACGTTAATGGTAACAACTCTGTGTTACTCTGCAAAATGGCTCACCAAATATTCCTGGGCTGCCTGCCAAAGTAAAGTCTTTGTGTGGAGAAAGACTGACTGAACCATAGTTTTTCTTTTTACAAGCCAGGTTTCAGTAGTGTCGGCACTGAGTTTCCCTCCATGTTGGTAGATAGTTTGTGAGCTGAGGGGGACTGCACAGATGCAGAGGGAAAGTGGGGGAGGGGTTGCATAAGGGAGAGAGAGAGGCGAATGCTGGCAGGACTTTACGGAAAAACACATTAATTAACTCAACATCAGTCTATATCGGTACAAACCGTATTGTCTAATTTTATGTCTTTTTTGAAATTATATCAGTATACCTTTCAATACCAATATACCGGCCAGCCCTATGGTCTGTACAATCTCTCAGCAGCTCAAGACTTTGCACCTAAATTTTTATACATCACACGTGAAAACCCAGGAGGCATATTAAGTGCATTCTTGTCATCCTCATTGAGATAAGATCTCTGCCCTCCAGTGCAAAACCTCCACGAGTAATTTGAGGTGGCAGCAAATCTGCCCCAGACTCACATAAAACAATCACATAGTTTTGTGAGTTGTTGAGTTAGGGGAAACTTTGTGTCAGTGTGTCTCGGTGTCTTGCGGTTGTAAATAAATATGCCTTGCTTACTGCTGATTAGTGCAGCGCACACCGTCGCGCACCCAGCTATTAATCACTGTATATCATTCATGATATACAGTTACATTTTTCATCAATGTACATTTTTACATTTTTCAGCTTACATTTTTCACGCAGTTCTGTTGAATAACGCATCTTTTGGTGCTTCACAGCACAGAATAGACGCATAATCAGTCGAGACATATTTTAAAACAAATACCAAACCAAATATCTGTAGGCTATAATGTAATGTTGTGTATGGATGCCAGCATGTTGTACAGATTGTGTTTACACCTAAGATCTGAACACAATATGAGCCAGACTACCTCCAGATATGGTCAGGCAGATCCGAACACTATAATTGCACATAATGTTTATATTTAAAGTCAAACATTTGCAAACTTTGGTAAAAAAAATACTGAACCTATAACCTGGACCTATGCAAATAGGTCCAAAATAGTTTGGCAGCAAAATTTCTTCCATGTGTTGCACTCTTCTAACCCAACTAAATACCACTTTAGGCCTTCAAGATTATCCCATAAACTAATTACCAGCTTAGTTCAGGCCATAGAGCACAACACTGCTCCCTTATCTGTCTCTCTGCAACAGTCTTGAACAATGTGTCAGGGTGAAGGAAGGTGTGAAGAGGTCTTCTGTTGGCCTCAGTGTTTGAAGGGAGGAGGGTGAGTGTGACTGCTTGTCTCCACGCCATCTCTCCCTGTGCTGCACGCTGTGGCAAACTGATTAGGCTCCTGAATGCCACTCTTTGTCAATCTTCACTTCATATTTCTATAGTGATTCATGTTGTTTCCTTCTCTGTGTCACTCAGTAGACTTGTATTCTTTTTAATGGATAGAGTGAACTTCCAGCTCTACATGACATTCCACAAAGTGCTGTGTGTGCCAGCAACCATTTAAAGCACGGTGGCAATTAAATGAGCGTTACACATCCATAAACTCCACGAGTAACATTTGCATTAGTCGATGGAGGAAAGAAATCACTGTTGTGGCATTAGTGTTGGGAACTGAACTGTTTTAATGAACTCAAATACTATGTGGCATTTAAATCCGCTGTAGGGATCTGATCACTACAAAGAGTACAAAACAGTGTGTGTTTAAGTCATACAAATCACAAGCCAGTGGAGTATGAAAAAAATGTTATAGTAAGATAATTATTTAAATTATTTTGTTTAACCTCTGACTTTATGCTTTGCTTTGAATGTTTGTGTTGTGGCATTTTAGTTGTTTAAATATGAGCTGCCACAGGCTTATAAAAACCTGTTGTATTTAAACAATGTAAATTGTGGAACTCCTGCCTCCTGCCTCCTGCCTAATACTGGAAGCACAGGTTTGATGTGGCTGTGATCCGTGTCACGGAGATGTTTGTGTGAATTCCAGACCTACATGATTACTAGCTTGTTGAAGGGCTCGGGGGACTGAAACTGAGAGGCACTAGTCACTGCACCAAAGACTTATGACGAAAAGACGCGTTGACCTTAGAGGTAAGGGTTGATTTTAAAGTTGTTGTTGTGTTTAGAGAGAAACACAGGTATATGCTGTTAATCCCTTTTGGTATGCTACAGAGGCTTGTATTGCATCACATTAGCCTCGTAGAGATGGAGTTATCTGTGTTTTTTAAAAACACAGATAACTGTCTTCCATAATCAAAAAAAAACTGAATCCACTTTCATTTGTGCTCCTCATTGGTACAGAGAAAAACTGTATATCAGACTATACACTTAAAAGATAGGCATTTTTCCTTTTAAAATGTGGTTTTCACAATTCACCGTAACCATAATAAGAATGAATTACTATACTGAATGAACAAGCTGCTGACACTGACACTCCTGACACTTAACAATGTGCCTGATAAAATCATTGAGATATACTGTAGAAAGCACCACAGGAATTGTATGATGTTTTTGGACGAATTTAGTGCTTCTGTGTACTTGAAGAAGCCAAGACAATGAAATGTAGATGAGCAATTTGCCACACAAAGAGTAATCAGTCAACACCTGCAGAGATCAAAGAATTTGTTCACTCATATGCCAACATCTAGCAACGATGGTAACTATATCAGTTCTACCAGTACCAGTAAAACACACAGCGAGTCACATTTTCAGAAACACATTCCTCAACGACATTCTCTTTGCATGTGTTTTTTTATTGCTTGCGTGGCTGCTGCCAAGTATGTAGATCAAACAAAAAAGTATTTGAAACAAATGACACTTTAATTATCAGTTAATTATCAGTTCTGATTGCATAACTCAGTTGCGTGGATGTATGCATGAGAGGTTTACTGGAACAGCCGGAAAATTTACTTGAATACACATCCTTTACTAACATCCTGAAGTTTAAGAATGGGGCCTTATGCAGCCCAACCCAGTGAGTTCAAATCTGTTAGTGTGCTTTGACAAAACAAAGTGCAAAGTGTTTTTGTTTGCAAAAGCACTCTATTATTTGTTCATGAAAAGAGTTTGTTTGAAGGCAGCACCTGAAGATGTTTATAGCATCTGAAACCTCTGCTAGCTGCTATTGTGACAGCTTTACAGTACATACTTAGGTGTGTCCTGGTATTTGATGATACTCATTACACTCACACTCAAACGTCATTCAGTCAGTCCTGTCAGTCATCTCATGTTGTCATTCAGTCAGTCATCTCATGTTGCAGTACGTTTTGTATTGTTTGTTTGAAAGGTATTTGTAATTTATGTGTATTTATATTAGTTAGCTTTGCATGAAACCAGAAACAAAATACTTGTAATCATCAGCATGCACCAGAGGTAAGAATTGTCACAGAGGAAATGCATCATGACAAAGGCACGGGGCAACCTTTTCGGTTACTCAACACAGGGAATTGAGATGTTTGTGGAGACGTGAAGTCGGAATTTACAAATGATGTTGTCTCTGGTTTTCTGTTTTCAACATTCACGTTAATTTAACAAGCACAATGAAACTGGTCATGAGCAGAGACCCTGAAAACTGGCAACGTCCTGTGCTTTTCCTTTTGTTTATTCCATTGTGTGAGTGTCTAGGTGTCATCTGTGAGCTGTGAGTGATAATTAGAACTATAAGTTAATGGATGTATTTTATACATAACGTGTAATGTCATGTATTGTATCTACCGTATTTAAGGTTTAAACATTAGTCTGTGTTTGTACAATAGTTCTTTGTTTTTGTCTGAAGATTATTGTCATTAATCTGCAGATTATTTTCTCGACTGATTAGTTTTTTTGTCTATAAAGTGACAGAAAATCAATTTGCTTTAAAAATGACTGAATCAACTAATCAATAAATGGACTACTTGTTTCAGCTCTATGTGAGTGCAAATATGTTTTCCCCAAAAATACTTTAAAATATTTCGTGTTGCTTATGCATCACCCACAACATACAGCCAGGTGACTCTTTCTATATATTTACATAGACCAGACAATATATGTTTGACCAGGTTATTAATCTTTTGTGCACATGGCCCCATGTGTACATAGTATGTCAAACTTTGACTGGATATGAAAGTCTGTACGCTTTGCCTTTAAGGTTTTTTTCTCTGTTTACAGAAGCAATGCTCTCTTAAACCTGGAAAGGCCCATTTTAGGTGATGACAAATGGCTGAAATGGACTGGTCAATTATGTCCAGCCATTCTACACTATAGTGAATTGAAGTTGAATTGCTGGTAAGTGTGAATCAGTGGATGGTGTAAAGAAAGAAAAAAAAACACAAGTAGAAATTGTGTAGCTTCCTAATTAATGCAAATAAATAGACAAAGGCCAGATAACATTTTGTAGGACACTTCTAATTTCTCTATTAGTGAGAGTAAAGATTGTATTCCCTTCAGAACTGTTCACTAAAATGTTATTTAAAACATAAGTAAGTACTATTCTTCTCTTTAGAATAGATCATTCATCTTAGGGCTATGGTTCTTGCACTGCCTAATATCAGGCTTTTCAAATACTGGGGCTGTTAATGTCATCTCTTTTTCCTGCTGGTTGGATGATCCCGCAAGGCAGTGAGAGCATTGCTTAGCCAATTGGTGCACCGATTATGTCTCCATTAGGCTTAGAAAATGACTGTGTATAGCCAATCTCCATTATTCCTAATACAATGCAGATCTGGAAACAAATTTGAAAACACTTTAAATTCAGGACAGTGGCTGTTGGTCTACCTGTATAGCAAACCCCTGCTTTACTTCTAGGAATATAAATGGGGACTATTAAGAGAATTACAAATAGATAACATCGGAGACCTCTGTATAAAAGGGATATTTAAGTTGTTTGAATAGCTTCAGGAGAAATACAGATTAAACTGAATCATCTTTACATATCTCCAGAAAAGAAAAACTTTTCTTGCACAATAAAAACCTTTAAAAGAAAGAAAATGGAAGGGAAAAGCCCAATGCTATTGCTAAAGCTCCAACAACAACAACAACACCAACAATAACATCATGTCTATTTCAGGCATGTTCTCCCAAGCTTCCATATATCAATACCCTGGAGCACTGCATGGAAATTAAAGCACACTTCCACAAAAGCGCTAGTCCTCTGAGAGAAGATGACTTCCTTCCCTTTTCAATGGAGCTAAGACAAATTTCATCAAATTCATTGAGTCGGGCCCGGGTGTAAATGGGTGTGCATAGTTTGTGGAAGGCAGGATGGAGGTATCCATGAAAAAGGGAGAGAAAGAGAGAGAAAGAGGCAGAGACATGCCTGAACTTCCTCTCTGCCCATTCTTAAATGCTCACTGAGTAGCCCCGCAGTGCAGTCTTTGTCCCAGTCATTGTCACAGGCTTAGGAAGACTCTTTGCCAAGTGAGAGGCTTTGGCGACATATGTCACTTCAGTGAGTCTCCTGTCGCTCCTTTAGCCGCTTGAGTGGAGGGGCGGGCAGGGAGGCGTGTCTGTGCACCAGGAGAGGAGCAACGTGAGGTGTAGGAGGAAGGACATGTCAGAGTTGTTGGTTCAGAGAGAGTTGTTGGAATGATCCGTTGATGATCCTGTCCTGTCCTGTTTTATGGACTTGTAGCGCAGCTGCCTTGGGCCTTTGCTAGAGGTGGACAGAAGATGTGGAATGACTCAAAATCCAGTAGGTATCGGTTACTTCATGAAAAGTGTGCTTTGATTAGCCACTGGCAAATGGTTTCTTTCTGTGCTTACTGTATGTGTATTTGAGTAGAATACCGTGTGTACAGATCTGTTCTGCATTACATTCCAGTCTGTGCTTTGAGACTATAAGTACATAGTCTGTAGGGTGCAGGTGGGCCTGAGGGATGTGGTAAATTTGAGCTTAAAGGGGGAGGAGGGGGGGGCATTGTATACAGTGTGTGTTGCCAAAAGATTAGTCATGTAGGAGGCACACTGTTAGTGTCTTGGTCAACTATTGGCTTAGGGAACACAATCCCTGCAGATTTGTGGTTATGATCTGCCATATGTTCAGGTAATAGATCCTTTGCTACCAAAACAAATGCTTTATCTGTTTACATAGAGACTCCACCTCATTTTATGCTCTAAGGATTTCACCTTTTTACCTTTTACTTAGAGTTATCATTAAAGTGGCAGGTTTACAGATCTCCACGTGCATATAAAGCTTAGTCATCTGCCTAACCCACAAGGTTCTTTGGGTGTGCACTAAGCTGTGGATTTGCGGCACATGAATGAAAGTTGTCTGTTTGATTGTTTCCGTGTTTACGGGATCAGCACAAATCTGGGCAAAAAGTCCCACTTCTCATGTCAGTGGTGGACTGTGGGCCTCCTACCTAGGACTACCTATGGTTTTCTGTCGGTGATTTAGATCACAACTCTGTCACTGAAGTTTTGACATGTACAATAGTACTGTAGGTGGTCTCTAATGGAAACTTCTGTGTATCTGTGCGTGCAGGCGTGCACATGGGTATGTGTGTGTGCCTCTGTGTGTCTGAAATAAAGTATACAGCACCATGCTAAGAATGAGAGGGGCTTACAGCTTTATTTCAACATGGAAATGTATGTTTACTCCACTGGAACAAACATCTAAACAGCTTTGTTTACTATTCAATCCGGTGGAAGTTAATCACCAAAAGTCCTTATTGCAAATAATACTCTGTCACAATCTCTCAATTTGTTTAATTGATTCTAAATTCAAGCAGCTTAATCCTGCATCTAGTCTACAACAATCACGACATTAACCTTTCTCACTAAGAAGGGACAACACATGTAGCTTTGTGTCCTTAGAAGAACCCTGAGTAGCACTCAGTCATTGTTAAGCAGCGTACTGTATGACTGCTGGAGCTCCACGCCTTTATTCTCCTGATAGCAGGATTAACTAGAGGGTGAACCCATTTGCCATTGCCAGGGCTGCCGCCACAGTCTCAACACTGTGAGAACTAAGCCGTGAAATACTGACGGGCTTAGACCAATTTATAGTCTGCCATCTTGGATCTAGTGATCGTGGCAGACAGCAGCTTTGCGCCAGTCAGATTTACTGTAATCATGCCATGCGATGCCACCAGCCAGGCTTTGCAGTTCAAAGGGTAATCTCCAGACAAGCGCTGTGCTGTGTTACAACATTACAACAATGAGGGACAACTTACTCTAAATGCCTAGTGTTTATTAGACATAAATTAAGCACCGGTTCTTTAAATGGGCCTTATTAAAGAATTTGAAATGCCTTTTTTATATACCAAAGGTATTTAATGCGTAAATGGCAGATATGTCATTGTTTTAAAACACATGAAGGATCTTAGATATTTAATTTGAAATGATTTAGTCTGCTGCTGTTATTAAGTCTATTTGAAATTAATAGAACAGAATGGATCTATTTAGTATGTTTTAAGTGGTTATTATTATTGAAAAACACTGTACATGGGTTTGACAGGTTTTTATGCTGTCAGATTTTATTTATGTATTTGCTGTCTGGCAATCTGGGTTAGTATATGCTATCAATATGCTTATGACCATGTATTTTGAATCTTCCAGGTCCTCTGTGCTTAACCACTTCCAAGTGACACCACTTGATCTGAATCAACACCTTCTCCTGATCTCTACTGTCTCCATTAACCAGTTGAGGGTGATGAAGTTGATGGGGAGCCTCCAGCTTGCTCTGCTGTTGGCTTTGACCTCCAGGTCAGCAGGCCTTTATATCCCTCTGGAAGGTAGGATATCATAATACTGATTAAGACCATGCTTAATTAATCACTACTTAGCTACTAATGTTAGCAGCATTGTATAATTATGACATAATGAAATAACACCTTAAGTAAATTGTTTAAGTCAAGGGTGCAACAGAGGCTTCTTTGTTTAGGACTAAGAATGCTTTGCAATCAAGTCCTGGAGTGCTATTTTAGTTCAGTGTCTATCCAAGGCACCTTTTTTGTCCAGATTATGCAGTGTTGTTGTTGGCATACAACTTTGCCATGTAACTGAACTCTCAGCTTCATACAGCGCAATAGGTAAGAATAGGAAACAGGAAAGTTTTTGCAGTGTAATCTCGTAACAAAAATGTAATCACCAATGTTTACATAACTTTTTTTGTGTGATCATTCTGTGGGTGTGTGTCTTCATATTGTAGTGGAGCAGCCTCCAACCATGATAACTCACACATCTGGTCCCGTTGTTGCTCTTCCTTATGACAACACCATAACTATCAGGTGTGAGGCCAGGGGCAACCCACCTCCAGAGTAAGTGAGATCAACAAACCCAAATACCATCACTGATTAAGATGATCTGTGACAAAAGATCATATCTTTCATCAGTTGTACAACGCATTCAGTATATCAGTGAATTATTAAGAAAACCTGCTGTATATTTTGCTCCAACAGATACAGATGGACAAAAGATGGTAAAGCTTTTATCCCTCCACACGTCACGACAAACAAAACAGACCACACAGATGGCACTTTTGTGCTTCACAACAAGCACCTTGTCCAGTTTAAGGGTAAATACCAATGCTTCGCTTCCAACAAGCTGGGCACTGCCATGACGGAGGAGATTGAACTGATAGTTCCCAGTGAGTAGTCTTTAAGAAGTTCATCTATGTGATGATATTTGCTTTTAAAAAATCACCATATATGTGGGCATTTACTTTTCAACTTATCACAATGAGGTTTTCATCTTCTTTAATCTCTGTTTTTTTTATTAGGTATCCCCAAGTTTCCCAAGGAGGCAATTGCCCCCATTGAGGTTAAGGAGGGAGAGCCATTCATACTGCACTGTGACCCTCCAGAAGGTGTGGCCCCACGTATGATCCACTGGATGACTATTGGTAAGCCAAGAGGCAACTGTATGTGCTTAGAATTTATATGGTTGATATGTTCGATGGTTGACTCTGCCCAAAAAGTAGCTAATGTTCTTCAACTAAAACTCTTCAAGCCACTGCATCCTGTTCAGTTGTGTTTCACTTTTGTTACGTTGATGGTGCATGGGTAGAAGCGACAAAACGGTCGCCACCACTGTCTTCTTCTCGGTTCAATCCTTGGTTAGTGTGTACATCTGCCTTGATCGATCGTGTGTTCCAGTGAAGACTACTGCAAAGCCTCCGGTGTGATTTAAATGAATATAAGTCATACAGTGTGGCGCAAGGCTATGTGAAGTGTTTATACCTGTGGGTTGAAAAGCCTGCCGTCACAGATAGGGTTGACATGCCATGAATTGTACAAATAGTGATAACGTTGCACACTTTTGGACAGTCTCTCTTCAAAGGAAAAAACTTGTGTGTATACATGACAAGTGTCAAAAAGGAAAAAGAAAGCATGAGATGGAAGTTTAAACCCTGGCTTCTTTTTCTCTGCATACCTGTCCAATACTTGGCACAACATGGGTGTGATTGATTGTTTTTCGAAAATTAAAAAACTTGTTGAATGCAGGATGGAGTGTTTCAGAAGCTATAAGACAAACATGTACTTTGACCAAAGCATGACTGAGAAGTCGGTAAGGGATTAAGTCCATGTCACTGCGCTAGTGTTGTTCAGAGGGTTTTAGGCTGGGATAGTGTGAAGGTCTGTCTGCGTCACACCTTGCTGAAGTTTCCTACAGTTGAAAAGAATAAGCTGGCAGCACCATGTGCTTGGGAAGAGGCATGTCCGCTGGCTGTCCTCACCCTCAACTGGCCATCAGTGAAGTTAGCAGTGACAGTAAGGACAGTTAAGGAAAGGTACACACTTAAGGCCCACAAGTTTACCTCACACCAGGGCCCTTCTTCCCACCACTGTCAAAAAAGTCACTGTGTAAAAAGTAACCTCAGTTCTGTCTGAAGTGCTTTGTCAATACAGACTTTTCTGTCCAACCCCTTGAGAGCTCCTCAGCCACCTCCAACAAACCCGACTGATGTCAGAAAGTAAAATATATGAGTTTGCCCAGAGGCATGGGAAAGAGTGAAAACACTTGTTTTAAAGTTAGTTTTAAATCTTTGTTTTCTACTCTTAGTCTTAGTTTGACACATTTGTCATCATCGAACATGATACAGGATACACAGTAGCGTGTCTTAAAAATACGTACACATCAAAGAAAACCGTGATGATATGTGGCTTCACTCTGTTGCAGAACATCGTGAGCTGTCTGCGTGAAGTCTATGTGCATGAGTTGGGAAAATATTTTTTTGTATTAGTGAACTATTTTTTCCTCAAGTTCCATGTAACATAATGTCATTCCATGTAATGAGTCAGAACCAAACATGTTTTTATGAAAAATCAATGACAAGCCACCGAAAACACTGAAATAACTTATATAATACTATATATTTATTATGAACAAATGTTTCTGAGGAAGAACTTAGGGTATATAGTGACTACAATAACAATGCTTATTCAGCTTTGCATTTCACACTGGAATATAGTCCTAAAAAATGTCCAATTTCTGGATCTTTTGATCACAGAAACACACAATTGGAAACATCTATCTATTGAAAAGAAACTGACAGAAATACTATTTTACATGCCACTGGTTGCCATCCTCACCACATGATCAGTAAAATACCATATGGATAGTTTGAGATTGAGAAGAATATGTAGTGAAGAACAGGATTATCAAGTAAAGGCTTAAAAAATGTCTGTCTGGTTTAGACTACTGGGATATGATCAAACACTTATTGACTAGGCTATGGAAGAAACCAAAAGATTTTTGAATCCTTCCCCTAAATTCATTGACAGAACAGAATAACCTTTGTGTTGCAATATTGTACCATCTCTAGACAAGTTAAAATGATCATAAATAGACTTTGGAACATCTTACAATGTTACCCTAATTTGAACCATTTATCAGCTGCTAGACCCTGTTTTTGTGTCAGGAGAGGCAGAAATGTCAGACAAACTGTGGTCAGTTCCATGTATAGATACAGTAACCCACACAAACTGACTGGCTTTCGCTTCAGCTTTATGGGAACTGCAGATGTGGCAAATGTGCACATTGTCCAAACATATTTGACACAAAAACATTTAATCACCCGCATTCATTAAAGAAATCTAATATTAAAGAATTCATTAATTGTCTGGTGATTCATGTAGTCTATGTTTTGAAATGTCCATGTGGCTTAATGTATGTGGGCCAAACTAAACGGAATCACAAAATTGAGAGTGGCAGAGGATAAGGCCATTAGGTATGGGAACATGGATTACGCCATTGCTAGACATAATAAAGAGAGAAACCATGGGTCAGCTACTTTGCTTAAATTTATTGGTATTGAAAGAGTGAGACCCAGTCCAAGAGGAGGTAATCTGATTAACCAACTTTTAAGAAGGGAAGCTTTGTGGATTCATGAATTGAACACGATTGAGCCTCATGGACTTAATGAGACAGGATTTAAGTTCTTTCTTGTGATGATTATTATATAAACATTTGTCTCTGAGGTGATTTTCACCTTAAGTGGAAGGCAGGGATACTGTGTCTCCTGCACAGTGTTAAAAGGACAAAGGTAGGACATACTGTACAAGTTATCTGGCCTAAGGCACTTAATAGTTCTTTGTCAGTGAGCTTCATAATAGTCTGTTAATGCATTGATGTGATATGATATTATTCTTGTGATTATGTTGTTTTATATATTTTTTTATATTAAACACATGTATGTTGTGTGTATTATAGTATTTTGTGCACAATGTTGAATTCATAACAATTAAAAAATACTAAAAATGTAAGAGGAAAAATGTGGGATTACTGGTCATGTGACCATTACTATGAATATTTAGCACACCTGTGAGTGTTTTTTGGAATTTCACTGTGTGAACCTGAAGCCATAGGCGAAACGAGTTGTACATAACAAACAGAGTGAACATAGTGAATTCATTTCAGTGTGCAGTGACTTGTCTTTGATTTTTTATTGCCAAATCCAACAACCTACCAGCACCTGACCGTTATTGCGACTCATTGGGAATTTCTTGTTTTTTATTAGTTTGCTTTGAACATTGACTAAACAACCAGTGACTTAAGGCTATGTCATAAATGAAGCTGTGAAGCGCTGTGAATGGGCTGACCGAGGAGTGACACAGAGCGTCACTGACCCGTAGCTTAAATAACGTCTATGTAAACCAAAAACGCTGTCACAGTGCACTTACGGTATGAGTTCTATACAAGGAAACTCTTTAGGGCATTTCCATTAATGGCTGGCGTTTATGAGGCTACGCTTTGTTGCAATTTGTTATCATGTGTCTCATTATGAGGTTGTTGCTACACCTGATGGATGTTTTCAAGAGGTTCTATCCAATGTGTGCTTTCTTACCATTCAAAGTGAATCTCAAAAATATAGGCTGACATTATGCACATTAACACTGTCTACATTGATAGCATATCATTAATACAAACATACTCTTTTCCAGGTCTCGAGCACATTGAGCAGGATGAGAGGGTTTCCGTGGGAATTGACGGCAACCTGTACTTCTCTAATGCCTTACAGAAAGACAATCGTCCGGACTACTGTTGCTATGCTGCCTTCCCCAGAATACGCACCATCGTCCAGAAAAACCCCATGGCTGTCATTGTCAAGAGCTGTAGGTTTATAGCAAGTAGTCTGTGTAGCTTTAACTGAAACACTGTATTTTAACCTGATGTCAAGGACAGATCTCTGAGACAAAGAATGTGACAGATCAGTACAGCCCATTTTGGCGCTATTTCAGAAGTGTGACAAGAAAACATTTGCATATTCCAGTTCCATATTTTAAATCTTCCTCCACTGCATACCAAGAAGCAGGGCTTGCCTTGTCATGTTTATGCTCTGCTGTGACACTGGATTGAGCAATACAATCACTACCACTGCCAGTGTTATTCTCACAGTGTTCTGTTTCCATTCTAGTGAAACCTGACAATGAATCTGCTGACAGCAGTGCCTGTAAGTGATGTTCACACTTCAAAGCCTTCCCACTATAAATCAGAACAGGTGTCATGCAAAGAGGCCACATAGTTAGGTCTAGTATGTTGCAAAAGGCTGCAGATTGACTATAATCTTGTGTGTTGATTGTATGACCATTGATAAAATTTATACAAATGACTGAGAAAGACTGTTCTTTATGTTCAAAGCAGCTGAAGCCCCACCAGTGACAATGCCTGGCTTGCTGCTGCCCTCTGGTGTTCAGACAGAGAAGGTGCTGTTGAAGGGAGAGGACCTGCAGCTTGAGTGCATATCGCATGGATAGTATGTATACATGCTGTTTCATCCCAACTGCAATCACATTATAACTAAAGATAATCTATTATTATATTTATCTGCCATTTCAGCTCATAACATGTCTTTGTTTCATGTCGAAGTCCCACTCCGAAGATGGAATGGATGAAATTGGGAGACAGGCTTCCTCCTCGGGCACAGCTGAACAACTTTGGGAAGATGTTGAGCATATCTGCTGTAGAAGAGAATGATGGCGGGAAGTACATGTGTACAGCCAAAAACTCTGCTGGAGAGGCTGTCCACTACTTTGATGTAATAGTAGAAGGTGGGTTAACATCAAGAGCTAATTATGCATGAATGTGTGGGGGTGATTTTGTTTTTGTTTCAAAGAGAACGCTGTTGACACTGGGATGACAGTTGTTTTGACTCAGACCAACGCAGCTCTTCTTAACATCTCCCAGAGCCGCCAAAGTGGCTGACAGAGCCTCCTCAGAGCCAGCTGACTGTGATCGGGTCTGATGTTCACATCAAGTGCTCGGTCAGTGGAAAGCCACCGCCAGACATAACATGGAGGAAGAATGGAGAAGTTTTCAGAGGTGAGTGGGAATAATTCTAGCTGTAGCTTTATACATCTACCATAAAGGCGGGGGGACAGTGCAGCGAGCAGCTACACCAAACTTTGACCTCACAACCCTGAGTTTAAGTCCACAAGTAGCTGCTATTGGGTTCTTCAAAGTTCATGAGACAAACTAGATTTCTTGAGAATAATTTGTATATTTTCAGAATTTAGAACACAGACTACTCCGAATTGAAGTATACACGGGTGCCATTAAAAGTAAAAGTCGTTGTCGTTCTCTTCACTGATTATCACTAGTACATAAAAGAAAAGGTGACCAAAAATGTCTTTCTGCAAAAATGTCTGGGAAAGAATGATTCATTTTGATTATTGTTAAATGTCTCAGCTGGAAATGCAACACAATACTGCAGGAGTGGTGTAGTGGTGTAGACTGGAGGTTAGGGGTTGATATTGGCTTAAGAAAGGTACACTGGAGTTTGAGTATATTGTCGTGACAGTATGCAAAAAGAAACTGCAGTCCATACTGTAAATGTTTTCAAGGATTTTAACTATTCATACAATTATATTTCTTAAAAATTATCATTTCAAAATGATTTAATTTACAGTGAAATTTGCTTTTCCAAATTTACCATCAAACCTTATATTTACACATAAGCTGTAGTTTTTTGTTCAGCTGTAAAATGTCCTGCCTCAGTAGATGTCTTCGGGTCTTATTTTATGATAGGTGTTTGTGTAAAAAAGAAATATTGGCCGACATACATGTTTTTAACGATTATTTTCAGTACGGGTTAATCTGACAATTTTTTTTTTATTAACTGATTAATTTTTTGGTCTATAAAATGTCAGAAAAGTGAAAAATTCCATCCATTTTCTTCCTACCAACAGCCAAAGATATTCAGTTTATATTGTTACAAAACTGAAAAAGTACTTGTACAATTTATTGATTATCAGAATTTCTTCCAGTTTTCTTTTGATTGATTAGTCAACTAATCGTTTCGGCTAATATTGAAATTAGTGTTAGCCTGAAAAAAATGTTATGTTTTGGTGTAGTACTTGTAAAATGATTTTGATGTTATGTTTCTTTGTCTTTATGTTGCTGTCAGATGACCCATCCAGCGACAGACGAGTGCTTGATGATACTGTGGTGATCCATAACGCCAGGCCAGAGGACAGTGCTGTCTACCAGTGTGAAGCCTCCAACAGCCATGGCAGTATTCTGGCCAACATTAACATCATGATCATGAGTGAGTATTACAGTCCTGCACAACCAGCGAAGACATAGTTACTATCTAATAAACAAAGTGGCCACTTTATCAGGTACACCCTGAGTCTGGGAAATGTTGTGTAATTTATGTGGGCTCACTAGCACTTTACAGTTCCTTCAGATTTTGAGGTGGTTCATTCCTTCTTCAAACCTTGTTTTGTCTGATCCCAAACTTTCTAATGGCCCATTATCATCCTGGAGGCGTTTGCCAAAGGTGACATTATACTGCCTTTTTTCCCTGTCCCTGAGAAGTGCTTCCTTCAAACAATCTGTAGATGCTGTCCGGTCTGTTTTAGGTTGTCTCTTTTCATTTTCTTTTTTGTTTCACCTACTCTTTAAAGTTTCTGATTGTCTGAGACTGAAGCTGACTGTTATTTGAAAGCCACACTCTTTTACCAAAGCACTGACCTCTTTTGGTCAGTGCTTTGGTTGCCATAGTTGTTAATCATGTAGTTAATATTAACTATATTAACTCCATTACTGGAGATATCGGAGGATCTCGTTCCTTTTTGCTGTTAGTTAAACCCATGTTCTTTGTTTAGTTCTTAAATCACAAATTACCCAAATGTAGTAAAAATGGCTCCCTTCTCTTCAGGCATTTAACTTTAGAATTAAGTTAATGAAAATCTCATTTTGTTTTAAATTTTGGGAGGTTTGTTTTGTCTTACACTTTTAAGGACCTTGTCTGCTTGGGAAAAGATTATTCTGTACAGAATAGATTTGTTATTTTGAATTTTTCTCTAATAACTCTTTATATTCTATATTATGGAAAAGCTTTTATACTGATTTAAAAAAAAATCTGTTTACAAAAGCCTTTGTTCAATATTCACGTTTCACTTGCAATTCAGTCATACATCTGCAGTAAACACATTCAGCATTCAACAATACTCTGTATCTACTTTGTATTCCCTCAGAATACCATCCCCAGTAAAAACCCTTTTTATTTAAATTTTGTAGTGACTCCTGTGACTCACACACCTTATTGTGGGTCCCAGACCCAAAAGAGAACACAACATAGTGATTTCCTGACTATAATACTTTTACACCAAAGCTTTGTCGATTCACACACGCCCGACCTTCTGACACGTCTGTCACGCACACCCTGTTTGGTAGCGAGAATCGTTTCACTTGAATAGCCTACTCAGAGTGTTGCCAGCCATCAGGTTCTTATGGATCACAACGGTGAACGAGCCTCGGACACTCAGGCGTCGGGCCCTCAATGTCTCACCCACAGTTTGGAGGGGAGGTTTGAATTCCAGAGTCCCAGACGCCAGCCGTGCACGGTTTTATCTTCAGTTCCGAGTGTCAAGGTCTTCTCACGCGTGTGATCCTGCCGACAACACCAAAATTATGATGGCAATTTGAGTTTTCAAATAAACAGCTTAGGCAAACACTTGTCTTTTTGAGAATTTTATCTGCAGAAGGAACCCACTGGGACACACGCTTAAGAGTATCATCCAAGTGATGCAGCTTTTATTCTAATCTCAGGGTCAGCACTATCTTACCACTGGGACATGCTGTCTTTCAGAGGTCCACTGGAAGACACTCAATCTAAATCTACTGAAAGACATTCAGCCCTAGTATAGCCAGGTACACGTTGTAAAACAAGAAAAGATATGACCCCCTGGACACATCATAAAGCATCACACACATTTGCCTCCCACTGACCAGGTAAACCAGAGGCCCTCAGTGAGTAACATCAATTACATGACTGTGTTTGGAGATGGTACTCATGGAATTCCCATTACACTATGACAATGACTGGACAGGATTTATAGTAGATGCACCCTATTTGCAACATTCTTCCACTCTTCTATAGAGCTGCGACAATAGTCAATTAATCGATTAGTTAATCGAAAGAAAAAAATATTTTGATAATCAATTAATAGTTTCAGTCATTTTAAGCAGAAAATGTCAAACATTTGCTGGTTCCACCTTCTTAAAAGTAAAGATTTGCTGTTTTTCTTTGTTGTTTATGGTAGTAAATGAATAATCGTTGGGTTTTGGACTGTTGTTTGGACAAAAGAAGCAATTTTAAGATGTCTTTTGGACTCTGGGGATTTTTTTTTGACATTTTATAGAGTAAACTATTAGTCAATTAATAGTGAAAAAAATCAGCAGATTAATCAGTAAGAAAAATAATCATTAGTTGAAGCCCTACTCATCAATCGCTCAATTTTTGCTCCCTTGCTTAGTGAAACTTCAACTTCTTATTGGCTGACAGATGTACTGTAGCTCTGCATGTTTGTATTACGAATGAGGAGTTTTCTCCCCCAGCGTGAAGTACAACTGGATCTTATAGTTGTTGCAATATTCCTTAAAAGATATATGGTATATGGCTGCATTTACATAGCGCTTTCATCCAAAGCACTTTACAATTTGCCTCTCATTCACCCATTCACACACACACTCGCACACACAAACACTGTGACAGTGAGCCACCATTCAAGGTACTTGCCTGCACTTTCACGGTTCAGTGTCTTCAACACGTGGACAGGAGAAGCAGGGGATCCAACCGCCAAGCCTGTGATTGGTGGATGACCTGCTCTTCCTCCTGAGTCACATCCACCACTATTAAATATACAACCTTGAACAAAAATTCCAGACAGTCAGTCCCCTCTCAGATTATATAGCTCAAGTATTTTGCACTCACTTATTTCCATTTTAACACTCAGTTCAATATCACTTGTTAGCAGGTCTGTGTACTGTGTGCTTAATGTATGTGAGTCACCGTCTGGAGGAGTAGACGTTAACTTCAGTGGAGGTGTACCTGATAAAGAGTCCATACTGAGAGTGCCCCCTCCTGGCTAGCTTCTGTTCTACTAGCTTCTGTAATTCAATGCAATATCTAATTCTTTTCATCCATGTTTCTGAGAAATGATCAGTGTTCTAACATAAATGAGTATCTACAGCAGTAGTAATTATGGGTAGTTGGGTAGAAGCTTTCTTTTCTTTGTGATTATCAATTCTCAATTTTTATTTATTTATTATTTTCTTGATTAATTGTTAATTGATTGGTCAAAGTACAAAAAAAGGCCCATCACAATTTCCCAGAGCATAAGTTTACATATTTAGCTTGTTTTGCCTTATCGATGGTCCAAAATTCAAAGATTTTGCTTTTACTATCATAGAAAACCAGCCAATATTCACTTTCCAAAAGTTGGAATTAACAAAAAAATGTTATTAAATCAATTACTTTGTTAATTAATTATCAAAATGGCTGCCAATTAATTTTCTGTCAATTCATTGATTGACTGACTAATCATTTCAGCTCATAACATAACTCCACTAAATCGATTTAATTTACTAAAACCATTAGTATTTTAGATATTTGGAATGAACTACATGCACATATCATCGAGCAAGTTTATGTTCTAGTTTTTTTTTTTTTTTTATCTCACCTCGGCTCACTGTAAGAAATGTTGAAGTGCTCCAAGAGGTTATGATGCTTGTGCCTGCATCTGAATTATATCTGTATTTTCAGTCATCTCTACTTCTGGACGTTTTTCTTGTAGAAAAAATTCTCATGGGCAGTAACTTGACATTTAAGCAGCTGTAATCTTTCCTTCTTCCACTTGCTCTCAGATATGGCTCCTCAGATACTGACAAGGCACTATCAAAAGTATGCTGTAATACTGGGAGAGGACATCATCATGGACTGCAGTGTTTTCAGCTCTCCACCACCCTCCATCAGTTGGTAAGTCATTACCAGGGAGAATAGGTATTAGTTTCGCAGAACATTTTGACACATATTGTCCCACGTATTGCAGACAGGAGAATGTCACCCCTTCGTGATATGTTTTCTTCAGGTAACTGTGGTTTTAGTTATGCGTTTAAATCACTGTCAGAGTCAGTTCTGCGTAGTTTGCAGATGTCTGTGCTGTAGTCTAGAGAATGAACCAGAGAACATATTGTATCACAGCAGTGAGTCATGCTATTAATCCCACACTGCTTCAGGTGTCTGCATGACATAGTCTGATGTTGACACTTATTTCTGTTTAATGAGATAATCCTCCTCCATTCCTTGAAATCAGGCTAATTAAATCCTATCAAGCACCACTGCTGCTCTGCTATATTTCTATGAAAAGGGTAATAGGATCTCAGATAGTCTATGACACAACACTCAACGTTACAAAGACCTTCACAATGTTAGGATAGTTCTTGAGATTCTATTAGACAGTATTCCACTTAAATTCAACAATCTTAAGCATAATTTGTATTTTGCTGTAACTCAAACCTGCCTGAGTAATCTGAAACCAGAAGCTTTCAGTTCAGTGTTTATTTTGTATAGTAAGAATGTTTATTTATCATTCCATCCATCCATTGTCAACCGCTTATCCTGTGTACAGGGTCGAGGGGGGCTGGAGCCAATCCCAGCTTACGAATGTTCATTTATTTCAATTGAAATTCAAGGAAAGGAAAAAATACTGAATATAATATGGACGGAAGACAAATCTTCACCTGGACTCACAAAAATTAAAGACAAGATAAACTTATCCAGTATGTAACCCACCTTTTGCCTAACACCAGCTGGGATTGGCTCCAGCGCCCACTGCGACCTGGTACGCAGGATAAGCTGTTGACGATTGATGAATGGATGTAGCGAAATGGCACCTTAACTGGCAACCTACGATTTGCAATTCTACTGTCGGATAAGTTGTACCAACACTCACACAAACTTTCTTTCCTAGGACCAAAGATGAGTCTCCAGATACCATCAAGGGAGAACGGGCTTTTGCTCTTCAGAATGGATCTTTGCAAATCGTTAGTGCGAAAAAAAATGACAGTGGGAAATATGAGTGTCTTGCCTATAACACGGAGGGCTTGTCAGCCATCAGTGCTGTGCTTCATGTGAAAGGTATCACAATTATTCATTAGAAGGCCAATTCGCCCAAATGCTAAACGGTTTCTACTGAGCTAGACTAGGGGTGGGGGAACGTTTTTTTGTTATTCAGGTGAATTGACAGTTTAACATTAAAGTCAATAAAAGTGGGGTTGTGTTATAACCACACGTGGCCTAGAAGTTTTTTGACTGATACAAACCTGCAAGTTTGAGATCTGGAAGGTAGAACTTTTTTTATTTTATTTTCACCAAGCACTGCTGTGAATGATCAAGTACTTACAAATAGGTGGTCTGACTCCATCAGGGCATCTGAAAATGTTTGTGGTGAAAAGCCAATAAACAACTTAGTTCTAGGCTTTAAATTTATCTTTCATTGAAGTTAGAAAAATATGCAGCATATATAATAATGTGGTGGAACATATTTTGTATATTTATAATATATTTCATGGACATTTCATAAATGCAAATTAGCATGGACATTTATTGAGCAATGTCAAGACATTTACACTTTTATTACTGATTTTGCTCATGAGGCAGTTACTTTGAGAAAAACTCTTTTACAAAGTAAATAATTTGGCTCAACTTCAAATATTCACATCTTATTTGAAGCATGCAGGAATTATGAATAATAATATTTTCTCTGGCTCTAGCCTAACAAGTCATTATCTTATCTGTTTAACGTATATGCTTTTGTTTGTGGCTTACCTCCCTTATTTTTAGACCGCACGAAAATAGTAGATCCACCTCACGATGTACAGATCATCAGTGGGACCACAGCCCAGTTGATGTGCCAGGCAGAGTATGATAAAAGCCTGCTGGGCACCTTTGAGTTGGTATGGAGGAAGGATGGGGAGGAGATCCCACTTTCCTCAGAGGAAAATTCCAGGTAGGTGGCTGTGGTTTGATAGTGTTCCCATTAGTTTTCAGGTGCGCTTGTGTTTAAGATGGCTTTGTTTGGTGCCTTTATCTCTATGCTAATGCAAGGGAAGAAAAATGCATTACAGCTCCCTAAAAGCTTTGTTCCTTATCCTGATCAGTAGAGGGTCAAAGACAGGGGATTTTGCTGGTCTTTTGTCTGCTTGATGAATTGACTGATTATCTCTGCCAAGGATTTTATAACTTTGTTTGCCTGGTTATTAGGTTATTTGTTATCTAAAAAATGCATCAGTTAGGCACATATATACATATCTGGTATATACATACAGTATACACTATGTGCATATTGATGCTGATACAGACTGAGATGTACAGGGAAAAAAATTGAATTGAATTTCCCTAGAGTTAAAATCAATGGCTAAGGATTGTGCAGCTTTAGTGTAGGTATCTGCTCACTGACTATTTTCTTCTTGATTGATTGATTGATTGAATTTACATTCCAGCTATATACTTACTGATGTGCTTATATGTTCAGATATTTTGTGGCGGATGGTATGCTGCACATCATGAATGTGAACCTGAGTGATCAGGGAATATACACATGCATTGCTAGAACCAACCTAGATGAGGACAATGCTACTGCACTGCTCACCGTACTGGGTAAGAGGGTTTGTAAATAATATAGCATAGAATCATCATTAATTATTGATTACATATTCTTTGAAAAGGACTTAGAATATAGACTGTGATATAAATCATTTAGTCCACAGTGCTGCATTGTGGCTTGGATGCCTGGGTATTGATATTTTGGGTATTACATTGACATTTGCTACTAAACAACTGATGTTGTGTTGTAATTTTGTGTTGCAGACGTTCCCGATGCACCCATACATTTAGAGATATCTGAACTTAAGAGTCCAAGAAATGTTCGCCTGTCTTGGGTACCAGGGAGTGATCATAACAGCTCGGTAACAGGTAAAAGTTAAAGTAGAAGAAGTAGAAAATCTGAAGTCTGAAAGGGAGTTGTGGGTGCTAAATAATGCAACAGAGAAACAACATTTACTCAAGAGATCATCAACAGTTGCTTGTATACTTTGTACTGTAGTGACTGTAAGCCATTACACTTCAGTTCACATCCTATAATGGTGTAATGACTATGTAATTATGGTGCAATTATGGACCCATGCCATCTCTGGCCATCCAGATACTCCCCGGCTGAGCTAATGTAATGTCTAAATAGAGCATATATACATATATAAACACATATATAAATATGTCCACACACCACCAAGTCTGCAGACGTCTGCAAGTTCTAATTCAGTTACTGTACGTGACTGAATTATGTCATGTCTCCGTTATTGTGAAAAGGAGAGATTTTGCTGCAAATAGCTGTGTAGTACTGAGGATCCTGGCAGGGAAACTTGTCTCATTTATGCTTCAAAAAGGGACTAATTTATTTTGGGAACTTAGTGATGATAAGAAGTTATATCAACTGATAAATGTGTCCTCTTGTAGGCTTTTAATGTTTGCTAGCTTTGGAATGTGTTATCTACGTTAGAATAGACATGCCTGAAGAAGATCCTTTGTTAGAGTGAAATGTGCGGTCATTTTATTTGTTTAATTAAACATCTTCAAGCAATAGACATCAGTTGTGAGGCCAGCTCATGACAAATATCTATGGATCACACAGTTCGGCTCAGCACCAGGTGGATGTGTGTATTCATTTAATGCAATTCGTTTGCCATGGATATTGCCAAAAGCTATGACTGTGTCTGAAATGACTCCCTTGTTTACCCAATTTATCATTTCCCACATGATAAGTAGTCATTTGGGTACTCTTAGCAAGTTAACTGAGACGCTTATGAATCATCCTAATTTTGATGCACTTGGTGTAGTGTTGCATAAGTAATTTAAACATCTTTCATTTCAGAATCAAGGATGAAGCCATGCAGTAGGGGATTTTTGGCAAAAAGTATTTATAGTTCAGTTAACCCTGCAATAGATTATTTCTTTGGCCTCTTGGGAGCAGCGGAAACAAGTTTTGACTGAGCAAGTCTTGACAACATATTGACCGAGTTGATCTGGTTAACTTGTTAGCTAACAGTTGCTTATTTACACACCCAGCTAATTGCTAACTGTGATATAGTGTACAGTGTTTTTTTAGCTTTCAGCTACAGCAGGTACTAAGAGAACTATGAAACAAACAGCAATGTTGCATGCTGGACAGTTAAGAATAAGCTGAAATTCAGAATAAACCTGTTTGGCTGAGAGGAATTTCAGATTCAGGTAAAAATCCTCTGCAGGTTCATCCCTACATATGACCTGTTTTTCATTGTCAAGTTGTTTTTTTAGTTTAAAAAGAATTGATTAAACAATTAATTGAAATGAGGGTGCGTTTAACACAAATTTGCATGAAATAACAAAAAATTAATTTAATTCTGTAATGCATTGATGCAGGAAAGTAACTTTTTAAGCTGTAGTTCAAAGTTGTGAAGTTTTGGAAGATGCCCTTTTTTAGATGAGTTATCAGAGATGGGGACTCGACTTGAGACTCATCCTCAAAACACTTCAGACTCAACTCGGACTCGATGTGCGGGAATGGTGAACAACGTTTATTTTTAGGAAACGTCTGATGAGCTTGCTGTTATTCCCCTCCCTCTGTTACCTATAACCTGCCTGCGTAACACGTAGTATCAGCTGTGCTGTAGTATCAGAGTACCCAGCTGCCACACAACACTGGCAGCTGCTGGGCCATTCATCATAAACTTTGACTTTAAAACTTCATACAACACGACCCAAACAAAGACACGCTGAATGCAAATAGGTTAATACCCTGTGGTGAGTTACATGTTTAGCATTGGCCATCTATCTTGCTTCAACTACGAGAGGTTTCTGACTGTTGTTCGTTATGAAAAGATGAATGAGGCATTGTTTACTTGCCAAATTGGCGTCGATTAAAGAAATCCTTTACGTCCCGCTGGCTGCCATCACATTATTATCATTACAAGCTGTCATTGATTGCATTGCACATTACATGGTTGTGCTCTGTGAAAAACAGGTTACAGTTTATTGTTTTGAGAGTCTGGGGGATGTGTTGACTTACAGTAGTTTAAGAGCAGTCAGTGATTGCATTGCACATTACATGGTTGTGCTCTGTAGTTACACTGGGTTTGTAAATCAACAGGGTTTGTTGACATACGTAGTTTATAAGCACTCATTAATTGTAGACACATTGTACATTAGGCTACATGGTTGTGCTCTGTAAGTTAAAAACAGGTTACATTACAGGTTTATTGTTGATTATGCAACGTCACAGTTTTATTTAGTTAACGTTACACTGGGTTTAAGAGTCTGGGGAGTGTGTTGACTTACAGTATTTAAGAAGACGTCAATTGTGCTCTGTAAATGAAAAACAGGTTACAGTTACAGAATTCCTTATAGCTATGCAGTTTTATAAGCAACATGGATTGAGCAGTTGATACAACATTACCATGAGAGACTTGAGACTTGACTTGGACTCTTGCTTAAAGACTTGAGACTTGACTTGGACTCTTGCTTAAAGACTTGAGACTTGACTTGGACTCCAGCTCAAAGACTTGTGAGCATCTCTGGATGAGGTTAATACCACTTTCATGTCTGTGAATTAAGTACGAAGCTGGAGTCAGGAGGCAGTTAGCCTAGCTTGGCATAAAGACTGGAAAGCCAGGGGAGCTATGAACTATGGCTTATTGGCCTAGTGTTAAACATGCACTACAGATAATCAATAATGTATTATGGACTGTACATTAAGTGAAATTAATAAAAGTTTATTGCATTCTTTCTCAGCAGTTGTCATTATCACTTATATGGTATTAAATGAATTTGTATGTGTCTCCTCTACGAGCACAGAATTTGTAGTAGAGTATGAGGAGAGCCAATGGGACCCTGGCAAATGGAAGGTGCTACAGAAAGTACCCGGTAACCAGGCAACAGCAGAGCTTGCACTACATGGACACCTAAACTACCAGTTCAGAGTGTATGCTGTTAATGCCGTTGGACCTGGACCCCCCAGTGAGCCAACTGAGAGATACAGAACACCCCCTGCTGGTAAGACTCGCTCCCTTTAATTAACATTTCCTGCTGTGGTTATCTGTTGATTGTGAAAGCTTGCAAAGTTTTAACATTTCTTTTAAAATGTGCAGAGAGGTGCTGTGTGTAGAGGCCAGCCTTTGGCTACAGGACTTTGTAGTAGTAGTAGGGACTTTTCTGGGTTTCAGAAGCCCTAAAAGTGCAAAGTATTAACACCAGCACATGTTGCTGCTTAACCATGGCTCTCATTTTAATAGTGTAGAGTATGTATTAAATGTGGATGCTTGTACTACATTTGCCAGTTTGCAAGTCTGTTTTGGCTTAACAAAATGCATAGATATGTTATGTTTTGTTTAAGCGGTGACACAGGAAAACAGGGGATTTGGACCTAGGTGCAGACACCAGGCAGAGCAGATGCAGTTTAGTTTAGTTAATTGACACAAGGTGAAACTTATAAGTGAGATGAGGCAGGCAGTTCAAGATAAAGAAACATAAATCCAGAAACAAAAGCAATAAGCCAAAATCCACAGAAAACGTAGAAATCCATGCTGAACACTAGACATAAATTGAGAAGTAGAGGTATGAACTGGCAGAGTAAGGGGAACACACCAATAAAGTACCCTAGTGAGAATGACATAACAAGACACAGGTGAACTTAATCAAACAATCAGGGCACACAGACAGGAAGCAAAACAATGACAATTACACCATGGGCCGAGCAACTTCAAAATAAAACAGGAAACAAGAAACACAAACAAAATCATCCCAAAGCCGTGGAAGATATTTGTATTTTAGCAGTACAATACTACAGTCTAAAATAGTGAGAATCTTTTCAATTTGTTCATATATGATTATGTAACTTATCTTTGAAGCTCCTGATAGGAACCCAGAAAACATCAAAATTCAAGGCCATCATCCTCATCAAATGGACATTAGCTGGGAGGTAAGAGAAAGAGAATATGTATCTATAAGATTGTACACTAGAAACCATTAGAGTTTGGAAGCATTTTTCAAGATTTCTAAGTCATCATCACACTGTCCTGTTGTAGCCACTGTTGCCTACTGAACACAATGGCCCAGGCCTGGAGTACAAGGTGAGCTACAGGAAACTTGGGGTGGAAAACAACTGGACTGACCATCTAGTCAGAAGACACCTTTTTGTTGTGAGGAACACATCCGCTTTTGTCCCCTACGAGATCAAAATTCAGAGCAGGAACAGCCACGGCTGGGCACCAGAACCTAAAGTTTTTACTGGTTACTCTGGAGAGGATGGTGAGTTATAGATTTAATACTTCCTCTACTGTATATATTCACATTATTCATATATTTAATGTCAGAATTTCAGTATATATGTTTATATGCAACGCACTTCAGTTCTGCTCTTTCATTAAACCATACCTTAAGGCTAAACTAACACATGTAGCTGCTGTTTTGCTTGTGACTTACTGTGAACTTTTTGTGTTATCATATTCCACCCTGTCATCAGTCGTCTTTTGGCATTGTCTGCGGGAAAATGTGTCAGGTTAAGTTCTTTCTTTTTTTCCTTTTGCCCATTCTTTTAACCCCGTGCAGGTGCGCAGTAGTGACTTTTCCTCCCCTCTGAAAACAGAAAAAAACCTTTGCTGAATCCAGCAGGAGGCAGATAACCTTTGTAGAGCAGAGGGATGTCAAATTTCCACTTCTGTCTCAGAAGCTGTGGGGGATTTGACAGATCACGACACACTTTGCGCTGTAGACTTACTGAGGCACAATGGCTACTTCTCTCTCTAGTGTCTGCATTGCTTCTGTCATTTCTTACCAGTATAGTAACGCGTAGAGAAGAAAGTACTGAGAGCATTTTCATTTCATGTTTGGTGTTGGTTTATTACTGCTGAAAGTATAAAAAATACTCCAGATTTGAACGAATGAAGCTGCCTAGTTTGGTGTCCACCTGAGTATATATACTGATCTACCAGCATCACTGTTTTTATTTACTTCTTTCTCCAGAAACAGATTATTTCTGCACTGTCTAAATCCAAACAATATAAACAACTGTATTGTTTCATTATGGTAAGGTTAGTCTCTATATTCCTGACCTTCCTCTATGTGTTCTTCAGTCCCTACTGCAGCACCACGGAATGTAGCAGTGGAAGTGATCAACACCTCTGTTCTGAGGGTTAGCTGGACCCCGGTTCCACCTGCCACAGTGAGGGGTCATCTAGGGGGCTACGACGTAAGTTTTCATGATCTGAAAGCTTGATTTCGTTTACACTACATTGTATAACTGACTGACTTTCAATGGCAACAAAGAGACTCTAAACAACAGTGTTTTTTTTAAATACCAATATATTACTTGGTGTTTACATGAGATAGATACAAAGAGATAATTAGGGTTTGTGTCATGAATAATGTAATAACATGTGCAGTAATGACCTAATATCGACTTGGTAATCGGACCTATACAAAAATGACATAATACTGGTACAAAAAGATAATGAGCTGCAGTTGGCACGGCTTTGTAAAAGCAGACTAGCTAATTTACTCTCTAATCTGTAATTATAGCTGAATTACCCAGTGCAACTTTATTCTACCATATTGTTTTTAAAGTTACCTATTCCCTATCCGTTTTCACTCACCTTGAAAGAGACACCACTGACTTCCACTGTTTTGTCTTTTGTGTGCTGTTTTTAGCCAATACTGTAAATGCACACACATGTAGCAGGAGACAACTGAGACAACTGATCATTATGTTGATTATGTGATTTTACAACAGTGAATCTTCTTCTTGTTTTAGTTGCTCCATTCATCAGACCTGATTCAAATATTTCAAAGGAGACCTATTATGCTGCATTTCTAGTCCTATATTGTTGTTCTGTGACTCCGGTATGGCAGCTTTGCATGATTCAAGGTTTTAACAAAATAATTTTCTGGAATAGAATAGAATAATAATCTTATTCTGGTCCTTCATGTAGGCCTTCATTTCAGCCTCTGTCTGAAACAAGCTGTAGAAGCTCTTGTGTCTTTAAGGCACCCTCTCTCAAAGCCCACTGTCTTCTGATTGGTCAAGACCTGAAGCTTGTTACCAGGCTGTTGTTAGCCTGAGCTGTACAGACAGACTGAGCATAGCTGTATGAGCAAATGACCATATATGGAATACCGGCTCCATGTAGTGTGTCGTCAAAGGCACTGTTAGTAAAAAAAGCAGTTTAAAACAGAGCGCTCAGAACACAAGCAAATCTGAGGTTTTGGCTTACGTGGATTACTTTTAAAACTTTTACCTCATTATTTGAAGCTTTAGCCATGTTTAACATGAACATCCAACACTGTAACAAGGTATATAAGTCATAAAATATGGAAAAGGATAATAGGTCTCTTTTAAGCAAAGCTTTCATAGTAGTCTGATAATAAAATGCTTATTGTATAATCAAACAGGAAAATTATGAGTGGCACATTAATATTGCTTTTAAAGCATAATACTCACTCTGAAAGTAAGATTAAATGTCAGTTAAATCTGACAAATTAACATCTGGTAAGGACAGTCATTATTGTAATTAGTCCAAAGAGAGAGATTCAAACCCCTCTAATAGCCGTTTTCTGAGTGGTGTGGTTTTTCTGGTGGAATGATTTTGTCATTAGTAAGGTAAGCAGTAGCAGTCACAACCTGTGGAGGATGAACTCAACAATAAAATTCCTGCATGTGCTCACAGGAAGCACCAGTTTTAAGAGAAGTATTAGGAAACTTGTGAATTAAACAAGAAATAAGTTCACAGATTGCATTTTTGTATACTGGTGTATGATTTGTTTATTTAGTTTTTAATGTAATACAATACCTGCTAAAAATTATATTTTCCTCTTTTTCCTATTTTTATTTCTTTTAGGCACATTTTCCTTACTTCTCTCTGTCACCTTTGTTGTCATTAAAAGTGTTTACACAGCACAGTGGCTGACAGTGTGACAATGACAACGTGAAGTAGCTGTTTTAACATATACCATCATTTGAAGCTTCATCTCAGATTCACAGTATATGTGATGTTGGATTTCGGAGACCTGCCTCATTAAAGGGGAAACCAGGCTTTAATTGCTGCTCCTCAGCACATCCCTTTTCACTGTTCTGTCTCACTTTCTGTCTCCCATTGTAATTCCCTTCCTTCTCCTCTCTGTGGTCTGCTCAGACTTGTTCTTCACTATTGTCCATTCATCTCACAGGTTCAGTGGTTGAGAAAACGGAGTCTGCTGAATCCCAACAAGATTTTAGATGAGCGCCAGTCCCTGTCTTTTCCTGGGAATAGGAGTCACGCAATTGTGTCAGGCCTCCAACCTTTCTCCGAGTACAGACTCACTGTCAATGTTTTCAACAAGAAGGGCAAAGGACCCAACAGTGACCCGGCCACTTTTAACACTACAGAGGGAGGTGAGGTGATGCAAACACATACGGTGGACATTGAAAGTGACTCAGGCAACTTGAAAAGGAATTTTAACAACAGCACACATTTCATTTCCGTTGAAGTCCTCCTCCACTCAATAATGTGTTTTGCTTATTGTTACTTCACTTTGATCTTTGTGCTTCACTGTGCAGAATAATACATTTGCAGAGTTTGACAGTAGAAGGCTGTTTTCACCTTCATCTGCTGAAGGGGGAAATGTTTTTGTGCTCACCTTAACTCTGAGTATAAGGAATTTACCCACAAGCATGACTCTGTGACATCACAACTAGTTTGGGAATCAATCATGGTCCAGGATGCAACTTACACAAGAGTGATGTGGATCAATAACGTAAAGACACTTGACATGAGAGACAGAAATCTTAATTTATTTGGACTGCCATGATTCAAGCATCCTAGAACTATTTTTGGACATTAAAACATACTCACTATATATTTAACCACTCATATTTAACTACCTCCAATTAAATAAAAAGCTGCTAGAGAATCATGTCTGCCCAGTAGATGCATTAACATTACTATTGTTTTCATAGTTCCTGAACAAGTGCCCATCCTGACTGCCTCCAATGCCCAGAGAGACTCCATTCTGCTGGTATGGGGCCCACCGTTGGAAGCACACGGCATCCTCACTGGTTATCTCCTGCAGTATCACCTCAGTATGTATATGCACACTGTTGTTTGACTAACCACTCGTTGGCTTAAATAGAGCAGGCTATGCAAGGCTTTTCATTAATAGATTTCTCTTTGCTGTAGCTCAGTGCTATGTGTGAAGTGCGTGAAGTGTAATCATGAGAGTGGCTGCACTGTTAGTGGAGAGCAGGTGAGATCAAGTCGGAGGGGAGGAAGTGTCGAGGGGTAGTTTACTTTTAGTGCCTACAGGTTTGATGCTCATTTGATAAACCTGAAAACATACTGCATACACTACCCTTTCCTCTCCTCTGTTGTGTTATCATTCCAGACACTAGGTTGCACTGTTTAACACCGAACACTCCAAAATGGTCTGTAACAGCCCAATTGAGCAGGGTACTTTACATTGTGGTTGGACAGTTTCCTCTGTGTTCCTTATCTCCTATCCTCCTGGACTGCAGGTTCTCTTCCAAAAGGATAATTTAAGCCAGTGCCTCTTCTACAAATTTCTTTGGCATTTGTCACTCAGCAGCATTTCAGAAGCAAAACCCCACCTTTATGCTTACACACCGTTCGGGTGAATGTGTGAGGGGCTTTCATTAGGTTTCCTCCGTTTTCAAAGCCTACACTCTTGTTGGCTGACATTTCTGAAGTCTTTTGTGTAAAAATGTGAAGGCAGAGACAGCCCGTTGCCGCCTCCACCAGTGCCCACGGAGTCTGGCCAGCTCTTCAATACTCTCTGTCCCCCTCTCCTTTCTGCTTTTTGCCATATCAGATGTCAGACTTTACACAGATATTCCCACACAGTGCAATCTGTGGGTGTTGGAGGTTTTTCGGTTGAATTGATTCACCATGTAACTCAAGCATATTCTTAAAAAAAATCTGATAATTCTGTGAATGTAATATAATAAATGTCGCACTACATGCACAGTGTGCACATCCAGGTGAGCTGTAAAACTACTGTGTAATTAATCAATGACGGTTTTCACAAACACATAAAATATCCAGCTTTTGGTGCTGCAAACAAATATCTGTTTTCCGAAGCAGCACTAGGCTTAGCACACATTCAGTTCTCACCTGCATGTCAACATTAGCACAGTAATGACATCAACAAAGGGGGTTTCAGGAGAAGTATTCTGCTTTACAGTCTGCACACATACTGTACTTTGATCTATAATATGAGTTTAGTGATGCATTATGCTGCTTGTGATTTCTTCAATTCTGATTTCCTTCTACTGCTTCTCCTTATGTTTAATTTTTTCTTTTGTCTCTCTTTGTCTTCATTGCTTGCTTTTTCTACCTGTTCTTGTAATTTTTTCCCTTCCTTTTTCATTTGTCTTGTTCAGCTTTTCCTTTATCATGTCTCTACCATTTCCTCTTCCTCTTTTTCTTTTTCCTTTTCTCCTCCTCCTTTCATCCATTGCCACTTGTTTACACCGTACTCCACCTTGAGCTCTTTATCTCTTCCTTTCATCTCCTCTCGCCTTTCTTCATAATGTATTCCTCCTCAGCTCACCTGTCACGACATGTATTCTCTTACATTTGACACTTTTTTGCATGAGCTAGCATGACATCTCTCCATTTACCCGCTCCCTCAACAACTGACCCTCATTATAGCTGTGTTTCATTAACATACACCATGAGCCACCATTTATTATAGATATAATATCTCATTGAGATATTTTAAGACACTGTAAGAAAACAAAGAACTGAAACAATAGGTTAGTGCAATGGTGGAAATAGCATCTTACGAAGGTATACTCATCAGGAGGAAGGGGTGTCTCCCAGAAACCTGTTCTGGGCTTACATTAAATTGGAAGATAGGTCTAAATAGATATCAGTCTCCTCCAGTTTCCAGTCTTTGTTTACTTTTTTCTGGATTTATGTATGGGAGGCTGCCTCCATAATATAATAATATATGCCATGTGCCAGGCCTTTCAAAAACTGATAAAAAATTAAAAAAACAACATAGATGACTTTTTCTGCATCTGTCCGTCGTATCCTCACTCATGCCAAGTGAAATGACCTGACATCTTTCTCCTTCCTCTATAGTTAATGAGACCACACTGGAGGCGGTTGATTCCCATGAGATAAACATCACTGGGGCTGACACCACCCAGCGGAAGCTTGAGGGCTTAGAGGAGGGCGGCCTCTACCGCTTCCGCCTCAGTGCCTGCACTCGAGTAGGTTGTGGACCTCCGCTGACCCAGGAGAGTAGCACCCTTGTTGTTTCAGGTGAGTAGATGAAATTGATGTACCTGTCAGGTCAGTCTGGCAGTTATAATTTGCATTGGTGTGACTATGAAAGCCCCACCAGTTTTGAAGCGTACAGTTGCAGACTGTAGACTGTAAAAAAAGAAGTGGACGTAGTCACCTGTTGTTTTGTGGACTGCTGTTTTGAAGCCACGAGTTTGGCCGTTAGGTGTTAGGCGTCATGTTGATTTCTTGCAACCAGCGAACCTGGAAGTGACCATATATGGATGAAACGGTGGAGCCAACAGCTCTGTGTGAAGCTAGCTAGCTTGGTTAGCAAGGTGCATCTTTAATTCACATTAACGGTCTTTATAACAGGGATGATAATTTTGTCTAGCGAACGACAGGCTTCAAACAAAATGTAACACAGGAAATGAACAGTAAATTCCTAATAAGTTTTTTTAGCGGTGCTGCTTAAATTTACACAGTGCCGTGGGTACGAGTCACTCTAGCCTGATTGACAAGTCGCCATGGTAATGACTTGTCAATCACAAAATAATTCCGCACTAAAGCATACTCTGCCTTCTGGTCTGTTTTCCTCTAAATTGGACCATAGTTTACTAAATGAACATCATGCTGTATTAAAGAAGACATGAGAATAGCGATTGAGACCATAAAGTTATTATGAAAGTCTTTACTGAGGTAATAAATCAACTGAGAAGTAGGGTCATTTTATCATTATTTCTACTGGAACCCTCCTTTCGCTGGCCGTTCGATAGAATGCAGGTTTAAGGGACTTCTGCGTTCGCCTCACATATCAGACTGGAAGGTTCCCACTTGGTGCTAGTGTTGTAATCAGCAGCATCACGAGAATGCACAAAAATGTAGTCCCTCAGCCACTTGCCTGGTTCAAAAGTGGCACAAAAATTAGTCTCTATTGCTTATGTCCCATTCATGACAACTATACAGGGGCAGATTTTTTTATATAACTGCAACTGGGTTATTAGGTTATTTCTTATTTCACCATTTTATTTCTACTTAATTTTCCACCTTATTTTCAGGCTTTAGTGTTTACACACTAATTGAATTTTCCCACCTCACATTCCCTTCAGTTGTCTTTTCCCCACATTCGCACATGCACATACACCTGATCTCTGGATCTGGTCTCTTACTGCAAACACACCGGCTTACCCCGCCTCTTTCTGTGTCTCTCTCTGTCTGCTCTCCATCAGCAGCATGTTTTTATAAAATTGCAGAAAAGATAGAACTGGTCTTTTGGATTTTTCCACCCACGATTCCCTTTTCACAGCAGCAGGTGCACCGTGTGTGGATGAGGCTTATTAATGATATAGCCTATCGAAACGATCAAAACCGACGTCGTATCGAATGACATCTTCACTGTTCTATTCACTGTTCACTGTTGCCTTAGGTCATGCTTATAAAATATCTACTGTGTTTGTGTCTTGTAGTGTAATACCAGATAACATCTCTCTGTGTTTCTTTGTAAAATAGTAAAGTGGGTCGCAAAAATGTACTTTGGTGGCCGTTATAATACACGGGCGGCCCACCAAGCATATATGGGAAACACTGGATATTTCTGAAGAAATGTCAATGTTGTGACCAGCTGGGTAAAATTCTGTATTTAAATCTTATGTAGATTGTTGCGTTTTGGTTTGTTCTAAAATTTCACTGAAACATATCCACAATATTAATTTTAAAAGCTGTTAAGTATCTTGCTTTTAGAGACAAGTTTGAGCCTGTAATTTCTGAGAACCTTATTGTTCAGGTTAGGGTTTTTTTTAGGATTTTGAAGAAGTGAAGGAGTATAGTAATCTTTTACTACAATACCAGCTTTGATGATAACATACTGTATGTATTGTTTTTTACTATACTCACTTTCCTGTGAGTGTGAGGGCAGGTTTTAACAGCTGACCCATTATAGAGAACAATACAATGTCTCTGATTATCTCAGAGAAATATGCTCAACTTTTTAGTGCATACAACTTTATTATGAGTAGGCTAGTTAAGGGTTCTTTGTAAATTAAACATCAACCTGCAGTTAAGCTTTTCTCAGTAACCTTTCAGTGGCTGTACATGATCTCTCTAGCGCTTGAATAGAGTTGATAAATCATGGTGATGTTCAGTCACACCACCCGTTAATGACCTTGTGTATTCATCAGGTTGTTGTTCAAAGTGTCATCTATTTCAGCCACAGAGCAGTCTCACTGAATGAATTAATGAGCTGACAAGTTCAGAGAACTAAACCTCTGCTGTAGCATCTCTGAACCTATTCTGAACTGTGAACTGTGTGCAGCGTGTCGCCTCCAGCTCTTCATCTAACAGCTCACTGTGGCTGCTCCTTCTTGTTCCATTATTCCCTGCAACATTCCTGCTGTCAAAAATCTTTGAAAATGACCGTTGTCTTGTTTTGTAGAAGCTTTTTTTGATGGAACGATAGTGATCAGTGCTAATCTCACTGACAAGAGCACTGCCTTTCCTGTGACTACATAATAAAAGCTAGTTATTAACCAGTTAAATGCTTTTAATTTTAAAGCTGCAGCAGTAGGAAAGTTCAGTTTGCATTAGTAATAAGTTATATAAGTTAATACAGCATTTTTTTCTGTTAATGTCACCACTGACACCCAGTTCGTAATAATGCAAATTTCTTTCAACATTGGGCTCCATAGGCTCACTCACCATTGTGTCACTTCTTTCAGAGATAAATAATAACTTAACTGACATTTAATTAAATGAGAATTTTTGAGATTATTACTTAAATTTGTATCATACATCAAGTAAAGCCATGCAGACCTGTTTTAGTTCAACACGTTGACACCGGTTGCACCGGTTGTATGTTGAACCACATAATTTAATACAGCCAATATGTCTAGTAGATTGACCTGTTTATCTGTCACAGTGCAGTTTTCAGGTGCGTTTGGCAAGTGTTCGTCTCACCCCTGATAGTACACAAACTGAGTAAAAATGAGTGCTAGAATTTCATCAGGGGATGGTGAATGTGTCCACTATCTCTGAATTGTTTTAGTGAAAGTTATTCATTCCTCTCTGGCTTTTGTTTTTCCCTTTGAGAGGCTCTGCATCTTGTAGGTGGATGTCCAGCGTAAGAGCCATTAGATGCATTGTTTGTAAATATATTTGAGCAGAGGCTCTGTGGAGAGATAAAATGGTTCTGTTTTGGAGCTCTGCCCTCTGGGCATGTTAGTCACAATGCAGCAGAGTAGATTTATGGATGCCAATAGCACAGTGCAGGGGCACCATGAATTCGGAGATGATGGAGACAGTAAAAAAAATTGCATGTGAGTTACTGAATCTAGTCTATGAAATGTTCCTTTTAGATTTCACCTTTGTGAATGAGCTTTTAATGCTTATCATCATTTAGTTAGAACAAACAGTTATCTTGCTTAAAATAGCCTGAACAAATTACAGACACACCAGAACAAAAAAAAGCCATAGAAGTATCAGCAGATGTGTGTGTGTGTTTCCACGTGCCTTTGTTTAAAAAGCTTGTAATGCAAAGAGAGTGGCTGAAGTGAGAGACAGAAAACAAAAAACTAAAGGATGGGGTGAAAGATCTGTGAGAAAGATGAGCAGGAAAAACCAGGAGAGAACAGCTAACAGCCAAAGCCGAAGAGTGTAGCAGACAGAGAAAAATATCTATTTTTCTCCATCAGGTCTCATGAGATAACAAAGAAGCAGAGATAAAGTGGACTGCAAACATGACAGAAAGGACAGAGACACACAAAAATAACCAGCTTCTCCAGAGATTAAATTATTTGCTCTCTGGCACAGCATTTGAACACCCAAGTTGTTCAAGTCTCCAACATATATGCTAATGGTTTGAACTTTAATGTTTGAAAAAGTTTAGTTAGAAACAATAATAATGAAGGGCTTCATCTCCTCTGCAATCAGCTCAGGATTCAGCAATCAGTGCAGGGCAGGCTGTGTCAGTGTAAAGCAGTGTTTATTTTCAGTTCAGGTTGGGGCACATGATATTCACACTAGACAATATGAGAACTAATACAGGCAACATGCAAATTAAATGATGTAAAATCATTGTATAAATGGAAAATTACTCAGATTAACTGACCAATATGATGAGTGATAATGAATGAAAGCCAAAACATTTAACTATGTCACACATTTCTCATAACCTAATCAATAATAATAATAGACATTTAATAATCACTCATTAAATTCAAGTAAATCTGATCTCAAACAGTTTTCATATGTACGTAGTGTACAAATCCTGAAAATTATTAACTAATAAAAATGCATACAGTATTGGCTATGAAGCTGCTTGCTACTAGCTACTATGTTAAGTTCATATTGTGATAATTACTTTTAAATGCACATTGTATTCCCACCTTTTAAAGAAAAGCAATTGTAAGAACTATGCTGAGAAACTGTAGCTGTGCTTCAGTTCCAAACCCTATCTGAATACTACACCTGCATGTACTGTACTGTGTACAGTGAACTATTTGGCATTTAGTGTGCAACAAAACAAAAAAGCTGCTATAATCAATATTTCTGTTAACAGTGTATCAAATGACAGTGTGAAAGGGGTCACTTGAAGTGATGAACCTATAGAGAATTATCAACAGAATCTGCAACTCCCACGGCTTTATGGAATTCCAGCTCATTGTTCAGCTGTCCAGCTGTCCAGCCCACTGATTTACTGTTTTAGTTCAGTCTCACGGGCCTCATAGTGCCATATCCAACCAAAACAGGCCGCAGTTTTCTGCGAAAAAGCTATAAAAACCCACTGTACACTACAAGCTCAGCATCAAACTGCAAACGACTCAGTTAGCACCTAGCTGGTAAACATATTGGAGCATTTACCAGCTATTGCAGGTTTATGAAAAACTACAAGTTGAATAACAGTTAAACTGTCATTTTGTGAACTGCTAAATAAAACTGGAAACTTGTTGAACAAAAAGCAAAATACAAATATTTTGTGATTCATTTTAGGGCTGCAACTAACAATGATTTTAGTAATTGATTATTCTACAAATTATTTAATAGATTCGTCGAGTAATTGTCTTACAAGTACTTTTGTTTGGTGGTGCGCTATCCCCCCACAGATCAGCTGTGTAACAAATGACTGTGACATTGCAAACCAAACTCACAGCCCAATCAGGCAAAGAACAATAACAAGAAAAACACTTACGTTATACAATAATGTTATTCAATTGAAGCTAAGGATTGCAGCCTCTCTCTCTTCCTCCGCTTTGCAAACAGCGCCATCGTAATCACGTCATGTTCACTCGATTACATTGTAAGTGCAATGTGCGACAATAATAACTGTCCGTGCAAAACAGTGCACTCTATAGTTATATTGATTAAACGAAGCATCGATGCAAAGAATTTGTGTCAGTGCTTTTTAGTAATCGATTATTTGAATTTATCAATAAATCGTTTCAGCCCTAATTCATTTTCTCCCAATATATATTCTTGGAATCAATATTTCAATTATTGTCCATCAAATGAGTACACTGCATTTGCCAATACACTACATACTAAATTCCTGCTCAGAATTAGTAATCTCAGCAATACGGAGGACAAAGTGTGTGCTCTTTTTTCTCCACAATGCCCTCTGGTGGTGCAGCTCCCCACCCTGTCAACAGAAACAGATCACTCACACAGGCAACCACCTGCATGTGGCTGTATTTGTGAGGATGCACTGCCCACGTATTTGTGTGTGTCAGCGTGTGTCTGTAATTGTGTGTGTGTGTGTGTGCGTGTTTGTGCTTGGTCTATAAACCTTAAAGCTGGCTTTCCATATATTTGTAATCTTCTTCTGTATTTCATTTTCTTTTTATCCCTCTGAAGATTTGTCCTCGACTCCAGCTGTGGCCCCTGTTCAGAGCAGTATGTATCGCTGCCTGCAGCCGTTGCAGCTCTCTAATATAGAAGTAGTAGTGACAGACGTGATTTTAGGTGTGTTGGTGTAGCGAGTAGCTGGCCATAGTCTCTGCCTCTGTTTGTCCTTTTTAGTTGTACAAGTATAGTTCAGGCAATCCTTGAATACCAGTTCTGGAAAGACCAATGTAGACCAAACCTTAACAATTCTACCCTCATGCAGTCTATAGAGCTTGCTTATAGCACAATATAGAGCTGGCAGTATTGTAGCAGGAATTTAATGTCTGAGGATTCTCTTTTATTTCAGGCCACAACTGCTCTCACCCCTCTCCCAGCTTTATCGCAGGCAATTCAACTCATCCTCCTTTAGGTATATGGCTCACACTCACACATGCACAGCCAATCATATCCTTGTGATCTCATCTTGATGTACCTCCACTTTCAACTAACAATGGAATTCAATGGAGTCATTTCAGTCTATTCTGATATCTGCTCATGGTGGGGGGATGTCAGGAAAATCCAGCTTTGCTTAAGAGAGAGAGAGTGTAAAGACAAGATGTCACTCCCGCCCACGATCTCTATATCTACCCTTTATGAACCAAAATCCAGCTCCACTCAATTAAGTCTGGGGCCCAGCTTTGCCTTTTGAACTGTCGTCTTGAAGGGTTTCTGCTAGCTGCACTGTTCTCAAGCTGCGGGGGGATCCCATTTTGCCTCTGTTAATCCTCTTTTCCTGCCTTCTCTCTGGTTTTCTCTGTGCCTGTCTGTGTTTTCCTTGCCTCCTTATTTTCCTCCTCCTATTTCTTCTCTCTTTTATCAGTTCCAGCCCTGTTGAACATAAGCTCTTATGTGAGTGACACCTTTGCCAAAATCAGCTGGACTGCCACAGAAGAGCAGCAGGACTCGCAGCTTTATGTGGCTTATATGAATAACCGTAAGCTACTTTTCCTGTCCCCGCCTTGCTCAACATTGATAGGAATTTTAGGTGGCATCATTTTTAGGTGCAACTGGGAAGGTTTTATAGAAAGATCTAAAAATATATCATAAGCCTAAAGTCTGCATGGCTACTTCCGTCATTTTTATTATTGCCTAAAAATGTTAAGATGTATTTAAAGTTATATATAGTGCAACAAATACATGTAGTAACTTAGGGAACATTTATTACTCGGCTACAGCTCATCCTATCTTCTTTTTTGATAGCATGAATGCTAATACAATACTTGCTGCTTCTGCACTTCTTGTGCTTGGCTGTGTAGGTGATGGTAACTGGCGGATTTCAGAGGCTGTTAACACTTCTCAAAGTTTCCACGTAATTGATGGGCTCAAACCTGGGGTGGTGTACACCATACGCCTCTTGGCCAAGAGGCTGTTCGATAACGCTAGCATTTTCGAAGACGTTATCCAGACTCGAGTCAAAGGTGAGAGGAGAGAAAAATGTCACAGTCAATAGAATGTAGTTGACTTCTAACCTACCGTAACAATACAAGCACATCATTTACAAATTGATGTTGACTGTGGTGAATCTGTGAGTTTATTTTATTTTTCTCGCATCTCTGTGCATTTGTTTTGTCTTGTTCCTATCTAATATTCTTTCAGAAGCGCTAGAGTTTCATAGCTGAAGGGACTGCGAGTCAAATACGACGTGAGAACATCCTCTCAAACTAGGATCCATCATGTTTTTCTGTTTTCAGTCAAAGATAAAGTTGTATGAGGAGCGCTTGAGGGGACTGTCATACTCAAATAGGCAGATGTGGAAAGATGATCCCTGAGCTCTGTGTCTTTTTGCTGTTTTTGTTCTCAGCCATGGAAAGTCAGCGGAGCAACTTTTCAACTCAGGGCTGGTTCATTGGGACCATGTGTGCTGTGGCGCTGCTCACCCTCGTTGCTCTCATGGCCTGCTTTGTGCAGAAAAACAAAGGTGGCAAGTATGCAGGTACGCCGACGCCGCCGCTCCAGCGACAAGACTTGTTCTCCATGGAAAAAGGTCAGTTAGTCTTTGACCAGGGTTGGGTCCCCTTGCTGTTTCACTTCAGGTGAACCAAAATTCAACTTTTCATTTCAACAATGAAGTGCACAGTACATGATATAGAAGAGACCAATCTGACTTGGTTATAAGCGATGTAATTATCTCTCAATATTTAAACATCACCAATTTTTGATCAATCTTTAATTCAACTTTTGAATTTGGTTGACATCCTGAAAGAATGAAAATGTGCAATGGGCCTCACCCTGACCCCAGACCTTTATGGAAATGCATTATGCATGCAAGTTGGAAACTGCATGCTAACCCTGCCAAGCCGACTATCACTTACTATGAATGCTCCACAAGATGCTTGCAGCTAGTGTAGGTTTACCTCTTGTGAAACAATTTCTGTGGCCCTGTTAGTTCTGCTTGGTACCTCTGATTACACATCTTGTCAAACCAGATGAGTGGGAACCAGCTGGCTCTGTTCCACACCTCCCAACCCCTCACCTGTGCAGACCTTCCTTCCCCTGTGCCTTTGTGCTGTCTTGAATCAGAGCCAAATTCAGTCTCACAACGGTACCTACCTGCAAAGTGTCTCCTCACTCAGTTTCTTCCCTCTCAACCTGCTTTCCCGTCATCTCCCCGCCATCCCACTTTTTTGCCTGCAGTAGCTTTTGACATGAAGCACTGAATATTTCATCAGCTCCTTTGGATTCCCCCTTTGCCCATCCAGCTCCTTTCATGAAACCCCTCTTTTGTCTTTCTCGAAAGCAACTGGTATTTCTTAAAGCATACTCACACAAAGAGCTGATGTGTAGCACGCTGTGCAGATACAGAAGTGAGGTTTTCAGTGTACATACTTGATATAATGTTTACACAGTCATATTTAGTTGGTCTCAAAAGCTTTTTGGTTATGACTTTTGAATTTCAACTCTTGATATATACTCAAGTGATGTAAAAGTTCAGATAATTTATTCCTGTACACTTACTAAGCATTAACGTTGAGTTTGATTTAGATCTAGTTTCTTGTCTGACAGAAAATCACTGAGGTTGATTAAAACTAGCAAAAGGCCAATGCTACTGTTTGGTTTATTTCCCTTTGGAAAATGTTAAAGACATCTTGCTTTATAGCTATTTGAATTTGAAGCATGGCAAATGATTTTATGTCCCAACACTACAAGTGATATAAGTAATATGTAATTACTTTTAGTGATGAAGTTGCTGTTCTTTGACAATGACACTGCAAAATGTGTATCTCCCTCTCCCCCGTAGTGAAAGAGAAGGAGGACCTCCACCCTGATGTGGAGTCACAAGGAATGAATGATGACACCTTCTGTGAATACAGGTGAGCTGTGCTCCTGCTCTGCAGAGGAAAGCTGCAGTGCCAAAATGTGCTAAGGAAATTCCATTTTTTATCTCCTTGAAATGCAATGTGTTATTATGTTAATATAAGAACTATATGTTAAATCTTTTCTGGCTGAGAAAGTCATTTGTCATCTGTCACAGTAATGTTTTTCTCTCCCATCCCAAAAGCAAACCATGCATTCATGAGCTTTACCATGATCGGCCTAGAAGCCAGTGTTCCCATCATTTAATGGGCTAGGTAATCACACTCTGTAGTTAAGAGTAGTTGGTAAGAAAAGCTTGAGATTTGCTCCCCTTTAGTTGGAATTATGTGCTTTTACTTTGTTGCCTTATATGCTATTTCTATACTGTATGTATATATATATATATATATATATATATATATATATATATATATATATATATATATATATATATATATGAATATGGTGTCATACAACTAAAGGTACCCAGCTCACATGGGCTTACAAGACATTACTTACATTACCTTCAGAGGCAAGAGAAAACAAAGCAATCGTAGTACTGTATACATGTGTCAAACACATTATACGACCGCGACCCACCATTTCCAAGATACAAAACACTTTTAGTCTATTCCTGTTGGTAAAGTTTCCCTGTGATGCTATAAGTTACAGGAGAAATTTGTCCTCATCTTTGAAGCCTTCTATTACATAAAATACTGCTTTAATAGAAGTATTTCATTAAAGAAGAATGTATATCCAAAATATATTTGTGTTAAAAGTCACACCCTGTCCAACTCTTTTTTTAGAATGATTTTCCTCTAATATAATACACTTTTACAAACAAATGTTGTCTTTTAAGTGGGCCAATACGGTAATGTTGTGCAAAAAAGGGTAGTGGCCAACCATGCAAAATCATGTGTCAGCCTTGAAAAAAGGTGAACTTTGACCTGCAAGTTTGGTAAATTAGTTAGTTACGTACCTATGTGTTCAGCTTGTACCAAAACAGCAAAAAGATTGGTGGTAGTGTGACTGCACTGTGCAACAAAGACATTTCTTAGACAACAGCTGTAATGCTATTAATTATTTAAGCTCTTAGATCTGCTGCCTACTGAACCTACTGTATTAAGGTCATGTTTTAGCCACATCTAGTGTAGAAAGATGTACACTATTTAAAGAGACTGAATGTTAGTGCCTCTGTCGACCTGGTATTTTAGATACCAGTAGTAGATTTACTTTTAAACCCTAAATTCACATTGGGTATTAGGGTGTATTGTGTGGACTATCTTCAATACAGGCCACTTTTTTAATTGCAATAGAAGACGCTTCCACTGCAGACGCACAGGTTGATTCTAGATGTATAGTAATTGCTGATGGAAAATATCTTACATTCAACAAAATGGGCATAAACTAAGCACGGTAAATGGGTTGAAAACCGGAGCCTTTATGCCCGAAGCAGACAGCTGTTTTACTTATAATAGCTGTTGAATTCCCATTGTTCGCATTGTTTAGCTGCTACGGTGACAGTTTAGGGAAATCGACTGAATCCTATTTTGCTTGACAGTGCTGCAGCAACTGTGTGACAATGGCGTGTTTGTTTGTGCACACGCAACAGAAATCACCTAAAATAGCCTCTTCTGTCTGCTTTGATTCTGCTCGTTATCATATTACTCAGAACATGATTACTCACAATTGTGTGGTTGCTGCCAATTGCATTCTCGTGATTCTTGCCAAGACTGTAATTCTGTTGAACAGGAAAGAATGCATTGTCTACAGTCATGTTTGTAGATTTTATAACTTAAAGAACTTAATATTATAATACATCAAGAGTGAAATCTTAGTATGATGATGAGATTATTTTGTACTGTTGTTTTATAGAAAGTCCAAATGAATAATATGAAACAACTTGTAATTCAAAACAAACAAAATTTGTTATTGAGGTTTGTGTTTTACATATTCTTTGCATAGCAATGGGCTAGGTAATATACTATACTGGAGTATAGTTAATTATGTGAACCATCATGATGATATTACATGGAATTGACATATAACATTATGACATATACACATACTGTCAGAAAACATTTGTGATAGTGATTTTAACTCTGATATCAAGTTTACTTTGGAGCTCATCAGGCAGAGGAAGCCATTGTAATATGAGTTTGTGAGTTGGTGCAGATGTTTGGCTGCAGCTGTTTAGAATGCCTCTCAGGGTTGGTTTCATGAGATTGTTCTGACTACTGTCTCCCCAGAGTGCCCTTAGCCTTACTATGATGTTGTTTTCCTGGCTTTAAAGCTGGATTCAGGGCTCTCTTGTGCCCTTTGAATCTCTGAAGGCAATAGACCACCCACTAGTATGCCACGTGTCTGGGGAGCTGACAAGTGGTAATCAGCTTCAGACGATTTCTCTTTGGAGACAGCCCTCTGCTGCTTAGCCCCTCTGTCCACTGCAAGAACAGCAGGTGTCATAGCTTGAGATGGCTGTTAGCCAACAGTGTAATGCAATTTCTTCCTTGGCTAGTTTATCAGCTGTTGTTTTTACAAACTAAAAAAAATACAACTTCAGATGCAATGGGGTGGAGGGCCTCCTTCCCTCTGAAACTTCTGTGCTGCCCCCAAACCGAGTCAGCATGGGTCAATGGCAAGACAGATTATCTTCTCCTCGGTGACGTGCCTCCATCTCTCACCTGTTTGTGAGGCTTAAGGAAAGCCCGTCCAAGGTCTTGAATGAGAGCCGGGGCTCAAAAGCACTCAGCCCCATTTTATCACTGTATTTAAAGTCACTGTGGGCGGGCTGCAGCGGCTGTGGCATTCCACTGCTCATAGATAACAACCACTTATCTTCAGCGCTCTAAAGTCGTCAGAGAAAGAAGGCTTGATAAAAGCTGAAATGCGGACCTTATGCAGCTTGCATGGTAAACGGCCTCATGAAATGGGATAGATAAGATTGGTTATTAAAAATCCCAGCGAAAGAGAAGCGATTTGTAATCAGAGCTTGAACCATGTCTCTGCACTAAAATGCTGCTGAAAATGTCGAGCTTTTATTTGACACAGGTGTCAACTACAGTACGCCTCAAATGGCGGTATCATATACCAGCCACCTGACTATCGTCTCTGAACGCAGCAGACAGTCTGTGTTATGAATACTAAAATCAAAGGAGAGAGAGAAGTGTTATCAAACACCGCTGGTTTAGGGAATTAGAAAAGAGCACAGGGAGGAAAAATATCCTCAGTGTTTTGAGGTGACCCCGCATCTTGTAGTGAGACACCTGAGTTGGCCAGTTGCCCAGCCTTAAATTGGCATCTAATCTCCTCGGCCTGCGTGTGGGCCCCTTGGGAATACCAGGAATGACAGGCTGTTAGTCTGGGATTGCATATGCCCCACCTCTTCCCCCCTGTTCATTCTCCCGTTCTCAATCCCAGCCACTACCCCTCACTCCCCCCCATATATGTACACACACCTCACCCCCCCCCACCCCCCCATATATGCACACACACCTCCCACCCGTCTCCTTTTTCACTGCACTGCAATTTCCATTGCTGCTTCTAAAGAGATTTGAAATTGCCTTTGGTCCTGAAGCCTTGGCAATTAGCAATTAGTGAAGTGATTGTACCAAGCCCTCCCTCCTCCCTTGTGCTCTCTTTCCTGCTATGCAGCCGCCGCATCCACCCCTGCCTATCGCCCGTAGTGATGTATTGAAACCATAAGAACTCCCTTTGTGACTAGGAGCATCTGTGTGTGTGTTTTAGTGCAGACAAACATTTAATAGTATATATGTACAGTACAGGCTCTGCACACTGGTGTTTCCATGTGTATCTGTGCAGCTTTTGGTTATACAGTATGTGATATTGTGTGTGTGTATGTGCTTGTGTGTCAAAGACAGCCTCTTAGGGGCCATGTGTTGCTTCTGAACGTCTGCATGATGTACTATAAAATGTATTTGTTGATGCACTGCACCACTGATCCCGGCCATCCTTCTCTGTCGTTATTGATGGCAGTGACAGCGATCAGAAGCCACTGAAGGGCAGTAGCTTGTGTTCCCTGGTGGGGGACAGCGTCAGCAGAGACAGCCTGGTTGACTACGGCGATGGTGGAGAAGAATTCGAAGAGGACGGTTCATTTATTGGAGAATATTGTGGACCCAAGCACAGAGGCTCTGTTAGTGAGCCCAATGGACCCAGCTCAGTCACTGCATAAAGCGAGGCTCCTGTTGAATCTGTCTACTTCAAATCCTTTCAAGACACTTTTTAAATTCTGCTTCCATGGCATCAAATATAGCTTGATTTGCCAAATATGGGGGTTGGGGGGACTCAAATGTGCAGAGGTTTTTACAGCAGGCAGAAGAAGGACTGGAAAAGGGAAGAATAGACCCACTATACACATCAGTGTGAAAACCATGTGAGTGATTGTACATACTGTAAGAGAATGACCTGTATCATTTGAGTGTTTCATAATTTTGTTAATGATAATAAAGATCTTTTTGTACCTGTCAGACAAAATCTTCTACAGTGCACATTGATTTTGGTCTTTCACAAAAGGCAAAAGATAAACAATTATTTTCCACAATGTATAAAAACACTGAAAATGTCATATACAGCATGTTTTTTTTTTACACAGTGGATGAGAATAACACATACAGTACATATGCATCTTCAAAACTGCAGGATGTCCTATTTATTGAAGATCACTGTTACATTCACATCGTGAAATGGAACCAATATCTAGTCATATATGACTGTCCATTACTGTATATTATTGGAGATTTTATGTATGGTTTAGATTGTGTTAATTTGCAAATGTGTGAAAGTTGATAATTTGTTTTTCACCTAACTATGCTCTGGGGATATATATGTTGTTTATGATTTAAGTGATGAGTGTACTGCCACATTCATCTCTGGAGTGTAATAATGAATACATTCATTTAAGGAACCTGTGAAAACTCTAATTGGTGAATGATGCTTTCACCTTCGTACCTTCCTACTACTGAAGAGGAAGTTCTGAAACTAAAGCAATTTGTCATACTCCTATTTATAAGGTTTTGGACTATTTTAATCATGTGTCTTTATTCTACTGGGTATCCTAGTATGAATCACTCTACATCTCTTTAAAATTATTAGGCAGCTGAGCTATTTATTATCTTGAAATTGTTAATGTTGGGTACTTCCTTCCCAATTTTTTTGACTTGGTGCAGTGATTAATCAGTTTGCTATCGCTGCTTTTCTGTAATTTAAAAAGCACCCACTTTTATGCTAAGCCTGCTTTCAAGTTGAGATGTCCTCCCACTGAACATGGAATGTAAATGCATTATGAGCACATTTCTTCCTCCTTGCTTAGCTATTACTAAAATTATACAGTAAATGTTGTTCACAAACTAAGCACAAAGTGATATTGGAATGATACAAACATGGCTGAATTAAACTCGATATTCTCAAAGGTCAAACACATTGCAAATACCAAAAATATTTTCCCCGTTATCTCCCCAATACATGCAGTAAATCCTCACATCCATAATGCATGTTGCTAAAATATTCATCAAGGATGTAACTCAAATAAAGTTGAGATTTGACCTATTCAACAATCTTACTTAAACAGATGTATTAAAACAGGATACAGCAGTGGTTCAGGCTACAAGGTACTAAATGTTTAATTGGCTAGAGGCTTATTTTTTATGTTTAGGATTCACCACTGAGCTCTTAAGGTACAAAGACTTCTTTAAAACCAAAGAACATTCTTGAAAATCAAAGCAATCCAGTTAGATGTGTAACTTTGTTGACAACGTCATGTAGAGAGTTTCGATAAAGAGTCACTTCAAACCAAAATAAGCAAAACTGGTCTTAGGGAAGAAAGTTCAGCTATGAAATATAGTCAACATTTGTAGTCAATCTCTTTCCCATTACCAAGGAAATCTCTTTCACATTATACTTGGTACCGGTAATTGGAGCCGGTTCCCATGGCTCCAATTATCTGAACCAAAGCAGTGCTCGCTCTCACCTTCATTTTCTGAGGGGAAAATATAGCACCCTTGATGAGGCAGAAATCTCAACTAACAAAGATGGTAGATGATCGACTCATCCATCATTTGGTGGGAGCCTCTTTAAACTGCTCCAAAAACAGCCCAACTGCCCTTCTGATTCACTCTATTATTTTTGAGCCTTTCAATAAAAAAAGATAAGAGGTACAGAAAAAATAAATTCCCTTTATTTACTGTATTCGTCCCTAATTTCCAAAAAGAAAAACTGTGACTGAAATTTAAATTGTAAATGTATCACGCATACAAAGACAGGAAGATAGTTACACAATATCTCCAGTAACATTCTGATCATCTATTAAAGGACAAGCCATTACACGACAGTGTTTCCTTTATTTCAGCTTTCCCTTAGTCAAATCCTCTCACCTCTGCCACTGGATTTCTTGCATATCTGTAAAATACCTTGAAGGTTCTTATCTTCCATTCTGAATACACAGCCTCCTTGCAGCTGTATAGTCTGTCTGTAGCCTGGTGATTATAAATAAAATAGGCATTGTAGTCGTAATCAAATCAGACTTTGGATAGTGGAGTTGAAAAGCACTCCATGCCTCGTGGCAAGATAAAGGTCATTTAAAGAGATAATCCCTGTATTGTTGGGGATTACGCCCTCATCCGTTTTAAAATTGCTTTCTCTGTGGAACGTTAAAACCTCCAAACAACAACAAAAGATTACTCTAGTCAAGGCTCCCATGAGTGTCACACAAGCAGCTTTTTTGCTCCACTAAATCTATTTTGAGGGCGTGCAGGTGACCCTTTCAGAAGTCATAATAGCCCTATTTTGAAAAGAGCAAAGGTCAGGACGTCAGCATCACCTGAGTTCATGTAAAATGGAACAGCCATGTTTGTTTGCATGGTGTTTTGCTTATGTTAGTTAGAGTTCAAAGCAGATCATTCCCTTTCTGTCGATTTGATGGGAGCTGATATTTAGGCTAAGTGCCCTGGAAGTTGCCTGGTGGGAGGAAATCGATAGCATACTCACACATGCTGAGAGTTCAGCCCAATAACCACGGGCTGTAACCACTCAGCGTTACACTAACCGTAAACCAACTGAAGACGCTGGATGGACAGGACACTGTGCAACTGTGCAGCACGCAGTTTTCCCAGGGTGCGAGATATTGAGTAACTACCCAGTAAAGAAAGAGGTAGCATGATGGCCATGAAGTTCTCATCAATAATGAATGCCGCTGGGTTCACCGAGAGGGGAACTGTGACAGGTGTTTCTGGAGAAGCCCTTATGAAGGACCTTCTTCTCTTTAGCGGCTTTTGAAGGAATGCAGTTAAAGCATTTGCAGAATCTGTACCAGGAGTTAAACCAATGTCATGGTTTTCCAGGGACAAACAACCAGTTGAGGCCATTAAGAGCAACTCACAAACACTTTTAAAGACACAATTTGTGCACTTTACCAGAGAAAGGGGTTAAGAGTGGGTGGAGAAAAGGGGGTTTGAGTATTGAAGGTTATTTAACTGCACACTCTTTATTGAAACTTGCTTCAGCAGCATTACAGATGAAGAAAAGGAGCTCGGAAAGACGGCACATAGCCTTGACACCAAATCAGAATGACAATATTTTATATTCATATTCTTCCTTCCATATTCTTCCAAGAGCCTTCACTCTGTGTCTGCATTTTTTAAGTGGATGTGGGATGAATGCCCTTTGCTTACCTTTTAATTGAAATCCGAAGCAGACTAACAAGAAAAGATACATCAACGTCTAGACTCACATTCATGAGGCTGTTATTATCTGTCTCTGTCGCACTCTTTGACTAAATCTTTTTAACAAGTAACTTCTATTGATTCTACTTTTTAAAAAATCTAAAATACATCTAAATGCATTAAATATCGTCACAGTACCACCCGGGAGAACTCCCATCTAATTTAGGTCTCAGGCGTCCTCCTCCCATTGCTACTCATTCTTTTGTCATCTCAACATGGTGCTACACTCACCTTCTGCTAAAATGTAATTTGTCTCAGAAGAATGCAAATGGAATTGGATGATTCTGCACACAGAGAATCCTTTTAGAGAGCTATTATTTCCCTGGTAAACTGCTTTAGATGCAAGCCCAGACACTCTCAAATGCTAGCCAGCAATTGAGTGGATGTTTGTGTGCCTGTGTGTGTGTGTGTGTGTGTGTGTGTGTCTATAGAGGGCATGAGTAGAACAGGAGGAGGCAGAGACACTCAGCCATGGCAGAAACTAATGAGACATGCATTGGTAATATGATTACAAAGTCAGCCTGGTTATGTCAGAGACCAGGGGGCGCTTTAGAGATATCTGCACAGGACAAAGTGGACAGTGGGATGTTGAGTTGTCCTGTGTTACATCACTGTACCTGTACGTGAGTGACAGATGAATAAAATGATGCTCACATTGGTTGTCATTGAGATAATGGCAACACTTACATAAAAAAATGGAGCTTGATGAATGATTATTTGAAAGGACTCAGGTGTGTGTACCATTTGAGCCTTTTTAGGTCAACATGATCTGAGTTTGATCCAGCAAAAGATTTCATCTGGACTACTGCTGGAGGATTAGACAGAGACTTGTAAGTGCTGTGTGGGTGGTGAATAACTGTCACCTTCCTTTCTTAGCCCGAGGCTGTCAAAGCAACAACTTGGCACAAACCACAATCCATAAACAATACGAAGTCTGTAACTCTGCGACAGTGCCATGTGAAAAATGGCATCCTTAACGTGCACAGCTGAAGGAACATAATCAAAAATGACTTTCCTATTTGTTCACGTTGGAACACTCCACCTGCTCACCTGCAGTGAAGTTTTTAATGTTATTTTTAGTGCATCAAAAACCTTGTTAATAACGATTCAATTGGTCTATTTTAAAAAATGTCAGCCCACAAAGTGCAGCAGAGCGTGTTCCTTTTTTCTTTTTCTTCGTAGGCAGTAATCAGACCCAGGTATTGTACAAACAACTCCCCTAAAAAGACAAATTGAGTTTGAGACCTTACCCTCATATTCGGTTTTAGTTTTATTAAAGTGCAAAAGGCTGGCGGCTGCAAGAGAGAAGTGAAGTGGACACAAAGTGAGTGCATCTCCTGTACTTTACAAACTAATTAAATGGGTTATTTCAGTTGGTTGACATTTGTTAATAAGCAAGTGATGAGCAGCCGTGGGATATCAAACAGAAGGGAGAGACACTTCAACGTCAGTTTTTATTTTTCCAATGTAATTCTTTTTCTATGAATTTGTTCCTGCGGTGTGTTTCTCGTGGAACACCACTCCTGAATTATTCATGACGCTTTCATTAAAACACCTCTATTTGCATAACACACAGGGCCGCGTAAGATACATTAGGGCTTTGATCCTGGTGTACATGTCAAATAATTTAACACAGAACTCGACCACCACAAAAAAACCCAGCAACATAGAAGACTTTAAATGTCTCCAAAATGACAAACCTTCCTCAGCTTAATGCTTGAAATGAAAAATTATCATGCAGAGATGCAAGTGGGTCAGAGTGGACCCCTTTGGTGCAATAACCCACTTGAAGAAGTAAAATAGTATGATGAAGAAGTCGTGATTTTGGAGGACATTAGTGTTTCTCTGGAGAAGCTATATATATATAAATATATATATATATATATATATATATATATATATATATATATATATATATATATATATATAATGATACTTTAATTTCAATCACACCAGTTTACAATCTAACCCCCACAAACGCTCATTTGCATATCCATCATATTTAAAAATGCTTTCCTGGTAGTTCCTCCCTGGATGTAGCAATCAGGCTAATGAGCACAGACTGATAAAAGCCACATTTGAAAAACGGGTGTAACCACCGGCCTTTGTGTCCAAAACATGTTACAGCTGAACTTCATTAATACTGGAAGCTCCAACTGGGTACATGTCAAATGTGGACTCAGTTGCCACCTGCTACACACACACACACACACATACACAGGGCCAGATTTTGGGGCAGAGTCATGTTTCTTGTGTGTGTGTCTAACAGAGTCTGTATAGTATATGGCACTGATTCCACTTACCATCCATTAGTATAGGTGTAGTGGTTCATGGGCGCCTTCTCTCAGAAGCTAAATGCTGCTGGTGTAGCTTCATGCATGTTTACGAGGCATATGTTTAGCACTCTGCACAAATGTAGGGAGTTCATATCAATAATGTATGTCCCCTGTGTGAATATGTTAGCATTAAGACTAAGGAGATGATGTAATGCATTTTTACAGGGTTAAGTCAGTAAAACTCAGTAATGTGAAATAGTGGCACTACAATTGCGGATGCTAGGGAACTACCCATCAGTTTAAGCTATTTTGAAGTGTCACACGTTAAACTACATACTTTGACACACCCTTTCACCTGAAGTGGGATCATATCCTAACGTTCCTCATCCAGTACCTGTCATTGGATTTGGCTACTTATGGATCCTCCCCGAGCTCTCTATCTTTGTCTTTTTTCAAAGCTGAAATGTTACAGTCATGTGGAATATCCAACGTTCTTTTGTGAGATTTTGACCCCCCACCCCTTCCCCAATTCTGTTGTCCTTTTCCCATCACAATTTGTTGTGAAAAGGCTAGAGCGTAATGGATGAAAATGGCAAGTAAAACTGGTGCAAAACGCATAATTTGGCCAAAGATAATCACACAATCGACTTTTAAATCCTAGTGGAACACCATCATGAAAGCCTTCCTATTTGGTTCTTTCAATTCCACTCAACACAGACTGATTACTGTAATGGCTTTGTCCTGCGCTACACCATGAAAATACTTGATCCTTTTGTAGGCTGTGTACCATTACTGCTAAACACACACACTGACAAGCACATGCACACACTGGAGCAATGAGCACAGATGGGTATTATGTGTTTGATGGGGTTTTCTGTCTCTCACTGTCTTTTTTATTACAATCTTTATTATAATCATGTCACATCCCCTCAAGGCCCAGTTAAAATACTTCTTTCTGTTAAATGCTCAGGCTGATAGCGGCAGCAGTGAACAATGTTGTGTTGTAGTACTACAGCATGGATGTTATTGCTTACAGAGACTTGTGTCTTTGGCTGATTTCTCTTTTAAATGCTGCTGCAGAGCTGCTAGGAAAATGGGTAATCATTTGTAATGTTTTGGAATGAACTACACTAAACAAAGTCTCAAGCTAACTAGCAACTAGCAACAGTTGACTGGGAGTCAGATCACAGACACCATCTGATGTCTCAGATGAGGATTTATTGTTCAGGAAAGCACTTTGGGAAATGGGGGATTTGTTAAATGTTCTATTTTTTAAGTTTTTTTTTTTAACAATTATAGAACATGTTGTTCATTCATATTAGAATATATACAAATAGGACTCAGATGATGAGCTAAATGTGCATTTAAGTGTGAAATTAAGTTCTTGCAACTGCATTTCTGACATCATCCTGTGAGCCTGTCCTCCCACTGAAAAACGACAGTGTCAGTCATTTCAGTATTTGCCCCAAAACCACATACTGTTTGTTTACATTTAAGAGCTAAATGCATCCAGCCGCTGTAGGAATTATGATTGTTGTCCGCCTGACCTTTCCTTGACTCTAATCAAGTAATTTTTGTGCCTAAACCTAAGTTAAACCACGTTAGATCAGAAAAACAATTTCATATTTGCAAAGGTTTTGACATTGTAAGGTATAGAAACACAATGGGCCGGATTTACTAACACCCCGAACAACAATAGTATTAAATTGCATGTGCATTCTAATAGATTGGAGTACCTGTTATGGGTGATCAACTAAGAATTATTGTGTAGATGACAACAGGTGCAAACACAAAGAAGGTGCCAGTATCTAAATGAGGGATTTGCATGTTTTAATGGTTTCCGCCAGGGAGACTTAGGAAGGAACAGCCACAGTGTAAAAACCTTGGTTTCTTCATTCAGTGCGTTCTGAGTATGTGGAAATTGTATGTATCTGCCCATCCTGCCTAAGATTGCACTAGGGACAGTGCAATAAGTACTAGGGAAAGCACATCTGTAAAACTGCTTTGGGAAACCCCAGCAGAAACAGATATAGTATGCTGGAATGACCCAGATGCAAGGACAGGGTGTGAACTACAGGGGAGCCAGGGGTTTAAGACATGATCTCCCCTAAAAACATGATTTGTGAAATTTTGAATATTTCTCTAAAATATTGACAGTATGCTTTTTTGTCATTAATTTCTATATTTCTGTATCATCATGGATCATGCGTAAAATCAGGAGCGTCGTGCTTCATCCAGCCAGAGGGAACAATCGACGACCGTCTGCAGTATGCCTGGTCGCACCACGATTTCCTGTCCCTGGCCCTATACGACCCAGAGCCCCATTCTTGCTCCGATACCTACAATGGGTTGTGTCACTATTATGGCTAGAGCGCTGAGAACAGTTGGTGATCATATCCTCTGGCTGTTTGAATTTTTACTCATGACCCATGCACTACTACAGCTAGGGCCCTCGCAGCACCATACAACTTTCTAAATTCTTCCATCTCACAGAGATACAAATTGAAAAACTTTCTCAATTAAATTCAATTCAAATGTGCGTTATTGGCATGAATGTTAATACGACAGTACTGCCAAAGCTCCAAAAAACATGGTAAATAAATGTATTTGCATGTTACCCTCCCATTACTTTTCACTATAAAATTGAAACACCCCAAATTGCATATTGTTACGTCCCAAGGTCTAGGGGTGTCCTGGAGGTAACATAAATGAGTGGCTTCCCGCTCTTCCCATTCCCAAACAAGGCCAGCACACAGTAAGTACCATTTAGCAGTACATCGGAGATGAGCAGTGCCCAAAACAACAACCAAAACACTCAAAGAAAACCTAAAACTTTCCTAAACCCAAAACCAAAAAATAAAGAAAAGACAAAGCTCTAAACTAGGCTTCTCACTCCTACTCACTGCTAGCAGCGTACACAATATAGGTACAACAACAAAAATTGCTTCATAGCAATCAAAAATGGCAAAGCCAACAAAACCAGGTTGTCATAAGAAAAACAGAATGCCTAAGGTAAACTAATTACAATTTAAGCCTAATATACTCACAACAATTTACTACATATTGAACACAGACATAACACACAGTACTCAGGCAGCTTGGGAATGGCAGAGAGAGAGAAAGAGTTCCTGTCAGTGGCTTAAGATGGCTGCTGTCATCCGGGTGCCCAATCAGGAGGCTCCAATCAACTCTACCGGACCAATCCAGGGTGTCCGCCTGTTCTCCAGTACCTGCATACACTCACACACACTCTAAGGGAGGAGAACAGCTGACAGTGCACAGAGAGATAAACACACAACAAAATATGACCCCAGGGTCATAACAATATTCATTAAGGCAAAAAAAGTAAATGAACAACTAGTACTATCTTGTACTTTTGAAAGATGTCATTCTGCGTGCACACCGTTAGTAGATAAGATTACACCTTAATTTGCTGGTGATATCAAGTTTGCACACGTTTTCTTCACGCAAACCTTTAGTAAATCTGGCCCATTTTCTGCACTTACAAATGATGCATTTTGGTATTTCATTTGGATTCCTTGTTGCGTCCACGACATCACATTCTCTAAGCAGCCCCATATTCACTGATGCGTCCCAATCCCTAAACCACCTACGTGCTACTTATAACTTGAAAGGTTGTAAAGAAGTGATATTGGATCGTTTGAACTCATGTCTTGGACTTAATTCTATGGACTGTATTGGTTTTACTACATTGGTATTTTAAAGAGGTAATATTATGCTTTTTGGCCTTTTCCCTTTCCTTTTGTGTTATATATCTTATTTGTTCATGTAATATGATTGCAAAGTGAAAAAGCCCAAGTCCACCCCAACGGGAGTTCCCATTTACCAAAGAAAACACTGCTCTAAACTACCTGAAAACAGCTCATTTATAGTCCAGCCTTTACTTCCATAACCTATCTGTGCCACTATGTAACATGCATCATAATTCTCTCCTTGGGGCTAGTCAGGCACGCCCTCAAAAACACTGGTGGAGAAACACACTGAGCTGTAGCACACACAGTGACAAGACATCCGCCCGCTGCCTCCCGTTACTCCCACCCACGTCGCTAACCTCTTGGCAGTCAATGGACATAAAGTTGTTAATGTGATTTAGAGACAGTGCAAGGTTTAAATGTTAGGTATTTTCAAATTTAAAAATGAATAACTTACCACTCTGAAATGTCTTGCACCAGTCTAGTTTGCAAAGCTGCTTCGGGATTATCTACAGCTAAACCGAAGCTGTGGTTACTGGCTTGTTAGGATCCACCCTACTCTGCTTCTGCTTCTCTACTGTGCATGTGCAACTCCTAAAAAAGATCAAATAGAAGTGAGATGCTTCACTCCGTAGCTAAAACGAAGCATTCACCACACAGGGTGAAAAGAGGAGCTGCAGCAACGTTCAGTATGACAAAAAAATTAAAATGAAACCATGTCAACCTGTTCTGGTACAACCCCTAAATAAAATGATGAACCTGAAAATGAGCATAATATGACCACTTTAATTAATGTCATTATACTGTTGGAATGTGATAGCATTTTGTTTTGTATTTCGCCTAATTGTTGCAAGGACTACATTTTTTGTAATTGCCTTTTTTTTTTTTTTTTTTTTTTTACAATTTTTGCCCCAACTATGCAAGGTGCTTAGGAAGTTTTTGTCTCTAAATGTCTTTCCTCTCAATTTTTTTCTTTTCTTGTGTAAGTCAGGATCTGTTGCTGTTTGAACCTGCAAAGGCCACTGAGACATTTTTGGGCTATAAAAAAATAAACTTGATTTGACTTTAACATGCACCGCACACACATGCAAACACACAGCAAACATTCAATGGCATATTCATTGCTCACCATCCACTGTTTCCGCTGCATGAATTCGGTGGATCTGGCTGTCAAAATGTAAATGTAATGTTGGATTTGACATCTCCACTGCCCATGATAAGAAGTTAGGGACACAGAGTTTGACTTGTCTGAGCTCATAATACCCAACTTATAACTTTTCACACTCCAGTGGTTGCAAGCTCCCCTAAGGAGTTGTGTCCTCTGCATCTTTCAGTCTAAATCACCTCATTTCATTTGCCTCTATTATACTACATCACACCTTATATTTCCCGAATGACTTCAAGAAACCTAATTTGCCCCCCTTTGTCTTGGCGACATGCAGTGAGACGCCACAGAGTTGCCTCTTCCTCAATTAGTGGTCAGTCATCCTCCTCTGGAATCCATCAAGTCCTGCCTACCTCGTTTATTCGCACTTCACCCTTCCTCTTAACTCCACATTTTCTGCCTGAGAGAAATCTCCTCTGACATGTGCTATTACTAAAAAGCCTCTCACTGTCCTTTCCCATCATACTTATTCAGCTGTGATGGAGCCTAATTCTGCTCTATAGAAGGCAGAGAGTGAAATTCAGTCTTTTCTATATGTCATTTGCTGTATGTGAATGGATATGTTTGCACGTCCGAGACAGCAATTTTCAGTCAGTCATTTTTTGCCCCTCTGTATTTATTGGTGCATAGGAAAAAATGCCCTGTAATATATGTAGTGCATGGATATGATGCTATATAAATATTATGTTTTGGTGGCTCTGCATTGGTTACAACACACATAAACCCCTATGCTAATCTGACAGACCTTGGCAAGACACTACAGCATCTAAATTAAACATACAGAAACATAAAGCATACGCATAGTATCATTAACCTCTTGCCCTCCTGGGCTAATCTTGTTCCAGTAAAGAGCTCTACTCTCACACGTAGCTGGTGTAATCATTCATTTGTGATGATTCCTGGATGGAAGCAGCATGTTCAGACATCATTCAAAGCTCCAGGAGAAGGCACTCACTTGGCATTTATGTGGCAGGTGCTACTAGCACCTTAACGGGGTCATGTCTTCGAAAACTAACTTGACTCTACTCAACAGCTTTTTTTTTGTTGTTGTTGTTGGAGTACATTAATTCTGCTTTCGCCCTCAGAGACCAATTTTCTCCTGTGTGCTGCTGAGTGCTGTAGGAAACAAGAAGGGCTACTGTGGTGGCATTGCTCTCTGACACCACATACTATATAAGCTCTGTTTGCAAAATATATGAAGTACCTCTTTTTTTTTGTTTTATTGTAATCAAGAAGTATTGGATTCATCATACAACAGGTATATTTGTTATACAGGAGCTTCGCTTCAGAGGTGTTCTTCAGAGATTTTGCTGTATAAGATTTTTCCACAGTGGAACTCATAAGGAGTACATTTTTATAACTCTTATCAAAGACTGAATAAGTAGTAGCCCTGAAGCACAACTGCAGTGTAGCATCCTATTAAATGTAATGAATTACCTGCTGCCTTACATAACCAGTATTCCAGTAGACCTGGTGGGCTAGTGAGGCTTGTGTGTTGGCTTATTCCCAGTATCTTGAAGATGGTAATGAAGAAGATGAATGCAGATGGTAAATCTTATTGTCATTTCTATTATCTTTTATTGAAGGACCATGTGTTTCTCTCTCCCCAGACAGTAGGTAGCTCAGCGGTATATACAGTTTTTGGAACTCGTCCATGGCGCTGAGTGGAGTATAATCAGAAAACAACACAGCAGGTCATAAAACCACACCGCTATCACAGAGAAATGTGTTGACTACACTGTGGTGCTCTCTTCTGTTCTGCAGAGTAGAGGGAAAACTTTCCAGAGCCTTTAACACAATTACAAATCTTCATCCCTACTTTAGTCACAAGGGTATCATGTAGTCCTGCACAAAGTGTGGCAACAGCTGAATTTAAAATTATTTTAGTCGTGCAGATACAGTCTTCCGGTTTGGAAGATTATGGGTTTTTCTAAAGCAGAATGTTTCAAATTTACACGATGAATAATTGGCACACGAAGCGAGTAGTTTTCCACACAACAGCAGAACACAGAAAAAGGTGTTAATTACCTTTCTGAGGAGTCCGAGGTCTTTCTGCTTGTTCTTGTTCCATGTTGCAATATTTAAAACTGATCTGCCGTCAAACTTTTGCCAAATATAACCATTTTTTTGTTTTGGAGATGAATATTTGCATTCATCACACATAGCTTTACAATAAAAAACACCCTGTGCAGCAGTAGGAATTTGTTTCCCAAAATACCATGTGTGTAAGCTAGGCATTTTGAATCGAGGGCAACCTAGAAACCAGACAAATTTGTGAGCTCATGTTTTATTTGCTCTGATCTGACCCCCTTCCCATTCAGACATATTTCCACCCATCCTGGGTCAGGTCAGGCCATTCACAATCACTTATTGAATATGGGGCAGGTTTGATATGATAAATGACTGAGGATCAAGACCATATCACCTGTTGAGGTGGCTGCCGCTGATGGCTGCCGCTGCCGCTGATGTGGAACTTTTTGTGATTTATCTGCTATCACGCCTAAAGCTTTTGTTTATAAGAAAGATGTGTTTGGTGCACTTCTGACAGGATTTGGTAAACCACAATACACATTTTGGTACTATGATTTGTTGTAGGTGTTTCAAATTGCATCCAGATAGTTCCCCTTGGAAATCAAGAATGAACTGACATATAATACACAAATTAGTCTGCCAATGAGAGGCTAGCAGACCCTGACACTAACAGAGAGAGCTAATTTCAGGATGTAAATACACTGAATGGGTAGTGCTGGAAAAATACAGACCACAAATAGCATCAAAAATGGGGTGTGATTTCATGAAAATCACAAAGATTAAAACTAACTAAATAAGTACAGTTTTAAATTTGTCCTGAATATGTAAACAAACATGCTTTCTGAATAGCATGATTGTACTAAAATATAGCACTAATTTCTTGATTTTAGAGAAAAGACAGTACTTCAAATAATACTCAATAATATTGTCATGCTGTTTGATAATATCCAAGGGAAGGCCTTTTTAAGCATGGCTGCTAGGAAAGCAATGTTTTATAAACATCATTTTTGGAGAAATCCTTTTGTAGAAGATAGTAAACCATTATCATTCAGCCAAACTGAAATGAAAGTGAAAGCTAAATAAGAGTCTCTTTACACATCTGATAGCTGCATCAGAGGAATCCATGCTACTTTGCAGCTATAAGTTAGAGGTATTATTTTCTATTTAAAATAAATTATGGGGTATCTAACTTTTGCTGGCAATCTCCAACTCATTGTAATTGGTCATGAGCTGTCCTTAGCTGTAATTTATAGTTATAAGTTATGTATTTGTTTATGGACTATATATAGGCCTACTTGTGGAATTAAAATCTCTGGTTGATCAATGTCCAGCAGTAACAGCAGGCATGTGTATTCTATTGTGTTTATTTCAGACTTTTCTAAAGGCATTATTTCTAAACCTCTCACTGTTGAATTGGTGGAGTGTGCAATTTCCTCTTGCAGTGCAACCACAGATAGAGGGGCCTTTTTCTAAGGGTGACAAAGCGGAATCTCTTATTGGAATCCTCTCCGTGACATCCCACTTTTTAGACAGAAGGAATTATGGGCTGATCAGTCGGAGAGAGAGAGAGAGAGAGAGAGAAGGAGAGAGGGTGGCCTGATACAACAGTGGCGGCACAGAGAAACTGTAATTTCAAGCATGCATTATTCAACAACGCTGTAAGATCTACGAAGCTTCAAGATTATTTACACTTTGAAAAAGTATTGGCAGGGCAATTGCAGGCATGTCCTATAGAGCCCAGAGGTAATATCTCAGCATTTGAGAGAAGATACAAGTTTTGTAAAATTGAGCATGCACAATGTATATCGTATGATAGAGATTTCCATCATTATCAGTTGAAACCACTGACCATTAATATTAAACAAAATGTCAATAAGATTTAGATAAGAATTATTGAGAAGGAATCTTTGTATGCCACATATCAAAACCTGACTTGCCTGATGTTTATTTAAAGACAGCAGTCAGTGTTGTTCTTTTGTATACGCATGTGGGTTATTGTTGCAGTAGTGTCTGTGTCCAGGCCTTTACATTCATTATGGTAATTATCCATGGCAGTCAGTGATGACTCCTACATGCTGTGTGTCCACTGAGCTACCGTCGTCACAAGAAGGCCATGGCCCATGCTCTGGCCTGCATTAACACGCACTATGCTGTCTGTGTGTGCGAGCCTGTGCTTATTTGTGTCTATGTGTCCCTGCTACAGGCATTCCCTACAAATATAACTCAAGCTCCCTGTCCTTCTTTTTCTAAGTCTATCTCTTGCTCTCTTTATCCTTTCTGTCTCAGTCTTTGTAGGGGCATTGGGTGTGATGCAAGGTTCTGTAGCTGTAAGCGTAAACATCTCTCCATCTCTACATGAAGGCAAACAGGGCGGCATTATCAGGCAGAGGGACAGACCCTGCATTCAATCTTCAACTATAAAATAACCCTCTACCACCTCCTCATTGACATTCATGAGGTGAAATAGCAGCTTGGAAAAGAACAGGTGGTCTGTTTGCAGTCTTATTCGTCTCATTTGCTTAATCAAACATCACTAGAATTTATCACACTTTGTGAGTCTGCTTGTTTCTGCCTCATATGAGCTTATTCACACTGGACACTTCACACTGCACTTGTTGACTTGAGGCATTCAGTTTTCAGTGTGAATCACATGAAGGTGTTCAGCTTAAACAAATAGTTAAAATTTTGGGAAATATGATAATTTGCTTTCTTGCCAAGTGTTAGATGAGAAGATTGATAATGTCCATATGCTAAATATGAATCTATACAGCCAGAGGCTTACCTTGGCTTAAAGACTGAAAGCAGGGGGAAACAGCTAGCCAGACAATCTGCTAGCAACTCTAACGCTCATTAATTAGCATGTTATATTTATCTTGTTTGTTTAATCAGTACATAAACGGCCTGGGGCCATTTGACAGTAGCTGATTTGGCCTGCCTCTGCATCCCTCTTTCTGATTCTGGTTGGCCTAGTAAGTTTCTGGTTAGGGTGCAGGTAGCAACTTTGGGCTAGGCAGTTAGGAGGGCGAGCTCCACTATCACTCAATATCCATGTGTGTTGTGTGGTGTGTGACTCAGACTGCCTTGTTTGGTTCTTTTGGATGCACTTACTAATTTTATCTCTAGTTCATTTGCATGTGTTAAACATGGATCCTAATAGTAATGGGGGGGACTAGGTACAGTTGTAATACTTTTTGCTTCAATAACTATAACTGAATTTTTTTGCTAGAGTTCTTAAACTTTTATACAAAGTACCCACATTTGTTTTCTACAAATTGCACCTATTCAATCCTCCACAAGAATATCACAGACCTCGTGAGTTGATGTCAAATTCATGGTGACCCTTTGTTATAAGTGTGGCACGGTGTACCCAGTGGATAGCCCTGTGGCCTCACAGCAAAAAGGTTGGGGGTTCAAACCCCGGTTGACCTGGCCCCTTTGGTGTGAAGTTTGCATGTTCTCCCTGTGCCTGTGTGGGTGTCCTCTGGGTGCTCTGGTTAAACTTAACAGTTTGAGGGTAAAGATAGTACTTGTAAAGGGAAAATGATTAAAGTAAAGAAATTAAAATTGACAAAGGAGGGGAAAAGGTCATCGTTGGCCAAGTGAATCTAATTGTGTTTACTGGCTTTGATGTTGCTGGAAACACGTTTCTTTTGCCTAAATTTGATGTGAAACACCCTGACACATTGTTTGCGTTGTTTGACCAAGTGGCACAAGTCAGAAGATGGCCTAATAGTCCTAAAACTTTGATGCTGCATAGTGTTTTCACAGGCCCAGAGAGCTGTTTCTGCCCTTTGTTCTCCTGAAAGTGGTAATTATGCTAAGGTGAAAGCTGCAGTTCTAAAAGCACATGCACCAGAGATTTAGGAACTGGGACAAACAAACCCCTGTCAAATTTGCTCCAGATGTTTTGGCTCACTTCACTCACTGGTGCTCTGCTTCTGATGTAGACAATTATGAGGATTCATGTGATTTATTTGTTCAAGACTTCATTGCATGCCCACCTTGCTACTTTTATTAATGAGAAAAAGGCGAAGCCAGCATCTGCAGCCAAAGTTATGGCTAATGACTATATTTTAACACATGCTAGTAGCACAGCATGTGTCCACAGAGAATGGCAGCAGAAGGAGAATTTCATGTTTAGGCCTAGTAAGTCTCTAGGTGTTGCCCACGAACCTGCTCATGCTGCTGTGAAGCATGTTCCAGTACAAATGGGAGGTTTTATTCAGTCAAGACATTTCATTCATCAGTAAGGCTAATGAGTCAAGTGTAGATTTGAAGTCAGCTGGCCTAGTGTACTCTGCACTAGCATGTTTGAGTCTGATGTTCTTCAGACATTCCAAGAGAGCACAAGACGTATGCACTTTTTGTCTCAGACGCTTTTGTGTCTTTGGATAGAAAGGAATAGCTCCCAGTTAAGATTGTGCAAGACACAGTTGCTACTGAGAGTTTTATTGTGGAGAACACCTGTACTGTTGCTGGAGGAATGGAGGATGCCTGTGCTTAGCATTGTGTTGGTTCCTCTGTGAGTGGCCTTGCATCTGTCCTCTGATCCAGTATGTGCAGAAGTTACAATGGGTATGCATCCCTTGCTGCCAATTCAAGGTGAAGACACCATTCTGGGGAGTGACTTGGCTAGGGCAAATGTTTGGGAGACAGCCCACCACTAGTATGTGCGTTCACCCTTACAGGAGTCTGAGGAACCAGATGAGTGTGCTAAACAGAACCCCCCTTTTTTTTTGTTCCTGTGCACATGCAAGGTGTGAAGCTAAATCAGAGCAGAGATCGTTTCTCAGGCATAAGACATTTTTGAGGGAAAGTAGCAGGTTAAAATTGTTTTCCATCCCCTTGCCATAACTGTCTAGAAAGGGGTGTATTAAAGCTGCAGAACCCACATTGAAATCCTTGAGTTGGCCTGTCCAGTGAGTGAGCTCAACAACAACAATTCTTAGTGACTGTTTTCTTAAAATGGTGTTAAGGCAATGGGGTTATTGGGTGATCAGGTTGACAATGTTGTTCAGCTTGTGGCGCCCTCAGAGTTCTGAGACCATGTGTTAAGCACATAACATAATGGGGTTGCTGGTCATTGGAGTATTGAAAGCTTTTGACAGAGTATGACACCATTTTTTCTGGCCTCATCTGAAAAAGGGATGTAACAATGTACCATAAAACTTGCAACAACTGTCAGTTAACTGGAAAGCCCAATCAACAGATTAAGCCAGCTCCCATGTGCCTAATTCCAGTTTGTATATCTGCTACTTTATTGCGTGGGTGCACCTTCAAAGTAAGACTGGTACTTATTAAGTGATGTGTAAAAGTACTTGGTATCCTGCAACTTCCTTTATGACTACCTTTGGGATGCCAAAAGTGGTACAAACTGACCAGGAGAGAGGGAGTAAGGGATCATTTTATTGCTTATGAATTAATCTTTTCGTTTGTTAGAAAAAGCTTATATTATTTCTTCTTACAAATCTTACATAGTCTTGCTTTAAATATTTGTATGCGGGTTACAAAGTTTCTTTTGCCATTGTACAATTGAAACATTAAATTAGAGCATGATATAACCAATGGGATTCACTCCTTTAAACATTTGGTATCACCTCTCTGTACTTACAGCAGACAAAGAATATATGCTTCGTCAAACTGTTGGTGTGAAGGAAAGGGATCAGTAATAAATGGAAACCGATGCCTGAATTGTCACTAAAGTTAAGAGAAGACTGTTTGAATGTGTTGCAATGGAACCATGTGTTGTTTTTAAACAACATCCATTCATATTCAAATCCTGATGTTGACAGTTGATGACAATCTGCACACAATTTATATATGTGTAGTGCAAACAAAAGGGTGGGGGGGAACATGGCGGGAACATCTGGTAAGTTTGTTAGCTGGTATGTTGGTATGTGTTCATGACGCTTTGTCATTATTTGGTGTTGTAGTGGAGATTGATAAAGTTCAAGTCACCAGCGATGCATCCTGATCTTATTCACCGATCATGTACACACTGATTTTGGGTTTGCAATGGCTGTTAGCTATCAATCTGTGGAATCATGTGTTAGTCAACATGAGTGCAGGAGAAAATACCACAAACTGACATACAGAACTCTTGGTATTTATACATGCAACACCATTACAGTTTCTTTCATATACAGTATATGTTGTGTAAGTGATGCACATTGAGTGAGATTAGGATCATTGGGGTCGATCAGGTGTCAGCTGCACAGCTGTACAATGATCTTATCTTAAAGAAGGCTGGTCAGATCCTCAATGATCCTCTCCATCTGAAATTCTGAATGAGTAGTGGATCAAACGGAAGAATCCTGCAGCAGAAAATGCGAACAACAAGTTAATTAGATTAATTAGATTATTAAAGATTATTAACAGATTTTATCATTTCCTAGATTTTATGTATAAGATTATTTACGTTGTATACTGCATATCATATACAATGTATATTTTGCACTGCCAGCATTCCATAGGAGAATTTATTGACACATCTGCAGTGGGTGTGTAGGTGCATGGGGTGTGTGTGTGTGTGTGTGTGTGTGTGTGTGTGTGTGTGTGTGTGTGTATAGTGTGCCCATGTGTGTTAAACAGGATGTGTATGACCAGATTTCCCCTTGTGGAACAATAAAGTTCACCCCAACCTTGACTCCTAATGTGCAGTGTATACGAGAATCAATCAAATAATAAAAAAGCACACACTAACTAGGAAATAACATATCAAGGAAAGCTATTTGAAGTTTGTCAGTTTGCCACATCCCTCTGTCATGAAAGATTATAAATTACTTTTTAAAATATTTACATATTAAACATTTAAAATTCACTCAATCCTTCCTGTTGACTGATGCCTTAATGACGATTTATTTTATCCAACCCAAAAAGAAAAAAGGAATATTTTCACCACAAAAATCAAAGATGTGTTGCTATGGAAACTGTGAATATCAGTGTGTGACTGAAAGTCTGTCTTGCAGGCATGATGGCTCAAACATCATTCTGGAGCCACATCTTATCACACTCCTCGCTTGTTAAAAGTTTGTGCTGCTTTTGTGCCTGATCTCCATTCTTACTCTCACTTCCGATCAATGTGCTTGACATTTCTTTTCAGCCTGGGTGGAACTTTTCATAGACATGTACACTTTTTAAAAGTCTGGGGAAAATGTGTCAATTAACACCTTCTCTGGGTTGGTGCTCATAGCTTGTATTTATAAATCATGCTGTTGCTTTGTTATCTCATCTTATCTTAGCCGTCTTATTTTTCTTTTGTTGACTGATGAACTGTAAATTGCTGCAGGTAAGCTAAATTGATGTATTGTATGCTGGAGAGTTTAGCTTACTAATGTAATGCAGACTAACTTTAAAGCAGATAAACTGCTAGTTGCTGTACATGCTTTCATTAAGGTGCAACTATTAGGCATCTAACATAAGAGAAGTAATGTTAATACTTCATAGATAACGGTATCTCATCTTTATACAGTGTAGGATGACCTTGAGTTAATAAGCTCTGGTATTATCACATATCATTTTGGTGACATATACAGCTCTTGGAAGTGTTCTGCTCACTGCAAACCCCAGCAAGGGAACCTTGACTGCCAAAGCCTTAAGATTTGTGACAGCGAATCAAGCTAGCTGTACCATGAGGTTCAGGGTGAAAAATGACATGGAGGTCTTACATCTTCTGTGCCCATGCACTCCCAGAATGTTATCTATCAGCAAATAATCCAGCCTTTTCTGTAACAGCATACATTCCTCTGTATTGGCTATATGCTCACATAAATCATTCAATTTTCATTTGGCTTTTTAATCTGTTTAGCGGATCCTTACCCCTTTGAGAACACAAAGTCTGACCCCAAGACACAAGAAAGCCACGGCATTTCATCATTATTAACCTCAATTTACCCCAGAGGAGATCACATCTCTTCAGAGCTATTGTGTTTCCAGCTAACTCCTGCTTGAAACACAATCTTTGCAATGATGAGCTGTGAAATTTGCTACCTGTGAATCCTGGGTCATGCAAAATTAATAGGAGAGTTGAATATTGACCTAGGTAGCATCTGACTGGAACATGAAGAAATCATACTGTATGTAAAGATGTATTTATACAAGTGCAATTCAATAGCTACAGCTCCATCTCCCACTCTGTGTCTGTCATCCCACTTTTTTTTAATGACAGTTTTCATGACAGTATCATTTCCAATGTTGCTCTGAATTTGAAGGGAGAAAAAAAGCTTGTTTTTCTATCACAAAAATAGCAATTCATGAATAAGACAAAAACTTTTTGTTGAATCCGCAATGCATTTTTGCTCTGCAGTTTTGAAATAACTAAACAAAAATGTTCATGAGTTCTGAAAACAGACAAAATGGCTTTGCTCTGTCTGCTTTTGAATCTAAGCCACTTTGTTAGTTTGATTTTCAGAGACACAAGGTCAGAATCACTGCCAGAGATTTCTGTCTCCTCTATTTATGCGTTTGTATTTTTGTCAGGTCTTTGAGAGTGGATGACTAACGACACAGAGGGATCGACAAGCCGCAGCCTCAAGCTGTGGGAAAGATATGATTTATCCCTGTGATTAACCTGTGCCATTTCCCTCTACACTTAATTCAAATTCATGACTAAATCAGTCTCTTTTCCTGCACCATTTTTTCATCAGTGTGCTTTTGCATTCCATGACAAAGATTTGCTGTTTGTACAAAGGAGCCATTTAAATGACACTCGCTAGTGTGAGAAAAGAATGAATCTCATGTGACAATGTATTCGATTAAAAGCAGCAGCAGAGGTGTGAGCTCGAGAAATGGCTGAAACTTATGCACACAGACGAGTCCGCTCTAGTCACTGCTGGCAACACATGAGCCCTACACCACACAAACATTGAATTAGCTCAAACAAAAATCTACAGTTTTGTTTAAATTGCATTTCATGTCTGTATAGCTATGATTCTCAGCAAAAGTAGAGAGACAAGCAGTGCTGTTTTGACAGGTAGACAGCAGGTCAAGTAATGTATCGCTGGGAGGTGTAGCAATACTTCCAACTGTCTGTCACTCCCACCACTGTTTTCCACACTATATTTTCCCTAACTCTAAGTGATAAACTAAACTGTCTGTACAGCACTGAAAGGCAATTTTATTTGTATAGCACCTTTCAAACACAGAGGCAATTCAAAGTGATGAGAAGAAATTCATTGGAACAAACATTTGAAAAAAAACCCAATTAAAATAAAGTACAAAAGGAATAAAAAGAATAGACCCGACATGCACTAACAGTGCAGTAATAAGCTGTAAATAGAAGCGCAGTGGGGAAATTGATTAGTCAAAGGCACTGTAGTATCAAAAAATATAGAATGTGGTTTTGTGTTTCTACACTGTAAAATCAGGATAATAATCATATTGAATATTGAGAAGAGACCAATGATGGAGGAAGTATTCAGATCCTTTCCTTAAATAAAAGTACCACTCTGTCAAAATAATACAGTACAATACCTGCACGAACGATTATTTTTGAGGCGGATTAAGCTGCGAGATTTTTTCATGAATAATGTAATAATTATTTGTTTGCTTCATCAAACCAAACAGAATAGTGAGAAATACCCATCACAGTTAGCCACAGCCCAAAATAACATGTTCTCATTGCATGTTGTCCTAAACCAATAGTTGTAATTATAATTATTTAGGCAACCCTCATATTTTACAAGCTGGAACTGTGAAACGCATTTTTTGCATGAAATATGAGTTCAGTGATTATCGAAATAGTTAATAGAATCTAATTGTAAATACCGTTAGGAAGATTTGTGTGTTTTGAATCCTGCTTTAAGTAACTAGTTGCCACAGCTGTCAAATAATTATAGTGGAGTAAAAAGTAGTGTCATAATTATAGCGGAGTAAAAATTACAATACTCCCCTCTGAAAAGTAGTGGTCTAGGAAACCTTTTGTGTGTTTTGTGTTTTGGCTTGAAACAAAACTACTCAAGTAAAACACAAGTACCTCAAATTTCTATGTATGTTCAGTGCTTAAACTTAGTTACAATCCACCACTGAAAGACACAAAACATTAGTGGTTATAGTAGTGAGAGAGAGTCATAGTGTAGCCGTGCAGTTGAGGAATTATTACTGACATTAAAATGTACTAAAGAGCACATTTGATGAATATAAAACTGATAAGGAACACATTCAAGTCACACTAACAATACATTATTCAGTAATACACAGCACAATGGCAGACTGGTTGAGGTTGTAGCAGTTATTTGCTTTTTACCTGTGCCCGTCCCTGACTTTAGAGAATCTGACAGCGTGCAATGTGTTTTTACAATGTCCGGGCTTCAGACAGCACTTCCTTTTGGAGAAACAGGTTAAAAGGCTCATAAATCCAACTGTGAAACCAGTGGTGATATAAATAGTTGTTTTATGCTGTTGTAGGTCTAACAGCTCCATTTCTCATCCCCCTTCTCGGCAGCTGAGGCATGTTCTTAGTGACTGTAACAGCCAGAAAAATCCATTGCAAGCATGACCTGAAACCCAAAGCAGCCATTTGGTGCCTTGAAAAGGTCTGGGAGGAACTTTACTTGGTTTTTGACTTTATTATTTGAGTGTCACCTCTCTGTGTGGATTTATTTTTCACAGTTTTTCCTCTGCCTTTATTTTTTTACATTACCACATGATTCTCAGCTGTTTATATTTTTAAACTACAAGGAGATTTTTTTTAACTGATCCCTAATTACTTACAAGTCCCCTGAGTCCAATGAGTACAAGTGCACTGCACAGAAGTCACCTCGTGATTCTGACTTTCACAAGCGACCCAGTTGGAATGTGTTATTACATCCATGTATGGAATGAAAAACAGTGTGAAAAAATCAACCACAAAGGAAACATGCCCTTGACACAGTTATATTTATAAATGATGCTTTCTCTCACTGGAAACCAGAGTGTTTTTGCAGTTGGTGTATACATGCATTGTAAAGCATGCTTGGTGAAAAATAAAGTCTCAAAAAGAGGACTTGAATTCTTTTATTAGCAGCAGAGAAATTGGGTAATTGCTGTGCACCTTCTTTAACATGAGTGCCCAAGGACACAGCTGGACACCTGAGATGTCCTTTGAGTGAAAGTTCTCCGCATCAGAAGCTGCACAATGAAATGCATTGCACAGCAGGGGCTTTCTTCAAACCCATGTGCGCATTTCAAAATAGCAGACTATAACTTAAATGGATTACCATGCAGGCCACTGCCACCACAACAATGAGCATTTGTTCCAATGCGCTCGCATGTTGTCATAATGTAGGGAATGGAGAATAAAGTAAAACTACTACTGAGAGACAAAAACACAGCAAGCCAACAATTTCTATTTAAATTAGTTTTAAAGTCATTAATTAATTGTCAGTATTTGTTTTTGTGAGTAGATTTTTCAAAATACTAAATATTATTTCATTTCATATCATGCACAGACTTGGCACATTGCATACAGTATATTTGCTGTTAATTGTTAATCTTTGCTGTTGTATCTTTTAATAATATCAATTTATATGTTTATGTACACAACAACTCTGAAACCAATTGAGTCACTGTACAAACAGTACTGTACAAACTCTTGATAGAAAGGTTAATAGTTATCATATTCACTGTCACATAATAAAAAAAATACAATCTATTCAGTTTAGATAGCTTTAAAAAATTTTCAGATGATTGCCTTGTTTACAAGGTGTTACATGGGCTAGAACCTCCGCTACTTAACCAATTCATAAAGCAGAAAGACAGCAGTGGTAGGGTAACAAGGGCAGTTAGTAGAGGGGACTGTATTGTACAATTTAGACGTTTTAAGTTTGGACGGCATTCTCAGTTAGAGCTACCCACTACTGGAATAGTTTACCTGTTGAATAGACAGAATGTAACAGTTATTTAACCTTTAAACATAAACTTAATACATGGCTTCAGGCACAACAGACATGTAGCCACTAGCATTTACTGTACTTCTGTCACTTTTGTAATGTATTGTCTTGTATTTCATTAGGCACTATACTGATGATACTTGGAACTACATTGTTGTTGTTTCTTTTTTTACACATACTTTTATCACTTTTGTAATGTAGTTTTGCATGATAATTTTAATGTATTTTTCTTTCAGTATTTGTTGAACCACTGTACTGATGTATTGATGATGTTAGACATTAGTTAGTTTTCACCTGCTCAGGAACTGCAGATAAAAATTAGCTATTTGGCTAACTGCGGCGCATTTACATTGAAGTTTTACTGCGGTGTTGATTAATGTGCATTGTCCCTGTTAAATAAATAAAATAAAAACAAATAAATAAATAAAATAAAAAATAAAACAATATTTTCTTCCGTTGCAACACGTCTGCACAACACAAACCCAGAATAATGCACATGTAAATATCTGCGACATTGTTCTTTCTCTGCAAATAGTTGTACTATTCTTTTTATTGTCTATTCCACATTTCTATATTTTTACTATCATTTATGTCAGTTGTATGTTTGTCTACGTGTAGCACCTTATTTTAAAAGCAAATTCCTCATATGTGTAAAACACTACTTGGCAATAAAGCTCCCTCTGATTCTTCTGATTAGCAAACAGTACATTATTTTTTACTCTGTTTTGTGCCCCACACATAGTGGGCAATAAATTGTAATAAATTATAAAAGGTTTCTAAGATCAACCCCTAAGAAATTACTGTTAAGCTCTTTGGGGTTCTGAGGTTTGAAAGGTGTTTTTGACAGGCAGGCTACGTTTGCTGAGGAGGCTAATTGACTTGCAGCAACTAATTAATTCAAAGGTTGCAAGACTGTGATAACAGTGTAATGAGAGAAGGGAATGTCAACACGTTGATATTAGCCCTGCTAACTATAAATGAGATAATGTTTGACAGCTTTTCTTTGGGGAATTGTGGTTCCAGATGTAAAAGCAGATGGTGACGACACAATGTGGAGATAACAGAGCCGTACAACAGGTTACAGCATCATGGTAGAACAGACCCCCAAGATTTAGGTTTATGGTACAGCAGCAAAAAAATACGTCAGAAGCAAGTTTTAATAGGAACAAACATAATTAACTATTAGAGACAAAAACCTGCAGTTGAAAATCGACTGGCATGTGCCTTGATGCACTGGCCCATAGTGTGTGGTTACTGGCCCAGACAGAGGTGGGGCAGGGCCGTTTTAATATGACTGACTATGTCAATCAATCACACACTCCACATCAGAACATAATGAAACGGATAAAACACAGACCTAACCCCCCAGCCCGGTTATTTGTGGTTCAAAAATCAAGGATAAAGAAACATGTCAGAAAACGCAAAGTTGGCGTTGAAAAGTTGAGGGAGAAAAAAAGTCGCTCGAGGCAGGAGCAGCAAAGTGCCTCAAAATGACAGGCTTTTCTTTTGGTGCTGGTGCTGCTGCTACTGTTATAACAGTTGCAAATGTGGTAGTGTCAGTTACACAAGTATCAATGAGACATTAATATGATGGCTCACTGTTTTTTGTTTGATTAGCTTAGAGACTAACCCCAAGTCAGATCTGTTATTGAGTTATTGAAACAAAAACTACTAAAATGATGAAATGATGGCTCTGTAATTCTCAACCTGCCACTGTCAGTTGAAATTATTACTACTTATCGATCGCTGCCTACCTTAACTAATGATAACATTGGCCCCTGACTAATACAACTAGGACTGGTATAATAATTAAGGTATATTAATATCCTAACATTATGTACTAATATTAAATACTACTATTATAACATTTTACTGATAGTGTTATGTTTTGGAATGCAAACATAACATCCCAATCGTAATGCTAATTACTCACCTAGGCTAAGGATGATCCTACTGTTGACAGAGATAGCAGAGGATTGAAAGCAGAGGCCTTAGACCGCTTTTTCCATTTAACTTTCTGATTGTACTCAAGGGGTCAGCTGAGGTGATTGCTTACTTGAGGAGAGCTAGACAGGCGTTTCTACTTTTGAAAATGTATTTTAATGGCTCATTTTGTGATGGACTGTAACTGTATACAATTCTCAAGAAAGCAGGGCCATTTTCTTTGCCCCAGTCCACCCGGATCACTACTACAAGTGTGAAGTGCAGCAATAAAAGCAAACAGCTATGGCACTTAAAATTGTTTGATTAAATAAAGGCGTGTTTGAGTCTCCAACTGGCTCTGATTAGAAAGCTCTTGTTTACCTCCATAACAATGATCTAAAGAGAAAGTTACCAATATTTAAAATTGTATTCTTCCTTCAACAGCATAGTAAACAAACTAAATTCAGTGACAAAACCAGAATTCTGCCATGTGAAGTCAGTTTACTGTCACCCTGACTTGACATGTAGTAGGTGGATGTGGCTCTGACTTTAGTAGAAATAACACCTCTCTGCATGGACTACACCTACCCATTGTAATCCAAACTGTCAAAAGCCCTGCTGGCTTGTTCTCAGTGTCGAGGCAGGCATTTATACCTGAAAGGCAGCAAGCCTTTTAATAATCCCTTCCACTGAAACCTGGCAATTTCCAGCACTGTCTTGTATGAGAAGGTTAAGAAGATTAAGGAGATCCACCAAGTTGGACAATGACAAAACTAAATGGTCAGAAATTGTGACACTCTATTTGATACACATTGATACTGCCTTCATTACGGTCATGCGCTCAAGATATCACCAGACATTTTGCCACACGTTTGAAAGTGATGAATATCTACAAACTGCTTTTTACATTAATGTCAGAGTCAGACAGGAGAGTTTTTACTTAAACTTTACCAAACTTATTAGCATCACTTGACATCTGTGTTAAGCTATTTAAATACCATTTGACCAAAAATGTAATTATAGACCTCTACCGCATATAAAAATGTAGAAGAAATGAGGCAAGTGGTTAATATCTAACATGGACCACTGCCTTTGGAGTCTAAAAACAACATCAACAATCACAACAACAACAACATCAACAAACTGTTAAACTAAATTGGCCTTTCTTCTCAGTGAAAACAGGAATCAATCTGTTTTAATGGGGTCAGTTTAGTTGGGGTCCATTTGGTTGACCATGTCAGTGAGGCTGATCTAATTGGCATGTCAATGTCTGTTACCAAGAAAACTATTTGTCTTACTTTACGCTGAGACGAATCCTCAAGGGCATAAAACGGTGGCTTTTTTTAAATTAAACAAATCCACCCCCCCCCCTACACACACACACACACACAAATTTAACTATAGTGCTCCCCTTACCATAATGTTCCTTGAATGTGTCTTGGAAAACAAGTGATGCTGAAAAGCTTGAGAGGCATCTTAGTACAATCCTCCTGATCTTGAACATGTTTTCTAATTATGCCCTATCCCATTTGGCTAGCAGAATTATTGTGTGAGCAACAACATTGTGACATTTTAAAATCAAGGACACCAGACAATGAAAGCTTACAGTTGGAGTCACACATGAGGGGGAGTGGGATACTCCTCACATATGACTCAAACTTGCAAGATGAGATGATGCTATGTTCAACCCAGTAATAAAACTCATTGCCTCATATGTTTTTTTGCTTGTCCAAATGTCACAGCAGCTGGGGGATTCATTTTTTTTTGGTTGTCAAAAAGTGCTGAGGTGAAAGTGGCATGCCACATGAGTGTAAGGTCACTGACATCAGTTTAACCCAAGCGTATGTCTGCAAAATGTCAAGTTTCTTGCGAATTCGAAGAATAAACCCAATGAATTGTGATAAAATGAATGAATGAATGAGATTTTCACAGTGGTTAGATTCTTTTCCAAATTGCCATAGTTTGCTAATGTGAAAACAAACTACAATGATTTTATTCTGCTTATTTGTTAAAATCTCCTATAGGAAAACTGTCTATGTTTAGGAGATCTGCGGACAAAAAAAATAAAAAAATGATCACGCCATCTTGAATCGGTGTCAGAAAATAACACTGCCTCCTCTTCAGTGGCTGCATAAATAGCTGCTGCGATTGCTGATTGATAATTATCCTTATCTCCAAATGTCTCTTGTTACAAGGAAACAAATAAGGGGAGAGGGAAGCGGAGCTGGCAGGCAGAGGTCAATGGGAGGACTTCTACATTTCATCCGGCACACATTGAGAGATGGAGGTGCCACAGAGTGACAGTCTCCGACCCCTAGGTGAGATCTGAAAGGGATGATAAAGGCAACTGACGGAGAGAAAATTGGCAGATAATTACAAAGGCTAGAGGGGCACATTTTGTCTCCCCCTGTCCCTTTCTTTCTGTCATATAACACACACACACATACACATTCACCCCGCACACACAAAGCAACAACAGTGACAAGCCAGTGTGAACACTGTGCAACATCCACAGGTAGACTCTGAAATTACCCATACCTCCTGTTCCATCATTATACCTGCTTGTTAGTGTGTGCTTTAGCTTGTTTTCAGGAGACACTGGTAACATATTTTATTTCATGAACTTTCAGAGTGAATAGCCTCCATTAAAAGCATATGTATGTGTGCTGGAGATGCTGGCAAACTGGCTTTCTTTACTGTCCTCTGTACTCTGCTGGTGAGAATTACATAAAAGATAACAGAACATTGAAATTCATGTTTGTGAAGTTGTTTCACCTCATTTCTTTTTTGGAAAATGTCATGTACTGATCAGGTAACATGAACAGTCAGATTTGTTATTTACTGAAGTAATGGAGTTTGACGACTGCGGCATTGTCAAACAGACAGGTGCAACCCGACAAAGCTCTCAGCATTAGACAGCATCTCCAAGTCAGGAATCCCTAGGAATTAAGTCCGTATTGGATAATTCCACACCTTGAGCTTTACAGCCAATGCTGACATGAAGTGCCAACGCAGAAAGCAAGGATGTGGAGGTCGGGGTTGATGCATGAGTGTGTAACTCGCCTGACTTGTCACGCAAGAGACTGGAGCTCACCTCTTGTCACAGTCCAATTATTCATGTTTAGATTTTGATAATCATAATTATTCCAAAAACCTCAACCAAGTGTACCTTAAAAGAGTATTCAAAAGAGTACTCCACCACCCACTGGAAAAATTAAGAGGCCTCTTTGAGTAAATGAATGGATGCATATAGTCAACAATATCATATTAATACATTTTAAAACCACTATAAGTGAGCATATTTCCTAGAGGTGATCATGCCAAATCTGCTCAGGGACTTCTGTCAGTTCCTCTGACTTTCTACCACTTTATTTACTACACAACCTCATTTATATTTTTTCCTAATGCAGTGTTTGTGGCTTTTCCCCTCTCTTTCTCCCATGAGCCAGCCCTGTTGCCCATTAATCATGTCACGCGTCTCTCACTGGACAAACCCCAGGGAACGCTAAGGGGATGAGCGGACTAAACTGCACTTGAACTGGAAAAAAAAGGCACCAGAGCAGCTGAACCAAATCATGTCTTAAGAAAATATCTTGTGAGTGTGTGCGCGTGAGCGAGAGAGAGAGAGAGAGAGAGAGAGAGAGAGAGAGAGAGAGAGATTAAAGTGCTGTGCTGTTCTGATGGCTCACTGGCAATACTGTCTGAAAGGATATGCTTGCCTTTTAGTAATGTTATTCCTTCTGAAGTGTATTCTTAATCCCAAACATTGTTTTTTTTCTTCACTTTCTTTCTTTGCTGATTCAATTTGACAGAGGCAAGGTGGGCGCAGATATATCACGTTTTGTTTCAGAAGTGACGGCTTGCTACATGTAGTCTTCACCCAAAAAGTGAGACAAAATCGCAGAAGACATTGTTCTATTTAAACTGAATTACATGTTGCTGAATGAATTGGAGGCATTTGATCTGTGGGTGCCTGAGCTGTAAATCTTAAATGACTCAAGAGCTGAGTCCTCTCACTCGACTGCTGGGAGGTAGATTTATTGGTTTCCACACATAAGGTTATTGTCTCTTTGTGCTGTTGTTTCATGGACAGAAGCAAAACTGAGGAATTCCCTGTTCTATACTTGATCTGTTTATGATGTAAGTGTCATTTGGAGACTCACAATTTACACATGGAACAGGAATAGTTTAACATTTTGTCAAATGCAACTTGGTGAAATGCAATTCTCAAAACTTATCTTTTTATATATTTTTTAAAATCAATGCTTGCATGCTGTCTGATTCTTATCTGTTTTTATTATTATTATTATTATTATTATTATTATTATTATTATTATTATTATTATTGTTGTTGTTGTTGTTGTTGTTGTTGTTGTTGTTGTTGGGGATTTTTATTGCATTTTACTTTTCTATTCTTTTGTTTGATTTTATTTGCCTCATTGCAGTCCTGAAATGTTCTAATCATAGCTCAAACCTGTAAAGCACTTTCTACCTTTGTTTTGACAAGTGATGTCAAGTCTTTTATTAACTTTATTATAAATATAAGACTACAATCAACAGTTACTTATCTGGAAAACACAACTGGAAACATAACCCCCTCTTAAAACCAAAAATTGTTGTGCATTTTTTTCATATATACATATATTAAACAAGATTTAATGTGTTAATTAGTGAACTTTATAGGTGCTAGTGTGTGGATTTTGCTACCTTCAGACAGAGCCAGACAAGCTGTCCTTTGCTTTTCCACTCTTTATACTAGGCTAAGCAAGGGCTGCGAGAGTGGAATCAATCTTCTCATCTATCTTTCACTAAGAAAGAGAATTAGCTTGTTTCCCAAAACTTTTCCTTTACACAGAGCTTAATATCCCATTTAAAGAGTCACTGACTCTGTGGTTCAATGACTTTATGTCTAAGTTAAGCAATTACATTACAGTTCAGATGCACATCAGTATGTACATCAGTAAGTGAAAGCATGAACATACATAATTGTGACAACTGTTTCTGACTGTCTTCCGTTCAGTGGAAGTTCTGTTGCTGGTTCAAGCTGTGTGACATTCAGTTAAGTAAAAAACTAGGCCTAAAGCATCACATCATGATCCTTTGAGTGGCTTTATCAGTCTTTTAATAAGCTTTAAAAAGGAACTGAGGGGAGCTCCCTTGCTAAAAGTTACTGATTCAGTAAGTGACACTGGTTATTAGGAATAATATGTTCAATTTAAAGATTCATTCATACATGTAAACACCTCTTGTTAATGATAATGCGAAGTAGGCCTATTTCTCAAAAGCAGTGGTGTAATCCACTCTGCATTATGTCAGCATGCTGAAGAAGAAAATTATCTCTTGGAATCTTGATAAGCAGCTTAAGTTTGATTGCTCAATTTCACCGCCAATAAATAGTTTTCAGGTTTTAGAAACTGACACATCATTCTCCCAGTGATTCTGGGATTGATGGTATGAGAAGCAAAAAAACTGATCCATACTTCAGCACAGTAAGACAATGATTTGACACTGATCCATCGCCAGATCAATAGCCTTGTTGACAGAGAATCCAGGTGAGCCAGCGATGCTGTAGTGATGTGGGGATTGCGCCATTATGCTAAACCCAAGTCTAGGGATGGCAGACCTAATTGTCTAAACAACACACACCGCATTCCTCATTTGATGCGGTATCGACATTTAACATATTGGATTCCATGCTGGACCAATCAGGATGAGATTGCAGCATTGGGGGCAATTCTGAGACGGGACCAGGAGTCAGGATAATTAACATTTATTGATACATGACTGCTGTAAGCCTGTTTGCCCAGTGAATTAAACCAGCTCATTACAGGCTTAATGTTGGGTAGGGGCAATAAATAATAGATGCCAGTCCACTCACTGCACTTTAGCATGCATCAGGAGACCTCTCCACCACTGCACCCCCAAACCACCATTCCTGACATTAATTTTCGCCTACACAAAAAGACATGCTCCCTCAAAGCTTGGTGGACATTAAAGCTGGGTGGAATATGCCGCCTAAGAAAAACCCAATCCTACCCGATGAGGTGGAGGAGATCAAGAAATCTCTGGACTTCTTGTCGGTGGAGATTTCAACCATAGCAGAGCAACAGAAGAAAATCATGGACCCGACGGGGGAAATACAAATACTAAAGAGGCAAAGCTCTTTAGTAGAAGGACCGAAAGATCGCTATTCTGGAGACTCGAGTTGCTGACCTCGAGCAATACTCCAGAATTAACGATGTGGTTATCAGCAGCCTGAGAACAAAACACCGGAACTATGCCAGGGTGGCTGCAGATGCTGGGCACAAAGTTGCCGGAATGAGTGAAGCTTCTGAGGAGGAGAAGGAATCGCTGGAACAACAGGTGATTTGCTTTTTGGACAGCAAAGGCATTTGTGTAGACAGCGGGGACATTGAAGTTTGTCATACTCTGCCAAGCAAAAATAAAAAGGCCACTCCATTGGTAATAATCAGGTTCATGAACAGAAAGAAAAACACAGCACTCCTCAGCCAGGGAAGGAAATTAAAAGGCACCGAAGTTTACATCAATGAACACCTCACTAAGAAAAATGCTGATATCGCCAGGAAAGCACGCATACTCAGAAAACAGAACAAGATCCAGGCAACATGGGTAAGAAATTGTAAAACATTTACCAAACTACATGGGCCGACACCTGAGACAGCGAAAGTGCTTCTCATCCGAGACATCACCAGGCTGGATAAGTTAGAAGAAGGAATGAATTGAGAGCAACAAAGGTCTACATAAGGTAATTGAATACAAACTGAACTGAACTTATCAAACACAATGACCAGGACAAACTCGGACAGTAACTCATCTGAAAAATATGAACAATTGAACTTGGAAACTTTTAAATACACTGAATATAAACCACAAGATATTTATATTGACCCAGATAATAACTTTTACATTGGTACTCACATCCAGTGTGAATACAGTTGAGCAGTTCAAAAAAAATATAAAAATGGATGACTCAATATCAATTATACATTTTAACAGCAGGAGCCTTATTGCAAACCTTTCAAAAATCAAGCAGTGCCTAAAACAAGTGGAAAATAAATTCACAGCAATAGCAATAACAGAAACTTGGCTCATGGAAGAACATCAAGATTTGGTTGAGATGGAGGGCTATCAACTGTTAAATAGGAAACAATCAAAAGGTGGGGGGGTAGCATTATATATTGACCAAAGATATCAATGTCCATCCATCGTCAACCGCTTATCCCAGCTGGCATAGGGCGAAAGGCGGGGTACACCCTGGACAGTTCGCCAGTCCATCACAGGGCCACACATAGACAGACAACCACTCACACTCACATCCACACCTAAGGACAATTTAGAGACACCAATTAACCTAGCATGCATGTCTTTGGATGGTGGAAGGAAGCCAGCACACCCGGAGAGAACCCACACAAACCACTGCACCACCGTGCCGCCCAGATATCAATGTAAAATAGTTAATAAAATGTCCTTTGTTCTAGATACAATAATGGAATGCATTACAGTACAGATTGAAAGGGAAAAATCTAAAAATATTCAAATTAGTTGCTTTTATAGGAAACCGGGATCAAATATTGACATGTTTAAGGGAAAAATAGTAGTAATGTTTAGTAATAGCAATAACAAAAAAATGGTTTTTATCTGCGGTCACTTCAATATTGACTTGCTCAACCCACAATAACACAACAAAACTACAGAGTTCATAAATTTGATGTACAGTATCGGTTTATATCCCTCAATCACTTGACCAACCAGAATAACAACAACTAGTGCTACATTAATTGATAATATATTACCAACGTCATTGACTATAACGTTGAAAGTGGACTGATAGTAAATGACATCAGTGACCATCTGCCAGTTTTTGCAAACATACATAGCTACACTAGGATGAGGAAAGACAACAAAATATACAAAATGACATGAAACAGTACCCAAGAAAATATCAATATATTAAAAGAGGACTTAATGAAACAAGACTGGGGTGAAGTGTATGTAGATAACGTGAATGAAGCCTATGATTCATTTTTGACGGTTGTAACATCACTTTATGAAAAAAATTGTCCAGTAGTAAAGAGAGAAGTAAAACTGAATCTGAGGAAAAACTGTGGATAACAAATGGAATAAGCAAGAATGTAAATATTAATGAATCTATGTTTGTTAAGGAAACTGATGAAAAAGAAATTATAGAGATTATGGAAACATTTAAGAGTAAAAAGTCAACTGACTGGAAAGGTATTGATATGTTTATGGTAAAAAGTATTATTGGTTGTGTTGTTAAACCTCTAACGCATATATGTAATCAATCTCTGAAAACTGGAATCTTTCCAGATAAAATGAAAATAGCAAAAGTGATACCAATGCATAAGGCTGCTGAAAAACATTTTCAAACTACAGACCTGTTTCATTGCTCTCTCAATTTTCAAAAATACTAGAAAAAATATTCTTTAAAAGGCTTGATAACTTAATCACTAAACACAATATACTGTGTGATCAGCAATATGGTTACAGGGCTAATAGGACAACTTCACATGCACTTATTCAATTTGTGGAAGAAATAACAACAGCAATAGAACAAAATAAATATGCAGTGGGGATATTCTTGGACCTTAAGAAGGCATTTGATACAGTGGACCATAATTTTTTGATTATGAAATTACAAAAATATAGAATTCGGGGGACAGCACTTTCTTGGTTAAAAAGCTACTTACATAATCGACAGTAATATGTCGAATTGCAAAACCATAATTCAAAGTTAAAGACAATTACCTGTGGGGTCCCCCAGGGGTCAGTGTTGGGACCACTGTTGTTTATCTTGTATATAAATAATGTATGGGAGGTATCAAAAACACTGATAACTATTTTATTTGCTGATGATACTAATTTAATTTGTTCTGAGGAAAATCTGGAACAACTCTTGGATACAGTGGAAAATGAATTAAAAAAGATGAAGAGTTGGTTTGATGAAAATAAATTAACACTGAACTTAAATAAAACTAAATTTATAATTTTTGGTAATTGTAACACAACTATAAACAAAAAAGCTTATGATAAATAATATTGAAATAGAAAGGGTAAAAGAACTAAAATTTCTGGGAGTAATAATCGATGAAAAATGATGTTGGAAGCCACACATACACTATATCAAGGCCAAAATATCCAAATCAATTGCCATATTGTATAAAATCAGCTACCTATTAAATCAACAAACACTATACACGCTGTATTGTTCCATGATACTTCTATACATTTCTTACTGCTTGGAAGTATGGGGAAACACTTACAAAACCAACCCTGAACCTATATTTATTGTTCAAAAGAGAGCCTTAAGAATAGTAAATAAAACCACTTATAGAGCACCAACTACTCCACTGTTTATTAAATTAAACGCACTAAAATTCAGAGATATTATTGAATTCAAAATTGCACAAATTATGTATAAAATAAATAATCAACAGTTATCAACCAGTATTCAAGGGTTGTTCCAAAGGAGGGAGAGCAAACATCACCTAAGAGGAACATTTGTATTTGAAAAGAAACTTATAAGAACTAATTTAATATATCACTGCATTTCAACCAAAGGAGTGAATGTACGGAACAGCTGCAGTGAAGAAATGAAATCATGTACAACAATGAGTAATTTTAAAAGACTATTTAAATTGAAGATATTAAATGGCTACAAAAAGGACTCGAGAGGTTAGTATTGTATACAGGTTCCTAGGTCTACATATTAAGTTTAGTGTGAAGGTGTTATTAATTGATTTGTTACAGATAGATGGAATGAGAAGAATCAATTTGTTTTGTATTCAGCTAAAGGTAAAAAATAAATAAATACATAAAGAGAAAGGGGGTAGGACTTGAAAAGTTTGTTATGAACTTCTTCCTACTCCTTTTTGAACATGGGAATTTCTAATTTGAACCACTTACAATCATTTTGGAAGATTGTGCTGAGAAGTACATGAACTTATGTAGCAGTTATTTTAATTTTAATTTTGTATGCATGTTTGTATATATATTGTTTTGTTTTTCTTGTTTGTTTGTTTTTGTTTTCTTTTTACATGTTCAAAATAAAAAGTATAAAGTAAAAGTAAAGAAACCAAATCTGACATCACCACTTCAGTCCATTAAAGTAGTCTCATTTGGGCTTGGTTGGAGGTTTTAATGATGGTTGTTTTGGATTAAGGCTAGGTTGAGTTTGGTACTAAATCAAAAATATGCACATGCATGACACATTTTCAATGAAGTAACAATGTAATAATTAGCAACTTAAGTAATGGTTCTGTTGCAGCTCGTAGGCATTTTCTTGCACCCCTGGGAGTGTTTGATGATAAAAATACAGATGTCAAGACAGAGACAAAAAGTTCTTTGTAAGTGTCAGCACAACAAAAGGGTGTTCACTTGCTCTATTTTGCCCTCCCTCTCTTCTGCCTTACCTCTGCTGGCAGAAATGAAACATGAGAAAAACCAATACATTTTAGTGGAGTGTTACAGCAAGTCATCCTGACAAACAGATTATGTTTTTTGTTGTGCTTCCCATCTTCTGTGCCTCCCCTGTCCTTTCCAATTGTTCTTTCTGAAAACATACCTTCCACACTTTTGCCCCCCCTCCTCCTGTAACCCCACATGAGATGCTGCCTTATCGAGCTTTGCTCAAAACACAGTACATTTTCATCTGCCTCCCTGCCTTGTAAAATCCAGTCAATTCAAAAGCTTGTGAACATTCAATGATGGGTGCAAGTTTGAAAGGAACTAGTCATGGTTGGATGAGTGTTTTTTATTTTTCCATTTCTGCATACCACTGCCAGATCCAGGCTCATCTTTTTCGCAATTGTCCAGACTTATTTCAGAAACATTTCTGGCATTTGCTGGCTCACCAGAAAAGATGTAAGTTTTGAAGCAAGTTTCTTGTTACTTTTTGATGTGATGCAGCACAAATATGGGAGACTGGGTATGGTTCAGCAACTATTAACTCGCTGAATTTTTTAGCTAGAGTTCTCAAACTTGTATACAAAGTACCCAAATTTGCTTACTACAAATTACACCAATTCATTCCTCTACAAGAATATCACAGACCTTATGACTTGATGTCAAATACATGGTGTTCCTTTGTTGTGTTTTACGACCTACCCAGGTAGTGGGTATGGAAATAAAATGGCTCACATGTGTATGTAGATTTGTCTACTTGAAGAAACTTACTTAACAGTATGTACACTACTACAATGTACCTATTTAAAGAAAATCTTTGTACATCTTTAGATCGAACAAAAAATGTGTGTGTGTATGTGTGTGCCACTGTATGTTTATTTTTGATCAGAGTCACAATCATTGCTTAACTACTTCTACATTTTATTATATGGCATCCCAGGACCTTTTCTTGTGAACTGGCACTTCTCACAAGCTGCCTGTACTCTTTTCTGCCTCCTCCACTGGTGGAGACAGAGTAGGGAGAAGATTGAGAGCCAAAACACACACCAACATGTGAACAGCATGGAAATGGGGAGTACTGGCACCACTTCAAGCACTCGTTATAGTTCTGACAAATGAATGCTGGTAACCCCGGAGTGCTGGCTTGGTGGGCCCAGAGACAGTGGTCAGTTATCTTACTTACTTTTTTAAGCATATGTATTTTAAAAATGCACAATAATGGGTAATATATAAAATTTAGACCAAATAATTATGTTTGGGGAGGAAATTAGCTTCCTGCTCATCCACTGATCTCTTCTGGGGCGCGAGAAATATCGCCCAGGCAGTACAGCAGCGCAGCCAATAGATACAACATGGACTCTTACAGGAGTAAATGACATGAAACATTTATCTGAGAAGATTAAGGAACATGAGTGTACAAGGGCACATATGGATAATTTGGTGAAGCTAGCCATGCTAGGCAGAGTTAACATCGCTACACAACTGGACGAAGGCCACAGGACTGGGGTGAGGAAACTCAATGAAGAGGTGGATAACAGGTACGTTTTATCAGAGATAAGAGAGTTACTGCATCTTTAACAGGTGGCACAATGATTTCAAGAATCCAGATCTCAATCATATTTCACATGCAAAACGTTTTTTTTTCAATCACCTTGGACAGTTTGATTTGAATGAAAGACATTTCCCAGATGCTGGAATCAAACAGGTGTGACACAAATTGAAGGTGTCCCCAGAGAATGAAAGACTGACTTTGTTGACTTGTGGAATATTTTGAGTGTTAGCACTACCAAAAGGAATTGTATTTTGCAACAGCAGAATGGGATATGAGCCAGCACCTTAATATCGTCATTGCCCACATAAATGGTCATTCAGTTGTCATTGAAGCAGATCAGGCAAACAATAGTCGCTCATGCTGTATGCTTTCATATTATCTAAACATCTGAGACAGGATTCTATCAATAAACACACTTTTTTTGTTTCCTTTACTCCAAAGTAACTAAGGAGGATGAAATTTTACTCATCAATCATGTCTTATGTCCACAGACAACAGTCAGTAGTTTGATTGTAGAAGAAGCACTCTCATTGTCCTCATTATGTCTCTTCTGACATCTGTGATGTTTTTGCTGGTTTGTTTGTTCTGGTTTGTTGGAAGACTCCTCCGGTGCCACCCATGAGGGTCTATCAATATCAAAACAACAACCTGACAGACATCACACGGCTATCTCCAACACTGCCAGGCTGTACTAAGAGTACACTGAAGTCTATGTGAAGCAGGGCCTTGTGAATCATATCATTGGAGAGGTCTCTGTAACATAGGCAGTTACATGGTGCTTGAGAGCATATAGATGTACAGATACAAACAACTGTATAGTATCAGAGAACTACCTTTGAGCTGGCCTTGTGCAGCCCCTGACAATGACAACCCTCTGCGTTTGCAGTATATCTTGTTGCCTTGCTGGACAATATGTTGGAGGAGCACCTTAAGACAGCCACCATTTTCAAAGACACCTCAAAGACTGTGCAAGACAAATAATCAGCTCTGAAGTGTTAAAATCATTGCAAAAATTAAAAATCTTAGTAAGATTAGTTATCTTAATTGAAGGCAAAATATACTTGTTTTTGTCTGACAAGACATTTCTTCTTACTAGGCGGTTTTTATGTCAGAGAATTCCACTTGCTTCAAGTTTTTTGGCCTTAACTAGCAAGTGAAATATTCTTGTTCTGTTGGCAGATAATTTTGCTTATTTTAAGTAATTTCCCCCCAAGTTTAATGCTTTTTTTCTTGTTTTTGAGAGCTCAGTTTTTGCAGTGATGTGGTTATTTCCAGTGAAGTACAAATTAGAGGTATTTGTACTTTACTTGAGTATTTTCTTTTCATGCCACTTTATAATATATGTTAATGTTCACTGTTTTTTGTGCAAGAAAAGTTTTAATATTGACATTAAATAATTTCTGACTGTTTCGCAGAGCACTATTATCTTGAAGTTTCAGTTAAATTGTATTGGGACGGTTATTGAAACTGACTGGATATGGCACAGCCCCACCTAAAATATTTTTCACCAGCCGCCACTGCCCAGAAACTGCATAGGGCACTCTGTAAAAAAATGAAATAATAAAGTCCTCAGAGGGGATGGTTGAAACACATTTTAAATAAGTGTTACAACCCAGAACAGGTAATCCCCACCCCATTCAGCCATTGTTTAGCTAGCTGTATTAGCATAGTGATTTGAAATTAGCAGGGGGAAAAACGCATCACATGCTGCAAATTTAATTTAATATAATATAACTAACACAATTTTATCTGCAAAATTATTGATACTAAACAAAATAAAGTCTTGGTCAAAAAATGTACTTACTTACTTCAAAATATTTTTTCTCTATATATATATATTCTGAATGTGCATGTTTTCAGCCTTGACAACCACCATATCTGATCAGGGAGGGAGTAGGTAAATGCTGAAATGATCTCATGAGTTCTATCTTATCTCTAATTGGTGGAATTGATATTGTTACAACCATTAGGTAAATAGGAAATAGGAAAAGTCAGATAATCCCACCAGAGTTTAACCAAACTTATTTGCATATAAATGCTACCCAAATTGTCTGTTGTACACACAGCCATCACAGTGTATAGGCTTTGTGGTTCAAATTCGCCTAAACTTGGCTGTAGTTGTGCACATGAACAGTTCCTATTACCAATGTGGTGGGTATGCTTACTTTGAGTTTACCTCCAAATACAGTGGTTTCAATAATCTGACTGCCTGTGTTCCTCGCCTCATCAGACAAATTTTCAATTAGCTATATAGCATATGTGATACTTAGGCTGCTTTCACACCTGGATCAATTTGCTTTGTTCCGGAACAGATACAGTACTTTGTTCTGAATCAATTTTAATACGTCACTTGTGTTCACACAGCACTGTTGTAAAGCGGTCCAAAGTGCACACCCTTCCAGGGCTTTCCTTACGCCATAATTCATGTGTGCAGGTTGCGCATTCCATTGTGGGACATCTCCGAGCCAAAGGGGAAACCCCCATTGTGTCGGCACAACATCTCCAGTCGATCCAGGTGTGAAAGCTCCCTTAGTTCTTTGATATTTCGGTGAGTACAATGTTGTCATGGGCAATAGAAACGATTGGTCAAACCTTCTGAAATAAAATCCAAGTTGGAATGATCCTTCAATAAACTAAACTGGAGCTGTCCTTTAATGGAAAGAAATTTTGCTAGAATACAAAAAAAATGTAGACCTCTGATTTGGCCGAGGCAGTCTGGTTAGCCTAACATTAGCTAATAGCTAGCAAACCTGTAGCTGGTACAGTTTTGGTTAGATAGACAAATAGCACAGGATGTTTTAAGCTGTGAGCCTAACCTTTCTGGACCTAAAGGCAGGACTGGGACAAAGGCTCTAACAGTTCAAACTGGGTTTATTCACAAGAGAGAGAGACAGAGATGAGGCTGAAGGGCAGGATCAGAGATTCATGATAGAGCAGAGCAGGCAGGTTGATTCGGGCTCTATTCCAAAAAGCAGGTTTAACAAACTCTAATCTAACATTGAACTCTGAGTTGATGAACCCTGAGATAGGAAAGTTCAAGAAGATCAAGAACAGCTGATCGAATCAGTTCAATCCCTGAGTATGTTCACTCACAGAGTTAATGTCATTGGTGGTATATGAAAAACAGCATCATGAATGGGGCTCTGATACTATGACTCACCGTGGCAACAGGTAGGCCTGAATACAAGGCAGAGGCTCCATTTTAATCCAGGGGAGGTAGAAATATGAATTAATGTATAAGCGGAATGTGCACATCTATATTTAAGAAAAAAGCCCAGTTCTGTTAACATGTTAACAAAATAAAGTTTTGAGTGTTCCCCATTAATTCATTATTTACCTTTACCAGACTGACGTTTCTTCACTTACATTTACTTAATGGAATCTGACTTTGCATTAGGCTGTAGCCTACATTCCATTTTACATTTTTTAATCTGACTGTAGGCTAGTTTTATAGTGGTAGGACATGCAGTACTTTTATTTGGATGCTGAGGTGACTTGATGATGTGTAATATGTTAATGTGAGGGCAAAAATTGCTGTGCATACTAACTTTAGATAGTTCTGACTAACAAACTAATATTCAACCAGGATTTTGATTCTGACTTACAGTAAACCTCTGCTAACTAATGCACACTTCAATGCTTTTATATAGACAAAATCCATCAACACATAGCTTACGTACGTAGCTTAATTTCAGTTCAAATAAGTCTAAAAGAAGTCAGCACTGCCTATTGGTTTCACACAGGAAATGAACACTCCTGGGTGAAAGTCTGGTGTTTGTTACCATAGTAACTGACCCAGAGTTTAGTTACCTCTCTTTCTGGAAAATATTTTGCTAACAAGATAATTATCTCAGATTTAGTAGATAGGTTTTCATGAAAAAAAAAATCCTACTGTGTTTTTCTGAATTATGGTTTTTCGTAATTGCTTTAACACTATAACCAGGCTTTTGAACTAAAATTTTCAAAAAGCGCACCCATTTCCCTAATCTCTACACACAAATCCCTTCATTTCTCATTGCCTACACCATGTGGTCACTGAGAAAACACTCAATTCAATATTGTTCACTCAAATTAGCACAGCTTGAGCTCAATTAGCACACAACTACCCAGGTGGAAACACAAACAGTCAAAACTGATAACACACCAATCAGAACCTTCAGTAGATAAAAGGGCCGGAGTCAATTCATTCAGTTTTGGAACAATGGAACCAGAGAAATATGAAGGAAGAGGTAAAGGACGCCAGAGAGGAGAAGGAGGAGAAGGAGTAAGAAGAGGAGTAACAGGTGAAGGAAGAGGAACAGTTGGAGTTGGTAGAGGAGATGGGACAGGAGGAAGATGAGGAGAAGGAGGAAGTGGAGCAGTATTAGGGTGGAGTGTTATGAGTTAAGGCTTTTGGTATTGTTTTGGTTCCATGTCTCTTGTGTTATACTGCCTTGTTTATTCTTGTAATGATTTTGTGTTGGTTCTCATTCTGTTTTCTTGTCTTACTTCTTAGTCCTGCATTTTAGTTCTGTGTCTTAGTTCCTAGTCCTGTGCCTTAGTTCATGTCTTAGTGTTTACTCCTGGCCTGTGTACTTCTGTGTTGTTATTTTGCTCTGTGTTCTGTTTGATCCCAGTTCAGTCTGTTTTCCCTGATGGTTGTAGTGTGTTTGTATAATGTGTGATCTGTCTGCTTGTGTTCTGGATTACTTTATTTGTATTATTCTGATCTGTTCCGTCTTATTTTGATATGGCCTGCGCTTAGTGTTCAGTAATCTGTGCCTGCCTGTGTCTGTTTCCCTTGTTAGTGTCTCTGGCTGAGGGATGAAATTTTATATATATATATATATATATATATATATATATATATATATATATATATATATATATATATATATATATATATATATATATATATATATATATATATATATATATATATATATATATATATATACATACACTCAGGAGGAGGTGGAAAAGGAGAATCAAGGCAGGACGCTGGGGCATAATAATTTGTTGTTTCGTATGTTGTACTGTATAGTTCACTAAGGAATTAAAAAGTGTGCAATTGTTTACATTTGTTATTTCTTTTGTGTTCATCATGTAAAAAAGTTTTTGAGGCCACACGCAACATTACTAATAACCAGTTTTTGCACTATTATGAATTTCTCACCAGTGTGCAAGACTGTGTGTGTGTGTGTGTTTTTAAGGGCTTTTATGTCATGTCTGAGGGCAAATTTTGTTTTTTCAGCAAGATTGAATGGTTTTGAGCGGAGAGCTTTATTTTGACTTGAAAATTGGGTGAGAAGTTGTTGATTAAAGTTTCGAAAAAAGAGGCATAATTACAAGAAATGTGTTTAAGCAATCGAGAAAAATGGTAAGAATACCATCTACATTACTTAAAGACAGGAGGATCTTCTAGTGTCTCAAACCCAAACCAAATAAAACTGGATTAAACTTACATGTGTTACATGCTTACTTCCATAATATCAAACTAAATCAGAGCTTCTCTTGAGATTTTGAGGTATTTCGTTACTTTTAGAAAAACAGAGCAAAATCTTTTTTTCCCCATGAAAACTTATCTTGTAATTCGGATACAGTCTCATTAATTCAGAAAATCTAAGCAGAAAAAGCTGTTTCAGAGAGCATGTGTAACACACTTTGAGCCTAACCCTGAACTCTGAGTTGATTAAGACCAGATGGGAAACTCAGAATTTTCATTAAATCCACTTTCTAAAACAAGGCCCTGTATAGACGATATTTGTGTTTTTACAGTTTCAGTTATCACAGAATGCAAAAAAGACATGCTAAAATATTAATAACAACTTGATTTGAATTGAGTTTGTTTGCACTATGATAATGCAGCATTAACAGTCCTATATCTTCCAGTTCATGTTATCAAGTCAGTGTGTGATATTTTCATATTTTGCATCCAGTGTAACAATGCACATATGTGCAGTAAACACTCTTTCATCTTTGCTGTGGTTTCAATGTGTGGAAAGTAACAGATTGTGGCTTTGTACTGTACGTAGGTCTTGATAATAATAGTCACCAAATCACCATTGCAGTTGTGTCTGTTTGATGGAAACTTGGTATAGGCTGTAACATTATTAGGGCTAGGGTGAGAACAATTGTGGCCCTGTAAATGGATCTGCTATCTGAAGTATCAGTTATAAGGAGCATTACAGAACTGGGTGGCTGTTCAGGGGTTTCGACTTTGACAGTTCTTGATTCTGACAGGCCAAGATGACTTTTGGACTTGTGGTGAAGTGGTAAAACCACTGTGTTTGGAGAAATTTAGCTATTCCAAGCTCTGTTGGAACTATCACTACAGACTGCAGTGTTGCCTATGGGTGCCATAAGCTTCCTTACATTTTCCAGTGCTTCTTTTTTTTCTGACCTGCAAACGGATGTTTTCACTTTCATTTTCGTCCTACCATCTGTCCTAGTAATCTAGGAGGCGAAGGAGCATGGGGAGTTATTTTTGTATTTCATGCCCCCATTCACATGCAAGATGCCCTGCTCCTTCCAAATAGATTTTAAATTGAAATCAGCAATAAGCCTAGATTATTTCCTTGCACAAATTTAAAATGACAGGTGCTTGGATTACAGGCAATAATTACATTCCAAAAATGGATCTTGGCTTTGTTTATTGTTTTCTTGCCTATTTACAGTATTTGCTTATAAGAGTCCTCCCCAAAGAACACAAAAATGTAAAGTCAAATACAATTAGAACAGTGAACTATGTAGAGTGCAGTCAGAGCAGGCTGCATCCAGCATATTTATGTTAATAATCATTATAATAGTACTACAGTCTCAGTTTTCTTTAAGATGCATAAAAAAGTGTAATGGTATTGTAACCGAGCATGGGTTCTCCTAACTATATAAACTTAATAAGGAAATAATAACTGTGACAAAAGTGCGTACTTGTGAATTTAAGCATTGTTATTTATTTAGAACATTGTGTTGTAACTCACCACACAAAATAAACCCCTTCCCTCCCAAACAAAAGAGTCACCAACTCAATTGTCACTCCTAGCTCCCTTATGGTCAAGATAACAATGAATTGTGTCTAACTTGAGTGGATTATAACACGTGATACACAAAACATAAAATGTATATGTATGGAATCAATCTGCAGATGCTTTGTTATGGGAAAAAAGGGAGCTTCACTAATTCACCGTATGTCGCACTCTAACAAGTTGACTGTAGAATTTACATAAAATACCTGGCAAAAAAGTTCCTGTAAAAGAAATTGCAGTATGCCACAGGATAATACTTTACATGTTTTTGCTGTATATAAATTGTAGCAAATTATAATATTTATTTTACAATAAAACGGCAAGTAATTGTAATCTAATTTACAACAAATCTTATATTCTGTTCAAATTGCATAAATTACCAACTAGTCTTAAGATGAGAGATAAAACCAGGAACCTACTCTGTCAGTCTGATCTCGTCTGGTAGGCTGCAGCAAAGGCCCTGTCTCCTTTGGTTTTTAGCCTAGACCTTGGACTAGATGGCAATGATAAAAGCTCAAAGGTATATGAAGGTGCTAACCCATGTCTGGCCTTTCAAAGTTATTAGAAGAATTTTTAAAGCAATCTTAACAGGCAGAAAAAGGCAGAATCCAGTGCAAGGATGCTAAAACTTGGGTGATCACATTTTTTTGCAGCGAGTTAAAAGTCGAGCTGCAGAATTCTGGACTAACTGTAGACCATGTATTGATTTCTGACAGAGACAGATATAAAGTGAGTTACAATAGTCAAAGCGAGATAAAAGCATGGAAGCCTTGAAGCTATATTTCTTAAATGGTAAAAACATAACTAAACAACTTCCTTTACACAGAGTTCAAAACACATGTTGAAACTATCCCAGGATGTCTGGGATCAAGTTTTCCTTGATTTGTCTGTACCAGCTCCTGTTTGAGCATATTTCATTTAGTGAGTGGGCGTGACCCCGGTCCCCGCCAGCAATTCCACCAGTGGTGGGACCAGACAGTTTTTGTAGTGGTGGCCAGGCTTAGGTCATCACTCACTTTGAGGTGGCAAAGAAATTAATATCTTGTTCAGTGTTTTTGTGTGGTATATTGCTGCACAGAAGTTGGATCATGGTCAAAATGTGTGTCTAAAATAAATTCCTGATAGTCTTGTGAATGTGCCAACAATGAAAGAGAAACAGGGCCATTTTATTTATTTACCATTATAATTATATAATTATTTTTAAATTTATTATATTATTAGCAGCTTTCAGTATTTTTATAGCTTGTAGCTGAATATCTGCTGTTTAGTTTTGGGTTCTTCTGTACTTGTTCTTACTTTCATCAAACAGATTTTAGCATCATTGTTTACAGACCAATCCAGAGGAAATTAATTGGACCATAACTCCATACCCTGGGTGGGCCTTTTGTGCTATGTATCAAACTTAATTATGATTAAAATCTCCAAGCTGTATTGATGTACTGATCACATAGACTGCCAAACAAAAAAAAACTGTAACCAGAAACATGATTACACAGTCAGACTTAGCTGTCTACCTTTCACTGTGCAAAAACATCCACATTATTAAAATCCAAGACTAAGCAGACAGGCCATTTGTTTCATTGTCCTGGCTCTCAGAATACTAAAAAATAGAAATAGTGTAATTTGGTGTGCTGTGAGCTACAGTCAAGTGTAACATCCTGCTGATCACAGAAACAAAGAACCACTTCAGCTGCCACAATGGCAACTCACTAAAGGACACAAACATGCAGCTCTCCCAGTTACAGTAGGTTTTAGACACTTAGCAATATAAATAAAGTGCACTGAAAGCTGATAGCCTGTAGTTTGTTTAAATGCTGGTAGGGTCTGACTGTCTACAGTGGTCACTCTTCTACAAACATATTTGAGCTGTTAATGATGGAACACAAACTGCAACTGCAATCTGTTGCTCCTTCATATTAAAAGCGTTTCATTGACAAAACTCAAACTGGTTAGCTTTTATTGTGAATGGGGAAACGTTTAGTCTATGTGCCACCGACATTAGTGCTAAGTATTGAATAAGTGACTGGAAATATATTGCTGGAAGGGGTGCCCAGACATGAGCCTGGGGTGGCCATGGCCTCAACAAGCACCCCATGGCATTGCCAACCTTAACAAATTAGTTTTAGTTACTTTATATTCTCCATGTCTCAATTATCCTTAAGTTTCTTGTAAAGTCATGTATTGCATTAACCATTCAATAGTTAATCCTTTGCATGATTTGTATTTGTTTACAATCTAAAGAACACCTCAGATGTGCAATAAATAACGTCCCAGAGGTTCTCAGTTGGATTTACAGTAGGTAGGTCTGACCGTTGAAGGATATGGCTCCCCAATCCATCATGGACCCTCCGCAAAACAGGTCATGCTGCACAATGTTACAGGTAGCGTAACATTCACTACAGCGTCTCCAGACTCTTTCGCGTCTGTCCCATATGCTGCTCTCATCTGTGAAGAGAACAGGGCGCCAGTGGCGTACATGCCAGTTCATGTGTTCTTTGGCGAATGCCAGTCGAACTGCACAGTGCTGGGCTGTGAGCACAGATTTCATTACAGGACGTTGGGCCCTTATTCCATCCTGATGGAAAGGCTGGTGTGGTGATGCCGCAGTGGATGAGACACATGCCTTAGGTGTGAGAGACCTGGGATCAACTCCCCACTATGACACATCCACCAATGTGTCCCTGAGCAATTAAACCGTAGTTGCTCCAGTAGCCCACTGGTGGTCATTTTGTAGAGCTCTGGCAGTGCTCCTCCTGTACCTCCTTGCATAAAGGAGCAGATCCTGGTCCTGCTGCTTGGTTGTACTTTTCTGTTGCCTGTCCAGTGATGGCCAGTCTCCTGGTATCTCCTCAATGTTCTTGAGACTGTGCTGGAAGACACAGCAAACCTTCTTGCCTATGGATGTGCCATCCTGGAGAAACTGGACTACCTGTGCAACCTGAATGGGTTGCAGGTGTTGCCTCATGCTAGCAGTAGTGACAAGGACACTAGCAAATGCAAAACTAGAGAACAATTAGTCAGGAAGTGAAGTGATATCCCTGAACCCTGAAGTTTAATTGAGATAGATAGATAGATAGATAGATAGATAGATAGATAGATAGATAGATAGATAGATAGATAGATAGATAGATAGATAGATAGATAGATAGATAGATAGATAGATAGATAGATAGATAGATAGATAGATAGATAGATAGAGTTTGTGTTACATTCTTCTCTCCACAACCAACTCCAGGGGCTCCAGAGCAGTCCCCACCACAGAGCCAGCCTTCTTTATTAGCTTGTTCAGTCTCTTGTTGTCACTGGCTCTGATGCTGCCCCGGCAGATGGCTGCAAAGAAATTTTTCGACAACAGACTGGTAGAACATATACAACATATTGCTGCATACATTAAAAGACCTAAGCTTCCTCAAGAAGTTAAGTGTTTATTTTCAGTTCAGTCTGTCGTCAAGCTGTACACCCAGGTATTTATAATTCTACACCACCTCCACAGTGTTGTCCTCAACCTCCGAAAGTACACCACCATCTCCTCTAGTCTTGGCCACAACACAAAGCGGTCAACCACATCCCTATACTAAGTCTCATCTCCACCGCTGATCCACCCCACGACTGCAGAATCATTCGAGTATTTCTGTAGATGGCAGGATGGCAGATGTGTCGTGCTGGAGGTCTGAGGTGTGCAGCGTGAAGAGAGATGGAGGTAAACTGTGATGATAAAGTCTTCCCTTATTTGTTTGACTAACATATATTAATATAAACAGCTTTGTTGTCCTTGTTGTTTAGCTTATGTCTATTTCTATCTTCCTTTAAATTGTTCTCAGAACTGTGTGTAACATTGAGAGCAATGAAAAACCAAGTCAAATTATGCATTACACAAAATATGTGTACACATATTTGGCCAATAAAGCTGATTGCGATTAAAGACTTTTTAAATTTCTGCTGAAGACAGAGTAAATAACAGGACATTTCCTGTTCACAGTAAAATTAGATAATTATCGTATGTTGCTTTGTTAATAAGTGTCTTCTGGATTAACGAGCAATTAATACAGCAAAATTCATTTACAAAACAGCATATGCAGCAAAAGTAGCATAAATACACTGTAATTAAGACACCCACATAAAACATTTTGAAAAGGCTATTAATTTATAAGACTAGCAATAATCACTACACAAGGCCAAAAATTATTGTGATTATAATCAAATATCTGTTTCCAGTTAATTGTAATAAATTACAAACTGATTTATGAAGTAATTATAAACACTAAAAACACATTAATCATTATATCCCTGTTTTTCACACAAAGGGTTGGTGATGTACCTTTGAGTGTTTTGATAGCAGGACTTTAATATTGTTGTATGTTGGAATACGACAAATTAAAGTGATGCTTCTCTGAAATATAACAAGGAAACACTAAAACACAACATGGAAGTCAATAGATTATTGTTGCCTCCAGTCCCACATTGCACTCGAGTGTGAGGAGCACTCTGGGCAGCGTGAGTCAATTACATTTCTTTTTGTAACCACTTGATCCCGGTCTGTTGAAAAGAAGCAATGCCTTTATCCACAATTAATCACAATACAGTCTATTCATTGTATCTTGCCTTGCCCATGAGAATTGTTCGGCTAAATTATTCTTGATTAAGTTGATGGTGGAGATGGTAAAGTCCTGGAATAACACATTTCACCTTAACAAGTGAGCTTCACCTCATTTAGTCAGTATTAACACCCACAATTATTGCCGGCAAGAGAACAAATGTAAATTATAATCAAATTCTGCATTAGCCATGCTTCACTGATTTTAACTGCACAGAAGAACAGACGGAAACTAGTGGCCACATTGAATTGCACTGCAGCTGAGTAATTTTCAAGAGAAATGCTGGTCAATCTCTGCTGAACAGCAAAACAACATGTGTCCAAGAGCTTTCCATTTGGAAACTAATGGAGATGTCTGAGACAAGTAAACCTGAATGACACCAAAACAGTTGGTGAGGTGTGATGATTAACTTGCGCACAGTGGTTTATATAAAACAGCAACAACACGACACACATACAGACACATGCACACTTTCATACATGCACACACACACACACACACACACACACACACACACACACACACACATATAACTCTCTAGCCTCTCAAAGGAGCACCCCACAAGCTTCTCTGATGTGTTGATCATTTAGTGTTTGATCCTACTTTCCTTCTCTGTATGTCTACCCTCAAGCCTGGACAATTCAAGTGGCCAGGTGCAGCCTCTTCAGTTGCTAACATGACAGCCCTTCGGTCACTGCATTCTCACCGACAGCACAATCATATGCGACAAATTATTCTGCTTTCTCACACTCCTGGACAGAAAACATCAAATCAGCTGTCCAATTTTTCTTCTTTGAAATTTGGTGACCGGCTACAGCAGTCCTGCTGACATGCAAGAGACGTTTTCCTCTTGCTTCTCTCTCAGTACATTTCACTAAGCTATTGCTCATTGTCAGGTGAGGGAAAATTTCAAAAAATCCCATGCACAAACACTGCGTACATAATTGGTATGCTCATTATAAATGTGAATCATTGAATAAATTCATGAAACTTTTCTCAGCAAGAATTATAACAAACTGTACAACGGATGGCTATAATCTATATTTTTATGTATAATGTATAATATAATGTATAATAATGTATCAAATGACATTGTGAAAGCTGTCACTCGTAGTGAAGAACGTGAAGATAATTGTCACCCAAATCTGCAGCTCCTCTTGGCTTTATGGAGCTGTGTAGTGAGTTACAGCTCACTGTTTAGTGCCTTTAATGTTTTGGTTCACTCTTGTCACTCTCATAGTGTAATTTCAGCCAGAGCAGGCAGCTGTTTTCAGAAGAAAAGCTCTGAACACCCACCCTACACTACCGGCTCAGCACCAAACGGCAGACACACAGTTCATGGACTAGCTGGTGAACATAGTGGAGCATTCAGCATCTAATAAGCTAAATTAATCTCAGCAGTTGGTAAAGACAAAACACAGAGCTAAAATAGTGTGAATGTTGGGCTTACATTCATCAGATGGTCAGAAACATGAGTCCAAATAAATGATAATGTTTTTCTGTAACTGCTGGATGTGTGAATAAGAAACTGTTTGCTAATTAGACTGTCGTTGTTCTTGTTTCCACTGCATAAGGCATAGCAGATATCAGCTTTAAATCTAAAGCAATCGTTTCATACCCTTTATCAAGATCAAGTATAGACCCCTTGCTTTTAACGCCCCTGGGTACCTCTTTAGCATCGTTTATCAACATGTAAATAATTGATAGCAACAATAGATTTGCGATGTCCGGTTAAGGTAGCAATAATAAATAACTATGCCAAGTCCGCAAACTTCTACTTAACATTGTGAAATTTGACAGTTTGGTTTGGTTTAGAAGCCAAAATTACTTGGTTAGGTTTAGGAAAACATCATGGTTTGTCTTTAAAAAACAATGTTCCTTAAGTCAAATTATGTCAGTAAGTCAAGTTATGTTACTTGCATTAGGGATAAAAACACTCAGTGCTGACTTTTTTTTTCCACACGGAACCAAACATTGGTCTCCTGGGTGAAAGTGCAGGTTCTGGCACACCTGTCCACCCAAACCACCTCCTTACTCGGACTTTACTATTATATAGATCATACACCTACCTTTAGCGTTTAAAAATTATGTTACAGGGCTTCCCCTAGTGCATTGAACTGTGATGCCAAGGGGCTCCCCTGGGCGTTACAAAGTGACACCAAAGGGTCTTGACCATGCGTCCATATGTGATGACTTGGGAGTGAGAATGTGTTTTTTTGGGTCAGAGGATTTAAAGTGGTCCACAAAAATTGCTGTTCTCTCTAACGTTGTAAGGTCAAGCCACTGATCCCAGAACAATGCCCTGGGGCTATCTATCCCCAAGTCTGGGACTGAATGGGGTCAAGCAGTGAGGTTATTGAGATAAACACCAAATCAAAGTGTGACATTTCCCACTGCTAGATGGAGGACGACATGAATCTATGCCAGCAACAACCAGCATGCATCTCACAATGCAGCATTCATTTGTGCTAGCCAGTGCACTATACAATCACAAACAACATCTGTTTAATTACATACCATTAAATCATTAACTGATGTTCATATAATGAGGTCATCAGCACAAATGTTATCGCCTAACTGACACCTTTTCCACACCACACTGACTCCACAGCCAGTGTTGGCTGTGGCAGTGTACCAACCCATCTAATCAACCCCCACCTCCCTCACCACCACCACCCCAGCCTCTCTCAGCCATTCTTCTGCTCCATTGAGTACAAACCACTCGCGCCCCTCTTGTTCTCTACTCAAGCAGAATCATTGGCAGTGACAAACATCATTATAATGTTGCTCAATGAGCGCTCCACCTTTAGCTGCATGTTGTAGCCCGCGGGGGGCTCTTCTCCTGAGTGGAATCTATGTGCTGACCCGTGTTTGCATGCTCGCAGTTTGAACGTCCACTCCAGTGAATCACACACAGAAGTCGCTTCCCTGTTCTCTCTGCCTCCAGAATAATATGCATTAGCTGGAAGATATTGGGGCGGAGAAGACTGACATCATGTTGCCTCTTCATTATAAGATAGAGAAATTCTGGTGAGTCTTACTACATGACTAAATAAAGATTTGTTCAAAGATAGAAAGCTAAGACTACACTACTTTTTCTACAGTTTAAAAAGTACCAAATCATGGCTTCTTTTAACATTTTTGGAAAAACACTACACAGTGTATTAAGCAATAAGTACTTGAAATAATACAATGCTAAGTACAGTTCATCAAGTAAGAAATTGTGGTGTACAAGTTACTAACAAACATAACTATTTTTAGGGATGCATTGGTGCCAGATGAAAGCAAGATGATGCTACTCTGCTTCTTGTCTTCTCTTGAAATCCTGAAGTACAGTTGAGAACACTGTTCCACTTATACAAATTAGGCTAAATACATGAATGAAAACATATGCTTTGGAATTACACACATATGTCTATTCAGGATGTACAAGCGCAGGTTATAACGTTTGTGCAGTGGCTTTTTTTGTTGTTAATTTGTATGGTGGAGAATTAATGCTGGCAGAAAAGGGAATTCATCGAAGTTAGTGATACATTATTTGGCATCAAAACTTAAGGCATTCATGATTTACAACACCTTGTAGAGCTGTTGCAAATTCATCTTCTGTGATTTGAAATGATGAACAACTGCCTTTCCATTGTTCAAATCAAATGAAAAATGTTAAAGCACATTATATGTATATATAATGCTGGGGCAATAACCTTGTACAGTGTGTGATTATGTTGACCGAATCACAAAATAATTCTGGAAATCACAGCTTCTTTGTAATTCAAGGACCCCAACATGCATGAAATATTAATCAGTGGTGTATTAGAGACACACTGTCACAGAGTCTGTTGGGGGCTTAAGTGTTCATTACGACAGAGCTGTGCTTGGAGTAAGTCTCCTGCAGACTGTTTCAAGTATTAACGCTTCGGGTCCCCTGTGAATTTGTCATAATACTGATCTCCCAAGAAAAGTCAGGCATATCCCTGGGCAGACTCTTTTTAGATCCTAAAACTATTGTTTCATCTGTGATTTTTAACACACAACCACACATGTTCGTGTCTTGTGACCAGTTTTACAGCAGTATTAATGCCGCTAAAATCCAGGACATAAAATTCATATTGGGTGTCTGCAAAAAACAACACATAATATAATCCTTCTTTTTGTTTATGCATTTAATGTGGGTTGTTGTACATCAGTGATATGGCTCTGGTTAGGAAGCATGTGGTGACTTTGACCTTTCCTAACCTTGGCAAGATGATGCCGTGACCAACTGTGAGGCCGGCTGTCCGTCTTTCACTTGGCCTTTTCTTTATGTGACAGGCCTGGAAATGTTGCCAACACATTCCTTTTTTCCGATAAAGTATATCTAAAACAAATCGACAATGCAGTCATTGAGTTTTTATAATAACATCTTCGTTGCCAAATGAAACCAACTATTTTAATAAGCAGAAGACCACTCTGTGACTGCCTGGAAACATTATCATGTTGATGCTGATGGGTCAGTTGCTGCTGGTCCTTTATGGGACAAATCATGAGGAACAGATGTACCTGTTGTCAGATATGGAAGCCCCTGCAGGGTGTTGCTAGCTCTGTGCTCTGGGATCGTGTGTCCAGTCTTACACTGTTACTTTCAGTCCAAGAGGTGTGGGACACAATCGTGACAGGTGCATTGCCAGGTTTCCCAATTGGTGGCCAGGCTTTCATGTGCTGTGCCGGGATGCCACATACAGTAATTTCAAGTGAGCACTCAAGCAGCTATTTAAGTGTCTATGTAGTTTTTAATGGGCCAAACTGGGAGCTGGTAACCAATGCAGCTCCATGTATATCAAAAGCTCGAGGTATGCATTTTCAGATACGTGTTTTCTGAACCCTCAGCACAATGTGTGTGGTCATTTCTGCATTTAATCACATTTTGCTCTTTGATTTTCCTCCAAAAGAGTTAAAACATTTAATTAGATGAAAGGTGATCAGTGACATTACTTCATTTAAACCACAAACAATTTGGCATGTGTTTCCGTAGTTCCTGAAAAGTAGCTGCTCTTGAAAATACAGTGTACTCTCATTAGTAATGTGAAAACAGCTTCTCCTTAGAGGCAGGGACAAACTAAGTGGCATGCAAAGTAGAAAGGTGAGATGACTCCTGAAATCTAATGTTTGTTTGTGCGTGTGTGTGTGCGTGTATAGGAGGCAGTACACCTGTAAGCCCTGCACTCACCGGAGCAAAGCCTATTAGAACAAGCACAAGACATATCCCTCAGACTGTGAACTGCGAACACACACACTAAAGTACACACACACACACACACACCTATTTCAGGCAGACAAGACATTGTACAATGCAGGCATGAATTACCATCTTGATCATACTCACAGCAGACGCAATGTCATGCAAACTTATTGTCTAATGCTGAGGTCACCTTCAAGAAGCGTTACGCTGTCTGCAACTGTGATGCTTTGTTTTAGCCGCGAAATGTATTTTTTTTATCCTCTGCAAATGCTTATTCATCAATTGACAGCGAAGAATCCAGTGGCTGTCAAGGGTAAACATATTGTTCCGCCGCCTGCAGAGGTTGTTGGCTCTGAGAGATCTGAGCTACTGTAAACACAAAGGTGTGCATTCCATACTCCAATTAATGCAACAGTGATGCTTTTCCTGACACAAAGTTCATTTCTTATCATTTTTAAAGGGTTAGTCATTCCATTGACAGCAAATTGCTGTCTAGCATTTAGTATCTCAGGCTCTTTTGTGCATTGTCCAATATATGGTGCAGATTAAATATTGATTTCTATACATTTTGGAACACAGTGAAAAATGTTCCCTTGAGTTAGATTATATGGGGCGTTTCTAGAGGCCACTCATCATTTTTCTGATTTGTACAATTTGCCTTAAAAAGATGAGATTATACCATACTTTGCTCTTGTGGCCTTTCAGTATTTGACAATATGAATCCATGCCAGTGACAACTGCCATGCTACAATATTACTACAGTATTTGAGTATAAAACCTTTCTCAAGCAACTCCTCCCCAGCAGCGACGAAACGCTACTAAACTTACTTTCCAGTGCACTAAGTACTTAAAGCAATCAAGGATGAGGAGAAAATAGAAAATCTCCAAGAGAGTATCTCATGCTGATTTGCTTGCCACGCTTATCCAAATAGTCTGGCTCCTTATCAAATTGAATTGGTTTATTTGAATGGAAGTGAAGTCCCTTTTGGTCAGCAGAAGATTAATATTGATTTAATCTGAAATTGTTAAATATGGGACAGATGGTGACAGTAGAAAGACCTTGAATTCAGAATAAAAAAACATTGTCTATAATGCACTGTGTTCTTTTGGTGTCTGTCTTCTTTTCTGCATATAGACACGGTATCTGTAGACTATTAAAGAGTATTCTTCCGGGGGCTGAGCAACATTTTAGTGAGAAATAGCTACAGTTGTACACTTCTTCTGCCTCTTCACATTGTAAGACCAATCATTTCTCATGCAACATTAAAACCTCTGAAAAACCTAGGATCCTTCTGTTAATCTTGCAAAATGTTTTAGAAATGTATCCAAATTAAGTCACTATAAACTAAATGCTATAGTACTGTTAAATTAAAAGGATTAAAAGGTGTAAGACTTCATTAGCTTAAATGAATGTCTGAGTGAATATGTGTTGTTTTCCTAGCTCTAGTATTTTACAAATTAAAAAACCATTGCTGCTCTCCTCCTTACTAATAAACTGCTATGATTACAATAGATGTTGCACATAATCATTTATCTTGGGTGAGTGATGTTACTGATTGTGAAAAATGAGAACTGGTTTCAACTGTGGAACAAAGGCTGTTTCAGCATCCTTGTCCACAGCTCATTAAAAGCTCTCTCCTTGTGCCAATAGACAATTACAAAGGATTTACTGCCTCAAGACCTCACCTTGAAATAGGGTAAACCTCTCACGGCCAAGTGTCAGCTACCTATTTTGCAGGTGATCACAGCAAAGTTGATACACAGTCACTGCAGACGAGTTCACTAAATTTTGAATTATAGATATCATACTGTAAGCACTGCAACGATGTGGCCTCTGCTTTCATCTGAGCGCCAGTTAGTGAACTCCAGTGAGTATCCACGAGTGCACTACAGGCTTGATGCTTGCCTTGTTGTTGTTCTTTCATCCCCGTACCCCACACACAGGAACAGCCTCTGAGCCTCTGTAGGTGCTGGTGAGAGCTAGGAAATCAATGCACTCAAACAGGGATAAGAGGGACTTGGTTTTGGATAACTCAGGATGCCTTAGTGTGCATTATTCATTAGAGAGGAGAGACACAGTCAACACTGCTGCAATTGCAGATGTGTACTGGAGACAAAGAATATGAAGGTACAATACCAATTGACGATGAAACAAGGGCAAGGTCTTTTCTATGGCAGGCCTGCAGAGTTTTCTGGTGTGGTAAGGATACAGCCTGTGTAGCTATAATCACTGTACACATCCTACTGATATTCAATAGCTGGAGCAGCCAACCATTTACCAGAGCTTAACTGAGATGTTACCTTGACATAAAAAGGGCAGGCGATTACTTGCATGGGAAGTGCAAAAATCAGTGATAACAGAGGATAAATCATATCAAAAGGTTTAATTTAGAGGGAAATATCAACCTGGTGTATTTTACATAAATGTGGCTTTTGTGACTCAATGGGTCATGCTAACTTTGCACCCCACCACATCTGTTAGAAACGTTCATGTTGTGCGAGCCTACCACAGCTTTCCAAATAAACATGTTTTTAATATGTATAATTTTAAACGCCTGTACCAGATGTACCCACCTAGCATATTCATGTCAGCCAGAATTTCACTGCATTTATTCAATCGGAAATTCAAAAAGCTAAATGCAATGGCGCATTTTTCTGTGGATGACCTCAACTAGAAGAAGAGGCTGGACCAAATGGTCAGCTCTCCATACGGTAAGAAAAAGCAATTACAACATGTAAAAAGCATTTTTATGTGAGTAACAGCAGTAGGTGTGGCCCATCAGCACTGGTTACACATTTCCCTTGACCCATTATTATCTGACATTGCAATGGTAATAGCTGAGAGAAAAGGCTGAGAAGTTGCCCCTGATGTAGATCTCTATCAAGTTAGCCAACATGGTAATTTCAGGGTGCTACCTTCTCTGTTTACTTTTGGTGTGACTCATGTGAAATAATTCTTTGAATAAAATAAATAAAAATCAGGTATGTTGGGAAAACTGTAGGAGGCTCACGCAACTTTCCCTTGATTTGTGTTCTTTGATGTCCCCATGTTAGCTGATACATGCAGTTTTTAATTTGCATTGCCAGTCATTTCACTAAGAGAATAACTTCTTTTCATGCTCTGAGATGAGAGCAAGAAATGTAATCAAAAGCCGTATACCAGTAATAAACAGTGGAAGAACCTATTGACATTCATTTTTAAATTACCTAAGCTCATTATGTTCAGGCTAAATATGTGAGCATAATCATGCTGCTCCTACGGAAAATGCAACCGCAAGTGGGTGGCCTTTGTGCGCTCCAAGAGGTTGGCAGACATCACCAAAATATAGGAAAAATATAGAGTAGTGAACACATGAATCTTCCATACACCTCTCACATACAAATTAGTGAAAACACCTCAAGGGCATGCCTTTACACACATTTGCCCCCCGCCCAAAATGGCAGTCTGTTTGTTCGTCAGGTAGCTGTCACTTCAAATCTACAATACTTGTTAACTCAAGGGGGTGGGTATCATAAAAAATCTTTTTTAGTGCATTTCAGAGTTTCATTCAGAAATGTAGTGTGTTTCAGAAATGATTTAATTTGCACAGGTGCGTGCACACACACACGCAAACAGAGAGACTGACACAATTCAAAGGGAATTTCTGCAAGCAGGTTTTGCTTTGAGTGTGTTACATTCATCGCTCCCTGGTTGCATTGAGACAGCTGGGTACATAGGCACTGGCTCATAACTACCCTAAATTTACCAAGCCTGGCAGCAGAATCACATTGGATCAGGATAAGTTTGACAAATAAATTATGCATATGTGTCCTTGAATCTGTTGTGCTTGGACACGTATACAATCCTTCTTATGAACTTATTTTAATAATGGTCAACAACAGTGCCCAGTCTTGTTAAATGGATCAGTAAGAAAGGATAGTGAAACTAAACATAAGGAGCATATTGAAAAAAGCAAAGTTCTGATAATGATTCCAGCCAACATTTGAAATGGCAATAATTGATTAATCTTGAAGTAGGCTGGGTTGTAACCTCCTTTCAGACAGACAACTACCTCCATTTCATGGTTCAAGAACTCAGCTTTTCTAAGTGAGAAGACAGATTGGCTCAAGGTTAAATGCTTTGGCTAGACAGTCATTTGTGTGCAGCAAGTGAAGTCTGGTGCTAAGAGAGAAAACCTCTACCTCTTGATTTTCTGTGAGATATCTCCCACACACGCAGTTTGGCCTGTGGAGCCAGGAGTCACAAGTCAATATCAAAGCCCTTGTGTTCGACTATTTCAAACTAACATGGCTAATTAGAAATAAATAGTCAAGTCCTCTCATAGAAGTATTTCTGAGAGCTTTCTTGATATTAGACAGGCACAATTAGGGAGTAACGACGTCATTGTCAAAATACTTATTTTGCTTAATTAAGCTCTTGTCAGTTAAACTGTATTCATGAAGACTGCCACTGACCCCAAGAGTGTTTTTCTGACAAAGAAACTGGCAATGGCACTATGATCTTTAACCGTGTAAACACAGTAATTACAGCACACACCAAGAATGTCCAGATCAATAAAGGATTTTAAGCGTAGTGGCTGATATAGTTGGTAATTACAAATTACATATACAAGTACAAATTGCATATTACTTGTAAAATGTAGAACAAGTTACATAATGAGATCAACAATTCAATAACAAAGCAGCACAACCAAGTATGCAGGTAGAAGAGATGACATTAATAGTGATTATAATAATGATAATAAGATGTATTTATACAGCACAAAGTACAAAGTGTTTTACAGAGAGAAATATTAAATGAAATACCTTGATGAATTATAAAACACAAAAAATAAAAATAAACAAGAAATTAAAAACTAATGAAACAGGCAGCTCAGATAAAGTCAGAACATGCTTTCTGGTAAAAGTACGTCTTAAAGAGAGACTTAAAAGAAGTCACTGACTCAGACAGCTTAATTTACTCAGGCAGGCTGTTCCAGAGCCTTGAGGCCCTGATGGCAAAATCTCTGTCCGCTTTAGTTTTCAGCCAGGACTCTGGAAGAAACTGAAGACCCCTGCCCCAAGATCTCAACCTACGCATGGGTTCACAAGGGATTGAAAGGTTTAAAATATAAGATGGAGCCATATTATCTACACGTAGGTCATGAAGAGCCTTAAAATGAGATCAATCAGATCCAAAAACCAACAAACAGGGAGCCAATATGAAGAAGCTAAAACAGGTGTTATGTGATCGTACTTCTTGGTTCTGGTCAAAAACCTAGCAGCTTAGTTGTTGACCGTATTAGGCCTATAAATGAAATCTAATATAATACTAATCCAGCATCTAATACTGAGAAAACAGAGAGCGTCGGCAAGGGAGATCTCCTGTGTCTGAACTCTTATTATACAAAGCGAAATAATTAATTAACGGTGTGTATTCAGTTTATGTCTTTTTTTGACATTAGCAGGTTCATGATGTTGACTCTTCTTGACTCTTTCAAAGCCAAGGAATTTGAGAATGGACTCTGACCCATATTTCCATCTCTATCCCCTGATGATGTTCATATCACTACTTCCATCAGCAAATGTGGTTTATAGGAAATGTACTGCCACTCACATGTTTATCATCAACATAACGAAGAAGCATATCCAGCATACTGAACATATACGCAAACGGTTGACTGCTATCACAAAACGCTCATACTGAATGTGTCTGCAAAATGCCCTCTGTCAATAATATTTAGTTTGTTTTCCCTACAATATCCACTTTAAAGTAGAATTACACTCCCATAACATTACTGAACTCACAACGGACAGTTTAAATAGAGTATCAAAATCATTGCAGCAGAACCAGAGACATCGTCTTTTCTTCCGTCTTGTCAAAACCTGGCGCCTACATTATCCATAATGCAACTTGACCACCTACAGTCTGGTGAGAGACTAGTGTGTTTGCCATAGTAGTAATGACTAATGTGGCCTTATTTATCGGCCTACAGAGGTCTGGTATCCTCACATCTTTTTAACTCTACCACCCCGGTGAATTTAAGCTAGGTGGCAGTTGTGTTTCTTTTAAGATGTATTTGCCGATTTTGCAAAATCTACATTTCCTTTTCTAATTGCTGCTTTATATTTTTAGATTATTCATTTAAATGGTATTTGTCTATATTGAAAGTATGCTCTCAAAAGTAAGTCACCATTCAATTACACATTAAGGACACTCTTTCTATATGTCAGTGACTTCAGGCTGCTGGCATTCACCTTTGTCAGAGCGAAGGCTGATGCAGACCTGCACTTTCAAAAGTCACCAACATTGCCCAGTGGAATATACACAATATATGTCATTTTTGGACCTCACCTCAGCTTTCAAGCCTATTATCCGAGCGTGTTCCACAACAATGTGCTGAAGCTGTACATTGCTTCCCAAACAAGTGGGTAGATATCAGATTTCCTGACAGATGGAAGGCAGCTTACCTGTCAAACCCCAGGCTGCAGGCACATGTGTAACACAGTGGAGTGTGTTTTCTCCTCTCCTGCGCTCACTGTACATCCACTATTGTATGTCCAAACTTGTCCATCAAGCTTCTTCAGTTTATGAATAACGCGTGTCTTGTGAGATTCAGCTTCAAAAATCAATCAATAACCTTCACGTGAACCCTCTTACGTGTAAACTGTGTCAACGAATCACAAGCCCTCAGAGCCAAAGATGATGTCTTTAAATTGCTTATGTGGTCTAGCCAACAGTCCAAAACTGTGAGAATTTAATTGACAAGGCTATGAAACAGCTATAAATTGGCCGAGTAGTTGTAATGAGCAACAAATTAATGAATCGACTAATCATTGCAGCACATTAACCTCGGTGACATGCTTGCCTCACCTGTGATATTATACCGTGGACATAAACATTTTCCTCCTACTAATCCTTACACCATAACATGGATACATCTTAAAGTCAGCCATAAAACATGACAGGAAACTGTGCTTTCATCAAAACAACACTCATTTCTGGTCCAGGTTTGCAGGTCAGAAATATGTCCTCACATCAGGCATCAGTCTCACGTTTTACTCCACTTCCTCCTGTCCTAAAGATCCAGTGTGTTGTCTGCATTGCTGAGCAGGTGACTGAGCTGTTGACTGTCCTTCATTTGATTAAAGCTGAATGACATCGTGCAGAGACAAGGGCAGGGAGGATTGCCCTAACTCAGTCAGTACAGATCCTGGCTACCATCTGTGCCAAAAAACGTTGCTCTAACAGACAGTGCAGGTCCAGTATAAAATCCTCTTCACCTCAGTCACTTCTCTGATTAGCAAATTTAAACTTTTGCAAAATACTGCTGCCAGGATAATAACCAAGACTAATTTTTTTTATCATATTACACCTGCTCTCATTTCATTACATTGGCTCCCTGCACATGCTAGACCTTTTAACTCATAAAATACTACATGGACTTAAACCATCATACTTATCACCTGCAGTCACTCCTCATATACATGTTAGGGCTATATAAAAAGCCAGCCTCCTGAGTATTCCCAAGGTATATAGGTGGCAGGGCTTTCTCTTACCAAGGTCCTCTTCTTTGGAATCGTCTTCCTATCCAAACTGGAGAGGCTAGCTTGTTTGATTCATTCAAAAGTAAACTCACTATTTGTGTTGGCCTTAAACATAATTTAGTCTGCCTCAGTGCTAAACTACAGTTATCCAGCTTATATTCAGTTTTAGGTGCGCATGTGTAACCGGCACTGCATTATCCTGACTCGGGTTCGAGTCAGGACTGGGAGGTGGGACGTGCTAACGAGGACGCTAAAACCCGTGGGCTCTAGCGTCTGTGAGATTTACTCACTGCACATCTTAGCTGCCTACTGTTGGTATCATTGGCTACCATATACATGGTTATGTATATGTTCTATGTTACACTTTAAAAAAAAAAAAAAACACTTTATCCCGGTACCACTAATTAAACCAGTTTTACCTAAAACCAAAAACAAAACAAAATGGTAAATTTCAGAAACCAACACAAGGTTTTGATTTATTGTGCTACTGAGAACATGGATTGGACTGTGGTAATCTTAGATTAAACATGCTCATTTTGCTGCTACCATGGTGAAGCAACACTTTGAGAACTGGAGGATTTACAAGCTATCTTTTTAACTTTAAACAAGCTCCTGCCTTGAAATGAGTGTCCACAAAGAAGCTGCCTATTAATGGCAATAAGAATTAAGTAATTTTCTACTTTCATAGTGTCAATACCCCTTTAAACAAAATAAGACCTGATTTTCATTAGCCATTCTGTTGTTTGAGTATAGTGGGACAATTTTGCCAGCAAGACTGCACACCTTTTCAAAATTAAACTTAGAACATCAGGCCGTTTTCTCTTATGGCAATTAGTTAACTGATGTTTATGTATAGGTAAATAAAATGGATAATCAAAAGCAAACATAAAAGGAGCTGGAAATATAACAGTATGAAAATGTTAGTTTATAAAGACTATATTTAATGTAAGATTTAAGATAAGTGCGTAAGATAAGTTTGCATACTAAAGTGGTCAGAAAAGAGCATGTGGCAGTGCGACGCCTCTGCAGAGAATAATCTGCTCTCAGAGAGACGGCCCTGAGTGCTTGTCTTTCTGACTCCTGGCAGCGATGACAAGTTGCTCATTTCAGCATTCCATTTACCTCACAACAAACGTAATTCATGTATTTAAATAACATTTTCCAAACAACAGTGAAAAGCTCATTGTCACATGGGGATGGTTGCATGCAGGATTTGTCCCCTTAGAGAGCAGAGGGAAATGATTATAACTGCATGAGGTAAAATTCAGTTAGTTCTTCTTTGGAAGAAATCCTCACAGTAAAATGATGATAAAAAATTCCCTCCAGTCTTGAGTATTAAAGAATTCATGCAATATTCAGTTGCTAAATAACTAGTTACAGATATTTGTGTTTAAGGTTGCTATACTATTAAGTGTACCTCGGAGCTTTGGTCTGCCATGATTAGCTGTATGTATGGGTGGCTAAGGGATTCTAAATGTTCATTCAGTAGGTTAATCCAAATACTCTTTTCATTCCTTTTTCCTTTCGAAGGCTCAGCGGGGCATTCAGTAATTTCTGCAGTAATTATCGCTCTCCCATTGGCTCAAATAGAAGTAGATTCTCTTAAATCCCACTCAACATTTTGAGTGGATTATGAGCCTGTTCTGACTGTTTAAACTGTATGAGCTGGCAATCTGTCCTGTTCTGTGTAGTAGAAGTAATGATAGATACAAATGCATAATACTCTTATTTCTTGTGTTAATTTTGTGTCAATTTGCTAACACCACATACAGGGGGGTGGACAAAAAAGCACCCTGTGAAAAACTGCGGTGAATAAATCAGCTGTGAATAAATCAAACACAGTTACAACTGCTGCAATAGGTTATTTAAGGTGGAATGCCAAAATCATCACGTTTTGTGTGTGTGTGACTTTCAAAGCAGCAGGAGGCAACAAACAGAGCTCCAAAGATTGGCAGTTCGATCCCTGGCTTACCCCAGCCAACATGTCAAAGTGTCCTTGGGCAAGAACCTGAACCCCAAGGCGGTGCCATCGGCTTGTGAATCATTCTTTCTTTCTGAAGAGCAGTTTTGTTGTAAAGTTGTAAAGTGGTGTTCAGAGAACTAGAAAGGCGCTATGCAAGTGCAGTGAACTTACCCACAGAGGTGATTTTTAACTACTCTGGTTGATTAGACCTCTAGTCAGGTGTATGTTGGGTGGAGCCATGCTGGGTGAATAAAGCATAGTAACATAGTAAACTAATAAGACAACAAATAATCTATTAGAATGATAACAGCATAGCTGTCCCACCCTAACAGGTCATTACAACAAAACCAACAGAGGGATGAGGCAGATGTCACTGAAGCACAGTGCAGGCCAGCTCTAAATATAAGTGAAAACTCATGTGTTTGTGGGCTTTGGGTATGTGGTGGCAAGTTAAGAATTTTTTATATAAAATATGATCACTCTACAAAATATGATGTATTGATTGACCAGTAGTATAATTAGTAGTCTATGTTTTTTTTGGATGCGCCGCCCTTAACCAACTAAAAGGCTGCTTACATTTTAATGCATTATCGGTAGTAATAAATCAGTAGTGGTCCATAAAAATTTTACACTGAAAGTGTATTCTCTGCACAATGAGAACTTTTACTTTTAATTCTTTAATTAAATATTTTTATATTTATGAATGTTAACTGTGTTTATTAATTCCTTAATTCCTGGGGGGGAAAGAGGAAAAACTCTAAACAACAAACAAACAAAAACATACAGCATCTTCAGATAAGGAAGATAATTTATAGGCTGGTGACTCCTCGTGTCGGCTTGAGGCTCTGGTGAACGTACTGTGAACCTGCAGCGTGGAAAACAACCCCCAATCCACTGTACATCCACCTCTGATGTCCCATGTGCTACTAAAACGCAGCGCGCGCAGGCAACTACAGTCCTCATTCTGTCTGTGGACGAGCCGGACGCTCCCGTCAACCAGCCCGTGAACACTTCTAAAATTAATATTTTACATTTATGCAGCGACATTTAACAACCTCCAGAGTGCGGAGCTCCTTGTTAGAAGCCACCGCTGCGGGCTTTGGTTCGTATCAGCCTGGCGGCGGTGCGGAAAGGACTGCCGGGGTGCCTTAAATGAATGTTCCGGGGACTGGAGTGTGGAGAGCCAAGGACAAAGCTCCTAACAACTACTTTGCGGCTCTGCCCAAGGCACTTGGGGTTGTAAGAGTGAGCGCCAGCCGCAGACGCGACAGGAGAGTTCTGGGGCCATTTCTGCGAGAGCAACATCCGCACTTTCAAGAGACGAACTTCACCGTCGCCGTGAGACTCGATGCCGGGAGCTGCTGGGCTCAGGGAGTGAGGAGATGCGAGGTGTAACATGGATATCCGAGAAGGGATAAACATCAGCAAACACCATAGGGGACGTACACAGGTAAAGAACTGTTTTTCTCTATAATCTATGTAAACTCATTTTCAATATTCCCGACCCATTGTTGCGTATTTTCGGGTTGTGCAAGTGTCAGTGTTATAAACCGCCAGTCTGAACAAACTTCTACTTCTGCCACCAAAGATAGTTTCAGTAAAAGAGCGGAAAACCTAATATTTTAGATAAAATAAAAATATCAGGATACAGGCTGCCATTTTCTGTTACAAAAAAAAGATTAAGCTCATTTTATTTCTCTCACGGGCAATAGGCGGCATGCACACACATTATAGGCTACATATACCACGTTCATCGTGTTCTTGCACATGTCAAGGCATATATTTGTGTCCATGCGTTTATGGCCATGTGTCGAGTAGGAAACTAACATGTTTGAAATGGCAAATTTACAGTTCCCAGTTGAGTTGTAGCCTACACATAACCCATTAGAGATAATAACGCTCTGTGTCCATAATTGCCACTGCCATCCTTTATACCATGCGTCTTTTCTGTAAGAGGACACAAATCCACCTATCAGTTCTTCCTCATTTAAATCCTCTGGCAGAACTCATTTGTCGTCAGTGATCAACAGGGGGATTGGACTCAGCCCATTCTCATCATCTCTCCCTCTCTTTGATTGCTCGGTGCTTGATTGCCGTTCAGATTGTCTGAAGTCCTTTAGCGTGCGCCTTAGTAGGAAAATAGTCAGCCTCATGAAATCAAGTGTCCATATGTTTGAGAGCGACCTGCCTTGGACATCATGATTCTCCTATTAAGAAAATTAGAGGTGGCGCAGGATAGGGTTATTTTGACAATTAAATCTCGTCATCCCAGAATGTGTAGGCCTATAGTTTGTGTGATTTCCCCCTCTCTGTTTGCAAGGAAGTCTCTGTGTTGTAAGCACTGAGTTTTGATTCATGTAATGCCAGCTGGATGTGCCCTGGGCATAACTGTTACTACCAAAAACTGTTTTTTATTCCTTGCATAAATATTTTGGTGTGCAGTTACTCTTCTTACCTTTTGTTTCCAAGTTGTTGGAATACTTAGAGCTACTACACATCTCCTTGGGGAAATGTGCTTATGGGTGGACACGTTTCTGGTGATGTCACTGGCTCAGAAAAAGAAGGAGGCTGGGATGAAGTTCATAGTACCACACTATGAGTGAAGCCTGGTCTGCATGAGCAATGAAAAAATCAACACACAGACTGAAGAACGTTTATGCAGGCAACATTATGTGCACTCTGATAGGTAGGGGCTGTAGTTATTCCAGCATTTTAATAAGCAGAAGTAGCAGTGTTATCCACGTTTTTTTCCTCTGAAATCTATATCAGTTTTGTGTCTCTACTGCTCACTCATCTCTTTATGTTCAAAGATGAAGGAATGTAGCAGACCAGCAACATTTAACCTGCAGAGCTAAGCTACATCATCTTTTATTCAAAGGTATGCACATTTGGGACAGTTAGAGTTCGAAGGGCCACTAAGTTCTACACAATGCATCTGTGTGATTCTTTACAGTAACACAGAACAATATGTAAGTGTAACAGCAGCAACACAGAACTGCAATTATTTGCATAATATGCTTAGCTATTGCCATAAAACGTTTTAAATTGACAACCCCAACTTCTTAGAGGGCAGATCATTCCCCCTGCCTCAAAATACCTCAGCCTTTTGCTACATGTGTTGTTTTTCCATTTCTCATGCTCAGCAGGGTACTGTAAAGTTCATGTTCCAACTTCCTCCTCTTTTTATGTCAATGACATCCTCAGAGACGTGTCCGTCCATAAACATAATTTTCTGCTGGCAGAAAAATATCATGTAGGTCAGAGAAAAATGATTCCCTCACAAAGTCGGTAACACCAATAAAAGACATGTACAGTAAGTGAAATGGACTAGGTCTAAGTCAACTGACAAATCGCTGGATGGCTGCTTTTCTAGATCTTGACCACTTTAACAAGGCACATGCAGCAAATTCCTATGTTTGTTCAGCAACTAACGCATGCTCTGTCCGTAGCTCTGGTGAAATTGCATATTATGTATTAATTCTAAACATGTACATGTAAATGGAGGCCTAGTGCGTAATGAATAATGAACAAAATGCAATGCAATACACTGTGTGTGTATATCTATCTATCTATATATATATATATAAAATGCAAGCATATAATTTTGGAATGTGGTTTTGATGGACATCCCTGATGGAAGTTTCCAGGGACAGCTCAGATAACAGTAAAAAAGTAAGGTAATCAATTTGGGAAACCATTTTTACTTGGTATGTCACAAGTTAAATAGCCTATATATAGGTTATATGTTTTTAATAATACTGTATTTTTGTAATGAGCTTCCTTCCAGTTAGTATGCGTTAAGCCACATTGCTCACAGACACAAAGGTTTTTTGTCTGAAAGCAGATCTTTCATTCTTCACATTAACAACAGCTTGCATTTTCTCCATCACAGGCTTAAAATGGCCTACTGTAATAACTGCTGAGTTCCACCAAAGTGTTTCACCAAAGACCTAAATCTGTGTATTTAAGGGACAGTTATTTGGCAGGCGTTTAAATCTAATGGGATTCTTAATTAGTACCTTAGTAAAGGCAGGTGCACTGGATTTTGTCAAGCGCTTGTGCCTAGAAACACATTCAGTCAGAGCCAGCATCCGGTATAAGACACAGAATAGACAGTATGTTTGCTGCAGATGCCTCACTAGAGTAATTAAATGGGCCACACCAGTCACATAGGTTATTTTCAATAAAATAAAATGTCCCTTCACTTTTATGACTTATTTTACTGGGTATTTACAGTGGCTGTGTCTGAAATCACCCACTACTCACTATATAGTGGACTATATAGTGAGCTTGCCATTTTGTAGTGCTGTCCGAATGTATAGTGATGATTATTATACCCTATATAGTCCACTCAATGTATCCCAGAATGCATTTTGAAAAGTAGTGTACAACCGATAGTCACTAACCAAACCCTATATATCCCATCATGCATCGCGCTGATATAAAAAAAATGACAATCCGACGGCAATGACGTAATTAACAGCACCAAAATAACGATCGGGGTAGTGTCCGAAAGTGTTGTTTTAGTAATGTGAGTGAGCTCACTATATAGTGTACATGCAACTCCCTACAGAGGGGGTAGGGAGTATTGAATGAGTGGGGATTTCACGGACACAGCCCGTGAGTAGGGCTGGGTATCGTTCAAAGATTTTAGATATCAATACTGATACGATACCTCGACTTCGATACCGGTTCCTGAACGATACTTTTTTCGATACCAGTTTTATTCTCAACAAAAGGTGAACCATTGTTGTTTGTACAAAGTAACTTAATTATCACATTATTATCATCAATAGTTTATTTTAATAATTGTTCCTCTGAAAATGCAACTGCTTGTCAAAACCAAGACATATTTTCAATGTAACATCGGCCTATATTGTGTTTTTGTTGTTTATATTCCTCTTTCTTTAGTTTATATAATCCCATTTCATTGTTTATTAATTATATATTTTTTTATTGTTTATGTTTGAATTTGTGCTCTGGCAACATTGCAGCCTAAACATTCATGGCAATAGGCCTGAGAGAAAGAGAGAGAAATCGCTCATGGAAACAAGCTTCTGCCTCTACATATCAAAGTTTCCTCCTCACTAGAGGAAGAGGTGGCCAGGCAACAACTATCACAATAGAAAGGAAACTCTTTAATCCACTGCAGCAAAGTCGCAGACATCAGCCCAAGGATCGGTACGTGATGTCACCGTCACAGGAAGCGCTTCCGCCGGCTGCACATACAGGTCTGTGTGTGGCGGTGGCGTCACTTACTGATCCTTGGAAAAATGTAGCGTGGGTGGAAGCTACCGCTCTACTCTGTCAATAAAAGAGCTTTGATTTGATTCAGAAAACAGCGACGCTGCCACCAAGCTACTGAGAAATGTAGTTAAACTAGTAACGGTGCTACTTGTAGCGACGCTACCGCCCAACGCTGCTCGTACAGTGGGCATGTTGAAGCATTCTCTGTGGCAGTAGGGCCTGAGACGATGATGCTCTGTCTTGTTGCAGCAAAGACGGAGCGACTTTCTGCTCTTAAGTTTATTCCACCATTTAACCATTCAATCGTTAAAGCTGAAAAGAAAGGGTGTTCAGAAACTTTCAAGCTGTGTTTTGATGCTATAAGGGTGTGGAAATTATTACATATACTGTGCTCATTACTTTATGTTAAAACTTAGGGCTTGTGTGCAAGCAGGAAGAACCTTTCAACACACTCTTGTCACAGGGGAGAGTCAGATGAGCGCTTTCGTGGAGTGCTCCTGGTGTGGTCTGGAGAAATGAAGAAGCTGGCATGTGTTATGTCATGCCTGCGGCTTGTGTACTTAGATCAAAAGACCATTAGTCTCTTTGTCTTGTGCCACTGTTTGAGGTAGAATCTTGGCTAGGGAATATGTTGGCACTTCCTTGACTCCCGTGGTGTGCCATTTGTGTGGAATGAAAAAAATTGGGTTGGCGCGCATAAAAGCTTCAGCCTTAAGAAAGTTTTGAGCTGACTTGCTTTGGCTTTTTGAGTTCTTGAGTTCATACAGCCGGTACAAACAGAAGGAAGCGCCTTCAAAATACCTCTGGAAGTACTGTCATCTTTTTTGTTGTTAAAATTGTACAGGAGGCTACAAACATGTTTTTTGGGTTTAACAGATATGACACCTACTCAGCACATTGCAGGAAGCATGTCTATTCGGTGATATAAAAAGAAAAATATTATCAAACCTTCAAAGAACAGCACAGTCAAAAACAGCTGCATATTAGTTTGATTATTGAGCATTTAGTGGAAAAGAATCTCATAAGTATAAAATACTATCATCTGATAAGGACTTATTATCATAATCATCACCACCCTTAAACAGAGCTGCTTGAAAAATCTTTGGTTCGTGTGTGCGATGAAATTTCTCATTCCCTTCTACTACTACTACTACTAGTAGTCTCAACTCGAGCACCACCAGAAAATGAATTTTAAATGACTGGAGGCACTCAGAACCGTGAGATGAGGCTGGAAAACACTGATCGAGCTGCTGTCTGCAGATCAAGTGAAGTCACAGCTCAGGTGATTAAAGATGCAGCATTGTATGCCATTTTTTCCTGGTCTCGTCTCGTTCCTGCAGAGTGTGGGAGTCTGGTCTCATTCATGATTCAGAGCTCGGGGGGTGTGGGTGTGTGAGTGGGGGGTACTCATGCATTTTAGTATGAATTTTATCTTCATCTGGACTCTTCCACCAAAGGGACCTGGAGTACCCTTCTATTAATACATTTTTGAGCCCTGAAAAATTGATGGCAGCGGGAGAGACCGGGTGTAGTGTAGAGGGTCGAATCAACTGCCATCACTGTCAACTTCTGCAGCTGACTGAACTACAATCTGGGGTTTATCAACTCCAGCTGATGCTGTCGGAGAAAAAGAGGAAAAGAGATGTCACTTTGACAACACTCAAATCTTAGGCTTCCCTCAACACGGCTGCATTTCCTCAAAAGTCATAAAACGGAGCACTCAGTTTTATATCCAAGGTTTCTGCTCTTCCAATACATAACATTGATTCCATGTGATTGGATGAAATCCTAGTACTACACTGGGGAATATTTGCTCCTGAGTGAAAGTTGAAGAAACCTAATGGTCAATTGTGGTTTAAACTCTTCTTTAAGGTCAACACTTGAGGTAAAACAGTGGATCACTTCACAAAGCTGAGGTATAACTTTCAAAACAATTATGATAAAATCTTTAACAACAAATATGCATGAGTAAAATTAAGCAAGAACGATTTCAGTCCTTTTTCCACCATAAAATAAACATCTTAATGCTTAAAAAGTCTTGTATGATTCAAGTGAATAAAATCAAACATTTATTGAATATTTATTGAACATTTGTTGTATTGTTAATGAAAAAAAAATGTGATAGTTATTGTTGTTTTATTGTCCAGACCTATTCAATATACAGTGAAATAAAACTTCCAGTCCCCACATTTGACAAGATGTGATGGGTGAATCCCTGGCATTTTGTCTGCTCAATAAATAACTGAATGCTTAATTTATAATTAAAATTGTTGATTAATCACCAAGAGAAAATGTGCTATACTATCGATGTCTTCATGTAAGACTAGACATGATCTGAGATGTTGGTTATTATCATAGTGTGACATTTAGACATTTTACATTTTTTTCCTAAAACTGGAAACACACCTGACATTTTGCAGATCTCCACTCATCATCAAGAATTGCTTCTTATTAAAATGTTTTGATCTCCCAACATCAGTCATCGTTATTGGTAAAATGATGTCAAAGCTTTTGAATTTGGCAGCAACAATTTTTATTTCCCAGAGAAATGGACACATTTGTACTTGGGCTGAAATGTCAGTTTCATAGCTAAGAATATTATGCAATTGACAGATCAAACATCACACAGTCAGCAGTGGTTAAATCATTAAACAGAGAGAAATTACATTTGTAAATGTAAATTATTGCATTCAGATTTTATGTCAGTCTCCATTTGAGAGGCTGAAATGCTCGCCGTTGTGTTACATTTAAATGCAGTTGTGTTTGCGCAAATTGGCTCAGGAAATGTTAGGGCCAGGACTGTCATTCCAGCCTTGATCATATTCCATTTTTCAACCATTGGCTTTTCCCAGAAACATGAAAGAGGGTGGAACTTGAAAGGCAAAGTTTGAAAGCCTTCCCTATCATTAACTTTCATCTCATACAGCAAACAAATGAGTGAATCGATTTGGGATGAAAGTAAGTCATTGGCCTTGTCACTAGCACTTAAGGTCACAAGGGTAATTAATTTGTACTGAAGACGAAGTAGAATACTGCCACGGACACTACACGACTCCCCCAGCCATCATCTTAGTACTGCGCTTCTTTGGATCAAAAGGCTGTCTTCTCTTACCCCCCACTAACCCCGCAGCCTGGTGTCTCGTTTCTCAGGGCTTGCTGATTAATAGAGATCAAGAGATTTCTGTTAGAGGCCAACAGATACCTGCCTTTATGAATGGGGTGTCTCAATAGTTCACATGTTCTGGTTGTGTTCGCTTGTGGTGCTGTCAAGGCAAGATAAATTAATTTTATATGACCAGAGTGTCAGATATTTGCATAGCTGACAAAACCATTACGTGAACAGTTTTTGAAAATCTGAAACATTTGTCATAAGTGTATGAGTGTCAAAATGCAGCCGAGAGGTCCAAGCATTTACATTGGCAGTCAAAATAAAACTTGAGCATTTTTCCAATTTAGTATACATATAAATGTTAGATGCTAACCAAACATTTGGAAAACATTCTTAAGTTGGAATATAAAATTTTTTTTCTGAAAAGACATTGTGTGGAGAATTTATTCAGCACATCTCTCACAATTATTCCCTCAAAGGAGGAGCACTCCAAAAATATCCAGGAGCACAAGAAGGGATTTGAAGTCTCTCTGTTTTATTATTAAAAGCCAACATTTACTCATGACATTTGCATCCTAATAACTGCAAGATAAGTTGGAACTAAGATGACACTCTAAACCCAATCTACATAATGAGATTTATAGGGGAAAGTGTTGCCTTTAATGGTTTAGTACATGCAGAAGGAAGAGTAGTGTAGGCGAACGTGTCAGGGACGCAGTTGATATATTCACATAAGCATCAGTATGCTCTGTCATGCCTTTCAGCCGTGCAAAGATAAGAAGGGTGCAGATAACTGAGAAACTATGAAAGTGTAATCTTTCAGTTGTCTCTTTTTTTTGGCACTTGCCTCTTGATAGACTATACTGTATGTTCCTATTAATTTTTTTCCCTCTCATTTATTTCCGCATGCTGATGGCGTGTAGTCAGAGGAGACTGCCATAAGTCAGTTAAATGTACCAGAGTCAGTTTGAACAAAGCCAGTGGCTAATTTCCTCTCTTCATCCTTTCTCACTTCATAACCAGCATTTCGTACGCAAACATTTATCCTCTACTTGATCAGAAAGGATCATAGTTATCAACATGGTTGAGGGCGTTGGAGTATTTAGACTAATAAATACATCAGTGTTCGTCAGTGACAGGAGGAAGGCGACTCATTTCACAACTTTTTTTGGGGGGGGGACTTCATTTGAGTCTAAGCAGGGATAAATAATGGTTTAATCCTTGAGAAAATCAATTGTGTGTCTCCCGGGGGACTGGAAACGGTTTTGCCCTGCATACAGTCATCTCCTTATGTCAGAAATGCATAATCCCTCCAGCTCAGACAAATTCGAGGAGCCAGGGCAGTGCTTTATTACATGCTAGGGATGTGTCTGACAACCAGCTTGCTTTTTGTTTTGTCTCAGCAGGTTTGAGTACAAGCAAGCAAACCCCTTTATGTGTCTGTTGAAGACATGATCCCTATTATGCAATGTTAAGCACACTTAAGCAAACTCTACAGCACAAGTGCTTTGTAAGTGCTTTACTTGGACAAATCATTGTCTGTGTTTGTACAAGACAGAGCGTTTCCTTGATTATTCTCACAGATCATGGTATCTGCTGCCATCAAATTTCACCCAGACCTGAAAAGTGTTTGCAGGGACTAAAATGTTATTATTAGCAAAGGTGTTTTGGCTTTCAGGATACGTTTTCGACTATCCTCTTGTGTTTTAACGTATATCATCAAAGCCATTGCTTACCACACATGGTCAGTTACTGTCCTTGTGAAATAACACCATCTGATGAAACCAGTGGTTCTGAGTGTCTAATTGCATTCCCCCTCCTTTTCTTTTCATTTGACAGGAGAACGGCGAAAGTGCTAGAAAGGACAAAGCCAGAATTCTACACACCTGTGATTGGATGTGAGCTTGTATTGACCTGAGACCATTAAAATGGAGTTGCTATGGAAAGTTATACTGTTGCTGTCATTGGTGCAGTGTCTGGCAGGTAAGCCTCCCAAACAAGTATTTTTTTATGTTGTTAGCACAGAGGCTATGAATTGTGATTTATAGATTTGTATGTGATGGTGCCTTGGCATACAGAACAGATGGCACTTACAGGTAAAATGGAAAACTAAAAGGTTTTATGGAAAAGAGTGCCCAAAGCTTTGCACCAATTTTACAAATGGTAGGAAAGGTTCACCTTGTTGTCTTTTCATTGGCAGCTCAAGGCAGCAAATCAACATTACTTTAGTTGGTGCATAGCAGCTATCTTTTTCCCAGCTGTGAATCACCTTGGAAATGTATAAACCAGGTTTCTGTCTCTGAAAGACAGTCTCGATCTAGCAGTTGACTGTGCTGTCATTCATTTTAAAGAGCCCCTCAATTGTTACCCAAATTGAGATTGCACTGGTAGTAGTACAGAAATGTTGTCATTGATCTTGCTTTTAATGAGAGACCTAATTTTCCTCCCTTACAAAGTGTTCAGGGTCAAATGCTAGTTCTCTAGAATGTCAGAATCTGAAGCTAAGTTATCTAAGGCTTTGTCGCATGGGCACAGTATCTTGAGGAATGAGTAATCTTTCATGTTGCCTTGCTCCAAAGCAGCAGCCCCCCCCTCACAGCTGGGACCTAAAATAATTAGTGTGTGTGTGTGTGTGTGTGCGCTTGTAAACTGCCACTGTGTGTATTTGTTTGTGCATGCACGTCTCTTTTCAAAAGCACAACAGCACGTCGACACCTAAATTTGCCTACATGGTAATTAGCACCACTTATCACTAAATCCAATACACATCAGTGGATGTCTAATGAGGCTTTCCTCCGGGAACTGTGACTCACTATGGGATTAGGATCTACACCACAAGTCACACCACATATTATGTCCTACTTAGGCATTCTGATAAATATACAGAGGACTGGCTTCAAAACTCCAAAATCCTGCCACAAACCTGACAGAATTTTAATCTCAGACTAACAGCTTCAAGGAGACAATTCAAGTCTGTTTTGGACATTAGATCCCAGCCACAAAATTTGGAGAAACCACATTCGGAGTTATCTATTCCAAGAAAATTAGTGCTTAACAAAGGAGTAGAGGGCAAATGGTTTCTGAAAAGCACTGGGTTGCACAGCCCTTGCCTCACTCTCACAGTTGGTAAGACAGAATACCCAAGCATTAATATTCAGTATGGGGTTACATTACATATGCTCTGCTTGCAAGACAAGTATGGCGCAATATAACCATAGACCTCCAAAGTCTCCCTGTTCTGAGAAAGAAATGTTAAGCATTTTAGTATGCAGGGACACACTACTGGGTAGAGAAAGCACAGTGTGAGGGTGTTAGACAGGAGCTTCGAGGTAGTTTATTTATCCAGACTTGGAAGTGTGTGTGTGTTTTTAAAACAGTAGGCATCAGCTGTGTGGGAGAGCATTGGGGCCAAAGGGAAGTCATTCCCATAGCGAGTTCATTGGGAGTTAACCAGTGCTCGCCCCATTCCTCCCAGAGGGTCTGAATGGCCTGTGGCAAGGGCGTGTACAATATGTGTGTTTGTGTGAATTAGTGAGTGAGAGAGAGAGAGCAAAGACGAAGCATTGCAAGTATGACTTGCAGGTACGATGCAATTGGTCCACACAGATACAGCTAACATTCTCTCAGCAAGCCATTTCCAGCACTGGATCAACAGTCTCAGTTTGACAGAAGTGGTTTTGTTATACAGTTCTAACCTGGTTGGTTGAGAATGCTCAAAAAGGTGTATACTAGAAAGCTCTATTAATTATCATTATCTGTAAGGACTGGGGAGAGGAGATGGCATTTCTGTTCATTTACTACACTGCAATATTTAAAAACACATTATATCAAAGAGTTAACATACAGCAATCCAGTTATTAGGGAAACATAAGCCCCTACAAGGGAAATAAAGACAAAGCTGTGAAGCTTGCTGCACATATTCTCTTATACTGCCCAACAATTTACCAAAAACATAACTGATTTGATGCTAAATATTGATTTCAAAACATTTCACTACAAGCTCAATGAATTTACAAGCATCTTCCAAAAACAATTGCCAGCAGTACAATCATAAAAACATCTGTAGTTGGCATTGAAGGGCTACAATTTAGCGGCTCTGAACACAGAAACGTAAAGAAATCCAGCAACATTGCTGTTAAGGCTCGAACCAGCAATCATATTTTCACTGGAAAAATTTTCCACGGTTAGTTGAGTAGGTGCCTACAGTTTCTGAGAAGTAATGCATTTTTGGCACAAGGTCTTGATGAAAAATCAACAATATCTCTAGGATCTGTTGGAAGTTGAGTGATATGATTAGATATTTAATGTTCAGGAATCACTCAGCTCTGTGTTTATTGGCCAATCAGAGCAAAGTATTCAATAAAGCTGTAATGAGCTCCTATTGTGCCTAGCTGAAGTGGTTTGGCACAGCAGTCGTGCTACCATCACAAATAATGGTTGTGTTTTATTGGATGTTGAGTTTGTGGTTGTGACACTGGAAACCTGAGAGCTTTAAAAGATCCGTACATCATTTCCTACTACTACTATTTCTTCTTTGTACATATTCAACGTAGAGATGAAATGTGCTCTGAAGAGCAGTTTGTCCATTTGGGCTACTGTAGAAACATGGCAGCGCAACATGGCAATGTCCATGCAAGGGGACCTCCGGCATATGTAGATAGAAATGGCTCATTCTAAGGTAATAAAAACTGTTCATTATGCAATATTATGCATGTTACCTAAATATCACTCACTGACCCTTTAAATAATAGCAAATAAAGTAGTATGTAACAAGATAACGAAGCAAAATATTCAAAAACAAGGGATAAAGAACAGAAAAGTAAAATAAATTCACACAAGAGATTCCCAGCATCTATTTTTTATAAATATATCTTAATACAATACTGATACGTCAGAATGTGCATTACAAGCGTTATTGGATTGCTATAATTGTTCCTCCTGTCCATACTAGTTGTGGAGACACCCATTTCTATAGTGATGCAAGTCATGCGGGACAAAATTCTCTGTGAAAATGCACTTTGAAGTTTTGAAGCTAATATGGACTTTCAGCAGCCTGAGTTGGTCAAATCAAGTGGATATTTTCCAAAGCTTTAGCCATTTTAGTACAAAATCCCCTTTTCTGCAAGGAGGCACTGTAACAAAATGTGGGATACATTGTTACATAGAAAGAGGAGTGTGCATTTTATCCCCCATCACTGACATTGCATTTGAAGGGCATCTCCCCACAGCCAGAATTAACTGAAAGAATGACTAAAAAGACCAAAAACTGTTTAAATGAACATACAGTTTAGGCATGCAAATTTTTTTTAAAGACTTTTAAGACTTAAATAAATATGAACCCATTCTTTAAAATAACACAGCAAGCGGTCATCCTAAATAAATACCTTAAATAAATACTCACAGGACAAGACTTCAAATTTTACCACCGGCACTGTTCATTTAAAGCAGGTTCATGTCTTACTGATGCTAGTGAAAATGAGGGGCTGCTTCTGGCCAGCATTATAATCTCCTAGAACTACTTTTACTTAGCTCTGTATCCCTCATCTCTGGAATGCCAGAGAGGATTTTCAAATATTGACGTACCTCATTGATTCATGAGTACATGGCAAAGCCTTTTAGGAATCCTTAAGCAAGGATTTTATTGCACCTTTGAAGTTCTGTATATGTGAAGATGTGAAATATTCCCCAGTGAATCTTCCTCCCATAGCTTTCTATATTTTTGCTTCATCCAAGAATGGAAAATCATCAAATTTAAATGTGTTTTATACAAGTGAGACGCAGCCAAGACAGGGTCACATAGCAACATCAAACAATTAACAGGACAACAATGGCAAATCACAACGGCAACTTTAGGTTTAACAAAAATACGTTACATAATACACTGCATCAACAAGGCAGTAATATTTATTCAGGCGTTTATTTGGGGAAGTGACTAACAGTAGGTAACAGTGATCACTTCCTGTATTCTATATTGAAAAGAGATAAGGGCCTTAAGTTTGAGCTTGGCCTGCACATCATTCCAGGACCAAGGGCCGAAGTAGAACAGGCTTAATTTGCCAACCTCTGTTCTGATAGTAGGCACTTTAAAGTGAAGCAAATTCACTTTAATTATGTACTGTGTATTATATCTTATAAATGCATCACTGTCAATTAAACAGCAATATATTGTATTTGTGTCTGTAGCTATGAGCTGCTTTTACTGCCTTATTCTACTTTCAAGTAACTATGCACAGCTTATTAATAGTATTTATAAGATTTATGTCACATTTTATAAGAAATATTTACGAAGTACAAAAATCCACTCTGTATGCCGCATTGTCAAAAAATGAAACCCAATATTTGTCAAATCAGGCATTTTCAGGCAGTTACTATGGTTAGAAACGTTATGGTACAGTTTTAAACCATGATGAATGTTTCCATTAGTGTAGAACATAGCAGCTGCTAAGTGACAAATAACCTTCTAACCAATCTTGAGGAGGAAAAGGTAGGAATATTATTACAATTAGATGACAAATGACATTCTGAGAAGCAATACGTTCCTGGGTTTATGTAGACATTCAGTAGAGAGAACAACAAAATATAGCTTTAATTTGCCATTCCCACATATGGCGTTGGACTCCATCAATTCTGTGTTTCCCCAGTGAACATGGCATTGCATACCCAATACAAGGGGTGTTATTGAATTTCTGATGCACTAGCTTTGATTAGCTAGAGAGTGGTGTGACAGGGTTGGAGATTGGTAGGGAATGTCTTGGCCACATTCCTCTACTTACAGACTGTGTCGCTGAAAATGTAATTAACTTAATTAACGAGAGTCTGCAGTACAGTACAGTACACCCTAGTTGATTGCCACAGCAGTAAAGTATGGCCTGGAACATTGTGTGTTAGTTTGACTCTTGGGCTAGTTCTTTTTATGTGTTTCTAATCTATCTTCTCACTACTTCTTGAATCAGATTGTGGCAATCTTCATTCACTATTTCTCCTTTAACACTATTTTTCTGGTGAAATTTTAAATTATTTATATTTTTATTACTTACCGGTCAATTTCTCTATTTTTTAAAGGACCTTGAAAAACAAGTTCCACAGATATTTCAAACATTGAGGCGAGATGTGATTGAACCTACAACTTGCTCAAAACCACCCAAAACCTTCCTTCTGCTCTGGAGTAACATTTGCTGCCCCTGAATGAGAGAACTTAAAGGTGTACCTTATCGGCTTGGACAGAGGGGAAAGATGCTTTAAAAAGCAAGATTGGCTTTTTTTATTTGATGCATAAAACCCTGAGCTGAAACGAATGGATTTGGGACCTCACAAACGACCGATACCTCCCCCACAACCGACTCCCCATGTGCCTGTTTATTCATGCTGAGGTAAGCTGGAGGAATTCATTTGCTGTCAGCTAGTATTGAATTTGAGATTAGTTTTTATTTCAGACTCCTAAACAGCTCCCTCTGCCTTCCACTTGTGCTTCGATGCTGAGTCTTATGTTGTCTGAGGAGCCTTCGAAAACGGCTGCACATATCACCATTTGGCAGCAGGTGAAAGAAATGAGTGGGGGGGCTATTTAAAAAAAAGACCCTTTCATTATAACCTCCATCTCTATCCTGCAGCATTGTGCAGTGAACTTCCTGTTAGGATTCTGGATCAGTGCACCTCTCTAACAAAGTGCTTTTTCATCACTTATGTTTCTGTGCTCTGGGAGGCTCAGTGTTCCTGCAATCAGATTCTGACATGCTGGTTTCAACATGATTTCTTGATCTGATTTCTTGGCGGACAATACCACTCTCATTGGGCTCATCTCTGGTGAGTCGGCCTACAGGTGGGAGAGCGACCATTTGGTGACCTGGTGCAGCAAGAACAGTCTGGAGCTCAACGCTCTGAAGACAGTGGAGATGATCGTGGACTTCAGGAAGAGCCCAGCCCCACCCTCCCCCATCATCCTGGGTGACTCCCCTGTCGCCACTGTGGACTCCTTCCGCTTCCTGAGCAGCAACATCTCCCAGGACCTCAAGTGGGAGCTGAACATCACCTCCCTCACCAAAAAGGCTCAGAAGAGGATGTACTTCCAGCGGCAGCTGAAGAAGTTCAGCCTGCCAAAGACAATGACGGTGCACTTCTAAACCGCCGTCTGAGTCCATCCACACCTCCTCCATCACCATCTGGTATGCTGATGCCACTGCCAGGGACAAGGGGAGGCTGCGGTGTATCATTCGCTCTGCAGAGAAGGTGATTGGCTGCAATCTTCCATCACTTCTGGACCTCCAGGACTCTGAGGCGAGCAGGAAAGATTGCAGCTGACCCCTCCCATCCTGGTCACAAACTGTTTCAGGACCAAAACCTCAGGTTTCCAGGACCAAAACCTTGAGCCCTAAAAACATCTGTAGCTAGCCTCATTAACAAGGCTCCCACTGACACTCCCCCCTTGCAAATAATACAAATGACTCTGCATATGTAAATACTATTTCATTTCATATCATGCACAAACCTGGCACACTGCATATATGTGTTGTTAATTGTTAATCTTTGTTGTTGTATATTTTTAAATTGTATTGTACATTTTATGTATTTCATTGCAATTCGTCTGCACATCACAAAACCAGAATAATGCACATGTAAATATCTGCCACGTTGTTCTTTCTCTGCAAATAGTTGTATTATTTTTCTCTGTTCTTTTTAATATTCTTATATAACTTGCATTTTCTTTTCCATATTTATGTATTTCTACATTTATTTATGTCAACTGTATGTTTGTCTACTTGTTGCACCTTATCACCACAGCAAATTCCTCGTGTAAAACACTACTTGGCAATAAAGCTCCTTCTTATTCCTCTGATTCTGATTCTCATTCTATGACAATCTCAGTGTCAGTGTTTTTAAATTTTAAAGCTTGTGATATTTGTCCCAGTGTATTTTCAGTGTGCATTCATGGTCTGGTTAACGCGCAGTATGTAATTCTCTACAGTCTGTAAATCTGTTGCTAGAGTCTCTAACATCGAAACAATTACAAAAGACATAATTTTATGATGTCATGAAGTAGCATGGGAACATGGGAGTGATTGTCTTCACCACCATTGTTTACTGAGAAATCAACGAAAAGTCTTTAATAAAGCAGTTTCATGGTGCAAATCTTTGTTTCTTTGACACTATTTCACAAACAAAGGACATCCCAGAGGGGCTGCGAGTCAGGCTTGTTGCTGACATTTGCTCAGATTGTTTCTCTGATAACTTAAGATCTTTACTGGGAGCCGAATTATACCAGAGGTCTATTCCTCTCCAATACAACCAGACCCAGTGATTAAGAGCGGTAAAAGCACTTAATAAAGCAGTTTCACTTTAAAAATCAGTGTTTTTCCAACGCAGTTCGGCAGAGAGGAAGCTGCGATCTGAGCTTGCTGCTGACATTTGCTCAGCTTGTTTCTCTAATAACTTTTTACCGAGAGCCGAATTATGCACAGAGGTCTCCTCCTCTCCAAAACAAATGGAGCCGGTGATTAAAACTGGTATTAATAATAATAACTAGAACTGCGAGCAGTTGTAAATGGGGTCCAAGCCCCCCGGCGCCAGTTGCCCCTCGCCCCGCGGAGGGCGCGCAAGTCGCCGGGCCCGCCATGATGAATTCTGGGAGGAAGATTCACTGGGGATCACAGGCCCCCGAGCCAAGGCGGGGCCTGTGGAGAAGAAATTACCATAGTTGTAAATGAAAGTGGCTTGCGGTTATGGAGATGAATGAATGTAAGTCTATGGCAGTGTTTATTCATTTCCAAGTAATAGCGTTACCTAGAGGCCAATTGACACCAAATTTCACAGAAGGCTTCGGTAATTCGTGTCGCATAAGGTCACCAAGTTTGGTGTTGATCAGCATTTCCAAGCCAGAGATATGTTATACTTCCTGTTTGTAGCGTTTTCGCAAAGATTTGTTAGCTTGTAATTCGGTGTTTTTTTGTTGGATCAAAATTCCCTCTACAAGCTTTCTTTGGCTCAGTCCAGAGGTGGTCTGTGCAAAGTTTCGTGTTGATCGGACTTGCGGCTTCGGAGGAGTTAATTAAAATAGGTTTTCCAGTTTTCACGATTTAGCGAAATGAAAATGTCATTGCACAGAGGCATGTCCTATACCATCGGAATCGGTCCCCCAAAAACGTAGACATAAGATTTATGAATGTGCGATGTAGTAGGCCTTAGTTATGAGATAAAATGTGCTTTGTTTGAAAATCCCATTGAAATGAATGGGGCATTTGAGCTTTAGGCCGAACTGCACCAAATTTTTGTGGTGTCATCAGGGGCCCATGGGTAACAATTGACCCAAATTTGGTGTCAATCGGATTTGTGGTTATGGAGATATAAATTGCATGTAAGACAATGGGAAAAAAATTTCGTCTTTAATCTGCAATAGCAGCGCCACCTATGGGCACATTAGGGTCCCCTTTGGTGCCTGGCACCAGGGGACCATGCTGAAAAATTCGGCACTAGTTTCATGTCAGTGTGACTTGTGGTTATAGAGGAACAATTTTTTTGGATTAAAGAGCGCCACCTAGGGGTGAGATGCATGAAATTTTTCAGAGACCCTCAAAGGCCCGTCCCACCTTAGAGGTCCAAGTTTGGTGTCGATCGGCCATTCCAAAGTGAAGATATGACCTCACTTCCTGTTAGTAGCGTTTTTTGTTTATTTGTGAGGCTATAATTGCGACATTTTTTGTCGTATCAAAATTCCCTCTACAAACTTTGTAGAGCTTGGTCCAGAGATTATCCGTGCAAAGTTTCGTGGCGATCGGACTTGCAGCTTTGGAGGAGTTAATTAAAATAGGTTTTTCAGTTTTGGCGATTTTGCGCGAAAAAAGTTTAGGCGGAAATGGGCGTGGCCAATACCATGAGATTCAGGTCGATCCCCCGAACGCGTGGATATAAGGTTTTTTGATATGTGCCACTGTATGTGGGAGATAGAGCGATTTGAATGTGCGAAAGTTTGGACCTTGCTTGTAGCGCCCCCTAGAGGTAGAAGTGTGCAAAATTTTTCGTATGCTGTCGTCTCATGGGCGAGAACCAAGCCTGTGAGTTTCGCGTCCCTAGCATTTACGGGGTATGCTGCAGACGGGGTATGCTGCAGACTCGGAATTAGGCGAAAATGTACGGAAGAATAAAAATAAAAAATAGAATAAAAATCCGAGTAAAAACAATAGGGTTCCCAGCAACTTCGTGGTACTGGGAACCGCGATACCTTGCAATCGCGGGTTCCCAGCCCACTTCGGGCTTGGACCCCTAATAATAATAATAATACTCTATTCAGTGGACATTGGACACTGCAAGCCGTAGCTGCCACTAACGTTTGCTAAGCTTGTTTCTCTGAATTTAAGTTAGTCATGTCAAATTTTATTTAAAGTGTAAAATCACCAGCAATGCATTTCCTTAACGACTAAAAACATAAGTTAGAAACGACCAAGATCTAAAAAGTGTATCACTGGCTTAACACTGGATAAAGAGTCAATTTGTGATAGCTTTTGGCAGACAACCACAACGCTGACAGATGCACAAAGGGGATATGACGCCATTGACAGGCATGAAATGAAACAGTTTTCTCAGGGTTTGAAAATTGCTGGAAACATTTGGGATAATGTAAGTACAAAAGTCAAGAAAATAGGTCAAAACATAGGTCTAGTTGTTTTTGGACATATTAATGCAGAAAAGGTGTGCCACCAAAATTAAATCTTCTTGGAAAAAAAGAAAAATCCGTCAATGTCTTGAGCCTGTGGATCTCAGTCTGAGCGGCACTATTGAAATGTGTAGCATGTCAGTGTTTGATTACCAGAAAGCAAGCCTGAAAATTATTTTGCTTTCCACTACCACATCTTACATTCATTTCTGTTATGGCAATGAAAGAGTTTCAGGGAGTTTGCATCAGTTTGAACTGAGGCCCAAGGCACAGCCACTGGAGCTCAACCCCTTCTCATTATTCTGGCACTCATTCACCATTATAATAACAGTTGCCATGGTGCTGCCAAAGATCAGGTCAGTTCAGCGCTGCCATAACCACGAGTACAGGCAGCAACCAAATATCTATGTTCATTAACTTTCCATTAATCAAATATTGAGTTAGGTGTGTGCGCTGCATTCCACTTAGGGATTGATCAAGAGGGCAATACACACCAAGGTAATATAAAAAAGTTCTGACAGCCAAGGTTCAGTCCGATTAAGCTGTTTGCTTGTGGGTGTAGTTGGGGTAATGCAAGTTATTCTGTTGAGTGGTTGTTTCTGCTTTAACTGTCGCAACAGAAGGGTTCAAGTGATAAGTGAGAGGTCCAGCACATTAAATAAACACCGTGAATCACTCACAGCACTCAAAGACAGTTATTTGTCTTACATTCTTAATCAGGTGTTCATGAAAATAAGTTAAGGACGAACCAGAGCAGTTCATTTTCTGCTCATGGTTTCCACGCATTCACTGAGTCATGCAAAACATATAACATCCAAAATTGCTGTAACAACCCTAAATAATGAACTAAAATATTTATTGATTTCACTAATATAACCACAAGAAGCAGTTGTTCATCACAATTATGCCATATATACAAACAGTACAGTGAAAATCCTTCAAATATGTGCATGACCTTTTAAAAGAACACCTTGGGTTATGCAGCATTGTCAGTTTTTGACATTCTCTGTATAGCATTGCAGTTGCAATTGAGCGTTTTGATATGAATGATTTGATATGCACAATATGGTAAAAAAAATCATATTGCTAATAACGGATATTCCGATTCATGACATGATTCACAATTAGTGAGAATGATCATTATTGCATCACAGTCTTCATTTTCACTTCAACTAACAATTACAATCATGATGATGTGACATTTGTTGGGGTCTGTACCAAACATTTTTTCTTACATCTGTAGGTCGGGGCATCTCTGCAGCACTACTGTACTTCATTAAGCAAGGATTATACTTTCCGCGTCCGTGAGTACGCGAGGTTCTACTAGGGTCTGCTAGGGTCTGTTAGGGTCTGTTAGGGTCTGCTAGGGTCTGCTAGGGTCCACATGACAAAAAAATTGTCATCAAAGGGACTGTGCGTAGGGTCTGTGCAGACGTCCGCGTGCTTCCTGTTTTTTATGCCGTTTGAATGCCGACTACGCTACCAGGACACCAACCGATCTACTGTGCATGTGTGGAATGTCTCCGCCAAGCTGACTCAAGAAACAGATATAGTCCGCTTCTGTGGGGTCTGCAGCTGTCCGTGTGTGCATTCACTCTAGAGTATATTCGAGCCTTTATAATGCTGTTTTTAATTAATTAATTGTGCAGCCCTAATTGCAGTACATGCAAGATCACCTTTAAATTAAGGTTTTATTCAGTCACGAGAACACCCATGGTGGTACAAACACAAAAATACTTTTCTTCATGTAGCAAATTAAGGTAACTCAGGAAAACATTTTTTATCTAATGCTTTGGCTTTGAGTTGACTTTTGAATTGATGTGAGTTAAAGCGCTAATTAATAACTAAAGGGCTGGATTAGGTTTTAGGGCTGCCAGCTGAATAACCCCAATTTATGCATTTTTCAAAATGATGCTGAATGTAAATGTTTGTGACTTCATAACTGAAATCGTTTATCAATTTAATAAGGCATAGTAATTCATCTAATGTTTACCGGAGGCTCTATCATCTTTCCAAGTTTGTGTACAACAAGTGTGAGGATTTGTGTTTGAATATGGACTGTACAAGAAGTGTCTTCTCGTAATCAATCATCTCTCAGCGCTGCTTCGAGGGACACGCTTCATCTAACAAAGATTATAATTAGGCTGCCTTTTATTCTGTGTAACTTTCTGAAGGGTTTATCCTTGTGGAGAGGAACAATCAGCATACAAGGTCCCTTGTCAAACATCTCCACCCTCTCAGAGAGTTATTTTGAGTCTTGAGGATAAACCTGCACTCCCATGGTGCCATAGACTTGAAAAGGATACCTGCCTCACACACAAATTACTTACCTTACGTACAGAATCTTCCCACTTCTCTGCCATTACAGAAATGCAAATGTATTCTGACAAATTCAAATGAATTCCTCTTCTGTCACAGAAAGAAATGTTTTTTCCCATGAAGCGCTTACTACCCCATGGGTCACTCTTACAGTGGGCTTTAACTGCACAACATGCATGTTCAGTTGTACCTTTGTAATTAACTAGGAAACAATGTCACACTAGAAATGCTGCCGTCTTTGTTGTTTTCTTGTTTTCTTTTCGTTCTTACAAAGACAATGGATCAACAATGTTATAATATCACTCAGGGAATTCAAAGATATTGTAATTTATGTGTGTGTTGTGCTGTATACAGCATGTTGTATATTTGAAAGTGTTTCTTCCTTGCAGAACACCACATGATGAACAATTATGCTAATAGTAGCCAGTGGACACACACTGTGCATATATGGAAAAATACTGTAAAAGCGTACTGAGCACTGTTGATTTGTTGTTCATTGCAAGCTTGCATTAAAAATAATAATGGGTACTTTGGATATGAAGGTAAGATATGAAGGTAATGTGTATTCCACTTCTGAGAACAAAAAACAAACTATTAAGAAAGAGCACAAGAATTTGTTCCCTCGCTCAACCAACAGTGGAAATGATTGGCTTTTTTCTTTGTCAGAGTAACAAAGGACATCATTTTGTTAGCTTGAATGTGAGGTGCCGATTAAAAATGACACTATATTACTCTCAGTATTTATTGTGGCATTTTATTTCAAATGTCTTATTGGAAGGAAGACATTCCCAAGGAAGGAGTTGATAAGTTTGGAGGGTTTCGATGTAATTATGCTGAAGTGCGATGTCAGTACGGTGTGCCTTTGACAAGATGTTTACAGTAAAGTTTTATGAAGGTTACCAGCTGATTATGCAGTACCTCAGATATCTAGCAACTTTTTATGACCAATATGAAAAATGCTCATGGGCTCCACTCACATGGCTAATGGATCCATGCCCAACTTAGATACTTGCAGCGATTCAACCTTCTCTTGTGCAGCACTTTTTAAAAAACTTGCTTCCTTCCTCTGTAAGCTTTTGCTCTTTTGATCTACTTGCCAGCAGAAAAATGTGAAATTTGATTTTCAGAATCACCAGGACATCAATATTGATGCATTTTTGTTGGTTCTCCACTCAGCCAGCGGAGTCCTGCTGAGGCCAGTGTTCACCAAACAGCCTGGCAGTGTGGTGTTTCCCCTTCAACCTGGTGAGAATCGCAGGGAGGTGGTGTTTAGCTGTGAGGCCCAGGGACACCCACAGCCCTTCTACAGGTAACACCTGCATGCATGGCTTCATGCACACTGTTTTTGTTATGCAGAACCTTAAGGTAATATTCCAGAGCTTTCAAGGGCAGCATTTGTAGTAAAAACCATTTGGGATTGGATTTATTGCCCTGGGAAAACTGGGGATTTGTGGACCTTATGGCTCGCTGTTGCTCACTGCCTACAGCGCTTAGCTTTACTGTCAGTCATGGTGAATTTGAAAATGATGAATTAATTGGCCTCAGCTGTTGGTCTATTTTATATTTGGATAGGTTGTGTGGACATTGATCTGCTAAAGAATTCACTTTGAGAGCTTCCTATCATCAGTATCAATGATCGTTGAAAAGCGAGCTAAGACAATATGCGCCAACAGTGCGCTGCTTACATGGCATGGAGATCGAGTGAAGAAAAAAAACACCGGAAGAAATATATTTCCCATACTAGAAATGATATGGCAGAAGCTGTTTTTCCAGATCTCTGCTTCAGGCCTGCTACCGTTAACCATTTTTTGTACAGCATCACTGCCCAAGGCTACTAAGACATCGCCACAGGGTGTCTGATTTGGAGGTTATCACTACATGATAAACATGATTCAAATTTCTTGATGGACTGAGGTGCAGAAACAGTTCGTTATGCGTTGTCCCTGTTTGGTACACTGGCCCTGTGAGGTTGAGCGGTCCGCCGGCAACTGTGTAACAAATTGATGGCCAGCTCCTCTGACGCTAAAATGATGATAAATGAGAACAAATGACAAACGATGATTTGCTTTAAAGTGCATCCAACACATACACTATTAATTCAGTCTATCGAATGGGGCCACATAGCTGTTGTACTCCTGTCAGCGTAATTAAATGCAAATTGCAAAGCCAAGCATTTAATGTGTAATAGGTTGAAACGATCCCTCATAACATCAGCATATGTGGCCGTTAATGTAGCTTGAAGATCCTTGGTGTTATGCCTAATGTGCACAAATTGAAATGAATGTACAAGATCTTATCACTTGGATCGGCTGGAATACTTATTAAGCAATCAGTCGCTATTTCACTGTCTGGATTGTTCTACTTTTAGAATGAAAGCCAATTTACGAGTTCAAATCTGTAGGGTTTTTTTTCGCGCTCCTGAGTTCAAGTTCTGAGAGAGTGCCCGGCAAATCAAATCAAATCAAATTTTGCTTTAATTAGCTCTTTAATTATAGCAAGTGCCACCAACTGTGGCAGTTAATATACACCATTAAGAAGTGATTTTCTGATTGATCACAAGCTGTTGAAATATCATACTTTTATTCCTTTTAATGATGGGCCTGCTAGACATATCAGAAGGACATATTGCCACGTTGTTAGTTCAGTCAGCATACATCATCGTGCTGTCATCACCTTGGCAATTTTCTTTTCTTTTCTTTTTACCCCATGTCCCTTGTGCCAGCTTTGGAATTAGTTTTGGGTTTTTGGGTCCTTCTGCGGTTCAGCTGCAGGACACCATATGCTGAGTGGCTCTTCACTGCTGAGTATGTAGGCAGGTCTATTTCAGGGGCGCCAAGGACAAATTAATTTGTCTTAAGAATATCCAATGACCGCTGCCACATAAAGCCTCCACTCCAAGTTGTCACCTGGCCCCTTGATTTGTCTCATCTGGAGCCCTTGGACCAGTTCCAGCTGCAACACCAAATCACTACATCAATCTAATCAGCCAATCTGCCGTTTAGCACATGCTCCGCTGCATATGTCCCCCCATCGCTCCCTTCTTCAACCCTCCTCCTGCTCTCTTTGTCTAAATCCTTTCCACTGAAAAGGAGGAACATAGTCAGAAATAGAAACCTCAAGATTCCTTTTTCTCAGAGAGCTTTGAGAATCTAATCAAGGCCAAGGAGCTAACATTCAACCTAATTGTGCCTTATTTCTTTGATGAAAAGCGTCTCCTTTTGCAAGTGTCACTTTTCTTCTTAGTCTGTGTTTATGCTCTTCTTTTTTCTCATTTTCCTTCCCTTTGACTGTGATTTGGTTTGAGAATGAAAGTGCCATTTGAGCACTAACTTTGCCTGGGTATGAGGCAGACAATTTCAGCAACATATTGAATAGATGAAATGTATCTGAATACATTTAGAAAGTTTTATGCAAAACAAGCTAAATCTGCATTTTTTTCATGTTGTTGGAAACTCTTTCCTGTTTACAGTGACTACAGACTGAGCCTGGTAGTCTACATAATCATTTAGGAGGTTATGGCCACATGCTGCATTTGGTTGAACTGGCATCATCAACTCAGCAGGTTTCCCTAGACCATAAGCCTTAATTATGCAAAGTGAACAACATTAAGTCTCTCAAATCAAGCCACACGGACGTTGTGCACAGTTAAAAGTTGATTGCTGGCGATTGCATCTTGCTGGTCCCTCACAGACACACTTTCACTGGACTTCCATATTATTCAAAACAAGATGTTTAATCAAAAAAAGCACTATTATCCTGTGTTTTGCATGCGGCCATTTTGTTTGATCAGTCCTGGTGTTTGGCCCTCTCGTCTCATAATCACTATGATTGGATGGGGAGGATTTTGATTTATGGTGAAAGGGCCTCCCTTATGTGGCTGTGATTGATAGAGAAACAGACGGAAAAGAAAAAAAGGAAATGTCAGAGGAATCTAGAGCATTTGATTTGTGAGTTATTTGAAGTGAGAAAAAGCCTGAATTTAAATTAATAGTCTTTTGAAATGACTGTTGCTGATTGCTTCTCATTTCAGTTATATTAATTTTGGTTTTGCTGCAACACACATCCAACTGTTTCTGTTCAAGTCTTTTTATCAAGAATAAGGGCTTGTGTAGACTGCTGGCTACTCTGTATTTTACATTGATTAGACTCCTTGCCATGTGGCTGAGTGTTTTTGAATCAACATTAGTCTGTCTGAACAAACCAGCATTGATTATCAGACACATGGGTTTGAAAAACAGAGGTCATCTAAACTTTCTGTATTAAGGATTTTTTGTTGTGTGTCATGTGCTTACATTCACAGGTGGAAACTCAATGACTCTTTCATCCTCCCCAGACCAGGGTCACGTTACTCTCTCATGGGAGGAAACTTACACATCAGCCATCTGAATAAAGAGGGAGATGTTGGCATCTATCAGTGCTTGGCATCGAACTCTTTTGGCACTATCGTCAGCAGAGAGGCCAGTCTGCACATTGCATGTAAGTCCTTCTTATATTTAACCAAACAATGTGTCATTTCAGAATGTTTGGTAACAACCCTATTCTAATAAGCAAATTTACAATAACACAAAATGTGTTTTGTTTTATTGTATACAACAATTTGTGTTGCTTTCAGTTTTATTGTTTCACTTCAGTTGAGTTGAGTTCACTCAATTCAACTGTAGTTCTTTCGAGTTCATTCGTTGTTTGCTTTCAAAAGTTTCATTAAACATCAGACATTCTGGTTCACTGAAAGACTAATGACCCAGTTGGATTGGGTCTGGAAATTGTTTGTTATCAGACCTTATCTTCTCTAACAAAAAACAACCTGCAACAAGAGACCCCTATAGTAGGCTGATGCTGATGAAGTTATTAATGAGAAAACACATAACTGGCCGTATTTCTCTCAGAGTATACATTCACCCTTTAACCCTAGACTAGAGCTCCTGTTTACTCTGCCTGGTGGTTCTGAACTTCTCACACAGCTGTGATGATTGTGTGGTGGGCCTTGACAGACCCGGAATAGGTGATGCTTTACAGCCTTCATCTATCACATTTTAGACCACAGTCTATGGCATCTCTGATGGCAAGGTGAACTTGAGGCCTGCACTCTTGATGGGCAGCCCATATCAAATGACAGCCCTGATATCTGTGAACAGATGGTGCGGCGAGATTGAATTCTGATGTCTGTTTCTATGCCATAGCAGACGAAGAGATGATCATTGGCAGGAAGAGCACCAGAGGTATCCATCTAGCCACGATTTGGTGCTTCTTTGTCACAAAGCAGCATTAAATCTTCAGCATAGTGCAAATGGTTGCCCTGAGTTGCCAGCAGGCTGTTGATCATATTTACATTTCCTATCAATTTTCGAGGCCTGACCTGCACTGTATGTCATCGTGATTGGTCTCATCCATTGCCTGTGCCTGACCTGGGACCTGGTTCTTTTGGATGAGGACAAGCATCAGTGCTGATGTGTCATACATCTTATTTATTGCTCTTGGTTTAACTTAATTAAGTGTGCTGAATGATTGAGCGGGTCTCAGGTCAAGGGAATAAATCATGGAGGAACAGCCTGTTATGAGAGTCAGTATCGTGTCATTCATAACAGACTCTGAGTCAGAGTAGCTCAATATGCTCGTTTAAACACCAAGGGGCTCGCACCTCTCCAATAACTGTGTGAGACAACGACCAAGTTAAAGTCCATTAATAAAGAAAAAATATTACAGCATTGTTATTATTAAAAACACTATCACATTTCCTGGTGATAGTGAACAAGATCAATGTCTTAGATTTGAAAAAAACTAATGATGCCCCATAACATATGCATGAATGTGTAGTGCATACATAACAGTTAGAATACCCTACATTTTTAATCCTCTGAAGGGTGGGTGGATGATGTAACAGTTTCTGTTACCATCTGGTAGGGGCTTAAACCTCTAAAAGTATAAAGGTTCTTGATCCTGTTGACAATACAGACAGTTTAAAAGGGCCTGCTATGAGTGCTTATAGGAATAATCTAGTTGGTTATCGTGCTAGATTGAGTTTCCTAATCTCTTAGAGATATTTTGGTGTAAGTGAAAGGATTTTTACTGATGCAAGATGCAACATTTTACTACAGATTGCAATTGTATTGGATGCCTGTTCTGACAGCCTAGATGCTGTGGTGCTTTTAAAGCCACAATGGCAATGGTGTTTAATGAAGAGTGAAATAGTTATATTTATGAAAGGAATGCAGAATGCGACTGCCTTGTATCTGGTGCTCATAATTTCTCCTATCAAATTCAGTCCTGTAATTGCACATAATTTGCATTTTTTTCTTACTGGCTCCAGTCTAACCTAACTGCCTTATCTGAGTAATTACTTTGCAAGATTTCTATCTCTTGTTTTATTTTTTTCTTGCTTTTCTCATTTCCACCAGCTCTGTACTCTTTATTCATTGCCTTTGCCTCAGGTGAATTAAGTCTGTTTTGAGCTGCATAGCATCTGAGGAAGGGACAATAACATTTATCGTATGAACTGTTATGCTAAGTGCTCAATCTGGGTTTCAAATAATCTTTTGGGAAGGAAGGCAATGGGCATTTTCTGAATGCTGCACTTCATGATAGTGTTATAATTGTCAGTACACACCAGCAGTAGCACTCTGTAAGAATAAGGCGCCTTTGATGTTCATCACTCCTTAAATGCCATGTGTCACTCACTGCTAGGGTTCACTGCATGATGCTCCTCTGAGAACAGGGGGGAGCAGACAAAGACGAGAAGAGATAATGGTTTTGGTCACCATCTACACTTATTAGTCTTTTATTTTTTCACCCTTATGGTAACAACATGTTGATTGTAGCTTTTTAATGTCTTGCACTTTATTTGTACCTTTCTGCATACTAATAATTTATTCAATTAATCAGTAATTAAGTCTACACATCTCTACTCAGTGAGTACTTACCCTTCTACAACCACTGTCAGTTTTTCCACAATCCAAGTAAAGACTAGATCCTAAGAATATTTGTCATTAGTATTGCATGAAAAAATTGCTAGCTGTAAATTACACGTTCAAAGTAGTTAATTGCTTTCAGAAATAGACCCACATCCCGCAGCATGCTGACATCATAATTCAACAGGCTATACTTTGGAAACATCTACTCTGTTACTTATCTTATAGCTTCTTAGGTTCCAACCTAACATTCTTTAGATATTGTGCACTTTATGCGTAGTTAGGACAATCATTTTCGATAAATTCATTTTTCTCACTATCAATTTTTAATGGTTTACCCATTTATAAGTGTTTTATTAAATATTGCTGCACTGTACAAGTGTTGCTTCTTCCCAAGTATTACAAAAGGCTTTGACTAAACTATTGTACTTGGTACCAAGCGGGAACCTCCACGTCAGAAAACAGCAGAAGCCAGTGTGGAAGTGCCTTACACCAGCATTCCTTCTAATGGCCAGCACGGGGGAACTCCACTGGTTAGAAAAAAAAGTTAAAATAGATTGCTTAGAAATCTATGACAAAATGTCCCTACTTCTCGCTTGATTTATTACCTCAATAAACATTTTCCTAATGAGGTTATGGTCTTAATCTCTTGTTTTTCCTTCAATACTGGATGATTTAGTAAATTATGGTATTTAGTAATTAAAATAGATAAAGCTGGGTATGATAGGGTGGCTACTTTTTAATTGAAAGTCACTACCATGATGAACTGTCAGGTGTAGCATTAGCATTAAACATTTATTCATTTAGCTGGCCCTTTTATCCAAAGTGACTTACAATTGCTGTACACATCACAGGTCGCATGCCTCTGGCAGCAACGATGGGTTATGTATCTTTCTCAGGGACGTTAGTGGATAGGTCACAGTGGAAATCGATCCCAGTTCTCTCACACAAAAGGCATCCTCTGCACCATCACCACCATTGCAAGTCATACCCCTCCCCAGTTCCACCTTCTCATCCAAATACGAGAACCAAGAAACCAAGATGGCGACGGCCAATATGCCAAACTTTTAAAGTAATTCATGAAAGTAAAAGGTTTGGTAAAAAGGCTTTATAGAAGGATCATATTATGTGGGAAAGCTGAAAAATCTGAGAATGTCATCTCATTAAATTTGGTTCCTTACAGTCTTTATATTTGGTGTTTGACTACAGCTGCGTGGAAGGTGACTAACTCACTGACAACACAACAACATCCTTGGCTTTCATCTATCCAAACTATCCAAAGCTGCAGCTGGTCATCTCACATAAAGCATAATAACCCTTAAGTGGAGCCAGATGTTACCATAGCTAGAGAACATCAAATAAAGGCCCTTTGGAAAGTTTCTAAAACTCTTTATGCCTTTTGTCCACTGGTTACGTGACAAATGTAGCCACATCACAAATTGCCCTCAGGCTCACACTCCAATAGAATAGCTTCAATTTTTCTTCTTTACAATTGCCTCTCATTCATTACAATGGGTCACATTGATGTAGCTAGCACAAAAATGCAAATTCACATCCAATTTCATGGATCTGAAAGCACTCAAAATAGCCTGAACCCTGCCACGGAGAAGCACATGGAGGTGCAGTGCCGTGGTAGGCTTGATAAGATGATCCACAGGGTGCAGAACAGCTTGGGTTGTCAGGCATTGTTGGCTTTTAGTGTGTCTAGCTCATTTACGCCCCACCATACTGCAAAGGAATATTGATCAGGAGAGCTTCACTCTCAGTGTGAGTTGAGCAACTGAAAAGTTATCATGTGTGAGCCTGGTTTTAGAAGATAGTTAAATCTGATCATCTATGTAGTTCACATTGTTCACTGAGGGTAAAGACACCGAATCTCTGACCATATACCGCTTTGTAATTATGGTAAAGTATTTGATTCAATATACCATTTTTCGAACCCACCTTTGTGCTTGCTGCAGTAACCACAACACGCACAGACATGCACGTGCACGCGCACACACACAGACGGTGCTTCACTTAGTGGTAAAAAGTGGATAAGAAGAGAGAAGACAGTTTAATCTGTGAATGTGGTGTGTTCTTTTTTTCTTCACCTGGTCAGCTTTTAAACTGTTAATTTAAAGTGACTGTATTCAAGAATATCATACCCTAATGTATGCAAAATATAAAATTGTTTTGCAATTCTAAACATATTCCATTTATGCACACTTTAATGACATTTGACATCCTTTCTAATCACCATTGTATGTTGACGAAGATTAAAAATTAAGATACATAGAATTCCAAAGACCATATTTCCCTTCTTTGCTAGTCAGCACATTATTATTTATAAAACAACAACATTATTTTTTAGATAAACATGGTATTGTAGCCATTTTGATTTTTTAACTTTTACTGTGTATATAAATGTACACAGTATATACATCTGCAGCAAATCTGAAGCTACAGAATGCCTACTGTAGATGCTGTGTTATTTATCAGCATTTGGACAGCGTGCAGAATATTAACTCAAACCAAAAGATTCACACCATCACCATTCAGAATAATTGCTACTGTAGCTGCTGGGAGGTACTGTCTGACTCAGCAGGTAGTGGCCCTGCCAGAGCAGCTATAGTTTAAAATGTTATCAGATAGCTTGTTAGCCTGCTCACTAAGCCAAAAGAGTATATAGAGGCAGGTGAAAAAATGGAGCAATTTAAAAAGAGACTCCTTCATTTTGAGCCAAGCTAGTGGCTCTAGGGATGGCAATGTCATGTTAGCTGGTCTGTCGATTGTTCCACCATTGAATGGACTTTAATGAAATTTCAGAAAATACAACCATTCATGGTCCCCAGAGGATGAATGCTACTTACTTTGGTGATTCCTTGCCTTTTCCTATAAGACCACCGGCAGGTTGACATTTGTGGTTTTAAGTGAAATGTCTTGACATTCACAGCAGACATGTTTGACGCTTCATTGTTGGGGCCCTGGTATTGTGCAGGCTGCTAAACATAAGCATTTATCACAAAGTAGGGCACAGCCTCACAGAGTTGCTAGCTTGGCTGTAGACTCTTCATCTTGTTTTTTAATCTGTTGGTAAGTCTCAATTTATTTAAATGAAGCAGATAAAATTAGATGAAATGTATATGCTTTGGTCAGCCAACAGAAAGATTTTATCTCTGCATTCTTGGTTTCATCTGCAAGCAGTGCTTTCAACAAGTACTGTATATTGCGACAGTTTCAAAGCTTCAATTGGAGGTTAGTTTGAAATTTGACTGTGAAAGCAAGATTCACTAAAATTCCAAATATGTTTTAATGTTGTGCTTTTTATTTTTTTACATTGATTGACATGTTGTTACATTAACACTTGATGTTACGTTAAGTTAAGCATGACATTGCATGAACATCAGGATAAATTAATACAGTTCATTTAGGAGCTTGTCTAGAGGGATCTATAAATGCCCTTCTGGTCCAGAGGGAATCTGTTCTGTTCTGAGTCTGTTCATGCACAGAAAAGCTTTACCTGATTTTTACCCATGGATCAGCCACATATTTAGAATTGGCTACGGAAGCTGTCTGCACCAAATATGAAAAGAACTTAATGATCTACTAATTAATTTGTGAAGTCATACAGGAGCTTTCTGCTAAATCATTAGTGAACCAGAAAAAAAGCTTCTTTCAATCATGATAATGTAACACTGTTCTGCTCGATGTAATTTTACATTACTCACAAGGTCTGCAAAGATCACGTACTATATTTATTATGCAGAGGCTCATTCAGCAGTGTGTGTCACATGAGGTGTCAGTTTTGCATTCTTTCTCCCTGTTTTTGAATTCAGTCTTGATTATGTCATTATATGGTAGCCACATATTTGGCTGCACTGCCTGCGATATCTCTAAGAACCACAGCAGGCAAGAAAAGACAAAGTGTTCAAGGATTGCTGTCTCTATTTGCTTTCTCTCAGCAGGTTGTCAACAAGTAATCGGTCTCCATACAAATGATGTTTCAGTCTTAGTCATTTAATTGTTGCTGGTCTGTGTGCAGTGGATGAAACACAGAAAGTGATAACAATACGCAGTTCCAATTAAATTCACTCATGTGTGACTTATACTTGAGGAATTGCTTTCTGTTCCAGTCAGAAGTGTTTAGGACTTTACAGCACTCTTTCTGCATTTATGCAAACATTGCATGTGTTTTTCATGACAATGTGCAAAAGTTCTGCACCACATGGCACTGTTAAACTCTAGTCTGTAGCTGTGGTCTGACCAGATATGAAATTATTGAGCAACCACAGACATGACTGGTAGTGCATATTTGTCTTTGTTTCCTGTGTGTGTTTGTGAAAATGAATTGATTATTTTGCTTTATTGCTTTTGTGTTGTGGTAAACAGACTTGGAGAACTTCAAGACCCAGAGAAGAAATCCAGTGAGGGTTCGTGAAGGTCAAGGAGTGGTCTTGCTGTGTGGCCCACCACCCCACTCTGGAGGTAACATGGCCTATTCTGAAGTTTTTTGGGTGTGAAGATTTGTTATTTTAATCACAATCAGTCGTTTGTGCTGCAGTTCAACAAATATCACATTATCAGTGAAGAGTTGATATCAGTTTTACACAGAAATGTCGACTTAACGTGGTATCACTTCCCTGATTCCTCTTCCACTCAGTGTTTATCTGGACAAAGTGGAAGTCATGTTTGTGCTCTCCCCCTCAGATCCTCTGTTTGTTTGTGCTGTTGAGGTCAGCGGAGTGAGTCATTTTTACTTTGGGACACTCTGGCCTGTCAGCCTGATTTTCAATGGGGCAGAGGAAAAACTTTGGCATGCAGACTGGAGAGGCTGTCTGTGGCTGGGGCCCTGCCAGGCTGAGTAATAGAGCTTCTCTCTGAAGGAGCTTTGTTTGCTTCTCATCAGCGCTTTGCATCCATGACGTTATCAATGGGAGTTAGCATCCAGTACTATTAACTCCTACACAGGGGTCTGGAGATTTGCTCAACAGCCAGCAAGGCTGTAAGTTATTCTCCACTGTTGGGAGAATCTGGATGTACTGTTACTGATACTGCACACAGCAGGAGTGGTGTGGGGGCAGGGGGTTACAGCCATTATTTTTAAAGATACGTTTAAAAGAGCATAGTGATAATATTTTTAGTATTTACTGGCATGGACCAAATTATCCTTCTCAGTTTCATTTTTGTTTTAGAGAGCACTGACTCTATTATTATTATTTGGTATATTATTTGGTATATTCGTGACATTTCGTGTATGTCACAAGGAAATGGTCATAAAATTAAAACGGGTATTTCCAATTAACTGAATGCAAAGCCAGGGTCTAATATGAGGGTTGATGTGTCAAAAAGCTGTGATTATTCATATTCTTATTTTTATTGCTAATGTATTTTAAGGTTTGACCATTGCTATTTGCAGTACTTAGTATTATTGTGAACTTTTGGTGGAATCATATCCTGTCTTATTTTAATCAGTTCTGTTGCCCAAATTAGGATTGTGATTGCTAGCAAACTAGAATAATTAGAGAAAATGAAATGAGTTTTTGCAGTTTGATTGGTTTTACATGTGTGAAGTGAGTTTTGTCTCATGTAATGCATAGGAGTTGAACACAGTTAATTGTATTGAACATTCATTTTATCATTTTATATGTAATTTTGCATACATTTGACATATGATGGCAAAAATATACATATAGTGTATGTCATATATGTTGTAATACTGATTTTGACCGATTTGTCCAGCCTTAATAATGACACAAATCCCAAATACAGTCTGATATTGTGGAGAAAAAGAGGCTATAGCTAGATAGCTAGATAGATAGCTATACAGTGTGACATTTAGGAGCAGTTAAGAAACTGGAAAACCTGTGTACTTAAATCTTTGGCTGCTGGATGTTATATGTACATATTGAACACAACTCTAGAGTGCAATGTCATTTTGAGTAAACTTTAGTCCACTATTTCATGTGCTGCTACTGTGTTTTACCATACTGTTCAGCTTCTGCAATGAGAATAGGATGAGGTTTTTGTTGTTACCACAGAATCACTTGCAAACAGTAGACCTACATTTGTAGTGCTTTGTTCTGTATATGTTATAATGAGACATCTCACCTTGTGTTGACAAGAAAAGCTGGAACAATGAGCCATACGCTTGCATTTGGCAGTGTCATAATGTAATGCCTTTTTTTTTTAGACTCATCCCCTGGCACAAATGCCAACACACACATCAGCCAGCTAAAAACAAAACAGAAGCATTGTCAGGAGTGTTGGGCTTTAGTAGTAGTGTCATGATAGTGTCCAAAAATATTTTGAAAGATCTGGGCACATCAATTTAAATTCAATAGTTTATTCATTATTCGTAGGGAAACAGCACTGACTTAATCAGGACAGTGTCCCATATGCAAAATCCTTTATACCGGTAGTTTCTTTGTAGAAGCTTGAAGCACTGTCTGTTGTGTAAGCAATCCTGCAGGCAGCAGGCTAATGCTTATGATTTGGAGGAGGAAGATTGTGTCCTTTATATGAGCGCATTGACAGGGAGCATAGTGCTCCTTGGACAACCTTTCCAGCATTTTAGCGGTGTGCACAGGAATGAGTCGACATTGACTGACTTCTCCTTGGACAAATTATATGTGCAAAATCCTTTTTGGGTAATTTGCACATATTACACAATTAGGCTGCAAGTACTATTTGCAAGCCAGTCAGAAAGGGGAAGGGTTATTCAACAACCAACCATTCATTTATTCAATTGGTAATATATTGATGTAGCTAAATGAGTGACCTCAAGTCACCCTTGAGTCTTGAAAATAATCAGGACTGTTTGCATGTTTAATGAATTCTGAAGTCAATGTAGGTTTATGTAAATTGTAAACAATGTAAAATGCATGATATGGTTGTTGCAACATTGATTGATCTGTTCTCTTAGATGAAGTCACACATCTACTGAATGTAATTGTTTCTATTCAGAGCAAGACATTATTTTTTTCATTTTGTATTCCTATTATAAAGAACCCTCCTTGTATTTTTTGCAAACTGAGGTCCAAATTCACTTATTTGCCAAACGTACTGATGTTTGACTGATTATGTGAGGACACAATGACAAATACATGTGTAGCATACGTGCATACATACTGTACAAGTACATTATGTTGTTACATGATGGGTACGAAAGAAAGAAAGTTTAGTATTTCAAAGACGAACAAGGCCAAGGGAGGTTTTGACTTGTACTCACATTTTCAAACCTCAAGAATTATTCAGCGGTGCTAGTGCTCAACTCTGGAAAGGACTGGAACTGTTGAATTACCTTGTTCAGAGGTCATAAGACTCATAATGTGAACATCACACCTGCATTTTAAAGTACAGAAACACATGAACATGAATGTCAGGTGGTTACTTCACCCATGTGAGAACCTTCACTGTGTGTGTGTGTGTGTGTGTGTGTGTGTCATTTAAAACCCACTGAAACTCACTTTCTCTAATCATGTGAATCATCGCCATGTTATCTTTTTCTCACAAGTATAGTGTATTGTATTACTAATAGATGGTTAAACCAGAAGGGTTTTTTATTTTCTTTGTCACTTTCCTCTGCTATGCTCTTGTGCTATAAGGGGATTTCAAGACACAATTTTATTTAAATTAGGATTAAATATGTAACATCTCCCTTTATAAACAATTTTTCATAACATTCAGGAGACTTGCCTCGCTTTTGATGTTTGCTCAAGAATTCCAGCTGCTTTGTTGTGCCTGCAATCTTGCATATTTGACAACCTCACCCTTCACAGATGTTTACCAAGATGTACGCAGTGTGTTTGGGTAAAAATCTGACTAAATCATTGGAGATACGATATCTGGGTCTTGATGTTTTTGCCTTCAGGGAAATGTTGATAGACTTATTCAATAATTCTCTTAAATAATTCATGTTCATCTCGTCTGTCATTTGTTACCAAAACTTACTCCTCTTTATTTAGACTCCAAACTCCCTTTGGTCCTCCCTCCAACATGACACTGATCATTCAGGACTAGAGTCCTGGAGGGGTTGTTGTCAGTAACCAACACTGTTACATTGCACCTGGCCCATATCTGTCACATCCATTTTGATATGAAGTCTTTACCTGCTCTTTAAAAAGAATGATAAGTACATCCAGGCTAACATAAAAACCTGTAGGCCTTTTAAATATTTTGGCATCATCATTTTGTTAGCTAAGATTCAGAGAAAACACAAACATAATACCTTTAATGCCACTGAGCTACATATACTTACATTATAATTAGACTAAATGCCTCCTCTCTTTACATTATAATATTATATTATGATTTTAGATTGCTTTTGCTTCCTGTTCTATTACTCTGTTTGCTACAGTTCCCCACTGACTTATCAGTGTTAGCCTGGCCAGAGGCCACATTCAAGAAACTCTGTGACAATATGTTTAAAGAAGTTTTATTTACACAATTCAACCAAAATACATGTGTAATAAAATTGTGAAGAGAAACAATAATATTAAATCGCAAACTTGACTTAACTGAGGAAAACTCACCTCATATCAGCTAACTCAAATATACATCACATGACATTATTGATAACATAAGTCAGAGCATAACAAGCAGGACATTTTCACTTGCCACGCCTTTTTAACTCCAGAGAAAGATAGTGAGAACAAAGAAAGCTACTGTTTGACGGCTCAGATTAAATCAAAAGATAACTGAACTAACACAATACTTGAGTGTATTTGGTTTTGACCCAAAAATGTTGATGTAACTAATAAAATTAATGCTGAATGCAAACAAAGTTGGGATAGTAAGTGTTTGCACTGCTGCAGATTAAAGGTGGAACTCTAGCTAATACATATAACAAGCATGGTTAGAAATACTTAAATATATGTGACGAATGGTGTGGTCACAGACATTAAGTTCTTCTCATAATAATCCTCAAATTAAACACTGCAATGGAAATAAAATCATATATAATGTGTGCATGATTAAATTATAAATTATTAATATTCACAGTAATAGTAACACACATATATACATATATACACACATATATATATATATATATATATATATATATATATATATATATATATATATATATATATATATATATATATATATATATATATCTCCCTCTCACCCCTTGCGGGGTGGTATGTGTCATCCTCAAGCTCGGGTCCTCTACCAGAGGCCTGGGAGTTTGAGGGTTCTGCGCAGTATCTTAGCTGTTCCTAAGAACTGGACTGCACTCTTCTGGACAGAGACCTCTGATGTTTTACCTGGAATCTGCTGTAGCCACTCTCCCAGTTTAGGCGTCACAGCCCCCAGTGCTCCGATTACCACTGGCACCACTGTTGCTCTTACTTTCCACATCTTTTCTAGCTCCTGTTTCAGCCCTTGGTATTTCTCAAGCTTCTCGTGTTCCTTCTTCCTGATGTTGCTGTCGCTTGGTATTGCCACATCTATCACTACTGCCTTCTTCTGCTGTTTGTCGATCAACACGATGTCTGGTTGGTTAGCCATCACCAGTTTGTCAGTCTGGATCTTGAAGTCCCACAGGAACTTAACTCGGTCATTCTCAACTACCTTAGGAGGTGTCTTCCATTTTGACCTTGGGACTTCCAGCCCGTACTCATGGCAGATGTTCCTGTACACTATGACAGCTACCTGGTTATGGCGTTCCATGTACGCACTTCCTGCCTGCATCTTACACCCCGCTGTTATGTGCTGTACTGTCTCAGGGGCATCCTTGCACAGTCTGCACCTGGGGTCCTGCCTGGTGTGGTAGACCCTAGCCTCTATTGATCTTGTACTGAGTGCCTGTTCTTGTGCTGCCATGATTAGTGCTTCTGTGCTGTCCTTCAGTCCAGCCTTTTCCAGCCACTGGTAGGATTTCTTGATATCTGCCACTTCTTCTATTTGTCTGTGGTACGCGCCATGCAGCGGCTTGTCCCTCCATGACGGTTCTTCATCTTCCTTGTCCTCACCTTCGGGTTTCATCCTGGACAGTGGTCTTGACACTCACTAGCCCTCGGCCTCCCTCGCTATGCTTGGTGTACAGTCTCAGGGTGCTGGATTTGGGGTGAAACCAGCTTTCTCGTCTTGATGTCAGTAGCCTCTATCTCCTCCTTTGGCCAGTTTATTATACCAGTGGGGTATCTGATGACTGGCAGGGCGTATGTGTTGATGGCTCAGATCTTGTTTTTCCCATTCAGCTGACTTTTCAGGACCTGCCTCACTCTTTGTAGGTATTTGGCTGTGGCCGTCTTCCTTGGTGCCTCCTCATGGTTTCCGTTAGCCTGTGGCACCCCAAGGTATTTGTAGCTGTCCTGAACATCTGCAATGTGGCCTTCTGGTAGTTCAACCCCCTCGGTTCTGATCATCTTCCCTCTTTTCGATACCATGCGACCACACTTGTCCAGTCCGAACGACATTCCAATGTCATTGCTGTAGATCCTGGTAGTTTGGATCAGTGAGTCGATGTCTCGCTCATTTCTGGCATACAGCTTGATGTCATCCATGTAGAGGAGGTGACTGATGATTGTTCCGCTTTGGAATCGGTATCCGTATATATATATATATATATATATATATATATATATATATATATATATATATATATATATATATATATATATATATATTTATAAATAAAATAAATAAATATGCGTCTGTCTTTTTGTTTGGGGAAAAGTCAAGTCAATTAATCAAGAAATGTCAGTTATTTTAACATACAATTCAACATACTGTTGAAATGATTAGAAATTGATGCCTTAGACTTTGTGATGCCAAGAAGTGTAATGCAAGTACACAATTTTAGGGTGACAGACACTCATTGTGTTTTAATAAGTGTTAAAGAACTGATCGTGAATGATGCATGCACAGTCAAATGTAATGCTCGCTATCTGATACAGTAACATGAAATACTAGGATGTTCAAAATCCAATATGCATTATCAGTGCTCCCAGACTGTCAACAGTAATTGTATTTGGGTGAATGGTGATGTATTGCAAATCTTGGTCAAATTCATTCAAACTGGGTCAGTTTAGTTCCCTGCTGTTTTCCTCATATCAAATAAACGCAGCCAGAGCATGCTGTTGTCCAACCGACTAGAAATATACAGACTTGCTTTTATTTACACCATCAGCCCCTTCAGCCCTTCTTGTTGTGATGAATCATAGCTGTTATCTGGAGACCTAACGCAGAGCATGGACTGATCAATTTTCTGACAATATTTTCGACAGCTGTCATTGTATATTATACCTATTGATGGAGATGTTGAGGATGCTGAGATGCTGAGATGTGCTTTAGGATGAATCATCTCCAATTTTCTCTGAAAGCCTAGCCCAACCACATCTGCTATGGTAATGATGCACCCCGTCTTGTTTTAGTTACATGCTCACACATCCATACATACATGTACACCCACACACTGAACAGTCACATTCTGTTGTCCTCATTCAGCCCCTTTAATTCTGAATTATTTTTAAGAGAAATTAGGCTGTTTTTAACACTAATATTCATTCTTGATCCATCTACAGATTATTTTTTAGGATTAATTGATTAATTGTGTGGTTTGTAAAATGTAAGCAAATTAAGAAGACCTGAAAGCTGAAACAGATACATAAATTATTAACCAATTAGTAACATTGTCAATTTAATTACTTTTGATCATGTAATCAAATAACTTACTAATAATTTCAACCCTAAAGAGAAAATGTATAATGTGCCATGATGTCAGTACAACAACCAAGTTTTGTGTTAATATAGAAGAAAACATTTTGATACCTAGCCACGTATGTTTTATGATAAATGTTGCTTGATTTTAAGTTCAGCAGAGAAATTTCAATTTTCTGAATATTGTTACATGTGGACAAAGAGACTACTTAGAGTGAAAAATAAGAATAAAAAAGATTGAAGATATTGGTAAGTGATACATACGTTCATGGAAATGATGTGGATATGTTAGAAAGGTGTGTCGAATACATCAACATACTCAGACAAATAATGGCATGCTCTACTGTTTTTACAGCCCTGTGGATGTATTGTTGCATATCTGAATCACATGGCATTTAAATAGACTCTCACAGTGTTGGAAGAGTGAGAAACATGCTCTCATAAAGGTTGACAGGACATAATTCACAATGCAGCCTCAGACAAGGATCTGTCTCATCTCCCCTTTAAAGGATTTCAATATCCCATGCATGATTCAGAAAGCCATTATTTCATTATAACGATGCCTCAAAAGCCTCCAGACAGCTGCAGGAATTAGTTTGATGTGGCCGGGATGCTCTAAAACTGCAAGGCAGTTTGAAGTTGCACTTAGAGAATGACCAAAATATTGTTAAGTATCCAAGAGGAGGTCCAGCGGCGTTGTTCCACTGCGGTGTACTGTATTTGCATTAGATGTCGGCCTGTGTCATCTTTCGCTTTGAGAGGGTCTGAATGATTGTGGGTAGTCAGGACCTAATGCATCTGACCTCCTTTCACTAATGGAAACAGGCCTTTTAGGTTTACTCAAGGCTGAAATCACTTGTTCTCTCTATGCAGTGCGTCTACCCCAAAACAGAGGCTGCTCGCTGGCCATTAACAACACACATCGCTTGTAGGGATTTTTCCCATGTGCGTGACCTAAGCCATTTCACAGAGTGAACTTGTTGTGTGTTATGAATACAGATACATGTAGGTAGCTCTGGTTAATGGCTGTTACTGTCTAGGGAATAGACTCGCGAGTACAAACTTTGACACAAGTTGTGCATATGCTTTTCTTTGATACAATACACACTTGTGCAAAAACCCACTCTGGATTCAGTATGTCCTTGGCCTGTCATGTTCCATTTCTCTTCCCTCCTCTCAGATCATTAAGGGGGAATTGATGCTGCCTGTTCATTATACAGGGGCTAAATGGAACCACAATGAAAATCTGCCACTCACTGTCAGTCATGATTGCATTATTCCATTACTGCCATCCGCAGAAGGCTCTCAAGTCAAATAATCAAATCCAACCATTGGTGGATTCCACTTCCTATTTCCTGCTTCCTGTTTCTCACCATGAATCTTTAACTAACCAATTAGTAATCTCTTATTTGCTGTTGTTCCAGTTTGTCGTGCCCTGCACCTTTGGAAGATATTGTTTCAAAAACAAACATTAAATATACATGACCCTGTCAGGATGAGAGTTATAGGATACATTATTTAGAGGAGGAGATATTACAGTTGTTCTCTCTGTGGGTCGGATGGATCAAGCCAAGAAGTTACAGTTGATACAAGTCCCGGAGGCTAGAATGGAGTTCATGGTGAGAGAAACCACAAGAGATATATGTTGTAATTGAAATGCAACTCCTCTTATTGTGTGTCTCAAATCAGTCTATGAAAGTCATTAAAAGAATAGTTTAATGTTTTGGGAAATACGCTTACTTTCCTATCTAGAGTAAGATGAGAAGATTGAAGCCACTCTGAAGTCTGTTAAATATGTCGCAGAAGTTAGCTTAACCTAGCATAAGGACAGGAAACGGCATTAAGACAGGGAACGGGAAAACACCTTCCTCCAAAACTTTGTCCAATTATAAAAAATAATCGTTATATATATTGTAAAGTTTAAAGTTACAGTATAACTTTAAAAATGTGGCACAATGGAAAGCTGAAAAAACTGACATGATTGGCGCAAAATAGATAGACAGGGGTGATTACTCTGTGTGGTCAATCTCATGTTGTGTTCTTGGGATGATCACAAGGTCAGGTTGTCATCTACCAATCCCGCCCACATAAAAAGGAACATCCTCACATGAACATCACAAGTTCTGACAATCTTTTTCATGTTGTGATTTGCAAGGTTTGCAGTAATATGTCATGGCCCACACATCCTCTTCCCCCTAAAGTGCAGGAGTGAAGAATACTGAGTCAGTAGATGAGTGTCCAACTCACGTCTCAATTATTCCCTGTACTGCAGTGCAGAGTCATCGCTTAGACAAGTTTTTACCCATGGCCAAGATTGCTTTTGGGACAGGGATGCAATATGGTCCAGAGCAATCTATCCTTGTGTCAATATGTCAAAACACCATCATTCCTTTTTATAATGCTGCTGATTGTTAGTGCAAAGCCTCTCTGACTGCACTCCATTTGGTTGATAGTACTGGGAGTCTTTCTCAGAAGCTTGTTATCATAGATGATGAATAGTATACTAGGTGGTACCATACTGAATAACATGATCTGTAATACATTGGTTTTATTGGGCATTATACTTTTTTTATGCAGAATCTGCAGCTTAAGGGGTTGATTTAAGGTCCCCTTCTGAGACATGACAGCTACAGGAGGTGATGCTTGTTGTTTTTTATGTACAACCACTGTCTCTATGTTTTTAAATACATTGTAAGTAATAAATCCCAAGAGGAGGTATGAAAAAAGGCAGATGAAGTCAAACATATAAAATTAAATAAAACAAGGCATCATTTAATGAAGCAGGCCTTCTGTTATTTTAAGCTTAATTTGGACACACAGAGTTCACTTAGTACAAATGTGATGCTCTCCTCACTTTAACATGGAAACAACAACTATAGCACTTTATTAAAAAATGCTGGGGAAGTACTGCTTCAGATACTGGACAAAAAAACGAGCTGTGATCCAAGAAGTCTGATTTGAGCAAGGCTTACCCGATGTCAAAACACTGGAAAGTGGTTAGGCTTTTACAACTCCCCCACCCGTTTCAACAGTGATCTCATTGAAATGAATGAGCAAGCTGAGTTTTTTGATGCAGTGCAGTTGTCAATGTGAACATGTAAATATCCCTGTGTCACTGAGCAGCGCCACTGAAGCAGATTGGACTTCAGTGTCTTGCTCAAGGGTGATAAGAAAGAGACAAGTGTTGGTTATTAAATCACCAAACCAAACCTCATTTTTGAACCAACTTTTAATGCCACAATATGGCAGAAAACACCTAAAAATTCCTGCTGTGGATGTAAATAGCTATGTCCATGAAAAATCACTCAGCATCATCACTCCAACATAGTGAACCTGTGAAACTTTTACAATATTAAGGGCAATAATCCATCAGTGAGTTAGAGTAATTTCTCTTCAATTATAAATTATATTTTTAATCATGGAAGGCTGAAACTCAGTCCAATCCACTAATTGCTTTATCCCTGAAGGCATTCACTCACGTTGAAGTGATGTGACTGCTGATGAAGCACACCTTATCTGTACATGGCTATAGTTGATATATAAAATGCAAAATGTGGTTTTAACTCAACCTTGATTTTTTTTTACAGAACTTTCCTTCACATGGATCTTCAATGAGTATCCATCGTTTGTCATCCAGGACACACGACGATTTGTGTCCCAGAAGACAGGCAACCTGTACATCGCAAAAGTGGAATCCTCAGACGTGGGCAACTACACTTGTGTAGTTACCAACACGGTCACCAAAAGCAGCGTTCAAGGACCACCAACTCCTCTAGTGCTGCGGGTTGATGGTATGAGAATTTTACCCTATGTACTATTACATGGAGTAAAAAAGTAGTGGCAGAGTGATGAATTCTTTTTGTTTTTGAAATTGAAATTTGAGGCAGCGCAACTTTCAAATTACAGGTGCAGGAACTTTAGTTAGCGATAGCCTGGCAAGTTAGCAATTTTTAAGAGGTGAAGGTTTTAGCTCGTGACCATCATTATTGCCAACTGCTGGCTAACTATTGCCAGCAAATGTAATCATCTGTAGCTCTTTTATGTCTGTGACTTGGCTTACAAAATTGAACTTGTCCAGTCAGTATTTACTGTACTTTTATGGGTGGAAAAAGAGTTGTTTCATGTTGAAACAGGACAGGTTTGTAATTATGATTAGTAAATGATATGTAGACCACCAATAAATTACACTGCAGGCTTGGAGTGTAATTTATAGAAAATAATTGCCTTTTAAATCACAATCCCAATAGAAAAATCACAATTAATTATTCTCCCTCAAGCCTGTGGACACAGTAAAGTTTTCAAAGAAACAGAGTTTAGAATTTCTTTTAGCTAACACAGTCATGGCCTTAACTTTGTTTAGATTTTTTTTCCCTTTGTGACCTTTTCAAGCCTAGAGCTGAAGAATTCCCTTCAGACACACATGGCATCATTTCTATATTTCTCTGTATAACTCCAGGTGTGATGGGTGAATACGAGCCAAAGATCGAAGTGCAGTTCCCTGAAGTCGTCCCTGTTGCTAAGAGCTCAACTGTCAAACTGGAATGTTTTGCACTCGGAAAGTACGTCCCACTGTGTGTTATTATGCCACAGTCATGATTACACCGTTAGTAGTTTACTGTACCAATCTAAGCTACATGGTAATGTGTGAGTGATTTTGAGAGCAAAGCATTTCTTCATTTCAGAGCATTTTCACAAGGTGTCTTGTGCCAAAGAAGAAATCAGTTACCAGTTAATGCTTCAGATTAATTAAACATTGACGCATTTTTTCAGTGTTTTTCAGTGTTCATTGGTATCCTATATTTTCTTTGACTAAGATTAATTCCTACATAAAACAATCTTCACGTGTGTTTTTCATTTTTGCCCTTGATGTGTGTTATATTTTCATGCCTGTAGCCCAGTGCCAACTATCAGCTGGAGAAGAGTGGATGGAGCCTCTTTTGGCAGGAAGGTGGACATAAATAAAGCCAGTGGAGTTTTAGAAATCCCTTACTTCCAGCAGGAGGATGCAGGGATATATGAATGTGTGGCTGAAAACAGCAGAGGAAGAAACTTGGTAAAAGGAAAGCTGTCTTTCTATGGTGAGTAGGAGGACAGTTTGGCTGACTTTGATCTAAAATGTACTTTACTTCACATCTATGTCTTGGGAAGAAAACATATCTTATGCCATCAGCCTGTCAGTTGTCTCGCCAACATATCATGTACATTTATAGACTTTTACCAAATACTCTACCCATTGATTCATAGCCTCAAAGATTCACTACTACTGACCCTGATTGAAAATCTTGCAGAATAAAAGTGTAGCTTTGGAGTGAGTCTCACAAAAACTTTAATTTGTTGTCATGCAATCTGTAGCTTTTATTAGAACCCATATATAACTGCATCATATAGTGGAATGTGGTAATAAATTTACCTATTACCAGTAGTTCATTTCTGACAAGCTCTTTATTGTGCCAGCAGCTAACATGGAGCCATAGTGTGCACAGATTTATACCACCTTTCAGGGAGAGGTGATTTTTCCCTCACCAACACTGGACTTATGGCCCATATTCTGAGAAAGCTTTTAATGGCCCTTGATGAAGGATTTTTATGGTTTCTCTCTCCATTATTTTGCAGTTTATGCATTGATGATGTCTGCCCGCAAGGCCCTGTAGGGATGTGCTTGACTGAAATCATTAAATCCAGATTTTTCTTTCCTGTGAAGGAGGATACCTTTGATATGATAATACAGGATTTTTTGCCGCACCTGTGGGTTAGATGAAATGCTCACAGTAGCTGTAGGTAGGCTGAGGATTAAACATATTTTACTTTAAAGTGAAGTGTCTTCTCATCGAACAGTGTAGCATCACAGCTCTGGGACTTGACGATTTAAAGGTCCTAAAACAATAGAAAATGGTGTGATCATGTTATGGGCATTTTGTAAACAAGGTCATAACTGTTCAACAACTTGTAGCTATCACTGTCTTTGCTGCATGGCCTCCGCACAGTTTCTGTGCTGTAGTTGAGTGGAAGTCACGTTTCTCCTTGTAAGATTTAAGTCCTGTCTCATCTCAAAGCCTCGCAGACTGGCCGGCCGCCAGGTGATAAAAATCTGTAATCTCATTTTAAACTCCCATAGACAGGAGCTTGTGGGACATCCATCAACTCTATAGAAGAATGGGAGAATCAATATGGGGATGTGGTGTTTGCAACACCCAACCAATGCGCGCACAGGAACAATAAGGGGTGGCCTTTTTTCGATTTCCTACTTAATTGTCCTTCTGTAGTTTCAGGGGATTTATGAAATTAGATCATGGTTGAGCAGTTGACGCCATCTGATGGGCTCAGACACGATCACGATGTATAGAAGCCACTTGCATCATGTTTTCCTTCCATTATGCTATTTCTGATGGTCTAATTTGTAATATTATTAACAGGGTTTCATGTACTATTTGTTTAATTTTAGTACTGCTTGTTCATTTCTGAATATATTTATTATGCAATTCCTTCTAATAAAAATAGCTTTTTTTGAGAGAATATTATCTCAATTCGCATATGGAGCTGGCAAACACTTTCTCTCTGTAAGCTTTAAATATTACTTGAATGAAAGAATTTGTTCTTACCAAGTAAAATGCACTTCAGGCTATGCATGCAGCACTGTTACTGAAGATAGGCAATACAAAGAGAAATAATCAGCAAGAAACACTTTCATTGGTTTTGAAACACACTATTGTCTTTACGCTTCAAGTCATTTTTCTGTCATTGAATGGTTTCATGACTTTGCCTTTTTTAAGATTCTTTTTATTGGCATTTCCACTTTATTATTTGGGATAGAGGCAGTAGAGAAATAAAGGAACAGAGTCAGATTTGAACCAAGGCCACTGCAGTAAGCACTCCTTGTAAGTAAACCTTGTGGTATGCACTGTACTAGGCGAGCTACTGTGATTTCGCCTCTTAAGTTGACAGGAACATGGTTTCTAAACACCAACTGTTTCAGACAGGACACAACTGTCAACTTCCCCGCGAAAACAAAGCTTTGATCCCCTTATGTGCTCCATAGAGCACATCATGACTGGTTTAAACAGATTTACACTCATAGCCACATTATGACCTAGTGATAGGAGAGTCTGTATTTTAGATGGAAAGCCCTTGGAATATTTGCCCTGCTAAAAAGTCCTTGACACTGAATGTACTGCAGATCCTGTTCTAGCTGTCACTGTCTCATGTCCCTGGAGAGAGATGAGGCTATTTCAATGGAGAACAATTAATTGCATTATTATTATTTTTATTATTACATTACATTATTTCTAACACTGCTAGGCCAGCCGACCGGATGACTCAACTACCTCATTCCCCTTGACCCTGGCAGGGTGTCCGATATTTATGTGGGTGCTTCACAAGGGCCATAAATCTTCTTACACTGTCACTAGAGATAAGGTGCTAGTCATTTATGTGACACCAGGACCACCATCATAAATATGGAGGCATTTTCTTTATGGATTTCAGATGTTTCAAAAGACGGAAAGGGAATATAACCTGAGTTGTTAACTGCGTTGCAAAAAAACAAAAAGACAGCCCTTCCATTGTGAGCTTCACAAGAATATATAATATGGTTAGTAAACAGGATTCTTATAAAAGATCTGCATCATTATACATAATTCAAGTAGGTTTCAACCATTCAATACTATCCTTCCTATTGTAATGGGTCCATCCATCTATCCATCCATCTGTCTATCCATCCATCTCTTATCTGTAACCTCTTATCCTTGCAGGGTAGCAGCCTAAGCTTTGGCAGCTGTTTTGTTTTCTATATTCTTCAAGTAGAGGTTAGATTTGGGTTAATTGATAGTGGATTTATGATTTGTGTCCCTGGATGCTTCTCTAATGAACTCATTGCAATGCTTGGTTGGTTCACTGATTTATCCTAAAACTGCTGCATACTGGTAATGCTCAAGCATTTGTGTAGCGTTAAATTGTTTATTTACAGTATGTGGTATGTGACCTCACAGCTGCACCTCACTTGACTGAGAAGCCTCAGGATGTTCAGAAGACCATTGATGACACTCTGGTGTGGGAATGCAAAGCCACTGCCAAGCCCAAACCCTCATACCGCTGGTTGAAGAACGGGGAGCCACTGGACCCCATGGAGGTAGGAGTTTTTCTTTACCTCAGTTTTCTTTTATTGCTTTTAATGACAAAAACAAGAATGAGCAACAGGAACATGAGAATGATCCACAGTTCCTTTGACCATTCAACACTAACCCCCTAATAGCACATAAATGATGGCAAGACATATAAGTCAAAAGCGCACACCACCCTTTCATATTGTAGTGCCAATTAATGAAGAACGTTTGGTAGAATGATAAAGTAATATATCATGTGGTACACATAGTTTACCACTTTATTGTTCCCATCCATGTTTAAGCCAGAAGTCACAATGTCACCAGACAAATACATTTTACTTTTTGTATACTGTATTATACATCTGGATCCACGAGGGCACATGAGACATGTGCTAAATATAAGAAAAGACATTAAAAAATGATTGATTTGTGGTCTTTAACTTTAATCAAAATCAAATCTTATGAAGGTGTGCAGCATTTGTTTGCCAACAAACTCATTAAGACTACTGAAGGCTGCAAGGCTCAGTCTAACAGGCTTGTATTTAAATGGTATTGTTATTGTTAGCGTTGTTATTGTGTCGATACGATTTTCATTACAACAGCCCCTAGGCAGTTGAGTTGGTGGAGATGAACGTAATTTAATGCGTAAGATGAAAGAAGATAAGATTACAGTAGCTTCAGAGCCATCTTACTTAAAGCAAGCACTGAGTGTTACCCTACTGTTTTGTGGATTAATTTGCTTAGAAGCAAGTAATGGTTACAACTCATACTGTAGGCTTGTACTTGGCAAGAACATGTCAATTTCAAAAGGCTGTGTTTGCTTGGGACTAAATTTGGCATCAAAGTGTGTGTGTGTGTGTATTTGGGGAGGCTGTTTGTATGTGTTTTGCAAAGAAGCCAAAGTGATGCCATTTTCTGCCTGTCATCAACCAGGGACTCAACAATTTAGCGCTCAATCTCTCCTATCTGCTACTCTCAATTTTATCATTAAATCTCTTCTCTCTGGGGAGGGTGAAAACTGCCTTATCATCCAAAATACATTTCACATGTAGGCAATTTGCCTTGTTTTGTGTTATTTTGCTGCTGAGTGACGGTGCTCTCTGCCTAAAAAGAACGGCTGAATTACAGTCTCTGATAGTGTCAGTGTTTGGATTGGGAAATGAGCCCAAAACCGGACTGTTGCTATTTTGTTGACCATGTCTTTAAAGGGGTCAGGTGGGTTGAGGTTTTCTGTAACTTCGATTGAGAGCTGAGATAATATGGGAAATCTAGGGCACTTTAATTACAGTGGTGATTCACAGTGAACATGCAGTGAAGAAGATTAGAGTTGCACTCTAAATAGTTTGCCATGATGACACAGATGTTATCTACAAATCCTTTATGCGACGAGGCATTTTTAACATTTTAATCACACACATCCTCTCTCTGTCATGTTATTTGTTAATTTTGAAGGCCCAGACAAAGGTCACTTCCTCTATTTGCCACACATCCTTAACCACAGGAAACCCTTATCACTCTACCTGTGCATCTCCACTATTGATTTGTAAATAACATTGTAAAAAATGCTTTGAGGGCTGGCCAGGGTAACATATTCTCTGTACATGTGGCCATATTAATCAGGTGGGGTGGTACCATTTTCAAAATGCCACCATCAACAGCGGCAACAGTAAATCAATTTCCAAACCCAAAGGTCAGCGATGTAGAGAGAGAGGGAGAAGGAGAGGAAGGCCAAGGGGGCCATTTGTTATTCCTCATTAGAATGTATGAATCCTCCTCTCTCTTTCTCTCTCACTTTATCTCAGCATCTCTGGTGCTCTCTTTCTCTTTCTTACGCTTTCTTTCAAGCTTTTGTCCTCCCACTTGCCTCCCTCTCTCTCCACCTCATTTTGGGCCCCCTCCAAGGGAATTAAATGGCGCAGAGGAGGGCTGTCACTTCAAAATGTCACCCCGGTGAAACAAGGACCCACTCACGCTTGTATTTTTCCACTCCACCACCAGCTCCCGTTACATACACAAGTGTGCACTTTTTCTACCTTTGACCTCCAAAGTCTGGGACCTGCCTTCTGAGAAGTTCCTGTTATTGTAGCACACATTCTATTGCAATCAGGAATAATATCTGTACATCTCCAGTATACTGCAGACCGTCCATGATTTGCCGTTTCGCAGCTCAACTTGAAACAGCACTAGTATCAGAGAAGAGTCAAGCATAATTAATGATAGCCATGAAGCTGACAAATGCCACCATTTGTCTCCAGCGCTAAGGAGATTGTGATAGAGCCACCACTGAGTCTCTGAGGGGTTTTTAACAGGGCAGTGGCTACAGAATAGTGTGGTATGGCACCAACCCATGCACTTACACAGATATCTTTCATCTCTTTCACCCCCTTGGGCCCTTGGACTGTGTAACTTAAAAAGGACCATCTATCATCTATTCAATGTCGCTATGGCTCTCTCTCTCCATCTCTCTCTCTCTCTCTCTCTCTCTCTCTCTCTCTCTCTCTCTCTGTCATCCTTTTCCCCTTGAACACACATATAAGCATCCAGTCCCAGCCAAAAACCCAGGGACTTGTTGTGTTCCACTTGGAAACTGCTGCATCTATCCTCACCCAGGACCCCCTCTGGCGGTGGCTTTAGCGCCAGGTCAGCCGTGTGTCTATTGTGTGCCTGGGCCTCAGAAAGAGCCCTATTTGAAGATCCTCAGCAGTGTCCCTGACTGATGATAAGGGACAGTCCTTGTCTTTTCAAGTGGCAGGGCTGTAATGATTCCAGACGACAGACAGACTGGCGGCAGGACCCTCTGGACTACTTTGTCAGTGACATTAAAAGGTCTAGCTACACTCAATGGGAAAGATCAAGGGCAAGAGCAATGACTGCTGCCACACTTAAATTGACACAACTATAAAAAGGGAGCAGAAAGTAGTGCCAAATCTTGTAAAGGTCAAAAGGAGCAGTAGGAAGAGAAGAACTTTGTTCAGGTGTTGTTATTCCTCTCTATACTTTGTGTAAGCATTTTTAAAATCCCATGTATTTTATTTTTAAACAAATGGCATCACATGTCAAGCTTTTTTTTCTCTTTCTCTCTAAAACTCCATGATAATTTGATGAGTACAAAATAGCCTATGTGCTGCAGCTTCCTGACTAATTCCTCAGAGGTTTGATTTCAACCACAGTTAGATAATGTCTCAGTGCTATGTTAAGCAGAGGGGGGTTACATCTAGTCACCACGGGCCTATTAAGACCACAGAAAATTAGCAGTGTTTCAATTATCAACCCCCAAGGAGAGAAAAAGTGTGGCTAAAACTCAAATTAGATCAGGCCATTCATCAGAATGAACACAGTTGGCATTGTGGTACTTAAAATGTCCATATATAGCCCTAATTACCCACCTCAAAGCAGTTTAAGTCCAACATTTTCATATTACATCTAGTATATGATACTGTTATGGCACTAATTGGACTATTTATAAGCGTTTCCTAGATCTGACACATTTCTTACTAAAGTAAAAGGCTGGTCTTTAAAGAGAAAACAACAAATACCATCCAAAAACCATGAGATTTCACATATTATCTCAGCTCTCTATCCAAGTTACAGAAAGCTAAACCCACCTGACCCGTCAAACAAGTAATTCATACATAATACCTGAGAAGTAATAAAATTTATGGTGACTTTTATCTAACTCGTTTTTTTGACCCATACAAAAAAACAGAACAATAATGCTAGAATCTATTAATATAGTAAACCACACACAAACAATCTAAAGATATTTTACTTTGCCAAGTAAAGAAACGGTAATGGTAATAATACTGTTTTGCAAAGTAAGTTTTTTTACAACGGGCCAGCGTAAAAAGAGTCAGCCTGTGCTTCACCACTGGCTTGTGGAATTGAAATGATCATGTATATCAGAAAACTCATGGTGCAATGCTGAGGATGAATTTAAGACTCTTATAGCCTGGAGGAAGAAGTTTCTCTGTAGTCTGATGGTACAACAGCATATATTTCTGTATCTTTTATCAGATGGCAGAAGGGTGAACAGGCTGTGGCCGGGGTGGTATGGTCCTTTACTATCCTTTGTGCTCTGTGTAGGCACCTCACCTCACTTATGTCACTGACGCTCAGTAGATGGGTGCCAATGATGTTCTTAGGAATGTTCGTAGCGGTTTAATCACCCGCTGCAGAGCCCTCCAGTTGGTGGTATTTCCAGTCAGGATGTTTTCTATCTGTGAAAGTTGAATTTGGCACGGGCATTTTGCCTCCTCCTAAGTTTCCTTAAGAAATGCAGCCGTTTCTGAGCTTTCTTCACGAGCATGGAGATGTGAGAGTTTATGTGATGCTGATTCCCAGGAAACCTAAAACTGTTGACCTGCTCCCCCTCAGCTCCACTGAGTAACAGGAGTGTGTGTCTTTATTTCCTTTTTCCTAAAATCGACGATGCTCCTTGGTTTTGCTGACACTGAGCAGTAGGTTGTTCTCTATTCACCACTCTGGTTTTCCAGTAAATTTTAATGTTAACAATGGATCAAATGACTGCAGGCAGTGTGAAAGAAGTTACTTTAATGACAAACCATAGAGTGTTATCACCCACTGTTCACTTTCTCCCCAACAACAGAAGACAGACACAGTTAGCGACAATCTGGAAACCCAGATATTTTTCTCAGGAGTTAGTGGAGACGAAATAGCTAAAAAGGTGGTGGCAGCTAATTGGCAGCTAACACAATAGACTTAACATATGTGTCATAATATATATTGTGTGTGATATTATTTTAGCTTTTTGTTCCTCTTCAACCAAGGGTCAAATTAATATAGCACAATTCCAAATGGAAACACAATATGATTTTTGATAAGAGTACTTTCATAACATATAATTAATCAAGGGCCCAAGTCCTTTTAAGGGGCATATAGCAGTCCCAGAACACTGTAGGGCATATTTTTGCACCAGAGGAATCCACTCAAGCGTCTTGCTGACTGTTCATCTTGTCTAAACCTGTTTAGTGTTTGTGGTCAGGTTAGCACAGCAGATTCTATTTTGAATTGTGTGGTGTTAAATGTGTGTGTATGTTGTGTGTCCGCGTGTCTTTAGCAGGACAGGATTCAGGCGAACAACGGAGTGCTGACGATCAGTAACTTGAATCTGGCTGACATCGGCATGTACCAGTGTGTGGCCGAGAACAAGCATGGCCGAATCTTCACCAACGCTGAGCTCCGAGTGATAGGTAAGGCCAAACACATGCGACTTTGTTGATTTCTGTAAATACATTCAGTGGAGTTGTTCTCATGCCATCTCTTTAATGGCTATTAGATGGTACATGATAAACACTTACATTTGGCGAGATGATTAAAGTGCAAAAGCTGCCAAAATAAAATACTATCCTAGTCAGGCTGGTGGGGGTGCTATAATTAAAGGTCCACATTTGAGGCCATGTCTCCTACACCCACAGTCATACTGGCAGAACACTTACACATCTCTGAAATTTTGCCAGTTGCATCGCCAAGATCATTTTACAGAAACATTATTTGCCTAATGCTCATGTTTTATTGTTGCTCTTTTTCTGTGTTCTTTTATGAACATGTGGCAAAAAAGGCTGTATAGCACATCTAAAAGTATAAGCTCAACTTCCCTCTCTATTTAAATTAAAACTGGGCACATGAAAACAAACAAAATTGTTTCTGATCTTGTCTTTGTGTTGTGCAGGCTGAGGGAAAAGCATTCATGTCTTCAGTTCTTTCACCAGTAGTTTGCATAAAATAGCACCCTAGTTCTGTTCTCCTAATCAAGTGACCACAGTGGATGCTGGTCAGCCCTCAGTGGAAATGGCCGGATTCCTGCTCCTCGTTAACTGCCATGTTCAGTGTTGTAACATTTTCTAATTTTAAAGGCATTGATATTATAGATTTGGTGATCTTGATTGGAAACAGCTAGCTGTATTAACAGGGATGGAAGGCAGCCATGTCTATTTACTCATTGTTTCTCACATTTACATTTATTCATTTAGCTGACGCTTTTATCCAAATCGACTTACAATTGCTATACATGTCAGAGGTCGCACGCCATTGTCAGGACATTGGTCGATGTGTCACAGTGGGGGATTGAACCCGAGTCTCTCAAACCAAAGGCAGCATCTCATCCACTGTTCCACCCCTCTTTCTTTCTTGCAATAATCATTAGTCGTTTCTTGCAATCATCATTACATTTCCCTTGACCCTTGTCATAACAATTCATAGATTTTAGATAACATTTAGTTTTAATTTACATTAACACTTTTTTTGTCACAGTACATTTTTCATACAGCTCCTATATCTCTAGTGTCTATGGCCGTCATGAAGGACATTTATTTCAGTGTTACTAACTATAGAAGCAATGTAATAATCACTGAAGATGAACTTCATGCCACACTTTAGATAAATGTCAGGAAAATTGTGAAAAATGTGATTTTGCCATCATGATTTCTCAGAGCCCAAGGTGATATCTTGAACAAAAGTTAAAAAAAATATAAATAAATAAAACAAATGAAAATTTACTAAACAAATAAAAGCAGCAAATTCCCTCATTTGAGATGCCTGGGCCAGGAAATGTTTGATCATGAACATTATGTAAAGATTATGTAGATTATTAAATTGTTGTTGTTGTCTGTCAACTTCAAATCATCGACTAAACCGGGATTCATCTACCATGAAAAAAATCTCTACATCTATACTGAAGTATAGTTTTTGTATTACTATTATTGACAGTGTTATGAATGAAACTATTCTAATTGTCATGATTTTAAAATGAGGATAAACAGATGTTATTTAAACTATAACTCCTCTAGCTCTGGCTTTAAGATATTACGTATATATAAATCCCACCCATGGGTAATGAGAAAACAAGCAAGCTAAATATCTGTTCTGTTGCAACACTGGCATTTCACACTCAGTGTCAAGAAATAATTGTGAGGTGCGATGTGTGTATGAGTATATGTGTATCATTGTGTGTGTGTTGCACCAGCATTCGTTGGCAGGTGCTCAGCCATGTCACTGGCGCCAGGCTGTGTGTTCACTTTGAAGAGCTTTCTGCTGAGTCGGTGCGCATACAAAACAGCTCCAGACGACGGCGCCTTAGTAATTAAGGCCTAAAGGAGCAGCAACAAAGCCTCCCTCTCGTTTTACATTTTCTCATTTTTGCTTCGGAGCCCCACGGCTTACTTCTTAATGCATAATGTCCTCCTAAGGAAAATTCATATTGGAAAACCCACCTTCTTTCATATAAAATGTCTTCTTAAAAATGATGTGCCGTGTTTGTTCTCCTGCATTTAAGCGTGCGTGCGTGTCTGTTTGTGTGTGTGCAGACAAGTGTATGTGTGTGTGTGCAATGAAGAGGATGTGAGAGCTGACCTACCTAATGGATTAAGTGACCTGCATGTTTTTAGGACGCTCCTCCACTCTCATTTCCTCAACAGCATGACCCCCTTTCCTCGTCTGTCTCCACCAACAGTAAATTAAACCTCATATCAGTTTCTTTTCCTACAGTCTCCCTCACAAAACGTACATTCCTCTCTTTCCACTCTTTTTCCCAGCCATTGCTCCAGACTTCTCCCAGAACTTACTAAAGGCCCAAACGCTGGCCCGCCAGGGTGGCGATGTTCTGATCGAATGTAAGCCAAGGATGTCTCCTCGGGGTGTGATTTCTTGGAGGAAGGGGAAGGAAGCCCTCAGAGAGAGCCACAGGTAAGAGGTTTCTTTGTGTAGAGCAGTAAGTGCAGTGTGTGTGGGACCATTGTTTGTCTACTTTACTTCTCAAATAATATTTCATCGACTTGTTATTTTATTTTTCCCTACTTGAGATTCATGGTGACAAACTGCGAAGAACAGAACTACAGTGTGACACAAATACAATTTGAATTGCATAACACGTTCTGCAATCCACCACTTTACCCCCGCTATCTACATTTCTCCCCTGAACTCCATTGTACTTTGCTCTCCTGGCTGTGTTCAGGGCTGGTTTCTGCACTGTTTACTTGAGGTAATTGGCCGTTCCTAGACTGCGGCACTTGGATCGATGCGCTGATCCATCAGCTCATTAGCAGCATGTAAGGCCTGGAGGGTCATTAGAGCACAAGGCAGACGATGATCCAGGCTACCATCGAGACATGGAAGAAGCAGACGAAAGCCCCAAAAGGACTGATCAATGGCTCGCCGCTGAACAACATACATTCTTGTGTGATAGTGGTGGTGACACCAGGGGAACTAGCTGGACACTGTTTTATTAGAAACCAGGTTAAGTACAGATCAATGCAAACCTCTGTGCGCTGCAGAGGAGAAAAAAAGGAACAAACAAATGTTAATCAGACCAGAGAAACCAATTCTTCCCCTGAAGATATAATGCTGCTCAAGGTAGCAGTAGGATATGTAGTCAGCGATTGATCAAGATTCATGTTCTTTCTCACATGGCAGTAGTCAGAGAGATATGCGGATATAGTTGAAGGCAGCTTCTAAACAATATGTCCTTTATATTATTGGCCACTGATAGACGTGACATAGACATGTTTCCTCTGTTTCAAATATACAGTTACCTGCACAAACAGGAAATCTCAGGAAATATGTACTTGTATGCCTTCATTTTCTGAATTGTCACCATTTCAGATTCTCACGAGCTTAAAACATTCAAAAAGATTTAATTGGAAGGAACGAAAGTACAGTAATTTTTGTTACTTTTGAAACCACTAACTGTCAGGCAGGTGTGCTTTATAATCTCACTGTCTCCGTCATTGTATAAAACACAGTGTGGTCTACAGAATCACTCATTTCCGTTTTCTGTTTGGAAACACTGCTGAATGCTGAAATGTACCAGTAGGAGGCAAAGCATACCTGCTGGCACATGTGGTGACATAGTGGGGGTCCAGGTTTCTCATTTGATATGGGATTAATTGTTCAACCGGCTCAGCAGCGTCTCGACACCCAGCCTCTGGAATATACATCTTCCCCACAGTGGATTGCAGCAGGTTTAGTCATGTCACTCCTCGTCCTGTCAGACAATATGTTGAGGAAACTCAATCTGATTGTTAACGCTGATGCCAGGCCGGTTACCTGGTTACATGAGAGAGATATTTTAATTTGTGGGAGAGCAGCAGAATCTGCTCCAAGATGATGTTTTGTATAAACCTGCTTAATGTTGGACCCAGCTTGCAAATTTATCATCCTCTTAAGTATTAAAAGGAAAAATGCATCCATACTGCAATGTGCAATATCAATTACCTTGTAACGGCAAGATTTCCCATTTGAGATTTAACATTACTGAAGTAGGTGAGCTGCATACAAGATGTTGACATTATTGCGGCATTTCTCGCAAACCTATTCCCCTGCTCCTGGCTCGTTAGCATTTACTTTCCTCCATAACGAAATGGTACTGCTACCACTGCTATTACAGCAGTGGCAAAACATTAATCCATCCCACTGGCTCAACTAAAATACCCATAATTCCTTCTAATCTTCCAGGGATAATGTTTTCAAGGATCTGGAGCTGGGGAGAACAAATCAACTAAGAACAAGGCAGGATCTGATTAGTTAATGAAATCATGCATTGGTGATACCTACATCAGATCATATCCTAGGCATAACAAGATAGCCATATAACAGGGTTGCTATGCACTTACGCAGGAAGCTATGAGGTTAACGATAAAGTGCTTACCCTAATTTAATTTCACTGCTGACCACTGCCAGCATTTGTAAAACTGATATAGGAAATGGCTCTTAGGAATATTACCTTTAGATTGAACCACTGTGTTTAAGGTTGTTACGCTAAATGTTATATATTGCTTCATCGTGTAATGTGAATCAATTTATAGTAGTTGTACTAAAACATCAAGAGCTTTCTGGATGTGTAGCACACAGCACAGAATATGCATTGCTAGTGAATGAATCAAAATCAGAATCAGAAATACTTTATTGAACCCCAAAGGGAAATTCTTGTGTTACAGTTGCACACATTGCACATCAAGGCATAAGGAATATCAATAATAATAGAAAGAAGGTAGATAAAGAAATATATAAATATAAGAGTATAAATATAAAATATAAAGAAAAATATAAAGGAGTGTGGATATGTCCAATATTTACATTATTAAAGAATTGTAACAGAGAGTCCAGCTTCACCGCCACAACGTCACTGGCTTTGCGGATCAGTTTGTTGAGTCTATTAGCATCCGCTACCCTCAACCTGCTGCCCCAGCATGCAACAGCAAACAGATGTTGAAGGACCTCAGCCTCCTCAGAAAAGAGAGACGGCTCTGGCCCTTCCTGTAGAGGGCTTGATTGTTCTTGGTCCAGTTTATTGTCCATGCTCACTCCATGTGTATTTGTAATGAAATAAGCAGTACTTGAGAAATTCCTAGTAATATTTAATTCAAGTTAATTATGTAATCCTTTTTAACTGGTTAAACTTGTGTTTTTCATTTACAGCCCCTTAGTTTTTTGTTACACCACGAAGAGGCAGAGTAGGTTTTTTAGAGCCTGTAGCTCACTTTAACACCGGCCAGTAAAGTGGGGGAGGGTAAAGTGCCTGTTTACTATATCACACTGCTCAAGTTTTATGTACACCACAAATTTCCCCAATACCTTAATTGCTCCAGGGCAGCCTTTGAGAGAAAAAGGAATAAAGTGAAAGCAAATCAGACAGCTTATGCGTCTTATATCTTTTCTCGGACTGTTTTTTTGTAGCTTTGGTGAGGTGGAAGCCTGACATAGGCTACTGCACAGTTTAATGGCAAGTCTTATCCCTGTGACATCTCATATCCATAACTCTTTGTTATAGTCCATTACAAAAGAAGCCCTCAGTTCAGTTAGGAGAATTTACTCCTGGCTCCACTGGGAATGGGCAATGTAGAAGAGGCTAATGTGTTTTAATTCTTCCAGCCTTTTATGGCGATACAGGTCATGTCTTTATCTTTTTGGGAGGTCCAGGCTACCTTCAAGGGATCTTTTAGAAAGGAGTGTTCAAGCTCTGCTTTCGAACCAGTTACATTTGAAACACCAGCTCAACCCCATTACACAGCTGTACAGTTTAGAAGATAAGATGGGAGCTTCTCGTGAGGATTCACAGGGCAAGGCATTTATCATCGGGGTAATTAATTTCCAGGGATTCAAACGTGGTCAGGAAATTGCTCCACGACCACGGTTGAAAGGCAGTATCAAAAATTGGTGGAATATAATTTGACCACATCAGCGTGACATTTGTGACTGACGATTAACTGCGGATAGATTTTCTTCTGTAGCTCGACTGCGTGAAAGAGGTGAAGCTGTGGCATTTTGCGCTTTGCATCCATCAAAAATGTCAATAACACATTTCTCCCACAAGCGTTGGATGTTTACCCAGTGGTGTCGTTTCTCTTACTTTGACAAATTACTCTTCAAGACAGAAATCCCAATGATCGTGAATATCCCCCTTTTGTCAGTTGAGCGTGCATCAGAATGGAAGTCTAACAACTGTTTCACATCCTGAAATATTAATGGCCATTGTTTGTTTTCAATAACTTTGATAACACCAGGCCAAATTAATTATTAGTCCAACAAGCAGTGTCTTGTTAGCTCGAGGGAATCCATTTTTAACAGTGTGATATTTTATTGATCCCATTGGGGGATCCCCATCCACTAAGGGGATCAGAGCTGGTGGAGACTCAGTGTTGTCAGCAAGGCACATTTTTGACTTCAGTGTGAACAACTGAAGTATGGGCTCTGTAGCAGCTAACATGTCCTGCCTCTATTATTATTTTATTCTCTGGAGACATACAACAGATATTCAGTGATGATCAGTGAGGGTGATTGACCCTTTACTGGCTTTGTTGTTTTCTCCAATCTGCAGTCTGCAATTGTTTTATTCTATTCTAATTTCAATATTTGAATATCTGTTTGTACAGATAGTATAATGTATGTAGCGTCGAGGGGGCTGCAAATGCATTTCAGTGTGCAACTCTGTATTGTATAACGACAATCCTTGAACACGACAACATTTTCTTTAATTATTAGGACGCATCTTCTGTAAAGCACAACCCACTTAAGACACATACAACTATAATTTGTAAAATTAACAGAGGAAATATAGAATTATACAAAATTACATGTTATTGCTGACACTTCTTTACTAGGACTAACACATTTAAACCATATTTATTTTAGAGTGTTTACTTAACGGAAAGACGGAAATTGTTGTATCCTCAAAGCATGATAGAAGCACAGGGAAACTGAAACAGAAGGAGAATGCAGAAAGTAAGCAGAAACTTCAGTCACGCTGTCTTTTAAGGGTTGTGATAGATTACCTCCAGTAATTACGGAGATCAAATGAGAGAGAGAGCAATGAAAATGTGTTTTCTAAACTAGCCAAGCTCACGGTAAATAGAATTAATCAAACCACTTATTTTTTTATTGTGTGCCTCAATCACATGTGACCCCGTCATTCATTTCACTGTTATAAAGTGTTTGGTTGTCTCAGGCATGTGTGGATCTCACCAAAGAAGTTTCCTACTTAAGTGTTTCTCATCTTTTATCCTCTGTCCTTGACTCTGCTCAAAATGCACCAAATATTTGTCAAAATTATTTCCTTTATGCATGTTACTTCTTTGTGCACATGATTTCTATACACACTGGATGCTAACATGCTTTTAAGGACTCAGACCCTTACGGATCCTTTCACTGCTCCTTCAGGGGCGCATCAGCTATTCTAAAGTTTAGTTTTTCATCTTGGAAATGTGTCTCCTAATGTTACTCTGTCAGTAAGTGCATAATATGTAGTTATGGTTTATAGTTTAAAGCACAAATGATAATGCTGTGGTTGTTTGAGTTAAATGAGAAAAACTAAGCTCGGATGGATGAAGATGAATTGTTGTTGTGAGATGAAACAGTCAGATGAAATCTAAACATGAAAGTCACTGCAACATGAACGGATTAACTGGAAGCATATGCACTGTATTAAAGCAGTGCCTTTTTGCTGACATATCTTTCAGACTTGTCATTTGGTTACGTCACTCAAGCACCTTGTTGACTGGTTAAGGAGCAGCGGTATACTCTCTCTGTCAAAGAAAATCTGTCAGGCGTGACAGATGAAGCCAACAGATGAAATGAGAATCTTTGTCATTTTGGCTTGGTGGTGCAATTTGTCATAGAGGTTCAACTTCCTTTTACTGTATTTCCACACAGCCAGGCAGGTAGAATGTGTTTGTTTATTTGACATTTGATTAAATCCAAGAACTGGTTGGTTTTGTTTGTACTTTTACTGTTTACTCCTAGATTTATTAAAGCTTAGAAGGTTAGAAATGATCAACTGCAGAGCTCTTCGCAGTCAATCCATGTCACTATGTATGAACATAACAATACTATCAACTAGATGATCTCAGTGCTGCTTTAAAAATAGGGATTAACTGACTTGTTTTGGGCTGCAACAATTCTTTTAGGAAACACGCTGGTTTAATGGAAAATCATGTTCCTATTACATTTTTGCAAATTTATGTCTGTTCAAGCAACATAATACTTGTGATATGCATATACAGTATGAGTAGATGTATAACATTCAGTTATTTGATATCCCTCTGAACTCAAAATGAGACTTTCCGCCCATAAAGCTATCTTGCACTGTTCTTTTAAACTCAGTGCTGAGACATCAAACTGTAACTCTTCACACTGAGCTTCTCCTCACTAAGACTAAAGCACAGGGAGCCAATTAAAATTCACTGAGATAAACTCCAGGCTAAAGTTGAGATGCTTTAGGACACTGGACCTGCTCGTTTAGAAAAGATTTTTATGCACTGAAAGTATATATGGAAATGACAGCCACACAAGCTTTCACAAGTAGAGCTGTATTTCAGTTTATCATCCCAACACTGAAGCACTGCTAATAGGCCTAATATGGTGATATGCACACTCTTTTTTTTAACCCACAGAGTTACTGTCTTGGACAATGGAAGCCTACGGATTTCCAACGTTACTAAAATGGATGCTGGACTCTACACATGTGTAGCCAGAAACCAGTTTGGAGTTGCGAGCAGTGCTGGCAGCCTTTTGGTTAAAGGTAAGATATTTTCTTGGCTTCAAACATCAGCCCTGGTGGGTTTACTGTATTTGGGTTTTGCTTGTTTACTGTTAATTGTATCCCCATTAGCTGTTCCTTGGCAACAACTGCTCCTATACTATAAATACAGTCAAAATTATAAATGTTTAATTAAGACAATTTCACTATTGTGCCAATTTGTACAATTACATCAACACCAAACATGTACAAATCATGAACATTTTGGGTTTTTTCATGTATTGTGGGAACAGGGTTGGTAGCTATTTGTTAAAACCTAATGTAATCCATTTGAACATCAGGCTTCTTGCCGGTTTTGTCATCCAGCCCTTGTAATAAACTCACACATCATTTATTGTTGTCGGTATTTTGGAGGAACACAAAACAACATGATCTGGCAGTCTGTGCAAGAGCTGTGAGATGCAACCAACCAGTCCTGCATCTAAAATGAACCAACACTGACCCTCGCCGCACACTTGATGAACAAACAGTGAAACAGAATTGCAGTAAAGAGTTCCTTCTTCTTTCCTGACAGATATACAGACCAATTAGCTGATTGGCAGTGGCTAGAGGAAGCAAGACACGAGGCTCATTGCATTCATGCGCCTCAATGTTTAATTCATACTTTTTTTTGCACTGTGGCTCATAGCCATGCTGGGTTTCGTTTGAGATTTCAATCCGTTTAAATCACACACTTCTGCAGTGCAATGAATTTTCTAGGTCTTTCTAAAGAGCGGAGTCAACAACAGTGCTCTATTAAAATGCCTTTCGGTGATTCCTATTCACAAGTTTTTTTGAATTGCAAATTGGCGTGCTTTCTTTTTTTCTCTCCCAAAAGCCTTTTTATATGTACAAATGAAACTGTCATACAGTGTATTGTATATATGTATGTGTGTGTAATTATAACATTGGTCAGAGGTGGAATGTAAATTACATATTTATTCAAGCACTGTGCTCAAGTTCATATTTAATGAACTACACATGCACAGTACTTTGTGGAATAACTTTTTATGAAATATTACATAGTACTAGAGGAAAACTAAATGTCTTTGGTGATAATGACTAAATAAATGATTAATCTATTATCTATTAATCTACTAATCCAAATTATTACAGTCGAATAAATTGACTGTCAAAAGTGTTGTCAATTGAAGATGAATTAACTAATCGTTTTGTTCTTTTTTCCATACAGTTTAAGAGTACTTCTTTAGTTCGTAATTAAAATTGTGAATGTTAAACTACAAGGACTGTATTGGCCCTTAAGTTTTCTTTTCTATCCTCATGTCTAGATAATTGCAGTTAATTGCATTTGACCTGGCTTCCCAGATGCAAATCATTCTTAAGGTTCCACTAGAGGTTGATGTCAGCCACCACTTCATCCCAGATGTGTTATTTTGACATAACTGAACCTCAGGCGTTCTATTCAAGTTTCATTTTCTCAGAATGCAGACAATCAGACATAACAACCCATCCCAGCAATTCCTATGCTAATTCAAATGGAAACATTAAAATCCAGCATATATCTATACATTAAAAACAGCGTTGTTTGAAATATACTGTCATTCCATTGGTTTACAGAATAGGAACTGCCGTGCACGGAGCACACCGTAGGGAATGTGGGAGCCAATTTGTGATTTTCCTTCCAGTCATAACAGGAAATGAGCGTGACAGCTTAGCAAGCGGATGCAGAAAGTTTTACCCCTCTCATTTTGCATCTGGTGCCAAACTTTCCTAAGACTCACCTGAAATGCACTGCCATGACCAGTTGGTTCTCCTTAGAGGGAGCAAGATAAACAAGCTGGCTTGTTTTGACAGAGCTGAATATAGACCTTTACTCCCCCTGACATGGTGCATTGGCTTGGCTGTCCATTAGATGCTTATGACATGCATGCATAATTCACAATGGACTGGTGTGTGGGCCTCTCAGCCTGTGCTATATTCTCTGCACCGCACCGCTATTGAATGAGACACCCAGCCGAGACAGACCAAAGATTATGTTGATGCGCACCACGCTGAGGATGAAATAGGATGGCTCTTTTGTCTCTGCACAAACACAGCCAAATTATAGACTCTGATCTGACCTACCGTAATGGTCGACTTTTTCCTTTTGTTTGTTTATTTTACTTCCTCTCTGTCATTGTTCAGTGATATATAAGACCATGCTCTGATTTATGAAACTCAAAGAAAGAGATGCAATAAAAGCTCACTGCCAGAAAGTAATTTATCTTGTTTGGTTAACATCTAGGATTTGACAAAGGACAGGATTTGTTTTTGAGTGTGGCATGTTTTTGCAATTATTTCCCAATGTTCAGGGAACATAAAGAAAAGACAGTATGGAAAAGGTATATCTACTCTGAAAAAAGAAAGCTAGTCTATCAACACCGCCCCGTTTCTAACTTGGTGCTCCCTGTTTACAGAGCCAACTGTGATCACCAGTCCAGCAGGTCATCTAGACGTGACTGTGGGTGAGAGCATTGTGCTGCCCTGCCAAGTAGCTCATGACCCCACGCTGGACCTCAAGTTCACCTGGTTCTTCAACGAGCAGCTCATCCCCTTTGGAAGCCACTGGGCATATTTTGAAAAAGTTGGTGGGGTAAGTGCAATAATCTCTTTAGATCCTCGGTGTCGACATGACCTGAAGTTGCATGATAAGTACACCATAACCGTGTGCTTCAGAAATTGAGTTGAGCTGTTTAAATGACCTTTGAACTTTTCTCTACGGCAGACTACACAACATGTCTGAAGCACCGGATTCTTGTGTTGGCCAAGTACATTTCCTGAGATAAAAATCAAGTACTTCCATATGTACTATATCCTCTTGACAAGCTTCCAGCATCTGCAGGGAACCTAAAAGCGAAGCCATATGTGAATAGTTAAGGAAATTAGCTATTTGAAAATTCATACATTTACATCTCATTTCTCTACTGCTTACTTTCAGCGTCATTTTATAAGGGGCCGAGTATTGAACACTCATTTGTAAGGAATCATAGAGATTCACAGATTTTTTTTTTAATAAACCCTGCTCTGTGTTTGACATTATGCTTGTTAATAACTCCTCCATTTACAAAGGCAGCAAAAGGCAGAATTCATTATGCAATGACCAGCCATGCATTTCATTTGATCATCTAATACTAAATATTTTTTTCTCTTTTAATTAGGAAAAGCAATTATGAGGTAGTGACCTCTTGTTGTTTTTTGCATTTGGCATGATTACAACAAGAGCTTTATAATTGCATGTAGCCTTGCAGTTCATTTAAACACTTGACTCCTCCACATTAAACACATGCTGCCATGTTGTAATAGAAAGACTTATTGTATGTGAATGATCACATTACTTAAACTTTTCTGTTCTATATGGAAAGAGGGCTTCATGAGCAAAGATTTTTGTCTTTTGGAGCAGACAATGATATGCTTTACACTGTTGATAGAGTCTGGTATGAACTCAAGGAGAGTAAAGCTTGTAATAAACAATGGCAGTGGGTGACTTGTACATAAATTCTAGGCATCATCAATGTAGCTACTGTAAGGTCCAAGTGCTGCTCCCCTAAATGTGTGAATCCCAGTGCTTTGACTTTGAAGTCCTCAGTAATATTTTCTAAATGTTCTAAGATCTGTTACAAATAGAGAAGATATATGGTTTCTCAATTCCAACTCAAAGTAAACTGAAGAATATCAGTGTTTTGTAGTTGACTGAGGGAGTCATGTAAAAATGATAAAGACTGATATATTTTAAGGTATTAAAACGATACATTTTGTAAATATCAAGCAACTCCAGCTACATGCTGTACGGCTCTGGTTCAGTTATGCAGTATATATTACTTTCAAATTTACAATTGAAATGACTCAGGGTAGTAATGGTTAAAAACCCTGCAGCAACATCATTTAAGTATGCTGGCAGAGAACATACTGTATTCTGCAAGTGTTGAAAAGTGTATGCCTCCAGCAGTATTTACACCATCCTCACTGCTGGCTACATCCTCCTCTGTTGTTGGGTTTGTAACATTTTACAACTCCAAATAGAGACATGCATGCTGTGGGGCTAATTGTCACTGCGAGAGCTATAGTCACACTACTGTATAAAATTGTGGACTCATGGTGTCTATCCAGGAAAAAAATGTTTATCTGAAATTGAACAACTTGTAATATACAGTACTTTCCAATATACAATAAGTTACAGAATATTTTAAGTCTGATATATGCCTATATTACTTAAGATAAAAGGGAGATGAAAAGGCTGACTGAAGGATGCCTTGGCAAACCTCAGCGAAACACAGTCAGCATTTTCAATATTGAGTTGAAAAACCCCTGAATATTACTTTACATCTTTGTAATTATTTGATTATGGAGTTTATATTTTGCTCCGTCTCGATATAAACCAACACCCCATAAATCATGACAAGTCAGCCTTTACGAAAAAGCAATTGCACTGTCTTCAAGATACAGACTTGATGTGCAATGGACAGGGAATGTGATTTACCTTTCATTCTATCTCTAAAAGCCTCACGACATGTGATTACTGTATTTTGTAGGACTTCTTACAGTCTCTTGATTCAATAAGCAAGCTTTGAGATTCTTTTTTTTTCTTGCAGTATATAAAATTTGCCAAAGTGAGGGATCTGTGACCCATTCCATCCCCAGTTATATTATTTTAATGATGGCAGGGAGTTTCAAAGAGTCAATGTCTGGCAGCAACTGAATTTTTATCTCTATAAAATGTCCCTGATTATACATCAAAGTAATTATCGAGTCTCATCCTGTTTCACAGTCCCTTACTTTCATAGATAAGACATCAACTTAACATTAGCTTCAACTTTAAAGTTCAAAGCTAATAATGCATTTGGCATTGAATGGTTGTCTGTAGAGTAAATTAAATCAGACTGAATAAAAGGGATAGAGCTGAAAGAAGCTTTTTGATTCTTCACAAAGAACCGTCACAAATTATCATGAAAACCTTCAGTCAGCCATTTGGTGCGTCCCTGGATTTGTGTTGTACCTTTCTCTTCCATAATGTAATAGACTGAATGCCAAAAGAAATCACTGTGACATTGCACTTGTTTCTGTGGTCCTTGTAGTTCATATTGCAACTTTAAAATTTTGCCATTGTTCAATTTTTGTTTTTTCCCCCCCTAACTTTTCTACGCATAGCACTCGGCTGGTGACATTATGATCCGCAACATTCAACTTAGGCATGCTGGGAAATACACATGTGCCGTTCAGACGAAGGTGGACAGCGTGTCTATTGCCACTGATGTGGTAGTCAGAGGTAAGGATGTCCCTTGCACCACAAAAAAAATCAAACATTTACGTCAGACTTGTTGTCTGCAAGAGTTTATGGCGAAGCGACTGAACAGACATGGACACTGTAGCAATGCCATAGCTGAGATGCACCTATTCAGAAATGTAATTACTCATCAAGGCTACAGCAGCTATGGAGACACCAGAGAAAGGCTCAGTTATCTTTTTTTTCTTTTATCTTTTGTAGTAATGCATATCTAGCAAAGCCATTTTTGCTACAAATCCTTTCTAGCCATGAATGCCACTCTCTTTCAGAGTGAATGAAAGAATGTTAACACAAGTATGATAGCTGACTGACAAACAAACTTTCCCATTACCACTCTTTATCACAAAGTGAATGAAACAATGTGAACAATGTTACTGTTGGGTAGATAATTAGAGCACAATATGGCCTGACAGTGTATGTGCCAATCCATGTCCTGTAATATTGGAGTTTGTGGGACTGCCATGCACCATGATGCAGACGCGTAGTATGCCCATGCCTTTGCTTTCCTACAAAAAAACACTGTATAGCAGTGGGTTCTAACATTAACGTTTTTGATCCCTTAAATTTGAACCATTGTGTACTCTTGACCCATCATCACAGGTAACATACGTGCATTAGTTGTGTGTATTCATCTATTTCCCTTCAAATATCCTTTGAATGTTTCTTTTCAATCCTTAGTCATTCACAAAAACTTTGCATCAGAAAATGATATTCATGTTTTTCTTCTTTCCTATCCTGTTAATCATCTCATGATCTTTCTGATTTACTTTGACCCCCACAATGGGAACCATTAAACAAACTATAGTACAATAACCTGCACTTCAGAAAAGCATAAAATGAGATAAAAATCAGCTTATTTTGTTTATTTTGTGTGTTTTTTTCCTGCCACCAATATAACAAACACTGTGTTTGGACTGGTTAGAGTGGAGCATTGTAGTCACAGCTGTCCTAACTCTTGTTTCCAATCCGTCCACCCACTTTGTGTCTCTGTTCTTCTGCCTCTTGTCTTCATTAATCTCTACAGTATATCGTCCTGTGTGGGTGAACTGTGACCCTTTTGTCCTTCCAGGTCCCCCAGACCCCCCTGTGGACTGTCAGGTGACTGAGATGACAGAGACAACTGCCTCTCTGTCCTGGGGACCCGGGATGGACAACCACAGTCCCATCCTCAGCTACACCATCCAGGCCAGAACGCCCTTCTCTCTCGGGTGGCAAGCTGTTACCACTGGTAGGCTGCTTTCATCTGACAGTCTGTGTGTAGGTTGTGTGAATGTGAAGTTTATTGAGTAGAGAAAAAAAAGAGTGTTGGAGGCGTGACTGGTATCCTTTTCAAACACCACACATGAAATGACAATAAATAAATAACACATCACCAGCTTGGCTAGCTTTCAGTGGCAGATCTTGCAGGGCTTTGATGAAAGATCATTTCTATGATGTCTCTCAGTTCCTGAGATGCTCGGGGGGAAGCAGCTGTCCGCCACTGTCATTGACTTGAGTCCCTGGGTGGAGTACGAGTTCAGAGTCCTGGCAACCAACAGCATAGGAACAGGAGAGCCCAGCAAACCCTCCAAAAAGGCCCGCAACAAAGAAACGCGTATGTATCTTTAGATTTCCTCTGCTGGCAAAAGTGACAGAAATTGTTTTACATTATGCGCATTATATGTAGAGAAGTCCTGCTTCAGGACAGGAATTACATATCTTCAAAGAACTTTATTGTACCAGTGTATTTTAGAGAATTCTCTTCTTCCTCAGGGCACACAACACATAACTAAACTAAATTCACATGTATGTATAAACATAAATAAAATGCAATACATTGTGTCACAGTTTCCAACCCATAAAAATATCCTCTAACTGAATGCAGGGCAGTACTTCATGGCTTCATGAATGTGTTTGGATTTGAAGTCGTTGTACCCACTAAGTTACACATTGAAACTATGGATTTTACACAAGTCTGTTTACAAGTCTGGTAAAGTACTGCTGTACAATGTTAATGAAGTTATTGAAAGCCTATTGTGGGTGTTGTCACTTGAATCAGTACAGTTGGGGTTGAGGACTACAAGTATGAAAAGAAAAAAAGTCTGGAGGTGTGAAGATGGATTACCACACCTCTGTAGCCCACTCCCACATCTCTGCTTGAAGCTAGAGGCTTGAGGCTGTGCTGCCATCTGCTAACATAAAACACCTGAATCTCTGTCCAAACTGTTTGTGGTTAAGTTGCATTGTGGGTAATGTAGGTACCAGGTTTTGACAAGGAAGAAGAATGCATGCAATAGAAAAGAGCATACCTCTGGTTCATGGTGAATCTGTCAATGTTATAGGAGTACAATGCCAAATCTGTGGAGTCCTTTTTAAAGTGTGAATTTAAGAAAGGTCTAACTCTTGAAAATGGTGGACATGTTCAATGCCTCTTATCTCTTTATACAAAGTGGTACTTTACTTCTAACACTGTGTTTGATCTGTTAGTTCCCAGGGTGACTCCAGCCAGAGTGAACGGCGGTGGTGGAGGACGTTCAGAGCTGGTCATCACTTGGGAGGTAAACATGTATTCACACACATTACATTTTTATTTGCGGGAATGTAAATTATATATATGCATACAAAAATTATATATATATATATATATATATATATATATATATCTTGGTATTGATGTCAAACACAGTTGTAATGAAATATGAATTATAAAGAATAAACTCTGTTTGGATAGTTCTATTTTATTTCTCAGTATAAAACCACTTAACCAGACAGAAGTTCATGCAAGGTTTACAGTACAAGTACAGTACCACCCTCAGCATTATTCCTCTAAGTGCCCAAATCTGTGCATAGCTGCATGTCTTTTAGGTATTAATATCTTTAAGAGCATTCATCTTGAGTCATCCCTCTGAGTCATCTCATACCTCCTTAGCCTGTTCCTGAGGAGCTGCAGAGCGGTCCGGGCTTTGGCTATGTGGTGGCTTTCCGCCCACTCGGGGCACAGGGCTGGATGCAAGCTGCTGTCACGTCCCCGGACGCCTCTAGATATGTCTTCAAGAATGAGAGCATCCCTCCCTTTTCCCCTTACCAAGTCAAAGTAGGGGTTTACAACAACAAGGGAGAAGGCCCTTTTAGTCCAGTGACAACCATCTACTCAGCAGAGGAAGGTGTGTACCATTAAAACTATACAGCAAAGCATGTGTTACTTTTACAACACGACAGATCAAATTAGTTTGTCTTATTTTTCAGTTCTTATGATTCCAGTTTTAGTAATTGTCATTTTAAATTAAGTGGATCAACAACTGTGTAGTTAACCAATATCGATTTCAAATACTATTCTACTATTTCTAAAAGTCAATACTGGAAAATTTTGTGAAACATTGATTCAGTCTAAAATCCTGTTTCCAAAAACCTTGAAATGCCGTTGAAACATATTTTCAGTTTCGTACTGATGGACGTGGCCCTACATGAAGGCAAAAATGTTTTTTCTGAGAGCTTGTCACTAGTTTCAAGTGGGCAGGACACAGATGGAAAATAGTGATGTCGCATATGTTCATGCACCAATTGGGATTCAGCAATATGTTAATCGGATTTTGGCGACTGTGGTTGGGTCGTGTGCTGCTACAGAGACAGCACTTTCGCTATATTCTGATCAAACCACAAACCCACACAATCTGATGAGTTTATGACTGGTAAACTCTAAATAAATATTAACAAAGTTTTTTTTTGAAATTTAAAATGTTGTGCATTTAATTACAAATATTTATTGTTCCAGAGAAATACGTAAGATACTAAATACTGAAGGAGCTTTTAGTCAGTTTAAAACTAACAATAACAAAAATGTTTCATGTACGATTCATGTATATGTTCACAATATAGAATATGTAACATTTATGCATTAAAATGTTTGAAAATTACTAGACCTATGTTTATATATATTTTATTGAGTTGTGAACTTACATTATCCCAAATATTTCCAACAATGTTCAAACCGAGAGAAATCCGTGCTATTCAAGGTAACAGTGTGTTACGAGTGGTAACAGAGTGCAGTTTAATATTGGTCACAGAATTCTGGGGGCAGCGAAACAAACTGTTGTTGTTTTGCTAAAGAAGTCAGGCAGTAATTGGCCTTTTTCCATCAAACTGTGAGCAACACTGATCTGATTTTATGCTGCACACGGCATGAGTCTGCGAACAGCAGGGCATAGTGAAAGGAGTGGGTTACCTCGCTGAGAAGTTGGAGGTGTGCACCCTGTCGTCTGCAGCTTTTCATCTAACAACTCACTGTGGCTGCCCCTTCTTGTTACATTACTCCCTGCAATATTTCAAACTATTTCAAACTCTACTGTCAAAAAAAAAGATGTAGATGCATTTTCAATTAACTTTCTCACTTACAAACACTTGCATTTCCTGTGACTACTTTGTAATAATAACAGTCAACTCGTGTTTCCACAGTTAAATGCTTTTAATGTGAAGCTGTAGCAATAGGAAATGTTCGGTTTACATTAGCAGTAACTTAATACAGCATTTTTTTTCAAGAATGGCACCACCAACACCAAGTTCATAATACTGCTCTAATGTATAAATATTGCAATACCTTCGGTCGTGGGCCACAGGCTCATTCACCGTTGAGATACCTCATTTGGCAATAGATAGTGACTCAACATACATTTATTTATTTGAAAATCTTTGAGATTGTTAAATTAACAATGAAGACAACTCCCATGATCTCACACTACTTCACGATGTTATCAAACTCAAACATCTTCTGTTATTGTTTTGATGTGAGGGACCCTTAGCTGCAGAAATTACATACTGTGCATTTGAAAATAACCATGCAGTGCTCGTTCGTTTGTGTTTGTGATCAACCTGCTACACCACTGCTGGGGATGGTGGTCTATGTAAAACCACCAAGTAAAATTATCATATCACATTTTTGAGTGATACAAATCCTGGTGAAAAACTTTTTTCCCAGGACTTTATGTTGGAGCACTCACTCCTCACACAGTGGTATGGATAGATTGGATAGAGCTACAGCAAATTCAATAAACCATACTGTAGACGTGGGTGTAGTAAATCTGGGTCTTCTTTCTTTTCCTGACAATTCTGTGCGCTCTTCAGAGCCCAGCAGAGCTCCAACAAGGCTGAGGGCGAGGAGTGTATCAGCATCGGAGGTAGAGGTCACCTGGAAGCCCCTGGCCTGGAGCAACAACCGTAGACGCATCCTGGGCTATGAGGTCAAACCAACACATGCCCACACAATAGGAATTATACATTTATAGTGGACAGTGCCAAAAGCTAGTGGCAATGTATTTTTTCCATTGGATAACAATGTGATGACCTTTTTGTATTAGTGTTTATATAATTATTCATTCATGAAGTACTAAACTAAAGTTGAGCATCATGAAACCCTCTAGGATTCATGCCTGGAACTGCAAATGGAAGTATTAAGCAAAAAATCTGATGCAAGCTTATATTGTGTGTATTTGTTGTGTGTTTTTAGTTGCAGTACTGGGGTGAGAGGGTGAAGCAGGACACGGCCAATGTGATCAGGACAGTGGGGAATAAAACGTCAGTACTCATCAGGGATCTGGAGGGCAGCAGTACCTATTACATGTCCCTGCGGGCCTATAACAGCGCTGGAGTGGGTCCACAGAGCAGCGTAGTCAATGTCACAACCAAGAAACCACGTAAGGACTCTCAACATATCGCAGGGAAGGAATGTGTCTTTTTGCGAATACTTTTCCTTTGTTTAGTTTTTTTCCTCCTCTGGTTGCAGAGGTGCTTGGTTCATTTGGTAAATGTTTCATTTCACCAACAATGTTTCACCAATTAGAGTGAAAGTAGGGAAAAAAACACCAAAGCACCTTAAAAGTATCATGTGGAGGTTTCTTGTTTTCAACTGTAATATTTATGTGGTGACCCGTTGGCCCAAAGCTTAAGACTCATACTAAATACAGTAACTGCAATGTATGTTGGCAAAGGCAAAAATCTTTTTTTAAACACAAAAAGGTTAATTCAGTGTAAAATTGAGGCCTAAACATTTGCAAAGCCATTTTTAACATATTTTTAAACCTCTGTTGTTTACATCTGTGATTACATTGGCTTGAAATCTTCTTCTTCCCACCTTTTTGTGAACACATTGCTTTCTTTCTTGCCATCTTAACAATGTGAATAGTGTGAAACGTTTGATAGACATGGAGTATCTTTGATGTAAACGCCTTTAATTTATGGTCACACTGGGCGATTGGACATGCAGGCTTAGCTGGAAAATGATGAGATGCTCCCCTCTGAGAGAATTCCTAAGTGTTATGTCGCTGCGTTCCAACATATGTATACATGTTGGTGGTTGCAGTGCACAAGATTCAAAGAAAACATGTAAGATCTTATCTTCACATACAGTAGGCTGATATAAATGAATATCACAATTATAATACCTCTGTTACACACTCACATGTCACTCTCCCCAGCCATTGCCCTCACAAACAGCCCAAACATAAGACTGTTCTCACTCCCACATGCTTATTCCTCTAGTCATTGCTCACTCCTAACGGTGGGATGATGAACTGATAATGAGAAATCTCCCTCATGCTGAGTTGGTTCTGGACTTTACTGTTTATTGACTGAGTCGCTTGTTGTTTTTCTCCCTCTTCCTACTCCCCTCGTCATCCTCCAGCGCCTAGCCAAGCCCCGGTCAAAATCATGTGGAACACTTCCAACTCCAAGGTCATCCTGAGGTGGGACCAAGTACACGCTCTTGAGAATGAGTCAGAAGTCACAGGATATAAGGTAAAAAGTAAAGAGATTTTACTCATGGATTGATGAGTGAATGGTTTTATACACAGTTACATAACAGAAACAATAGCCCAAACTGGTTAAAATAACAATCCCTTGATAACCCTAACATCCACATCCCATTATTTTTAGGTACATAGACGCACAAACACAAACAAATACAGCTTTTCTTTTTTTGTTGCTCTAGGGGGAGTCATTGTAGCAAATTTATACATATTGTATACCACATGATTAATTTCCACCTTCCCAGATTGTGACATTTGACTTGTCATAGCAGCATCATGTGCATAATACATATTTTAAAGGGGCTGTATGTAGTTTTTCAATGAAATTTATTATTAATAAATTGAATTTTCACTGCCTTATTGTCAATGGGTTCAAACCTCACTTAGAAACGAAGCACATGCCTGTTTTCTCTGTTGCTTGCAACAGCCACTATTCGGCTTGTAATGTAAGGACACCAGGTCGAAGGCAGCTCTGTGCGCGCTCCCGAGCATCTCTCCGACTACAGTGAGAACACAGCATCTAACGAAATGCAGTCCATTAACACCACAAAACAACAACAAAAAAACACAACAATAAAGTTTTATGTGCTGAAGCCCATCAGACCAAACGAGTTTCAGGTGATGTCAAGTAAAACCACAGGGAATATCAGAAAGGCTGGAGAAATACGGAGAGAGTCACATTAGCTCGCCGGCTAACACCAAGCAGTTGCTAACGTTATCTGGTGCAAAGTTATATCACTTTCTACATTAGTTCACTAACTAACACGCACCACATTACTATCCTGCGTACCACAAGTACACCAAGGTGTTGATTTAGCATGCAAGAAATGATGTAAAAAACCAAAACAAATGTGGAGCGATTAATTTATAACGTTAGCCTACAGTGATGCAGGTAGGAGCAGCTAGCTAGTCTGTCTTGTCTGTCTATAGCTGCTGTCACACTGCCTTTTTTTCCGGGCCTATATGCGCTTCGCTGCACTGACTAAAAGCTACAGAGCCATGTGTGGTGTCTTGCTTAGCTAGTTGCATCTGTAACTCAACTGTCATTTTAACAGGGCTGACAACTTTGTCTAGCAAACAATAGTCTTAGGACTAAATGTACTCACGAGAAAAAATGAACAGCCAACTCCTAATACGCTTTTTCAACACTGTATAAATTTACACACTGCTGTGGGTACGAGTCACTCTAGCCTGATTGGCAGGTCACCATGGTAACGACTTGTCAGTCATAGATAATCCCGCTCTGAAGCATACTCTGCTTAATGGTCTATTTTCCTCTAAATGGGACTGTAATTTCCTAAATGATGATCATGCCGTATTAAAGAAGACATGAAACTAGCGATTGAGACCATAAACTCGTTATGAAAGTGTTTACTGAGGTAATAAATCAGGTGAGAAGTAGTGTCATTTTACCATTATTTCTAATGGAACTGGACTTCTTTTTGCAACCAAAAGAGTCGCCCCCTGCTGGCCGTTCGATAGAATACAGGTTTACGGGACTTACGCATTGGATTCACGTGTCAGACCGGAAGCTTCACATTTGATCTGTCTGTGTTTCTGCGTTCATTGTGGGATCTCTGTATGAAAGCGGTTGTGTTACAGATTATGCTCAGACATAAGTTAACCCTACTGCTGCACAGATAGGCCTCACGGCCAACGTGCTAACAGATAGGGTTAACCTCCTTTGTGTTGCTGTGTGTTATCACCACTACTCCACTAGATGGCGCTGTTGCAAAAGAACTACAGTCCTAGAACTGCGGGGGTCCTGAAACTGCAGCCTCCGGTACTGCAGCTACATAATATTGGCCACATGGCCTATCAATCAAAAAAAAGGTTACAGGATTAATTAGCAGCACTCATAATAATACATAAGGGGGTCTCCTGAAAGCGGGGCTTTCTGTATAGTAAAATGGACAGATGCCTCCACAGCCCAGAGTCAAGTACAGCTGAAAAGTCAGGATTTATGCATGTCTGCATTCCCCTTATCTCTGCTGCACCCTCTCCTCTGGTGGTCCAACACAGATATCTACAGTAAGATTCATCCTTGTGGTTTCAGAGGCAACGCGCTAAATCTCATGGTGCTGTCGGAAAGAACGAGCTAGAACTCAGATTTTTCTGTCAACACATCAACAAGAACACTCTGAAATCTCTCAGTATGATGCACTGTATTCATGCCATTACTTATCATTACTGTTATCATCGCTTCCTCTCTGCTTCCTGCAGGTGATGTACAGCCAGGACAAACACGGCCGCCCCAGTGTGGTGGAGACCAACACCACCTCCTTGGAGTTGTCGCTGCCAGTCAACCAGGACTACGTCATCCAAATTAAACCCTTCAGCGAGGGAGGGGAGGGCAGCAGCAGCCGCCAGATCACCATCCCCAAGATAGCAGGTGGGACGGTGCTGAGACGTGAAAATGATACCAAAACTGCTGCAAAACCCCTTGTATTCAGATGAGCTAGTTTTGAGTCCACTTTTCCTCAAATTCTCTTGTCTACTTCTCCCTAAAGTGATTGCTTTTATCTAAGACAGTTTTCAAGAACTCACAGAAAGACTGTGATAGCATTGCTATTATTCAAAGACCAATGTATACATACTCAATATAATATACTCTAGTACTGTAAACACAACATGCTCTGTAGTTGCATTTTATTATGGTCTTTTGAGGCTTCTGCCTGTAGATAAATTAGTGTCTGGCTTTCCTATGATGTTTTCCCCCATTAAATGTTGGTGCAGAACAGAACAGACTCTTCAAATGAGATTTTTCTCTTTGAGAAGTATGAACGTTGTGTTAACAGTTTCTTATCTATAGACTGAGAAAATATATCATCAAACAACAAAATGGGCTCAGAAATATTGTCAGTAGCTTGCTCTTGATGAGTGGATGTTTCCTTTTAATCAAACTTGCTCTGCCCACTCTACATGCCTACAGTCTAGCTCTTTGATAGTAAGGTTGCCCATAATTGATTGCAGCACAACAGTGCCATCTATGGACACAATTATGTACTCTCACCACAATGCAGTTATTTGTAGTGAATTCATTTTGATGTGGTAATTGATGTGATACCTACATGGATTTTGATTTGTTTCTGTATTTCAGACTCCATGCCCACAGGAGCAGCTACAGAGTCATCTGCATTTCCCTTGGTCAACCTCGCAGCGCTAATTCTCACAGCCAGGACTGTGCTATGACAAACACCTGCAGGAACCCAGGCACTGCAGCTTCTTATTAAGAGGAGAAACAGCAGGTCAAAGACAACAAGAGGCTGACAGGCCACATTTTCACCTGCTCCCTTCCCCACCCTCCCGTTTCTTTCCGCTTCTTTCTACACAGATCTCTTTTTGAGGAAGGCCCTTTTCCTCCACCTTTCTAAAGGAGTTACTGAAAGGAACTGGCTCTTTCAGAAGTTGCTTTTATGGACCTGAAAGGACACCGTGACTCGACTGCAGTCTCTTTGAAGATGTTTCTTTCTTTGCTCCCTTCTAAACAGTGGATATTCTCATATGGTTTTAACCTTGGAGGCACAGTGGTGTGTGATGCACAATAGAATGTGTGTGTTTTCTCTGTGCAGGTTCTGTTAAACAGTCATGTGAGTGACTCTGGACTTCCCTTGGATGATGGATGGGTATCATTTTAACTGGGGATGGAGGAGACCTAAATCACTTACATAGCTCATATTTATGTGAGTGAAGTTTATCTTTAAACTCTGTTTAGGGTTAGTAATCCCTGCCAACAAACAGGGAGCTAAGCCTAATTGCTGACCAGAATTTTGGGACCTTTGTAACTTTGCCTGGATGATTTTATTCATGCTTTTATGTTACACCACATTACATCCAAAAACTCAGAGTTGTCATGAAACTGACTGTAACCAAAGGTATTGATTCAGCAAGGTTCAGTTCCACCCGTCGTGTCATTGTGAGAAAATGCAGCTTGTGCACCCGGAATATGGCTTCCATTGTAAACAGCAGACTTGTGTTGATCAATTGATGTCTTACCTTCCTCCCTCATCCATTATAAGTGTGTAACAAAGGCACGCTGAGCAGCGTGAGACACATTGTTGTACACTGTATGTATGAAATCCTCAGGTCCCAAATGAGCCTTAAGTCTTATGATTACTATCCATGTTGTTGTTATTCAAGAGATGTTTATTTATTTTCCTCTGTTTATTTGCATTGTATTTTGTGTCATTCGTGCTATAATTTATAATTCTCTGACCATACTGTACGCTGTGTTGAGATACTTCACATTTGTAACTTTTTTAGATCATATTTTTGGCCGTTTTGGGCTCAGAAACAACATGCCTTTCTCCTACAGTATGTCTTTCATGATGAGCATTGTAATACAGTACAAGTGGCAGTGATATCTGACTTTTCTAACATAGCTTATTACAAAGTAGGGATGGTATTTTATTGTCAGCTGCTGTTTGGCATGAGGTTGCTCAGTGTACGTACCTACGTCGCTTAGGATGTCTGAATGGATCAACCTGCTTTTAATAAACATAATGCCATTTTCCTCATTTCTTTCTTTGATGAGGCCAAAAGGTCGTGCCTCTTATGGTCTCCCTTAGCAGATGGCATTTGAAAAAGCAAGTGATTAGTGGACCTTGAGGTAAGATATTCCATATTTCCATATTTTTGCCATTTTCCAGGTCCAAGAATAAACTTTCACAGTTTCTGTAATTTGACGTAAAGGTCACATTTTAAAATGTTGTAGTAGGTGTAGTAACTTTCAGTTTGTATTACTCTACATAAACCTGAACCACTGCTTCTACTAATCGAACTCGACGCCGTAAGACAATGTTAAGTCAAACCTCCAGAATAACTATAACTTAAATTTGTAATAATAAACCTCCAGCATCCAGTGCCCCAACCCAATCACGGGAATGCGAAAAAGAAACAGAGAGAGAGAGAGCAGCATTTTCTCTCTGTTCCCCTTACATGGATGCTCCTGATCAATAATTTGAAAACAGATGCTCATAAGTGCAATCAATATCTGCAGATCCATCTGCACCTATAAACTGTGAACGTGATGCCTTGTTAAGATTTGTTTGGCAGTCTCGCAGTGATCTTCACACCCACTGCCTTCATAGGGAAGAGAGTGCCAATGCTGAGTTTCTTCAGTTTGTTGCTGAGTTTCTGCGTGACTGTGAGCTATAACACTTGACAATCATGTCTCTGAAAAGATTGAGGTTGTGTTAAAGTTGTGGAGAACAGAAACCTGACATCAGTGACCAACATCAGAGTATCACTAACTATGTATAATAACAATAATAATAATAATAATAGAAGAAGAAGAAGAATAAAATAATATATATATATCCCCATTCATTTAAATAAATTTAATATAGGTTTATATACTAATGTATAGATTGTGTAAACATATGTATGATTCAAATGTTTTCTCTTAGCTGTGAGATGCTTTAACAACATCTTGACTTCTGCTAACAACCAACTTAAATTCAGCAATAGGTGACCAATAATTGCAAGAAAACCAATTTTTTGCAGTCATCTTAGGTGTATTAACACATTCATATTCCTGAACAAAGCCTAAAACCAGTGCACTTTGTACAGATTTACACTGCATAATCTTTTTATGATTAAAAAAATTCAGTAGCTGCACTTCATTACTGGGCCTGGAGGACAAACATACACGCACATACCAGCTGTAATAAGACAAACAGATCTGTGGAAGAGATCAAACAAAGGGATTCCCTTCTCATCTTGTTCTTTTTTCTTTTTTTGGCTCTCTCTCGTCTTTATTCATTTCAAAGGAAGGCAAGTACATTGTACAGCAAAGACACAGCACCAAGCAATGGAGAGCAGGAGAGATGAAGCCGCTGTGGAGGAGGAGGAGGGCTCTGTACAGAGAGGAGAGGGCTAGGTTTAAGGGTCAGCCAGAGGTCGCCCAGTCAGACAGCTCCAGGTGTCTCAGACCACAGCCAAATGTTTGTGATTAATCACAGTCTGGTTATTACTTGTCAGACTTCCAAGAGCAGGCCATTTTAAGGTAAGTTTGACCTTACAGCTTGATCCAAGGATGACCTGGATAATTCCGCCCCTTAGTGAAGAATGGTGAGAAGGATTTCAGCTGGGTATGCTTGATGTTGCTGCAGAGCTCTCTCTTTCAGGTAACTGGTGCCCCCTAGTGTGCATCAAGCACGTGGCATATAACTACTTCACGTCATCACAATCCACCAAACGGCACCAAATACAGTAAAAGGTATGTATGGCTGCATCCCCTCTCCATCTTCCAGTGTGACACCCACATCCATGATTAATCATCACTTTAAAAGATTTTGTAACAAAAAAAATTAAGAAACAGAATGTGATTTACACTACACATGTGAACGTTTACAGTAAACTTTAGTGTCTGAAAGCCAAAGTTATACCTCATAAACCTGACATGACAGTTTTAACATTGTTTTTCCTCATTTGAATGAATTTGCTGCTGCATTTATATATAAAATATGACATTTGCAAGGCGACAGAAATTTTGCAGGCAATGTTAAAGACACCATAATTAAAAGGGGAAACCCTGCCGTGTCAAGTTTATGCATTTGGCTTTCTGGCACTTTTGTAATTAAAAGTAGCTTGTTCATAAAAAGTTATTTCATACAAAATCAGAGTTTGTACAATTTTACCGCTACCTTAATTGGCACACTACATGTCTATGGCATCCCTCGAACATTCATGTACCAAATCACACAAAACTACAAGTACAGAGATGCTGCTCCTACTGTATATTTTATTTAACACTGCACTTTGCTTGAAAGGGTATTGGAAGGGCTCAGATGCATAATACCATTTCTGCAGGCTATATTGAAAGGTGAGGAAAATGTGTTGTACAATGAACAGCGGTAAAAAAAAAAAAAATAAAAATCAGTCACCACAACTGAATGTAGGCACAACAGGCCTACGTTATGTTTCTTGATGGGGAAATTAAACTAAAAGGTAACTGATGTGTAAAATACATTGAACAGCACAGATGGCTTAAAAAGAGAGAGAACTGTTTAGCTGTTGTAACTGAAAGAAGAAACTGTAGCCATGGTGCAGTCATTGGATCTTGGGATTGACAAAACCGAATGCACTGTGCTTGACATTTCCTACCTTTTCTAATAAATGCTGTTCATTTCCTGTCGGGACCTTCATTTCCCTTTTTTTTTTTTTTTTTTTTACACATCAGAGCTGAGATTTGACTTTCGATTCTGGACAATTAGGCCTTTACATCTTTGTAACTTGTCACAGTGTTCTTCTTTCATGATCCTGGATACCATGATCCATCCTTCCAATGAGGTAATATCCTTTATATCTCAACTACAATCCAAAAATGCAAGAAATGCTCATGCAAACGTTATCTCAAGTACTAGTTTTACTGATGCAGCAGCCCGTTGCATGAGCCTACTCTATGTACTTACTACACAAAAGTGGTATCATATCCAGCTGATATTCTGAAAGCATATCTAAAGGCTGGGAAAGGAGAGAAACTGGGCTCATTCTGGAACATTAGCATGCTCAGAAACTACATCGCCACCATTGGAATAAATACAACAGGTACACCGGGTGTATTAACAGCTCCAGACACGTACACAGAAGTTCTCAAACAGTCCAATCAAAGTCCATCATAATGCAGCAACTGGAATCATATCCTTGAATACATGCCACCCACACATGATGGTAAAATACATTTTCTAGAAGTACACTCTTTTTCAGGCGAGACAGATAGAGGGGAAGTATTCGTGATCCGACTAGCTCAGATTTTGGTCCTTTACAAACACTTGAATAAACACCACCAGAACTTGCTGGACTCTATATGATCCGTTCTACTCTGTGCATCCTCATCAGTCAGTGAGATGGGGGGTGGGACAAAGCTCATTTGTTCATCTAACTAGCTATGCAAGAGTGCAAAATTAAAAGTAGGGTTTGCCCTGCTCTTACAATACCCTGCTTCACTGGATGCTGTAACAGTAACTACATGTAATGTATTATTTTACTTATTAACAAAGTGTAAGAACACACAGTCTTTTTTTTCAGCAATTATTTTTTCAGCACACACAGCAGGAAACGGGTGATATCTTGGTATTTAGTACAGTAGGACAGACATATAGAAGACTACTGTATGTGCATAACAATTTTAACTCATATTCCCATTTTCCAAATGATTCTATCTGCATGGAGTGGGTACCAACATGGTGTGTGACCTTGGATTATTCCACAGTGTGAATGAGTGCACAGATTATCCAAACAAACCCCTTCTGCACTAATTCCCTTTGACCTTTGAGGAATACTTAAGCAAGTGGTCTGAATATAGAGGCCCTGAGAGGCAGGGAATTTAGTTGGATTATCTCTTTAATTGTTCCATATGGTTGAGATTCTGGTGGCGTATTGTCCACCAGCAACAGGACCGTGAATGATACTGAATAATGCTTCTTTTTTTTTGCCGCATGACCGCCAAACCATTTGCTGAACATGAATGGTTTCAATAGTGAAATGGTTTCAATAGTGAAATGGTTGAGTAGAAATAAAACATTAGAAATTAAAAGGAGTCTTGTTTCATCTTTGTGTGTGTGTGTGTGTGCGCGTGTGTTGTTGTGTGAGGATGTGTACAAGAGGCTCGCATTTGAGCACCACTGGCAGTAGTCTATCAGTAGAGATGGTGGGTGGCAATTGCAGGTTGGGCACTGACACTTCTGGACCGAAGGGGGGCACTCTCGTCTCAGGAAATCAGGACTGCAGGTAAGACAGAGGAGACTGTCATCTTTAAATCCCTCAATCTCAAAGGAGGGCTGTGAGGCTAAATCTTTTTCAGATATTATCGTTTATAGTCGAGATGGCACCTGTACCTCTGATGCACCGTGTCGATCCTCGGTGGACGATTCTGTTTCCCTGACAACAACTGCCTTGGTCACCTGCATATCTGGATGCTGCTGCTTGGCTTCCTGTATTGCAATAGCCAGAGCCTGCAAGAAAAGAGGCAACTGTGGTTCTTGTATCACATGACTCACAGGTGGAAATGTGTAACTTTTCTAAAGATTTATGAGGTTTATGGCTCAAGACTGAATTCCAGTTAATGTTCTTCAACAACATAATAGAATAGTTGTTTGAGGAAGACAGATGCATTTACAGCATCTTAACTACAGCTAACAAACAAGCAAACAGCTAAAGGTGAACAATAGTTGCAAAATAAAAATTGCAGTCATCATAGGTGTTTTAATATAGAAATGTTCCTTAACAAACCCTAAAACCAGATGAACTTGCTACAAATGTATACTGCATAACATTTTCATGATTGAAAAATACTAATTGCTGAGCCTAGAGGACAAACGTTCACACACATACCAGCTGTAACAAGACAAACACCAAAATATGTGGAAGAGATCAAATAAAAGGATTCCCTTCTCATCTTGTTCTTTTTCTCTCTCTCTGTCTCTTCTTTATTCATTTCGGAAGGAAGAACAATGTACAGCAAAGAGACAGCCCCAAGCAATGGTGAGCAGAAGAGATTGTTTTTTGAGAAAGACATATTTCTCTACACAAGGGAAGATAGTTTGAGATGCTTGCAGAAATATCCTGAAACGATTAGTCCACTTCTTGATTAGCTGATCAACAAAGAACAATAAACGGCATCTTTTTTATTAATCATTAATTATTCAGATTCTTTTCCCAGCCAAAATAATGACAAAATGCCAAACAGTGTCTAGTTACAGCTTTTCTAATGTTAAGATCTGCTGTTTTTTTAGTCATATACAGTATTATTGATATCTTTAAGTAACTAGGTTGATAAACAAGAAGTTTTTAGGTGTCATCTTGGGGTCTGGAACGGTCATTTTATGCCACTATTTTTTGACATTTTCAAACAAACAATTTGTCACCAGACTAAAGAACAATGAAAACAATAGTTAGGTGAAGCCTGATTTTCTTTGCATATTTAATTTATGCAATAAATGTAATCAGTGTCAATCATGTCTGAAATGCATGACATATGAAATAATCCATGGCTTCTTGGCATGACAATGTTTAAATTCAAAGGATATTAAGTGTTTCTAAATAGGTTATAATTACTAAAATATTAATCTGATGAGACAATTGGAAATGTGCATTACTTCTAACCTGCAAAAAGCCAACAACCACAACCAAAAATTTACAACACTAAGAAAACCAACAGCTCACCTGTTCTTGATCTACATCATCGTCTCCTGTGATTATGATCCTCTTCTCAATCCTGGTCTCAGAATATCCTCCTTTCACCGTCTGCAACACACAGTGGCTTTTCTTTTAATAGCATTCAGATGTGGAGGCCACATCTAACAGTATTCAGACAGAAGAGAAGCTGCACCTCATCGTGTTTTGCGAAACCCACTTTATCATAATTATACGTGACATTGTAAGTGTTGTAAGTTCTACTTAAGCTTCTGTACCTTGGTGACGTGAGTGGTTGCTGAGGTAACATTTTCAGTGACCAGGATGGGCGACCCAGACGCCTCTCTTCCAAGACCACTCACATGCACCTGAGAAAGCAGATCACCTGGCAGCATTAGGCATATGCTGTAAATATGCACAGATCACTACAGATTATGTGTGCGTAAGACACACACTAATTCTTTTGTGATACTTTTGTGAGACTACTCCAGTCAGGCACATTTTATTCATAAATTCACGTCTTTGGTCGTTGTAAGTAGGTTTAAACCCTGGAGAGCAGGAAGGAGTGTGCTGCAGGTTAAGTTAAAATTGTAGAGGTCCTTTGTTTTTGTACTCACAGGGGATACGCTCTGTCTCGTAGAGTAAGAAACTTCACTTAGGCCAGTGATACCATGATCCTGAAAAAGACAAATTTATTATGTGACATGTAGGTATTAACACTTAATGTATTACAACATAATGAAACAGTTTTTAGTTCTAGTTGCATCAAATATTATTATTTTTTATCAACACTATATCTCCCTAAAATATGCAATTAACCTGATCTGTGAACTCCACAATGGTGGTGGTGACCTCTGACCCGTTGGGCTGGGTTTCCGTCCTAACATCCGTCTTCCTCACTGTTGGTGTGGGCGTGACGTCACTGGCCTCCCTGCTCAGTGGTCTGATGGCTGAGACGCGACTAGCTTCCCTGTGCGAATGTTCTCTGTCCACTGACGAGGACACTGGCACCGACCTCTTTGGTTTTTTGGGTACTACAGGCTTAAGTGAGTGGGGGGACAAGTTTTAGTGTTCACACAAATGACAGATAAGCAAGAATGTCTGTTGCCTTTTGCTTGAATTCAGGAGGAAAACGGGACTTTAAAAAGGCCTACAGTTAACTGATGCAAAAATGAAGACATTTATGGACAATGAGTTTGTGTTTTCAGCTTAGAAATAAGATAAAGAAGAAGAAAGAAAATCAGGAAGGAGAAAAGTTTCAAGAGTCTTTCTTCATTACCCTTCAGTGCTGCATGACAAAGAGCATTTAATTCAAAACATGTTGCCTGCCAGCATTTTTCAGTACAGCCAATTACTGTGTCCTTTGTCCGCTCTTTTTTATTTCAGTGTATCAGAAGCAGCAATTTATATTCAACGTACATCTTCAGCTATGGACTTTTACATTGTACTGGCTATTTGACAAAATTCAAATCATAAACCGAAATGAAAAGAACTAAAACTAGACCCAGAAAAACACATTGAAATCTGCGACAAACATTTCGGGTGTGATCACACCACAATTTCTTTCTTCTTTTTTTCCCTTTCAAACCACAGTGGAAATGTTGTCACCAGTCTATTTTTGCGCACTTCATTCACATTCACACTGACCACCTACTGCACAGGCAAAGAGCTTGAGAGCTTGTAAACAAAACTCGCATGAACCCATCAACAGCTCACTTTGGTGGCCTGTCATCACACTTTGTCGGAAACTTGGGTAGCACTAAGATATGGTGTTATGGAAGGGGTTCTTTAGGAAGGTTGGGGAGGACCGAAATCCAGTCCTACTTCATATTGCCTTGGCAAAACACATAACCACACTCTTTTCTTTTATTTAATTCTCAACTTACTTCGTAAGTGCACAGATATATAAAACAATTCTGTACACATATTTTTAGGAACCAAGAAATAGTATAGTTCTCCCTACCTGCCTGAAAAAATCAAACTAAAGGAGTAGAAGCCTCTAAGTACTCCACACACATTCAATATGAAAACTTGCTCTACCTGCACGTCAGACCGTTTGACTTCTGGTCGGACTTCTTCAGCCTGGATATGTTTGGCTGGAGGGCTGCTGCTGGCTCCTCTGGACAGAGGAGCTGACACTAATGGAGGAGGCGGTTCAGAGGGACCCTGCTGCTGGAGCAAGTCGATGCCAAAGCACAGACCCCCGTCAGGTGACAGATCCCTGTCTCCTAGCTCTGACATGCCCCTGGAGAACTCCTCCATGCCTGTGTGCAGGTCCGTGAGGACGGTAAAATCTACTTCGGCCTCCAAGCTGGATGTGGAGCTGACCGTGATGCTGGAACATTTGCGCTCGATGCCCAGGTGGGTTTCCTTCAGGTACAGGATCTCGTGGTCCTGGTCATCCTCTGAGACGGAGCCCAGACGTCTCTCCCATGGTTCCCTCTGCAGAAAAGAGCGCAGAACATTTGGTACAACAATTAGAATCATGTAAACCACAAGCAAATTTATTTTATAATCAGAAAATGTGAACTACAAAAAAAATGTTTCTCTGCTGATCAGAATTTAAAATGTTTTCCAATAATTACAGATAAAAACAAAAGTCTTAACAGCAACAGAAAACATTATAAATTAGTTTAAGCTATTGTGTAATGTTAGCGGTGTAAAATCATGTGTTTTGAATTTTGGTGGTGGGGTGTCCCCACTGATTAGAAATGACTGTGCCTTTAATGAAACCCCAATTGTGGGACACTTTCCACATTTTGCATATAAACACAAACACACGCTAATGAAAACATCTTGAAGACCAATGTGTTATTTGTGTCATTTGTTTCCTTATTTTTAAAGGAGTGGCTAAAAAGGAGGAAAAACAAATAAGAGTGTGGTGGAGCTGAGAGATGACTCACTGAAGCTTCGTTGAAAGGCTCCTCATGAATAGCCGGTGTGGGAGGTGTCTCCTATAGAAGAAAACACCAAACAAACATTAAAATAAAACTAATAAAGCGTGTTATGAAATTGCAACAACCATAAACCCTGATGCTATACTGTAGCTACCATGTCTGTAAATGCATCAGAAAAGGAGAGAGCAGAAACAGATAGTTAAGAGGGGTTCTGTTGTTCTGTTTGCAGCACAACAACATGGCTGACAAAAGCATTACTTGTCACATTAGAGACACCGTGTTGTAATGTTCTCCACTCACACATTTTAAGCTAATTGCTTTTGTACTGGGCAGAGCTCACTGCATTATTATTTATAAAATGTGAACACTTAATTCATCCACCAACTCCAGGGCTTATGTTAAACTTAAACAATAAACACGCATATGAGAATTCCCAGAGACTGTAACGCTTAAGGCTACTGTCAGAAGCATGCACATAGGGTATATTTCACAGGTTGACATCATTAAAAATGACTGCAAGTGCAATGGTAATGCCATGCACTGAAAGGTTAGATTTATCAAAATCCCTTGCAGGGAAAAGGTATTCATATTCGTAAAATGCAGCATATGAATGCCTACAGCCTGAAGAGGTTTGGCAGCTCTGCAGCCTGTGATTACATCTAATCGCCTTTTTCATTTTCTGCTACTGCTACAGAGGTGCCAAGGCAGAACATTTGGTCCAAATGCCCTTCTCAGCCATTTACAAAAAGGTAAAACGTATGTGACAAAAGAGGTTTCAAAGAAAAATGGTGGAATAGGTCTTGTGCTCCTTGCAACAGCAGCCACCTTTATCCCGGGAAGATGTTGGAAGGAGAGACCAGGTGTTAACGTGACAAGTTAAGGTGGGATAATAGGGACGCCTGAAGCTTAAGCATTGGAAACTTTGCTTAAAGGGCCCGCGGCGTTCTGAAATGGCCAAGCAGATGTCAAGCTTTTGAGGAGGGAAACAACGGAAAGCAAAAAGCTCTCTGAGCCAATGATGCGATGCGAGGGAACGTGAACTTTTGCTTTCTCATACACAGCCATATGAGTTCTGAAGTATGTGTGTGTGTGATTTTTTTTTGTTGTTGTTTTTTTTGGATGGTGAAAACAAGATTTGCACGACATCGCCTGAAGCTCATGCAATGTTTTACTTTCCGATGATGGACAAACAGGTTAGGGGGCAGATGGTTTTACCGCTTGCTTCCTCTTGGCTGTTTCTTGGCTGGACATCCTGTAGTGGATGTGGCTGCTGTCCACGTTGCTCTGTCTGTCTCGGGACCACTGCATTTTCAGAGGAAGAGTTCGGGGGGGAGCTGTTGGAAATTTGGAGCTAGCAAGGAGATTCTCTTTAAACTCTGAGTTTTTTTGAAAATGATCTTCCTGTAGCACGCCTCCTCTTGTCCACTCACTTTGTCCTGTCATAGTTTTGCAGTCTCTGAGCTCCTGTTGTCCAAACAACTCTGTCTTAATCTGTTGATGTAGAAGAGTTTGCTGCTGATATGACACTGCAGCTTCACTGTGGTATCTGGTGGCCCCTGTGTTTTCCTTGACAACATCTGTGGCAGAGTGCAATATGGAAATATCACCCACTCTCTTTCCTGTCTCACAGGATCCGCCTTTTGAGTTTGTCATCTGTGCATCCCCAGTCGCAACAAAGACGCGTCTATCAGACTGGCTTTGCGTTTGAGGGTTTACAACATCTTTGTTCTCTTTAGTCAAAGACTTCTTTGATCTCTGCGGCTTGAGAGGAACTATTTTGGTGACTTCCGAGTGTGAGTTCCCTGTTTCGTTGAAATCTTTCACCCCAATGGGGCTTGGGTCTTTTGCTTTCCAAGTCTCACAATGCCTATCGTCACTCTCAGTTCTGCCTGCCTTGCCCTTTGGCAGAGAGTCCACTGCCACCGGAGTTTCAAAGTTCTTTGGTCTCTCTCGATGAATGCTGTGCTCATACTGACATAGCCTCACGTCCCTGTCGATCATCGCACTCCTCTGTTTGTCAGGTGGAGATCCATATCCATTTTCTTGAATGGCATTCTTCTCTAGTACAGGGTCATTATGCCCATTAGTTGCTACTGTATCGTCCATAGGGTTACTACCCATTAGCCCTGTTGCTGTAAGGTTTGCTTCCTGTTTTGGAGATGCTCCAGGTCTGGTTTTAAAAGAGTCCCTGGGTGTTTGACAATTGTTTATATTTGCTTCAGTCCAAGGTGTGACAGAGAATGTGTCTCTACCCATAGAAGAGTTCTTACTATTTTCCAAGTGAGAGTAAGTATCCAGCACTCCTTCATTAGCATCCTGCTTGTCAATCAATTTGGCATCGCCAGTTGCCTATGTTGACATAGAGTAAACAGTTGCATTAGCCTAGCTAGATACACTGCTCTTGCATTTGTGATATCACTGTTAACTCATATAATTGCAGTAAATGATTAGTGAATGGAAACAGAGGTTAACTGGGGAACTATGACTGCGCAAACTTTGATGCATTTCAAGATTGTTTTTTTCACATTTTGTGTTTTGGTTCAGTTGAATCAGTGGAATTTCTATTTTTTTTAGAAACTTGTAAAATATAGAAAACTGATTTTAGTATAGTAGGTATAGTAATCTGGGAATAGCATCTTGATCTTACTGGTTTCCGCTCGGGGGTTCCTCCAGGAGGAGTAGCTGAGGAGAGGCGTTTCTCCCTCTGAGCCATCTTGCTGTTAGGCTGCCTCAAAGCCCTCTTCAGCTCATTGATGCTGGCCTGGTGCTTTTGTAGAACATCTTCTGGCTTATCCAAGAACTGCTGCTTACACAGTGAAGAGCACACCAGGGACACAAATTAACATATGGTAAAATCCTGGATCTGAATCTATTGCATTCTGGTTATGCTAATTTCTTAAAGTGAACTAGATATGTTGAAGATGAACCTGGAGGTTTTTCATTTTAAAATCTTTACTCTAACTGCTCTGGTGAGAGTGTGGTGCCTGCTTGTCTGTTATTTGTTATGCAACTGTGTGGTGGAATGAGTTAAATGCTGAACCACATTGTTGGCAAATAGAGGTCTTAATGATGACCAGAAACACATATGGACTTCATTATAGTAGAGAATCATGAGTATTATTAACATTTTTCTTTTACCTTGCAGCATTGTAGACTAAAATTCAGTTATATAAATGTCTGGAGGTTTAAAATATCCTGATTACAAGGATAAACAATATATTAGCAGTACATTTCCAAAAATACATTTTAAACACTATGATAAATAACCATTTGCACTATGCCTTAGTGAGCACTTAACAGTCTTCTTACAAGAAGCACAAAGCCCAAAACTCATTGAGGTTTTGACAGATAACAAAAAAGACTTAAAGTGGGAATAGTGTTCAGAAAATATGATACCGACATGCAAAAACTATGATATTGCATTCAAGAAAGTGATGCACCAAAGTAACCTGAAGTAAATTCAAACTCCTGACTGAGTTCATTAACCGGCACAGTTATGAATAATAAAACACAGCACACCTGATGAGGGTCACAAACAGCGCATGCCAAAGAAACGGGGCAAGCAGTACCTCCTGTTTGGGCCGACGGGTGGCCAGATCCTTGTCCAACAGATGAGGGAGCCCGAGGTGGGGCACAGTGAGATGAAGTGAAGGGTTTTGAGCAAAGCAGGTGGTTGAGGGTTGGGGTGGGGGGGTGGGTGGAGGGTGGAGAACAGATGCGTGCAGAGACAAAGAGGTAAAGTGCTGCAGGTGAGTCAAAAAGGCAAGCGGCCAGACGGACAGACAAACTGAAACAGTTGACACCATCGGGGCTTTTTACTAAGACCATTAAGCCATTTAATGTTCTGCCAAGAAGACAGGGAAAATCCATTTAAGTGTCAGCCAATTGATAATTAATGCACTCCTCTATTGACATAAGTGTTTGGAGAGGGGGGATTATTACCATACTTCTTCATCCAAAGATTTGGTGAGAAGGCATTACAAAACCACAAATGAACAGACCCTTTAGTGACTAATGCAATGCCAATATTTCCTGCGGTACTCAGTAACACTACCAAAAATTCCTGCACAGGCAATTATACATGTGTATTTAAATAAGCATATTTACAACAGTGCATAGTGCATATATAGAAAGATGGTTCTTCTTAAGATTAGTTCAGAACTAAATATTAATTCAATAAAATAATGCAAATTTTTCACATCTCAGCTGGAGTACCAGGAGATTTGTCAACTCGGGAACCACTGAATCAGTGCTTAAGGGTCATCTGTTTATCCTGCTAATAACAATCCTAATATCAATCCCTCTAATTTCACACAGGGACACTCTTGAACATGACACTCTTGGCAATGAAAAAAATATGCTATTTTCCACTGTGGTAGTACGGTTTAAATCTCAAAAAGAACTAAATGCCTGTAAAGAAAATATGAATTTCTGCTAAAACTATTTTCCACTGGGCAGACAAGAAAAAAAGAAAGAAAGAGTCTGAATAAACGTATATTAAACATTTCATGTCTATACCTCTGAATATCGATTCATGCAGTTTCCATGGATTACACTCAGTGGAATCCTGGAAATCATGACATAACAAGAAATAACATTCCCTCCAGAGACAAACGATCAAAAGGACAAGTCGTGCTTAACAAACACAGAGTACGGGTGCATGACCTACAACAGCCTAAACACACACACACAGACACTAAGGTCCAAGGCCATAATACCTCTGGTTTTGAGTCAACAGGCGAACCTGCCTCCTCACCCTGCAGGACAGGACGAGGTCAGAGAGAAGAGAGCAGAGGTTAGCAAAGTGTGTTGACATTACAGCAGGGAGAAGAGAAGAACGGTTAAAGGCAAGGTTGATGCTGGGTTAAAAAATCTGCAGCAAAGATGTCAAGTTAGATTTTGGAAGGCAATTTAAGAAATGGAGAGGAGAGATGACTCATACTGAGAAGCCTTGTAAGTCTGGAGAGGGGCAGGAAATAGGGGAAATTAGGCCAAGGAGAGAAAAAGTAGTGGTGGTGATAGCAGTCATAAATGAAAAGGAATGTGAGAGAGAAGGATGAGGGGGGATTTTTCTGACTTGGGGTATAAGCAACCGCTGTGTACTTTTTCAAATAAACCAACTGCTTTTGTTTTGTTGTACTTTCCTCAACCCAAATATAGTTTTCACACTTGAAAGGTATATTTCATTTATCAGATGAGTGATGATGTCATTTACATTGCTGATTGACTGGCTGTGGCTCAGTGACAGCTCTCGTCTTCTCAGTGTTGACATATTATTCATTTGTACTGTGTGCAGTAAAATGTACACGTTTCAACCATTTTACTATGATGAAGGCTTCTTGTACCTTGAGCTCTAAGGTCTTGGTGGGTGTTGAGATGTTGGCACCCTGAGTATGCTTTTGAACGTGATCATGGTCCTGACTTTCATGCTGCTCCAGCTCCTGATCTGTGTACTCGTCCTGGTCTTGGTCATGATAGGGGTATTGATCGTGGTCCAGGTCCAGGCTACCCTCTTGGTCAAGGTCTTCTCTGGACATGAACTGTGTGCGTTCACTGGAGCTTCGCTGGGACAACTGGTCCATACTGTCACCTAGAGCTGAGGCTAGTGAAGAGCAAGGAGAAAGAAACATCAACAATAATTGTAACAGTCACTTTTATTGGCCACATACAACTTATACACAGTCCCATCAGTGAACAGCCATTGTCCAGGGAGCAGTCGGGGGTTTGCTCAAGGGCACCTTCAGCAGCTGGATTTCAACTGGTTACTGTCCGTTTCCCAAGTCAAGTCCCCCCACCAATGCCATGGCCAGGAATATCAGGAAATAACAACACTCACTTCAGGGCCATAAGACAAAGTCAGTAAATAAATGAACTTGCACTGTTGGTGAAATATTTACACTGTGAGAGGTGAAGTTTGTTTTCATACATACATTATTGCTATCCATCCCTCAATCTAATTCTAAACGTCACTGGCTATAGCTAAGTTATTGCCTCACAACATAATCCAGGAAATACAAGTGAACCCCTGTGTGGACAGTGTAAATGGCCTTGGTTCTCACCTCCATCAATGCTTCGGGGCAGCAAGTACCTCTTGCTAACAGACCGATCGAACTGTGGGGCAGGCCTGTCAATCAGTGCACTGGCCTGTCTGGTCTGGGCTTGGGTTCGCCCACTGTAGCGGAACTTAGAGCCGATCACCAAGAAGCCCTTGGGAGGCGGCTCTGGGGAAACCAACCTGCAGAAAGGTTCCGTTTATGTAAATCTACCACAAATTCTCATACTGCACATAATGCACCTTGATGACATCTTTTACTTAAAGCTGGTGATGGCAACCAGCAAGAGAAAGTTAGCTTTTGAATGAATCCAACCAAAAACACTCCAACCCCTCCTTTCAGGACTCCCTCCAAAGCCACTCCCCCAAAACACATATTCACGCACAATGGGTGAACAGGCAAAGTGCATGCCGATAGGTCATCATCATTCGTTCTGACCATGAAATAATTTCAACAAATATAACAGAAATGCTTCTGCCTACCACAGATTTTATTACACAATTTAAAATTAGATTATTTCCTAATAATTTCCTGTACATTTTGCTGAAAAGAACAACACTATGTGATTTGGTACTAATTATAGGGAAAATAAAGACAAAGTTAGTTGGCTGAGTTTATAAGAAGGTGTTAACTATAGTTAGATATTTTTAAAATAGTTCATTGCATTCTTACCAAGAGGCAGTTGAGAAAAGAGCAATACCACACCCGCCTGTATGGTAAATTCAAAGCTACCAACACAAGCACTTTTGTAGCACAAAGACTGGAAATAGTTAGCCTGGCTCTGTCCAAAGGCAACAAAATCCCCTAACCAGCACTTAAAACTAAAGCTTCCTCGAAGTCGTCATTAACCCGAGGTTGGCAGTGAAGTGGTTGCCTGGCTCCTTAAAACACTGACATGTAAATGTTATACTTTTACACTTTGGTATCTGTACAAATTAAACTGATATTATGTGTTAATTTGTGAGATTTAGAGGTGCTGGTGGTAGGCAGATTTTTTTACCTCCAGACAGAGCCAGGTTGGCTAGATGGATGACCCTGTTTCTAGTCATAAGTTAAGCAAACAGTCTTCTGATTGTAGCTTCATATTTAGCATGAGTGGTATCGATCTTCTCATCTACTAAATTGACTGGAAAAACTGATAAGTGATGTCAATTTAAACCCAAGTAAAACAATCAAGTTATTATTGGGAACTTTATAATGGTATGCTTGCCTGTAGACAAATTTCTCATTTTTACAAGTTCAGCTGGCCAGCTGTGCAGTGATTAAAAGGCTCTCTAGGTTACAATAGCAATTAATTATAAGTGATTAATTAGAAGTGAACAAACTGATCACTGTCTTCATTGTCCCTATAATTAGTAGCTTATAATTGCAGTGTCCTCTTCAGGAACCTTCCAATGAATTTATAGTTACACATCAGTTCCTTTCAAGGAAATTATACAGAACTATGGGACTTGGGCCAAAAAAGCGTTACCATGAAAAGTTAGGGAATCATCACTGTTAAATTTCACTAAAAGGATAGCTCTGTTGTGTTAACACTTCATGCAAGGTGCAATGACTGCAGTGCAGAAGAAGTGTGTGCATCTGTGTATCTGTGAATATAAAGTCCTACCTGAAAAAGGTGTGGTGCTCAATGCAGACCTTCCACAATCGCTTTGAGGCCCGGTGATTGGGCAGCTTGAAGCCTATGGTGCTCTCAAACTGTTCATACTGAGCAGTGAGGGAGAGGAGTGGAGGTGGTGGTGGAGGAGGAAGAGGAGGAAGGAAGGTGAAGAAGAAAAGGAGAGTGAAGGGAGCAAGTGCGGGGAAAGATGGAGGGATGGTGGCAGGGTGAATTGTGTTTACTCCGCAGCAATGCAAAAATCAATGTTTTTTCTGTTTACTCGTAGAAATAAATTCTTGCGTCTCCCGCTGCCATGTCAGGTAGATTTTCCATCTCTAACCAACCTACAAATTAGCCTTCTGTGCACTCACTCCATCAGATGTGCAGTGGTGTGAACAGAAGAAGATGCTTTCAAATCAATAGGTTATTAGCAATATAACAGGTCTACTCCTTGGTTCTCATCATTAGGAGTACTCCATTCACAACAGGAAGCCAACTTCTGTCCCCCACAAAAAAAAATCTGTGGCGACAGTTTAGAATAAAAAGGCTTTAAAACACAATGACAACCCTCCAGGCAAATTTGAAGTGACAGCTAACTTAAGAGGATAGATCTGCAGAACAAAGTATAAGCCTAGAATGGCCTTGGTATTCACTATGAAGATGTCAATGTCAGTTTAACAGAGGATATAAAGCACGTTGCAGATATCCTGAGGGCCAAAGAAAGAAGGAAAAAAACAGCAAATCATAATATTTTAGGAAGTTGAAAACCTGAGCAAGTATAATGTGGCTCTAACATTTGCAAGTAAAATCCTTGATTAAAAAGTGCAAATCCTCATGACTGGCTAATCACACTTTAAAGTCACCATAGAGGAAGAGAGAGGAGGAGGAGAATGAAAACATGACCTATCAGACTAATCTGTAAGAACTGTATTTCTGAGGGCTATAAATAATGTCTGAAAAAAATAGTTCTCTTCAGTTGTCTTGTGGTTTACTATAGATAAATCTCAGAAGTAACACTTTTATCAAACCATGAAATGATTATTTATGCTGCTTGGGACGAGTCAAGGGAGACAATGATGTCATTTTAACAACTGTGAAACCATGAAATAGAAATGTGGAGTTGGCTCTTTACCAAATGATCCTTCATTCCCCTTGCCTCGGCTGTGCCAGAGTGACTGTCATGAGCTGTTCTAGTGGAACTGTGCATGCAATTATTGCGCAGTGAACTCCTGAGTCAAGCAAGATGCAAAAGACAAGATAATGACAGCTTTTATTTACCTCTCCTGGGCGGATCTTGATGTAGAAGTTGCTTCTCTTATAGGAGATCTTGAGGATTTTTGGCCAGGCAAACCGGTTGATCCTTAGACGGTCTCTGTAGATGAGCAGACCGTTGGCACTCACACCAAGCATTATGTCAATTCCTTCTGAATCCTGGTGAACACAAGCATAGGGCATCAAAAAAACACAGACAAAAGTGCGTTTACAGATTGAAAGTCTGTGAGTACTGCAGTTTCATCTCTATACCTTAGCATGATGCAGGTCCACTCCATACATTGAGAGTTTCTTGGCATTTTCTAGAAAGTTCACCTCTGCCTCTGCTGGACTCATTCCCCTACAACACAAATACAACAAGATTCATCACTTCTTTCATATTCATCTCAGAAATCAAAAATACCAGTATTTTACATAATCCCCATGGCATTCAATTTAATTAATGTAGTCATATTGTTTCTGACCTGTAGTTATGATGTAGCTCCATCACCCTCTCCTCCAGCTCACGTGTCTGGTTGGGCGCAAAACGGAAGTCACTGACGTAGTCAGGACCATGTTCCTCGGGTTCATAGTCTCCCAGTTCAGCCTGGACAGTGTAGGAGCCCAGAAGGGCGTGGGTGACAAACGAGCAGGGCAGACGACCGGAAAGGATATCGTCCCTCAGCTGCAGGCACAGGTAGTACCTAAAGAATTGCAGGAGGTGGAGGCAGAAATGCTGCTGACACGGTCTTGTCTTTAAGAGTTAGGTGTTTACATTATCAGGAAACATTGGGAAGAAGCACTGTTGGACTTCTTGACCTAAGTTTTTAACTATGCTAGCGGTGTGACTCTAGGGACAGCAATGTATATGTTTATATCAGCCAGTCCACCAATTTGATCCAGACTGAAATAGCTCAACAACTATTGGATGGATTACAGGCACATGCAGAGGGGGTGTGCTGGGTGCTTGAGCACCTGCCCTTTTGCCCTTTGATGCCCAAAGAGCCCTTTTTTCAGTGCAAAATTTTTCTTATTTTTAAATTTGTAAAAGCCCTTTTGTGAAGGCCTGCCCAATCAAACTATTAGTAAAGTGAATTAATAATAATTTCGCAGTAAACAAAATGACCCACATGATGACCTTTCACCTGATGACCTCATCTGTGACGAGCCCTACCATTCAGCAGCACAGGACACCATCCATTCCGCCAGTAAGTGGGGTTTGCCTCAATGTGCTTGTTTTGGGTTAGAGGATGTATTTTACAAGAAAGGCGCAAAGAGAGCATGCACAGTTGTTCTGCTGTGTGTTGCCTCTAGAAGTAATGTGAGCTGCCGACTAACACTGTGGCGACAGCTAACGTTACTTCTACAGATAAACAAAGGTGCTCGTTCACTTCCTTGAGGGAGAAAAGTTTCACGGGCGTCGAGGTGCGGTCTTTTTTTATGTAATTTGACTAAAAACATGATAATAATAAAATACCATAAAAATAATAAAAGCCATAAAATAAATATACCAACATTGCTAAAACAGGCTTACTGATACTTATTCCTCCGACTTATAGCCTACTTATCAGCCCATTTTAAAATTATCATTAAATTCAGAACAATTGGAATAGATTTACATTTTAATAGCAACAGTAGTGTTTACAACAGCAAAACTACTATAAAAATGCAATAACAATATTCCTGACATCAAAGAAATGGCCAAAAAGGTATGAAATGTTAATGTGAACGATTAATGCCCGTTTATTTGTTTAGATTTATGATTAGACATAAAGTCAATAAAAATCCAAATATATCTCAGATTCACAATGCAATATATAAAATCATTATCACAATATTGCATAGACCCACAAGCCACACAACACACACACACCTCTAGATTTGTCGGTCTCACTCTTACCCCTGCCATGGCCACCCTCATCCTTTCACGCATTAATGTTTCCTTCTCAGATTATTTCCCACACTTTGTTGAATCTGGTATCTTATTTTCTCTACCTGCAGCTCTTGGTGTGCAGCAGTCAGAACACAACGCAACAATTAACTATTTTTGTTCATGAAGTCACCTGTCTGTTATTAGGAAAAACACAACTGTGGATATGTGGGTAAGTCATAATCTTTTACCTAATTTTTATATTTATTTTATTCAAGTCATCAGTGCAGTGTCATATCTGTCTGCACAACAACGCGCGTGTCAGATCTCTCTGCCGTGCCGTGGCTGCCTGATGCTAAACTTTCCCTGTCCTCGTGACTGTAACTTCCACTAACCACAAGAAAACAAAAGGGGAAAAGAGCACAACGAGTGTTACTTTGTGGCTATAACAACACTGTTGACACAATGTACAGATAACCTGCAACTCCTGCTGGAGCAAGAGAACTATACAACGATCAGTATTTAACATTTAATTAGGCTATAATCAAAACTCATGTTAGGTCTAATTTTCAGGACAAACCGTGAAGGGGTCGGGACAACTGCTCGTAATTCGGGTCTGTCCCGGGACTCTGGTCACCCTATATTACACATTGAATCAGCATGTTAGCATTGCCATTGTGAGGGTGCTAGCACGGTGAGCGTAGCATTTAGCTCAAAGCACTGTAGACTGTTAACATTTCTAAAAACTGGAATTCTTCTTTCTTACTTACTTTAGTTTACTAGTTTAGTTTAGTTTACTTACTAGTTTTTTTTTCCACAAACAAACTCACATAATACAGATGGGTTAGCGGCCATCCTCAAGCTTCGGTCAGTATCCACTGCAAATGAGGGGGATAATGCAGGACTTTGGACATAGGTCCATGCTTTGCCTATCCTACAGTAAAAGGCAGTTCATTCACTCCTAGTGCTATTTGTTGAGGTTTTAAGATTTTAGTCATGGAGAGTACCACTGCCAGTCCAACATAATTGTGGAAGACATTCATTTATTCAAAAACATGTTATTGCATTCAGACTTACCTGGTGATATCTTCAATGAGCACAGACGGGTCTGGAGGGTAGAACTTGACAGAAAATCCGAAGGTCCAAGAACCAACTGCGGACAAACCCCCAGCAAGGTTGTTTTATAAAGGACTGTCAGTTCATTTAAATGCTGTATGTGTGTGGATTTGTTGGACTGTGTGTGTGTGTGTGTGTGTGTGTGTGTGTGTGTGTGTGTGTGTGTGTGTGTGTGTGTGTGTGTCTGTTGCACTTACCTCGAATTTGCTTCTTAATCTCTTTGGAGGGATCCAACCAATTCTGATAAAGAAAGAAAGACAATCCCCTTTGAGAAATCAACCTCAGCAAAATCATCCATATTCACAGTTATAAGAGCCTCTTTAAGAACTTTAACTCTCTGGCTCTTCATCCCTTTTAAAATTTATTCCCTATTTGAAAGCCAAATAGATTCATGATGAAAGAAAATGGATGAAGGCTTTTATAAATACTGAAAACATCAATATACAATATAAATGCCAGCTGAATCCAGCTCTCTTCTCTTAATGTCACTAGAGCTTTCATGGTGCACTATAGACCCCGTACACCATTTTTTTAAAAGGCCATACTGTCTAATCACATTTTAAAAAGGTAAAGGCCATGTAAGCCACTCTCAGGCTTAAGCACAGCTAAAAGGGCAACTGGGGACTCATTGCTTTATAAGACCTAGAAAAACAGTCTCGTTTAGTGGGCTGGTTAGCTGAAAGGTTAGTTGACATTTGCCCTGAAATCAGTGACAAAATCCGACCAAAAAAGTAAATTAAAAGCATGTATAAAGACACACACTAAATTCATTGACAAAATCGATGTCCTATGTTTGATTTAACTGCAGCTGCATTTGGCTCCAGCCATACAGAGGCTCAGTTACAGATCTGTCTATATGGCTAAAAATATCTGTAAGCTAGTGTCCCTAAGTAAGACATCTTAATGCATATGTGTGTTTTTGTTTCTGTGTGTCTGACCTTGGAGTTGTCCGTGTCCTGGAAAGATAGGCCAAAGTAGTCCCTCTCCAGCAGGTTCAGATGGCCACACACCATGTCCAGCAGGGTCTGGCCCTTGGCAAATTTCTGTTACACACACGAACACACAAGCATGCATGCATCAAACCATATAAGAACACACATCAAACAGCCAGGTCCAGGTTGTATGAACATCATGTATTGTAAAAGATATTAAGAGAACATAGTGCAATAATACAGTTCAGTAAAGATGTGTATGACTGGGCGTGTTTGTTTGCCTTGTGCTTAAGATCCATACCAAATGAATGCAACATCCCTGGTTCAATTTCCTTTGTTGCATGTCACAACCTTCTTTCTCTCCCCATATCTCCTGTCTATATCTATACTATCAACTAGCATAAATGCAAAATGCAAAAAATAATGTTATATAAAAAGACTTATAAAACTGTTTGCAATGGGATCTTAATGATTCTGGATGGTTATCTAGTAAAATAATAACTGGTTATTATTTACTACTTCATATTATTATACTTCTTCATATTTCACACAAAGGAGTCAAACAATATCAGTGACATAAAACTCCACCCCAACTATGGTCTGAGTGATGCTTCTAGTCTGTTCCATCCCCTGTTGAGTAGGAGGAGCTGCACTCTGTATGTCTATATAAGGGGAGGAATTGCATTTTCGCATCAGCGGCGTCTCAACAGACCACACCTATTTTCTACCCAGCCCTTCAGCGCTAAGAACAAGGCCTCTGTGGGTTGCACAGTCTGCCTTGGCAAAATGCTATTTCCACACACACACACACGCACACAGACACACAGACACGGGAACACACACGCCAGATTCATCTCCTAGGGAAACCTGGCTCCTATGGCGACAAAGCAACCAAGCAGCTGTTACCATGGAAACAGAAGTAATAGGTCCCTTCTGTGTGTGCATGTGCCCTCTCACTTTCTCCATCTCCAGTTACTACAAGGCCACCACAAAGCTTTGTTGGGCTCTTGAAAGAAAAAAAAGACTAAAAAATTTTGAGAAAGGCTAATTGACTAATTATAAAGGAATCTGTCTCTCAAATAATTTATATCATGTATGTTAAATAATAATTTATATCATGCAGTACTGAAGCTGGCACAGGCAAAGTAGTCAGAGAATAATGCCGATTAACAGGGAGAGGCTACACTTTTTGGGGAACGGTACATATATTCGATTTTCCAACAAAATGAAATTGCAACACACATCTCAGGTGCCACCCCCCCCAAGCATGGCAACCGATTCAGGAGCTGCTGATGAGATTTAGTTGTCGCTCCAATTGGCTCCAATCACATTTCTGTAACTAGTTCTGTGGGCTGATTGTGTTAGCAGCCATTTGGCGTAATCCTAGAAATCCATTTTTGTGATCACCTCACCCATGCAAACAAGATGAGGAGAGATGGTGTGTGTGTGTGTGTGTGTGTGTGTGTGTGTGTGTGTGTGTGTGTGTGTGTGTGTGTGTGTGTGTGTGTGTGTGTATGAAAAAGAGAGAGAGAATGAGTTAATGGCTGAACCAGGAGAAAGTAAATCTATTGAACTCAGAGACTTTGGAGGGTTAGGTTTGGTGGGAGGATGGCACAAAGAGCTATGGGGAAATATTTGGTAAGGTTGGCCTGAAATACATTTAATTTCTTTGCATGTCATGGTTTGCATATCATTAATTAACTGTAATGTAGCAGTGTTTGAACCATCCTCAGTCATCGGGTTTGTTTGAAATACATACAGTAGATTTTAATATTCCTTTAACAATTGTAGTCATTCCAGGCATGTATTTATTTAATCATCTGTAAAAATTGCCTTTTATAAATTTGGGCCCCGGCCCCTCTAAAATCATCTGCCCTGCCTTTGTTTAAAGCTACAGTCCTCAATCTTTATCTTTTTACCATCTTTCATTAGACCTACTGATACATGCCCATGCAACTCATTCTCACTCCCTGACTTGTCACATATGGACGCATGGTCAAGACCCATCTGCATCAGATTGTAAAGGGGGTCCCTATAGCATAATTTTGATGGTAAAGGTAGGTATATGATATTTAACACAAAAGGCTAGGTAAGAAAGTGGTTCAGGTGGATGGAGGGCCAGAACCCAGACTTTGAACCAGAAGAGCAGTGTTCGTGTCCAGTGTGAAACAAACAGTCCACATTAAATATTTCTATTTAAGTTAGGCAAGTTAGGTAAATTGCATAAATTACGCAAGTGACATAAGTTACGTTAAGTGTTAACTGACGTACGTAGTCATTTTAACCCTAACCTTGATCTTTTCCTAACCTTAATCAAGTATGTGATTTTTGTGATGTTTTTGTGCCTAAACCTTAACAAATTGCAACGTTTCACAACTTTAATAATGTGCCATTTCAAAATGGAGAGGCTTTGAAATGCTGGCATTTTATTTTGAAAGTGTAACCGGATGTTGCATATTTGTTATTGCTAAGCGTTGCTCACTTGTTGCTCTGTTGGCCCAAAGGTCTAAAAATCTCAAATCTCAAAGGACTCAAATGGGTACCCAGGGTGTTAAAAAGCAACGCCAAAGGACCTTGACCAAGTCAATATGTGACGAGTCAAGAGTGAGAATGTGTTGGCCCATGCCCTTCAAATCTCCTCCCCCCTTCCTCCACTTTTTTATATTTCAGGTGAAGTAAACACACACAGAGTGTTATAAATATGTTAAAATTTCTAAACAAATCTAATATTAAACCAGTTTTTATCAAATTATTTTGGAAGTCAAGCTTTAGTTTATCTAGGATTTTTAAAGTCTCTGTAACTTACAGCACGATAGTGTACAGTATAATGAGAAAAGCTGCCCTTCAACCGGGCAGACTCCAGCTCTGGAAAGGATACATTCTGAAGGTCTCTTGAGCAAGACACTGAACTCATTTTTAAGAGGCTCAGATCCGCAGCTAACTGTGCAAGCAGAGAGCCATGCTGGAGGCAAACACGTTAGATGGCTGTTAATAAAATTGGAGGAAATGATGTGTCATGAATCTTTCATTTTAACTTGTTAACCACATGGTCACATGAGCCTCACATTTATGGAGCTGGTGGTTTTGTCTTCGGAGGTGCTCTGGACTGTAGGTTTTATCCTGTGCACATAGATTTTTTACTGTACTTTTTTACTGCATGATTGTTCTCCCAAAGAGAAAATCTATGGAAAAAGAAGTTAGAGAAATGATTTGGTTTGGGTCAGAGATATTACAGTTTTGCATTACAATTCAGGCCTACTAATGAGCAAAAGAAACAAATTTCATCAGTGCCAGTACAGGATAGATTAAGGATAAATGCAGACAGAAACTTTTTAATTATTTCTATCACTGTGTGAATGAGGCAACCCTTATAGCTCGTGGCTGGTCAGTGTCAGCATCTGAGCGCTTAAAAATCAGTGGCACATAACACTTTGAATTCAGGAAAAGCAGACCCCAAACAGCCCAGCCTCTCGATTAAAGTGGAAACGCACATGGTCTTGTGGTTAACCAGTAAAACTGTGATAAAATGCAGATTAGGATTTTATGGGTTGGACCTGCATAAAAAATTCTGTTCAGCCAAAGTTTAAGTAGTTAAAATACGAGTATGGTCTCCTCAGGATTTTAAATGTAAATGCCAGATGTTTCATTCAAGGTTGTTTTTGAAAAAGGAATAGCTAGAGTTTGTAAGCTTGAAGTCAGTGAAGTACTGTAAGCAGGTGGTGGAGTTCTTTCTTTAAGAGTCTGGCTTTAGATTAAGGACTGGAAATGAAAACGCATGGAGCTCAATCAATATCTGAAATGTTGTGAGCCAAACATCAATAGGAGGCTCTGGCTGCTTCTCTGTGTTTTTATGGACATCATGACTGTAATTAAGGTACTGATTTTATTGCATTCACTGTTGTGTCTCTGCATGCCTTTTTTCCGTTGCACACTCATACACAATGTAAGCAGTCTTGGTATCTACCTCTTCTCCATATTTCTCTCCACATCATCTTGCAATCTCATCTCTTCCTCCCCCTCTTTCCTTCAGCCATTCTATTTTCTCCCCAGTCAAACATAAGAGCACTCATCTGTCAACTGTATGGATTTTATGTCAAAAGCCAATACTTTTAGTGTCACTGCCCAGGTGACATGAAAAAATGTGTGTGTGTGTTGTGTGTGTGTGTGTGTATGTATTCACATCACCAAAAGAGAAGGAAACATGGGGGGTTGAGTTGAAGGCGAATGTGTGTGGGATGCCTCAGTCAGGACTTCTCCTTTTGTAAGTAAAAAACTAGAGGTCACGTTGGAGGCAGTAAGCCATAAATGGAATATAGTGACACGAATGAGGTTGAGCGGCCAACAAGATCATTCCGATCACACATTACACTCCAGCAGCAGCAGCAGCCAATGGAGTTCCAGTGCTGGCTTTAATGTGAGTCATGGCAGCTCTAGTCCTGCCCAGGATCTCCCTCTGGTGTGGAACACCCCTTTCGACACCCCTCAATCTTCCTCAGAAGTCGTTTCAGTCCAGGAGTAGATACATTTTCTGTAGTGTTCTATCATGATGAGCGTATGGGCTACTGTGAAATTCAAATTAACCAAGAGCGGTAGGAATTCACCAAGCTACACCCGTCTGTTTACAAACACAAAAGGCTACAGAGTCACGATTCACGGAAGCCAGGGATTGCTCATCTCAGCCTTCCATCCCCCACAATGTAGAGCTTGTCTCACCTCCCTCCACCCATCACTCCCCCTCTCAGTGAGAATAGCAGGAGAGCTGCATTTCCTGACTCAGTAGCATGTATTACCGAGGGAGACTAAATCCCACTGAGGTGTACCTCCGTGTGGAGTGCTGAGTCAAGAACTCCGTTCAAATGGTGGAGATGTACACCAGCTTAAAATGCTGTATTTATTGTCACTCTGCACAGCAAGATATTAAATTTAAGCATGTGTGCATTTTAGTGCTGAGAAACAGCGAAACTCTTAATAGCACTGCAAAACCACTTTTTCAAATCCTTTTTTCTAATTATATGTCTGCATGTTTGCAAAATTGTGGATGGTAGAACAATTAGTAGGGTTGTTATTGTGGCATGGAAAGGAAGCTGTGTGTTTAGCTATGAAGCAAGAAGCAACTTTAAATGTTCAGTGTGTAATATTTAGGTGAATATTCAGTGGTGTATAAGGACCTTACATAATGAACCGTTATGCTTTAATTACCTTAGAATGAGCCATTACTATCTACATACACCGCAAATCCTCTTACATGGATATCGCCATGTTGCACTACCATGTTTTACAGTAGCCTAAATGGACAAACAGCTCTACAGAGCGCGCGTAGATGTTAGTAGCGGTATAAGTAGTAGTAGTCAACTTTTTTAATACAAGTAAGAAAAGAAGAGAAATTTGGACAAATGGAGGCCCACACGTATTATTTAGCACAAGAACTGACAGAGCCTGTCAGCCACCGTAGCTTCTCCTGCTCGCTTGGAAAGGAAAGGGTGAGTGGTGCATTCATGTGGTGTCGGAATAATCAGAATCTTTTTTCCCCCTCCTTAAATTTTTATTGCAAACACAGAACAAAAGAGTACATGGGACAAAAAAGAAGTAGACAGAACTTTGATTTGTGCAAAATCACGTATTGCATATGCATATTTTGCAAACATGTTATTTGTAATATGGTTATACCGGTTAGTTTGCTGTCCATGCAGAGTGAACTAGATGTCTGTGTGTTGTTTATAGGCTCTGATAATGCTAATCCAACACATCTTGGTGTTAGAATGCATGTTGAATCCACATTGTGCCTTAAGAGCACATGAACACACACTGAAGTCAGAAGAACAACTTCACCACTCAGGAAATGCGACCATCCGAGGAGCATATGAATGCACTGTGAACTGCTGGTTGCAAATCACATCCCTCAGCCGCTAAAACTTACACAATGAATCTTAAGGAAGGATATGTCTAATTTTTGCAGTTTTTTCACTTCTTTCAGTTATGGTAACGTTATACCCATCAAAGTAACTGCTGAGATCTAGAAAGACTAAGTATGATGGAGCACAATACATGCAATCAGGTTGTGAACTGGCTCTGATCCTGGAGAATACGAACTCATGGATGGTTGGAAAATGTCCTATAAACTGCGAAAAATAAGGTAAAGAAACAAGAAAGATGATTTATTCTGACAGAGCAAAATATTAAAGTTAACACAAACAGTGTAAAATCACTATTGTTACTTTTTAGCCTCCTGATGTTTTTTCCCCAAGCTTATTAGTTCACTAATATGATTTTATCCTGTCAGTTTGTATTTTCAACATTATAAGAAATTTCATGAGCAGGACCGTGATTCAGTACATACGATATGGTCCTGGATCAGGGCTAGTTGTGAACAAGTTAATAATTTAAACAGGTTTTCTAAACCACACAAAATGGTCCAGTTCCTAGAAAATTGGCAAAAAGACAGAATTCCATTTCTGTTGTGAGAACAGGAGTTGGATACATCAAGGCAAACAATTGATGAGCTAATTCTCCATTCGTGTAGCATTAAAAATCAGATCACATAATTAAACAGCACCAGTAAAACCTCTAACAAGCAAAAGCAATCATCATCACCATCATCTTCTCCAGCATTGATGATAACAATTTAGCAGCATACCTCAACTGCAGCCTCATAGTCTGAACCGTCAAGTAGTGTGACTTTGACTGGGACAGTCTTGGGCCGCTTGGCGGTTTTCTGGGGCGATTTGGAGGCTTTACTGGGGGTCTTCTCTGAGCTATCATCCGCTTCCCCGTGGTCCTCTGGAACCTGGGTGAGAGAAAATCCTTTTTTTAAGTAAGTAAGCTTCAAGTCACTGAATATTGTCTCTTCATTTAAACAGTTGCATTCTGAGTCTAAAGTGGCAATATATGTACTCGCCTTGCAAAATCTCTGATCATGTGAGGCAATCAGCAAATGCATGATGCGTGAGCTGCTGCTCTAAGATGTTAAGTTGTTAAGTTGCTGGCACAGACAGAGGGGGCTAGCTGTCTTGCATTTCAAACAGAAAGCCACAAGGCCCCTGAGTGATTGGGCCTGAGCAAAATGATCTACAGCTGCTGTGAGTTCCACAGCACTCCCACCTGATTGGTTCTCCTGGCGTCACCCTCCATTGCGCTCTTCAGTTCCCCAGCCAAAGCCTTCTCTGTTGTCATAGAAATGGATGGCAGTCCTGCAACCACACATAAACATATTCAGTCAACGTGAAATCTTCTCCTGTTCCAAAAACCTAGTGCTTACTGCTGGTAGAAGCCCGATTTGCCTCTGGATTCCTGATGGAGTGACTTAAACTGACATTTTGGTGTAATGAATGGCTGCAGAACAGATACCTGTGGTGACATCACATCCAATTTGTATTTTTAATTATCCTGCACTGCCAAGCAGATTGAGTGTCTTTTTCACATGCGTGGTCACTGAATTGTGCACGAAGCGATGGTGAGGGAGAGAGAAAGAGGGTAGCTCAGCCAGTGCTGGCTCACAGCCTCCCACAGGAGCACTCTGCATGAAGAGTGTTGGCTTCAGGACGCTCTCTTCTCACACTAGCGAAGGAGATAGCATAAATTACATCAGCCAGAGAGCCCTGCGGCATCGCACAAGACAGCAGACACACCGAGATAGAGAGAGAGAGAGAGAGAGAGAGACAAAGAAAGAGAGGTCACTGGGAAATGTGACGACAATCTGAGGATGAGACAGGAGGAAGGAAAGAGTAGCACAGGATAAAAGGCAGAGGTTACGAGGAGAGAGACACCAGGGAAAGAAAAGAGAGAGAGAGAGGGTTGAGTGAGACATACAACAATGCTGATACAATATTCAGGTGAGCCCGGTGACAGATGAGGGTTGTCATTTGAAGGTGACCACTGCTATACTCGAGCTGGAATCTTGCACAGTGCTCTTTCTCCGGGTGACATACAGTACAATAGCTAAAATATTCAGATTAGATGGTACAGCTAAGAAAAAACGAATTATCCAAGATAAAGCCCAGAGTCACTCTGTAGCTTTAGTGAAAGGGGAGCATCGGGTCACGGGTTTAACATTCCTTATGTGTCAGCTGAAATTTCCCAAGATAAAACAGGGATTTTCTTTTTCAAAATTATAGTTTAAATTCTACACTTAAGCCATTTTCTGAGAGACACCGGATTACGATGAGATAGTATTGGTGCAGAGTTTTATATAGGTGCTTCCTTTTTTTCAAGTTCTGAAGTTATTTTTTCTTAAAAAATAACTTTCTTAGCTACCCAGGTATACAGTTAACCTATAGGCCATTTATGTCAGTTGTTTGCATTTAAACAGCCATCATTTAATTTACACCAAAGGCACAGCTGAGGGTGCAACTGTGTGTACACTTTGTCATGGTCAGCAATGTTTTTGTTCACTTTCGGTGTCATACACCACCATGCACCTTTGAACGCTTTGAGGTTTAAAGTCGGATATTTCCACTTGGAAATTTCCCAGTTCCGAGCAGTTTGTAACATGGCATTATCACACACACTGTGAAGATATTTGTAATAATAAACCCTGAAGCTTGAATGTGAAAAATGGGGGAAAAGCATAAAATAAGGCAAGAGGTTAATGAAAGGAGGGGATTAGTGGAGGGGACATGGGAAGCGCTGATGACAAAGCTTCCAGGGAAAACTGTCATTAGGGAGGAGCAACACAGAGGCTTAATTTGGTCAGTGAAGTGTTTATAAACCAGGAAAAGATACGGTTGTAATTTCTTCGAAAGAAAAGGCCCTAATTAACAATTTCTCCCTCAACCAGCTGTCTCAGTACATCTCTGTGTTTACAATATGGGAGGCTGGAGCACAGCATGTCTCAGCTTTCATGATAGGTCAGCCTCCCTCTGCATAATGAAGCCGGATCAAAGAGTAGTGCAGTCTGGCTCTGGGAAAGCTGCAGATGTCACATGCACACTGTGCAGTGTTTCTCCACAACTTTTAAAGACCTGCAGGTTGTTAAATTAATCTAATTATTAACTGTTTTCAAAAGATATTCTCATTATTACTGTACATTATACACACCAGTAACATTTTGCTGTGTTTCAGGTTAAAGTGGCAAAATAGAAATTTATACATTTTCCAAAATAGATTTCCATGTGTAAAATTGTCTTGTACGACTCATGTTTATGCAATGAGACAATGTCAAAGTCAAACAAGGGATGCAGCCAATTTACATGAATGCATCCTATTTACAGTATGGTACTCTATGAAGTAGCAGTGAAATAAAATAGCGGATTATAATAGAGTAGTGGTGAAAGAAAACTCACCACATGGAGCTTATTTATGAGTGAAACTGTTTTACCAACGCAAATAGCTCATCAATAACGTTCCCCTGCCAGTCCAGAACTATCTTAAAATCATAGCTCAGATTCACAAGTTCAATGCTAACAATAATAAAACTTTATTTCATTAAGACATTATTATATCCCTCTCATGCATGAATTATTATAAAACATCTAGATTTTGATGTTGTTTTAATTACTCAAAATTGGGCTAGTATACAAATCAAAATTTCAAAATTCTGTTTTCTTTCTATATTATTTAACTTTCCCAATATATGGACACCATGCAACAAAGCCACACCTGACAATATGGATAATTATTGTTTTTTTATGTCATGTTATGCTATGTATTTAAGCGCAATAGTTGAAAATTAACAATAAAAAATGTATTTTAGGAACAAATAGAGGAAAAACACTGACAGTGGACAGTTGGTTTTTGGTGAATAAAAATGGCAATTTACTCTGAATTTTAATGTATAAAACACAAACCTGTTAATAATATTTTACTGTACATACTACTATTTTTTAATCTTGAGGGACCTCCTTGAATAAAGGTTTTTTTTGCAGATATGAATGAGGCATTTAGCACGTGGCCATCACAGTCAGCCATCTTGGATTAATGAGGTCATCAAGCAATAAATATTTGCAAAACAAAAGAGTAACTACTGTTACAGTGTTGCTATCAATCAACTGACACTGTTCACTGTCCTGCGCTAAATTGCCTCACATCATAACACCCTTCAGCCCTACATGTTATACAAAAGCAGATGTCATAAAATCACAAATGAGGATCGCAATAAAGATAATTACAAGACCAAGTCCATTCTTTTACCTTGACATCCATCTCTAATCTGATCCCTCTGATAAATTGCAGTTCTCCTTAACACTTGCTCACGTCAGCCAATCAGATCTGTCCACTGTAATACCCCCACTCACTGTGAATGTCAACCCTATGAAGCAGCTGTCAGAACAATGTACCAGTGAATCACAAGCAAACTTGAGAAGAATCCTAATAGATCAGTGTCAGAGACTTTGGAGCGCTCATTTCACACACATCATGATCGCGAAGCCAATCAATTCTTTCATTTAGGTCACTTTGTGATTCAATCACCCCGGCTCCACATCAGTGCTGGTCTCCGCACACCTAATCATCTGTGTGAGGGAGATGATGGAAACTGAGATGTGTGAGTTGCTGCGGCTGCTTAGACTCAAAATTCCTGTAACAGTCATTGTCTTCAAACAGACTCCGATTAAAGGTCTTTCTACACAAAATTGTCTGCGGCTACTTTGGTTCTTGAACTTCAAAGAGCATGGACCAGGGAAAGTCTCTGTGAAGTGTGACAGCATCATGGTAGGTGAAGCTCTGCAAAAGGATTGAAGGCCTCCAAAAATAGTTGCATTACATGAGTTGACTATTCTTTACTTAAATAAGACAGAAATACTGGTTTTATTTATACTTCAGAAAGTTAGGGGCCAAATTAAAACACTGTCACACTAGATTTGGGAAAGTGCTTATAATAGGATGGCTGTCTAACTAATGGATTACATTACACTCCGACACCACTGTGATACTACAGTTTTTAGCATTTGCTTGAGTCATAGATAACTAAAATAATTCCAGATGGCTTCTTCTCTATTTCCACTCTTGTCTATTAATCTGAAACTCTGTGAGCACTGTGAACTATGTTTGTGTCTGGAAGAGTTTTAAATATCTTTTGGACCTCATGAAAACTATCTAAAGGTCACAGCAGTCCCAAACTAGCACTGATAGTAATTGTATCAGACATTGAGAGACAGAAGTCGATGCGATATTGACAGAAAGAACGGGGAAGCTTTGCAGCAATTTCTTGCTGTTTATCCACACTATTTAATGAACACTGCCACTATGTTAAGGCCCTGAAAACCTTTTTAACTAACGTTAAAAGAATTGTGGTTATTTTTCCATCTGTGTGTCCTCTTCTCACTACTTAGAATGGGGCGGGATACTGATGGAAGAAGTAGTTTTCCCATGCTAACCAGAACTGAGCAACATGAGATCAGGAATCACGATGTGATGACAGTTGTGGGATTATTTGCTTAGGTTGCCATGGAGTTGCCTCTGTCAGTCAAATCAGATCAAACCACACCCACACAGTCTATCAGCTGAGCTCAGGAGCAACTTCATGATAATCTGAAATACTTAAAAGTTAAATCCCTGTAAATGAAATTGTACAGGGGTTGGACACAATGACATGAATACCTGTAAAATATAATGCAATTAGTTGCAATCATGCAATAAATAGTATTTTTGAAGCGATCAAAGTTTGATTTTTTTCTTGATGGAGTCTGGTGTCGATCCTCTACGGTTGACTCACCTCTTTGACAGTCTCAATAATTTCTAAGCTTCATAAATGTACAGTACAGGTGTTCTTTCCAAAACAGTCAGTGCATAGTGTTGGGTCTGGAATATACCCTGTTTCAGTACATGAACCAATTAATTAGTTACCAATAGTTTATATTAGTGTGTGCTGAGCACAAATTTAAAAATGTGTGTTCTATCCCAAAAGTTGTCGGTGTTTGTGCCAGGGACAAAGCTAAGATTTTTTAAATAACAAGTCCCTCCATTGCAACACAACCCCCTCAAAATTTTGACTAGACATAAAAAGTGTGTATAAAAGTCCAATTTTTATTCTTCAGTTAACAGTTCAATTCTACTGTATTTTCTGGGAGTATTATTTCCCTACATGATGGTCTAAGTTATTTTTGAAGCTTTTTCTGCACTGCCAGAAATGTAATTCTGGAGAAAGAAGAAATACTATTTAATTCTAAAAAATTAGAATTAGCCTATGAGTATCACCTTGTGTATCTTTAAAATGCAGAATGAAACCCCAGCCCTACTGCTCCTTAAAACCTCCCCTCTAAAATAGAGAAGACGTGACCTGATTATCTTAGCTCTGTCTATCTTAGCTGGCACACAAGATTCAACAAATAAAAGCCAATGTACCTGTATAAACCCTGTTATTCGTTCAGGATGAGAGGGACCCATGAGTCACTCACACCTACTAGGCAGGGTGTCACAACATAGAAGAGTGTGCAGATGGTCCAAAACTGTGTTAAAATATGAGACATCTGTAAACTATTTTTCTGCAGCAAAGAACATGCCTCCGCATCTCAAACACTTTTCATCATGTTGCACTTTGCTTCAAATATTTACCCTGTTTTTGGGCAAAAAGTTGACATATCTAAAGTCTATGATGAACCACATCTCTGATTGTCAGAAAGACAAAGACAGATCGTATCTTCAAATCAAATGAATATGCTTTGTTTCCATAAGAAGCAATGTTTTACAAAACACTGCAGGCATCAATAACTTAAGCAATGTTTAGCAGATTGGTTATTGAAAATCTTTTAAGACAAGACACAGATAAGTAAGATTTAGCTTCTATCCATACACATGCCCACAGACTTCCCTATCACAGCGTCCTTTCATTCTGGACTCTATCAGCCTTGCCATGTCAGTCTATCTCTGGAGATGACCTCCTCCGCACTCTACATTTCAGAGTCAGTCCAGTCAGTAATCATTACTGAGCATTGATGTAATCTTGGATCAAATGCACAACTTTGAGACGCACTCACTGAAGAGGAAAGAAATCTCAAACTGTAAAACTTTAACTACTCTTCTACAAAAAGGAAGCAAAATGCAGACATTGTGGCGGCCCACAACACTCATCATCTGCAGCGGGGCAGCTCAGATAAATTGCCAGATAGTAACGGACATGATGGCTGATCATCTGGGGCAGAATGATGTCCATGATGCACCATTCACCGCTGCCTGCCTGTGCCCATTTGTCTTCATGCCGTCTCTCAAATAAAGAGACTGCCAATTTAGAGGCCCTAAAAATGGATGCGTCTTCAGGCAGGCATCAGTTACCCTCAGGCCCATCCTTCATCAGCAGGTGGGCAGGAGAAAGCTGTCAAATATAGCTTCTCAAAAATATGTCACAGTAGAGCAGGGGAAACACGGGGACGACAGCTTGTGGATTCCTCTCGCTCCTCAAACACAGTATGCTGTCAGGAAATTGTGCACGTTTGCCTTCCACCGTATGTTGGAGGGAAAAAAAGGCAAACATTGACAGAAACAGCGCAAAACAGCGAAGAAGGCAGGGGTCAGTGTCATTAACACCTCCTCTGGTCACTTTCAAACTTTGCAATAAAAGTGTTTTTCCCTCCTTTTATTTTGTTTGATTATTGATAAATAATTTGTATTGTAATAAAAGTCCTACAAAAACAGTGCAGTGAAAATAGGGGTAGTAGCAGCAGCAGTAGTAGAAGTAAGAGGAATAGTTACATGTACTGTGCTGCAGAGAGGATGCAGCTATTGTGTTTACTGTGATCTCCAGGCAGTGTTCTTCCTTTGCTTGAGCATCTTTTGTGACTACATCATTTACAAAAATGAACAAAGCATGCTCCAAACTGCACTCCTGTTAATTAGGCTGTTCATTAATTTGGAGATTTGAGGGGATATTTCTTTCACTCACAAACAAAGACAGTTTTGCTCCAACCAAGCCATCTGTCTAATTGACAATGAATATGCATCTTGCTCTCTAATTTTTGTGCCAATTGTAAAAGTATCCTTGTTTTTTTCCAGGACAGGTTGGCCACCCTAATGGATTTTTGGCACTTTTTGAAATGCATCACTCTCCATGATGCCTTTGACTAGCACAAACAACAATCTGTGTTTATTATTAGATATAATCAGTACAAAGGGACTGATGACTGTAGTGGAAATTACATATTTCCTTGTTCTTGCCATGACAATGCGTCAGAATTTAATGACACTAATGATGGAAAATAATTGTATTATTTCAATTTAATATTGAAAAAAATATCTACCTGTGTGGTTTTCATGATGTTTTTTTTTAATGATCCTGTTAGTGGTCTGGTCATGAGGAAACAGATGGCCAGACATCATGAGATTTTTTTCATTTATATGTGAAATATGTCACCCTGTCTCCTATTAAAGTTGGTGATCCCAAGACATTTCATCCAATGCAACTAGCATGTCTAAATTTGAACTTACTTGTCCTTTAACTTTAACCTACGAAACAAATGACATTCCCTTCAGCCCCAGCTGTAGATTTGTGTTTAGTGCTACTGTTAGCACATGCTAAACTAAGATGGTGAACATGAAAAACATTTGCCAATCATCAGCATGTTAGCATACATTAGCATTTAACACAAAACAACTTGTTACTTATATAATATTTTACTTTGATATTGTTAATCATGTTAATCATTATACAATTACAATTGAATAATTTACAATTATTCATTGTAAAATAACAAATAAATCTACCTTGTAACCATGTAACGTTGTTTCCAGACATGCAACCACTGTTGCTAAAAGGCAATAGTACACACTGTCATGTAAAATGTATTACGTGTACAGTACATGTTATTTGACATCCATAGAAGCCACCCACTGTATGAGCCAATCACCAGCATTTCTCAATGAGCCTTGTCATTTTATCATGCAGCTCTCACCACCTCTCGGCTTTATAATCAGTGCTTCCCTCCTAATGGCATACACAGCCAGTCCATCAATCCTTGCTGGACAGAGTGTGCCTCTGGGTAACCAGGTACAAGACAATGGGGGTTGGGGAAGTGGGAGTGGCGAGATGTCCTTGTTCAGGGGAAACCATATTCCCATATACCAAACCTCTGGCACTCAGCAGTCTTGGAGGCAGATTGCGTAGCAGGACCGTTAAGTCTGTTGCAAATCATGTCACACCACAACAGAGATAAATGATGCGACTTACAAACCAATGAGCCTGCAAGTTCATCCTCCCCAAGAGAAAGCAAGCCCAGAAGGAGTTGTGCTACCTGCGCCGACATAGTACAAGCAGTCTCTTATGGGAAGGGTCTGCACCACAGCAGGGGAAATTACAGTACAGTTTCTGCACTTCAGCATCTGAAGTTCCAAGTTCCCCCTTTTAAGCTGATATGAAAAGACAGATTGTGTGATTGCAAACTTATCTGTGTCTGCTTCATTAGCGCTTGGAGTCAAAAAAGGTGGCAAATGTGCATATCAAAATTATTAGAGCGGGGGGGGGGTCATTGTAAAGTTAATCCTCACTGATTAAAACAAATCAGGCAGTGAAATCTCTCAAAATGAGCTGTCAAAATGCATCGTTTGATTTATGAGATGAATATCTTCTCTAAATTTTAATCAGTTTACACGAGTGGAAGAGCCACCCTCTCCCATTCTACACCACAAAGTAATCCTACATGCATTTAGTTTAAGGGGTGATGTCAGGGTATGTAACAAGGCGTGGGAATATTACATTAAAGGTCAAAAACAATTAGAATTCCTGGGATGTGATTGGAGATCTCAGACTGCTGACCTATTTAGATTTTTCTATCAAAAAACTGCACAGACGCTTGTGTGGGTGACACTGATTGTGAGACATGTTGACATACTGTTGATATACTCACTGACAAACACAGTCCAGACTGACAAACGCGCTGCAGCAATTCACATTTACAATGAGACAGTGACAGTGCAAAGTGTAGACTAATAAAATTATTTTTATACATCACAGAGTGGAATCAGCACCTCCTTGACACAGCCTCTCCAGAAACTGAACATTATAAGCTTCACAGTGTTAATATTTCTTGCTGTACCATTTCAATGATTGCGTAATATCATATACAGTAGGTGTTGCTGTTATTGTTTACACCACCTGTGTATTTAAGCAGCCTGGGGAAGTATGATAAGTACCTTCAGTAAATGTACATTATCCAAGTTTTGTATTAGAAACTATACAATGCAATAAATAAATTAGTATTTAAATTAGTACCACAATTTATCCATGAACATACAGCCCTAAAACTCCCTGATTATATTCCACTTTATCACAGCAGTCACACTCACTGAAACTGAAGACAACCGTTTTTCTCCCATTCCTACAGCAAAAGCATCTTCTACATGCTCATGTGCACACGCTGATGATGCCTTGATTCCCTCAATGCATCTTTACTTGCAGAGTCAAATAGAAATACAAAACAAAACATATCTTCACCGCAATGACAGGAAAATGACAGGCACCACGCTGTGCCTGCAGCGCAGTTCAAGTTTTTTGTATTTGACCAAAGAGGAAAGTGCCGCTACTAACAATAGTTAACACAGAGACATCAGGCGTGCCTGTTTAAAATGCAGTAACCATGGGAACCCTAGCCTAACAGTATCTGTCAAGCATATCAAAATAAGATAAGACGGGGGAAAAAGAGAAAGAACAGCCTTTATGCATTATTTTGGTAGTTGGTGCATACAGACTCCTAAGATAGAAGAAGTGGTGAACAATCACCATGGCACTGTGATGAAGAATGCGACAGTTCATGTAGATGTCGGCACACAGTGGAGACGGTGGCTGTGGGTGGAAGAGGATGACCAACAGTTTCAAGTAGGATGACTAACTGGAACTATGTGTGTCACAGGGGAGGGACAAGATCATTTAAGATTTCAACCTATACACTAAGTAAGATTAGTGATCAATCATTTGGAATCATTTGTTGCTCATAGATCTGGTCAAACTATTCAAATCAAATGTGAAATGTGTGTATGTGATGTACAAAATAGCAATCAATGTAAAAATGCCCAATTGGACTGTCTTTTTATTAGAGAGATCATCTTATGACCTCTACTATACTAAAAAAATAGTTCACCACTTTCTCATCTGCTCATACCATCAAATAAGTCTGTCTTTAGTGGTATTTGGAAATCAGGAGGATGAAAAGTTATATAAATATACAACCAATATATTATCTTACAGTCTTTCAAATCTACTCATCTTTAACCTTTGAGTACTTCAACAAACTTTCATTTATTTCATTTAGTCATTCAAACTAAACAGGTGACCACAACTGAACTTTGTGCAGTTGTGTTGTGGTTTGCAGTATCTTAAATGGCCTTCTGTTTTGTTAAATAATGATACATTTATAACATCTCATGTATGCAGTCACACTCATTTTCTTCAGATAATGCACTTTTTCTAGGTTTAAACTGAAACACTGTCAGTCTAATCTTATGATTGCATTGGTTTGGCATTTAATGATGCCAATACCTTTGTCAAACTGTGTTAGCAGTCATAACTTTAACATGATGTTAGAGAAGAGCTCACCAGAAAATGGGATGTCTTGCTGAGTTTGGCACTGCATCCTACATCACATCATTTGTGATTATAATGCAAAAAGTGACAGTTTATTACATGCTGTTATCTTTAATATGCATTTGAAAGCTCCTCTCATTTCTAAGGGACGTGAGTTTATCTTGTGGAGAATTCCAATTTGGCTGTGAACATACCACTGGCACCGCTTCAATGAGCTATTACAAATCGATCATAGGATGACTTGAAATAGTACTCGAGGGAGAATTGTATCGAAGTGTACTCCCTTAAACAAGCATGCACAGGGAATTTACGTGCACAGAAACACACACACACACACACACACACACACACGGGCTGTACAACACATGACCTAACCTTTACCCTTGTGGCATGTGCATTAGTGACAGATTGCACAGGGGTTACACATTGACCGGAAAGTAATGGAGTCACCGCCTGTGAACGCCATGTGTACATCCACCATATAACCTTGCCAGTCGCCCCCTGTTTTAACAAAGTTTGCTTGAATGTCTGTTACATCTTACCTGTCACAGATAAGAGCAAATTGCTCCGTGGGAAATGTAGCATGTAATTTCATTACTGCATTACCTGCGGTGAGACTCCTTGAACCACCTTGACACCATCCTAGAAAAGAAGTATTCAATACTTTTTCCTGTAGGTGTTTAACACAACATGCATCCACACAAAGAGTCTTTGCCCTTTAATGTGAACAAGTAAAGGGGCGTAACAAAGGAGAGCTACACTGCTTATGGATGCGCCTTTGTAATGCACACTAGGGAAGCTGAAAGTAGAGCAGGTGAAATAAAGGAAAATGAGAAAATGAGAGAGAATGCATGGAGGGACAGAGGAAGGAATGGACAGATGGATGGATTTAAGATCTAATTTGCCCCCTCCCTGACTCTGCCTCCACAAATTCAGTATCTGGGAGTTACTGTAGCCTTTGGCATGGCTGCAAAGGAACCAGGAGCCAGATACAGGAGGGCTGACAGTCTGTGTGAGTAGGATGAGGGTGAGGAGAAGGATGCATTACTGATAATGGCAACTTTTACAGTTTGACTTGTCTGGAGGTGTTTAAACAAAACTTGCTGAATCTTGCACTTACTGTATGTAGATTTGCTAGTAAATGCTCTAGTCATTTTTTGCCACACTTTTTTTGTTTATAGTTTACAACAACACAACATCTAATTTGTAATTCAAATTGTCTGACCTCTTTGGAAACCATTGTCCAATATGTAGAACACCAGATCAAGTTGCATTCTGACAACAGAATTCATGAGAGAAATACATCCTAAACTCATTATTCGACTCATTATTATGTGATATAAATATTGCTTTGAGTTGCAGCTTTTAAAATTTAGGAAATCACAAACCCATTGCAGAGACTTTCAAAGTAGGGTTTCTTAAAAGGCTATTTCCAACACCTATTTCCTAATTAACTTATTGACCTTTAAAATGCAGTAGCCTATCATGCAGTCAGCAATCTGATACATTTGGTTAAATCCAGTGTGCTCCTTTTCTTTATCTATTGTGAAGTTTATTTTAAAAATAAACACTTCAAGGCCTACTTCAAGTTGAGTAGCCTAACCCACTTTCTCACAGTGTAATCCACACATTCGGCAGAGCTTCCGCCAACGCCTGCCCCCTCTGCCACACCCGAGACAATACACTCCATCTTCAATTAGCTCATTATCTTGAGCATCAGCTGTTAGCCTATAGCTCCACACAGCCTAGAGAAATCACAATACTTATACAGGCTGGCATGTCCAAGAACAGGTCTGAACAATCGTACGTGGGTTGGATGTGTGCAGTCGCCTACCAGAGCAGATCAGGCGCTATGTGATTCAGTAAGATGATAAGGTGCACCTGCTGACTCGTTCTGCCTGCTGGGCCCTAATGCATGCATGAAATGAAGAATGCCCTGATTCTATGCAGCTTATTAAACCAGTCTGCCGACCATATTGGTCGGATTAAAGCTATATGGCAACACCCTCTTCTTTCGTCCATGACACTTGAAGCACAAAGCGGTGTCTTTGCAGAGCATACAGAGCACGGTTTTGTGCAAAGCTTGTCACCGGTATGAAGATGCTTCCCATACCTTGCCTACAATGTCATTTCATAACAACCGGCAAATGCAGCATGCACCTGTTCTGTTGTCATCAGCGCCGTATCAGACGAACAAATAAAATGCAAACCTGCCCTGTCAGGTCCGGGTGTCAAGCTTCAATCCGAATTTCTGATCATTGAGATTTGCAGGAAACTGGACGCCGCCACCGCCCCAGAGCGCCGCTCCTCTGCCACAGCAGACAGGCACAAGCCGGCAGGGATGGCTCACGGTCGGGAAGGGCTAGGAGGAGAGTAGAGGGGCGTCGTTTTCACTGTGTAAGCAAGGGAACTCCTAACGTCGTGCGTGATATGTGAGGACCGCTCCGCTTATGACACGCAGCGTCTCTTATCGCTTGCTTTATTTGATGGGTCATCTTTTCCCACCGTAAAGAACATTGGTGAGAGCTCTAAATTAGACACCTAAAGCATAGTTTCACTGTCAGTTAACACATGTTAGCCCACTTGTCCTTAGAGTTATTGTAGGCTAATAATAGGACATAATTTGATCATTTGAATAAAAATAAATATATATAGTTTTCTAAATGGGGATTCTGCATGAGTGAGAATTATTCTTGAATGTCAGTTTCATGTCGTTTATTCCAATTCCAGCGCCCCCCCCCTAATTAAAATGAAGAGAGGAGGACACCTGCTGATCTGCTGCTCCAGAGCTTTTAAGCAGCGGACAATTCTGCAGCCTGTCCGCGTCAGAGCGCCCTCATGCACCTGTTAGTTAGTAAAAGTCCAAATGCATTGGCATCAAATAAATGGCAAATCTGTTTTCATGGCTTTGCGTAATGTAAAGTGCCAGTGATAGTTGTTGATATGAGGACATGACCCAATAGTCGATTAAATGCTATGTAAAACGTAACTTTTGTCTTTTCTTTGAAAAGACACGGGCTATTGTTTAGGTAGACATTACTATGAGCCTAGTTATGTTTACAATATATGTCCATTTTCTGTTTCATTGTGCTAATAAAAGTGCCCCCTATATTTAATCACACATCCAACAAGCATTGACCCCTGACACATTTTACATTCCAGCGCGTGTATAAGCCGATCTTTACGTCACAGCATTAAGTCAGAATTGTTATACTGTTCCCTGTACGGCGAGCGGTGCTTTGAATGGATGAAGGCTAAGGGGGTGATGCATTGCACTGGTGACTCATAGAAACCGTCTGTGCTGAACGCCCTCTCTGGCACAAGTGTTCTGTTGAAATGCAAATATGCATACAGGAAAATCAATCCCTGTCACGCTCCAGTGGGTCTCTTCAGTTGGTTACAGGACATTTAGAAATAAGCCATACGGGGACTAATGCTATATAGGATATGTCTTAATTCATTATCCTTGTAATGGATGAGGTAAATAATAGATAAACAGAACATATGACCACATACTCATATTAAAACAGGAGTAGGATAACATAAGTAGCCTACATCATATATGTAAGAAGTCAGTCACCCAGAGAAGTTGTGAATAGATTTCTCCACATGGGGGCAGCCATATACCATCATCATACTCATCACGACCATGAGGACACTGTACAATGGACTATAGGCTGTATGCTTCATCCTTGCATTGAACACTTATCAGTTTATAGTCAGCCCCATAAAAGCGTTTGATTTGCTTTGCACCTACGTTTTACTAACTAACTAATACTAATACTAACTATTTTCACATGTCTGCTGGTAGTTTCAGCACATAAGAAAAAAATATCTCCAGACTTCCATACATTAATCATGTTTCTCCAAGTTCTATCTCATATAAAGCATTATCATTTTTGCAGTTGTTACATTGCAGGGCCATAAATCTCTACTGTACTGTATTTCCTTGAGGCAGAGATGGATAAGAATGGGACTACAGATTAAATCATGTCACCGCCATGTCACATGACATGTCTTTAAACATGATTTATACTTTCTGCAGTTTTAAAGAGAATTTGGCACCCTTGTATGTATCATATCATTAACTTTATGTGAATATGTTAGCTTAAATAACTGTTAAAGTTCATTGAACTTATACTTTCTGGATTTCATTTCAATTCCAATATATAAACATGACTTCTAATGACTTAAAGTGGGCTGAAACTATGATTTAATGATTATACTACTGAGTTTAATTAGGTTTCCAAAGAAACACGATTAGCATATTTGCAGACTTCCTAGAATGCATTGTTAGAAGGAACTCTTTCCAGAGACCTCTCTTTTTTGTCTTGAAGACAAAGACATGATGGAAACTTGCTGTTTGACTTTTATACATCTTAATTTAAGTCATGGTTATTTCTACTGATATTGATGAAAATAACTAACCACAGTAAGTATCAAATTCACTCCCTACAGTCATATGCGTACTCACTTACAAATTATGGTTCAAAGTTGTAAGATCTTTGTGTCCATCTAAGTCACAACTGTGAATTCAATTTGGTCATGCTGGCCCTTGATGCCAACAATCAATAACTGTCACAAGGTCAATGGCTTGAAGTACGCCGAGTGCATTTTATCTCGTAACTGAGGAGTTGACAGACTCCACAACAGAACAGTATGGAAGTAGAAACACAATGGTGATCCAAACAGACAGGAACTTTTCACTAGTAAACATTTGAATGCATTTATAGTGTTCTCATTGAATCATCATACCTCAATGACGTTGCACTGTGGAATTGGGACTATTCTTCTAATTGGCGTAAACAGATCTGAAAGACTTAGTTTCTGACTAGTAATTTTCAATTGAAGACTTGACACTTTACTTGGACTTAACTTTTATACCACCTAGAAAGTACTGTATTATGGAAAAAGGGGGGACAAATCTTGTCAGCTAATAATTCCTTGATAATTCATATACAAAAGAAGAATAAAATACATGTAATTAGAAAAACCTAGCTAGCTCCTGTTCAATTACTGTTCAATTACTACTATACTATACTATACTATACTATACTATACTATACCATAATTACTATTATACTAATGTATTATATTTGACTGTTATATTGCTGTACAATACTGTATATTTTATTATAATTTATTGTTAAACTTCATCATGTTATTGTTATACTTATCAACACATTATCTATCCAAACAAAGCCAAATTCCTCATTTCTTAATCAATATCTATTAGGCTGGTGTGTAGTGTTTACGTGTACTAGACCTGCAGACTTTGCTGTTACAAATTTACGTTGTCATTTTGTCTTAAGTTTTTACTTCTCTTCTCATTTTAGTTTTATATATCTGTTATTTATTTTTTACTATCTCTAATTATCTGTATGTATTTCTGTCCTTGTGCTGCTGCAACAACTGGATTTCTCCTCCGAGGATCAATAAAGGCTAACATATCTTATTACAGCATTTTATCTCTGTAAAACATTTTAAGCTGATTGAATTAAAAATTGAAGTTCCCCCAACTGCCTTAATTGTGAGTTGACTGAACTAAACTTTTTAGCTCATAAGTTGTGAAAGCCATATAAGTTAAGTTTAGTGATAGAGAAAACATAAGTTTTATTGAATTTATGGTATTAAGTTCCATCAACAAGTGTTCTGTCATACTGACAAAAGTTACAGACTTGCTAATACTAGTAATAATTCTCAGGATCTCTGGATCTCCATGAAATGTTGTGCTTCTTGTAGAGTTTGTGTGCCAAATTGCATTATACATGTGGCTTGTAAAAGTGGAACGTGAGCTCTCAAGAATTTCCGCAATTCACTATAAACTGAGCTCAATGAATGAAAACAACATATTTGTATTGCTTTCTTACGGTATTTAAATTGAATACTCTATTGTATTGGAGCAAATAGTTTTCTATAGTTCAGTAAAACAACTTGAATCTTGTAATAGAATAAAGGGTTTCATTTAACTGAAGACAACCTGGACAAAGATAAAGCTGATCTCTTGCTTTAAATCAAGTCTAACCAAAGCGAGGATTTGATAGATAAATAGACCAAAAATTGAAAAAATGAGGAATCCCTTCTGCTTAATGTAACTCTAGGACAGTCCTCAAACTCAGAAGTAAGGGCTTAGGTTAACACATTTTTTGGCAATGTGCACTAAAGCAATAAAAGTAAGTGTTTTAGAGAGCAGAGGCTTGGCATTTCTTGTAAATTTAAATCAATGAATTTGAGGCTGGTGAATCAGAACATATGGTTACTTCAAGCAGTGCAAAGCTTAATGTTAACTTTAAGTTTCACAGCTTTTAAGTGTTTGATCCATTTCTGAAGTGCTCCCCCAAACAAGGGTTCTGCTCTTTTTCCGAGTTATGCATCCATTTGTACTCTTTTCTCCCATCTGTGATCTAGAAATTGAGGGGCGTTGTTATAGTGAGTGAAAGGTGAGGAGTTTTCAAGAGAAGTCTGATGGAAATATCACCAAAATCAAATAAAACCATGAAATCAAACTGAAAATAAAGGGGTGGCTTAAGAATTCTAAGTTCAAAAGTAGCACAAAAAAGTACAGGAATGTTTTTATTTATTTTACTTTCCAACTGAGACTTTCTGTAAAGGCTCAGTCAATAACCAGGTTTGAATCCAGATGCACGACACACAGATTAGGTAAAAGTTCACCCAAAAACAGGCAAAAGGCGGCGGCAAAAGGGAGGCAGAAGTCCACGGGTCAGGAATGACATGCAGGCAAGGTCGGGCAGGTTGTAAAGCTAAGAAGTAAGCACAATAGACAATCTGGCAAGGACTGAGTGGAAATGCAGAGCTGATGAGAGAAAGTGGGAACAGGTGAGCACATTGGAAGGGAAGGTCAGGTGATAGAGAAGTGAAAGTGGGAGTGGCTGAATCTGAAGTGACAGGAGACAGGAGAAGATGAATTTTATCTCTAATAATTAGAATATTATCATTTACAGTTTTTCTCACTTGCTTTGGTACAATTGTCAGATCAGAATTGAAATTCTCAAATCTAACTTTTTTCGTAAATATTTTCTGAATTGCTCTCAGGTCAATTTTGACTTTCACAAAAGAAGGGGAGTGTGTGAAGTGTTAGACCAACCAATGATCAGTCAGTTATCTAAAATATGTCAAAGGTGCATCTCACAAACCCTCAATTTGTAATCATATATAGACAGAGCACAACACAGTGTTACAATATCTGACAATGGAAGAACAACAAGGAGACAAACAGGGTCAACAGATGGGAAGAAGAAGAGGAGCAGCAAGGCTACGTGGTGGAAGGGTAGGAGGAACAGGTAGAAGAGGCTAGGTATATAGGTACATAGGCAGGTTCCTGATGAAATAAGGGCCACCATTGTGGACCATGTTCTCAATCACGGCCTTACAATGGCTGAGTCTGGTCAAACGGTGCAGCCAGAGGTTGGGAGAACAACAATGTCTTCAAACGTTTCGTAGACAGAATAGGTATGTAATCCAACAATGTGCACTGTTCTGTCATATTGCATACTTACTGTATCAGAAACAGATATTCCACTTGCATTTGACAGTATACAGCAAATACTACTTCATACAGATATATAGTGTACAGTATATTGTAGCTCACAAACACATGCAGTTAGGGTGACCAGACGTCCCGAAAAATCCGGGACAGACCCGAATTAAGAGCAGTTGTCCCAACCCCTTTCCGGTTTGTACCGAAAATTAGACCTAACATGAGTTTTGATTATATCCTAATTAAACATTAAATACTGATGGTTGTGTAGTTTTCTTGCTTCAGCAGGGGTTGCAGGTTATCTATACATTGTGTCAACAGCATTGTTACAGCCACAAAGTAACACTCGTCGTTCTCTTTTCCCCTTTTTTGTTTTCTTGTGATTAGTGGAAGTTACAGTCTCTGTTTGGACAGGGAAATTGTAGCTTCAGGCAGCCACGGCGGAGAGATTCTCTGCGTTGAGCAGAGAAATGTGACACTGCACTGATGACATGAATAAAATGAATAAAATAAATTAAAAAATGAAGTAGAAGATCATGACTTACCTACATATATTCACAGTTGTGTTTTTCCTAATAACAGACAGGTGACTTCATGAACAAAAATAATTAATTTTAGCGTTGTGTTGATTTAATTAATCAAAACACAACGCTAAAATTTGATTTAGTTAAAGTTCATTGACACTCAATGAACCGGTAGCCAAGCCCCCCGGCCCGAATTTCACCCATTCTCATCTGGTCACCCTACATGCAGTATATACAGTGTATATACAGTGACATATTTTTGGAACGTATTTTTTGTGTTTTGCATAGTGTTTTTTCCCCACATAGGACTGCAAGACAACCTCACAGGGTTGGCAGACGGCCCCTTTTCACACCTCAACAGGAGGAGGCTATATGCACCATGGTCAGAGAAAATAACACCATTAAACTAAGGGAGATACAAAATGCCATTATAGAAGACAAGCATGAAACAGTTGTACCATGAACCATTTGAAAGGAATGGTGACAGAGTGAAGGAACTACGATACTAATATGTACAGGTAAGACATCTATGTACATACATTAACTGTACTTTACAGTAAAAAACATTGTATATATAATACAGTAAGTGTGACTTGTACACATAAATACACAATTCATAATTCACTTCTTCACTTCTCTAATTTACTTTTGCTTCTTCTGGGATGTAGGGTATAAAATCAAGTGAACCACCTGTCAACCTCATATACATGGATGAGGCTGGCTTCAACCTGGCAAAAGGAAGATGACGTGGTTGAAATGTCATTGGCCAAAAAGCTACTGTAGATGTGCCAGGCCAACAGGTGTGTGCTGCTATTTCAGGGCATGGTGTGCCAACTCGTCTTACTGTTACAGGGCCATACAACACACAGCATTTCCTCACCTTCTTAGACACCCTATACATGGATATTATCCCTGATGATGAGAGGGGTCTGATTCAGGAAGATTTACCAAGGTATGTGGTAATTTGGGATAATGTGAGTTTCCATCACTCGAACATCATCAGGCAATGGTTTGCAGCCCACTGCATGTGAGGACATCACAGAAGACGCCTGCAGAGGCTTGATAAGACATTCAAAAAGATTCTTTCCATGCTGCATTGCAAGAGAAGATATCGGTTGTGAGGTAAACGAGAATCTGTGGCCTAACAGACAGGACCAACAAGAGGTGTAGAAAGACTGCACTGTAATACCACAAACAGCGTTGCATTTACAGTTCTGCCTAAGAGGTGTTTCCCATTCCCATGTTTACAATTCTAATTTTGCAATTTAGATTTCCTGTTGTGCTATGCAGTGCTGTTGTGTTTACAAACTTATCGCAGCTGATTGGATAACACCTGTGACAAGCCTAGCAAATGGGAGAAAACATACCTTGAACCCCGTCGGTGAACGTTGTACAATGTTGCAATGAAAAATGTTGTTCAATCCAACAACATTGCAAACCGTTGGAAAATGTTTTGAGATCGGCCTTGTTCCTGTTTTCCTATATCAATGAGTACTGAGCTGCTCTGGCATTACTGAGAGAAAAATGTTTATCTTTAGGAAACGTCCATTAAGCTTGCTGTTACTCCCCTCCATGTGTTACCTACAACCTACCTACGGAACACATACTATGTGTCTGCTGCGCACAGTCACACGAGATAGGACAACATACATGTTGACCGCACTGGCAGCTGCTGTGGCATTCATCATGAGCTTTGGCTTCAAAACTTTATACTACAAGCCCCAAACAAAAGAAACGCTGAATGCAGAATAGTTTAGTAAACATGCTGAGCTCAGCATTGGCCATCTAACGTTAGCTTGCTTCTTGCTTTAGTCAGACCTACAGCAGGTTAACTCCAAACTGCCATTTGTTATGAAAAGATGAATGAGTGTTTGTTTGATTGCCAAACTTGTGGTAATCGATTAATGTAATAATTAACGCCTCACTGGCTGCCATCACGTTAATTATTAATATTGGCTGCAAACAGGTTACAGGTTTATTGTTGATCATGTAACATTTGTAATGAGTGTCTGGGTGATGTGTTGACTTACAGGAGTTTATAAGCTGTCATTAGTTGTAAAAACACTGCACATGGTTGTGCTCCGTAAGTGAAAACAGGTGTATAGGAATTCCTATAGAAATGCAGTGTTATAAGCAGCCTGGATGGAACGTAGCAGGTGGTACAACAGCCATTATAACCACGAGAGACAAGAGACTTGACTTGGTGTCAAGCTCAGAGACTTGAGAGCATCTCTGTGGTGGTGTTTCACCAATCTGGAAGAATTTTGTTTAATCTGGCACGGTAGTCTTAAAACATATAGGAAAGCCAAAGGTGTATTGCCAGAGCAGCTTATTACTCATTATTAATAGAGGAAAATAAGAACAACCCCAGGTTTCTTTTCAGCACTGTAGCGAGGTTAACAAGAGAGTCACAGCTGTATTGAGACACATATTCCTAAAGCTCTTAGTTGTTTTAATGAGCTTCTTTAATGATAAAATTCAAATTATTAGAGACAAAATTCTTCCCAGGCAGCACGGTGATACAGTGGTTAGCACTGTCGCCTCACATCAAGAAGGTTATGGGTTCGAGTCTTGGTCGTCCCAGGCCTTTCTGTGTGGAGTTTGCATGTTCTCCCTGTGTCTATGTGCGTTCTGTCTGGGTGCTCCGGTTTCCTCCCACCATCCAAAGATATGTGGACTAGGTTAATTGGGGATTCTAAATTATACTTAGGTGTGCATGGTTGTTAGTCTATGTGTGGCCCTGCGATGGACTAGCGACCTGTCCAGGGTGTACCCCGCCTTTGGCCCAATGTCAGCTGGGATTGGCTCCAGCCCGAAAGACATTCACCAAAGAGTTGAATAGCATAGTGGCACTACTTCATATTTATATAAAAACTCCACATTGCTGGGAGAAAAGAAACCGAGGAGGATGAACTTCCTGGTCAGTTTAGAAAACGTGTATTTAACTTTGTTCCAGCTATCATTGTACTTTACTGTGACCAAGTTAGCTTAGCATAGCCCTGATCGATCCAAGCTCCATACAGAAAACAAACAATTTAGAAGTTGTTGTCCTGCTGTCTTGCTGACAGACCTGACAAAGCATGAATTCATATGTTGAACAAAACTGCATCATAATGTAGTTATTTCGGCATCAATTTGATCCGTTTATTGCCATTTAATCACAGCAAAATGTTTACTTTGGATTCATACAGCTATAGTAATGGCACATTATCGTATTAAAATAGCCTTCTCGTGTTGTGTGTGAACACTTGCAGCGAATGTACTCAAGCGAGGAAAGCGTCGCGAGGAGAAAATTCACGTTTGGTTTTTATATACAGTCTATGGTTTGGTCTAATTGAACAGATATTTCTTTCAAGTGGGTAGTGGAATAGGCTAGCCGACCCACCTTAGAACCATAAGTAGGCTATATAGGTGTAGGTCATAAGTGCCTTCGTAGTTCAATTTATTTTACCAGCCTCATTTGGCTGCATGCTACCTTTGTTGTTTATCTGGCAGAAACGGGTTACCTGTTTAGACTTTTTTTTTTTTCAATTTTCCTGTGTATGTTGAAGCTAAACTTATTTGTGAGCTCAGACTGGCATGACTAAGCTGTATTTCCAGTATTATTGTAATATAAACAGTTACTAGAGAGTAATTAGTTATAATATAATTTGGTCAATTTACAAGGTAACCCAAGGTTGAGATGATCTTTGTTTTGTTTCATTACAGACAGAATATTTTCTTACTCTGTGCCCAGTCTCAATGGCTGGGCTTCAATAAATAATTTGCATGTAGCTGATGCTTTTATCCAAACAAGTGTCTTACTCAAGGACACATCAGTGTCACACAGTGGCTTTGAACCCGGGTCTCTCACACCAAAGGCATGCATGTTATCTACTGCTCCATCACAACCACTGCCAATGTTTGCTTCGTAACGATACGCCAACATGTGAAAAACATGTGAATGGGAGGTACTGGTCCTGACTAATGAACGCTGGTAGACACTGGAGTTCAGGCTTTGTGGGCCCAGAGACTGCATAGGGCACTCTGTAAAAATATTAAAATCAAGCTTAGTTGTATGTCTTGGTACAAACCACCCCAACCAGTCAACCATTGTTTAGTTAGCTGTATTAGCATAGTGGTTTGAAATTATCAGGGCAAAAATGCATCCCATGTTGCCTAAGAAACTACATTTCAATCTGATATAAATATACACAAAATATAATCTTGGTCCAAAAATGTACTTTCTCCCTTCAAAATTATTTTTTTCTCTACATTTTCTGAATGTGCTTGTTTTCAACCTTGACAACCACCTTGCCTGTTCAGGAAGGAAGTGGGAAAATACTGAAATGATCTCATGACTCCTCTCTTAAATCTAACTGGTGGAACTGGTTTTGTTACAACTCTCCCCATATTTCAACCATACTTTGGTTTATGACCGAATAGCGGCAAAACTTTGCTTTGTTTTAGTAGGAAATGTCAGCATGCTTATAGGCTAAACTAAGATGGTGAACATTGTAACCATTATACTTGCTAAAATGTTTGCATTGTAATTTTTTTGAACATGTTAGCATGCTGAAATTAACATATAGCTCAAGGATCCTTAAGGGGCAACCCAATAGCTCACCTGGTAGAGCATGAGCTAAGGCTGAGTCCTTACTGTTGCGGTCTGGGGTCAATTACAGCCCGGGCCCCTTGCTACATGTTGTCCTCTCTCTCTCCCCTTTTCTGTCTTTCTTCAGCAGCCCCTGTCTAATTAAAGCAAAAGGCCTGAAGAAAAAGCACCCTCAAGACAACTGATGTATACCGCTGCTGTAGAGTTTTAGTATCGCTCACTCTGATGCTAAAGTCTACAATGTATACCAAAAACCAAAAGCGCAATAAATTGTTCCACTCACATATCACTGCAGCCTTTTATGAAGAATTCAAGACACATCTCTGACAAAAAAAATCTTAACTCAAGATCCACTTACATTTACACTTGCACTTTTTTTCTGTTAACCCACTGTTTCCAATGTGAACCTTTGCATTCAAGACATATTTTATAGTTGCTTCCAGGGTTAGAGGAACTTATTGTGTCAGACACCTGTGCTGAAAATGTTGATATAAAAGTTTTATGGTTTTATATAATTTTTTCTTGCACAGAGAGCAACGTAGTTTGGAAGGTACATGTTCAAATCTGTTTAGAATCTTGAAGTCAAGAAGTGAAGTAAATAATTGATTTACTGTGCAATGTACTGTTACACCAAATTACTTCATCAGTCTTCATTAAATGTGCCCTTAAGGCTTGTTCAAGGGTGCCAAAATATTCAGACAATAAGCAGATAAACTGATCACCCTAGAATATGTATATGTACCAATAAATAGTTTGATCTATTTTACCTCTCCAGTTTTCTTGTTTCACAGAAGCCATCTGGATTCACATTACAAAATCATGCTTCATTTATGAGATTTATCAAAACCATGAAGTTGATAGATAGACAAATCATCAAAAGTACAGCCCAAATACTGCACGGCACCTAAGGTGTATTTGCACATAACCACATAATCAGTATGTCCTGTCACTCACAGTAAAGGCCCTTGGCCTGCAACCATCTCACAACGTTTGGCTTTAATTCCAGTGGATAAAAGAAAATAAGTATCTCTCTCCCATAATAGCTGTTAACATTCTTCCACAAAATTGTGAAATCTTTTAAGAAACTTTACCACAATGGAATGAAAATGGGGATAATGGATGTCACAACATCAAAATTGTAAATAGTCCTGCTGAAGTTAAATGGAACAAAATACACTTTATGTTTCAGGCATACATAGTGAGTTGTTGGGTGGGAAATAGAGCTGTTAGAGGAAATGAAGCCCAAAGCTGACAAACCATTAATTCATGCTGTTAAATTATTTTAGGAATCTTCAGACATAATTACATGTATTTGCAGCAGGTGTGGTGCTACAACATGTACTGATACACTATACTTCTCAATTCCCTGTGGGCATATCATCAAAATAAAGCTCACACAGACAAGCCTATTCAGGTAAATGAGAATGTAATCGCCATCCAAAACAGCCTGATTTATACAAGTGCAAACATTAAACTTTTTTACTGCAGCTAATAAACATGTTGTAACTTTTAGCTCTTTTTTAGAGTTTACTTCTGTTACATCCTGAATTCACTACTTGCTTTACAAAATAGAAGGTTACACAACAGAGAAAAACACATTTCGGTACATAGTAGTTTTGAGGTTTTGAAGGAACTAAATTGCTTCATTCATAAGAAGTCAAATGAAGAACAGACAAAACGTGCACATGAAGAAAGAACTTTTTCAATTGATGGATCTCATCTGTCACATTGCTTCATCATCGTGATTGGGTGTGGTGATAAGTTTGATTGAGAGATTGAAAATAACATCTCACTTCTGCCATCAGATTCTTATTCAATTTTTTCCAAATCCTAACTGGTACTAGGAACTACATGACATTACTTTATCCCTCCTGAGCCCTGCCCACCTCAAACCGGTGAGAAAAGCACAGAGAATAAAAAAGAAATTCAGAAATCTCTCATGTGAAAACGTTTCAAATTTTATCAAAAAATAACATGTTCATGGAGGATCTAGTCGTTCATAGTAATAAGCTGATTAGGGAAAAAAATTCAGAGCCTTTAAAGCATGTTAATACAGATGTTTTTTTAAGTTCCAAGCACTTATTTAAATATTTTGAGAGCGAAGAACAACAACACCTGATTCTTAATTAACTGTTTGACAGTTATTTTATCATACTTTTGATAAATTAGCAGTTTAATGTTGAGGTCACTGAGTGTGAATGACGGTTCAGTGGGAACACTCCTCACATTCCGCACTTGATTCAACCAGTGTTTGCATGTTACTCTGTTCCTTGAGGTGAGATTCAACACTCAGCTGCTTAAGAACTCAAATGTTATGAAAGACTTTGCCATGTATGATTTACCTTTGCGGTGAAGAATTCTACATATTCATGCCTCGGAGCAGCAATAGATCTTGAACTTTCTGGCCAGGAAGTGTGTGCTTGAGCACGTACCTTGTAAGTGCAATGTTCTCTATATGCACATGCTGTGTTGCAAATTTCCAGTGCAGCGTGTTGTCAGTTTACTTCTAGTCACAGGCCTTTTATAACCTTTCCTCAATTAGGCCTAGAGCTGCACCACACCTCTACCCTTCATGTTGAGTTGAAAACAAGTTGATGAATGCTGGTAATATTGCCACTTCCATGTTGGAAAGAGACATAGTACCCAGTGAGCCCCGAGGAGAAACGAACATCTGTGCTCTTGATCTAAAGAGGCCAAAAATGAAGTTGTAATTGTCAAACCATGCATGAGTTTCTTACTCTAGAACAGCTCTGATGGTTTTTAGGGTTATGTTCTTTAAATTACGCCCTCTGAGAGCAAATGTAAGGACCTTTTTTCCTCAATGGTCACCATTAGTCAGGTGAGAAAGACACGACATGGCACTTATTCACTCACAGACAGCATGATGCAGAATGTTCTCCAGTCAAGGAAACTTCAGAAACGTTCACTTTTGGCCTCAGGTGTGAATGCCAACGATGGTCTTTCAGACTTGGCCTCGGGTGTCTTCAACAGCCATAATGATGACAAACCAACGGTATCGATCATCTTGACAACAACCCCACAGAGGTCATATTGCTATCAGTCAGTCAGAACTTTCTCTTTAATGAGAGACAAAACATTTTTGAGTATCTTCAACCAAGTCTAGTTGCCCCTGATTTTAATCTTCCTGTGATAAGATGTATTTTTCAATTTCATGTAAATAATTTGCCCCCAGCAATTAACTTTCAAACTGAGAACATTACACTGTAAATTAGATTTTGGAATTGTTATAGAATCAATCACAATGTTTGTTTACAATCACTTCCAGGTAGAAAAACTTTGTGTTACGTTCACACAATTTAATGGCAACAACACACTAATTGTTTTCTTTTTTCATGATGTTATTTCAAAGTGTATACATTGCATTTATCTAAAATGCATGTTTTTCAGTTTAATATCTCATTAACAACAATACTTTCACTAACGTTAGATTGGACACCACCTTTTCCTGTTCCTGGGCCACTGAAAATGAAAGTTTGAGGTAATGAAATCTGTGCCTTGTCTATTTGGAGGACAAGATCTCTCGAAAGAGGTCTCTCAGGAAGCAGTGCAGGCTTTTAAACAAAAATGAGATGACCTTATCCTTGCGATGAAACAGTATTCAGCTTGTTTTGCCTTCTAGCAGAGAACTACTTACTCTCACCCACCACAGCAGGGGCGAGTTCAATCTCAAAATGTTTTGCACTGGTTTGCAATGTTTTCTGATCGAACGACATGTTTCCTTGCAACATTGCGCAACGTTCTGCAACGGACTTCGAGGTTTGTTTTCTCCCGTTTGGTGGGCGTGTCTCAGGTGTTACCCAATCAGCCTCCACAAGTTTGTAAACACAACGGCATTAAAAAGGTGGGAAAATTCAGTGCACTTTCGTATACAACAGGGTGTTCAGAGGACCACCGTTTCAGTTGAAAAAAACGTTTTGGGTACGTTTTGTCTGGGCTGAACTCGCACCAGGTGAATCCATAGAGCTATGGAGGACTGATCCTGACAAATTCAGAAATAAATACAGAAATATATAAATGCTCAATAAATAAACAAGCATCTGATGCACAAAAAATAAAGTCAATCAATAAATGTAGGTGGTAATTAAATTATACAAGGAGACATAACATAACACTGTCTGTCAGAGCGTCCACACGAAAAGGGAAGGAAGACATGCCTGGTAGTATTGTCTTCAAATAGAGTTGCTAAACACCTCACACTGAAGGAAGCTATTTGACTGTGTGAGGAGCACACTTGTTGACGTGTGATGGCAGAGTAGGCCTGGAGCGCTCCCGCCTGACTGGTCCACCAATAGGGGAGAAGTTCACCACATGTGACACAGCCCCTCCTCATTTGCATAATGAGGCAGAAATGCATAGAGAAATATAAAAAGGACAGGGAGAAATAAATAACATTGGAGAAATAAATAGGGTAGAAAATGCAACAGAAGAATAAAACAGACAAAGATATTAAAACACAAACATAAATAAATACATTTTAAAAAGAAGTAATTAATAAATAAAGTTGAAGATTGCAAGAGCGTTAAGGCAAGGTGTGAGGAAAATGTCAAAAACTAATAATCACAACCATCATGTTTTTGTTTCCTTTCCTTTATTTCCTGATCTGTGCAAAGAAATTGGATGTCTCAATGGCTCCCACAAACCCACAAAATGTTCACATTTAAGAAGCTAAAATAAGAGAATTTCAAAATTTTGTTCTTAAAAGATTACTCAAAACAAAAATCGAAGTCAAAATAGTTACCAATTCATTCATGGAGTAGTAGTAGATAACCAAAATGTATGGCTTAATAATGAGTTCACTAAAGAAGGATGAACAGGCTATAGGAATAGGAGAAGTGGTTTGTCCAGGTCTTTCAAAATGTGCACAAGTGTGTTGATTTAGTTATGTTTACCAATACGTTATTTATGCTTTGTGCTTTCAGAGAAGGGGCACCCAACAATATCAATTTGAGTGCTTTTCTCATATTTCTCAAACAACAGTCTCCGTATCCCTTTTAATTTGTTTTCATAATATTAAAAAAAAGTTCACTACGGATACCAAAGACATTTCTCAACTCTTATGTTTCAAACGTGGACTGATTTTTAAATTTCGTTTCATTGTTTTAATTTGACAATGAATGACAATATTCAGCTAAATAAATTTTCATTTATAGAAAATAGAGAGTTGTTGTTCCAGGACAGCATGGACTACTACTGAAGGTGCCCCTGAGCAAGGTCCTGAACCACTAACTGCTCCTAATCCTCCTAATTAGTATGGGTTAACTGGAAAGAACTAATTTTGCATTGGTTGTATTTTGTATAATTGTATGTCACAATATGGTTTCATGACACATGCCCCACATAGAAGAAAAATAAATGCACAATATGCAGAGCAGACAACACAAAGAGATGTCTTTCCCAAAAAGGTCTGTATTACAAAGACAAAGGCTGACTGAACTGAAGAAACTAAATACTTACACAGATGAACATTCTCAGAAGGCGAGGTGTTGCTGTGGAGAAAATCACCCAAATGCAAGAAGACAAGGTAATTCCATTTTTCATGCCAAGAATTCAGACACGATTTCCTTAAGAATGAATATGTAGGCTAACTAAGGTATTAGTTATTAGAAGTTTGAAAAATAAATTGGACTATAGAGTGTTTAGCTTATACAAAACACTCAATAACTAGCCTATAATAAGTTATAAAGTTGGGCTGTATGGGTCTGCTCATGTTAGGATATCTTGCATCATTAAATCTGTTCTAAAGGTCTGTGGTTGAGTAAGGCCTATTAGCTTTTGCAGTCTGCAAGAGAAATTAAAGTTTGTGAATGGGGAGAGAAGATTTGGAGCTGTGACAAAAGGGCTTTTAAACATAAATTTTTTAAAAATGCTTGTAGGCTCTACAACTTCTGACACAATTACACCAGGATTTGTTTTTGCCAGAGAATATAATAATAACTTGTTTAGAAAATATCAAATGTTTTGTAAATTAAGTTCATGTGTAATGCATCACCAAATCTTATCTTGGCTGAATATTTCTTGTAGGATGGGCCCCAAAGCGGCATGACACGAACATAAAATAAGATATTCATTCATTCATTCATTTTTTTGTAAAGAAAAATGTTGATTACAAAATTGCATCTAACAGTATATATACTCTGGTAAAAACAGTTTGGCAGGTTATTTAAAGCTAGCTCTGCTAATTTTTAATGTTTCTTTATAGATTGACACATCACTTATCGGAGAAACAGAGGATGCCTACCTTGCACGCTATATACCAGTGTACAGGGACAGGATTGGACAGGAAACGAGTCACGTCGAACGAACAGCAAGATGCTCAGACATGGTGACACTAAAGGAGAACAGCAAAACCAGACAGATTATTTTGATCAGCACCGGGAAAAGCCAGTTAGTATGAATGAATCACAAGCAGAACCATCTTAAACAGCTGAATACAATCATGGGAGCTCCAGTGCCTATTCAGCTGTGGTTGACATAGTTGATCTTACCTCCCAGTCTTATGATACAGAGGTGTTCATAGATGGCCTAGTAGCTGTAAGCCAGTTGGATGACACTATCATCAGTGTTGTGCTTTCAACATCCACTCCTGTTTTAGGAGATTGTGTTGACCACACTGTCCTTTCAAGTGGTAATGCACACTATGGCCCACTCTCAGAGATCCAGCTGGATGACACTGTTTGAGTTTTTGATCCAGCAGAGGAAACTATTAGTGTTGCCCCCTCCACATCCACTCCTGTCTCAGAAAACCATGTTGAACATACTGATCCTTCAAGTTTTGATGCAGGCTATCGGTATCGAACTACATAGAGTAAATATGTTAGAGGAAATGATTTGTCAGTTCAAAGATGAGATGATTCTCATCTACCCCTTAAAGTACAGCTTTATTAACGAAAAGGGCACGGATGCAGATGGTGTGGCCAGAGATGTTATGCATCTTTTTGGACAGAATTTCTGGATTGAGCGGCAGAGGTGGCAGAAATGAGAGTGCCGTCCCTGTCACCAAAATAGCAGGAGGAAGAATGGAAGGCTGTGGGAAGAATCTTGACCAAAGGATTTCTGGACCATTGCTTTCTTGTTATGGGATTATGGGAAGTTGGTAGGCCTAATTCACAAAGTAAAGTGCACAATAAAAGCAACAACTCAGTCAGAACCTAATGTCCACTAATGACTACAGCTCATTCCAAATAAATGCATGCATATTACACACACACGTTTAGCAGGATGAGGAAGAGCGCACCATACACGGTCCAGCCATATCCTAATAGCCTACTAGATTTTTTCTTACGTAGTCTTGTTGACCGTTTATTTGGAATAGGCTACATTAGATTACCTTTACCTTGGATACTCCTTTGGCATATCATTTTGCTCTACAGAAAGATTTTATTTTGTAAAACACGTGTAAAAATGAGTAGGTTATTAGCCTCATTCATGTCTGCCTGACGAGACATACAATCAATATTCTTCTGACTGTGTGTGCTCAGAGGAATGTTAAAAAATAGAAATTTGTCAAAACAGACAAATTAAATAGGCAACCTTGTGACTTACATTTAAAGCCCCCCTCCAGCCAGTTTTAACTGCCGTTTTTGCTGAACGTTCTTTCTCGAACAGAGAATGGGGGTGTGGTTAATAGTCGGATGAAATACATTACCATGACAACCATATACTGTGTTAAACATCACTACACTGTAAAGTTTAGTACACTTTCCTGTCTGGCAGAAGTAGCTACAGTATCCCTTACCCATGATAGAAACGAATGTGTGCGTATCAGCTGTTATCAATCATACAGTTGATGGCCTTGTCACGCACTGCATACATTAACTCCCACTACGTTTTATGTGGGGGGTGCATCCGCCGATGCATTGGTAAAACGGTCATCAGTAAAATGCATGTTGCAGACTGTATATAAGACAGTGGCAGGTGAAAGTGCGACGTGTTTTCTGTTATCTGTCCTCCACCGCACGCACAAATGCCACAATGAAAATGAACAGCACACTAAACCAAGAGGAGGAAACTAAAAAATAAATAAGACCCTCTGTTAGCCAACTTTCTGCAATACCTATGCTAGCTAACTACACCTGGCTAACAACAACTTAGTTAACATTAGCTAACTAAACTAGAAAGACAAACCAACAATCAGACACAGAGAGACATTCCTACCATAAGTTCTAAGTAACCAAACCAAGATAAATTGGTTAGCTAGCTCACAGTGATGTTTATCGGTTTGATACTCTGACTTAACAAGGCGTGACGGCATGACAGTTTTTTAACAAGGCATGACAAGGCAATTTTTGCAACTTTGAGCACAAATTTAAGCTATTTGTAAAAAATATTTGGCAAACTTTGTGGGTAGGCAAATCAACATTGTAAGGAAGTGACTCAGAAAAATTTGAAATATCATAGAAATGTCGAAATACACTGGAGGGCACTTTAAAAAAAAACCTAGCCTTATAGGCTACTCTTTACCAAAATACTCTTTTTACAGCAGCAGTAGCTTATTACTCTTACAGCTGAGTATGTAGGCTCCTAAAAACAGGTAAAGCTCAATTGCTTCTTCTGGAGTAGTAGGTGGGTGTATTGATTGTATTTGCAGATGGAATACTAGTCTTGAGGTAGTTTGTAGTGTCAATCAGGTGGGGAAAGCTGTACCTAGTCATCCACTTGGAGAAACAGCATTCCTGCTGGGGCAAATTCTGTGTCAGTTCCACAGATGAGCAACTTGCTGCAACTCCCTCTAGAAAAAAGTGGAAAATTAACATCTACAGGGGTAATTATATGGATTTGTTTCAAATGTGTTTATCTCACATTTTTCTCCATAGATGGTGCGAAAACACGCTAATAATTTCTAAGTGATGTGGAGAAACATACAGTCCTCTGCAAAATGCATTCTAAAGCTCAGCTGAACCTTATACATTAACAGAGAAAGCTGGTGTCTTTAGAACTTACAGTATTTTTGCTAAAACGTTTCTTACTATCATTTCTTACTATCTTACTATTACTATTTTCTTACTATCCTAAGTGTAAAGGGTTAAAAATGCATATACAGTTAGTTAAAAATGGCATAAAGACATGTTTAAAAGTAATTGGAATAGTACAGCTAATTATGGTACAGTTTATTGCTAAAATGAACAAAATGTGCTTAAAAATAGACATTTTTTGTGATATTGTTTCTTAAATGGTTATTTAAATGCCAGTTTTATTGTATTTTACTTGTTACTGTCGATACTTAAACAGCTAATAGGTACTGTAAGACAGAGGACTGTCTAGTTCATTGAAGTGAACCAAGAAGTTAACAACAAATAATTTATTACTCAACCAGTTCAAAGTGTTATCTTAAGTCTACCAAAAACCAGAAAGACTTAGGCTACCTCAGTTATTTCCAGACAGGTGAACTGTTTTGGATTTTTATTTAGGAAGTCCCCTGAGAAATGGTCCAGGTCCTTTAAATCTTGAAAGACATTGATCCAATATTGTGCATGATGTTTTTTTAAAAAATCCCCTCCAATATTCAATCCTTTGGTTATGATTATTTGAGCCAGTAATGTAGAAAACTCTCAGAAAACTCATCTTCATGGTTACCTCTTAAGAATATGCGCATCTGCTTATGAACAGTTTTCTGTCTGGTCTGACCTGATACGTGTGGGAGTGCCGCTCCTGTTTTCCACTTCGTTGACGAAGTACCCAGATTACTGCATGTGGAGAAAGCATGTAGCCAAATGACCATTCGCAATCCATCGACAGCACCATTAATACAGATTCCGTATGGTTTTAGTTGTGTCATATGAATCGCCATGCCACATGAAGTTGGGACCAAGATTTCTTACACGCTGCTCTGTTTTATGGGACTGCATTGTATTTTTTTATTATATTTAACTATTTTAGCTTTCTGACCGACTCAGGTTTTCCTATCCTGATCTTATCCAGTACAACACTATTTATTAAAATAACTGCAAAAAATCTTTCTCCACGAGCCTACACAGCTCTCGCATAAAAGGCCTCTCTGTCTTAAAGTCCCGGGCTGAATTTCAGTCCCAGTACATCCCTGGTCATAATGACACAATCATAGAGAATGGGATGTTGCTGTTTGGTAGATTTGGTTTATAAAAAGGGGTAAAGACACTAGTAAAGCAGCATGGTACATAAAATAAGCACACTACATCTGTAAGCATAGGTTGGACACCTATCTTTAAATATCGTGATTCGGTCTAGTTCACGTGTCAAAGAATTGTGTGTTCTATATGTATTAGTGTGTAGCATGTGATGGTAAGTAAATTAAAACATTGTATTTTTAAAAAGTGGATGGCTCAAGAGGCCCCAAGAATGCTATACTATTAGCTACTAAATATGAAGAGATTACAGTGCTTCTATCTCTATCTCTGGTTTGTTTTACGGATTAGTGTATGGGTGTTATAGCCTATACAAGTAATTACTTTATTGATACAATTCATACCTATTACTAACTTTGAAACCCACTAAATTACTTGTTTAATTTGTTGTTTGTTCAGATAATAACTGACATTATTGGGTAGTAGTACTTGTTAATTCATTCGTTTCTATAGTATATGATTTATTTTTACTGACTAAAAAGTACCCTGGTGAAAAAATAGGTAGGCCTACTCTAATACTTGGATTAACCTTTATATCTTGTAATCTTTTTTTGCCTCATTATACCCTATATTAGTCTTGGGAAGATCTCCAGTTGACTGTATGTGTTACTATGTGTTGCTTTATTAAAGCTCGACTATTCATTGCAGAAGGATTTTTGCATTATGGATTCTCTTTACATCCCGACAGCAATCAATAAATCAAAGGCTCTGACACAAAAATGAAAAAATGTGTTTTGGGGTGGTGGATTTGGAGGGAGGCCTGAAGGGACGGGGCGGGATTTCTTCAGTTGGATACTAAAATCTCTTACTGGTTAATCCAACATTACCTACTCTAGCTTTCAGTGCACATTAATAAATCACTGACAAAGAAATTAATGAATCTTTTTCCTACTTGTGCAGGTTATCACAAGAGATAGAGACGTTTAAGTGTAACTGCTTTAAAGATAAAATCACTTCCACTGGCATCTGGATATAAAGGTCATAGTTTACTTGTGATCTTGGAATGATTTTGGCAGAGTAACCTAATTCAAGACACATGTTGACCATTTAGAGGGACAAGACAAAATAATGTAAACACTTGATGAAAGAGGACTTAAAATTTGTGAAAACAAATCACAGCAAACAAGGTGGGTCATATTACCTACCATGCCAATTAGCTTTCAGCTGATCCACCTGCATTTTACAAATGTAAAAATGCTAATATGAAAACCATTTAATATGAAAACCTACACGCTAATCTCCCCAATTTTTTAATACCCAAAAGATGGTAGCAGATGGTGTCCATCTTACAGTTTATAATGGTGATTTATGTACTTTAACACACAGAGTCTCTGTTATTTGGTCCACTCCCTGCAGAGCGATACATTATGAGTATCATTCAAAACACATTTTAAAATGTCTGACTGAAAAACAACCCAGCAGACCTTTGTAATCATCCATATCAGGCACGATTCAGTACTCCAATGTGTCATAAATCACAGGGTTCATAGTGTTTATTTCTTACCACTGGCTACACTTTGGCGGCAAACTTGTAGGATGTTTTTGGTTGGCTTATACATGTGGTCCAGATTTCTTTACGTTTATAAACATCAGGTTAGAGTGTGCAAATAACTCCAAGATGAATCTAACACTAAGTACAACATTGATAGAATATGTAAACACACACAACATAACTGTTTCTCATGCACACAGCAATAAAAAATAAGCTCAGATGCACATTATGTTCTCACCAGAAGATAAGATACTTTAATGCATCTTCACATCTTGATGACATTTATCTTTGTGTACATTAACAAAAACATTTCTGCAAAATTATTACAAATATTATAATAGAAGATGAATCAATAATAAGACATCCTATCAGAAACAGTTATCAGGTATGTGAGGAACATAATTTTATATTTAGACTTGATGTTTTATAGTTGGTATCTGTTTTATGCACCAAATCCTGACTGGTCTGCACAATAAGCCAAGTATAGCACAATGCGTTAACATGTTTTATACCCCAACTCAAAAACAGAATTTATACTATGCGAAACATCCACATGATATTACTATGTCTGGAAATGTTTGTGTGGCCAGTTGTCTTTATTCTCTTTAAATTGTCAGTAATTTGCAGTAGTTTGCAGTATGGCACAAAATGTCTATTCATTTAATGAACCAGACCACAAACAATAAACTGTAAGCCATGGTAGGGGCCCTACATGCCAGTACATGGTCAGGATGTCTGCACAGAAATATTTCCCAGAGTATACTGTGGGAATAAGGTCTTACTCTCGAGCTATATTATTTGTCCCCATTGAAGAAGGTTTATACTGAGGCTCCAGGGTAGGCTTATTGAAGGCAGACATTCCAGGATCATAGGTGGAATTAGGTTTTCAAAGGGTCCAGTTTACAAGTCTGTTTGACGAGAGAAAGTTCTGTGATGTGAAATATATTTTCTGATTTACAACAAAATAACTAATTTTTTTAATGACACATTATTAAACCAATTTATAAAGAACAACAAAGACAACAAACAAGTTAGTTGCAATTCTTTTTAAAATATCCAGTTATCTCAAGTTAAATTATCTAGTGACCTTGAGATAACAATGTTGTTTTTCTTGTGTAATGGGATAATTTTCTCTTCATCTTGACAAGAAAATTATGCTGTTATCATGAAAAAACATCATTGTTTTCTCAAGATAAAAAGATAATTAACTTGTGGTCTTGCAACAACAGGAAAATCACCACAACCATGACTGATCTCGGATTCTATTGTATAATTTATGCCAGTTTCTGGCTTTGCTTTTTAGATTCCCCACCTGTAGCAAGAAAAAGCAGCTGATATGCAGGTTCTGTTGCTCATTTTAATTTTGTCATACAACTGACAGTATGACATTCGAAATGTATTATACCAATATACTGTGCACTGGACTGGCCCACTTAGAGATTAGATATGGAATAACACCAGAGGTAACCTTGAAAATTGCTTATGCTTATGCTTATGCAGCTTATGACTGGATATGGTGGTGGTTCATAGCTCAGCAGGGGAACATGGTATATGCCTGCAGTGTTGACGATCATAAATTCAACTCAGCACACATGAACCCTACTCAGATGGCCGTGACCAAGCAACTTAGGCAAAACCTGGGTTAAAGCTCTGCAGCTGATCTTGTTTTATGCCTCACAGACAATAACCACCCCTTTGCTGTATGTAGTCTTTACATCAGAGGGCTTTAAATGTGTTGTAATGTTCAAATATGTTCAAAATCAAAGGAAAGAATGTGACAATAACTTATGGATAAAAGTCCTAGTACATTTTTTCCATCCATGGATAGAGCTCATTTTCTGACTGAAATGAACTGTATTTACATGTGGACAATGAGTATTGGTTGGTCAAGCAATGGTCAATATAGTCACAATCTTTTTAGTGAAAAGTGAATAAATACAAAGCTTGTTTATGTTTAATTTATTGATTACAAACGACTATGTGATGTGTTATTTATTTTTCCTTTAACTGTACATTGACTTATTTTATGTTTTATTTCACACTAACTTTTATCCGACTTGTCTATGTTTTACAATATTGCACTTTGTTACCTGTATTGAAAAGTGCTATACAAATAAACGCTATTATTATAAAAATGTAATTAGTCACTGGTAAATATAAAAGAGGTTGTTGCATTACACATTAAATTACAAGTTGAAGGAAGAAAATTAAATATATCATGCTGCATACCAATAGTAAAACCAGCTGATAATTCTCAGGAAAGTAACTATTAACAAAGTATAAATACTAAGATGGTTAGTTTTACAGCATAGTTTCTGACGAGATGTTCTGCCATAGGGTTAAAACATTCCGCATTTGTTCCTGTCATCCTATTATATGTGTTGATGAATTGAAATATATTGAATTATAAGTCTCACATTGAAATGTGAGACTTATAATTTATAGCAAGATAGCAAGTAATAGTGTGAAAGGGTATATATAATTTGCAACCGTACATTTTTCCCCCATTTTTCTTAGTATGTCAGATCATGGGCATGCTCATTGTCAAACTCTTGAAGAATAGCTTAACAACTGGATACTTAAAACTATGAGTTTGTTGTTCAACACATAGCTCTCTTTTGTTTTTCATAAAAAATAGCCTTTATATAGTAACAAATATTCTTGTGCATTGATTCTAATGTTACATTCATGTTTAGTATCTTCTATAAAGTTGCATGCTCTTTAATGGTCACACTCTTCCCAGTGGTGGAATTTCTTGTCAATGTTGGTGGATTTTTGGATCACAATTATTGCTTGGGACACTTCAGTAGTCACTGAATACTTTTGATCCACTTTTTGATCCCAGCAGCACCATACGCCAAAAGGCAACAATAACCAGCTAGAATTCTCTTGGCGGTACATTTATTAAGCAGTTAAGCAGCAATCAATGATTTTACTAAATAAGTGGTGATGCATTCTTGGCAAGATATTGGGCAAGTTATTAGAGATATAAAAAAACCTTTAATCCCATTATAAGAACGTGCCACAGCGAGTTTGCATGCCTACTAACTCCAATTTCATGGAAATGCTCTCAGTTTACGATAACCACATGGAGCACAAACCAGTGGAACTAACAAATATACGGCTACTTACTGTTTTCATTGTCCCTAGACTGCATAATATGGTAAACAGTTTGGTTTGGTGAGACACAATGCTGCACAACAAAAAAGAGAGGCAAAACGAATGTGTGTGTCTGGTATGAGTTGCTAACTGTAGTGTTCTTGTGGGAGGAGAGCTATTTCTGCTATTGTTGGAAAATCCTACAAGGTGCCAGCACAATAATAGGATAAATAAGTTTTGGGTTTTTTTGCCCAGCTCCAGTAAAACAAACTGAACAGGGGGAGAAACTTGTTATTGGTCAGTGCAAGGGGACATGTGGCCCCAGAAGCAAGGAACACAATTGCTCAACCATGGTAGAGCACTGCATATTATTTTAAAATTTTAACTCCATTACTATGAGTAGCTTAGCTTCATTGAATTCGACACACATGAACCACAGTCTGTTTAGGCCTTAGGCAACATGGTGCTTTCAATTTTTTTCTTCACCCCAAAGATTCACCGAATAAAAGGAATATGAGTCAGTTTTGACTGGGGAGTTGTGACTTCCTAAATGCAGCTCCACATCAAATATTTTACTGAAAGGATAAAGATTTTCTATATTTTTCTTATTCTGAATAAATCCCATTACAAGACCTAAATCGAAACTGCGTGTGTCTCAATACTTCTTCCTGTCTGTGGCATTCAAGCCACAAGCCCACAATTTCTATTCAAGATCTGTAAAAAGGAGTCACAAATATATTGTATTTTCATCAAACAGCTGGACACTGCAGTTTAGCAAACAGGAGTGATATTACATTTGTTGGGGACTATTTTGTGTTTTCTGTGGATTAATTTGGTCCTCCTATTCAGTGCTTAATTTGTACTCCGGTACCTCTGAGTTTAAGCCTTTTGCCCTCTGGCACTGCACTGCCCTTTTACACAAATAAAATCAAATATTTTATCCAGTCTAATAGGGTAAGTCTAATGGATTTCCTTATTTATTATTTGATTTGATAACTAATAATGGTTTCTGTTTGCCCTTTAAAACAATGCTCAGGTACGCCATGCATTTTAAATAATGATTTGATCATAAATTATTAATTAATTATTTTCAGCGGGTGGCACATTTCAAGCGCTCCTAATAATTTACAAATTAAGCACTGCTGCTTTGTGGCCACAGGACAATGTTTGTGGAATTGACTCAATAAACTACAGGGCCCATGAGGGCCATACCACACAGTACAGTACCACAGTGTGGTTCATTCATGTGTTTTTAATAGGCTTTGGATAACAATGGAGTAGAATGACAGAGAGGAATATTACAATATCACAAGATCAAGCTTTATCAACAAAACTTGTTAATGGAATTAATTAATTGCTAATTCTGGTCTTTTTCATGGGATTTGTTGACAATGAGAAAAATATAGAATAGGGTCAACCTTACTCTTCAATATATAAGTAATCCACAGCTCCTATCAATTAATGAGGAAAAAAAGTTTCCCTGTGTTGTTATTAGCTCCATTGGACCTTTTAGACTAATTTGGGCTCAACAATGGATGATCCGTTATAAAGGTTACTCCAGCTAAAGCCGTCATAAAGTTTCTACAGAGTCAATGTTAGCCAATGGCAGTGAAGTAAAAGCACAATGGATATAACTGATAGTTCAGTTGCAAAGAACACAAATAATCTTACTGAAAACATATGAAATGAGCAAAATATGCAAACTGTCAGGGTGTGTATACTTTCCAGACTCACTTTAAATATTCTCATATTCCAAACCCCAATGGTATGCCCCATAACACAGGAGGTCAAAAGCTTTCCCCATTTTTGTTGGCATATTTTGATATTTTTAAAAGCAAGATATCATAATATTATGCCTTGCTCCTTCCTTTCCGTGGCTCCTTGTGGCACATTTTGCTTTCCAACATTTTTGTAGAAATGTCTTTGTTGTCCCTCATATCATATATTGATACAAGCTGATCCCATTGTTGAAATAGATAGTCAAGTGTAGTCCACAACACTCTGTTACCAGGTGTGAATACAAAGGGTTTTTCTGATCAAGCTTGACAGAAGCAAGGTCATTGGCTATTATGTTATGGTGAAAGTAATCCTCATGCTGCTATTAGGGGGGAATAAAAAGAGGATAGCCTCCAGGGATCTGTATCGAATTTGCTGAAGAGTTCTTGAAACCACTCGGCCTGATGGAACTTGCTCCAAGAGTTACGATGTTGAGGAATGTCGGCAGTGTCAAACTCCAAAGCTCTCTCTCCTCAAATGTGAGCGTACCTGTGGAGGCAAGAGTGCCAAACGGAGAGTGAAGGGGCCGAAGAGGAGAGAAGGGTCCATGCCCCCGAAGAGAAAAGCAGAACACAGAGACGGGTCAAACGGTCATCCAGGACCAGGGACTCTGTGGAGACTCTGGATTGGCACTGTCTGCGGGAGGCTTTGAAGAGAACATATTTCATTAAATCTGTAATATAAAAGATCTAATCCAGTGATTGAGAAGTGCATGTCCATAAACATGGGGGAATCACAAGGGACAGATTCAAAAAAGACTGGTCAAAATTAAAGCAGCAGCCGAGATATCCTGACTTTCTTGTCCCTAGTATGTGTCAAGCATTGAAAACACTTCCTTCCATGCCCTTCATTTTCCATAATGCAACATGTCTTATAAATGCTCCTAATTAGACCCTTCCTGCCTGATAAATACCCATGAATATCCAAACTCCACAGGCCCAGATTGTAAAACAGGTTTTCAATTGCTATGGTACTTCAGTAACATTTTTGCCTTACTTCAGATCTATGTATATCTATTGACTAGAAGAAGACAGAATGCTGAGTGGGGGTCCTAGCACAACTTCACTTACTTACAAAGTGCATGTCTTGAAGTATCAAAGCTCCAAATATATGTGGGAACAAAAGACACCTAACAGATTTATGGTTTGCCCTGGCTCTATTTGCCCCCATGGCTCTGTCTGATAGATTTAATGTGTCTTTTTCTGAACAAATGTCCAATTTTATAATTACTTACTATGATCTTAGGCAAAGGAGAATAATTTGGCCTCATTTGGAAATGTGTCTATTCCTCTGAGTACAAGAAATATATCTTTCAAGTATATTTGCATGCCAGAAAAATAATGATTGCATAAAGAATTTCTAGCTTATCTGATTAATTGTGGTATGTGTTCTAATACTTTGTTGCTATACTGTATGGCGTTTTCAAGTGGAGTCTATGAGAGGTGAGTAATAGCATGCAGGCAATGACGTGGCATTTTGAAGCAGACGAGCAAGCAACATGTTGAAAAGTTTCCAAACTATTTTTTGTTTATTTGAAGTGAGACTGTGTCTTTGAATGGAAGATGGAAGAGACAACTGATTCAGACCTCAATACACCTTGTACGTTGTTTCACCTAATTAATTTGTGTGGATATGGCATTCAGTGAAATTATGTTTGTCAGAACATATTGTACAACACCAGACAGTGGCTGCTGCAACTGTCAAATTTACTAGAATATTACCAACAACATTATTCCATATTTTTACGTTATATTAAACAAACTGAAAATGTGTTCTATTATTTGACACCAGAGTACTCAAATACCCTTAGCTAGCACCTTATGATAGAGCAAAGCAGTGCAAAACATACTGTCCAAAACTGACCATGCTTGGTGTTTGTTTACTATTAGAGGCCTTTTTATCTGCTCCAGGCTGGGCACTCGATTCATTCATTTCACTCATTTCACCTATAATTAGCTTAATGTATTGATGTAAATTTACCTAATGTGAACGGTCCAATGAATGTCATATTTACAGAAAGAATCAGACTGACCTTGACAGACAAAAAGCATGGCACTCAGGGTCTGAGTCAAGCACAAAACAAATGCAACGCTGAGTCTTCGCCACCTCACGTTCAGCTGCTTGTCTACCAACAGCACGTCTGATTCGCTGAGGTCCTGTGTAGCTCGACATTCCATAGGGCACTGTCCGTCTGAGAAAAGAGGCCAACTTTTTTAGTGATAACAAAAAAATGTGAGATTAAATCACATTCTTAGTGACACAGAGAAAAAGATATATTCTAGTAGCCTTAAGGTCAGCAGTCATCTTATATATATATATATATATATATATATATATATATATATATATATATATACATACATACATACATACATACATGTTATATTTATTTATATATGTTATATTACATATATTTTTCATACCATAGAGATATCTGACTAGATCACATGTTATTTCAATGGAAGGCATGCACATGCAGAGGAAGCGATACTTACTTCACATTCTGTGCACATTACATTAGCTTACAATACGGTGACTCTAAAGTTGCCCCTTCAACGCAATATGAATGATCTGTGTTAAGGCTTGTATAGAAACAGTCGCAGACAGAAAGGTCAGCGAAGGTGAATAAACTTTACTTGACTGTGGACCCTAATCGTTACATCTGGATACCACTGATTCTTCTCTTTGTTTTCTCCCTCTTTCCACTCACTCTGTTTTTAACTATCTGTGGATGTGTTTAAGAACTATAAAGTCTTAATGAGAGGATGGGGGTCTTTGTTCTAAAACCAATTTGAGCGTCCCAGCAGGTATTGTACACAGATGAGAGGAAGGCCTGCCATCTATCACTATCCATTTAGTCTGTTTTCATAACACATCTGAAGTAAAGATCCATGGACTGTACATAAGTAAATGGCTTTCCCCAGTAGATTTGTCAGATTGATTTGTCTGACTGCCTGCTGCCTATAGCTAATTAGATACCTGTAGTGTTGCTGATGTCCTGCCTGCCGCTTCCACTGTGTTTGTTTAATCCTGTAGCCTATATGTTTACGAATGTCAGTCTTATTGAACTCACGGTAAAAGACCTTTTCAATCTTATTCTTACATGTATGTTCAGGCTGACGTGGCTGCTCTGGGTCAGTGTTCTGTCTTAATGTTTTAAGGTAATGCTGACATTGTCTGATGTGGGTTATTATGTGACGGTAGAAGAAGGAATTTGAGAAAACCTTCCTTTTAAACAATATGGTATGCTGAGTAAAAGCACTTGTGTAGGGAGTGAACAGCAGCAGTACACACACTGACACTGAAAAGCTACATATAACCAGTCTTGTGAGCCAATAACAGAGTAGCTCGCTGCAGTGTAGGAGGGAGGGTGTTCTTTAATTTACTGAGATTTTAAGAAACTTTAGCTCGAAAGCATGGTCATGAGCATTTTTCTGTTTGCCATCTTCCAGCATAGTTTAGTGCTCCCCGCAAGGTGAGCACACCTATTTGAAAACACACTTTTATATTGATGTCTTCTGTCAATATCCCACTCAGTCTTTAAAATATGTCAATTTGTCCCAACTTGCTAAGCAGTAATAAAGTGTGTTGTTTACCTGAAACAGCCCACAGCAATCTTGGCACAAGAAGACAGAGGAAGAAAGAATGCTTTCTCACTGTCTTGCCAAGGATTTTAATATGTGGTTTGGAGGTCGCAAAACAAAGCACCACTCCTGAAAACAACGTGTTGAAAATTATATTTTGAGGTATTGCTACTAATATGCGGTATGCTAGGCCACATGTTGAACACACTTTGTGTAAGCACAAACTGTGAAAACTGCTACCTACTGTAATTATGCCAACTGGTAATGTTCACTTTTCATGGTTCCTCATCACCTGCAGAGCCACCATAACTCCTGAGGTGCGCACATCAGGCCAGCACGGGCCCTCTGATTGTAACATGGTTGTGTTGGTGGTCCCCGGACCAATTCATGAAATTACCTCGCCATTATCAGTAATAATACCTTCATTATGTTGTCTTTCTCAGTGTGTGACAGCGTAAGATGTTTATGCCACAAGCCATTTCTGTCTCTATCTAACGAAAAAGTTAATTAATCTAAACTGTTAGTAGTTTTAAGTATCTTTTAATGAATCGGTTTTGTTTAAGAGCTACCAATTTGATACCACAATACCACAGTAAACTCTTTTTGAACAAATCCAGCTCTAGTGAATAATGACTAGATCATTTTAATTTGGTCAAGTCCACCATGGAGAAAATGAAGAATTGGTATATTCCTCTCCAGCCCCTGTAAACCATTAGCTTTGCATGACAGATTTCTCTCTGATCTCTGTCCATTCAGCCTCACAACCACCACCCTGCAGATTTATAGTGTGCTATTTCAACTGCCTAGATCCCTGAGTCTTTGTTTGCTCATGACAGGGGATTTATAAGCCTACAGTAGCTTTATTTATCATCACATTTTCACAGGTCAAACCCATGATTAATGATTTTTTTTTGATTTTCAAAATCAAGCATTCAGAATGTATTACATCGTGGATATTGGTTCTCTGGTGCCTTTGACGCACTCGTGACAAGCATGCTAATACCTGCAACCTAACCCTTCTGAACAAGGTGCAGGAACCATTTTGATGAAGACATCAAGCTGTCACTCTTTGGCCTACATTATTCCCTCTGTTTCAGGGACACCCAAAACAGGCATGTTATTTTATCCTTAATGCTCACTCTAACTAGAATCATTTTAACAGAAACGTAAAAATATTGCAACATGGACATTCACCACCACTAAAATACTAATTAGATGATAGGAACATAATAACATTACTAATCAGAGCTCACGTGTTGGGCCACTGAGAGGGTGAAAGGTGAAAACGGGGTAGCTTTACTGAAGAAGGACGTTCACTTTTGCAAATACCTTCCACTGTCTGATGTGAAACGCTGACCTTGCGGGGCGAGCTTTTGGGCTTGCCATCACTTGAACCATGACTGCGTCTGGCGCCTTAGGGCATGGGCGTGACTTGCTACAGTATTTGTATTGTGCTACAGTGCACGACTATTTGAGTTGCACAATCTAGCCACATGCCAATCTACCTTTAAAATAATCTTAATTGCCACTCTGTGTCCTGACAAAACACAGGCTACATTTGTTATTGTGCAAATCCGGGGACGCTTCCATTAGGCTACAATAACCAGTCCGGGTGGCTTATTGGAAAGCCTAGTTTAAAAGCATTGAACTTAGCTCACTCGGGAGTGTTGATCCAGATGATATCCAAGTGGCAGTAGTAGACGCACTCTTTATCCTTGTAGGAATAACAAGTGCAGCGCTTGGGTCTGGACTTAGCTTCCGCTGCCTCAGACAGCTGTAAACCCCTGGATTCCCCGGAGCCAGACACCCCGCTGGAGCGTGGGAGACCTCCGGGGTTGACGTCGGATATGACCAAGGCATCGGACGTCAAGACACCTCGTATTGTACAAGACACGTGTTGAAAATAAGTTTAGTAAATTAGTAATAAAACAAATAATCAACTGTGTAAATAGCCTTAATGAATAGGCTACGTGAATACAGGTTGAAATTTGTTATTAAAGTTTGTTGCAGCCTGCCGACATCAAATCCCCTAAGCCTACCTTGTAAGAGAATCAATGCCAGTATGTTGAAAAGCATGGTTTTTGCGAGGATGGGTGGTATCCTTGCCATGTCAGATGTTTCCAAAATGAATCATAGCCTGATGAGGATGCAGCGCACTTGTCAAATTAATCTCCCACCAGCATCGAGTGAAAATCCATCAGTGTAGTTGTCCATGTGCAGCTCATCTCATATGGTCCAAGCGTCAAACAACGAATCAGAGGATGTTTGTGTCACAGTTCCTTTCATATTTACAGCTTCATGTCATAAATCCTACGTGTAACTGAAGTGTAAGGAAACCTTCGTTAATATAAATCCCGCCCGCAGTCACACCGCAAAGTGTGCTTTGTAAAAGGTAATCTTTGGAGCAAAGAGGGTGGTGATGCTCCTCAACGTCACTTTGCCTTCTGAAATCCCAGATCTAAGATAAAGGGATTTGGAGAGGCTTGGGTACACGCCCACACCCCTTCTGTAAAATGCAGCAGCGTGTTCACTGAGGTGAACTTACTCCACTTGTGTTTCTGTTGATGCATGACTTGTAAAATACGATAGTGTCTTGTTCAAATATAGCCTAATAAAATAGATTTTTCAGGAACACTTGGCAGCATGGGCCCTCAATTACTGTCTCAAATAGGCCTGCTGCACATAAAGCCAAGGTATGATGAGGGAATTCCCCTTTTTGTTGTAATTAACTTGGGCTACAAAACACAAACCACTAAATTACAGGCACATACAAAACACACCTTGCAATATACCATCTGGACAGTCCGAAAGTGTGGAAAAGGGGGTCAAGCAAATACATCTTACTTAATTCTTAATCTTAACTTCACATTTATTTAACTACACCTTCGTTATATACAATAAGAGTCAGTTTGTAAATGATCTGCAAATTCCTGCCATATGGTGATGATGAGGCGCTGCTTCTCAAGTTCAGTGACCAAGGCTGATGGGAGATGCCCCGTTCAGTAGGCTATGACCCTGAGGAAAATGAGAACGTTTGAATGCTCACATCATTTCTGAGGGTCATTACATGTAACTGTTTCAATGCCCATAGGACCGATCTGTTATTAGTCTTGGGCAGGAGAGTTACTGTTTTGAAGTTTAGGCTATAATCCTGATGTAGACAAACCCGCCTTGAGGCCATCTACACACAAGTCTAAGTGTGAGACTTTGTCTCAAGTCAGTTGTTTAGTTCATCACGGTCAGACACATTTTAAGCAGCTACAGTTCATGATTTTTGTTAGTATGTTTAATTTCAGTAATTGTGCTCATTGTTTACATTACTGACATAATACGCAGCATTTGCCTTTACTAACAGTTGAAATGCCAGAAAAATCTGTTTGTTTAATATTGTTTTCTCTACGGATGGTGGTCCCATTTTGATTGTAAATGGCTGTTGACTTTTGTCTGAAATGTTTCTCTGTGACAAATGACTACACTTAGTAGTATGCATTGTGATGCATTTTGACTGCGGGGCAGACAGGGGTAGACTCAGGCAGTGTATATTCTCTCTCTCACTCTCTCTCTCTCTCTTTTCATACACCAGATGTTAATGTGGTGTGTCATCATCATTAAATAATGAACAAAGGAGTTAGCAAAGGGTCTGCAGTTGATTAATCCTCTGTGTTTTGCGTTTAAATTATGTTGTTGTCTCTCAACATGAGGACTAAAGAAATGTGAAGGCTAATAAAGCAATGAGAGTCAAAAAAAATGAATCAATGAGCCAAAATTTTATTGTTTAAGAAGTAAGAAAGTACTAGTGAGCTCAGCAGTTGCGTGTAACCTGGTAGACCATGAAAGACATATAGGTTGACAGAATTGGACCATCTGTCCCACAGATCAAGAACACTCCAGGATGAATGTTGGCCGCTCATAATCACCACCTCATCCCTCATGTGTCTGGTGGATTAGGAGGAGGCCATGTAGGAAGGTGATGAACCTGAACATACAACTAAAGCAACCAAGGTGCATCACTGAATAAATCCAACCAGTGGAATGTTGTTGACTGATTGAGTCAATCAATCTGCTTCAAATTTAGCATGTGTTTCTTTAACTGAAGGCCAGACTGAAGGTAAAAAAGCTAATGATGGCTACAGTTCAGGCCGTGGGGGGTGGGGGGTAATCAGATTTTGGTGTGGACCAATCTCCTGGCACTGAATCCACGATAATTACATTTTCAGTGTCAATTAATTTTGAATTCAAATACACTCAATTCAATTGATCTGTTCTGTTAATCCAACAACCGTGGGGCGGAATGTGTATAAGTCTGTATCCGAAGTACTGAGTTCCTGAAGACAAATCACTCAATGGTTGCATGATGTAATCATCGAAGCTAAATGGAAACACCTTAGGGAATGTGAGAGAGATGTTGTGTGTTCATAGGAAAACTGAAAAAAAGGGACCAGCAAGAGATTTTATGAGGGTGTACCTCCTGGGGCAATTATTACAGTCAAACACCAGACTGCCACAAAAGACTGGAACAGAGGAAACGTGTTTAGACTTTCTGTAATATTATTGTATGACTTGTTTCTCCATCACTTGTTGAACAAATTCTCCAAGGAAGAACCAATAGATGTATACACACTGAAAGACAAAGAGAAGTGGGGATATTTAGAGAACACATACACTTACGTGAAAGAAATACATACCTTCATGGGAAGACTGTGGGTTTTGTTAAGATGCTTTGGCATGATGATGCAAAAGTCGCCCATACTGCACCTTCTCACTCTTTGGGTTATATACAGTAGGTGTCCTGGATTTGTTCTTTGCTACAGAGACATCCAGTAAATCAAGAAATGTTTGACTCATGTTTGACTGCCCTCTGGTTCCTTACCAAATTCCCTACGGCTAGGGTTTTGTGCCATACCCCAATTCTCTGGCATATTCCCTAAGCTGGGAAACAGAGAGAATTCCTGATAAATGAAGACCACATTGTGTTTTTTTTCTCCTGACCAGAGTTGTGGAAGCGGAATACTATCAGAAAGTAGTCTGTGTGTGGTTTAGCAGTCACATGATGGAAGAATGCTTTCAAGGTATCATTTTGTTGGGGGGGTTTTCTGCGAAGGGCCTCTAACAACCTGGTCTGATAAAACTGATGTAGTAGTGTTAGTTTATGTGATCATGGATGGTTATTTACACTAAATAGGCAGTCAAAAATTGTACTTGGATACATTGTTTTGCCATAGCTGATCAAGGCAATATAAATGGAATGAGGTGTGAAACCTCATAGTAGGCCTCATTTAATTAAACCTCTCCAATTTTCTCATTGCATTATGCAACACATTTTACAACTTGAACTGTTAAACTTGTGTTCATTAGCAATGCCATTATAAAAATCCATCCTAGAACTACCAAGTTTTCTGAACAGGACATTTCTGGTTTCCCAAATTATAATTCTACCTTTTTACCTCTGTTTTTCTCCCTGCTTTACCTCAAGGAGTCAGCCATATGGTTTTACATCATAGCATATGTCCTGTGGGTTCACTTTCTGCCAACCGTGCTTGTGTAGTGTTGATTATCGCTGCCCTTGATTTGGTCAACAGAGGGAAACTCATTGCAGTGGGTTCAAGGCTTAACTGGGAGACGTATGGGAATGTATTACAATTCAACAGAATTCAAGCTGCCATTTTGTCCTGTTTTTCTTGGCCTCCTCTCATATTTTATTAGAAAACATTTTGGGTGTGAAAAGCCTGGGGTGCTGTAGAGCTACTGAGGTAGGGACTGGAGAAACAATAAACAGGTGGCATTAAGATCTCAGCAGCTGCAGACATGTAAGCCTGTTGAAATGAATATGAGGAACTGTTATGTAAAATGGTTCAACACATCTGATAAGGTTAAGAAAATCAAACACAGAAAGCAAGAGGATTTTAACTGAGATGTAGAGCCACTGACACATGAAAACTTTTTTCAATATGGACAAAAGCCAAACTATCTGCTCTTTATTCATGTCCTCCAGGTTTACTACTCTCTTTATCAGTGGGACAGATCTAGTTAGAATAAATCAGAAGACACCTTTGCACAAAAGCCTGCCATGACAGTTTGTCAGTAACATTTACATTCTAAACCCTTACAGCATAATGTGCAGCACAGAGAAGATCTGTCGTGTAACAATGGCAGGTTTCACCTCAAACTGTGTCACTTCCTTACACATTACAGTGTTTAGATAACTCAGTCCTATTGGCCTTTTTATCCTGTCATGCTTCAAAGCTTCACACGTGCTTGCCTTTTCTTCTAAATATACCACTGGTGTTTCCTCTGCATGTGGAGAAGGGCTTGAACAGTGTATTAATACTCAGCAGAAAGATCTATGGCTGAGCTGAACTTTCCAAACTGAACTTCATGCCAAGGTGAGGACTATTGCACTAAAGACAGCAAGATGCCTCCCTTATGAGTAACAGCTGATGCCCCTGGATCCCACTGATTTCTTGGTTTGTGGCTGCTGTAGAGGATCATTTAGTTTACCATGACTGATAACTATCACCCTCTAAAAATTGTTTGAGCTGTGGGATGTTTCACAGTGAGTGGTGGTACTGAGATTTATGTAAAACATACACCATGGTAAAACTAGCATTGCAAAACTAAACCAGTCAAAGAGGGCCTTTCACAGAAATATTTAAAATGACAGTCTAAATTGGACAATACAGTTGGAATTTAATTTCAAATCCATACAAAACATGGGCTACATGTTTGAAAGGGACAAACCCATGGGTTAATCCTCAAAAACAATTTTCATTCCAAGATACTGGTGATCATGGAGTTGTTTTTTTCATCTTGCATAAGGACAAAAACACGAGTGGTTAGCCAAAATTATAAGCATAATGTGTATAGAAAACAAATTGATAGATATTCCCTCGAGGGATGACTGCCAAACCAAAATTGTTGCACAGACACAAATATAGAAAATCTGCCTCGAAATAAAAGCTTGCTGAGAGGTTGACCCCTGATTGGCACCTATATTTTAACCGATTATTAAAGCTTAAGAAATAGAATTTTGCGGTAGCTGGGTTTTGAAAGGACTAAAATTGTAATGATGTGGTAGTGATGTTAATGGAATTTCTTGGCAAAGAGTAACTAACTTTGATTTTGAATGAGACAATTTATGTAGGGGAAAGCAGACTATATTGTATTTGAAAACAAGGGTCTTGATTGACTGAAAGTTTCTTCCTGCAACATAGAAATATCTGAATCTTTGAGCAGCTGAGGGGATGGAAATATTTATTGATAAATTTTGGAGACTAATTAACACACTCATGCATATCTCCTTTGCAGCAAACGTGACAAAAGGAAAGACGCCAACATATGGTTTTCTTGTCTGAGGCTCCCACAAGCAAATGCGTTGATGCCACATTTCACTGGGTTTTCATGTCTGTTTTTAAAAAAATCGTTTTCTGATATTTGAAATAATACCAACATTTCTATGTGACACTTCTTCTAAATTTATATGATGTTTTGTTGTAATAACTGTAATTTCCATGAAATGACAGACAAACAAAGCACATGATTCTATCGCTTATCTGCATGGAAGTGAGGTTTTGAGACTGGGATTTGGCTCTACTGATGAAAAGATTGTATTACACACTGCTGAGAGGCCTGCTCTATGTCTACTACTGTGGACACTGAGGTAGCTAGCCAAACCAAACATCCCCATTCAATTTAAAGCCCTCTCAATTATAGACTGTTCTGATTATTTATGTCAGAGTCTAAAGTATGGATGCTTGTTTGATTAATGGTGGGTGGCAGAGAAAAAAATGCACAGTTATCAGCGTAGGAGATGGTAATAGTTTATTTAGCTTTTCTCAGGAATCTGACTCAGGCATAAGTTTATTTTACAGTATTGACAACTAGGTGTTTAAAAAAATAAATGTAAATGTTGTTATTAACTGGGTATAGATAGAGCTGTCAATCAGAAGCAGGGAAGAATCCCATACCCTGCATCCCAGCCCACCATGGATTAATTGCATACACAACAACCAAAGGGTCAATGAGACACGTAAGCTATGGTAATGCACATGACAGACTTCTGTCACCAATAAACAGAAACAGATTAGATAGGCTACAATCATTTAACAATTAGCTGGTGTGTCAAGGGGTGAATATGCATGGCAGTTTGTTATCACAATGTGGATCTTTTTTAAATGTCTGTGTAAACTTCCTGAGATGACAAATCACTGGGTGAAAACACTGAGCAACTTGGCCATCTGGCATGCTTTGCCATCTTAAATCATGTTTGCAACATTAACCCATAAATTTTGGTTATGTCCTTAGAAATATCAGTGTCTATTCTTGCATTAGTGAATCACATTTGGAAAAAGAAGGGCTATTGTTGACTCGACATTTACCCTTTTGACAGTTTTTGTTATGTCAGAATATCATATAGTGATGGCCAGTGCATGTACAGAGCGGACAAAACCAAGAAGGGATGGAGTTGGCACTCAATGATAAATTTATGCATTTGCATATTGAAAACAAGTTGGCCAAATTTTAAACTCAAGCCTATTCAACTTCCATGCACATATCCAAAACAATAATAGGTCAACATATAAGAATATAAATACGTGTGTTAATTGCTTAGATTAAGTAGGAATTATCTAAAGCTGAAAGAAAAATTTGGGGACAGAAATTGATAAATCAATATACCTCTAAAGAGAAGCCGCATTCTACTTAGTAAGATGAGGTTTTGTCACCGCCAAGTGGTAATTATTTGTAAAGTTGAGGGTTGAAGATACAAGTGACGTTTTCTCTGTGACTAGACGTAAAGGCATTTCTCAGTTTACTAAATCCAAACATTTGAGAATAGACGTCCGATGGATTAAGACTAATTGCCTTCTGAAACCTCGATAAACCTCTTTTAAGACTTTTGAATAATATCACATTATGTAGCTATAAATCATACTGAGTAAGCAAATCAGCAAAGTAAAACATATACCCCTTTCTTTTTTTCTTTTTTCTTTTTTACAAATGTTAGCATTTTATTATAATAAATAAACGTACTGTATATATTTATATTATTGGCGAGATATTTTGATATGTTTCTATAATACATGTGATTATTTCCCAATTCTCTTGAAATTAAATATACAATCATAAATAATCACGACCGCAAACTTTACTTCTGCTCGTAGACTGGATATATGAAGCTTCTGCTCTAAAAGAGAGATTTATAAATGTTATGTGGAGCTACGGAGAGCAGAGTAGGACATTTCCCCTTTGGTGGCGATGTGGTTACCGTGACAACAGTTACCAAAACACCACTAGCACTAGCTAACTGCTAGCTAGATGTCATGAGTTATCTCGTATCGCGCATATTTCTAATATAGCCACAGTTAACTATCATAGCGTGCGCCCCCATGTCAAAATATAAGGTAAATAGAAATCACTGTGTGTACATTTTGTTATATTGTAACGTTAGGGTTTTTACCGACAAGAAAACAAGATAGATGTGATATAACGTTAGTTAATTTACGTTAGGTCAACAGGCTAATTGCCATGTAACGTTATTAGCCAATGAGGAGTTCCATAGTACATGGGTGTACCAAATAACGTTACTACATAGCGTTATACCTGTTTGAAACAATCAAGCAAGTAATTATCTCTAGGTTGTTAGTGGGGTTAGGTTTAACTGTTAGGTAGGTAGGTATTGATGTGTTTGCTGCTGTAATTTAAGTGTACATTTTTACTTCTGAAGTTATTCAAGACTATGGAGAGTTAAACTAAATGTAGGTTTGCTTTCTTCACCTTTGCAGACACCTGGATACAAAGGTTCATATGAGTGTAGCAAAAGTGAGGAGCGGTGAGTGTTGTTCATAAGTTGGTTGTAAATAAAAAGTTTCTCACAAGTACTGGTGAAAGTGACATGCTACAATGTCTCCTCAGGGAGGGAAGGAGTTGTGTGCGTTACAAATGTGGCCTACTTAACACCATACAGGATGTCCTGCGGCAAAGACCAGGTTGGGTCGAAGTCAGAGAGTGAGTAGGGTTGTCTGTGTATGTCACATCAGCATCTCTATCATATCTGTAGCTTGAATCTGAATCTTTTTCTCACAGCGATGGAGAGTGGGACTTCCACTGGTGTGACGTGGGCTGGCTCAGGGAGAATTTTGATCACTCCTACATGGAGGAGCATGTGAGGATAAACCACTTTCGCAACCATTATGAGGTGAGGCAGCATCACTCTGGCTTTGAGACAATAAACCAGAGATTTTAATATATCCTTCAAATCATAAGTTATGTTGTTTTGTATTTTGTATGTATTTTGTTACAGCTGACTCGCAAAAACCTTATGGTGAAAAACCTTAAAAGATATCGGAAAAATCTTGAAAGGGATGTTGGCCGGATGGAAGCAGCGAAATGTGAATTTTTCCCCTGCACCTTTGCACTGCCAAGTGAATACCATCTATTTGTAGAGGAGTTCAAAAGAAGCCCTGGCAGCACCTGGATCATGAAGCCGGTTAGCTAAAGTTTTAATAAAACAATATTTAATTTAGTATTTGGAAACTTTGCAAATACGTCACATAAATGAACTGGTATATTTATTTAGGTAGCAAAATCTCAAGGGAAAGGTATTTTCCTGTTCAGGAAACTGAAAGACATCATGGATTGGAAGAAGGTAATGTGTTTTAAGCCTACATTACATCAAGGAATTGGGTGTAAATTAAATTACTAAATACAGACATTCTATACACACAAGCACATATTCAGATTGATAATACTGTGCTTATGCAGGATGGCACCCGGTCAGAGGAACAGAAGGATGCAACTCAAGTTGAAAGCTATGTGGCACAACGCTATATAGAGAACCCCTACCTAATTAATGGTAATAAACTGACTGAAAAATACTCCTTATTGCAAAACTAATTCAGAAAAAACATAAATATTTGCCAACAAAATAAACAAAAACTACTAATGGACAGGACCTGTGAATGGGAGGATGTGTATTTAATAGAAGCTTTATATGTATATATTGTATTGCTTAAGAAGCTCATATTGCTTAAGTTGCTGAAGTATTTTTATGCCTTTTGTCTCTACAGGGAGGAAATTTGATCTGAGGGTATATGTGCTGGTCACATCAGTACGTATTGAACCTTGTGAATCACAAAGTTTTATACAAAATATAAACTGTGTGGAATGCAGAATGTGAATCAGTGCGTATGCTTGTGTTTTAGTATGTTCCCTTGAAGGCCTGGCTGTATCGAGATGGTTTTGCCCGCTTTTCAAGCACCCGCTTCTCCCTTAGCAGTATCGATGACAAGTGTATCCTTTGTTCACGGTCATAACATTTAGTCACCATTCATTTGGATGTTGATTACACCTATGTGATAGTTTGGCTCAGAGTTTTTAGTACCAGTGTGCCAGACATCCCTTCACAAGTTGAGCCTTTGTCTAATGAAATATTCAAGCAAAGTCAGTTTTAGTCTACTTGACCACTTTTCATCTACATCTCTGTGGAAAGCATAATCACATCATTAGTTCCCAAAATTCTACTTAATTCCCCTTTTCAGATATGCACCTCACCAACGTGGCTGTTCAGAAAACTGCGCCAGACTATGATCCTGAAAAGGTGTGTAATTCAAGAACTCATGTTAGAGCATAATTAAAGCAGTTTTTATGAAATGTGTCCCCTTTTACCAATTATGTCACCTTTTTACTCCTCATTGTTTTATTCATCTCTGAATAGGGATGCAAGTGGCAGATTCAGCATCTTCGAAGATACCTGACTGCAAAGCACGGCAGAGAGACAGTAGAAATCCTGTTTAAAGAGATGGATAACATATTTGTTCGCAGTCTACAGAGTGTACAAAAGGTCATCATAAATGACAAACACTGCTTTGAGCTCTATGGGTATGACATTCTACTGGATCAGAACCTCAAACCGTAAGTACTCATATGGTCTGCACATACATTCAGCGCTTGCCAACACTGTGCATCATCACCTAGACTTATTCACTTGCAGAAATACACTAAGCCATGCATGCCATGCACAAATTAACAAAGAAGGGCACATGCACAGACAAGAAAATGTGGCATGTTTCACTTGCCTTCCCGCAATCTTAGACAAAGCAGTAAATCTGTTAGTGTTGGGCTCCAGAAATTACAATGTCTGAATAACCTCATAAATATATCTAAAATGAAAGGTATGCAATAATCCTGCTAAATAATAGCTCACACACTGACAGTGTCTTTCTGCAATACAAATACATTCCCTTGCTTGTACCTACCTAACAATCTTCATTGAATTGTTTGCTCTTCCTCATAGATTTGCTTAATGCCGGTTCAAAACGCAAAGTATGTTTTGGTGAATGTCATCAACTTCCATCTCTTTGCAGGTGGTTAATTGAGGTGAACGCCTCTCCGTCACACACACCCAGCAGTAGAGAGGATTATGAGATGAAGTGCCGGCTGCTGGAAGACACTTTGAATGTTGTTGATATGGAAGGAAGGTAAATGAGCCTGTGTCATCATGCGTTTGCCTTTTTGTCATCAGGGAACAAAGTGTGAGGGTGTGTCTGTGTCTCTCCATGGATTATAGTCATAACAATCTTTATTGATATTCATCAATCTAAACAGATTTGTAAGTATAATCTTTTGACCCTGGGTTATGGCGTTTTTGAAGTTAAGAACATGGGTGGAAAGAAGCACCTTTAAGTAACACTAATAGACTATGTCATAGCAACAAACCACAACTCACTACCCTTTTCCTCAGATCACAAGGTGTATTCGGCGTTACAATTATCTGTTTTTTCTCATGAGGCTGACTGGCAAGGAGAAAAGGGTGGGTGGCTATGATCTCATGTGGAACGATGGGCCTGTCTATAGAGAGGATGTCAACCTAGAAACATTTGGCAGTTCGTGTTTCACAGCCAACACACACTTAGGTAAGCTGGAGGCAACAAAACATTCTGATAAATGTGCAAAAGTATACATGTAATTAAGACCATGGTATTTGATCATGTGGAAAAGTGAAAACCATTATATTGCTAATTCTGTACTTCTGTAAATATATACCTGTTCTTTGTTGCAGGGTGTGTGAATGACAGAGAGAAGCATCTCCGCCACCTCCTAAAACCATTTCCAGGCCAGAAGAGGATGTAACACACTCCTTGTTTTTATGTCCCACCACTACAGTGTTTGGTATGTTTCTAGGAGAAGACAGGCTCCATTGAGCACTCATAACTGGAAAACATTTGTAATATTTCATACAAAATTAGCTCTCTATGATGATCTGATTTCATGCACCTAGGTTGAAATGTGAATATGCAAACTAATAAAAGCTGTTCTCTTAAAACTACGGCAAACCATGCAATACTTTCAATTGCAGAGTTCGAGGACAAGTATACTCGTACAAAATGTGTGTTCATGTGGTCCAAAGGATGACAAATGGATCAGTCCCTATGAGTGCAAAACATTTATTTCTATGCCTTACAAATACTTGCATTCAACACTGAGAAAATACATATCACAATCTTTCTGCGTGCGTGACAACATGATGTATACATTTATAACAACATCGCCACTTCTGGACCCTTATCTATGGCTTAGATATTTTACATGAATATACAGTAAAGAGGTGCAATCTGAGTACAAGTCACATTATTTACATTAATCTAGTGTTCCCATGAATCAAGTGCACATGGTAAATCACAACAGACAGATAAGACACTCTAATGTAAACACAGTGTTCTAAAGACTTCAAGTATGCAGTGGGATATGGAGGTTATATGTATAACATTACCATGTTACAGCCTATCAGCTATGATGTGTTGAAATTCCATTGGATCACAGGGATGATCAATGGTACAGCACAGTAGATACTAAGTTACATTCAGCTCTTTTACTATATATTTTCTTTTTGTGCATGACAATGTAAACATAATGACAATGATGAATACAAGTCAACCACAACACTTTTCATAAATATAACTATGGTATATAAAATTTGGAAAAATATGCTTTTACATTCGTAGCAAACATTAAACGTCGTCTTCAATGATAGAAAGAGCTCAGCTCTCTGCAAAATACAGTATATTATTTTAGACTACAATTCAAGCTGTTCAAACATAGAAAGCCCTTGTAACCAAAATTTCGAAACCATATATCTGAAACAAACTGCATTACACCATCACTTATTGCGCCTACTTCTTTTCACCCAAAGATGCTTTAACTGAACAATATGCATGAAAACATGAGGCACCACATAAAGGAATAAAAAGCAACATCAAGTAAAGTAAGAGCAATGAAAACAAATACATTAGAACATCAAAAACTCTACTAGTAAACAATATGGTTGTATTGAGTGAAGAAAAACATAATGATCTGTGTTAAACTTCACTATGGATTACTTATGCTGAAAGCTATCCAGTGGTAAAGTAGATTCTTATTTTATTCCTATTTGAACATTTGTAGCATACTTAAAGATGACTGTGCAGTGCAACAGAGCTCAATTTACATACAAGCTGTTTTTAGAATCCTTGTAGTGTTTATGGTCATAATGACCCGTCTGTCACAACACTTTCCAACATTATGACTGTATACTTACTGTACATTTTGAATGAAACACAATATTTATATATAATTCTGTTTTATTAAGTGTCACATTATGCTTTGATATTACTGCTGTTTTATCACTATTCTAGCTGCTCAAACTCTTGTTAGTTTTGATCTTTTGAAGGCTGTACACCACTGACTGATTTAGATTGCTGTACAACAGATACAACATGTTAGTATTACACAGATTACACAGAAAGCAAGCATAGGTTCAAGCTCCTGTACCAGTAACCACTAAGTAAAGCACTACACTGTAGATCTATGGGGCTTATTTTGCAACAAAGTGCACATTTTTTGTTTTGCCATTCTGCTTACTATTTAGAGGTGCTTTGGAGAGAGACTGCGGCTCTTTGGCAGCTCTTTTCATGGCAGTTTTAGAGACCTGACCTCCTGCCTCTGTCCTCTGCCAGTCCTTCTCTACTCTCTTGGAGGTGATGACCTCTCTCTTACCTGAAGCAAAAACCCTCTTCTCTGCACCAGCCACTTTACTGCCACTGGGCTCTTTTTTAACATCTGTCTCAGAGTTTGCTCTGACACGGCTTTTCCTCACCTGACCTCTGCTGTTTGGGTTACTTCCATATTCCTGGGGTTGCTTACGAGAATTGCCTGCGGCCTGCATGTTTCTGAGATGACTCCTTCCTGCTGTGGGGCTAACTGGGGTGCGGGCTCCTCCTCCCCCATGGCCTCCTGGGCTCCTACCTTCCGTGGAGGTTGCTCGGGTCTCACTGCTGCTCCTCTTTGCTGGAGCCCCAGGTCTGTCTCTTCGCTCAAGCAGTGGGCTGAGCCGTGAGTGTCGCTGGTAGGCATAGGGAGAGCAGCTTCCGTTGCACAGCGGGTAGCGAATGTGACAGTGAGGGCAAACTGGGAAGCGTGAGTGCTGGTTCTGGGCTGAGGCAGGTGAGGGGGGGTTGTTGACAGGTGCAAATGGGAAGGCTCGCTGGCTGTGCCGCAGCCCTTTAGGGGAGTTGAGTCGGGACGGTGGAGCTGTGTGAGGCCTGGGTGCGTGAGCGGTGGTGGCAGAGGGGAATCCCTGTGGCCTTAAGCGGCTCCCAGGTGGACGGCTGCTCTCTGCTTGCGCCGTTTGGATCTGGAGCCACTCCAGCTGCAGCAGCCTCTCTAGGTACTTCTCTAAGAGCCCTACAGGCTTGGGCCGGGGGGCACCACGTCCCTCTGTATGAATAAACACTGCCAGCTGTCTCAGGCTCCAGCTGTTGAACGGAGGAGGCAGAAAGTCTGGGTAACTATAGCTAGGTTTTTCACTCTCATCTTCATCACCCACAGTCCCACATGGTCCTGGGAAGTCCGGGGGAAAGTCATTACTGTTAATGACCTCGGCGCGGAGGTTGAGGTGAGGAGGGGTGCAGGGGGTACAAGGAGAAGGCAGTACAGGCAGCCTCTCGGAGTCTGACAGATCACTGGCACTGTCATCGTCAATATCCTTCTGGTTGTAGTGATGCTGTAGTGCCTCTGGGGTGGGTGCTGGGGAGTGTGTTAGGGGGTGCGCAGGCATGTGTCGTAGGCCTGATATTGGGGAGAGAGGCAGAGAGAGGGCTCGCCGATTCTTCCCCATCCCTCCACGATTCTGGTGTAGCTCATCGCTGCATTGCGACATCCGCTGATTTTCGCGTTTCTCCTCTTTCCGGTGCACAGATGAGTGTTTGCAGAGTTGACGTCTCAAATCACCTTCTTCTTCAGGGCTGTAAAGACACGCGTGTAAGGAAAAGCTGTTGGGGATTTAGGGATTTACTGTACCTTCAGTGGGAATGCAAACCCCTCTCCATACATACCTGGACAGTTTGCTTGTATTTCGTGTAGTGCCACATTTGACCTTGCTTCCTCTTGACTGTGCACCCTGTGAAACAATCATTATGGAGTCAACAGTTTGATTATTTCTGACTGATTGAGTTTTATGAAGTACACAGCTAGGCCACAACACATGCTGCACCCCTTAGATGTATCACTTCAAAGAACAACAATGCTGAAACCTAATCTCTCCTGAATTTACCAGGATGCCATTAACTCACCCTTTGCCCTGCTGCCAGTGTGTCCTTATCCTGACCTGGTCCTGGGAGGCCATTTTTCATTTGTCCTACTGCTTTCTTCATCTTGTTACCTTTCTTTGAACTGTGGAAACATAATAGTGGTTTGTCAGGCTTACCTGTAACCTATGTCCGAGACAAAACAAGACCAGTTTAATTCAGTCTTAGATATTCCACTGTAAAATTAGGCCTACCTGGTTACTGGTCCGCTATTTTCAGTATTTTTTACCCGAATCTTCTCTTTGGAGACGACGCGTTTCAGTGTCGTGGTTGCTGTGCGTTCCTGCATGATGGGCCCCATGTTGCAGGTCGCCAGAGGGGATCTTGTTTTGAGCGATACGGTAGCTAAAGAACCCAGCCGACATCTCGGAACAGATACTCTATTCTGAGAATGAGGCTACAAACACCCATTTTCGCAAAAGTGGTGCAATGCATCATGCGCAGATGTCGACGGTCGTTTCTCCGCTGCAGGTTAAATTCGTCCTTCTGTTCGTCGTCGACTCGCCTCTCGGTTGAATAACAATAAAGCGACTGTTTTAATGGAGTGCTGACAGCAGACGCGTCTCTTTTTCGACTGTCATCGTCCTCGCCATTTAAAAATGCCAGACGGTCAAACAGCGTATACGCTTTGTTTGGTTCTCCGTGTCAGACAGGTTTGTTTACCTGCTGCTCACTGGCTCGACGCTTGTGTCGTGGGCAGCGTCACAGCTGCATCATGGGACTTGAAGTTAAGGCATATTAGTCGCGCTTTCAAACGAAACGCGCAAACGCTCTTTGACGAGTGTACTTACTATTGATAAACAGTGACAATCCAAGGAGGGAGATAGCCGACGGTGTGCTTGAGGAAAGAAGTTAGAAAGAATACAAACAAATATAACGCTTAATCTTAAATTACTCAATCTCCCATGCAACGTCATGCAGGGACACTGGTTCGTTTGCAGCTTCCTGTAAACTGCGCGCATGTTGATAAGCTGATCTCAATAGAGAGCAAGCCACCGACTTGACGGCTATGAAGGTAGTGACAAATTACAAATCGGGTAATGTGGTCGCGGACACTACATGACGCACGGAAACGCGCAGCTTTAATAAATTCCACATTAAATGGAGGAGCGAGCTTAGGCTACGTCCATCCTGCAGCGTGGATGTAACTAACGCGTTCGTATCTTTATATGGTGAGGTGATGTCAGCGTCTAATGTTGAACCATATTAAATGCATTTTTAGTAATCCTACAACAGGGAGAGTATTGCAGACTGTATGCATTCAGTCACGTACTCTCCAGAGTACACGCCCACTCTTTCCCGTTATGACTGTTTGCCTTCTGTTAAGTTTAGAAAAACGAAGTTGTTCTTGTTAGATTTGCAGCACGACATCATGCATTTTAGGTAAAGAGAGTACACGTCTGTTACAGCTGGGTCATTGTGCTTTTGATTAGAATATAGGGAATGAATGTGACATAATTCCAATAAATTATGTTTGACATCTGTCTTTACAGGTGAGCAGGACACCAGTTCCCATGGCCAGACAGTGGTTTATTGGACGTGAGGGGATTCCCTCTACAAAATCTGAAGAGCAGATGCCCAGCTCTTACAGCAATGTCTCAAGGCCCTGCATGACGATCAACCTGACTGAAATGCTTCGTGCTGACAAACCTAATGCAGGAAAAAAGCCAATACCAATCCGCCCCCCAAGCCCCAGAGTCCCTCTGCCAAGGGGACAAGACTTCCGACGCAGTCACTCTTGTGAACCCATGCCAAAACCTATTATCCGACAACGGTCACACTCTCTGCCTTCCTCCACAGAGAAGAAGAAGAAATGCAGAAGCGTTGGTGTTCGGTTTGTAGACTCTTTGGGGCTCGACCTGGAAGACATCAGGCTATTCAAATCTGGAGAGGATCCATCTGTACCACATCATGTTACCTTTAGATTGTTAATGGGTGCAGAGTTGGCCGATGGAAGGCATCTGGAAATATCTTTGCCATACTTAAAACCGGTTTTTGCCCAACAACCAGGTGACCAGCCAGGATTCATTCATCGTCTCCATATGCAGAAAGTGTGTCTGGAAAGAGTTTTGTGTTTTGAACTGGGTGTCATTGGAATCACCCAGGTACTCAATTTGGACTTTGAGAAAGATGTCATAGCTCGCTATTCATTCACAGAGTGGAAGAGCTGCACAGAAACAAAGGCCTCTTGGGTGTCCACCGTCACCAAGACCTGTGAAGGAGGAAGAGGCCAAATCAGTTATGATACATTTCGTTTCCACTTGCCTGTTCCTCCGTTCCTGCAGCCAGGAGCAGTGTTACAGTTTGCCATTCAGTACAAAGTCTGTGGGGTTGAATACTGGGACAACAATGATGGAGAGAATTATAAGTTAGTTTGCCACAATTACAAGCTCACAGTTCCTAAAGAATGCGAGGACAGTATGGTGCACTTCATTTAGGATGCTGACTAAAGGTAGAAGAAATCTATTTAGAGCACCTTATCACTGTTGTCAACAAGACCTATTAAAATTTTATTACTACATTGTTACATATGTTAATTTTGTTAAGACTAGTGCTGGCAACTAACTAATCAGCATAAAATTAACAAACACTAGTGCACTTATACATGATGCCAACTTTAGTGCCACTGTTTTACTTTTGCGTTTTCTTTTTAAAAATCGCACTGTATTACTTGATTTCACGTCATTGCACTTTAATGTGACAAAATCCAATGAAAGTGACACCTCCTGAGAATTACACAAACACTCAGTGAAATTGAAATGTATGCACAGTCCACTGTTTTCTTCCAGCTGGGTATTTGACATAGAATATAGTTTTATACAATCAGGGTCTTCTGAACCATTTTGGTATTTAGAATCTATTTTTGAGTCAAATTTCCAAATCATGCAATAGATGAAATGGTAATGTGTTTTAATTAATCAGAAATCAATGGTTATTTTGTTTAACAATAAAGCACAAACACTATATTGTTCAGCCTGTACGATTATTTGTTGTAGTATATTTTTATTGAAAGCTTATGTCCCACCTCTCCTAGGTATCTTCTACTATCTTCTCTGACTCAATCGGCTTTCTCCTTGATTTTTTATTAGCCCGAAACAAAATCTGAATAACTGTTCAAAGCATGTTCTTAGTGATAAAATATTCTAAAACATAGGTTTTTGTCTCTGTTTCAGCTAACGGGGAATAACCTACTGTAATCACAACATCTATACAGGCACCCTAGACCATAGACTGTATATAAAACCTAGACCAGCACCGTTGCTGTCAAAGCTCATGGGAAATGTAGTCGTCGTTGGAATACCAACAAAAATAGTAATCCTTGTGATTTGCTCTAAATTTGCTATCCAGTACAGTAGACGTCTGAATAGCATCAAATACGCACATAAACCCTAAAATAAATCGTTCACTTCCCCCCTAAATAATGACGAATGTATGTTCTTTGAGAAAGTGACTTTTAAAGAAGTGGAACCACAGACTTGAAAATTAGCAAGTTGTGGTTGTTACGTGCCTGCGTGATGAACGAAAGTACTTCGCGCGTTTTTCACTGTTTCTATTGAAAACCTGTCAAATAGGCATCATGCCATATTTGTGTACGATATTAGACATCACTGTAAGTAACGTTATACGAATAATACAATCCGATAACGTATCCTCAACAATTTTAGTTACTCATTGCCTCCTGAACATTAACTTAAGATATTGCGTTAGATGAGAGGTAACGTTAATGTTAGCTAGCAGTAAGGTTAACAGCAGACATTAAGCTAATGTTAATGTAATGTTTCTTTTACATTAACATTAACGTTAGCTTAATGTTACTCCAGGAGTAAGCGTTAACGTACTTAAGCTTCGGAGCAGTGAGGCAATACAGGGGAATAAGTTAGATGTTGAACGTAAGTTAGCTAGAAATAGTTTAGCTTATGTCAAACGTACGTAACGTTAACGTTACTTAAAGTGTGTAAAGTAAGTTAGTTTAATCGTATTGACAGACAAGGTTAACTTAGCTTGTCAGAGGTTAACGTTACGTTAACGTTAGTTAACATAACTTTATCATTCAACATTTCGTAAAATCTGCCCAACTACGTTAACGTAACAAATACCGTTACGTTGATCAACATCACCTAACGTTAGTTATACATAACGTTTATTCCTGAAGAAGCGGTAAGATTAGCAGGTTGATGTGTGCAATTGACCTTCACAGCCATTTTAAGCGACAGCAGAGGCCAAGTGGCAGTAAAGCTGATCCCCGGAAGGAAGAATGGCACCGGGTCAGGACACACAGGTGGGAAAGCAGACTTTTAACAACTTAGCTTACTAAGATTACTTTCACTAAATTAAGGTTAATGTTACTTAAATACTTGTTGAAGTACTATAATGTTGACAAGTTGATAAACCTTTTCATGTGCAGTTGGAGAAAGTCATTGATGAGGTGTTAAAGAGTGGAGATGTCCAAGCTCTACATGTGTTCCTGCAAAGGGACATCTATGAGGGGAACCCCATAAAATGTTCCCAACAGTTTCTTACAAAATTGGATAAACTTGTCAGCAGGGTAAGATGTAACCCAAACCAGACTCACTAACATGCAATAATGCTCAGTTCGTAGGTTTAGTGAAACTATATCTATATTGTTTATGTAGAGTTTGGATCAAAATGATTCCAAATCAGCGAGTTTGGGTCTTACAATCCTCTACAAGTGTGGGAAAAACCTGAAACTACCCGGTGGTTGTCAAGGACTGTCAGGAATAATAGCTCAAGGCCTGCTCAAAAAGATAAGTATACCTCTAATAGTTACAAGCACACAGTGTGTGAATGCTGTATAGGTAAATGTACTTAGGTAGTTGTTGATTGAAAACCTGGTTTTGTGCACATGGTGCATTGGTTTGAGAAATGCAGGCAACTGTGGATCCAGTGTGGCCCACAGTGGGATGAGATCTTGTTCAACCTCTCTGAGGACTTCTTTGATGCCTTAATGGTGAGCTAATGTCTTAAGAGTGAAACACATTTATAATGAAACAGTGTACTACTCCTGTTAGTTTCCATAATGTAAAACTGTTCAATTGCAACAATCTTCCTCCCTGTTACAGGTGGTCCATGACGCAGGCAAGGAAGGTACGTTTGTACATTTCTTTATCTGTATTCCATCCTCACTAAGTGTGTAATCTCCAATTAGCCCTTTTAATACCAATAGCAAATTTAAACTAACATGTGTATTAATGTGTGTCATAATTTGTTTTGAGGCTAACAATATTAAAGCCACACTACGACTTTAAAATGTTTGTTTGTTTCACAGATAGGAGAGTGTTACATTCTCCACATGCTAGTGTCAAATTTTGATCCCACTGCCCCTATTGTGTAACGGCACTATAAAATCATGTGCTTTTAACATTGTTTTGGGGGATTTCTGTTATATAGACTGAAAGTTTGCAGTAACATATTCAGGTGGAAGATAGTGAGCATTTCTCCCACAGGACGAGCTCCGAAGAACCACATCAAAACTTAAGCATTTTATTACTTTCATGATGAATCTCAGGATATAAGAAATGGTTTAGTCTGTAAACATAATTGCAGCAGCATGTTTTCTTTGCAGGAGCATACCAAATCACAGAGTCCTTCCTGTATCCTGTTGGTCAATTGGCAGTAGACCCCAGAATCTACATCCTGATCCAAAAAGAGGTTTGAAATAGTTTTAATATCCACTTGATGGAGTAGCATTAAAAGCCACAAGTCAGGTGTTTTGCACATAAATTAACTTGTTAATTATGTTTTAACAGGCAATTCGTAAATTTAACTTAATGCTGGACAAAATCCCTGTGGAGCTGAAGAAAAAGAGGAAGCTCTTAACTTCACAGGATGCCTCAGATATTATGTATGTCATGGCAGTTTTCATAATAAAGATCATTATTACACTTTTTTACAGTATCCACAGGCTTTTGAACTTTTGCTTGTTTATCATATTTTTACAGGACCAAGCTGGCTGGTCAGATATTGGAAGCAGGTGGTAAGTTATTTGTTTTTTTTTTCTGTGCGAATATTCACTTAGAACCATACACAGACACAAAAAAATAAACAACACAGTCTGTTTGTGTCAGATTACGACTTGCAGATAGCCCTGATGGAGGCATTGTGCAGAATGGCCACTCCTCACCAGAGGAAGGAGCTGGCGGATCGATGGTTCAGCATGGAGCATGTGGCCAGCGCCTTTGTCAAGATTTGTGATTCAGAGTTTGAGACGGTATGAACTTGTAATTTATCCAAGTGCATCGCCTTTACCTTCCATTTGCATTTGCTTTTTGTTGCACTGTGGGCTTCATATATTGTAATAATATTACAACAGGCTCTCTGCTACATAATGTAAATATGTGTGATTTCAGGATTGTCGCAAGTTTCTCAACTTGGTGAATGGGATGCAGGGAGACAAGAGAAGGTACACAGATATCATAACTCTTGACCTGACTGTTGTCACACCCTTGACTCTGGTACAATGAGAAAAATTAATAGGATTTATTGTTGCAGTCATAGCTCTGCCTCTCTCCAGCAATATCATGTACCAATAGAACACATTTACAGTGGTAGGGAACACATGCAGTGCAGATGGTAGATGTACATAACTAATAACCTGTCCTCTCTGTAATATAGAGTGTATTCCTACCCTTGTTTGGAGGTCTATCTGGACAAGTACGAGGTCAGTGTCAACAGAATTTCTATGGTTCAAAAAATAAGAGGAAGACAAAAAGTAAAGTAACAAGTACAGATTTTGTCTTGTCAACACGAGCAAGGCGAGGATATTAGAACAGATCAAGAAGCTTTTTCCTTTCTTGGTACAATTAACTGTTCATTTAAGAGTTAGGAGTGCTTGCATGTCGAGTGAAATGTCACAATCCATAATGTACTCCCAAAGTGTAATAGCAGATCTGAAAGGATTGTGGTTATGTTGTCAGCTGCTGATGCCCGCTGATGAGAAGCTGGAGGAATTCTGGATCGACTTCAACCTTGGCAGTCACAGCATCTCCTTTTACTTCTCTTTGACTGACGAAGAAGCCCAGGTACCTCAAGATCACTAGTGAAAGTGAAAATCAAAAAGGGCAACAGTTACATAATCAGTAGATAACATATGTCTGTTAGAGCCTAACGCAGAGTGGTTTCCCCTTCATGTAGGAGGGCCAGTGGGAAACGATATGCATCAACGAGAACGAAGTCCAAAGCTACACTGTTACAGGTAATCAAAGCACAAAGACTGCTGTGTTTATATTTACTCACTTTGCCCTGAAAATTTCACCCAAACACAATTAAATGTGTTATATTATGATATTCCAGGCATCCGTCCATACATGGATAGATATCCATGGATAGCATTCGTCCATTTATCCACAGGGGTTTTGATGCATGGGGGAACCTGACTGCTTTAGTCCAGAAACAGTCATAACAGATTGATCTAGTGTGCTAAACCTCATGAAGATAACATCCCATTTTGATTTACATGTGACTGGCCATGTCTTTTGAATTCTTACGTGTCTGTGTGTGTGTGTGTGTGTGTGTGTGTATAATACACCATGTTCTCTATCTCCAGAGGAAGGCAGGAGGCAAGTCTTGCAGTTAAAGCTGTCAGAGGTGGTGGTCGTGGGTGCGGTGGAAGGATCAAGTCTTACTATCCACTTCAGCTCCTCCCTGGACATCATGCAGGCTGCTCGTAGCGTCTATGGCCACAGCAAAAACAAAGTAGGCCATGGCTTATTCATTTCCTTACTGGCCACAAAAAAGAAAAGTTATTTGGCAATTTGCATAAACAAGCGTCTCTTCCTGCCAGGGCTTTGTGGGAAAGACAGGCACATCTGTAGTGAAGACTACAGTAAAAATTATAATGGAAGAGAACAGCTGCCAGGTAAACAATGGTCTGCTAACATAATGCTCTCAATATACAGGTATGATGTGATCAGTGCGGTCATTACAAATGCCAAAATGTAGTAAATTGGAGACAGTTTGGGAGGATGCATGTTAATGGATGAATCTGGTTGTTTGTTGGTTCTGCATGCCACTCTCAATGCAGGTTGTTCCGGAGAGTCAGGTGTCCCTTGGAGACAGTGAGAAAAATACTGCCCCCTACTGTTTACCAGCCTCATCTGCACCTGTACGTGAAAGATTTTTTAAAATTTATGTTGAATCAAATATGTAGCAGTTTGTGTACATTTACACAATCCATAGGTTTTCAGTGGCAACTGTCTTTTGACAGTTCAGTGATTAATAATTCTAATTCAGTGAATATATAGTTAATATTTTATTTTTTGGTAATTACACCAAGTAGATTAGATTTTGAAATAACTGGTTTTGTCCAGCTATTACACTAATTTGTATAGAATGATTTAATGTAACAATACAATATAACACCACTATGTTTATTTCCTACATAAGACTCACCAGTGGATTGTTTGAAAGAAAGAGGATCAAGGATGTTTAGGAAGACTTTAAATGAAATCATCAAACTACTGTAATACTGCTACTGTAATATATCACTCAAAACATTCAAGTGCTGGTTGCAATTTTTGTCACCTGACACTGACAGGTCAAAGCTAGTAGGAGGCATAGAGAGCAGGGAACCAAGTAGGTTCAAGTATTTTCCCCATTGCCAGTGAAGACACTGAATCCCTGTTGAGTCCAGAATTTCTACATTTCCCTTCTGTAGGTGGTCCTGTGCTATTAGATTCATTTGGAAATAATTTATGAGATTGTTTCAGTATTACATTTACATTTTTATCATTTAAGGAGCCACATAAACGATTCAGTCAGTCATTCTGATTTTCTATCCAGATGGTGACCCCAGCCAAGATTAGGATTTCAGAGTCTACTACCTTCATCAGCAGCAGTACAGGAGGACATGTGCGTGGTCACAGTTCCCTCTCTGCTGCGATGCCATCGAGTAGGTGACACTTGAAATTGTCAAGAATTGCTCTCACATCAGTTCTAGTGTTATTGACAAATTATTTATTACCGTCTGTAATTCACATGTATCAAGATTCTCCTCGTGTAATTATTGATATCCACAATATTGTGGCCCAAACCATTTCAGGAAGTTTGTCCGGCCTGATGGGAAGCTCATTATACATTTATTACTTAACTTCTTATTGTCCGTGAAGATAAATTAAAGAAAGACATGTAGATTCAACTCTCAACTATGACATTGTTATTTTCTCTCTTTTAAGACACTCCTGCCAGGGGTAAAGGGAAGCTATCTCTGGACATGGTTCATTCATGTGATAGGCAAGGGGAATTTTACCTGGGAGAGCTAAGGACATCCGCTAAGACCTGCAGTCATGGCACAACACCTAACAGCACAACAGCAGGTGGCATGCTTGAGCAGGTATGACGCATGCTGAATAGACTGCATTTACCGTACTACACACATACTGTCCCTGAACTGCAAGCTCAACATGTGGCATCACAGTGTGCAAAATGTGATCTTGTTATTGATTTTGGTATGTTGGAACCTTAATTTCCTGGTGTCTGTGATGCGTCTCTACAGAGCAAGGCTTCCAAACACGCCATTAAGGATAAGGTTGGCAAACCCAAAAAGGTAAAATCAAGGTTGATATGAATAAAGTTAAGCTAGTAATTGTTGTCTACTTTTGCACAATCATTATGTACAATCATAATTTCATTATATGAGGATATAATTTAATTGAACTACGAACATATTACTTTTGAATCTTTTTAGTGATTACATGTATTTATTATTAAGAATGCATCTGATAACCCCAAGCCCAGATTACTGGTCCCCAACCCATTCCCCAAACAGTACTTCTCTTTCAGCTGCAAAGCTGGTAAAAATTGGCCTGACACTCCCGTATGTATTTTCCATTTTCATTTAGTGGAAGGAACACTAAAAAATAAAATAAATAATTCTGTTGCATTGTTGTCTCTGCTTGTCCTGCAGAACATACCTGTGGAAAAAGCAGTGGATATAGTTCTTGCTGGACAGGGAGAAGAAGAGTCTCTGGGTATTATGTTGTTATAGTGACTTTGACTTTGGCTAGGCCCAGAAATAGAGCTACACTGTTATTCTTCAGACTCTTGGACCCACCACTTATTTATTTTAATTACAGAGCAAAATTTTGTGCCTGACACCCAACCCAGAACTGAAAGAAACATGTAAGCACTATGAAAACCTCACACAAATTGGCAAATCTACTGCCATCAGAGTAGGCAATCTGATTGGTCATTTTGTGTGTAGTTGTGTAAATAGTGTGTATATCTTAACATGTTTATTTGTTCAAATTGCAGATCTTCTAACTGGAGCAAACTGTCAGTTTCTGAAATGCTAATGATGCCCACACAGAAAATCAATTCTCTGCCAAGACCTGGTAAACAAAGAAGTCATCACATATCTTTATTATCTATAAGATGTCACTTAATGTTTTGAATATTAAAGGTTAGTAACATACAAAACCTAGTTAGATTAAAAAATATTGTCATTTAACTTTTATTTTGTTTTTAAATTAAATCCTTGTTTCTCTTTAGAGCTATGTCCACGTTCTGCACAACAGCGATTGTCAGTTCCAGTTCGCGGCCCAGTCAGCCAAAAGCAACTCAATACTGAACTCACACAGCGCCTGCGGGAGGTCCTCCATGAGAGGAACCAAGATCCTGCACCTCAGGAGCCTGCTGCACCCCAGAGAAAAATGTCGGGCATGACAGAGGACTCTAAAGGCAGAAAGTCTGTGGACCAGTGTACCTCCACAGTGTGTACTCCGAAAGAGAAGCCAGCCCAGAGTAATGGCCCGGCTAAAAGCAAAGGCACAATGTCACTGGAGGCAGATGCTGCTCTAATCAAAGGTCCAGCCAAGGCCTCCACAACTAAAGCTCTGCAGCAACAAAAACTACCTAACGTTAAGAGTGAAACAAACCTGTCAAGCAAAATGAAGGTATGCATTCTGTTAGCTTAATGTCCATTTTGAGGTTATTAATGTTGGATATTGTGATTATCAAGCCTTCTACTGTCTCCACTCAGAGAGATGCAGAGGTTGCGGGCAGCATGGTGAAGCTCATCTCTAACCGCTATGAGATTAACTCCCAGTCCACAGCAAAATATACTGCAGGAAAAATCCCATTGAGCTGTAGTCCTCCTATTGTCAACAGGTTTAAACACATTAATGATTGAATGGCTACCTTATGGTGTACTGTAGTAAATGTCATTGCAAGCATAACTGTGTGTTTTTGTACTAGGCCAACCTTCAATATGAGCTGGTTATCAACTGCTAAAGTAAGTTATACATAACTGATTTATGGTGAGGAGTAACTTTAAGTTACTTTTCTCCTGCTTGATTAACTAAAGATGATCCTTACCTGCTACAGAGAGATTTATCTGGAGCTGTAAGCCTAAGGAAATCTTACAGCAAAACCACAACAAGCTCTATGAGGCAGAGGTAATATCGTTCAGTTAAAATATTTCAGGTACATTTGGACATTTCAGTGGTTTTGAGTGAATTTTAGGATATATTTAATGCCTCTTTTCTATTTGTACAGAAAAGACATATTTGCATTCAACATTGATTCACCATTGAGCATTGAGGTAAATACTACCAATATTTTTTGTTAAATATCTTTCCGTGTATTATCTGAGTACTTGATATTCCACCGTAAAGTTTAAAGTCTGTTTTATTGCTCTTTAGGGGAAGGACAAAACCTTCACTAATACTTCTGCCACATTGAGCAGGTACGTCTGACAGTTTAAGATGGCCTGTGGAGTTACTTGAGAATTAGAATTGCAATCTCATGCAAAATATTTTGTATTAAAAAATGTCTAATTTCATATTTCCTATGTTGTTTGACAGTGGCATCCATGACTCCTCACTACTCCTCAACAAGGAAGGACAACCTGTGGCAAAAGTATACTTTTATTTTATTGTAGTGTTTTATTATAGGAATTAACAGTTTCACTTTTTGAAAGTTATGGTTTATTACTTGTTATTAGGGCAAAAAAATCCAATCACACTTAAAATACTTTCTGTCTATTTATCCTCCCCGACTTCCACTACCTTGTGTGTTGCAGGAGAAGCGGCATGTGAAGAAGCATCTGTTCAGTGACACAGACACAGACCACGCCATGACAGAGGTCAGCTGGCTGAGGGAGTCGAACAGGAAACCCAAACCCAAAGTTACCAAATACTCCAGGCAGGCGCCCATCAAGCCGAAAGCTGTGTCACCTCATACTTCATGTAAGCCATTAAAACCACACATTCATGCTGCTCCAAATATATCACATTTAGACTGGATGTTAATACAGTTAAATAAAGACAATAGTTTTTCCATAAACAGAATGGGCTTTGTTGTCATTGCAGATGAATCCCCGGATTTACCCCAACCCTCTCAAAAACCTGTAAACTGCAATACCAAACGCAGTAAGGTTAGGCACTAGTGCGTGTTTTAGAGAAAATGTGCTTTAAGTCTGTGATGCACTACCCCGTTCAACCACAGTGTGTCATTGTTTAATCAGAAGAAGCCTGATGTGAAGGAGAGAGCGGAGCAGCCAAAGAAGACTGTGAAGCCAGTGGCAGCAGGCAGGAGGCCCCAGAGAGCAGCAGCTGCTTCAACCAAGAACTACAGGGAGCCAGACACCGATGACAGCCAGTCAGAATCAGAGAAGCCTCCTGTTCCCAAGGCAAAAGATGTCCCTCTGTCTTATGTCACCTTTTAAAAAATACAAACATTTTTTTTATCCTCTTTTGAAACACAAATAGCATAGTTACAGTTCTCAATTTGTATGAGCACGCCTATGAAACAAACTGTGTGTTCTGATGTGGACATCCTAACTCCAAATCACACAAAGAATAATGAGACCATATCAAGATGTTACATACATTGTTGCGCTGCTGCAGTACAGTGAGTGCTGAACAAACATGGCCCCAGACGCTCTATTAAATCTTGGAACACCTTGTTTTCACAGAGAGTACTATTCCTCCCCACATACATACGTACATAAACTTGAACAACAATAAGTATTTTTGAAATAAATTTTCTCCTAAAAGTGAATGGTAGATGTTACTTGTTCAAAAGACAAATGCCTGAAAGTACTTGGTGTTGAGCACAGGTATTTAATCAAGCTTGACAAATCAGAATATAGTTGGGCAGATTCCACAGGCCCAGTACACACTGGTACACCAAACACTGGTGGGATTCTCTCCATGCCATTAGGAGCACACTTTCTACTGCTATGTAATATTAAAAAGACAGCAATTAATTATGGTGCTGTTGTTGCAAGTGGACTGAAATCATGCTGTTCTTCTATTAATAATAGCACTCCTCTACTAATCATCTGGAGAATGTTGAGAAATCTCACAAGGCTGCTCAAGTTATAAAGAAAAAGACTGCCAGCATACAACCAACCAAAAGTGATGTGAAGCTAGAGAGCAGCAGAAAATCTAAACACAGCCTCCAACTCGCCAACAGAAAGGCAGTGGGACCAAATAGGATCCTCAGACTTTGGCAGCATAAATAAAATGTTGCCCATAATTCAACATGGCGCACCCTCAACTTCCCAGCCCCTCCAGAACCCGAAAATGTTTTCACACTAGAAAGGAACCAAACCAACCGCTTTGAACAATGGTTTAATTTGATCCAAAAGTAGAATATACAAAACGTATGGTTAGTTGCTGATTATGTTGTTTGCAGTGTGGATGGTTAATATAACATTTTTGAATGTGGTCACTGTGGAAATCATTTTAACGTCATACTTGTTTTTAATCGTCGACTGTTGCAACAATATTCCATTCACTTTTGGTTTCTGTGCCTACAGGAATGTTTTGCAGGCCAGCAGGGGGAAAATGAGAAGACCCGTTCAGAGGTTCCAGAGGTAAAGAAGAGAAAAAACACGTCCTCTGAGCAATCCACAGACACATGCAAGAGACTGGACAGAAAACACCAGTCAGATCTGTCAAAGCCATCTGGTCTTAAGGTGGGAGCCCAGCCCTTGTTTTAGGGTCACTCCAGGCTACCTTTCTAAAAAGTATTGTGATAAAAGCCTATGTGAATTGGCAACATTTGACAATAATAGGTTCATTTTGATGACTGACCTCTAATGATCCCCTTTTGAAAGTTCAAATGCATTTTTTTCCAAGAGAAAGAAATAGAAAAAGATATAAAGATTCTCACTGTCTGCTTCAACAGATTGCATGAAAAATGATTTGTGCTGGCTGGTCAAAATGTTATGGCATTTACGAATGGCTTGTTAGTTTACAATTAGTGTTACTAATTAAAAACATTCCTAAAGCCATTTCAGTAAAAATGTATACATTATGTCTATCTATATACAGCACACTCATTTTAATTTAAAAGGTGAAAAAATATCAAGATGTTACTTTGTAACTAAATTAAGCTTTTTATATTATTGTTTTTCAGCAGCAGAGGCCTGAGAATGTTGTTCCAGAAACTTCGAGGTTAAATAAGAAAAATGACGTCTCTGCCCAAGAACACACAGCCGCATTGAAGGATTCCTGGGCCGACCGCCAGACCTCTTTTGTCCATCCCCTCCTTCCATTGAGAAGATGAGATGTAAGACTGTGGAAACCCACTCACCAACACCAAAGTTAGATAAGAGTCATTTGACTATTTTGACATCTGCTAATGTCTTATTACATGTTTCATGGTGGTTCAAATGGCTTATTAATTCCAGCACAGTGGCCACATATATTACTCAATAGCCCTTCTGACACTTTGGTTCCTAAACTTGTTTCCCATCATAGGGAACATTACTTTTGTGTGAATTCTGCTTAAGTATAGTAGATAATTGTATAGCAAGATAATGTTTGGTTTTCACTTTGTGTGTCAACCCTGCACGTTTACCTAAGTAGCTCAAAAGTGAGTGATGGCACCTGCTTTTGGAGATTATTCAGGCTGATGAAGGGACTGACTTCATCTTAGACCTCATGGCTGCTTAAGTAGAGTCCAGTTAAAAATAAATCACTATTACTTCGAAGGCCAGAAAGAGGATTTGATTTTGTCCAACCTGGAATGGATATATGTACAAAAGAATCTTCTTTGCCTAAAACCCAAATGACTTTACTTTATTTTGTATTAACCCATGTAAAAGTGCAAAACATTGTGTATATTCATTTACATTTGCACTAGATTAGTATTTTCACTCTCACCACTGTTATGCAAAAAGTTTTGAAACTCTTGCATAAATGACCCGGTTGTTCTCCGGCCTCTTTACTGTAAGTTGATATGTAGAAAAGCATGTATATATAGTGACCTTATACTCTCTGTCCAACATCTGAGACCAACTGTTTGAACATCTGTGCTTATTTTGGATCCTCACAGCTGCTGAGAGGTCAGCCCCAACCTCTGGGTTGACCTGCTCCCCTCTGCTCACCCCGCGGGGATCCCCACTCCCTCCCTCCCCTGACCCTCTCTGCCAGGACACCCCCTCGCCAATCCTGCTGCTCCCCAAACCTCGCTCTACGGTCAGCAGTACAAGAAACTTCAAGACTCCCTCATTCTACAGTGCTGAAAAGAAGCCCAGCTCATCCAAGACTCAGTCCATCCGGTCTGTCCCCTCTCTCCCTTTACTGACCCCTATAGTTCAAAACCCTGCACCCGAAGCTCCCACTGGACCTAGTGCAGCAGAGGTAAAGCAGCATCTCTCAGAAACCTTATGTAGGTCTCAAAGCCGACATTTAATTTAGCATAATGCCACATACGCCCTTTCACCCTGATGATACATCTGGGCAATGTAGCCAAGAATATCTTATATCATTATGTTAACTGCAACTCGACTTGCATTAGAAGGTAGTTAGGAAACATGTTTCTGTAATACCAAAAATCCTAAATGTCAACTAAGATAAGATAGGATTTTAGACTAAGGTTATGTAATGAGGTCCCCTGGTATTTAACATCTTTAAGTGATTTACACACCTTTACACCCCATGTCAGTTATTGACGTCACTCTGTATTCATGTGAGAATCTCTAGAGTGAAATGAATGGAGGTGTGAATTATTAGATAACTGAAGGCCTTCATAAACAGTAACCTAGAATGTTAAGGAAGTAGGTCTGTGACCTAAGCATTGCTGGTTGAAATTCCCAGACTAGCTGAGAAAATGTGGATAGAGAAAGTGAAATAGTAACACTCCGTCATTAACCATTTTTAGGCTTGAGGTTCTCTCTTTAGGCAGTTTGGTTATTTTAAATCTCCATGTAACCATGAGTTTGAAGTGGCCAGTTGATAAATTCAGCTTTCCCTGATAAATACATCATGTAATTATATAGAACATGTTGGAATTGCACATGATGATCTGAATGATTAAGATGATTGAAATGACCTATTTAACTCCAGGCACAGCAGATAATAGCTCTGCAGCATTTCATCTGTGCCTCTTAATGCATTGTGGAAAATGTCTTACCACTGTCACTACTCCATGACAGACATGGCGATTATATAACCACAAAATGAGTTGCCATATTTATTCTTATTCATCGTTTTCTCATCTCTCTCTGTCTGTCTCCACTCTTTCATTTTTTCCCAGATAAGTCCACTCCAGCATGGCCTACCATCACCATCTCAATCTCCTTTGTCTCTGTCCACTGTTCCCCTGTTGACGTCCACACTCCTGGAGCTGGACAAGCCGTCCATGCCCTCCGCTCCTCAGTCACCATTCCCTGAAGACACTGTCGACCATGGCCGCCATTACTCTTTTAGTAAAGTGTCTTCTGTATCACGGAGCCGGTCATCTACTAAGTCATCAGTACTCACTAGAGGAGTTGAGGACAGCCCCACTGCTGCCGTGCATCATGAAACAGAGGTACGTCTTTTCTTCACTTTAGATTTTGTGATTGATTGACTATAATTGAATGAACTTATGGTAGCAGTGGATAAAACAGTCGTTGGCTGTAGCCATCAAACAAACGACTAATGCATTACTGTCCGTCCTGACAGAAAACACCACCTTCAGACCAAGGCCTAAAGCCTGCAGAGCTTCATATGTCAGGTAAAAGACTGAGTGCTAGTGCTATTTTGAATCCCCAGTTTCTACAGTCTTACCCCACAGCTAGGTCCCCCCTACACCTAAGCAACGTTGCAATTCAAATCAATATTAAAATTACGTCTAATGAAATAGCCATTTTCAGTATGAATTCCCTCAAATGGGGCTCCACGGTCAACCCACTCTAGAGGAAACTCCTGCTGTATACTGGGTAATGTGTGGTTCTTGTTACAGGACCGAGTCGCTAGCGCCACAACTTCTCGTCCAGTAATTCTGAGGAAGATGAGAAGGAAGAGAGGAAGAAAAGCAAAATTAGAGAGCAGCATTCTCCTCGGATGAAACCGAGAAAGTTGTTCAAGTCCTGTAAGAGATGTTACTGGTTCTTTAGCAAATTGGATGTCAATTCAATCTGTAGTAACATTCCCAAATGTACTGGTGGAGTAACTATTTTGAGACATCAGTGTCTAGTATAGTGAATGTCACCACGTTAGTTTTTTAACAACATGAGGAATGTGTGCCATCATTTCATAAACCGACAACATGTTTCTTGTTGGTTTAAATGTTTTGTGTGATACTCTGCAGTTAAGTTCAGCTGGCCCCAGTTACTTCTCAACTAATCATTTATATATCCAATATGCCAGTGGTTCTCAAAGTGGGGTCCTTGAGGAGGTTCCAGGGGGAGCATGTATATATATATGTGTGTGTGTGTGTGTGTGTGTTGGACTCGAGGGCACATCCCTAGTCTGTGGTCTAATTTGTGTTAGTTTAGGGGTTCTCAATGTGAAAAAGTTTAAGAACAACTGCTATATGCTACACAATGAACACAATGCAGAGGTCCTTAAATGCGGTGTTAGGTACTAAAACATGACCACTTGTCATTGTTTCAGCTCTTAAATTGGCAGTGACTCCTATCGGGATAATATGCATATTTCAGTAACCAGACCTCATGCTCAGGCCCAGAGCTGGAGAGAGCAAAGTAGTTTAGAAGAAGACAAAAATAAGAAAAGCAGGCCAAAGGATAAAACTTTCAACGTGACCGAGGAAAGAATAACAGAACGGTATCAGAATATCAAGAATAAGACTGTAAGAGACAGAGCTCATAACACAGGTACCCCTTTCTCCAGTTTTCAGTGTCAATGATCTTGTGATCAGAATATTTTTCTGGAACTGTTGTCCGTTCACCATTAGAAATACCAAAACGCAGTTGCTAAAATAAAAGATAATGAGATGTGATAATGAAATAAAATGAACAGAAGCATAGCTAGTATCTGAAGATGTTTGTTTTAAACGCCTTCTTGTTTAGTTTAGGAATAAATCCCTATTTCCAACCTGTATAATTTAAAAGTTTTTTGAACTCTCTGAGTGTGTGTTCCCCGTAACGAACTAGTGGATCTGTCTGTTACCCCCCAGTCACTGAGGTGTCTGCTGAGGGAAAGGTGAGCCAGGTGATGTCTTCTTCCCACACGGTGAGCTCCAGTCACTGGGAGGCCGAAGTGGGGGATGGAGACGTGGACATGGACGAGGATTTGGAGTTGCCAAAAATTACTGTAAACCCAAGTGACCTGTGCCAGCAATTCAGCTCTGAGCTAAAGAAGAAGTTCCAGGTTGGAAACACACAACACACATTAAAATATCCATCCATCCATCCACCATGAACCACTTATCCTGCAAACAGGGTCACGGGGGGGCTGGAGCCAATCCCAGCTTACACATTAAAATAGTTCCACAGTAATAACATTATGTAGTTATCTACCTACCAACATACCTACCTAGCTCCCCTTTTTCTGAAACAATTTCAAAGGGTACTTTACATTTGCTGTGTGTTTGTGAATGCGGTGACTATATTTTTACTCTTAATATATTCTCACATGTCTTGAGCACTTCATATCTCTTGTTTTCATAATCCTGAGCCACTGAAATATTGTTAAAAGATGGCTTTACTGAACCACTATCTATTTAATGTGTCTGTGTTCAGAATCGTTACAAGATGATGGAGGTTTACAACAAGCAGTCTTTGAACACCGTCCAGCAACATGTCGCCTCCCTCAACATGCAAGTTTCCAAATACAGGTCAGTTAGTATGTAGTAAGTGTAAAGAAAACACAAGCTAGCTTTGCCATTCCATATTGGCAAAATGAATGTTCCAATTTGTCATTTTGTTTAGGATTAAGATACAGTGTAGCACAATTTGATGACTGGTTGCCACCAATATATTTATTAGAGAAAACCACTGCACTGTCAGCAGCCTGTGTTAATTTCCCAAAGCAATTGTAAGTTTATGTACATAAGTACGTGTATGTTTTATGGGTGCCAGCTGCACATTGTTCTGTCTTTCTTAAAAAAAAGAATTTGCCTTTCAGTTTAGATTTCTACTTCACTGATTAATTCTCTCCTCTGTACAGGACTCAGAGGCTTGAACAGGTTCAGGAGGTCCTCTTGGAAGAAATCCACAAGTTGGAGCAGAATGACTCTGTGCTGAAAAGCATGGAGAAAGACCTGACTGTATGTCACTTTCTGTCTCTCTCACAAACAAGCGCACACACACACACACACACACACACACACACACACACACACACACACACACACACACACACACTCTGTTGCTGTATAACATTTTGGGGGAGAATGTGGAAAGTGATATCATTAAAAACACCATACAATATTCTATTGTGACACTGGCTCTAAATATGATATGTTCTTCATGTTGGTTTGACCAGAGTCTGATCAGCGTTTGGTCTCTGTTCCCTCACAGTTGTACTGGAAAAAGCAGACCATGGCATTCCGTTCTTACCAGGAGCTGGAGACCAAGAGGTGAAATATAGGCCTGTGTGTGTGCTTGCGTGAGCGCTGAAAGAACCATGTTGTTAGTTTGCTGCTGTTTTCCTGCCTCACTGATCAATGCAGTGCCCACAAGCCTAAACCAGATACTCTGTAAAATGTTGAATAACACTTGTTTTTTTTTCTTTCTGTGAAACATGGGATTAAAAAGCTTGACTGGAAAATCATTTTTTCCCCCTCAGGCTTCATCATTAGCTAGATACGCACCCTACAGCACAAGCTATTTTTGAAAGGGATGCGGCCGGTGCTTCATCATATGACTTAGCTGAATTCATTGATGTTTATTTTGCAAACATTCCCCTATCATTACCCAGCCTCACCTCTCTCCAGTTGACCCGATCGATTCATCTATCCATACTGAGTGGCTCAGTTCCTTCAGCTGTCAAACACTGCATATATGATAGGGATGCACCAAATGTTCGGCCACCGAGATTAATTGGCCGAAAAGCGGGGAAAAAGCACTTTCGATGTTCGGCCTAAAAAGTCAAAAGACCAAAGAAATTTTACCGAAAAATTACGTTGACATGTGTGTGGATGTATTTTAAAGTGTCTGAGAAAGACGCAAAAATCGCCGTTTGCAGACACTGTTCAACTGAATTGTCTGCTAGCACATCCACTCCAGCTGTGGCTGACTTCTGAGAGAAACAAACAGTCTGACCCACTTTGAGTGTTTCTATCACTAGTTTGTGAGAAGCCGATTAAACTGGCCACACCTACATTTGCAGTGCACACGTATTCTAGCCTTTATGGTAAATCCAGTGACTTTATCCTGTCATTCTCTCTCTTTACAGTACAAGTGTTGCAATATGAGAGTCCTACCTGAAGAGAGACTATTAAGTCCTCATGTTGCGAGATACGAGAACCACATACAAAATTATTTATCAAATTGGGTCAGACTTGATGAATTTAGCGTGAGGGTACACATGTAACGTCCGGTTTTAAAAATGAGTCCGTACAGGATGGAAATAAGATTAATTGAATTATATTCACAGAAAGTATAAAACATTACTTATGTCCATTAAGTCATCATCATTTCGGTACATACCTATATTTTATGCTACCACCACTGCAATACAGCACAGATTTTATGTGAGAAGCTGACAGCGAGCGACTGGTTTTCAGTTCAGTTCAGTTTTCATCTTACTGGGTAGCTCCATTGTGAGTGATTCTGCTGTCACATAAATGCACAAAACTTTACTTTTCAGATGAGATCCGTGCTTCCCCACATTCATAGATTTGTGGGCTTTCTGCTTTACCAATTAGATTTCTTCACTGGCGGACTTTAAATTAAGCCACATCTAAAAAACATTTTCACTTAGCAAGTACAGTAATGGTGTCATGTAAACCAGAAATCCTTTTCCACACCAAGCACACTTATTAAGAAATATTGCATTTGATGTTTATCAGTGTTCCCCATGTTCTTGTCAAACCTGCAGTATATTTACTGCTTCCCTTCACCTTTAGTTTGTGTGTTCTCCCACCTTCTTCAGCTGTCTCTCATTTGGTTGTGTGACAGTCTGTCTCCTTCCCTCCAGAAATGAGACACTGAAGAAAGCCCTCCAGACTAACGTGTGTCACAGCTTGGAGTACGAGGAGAGAATCTTCACATCGCAGGTCTGAACGTCAGGCCTAAACTTTACAGCTGACATCTAACATGTGCTTCATTGGGTTGCTTAAGTGTTAGTGAAGAGTATTAATTTACAGTTCATATATATATATATTTTTTTTTTAAATAGAACACGTCACCTCTGCCTGTCAGTGTGTCTGTCCAATCATTTTTTGCAGAGCAGCCTTTATTAGCGTTCAGCTTATCCCATTGTCTTGTCATGTGTCAGCTTGTCCCCTGCTTGTCCTGACTGTCATATTCTACGTTGCGGCTCTTTAAACTCTGCTGCTCTGCCTGCTGTTTTCAGATGTGCCTGATAAGAAAAGACATGAAGTCAGTTCAGGACAGACTCCTCAGTCAGATGGTGAGTAGACACAACATAGCTGAAACCTTCAGTGTGGATTAGAACAGAACAGTCAGGCTGGTTTTATTTTGTGTCCTTCACTCTGTCGGCAGAACAATGCTCCTTTTAAAGCCTGTACATAGTGTACAGTGTTTGTGACTCCTACGATATTGTGTGAGATTTGAAATGAAGTGTCTCTCCTGAATGTTTCTTTGTGCTTGTGTACCTTTTTGTAGCAAGAGGGGGAGCTTGAGAGTGTGAAGAGAGGTCTGCATGCTTTGTTTTTCCCCTGATGGAGCCAAGTTTAGACTTGAACAAAGTCCCGGCAAAGGTTGCTACACTATAGACAAGGTGGTGTATTTCACCACATGATACACAAGGTGCTGTGTACTTCACCTCTGCTGATTTCATATCAAAGTGTTTGCCTGAAGTGTTTTCCTGGTTCTGCTTTTATTGAATGTAGATGTGTTAGGTTTATTCTGACCTGGATCTGTTGTTGCCATGTTTGTTTTTATTAGTTTTAAATGTTAAATTATTCTGATATTTATTATTTGATGACATTTATAAATTCAATCATTTTTAGTGTTCTTTGACAGTAATTAGAGCTAATAAGCTTTTTCCATGGCTGTTTTTAATAATAAAATCCAATTTATTCATGTTAGTTAAGTACTGAAACATGGCCAGCTAAACATTTAAAATGTTAAATCTATCAGCCTCTTAAACTTCAATTCTTAATTCAAAATAAAAAGTGTTTAAAAAATGAGATAAGCCATTCTTAAAAAAGACCTTGTATTTTGAAGACAAGTAGTGCTTACAAAGGTATTTCTCTTTTCAGTGAAGACATCGACGGCCTCATTCAGATTGACATACTGTATGTACAGTTGATATCAAATTCATCCCCAATCCCACCTCCCCCAGACTGCACAGTCCAAGTGACACATTATTCATCATTTAAGAAAAGGTGAAGCTGGTCACATGCACAACTTCTTCCCACTACACAGATTCACACCGCCTTGTCAAAGGAGTCCATGAAATAGTACAAAAAAACAACAACATTGACTGACAAGATGGTTTTCCCCTCCGCTCTCATCCTGAGAGTCAGAGGCGTCACCAAAGTCCTCTTCCACCAGCCAGCTTCCATGTGGCAACGTTCAGTAGTCTCCAGGACACACTGTCATCTTCTCTCCCACACCCAGTGCCCTCATACTGATGATATGATAGTCAAGGGTGCTGGAAGAATGTTAAAGACACGCTGAAGACAAAAAAAGGCTCCAGGTTCTTTGAACCGTCATTGCTGAGCAGCTTCAGAAAATTTCCAAACTCAGCATTTCTTCACAGAAGAAACTCCCTGTTTTCATGGCCGGTGGAACCTGGAGAGACAAACACACCGAGAAACCGTGTGAGAAGGACAACAGTCAGCGAGAGCACAGGGTGCCTTTGTCATCATACCCAGCTATTAATCACTTCTGTGGGGCTATTTTTAGCGCGGCCGTGCTGAGGAGCTGGATACGCACTCGCATCCAGTCCTCCCTCTGGGTCACTGTTACAACTCACAACAAAGACCCCTGCTTTCCAAACCATGCTTAACCAAGAACACCGTGGTATTATATCATTTCTCGAGCTCTCCAGAGCACAGCCCCCACCCCACCATCTATCTTTAGCTCATCGGTGCTCTCTGGATGAGCAAGGAGAGCTAAATTTAGACCACTGCTGCCCGGAATAGAGCAAACGTGCCTTTCCAAACACACAGACACGCTTCAGAATAGAAAGAACACTGACCTCGTTAGGTGTTTGCTTGAGGCGTGCACTTCCATCTCGGTGCTTTTAAACTCGTTCAGCTCTTTTCGGATTGCGGCCTGTGGGGAAGAGGAAAAAGAGCATTAGTGCATCCCTAAGTACATCCTGAGCCACTGGGGTGCTGCATCCTTTGAACAGCCATAATATAACCCTCCTAAAAATAAAATTTAAAAAAACTAAAAGAGGGGATTTGGTGAGATAAGCTGCTAACAGTGGCACCCAATGCAAACAGTCTGATAAGCTAAGAATCATTTGGCTTTCTTTTGATGGTTAAGTCCAAGTGATTAGTGGCAGCTATAAATGTTGACCTGTACTATGGCTGTTTTCAAAAACTCGGTTTCTTCACTATCAAATATGATACAGTACATATAGTATAATATTACAAATATTATCACAGTTAATACACACCTTGTCTGCTGCTGAGAGCCGAGTCCAGGGCTTGTCTGCTCTCCTGTCATAGTCCTGAGCTTTGGCCACCTCCACATAGTCACTGAAGCGGATCAGAATCTTTCTGTCTCGTAGTTCATCTACTGTGGGTCGCTGGTTGAGCTGGGACACACAAGAAAATGGGACAAACATTTAGAGCTGGCTGCTACTCAGTTTGAATTAACCAGAGTCCAGGTGCCTCATGGTGATCATTTGGCTGATATTGTTTTAATGTGATGGTTGATCAAAAAAAACCAAACAAATGCTTCTAAATAAAAGGAAAGTAGATAGTACCTTTCTGTTTAGCCGCTGTTTGATCTCCCTCCTCTCCTCTTGCTCTGTCTGGTCGTTTCTCTCTGGGGAAAAAAGAAAACAGCCAAATTAAAAATTCATATATCAGCAAGTAAACAATTCTACAAATATTTTAAAGACACTACAGGGTATTGGTTTACTCAAATGAACAGATACATCACCCATCATGTAATGAAACTGATGTGAAATCTGTAAAAGTATGTAAGCCATAGCCAGGTTATCATGCCCAGAATCTACACGTTCATTTCCTTCCACCTTTAACAGGGTTTACGGTGAAGAGAAGGGATCTGCACTCATGCGTGCCTTTGCTCCTGAATAATGTACTGCACTGGGCAATCTGTGCTATTATTAATGCAGTCTTGCCCTATTTTTAGTGTTTTTTGACCAGGGCTTTTAGAGATATTTTCAAATCGTAAATATAAGTCTTCGTAGGTGAAGAGAGAGTAATTTGGAAACAGAAATGGGAGTGTTTGAACTTACGTTTCAGGATGTTCCGACTCTCCAGCTCCTCCACATTCGGTCTCTGGCTCAGCCTCCTGCGGAGAAACACCAAAACCACGTTTTGAACCATTCTGACTTCAGCTGCCCCCTCCCCGTCCTAGCCTCTTTAAACCGGCTGTAGTTTCTTCACTGTGCGCGTTCTCGAGAGGAATCCCCTATGTCTCCATCTCGCATCCAATCCACGGCTGTGATGTTTCGGCAGAGGCGCTCCCCACATCTGGAATAGTCAAAGAAGCGCAATTCTCCCGTTTGAGAATTCTCCACCGGATTATTGTTCGAGTTCAAGATGCTGCATCTCAGGTGCAGCAGCCGTAATGCGTTTACTCCGGACCGCAGCAGCAGCAGCAGCAGCAGCAGCTCAGGCACTCCTCTCTACTATCCGCCACGGACTACAGGCGCTTTTGAAGTGAGTCGTGATGGGCTGCTGGGGCGCGACTTCCCTAGTTTCCCTGGTTACTGAATGCATAATTTGTAGGAGGCGGAGCTTCATAGGCTCTTACTCACGGCATCCCCAACCTCCTAATGTACACTGGGCTCTGGCACAGTCACTACACACAGGTTGCACCAGTTCATTTTATTTTTAGTCACGTAAGACGGAGGAAGAAAAATAATCTCAAACAGGTCAGAAAATACTTGAAAGATACAAAACACTGCAGCCTATTTTACCATCTATACAATCCCAATCCCTACTTTGCTATAATACACTAATTTAAACATTCATGTTACACTTTGTACAATCATTTAAAGCTGCCACGTGCCCTCAACATCAAAGCGTCCAAAAGGTCTCCAAAATCCAGTGTTTTCCCGGTGTCCCCTGTGCATGTACGAACTATTCCTACGTGGTGTAAATAATAAATGTGAGCTGCACAACGGACTCAGCTCCACACGGCATGTGGAGCCCCGCAGCAAACCTCCAGAGGTGGAAAAGGACAGAGAGCAAAATGTCGCCACGCAGCGGGACTCTCTTCATCCCCTCGCCCCAAGATAACATCGGACACTTTATAGTTCTGTCCGGTAGAAGATCAAAGTTAGGTCACACGTGCTGAGACACCCGCAAAGCAGGTGGCCCAATGTGTGACATGTGTGCCACTGGGTAGATGGGCACTATATAGCCTAGCTAAATCATTTTAGTCTTCTTAACTGTTAATACTATCAAGCGGGACTTGAACCAACCTAAAAACAAATTTGTGTAACAACAGATGCCAACGTTTAAACAGAAAATGCATCAGTAGCCTACTCAACTGCATTATGCAATACGCCTTTGTTTTCTATCAGTGAAGACACATTGGAAGGAAAGGGAGTACAGGCAAGCAGTCGATCTCTGCTAATTAACACATACGTGACTAGACATCCAGGAATAGCATGAAAATGCATTTGATAGTTTGACTCCCTGAGCAAACTCTCTTCTGAGAAATTAGATTAAAAATGGAACACCAAGAAACTTGTCTAGAACACTTTGATCGTTTTGCATATAATCAATATGGAGGAATTTCTTTCTATTAGCTTTTTTTAATCCTCCTCTGTGAGGTTCCCTTTTTTTAATTTAAAGTTGTTTTTTGATCAAATTAGACAGGTTTTATGCAAGAGACATAGTGTTCCCAGAGCTCTTACTGTATTTTAAACACATGAAACAGAAAATCACTTCCAAAGCCCCAGCGAATACGACCATCCACTGTATTATTAACCTGGTCGCCGAGTTGCTTAGCAACAACATTTGGTGTCTTTGAGACAATAGAGCCCTGCAGAAAATGCTCTCTTCTCCCTAGCAACTCACTAATGGGGATTTCACTACTGCACAGAGAATCTGTGGCTATTTTTAGAAACACACCACTAGTATTTTTCCCTCTCTGCTGATGAGCTTTATTAATCAGAGATCACTATCAACACGTAACACTGTTTCGGGACAAAGTCAGATTTTCTTATTTGATCTAATGAATCACAAAAAATCAAATGACTGCTGCTCTCAGGTGACAGATCCTGGCTTATTTGGGATAACTGAGGATATCACTGCATGAGACAACACGTTGATTCATTCCCACTGGCTTCTGCACCCACCGCTTTCTACATCCGGGTTTGATAGCGGAAATAAGATACTGAGAGGTATCCCCTGAATACTGTGATGACGCATAAACGCCCGTTGGCACAAGGGTTTCCATTTGCCACTAAGGATTTTCTGTACTAAAATGAGTTGGAACAAAAAACGTTGCCAGCCAAGGGAGGAACAAAAAGTCCAAACAAAGGAATGAAAAACCAACGTGTGGGTGGCAGAGACTTTGACTCTTTTCTTTTATTTCAGCTGCCAACTGCGCAAGTTGACAAAATTGGCCATTCAAAGCTTTCTTCCTTTTTGCAAGTACAGTAACAGGCCCCCACCTACTCACCCCCCTGGTATTTCTTGCTTTGCTTTTATAACTCCCCCGACAAAACATTTGTGGGGAGAAGGGAGTGCATTATTGAACAGTGTCAGGGGCTAAAATTAGAAACAGCAGAGTGCGGCTGCAGCACAAGTGCTCCAGGGAGTCTCTAAAAATAGAAAGGTCATCTATTACTGACACAATGGACAGACAAGGTGCCATTATCTGCCATAACGCCTGATGGCATTTTCTGCTCGATCATCAGCAAATGTAACAGTAGGTTTTCATCATGAGCTGCAGATGGGATGGAAAAGAAGAGCAGATTGAATCAATGGTGGGAGTCACCCGGAGAAGTCCAGAGGAGAGTGTGTGATGGATTGTTTTGTATTTCAGTATGAATTCCCAGGGGAAATGAGTTTTTCACCATTCTGAGCTATATTTAGCCAGGACTTCCTTCCAAAATGGTGCAGTGTGCCTTCAATTTATGCAAATACTGTGTAGGATGAAAACGCATTTTTCTTGCATATGCCTGACACTGTAGGTGAAATTGTAATAATAACTGAGTTATTTAGAGTGAGTTTATGGCAGTGATAATAACTCCAGACAAACCAAAGTAGAAACTTGCCTCTGCCTTTTCTTGAAGCCCTTTATATGTGCATACATTTTTACACAGTCTCTATCATCCTGGAGCAAAAAAACAGAGTCAATCAGTTGAACCCACTGCCTTGTGGAGGTCTTTATATAACAAGCAGATTCTCTCACTGCTGTGCTACAAGTGGAACCTCTCTGTCTTCACAACACAGCTCTCTCTTATGCAAGCTACAGCCCTGCTGTTTGCTTGTAAACATGTGAACACCTGTACACCTTTTCTAAAAGAACAATAAAAACATGTTCTTCCATTTAATCTAAGAATAGACCAGGGAGGCAGTAGTCTTAGTTCGTCTCACAGACAGACGATAGAGCTTGTTCTCCAGAAAGTGTGGGTGGCACTCGGTGCTTGGCAGTGTTATTGCACTGCAGGTTATGCAATACTGTAGTGTGCCTCTGTTTGATATGCTGGTGTTAAAAAACCTGGGTCTTTAACACCAGCATTATTCATACACGAGACTGCTGCTCTCAGCCTTTGGACGTTACGCTTCTCAGCTGGATTAGAAAAACCAGTTCTCTTAATGTCCTGGCAAGGGGAGCATCAACATAAACGTCAGTGGTGCATCTTGCAGTGATTTCCTGGAAGAATCTGTCTATGCTTGTTGAACTCCAGAAAGTGTAAGAACAATCCTTCGTGTGAAAAGCATCCAGGCATTTACTCAACACGTGTACTTTTTGTGCCAAAGGATTTCTGGGAATTTATTCCATTTAGTGGGCCTCACTGGTTTGAATACCATTTCCCCACATTGGGAAAGCTCTCAGATTTAGTTAAAATGGTTTTGTGTTGTGCCGGAATTTAATAGAGAAGCTTCCCAGTACGAGGATTGGCCTTGGAGTTTGAATTATTACACCCAAACAGTGTCCTCTGAGCAGTATCAGATTACACAACAAAATCAGGTCTGTGCGAAACAATCAGATAATCCTTTTAGATCAGATTTTTTTTTATCTTACCTCCTCCTACTGTTGGGGATTATGTAACTGAAGCAATTAAGCATATAGGCTTACCCTGCAAAAATCCATTACATTGCCCAGATCTATCATGGGTTTGCATTGTTGCACTGTGAACACGGAAATCATTAACTAACTGCAGAGTAATATCAAGGATTTGTAGCTAGATAGATATTTAAGTAAGACTAAGAGTTACTGTTACTGATATCATTAAAACATTTAATGTCTATCGTGACAAAATATAGTATAGAAACTGGTATTCAGCCATGATCAATTATTTTAACAAATAGATCAGTATTGGGACAGAGACAGAATGTTAATGTAGAGAAGATTTTATTGCTTACTTGGCAAGTTTCATCTCAATCTGCTGGCGGATTTCCTGCCGCTCCTGGTCGCTCCTTGCTGGGAAGATATTCCTGTCCTCCAACTCCTGCTTGCTGGGCCTGTTTCGTAGTTTGACAGCCAACAACTCCTTCCTTAGCCTGCGAGGAAGTGTGCCTGCAACCACGCATAAATGCGTTAACACACAGGAAACAAAAACTTATTTTCATGTAAGAATCACAGTGTTTTTTTCTTTTTTTCCTGTCCTAACTATATGCAAAATAAAACTGTAAATGAATAAAACCTTCAAATCTCTCATCCCAAAAATTCCAATGATCACTTAATCTCAACAAACATTCATGGCAAGTGATTTTTTTCAGTGCAGTTTTTATTTGGACAGTGTTGCTTTTCTAGTATAAGTATAAAAAATTGCTATTATCCCCTACAAATTTTGCTTTTGTGACTAGGATAGTGATATTTTGAAATATACCTATTGCCACTGACAAAATAAGCAAATTTGTGTGTTTTTCTTCACATAAAGTCAGAAAAAAGCGTGAATTCAAGTTAAGATGTAATTGTGCTAAAGTAATACAAATTGGAACAACTTTGCCGCAGTGGTTTGGGGCTTCCTGCGTAATCACAAAGGGGGAAATCTATGTGGACGCTGGTTGAGACTGGTGAAAAACTATGGCACAATGGGCTGTAGGATGCCCGTTTAATCATTGGAAATAGATACATTTCAAAATATCACTATCCTGGTCACAAAAGCAAAGTTTGTGGGGCATAAAAGCCATTTTCTATACTTCTGAGGCATAAACAATAAGAAATTAACACTTACTATCCAGGAACAAAAAAATTATCTGTTACGCGGTGCTGTTAGGTTGAAGTGCCAACTCTCAACTCTAAGGGTATCTGAGAGTGTTCATATCCAGCGACTCAACGCCCCTTTTATTTGTATCTACCCAGGCTGGATTACCAACTACGCAAATTGGGCTACTCCCCCAAGGACCTGGGGTCTCATTTATAAAACTGTACGTAGAAAAGACTCCTACACACAAAAGTGCGAACACACAAAATGTTCTGATTTATAAAACAGTGCGAACACACGTCCTACCCCAATTTCCCCTTATAAATTAAAATCAACTTGAAATGTGACGTATGTGAGCGAGCTCCTTGTCCAACGCCTATAGTTACCTATAAAGGTCAGTGCTCGTCAACGCCTGTCATTTATATTAATATGTGTACTGACTGCATAGAGACAAAGACTGCAAATTCTGACAGAAAAGCTAGAAAACCTTAGTTGTAATCTACCAGCTATTACCTACCTTACTACCTATATTTTTCTGTTAGATTGTATTACTGTATTAATTGATTATTTTGGCCACTTGTTATTGAAACTGTTGGTGCAAGTTGCATATTTACATCCCCAGCAGCCACAGAGCAACATTAACATTCAGTTCGAGATGTGATTTGGGCCATCTGACAAATGTAAATTCAATGTTTAGTCTCATTTCAGCTCCGGTTGGACTAACTCCAGAGGGAAATATATGCTCTTTCGCTGCTAAATGCTCCACTGGGTTCACCAGATAGTGACTATATTTGTCTGTGCTGAGCGGGTACTGTACAACTGATTCATCAGAGCTTTTGTGATTAAAAAAACCCTGCCTGCTGCGGTTGGAAACAACACTGATGGTTTTGTTAAATTAAATTCCACAAACTAATTGATATGACAGCAAAGATGGGGCCAGGTAGTACCACTTGGTCTCTGGGGTTCTTAGCAAACTAAAATGAACATGTAGGCAATGACAGTACACCAATTTTTAGACAGTGCAGATAGACAATGACAGGGCTTCCTACACAGTTGTTTCAGTATAGATGGGAACATATCCAGATGAAAGCAAGTATCAGCATTTACCAAATAATGATTGTTTCATTTTAAAACCAATATATACAGTACAGCGCTAAAACAAAGAAATGCTTACAGAACCCACCAGAGATGACGGATTCATTCCAGCCGTCCAAGTCGTTGGGGAGGCCTGAGGTGTTGGAGAAGCACTGGTCCAGCCGCACGTTCTCCTTATTCTCCTCTGCCTCCTTCTTTGGCCAGTCGGACCCTCCGCCTCCCACACAGCCGCCGCCCAAAGATGATGTGTGTTGGTTCTCAGAGCTGCAGGAGCGAGAGAGCCGTCTGTCAGAACACCATAGCCGCGGGGGTGAGCCCTGCTCATACCCTTCGTGGACGCTGAGGGGGACACAGTCAGGAGGGCAAATGAACTTTTAAATATATAAGATTTAAAGGATGTCACCCCCCCCCCCCCCCATTTTAAGAAATGAAATTAAAGAGCAGTCATTATAGTCAATAAATAATTGTCATATATATTAAAGTCATACCCAATCAAAAGGGATATACGACTGAAGAAAACAACATGTGTTTGTCACAGTCCCAGTTTATCTATAAATCAAAGTATGGGGTCGACCTGAGGACTCACATCTCCTGTCTGTTCTTGGATGCGAAGGCTCTCTGCAGTTCCTCCATTATGCAGCTAGGGGGCATGGGAGGGTGCATCATATTGCCTAAATGTGGGGACCCTGAGGAGTTGGCCATGGGCCCTCGCAGAGGCAGGGTCATTGAAGCCAAGCTTTCTGTGGCCCTGGGTGGAGGCTCCTTGGGGAGGTAGGAGTTGGGCAGGTGAGCGGGGAGCGACACAGGGCCTGAATCTGAAAGGGAGGGATGAGCAGAAAAACACCGGAGGTTAATTCACAGAATCAGTTCTAGTTTGTTTTTGTGGTAATTTTCTTATCCTCAGATTCATTTGCAGGGTCATGGAGGCTGGAGCTTATCATATTACACTGAGCTGAAGTTTGAGAAACACATTTACATTTCTACTGATGGGAATTTAGACTCTCCAGTACACTTGACTTGAACATCTGTTTAATATGACATGGAATATGAACATCTGGAGAACACAGGGAATCAGGTTTTCTTGCAAACAAATGAGAGACTTTGCCAATCTGCCACAGAGATGAAATTAATGAAGATTTTATGTTTAAAAACATGTGCTGAACTTATAAAAACATTGTTAAAAATGTAACTGGTGATTTCCAACCTTTTTGACTGGTTATCTCTTAAAATCTCTTAAAACAGTGTTTTCATGTTTCAGGAGCTGTTGGCAGTTCTCAAAGAGACATTTCTCCTCCAAACTTCTGAGATGATATCATTTAAATAATAAAGAAATTTCCTGAGCACAGCAACAACAATCAGGTGCTGGTAGATAGCAGGATAAGTCTTTGACAAATCAAAAAACAAACTACCGCACACTGTTCTGACTTTACTATCTTTATTGTGAGCATTGCGTTTCGCCCATTGATTTATCATTTAAATAACTGTTTTAGGCCCCAATAGATGAAATGACCCAATATTACAGATTAGATAAAACTCTGAATCGACACAAATCTGTGTTCTTTCCTCTCTTACAACCCCTCCAATTTGTGGTACTGACCACGAGGTAGGGAGCAGCTGGACTAAACTACTGAAGTGTACAGTTCAGAGTAGCAGTAACAGTAAAATGCTGCTTACACAGTGAAGTATCAATGTTAATGATCTAATACACATTTCCTCAGTCACTTTGGTACATTTCAGCAGTCATCCTTAACATCTGCAAAACAGTAAGGAGATTTCTCGAAACAGATCGTACAAACATCACAGTGGATTAAATTTCTCAAAATCCTTAGTCTGTCTCTCATGTTCTCTTCTTATAACACTTTCTCTTATAACACCTCCAACATGCACATCCTGTGCTCGTCTTCTTCTGTCCCATTACAATTCTCTTGTACTGATTGCACTATTTCGTTAACTCTTACTTCTTTCTCTCGGTGTTTACCCCATTGATGCCATACGAGCTATTAGCTCTTATGAGTATTTATTGCTACTCTTACTAGTATGTATTGTCAGTTGTAGATCTCTTGTTGTATTGATGCTTGTATGTTGTCTCTCAAATGTAAGTCTGCCAAATGAGTAAATGTAATGTAATGTCATGTAAGTGCACGTCGATGCCATCAAAATGACATGTCTTTGTGTTAGTGTTTACAAACAAGATGGTCTAAATGTTTAGCCATGTTGTCAATATAACAGTGTACTCTGTAAGTAACTCTGGCTAAGGTTTTGATGACAATGACACAAAACTGCACAAGAAGGCACTTTTTCTGTATGAGATATATCATTTTCAACAGTACAAAGCTATACATTGCAAGAGATTGGACAGGATTCACAGTTACGCTTTTACTGTTTGTACTGTAACTTGCTGACAGGGCACGTCACTGTGATACAGAAAAGACAGACGGGACAGTTTTACAGCACTGCTTAGCACAACTGTCGGGCCACAGATCCTCATCCGCATCACAACGGATATCTTCATCAATTCAGGACACACTTACAAAAAAAGTATAATGTAATGTATAAAAATATGCTAACATATAATGACATGTTCAACCATTTTGCATGTAGTGACTTATGCAAGGAGTAAGACTGTTCAACAGAGCACCAATATGATGAATTGTGATCAACATGACATTGCCATGACATTGTAATTGATAATGTAGGCAACAGAAGACAATTGTACATAATAATTTGCAAAGCAGCGTCAAAGCATTTGCAATTTGTTCAAAAGAATGAGTGATTAGATGATGTGGAGGTTTAACAAGTAGTAGAATTTCAGTTCTAAACTGAGAAATGTACCAAAGTGAGAAAAACTAGAACTAAAAGTACTTGGTTTGGTTTGATACCATACTACCATATATTTTGCTCAAAAAACTCCTGTACTTTTACTTAAGTAGGATTGTGAATGTTTATTTGCCATGGAATATTGTTGCATTGTGTTATTGGTACCTTTACTTAAGTAAAGGATCTAAGTACTGAGTTTTGATGATGAGAGTGCTGTCTAGCACGTCACTATAAAATATCGCATAGCTGTTAAATGAAGCTCACATCTGGGGAAGGCCACAGTATATGATTCACATCTTTTTCATACTCATTCAAACCATTCAGGGACCCCTGTATGGAAACATTGTACTTTGTTATTTCTCCCCACTAATTTATCCAGTTTTTCCTAAATTTTATGTTGATCTGTACACAAAATTATGTACATCTGTAATTTAAACAAAAGGTTTTATACGAACACTTTGTGAATGCTTATTTACTTAACAGAAGATACAAACTGCTTTTCCTGAACCTCTCAGCACTCACCATCTCCAGTACTCAACTGGGGCAAAAGTTTCGGAGGTACTTGTGGTGGGGAAGTTCCCGGAGGAGTCTCCTCCTCTGGCCTGTCCTCCATCTGCTCTCCCATGTCCTGCAGCCCCTCAGGTAAATCCCCAGGAGGGTGCACCTCCTCGCCCCCCTCCTCCTCCAGCAGGGGTACATTCTCCTCTTCACCTTCACAGTCCTGGAGAGAGGCAGCTACTGGAGGAAATTAATAAAAAATAGAAAAGCATTTTTTAAAAATGAAAATAAAATTAGTTTTGCTCCACAATAAAGTGTCACTATTAAAAGGACGGCAGCTGATGATGCAGCTTGTAAAGGACTGTATTGGAAGATCAGATCAGAGGTTGTTAGTCAGGCCACAGATTCTCATCCATATCACACTAAACTAAAACACAAATGAACTGACTAAAATGAACATATAAAATAATCAAATAGTAATGCAAGCTGAAATATGGTGTATTGTACTGGTTTTGTACAAATAAATTTGTAAATTGTGGACGTCTTATGGTAGATGAGAGTGGAGGGAAAGAATGTCATTGAATAGTCTTTGCTGCCCTCTAATGGTACATGTGTGGAGGTGTTTGAGCCATACTGGGTTGTTTAAATCAAATAGGAAAACTGATGTTTTAAGTTAACTTTAGATTGTTGTGATTTATGAATTAGGAGGAAATGTGCACATTGCTTATTGACCTGCTTCTCCTTGATTCTGCGTCTCTAAGAACTTTTATTTAAGTTCTTTATTTGTTTTCGTCGTTGGAAAGTCAACCGGAGTATAGAAAATAAATACATCAGTTAAAACGAACAGACTATCTCCGTGCGTGCTTTTGAAGTGTGTGTGTCGGCGACTCCCAACCTGACTCCAGACTCTATACAGGAGGATTGATTTAGACATAAACTTCTCAGATTTATCTGCGACAACAATAGCTTGGATTGTGGATCGCATTAAAACATCAAATGTTTATTCAGCTTTTGCTGTAAGAAAACAATCTCATTCAGATTCAGAGAAAAAGACAGTCACTTTACAAATCCATGTTTGCTTTTACTGCTCTTTAATGTCCATTCATTGGTGGACTCTGAGTACAGCGAAGGATTGTCCTACCTGGAGGGGGATCCTCCTCCTCAGGACCAAGGTATTCCACACTGCTAACTGTGAGGTTTGCGTTCAAAGGTCCCCCGAATCCTCCAAGCAGGACTGCACCGTCTGAGCAGCAGCCCTGGGTAGGGGAGCCTGGGTCGTGGCATAGAAGACTGCTGGATAATGCTACATCTGTGAGAGGATAAGAGGGAAAAACTATGTGTTGCTGTCATGATTTCTGCGTTGTGGGTAAACAAACTGTGTGAAATTCATATGAATTATCTCCAGTAATGTAAAGTAATGTCTAGCAGTGATGCTTTATCGTGTGTTGCTTAATCACTTCTATTTCTATTTTTCTCTTTTCAGACAGCCGATCTATACAGTTACAATGAAACCGCATTTTGAGACTTACTTCCTGTCATTAAGTAGAGAACGGCTTTTTTAAAATTTTTTTATTAGTTTTATTGGTTTGAGGATGTATTTTCACCTTGTGCAACTGAAAATACACATTTCTATGAATGGATACAATGTGAATGAAAATACATCTTTTTTGGCTATTTTAAATAAATATCTATAATGTGTACATAATGGGAAAATTTGCCCTTTGTCCATCTCATCTTCCTAATGGAAGGATGGACTGAGAAACATTGCAGCAGACCTCTGATATGACATTTCCTGATGTGACATTGACTGTGTCTTAGATCCTAGTTCTGTGTCTTAGTTCATGTCTTAGTGTTTACTCTTGGTCTTTGTACTTTGATGTTTGTTATTTTGCCCATATCTGCTCTGTGTTCTGCTCTTAGTTCAGTCTGTCTTCCCTGATATGTTTGTCGTCTATCTATATGATTAGTTTTTAGTCTGTTCTGTGTTCCAGTTTGTTTCTTCTACTGTGTCAGTTGCCAGTGCCTTGTGTTCAGTGTTCAGTCTGCTTGTTTCATGTTTGGTGTAGTTATCATCTATTGAGTGTTCCATTGTATTCTGCCTTTTGGTTTGGTCCTGATCTGTTACCACATGCTTTACTTCCTGCTTTATTTTCTAGTAGTCAGTATCTAGTGTTTGTATCTAGCTTGTTCCTGTTTCTGATTAGTCCCTCATGTCTTTCACCTATTGACTCCCTCCCTGCTTGTTACCCTTAGTACTTAATGTCTGTGTTCCGTTCAGTTTTTGTCCAGTCATTGTAGCTTGCCATGCTTTGTCTCCTGTGTAGTTTGTGTCAGCCCTGGATATCTGCCTGTAACCCTGCCTGCCTGCACCTTGGATCTGTGTTTTCCCCTTGCCTAATTTTGGACCTGTCTTTGGACTCAGCCATTGCCTGTAAGTGTGCTCGCTTTTCGTTTACTGGAATAAACCCTCTGAACTGAAACTACTCCGCTCTGTGTCATTTGGGTCCTCAACCTTGCTCAACCACACACACCTATGACAAAAATAGCCCTTTGCCTGATCAGGAGTTAAAGCAGCTAATGGAGGGATGGCCTGAGAAACACTGCAACAGACCTCTTATGTGACATTTCCCCAAATGACATTCAGTCTTTGTCACCTTGATTCAAAAGCACTCTCCATTACAGCAAGAGCTTCACATTTCACCTTGTGTTCAGCAAATATAATGCTGGACATACTGTAGATACGTGCTACACCTGCTCTTAACCCATGGGTCAAAAGTTGACTGGGTCAAAAACAACCCATGTTCATTCCCTTTGTTTTTCATGCATGGGATGTTTCTTTGCTATATTTTTGAAGTAAACAAATTTTAGCATTTAATATTCCAGATTTTCATTAAATATGTTGGGGTTTTTTTATAACCATTATTTTTTCCTTTATGAACAAACATGGGTTTTGTGTTTCTACATCAGTTTCATTATGAAATTGGAAAGTGGCACTTAGGAACATATTTACTGTGGACTACTTGCCATACATTTACAACTCAACACGCTTTTGTATGTAAACTGGATGTTGCCAATTTCACTCCAACTGCACAAACCCCTTGATTACATGGATAGTGTGACCAGTGAATCAGGAAGGAAATAAGCAAAGAGTTTGTCATGGCACATATGAAGAGTCACATAGAGGGAACATCCCACCTCCAAAGCATATTATGGCAATGGGAGATTAAAACAAAACAAAATGCAGACACCACCCAGCCACAGAAAGACTGCAGGCAGGGGGGCCAAGTGAAGAGGAAGGAAGGTATAAGATCTGCCCAGCTGCCAAAGACAGCAGCTGTTTCCAGGACACCAAGCCTATGTGCAAGGAGCACAAACATGTAGTTGATTTGTGAGGCATGTAAACACTGAGATTGCAATTTCCACTGTATCCATGTGATTTTATTTAGCTATGTGTGAAAAAGTAACATTTCAAATATCAAGTGTATTTTTTGCTCCAAATTACTGCTAAACTACTTATTTTAACAACATTATTATTATATAGTATGTATTAATTATTTTAAATCCCACTTGCATACATGGGGCATGTTTGACCCATGTGTGCAAAGTCGATGTAATAAAAAAACAATGTTTATTAATAAAGTAAGAAAAGGGGGTGAAAGTATAATGACTTGTGGTAATGAAAGACATGAAATGAATAATTTATGAAATATGATTGCTTTCAAAAGATATGGCAAATAAACACTTAACCATGCATGAAATAATATAGGAATGATTTTTTTGTTGTTGTTTTTTGACCCATGTTGTGCATTAGAAGTTGTTTGGATAGCTTGTGCATCAAAGAGTTAAAAGCCCAAATTCCAATTCCATATCCCAAAAGTCCATATTACTTTCAATTTTCTCATACTCATTGGAAGCAAACTGTAATTAAAGATAAACAAATAATATAATTGTAGTGTTGTTTCACAGCTTGGTCTGATGTAGCCTGAGTTTCTGTTACCATTAACATTTGAGTCACAAGGCAAAGCCTCCGATTCTCTGAAAAAGAAATACCAAGAAATGTTTGGAAATCCCAGAAGGCCATTTAACGAAGATTAACACTACTCTGAAGGTATTTTTAGTATCCTCATTGACTCGTCTAACCAGCTGGAAGAAAAAATATTCTGTCTGCTGCAAAGTAAGAAGAAATATTTTTAACCTGTTTCCCAAGCTGTGACTCTGTTTCCTAATCTATACAAAGGTTGTAGCCAAAAATGACATAATATCCTTGCTCAGTGTTTACAATGTGAACCAAACTGAAAGCATTTTACTGTCACTTATATTTGCCACTGTTATTGTTACTTCATAGTACTCCAAAATAAATAATCTGTTTTCTTGTGCTATATAAATAGAGCAAGAACATGTGTTAATATGTCTAATATCACATTGTGAGTATGGTCTAGACCTGCTCTATATGACACGTGCCCTGACATAACTTATGTTATGATTTGTGGCTACATAAATAAAACAGAATTGAACTGAACTGAATTGAGTGTAATGTCTGACTTCAAGGATAGTTGATAGAGTTGCAACATGAGAAACGAGTTTAAATCTTTTGTATCATTACGCAGAATCTTTTTTCATCCAGATGGTTAGAAGAGTAATCTGGAAATATCTTCAGAACAGTGGTATGTGTTTTTATACGACCTTTTGTTTTTTCAAAATTTGCAGGTTATTTTATTTGTAAAAGTGGATGCTTAGCTCTCTGACTCGAATGTAACAGTAATATATGAGCAGCACAAAGTGAGATTGTAACACTGGAACACATTTCACTGCAGTGAATTTTAATTTGACATTTGTTTATATGTGATTTTGTACAGATTTGCCATATTGTGGTACATTTTGATACTGACATACTTCTTGATATTGATGTCAAGTATATTGCCCAACCCTTGTAGAAAAACAAAGAACACTTATGTCATCAAAATTCAGAAAAGTGTGTTAGTTCAAAGCCAACAAGAACTGTGTTGATTGTTTCTCAGTTTTTTAAATGTGCACAACATTGTGCTGCAACAGTAGCTTCAACAAAGTAAAAAAAAGTCAAACAGTTGTAGAATGACTTGCCATCATTTTACCCACATTACCTCTTACTACCCTAATTCATTAAAGGGGATGAGGAAAAATATGGGCATTTGAATGTTTGTGCATCTGTTTGTGGATGTGAAGCTACAAATCTACAGCAGCCCTCTACCAACACTTCACGCTACACCCACCTTCCCACTAAGCACTGTACCTGTGGAACTCTGCTTGAGCTTCTCATTTTTCTTTTTCCTCCACTTCCATGGCTTGAAGATGCGCCCCAGGGTGGCCAGCTTGCTGTTACGTCGTATGGGTGGAGTGTGGACCCCCGATACCAGGCAACCGGTCCTCAGCACCCTCTGCTGGTCCACCAACTCTACTACAGTGACAGCCAGAAAGGGGTTGAGAGTTTTTACAGGAGGATGAAATGGGGTAAGGAAAGAGTGGTGGGTTAGTTTGGAGGAGGGTATAGAGCAGGAAAGCGGGGAAATAAGGCAAAGAGAGGGCAAAGGGGAGAGGAAGTGTGTGGCAGAATTGAGATGGGGATACAAGGGATGAGGATCAAAATCACAAAACATGCCAAAGTACGCAAAAGGAGACAGAAAGAGGGAGAGAGAGAAACCAGAGCACAATTAGTATGCTCACCTTACTGAATAAACCATGATGGACTCCTAGTGCTGTGAAAAGATTGAATTAGAAAGACTAATTTAATCACGGCACACTCCCTCACGGCTGCTATTTCTCCTCCCTCCGAGACATACGTCATGTATCAAAATAAATACCTCTCACAATCCAAATTTGGAGGGAGCAGACACAGACAGCCTCATCAGACTACAAAAGATTCATTTCCCTGGAGACCAACAGGTGTGCCAGCCTCACTGCTTTCCCAGAATCAGCATTTGACTTGGCTGCCTGGTTTAACAGGACTGATTGTGTATGTTCTCTGTCCCAGCTCTCACAGGACACATGTCCCAAGTGATCGGTGTTTTCAGGAAGTGCAAGTATCTCTGTAATGTGCTGCATAATGCCACAAAACAGACACAAAACATGCCATTTGTTTGGTCTCACAAAGCCATGATGATTTGGATGTGTTCATGCCTTGTATGTTACTTATGTCTGAAGAACGTTAAAACCACAAGTGCTCATTTTCATGTTATGTTCTGCATGCAGGCAAATACTTTTATTTTCCTATTTTTGGATCCCACCTGGATCCCACAAAGTGCTTGTTGATCTTCTAGCTGTCCACACAAAATTTAAAAAAATACTGTCTGTAATCAATCTATCACAGTGCAGTCCATAATATTATTTGATCTATAATAATACATACGCTGTCCCAATCCTGTGCTGCCATCCCTGCACATCCCGCCCTTTTGTCTCTTTAAAGGAAACTTGTACTTTAATGAATGATAGCTGGGACTCAAATGAGGAAAAGTGTGGGTCTGTGGATCTGCGCACTATGCTGTTGTGTTGCCCGTATCTAGTCACAAAGAGAGCCAAGCGCGAGGAAATGTACAATAAATGCCATGTATTTTAAGAGCTACATGCGTCAATGTGACAAAAAATGCAGTGATATCTGCCTTTAGGAGGCTGATATCTTTGTTCGAATATTCAGCTGAGGAGGAGGCAAGGATTTGTGATGGGGGAGGTTTGGAGGGGTGGGGGTGGGGGGTTGCAGAGTGGCTCAGGGTGTGATGTAGAGTACAGTGATGGAGGAGGGAGGATACAGCTGACTCCTTTTAATGCTTTTTTTGCAGTCCCTGGCTTCTTCCTTGAAGCACATGGGTAGGGAGTAGAATGGATTGTGTTAGTGATTGGAGGAGGACGTGAGAGATGAGTAGAAGAGAAGACACAAGAAGAGGAGAATCATGAACGAAGAGGAGAGGAAAAAGAAAGAAAGGGAAAGTAATGGCGTGGCAGAAAATAGATAAAGAAGTAAAGAAGAATAGGTTTCTGGTAAATGGTAAATTTCCAGTTTGGTGTTTGACCCTAAAAGTTCCTGGAAACAGGTCAGTTGACCATGCACACCCGTCTCACTGCGTCATCATCACTACTGTCACACATGCAGCGTGGCAGACGTGGCGCCGCACGCAGAATCCAGGTCAAGCTTGAAGGAAATGCACCCAGTCGAGCTGAGAAAAAAAAAGCTTAAGAGAAGAGGAGGGGGAGTAGGAGGGGTATAGGCTTGTGTGAGTGTGAGGGAGAGAGAGAGAGAGAGAGAGAGTGTGTGTGTGTGTGTGTGTGTGGAGAGAGATGGGGGGTGGGTGGGAGAGGAGGGGTCAGGCCCGCTGCTGTTACCATGGCGACCACATCCAGATGCTGCCACAGCAGTGGGAGCCAGCGGGAGGAGCAAGTCAGTCTGAAGCTTAGAGGAGAGGAGGAGAGAGGAGAGCAGAGGAGCCCCCTACACACACACTGCCTGCCACATCTAAAGCCAGTGGCAGCACCCAGTGCATTGTGGGTAGGGGGTGAGGCCACATGGAGGACGAGATCTGTCTGCATTTTGAAGAGGGAAGTAGATGGGGGGGGGAGCATAGAAGGGGGATTCCAGGGAGAAGAGGCGAGAAGGAGAGATGGGAGGGGGCTGTTGCTATACGGAAGGGCTTGCAGGAGAATCTGGGCTCGCCCAATCATGAAGCAGCTATTTATAATGCATATCAAGTAACTCTTCATTTTTCATAGAAGGGATGGTTGTTCGGAGCAAATGACAGGAGTCTGGGTAAAGCACAGGAATTAGTTGAAAACCCATGCATGCACATGGAGATTACTTATCTCTATTATCCGTCAGATGAGGATGTATCGAAATGTGTGTCAGATAAGCATGAATGGACTACATGCACCATGTGGTGATGATGTGCGATTCTAATTAATATGCTAATGCAAATAGGATTTATTAAATCCATGTGTCATGCTGATGCGGTGGACCAATATTCCATTTGCTGTATGCCCATAGCCCTCTCCAGCGCAAGTCAGCTGTAATTCCAATTGGGCCATACACAAGATAAAGTTAAAATTCCCAATAGAATACATAATATCATTTATAAATGACCTCAGGAATGCAGGCAAATGAATGAAATGAAAGTGGACAATATGATGATGTGTCTTGGCAACAGAGTGTTAGTGTGCCACTAGGGACCACACCCCACTTAACCAGCTTGTCAGCACATTCAGGAGCATAAGATCACTCCCCACATGTACACATTGAGCACATCCCCTTCCCAAGTGCCTACATTGAGCTAATGAACAGAAATGTGTTCTATTAAAATATAGGAAGTGAAAAATAAAAAGTCCTTTTTCAAGTGCCAAACACCCATTTCTCCTGCTCTGTTGCAACACTGACAACCACAAAGGCAAACAATGTGAGTGAACAATGAATACAACAGTGAATCTGTCTGTGACCTTTTCAGATTTTGTAATGAAAGGGATTCACACTGAGGGGTTAGGATAATATCACTGGCATAGTTTTGGCAGGGAGGTTGTATGAGGCAAAGCCTTGCTTAGCTGAATCACCTGATAGACCGATCTAATGAGTGGGTTTGTGTAACGCTCTCTCTGTTGTATTAAAAGACAAATCATAATAAACCAGCACACCAGTATTATTTTGTAGGCCTTCTTCATTGGCGTACACATTTTATCAATAAATGTTCGCACCATTTACCTGCATTACAAGTAAATTGAACATTCAATTATTTATTATGTGACTTCTCGTTTTACAAGTGGTCGTTTAAACCTCTCAAACACAATCAGCACTCAGATCTCTGGAATAGCAATGCTAAAAAAAATTTGAAGGGATGTCAAAAAATACTATTTGTCCTTTCCCGCACAGTAACGTTTTTTTTTTGGTCTATGCGTTAGTAGTGTAATTGCATTTTAAGAAATAATCAGTTAATCATAAGTTTTACTGTGAAGAATGGCAATGTTGATCTGTCAGTCCATCTCTTTGGTCCAGACTGAAATATCTTAACAACTATTACAGTACATGCGTCTCAGAGGAATTTTGTACAGACATTCACGGTGCCCACAATCCTGTCAGTAGGTCATTAGTATGAATGCTAATGATTCTGGTGATGCTCTGACTTTTCCTCTAGTGCCACCAGCAGCATAAGTTTTCACCAATCCTGTCAAATATCTCAACATAGACCAAGTGGATTGGCCCAGACATTCAAGGTTCCCAGAGGATGACTCCTTGGAATGCTGGTGATCCCCTGACTTTTCTTCTTCATCCTCATGATGCTGACATTTGTGTTTTTGAGTGAAATGTCTCAACTACAGTATATTACAGCATATTAGCATGCTTATTTAGCATACTAGCATGCTAAGCTAAACTCAAACTCAGTGAACATCATACCAGCTAAACATCAGCATTGTTGCTCTGTGAGCATGTTGCTATATCAGCGTTAGCATTTTGATTAAAGTAACATGTATATAAACAGCATCACACAGCGGCTAACGTGGCTGTAGGCAGTGTTACTACACTGTACCTGCAGCAAGCATCTCTAATACAAACCTGTGGCCAATAACAAAAAAATATATATCATTATACAACCTTTCCTGTTGAATACTGCATGTGTGGCTCAAGGGTCTCTTCACAGCTATAAACAGCATCAGACCGACCCTTGACCTCCATGCAGGCCCCACAGAGCCTCTGCTCCTCGCTCCAGCCACCCTGCTCCTTCCACCCACACAACTGATAATGTGCCCTTGAATGGACCACCTCCTTACCCGCTGCCACGCCAGCTAACCTTCTCACTTTACCCCCCTGGCTTTACAACTGTGCTGCCATCTGTCTGTAGCCCCGCTGCCTCAGGGGCTCAGCCACAGCCAGGGCACACAGCTAATGACTTGCAGGTGAAAAGCAGAAGGGCTGAAGAAACATAAAATGAAAGGAGTATGAATGAGAGAGAAAGGGTGGGATCCAGAATGGAAGTGGTCAAGAATGGAGTGATTTAATAAAGGAAAAGCAGAGAGAAACAAAATGACTCAATTTTGTTTATCAGGATCTGTGTTGATCCACCCAACACCCACATTATTAATATATGAAAAGCCTTGTCTCATAAAGCTTTCTTTCTTCTGAGATGGACTTTGTCACTGCTCTGAACCTTTCCCCCCATGTATAGATTTGCGTATCCAATCATTATCAATATTCATCCAATCCAACTGTGTTTCAACAATACATAATACAATTACTAATAAGAAAAGGATCTTTCTTATCTTCAGGTCAGTTTAATTATAAAATGCATATTGGACAGTTCTACAACCCTAATTAATTAGACGAAGGACCATGACCACCATTGAGGACACTGAGGTCATGTCCTTGTTTTTGTATTATTATTATATATTTTTTTTACCTTTGTTCATTCCCATTTTTCATACAACAATGTACTTCATTAGGAGGGGAAAGAATAGTACGACATTTTCATTTTACAACCTACCATGAATGCAATTATTAAAGTTAAAGGAGAAAGAAAACACACTGTATAGCGGTCCTAAACAAATCAAAACTAGCTCCTTAAAGGTAAATGTGTTAAGATGACTAATCATGACATATATGTTGCGTTCTGTAACATTTTTGTGGGAATGAAACTCATTTCTGGGAAAACAGGGTATCATGGCATAAGGCTATGCGAGTCTGCAAAAGGTCAAGCCTCCAGATCATCAACTTGATTACAGCCCAAGTGTGAAACTCCAGCGCGTGGGCTTCTGGCATCAAGAGAGTGAAATGATGTCAGTGAGGCCTGCAACCAATAGGAAACGCCTGAGGCATTTGTTTGTTACCATATGTTGGTGTTGAGAATGAGGACTAGTGGGAGGCTTCGCATGTAAGCCTTTGCTGCAGCCTCAACAAAGAGAACTAAGAATCTAGTTCATTCTCAGGTTCAACTAAAAGGCTGTTTTCAAGAAATTTGGTGGTCTAACACCTGCTGTAGATGTTGGAACGAGTACAAACTGATTAGATTTTGGCGGTGATAACTAGAAGGTTCTTAATGACTGTTTTTTCAAAACTGAATTGGCCTCATCAGTTATCGGTGAGTGCAAACTAATGTTGGTGCAATGATATAGTCTTTGATATTAATGGAGCACTGATTTTATATCTCAAGGTTAGTTTACTCATCATGCAAGTATAGTATAATATATATATATATATATATATATATATATATATATATATATATATATATATATATATATAATATAGTATAATTACCCCCTGTGATGTCATCAGGGCTACATGGACTTGACTTGGAATCTTTGTTATAAACTGGTTGCATGGCGTTTTAATGTGTTTTTGGAGCTTGACCATACTAGAGACTAATAGTCAGAATGTGTCTTCTATTCTATAGTTTCTTTCCTAAAAATCTCTTATTATAGTAATAAAATCTAACATTATTATCTTAAATGATAAAAATCATAGTCAAAGTAAAAAACATAAAAGTTATTATTTATTAAGAGCATAACAGTCAAAAAGCTTATCTGCTTCATCAGGAATGTGTGGGGGTGGTTTGATCAGAATTGCTTGGCAATGCTGGAAACACAAGCACACAACACACCAACTGTCATCACGTTTTGATTTAAATGTTGCTACAGTGGGACTGGTGCACGGAAGTACGCAACATCTTTTCCCAACTGAGCCTCGCCCACTTCAAAGCAGTGAAAAGAGCACAGACAAAAATACAAATACAGGAATCTCATGTGAATTAACCAATACTGGTCAGGGTCTCTAAGTAGTTTTTTTAAAAATGCATCTGTAAGTAGTTTTTTTTTAGCTGGGTAAAGAATTAAGACAATTAATTTAAAAACAAACAGTTATTTTAGTTATTTAGTTATTAGTTAGTTATTAGAAAATTATTCAGCACTGATTTTTGCTCTTTACATGTTTTTAAATGGTTGTTGGCCTGGACAGGTGTTGACGATGAATTTGTTGAAGACAGGTACCACTGCTTAAACAGAACTACCGAAAATATGGATGAATTCCTAGACACACGCAAACACAAGCACATGAACACATGACACATTTACACACAGACACGCCTCTGCATTATAACCAAAAAAAAAGACTATCTTTGACCAACTGTGAAAGCCTCACATCCCCCCAGCGGGCCGAAAATGTTCCTGCTAAAAGTGCTTTTCCTGTCACCCACACAGTAGGGCAAGCCTCAGAAAACGTCATTCCAGCCTGCTCTCCCAAAAACCCCCACCAGAGGAAGAAGAAGACCCTAAATGTGTCCCGGAAGACATCCAGTTCACAGTTAAGTTTTGGGCTATGTTCCCATTATAAGAAATCTCATCCTATTCCATCAAAAAGCTCCTTCCAATCAGGTAATGGAAGTCTTGGTTCACCCTTCGTACCTTTGGGCTGTTCCTGCAGTCTATCACATTAATCTAACAAACTGCAAGATTCATGTTGACTCATTCGACTCGTTTTATATCTTCAAAAGTGCTGCTTGCAAAAGATTTGGTTTAATTATAAAATTGCACTTTGCTGACAAAAAAGTGACAGGCAGGCTTGTGTTTACAAAGACTTTCCCAGCAACGAAAAGGTCACGGCTTCAATCTTGCAGCAGCCAACGTGTCAATCAACAGTTTTAAACGTGTCCTTGAATAATATCCTGAGCACCAACTCAGTGTTTCTTAATTTCTTAAGATGACAGCAAATGGAAACCTGAACAGTCATTGCTTCCTGGAAGTAGCCGGTACTCTCAAACTTTATGCACAGGTGAGTTAGCCGTGGGTCTTCAATGGGGCGTGGGCGCTTTCAGTCAACGAGGCCAGATATAGACTCCAGTATCAGGAGTATGGTGGGTGAGCAATGGTGTGTAATTTGTTCCTGTTATTTCCACTTGATACTGAAGCTGATAGCTCAGTTTCACTCGCTCTGCAGGGAAGAAAGCGCAGCATGGTCTCCAGGCAGGAAAGACAATGGGAAGGTGCACAGAGGGACAGCACAAATCACCACTGTTATAATTGTAATCTCCAAACAAGTTCCCACAGCAAGGATGCCACTCACATTTGGATTCCCTCAAGTGTGCAGCATTGAAAGTGTGGGACAGTTTTGGGCCTATCCAAGACACCTTGATACAACTGCCTGAGCAGTAGAAACTAGAACTAGAACAGGTAACTATAGTGTACAATAGTGTGTGCAAAGCTGCTACTCCTCAAGGGAAACACAAAACTGAGTAAAAATAGCATGACATTTTTCACCATGTTTTTGTCCGAAAAAGCTAGTGTTGATCCCATGTGCTGAACCTGAAATAGATAATGCTTGGCCAGGAAGAACACTGGCCAAGAGCTCAATGTGTGACGCCAGGCAGTACAGACACGTGTCAGTGCGCTAACTGTCTAGTAACCTCATTTGTCATGGATATATGGATATACATAAACAGGCCAGACCTCACATGCTTGGTCGTATTTGTCAATTTACCATGTAATGACCATGTCAATAGCCATCTCATGCATAATATACTGAAGACATACTGAGGACATGGTGTCAAACAAATATGCTGTCTGTAGGATCTACTGAGAGACCAGAGTTAGCAAATGTGATGTGTGTTATAAATAGATTACTACAGTCATGACTGCAGTTAAAGCCATAGTAATTTAAATATAGGGTTCTACTCCCACCCTGATTTTTGACTAGATTTCATAAAGTAATGTTTTGGTCCAATTAAAAACAGCTACAAGTACATACAGATTAATAATACTAGCTTGATTCTGAAATGATGTTGACAGAAAAGAAATGTTGCTGTTTTGAAAATGATTTTGGTCTGACAGGACCAAAAATGAATCAGTGCTACAGTGGAATCTCTGACAGCTGTCTGGGACTGATGGCAGACAGGAAAACTTTACAAAAGATTTTGCCCAGTTACACAAACCTTTCATTTGTGTGACCACACAAGCTTCCCTGCAGCCGCTCTGTGCCAGAGGGATGCTGCCGTGGTGAAAAAGACATTATAAGGTGGTCAGGTTTGAGCCATATGATGAATCAGTATTGATGAAGAAGTTGCTCGAAGCCACTCACTCATCAATAATGACCACAGCCTCGGTTCTACAGGCTTGGCCCCAATTCTAATAGCAGTTTTAATAGAATTGGATTGCCGCTTTGGGCTTACATGGATGTATGGAAAGATTAAATTCAATGGAATTTGTGCCTGGATCTGCACAATGTGCTTTCCTCATTAATATATCGTAGGTACAAAGGGGGGAAAAAATTGTCCGGTTTCTTTCTGAGGCATCTGTGATCCAGGACAGACTCATCAGCACACAGCACACAGCTCTGCTTGGTTCAGCAACCTGCTGCAATGCAAAGGCTGCTGCTGTCCGTGGTGCTGAAACTCACTCCGCTAAGCTACAACAAAGACTCCTGTCCAAAATCACTCCTTATTCACACCCTTGTGCACTATACTTTCTTTCCACCATTTTATTTTAGTGTTCAAATGCCTAGCGCACCCAAACTCACACTGTAACAAAAACAGAAGGCTGTTTCAGCAGTTGTCATTTTTCAACAGTGTCTTCACTATAGTACGGCTGCAACTAATGTACATTTTTGACATCAGTTAATCTGCTGATTACTTTCTGGATTAATCAATTCATCGTTTAGTCTATGAATGTCAAAACATTGTGGGGGAAAAAATTGCACACCAACAATCCAAAACCCGAAAATATAATTAAAAGATTAAACAACAATGAAAACATTAGTGTAGTGTTTTCTGAATGTCCAGTAAAGATTATTTAACCCTATACTTCCCAAAATGCACACATGTACATTTAATGGTCACTAACCATGATTTATCTACCATCATGCATAGTGCAGACTGTGGTAAAAAGGTATATTTAGACTGCTGCCAGATGAGAGTAAGCTGGCCTTAGTAGTCTCTGAAATTTTGACTTTGCCTACTGACACACTATATAGTCCTCTGCACACAGTAGAATTCTGAGAGTAGCAAGTAGTGGATCGTAAATGCGTAAATGATTACAGACACATTTCCATAGCATATGTGATACTTTGGCTAAAAATCCCACAATGCAGTGCTTCACCTTTGATCACTGTCAAAATTGAGGTCATGTAGCAATGCAAGTAAAACAGTCATTCATTAGGGTTGATAAAGTGAAGGGAGCAAATTCTTTCAGAAGCAATTTTGTTATATTTGTTGAATTTCTTACATCCCAAGCAATCAATAAATCCAATTCTCAGACACGACAATGACACAAGTCCAGTACATATGGCTGTAGCTGGACTGTTATAAGGCCAATTGTTTCATTTGGTTCCTATATATTTCCCAATAAAAAAAATCACTAGACCACATGAGTGAGTGTTTATTAATTAGGGAATGGTGAATGAGTGACTTTTGAACACAGCAAAAGAACCTCTAAGCCTTCAATCACTTTCCTCCTAAATACTCCTTCTCCCTCACACACAGTCAGTCCAACAACACAATGAAAAGCTTCGATTAATTTAATTTTTATAACTGTATTCCTTTTAGTACAGTTATTTGATCTGGCTATGTATTTAATTTACCATCTCCAGAGAGGCCCTGGTGGAGATGTTCAATAATACTGTAAGGCATAAGTGCCTATCAAATATTCACTCTATGGATGGACTCACACCACTTTCTCCCATCTCTGTGGCAGTTTAAAGTGTGTCAGTCTGCCTCATCGTTCCTCCCCTGCCTTAGGTGCAAGAGCTTTACCTGCCTCTAGTTCCTCGTTTTTTCTTTCTCACTCCATCCTTAATCTATGCCACCTTCCTGCCTGACCCCTATGTTTCTCCGTCCCAGACAGGAGTGTTTATCTTTGATGGGGTCCAGGACTCCCCTCTGCCCTCATCATCTATCTCTGACTGAATCTGGCAGGTTCGTTAGGAGAGAGGGACACTATGGCAACAGAAAGGTGTGAGCATACAATACACTGATTTATGAGTGTCTCTGTGTGTGAGATAGGGAGAGAGAGCGCTAGAGAGACACTGGAGTGTCACAAAAGCACTGCTATGGATGTTACAAACTCAGTGACTGGGAAGTGTGAATTATAAGACATTGTAAATCGGCTATTAACAAACATTTTATATTATAAAAAATAATATATTTATATTCAGCATCCTTGGTTTAACTTTATTATATTAAGATCTACACAGGATCCATCGAAATTGGCCAGGTGCTGGAGCTCATGCAGAGCTTTCCAAATCAGACCCACATAGGCACTGCCTCTTTGTTAATGGTCTCCTATAGACTATTCATCATCTCACCGTGGCCAGTTAGCAATAAGGACAACTTCTTGGCTTTCATTCAACTAAGGCCGCTGCCTCCTCATCTCCCTCTCCTTGCACTGTTTCCCTCTCTTCCATCTCCTCTCTGTCTCACCAATGCAGCCTCCTGTCCTTTTCTCTCCAGCTCCTTTTCTTCCCCTTTCCTCCAAAAAATGTCTCCACTGTTCTACAGACTCAATGCCCAGAGGAGTTTCATGTCATAGCTCTTCACAGCATAGTGCATGCAATTGACTGAACTCCATTTAACCTCAGCCTTTTCAAGCTAAATAGCTCCATTACACACTGCCTTTATGCTGGGGTCTCTGACAGGTGTTCAGGGCTGCTTGGGTCTTCATTCTCTGTTCTCCAAGGGCTGTCTGTTCAGCTGCCTGACTGTCTCGTTCTAGCATATTCTGGCTGTGATTTTCTTATTGTTTTCATTGCACAAGTCTGCACAGACCTGCCAGTTCTCCTGTAGATCAATGCACGCGTGGATGCACACGCCAAAAATCACGCAGACAAAGCAGGTGTATGCCCGCAAACAACAGCGACAGCAACACATGGCTCAAACACTGTTAAATTCCTAATCTGCTCCTGCAACCACAGGGAGCAGGCATGATGTAGGGTTTTTTGTTGCTGTCGTCATTTTTGTGCTCCATTTTTATGGGTGGCTGAAGAGAGTCTACAGAGAGCGCAGCTCAGCAAGGCATCCAGATGCAGCTTATCCCCATTCACTACTAGAACAGTTAGTACAACGTCCAGTTGTGTTTCAGTGAGAGAGGAGAATTAGAGGATGATTAAGACTAACACAAAGCAAAAAGGTCAGCATCTACTAAATGTAAGAGTTTGCTGCTCTTCTGTTTTATATCACTAGAAACTAACTATGCTTTGGTTTTGGGGCAGTTGACTGGAAATTTGACACTCATTTGTGATGAAATTGTGATGGTTATTGTAACTGAGTTACTTTTCACAATTTTCTGACATTTTAGAGACTTATCAACTGAAAAATAATGGATTGATCAATGAATAAATAATAAAAATTGTTACTAGTAGCATGAGATAGTGAAGAAGAGATGGAATTAGGCCATTGTGGGCAGTGTTTCAAATCAGTGAGCAGGCCTGCTTCATGGCAATATTGAATATATTTATTGTATATTAATGTGATAAAGTGCTTTGATTATCAAATATGTATTACATTCAATTAGCCAAAAGAAAGACCTTCCCAGCTTGTTATTTTCACAATTTATCACAATTTTCCAGATTAATTTCCAGAAACCTGGCAATCAGTAGTTAGATGGGTGGCACATAAAAGCTAAAACAAAAAAGAAAAGTAAGAACAGCTTTGATTCTACTTGGCATGGATTATCCAAGATCTCAACAGGATGGATAAACACCGTTCTTCCAACAGATATTCCCTCTGCGTAGAGAACACTGTCTAACACATTGCTGAAAAATCTCCCATACAGTAGGAGTTCAGTGGGGTTGAGATGTGGTGACGCCACAGCATATGATTCACATCATTTTCATAAAACCATTCAGTGACTCATCGTGCCCTGTATAGAAGTATCTGCATCATATTTTTAGATTCATTTAGTTAAATTTTTCCTTTGTCACTCATCTGTATATATGACTATTACATTATAAAACAATGTTTATTTATTCATATCGCCCATCCTTCCAAGTAGAGTGTAAAACTATAACTATAAAATCACTGAATGAGTCAAAGCTTGTAGTTGTGGACTGACTGATATTCATCACTATCTTAAAGTGACGACTTTAAATACACATTACTTTTGAAAGTCTCCACTAAATTGATTAATAATAAACAAGAGTAAACATTTCATGATGGTAAGGGTTTTGTTGTTTGTTTTTGTTGTTAATGTTTTGTTAGGGCGACCAGGAAGCTACTCTCAGACTCAGACGAGTTTTTCTCCTTGCCCTATGTGGAGACCTTCGTGCATCATGAAGGAGAGCATGCATAGCTCTCCAGGGGCTATAGGCATACTAACAGGGGGCCTTGACTGACTCACAGTCCCTTAAGGCTGACCATGAAGATCGAGTCGTGACTCTGGTGTGAATTACAGCTCCACTACTGAAAATAGGAAGTAAAAACTTCATGACAGCTAAAGAAAAATTCAAAAAGCATGGGAGATGGAAATGTACTTGTTAATCATGGTTGCATCACACACATGAACTTGGCCAGTGAAAGCAAATAGGAATCCCAAATTGCAATGTAGGAATTAGGGCTGCACCTATTGATTGTTTTTATCACCAATTAAACTGCTTTTTATTTTTAATAAAAAACAGATTAATTGTTTTGTCTATAAAAATGTGAGAAAATTGTAATAAATGTCCATCATAATTTCCCAGAACATGTTTTAATATATTTTGTTTTGTCCGCCCAACAGTCTAGAGCCCAAAGATATTTTGTTCACAGTAATATGAAACAGAAAAGCAGCAAATCCTGATATTTAAGAAGCTGGAACCAGTGATATTTTGGCATTTATGAGATTGACCAATCGACTAATTGTTTTAGCTCTAGTGAGAATACATTTCATTTGCGTTTCAACATAACAGTGCTACAGGCTACACATTTTAGAGCCACTTGAAGGAAATATTAAAATAAAATACCCATCCAATCTCAAGATCAATCTTTAAAAAGGTGGTTTTATGCTTTTTGGCTTTTCCCCTCTCCTTTATTGAGTTATGTATCTTTTTTATGCATGTATCAGGTTTGCAAAGTGAAAAAGCCCAAAGTTCAGCCCAAAGGTAGTTCCCATCTCCCACAGAAAACACTGCTCTGAACTGCCTGAAAACAGCTCATTTGTAGTCCAGCTGTTTCCCTTTCACCCCTGTGACCTCACAGCAAAATGTGTGTCATAATGCTCGCCAAACAGCTAGTCAGACAGGCCCTCAAAAACACCGGTGGAAAAACACTCTGAGGGGAACGTATACAGCTGAACTGAAGCCGTGTTTACCGGCTTCTCATGGCCCACCCTACTCTGCTTCTGATTGGCTAGTAGTCCTGAACTGCGCATGTGCAACTCCCAACAAAGATCATGCTAAAACGAAGCGTTCAACACGCAGGGTGAAAAGAGGAGCTGCAGCAATGTGCAGTATGACAAAAATGATGGTGTTTTTTGAAAATGAAACCATGTAAACCTGTTCTGGTACAACCCCTAAATAAGATTTTCAACCTGAAAATGAGCATAATACCACCTCTTTAAAAATCCCTTTGATGAGATAATTCTTTCCAGGGCAACACAGCAATGTCATTCAAACAGACAAATTCATACTGTAACTTGACTTTCCTGCATTGGAAAGATCACTGTAAATTCTAAATTTCCCTTTAAACCCTTTGCCATGCTAATGCAACAGTTATTGGCAATTGCTTTGCCTTCCTCGGATTATTTTAATCAATTGTGTTGTGGTGTATTTTCGTTATTGAGTAATACTGATAACTTGGCAGCATGATGTCTTACTGAGATATTTACAGACTTGAATTATAATAGAGGAATTCTTGTCTGGTGTCTGATTCACACTTCTTCAAACTTTTTAAGATAGAAAAGACTCACTTCTTGCATTTACAAATCCATAGCCAAAAGTCACGTTTTACAACCTCTGACATTATCTTGAACGGTAGCTCAAGTGAAATGCCACAGGAAATGTAATATAACATTATTTCTTCTCTGTGGTTTGGACATGCTTCGGTTCAGGTAGTTTAGGACTATAGTGTTCTAATGGCACGATAACATGATGACTAAGTGCCTGTCCGTTAACTGCAAAAAAGTGTGAAATTTTGGGAAATATGCTTATTTTCTTTCTTACTGAAAGTCAGATGGGAAAATTAATAGCACTCTCTAGCAGTATGGTTAGTATGAAGTTACACCCAGCAACCAGCTAACTTAGCTTAGCACAAGGACCGGAAACCGGGGGAAACGGGTAGCACTGCCTTGAGACCAGTTGCGAAGCAACCTGATACTTCAAGACATTAGTGGTCCGACGAAGAAATAGTCTGGCACATAATCTCTGTAAAACTGTTGTTTTTACTTCTCTTAAACAAACATGTTAATTAGTGAGCTTTAGTAGGCAGATTTTGTTACCACTGGGCAGAAACCAGGCTGGCTGTTTCTTCCTGCTTCCACTCTTTATCCCCTTGACAACTGAATTTATTTACGATAAAAAGTGATTTCTGCTTTCATTTACTTTCAAGATGTTTAATTAAGGGGCAATTGTTAATTTGTCTACAACAGGCATAAACGAGAAACCAGTGCTTTGCTTGCAAAAGGTGTCCATATCGATATGTGTACAGGTGTACATATCGAATATGCACAAACAGGCATTGGGGGGAATATATATGTTATCTCAGCTGTAGTCTGAAAGGAAGAGGTGTGATGCGAATTCACAACAATCTGTGTTAAGGGGTTAACTGTCTCTTGGCAGTAGTTTCATATTTGGTGGACAATGAGATTGGTGTCAACCTATATTTTTATCATCAGTTAGGTTGGTTTGTAGAATATGTGTGCATAAAGTACAGTTTTGTGTTTGTACTTTTTTATGCATTACTGTTGTGTAAGGATTTCCTGTGACACTAATGCCAATTTGTGTACATTATTACTTCAAACAAAGGCTTGTTAAACAGGGGGCACATTATATAAGATCAGAATTTACCAAATTTACTCATCAAGGCCTGAGCATAAGGGAGGTATTATGTACAATACATTGCTCTGGTTTGGGGTGAGTCATCGTCATGGCTCGATATCTGCTTTCTCAGGGTTTGATACTTCTCTTTGTTCATTAGGGGGGCTCCACTTAGACCTGCAATCCTCAGAGATTCTTCTGATGTCAGATCTGAGAGGATTATCCAGGTATCAGTAAGTCCGGCGGAAGAGGATGAGACCTAAAAAAACACTGATCAGCGAGCACTGGTGGTCAGAGACACTGTCCTATAACCGAACAAATTGGGTCCGATGGGTCTACGCTGCCATATGAGCGAAGACCCACCATGGTGAAATAGCCTTGAGCAAGATGTCAAATTCTTGGGAGCTCTAGGGACACTGTTCTGTTATTTACCCTGCTCGCTGACTTCACAAGAGGGAAGGCACAAGAAAAGTGAATTTGTTATTTGTACATACGTTAATGCTGAAACTATTAGCTGAATAGTTGATATAGTTGATTGGAAAGTATTTTGATAATAACTTAGGTTATTTATTTTTTCATTTTGTTATCAGCAAGCTGAAATGCCTGCTTCTCACACAGTAGCATATTTCTCTGCGTCATGTATTTGTATTTCATGTTTTGGATTGTAGATTGGATAAAACAATCTGAAGACATCCACTTTGGCTGTAAGGACATTGTGATGCACATCATTGTACTCTTTTATGACATATTATAGACTAAAATATAAATCTTCAAATTTTAAACAGCTAAACAAGTTAAGTGATGATGGAAATAGCCTTTTTTGCAGCCATCTTGGCACTGTGTTTGTGTATTTATACTGAATTTCTACTGCTGTTCCCACTCTACTCTCTTTGATATGTGTCGGATGTACCTCTTTCCAAACTTCATGTCTAAATATTCCTCACTAGTGCTTCTCTAGCTGTGCAAATCTTTCTATAGGACAGGCTAAATTACTTTATGGAACGAAGCCACAGGGACAGCCCTGCTTGGACACGCACTGTGTCCGCAAAGCTTCAAGGTGTCCTCTCCACACCATTACCTTGGTCGACACTCTTGCAGTGACTAAGTGGAAGTTTGAGTGAAAGTGACATTTTATTAGTGGGAAAATCTAAAGGGCCCTTGTCTGAACAAACTGACTAAATACGTTTTTTATACTGCTGATCCTTTCACTGGACGTATACACCTAAATAACGCTGAAATATTGTATATGTCAGAAGCTCGAAGAGGATGTATCCATCCCGTTTCCAAAAGACAAGTTCTCAGAATAAAAAATGATAGAAACAATAAGAGAAAACATAAAACCTAAACACTTAAAGAGAGACCTACACTGAGGCTCCTGCTGTATGGTTACAGCAACTTCATTCAAGACAAAACATTGCCCTGATTCTTTGTGATGGTCAACTGTAACTGCTGTCTCTATTGACTCTTCTCTCCAGTGCTGAGTGGGTGAATACAGTGTCAGCCTCTGCAGCTGCATGGGCCACAGTGTTTGGCGGGGGGGAGGCAGTCTCCGCCAAAGTAATCCTTTGGCAAAGACTGGTGTCCCAGACGCTATCGCAGTGATGATCCACACATAGAGGGGGTGGGCGATGTTGTGTACTTTGGGTCACCAGACACTGACATTGTCCTTGCAGTAACTGTATTTACTGTGTCTTCCATTTGTATAGAATATTCACATCTTAAACAGTAATGCAGTTGTGCATATTCCAACGTAAGAGGCTGATACTGAATGTAGCTTTAGCTCTCATCACTGGCATGACTGATCTGCCAAGCTGCTGTGTTGTTTATTCAGGTGTGTCAAAGACCCAGTGTGACATTAGCACATCCACCTATGTGTGAATTAAATCATCCATAGGAGGGTAGAATTCAGCAAGGTTCCATTAAAAATGTGCTATGGCCAGTTAATTAGTGCAGACAGGTGTGATGTGAAGAACTGGGGCTTCATTAGTGAACAGTTGAAAGGTGAATGACAGTGTTTTTTTCTGAATCATTCAGTCAAGTATTCTTCATGTGCGTAAAACTCACCATGTGTGGGAGTGAGCAATGACTCTTTCCAAGCCCACACAACGTGACCACAAATAGCCTTGCTTACATAAAAATCAAACCATGCATTTGTACTGAAGGTATAATGTTAATTCAAGACTTGTTTTCAGCAAACACAACAAGAAGTCTATGAACAAGAAGCCACATGAAGTCTATTTGCAGGATTCTATCTGAGTAGTGCAGACCGTGACCGCTCCCTGGTGTTCTCCTCTTATTAATGAAAGATCAATTCATTATTCCATATGCAGAGGGATGACTAACAGAACACAGGGAGATGAACAAGGGCTCCATGTTGCAAAGAAAATCTGCAGGATCTACCGAGTGGCTGTGCTCTATTGGGGGTATTTCCACCTATAGCCTATACGTCACGTGCAATGCCGGTCATTGATCACAACAGTGATCAGTTCAGTATGGGGAAGAGGGACGGGCGGTGGGGGTGACAGAGCTGTCAGTACGTTGGGTCAGAGCTAGCTTAATACAAAGACATATGAGTCTTTTTAAAATACAGCACACCAAAAAAGCATGTGTCTCCTGAATAACGAGGCTATAATGGTGGCATAGGTAAGACAACAAATACGTTCAGCCTGGCATCATGGAGCACAAATGTATGCGGATTTTTGTAACGATAAATATACGCGCTGAACTGGGAGGTTGACATCATGCAGAAGGCAATAAACTGTAAATATTGCACGCGTTATCATCATGTTAAAAGGCCTACACGCTGATTCCTAAATACTACTTGCAACCATAACAGTCCAGCTACAGGCGTCTTTATAAGGCGCAAATCTGGAGGGGCATGCAGCCATTCATAGACGCTGATATGGCACATTAATTTTCAATTTGCAGCTCCGCGATTCAGTGTTACAGTCTGTATTTTACGTCCAAGGTTGGAAGTATAGTCTACGCGCTAATTATCCCTTGGCTTTCTGATATCCCACTGGGCAAGCAAGGATGCATTTTGGAAACCGCTGCATCCCCAAAGAAACGGCAATATAAAAAACACTTGCTTATATTATAGCAAATGAATATTCAGACAATGACGCGAACTGTCTTACCTGTGCCGTGAGCCAAATCGATGCCCGGTTCGGTGAGTATATTCGGGTCACTTTGAGATCTGCCTCGTTGCAGACAGCCGTCTAGTCCATCCGATGTAGCCATTGGGGAGAGAGCACAGGAATCCTGAATAAAATATTGAAAACCCAACCAGAGGCAGGCAAGGTCAGGAGGAAATGCAGCGAGCGAGTGCAGATTTAATTCGCTCTGACAACAGCCGCTTTGAGCATCTACCAGGGAGCCATGGTTGAGCAGAAATTCCGTGTGTGTGTGTGTGTGTGTGTGTGTGTGTGTGTGTGTGTGTGTGTGTGCGTGTGTCTGGGCTGTGCGCGCGATGGTGTGTGGATGTGGGAGGGGTGATATGCCCCCGATGATGCCCGTCCCTGTCGAGCAGTACGACCAAATATTCAACACACCAGCTATACCATGCATGCTGCACAAACTGATACATTTTTGAAGCTTTCACTGAATATTTATGTCAGCCTATTTCAAGGTCTCTGGCAAGACACCAGTATGCAGTTATGCCCCTTGTATCGTTTATTTTAGGTCTATAGCTTCATTATTGGTTTAAGCAGCCCTGGAAACGCTGTGAATGCAGATTAAATCGAGCAAGCACTTTAATAGGCTAGTTTAATCGAGAATGTATATCACATTGCCTGTAACTGGTTAATTTGTCAGAATGGAAGATTGGATAACCTACATTGATCTACTGGTGATATAGGCAATATTTGCTGTTGTATAACCTACAAAAATAAAGTAAATAAAATACTGTTGATCAGTAATGATATTTATGTATTTATCGTGCTGTTTAATTAATACAATGCACTCATCAGTTAATTTCATTAAAAAACTATGATATTAAGTAATTACGTCAAAAGCATATAATCCCGAATCAGAATTGCAAGAAATGCATTAAAAGCACCATTAAGACCTATGCTACTGTCCACATTAAAATGATTTTTTAATATAATTGCTTAGAATAAAGCAGGTAATGATTCCGTATTAGCATTTACTCGTGAAATATCTTTAAAATGTAATGATTTCGCTTAATACAAAGCAGGTTCATGCCAGTGCCACAGAATCCATGTTGGAGCAGCCCATTGGCTGGTTCCACGTATGACGCGTCAATGCGGAAGTGAACCATCGCCGTTGAAGAAAAATGGCATCTCACAGGTGCAGCTACTCGGCTGTGCTGCTCATAATATGTAGTTTGTCCGTGTTTATTGTCGCAGACAGTCAGGAAACGACCCTGAATGGTGATCACCATGCCACTGCGGTTGATAATCCACAAACAGCCACCGAAACAGCGGAACAGAAGACCGAGCAGCCTGCGGTGGAGGAGAGGCGGTGGGAAGCAACTGAGGTTCAAGAGGCGATGTCGGATGATTTTTCAGCCGACAAACAGGACACTTCTTCCCCCGAAACCGTGGTCCCCCCGTCAGTACCGCAGCCTAAAGACGATTTTCAAGAAGAATTGGTCATCAGGCCTCTGCACTCGGGCGATATTTATGCCAGCTTCCAGTTCCGCACCCTGTGGGAAACTGATTTCATGAGAGGAAACAAAGGTAAGCTAACTGGTTAGCAGTGATTAAACATGCCATTCTTTTAAAGTCCAAAATGTTTAGTTTTGTTCTTTGCTGTGATACATGTTGCTTTATTTTCTCTTCTTGTCGACATGAAACTGACTTAAAAAGTCTAAAATATTTACTTGCAGGTACATTATTCTTTACAACATGGAGTATCTGTTCCTGTATAATTTAGCCCCACAGTTTTTGATGATTGCTTTAAATGAAAATTGATATTTTTGGAAAATAAAAGTGATGACACATAGGTACTGTTCATTCATTCAGGCTTTTTTTACTGCGGCATCACACTAGTCTAGCACCGATAAACTGTGAAAGAATAATTAACAGGCTTGATACACATCCCATAAATACCTATTCGTTTCTATTGTTAAGACATATCCACACTGTTAGAGAATGCTTTGGCTCACTCTAACCCTAAACTGTGTAATGTTATATTGTTTTTCAGTGTCCCACTACCGGCTATTTCCCAAGTCTCTGGGCCAGGTCATCTCCAAGTTCTCAGTGCGAGAGCTGCACATCTCCTTCACGCAGGGCTACTGGAGGACCATGCAGTGGGGGCAGCCCTTCCTGCCGTCCCCTCCAGGTGCTGAACTCTGGGTCTGGTTCCAGGACTCTGTGACAGAGTGAGTACAGCCCTCTGGTGGTTGCAGAGCATAAGAGGTGAAATAAATGCTCTGTTTTTGTGGATATTTATATTTGTAAATTCTGTTTTCCCTAATCCTTTGGGTTTACTGGCCATACAGTGTTCATGAACTAGCTTATCTTTTTTTTATGCCCATGCTGTGTATCTCTGGCTGAAAGCAAGTTCTCTGGAGGTTAGTAAAAGTTATAGCAACGGGAAATGTAAGAAATGACTAACTTACTCAATACAAAATAGAGGCAGCGTACTGAGGGAAAAACTGGACACACAAAAACGTAAAGAACAGCAAGAATCTAAGGGTGAATCCCTTAAACACAGGGACACAATACAAAGTTATTTCTCTGCCTGGTAGACTTCTTTATAAACCAGGGGGATGTGCAAAGAGACATTTTTATTGTGCAATTCAGCTATTGGTTGGAGAAACAGTCACAGTGTCTGTTGAGTTCTGGCACAGGGAAATGTTAGTTTACTGTTTTGTTTGCATGAAGTATTTTTCATCAGTTATTGAAATGGGTAAATAAATTAATATAATAATATGCAGCACATTAGCATTCTAAACATAAACTGCAATTACACTAAAGAATGTACTGAAGATGAAGGTTGATGTTTATAATTGGTATTTGACAGGAACAAAGCTGAGAGAAAATGACAACTTGAATTTTCATTGGCAAGATTTTGAAGGTGACGAATGTGCATTTGAAAAAATGTAAAATGTTCCGCCCTTTTCAGTGTGGATGGCACATGGAAGGAACTGACGAATGTTTTGTCTGGGATCTTCTGCGCTTCACTGAACTTCATTGACTCCACCAACACTGTTCAGCCCAGTGCGTCCTTCAAACCGCTGGGTATAGGCAACGGTACAGAGAGGATCTTTTAATCTCCCTTTCCATTTTGTAAAGCTCTCTAGTGATGAGGCTGTATAAAAGCCTTTCTAATAGTGTAATTAGACACCTTAAACTCTTACAGCCTGCTCTGCTGCAGATTCTGCACAATGCATTATAATCTGTTTTTTGTGTTGAACTTTAAGTGACGGATCACCGCTTCCTTCGCTATGCCACCCTCCCACGAGAGATTGTTTGCACTGAGAATTTGACACCCTGGAAGAAACTCCTGCCATGTGCATCCAAGGTGAGTGTGTGTGTGTGTGTGTGTGTGTGTGTGTGTGTGTGTGTGTGTGTGTGTGTGTGTTAGTCATTCAAAAAGCACAGCAGAACACAAAAGTCCATGTGTGCTTCTTTGTATGATGCCCAGACTGACATCCATGATCTTACGTCTTGGACCACCTCATATGAGACAGAAATTCTCCATCTGCCGCTAACTCAGTTTCTTCGTCTGTTTCTTTATGTGGTCATATTGCACTTGCAGGCTGGTCTCGCTGTGCTGCTGAAGTCCGAGAAGCTCTTCCACAGCAGCTTTCATTCCCAGGCAGTGCACATAAGACCCGTGTGTCAGGACTGGCAGTGCAAAACCACATCCTGGGAGCTTAGACAGACGCTGAATGTGGTCTTTGACCTGCATACCTCTTCGCAGGGCAAACGAGGTGTGTAAGAGCACATTCTTCTGTTCTTCCCATGTTTGAGATCAGACTTTCTGAGATTTGTTGTGTTTTGTAGTACATTGTAGAAGAAACACACCTCGTTGGCCTTAGTTAACTTAAGCTGTTTGTTTTTTCAGAGTGGTCTCTGTTTAAGATGTTCTCTCGGACCCTGACTGAATCTTGTCCGCTGGCCTCCTCCAGTAAAATCTACATTGATGTCACAGACAACCCTCAGGTCTGATTCCCACATTATATGCTATCATTCGGTTATCATTTCTGTTACTGCAAAAGAGGATTTGTTTTACTGAACCATCAGAACAGTAACAAGGTGGATTTATTGAAATGGCACTTTGTGGAGCTGTTTATTTATGAGCTGGTCCCCGTTTTGTTTATCTTGTGTATAAGCACAAGGTATCCTTCAATGTGCAAACAAAGGCAGTGAAGAAGAAGACTGCTGGCAAGTAAACATTTAAAATGAGAAAGGAAATGCATTCAGAACATTTGTTAGACCTCAGTGATATGTGTCAGCATACCTTTTTTCTATGGAGATGTGCAATAGTTTTGACTAAGAGAAATTTAATATCATTTTGCAGGGGGAGCAGTTTGAAGTGAGCCCAGCCACTCCCCTGCTGAGCCAGGCAGTGGTGCTGGGGGACAGACGAACCTTCTCTGTTTACGATCTGACCCAACAAATCACCTTTGGCACTGTGCGCTCCCTCAACCTGCTGATCCGCTGGAAATCCAGCGAGGGTAAGTGAGAATAGCAGAGAATACCACACAGCTTTGTGGATGAGGCTCAACATACAGTAATCTCAATTATTCAATGCAAAAAAGACTAGGGGAATAAACAAAAATGTGTCAACCACATTTGTGTGCAGATGGCTCATTATCTCTCCTGGTTGTATCTTGTCCCTACTGTTCTTCTTTTCTCAGAGTTGTCTGGGTTTGCCTTATAATCATAATTTTAAGTTTCCCTTGACATTATTCAGTAATCGTGCAGGTTTTTGGCCAATGAATGTGCAGTCTGATCCTTTGCACACTGTTCTCTGTTCTGCAAATGTCCTCAACATGCAGCATCTGAAGTCATTTTCAGATTGCAATATGTGACTGTTTTCACATAAAAAACACAAAAAATGTGAGATCTTTCTGTTTTGTACCAAAGTGACACTGATCCTATTTGTGCCTAGAGGTCAATAAAAATCCTCCCGCATGGTCTACCATTAAACCTCTCTGTCTCACACTCCCCACCTGCAGGTGACATGCTGCGCCCCCTGCTGCACGCTGAGCGTTATGTGGCTGGTTACGGGCTGCAGACAGGAGAGATTCACACGCTGATGTACAACAACCACCCATACAGGTCTTTCCCTGTGCTGCTGCTGGACTCTGTGCCTTGGTATCTTCGTCTCTACATCCACACGCTCACTGTCAAGAGCAAGGGAAAGGACAACAAGCCCAGTGAGTCACTGTAAAAAGCAGAGAAGTATGTGTGTGTTTGTGTGCACAAAATAGCAATCAGGGCCCAAAATTAACAACTAAAAAAGTGCCAAATTCTGGAACAGTTTATCCATGAGTGATAAGTGATAAAAAGCCACTCATAACTGGTTGATGTTCTAGATTATAGAAATTAGATCAGTCTTACACAAGAGTATTAGCAAAATGTAACATTTCTGTGTACAGGCAGGGAACACGTGTTAATTATTTTCATTAGTTACTTAAATTGAATCAACCAGAGCTTACTTATATGATCCAAAACGTTAGAGACATGACTTGTACTGTACATGTATAGCAGGATTGTATGCATAACAGCACCTCTACTTCTCCCCCTAAATCTTGTTAAAACTATCATCAGGAGAAATGTCTTTTCAAAAATCTCCCACTCACACCAAGTTGGTTTTCAATGCAGTGACAGTGGAGAACAGAACAATGGCTGTTTGTCCATTTACATTACATTTAGTCATTTGGCAGATGCTTTTATCCAAGGTGACTTATATTTGAGGAGCAACATACAAGCATCAGTGAGGTAGGAGGGCTTTGAATAAAAAGCATGATGTTACAGTTTCCCTACAGGAATTATTGTTTCATGTAATTCCATGCAAATACTTTTCACAAGTAGGAGGAAAACATGACTCATATTTTCCAGAAAGCTGTTGTAGAAGTCTTTTTTTTACTAACTAATTTGGTGCTCTTTTTTCATACTGTTGTATATAGATTATATGAAAATATTATTTTTGTTGAGTGTTGCCACATTTTATTATATATCCCAGTTACTAAAACTGCACATGGCCATGGATAAACATTAAATCAGTGTATCAGTGGTCACTCGTGTTTTTCTTGCTTCGCCAGGCTACATCCACTACCAGCCTTCTAAGGACCGTGTGAGGCCACACCTGCTGGAGATGCTGGTCCAGCTTCCTCCCAATTCCGTCACAGAGGTCACAGTGCAGTTTGAGAGGGCTCTGCTCAAGTGGACTGAATACACCCCTGATCCCAACCACGGATTCTATGTTGGGTACGCACATAGAGTTGCTGTTTCAAGAGGTTGCTGAAAGAAGGTGCTTCTGGTGTCCCTTCAGAAGTTCTAGGCATTTTTTAGGGGTTCTTTTTTAAGGGCTTTTGCAGTTATTTTTAGTATTTGTCATTTTATTCTAATACCTGTTTCTTTAACATTTAGGTCTTCAGTAATCAGCTCTCTTGTACCGAGCATTGTCGCCATGGATACGAACAGCACTCGAGAACGCCCACTTTTCAGCAGCTTGTAAGTATAGAGTTGTTTCTTTTCTGCGGGAAAAAGCCTGTTGCTGCTACTCATTCATGTGTTGTTTTGATCACCCATATAGAAACACATTTGTTTGGAAAGTCAAATAAGTAGAATTCCTTCCCTCCCTGCAGCTTTCCCTGTAAAGAGGAGTCCAGCTACTTTGTGCGCGTATACACGGAGCCTCTGCTAGTCAACCTGCCAACTCCAGACTTCAGTATGCCTTATAATGTCATCTGCCTGACCTGCACTGTGGTGGCCGTGGGCTACGGCTCCCTCTACAACCTACTGACCCGGAGTTTCCAGATAGAAGAGCCCAGCCCAGGATTGGCCAAGCGGATAGCCAACATCATCCGCAAGATGAGGGGTGTGCCACCACTCTGAGGCTGGACATGAATTCAGGGAAAAGTTTCCCTTTTGGTGAAACCACTGGTAAACGTGATATTCAGGGAAGCACTGAGTGGAGCACTGGTATGAATGTTTTTAAAACTTGAAGGTTTTGTTTTCAAATGGAAGAAGACAAAAATTATTTTGAGCATAAATGTATTCAGGAGAATTTCCTGCCAGCTAAGGACAAGGAAATGTGAACCGTTTGTCTACTTGGGAGAGTTTTGTTTTTGTTTAACAAGTAGAAAAAAAAACATACTTCTACTGTGCAATATGCTACAATAGCAACTGCATCAGAGTTGTTTGGTTTGACTGTTTTTGTTTTTTTGAATGTTTGAAGCCATAACTCCACTACATTATAACATAGGCCTCAGTGTCTCTGAAGAAGTTTGTTACTGTGAGTAAACAATGGTAAAATGATGCTTCTACAAGTATTTGACTGATGGCCTTACAAAGTTTCCGAGTTCAGACAGACAAAGGATAATCAACTTTGTTCTCATACCGTGTTCCTGACCTGTTCTTTGCTATCTGCCTGCTGGGAACAACGAGATAATATGACCTTTTATGTCATAGGTAGTCTCTCAAAATGTCACATTTACAAAAACAACCCCAGTTGTGATAGGATATCAAAAAAACTCTGCGTTTCTCATTCCCAACCATAAATTAATCTGTCCGTCAAAGAGTAACTACGGAACATCCAAAAGTATATCCTCTTTATTTAATAGGTCCTCATTCCTTTGGATTATCTGACAGGCATTTTATAGTTGTTTTAATATATTTGACAAGAACACATGCTTGCAAAAATAATGGAACTACTTGTCCTATAGAAAAGGAACAGCCCTCTTCCCAAACATTTATATTGCACTCGTTGGTTGTTGGATGCATGCTTGAATGTTAAATGCGATTGTCTGCGGGTCTCATAAGATCTCTTCAAAAGAAATGCATTTATTGCATTTAGTTTGTCGGGTTGTTCACTCATATACTCATCAGTTCAATGCAGTTTCAGTGTGTCTTATAGTGAATAGAAATATGGAAATAACCACACCAAAATACTACCATATTTTTGTTTTATACATTTTTTTACCAATAACAACAATATCCTCTTAAATGCTTGCCTGCCTAGTCTATTCTTCACTTGCTGTGAGAAAGAGTGTCTGTGTGTTTGTATGCGTGTGTGCGTGCATATATATATATATATAAAACTGAACATGTCCTTTATTGCCTTTTCAATAAACTGACAAATATCTTTTTGTCATTTTATTTAAAGTACTTGCTATGAAAGAAGGTACACCGTTCTAAACTGCAGCAGAGCCGGACCTGTATTACTTCTAACTGAGTGTCCACATTTTTGTGTAAACAAACTTGGCCCCACTTCTGGCAGACTCGGAGAGAACAGACACAGACGTCTCTCTGTTTGGCCGGTCAGCAGTTCTCACCCCTGCACGTTTGGCAACAGCATGGAACAAAAACAAAGGGAAAAGCAGCATTCCGCATATATCTTGTTCAGATCTGTTCAGCTGCAAACTGTTATCTCCAAGCAAGAAGACATACAGACCCGGAGAACATAGCTCTGCTGGCTCAGCCTTCAGAGGCTGTTTTCAAGGATATGTGACTTTATTTAGCACACATGTTTGTGATTAGCTAGACAAGTACACTTTTTAGTCACACTTCAGTAAATTACAAAATAAAATGGCTGGTTCTATAAAAAGCTTTTTGAGATATATTTTAAGACGTGAGGTTGTCGTGCAGTGGTGTTGAAATCTTCAGGCAGCAGACGTTCTTGGACACCTCTGTAGATAGTGCTGTTTTCTGCCAGTAACCACTTTCCATTCTTGGCATATCTCATTCGGTGTTTTTTTTTTCCCTAGTCAACATCGTGCCTATAAAACCCGATTTTAAAAAAAAGAGACCTGTGAAACTCTAGACCTATAACCAGCAAGGTGATGAATACATAACACATTTCTATGTTCTACAAACATTTATTGGTTTAAATATGAAGAAATGCAAATTGCTTTGTAGCTTCAAACTCAAGAAGCACAGCACTTTTCAAATTAGGAGATACTAGAATATACAGTATTACTACTCATACAGAATACTGTTACTTGACCAAAATGTAAGGTTACTTGTTATCTCAAGTTGTAATACAAACATATTTAAGTTCTGTTGTAGCACCCTAGTGGCATCCTACCAACTCTCCTGACTGTTTTACTACGCTGTGTGTGTACTCAATTGTGCTACTGTGTAGTTAAAAAGGTAGAAAAATTATCATGATAACATTTCTCATCTCTCATTACATGTGTTGGTGCATGAAAGAAAGCAAGCAAGTGCACGCATTTGGCTGAGTCGCTGGCTATCCAATCAGCAGGGCTCACTGCAGGCATGGCCGCAGGTTGTCTTGCAGCACTTCTGCTCTCCTGGACACTGACCATCATGATAGCAGTACTCAGCACACATGGGGGTCCCGGTGGGCAGTGGACAGCGGCCGCGCTTCACTGAGACACAAAAACACAATTAGTTACAGAGGTATGATTACAAAGGAAATGTCAAATGATCACACAAACTACTTGAGTGGTATCTAAAGAGGTTTTACCACTTTGTTTATTACTGACCTGTGTACGGTGCCATGCACTGATGTCCACATCCATTTGAGCAGCACTTCTCATTATTGGGGCAGTCACTGTCATTAGAGCAAAATTCAGCACACAGCCCAGCGTCCCATTGCCTGCGAGGACACACTCCTGGCTTAGCTGAAGGGAAAAGAGCAAATCATATAAACAAAGAGGGCTAAAAGAAAACGTTGGAAAACATCAGCTTTTGATCTGAAGGGTTCTCTTGACTTCCACAGTTCAGTCACTGAGAAGATTTAACCAAAGCATTAACAGCTGCACACTTAAGAAAAAGTCAAACACTGTGGCTCGTACTGAAAGCAGGTGGGACACAGACAGCTCCACAGTCAAAGACACAGCATTTGTGATCTGCAGGACAGTCTTCATCACACACACACCCCTTATGTGATGGGACAACATTAAGGAGACGTGGGCAGTGGCCTGGCTTTGGAAGGATCACTGAGAGAAAGAGGCAGTGAAGCAGAGAAGGAGACAGTTCAAGCTGTGATAACTAAGATAACTAACAAAGGTGCTTGGAATGAAAAAGACATGCACTTTTTTCATAAATAAAAGGTAAATTGGCAGATTAAAATTACTATTAGGCTACCATCTCAGTCAAAACAAACATACCTTTTAAATTGTCAGCTTCTGCAGCAAATACTACGTTAAAGTGCACAAATGCACCGAGTGTAAAAATCAGAGCACAAACTGCCGACCAGTGTTTCTCCATGTTCACTTCTTGCACACAAGACTGTTCTCCAGTTTGGACGAATACCACAGGACACAAACTGCAGGCTGAGCAGCTCAGTCAAAGGATGCAGGGTCCTTGTGCCTGTTGAGTTACATTCCCACCTCTGCACTTCAAGGGTCCTGATCCTTTGATGGAATGATGGGATGTGACAGCAGACCCACTTTTACCGATGTGTGGTCACAGTGTTTCCCACAGAATGACTGTGTAACTGTGGTGGGGGGGTATCGATATTGACTACCAGCTATATACAGCGTGCTTGCCTCGAAAATCCAGCTGCGTTTTAACATTAACGTAGCTCTCCTGATTAGCTAGGCTCCTTGCATGCTGGCTAATAACTTTTTTAAGCGTTGGACAGATTTGTGCAGCAGTGTTCCATGAGGGGAGAGAGAGCGGGAGAGGGAGGGGTGAGTGAAAAACAGACATGGAAGAGCGAGAGGAAGGGCTGCGCGAATGCGCTACGGCGCTCTGCAATCAAATACGATTTCAAATAGGCTTAGTAAAAAAAATCAAAAATCAATCTGTGGCGGTCAGCGTTTAATATTGTGGCGGGCCGCCACAAATAAATGAAAGTATGGGAAACGCTGGGTCAATGATTGTGTTGCGACAAGGTTATGAAAACATCAGTTGTTGCTTTTATTGATCAGGTCTCTTTACCTTAGTGCTGCTTTTCATTTTCTTTTAAGATTATAAATGTGCTATTTATACTGTACAAAATATCCCTCAAACCTTTTAGACAATATGTAACAATCAAAGATCGTTCCCAAAGAGCCCTATATTTAACAAGGGAGTTTCATTGTGATTTTCAAACAATCCCTGATATGACCTGTCTGAGCTTTGCCAGAAGTTTACTATACATCTGTTTGGAGCAGTTTCGTCACCTAGTTGTGCATGTTATGCTTTAAGAAGACTGCAGACAACAATTGGAGCAGTTATTCTGACACAGTGATTGACACAGTACATAGAAATTTCTACGTGGACTACTGTCTGAAAAGCTAACTATTGGTGCAGAAAGCAGTATAGATTGTTTATGAACTGGCTGACCTTTGCCAGAAGGAGACTTTCATCTTACTCAATGGATCAGTAACAGTCGCAAAGAACTTCAAACAATTCCTGAGAAGGAACACTCTAAAAATGTGAGTGAACTCAGTTTGGACATTGGCCCTGGGGCTGCATTGGTGTATGGAAAATGACAACTTTAACTTTCGTATGAACTGCAAAAAAGGTATGCAAACACAATGAGGGAGTCTATCAATCATTAGTTCAGTGTACACTTCCTTAGGGTACCTTGCACACGTCCTTTTTCCAGCCAGGCACACTTTACAGGAGTTGTGCAGAAGGAACTGTGGCTGTCCTAAAACAACAATGGATCAATTGGTTGACTGAAGAGATCTCAGTGTTCAGACTGAGTAGGTACTTGAAACCACACGACTTTGGAACACCGGTCCATGCACTCATGCACCACTTTGCTGATGCCAACGAAAGGGGATATGGCACAGTAACGTATCTGTGGTTACAGAACAAACTATCATGTACTTCCTTTCTTTTCAGAAAGGCCATGGGTTGCACCTCGTAAACCTGTAACCATCCCTTGTTTGGAATTTATTGCTGCTGTTTTGGCTGTTTGGGTAGACAAGGTGGTAAAATCAGAGTTACAGCTTTCTTTGCCAGGATCCTGTTTCTGGACTGATAGTAGCACAGTCTTGTAAACAAAAAGTAAGTACATCAGCAATGTAAACAAAAGATTTCAAACACTTGTGGCCAACAGAATAGCTGTCATTAGGGAAGCTTAAGAATCAGCACAGTGGCGGTATGTTCACACATTGCAAAATCCAGCAGATGATGCATGGGCTGACAGTCCAGAAGCTTCTGAACAGCAAAATGTGGTTATCAGGTTCAGAATTCCTGTGTAAGGCAAGAGAAACATGGATACACTGTGAGTACCCAGTGGAAGAGGATGATCCAGAGGTCAAACTGGAGATCTCTACAAACACATAACTACTAAAGAGGATAGTGCTATTGATCGACTCATCACATATTTCTCTGATTGGAAAAGGTTGAAGGTTGCAGTTGCATGGTTACTAAAGGTGAAGAAGGCTCTTTTGGAGCTGAGTCAAAGAAGAAAGCGACGCGTGACGGTTGGAACGGCTGATCTTGGTGAGGATCCTCTCAACTGAGGATCTATTAGCAGCAGAAAACGCTGTCATTCAGTTATGTCAGAGAGCAATATCTGACACTGAGATTTGTGCACTAAGGAAAAGGAAACTTGTAAAAAGGAGTAGCCGATGGACTGTTCAGAGTAGGTGGGAGATTGTCCAGGACTGCAGTGCCCGAAGAGAGCAAAAACCCAGTCATCCTGTGTAAAGATCAGTACATTTCCATGTTAATTCTTAAAAATGTTCATGAACAGACGAGGCATGACGGGAGAAATTACATCATCTCCAAATTGAGAGAAAAGTACTGGATCAATCATGCCATTGCAGCAACAAGGAACATCTCGTGAAGTTGTGCTTTTTACCAACGTCACAAAGGAAAAATGTGCGATCAAAAAATAGCTGATCTCCCTAAAGAAAGAATTACTCCAGACTTGCCTCCATTCACTATTGTGGGAGTGGATTATTTTCAACCCGCCGAGGTAAAACAAGGATGTACTTATGTGACATGTTATGGGGTTATCTTTACATGTATGGCCAGCAGGGCAGTTCATTTAGAAGTGGCACACTCATTGCATACATACTCTTGCATCAGTGCTATTCATCACTTCATATGCCGAAGAGGACCCATGGCACACATTCGCTCAGACAAAGGCGAAAATTTCACTGTAGCAGAGAAGGAACTAAAAGAGCAATTGCAGAGTTGAACAACTGATCAACTGAAAAAGCTTTAAGACATGACAACATCAAGTAGACTTTTAACCCACCTACAGCTTCAAGTCATGGCAGTGCTTGGGTAAGCATGATCAGACTAGTCTGAAAAGTCCTAGTATCTGTTTTACATAGAGGCTTCAACTGATAAAACCTTAATCACAGTCTTATGCCAAGCCGAAGCAATCTTGAATGACTGACCAATTACTGAAGTTTCTGAGGATCTTAATGATTTAGAACCACTGACACCTAACCATCTTCTTATTTTAAAAAGGAAAAGAGTTTAACCTCCAGGTCTGTTTAATCAAAGGGTCCAGTACATAAGATGAAGGTAGAAACAGATTTATTCTGGAAAAGGTGGATAAAAGCGTATCTTGTTACTCCACAGGAAAGACAAAAGTGGAACAAAGCTAAACGTAATCTTACAGTAGGAGCAATCGTTTGATTGTGGATGCTACAGTACCACGAAATTCTTGGATGGCTGGAAGAATTATTAAATCCTTTCCAGACAAATCAGGCATAGTCAGATCTGTGCAAATCAAAGAAATGCAAATGTAATTTAAAGACCTTTGACAAAATTAGGCCTATTGGTAGAACAGTCAGTGTAAAAGTGAACATACACACCAAAGAGAGGTTTATTTGTTTGTTTGTTTTTATTGGAAGATGTTTTTGTTGTATTAATGTCTCCATATATGTAGATGTTTATAATTGTTATGTTTTGTAGTGCCATGAACAATTAGGGGCCGGTTGTGTTGGAGCCACTCTCTGTACTGATACGGGGTGGCACTGTGTTCTGCCACAAATCTACTTAAGACAAGAGTTAATTGATTCAGGTGTGGCGCACAGCGAGGTAAATGGCTTTTCACCGTGTGGCACGGCGTGTAATTATGTGGACTGACTTAAGTTAAGTTTATTGTTGAAGAAATGTTTATTTTTTTGTTATGTTAATAAATGGATTAGCATGCCCCACTTTAAGTTCAAACTTTGGAACATTTATTATTTTGCCTTATTTTATTATTATAAGTCACAAGGAAACAGCACACGTGCGTAACAACTAAAATGTGCACCAACACTGACCATCATGATAGTAGCACTCCACACACATGGGGGTCCCTGTGGGCAGAGCACAGTGGCCCCGCTTCACTGACACACCAAACATAAAAACACACTCAATTACAGAGGTACAATCACAAAGAAAATGTCAAATGGTTATACAAACACTACTGGAGTGGTATTTGAGGGATTTTACCACTTTGTTTATTACTAACCTGTGTACGGTGCCATGCACTGATGTCCACATCCATTTGAGCAGCACTTCTTATTTTCGGGGCAGTCGCTGTCATTAGAGCAAAAATTAACACACAGCCGGACGCCCCGTTGTTTGGGAGGACACACTCCTGGCTTAGCTGAAGGGAAAAGAGAAAATCATATAAACAAAGAGGACTAAAAGAAAACGTGGAAAACATCATTGGAACATTGGGACGAGAAAATGTATCAACTGAGGATCTATTAACAGCAGAAAACGCTGTCATTCCCTTATGTCAGAGGGCAAGATGTGACACTGAGATTTGTGCACTAAGGAAAAGGAAACTTGTAAAAAGGAGTAGCCGATGGACTGTTCAGAGTAGGTGGGAGATTGTCCAGGACTGCCGTGCCCGAAGAGAGCAAAAACCAAGTCACCCTGTGTAATTACAGTACATTTCCATGTTAATTCTTAAAAATGTTCATGAACAGATGAGGCATGGCGGGAGAAATTACATCATCTCAAAATTGAGAGAAAAGTACTGGATCAGTCATGCCATTGCAGCAACAAGGAACATCTCGTGATGTTGTGCTTTTTACCAACGTCACAAAGGAAAAATGTGCGATCAAAAAGTAGCGGACCTCCCTAAAGAAAGAATTACTCCAGACTTGCCTCCATTCACTATTGTGAGAGTGGATTATTTTCAACCCGCCGAGGTAAAACAAGGCCGTACTTATGTGACACGTTATGGGGTTATCTTTACATGCATGGCCAGTGGGGCAGTTCATTTAGAAGTGGCACACTCATTGCATACATACTCTTGCATCAGTGCTATTCATCCATTCATATGCTGAAGAGGACCCGTGGCACACTTTTGCTCAGACAATGGCACAAATTTCACAGAGAAGGAACTAAAAAGAGCAATTGCAGCATTGAACAACTGATCAATTGAGAAAACTTTAATACATGACAAGATCAAATGGACTTTTAACCCACCTACAGCTTCAGCTGTGTACGGTGCCATGCACTGATGTCCACATCCATTTGAGCAGCACTTCTCATTTTTGGGACAGTTACTGTCATTAGAGCACAATTCAGCACACAGCCCGAGGTCCCCTTGCTTGGGAGGACACACTCCTGGCTTAGCTGAAGGGAAAAGAGAAAATCATATAAACAAAGAGGACTAAAAGAAAACATCTTTTGATTTGAAGGAGTCTCTGTCTTGAGTTCCATGTCAGTTCAGTCACTGAGAAGATTTAACCAAAGCTTTAACAGCTTCTCACAAAAGTCAAACATTGTGACTGGTACTGAAAAGCAGGTGGGACACAGACAGCTCCACAATCAAAGACACAGCATTTGTGATCTGCAGGACAGTCTTCATCACACACACACCCCTTATGTGATGGGACAACATTAAGGAGAGGTGGGCAGTGGCCTGGCTTTGAAAGGATCACTGAGACAAAGAGGCAGTGAAGCAGAGAAGGAGACAGTTCAAGCTGTGATAACTAAGATAACTAACAAAGGTGTCTAGAATGACAAAAAAAAAACATAAATCGTTACTCAATCATAAATCAAATGTATATTGTCAGATTAATGTTACTATTAGGCTACCATCTCAGTCAAAACAAACATACCTTTTAAATTGTCAGCTTCTGCAGCAAATACTACGTTAAAGTGCACAAATGCACCGAGTGTAAAAATCAGAGCACAAACTGCCGACCAGTGTTTCTCCATGTTCACTTCTTGCACACAAGATTGTACTCCACTTTGGATAAATACCCCAGGACACAACCTGTAGGCTGAGAAGCAGAGAAGAAGAGTCAGAGGATGCAGGGTCCTTGTGCCTGTTGAGTTACATTCCCATCTCTGCACTTCAGGGGCCCTGATCCTTTTGATGGGATGTGACAACAGACCCACAATGTGCGGTCAGTGATTGTGTGACAAGGTTATGTCAACATGAGTTGTTGCTTTTATTGATCAAGTTTCTTTACCTTAGTTCAGCTGTTCATTTTCCTTTTAAGATTATAAGTGTACTATTTTTACTGTTGTTTCTGTCTGTGTTGCTTTTATTCCTTGTGTTGTGGTAGGTTGTCTTTTTTATGCAAAATATCACTTAAACACAAACTTGTATTAAAGGCTTTTATACAGTATGTAACAATCAAAGATTGTTCCCAAAGGCCTTTATGTAGTATTTAACAAGCAAGATTCATTTTATCTTCTGATTTGCAAAAAATCCCCCACACAGTGTAGAGCATTTTCAGTTTGACCCTGTATTGCCATCTATTGGCATAATCAGGAGTTACATATAAGCTTTCAAATGGAAGAATAGAAAAAGGACCAATACCTCCCCGTAAAAATCCTGTGGCATAAGCATTGCAAAGTACTGCATTGAAAATGTTACTTAGCCTAAGTAAAATATGTTATATGCAAAATGTATCAAAAGTATTCAAAGTAAAAGTACTCAATGCAGAAAAATGTCCCATGAGACTGTTACTAGTATATAATTACATCATGAGATTATTATTACTCATGAATTTATGTAAAAGCAGCATTTTATTGCTGTAGTGTGAGCTAATTTTGAACTATTTTGTATCAGTCTGCAACAAATAATCATTTTCATTATGAATTCATCTGCCGATTATTTTCTCCATCAATCGATTGTTAAAATTCTGAAAATAATGAGAAATGCCATCACACTTTATTACTTGACCAGAGCCCAAAGTGAAACCTCCATAATGCTTGTTTTGTCCAACCAACAATCCTCCACAGTTTTTCTCTCAACTGTCTAATCGTTTCAGCTTTACTTGTATAAACTGTTGGATAGTTTTAAAAAAATCATATTTTATAAACTCTTCATATGTTTTGTGTGTAAAAAGCTCAATGTAGTGTTATTTAAATGTCGTGAAGTAAAAATTAAACAATATTTCCCTTGGAGATGTGGTGGAGTAGAAGTAGAAAGTGGCATGAAGAGATCAAACTTAAGTAAAGTACAGGTACCTAAATCATATTTGTACTTAAGAACAGTACTTGAGTAAACAGACTTAATTACTGTCCACCACTGGTGACACTAAGGTTGCACAACAAACACACTATCAGTGTCTTAAGTACTGTATGTTCTTACCAAGACAAAACAACACTTTCAGTGCTCATATTCATTATTGTTGTGTTTTTACAGTTATTCAATCAGTTATTCAGTCATCATCATCAGTGGCTTCTGTCTCTGCTTGTTATCCATTCTTCTGCCTGCTGTAGATGAAATCTGACTCCTGTCCTTACAAAGCATGAAAAACAACACTGTGTCCATAAGCCAAGATAATTATAGTCTGCACAATTACATTTTGTAATTGTAATCCATGCACAGCATGCAGCTTTGCATGGATTTGATGTAAGAGGAGTCTGGCTGAGCTCCCTGTGAGACTGGACTGTCTATCTGATTCAGTCCCCCGATCCTGATAAGGTGGTGCCAGTGCAAGCAGTCTACTCTGCTGCGTCACAGTGAGCCAGCTAAAAACACAATATGTCAGCATTTGTGGGTTAAGCATTTTGGATAAATTAATAGATTCAAGAAAGGGTACCCAACCACTTTTTTGTTAGTAAAAAAATAGTTCCAATGAAAACTGTTCACAATGCTGTTGTGGATCATTCTGAGGAAGTAGGGACAGTGATAGATGGATCCTATCTATTACTTAAAAAAAAGTCAAAATCTTACCAAAGTAAAAGTAGAGAGGTATTCTCAGCAAATGTAGTACTTCTACTTTCAAAACCTTTGGTAGTTTAATCTGTAACAGTGCGTTGTATTTTATAAAATGGTCACATGGTTTGTATGTAATCTAATCTGTAAAGGGGATGGTAATACGGCTGTTAATGAATGTAGAATACAAACAGTACAATTATAAAATAACCGGAAATTGAATTACATAAGGAAAGTACATGCACCTCAAAATTTGAATTGAGCAAATTATAAAAAAGCATTTTTATGTGACCCTAAAGGTGGTCAGTCCTTTAACCCATTAATAGCCATGCACTTTATCCTTAACGTTTTGTGGATAGTTATGAGAACAACAAAGTGCTCTGCTAGAGATGCAGTACCACTCATTACCCCTGGGTGGGTGTCTCCACTTGAAGATCTCAACAGTCTAGCCATTATTTTTTAAAAGCAAGATCATAAGTTTTTCTCCATTGCTTACACACATTTTTTGAAATTATGACTCTTTTTTTCTCAAAACTCTAAACACAAATCCACAACTTCTCACCCAATTACCCAAACATGCTATTTTCAGGTCAAAATGAAGCTCTCCACTCAAAATCATTCAATCTTGCTGAAAAACCAAACTTTGCCCTCAGACATGACAAGCCCTCCCAAACACACACACTACAACACAGTCTTACACACTGGTGAGATAAATTCAAAACAATACTGCAAAAACTGTGTGTGTGATTCTCCCCTTCAAAAACCTTCTCACAAGAACACAAAAGAAATAACAAATATAAACATTTTATACACATTTTTATTACATAGTGTGCTGTACAGTACAACACACCAAACAGCAAATTCTTCTGCTCCAGCATCCTGTCTTTGGTCTGGGACAGGCTAGAGATACTCCTTCTCCACCTCCTTTTCCACCTCCACCTCCTCCCTACTACTCCTCCCTCTACCTCCTCCACCTCCTTCTTCACCTTCTCTTCCTCCCTCCTCCTCTGCCCTACTCCTGCTCCGCTTCCTTCAACTCCTCATCTTCCTCCTGTCCCATCTCCTCCTCCAACTCCTACTGTTCCTCTTACTTCACCTCTTACTCCCCCCATACTGCTCTTCCTCCTCCTCCTCCTCCCTCTCTCATGTCCTACACCTTTTTCTTCAGATTTTTCTAGATCCATTGTTCCAAAACTGAATAAACTGACTCTGGCCCTTTTATCTATTGAAGGTTCTGATTGGTGTGTTATTAATTATGACTTCTTGTGTTTCCACCTGGGTAGCTGTGTGCTAATTGAGCTCAAGCTGTGCTGGCTTGAGTAAACTATATTGCATTTAGTGCTTTCTGAATGACCACATTGTGTAGGCAATGAGCAATGAAGGCATTTGTGTGTAGAGTTTTAAAATGGTAGTGCTTTTTGAAAAATCGTGTTACGGTTTTGAAATTTTAGTTAAAAATCCTGCTAATAGTGTTTAAGCAATTGAGAATAAAACTGTAATCGTCCTCCAACCTATACATTATTACTCAATAAGTTCTCTAATGAAACATGATTACAGCTGAACAGAAATAACTTCGTAACATTAGATTCAGTTCAGCATTACTGTCATTATACAGTATGAATGTGTAAGTCAAAATGGTCAATTCTGATATATATTTTTTGGTGAAAATCTGATCCTTTTTTGTGAAATGTGTCTCAGATGTTGCAATGTAGTGTAACTAAATGTATTCTGTCTAGCTTTGATTTGATTGACAGCTATCCCCCAAACTCTTAAACAAGGAGAATCCAGTGGGTTATTATACAGGGTGCAGTGAGCAGTGAAGAGTAATTTTACCCCTAGGAGTGGAGAGGCCATGTAATTTACATGTCCAACCTCATTGCGTATAGCAAGACCAGTAGCCAATGGGATCTTGCTTTTTAAGGTCTAATAAATGTTGTAATTGTGATTTACTTTCACACACTATGTGACATATCTGTCACTTGCAAGGGTGTTGATATGTTTGCATATACAGGTACACTCAGATCACATGTACTAGGTTGTAGCATTTTCATAATTTGCAGCTGTTTCTAAATATTTTATGTCATTCTGACCACACCAAACCTTAGAAATATATCGGTTCTGCCCCTAAACCTCCGTTTCAATTTCCCCATTTCCCCCCTCTTGTCCTTGGGAATTCAATCATAGAATAATGTTGCTGAAAACCTTTCCGCTATGTATTCATGTAACAAGACTTGGCTAGTGGGTGTTGTATGTCCTTGAAATGATGTAGATGCTATCAGTTTCTTCAGTTGAGTGCTGAGAATGTTGAATGTGTGAATTAGGTGGGAAAAAACATGGCTCACCATGACTGTAAGTAAAAAACTGAGCAGGTATGTGATGACTGGACTTGTGGGAAATGTCAAAATATTTAAAATAATATAAATATAACATTTTTATGGTCTCCTTGTTCCTTTTCTATTCTATCTAGACTATCACCACAGACAGACTGGTAGATGGAAGATTGAGATGAACAATAGCAAACTGATATGCATAATGGTACCAAATAAAAGGGAAATATGGCTGACATGAAGTAAAATGATGATGTGTCAGCAATTATTAATAGTTGACTTCAGTTTTTTTGACTGGTTCTCTCAAATTCAATATCTGCCTCTTGGGTGACACCTTGAAGATCTATCAGTAAATATCAAAGCAAATCATACTTTTAAGGATATGAGAAAATGGCTACACATATAATTTTAGAGATTTTTGATGAATGTAAGACATCAGTTTGCTTCTTCATAAAGGGATATAGTGTTTTGGAAACATAATTGTTTAAGATTCCCATGTAGTTGGAACACAAATCATTCAGGCCAAAGTCACATGACAAATATGATAAATGAGCATAATTCCTCACCTCCTGCTTATATTGTTTCCAGACTGACCCAAAAGAAGTCTCAGCACCACCCTTTGACCTCAACCCCCCATCTCTATAGTCAATCATGTATTACATTGTACATTAACCTGCCATTGACCTCTGTATGCTAAACCCAATTGCCTTATTATCTCCACCGTAATGTTCTACTCTTAGTTATCTTCTTAGGCCTGAATCAGATTTTGTGTCCCACTTTACCCTCAGGCATAAAAAAATGTCTCAAATGACTGCTAGGCACTATGGAGGGATTTGAAGGTGGGGGGATGTCTCATTTAAATGATCAAAAATGGGATCTGAGGTAGAAGCTGCATCAGTAAAACATTTTTTTTCTGCTGCTGGGGAGCATCATTTCAGGTTTGAGTGTAAGATGTTATTGTTATTTTTCCATTAGAAATAGTGGATTTTTAATTAAAGTTTTGCCCTATAGAACAGCCCCTTCTGACACCTGACACTAGCAATGTCTCCAATTATGACTTACCAGCTCAAGCATTTATTACTTTCGTTATTATGACCAATAAGCTTGACCGATGCTCTCACAAATGTGTCTACTTATCCTGCTAATACCGAGAATAATGACGATCCTGTGATAATGTTTTGAAGTCAAAATAATGCTAATACCTCTAATGATGAAGCATGCTTAGAAATCCCTCACCATCATCCCATTGTCTCCCGTGGCGGTGGAGCCGGTTCTGCGGCCCCATGGGAAATCTGTAATGTATTCAGCCAGGCCTTGGGAGTAAAATGAAAACAAATGTGGTGTAATAAAGGAGAGAAGATGAAGCGATTTTGCGATGATGCTCTCCACCGGCCTTATAAATCAAAATAAAAGTGGAGCAGGTCATACGTGCCCCCACCCTTGCTGGATACTCACACACATACATATACAATATATGTATGTATATATATATACACACACACGCATACAATTTCTCGGTGAAAGTAAAAGAAGAAAACCTGTATATCATCTATTTGTAGCAAACACAACATAACATATTTATATGTATATTACCCCTTTCTTTTCCAATGTATAAAAGTTTATTCTCTATACATCAATCAAAATTTAGCCTAGTTATAATCAAATTTCTCATTGACATCTTGGACTTCATACTTTCTAGTATCATGAAGTATAATGAAGCGTTGTCTGCTTGTGAGCCATCATCACGGTTGTTATGAGTAGGTCAGACACAAAGTGCTGTTTGAGAGTGTGTATTTTCCTGTTTTATTTAGATTTTTAGAGACCTGAAGAGGCAGAAAAATCTAGCAATTCGCCAGAAAAAGCAAAGATAACAAGTAATTAATATAATTTTGTGCAGTGTTAAGGGTTTTTTCCCCCTTTCCTACCCTGATAATCATCTCATGACCCCTCAGATTTCTCTCACTTGCCCCTGTGGAGCTCTTGCCTCCCAGTTTGGAAACCACTAATATTGTAATTAAACAGGCTTGGAGCTGACGGCAGTGGTAGTACTGCCGTCCACCTGTAGGAGCTGCTGTGGTGTCAGTGTACTCGCTGCATGAAGCCAATGGTCCCAAACAGAGAGAAGGGAGGCTTGCTGGTGGTAGTAGTGGAAGCACTCATTATACAGAAAATCCCCAAAAATTAAAATGGAAAACAAAAATCTCACAAACAGCTGGTTATCTTGGCCCAGATTTTAAGCAGGCAACTGAAGACTCAAATATTTATTGACAGGGAATTGGGGTTGATTTGCACCCTTGCATATGTAGTGTGTGAGTTATTAAGGTCAATAACAAGAGGTGAAGGTTTTTTTTCTTTCTTTAAGATAGCTCTGCATTAGCATGGTGAAATATACCAGAGTCTCATTCAGTCCCTTTCAAACCTGGAAACTTTGAAGATGGATTTGAGACTTTTTTTCTGACAAGGTGGCTCCTTATTAGACAGATAAAGAATAGTAAACAGAAAGTACAATAAATAATTGATGCCTAATAAGTTGAGGGAGAGTGCACCGGAGAGGGCTCCTTTTTTATTTTCAGGCCAAGAATAGAGAAAGCCTCCTGAGTTGTTTATTTCCTCCATCCTTTCTTTCTTTTCATGTCCTTCTCATTTTACGACCCATGAGTCAACACAGCACACGTAAATGATATTTTGACACAGAGAGGCATGAATAATGCATTTGAATTTACTTTTATGCCAGAGTTAGACCCTTCTCCTCTCGCCCCCCCTTCCTTTCTGCCCTCCTCTCAGTCCCTACCCCCTTTACCACACCCTCCTCCTATTTTTCCTCTTCCTCTCTTCACTATTCATCCTCATCAGAGCTCAACCTCATTTCTCCTCTCCTTGCCCCTCCTCCTTTTCTCCTCTTCTTCCTGCTCTCTCTTCTTCCTGCACCTCCATCAGACAGCAGAGAGGAAACGGCACAGGATCAGACTCGAGCTTTTCAGAACTGAAGATCTAGCAGTGTTTATTATCCAGGTCTTGCTCAGGTGGCTGCTCACACTTTTTTCTAATCATAAGATGAAAGTTGGGTGCAAAGATTGACTTACTGGCCTATTTATTTACTACAGGGCAATGATCTGAAAATAAGGTAAAAGGAAGTCTGGTTTAACCTTGATTTAAAGGACAAGATGTTGAGAGTGACATTTCATTTTCTTTAAAAGTAATTAACCATTTCAAAAGCAAGGAAGCCTTTAACACACGTCGCTTTACACTACCTAATGAAAGCTTCTAAGGTCAGCGAGGCCCTGCTGAAGCCAACAACGTGCATTGATTCAGTGTCTAAATTAATCATCCATAACTTGATCTGTCCAGCTAAAGTCATCAGCAGCCTGCATACTGCATGATCAGCAGCAATCATTCTTCCCTGCCACGTCGTTCATGTTTAGCCCGGGTCCACAAACTGACGTGTTTTCAAAGTAAATGAAAAACATTTATTCTGCTTCTAAATAGCTCGCTTGTAGTTGTGATAAACAGAGCAAGTGAGGATGGAAGACGAAGGGTGCTCTTACCACACCATCACCATCTCTGTTTCTGCTCCTCCACCTACGCATCATCAGTATCATCGTCATCTTAAGGTCATTGTTTTCCAAGCTAGGATCCATGTTACCTTCCTTGATCATCAATTGTGCTCCAGACGGTCCTTAGAAAAATTAGAAATAACTTCATTTTTGTTGTTTTCTCTTGCACTTTCCAGGAGTTAACACAACTAAACAATCTTGCCACCACCCCACTGACAGTGTTTACTGTACCTATCACAATTTATCATTGTATTTCATCCCTTCATCATTTGTTTTGTTAATCCATACAGTCTACTCATATGATGTTGCATCTTTGCTATTTTTATTGCATTTTTCTCCCTTTAAACTGTACTGTCTTTTGGCCAGGACTTAAAAAACAGCTCAGAGACTAAAAAAAGGTTAAATTTAAATGGCAGATAAAGTGTCAGTGATACAAAATCAACACCTAATACCGTAAAATCTCAGCAGAAGCTACTCCAGATAAAATCTTATCATTCAGGAGCCTGTGGCTGAATGTATATCAGTGTGAAAGTCTCTCACATTAAAAAGTTTGGGAATCCCTGATCCAGACCATAATCCAGATGGTGATACTGGTCGCCGGCTGCGGCCTGTAATCTACTTACTTTTACACTTTTGAGTAGTACAGTCCTCATCCCTCTGGTGTGAAATCTCTCTGCTGAGAAGTGGCTTCGAAGGAAACAGGGATGAATAATCTGCATCACCCTCATCATCCCAGAGTGGTTCTTCATTCATAATGTAACGCCCCCCATTACATCTGATGAAAGCCACTGACCTGAAACTACAGGGGGAATAAGCTCCTTCAAGTACACCGTCAACATTGTCTGTACATGTTACCAGCAAACATCAATAAATGAGTCCATTGCCAACACCGGAACCTGATGTCGTTTCTGTTCGTCCACATGGGAATATGAGACTGACCAGCTTTCCACACAGATGTCTCATTTTTGAATGAAGCTCTGTCGCTTCAAATATGATGCACATTTAAAGCATAATAAAGGGATCTGTAGAGTATAATTATATGTTTGAGGACATACACAATTATTATTATTAAGATGTTTTAATGATCCAGTAAAATTTGACCAAATTAGGGGCTGTTTTATAATTAAGAGGACATCAAAGAGTGCTTTCTATTTAAAGAGTGTTTTTCATATCATCATGTGTCATATACAGTACAGCATGTACACGTCCATGCAGTTTTGGAAAGCCAAATGTATTAAAGGCATTTCTCTGAGGGTCTTTTTATTCCCTTTGCTTTGACCTAGAAACTGCATTTTCCCAGTGGTATTTGAAAAGTGCAAAGACACACAATAGGCAGTTACATTTGTTATTACATTTATTTAAATTGTGTTGAGTGCATGTGTGTGTGTGTGTGTGTGTGTGTGTGTGTGTGTGTGTGTGTGTGTGTGTGTGTGTGTGTGTGTGTGTGTGTGTGTGTGTGTGTGTGTGTGTGTGTAAGACTGAGCACACATTAATGGTATGTTCTGGCCATACATTATCCATCCTTTTGTTCTACTGTACAATTGGGTTGTGAGGAACAATGGAAAAAGCTTAGCCCACAATAACAAGTAAACAGTAAATTAGTGCATCATCCTTTTCTCACAATGCACTGCACTGTACTGAAAACACAAGGAAAAGCTCTGTTTAAATGGAGTTATTTAATAAACGTGAAAAAGTTTTTTTTATTGGCTGGAATTTGCTAAAATGATGTTATATAAACAGTTTCTCAGCCAACACAAGTTTGATGCTCTCCCTTTTCTTTCTTGTAAAACATGACCAGTTTTCACATTAAATATATAGGCTGTTTAATCGCAGCTAAATGCATTAGTCACTGTGTTGGCCTGAGGCAAGGACTGTGTTCGCAGTGCATCATTTGCTATGATATCTAAAGCTACCATATCCCTGTAAGCTAGTTCCACCAAGTGTATTTCTTTTTGCAGTTAAGACCATATTTAACAGACTTTCTAGTTTCTCCTACATAGTTAGTTATATCAAGCTCAGAGATAAGCCATTCTCAGAGCACAGTTTAAGAACCCCAAAAGAGTTACAAAGTGGAACAAAAAGAGGACGCTCCAAACCTTATCAAAACTGTACCCATCCTGTATCGGCATGAAAATCACGGTATATTGAGAACCTCTGTTTGACTTCAGTGCACCACATGAGTCATCTGGGATTATGAGTCATATTCTACCTCAGTACAAAAAGAGCCTCAGCTTCACCACAGACCTACAGACAGGGAAACTTTTCCCAGACTGAAGTTACCTGCGACTGTCAACTATCCTGAAACTGGGACAATGTTTTTTTTTTCATGGAGCGCAGCCCAAATGTTCAACAGATGGGATTGCATCAAGTGTAAACTGACTTTAGAGGGTAAACAATCTCCACGGCACTGAGGAAATGGTGACTAATATGAAGCCTTTGACCTTTCAAACTTTGCATTGCTTTTAAAATGTCGTTATGTATCTTTTGCACTGCATTTAAAGCAGCTATGGTAGGTCTGGTTTCAAGATAATGTGAGAGTGACAGAGAGGGAGAATAGCTTGAATGGAGAAAGTCTAAACTGTTGCATGCATAATCACAAATGCATAAACACTCAAATGTAAACATGTAGGAACAAAGACTCAAGACTGAGGCTTAATTAAGTAAGTAAATTAACTAGACTCCATCTGAAGTTGCAAACTCGCTTTGAAATGGATGCATCTGTGCCATTATAGGGAAATAATTGTGGCCACTTTCATCCACCGTGCAATTAGTCTTCTGTGAAGTCGTCAGTCAGATATGGACAAGAGCAGACAGAACCTTTGTCACTTTAATCATTCCTCCATTTTTGTTTTTTTATTTTTTTTTCCTCACTGGAGAGGAATGAGTTCCCTACAGTTGAATGTCAACAACTGGACGTGTCTCAGGCCTGTTTCATGTCATTATTGTTCTTCTTTGACACTGCCAACCTGTGCTGTCTGCTTGAGACAGCGATTTCATTTCAACACAAAATGTTTTAAGAAGTGCGGTGTCAAATTATACCACTATTATACATACAGAGTGTTCTTCTGGCGTAAAATACCTCGTTACAGTAAGCAGAAGCAGAGTTAGTGATTGGTTGCAGAAAATGTAATTGTAGTTCAATGGGTCAGACTGTTATCTGGAAATAGTTTGATCTGTAAAATGATTACAATGCAGAAACTTATGGAGAGGGTTTTTAAGAAGCACACTTTTTGACATGCGTCTCATTTTCTGCAGTCACTTAGAGAATCATTCACAGTTGAAGTAAGTATTTTGAAGTAAAATAGTTATTCACTGACACTGTGGTTGTTTGGTTATATAGGCTGAGTGACAGATCTAGCTGAAATGTGCTATAATAATATAATGCACTGTGTTTAACGGCCCGTGTTGTTGTTCCACACGCACAGCTTTTGGTTTCATACATTTGTTTTCTGTTGTGTGACTGACGGTGTCGCAGGTAGTGGGGTTACATATCACATGACTTTATGCTGAATCTGTTCCATAAAAGCTTCTCTAATCAAACCTACACATTCCCTGGTGTAATAATAGTAACAGAATATATTAAATTATCTCTAAAAGGAGCTTGAAATAAATAATACTTTTGCTTTAAATGCTTAAAAATATTTTGCTAATAATTATCTCTACACTTTTTGTAAAGGAGTTTTGTTACATATTTGTCATAGAGCTGCCTTTCTTTACGGAAAGTAAAACATCCAAATATCCAAATACAACCTCCATCACTTTCTGACTTTACACTCCTTATAGCGCTAATCACAGATAAAAGTGACTTATTGTCTTGTTGGGGGCTGTGCACACAGTCACTCTTCGTGGAGCTGCAGTGAAGCCTAGTCAACCAAAGTCCCCCCCCCCACCTTCCAATAAAACTGATTTGCTCTGGCATGTATTGTTTTGGAAAATAAATCAGTCGACTCTTTCCACTTCATGCCCTCATGACATCATTTGTTTCCCCTCTTAACTCAATTATTGTCACTTAGTTCATCTGTATGGCAACAATGACCTGTAGCTACAGTATACAGGGCCCTCCTTCCCACTCTCTGAAGCATGACAGAAAGGACTAGGAAATGGTTACGCCTTGAGCCTGTAAGTTTGTCAAAGTTAAATACAAGTGAGCATATTATCCGCCTTATTTTTCTGTCACCCAATCCTCTTTTTCCCGCCTCGAAAATAAGCTTCAAGGTAATTGTGTCATTGTGTCATAAGGCACAGGAAAAAATGGTAATCCATTAAATTGTATTCCGTGTTCTCTGTTGCTTTTGTAGTACAGAGCGACACCACAGGATTTTGGAAAGGTGAATTATGAATAATTGCCTTTGATCCAAAAAGCCTGACAAGTAATAACGCTTAATGCTATAGCTGATCAATGAAACTGAGGCTCCATGTCCTTTATGTTCGATGAGATGGTTTGTCAGAAGGTGCCAGCTTGTTTATTATCATATTCACAAATAGAAATTGTGATTTACACCGGGCTATGTTGCCAAAAAGTTGTTACGTTTACTTTTGCTTGCTTTAGTTTAACCTTTAACCTTTGTGGCCTGACATGTTCATCAGTACCTGAAACATTAACTTACAGCTAGCTTGGATGCAAAAAGTCATCCTGGTGAATAATTTAGTGTTAAACATGAGAGGAGCCAGATGTTATTGAACACACACATTCGACAAGGTCTTTGTTGTGTCAATTAGTTGATTAGAAGTATCATCTACTGTTGCTTCCAGAAACCTGATCTGTTTTTAAACGGATTCATATTACAGGGGCAGTGGAGAGTAAGCGAAAGGGGACATTTTCAATTACATGTCAGCATATTTGACAGACCGTCAGCCACTATTTGATCAAGCTTTTACTTTAATTGCTTGCATTTCATCAAGTATAATCATTTATGGTAGGATTTAATCAGAGGGGATTCATCTGCACACTGTGTGGAGACAAACAGACAGTTAAAGTATGAGAGGTTTTACATTCATCATCATCGGGTTTAGTTTATCTCAAAGAAAATTAGCAATAAGTTGGTGTTTAATTAGATTCACAACACTAATAATTCCACATCAGCTCAGTCAGTGGACAAACAATTGTGTAAAAAACACTTGTCAGCATAAAAAAACTATTTTGTTATTATTAACAATGAAAATTTGGAAATTAACAACATGCCACTCACCAATATTTTAAAAGGGTTTGAATAGGACTTGGAATCCTTTCAGAGAACTGAAACCCTTTGTTTTGAAAACTATTTCTGCCACACAAAATACTTTCTTCCTACACAAAATCTCTAGGATGCCTGCTGTAGAGGACAACAGACACAAAGAAGACAGAGAGGGAGCATGAGTGGATGTGAGGAAAGAGAAATGGAGGGAGATACAGGCTGAAATATGGAGTAATACACAAATAGAGAAAGAAGTATGTAACACAGTGTAAAAATACACCATTAGTCCTCCATATGAAATTAAAATTTTGTTAGAAGTACAGCAGTATTACCAGCAAAATGTCATTAAAGTATCAAAAGTCAAAGTCACTTGTTATGCAAAATGGAACATTATATTTATCATATATACATAATTTGACAAATTTCAATAATGTGTTTAGTTCTAAACAACATGTAATTGTTTTAATACTTTTAAGAATGTATTGTTGGATAGTTTAATGTAGTGAATTGCTGTACAGTAAATTTACTTAGTTTCAGTCCACCCCTGTAAGACACAGAAAAGAAGCCCTGAGCCGAGCCTTATGATGAGTCTTCATCCTCCTAAATATTTAGCAAGCACCTGATTCTCAGCTGATAGTCCAGACCTGGCCATATTAGGTCAGGAACATCACAAGAACTGATCCTCCACCAACTGCCAGAAGGACACACATCAACAGCTCATCTCTTTCTACGTCAGATTCTCTGGTTCATCTTCAAGGTGGGAATAATTTTCACAGAGATCCAGATTATCCCTGCAAGAAGATATGTCACTTGTGGATTTGTAAAAATCTTTAGGTTGCTGATCAAACACATTTTAAGCCAAAAGATGAGTACAGATAATAACTGTTAAGGAGAATTTCTGTCTATCAGCAAAGCAGGAAAAAGCACTCAGACTTAATTGCTTGCACACAACAAAGCTTGTTTTGTTTTGCACATATTTAAAGCATTGGGTCACTCAAATTACATAAAAGTATATTTTCTCACTTTCCCCCTATTTAGCCATGTAGATAGTTTTGGTTTAAGGCTTTGAAATAGTCTCTATAAACACTGTTGAGAGTGTGCTCTGTGAAATGTCTAACTCTTGCTGGATAGGCATATTTCTGTTGAATTTTTAAAGTGTAATATATTCTGTGTTTTTGAACACCATAAACAAAATCCCATTCACCTCCACTGTACTGGGATGGAGACAAAAATCTCAGAGACCGATATTTGAAAACCTGGGCAAATTAAACCAAAGTGATCCGTGTGGCTCAATACAACACCACCAGTGGTATCTGACAAGATGAACCAACCCTTTGATCAATGGACCCATGCCAAACAGCTTTATCAGTCAGTCCACCACTTTGGTCCAGATGGAAACATTTTGCAACTATTGGATGACTTGCCATGTAATTGTTTTCATAGCCTTCCCCTGATTTTTCCTCCAGCGCCACCATGAGGTTGACACTTGGGATTTTGAGAAAAGTGTCTCGACAATAATTGGCTAGATTTACATAAAATTTAGTTCTGACATTCGTGTCCTCTTCAGGATTAATGGTAATAACTTTGGTGTTCCCATAACGTTCAGGTGAATACTAAATCAATAAATGGACACAACTCGAAGGAAGCTTCTTGGTATCGGTGCCAGCATAGACTGCAACACGAGCGTCAAAGCTTGGTACACAAAATAAACTAAGCGAGAACGCAAGTAATATTTCAGGCTGACTGTGATGGAGCAGTTTGACTGGTCTGTTCATTGGCTTATGCGACTGACATGACATCAGGTGGTGTTTTTCCAAAAGTTGATTCAGTATCAAATTTTCACTGCAGGGCCGGAATTTTTTTTTAGCATCCCCTGTGATCCCCACCGTCATAGCCTAAACGGACTATCCCCATTCAAATGAATGGGAGGACTGGTGTTTTCACTGCAATGACTGATTTGTACAGCAGTGCAGAGCTTCTAACATGATTGGAGACTCATTGTCTTGGTTTAATTGAGATCAAATCAATTACAGTTCTAAGTGACTCTCTGCTGACTTTCGGATAAATGTTCTGTCTCCATTGCCACAAAATCCCCTACCAGATGTGGGTTTCACCATCAGAACTACGAAGGATTTGTTCACTCTGAGACAGCACTGTGCGGGCCTGAGCTATTCTCACCCTGTATCATTTCAGTGCTAATCCATTCAGTTAGCGCTGAAACGCCACAAATAAACAGGAATAAAAGACAAAACTACAGGAGACAGGCATAAAAAAACCCTTCATTTTGACTCCCTTCTCTGAATTTGTTTCTCAGTAAGAAATAGGGAAAACCATGAGGCAGTTTCATTCATCCTATATGCACACCGCCGCACGTGGGTGTTCACCTAACAGATGGACATCCTGATCTAAATTATAATCAGGTTATCCAGTGAGAAGAGGGACAGCTCATCATTGATGGGCATGTCATTTGCATAAAAGTACACACTGCTGTGAAAACCCTCATTGCCTGTGACATATGCCTTCAGTGTACTTTATCTAGGAATGCACAGAGCCAAAATCACAGGGTGACAAGACAACAAGCAAAGAAAATGATTCATGAGCATTGTAGACTAGCAGCTCACTCCTCTTGTGCCATTTGTTTTTTCATAAATACCGCAGCTCTGAGTGCTGTTAATACTTTGTGTATCAGTTTGTTCTTGTTTATCAGACAGCGTTCAGTAGCAGCCTCTGGGGCTTGTCTACAGTCAAACAGGCATTCTCCTCTCTTTCTCTGTTTTCTGTCAGTTGTTAGAAAACAAGGGCGAGGGATGACGGCAACAGGAGTGTGTTGTCTGTTGATGCTGGTCTCTCCTGGCACATGTATGAGCTGTCACTTTTTCTCTCAATCACACCATCTCGAGTGTCAAAACACAGAGGCAGAAATGATATCTAAAATCTTTGACCACAATCTTAATAAATTCCAGTTTGTGAATATTTTTTAGATTCTGAAAACAATTTATTCCGGAAAATATTAGTTAATTAGTAGCATGTAATTAATTAAAAGCATGTATCAGAATTAAACTGCTACATTAGAGAAAAGGAAAAAAAAATCATTTTGGCTGTGTTTATTTTCTCAGTTTCCTGTGCTTACTCTTTTGTATCGTAATGGCAATATTCTCACAATGTTCCCCACCATCTGTGGGAATGTGATACCTTTCTATAGCTGAGTAAAAGAGGGGTGGGGGGAGGAAGTGGTGTTCTCTAATCCCAGAATCCCTCACATCGAATCATGCAAATTTGGTGCACTTTGAAGCGAATCCAGCTCCTACCATATGCAGAGTGAAAACAACAATCTATTATGCATGCATTGCACCAAGCTTATGGTAATGTTATTTCACTGCTATTCCTATAAAGTCAAATTTGCAGATGCACAACATATCTAAAGTTTCTTTTAAAATAATATTTGTCTCATTGTGGTGTGTATTTGTGAGTAACAAGCAAAGCGTTTTGAGGTAGCTGCTGAGATCTGTTTGTGTCTCTCTGCGGAAGTGATGCTTGAAAATTGTATGGGTGATATTTTCTTCTTCCAATCTGTGTTGGAGAGGTTGTATTTTTCCTGTATTCTCTCTGAGTATGTTCTCATGATTCAAGTTCTGCTCTTCAAAGACAACAACACAATTGAAAACTTCCTGCAAAACAATGCTGTTTGTTTTCCATCGTACTTGTGACTCCCGAGCAGCGAGGAGCTTAGCGTTCATGATGTCTTTGTCATGGTATTCATCAGTAACAGACCGTGTTATCCCATCAGAACCGCATGAGGAAGTTAGAGATCTGCATGTGCCACAAAAAAAAACAAAAAAAACACTTTTAATGACCAGGTATGTGTTTAAGCTCTCCGGTTGCTCATCACAACCAATTGTTGGGCACTCTTGCATTATATTTCACAAGCCAAAAAGCTGTCAGCGTGCTTTGTTGCTCTCCGTCTATGGGTGGATTAAGAACACAACATCAATGATATTTCCATTTGTTCAATGGATAATTAGGGCCCACGACATGCCAAGAATCATTTTCCATCTTGGCTCATCCTAATTTGGGGGAGGAATCATGCAAAGTGTAATTGGCAAGACAAGATGTGACTGGTGTCTCCCAAGCGGATCCAAGCTTTGTTACAACATGCAGATCTTAATGAAGAGGCCGACGGCTCGCTTGATTATGTTGTGTTGTAATATAAAATCGTATGCATAAGCCTTCCAACACTGTGCAAGTAAACTAAATTAAAACTTAAGTCATTACCTGATGTTTTTGTCTATCTATCTATCTATCTATCTATCTATCTATCTATCTATCTATCTATCTATCTATCTATCTATCTATCTATCTATCTATCTATCTATCTATCTATCTATCTATCTATCTATCTATCTATCTATCTGCATATTTGCTTACTTTCTGTATTCTTGTATCTTCAGGACTGAAGTTGTTTCACCTTTTTCTCCCCCACTGAGCAGATCTGAAAGACGAAACTTCACTGAAAGCAACAGCAGCAGGTTTGAGACAGTCTGGGTCAGTGTGGGTGGTGTTGAAGAAGGGATGGTATTACACTGAAAGGACACACACAGTCATATGCAGACGAGCACACTTTGCGGTGTACCTGTGACAGTACTGTTATGAAAGATGACAGTGTGTCAGCCAGTTTCTTGTTGATTATGAAACCTATTTCACACACTGAAGCACTGTTTTTCTGCGGTGTTGCATCTGCCCAATCCATGTACATACACAAGCTTACTTGCATACGTGGAAGGGTAGGTGTCACTCTACACTCTTGATTGTCAATTTTTAGCTGGTTAGTCGTGTTTCTTCCCGTTAAATGCATTGGGAATCTTTTAAAACACCTTGTATCTCCTCAAAGTCTAGTTTCACCTTTTTAGTTTACATACATTTTTTTTAACTAAGCACTGTCTGACACTCCCAGCTTTACTCTTATATTCTAACTTTGGTGTGCATCATTTCATACACATATCCTCAAAATTCAGCCTGACCTATTTGGCAATATAATAAAATAAAGCTCTGTTGTTTTGAACACTGTCTGCTGTACATTATTGAATGACTGAACTATCAGCAGTGCACGAATCGTACACGAGACAGGTCTCTGGTCTATACATATACCACATATAAAACACCGACATGTACACAAACATTCATACAGTAGACACATTCACACTCACATGGCTAGAATGCACACAAAGCCTCATAGCATGAGCATACACTTTATAAATCCACAGGATTTGGGGAATAAAACTGTTAACCTACTGTTGAGAGTGAGTGTGGCTCGGCAGGGGTGGCTGCATATCATGCAGGATGAGAGAAAGGACGTGGGGTGGCTTTATCACTCAAACTGGCCTCATGGAGCCCAGTGCTCTCTGCCAGCCAGACTGCAAGTTATTCTATGCCAGTGGAGCATTGATTTTCCACACTGTTAGCTCACATGATTCCCCCTTTCCTCAGAGGAAAATTGCCGGGATGAAAAAAAAAAGGACTCCCTGTGATCGATTGGTCCACTGCGCTACTGAATTCAGGTTACAAGCGGAGGGAGATGAGGAGAGAGGGAGAGCAGGGAGGGAGGGTGAATAAGGATGAAGACAGTGCACAGCGGGGCGTTTGCATTTTGGTCTCACTGAGGTAGATATGGACTTGTAAAACTAGGGCTGTGGGGGAATAGGCGCAACAATGCACAGGTACTTGTTTTACACCATTTTTACATTTACCATTATTTTTAAAAAAATTCACCATTTAGCACTTATATACGTAATAATCAACTTGTTTCTAAATGTTTTGTCACAATCCTTGCAGAGGCCTCACACAAGACCAGAATTATGCAAGCTACCTGTTAAGACCTATTGACCATGGAGAGTAATTAACTTTCTCTCTTTTAAATGTATCAATCTTTCCAAAAATTAGTTTACACTTGACTTTAGCCTATGAGTTCATGTGGACTGGCGCTCACATTAAGATCCTACAATATCTGTGAATATATGTGTGAGTCTGTAATCAAAGGCACTTATTGTTTTTGGCCATACACGTTTCCTTATGTAACAGCATTCTATAGGCAATGTTTCACACATTAAACCCTGTCAGAAAAAGTAATTATCCAAAAATACTGGATGCAAAGCCAATAAAGCCAGTAAAGCAACATAACACAATAATGTTCCTTCCTTCCTTAACGAAAAACTTGGCAACAAAGAAAGAGTGTGGAGACGGTATGAAAATAGCCCATGCCATCAACAGCCAGTCACTTAGCCATTTACTATTAATAAATAATGCTCACTCTTCCTCTCAGCCACGGCTTCTACTAGTTTTAAATGGTATACATTTTCATTAACGTCAGTGGGTTCTTCTTTATTATGCCATCCTGCATGTTAGGTGAGCATCTCTCTCAGCCTCTTAAGACCATTATGTTAGCAGTGATGCATATGAACTCATTTTCACATGATGGATGGGAAGAATGGGGAGAGGCACAATGGCCCATCCAATGGCTCATCTATGAGTAGGAAAAAAGCTTCCTGTGTGTTTTACCATGAAAAACCAGGTATTGCATACATGTATATACTGTACATATTAGACAGGTACATTTTTAGCCATGCTAGTGACATGACTCCAGGGATGGCATGTCAGTTTGACGGTCGGTTAGCCTACCGCTTTAGTCCATATCTCAATTGTTGCATGGATTGTTGAATTTTGTACTTACGTGGACGAGAGGATCAATCCTTTTGGCTTTCAGTGAAATATTTTGACAACTTGTGGATGGACAGACTGGTACAGACATTCATGCTCCCTTGATGAATTGTAATAACTATGAAAAACCCTTTGCTTTAACACTAGGTCATGGGTCAGTGTGGTCATTACAGAGAACAGTAAATTATGAGGATTGGTATTTAGACAAGAATTGTAGTAGACAAACATGGTCTTGTTTTGATTTTGTTTGTTTTCTTGTCGTTTTTTCATTTTTGTCATGATTATTTATGAGTTTTGACTATGGAATGTCACATATAATTTGTGATATGTTTTTTTCACTGGATTTGAGTAGCTACTGTATCTAATGGGGATCTAAATAAATGAAGATCAAAAACTTTTGTTTAATATTGCAAAAAAAAAATCACAGTCCAACCACAGTTGCTATTTGTTTGTGTGCTAATTATCAAATATGAGCATGCTAACACGCTAAACAAAGATGGTCAGTCTCACAGAGCTGCTAGCATGGCTTTATACTGTCTTTCTATTTTGTTTTCAAAAGATAAGACAATACTAATCAAAACATATAACATCTACAACGTCAACATGATTTAAAGAGTCTGTTCTTCATGCTCATAGTTTGGTTTGGAGGTGTTCAAGTGATCAGTAGTTTACACATCTAGTTTTGATTTTAAGATGTAAAATATTTGTCTCTCTGATTTCTGTCACACCAATATAGTGGAGGTGAATTTGCTTGTGTTGCTACTTTCTACATAAGAAATAATCCCTGTTAAAAAAGTTCAAGAGATTTTTGCAATTACAGGTACATTGATTCTTTTTTCTACAGGTAAATTGATTGCTTTTTTTGTTATTTTCCATTGCCACTCTGGTGGTGGCATAGGTCTCAGAGATCGATAATCTCCAAAACAAATAAAACCAAAACTATCATCATGGTTAGATCACACTATAGGTCAAAATAGTGAAACTTTTTCAGAAGCAACTTGATTTTTTATTTATTATTTGTATGGGCTTTTTTACCTTTTTATAATTGACAAAACAGCTGTAGAGAAAGACAGGCAGCGTGAAAGAGAGGGGATGACATGCAGCAAAGGGCAACAGGTTGGAAGTAAACCCAGTAGCTAATCAGCTCCCAAAGCAACTTCGGCAGCACCAGTTATTATGAAAATAATGCATGGATAGGGGCCCTGAAGGACTTTTTTCATATACTGGAGTCTTGAGTAGCCCAACAGGTAGCCATTAGCACTGCTCCAACAAGTGAAACCCATATCTGAAGTGTACTTTCATATATCAGATGAGGACTTTTAGGGCACTGCCCCAACATTTGCATATGTAGAGATGAACCAGGCATTGTTCTCCGCTCTGGGTCTTGTCTGGGTTAAGAGACTTCCATAAAAATTTGATATTGTTTGATTGAGTTTCCCTGTTGCCATATATAAATAAAATCACACTACTTCTGTCAATGATGAGGATATTTGACTGAGCAGGAGGTCATAGTGATTGCAGTTACAATATGTAATATTGCTTTTATTTAGTTAGTGTCATAAATTACACATTGTTGGGTGTCACAAGTTAAAGGCTCATTGTGTACTTTTTTGACATTATATATTGCAGTTATATTTACATATACAGGTGCATCTCAAAAAATTGTCGCAGAAATTGCAGAAAAGTTCATTTTCTTCTGTAATTTAATTCAAAAAGTGAAACTTTTACATTTTTTAGATTCTAGATTCATTGCACATAAAGTGAAATATCTCAAGAAAATATCTAGATGTTTACGGCTTACAGCTCATGGAAATCGAAACTCCAGTATCTCAAAACTATTAGAAATTTAGAATAAAGAATTTACATTACAGAAGAGCTGTAATCCGGTATTTAACTCAAAACACCTGCAAAAGTTACTTGAGCCTTTAATCTCTCAAGGTCTTCTTGTGGTAACAATAAATAATAATAATAATAATGATAAAGTTTTTTGTGCTTGTGTTATTTCATACAAGTTTGACTTTTTCATTTAAAATACAATGTTTTGTTTGTTTTTCCACAGATTGAAAATGTAGTTTAATCAAGGTTTTACAAGCATCACTGAGGACTTTGAAGAGCACCAAAAAACTTTAATAAGCTAGGTTTGATTGTTGTTTATTATTAGTCTGTGTAATAAAGACCTGTCATGCCATGATTTCAGTCCTGTGTTCTCACTTTGGCGGTGACCCTTTTTGTTAAGATTCAGATTACAGATTGTATTGTTAAGGGAAAACTATGTGTACATGCTACAGAAAACTTTGAACACTGCTTCTTAATCATCTTCTTAAAATTAGAAGATGTCCTCCCAGAGTTAAAAAGTAAAAAATTCTTTTCTGTAGCTTACATGTTACAACGCATAATCAGGTTAGGTTCCTAAAAAGGTTGCTTGCTTTAGCTGCTGTAAGTAACCTTATTAGGAACCACATTCTCTGTTTATGTGAATATTTATAAAACTTTAAAATCAGCACTTGTCATAACACCAAAGGGCCAACAATCATTCTTTTTATATTTATCTAAACAGCAATTACTCCGTTTTTTAGGTCAGAATGGTTGATAAGCGTTGTCACTTTAATTACATCAATGTAAATTTTTCATATTGGCCAAATCAGATCTTGTGGCTGCAACATTCTTGTAAATGGAATTTTATCTGTAGCTCGGGACCATTAGTGGCACTGAGTTCTGAGGCAGCCCAGAGGATGGTAATTAAGTCCACTCAGCCGTGACTAAACATTTTTGACATTTTTCCTAGTCCGGAATGAACTGTCAGTGTGCAGAGAGAGTAACCATCTTGTCACTTTGTGTTTGTATAAGAATAGTAGAAAGCTGGGTGCTGTGCTGCGAGTCCAGAGTTTCATATCATAAAAAAAGAGGAATGAAATGCAAGAGAAAATGGTGGTGGCTTAAACATGGGTTTGTCTGTATATCTGATATATCTGTACAGCGTGTGTGTGTGTGTGTGTGTGTGTGTGTGTGTGTGTGTGTGTGTGTGTGTGTGTGTGTGTGTGTGTGTGTGTGTGTGTGAGAGAGAGAGGCTGAGATAGAGTGAGAGGAAGAAAGACTCAGACTGTAACCCATTTCTAATTCTAAGTTATTTCATTTCACAACAGTGCTGAGGGGAGAGCGGCCTAAAATACAGTACGTGTAAAAATTCAGAAAATGTTTGGAGCTCAGTTAATGCAAAGAAAAGTAGGACACATTTGACTTTGCTTTGCATCATGGTTTGCTAATGGATCAAAGCTGTCAGAATAGCTCAGTTTCTCATGGGTGCTTTTGTTAGATTTCTCTATATTTGTTTGGACCTTCAACCAAGGTGTGTATATGTGTCTGTGTGTGTGTGGGTGCAAGCACGTTCATTAGCAGAAACTAAGGTCGATTTCAACAAAGTTACTGCATATTGTGATACAATTTTGCATCTCATTTCAGTGAAGTACCAGGGTACTAATATGTTTCTCCTCTTGTGCGTGCAGATATAATGAGTTACAGTGGTATTGAAGACAAAATTCAGAGATAACAAGGTGACTTTGAACTTGCCTCCAAAGATATTCTACTGGCATCCTTAAGAAGTAGAAAACAACCCATGCCTTAATAGCCAATACAAGCATTCCATCAACTTTGGTATGCTTGAGTAAATTGAATACCCCTGCTTTGCCTTTTGTTCTAGAAAATGCATCAAATTGATTGAAAGAAGCAATTACGGTAGCAGGGAGCGGTATTGATTTTATGAAAGTGTGCAATTACTTTAATTGGAATAACCGTGTCTCGATTAGACGTTCGAAGTAGGCTATGTTAAAGAAATGTCTGCATTTTACATAGTTGTTTTGATTTGGGGTAAATTCCATTTCCAGTGCAGCCCAACTCTTGTACCTGATTAGTTTGTACATTTTCTCCTGTAACCATTTTCTCTGGGGATTCAAAAGATGTCCTATCAACATGGGTTCAATTGTAATGAAAAAAGTCAATGGGAACATTAGTGAAAATCCTTTTCAATGTCACATGTTTGAATGATTCTTCTGCACAATACTGGATTTGATTTGTGCATCAGTGCTGTGAAAGCCCTGTTATGAGCAAATAAGAACTGTGTGTTATCCCTGAAAGCATGTGTTTGCCAGGTACAATTTAAATGCCTCTCTTCTATTCCGGCAACACTGAGTTAGAACCAAAAAAAAATATTGTGTGTGTGTATGGGGCAGTGAAGTCAAGCCTTAAATCTGGCTGCATACCATGTGACTTGACACAGAGCAACCAAATGAAAGAGAGACAGAGAGAGAGAGATAGAAAGAAAGAAAAAGAGTGAGAGGAGAGAGAGAGAGAGAGCAATACCCCCATAAAACCATCTCTGCTTTCAGTTCAAATAGGTCCTATCATCTCCATGACAACAGTCGTAATGGTAACATGGAAATATATTAATGTAAAACCATGGCAACGTTCTCCAATTGAATTAAGCAGCACCTGTGCACATTACAGAAGAAGATAAAAGACAAAAGGAGCCAGCTTCTGCTTGCCAAGCAGCTGTGGCTTTCAGACCTTAAAAACCCATCTACATTTCCTGAACACATTTGTTTTCCAATGTTTCTGTGCGGCAAATTACCGTAGCATCGCGCAGTTTTTGAGGGGTTTTCTGTCGTATTTGTGCAAACAGATGAGAATCTGGATAATTATGTTCCCCTTTTTTTTCTTGTCAACTCTAAGCCCAGCTCTTCTGCCAGAGTGGTGTAGCCGGATTAAGAGTATGTGTGTTTTACTATGAAATCACATAATGGTGGGGCAATCATTCTGATAGGTAAAAGAGCACGGTGTTTGTGCACAAAGAGACATGTTAGACACACAAACTCGGTACATTGTGCTCCCTTTCATTCAAAGCAGAGGGTGTGAGAGAGTGAAAGTGGTTGTGTTCTGCCGTCTTTTTCTCTGAGCTGAGCTGAAAAGAGAAAACATTATCTACATCACCATGCCATCAAATCTGATGGATTTTATCACCCCCCTCCCTCCCCCCTTTCTTCTCTCTTCCCCTAGCCTCTGTGTTCACTGGTAATGGCAATGTTGCATTCTCTCACCCTTGAAAATGTGAGTCTGTGTGTGTTTGTTTGTGTCTGTAAAAGAAGAAGAAAGAAGGGGCGAGGCTGGCGAGGACACATAGCGTAAGTGAAATTACTCTTAAAAGGATATTGTTGTTCCCAAAGAGTGTTGAACAGCATTTTCAACAGCCATATATTATTCATGCGGGCAGTCATGTCCAACACAGAGACCCATACACTACATCGACTTCAGCTCAACTCTGTCTGTTTCTGGAGAAAATCCTCATCCTGTTGCAAGGTAGCGCAGATAAAACTCTAATCTCCAATCTCTCAAGGGATCTGATGAGAAACTATTTTCTCCATGCTGCTTTCCATTGTGCAACGCTGCCACTCCTTTCAGACTGATAGAGGTCCAAACCATCTGTACTAAGTGTGCTTATACATTATAAGGCACTCAGGCTTCCCAACAGGCCCTCTCTCTGCAGTAGGTCAAAATTACATAACCATCTCTTTCAGATCTTCCAGCGGTTTAATGGCAGGAAACAGGGAAGGTGGAGATTAACAAGAAATCAACACTGAGGGAAAATGTAGAGTCTAGATTGTCTCTCTATTAAGCACACTGTACTTGAGTGTGCTGCACAAGAAGAGTGCAGTTACCAAACTGTGGATTGTTTGATTTAAGTCATACAATGACGCTGAGGCTTATGTGCAACGTATAAGCATGAGAATGAGCAGTTAGGTTTTTCATAGGAATTTGACCATGAAACACCTTTTTACGCATATCTTGTAATCACTGACATTTCTCACCACATGAATCCAATTGTAGAGTGAGGTTATAATATGATTTGTCCCTTTATGAAGGCATGATGAGAAGACATTAGGGAATATGGCCTTGAAGTGGGAGCTAAATACTAAATTCATTCTGTACTCAACTGCCTGTTGGACGAGTCATCTCAGTTACTTTCACTCAACTTTGAGTAAGACGTCTGATATATTTACAGCAGCCTTTTAGCCATGGGTCTTTACTTTTACTGTTTTTTCCCAAAATGAAGCCTTAAGCAGGATGCTTAATGTTTCAGATCAAAGTAATATATCACTCAAAAAGTACAGAATTTGTGTCAAATAATCACCACCTGGACTTCTGGTACAGATAATTTTGTACCAGGATCGGTTAAATCTGATTCAATTAAAGCTACACAATTTACTACAGAAGCCTTTTTGTTAGATTTGTTGAAATTCTCTTTATATCCTGACATCAATCAATAAGAGTACTGTAAGAGTCTCTAGATTTAAGGCTATACCAAACATGTCTCAATACAATGTCTCAAATAAATTTATCATGTTTGTCTTCTTATTTCACAGCCTACAGGACCTGGATAGAGGTCAGTGCAGGCATCATCCTTCAGCCCAGATAAAGATCAAGTATGCTTCATTTAATCAGTGGAGGAAACATGAGAAGCAAAAGCATTGTTTCATCACCATGCATGAGAGATTACATAGGATCTTCATGTCTTGACATCAACAGACAGTGAAAATAAAGAGGGTTTTTGGAGATAATGACGCTCCGATCACATTTACAGATCTGCATAAATGGAAGATTTTAACATCAGTTTACTGCAAGGCTGTGAAGGTTAACAGCTCCTGAAAAAGAATTGTACAAAATTAAAATGTTGACGTCTGACCAAATAAATTCCCAAATATGCAGTCACTGGAAAATAAAATATAATGGTTGTTATTGCTGTTAGGTCACATTAAAAAGATGTCTGAATTCAAATTAGCCTCATTTTTTCTTTTCTCTTTTCCTTTTTTTACCCGTTCGGTAAAAACATCTATAATTTGAGCTACTCAAAAAGAATCCTAATTGCTCATCTGAAAGGGGCCGTGATTGGATGCTTGAATTTCTTTATATAGGAATGACTCACAATTCCCTCCGCTTGAATGACAAACAATTTTCTCTAGCAAATGATGCCATGTGTCTCGTTGAGTAGAAATAAGAATAGGTCCTGTTTTCCTACATGTGCACAAAACATGCACTCAGTCATATGCATGACAGGAATTGTGTCTAAAATGCAAGAAAAAAAACCCTTAATGGCTTGATCACGTATGCCAAACGCTGGCAATCAGAACAACATACTCTCTCTGGGGTTTTTTTTAATACAGAGTTAAAACATATGAAACTTTAACTCACTTGACATTATCACCATGTGCAAGCGTTGGCCTTTTTAATGATATGAAAACACTAAGCTAAGCTCCTGCAGTCTGCAATACATTCTTCCTCAAATGAAGGTTGAAATGCTATAGGCAATTAGAACAGTCTCTCGAATTTCCTCGAAATGAAGTGCTAAATGAAACGTGGTCAGACTGACAAGTCTGCTCTCTTTTTCACTGAGCTTCTCTGTCTTCCTGCAGCCCTTCATGCTGAGGGGAAAGGTATACACATCTCTTTTACCAGATCAAGAGTCAATGCATGTAAGCCCTGTGGTGATTTTCCTTAATTATGCTTCAGGGTGATTTGCAAGGTGGATGACACAATGAGGACAAGATGTCAGTCAAATATCCCAGCACTTTTTCTTCACTGCAAGCTCAGATTTGGAAAAGTACTGTACTGTATCTGACTTGTGTCAGGGAGTAAGCATTTTCAATTCATTGAATAAATCATGAAAAACCACACATAGTCACGGACGTAATCTTTTTGTGGTTCAGATGGCAGAGGCTTAAAGTCCTGCATCAGAATATGGGAGCTGACCTCTTGGAAAACTAGGTCATGACCTCCTTGTCTGCAAAGATCCATTGAGGACATTATAGGATCACAACATCTATGCCAATAGAAATTTGGAAAGAAGAAGAGACTGGCTTATGTTTTTATGTTACAGAGCATTACCACAGTTATACTGACATACACCATGGAAAATTACAACTCCTTCTTTTGTCCTTGAATGATCCCAGAATCATTTTCTGAACTGATGTTTGTGATTGTTGACACACTCGTGACAGACTGCTGGTTCCCATGGCCTGCTGAAACAAGCAGGGTCAGTGTGACCTGGCACCGGGGTCAGAGGTTAGCAAGCCAGGCCAGAAGCCTGCACCCCGGTTTCCCTCAGGTGATTTTGAGAAAATCTTTGCTTTTGGAACTCCTGAGGTGTCTCCATTTACGCTTATGCCTATATTCCAAAAAGTATTTTAACATGTTCCACCAGCAGCAAGTCATGTTTTCTATTTTTTTTTCTTCAGAGTGAGACAGATGCACGACTGAAATGATTCTCAATAACGTTGATATTCAGTAAATGAACAGTCTACAAGCACTTAGCTCCAACAGCCCTGCAGGCTTACTGTTCAGCTCGTTACTGCAAGACGGTACAGATAGAGAGGTAGTGTGTAATTAGTAATAAAATGAACTCACTGGGACACACTGTTCAAAGTATTTTTATACACATAAAAAACAAAAAATCTGTCTGCTTATGACGGCAACAACAAACAAATATACAGTAAACTCAAATATGATGTTGAGTCTTTATATTGTAACAAATGATAACGTATTATTACATAACTTAATATGAAAGACATACCAATCATTCTTGGTTTGTATAATGTGTTTTTAGAATTTGTTTAATTAGATTTAGGTATCATTTGTATGTACCTTACCGTGGCAACCCTTAGGCATATTGTCTGCATGTACAGATAAAACTGAGTTAAGTACTAGATAGTAAAAGTTTCATTTATTGCACTTCAGCAAACAAAAAGTAACAAATAACATAATTCATAAAGTTAAATTCACATTTTTAAAATCATCCTCTTAACAGTAATCCCCAAAAAAGGCTTCAATCTTGCAGAGCAATTTCATCAGCTACCTGAAACTGGAAATACTTTCCACCTAAAAATAAGCATATCCACAGTCACAAATATCTGCATGCAAAATGCTACTGATAGGAGTTCTAACAAAAAATATTTATAATTTCAAATAAGGTTAATAGGTGTTCACTGACTTTATCATAACCATCTCAGACAGCTTGCAGTCACAAACTCGAAATCTGAAAATATTAATCTTGGCATAACATTACAAGTTTATCACAGGAGGAAATTAAGAAACACATTTCTCTGGAATATCTATGATGCATACATTTTCACCCACAAAACTTTCATCTTGACTAAAATATTATGCAATTTCCTTCAGCTGTACACAACATAAACTGTAAACAACAATCACAACCACTATGGATGCTTTGCCACTTCCCCTACCTATATTAACTCTGCACATTTTGCTATGTGTTATGAAATAAACCTCAAGTGGGTTTAAAACAATCTACAAAGTGGCTTTCTTTCTTGTAATAGTCTTGTTAGTCATCATTTAATGACATCAGGAACTGGAGGCTTGGTTTACTGTTTTGCGCTGTAACTTTTGGGAAAGATGTTTAGCTTCTTTTTTTTTAAATTAAGCTATCCAAGGTCACAGAAATATTACGCACTGATTCTGTTTTGAGATGATTTTCGGTTTAAACTAGTGCAACCCTCAGCAGTTCTTTTGTTCTCCCACGCTTTACTCAAATCAACCATCATTTCTGCAGGACGAACCGACAGCCAAATTATCTTATCTACCTTTCATCTTGCAAATTTTTTCATCTGCATCACATTTTATTTGAGATTAAAGTAGGGCTGTGTCTTTGTGCAGCACTAATTGCCATAGAGCTTCAGTAATTAAAGGACAATAAAGCCTTAGTAGTAATTAGTTTCTCTTGTTTGGTTGCTAGCCCATCAATTGTGCCTCAATAATACTGATCATTAGCATGCGCCTGGGCAGTAAGGGATGCTGGGAAAGGAGCCCTGCACACACAGCACTCCACATTCCATTCCCATGAAGCCATGGCACTAAGCCATGTGGTTAACCCTCGGTGTGCCGGGCCAGGGAGAGTGGCAGGCAGTGCCTACCAGAGGAGGCCTACACTGTGAAAGAAAGAGGTTGCACTGTAACATAATAGATCTGCTGAAATAATGACCGTCTTCTTAAATTTCTGAACGTTGGAACATAAGTGCTGCAGTAGTGGGCAGATGCTGCTGTCATGGTTTGTGTAAAACAAATTGTACCCATCTCAGTGTTACATGTTCCTTTATTCACATCCAGGTTCAACTAATAAGGGCCTGTCTGCGATACTGTTAAGTAGTGATATATTATCACTGTTCTAATGCTGATGCATCCTAAAAACAGATCAAATTAGGTATCTTTAAACAGAACAGCATCAGGCGAATAAAGAACATTTCGGTGCAGGCAGGCTGTATGGATTGTGCTACAAACTATGGCATCGTAATAATGCCAGGCAGCAGAAAACGTGCTCTATTCTGTACTTTGCCATGACATGATTGAAAGACAATGGTCCCATGGATAGGCCATTTCAACATCAAATGTGCATGCACATCACAGGGCAAGGGTGTGCTATCCATCACATTCAGTGAGCTGTCAGAGGCAGCTCTCACAGCCCTGGCTTCTCTCCGCACACATTTGCAACTGTATGGCAATACAAGATTAAACCTTCTTGTATATATTCCACCCAGAGCATACTCACAGTTAGAACTGTGCTTCTCTGCATTGTTGGATGGGGTTAACTATTAGAGCTTTCATTTTGACGTTTTCTTTTCTTGCGCTTCTTTTAATCAAAATTAACTAAAACTTACAATGTAAGCACAACTAGGGACAAAAACAACTTTAACAGTATTTAAATTAACTTCAATTTTAAAAAACATAACTGGCCTAACACAACTTAAAGTCTTGACTTTACAACAAGGAAAATCTCTCACAGAGTTGTGTCCCTTTGCTTTAACGTTATTCATAGGCATTACGGTAAAATGAGAGGATGCACAGACTGTGCATCCTCTCATTTATAGATAGTCTCATTATAGACTGTGATACGTTTTGTATAATCGGGGGATGCCGGAATGAAAACACAAAAAGGTTCAGGTTGTAGCCATACAAATGAAAAATAAAAACACATAAAAATAATGGTCGAACTACAGAGAGTCTCTGTGCAACCTCCTCCTGTCTGCCTTGGCACAATGACCCAAATGGAAGCCTTTATGAAGCAGTGATGGAGGCAGAGTACGCTTATAATGCACAGCCGTGCACACCACTACATTTCCAGCTAATCAGAAACGCGCAGTTGCAGAAAGGAGAGCGGTTGCCAAGGCAGCCACCAATCTCCCCTCCCCCTTCTCCCTCCGTTCCTCTTTCCCGTTTATTATCGGCAGAGGTCGCATGGCAGAGGGAAGTCCAACCACTTCTATACTGGAACCAATGCAAGAATATGCAGCTCCATAACAAAGCCTGTGTGGAGTCCTGAGAGCAGTGGGGAAAACAGAGGCTTGCAAATGTATGGGCTGCTGTTCAGCCTTTAAACAGAGGTTTTAAAAGAGAGGATCTAAGTTGGAGGTCTGCATTTATTTGTTCCGGAGCAACGGGATAGTTTTGCCAACACGTGTGTATCCATGTAATTTGCTCTCTCCGTTGAGAGTGAGTGTTTCGCATCCTGGTGCGGGGCTGTGAGAGACCTGCGCATCACCAGAGTTGGTGCCGAAGTTCGGCCGGGAACGGATGTGAGCAAAGCGTGTACCGAGTAAAACTCACCCACTTCTTTTTTTTGTTGTTGTTGGTCTCTCCTGCTTTGGCGTTGTGTTTGCTGAGACAATAGTGAGTCAAAGACGCTGAAAGTGATTTCATGCCTTCGATCTCGAACAACCTGAGATGGACGTGAGATTTTATCCTGCGCCCCCGGCAAATGTGGGTTCATGCTCCCTACCGACTGATCCAAGTTGTCTGAGCTCGTTGGACTATTACCACTCGAACAAGGTAAATAACAAACTGTGTTGCCTTTGTGCATTGAAATGCTCTATGTCTCACCTGTCTCCATACATTAGCAAATACAGCTTGCAACATTCGCGCAATGCAAACGCATGCTTTGGACGTGCGCACTTGCTCCAAACACGGCCACTCTTTAAAAATAAAGTCAGCAAGTAAAGTGACCTGGGCTAGGATGGACAGGTTTTTATTTAGTCTGGAACAGGACACAAAATTTGTTTTACTGTTACTTAAACACTGAAAAACACTGACACTGAAACACTGACTGAAACCTGCGTTCATTCTCTTTTGCTGTTGAAAGAAAATGTGTAGAGGAACTTTTTCTTTCTCTAACCAGCGTGGTTATTATGTTATTTCCCCTGTGAGATTATGCAGTTGTGTTTTGCACAAAGCTGGTATTAAGTGTCCCACCCGATGTGTGGCTGTATAGAATCCATACTGCCCCACTCTGCTCTCTGCTCCAACATTATCTTCCCACTCAATGATTTCTTATAGCTTACATGGTTTTTCCGCTGGGAGTTCAACGATTAAATGGATGCGTGCCAGTAATGTACTGTTAATTACTTTGTAAGGAGAAACCACAGAGTCTGTCTGGTACTACAAGTATTACTCTTTTCACTCTCTCAGTTTTGACACCCCGCGGCTTTTGGCTTGTGACCTGCACTGACTCCATTGCAAGTGCGCAGGTGGCATTTAGAACAACGTTATGTATATTTTGTAGTTTGACATTTTCCAAGAGAAAAAAAAATCAAAATCCCTTGCGAAAAACAGCCAGTGCTTAGTAATCCTGTTATAAATACTCTTTAGGTGTATTAAATTCAAAGCCTGCCATAAGAGATACAAACACCACAAAGTATGATAGGCTCAGAGAAAAAAGTACTAAGGGGAAACATAAATGATATATACCCCTTGGAAATACTAGGAAAACTATTGTTTTTAGTGTTTGTAAACTAACTGTTTAATTAACATGCTTCCACAAGTGTTAGCGCCATCTGAGCCATCTGCAATCACAGAATTTTGTTGTTGTCACTTACCATGGTTGGAATATTAAAAATCAACAGGCTCTGGATGATGACCTGCTGCTGTAGATGAAGTTCTTATGAGATAAAGATGGTTTTGAGCTCTGTGGCTTGCGCTCTCAGATAAATATGACTTTCAGATATGACAATGAGAGGAATCATACAAAACACCATTGGGGATGTTTGTCTTTCAGTGTGTGGGCAATGGAAAATCTTTGTAACTGAACGGAACATTCCAGTAATCAACTGAAAAGATCATCTTGTCTTAATAGATGGGTGCAACAATGATCTTTGCACAGTTTTTTTTAGCACAAGGCTTGTTCAAGTGCGAAAGAAACAAGAAAAAATAACCATCAGGACACAGTTTTATTTAGCGACCAACATTCGATCACAGTTGAAACAAGTGTATATAAAACATTTATTGATAAGTCAGGCTTACACCTGTGACACGCAAATGGGCTCATATAACTGTCTCCTCCACACAGGCTATCTTTTTGTAGGTCAAACGAATTAGGATCATCCTCCATGCAGATAATCCCAAGAATATGCTGATATCCACACACTGCATGAATCGTGGAAACAAAGCCACTAGATATTAAATGATATAAAGTGCTTTCACAAGTGAGAAAGTGGCACCAACTACTGTCACTGAAACAAGTGTGGTGTGCCCCAAAATTAAAAAGAGTTCATTTGAATTATTGAAATGCCCTTTTCTTGAGGGAGTGGAGGGGGGGTTCTTTCCACAAGGGCAGGTATAATTTGCTATCATCACATGTGTAACACTAACTACCTTCACTAGCAATGCAAATGAGGCCGGGAGCAGCAGGGATCATTTGGTGTCCTGTTAACACAGTGCACGAGGTCAAGTTCCTCTCCTCAAACGCTTGTCAAACTGGCAGTGGCACTGAAGAGACGTCTGATTTGTTATGTAGGTACTGTATCTACAGATCAGATCTGCCTGCTGCTAATCATCTCTGGCAGCCTTGGTCGGCTAATTTAAAATTCTGCCCAAGTTGCCTTCTGAAGGCAAAAGGCTAATCATGGCATTAAGGTCAATTGGTTATGTGGACTTACTTTGCATATTCATGTGGGTATTTTGGTTTTGTAGCTGAATTTGTTGGCTTCTAGCTTAGCTTGAGAATATTCTTTTGGGATTACGTTATTGGAAAAGAGTCAAAAGAATTTGAATGAAATGAAGCTGATAGATTTGCAATTTGGCAAGCACATTGAGATTTAGCACCATTACTCCTTTCGGGCTGCTCCAGTATCCCTGTCTAAAACAAACAAACAAAAAAAATAACTTTAAAAAAGCATTTTACAGCCTTTGAAAACATCTCTCCATTTATTGCTGTGAAATAAACAGTGTTAATCTGAGTCACCCACAAGCTTAATTGGATAAAATGAGCATGTGTTGGTATTTTAGCTTTAGAGTCTGTTTATTTACAAACCTGTTCTGTGTGCTAGCGACTCACTCTGGAAGCCGTCTGCGGACACAAGCCTAGTTTGAGTAATTAGCAAGTTTATGTGACTTCTAGAGAACACGTGTGCTGCTGTCATGCTTTCACCCGTCATCACACTGCTCATTTGGTGCCGCAGCTTGCATCATTCATTCCGAGTTCATATGCATGCATTCGTCCTCGCGGAAATCATTTCCGTTATTTTGTCAGTGTTGTCCACGATCAACAAAAACGTCCTACAAGGAGGACATATGAACCTTTTTCCAGATTTGGCAGCCAAACGTTTCATTGATTGGTCCTTTAATAATAACATTAATAATTCAGCTAGCCAAAGTCCACTACTGTAAAACAGGAAAAGGTGGAGAACTCAAAGAAAGAGATGCATAAAATGAGCAGAGAAGGTACTTCAAGTGCAGATTGAGTTGATTCAAAAAGATCCATAAATAACCCTGGAGATGTCTACTTCAATACTTTCAATACTCACTTTATTGTGTCTTTTATTACTGTGGTGCTCTCTCACAGTCGAGGAGAAATTTCACAGAACAATACCATTATAACAGCTTTGTGCTCTGATGGTAACATTAAACTGTGCTATGTTTCAACACTGCCTTACAGACGTTATGGTACATATATTACTCATATATACTGTGCAAATACTGTACTAATTTACTCTGCATGTATTGCGGAATACATTGTATATAGATACATCTTGTTTTATACAACAAGTACATGTACTGTTATTGTACTGTGGCTACTCGTTTGTCAGACACTTTCACTCTGTGAAATGGGAACACTGTGCCTGCTCATTTATTTGAATACCTTAATCAAACAGTACTGACTGCTGCTGCTGAGGTGAGGCACTGCCTATATAATGTAATAGGCAATAATATAATATATATATATATATATATATATATATATATATATATATATATATATATATATATCATATATAAGACAGTACAGAAGGAGCTTCATTATTTACAGAGTAGGCCCTGTGTTTATACATCCAGGCCCCACCCAGCTCATATATCCTCCCAACAGCTGATATCTGCTTAGATAGGGCATGACTGAAGAGCTGTCTTTGTTAGTTGGTGGTCCCCTCTGCCTCAGATAAGCTGGGGAATGATGCACTCCATTTGAATGCCTTATCTTGGTTTTATTTTTTATTACAGGACTGCCTTGTGTATGCTGTGCAAATATTAGATTACTTTGCATTAACATATATAGTCAGTTTCCATCAACTGACCATCCTCAAGTGAAACAAGCTCTTGAATAAACACAGACATATTTATTGTTAGTTTTGACTAAATGTAAAAGGGCTATTTTTAATATATTGAATACTTTAACATGGCTGACAAATTAACTGGTCCCTGTAATGCAGGCTGTAGTAAATGTTCATGTTGAGTGGTGTTGTCGCTATTAGCTAATGACAAACTCTGTGGTATGTGACAGAGAGGCAGAAAGGGATAATCAAAGGATGAGTGAGAGTCAAATGGGTTGAAGTAATCAGTGGCCCAGTATGGGGACAGTGCATTTGTGTCTGTGTGTGTGTGTGTGTGTGTGTGTGTGTGTGTGTGTGTGTGTGTGTGTGTGTGTGTGTGTGTGTGTGTGCTGTGTGTGTCTGTGTGTGTCTGTGTGTGCGCGCCTACACATGCTTACTCGGGGCCATTCAAGCGTTTTGCTGACTACGGAATCACAATCACAATTGCTTTCATAGCCCCGTGCAGAGGAAGGCCATGCATACCACAGTAAGGGCTGGTGACACACAGTGAGCAGGGGCAGAGCAAAACAGACACTAAATCATATTCTCTCTGCCCCGACACACAGAGGAGATTTTTAATAGGGATTCCAACCATTTGAAATCATTTCAATAAAACTGGAATTGGCTTGGACACTGGCTGAGTGAAAGAGCCTGTACATGTGTGTGTGATATATATCTATATCTATATATATATATATACATATATATATATCATATATATATATCATATATATCTATATATATCTATATATATATATATATATATATATATATATATATATATATATATATATATATATATATATATATATATATATAGATGTATATGTATGTATATATATATATGTGTATATGTGATGTGTGTGTGTATATATATATTATTTTTTTTAATTTTTTTATTTATTTATTTTTAACCTAGATGACTGGGTGAAAAGTCCTTTTCCCAAAACCAAACCAACCACAAGGTGTCTACATCTGATTTTTGTGACTTTGTTTTGGGGATTTTTCTGAGGTTAGTTCTGATAGATGTCAACAGATATAAATATTGACCCGAAAGCTTTTTCACCATTTATGGTGCCCTGCATGTCTTTGGATGGCCTGTAAACGATGTAGGTTATGAGCCTGACAGTTTGAATGTGTGCGTGTGTGTGGTAGTAGTGGTGGTGGGGGACTACCCATGTGCTAATTATTGGCCCTGGCAGTGCTAAGCCACTTGCTCGTTGGTGGGTACCAGTGCATCCCCCTCAGCGTCTGTTACCATAATTAAGACCAGCCGCCCCGCTGTAGTGTGCACCACATTAGTCAGCCCGGGCCTTCCCATGGGGCATAGCAATGGCATTCTCATTCTTACTGCAGAAGAAGAAAGAAAAAGAAATAGTGCCAGCACCTGCTGCAGAGTAGGCCCCTGGGTGTTTAGTTAAATGTTGATTATATTTGTTAATGGTTGCAAATACTCAAAAGGAACGACGCCTGACAGTGTGCAGAAATTGATGTGCAAATTATGTAGCAGATCTATCTATCTATCTATCTATCTATCTATCTATCTATCTATCTATCTATCTATCTATCTATCTATCTATCTATCTATCTATCTGTCTGTCTGTCTGTCTGTCTGTCTGTCTGTCTGTCTGTCTGTCTGTCTGCATGCATGCATGCCAGCGTGCATTTGTTGTAGCTGTGCTGTTGTTTTTCTAGTTGTTTAAGCTTAGTTGCATGACAAGATTATTGGAGCTTTGAGCTATCCTGTCATGATTTTAACATAAAATCTCCAAGTAGGTCCAGTTTTACACCTTGGTCTCTTGGACATTGTGATGGACATTTGTATTACTTTGTGACAACCCAGTTCAACAGATTAATTGATGATAAAATAATCACCAGTTGCATCCTTAGTATATATGTACATGTATACCAACTATAAGCCTACTGTATGTTCTTGACATATATATGTATGTATATACTTTTATAAATTTAACCCACATTTAACCAGATAACACCCATTGAGATCATTGATCTCTTCTACAAAGGCGACCTGGCCGCAGACGGCAGCATACAAAAGGTTACATATAACAACAATAACCACAAGAAACATATACTGTATGTATGCACTGAGCTGTATGGACTGTATGTACTGTATGTATGTATATATGCTTTGAAGAGGCTGGAAGCTGGACAAACATTCCCAGTTGTCTCAGCTTCCTGAGGTATGTCCTGTGCAAACACCATGGGCCATGGTATAAGCTCCTTGCCAGGGATTTAAGGCCCTTTCCCTCCCTTGTTTTCACTGAATATCCTTTACAAATATTATCGGCCTGGTGTCAGTACCATGTTTGCACTGCGGCCTGAAGGGACAGTACCCATATGAAAGTTCAATTAATGGTCCAATCCTAGACTCACACAGATATAGTACAATTAAAGTACAGTGAGCTGAAAAGCTGACAGCGTGTTTGAATATAGAGTATTTTTCAACAGACTCTGCCTTATTTGCGTCGATCAATCGCATTCTTTTGGGAGATAAGTTTTCAATCAGGATACTTTTTTAGGTTGCCATTCATCAGCAGGTCTTTGAGTTCTAACAATGAGCCCTGGTGTCTTTCATTAATTCACCGACATGCATCGATTTGGACTGCGAGAGGTTTACACTTGAGTAACACGGGGTTGATAAATCCATAAGATCCTAAATTTGCTCTCTTTCCCCAGCTGTGGCTGTCCTGCCTTGTCCCTTGTCTGTCAGGAGCATGTGTTTATTATGTGTGACATATTTAGCAGGCAGATATAATTGCCTGTGCAAGGCTGTAATCGTCTGCGTCCAATTCAGTCAGTAGAGACTGTGGGAGCCCACAGAGCCACGGAGGTAATCAAACTGTGGTTCATTCTTCCTCTTTGAGAGCTAATGATGAGCTCCATGATCGTTTACAATGGGCAGAGAGAGAAGTGTGAAAGTACAGTGGTAATACCATGGTTTTAGTTCTTGCAATGCTATTATCTTTGGTTCAAGACATGGGAATCACCTCAAAGGGAGAAAGGGAAAAGTTGCTGTGTAGTTATGGATAGAGAAAAGAATAGAGATACTGTAGATGTTGTTGAAGAAAAGGGAGATAGAGAGGTTAGAGGAGACTTGTGGGTTGAGAAAAGGGAGGAAAAGCGAGAGACAGAGGCCCTCTCTTTGTGTTGTTGACCTATTTAGTCTCAAGCTGGCCATGAGCCATGCTGATGAGTGATGTTGTTAAGAAAAACAAACAGAGGAAAGAAAAGTAGGATTTTGGAAATTATATTTGGTCAATGGTGTTACATTATTGAGTCTCTGCCTTTCTCTTAACTAAGCTTCAACAACCTCCTAGCAGCTCAGTTGGGTTGTTAACACACAGGAAAGGGAAACTTGAGCAGATCTTTTTATAGAATTGTTAATAACACAGTAGACAGTAGTGAAAAACCATAGCCTAAAGCAGCACTTACTGGCAGAACCCACGTGAACCAAGTAAACCAAGTATATGTGTGCATATGTGTGCGGACATATACTTTTGTGTGTATTGCTGGCACCTTGGCAGAGGCAGAAAAAGTATTCAGATCCTTTGTCGAGTAGAAGTAGCACACTGTAGAAATACTGTTACAGGTGAAAGTCTTACATTAAATGTTTGACTTAAGTTCAGCAGTATTAACAATCAAATGTACTTAACTATCGAAAGTAAAAGTACTGACTATGCAGCAGAATAGTCCCTGTCAGTGTTATACTGCCACATCATATACAGTGGTGGAAAGTAACGAAGTACATTTCATGTGCTGAAATGCTGTATTTATTTAAGTGAAAGCACAATTGTGAGGTGCTTTATTTGATTATTTCCATTTTTTGCTATTTTATACTTAAACTCTTCCACATGTTATAGGGAAATACCATACTCTTAACTCAACTACATTTATCTGATAGTTAGAGATTCTCTTCAGATCAATATTTTACATTAAAATGGTACTTAATTACTTTACTTGAGTAAATGTACTTACTTTCTACCGCTGCACATTAGTGTACGTCTGCTGCTCTTTACAGGATTCTGCATGTGCAAAAGTGCGTCTGTGTTCATATGCAGCCAGTATGGAATCAGACCAGGTGTACTACATGTGAAAGTGTGCTCATCAAGTTTAACTTTAAGGCTGAAGAGGATTTGCTCCTGACTTTTTTTTTATCAGAAGTGTGCTTAAAGGGTCATTTCCCCATAAAACATTATTGTCACTTACCCCAAATGAAAAATGAATGCAAATTTGTTTGGTGTGGTCACATCATTGAAAATCACATTTAAAGAATTACACAGCAACACGTCTTTCCAAAAACAGTGTCCGTGTTGCTCTTGTGATAATCCATAAAACGCACCACCAACTGTTTTCATAGGGACTATTTCTTTGGAAGAAAGTAATTCCTGTCATCCAGTACTTTAGAGGTCTATAGAATATGTGGGACAACCACAACAATGAGATGTTTTTAATGCTGTGTGCACCACAAATAAAACTGCAGTTTAACTATTTTAAATAACTAATTTTGTTGTCAGTTAAATGTCCATCACATTTACCCAAAACCCAAGGAGACATCTTCATATGTTTTGTTGATGCTCAGTTTAATATCAAATAAAACAACGAAAAAGCAGCAGATCCTCACTAATTAACCAGCATCAGGGACTCTTGTTGCTTGCAAAATTGATTAAATGATTAATTAACCTTAAAAATAGTTGCATTTATTGTCAATGAATTGTTGCAGCCTATGTTTGTACTGTACTCAACCTGTTTCTGCAGTTAACAGGCAGCAGGTACAGTTAGGCCAATATTTAGCAAAGGCATTGGGAATGTCATAACCACCAACAAATGTTTGTGGCAGCAAGGCAAGGAAAGGGAGTGAAACTGAGAGATGGTCATGTTTTATTAAGCCTGATAATGCAGCCTAATCTGTGGCTCGGGTTACACAGTGCTTTGTGGGTAATTAGAGATCATGTCGTATGCCTGGCCCGCTGAAAAATTGCACTCCGCCCTAATCCCCTCCTATCCGCCTTTCACCCACCACCTCCCTTCTTCTTTCTCTTCATTCTCTCCCTCACTCATGAAAAAACCTACAAGCTTCCAAATGAGCTAGCTTCCTGTCAGGGAAACGCACAAATAAACAAACATGGCAGCCATATTTCAGGTAGCTAGTCATCAGAAAGTTAATACCTTGCTGTAAGATACTTGGAAATGTGCTTATGTGCTCAGAATTCAATAAGAGGAAGTCGACAGTGGAGCACTTTGTGGTTTGCTTTGTGGAACTTGTTAGATGAATGACTAATGCCTCCTGGCAAGTGCCCCAGGTTTACTATTACCAAAACAATGGCACTTGATACAGAGCACCGTAGCCTTGGTTTTCACACAGACAGGAGCTCAGGCTGCTGTTTTCTTTTGAACCCTAAATGCTGACTGCCCATTCATGCAACATCCCCTGAACACAGAGACACACACATAAAGGGAATTCTCAACTGACACAGTGACAGAAAACAACAGCTTCTTTCATCGCTCATTGTCCCAAATTTTTCCGTTATTAAAAACCACCAAACGTTTCTATTCCTCTATATCTCAATTCTACTATCACCGCGTGTAAAACAGTAGCCATATTTACACACACACACACACACACACATACACTGGCCTTACCCGAAATATGACTGGAACTCCTTCTCCATTAAATGGTCTGCATGTCAGGTGAATGAATTATTGAATCTGGTACCGTTTTAGAGCAAAAGCATCAGCCGCATCCCACCATAAATCCAAGAAACGATACAGGTGCAGTTTCTTGAGTTTATAGTGGGAGGCAGCTGATGCAGAATTTTAAATGCATTCAGTGTTTCCCCCAGATTTTTTAACATGCCTGGGGGTTTGTGCCAAAAATCCCCTTTACATACAAGAAAGCATGAAAGCAATAATAAAACCAACCTTCCGGAAACAGTATGCATTTATCTCCTCTGTATCTTACTGAAAACTTCATCCTACAGTATGTGCTATATGAATGACACAAGAAACATTATTAGTAAACTGTCCTGAATCTTATCAGTGTGAGCAAGCATGATAACAGAATTGTAATAGATACCAAAATAAACAGTACTTCTGTAATGTGCGGTTATCCGTACTCACATTGTGGAATTTGACTCATTAACCTCCTCAGAGCAGGTCTTATGATAGATTATTTATTCAGACACAGAGGAGATAAAGGCATAGTATTTCGTAGGGATGTCTGTTCAGGAGAGGAGGGGTCAGCAGCAGGTGATTAAAACCACTCAGAAGATCATTGGTGCACTGAGCATCAGTGAAATCGGTGAGGTGCCTGCGTAGAGCCCAAAGGATACTAAAAGACAGTACCCACCCCAGCCACAGCCTGTTCACGCTGCCACAGTCTGGCAAGAAAAACAGAAGTATCCGTTTTCGTACCAATAGACTCCCGAGTAGCTTATTCGCTAACCTCGGACTCACACAGGTGGTGGCACGGTTTTGTCCTCTGCCTGGCGTCAACTTACACTGGAAGCATTTCAGCATTGGAATGTTTAGTCTGCCCCACATTGTTGACTTTTTGTTAATTTTCCTTTTTTTGTGCTTCTACTACCTATCATGGCTCTCTGTGACCCAGTTTGTTGCGCTCTCTGCATGGCAGCGTATCCCAAATGGAGCATTTCAGAATAAGACCATTTTCTCCTGCCTGATTTTGCTGACGCTACATACATACAGTACATTAAGGAGTCTGCAGGAGTGTTTTATTTTACGTGTTGTGAGCACAAGCATTGACCAGAATGGCCGCAATCAGCTCCGGCAGCCGTAATGCGGTGCAGCGACTGCCTATGTGAGACTCCTCAATTGCCTCCTCAGCACTGTATATAATTATATAATTTTTGTATATAGTGTTAGTGCTCTTTGTGAGTAGCCTAAAGGGAACTACAAACGTATTATACAACCTTGTGTTTAAAATGACAAATCTACTGTGTATATGGCTGCCATGTTGGAAACCAGCTTGCAAACAGCTTATATACCATCAAAATTCAAAATTGAGCTATATTATTTAAAACACTTATTTAAGTGTTCAAGTAGCATGGTGTTTATAAGAGTTGAGATAGCTAAGAGCTACCAGTGGCTCTTTATCCCAATATGAGCCACCCAAATGTACTCATATTCCTAACTCTGCCCATACCCCCGAATGGGGGTAAAGACCAAACAAAGCAAGAAAACAACAGTGAAGTTGTTAAGCAGGAGATAAAGTGGACTCTAGACTCATTAGGCCAAACCTAAGCCCAAATCAATGTGAGGTCTGGGGAATTTTGCCATCTACTGTGTCTTGTTTCTGCTGGTTTGATTGGCTGCAAAGATTGTGAATCAGTCGTGTCAGCCACTGTGAAATGTTCTCATTACCATACACAACATGCTCAATTTTAATTTGTCATCAAGTTAAACAGAGTTTTTAAAAAACGTGCTACAGACCCCACCATCACAAGTTTAATTGATTCTCGCTCTCACAAAGGTTAGAGGATAAACACTGGCTTCTCGGGAGAGTATTTAATTTTTAGCATCTAGATACCCTCCTGCATTCTGGCTAATATTGCAAATGTCCACACGTGATTGACAGTATTCTCATAATCACAAGCAAATGTTGGTATGCATGCTACTGTTTACTGTTACCCTTATGTATAGATTTGAATATTTAGAAAGCCTACATTTGAGTTGCCAGTCTCACTGTCCCAGGTTCACATAATTATATTTGAGTGTTTTGTTCTGTTTGTCATTTTCTCACATTGATGAAACTGTGTGCAAACTGTAAGTATAAAGAGTAGACTAGATCATTTCTGGGATCAAAAGATGCTATGATTGGACAGAGATGATAACAAATAAATCCCAGGTTGCCTAATTACAACTCAAGCACAAGTTTCAAACAAATGTTGAATGCTGCAGGACCACCACATGCAGGGTCAAATACTTTTACACCTCTGAATCCCCTGCTATTCAACCAAACACACACACACACACACACACACACACTTCCCATACAGCTTCAAGGCATTTCATTTCCTCTCCTCCCATGACAACATCACAATATAATGGGACATGGTGTCACGTGACAAGAGCAAGTACATGGAGCGATCAAATTGCTCTTCTGTCTCTCTCCCCAGCTTGAAGGGCAAAACGGTCAGTTGTTACATAAACTAGAGTTGGTTCAATTATAGAAAAATGTGTTTTGTGTCCTTGTCATAAGCAAAGTGACGAAGCAGATAAAAAAAAATAAGTTAGTTATCTGATTTCCTTCAGAATTTTGATAAAATACCTTGCTTTCTGTGCTTGCTGTGTCCATGGAACCATATTTTTATGTAAAAATACACCTGTATTGTTAGCTTTATTGACTACATGGGGCTGCACTATAAAAGAGTTAAAAGAGTGTCCTGTCTTGACGAGTAGAGATGCCATAGATTTGGACTATTTTCACAAATGAAATTTTTATCAGGTGTGCACACCCCTCCATCTGGAGGAAATAACAAACTAAAACTTAAGAGTGAAGTACCTAACTGCATCCTAAACAAGGAAACGAGTGCTCTATCCAGACAAATCTGAACTCACCAACATTTGACCTTTAGCCTCTCCCATCCCGTTTGGCATCCTCCGGTAGGAATGATCACAGACCAGCAGCACCGCACTAACATTTTGTGTGTAGTTTATAATTTATCAGCACAGATGTTGACTTGTATTAAAGTTACATCTTGAAACCATGAAGAACAAGAACAACATTTCCATTATCACACACACATCCACACAGAACACTTCATTAAACCACTTCTGTCACTGTGATGACTTAGTTAGATATTTCTTTTCAGTAAACAGTGCTATTTCCAGAAGTTCATTCCATCTATTGAACTTTGTGTTGACTGACCCTTACTCCAGGTTTTCAGTGTGTGCTTCAGCACAGTACCATCTCACAGTTTTTAGATGAGCCTGTAATTAAGTCATCTCAGAGCCTTGAGCTGAGACCAATTTGCCACTAATTGTCCCGAGTTTTAATTTCTAATGGAATAAGGGCTAGAGGGAATGCCGCTTAATGAGATGCAGTTACTTTGTGTGTGTGTGTGTGTGTGTGTGTGTGTGTGTGTGTGTGTGTGTGTGTGTGTGTGTGTGTGTGTGTGCAATTTTATCTGTTTACTGTAACTGCCATTGCTCTGGTGAATAGAGTAACAAGAGTGAGTAAAGCAAGATGTTCCATTTTGATTTTGTTATGGTTTCTGTTTATTCTACAAAGCACTCGGGATGTCTCTGTCTTTCTAAAATGTAAATTTACGCATAACAAATGGTAACTGTACCTTAAAATAAGTAACATAATTGATTGTGATTGACAGTACAGCCAGTGATACCTACTGTGTTTTCTACAGCTGAGGAGCACCCTCTCTTAATAGCTGTGTGACAAAAGTGTGAATTTCCTGTGCCCTTGGCACTCAAGTTATTGCTCAGAAAGCGTGGTTGTAGACTGGAACTGGAAAGGTTGTTTACATAGCCTTGGGAGTGTTTGTGTCGTGATTTAGATTCCAGGCATTTCAACATCCAAATAAATCAGTTTAGACTTCTGAGGACAAGTAAACCTCCAAAAGAAGAAATTGGCCAGCTGTGTTTAAAATATGTAAGGTAGACTTATTTCTAAAGCTTGAGAAATTTTGCTTTCACTTGTTATAGGCAAAGAAAGTGGGAGTCAAAGTTCACAGAGCACATGTAGCTTAGTGCATTGACAATAGCAATGTTTATCTTTTATGTACTGTAAAATATTGCTTTGCCATGTCTGTATTTGTTACATTGGTCTGTGGTTTGAATGACAGAACACATGGCTGTCAGCTTGTCCTGATGTGTTACACAAGCTATAACTTTGGCATCAAAAAGATTTCTTTTTAAGAATACATGAGCACCCCTGAAGACACATGACTACATGAATCTTTCAAACACTTTGGTGACTTCACTGTAATTTTTCTACCTTATCGCTTTCGAGTGGAGTTTGCTTTTGCGACCAACTCAATGCCCTTCCTCTTATTGTTTCAATATGTCAGAGCATTGTTTGAATGAGGTCACCCATTACCAATCTGGCCTGGGGCCAGCTTGACTTCAGCTGATTTAATTTAATCTACGACATGAGTCAAATTCAAACAAGCAGAGACTGCTTTGCCATGACAGCCTCATTACTCCACATTAAGAACTCATTTCACAATGCATTGTGACTTTGGGCTTGACAAATGGTGAAAAGGGATAAAATCAAATAAGTGAGTACATTTTGGAAGACTGCTCTTGAAATGCTTTGGCTGAAAATACTCCAGTACTGTACATATATTATAGGAAAGCCAAAAAATAGTCTTTCTGTTATTCTGTATAAGTTAATGTGAATGCCTTCTGGGTTAAAGTGTTCCCATGTTTGCCGTCTGCAGAAATGGAATGACATTCAATGCCATTTTCCCACTTAAATGGAATTTTTGTCAAAGCGTTATGAATTCAACCTGCCTTGTCACTCAAGCCACAGACAGTGCTGAGAGAGGAGAAAATATGCGAATGAAACCTTTCACTGCAGATTTTACTGTTAGCTGTGAGCAGAGCAAATAATGACGCCTTTATCACGTCTACGGCGCAACAAACAAAGAAGGCTTTCTTGTGACATACCACAAAATGTGATATCAGGCAGTATAATGACACACATTATGTATATTACACATACACAATATTCAGCTCAGCAGTGTGCTAGCTGCATTTCAGCATTTCATCAGCTCAAACCTCGACTAAATTTCTCAATTAAGCACGCATTCTTTGAGAGCCATTGGCAGCTCGGCCAGAGCTTGCGGGAAAAAACGTACAGGAGCCTCAACGTGCCAGGGCCTCCCTGCACAATAGGGAAGGAAATGTTGAGACTGCGAGGGCTGCGCAGTGAAGATATGGCAGTGTTTGCTTAGGGCTAGGTATTGGGCACAAAAACAAACATGGCTGCCCTTAATGAGCCTGTTTGCCTGCCAAAGGTAAAGACAGCTGTTGTCTCTCGCCACAATGGAACAGGCCTCAGTGCCACGGAGCTCAGAGGAGCACTCTGTGTCCCCATAGTAACGCTTACCTTGTGTGTACTCAAGAGGGAACTTATTAAGTCCTCTTTACAGATAAATTGTGAGTAAAATGTAAATTGTGGGGCCATACAGCGCTTTCATAAGGTCTGACTGGAAATGAAAAGGTTTATTAAATCTTGTCTTTAGAGCACTAAAAGTGAAATTGCTTGTGGGAGTGTGAAACGGCTGCGCACTGAGAATAGACATCTGACTTACTCACAACATTAGCAAGTGAGAGTTGAGAAACTGTGGCTTTCTGTGTTTGATAAAGTAGAACACATGTTATTGGACTGTTTGAGAGGCCACACTTTGCTTTTTTTGTCTTTCGGGACTGGAGAAAATCTCTCTAACATCTCTTCTGAGAAAGTAAAGTGGCTACTCTAAAAAGACTGTAATGCACAGGGATATAGGCAAATTGAGGGGTACTGAAACCTGGAAAAGCACTTTTCTCCTCTATGAAAAAATTAATACATTTGAGCTGTACCTGTCCAAATGAATCAGCACTGACAGCTTGCTGCACTCGACAGCTAATTTTAGAGTTAAGAATATGAGTGAGATGGCTGCACAAGCATTTTTTTGAGAGGAGGGCAGCCAGTAAGAAAGTCCAAACATTAAAGGTCCAACCGCCGTTTGCATCAGGGTGGCTTCTGTTGAAACAAAGCCCTCCCAGCCCCCACCGCTTTCCTGGCATTGTTTACAGTACATTTTGAGCAGTTGAATGCATGACATTCCCCCCCCCATTATTATACTGGCTTCTGACAAAAGGTCTGACATATGACAATGTCACAGATAAATATAAATATAAATGTTTTATATTTTAAGGATGAGAATGCTTTGTAAGGACTTCTTTTTTAGTCAGACAAGCCTGTTAGTTAAACTTAGTTACATATAAAATGAACACAGACAATAACTCTCTTCAATGTATAAAATAAAATGAGTGCAGAAACTCTACTGATGTTTACAATTCAAATGAAATAGTATGGTATTTAAAAAGCAAAGCACGTTTGGGTAAAAGGGAAATAAAAGGGTGTGACAAATGATAATGTAACAGTATTGGAGATACTTGGTGTGTGATTATTATTATATTTATCCTTGATGAAAGAACAGTGTGTGGTGTTCAGTCCAGCTTGATTTATACATTTTGCTTGTTGATTATACAAATTTGGGATCACACAAAGAAAGCTTTTATTTTTTTGCTTCAGTGTTTGACTGATTTAGATTGGCTTTGCTACTTAAGTTAGAATGAACTTTGATAATGCAACAATAAAAGAGTGGAAATTAGACTCTTGAATTTGGTGTTAACCGTTCTTAGATTATGTTTAAATAAGATCATAGAAATCTTATTCGTACTATAAAGAAAAGATAACACACGTGGGAATCTTCCTTTTTTAAATAAGATATTTGCCAGTATTCACTGTACACTTTACAATTACAATTGTGGTCGTCACATAACTCTTATTGTGGTGCTATAAAAGCTCATTTTCTGTTTTCAAAGAAATCCCACATAACTCAACCGCTGCAGTATTATGACTGGGCTGAAAATGTCCCTGATCACATGTTTGATACCACAGGCCCTGCACGGTGACTAGTGATGTGACTGGTTGGCATTCTCTGTCCTACATCTTTGTGTTAAAACCACACATTGCATATGAGTGCTATTCTTTGGTAATGCTGCTGAGATAGCAATCTGGGGGTACAATTGGTGTTTTTGCTGCTGTGCAAGGAAGCATCAAGATGTAGAAAAAGTTTTTACCTTCCTTGATAATGTGTGACCCTACATGATAATAGAATAAATTATATCATGACACAGATACACAGCCCAGGAGTAGATGTGCAAAATTGAGTTTTATTTATACAAACATGTAAACCTCATTGGTCAAAGCTAAGACACCAGATGAAATGGGTTGCATAATATCACGAAGCTTAGTGTTGTCATTGAAAAAAGTGCAATCTATTTAGATTAAACTTTCCAGGTTAGCTGATTGGGTTAGCTGACTGGCCACACATAAACAAGTTGTGCTAGCAAGCACCATAAGATAGCAAGCCAGCCTGCTGAGCATCTGAAGACATAAATGTCATGTTGACTTTCTTAAACAGTAGAATAGTTCATATTATTTTAATTTAGATTTACCACTTTGCTGCATAGTTTTGCGAGTTACATACAATAACTTAAAATTTTGCTTGATTGGAACCATACATTGAGGTTTAACACAGTAGATTACATTTAGTACATTTAATAAGTGCTGCTTTCATAGCCTTTGCCTCAATGACATGTCAGTATAGCTAAATCTAAATCTACTGTCTCTAATTAATGATAAATATTCATGTGTTTTTTGCAGTTGCAGTTATTTTTGCAGCTCTTATGTCTGCTATTTTCACCAACAATATCATCACCTTTTTTGTCAGAGACATTTATAGCATGTCTCCCTGGCTGTAATCTGTTAGCACGTCCCCTATTTGTTTACTGCAGAGTTTTTCAATTAAACAGCGGGGCCAGTTCCTTCAGAGATTTTATTTTCGAGTGACTCCCCAGAGAGAAAGCAGCGGAAATGGCTGAACACATCAGACACATTCGTCTTCTCTGCTTAGTTACCTTGCAGGGGGAAGATGTTGATACCCATTTCCTCCATCTAATGTGTTTGCTTTAAACCTCATACCAAGTGTCAACATGCAGCTTCTTGACAGTTATTTTTCATTTGGAGCAAATAGCTAGGCTGAATAAGCCAGGGCATTGCACTGCTTTTTGCATTTTCCCTTCTGTTATCAGCCAGTTATTGATTTTAAGGTGGCAAACTTCTAACATGTTTAAGGTTAATAGTGCACTAGTACGAGATTATTACTTAATAGCCTTGACTGGTTGTTGATTGAGAATAAAAAGCCAATTATCATAATAGGATATGGGACATAATGACAGAATTAAATGAGTGTGACAGACACACAATAGGCCTGCTCTGTCATCGCCTTAGCCCAGCTCGCTTATTAGAATTAATCTGGCCTGATTAAAAATGCTAATGGCTCAAAGTCTTTGACGGAGTTTACATGTTTTTATAACATTTAACTGATTTAATTACATGGAAAATGAAATGGTGGGATGTGCAATTTAATTTTTCATTTTGTCATCACCCTCCTGCCGGTTGCCACAGAGAAATGAATATTCTCCCATGCTAGGAAGAGAAGGTAATGAGATTAGTGCTCTCCCTCTCTCTATTTCTCTCCATCTCTGCCTTTCAGAAGCTGATGGTTTGGTTCATCGAACCAAGAAGAGCTGTTTTATTGTTATCACTGAAAACATTTTATCTTGGTCTCAGAAGCACCTACTGTATTGTGTGGGCTGAGAGCTTCACAAAATTTAAAGAGTTTCCTCCTACAATGTATCATTTTAGAAGACCACTATATGATTTATTGCTGGGGGGAAACATTCAGATTCTTCCTGGTGTTGTGTTTCACATTCAAACAGCCATGTAGAGCAATGGTCAGATGTCTTACCAGACATGTTTAATTGTCTTAGGTGTAATAACATGTTGTTTAGCCTGCAGCAAGATGTGATTGTACACATATGTTTTGATATGTTTCAGTTTAACTCCACGAAGGGGTTTCGCCCTAACGGAAATTTGTCACAATACATTACATAATACAAAAAGAAAAGCAAACATGTGTCCTTCAATTTGTGCAAAATCCAATTGTTTGCAGAAACAAAACAAAAAAGATTGTTGTACACTTGCTGCAAGCTCAAGATTAAAAAGTTAAAAATGTCCCTTAAATCAGTCATCTCTTTTTATACAGTCATACAGTGTATCACACAATGATCTGTTTGAGTGAGACCAGCCCGATCCTGTTTTCAGCCTTCATGCCAGTAAAGGTTTCAGACTATATTCAGACTGTGTGCACCTTGTAGTATGAGCTCGTTAAAAGTGCAGATTGATAGTTTTGCTTACTTGAAACATGCTTGGTGTTTTTGCACCTTTCAGCCGTGGTCGTAAAAACCTGCAAGCATGTGGTGGACATCCTGTGGGGGAGGAAATTGATTTTTCTGGGTTTGTTTGTTCTAGACCAACAGGCGACATGCATTGTATTTTTTTTTTCTTTTACATTTCAGGCTGATTGTTTTATTGGTATATTAACATGCTTTATGGCTGTTATGACTTTACAGCTCTTTCAGAATAGTTTTATTTGAGCCTGAATGATGTTTTTCCACAATCATAAAAGGTCTACAATGTGCAAGAGATGACATTTGGAAGAGACAGAACGTTTTTAATTTTGATTCATGTGAATGGACCAGATGTTCTGTTTTGATCTTGGTGTGTTGTGTCTAAGCTTCTGTTGCACCATCTCCCACCCACCTTGCCTTACATCATCAGCAGCAGTGCAGTTATTCAATGTCTAATACAGAGACGTCAAGCTACAAAAGGATTTGAGATTGTGAACACGCTGTGGAAAATAAAAAACTTTTCATTTAAAGACCATTTATTTAGACCATTTATTTTGAAGCAAGAAAAAGACATACAGACCTAAAACTTTGTGTTGACAGGACAGGATCAATTCCAACTGCGTGTCCGTGCATCAGCTCAATGTGTTGAAATGGAAAGTATGCTATCGATCTGTGTGCATTAGTGCTCTACAGTAACATAAGCAATGAGTGGCAGAACAAAAGAGGCACTGTGTGTTACACTAGAGGAGAGGTGTAGTACAAAGAGGCACGTTAACTTCATGCAGTCTGTTGGCATTTCATTGTTTATCATTTTAAGTCCAAATGGATATTTGTCTTTCATAAAAGAATTTTACTCACTCACATGCATCTGGAAGTGATTTTGGATAGTTTGAAATATATAGGCCTAATATACTGTTTTGCCCTGCAGAGAGAAAGCTTATTAAAGTATATTGTAGTAAAGTGCTACAAAAAATATGATACGGCTTGACATTAAAAGGCTAAGGAGGCCACCAAAGCCTGCTGTAATAGAGGTCAGGCAACATAGTTACATCCTAGAAATCAAGTTGCTCATTTATATCTCCATGAGTTGCCCTCGCTCACAACTGGATTGTCATATGAGGCTGGAAAGCATACATCCTGCACTGATTTTTCTCCTGTTCTGCCTCATACTTTCCCTCTAGGGACAAAACACAATTACTCCATTGTGCCACACACTACATTATATCACATTCTGCACATTTTAGCTAGAGAAAAGACACAGTGTTGTGTTGGGGCATATTTCATAATGATAAATATGCTTTAGAGGAGGAGGGTAAGGGTTGGGAGGATAGAGGGTCACTGTCAGGGCACAAATAGAATGAACTATAGCGCAGTGATTGGATTAGTGCATTGTAAACAGTGGGTTATTTCTGTAAATATCCTAATCCCAGGGGCCTGGATTAAAGGCAAACAAACAGAAGAAAATGAACCAAGATGTTTTTTATACTTTTATACTTTTTATACTTTAGCCCAAATTTTCCACTAAATGTTAATGTATCCAACAGACTACATAGTTTTAGTATATATAGTATTTTGATATGAAGACAAGATCTGACCACATCTGAGATAGGGAGACAGTTAGACTGTGCTAGGGCTTTCTCAGTAACTGCACCGTTCGACCCTACCTACACACCGATGGCAGGAAATGTGGTGGTGACAAGGAAAACCCTGAGATGCCTCACGGAGGGGTAAAAATAGGCCACTTGGCACGAGAGACAGCAAAAGAGGGGGAGGAAAAGAATCAGAAAGAGGGGAAAATTGGTGCATGTGTCTTCTTGTAGGGACTTTCTTCTGCAGGCCCAAGATAAGAAACTTCTCTCTTTAATGTTGGTTGGTTAGATCAGTCAAAATTTCTCTTGTTTCTTTTCTGAGAGAGTGACAGCAAAGCAACAGTGAACTCTTTTGAATTTACAGTCTGCGCCTCCTACACCTTCACAGTTTAAAACTTTAACCCATTACCACTTGTCACTGATGTTTCCTTTAAATGCTGACCCAGGAAAAACCCACACTGTAGGTGTCAAGGGTCATCACAGATATTTTGACCCAGGTCCTTTACTAGTTATTCAGTGCTGGTTAAAATCATGGTAATTTTTGAGTCCCACACTACAGGTGAATACTAGACGTGACTTGTGATGGTCCTTGAACCCAAAGATAAAATATAAAATGTCTTTGGATATGTATGATCTAATAAAGGAGTAGTAATAATTAATGACATGGAATCATGTTGATGTCATATAAAAGTCTTCAGTGTGTCCCAAATTGAGGGTTTTAAGTGAGTTAAAACATGATTCAATGGTATAGGAAAGAAAAAAATTGAAATTGCAGCAAAAGGATTGATTCATACATTGAATGATCAGTCAAGTCTTTCTTAAAACAATGGTATGGTATCCATATGAACATTGAAACTGGTTATGTTAGCTGCAATGAATAAATAATTATTCTTCCTTTTCATATTGGCCATTTAGAGATCCTTTTACTAATGTGCAACAAAATCCACAATTCACAATTTGAGGCACGTGAGTCTCTTTTTGTTACTATCCTCCCACTGCAGCTCAAATTTTGTACTAAAAAGACTGTACTTGGAAGATACCCTCTTCATATGAATAACTCAGACCGATGAAGCCTCATGTTTTTGTGGCCAGTATGAACAGGGGGGATGATTAGAGAGTACAAAACCTGTTTCAGTACTTATGGGTGCCCGACTACGAGAGACTTTTTTGTGATCGTAAAATTGTGAACTTATTTTTTAAACTTTTGTCCGTCCATCGTCAACCGCTTATCCTGTGTACAGGGTCAGGGTACAGGGCTGGAGCCTATCCCAGCTGACATTGGGCGAAAGGCGGGGTACAACCTGGACAGGTCGCCAGAGACAGGGCCACACATAGACAGACAACCACTCACACTCACAGTCACACCTAAGGAGAATTTAGAGACACCAATTAACCTAGCCTGCATGTCTTTAAAGAGAACCCACGCGGACACGGGGGCAGAACATGCAAACTCCACTCAGAAAGGCTGGGGCGACCGGGGTTTGAACCCACGACCTTCTTGCTGTGAGGCGACATAACCACTGCACCAGCGCCGCCCTTTTGTGCGCACTGAAAATAATTGAAGACTGATAGGTTCTCACAATTCACAAACGTATATGACACTGCTTCATATTAAGGGGTTACAAAGCAAAAAGTTAAAGAAAACTGATTTAAACTATATTGCTGTGATCTACAGTTGTTGCCCCTGGTTTTGTGTGAACAGATACAACCTTGTATGTCTGGTTCAAATATTCAAATAGCCCATATTCAGTATCCTGTATCACATACCAGCTGTAAGTGATGATCAAGCCACTCTTTTCTAACCAGACCGCCATGTCTTAGTTTACTAACACCCAGTCAGTCTGCTCTTGGCCCTTGAGGAATGAAAAACGACGTGTCCTCAGGCCTGCCCCTCCTCTACATATCTGCTCATTCATCTGGGCTGCTCATTAAAGGGTAATTACCTGTAATTAGTGAATCATGTCGCTTTAATGAAGATGTTGAAAGCTGTTGGAGCCAGAAGGGCTAGCCTTAATTCGGAGTGATGTTCAAGATTAGCAGCAGACAGGAATTCAATAAAGGCGGGCAGATTAATGAAATATTAGCATTTTTTTGCTGGTGCCATAGATGCCTTGTATTATGTTTATATTTCGCATTAATTTTCAATTTCAGCAGCATCAACACCTTGCTCCTGAGGCCAAGTACATGTTACTGTATCAGAGCAGGCTAATAGGCACAATGATGATCAAGCTGTGTGTGCCTAAGTACGTCTATGTGTGGTGCTTGTGTGAATGAGTGTAATGCTAGCTCTAATGTGTGCTCTGCTGTGCTGAGTGTAAGTATGTGTGTGTGTGTGTGTGTGTGTGTGTGTGTGTGTTCCCTGGCGGCGTGGTGAGTGTTTAATCTGGCCCGGTGGCGTGCCGTTGGCCCGGCTAATCACAGTGTGTCTGTAGGAGTGCGCTGAGCCAGGGGAGCACGCCATCGCTAACAGTGCCTGACAGACTCATTAGAGAGACCTGGCACTGAGCTAGCAAGGGACACACACACAGACAAAGATACACACTCAGACACTTTGAAACACATACAGTGGGAAAGGCACCCAGGCTAAACTGAACAGACATTGGGATAAATTCACACACTTACACACCTCCTTATTTTTTTGACAGTCTTGCACACGCACTCACTGATTCCTATAACCATAGACGAGTATGTGCTGTCTCACCCTCTCTTTCACACACACACACACACGCTCAGTGCTCCACGTGTGAGAACAAGGCAGGCGGTGACCCCTTGCAGTCGCAGCCCAAACACAGACAAGAGCCGAGAGAGCATCTGCGAAAAAGATGGGGGGGGGTGTGTGCTGGGTGATGGAGGGTGGGAAAAAAACGAGAGGAGGCAAAAAGGAGGAGTGGAGAGAAGGGAAGCTTCTGACGTAGCTACGCTTTCTCCCATTCAAATGGAGTGTTTAGAAAGGCAAATTACATTTTCTGAGGCTAATTATCTGCAGTCAGGCCTGCACCCTTTCGAAACCTTAAGAGTGAAAAAGAGAATGTGGTAGCGATGTATCGAATGTAGGCTGTTTTTAGAGGTTTTTAAACGTCTTTGGGGAAAACTTTATTCTTTTTTTCTAAGTGTGTAAATTTAAGTGAAATACCAGTAATTTCACAGGATAAGACAGAATGACATTTTGCAAAGTTTGACAAACTACTTTGACAAATTACTTAAGACTTACTTGCCTTGATCCCACAGCGAGGTTAATTGCAGCTCAGCTGCAGCAGAGCTGAGTGGAAACATTCGGTTCAGCTGAATAACAGGTGAATGCAAAGCAGGTCAATATGTAGTCAAGTGTGGGCCCGCCAGCTGTTCACTCTGTCTGCTCTGCCACCACACAATGGTAACATACACACATAAACACATATGATTGTACACAAGAAATAACAGGGACAGAGTTAAACACGTAAACAAATCAAGCTGAATATTTTTATATGTATTTCATTGATGATACATTAATAAAGACGTCATGTACACTACATTAACAACTGATAAAACTTTAAGGATAAGGCTGGAGTTGTATTATATGGTCTTATTGTCAAAAAATCCCATGAAAAGAGCAAAACTAACAATGAATTTATCTGATTAACAAGTATTGCCTGTAGCCAGAGCCTCATATAGCTTATACCTCCCAGAGCCCAGAGTTCATGTCTAAAAACTAATGAAAATACAAATAAGCCAAATAGTCTTGGTGCTATAATTACTAACCAGCACAGTTGAAAATAACCCCCAAAATGAACCCTACTCCTGTTTGAATAAATACAATTTTTTTGTTAACTCGGGGGCAGCACAACAAGTTTCTAACAACCTGTACACCCAGCATTGGTGAATTTTCTAGCAAACAGTTGCCTTTTGACACATCCAGCAGACATGGATCAACATCAACATTCGTTTGGAGTTATGATTCTGTCCATGTGGCAAATGTAAATCCAGTATACACTCTCTTTTTCACTCTTTGTTGCTCTCAACCAACTACTGATGGAAACAAGTGGCTTTTTAACTGCTAAATGGTCCACTATGTTCACTATACAATTGCTAACTTTGTCTGTGTTGTTGTGGTCATGAGCAGGTGTAGCACACAGTGAGTTTATCAGAGCATTGTGAAGCAAGTAAATCCAAACAGTAAAGTGAGGACCTGAAAGATGCTAAAACACCCAACCCCTGAACGAGTCTTTTGATGCATTGCTCATAGAAAATAGTGTTTAGAGCACCTTTAAAACATACAAAGTGTATATTTGTTACCCATTTTTAAAGAAAAGTCATACCTGACTCGTGAGCCATGTAAAACAGTTTGCCATTGATGTACAGTGACACCTGATACTGCATTGTTCTCACCACTACCTCTCCCCTTAAAACAGTCTGTCTCTGTAATAAGCCTGAACGGAAACCTCTTCTAGCAAAATCTGCTGATTTGAATGGACCTTTGCACTCTAACTCAGTCCTCATAAAGTCTGTTAAGATTGATGCAGGCTGTACATCTCTGGCTGTGCTCGTACTGGCTGAGGCTGCCTGTATTTCACCTGGGTCTATGTGACCTGTTAAAGACGTCTGGACTGAGTCTGTGAAGAGACGTACTGGATTTAGATCAACCATGCTAGTACTGGCTTATGATCCAGCATCTACTCTACAGACAAAATTCAGTATAGCCCCTGTAAATTATAGATAATAATACTTTCTAGATATCAATGTTATCATCTGCATCAGGCCAGGTTTTCTTTAATATGTTTTCAAAGATAAAATACTATTTATATAACTTGTGTGATGTTTATTATTTACTGAGAGATGTGCATTCATATTTCCCAGTCCTGCTCCAATAATCAACATTTTAATAATCAATATGATTCCATTGCTTTCCATCTTGCATTAGTCCACAGTTGCAACTAAACCTTCACTGAAACACAGATCATCACTGTCTTGTTTTGAAATGATGTGTGCCAATGAGGAGTGCCATCGCATCTGTGTGCTGTCTGGACTGGTCCTACTAATGTTGATGCTGGAATGCAATTAGGTCGGGCCTGAGGACTGTAGCGCCGCTCAGCCAGAGCCTTCTCCTTAAATGCACGAGTTTCATTTTGTGCATGCTTGTATGAACACATGTTTATGCGTGACGTGGTTATCTTTTTCATGCTGCAGTTTATAAACATCATTGCACGTCGGCATTTATCAAATGTAATAAATAGTTGTATTTCACTTTAAAATTGTTCAGTCACTATCTGGCAAGCTACCAAGACCAAAACGGTCTTGGCTATCAGGACAGACAGAGCTACACATGAACCTGCTCACATCAGACTTTGAAGAGAATGTAAGGTTATAAGACTGCTGTTCTCGAAAGTTACTATCATTGAGTTATTTTCTCTTCTTGTGCCCAGAAGGATAGTCCCTCTTTGTCCTCTCAATATTGTAAACACTCGCTTTCAACATTGACTTGTGCCAATTGTTGCTAACTTGACCGCGGAGCCCTACACGTCCAAACTTACGCCAAGGGTTCTTGACAATTTTGCTGGACACTGCACATGGATACTGGGGCACGTGCCATAGTAAAAAGTGTCTAGCGGCACCTATGTTTGTAAGTACTGTTGGACAGAGATGCTCACAAGTGTTTGAGCTGGAGTCAAGTCTCAAGTCACTGAGCTAGAGTCCAAGTCAAGTCTCAAGTCACTGAGCTAGAGTCCAAGTCAAGTCTCAAGTCTCTCATGGTTATAATGAATGTTGTATAACCTGCTGTGTTCAAACCAGGCTGCTTATAAAACTGCATATCCTGTTTTTTACTTACAGAGCACAACCATGTAATGTGCAATGCAATAAAAGCTTATAACCTACTGTAAGTCAACACATCCCACAGACTCAAACCAGAGTAACATTACAACTAAATAAAACTGCAACGTTACATGATCAACAATAAACCTGTAATCTGTTTGCAGCCACCATTAATAAGTAACCTGATGGCAACCAGCGGGACGTAAATGATTACGTTAATCGAGCACCAGTTTGGCGAGCAAACAAGCGCTCATTTATCTTTTCATAACGAACAACAGTCGGAGTTAACCGTTACATGGCCAATGCTGAGCTAAACATGGTTACTAACCATTGGTTAGCAACCTATCTTGCGTTCCACACTTCTTTGTTTGGGTCTTTTTGTATGAAGTTTTAAAGCTTATGATGAAAAGCATATCAGCTGCCAGTGTTTGTTGTCTCACGTGTGGCCATGCGCAGCTGATACTACGTGTTATATAGGCAGATATACGTAGGGAGGGGAATAACAGCAAGCTCATCAAACATTTCCTAAAAATAAACCCGCACATCGAATCCGAGTCAAGTCTGAAGTCTGTTGAGGACGAGTCTCAAGTCGAGTCTCAAGTCTCTCTGTGTGCGACTTAAGTCGGACTCAAGCCCGAGTCTCAAACTCGAGTCCCCATATCTGGTGTTGGACTAACACATTGTAAGATCCTAAACAAAGTATGCCTTGCTGGATGACAAGACAATATACTGTATAGTCTGCTGCCAAATTAGGACTCTCTTTCCTTTTCTCACTTTCTCTCAGCCCCTCTTATTCTCTCCTTTCATACACTACTCTCCTTGTCTGGATTTTTAATCTAGCATGGTAGATGTAACTGGAACAAGTTTCGCTGACAGCCTTGTTTCACCTAAAAGCCAAATCAAACTGTCTTTAATTTTCTCTACCACTGTACCATGTAACAGGCCAAATACCCCCCTCTCTGTTTCTCTCTCTCTTCAGAGTACAATAGCTGTTTTGCTCTCCGCTCTCCTCCATTCGCTCTCTCTCACTCTTCTCCAGCACAAGGCTATGACATTGAGGGAATGTGATGTGATGTATTGTAGTGAATAATGTATTCTGCGAGGATTGTACAGAGCGCGTAGAGCAGATGGCAGCAGGTTGATCTCGATGTGTGTGTGTGTGTGTGTGTGTGTGTGTGTGTGAGTGTGTGTGTGTGTATTTAATGACGACAGTGTGTGTATGTGTGACATGCGTAGGAGCCTCTGTGTGTGTGTGTGTGTGTGTGTGTGTGTGTGTGTGTGTGTGTGTGTGTGTGTGTGTGTGTGTGTGTGTGTGCTCACCCAGAACAGGGAGGGGAAGGAGGAGAAGCAGTGAGTAGGGAGGGGGAGTGGGGGTTGGTGTGTATGTGTGTCTATGTGAGCTTCCTTTGTGAGATAAAACATGCAAATGGTGGATTATTTTAATGCAGTTTTTTTCTAGAGCCCGGAGCCATAATCCCTAAAGCAGTTGAAATGAAAATAGTATATGTTTTCTTTCAAAGTCTCTCCCTCCCTCAATGTTTTTTATTCCCTGATAGGAATTTACAACTACCAGCTGTCTAGGAACGGGATCCTTTGCGCTTAAATTTCTCTCTGGTGTAGTTACAGCCAAAGACTGATGATTACATCTGGATAGCATGGAATTGACTAAAGCTAGTCAAGCTTGAACTGCTCTGTTATGCAGTGGAAGGATCATGGTTGTGAAATGTTTCTGATTGAATGGTGATAACAATGTTGATAATAAAAATAGAGCTGAATGCTCGGTTTGCCACTTTGAGTGGACTGCAGATATAAAATATGCGCATTTATAAACACTTGCATATGCTCAAGCACACAATTGCAGGGCTACAGCACTTTCCCTTTTTGTGCCAACACTTATCTGTAGCTTATCTGTAGGTTTAATATATTTAAACAATAAATTATGTTTAAAAAAGCATCAACTCAGCTAACCAGCTATTGAAAGAAAACACACAGATGCCTATTTGTGAAATTGTTGTCACATGTGCTGTCTTATATTTCCTATGTAAAATATATGAAAAGCACATGCGTCTATATGTCTTTGTTACAAAGTACAGAGAACAAGCGTTTGTCTGGATTTGTATTTAAGTGTTCACTTCACTGATAAACCTGAGAATTATACATTTTATAGAGTTACATCAGGCTTCATGTGCAAATAATCAGTTTTTGTTTTGTGTCTACATTTCTGTCTATATGCAAGACCTCTTTCTCTCTCTCTCTCTCTCTCTCTCTCTCTCTCTCTCGCTCTCTCTCTCTCTCTCTCTCTTTTCTTTGGGGCAGTAGGCTACAGTACGTTTCAGCATTTTTAAATGAATACTCTGCCAAACCTATATTTCATCTATCTAGATCTATATCCAAATCACACATCCTGTTGTAATATTATATAATATGTGTCACTGTACAGTGGCTGTAATTGCTGTTAGCTTATGTAGTGTATGGAGCTAGCTGGATTGAACTCTGGTTCTGTCTGTAATGTATTTGTGTGTGATAGATCCGACCTGCCTTGCCTTGTAGCTTGCCTTAATTGGGGTTGAAAATGAGGTGATCTCCATATTATATACTAATACATATTAATGATAAACAATGGTTAAAAAACAAAGTCAAACTTCTTTCCTACCACAAATACTAGAACATTATGCAAATAAATCCCAGCAAAAAAGGAGAATGTCATTGTAAGTTTAACTGATGGTTTTTATTATGCCTGATTATAGGCTGTAACCCCCTCAGTCCCCCCACTTCCCACAATTAATCATTGTAGGAGTTGGTGAGCATGTGAGGATTTTCTTGACCCATCAAGGCTGAATCAGAGCATATGAAACAGTAGGGAGAAGAAAGCTTGTACATCCTTCTCTTTTTCATATTAGAGACAGTGAGCATAATTGAGTAAATGTATTTAAGTATTTGAGCGAGCTGATGCAGCCTCTCTGGGATGGTTGATATTGTACTTAGGAAGAATATTGCCCGAGGCAATTCATTAGCGGTAAATAATTGAGAGGCCTGGATAGTGCTAAGGTGAAATGCCTGTTATTATTTCATGGAGTTTGTGTTCTTAGGGCTCTTCAGTTTAAGGATATTAAAAATGCACGAGTCTTCCCACAAATTACTACTGGAAAGATTCACAATGGGCGCTAATGACTTACCATCCATCTTCCATTGTTTTCAAGCTCTGTAAAATTGTTTTGCTGCACCATTATCAATTCTATCTCTGCCGTTCTTTGATTTTTTTGAAGAATGTTATTTTACCCTCATTTTTTACTTGTTTTATTTGAGGCAATTACGGCAAATAAACTATTACAGCAGGATACCTTCAATTTACTTTTTTTTTATGAAATCCGTAACTCCCGTTTTAAAAGCTTGTACCTAAATGGTAGCGTCTGGCTTCTCAAGAAGGGGTGTGGAGGGTGTAATGGAACTGTCAACTAGATGTGCAGATTCCAATATGGAGCTGTATGAATAACCAGGATTTGTGTTGTACATAAATTAAACACCAGCAGTCTTGGGATGTCTTATTGGCAAACTAATAAATCTGCCTCATGTCAGTGTTGAGTGCACCTGCATCTGTTTATTTAACCTCAGAAAGGCTCATGCAAATGTAATTTGTTTACATTATTTTGCATTCACCTATGTTTGTGTCTGCTGAAAGGCTTTCTTAAGCTTTCCTGTGAACCCCATTGTTCTGTGTTTTACCTTTCTGTCTTTTATTTATCTCGGTGCGAGCTTCAACTCAGATGAAGTCTTATCTCTTGAAAAATTGGCACCTTTACGTGTTGGTTTTCCGGTGATGCAACTTAAAGGCCACTGAGGTTTTATTTAACATCTTATATACCCACACATCACCACGTGACAACCAAGAAATGGGGAGCATCTGAATGTCTGGTTATTCACAGCACTGTATGCACTCTAAAAGCGTACTGTGTTTAGCCCGTGGTCTGTGGTCTGGGTGCAAGAGCTGTTTGTCCTTAACAAGTCAATAGTTGTGTATCATTGTGTAGTGTTTTGTAAGATGCGGACATTTACTATGTACAAGGGCACAAGGTAAATTTATTTGTCATATTATAACAGGGTTGTAAAATGAAATGCAATTTGTAGTTCCTTTTATGTGAATGATATACAAACATTATAAAATTATATACAGAAATAAACTGTTTTGCATGGTGCAGTGCTGAGGATGAATTGAAAAGTCTAGAGGAAGAAGCTGCTCTGTAGTCTGATGGTACTGCAGATACTTCTGTATCTCATGCCAAACTGCAACAGGGTGAACAGGCTGTGGCAGATGTGGGTACTGACATTTAGTATCCTTTGGGCTCTGCACCCACCGATATCACTGATGCTCGGTAGATGGCTACCAATGATTTTTTGATATGGTTTTAATCACCCGCTACAGACCCCTCCTGTCCTGGGTCGTGCACATCCCATGCTGGTTTGTGATGTTTCCAATGAGGATGCTTTCTATTACTCCTCTGTAAAACTTAACAAGACCTTGGTGGAAGTTTCCTTAAGAAATACTGCCTTTTCTGAGCTTTCTTCACCAGCGTGGAGATGTGAGATGATCACGTCAAGTTCTCTGTGACATTGATTCCCAGGAACCTAAAACTGTTCACCTGCTCCACCTCAGCTCCACTGAGGTAGACAGGAGTGTTTGTCTTTATCGCAGTAGGAGAATGTCTCTAGGATTGACAGTGTTTGTTGGTCCATCAATCTGACTGTCCGTCTGTCCATTTGCCTGTTGGAAAAACACTTTGGTTCAGAGTGAAATGTTGAATGGAAAGACATTTGGACTAAACGTTCATGAGTGATGAGTCATATTGACTTGATTCCCTACTTCCCATCGATGCTTACAGCAGCTCAAAAGTTCCATGTTGCCAAAACTTGAGCAGGATACCTCAAAATCTAATGAGGAAATTTCATAAAACCTCATCAAGATACTCTAAAACTAAAACCCTTTTGATTTACATAACAGCATGGTGGCACCCTTAAGCTAAACTACACTTTTTGGCCCATAAATTCAAAACCATTCAAAAAAAATGTTTGGTGTGTAATGAGCATTTTAGGCTCACTGGGCCACTAGTGTTTACACAGGTTAAAATGTATAATGTGGGATGAATTAGATTACTCAGTTATGTTCACAACACAACTTTTGCCATGAGCTGTATTTGATGTACACAGAAACAAGTGTTAATCCACTCGTTGCTCCATGGTACTCCATAGTCTCCAGGTCCTTGGCTCAGTGCCAATGTTCAGCCCCACTGTCTTGTAGGGGGTTTGTGTATATGCTTGTCAGTGTGTGTAAGTGAGTAGGGAGGTGGGCATGGGGAGGAGGCGTATTCAGGGTGGAGGGGATGTCAGCTCATTAACCTCCATTCTTCCCCTAGCACAGTGCAGCGTAGAGTCACTGTGTAAGTCTCATGTCATTACTCCTCCCCCTGCACGTGTGTGCTGGGCAGGAGGGGAAGAGCAGAGCAACCAAAGACAGGAAGCAGGAGGGAAAGGTTCACAAGGGAGGGGGAGCCCTTGACATGTTCCTTTACAACTGCCCTGCTTGTATCTCACAAACTAAAGCCCCGCCATCTCGTTTCCTTCACCACTTTTGTCTTCTCTGTCTCTTCTCTTTTTCTCCCTGCTGTCTCTCTCTCTCTAACCACAGGCCCGGTACAGTGTGGGTGAACGAGGGGTTAGGCTCCACACTGCCCCTCCTCCAGGCATCAATCCAGCTAGGAAAAGACTGCCCACTGCTGTGGTGAGATACAGTAGCCAAGCCTCTAATTTCAGAAACCTCTTCTGTTTGTTGCTAGCCAATTGTTTCAGAAAGGTGTACCTCAAGGTAGTGACCTGGGCCCGGTGGTATATTAGAGGCTCCAAACTGAGGATATCTAGAATTGTGATGAAAGTACTTTTCATAGCAGACACAGACATGCACATGCATAGAAAAACTGAAAACAAGAAAGTCCCTATTAGAACAGATCCACATACTTACAAACCTTCTCCACCACACAATGCAAATATTACATGTATTTGCATTCAAAAACAGGCACATCTACTGGAATGTACAGATAGTGTCAGGAGTTGTGCTTGCTAATTGTAGCAACATATGTATGAAAACATGCTAAGATGCAAAATACGCCTCTGTGGCTGTTATATTATACTGTGTGGGCATCCATAGATACAGATTAAGTCTAAATCTGAAAGCACCTTTGACATTTTAGAGTTAAATATTTTATTCAATAATGAATAAATTACTGTAATATAGAAATATTTTACAGAATTAAGAGGCAAGATGCAAATAGTCAAATCTAACAGTCTTCAGATATATAGCCTTCAATCAGAATAAAATGTTGCAATGTTACTTTAAACTACACTGATTATCTTTTGGTCGGTCTGATACTGTTGGTAACAAGATAGCATATATCCCTGTTTATTAAACTGAAAAACTGTTAGTGTACTACTACGGCTATAATTATTTGCTGTTTGAAACACCACAACCTGATTATCATTAATAGTATTTCAACAATCAAAACACTTCCTTCCCATCTTCTGTAACTGTACATTCTATGCTGCCTTGTTGGTGCATGTAGGAACCAGATTCCAATACACAGTCAAAACCTTCCAACAAAGAAGACACCCATAGATATAGACCGATGTATTTCTTATCCTAGTAATGATTTATTTTAGTCACTGCCAGAATAGTCAGTCAGCCCCTTTTTTTCTTCCTCTCTCTTTGCTCTTTCATACTTTATTCTGTGCAGAGGCAAGAGAGCAGTAGATTGCAGTAAGATAACCAATTATATGCTAGAGGAAACCAGACTTTTTTTCCTGCTGCAGTTATCTGATGCTGCGGTGAGGAGAGGCAAAGGGCTGGGGTAATGTGACATTCACTCTGCCCTTTATCTTCTCTCATCACTGTTTACCCCAGTCAGTTAAAAGTGGCTTGTGCTCTGCATCCTCTCCTGCTACCAGAGAAACCTCACTGACATAGACTCACGCAGAGACATGCACTTACTGTACGGACACACATATTGTACACCCGGATACACACACACACACACACATGTTCTCACCCCAGACCATACAGTCTAAGTGTCAGGTAGACTGGTGGGATAACTACTTTTCTCCTAATCGCGCCCATGTTGTTAAGTATAGCCCTACTGCACCTGCTGGGGCTAGCTGCTAATTGCATGTGATGCTGCTGTGCTGGATGCTAAGAGAAGGTGTTTCCCAGCACTGGTTAGAAGGCAGGCCGTTGAAGGCCACCGCGGCAGGATGAGGGAGGTTGTGTGGGTGGCACTTTGATCTGACATAATTTTTTTCTGTTATACCTTTCCACATGTACTTGCACGTGGCTCACTATATGTTTTTGACCTCTTTTGCGCACTGTTCTAGTTACTGCTCAGACAGACTGTTTATACTGATGATGTACAATCAAGGTACATCTTGAGATACCTGACTGTACCTCTTTGAGAGACAGTGCAGCCATGTTTCATCCAACAAGTCCAATAGGCAGAGAAGCTTTGACCTAAAGCTGCATGTTGATAGATTTTACACAAAAGTACATTTGTTTGTTGAACTTAAAGGTTCAACAGACAAAGGTGTATTCAAGGTGTGTAATATTTAGGAGGATCTATTGACACAAATGCAATACAATATCCATAATTATGTTTTTAGTGATGTATGAAGACCTACATATTGAACAGCTATCTTTGTATTACCTTAGGATGAACCATTTCTATCTACATGCACCGCTGCTCCTCTTACATGGAACTCACTATGTTGCGCCGCCATGTTTCTACAGTTGCCTAAATGGACAAACTGCTCTGCAGAGCGCGTTTCGTAACTATGTTGAATATGTACGAAAAACAAGCAGAAGTGGTATCAGTAATAGTAGTAGTCATTGAGTAAGAAGAGAAGTGAAATTTGGACAAATAGAGGGCCACATGTTTTATTTAGCATAAGAGCCGACAGAGCTTGTCACTGTAGCTTCTCCTGCACACTTAGAAAGGGATGGATGAGTGGTGCGTTCATGTGGTGTTGGAAGTTTTTTCCTCCTTAGATCTTTATTCCAAAAGGAAATATACAGAACAGCATATAAATACATAGGAAGACTTAGAATAATAAAAACTTTGCCAGGAGTAGTCTGTATTATATAAAGATATTAAAAGAGGACTATATATTGACATCTTTCTAAGCCATTTTGTTGTTGGATTTAGAAAGTAAATTGATATAACATATTGCAGATTTCAGTTTGTTGTTTAAGCGCTCTGATAATGCTAATCCAACACATTTACATCCATTTTGATGCCACATCCTGAGTTCTGAGCTCATGAACACACCAAAGTCGGAAGAACTTTCACAACTCAGGAAATGGGACCATCTGAGGTGCATGTGAATGCACCGTGAGCCGATGGTTGCAATTGGTAAGCCTCACCTACTAGATGCAACTAAAACTTACACACTGAACCTTTAAACATGCAGTAACATAATTTTTGGGCAGCAGAAAACACAACACTGACATTACCGCCTCCAAGTTAATTTGGCAAACTTGTTGCCTTTTTTCAGTACACATTCAGGATATGTAGAGCCACACTGGCATTCATTTGGAATAGTGTTTCTGGCCACATAGTAAAAGTCTTATAATAACTCTCATTTTTTCTTTTACGTTTTTGGTCTCTGCTATGCTCATCCCTAGTCACTAAGTTTGTCTGTCTGCCATTTGGTGCTGGGCAGGTAGCATCGTGGGTTTTTAGAGCTTTTTGGCTGAAAGCAGCTTTCTGCAGTAAACAACACAGATGAGAGTGGTGTGAGTGAACCAAAATAGTAAAGTTGTGGGCCAAAAAAACAACGCAATGAGCTGAAAGACTCTAAAACACTCCTCTGAGAACTTAGGGGAAATGCAGAGTGCAGTGACAATTCTCTGTGGGTTCAACAGTATGTGCGAGTATTCCTATGATCCATTGTTAATATAAAATATTGATAATAGGCAAAAAACAGGACTGCTAAAGAAATGAATTCACAGAATGAATTCAGTTGTCCCACTTAAATCCAAATAGGATAATATTTTTCTTCTGGTACAATATCTTTTGGTATGAAACAATCAGAGACTTGGCAGGCTGGTAAACATGAGCCACCTGTGCGGTGTTTACTGACTCCATCTTACATGACTTTTGTGTATCAGAGTTATAAATTCTTAAACTGTGTTTTGTTGCTGCCATTTGCAACCACAAATATGAAGCTACCGTTTCGCAGAGCGTCCTAAGATGGAGACTGTATTATTACTGTTTTGGTTGTTTTTGGTTTGTCTTGAGTTCCTGCATTTGGAACAGAAATCATATCATTAGAAATGGTTGCTTGATTCATGAAATCATTTTTGTGATAGATAAGTCAGAACCTTGTTAGATTGGAAAATGAGAACACAAAATTCAAAAAACTTGAGTTTTTGACCTGTTAAAATGGTGTGAGTTGTCATGCATCACCATCACGGTTTAGATTTTTATCCTGTTGTGAACTCACTAACTCACTGTGAACCCGAGTTCACAGTGGAAACAAAACCTCATTTAGCACCACCCCACCTGGCCTCCCTCCACACACACACAGACACACACTGCCTTTCTCCTCCAATCTCCCCTCCCATCTCTGCTGTTGACTGTTGGTTCTGTTTTGTGGTTGCTACAGTGCAACAGAAAGTGGATGAATGAGTGCTTCAGCCTGCCTTTTTATTTTTACACATCACAAGGTATAGGTGGAGCCGGAAGCGGTTGGAACCTGTATTATGTCTTTTGTGAAAAAGTTTTTTTGTTGTTGTTTTTTTTTCAGATGGGAATGGATCTGTATGTTTGTGTGTATCTGTATTGTTTCATTGTGGAATGCTTTTAGACCTAATCATAACAAACAGAACTAGTGCTCATTAGATGTGAGCTAATGGATCGCACCATCGCTGACAGTAAAAACAAAATATTTCTTTAACAGAGTCAGCTGGAGAGGTAATGCAGAGTCTTTTAACACTTTTGAAACAGTTATTTGACGAAATGCAACGCTGCACAGATTCATGTTACCAATTCTTCTAACTTTTGAGGATGGCACGAGGCCAGCAAATTCCAAACAGAATTCCTTAAAAATCCCTCTGAGAGATTTGGGAAGCTGCTCCGTAAATATCTTGTTCATATCTGATCATGTCATCTATGTAGTCCACTGACTGGAGTTCAGTGAGTTCCAGTTTGACATACTCTTGGGTTTACATATTAAAATGAACCATGCAGCTGATAAAGGTGTGGAAGATGCTGGGCGTTGGTGGATGTGACCCCAGTGCTGCTGCAGCTGAGTGTGCACATGTAGTGCGTATGTGTGTGTGTTTTTTTTGTGGTGTGGTGTGGTGTGTAGTGTGTATGCAGGATCAAACTCTCACACCCAGGAAGAGGCCCTGTTTCCCTTATCTAACGACAACAGAGCATGTGTCGCCATGGCCACAGGCTGCGCTTTTTATGGGCTTTGTGTGCATGTGTTTGTGTATATGTGTGCATGTGTGTCTGTGTGTGTGCCATATTCATTGTTTGCCCATGTTCATTGTTTGCTTGGGGCGTGGTGCAACAGCAGAATTGTTACTATAGTCTCCCCTCACTCCCTCTTTCTCTCTCCTCCTCCCATGCAACTCTGAAATCCATAGCTTTCTTTCTTTCTTTCTTTCTTTCTTTCTTTCTTTCTTTCTTTCTTTCTTTCTTTCTTTCTTTCTTTCTTTCTTTCTTTCTTTCCATTCTATCTCTGCCTCTCAACAGCTTTGTCTTTCACTCTTCCTCTGTTTTTGAGTGTGTGTGTGTGTATAGGTGTGCATAAGTGTGTCTTTCTGTCTCTCCATCTGTCTGTCTCATCCTCTCGTCTGGCTTTGAACCAGCAGTGACAAGTTGAGCAACATCAAAATTCAGTGGCACATTGTCTCATGTTGAGGTTGGTTAGGTCTCTCCTACAGCTTAATTGAACAGAGGATGAGGGAGAGAGAGATGTAAAAAGAGAAATAAAGAGAAGAGGGGGAAGATGAGGAATAAGGGTGCTCAAACAGGCATACATATTGCATGAGCCCCCCCACCCCATCACCTCCACCACCACACCCCTTTCTTCACAGAATGGCTGTGTACTGTTCTGGGCTTATTAATTCCGCTCGGTGAGAGAATTATTTTTAGAGACTTGGTGTACTGGCAAAGGCTTTTAAAGTCACAAGTATTACACATTCTGCTTATTTTATAAATCGAAAAGTTCTAAAAGTTTATTCCAGTTGTTCTTAAGTGAGATACTGTATGTTGTTTTTTGTTACACTTTCACAGACATTGCAGTGGTCTACCTGACTGTTGATTGGGTAAAAGTAACATTTGTCCCTGTTTTTACTCTCAGCTACATCTAGTCACAGCATATACATTACTATATGAAATGTAATATGATGTATAATATTGTGGTAAATCTCAGTGGTCAATGGATGATGTAAAATTATTTACTTTACTTTACTGTCACGTTGTAAAATACTATTATACTATTGTACTACCAATACTAAGCACAGTACATTGAGCAAATGTACTTCCTTACTTTCCAACACTCACCAACACTCATAAAGCCCTTTGAGACAAGCTTTTACAAATAAACCTGAACTAGTTTAGTGCTAATATTATCAGATGCATAAAACAGGTTATTGTGGTATTTGATACTTTAATCAGTTATGTAAAGTATATATATAGCGAATAGCAAATGTTACTTTATTTTGTTTGCTAGACAGATGGTTTCCATGCCTTCAAAATTACCTTTTTTTATCATTACAAGGTAATTTTTCTCTCTAATGACTGGATAGTCATGGCATTACACAGGCACACAAGCAGTTTGTCTCTGCCCCACCCCCTTCACAAACAGATGTTGCCTAGAAGGCTTTATGAGGAGCTCATATGAATTGTCCATCAATCAAAAACAATCTTCAATGGAGTCTGTAATTTTGCCTCCAATCCTGCCATCCAACGTCTCACCGGTGCACTCCAAGATGAAAAGATCCCAGCATTGTATTGCACCATTAGCACTGTGTAAATATTACATGTTTTCCCTGGATATGCTAGTTAGCATTACTTCCACCTTGTGGCTTCATTATTTTTGAAACGCTCAGCTTTGTCGATGATTGCAAGGCATGACCTAGTTCTGGGACTCACAGCCTCTGTCTGTCTCTCTCTCTCACTGTCTTTACTTTCTCACTTTTCTTTCTCATTTACTCATTCTCTACATCTTTGTCACTCCTTTTCTACCTCTCCGCCTCATTTTCCTCTCACACTGAATCTGTCTACCTCTTTCTTTGTTATTTATTTATTGTCTTTCTCCATTTACTGCATCAGCATCACCTTCATCCTTTTAGTCTGTTTTTTTCTGCCTCTCTGTTACTCTCATCCTCCTTCTCTCTCATGTATGCATTCTTTATTTCTCAATTTATCTCCCTTCCACAACCTATTACTGTATTATTTCTCTCTATTCTCACACCCCCCTCTCTCTCTACCCCTCCCTGCCTCTCTGTCCTTCTTCACCATGTTTTCATTCCTCTCTCTCAGCACCACGTGTGTCACGGAGGGAAACATCGCGAGCAGTAGTCCCTGCTGAACAATTACCATGCAAAGCAATCCAAATAGAGATGTTTGCCGAAAACAACATGTGTGTAATTACTGCTTAATGAGGCCCTTGTCTCAGGCAGAATGCCCAATTAGACTGCCGATGAGAAGCGATGCCAGGGCCTGCTGAAGAAAGAGAGGGATGAGGGGAAAGAGGGGTAGGGAGGGAGATGGAGAAGTAGAGAGAGGTTGTAACACGAAGAGAGGTGGGGAAGATGAGAACAAGGGAGAGGGAACAGAGAAGAGGAGCATGAGCAAGAAGGAAAAATAGAGAGAGGAAGAAACTGTGAGAAACAGAAAGATGGAGAGAGTGGGAGAAAAGAGTAAGAAAGAGAACATGAAGAGAAAGGGAACAACAGAGAAAGAGAAGATGATTTCTGCAGTAAATGTGGAGTAATGGCAGAGCTGATAGCATTGAGCCGAGGATAAATTGGTATTTTAAGTGGGAGAGAGAGGCAGTGCAAAGGAGAGCTATCGAGAGAAGAGGAGGGGAAACAGCTTTACATTGCAATATATGGGCAGCCATGTTGTAGCACAAAATGGCTGACCTTTCTTGGCTGTCTTTGGCCTTTTTGGTGAATATTATATGGCAGATGTAATGGTGAAAATGAGCTGACTGCATTGCTTCCTTGAGAGGGGAAAGACAGTGAAAATAGCAATCGAAGAATTCAGTTTGCAAATTAAGCTAAAATATAAGATCTGGCAGCAGTCTGGGCTCTCTTTTTACCCGAGAGAATCTTATCCTAAAGAAGCTCTCAAAATGGCTTTACAACACAAGTGATATAAAAGTGGATTTCAATGGAATGAAATTGCTCAGTTTAGGCGAGGACAAGAGGCTTTCATGTGAGGAGCGAAGCGTTTATTGCAGATATGTCACCAAGGTCAACATCACTTTGGCCCTCTCGGTGAGCTACAGTCACTTCCCACTGTCAGGTGATAGATGCCGCCACGCTTCATTTACCAAATTTAGCGTCTGTATCTCACAATTAGTCAGCATTCAGGTTCACTTGAAGTAAACATGTTGTTTTTACTGCTGGTTTGGGGTTTTTGTAATTATCACGTGAGGTGTGAATGACGCTTAAATGCAGCGCAGTTTCCTGTTTGCGTATGTGGCTGAATGTAAATGAAATCATTAGAATAACCAAGTGAATCCTCACAAGGGCTTCCATGATATGCATCGTTAACCATTGCCCTGAGGCAGGCGCTCATTCCCCCGGCCTTTCTCCTGCAATAATGTAGGCTACAGTAATTTCTCACCACTCACATGCTCATTTAGCTACTTAGACGTTTTCCTGTCTACCAGTGTAGATATTAGATTTCACCCCCAGGAATTCTGCCCATTTCCGTCCATTAGTCTACCTAGTTGGGCATTGTTTTGAGCAGGTATATCTTATGATCCATTTGTGTTCACTCACATCCAGCACATGTTTATCTTTCAAGCCTTCAGTCGCTTTCTCACAAGGCAAGCACAAGGCAAACCACCCCAAATGAAAAGAGCCCCCCGTATCTTCACATCTGAGGAATTTGACATGGATTGCCGTCTAGTTTGATCACGTTTTCTCTGCTGTCTGTTCCCAAGTCTTCTCTGCATTAATATCCCAAAGAATGACCTCTGTCAACAAACAAAAAAGAGGCTTTATTTGACACGTTGGGTTTCTGTGTGTGAGTGTTATTATCCAGTCCAGTCAAGGTTTGTTCCGTTTGCTGCAAGTGTGGTATGACAAAGCTTTATGCCTTTGGAAAGCAAGGGCATTTCACAATACAGCTCTTCTTAACATGGTAGCAGTTTCTCAGTCACCTTGACACTGCAGGTTCGGTTACTGAACCATTTGTGGGGTAGAATCAAATTTTCTTTGGATCTAAAAACAGAATCTGTGTTGTTTTGTCTTCATTTGTAGCACGCTCAAAGCTGATCTCAGCAGGGAGTTCTTCAGGGATTTACTTTACCAACAGTCTAGACATCAGAGATAACATGTTGCATGTAGCGCTCAACTAGTGACCCGTTGTTGCTTCCCAGCACCTCTTGGGGGTCAAGGGTCATTTGTTGTTACATTAGTCTTAACCCCGTGTCAAACAGTGTTTTGGCACCTGTGGCAAGTGATCTTTCAATGCCTGATTAACTCTGCCCTGAAAACACAGCATGCCCTCACTTTGGGGCACGCACACACTCACACACACTGGATCCACAGCCTCAAAGACATACTACTGTATGCACTCCCTGATTCATTCACACTCATTCTCTCTCTCATACACACAGTAGAGCCCACAGGGAAAAGCCCATCTCTCGTCACTGTGCTCATGTAGCCCAATTACCGGCCCGCTGACGAACAGTAATTACCCACGCTGCCATGCCACCACGAGGTTTAACCAAAGTGACAAAGTCATTAGTCTCACACTTCAGGCCACCCGTAAAGAGCTTTTCTTTTTTGCACCTCCTCCCCGGCCCTTTTTTTTTACGCCTCCTCCTGCATACCATGTTTATTTTCTTCTTTCTGTTTCTGTCCACAGTTTGATGGTGACAACATGTACATGAATGACAATAACCAAGAGTTTCGGTCACCAAACCAGGTAAGAATGCCCACATCTTTTCCAATGAACCCCACAGATTTGTATAAACAAATATCTGGTGTAGCTGTCATGTTGTTATCATGCTGACATATGCATCTTATGTTGCAGATGTCAGCATTTAATGAGAAGACTAATAAATTTATAGGTTTTGGTAAATGTTTCTAAATATGAATTGTATATGTCTGCCAGTAAAAGGTGCTCTGAAGATGGGGTTGTTTGTAAATGGAGGCAGTGCCATGTAAAACTGGACAATAGCTATATTTAAGTGGTGACATTAAAAAAACAAGTCACGGTCGTGTGGGGTCACCCTGTCATTATTCATACACTATTCCATCAGCCTCATTTGTACATTGTTTTCAGTGCTAATAAGCAAATGTTGGCATGCTAACATACCTACCTATCACGGTGAACGTGATAAACGATAAACCTGCAAAGCATGTTAGCATTGTCATTGATAGCATGGTTTGCTGACGTTAGCATTTAGTTAAAGCAGCCCTGTGCCTAAGTACAGCCTCACAGTGTGGCTGTTGACCCTTAGTCGTGATTTTAATGTATAGTATTGCTTTCAACATCCACAGATTAAATCTGTTGCTTTTAGCTGCACAGTATCTAATACTGATTTTTTTGAAAATATTTATAACAGCAATTGAAGATTTGCTGTATCTGATCAGCTGATTCAAGTATAAAGTCAGTGATCGGCTTCTCTTGCTAGGTGGGGGAAAAAAGAAACATTTAATTCCTCATCAGCTTTAACATGTGCCATTTAGTAGATGATTTTCTTCAAAGCACATTCATGTAACATATATAACATTGGAGGGATTAAACCATCAACCGAGGCAGTGTTAGTGCAATGTCAATCCACTGAGCTAGACAGGTCACTCACAGATAAAGTAACACCAACATTTCACCATTCCAGGCTCAGTGAAGTCCTGGTCCCACTCTGGAGTGGCACAGTCCCAGTCTCACACGCGTTAGACAGGCACGGCGCTGAGTGCTCCCAGCTGCTAGATGGGAACACATGGCTGGACATATGGCAGAATTTGAAGCTCCAGTATTTGTTGATCCAGCAGCGAGGCCTTTATGTTCTGACAAAACACGACGAGGTGGAGGCTCCTCGTCAATTAGCACCTCGCCAAATACTGTTAGAGAGTCACAGGACAAGGCCAGGAGGCTGTGGACGCCAGGACAAACACACACATACCCACTCACACACAAACTTGCAGATACTGTTATAGGAAGTGACACATTCTCTGACACAAAGTTATTCATAAGTCACCAACATATGTGCAAGTAGACGTCCTCAATTTCAGTTTGTTTTACTCACGTACTGTACACAAACACACACACAGACATATGTTCATACTTCTATTCTTGTGATGACCCACTTTGACATAATGCAAACATAACCATCCCGAGTACCTAACCTCAATCATAAAGTCATATTTTCTCACTTAATTAGTTTTGGCTTTATGTGTTCAGAGTTTGAAATAGGTGCCTCTGAAACTTCTGCTACCACTCCAGTACAGTGGGGATGAATGAAATTCAATATGTGGTCTCCTAAGTGTTAATGTTTCGAATAACAATTTTCTGGTTACTCTGTATAAACTAAAGCGATGCTCAAGTCCAAGTCAAGTCTCAAGTCTCTGAGCTAGAGTCCAAGTCAAGTCTCAAGTCTATAAGCTAGAGTCCAAGTCAAGTCTCAAGTTTATAAGCTAGAGTCCAAGTCAAGTCTCAAGCACAACCATGTAATGTGCAATGCAATCAATGACAACTACTGTAAGTCAACACATCCCCCATTCTCAAACCAGTGTAACGTTATAACTAAATAAAACTATAAGGTTACATGATCAACAATAAACCTGTAGCCTCTTTCCAGCCAACGGCAATAATTAAAGTGATGGCACCCAGCGGGACGTAATGATACTTTAATCGACCACCACAAGTTTGGCATGTAAACAAACGCTCATTCACCTTTTCATAATGAACGCCAGTCGGAGGAAACCTCTTGTAGGGCGTAGCTGAAGCAAGAAGCAAGCTAATATTAGATGGCCAATGCTGAGCTAAACATGTTCACTCACCACAGATTGGTTGCTAACCTATTTGCGTTCAGCACGTCTTTGTTTGTGTCTTGTATGAAGTTTTAACGTCAAAGTTTATGATGAATGGCACGGCAGCTGCCGGTGTTGTGTGGCTGTGCGCAACTGATAGCCTACTACGTGTTACGTAGGAATAACGCCAAGTTCATCAGACATTTCCTAAAAATAAACATTGTTCACGAGTCCCACACCTCGAGTCCGAGTCGAGTCTGAAGTGTTTTGAGGACGAGTCTCAAGTCGAATCTCAAGTCAATGTGTGTGCGACTTGAGTCGCACTCAAGTCCGAGGCTCTAACTCAAGTCCCCATCAATGATAAACTACAAACCTTACTTTAAACAGTTTTTACCGGAGCTATTTTCTACCAAAGAGGGTTTCTTTTGTTTTTGTTTTGTGTGAACTGACCATTTGAAATAAACCTAATTATAACATTAACCCTAAACCCATGTCTTAAACCTCAAACAGCCCTTTGAAAATGTAAAGACCAGGCAAAATGTTCTCACGTTCCAAAAATGTGCTTACTCTCAGGGTGTAAAACTTAAATTGGTTCTTGCAAAGATTGACAAACAAGAACATATGTATGTGCACATAAACACACACTCATACACACTCATATACACATGTCATCCTATAGCCAGAAGGTTGTCTTTTCCTTTGATGTTGGGATTGAGTGACTATAATGAGGGGTCGAGTGGGAGCTTTAGGAGCTTATTATCTTCTTATAGCACACATCACAGACTATGAGGTCCATCGTTGTTAGCCACATTTCCTGGTCTGCCCTAATTATGTCACTCTGCTTGCATACATGGATGTGTGCTAATTGGGATAAATGTCCAGCTTTGTAGCTTCCCTGCTGCAGCGGTCATGTGTCAATCATCGACACCCAGTCCAGGTTTGCAGTGTTGTGTCAACAAATACCTTCTTAGTGGATAAGGCAATTTGGGCTTTTCAAAACATGTCAGTTGCAGCTGATGCTCTGTCAGTGCTGTCAAATAGAAGCTTACACATCAGTCCTGAGAAGCGCTCCCAACACAGAGTTCACTGTTTGACTGCAGTTTTAATTTGAAATTTGGAAGAGGCAGGATGTGAACCTTTGCTCTTAAGCTGAAGGATGCAAAGATTTAGTTTTAATGAAAAAATATTATTACATATCAAAATAATTGTACATTTTCCATTCAGTTGTTTTACAGCTTGCCAAATAAATACACATTTCCTTGTAATTTAGAATGATATCTTGACCAGAATGAATCATTTCTGTGGATTTGAACAATGCTTGGTTACAGGCCATGCATTGGTTAAATATTATATTATTATAATAAATATCTTAAAGCCACCACGTCCAAGGAATGTCTGCACTTTCTTTGTGCGTCATACACAATTCGTCACTCTGACTGCTTGCTGTGCATGTGAGTCAATCATTTCTTAATTGATGCGTAATTGTATACATTAGTTGTGTAGTGCTTTGTCACATACAGCTTGCTTTTGAAATTAAATGTGACAAATTAGAGGTTCAAATATGGAATGATTTTCTGCATCAATTTGAAATGGTGATTATTGTCTAATGAATATGCTGAAGACATGCCTATATTTAAGTGTGTGTGTGTGTGTGTGTGTGTGTGTGTTTGTGTGTGTGTATATTATTTTTTAATGTGTTTCTCATTTTAAGATTTAAGCACTCCCCAGCTGTGTTTGTAAAAGAACAAGATGCTAAAATGCAAGACAGTAGCATTTCTGCTATTTATCTTCTGTTTCTGTGTGAACTGCACTATAAGAAAGACTTTTATTCTTTGGTTCTGAGGAAAATGCTCAGCGATACAAAACCCTTACAATGGTCAAACATATTTTGAAAGCCCTTATGCCTTAATGCTTAAAGTTTTCACACTGCGTTGAGATGCCCACCCAAGCCTTTACATGTTGTGTGCCTGTGAAAAAGGTGCATGTAGCCAGAACAGAGACTCCTTTGTTTGCATGTCTGGGGTCTTCCACAGCATACGCACTGAGGTAGCAGTTTGACACAGCCAGGAGATTGCATTACGCATAGCATCAGTGGGCTTTTAAAAAGAGAAAACCGCTAATCAGAAACAGCTTTAAAGGGGCCGTTTACTGTATGCTTGGACACAATCTGTCCATTCAAACAAGATGTTTTCAAGGCTTTGAATACTGTATGGTTTCTGTACAAGCTATGCATACGAGCTGCACAAATGGAGCTCCCAGATGTTTTGATGATATTGATGTTTTCCATTTAGTTCATCTGTTGAGGTTTCAGACTATATGCAAAAGTGTGGGCGTGTTTTTTTGTTGATCACTGTTGTATATATCTGCCCACACGCTAAGCCACTAAGGGGAAGGTTTGTTGAGTTAAAGATTATTAAACATTTCAATTATCCTGATTGACTGAGAATGTTCTTGGGAGCCATACAGAGTTTTGAATCACTCACATAGCGACTACTGCCGATTCCCTGGTTATAAAAACAACCAAGCCTATCAGAGCTTTGTATGTGTGATTAAAAATTGGGGCTTTTTGCGGTTGTGTAATTTGACTTACAGAAATAATAATAACATGTCTTAAATCAGCATTCATCTTGACATAAAAGTTCTCTAGCAATCATTAATACTGCAGTTTCTGTGTCAACTGAAAATCACGTAGACGGGAAGGACATATACGTAACTAACTACTGAAGACAAAATAAACCCCCCTCCCAAACAGAAAAGACTTCACTTGAATATAATTTCAGACTAAATAATAAGGTGAAAATGGTAATTCAGTCTGATTATCAGGCTATCATGCACATGCATTCCAAATAATGCTGACAGTGGTGTATATTTTTGCAGCACTTCAATAGCTGCATGAGAAAGATCACAGATAACTAAAATGGCTGGCTCTAACCACACACACATAATCTAATTTTGGGCAATTAGTGTTCTTCATTCAGATTCATTTCAGGCCTGATCTGGTTAGTTATTGTGCAGACTCGTACCTCCATCTATGCATTTTTGTGCTTTGGCTGGCTTCTCCTCACCCTATAATCAGTCCCTGCTTTATGTGGATGCATGTCCATGTGTATATATGTGCATACAGTAGATTTGGTAAAATTAGAGACTAAAAAAATAGCCGGTTAGGAGTGAAGCTTGGAAGAGAACGAGCCAGTGGCAGGAAGAAGGAGAGCAATTTTGTGCATCTCTTCCTGTCTTGTACTTGTACTTCTTGCATTGTGTTCCTGTGCAGGAGAGGAAGCTCAGGGGCCCCTGGTCTTCGGAGAGGCAGCAAGTTTCAGCCTGTTTGTGCCTCTGTGTTTTCTGTTTCCAGGTGTCTTGCTGAGCTGTGTCTCTCTATCGATTTGGCCGGCTGCAAGAGAACAGTGGCTGATGGTTGAGATTAGAATAGAAACCTCACTTGTTGGATACTGGCTCTCTCTTTATTGTTGTCTTTCTTTTTCTGTCTGTTTCAGTATGTTTATTTTTGTGTATTTCCTAACTCTGGCACTGTCGTTCTCTCTCTTTCTCCTTCTTTCTCCGATTTTTCACCAATGTTCACCCACCCAATGATTTACTCTTGAAAAGGTATGACTGAGACGCATCCACTGAAACTTACACACAACTCGTACACCCCTTCCCACTCCCAGTTCACTTCTGAGTTCAAGTACATTTAGCCAAATTGTATGCACATAAAGTAATGATAAACGGATATAAGCTCACAACTTGTAAGTTATAAAATTTTTGTTTCCAGTAATATTCATTTGTTTCAAGTCAGTTTCAAGTGTGATCCCTTAATTAGTACACAGTCTAATCATTGCAGCTTTTGATGTACTGCTAAAAACCACATTCACACCAGGATCAGTGCTGATCAGTGAACCTAACATTTGTTTTTGAAGCAAGAGTATGGGACTTTCTTATAATTGTTATAGTAAAGGAGTCTCTGTATCAGCAGTTTTAGCCCAGATACAATGGGAAGTATGCTAATAAGTTTTCCATATAGAAACAGTAGGAATGTATTGTCTGTACGGTATGAAGCTAAAGCCAGCTGCCAGGTAGTTTAGCTCAGTGTAAAGACTGGAAGCAGCAATACTCAGCTGTGCACCAGTACTTGTTTTGCACTTTTGTAGTTTTTCGACCACTCAAGCACTTCTCCACTATGTCACATTCAGCCATTCACACACATTCATATGGCTGAGGCTGAGGCTGCCAACTACTCACCAGAAACAGATATTAACATTCATACACCGGTGGAGCGGCCATCGGAAACAATTTGGGGTTCAGTCTTGCTCAAAGACACTTTGACATGCAGACTGGGGTGATCGAACCTCCAATCTTCCAATTAGCGAGCAACCCACTCTTCCAGCTACAAGATATAACTTGTTAATTAATGAACTGAGCTTTACCAGAGTTGGCAGATTTGGCTACCTAATGGATGGAAGCAGGCTAATTTTTTTTAGTCATTGTGCTAGGGTAAGCTAAGCTAACCTGGTTGTAGCTTCACATTTACGTGAATACATTAAAGTTGTATTATCTTAGGATCTAAAGATTCAGCAAGAAAGCAAAAAGCATGTTTACCAAAATGTTGAGCTATCCCCTTAATATGGTGAATTATGTGAACACTCATTTAGTCATCTTGTTAAAAAACTACTCATGAAATTAAACTTATCTAAATATGCTGATTAAATGATAAAAGATGTTTCATTGTCAATGTGAGTAAATAAAGTGAGAAACACTTTAAGAATAGTTTAAAATTTGTGGAAATCTGCCTATTATTATTATTATTATTATTATTTCTTTTTGAGCGTTAAATTAGAAGGTTAATCACTCTCATGTCTGTTCATTAAATATGAAGCTGGAGCTGGTTAGCTTAACTTAGCATACAGACTGGAAACAGGAAGAAAAAGTGGTCTAGCTATTTAAAATCAGAAAAAGAAAGAAGGATAATTTTGTTACAAGCTGTTGACATGACATTACACCCCCTTCCCCCAACCCATACCCCTCTCTCTTTCTCTTTGTCTCTCTCTCTCTCTCTCTCTCTCTCTCTCTCTCTCTGAGGCAGAGACACCTCAGTACACCCTGGCACTGCACACCCAATGTGGGCGATGCTGATGTGAAAAGGCACCGTTATTTAACAGTGACTCACAGTGCACCATTATACCCCCACCACCACAACTGCAACACTCTCCTCACCCCCCCTCCCCCTCCCCCTCCCCCTTATGTGTTTCTCTTTCTATCCGCTATCCTTGCATCCTTTCCCTGCAAGAAAAGTTAGGGGGACATTTGAGACAAAGGATGAAAAATTAAAATTGAGGGCCTGAAAACGCCAACACACATCTCACTCCCTCTTTGAGGCCGTACGGAGCCGCTGGCAAGGTCACGAGAATGAAGTAGGGATACATATTGTACGGTGCGTATTTAAATTTCAAGAGAGAGCACAATTTTGGTAGCTTGAATTCAGGCTGAAAAATGATTTCAGCTCTAAACCAGCACTGGGGCATCAATATCTGAAAACAATGCTGGAGGAACATCAGAGGAACATCAGCACAACATCCACGCCCATGCTAAGAGGGATTGCAAGTTACAGTTGTAACCAGGGATCGGTAGTTCTTTATGTAGGTCAGTCCATGTCAGCCAATAAGTCCAATTACCATCAGACTCTGAAATAGAACAAGCAATGACCCCTGTTCTGCCTTTATGGGGCTGGAATAGATGGAAATCCTTTGTCTGCCACAGAGTTTGGATTTTAAAAAAATTAATAAAAGATTTATTAAGAATAGATAGAAATTAGTGGGTCCAGAGCAAACACCAGGATGAAACAATATTAGAATGAAATATTCAAAGATTGTGATTCATGGTGATGTGAGAACGTTATCCTTGTTCGAAGAACACAAACAGATTTATCTTTCCAGACGTCTGCTGATATCTGAGGCTTTAAAGAACATCAAAACGACCCACTGTCCCACTCTTTTCGCCGTCGTCCCTTGGTCCCTCCTCAAATACATAGCCCGCAGAAAAGCAGCACTCCTCCCTCCCCCAAAAACAGCAACTTATCAGCAGCAAGAGTACACTCAATGATTCATACACTCTTTTAAGAGAACTTGAAACCTTGGCTCTATTTTGGTCCCGGCCTCTCTCTGTATATGCTGCACGACGGAGCAGAGGGATTTAGTGGGACTAAGTAGTTTGATATTTCTATTGGTTTTCTGCGTGTATTTTCACTCTCTCTTTCCCTCTCTCCCAGTGATCTTTCTCATCATATGGAGACCAAGGTCATGGCTGATTGAAATATAATAGAAGTGTAGACATCTGGCCTAATACTGTGGGAAGTTAAATCTATTTTAATGGCCCCTGCCGCAGTGGATTCTCTCTGATGCAGTCTTGCGCTTCACTGACAGTAAATCACAATGTTCTCTTATTACCCTGACTGGAATGAGGGCATAGAGAAAGAACAATGAGGGATCCACATCATTTGTTTTCACCCCTCCCTTGCTTTTTCCTCTCCTTTCCGCTCCTCCTCTCCTCCCCTCTCCACTCTGTTTGCGACTCATAAAGCAAGGGGCTTAAAGAGAGTGACATCATGAAAATAAAAATAAAGGGGATTATGGGCGAGCTATTGTGCCATATGTGATTACTGGGGCTTCCATGTTCCCTTGGGGGGGATGAGTGACTACGAGACAACATATTTTATTTATTTATACGATTCTCTCTAATGAATAAGAATGGGAAATGTGGATGAGACCACAGTATTGCCCCTCTTGTCATAAAAAAAAATGCTGCCTTTGGTCCAAACATTAAAGAATTTTCTATTTCTCTCTGTTCCGGTAAAAAAAAGATCAGAGATATTTTTCACCCTTCCTCTTTGATCTATAACTGTGAGGGTTTTTTAAAAAATTGAACTGACATAAATGTACGGCACATGGCACTTTTTCACTCCTTTTCAAAATACTTCTTTTGCGGCTGTGTTTTTAGAGTTCAGGTACAATTCAGCACAGGTCCACCCACATGTGCAATGAAGAGTCAGGTCCTTTTTTACCCACCTAAATGAGATCCATTTTGATGTGACATTTGAGAGAATTACCAGTGCATGGGGGAGCACGGAAGAGGTTAGCTCACTCCTTTGCTATTGGCTGAAGTACACCACAGCCCACCTTTAGTGACGGACGGTATGAATGACCCTGAGCTACTATCGGTCATGGTGAACCCCCCCACCCCACCCCCCTCCTTGCACACTTCACTTATCCCAGGTCTGTCTTGCTGTCAGTCAGCCTGGTGGGTCTGCTATTCCATTCTCCTTCTATTGTACTACTTTGTCTGCTTCTCTTGAAACATCACCCAAATGGAGTTCCTTGTCGTTTCAAAGCCAGGTCAGATAGCCTTTGTGGTCCCTGCAGACCGTCAACCGTAATGGTCACTTGTGTGGCACACCTCAGCAATGTTCAACACCCACTGATGATGATGCCTTTGATTTCTGCCCTTTCTGTGCTCCGCAAGGTTGATCTTTGAAGGTGAATTTCGAAATTCCCCATAAGATGTTTTAAAGATTTACTGTTGCCATCCGTCTATCTGGAATACGCGGAGTGGATGTGAAGACCTTTATGTATGCATGGCCAGCTGTTGTTTGTCGCCAAATTCATGCTGCTCTGTCATTTTTTTCACAAAGTAGCATATGGCTGGATGACTTTCTATAGGACACCGTATACTCATTCAAAGTTATGTGGTTTTATGACGCAAAAGAGTTTTTTTTCTGATTAGTTCTTTTTAAAACATTGTCGCAGTTTTGTATCACAGGAAACACTTTGAGTGTGTCAGTCACTGTAGCTGTAATAACAAAGTCCATCAAAGACAGACAGCTCTTGTCTTTTGGACAATTTGCCCCCGTCAGCCATGACAGGCTCTCTGGTGTACTGTGCAATATTTTCATTCTCCTCCCTTTGACGAACTCATCATTGTTCCCAGATGAGCTGTCTTCTGCTAAACACCTCATAGGCCACGCATGACTCCATCACCAAGCTAATGACTTCATCTTGTCTTCAAGGCCATTTATGTCAGGGAAACTTTAGCTGAGCTGATTAATTTGTTTCCACTTAAGATAGCTTAATTACTTAAAATAATTGACATGGTGAAGCTATATTTGGTAGTAGACTTTTCAACTTACAAGCTTTCATGTCAAGGTTAAATTTCAGTTCTTATTTACCTTTGAATAGGCAACAATTCAACAATCTTGTGTTAATTTAACATGCTCTGAGGATGTAGGGTTTTCATGCAAGTGAGACGACTAGATTTCATGTACCTTATTTTCCTGAATAAAACCACATTTCAATACAAAACTTTTACAAACAGAATCAACGTAACTTCTTAAAATTTAAATGATGATACATTGTCTCCTAGAGTATAACACCAGGCTGGAATCAGAGTTTTACTGCCCTCTCTAGTTGAAACTTTAAATTCTGTTGCACCTTTGGGTGTTGGGTGTGGTTAGGAGTGATTTCTGTTGCACCTGCAACCCAGGGCCATTAACTGCAACCATGCCTAACAGTGATGTCACTATGTGTTACACAGCAAGGTGAGAAGCTAAACCACATGGGGTCAGCAAGAGCACAATCAGGCAATTAAAAAAATGAAACTATTTAAATCTGACCACACATTGGTGTCAACATGAAATACTTACAAGCTTTTGATAACTACAAAAATAGTGCAAACACAATGTGGTTAGTACTCATAAAGGACTGAGGTTCGATACTAATCCCAGATCAAGTGGAAGTTCTAGTGTAGTGGAATTGTGTTGTCAAGGTCATGGTGATGGATCAGCTTCAGTGACACAAGTTTCATTTAGAACTTGATGAATTAGGTTTTTATTGAAGAAAACATATTGCAGAAAACATTAATTAAGCTTTGGAGTATGTTTATAGTGTTATATATATTGAATGTGATTTGTTTCATTGAGGTACACCTCAATGGTTTATTCATTTAACAGTGCAAATGCAATGCAATAATTGTATCTTAGTGTCAAATCAAACAGTAAGTATAGTTAGAAGCATGCCTCCGATTCTTCTTAAACCAAGTTTTAATCTATGCTTTATGTGATAATATGCATGTTTTAGTGTAGAACATCAGAAGACATAATAAAATCAACACTGTCCCCAATGGAATCTCCATTTTGTTTCTTCAAAGAACCTGCTTTATGTATGATGATAGTTATAACTCCTTGGAGCAACATATCTCTGTAAACTATGTTAAAACAAAATTGTGTTTTATGTTGAATGGCCACTGATGTACAAAAGATGCTTTGTGCTATTGTGAAAGAAAGAAAATAGGAGAAGAGTTGATATGTAGAACCTTCAAATGTCCAAAGTAATGTCCTCTTGTCCAGGAATATGACAGATTTGCTTAAATTTCACCTCTGGGGGAGAGTTGAAGGTTAGCAAGAGAAGGCTGAATCAACATTTGGCGTTTCTTTCTGACCCCTCTCTCTCTTATCCAGTCTCGTCCTGAAAGACAGTATATTTATGAATTATTTATCTATGTTTGAAAATATTAAACTTGTGATGTCCTTGTCCTATGTCTTATCTTCAAGGGCATCATAAAAAGCTGTAAAGAAGAGAAAAAAAATATCAAAAGCGATGGAAGGCATGGTCGTAAAATAGCCTCTGACAGAGCATTTAAATCTTGGTACATACCTCAGTATGTTCAATTACTCATCCCTGCCAAACAAACATCTCCTTGTCTTTCATTTCCTCTTTACGGTGATTAGAACAGCTTGTAGAGCTACCTATCACAAGTTACAACCTGTTTTGGTTTGTGACCCATAGCCAAGCAGTGCCTACATACATATGTCTATGAGCTGTGAACAGTTCAACCAGCTGGAACAAGTACATTTGTGGCATTTTTTTTGCTTAAAACAATTACTAAATTATCATAAGTATTTCAGATCCATTTTCTGTCACTTGACTAGCTGGTCAGTCTGCTAAGCATTTCAGCTAAAATCTTGCAACCCACAGGTTAGGAAACACTGCAGTGAAGGGACAGTACTATGGAATGGTCATTAATGCTAGGGCTAGTCTGTTTTTTCATTTATATTATCTGTAGACATGTTCTTTTTCATTAGCAGAGGATCATACTCAAAAGTTCACAGAACCCTTCACTTTGCAGTTACCCCATGGTCGGTCCATGAGAAATTTATTTTATGAATACTCATATGCCATACGTTTTGTAGCCAGGAATAGATGCACAAACCATTGAGAATTGTTTATTTTTTTATTGAAGTAAACCTAGTGCCTATGCTTGTTAACAATAAGCACAAATGACAACAATGATAAATGTTAGACACCAAAGAAAGAGACATTTGCAAAACCTTTATCGTGGGAAAAGGAATTGTCAGTGATAATATTTCTGAGCAAGCACCAAACGAGGAGAGTGAGTGTTATGGGAAGAGAAAATAGCACATCAACCCCTGATAGTAAACATACTCTCTTTTATTATTATTATTATTTTCTCCCTAATGATAGCGCACATTATGAGACTTTTATCCTATCTTCAAGCACCCGTTCTGCTTGTGGGGACATTGTAGTTGTTCCTCGACGTTTCTTGCCATTTGTTTGCTAAAAGTATTTGTTTTCAAGATGAATTGCTGCACTGGCAGGCGAGATGACAGCCTACACGAAGATGATATTGAATTGATTTCTGAAATGTTGCAGAACGGGCTAGTTGATGTGTACCACGAGACATGAATAATAAAAATTCTATTAAAAAGCTCTTGAATGGCTGACACTGGAATATTATTTGTGATGATTAATTTTCTTCAGTCATTATAAAGGGGAGTTGGCATCAGATTGCCTCTGACAAAATTGCTTTTCATTCCCTGGTGAATACCCTCAGTATGCTTTTTGAGAGCACAAAACCATATTTCTCTGCGTAATATTATGTCAAGATAGGCCCTGGAAAAGACAACCACCGGCTCTGCTCATGTATCACCTTGTTAGTGCCATAAAATCTGTGCTGTTTTACCTAGTGGGGGTCATTTGAACATAGTGGACACATTTCATAATGAAGAATTGGAGGTTTGTCCAGTTTTACTATTTCTAAAAAAATACGATTGGCATTATAATTATGAAATTATTAAATAGTGAGTGTCAGTGGTGTTTTTCCACATAATGAATTTGATTAACTGTATTTTAAAGGCGCACAGACTGACAGTTTGTTGCTTCAAAGCTGTCAAGATTTCTGAAGCAAATTACTCTGTACAGCAGCTGTTGTTGTCTAGCCTAACTGTAATTAATTTGCTGTGTACGTTTGTGTTGAATTAATTCTTAACACTTTTGTAAGCGCAACAATTTGCATTTCTAATTATTTTTATTTTCAGCAAAACAGACTGAATTGACTGCTGCAGTTCAGTGTCTGTGGCAACAAAAATCAACAGGTGCTTTTTAAAAGCCAATTAAGAAGCTTTTTAATTACTACTGGAACATCCTTTGTTAGCTGTTTTTCTCCTAGTTTGTTAGTGAACTTCAGTTTCTTCATTAAAATGTTGTATAGCAGTATGATTGTCTAATGGACACATTTTTCTTAGAGATTCAAGAGTTGAAACCCCCACCCCCCTATTTTATTCATGCTGAAACTACATGTGGCAATGTTTCAACACCCAGGAACAAAGTTTTTAATGTTGTTTTATGATGCTGTGTTAATGTGGATTTATCAGGTGTGTTTCCAAAGATATGCAAATGACGGTAGGTAGGTTATAGTATAGAGCTTTAAAATGAAAATATCTATCTGTGACCTGTCGTGCGACCTTTACTCAAAAGTAGTGAAGGTTGCTGTGATTGCAGTGTTCCTGATTCATCGTCTTCTAAAAAATGTATTCCTTTCTTTTCTCTGCCTTTTCAGAGCTACTCTAGTCAGGGTAGAGGCAGCAGTGGCGGCGGAGGAGCAGGGGATGAAGACTACGAAATCCCCCCCATCACACCCCCGAACCATGCCGACCCTTCTCTGCTGCACCTTATGGAGCACGAGTCAGGTTACCCCTTCCACTCCCTGCCTCACAACGGCCTGCTCAACACCTACTCCTATCCCGAGCTGCCTGCCCTCATGATGTCCAACATGCTGGGTCAGGACACCCACCTCCTCTCGGGGCCTATGCACTCAGTGAGTCCACCTTTTTTTGTCTGTCCCTTTTTAACTGCAGCCCTTCATGATCGTGAAGGTCAAGCGCTGTGGTAGGCTATTAGTCTTTGTGGCCAGAGGGCTGCAAGTCAACGCAGAAAACATTTTCTCTAAAGGTTTCATAGGGTTTGTGAAAGTTGAGTTTAGTTTCAAAATGTTTCCAAATACTGTTTATCCTATGATAACTCCACTAAAGCTATAAACACGTATAAACTGCAATGAAACAGCAAAATGACTAAATCTTCTGTGTGCAGCTCTCAGTAGTCTCAAATCATTTTTTCGTTACAGCAAAGCGTTCGTCTATTAAAGGGATAATTAGACAGGTTAGAGGCCAAGGAAGCTGAGAAGGTGAAGTCTGAACAAGGCCAGAGTCTATACATGCAACATTTGTAAATACAGAGAGCCGCTGCCTCCTTAACACCCAGACCTTTGCTATAGAGCTCCTTTAATAACTATTCAGCTATTCAACTATTCAACTCAAGGATTTCATTGCCTCAAAGTGAGCTAAGAAAAGGAGCAAGAAAATCGGCACTACACATTTTCATTTGTTATGATCGGCAAAGCAAAAAAGGAAGGACGGGGCGGGGTATATCCCTTGTCAGCTACTTTTTCTTCTCAAAAGGATGCTAAGGACCACGACTCCCCCCTTCCAGTAAAGGGACTTTTCTTTTTCTTGTGTTAAACATGCTTTAGACTGAACATGTAAACACCCCTGGCGAGCACATTCAGATGCTTTAATCATAGGATCGAACCAGATGAATTATAGATGGCCTGAATTATTCAACGTTATATACTTTCATCTGACATAAATATTACTTTTTTTCTCACTGCCCTCCATCATGAATATTTATGCTTTAATGTGAGCATCCGTGGCATTTATCCTCCGTTAATCAGGTCTTATGTGATTTTCAGAATCAAACTGCATAAGTTGCAGGCTCCATTTTTTTCCCGTGGGTGGTAGCTAAGGCCTCCATTAAAGCCAGCCTTCGGATTAGGTCACAATCCATTGGCTGCTGTGCTGAATAGGCTCGGTGCTGGAGAAAGATGCTGTTGACTGGAACATTTACAGTCAATCTGCTTTTTAGTGTGGATGGCTGGTTTGATGAAACCTATTCAATAACGTGGATGGGTTGATTTCAGTAGATGACAAAATATAAACTGTATCTCTATATGCCTGTATGCAGTATTTTTGTATAAAGTAGTTTATACTTTGTGATGTGCATACATGAGTATCTGCAGCAAAGCAACCCTTTTTGGCCAATAGTATTGTAGAAGAGGGAGTGTCTGTTTCTTAAACAGCTTTTGTTTCACCTTTGCAATTATTTATTTTCAAATAGCCCTTCGGGGTAATGTTCCATTTTCTTATTTCACACCCCCTTTTCTCATAAATGAACCGTCATTGCAATAAATCATTGCACAAACAGAGACTTGCACACACTGTGAAAGGTCCAGAGATTTATGTAACACATTCATGTTTCCCACTTCCACATTTTAGTACTACTCTAGCAGAGCCTGGCTAATAATAGCTGCTATTAATATTTCTTGTTGCCTAGCAACCCCAGCAAGTAATAGCTTACTCTGAAAAAATAGATGACCGATAAGGAAGAGGGGGGGGGGGATTCAATTCATTTATTATCTCCTGGGACAAGAAGAGCTTATTTCTCAGGCTGTGGAATAGGAAAGTAGGCTGTATATTGAGAAATATTTTAACGCAATTGAAGATGACGTTATTTTCATTTTGGTTCCATTAGGGATGTTTCATTTGATGTTTCCTCAACAAAGTCAATTAACCTTAATTTCGTACTGATAAAGGTATAATGAGGTAGATTGAATTTATGTCTGCTGAATGCTTAAAGAATAATAAGGCTGGAAGGAAATATGCTCTCAGTGTAACCAGGGTCAGAAATAGAAAGACAAGCCTTCGCCTTTGTTGTATTGTATTAACAAAAGCCATGTGCTAAACCCACAAAATTGGAGGAGATAGCTGGAAAACCAAAACGCTAATCATTCAGCAGTCTTCTTTAACCATCGCTGAAGAAGCAAATAAAAAGTCAACAGTGTTACCTTAAGGATACTCTTCTCTTCAATAAAAGCTATCCTTCAGTGTACATATAAACCTCCTACAAGTACAAGCTCAGCTGGAGCAACAGATACGCTTCATCTCAAGGGATGTTGTTGCTGGTTTTTGTACAACATTTAGCCTAAGGCTAAAGCTCTGTAAACTTCTCCCTGCTTTGGGATTCTCTTTTTCAGCGCACATCGATCCTACAGCAAACAGAGTTAAATCATTACAGGATTGAGAGCAGTGGATTGGCCATCATCATCATGCTGCATAGGCACACAATTTTGCATCAGTTCATCCTGGTATCTTTAAAGTCTGTAATTTCAGCTCATTTAGAGTCGACTGCATAATAATCTTGTGATTTCTGGCCCACAGAACAGTATATGTCTCTGCAAGAGCCCTGTTTTTTTTTGCTAAATTTATTCTGTCTGGCAACTTGCTCTTTTTCATCTAATAATGACTCCACAGGCAGCAGAAATATTAGCTGGTAAATGAAAGAGATGCGTAGAAGATGGGAAAAAACAGGTGTCAGTGTCACATGCAAGAGTATAAGGCACGTTTCAAAGCTTGGACATTTGATGGACATTGAGATTTGGTTTTATACTTTTATTTTCAACTGGCAGATCCAGCACTTTGTTCAGGTGTGGGGTTCGACCCTTTCTGCTGCAGTCCTATGTTGCTCATAATAGGCTTTACTGACAGTTTTGAACCATTTCTCCGACTTGAAATTGCACCATTTACAGGGACACCAACAAGCAGACGGATCAACATCGGCGTTAGAAAAGACAGAGCTGTCAATCAGAAAATGCTCTTACATTCTCTCAACTCCTCCCAACAACACTGACCTACTCTGTCAGCTCTTCTGAATTGAGGCAGAACGGGGCCTTACCTTGGATGGCTGGATACTGTGAAATGTAACATGCCTTCGTGTGAATACTTGTTGCTGAGGGAGAATCCCTGTCTCACCCTTAGCTGTCAGTGTTTCTGCCACCCCGGGGCTCTGGGAAGGAGTGGCACCCAGGGGTCTCATGTTCAACAAGCCTCCTGATCGTTCAGGTCCGGCTGAGGCTACAGGGGGGAGATGCAAACAAGATCTTGGTCTTTGAAAAAAAATGAAACAGGAGGGACACTCAGCGGCACGCGGTAATGAGGGGTCACGGAGGAATTTGCAGAATGGCCCCAACACGGAGCCTTGAGGGGTGCCAGCACTTTTAAATATTGAAACAGAGCACCAGCCCCTGTCTCATTACTGGTGTAATGAGGCTGATTAGGGAGGAGGAAAGCCTCTGCTGCCAAAGAAGCAACCGCTAGTTTTACAAGTTTCTGTCACACATTCAGTCAGATTACTCCTGATACGAACAGTTTTGTGAAACATGTGGTGCTAGATTCATATTTTTGGAAGGATGTGTGATATGTGACAGGTCTTTTTTGAGCAATCTGCAGTGTTAAGTCAATGACAAGTTATTGGTGATACAATGTGCCACTTAAAGATATTGCTTTGGATATTTTTTAAGGCTGCATTAACAGATTTTTGATTAATTGATTGTTGTTGGGGGTATTTGTCCACTTCAGAGCAGAAGAACTCCACTGTAAGTTAGAAAACACACTGCCCTGACAAATTATCACTTTATAAAATTGTTATTGCTGACTTGTTAGCAAACAGTTGCCCACCACTGGTACCTGAAATATGTGTGATCTCTTTTTAGCTCTGGTTCGGTTATAACCAACCACTGAAAAATACATCTGGGCCTCTGGCCGTTTGTCTGCTGTTTGATGCTGAGCATGTGTGATACATTCGTATTGTCAGAGCAGTTTTGCTGAATACTGCTGCTGCTGGCAAATGGGTTTACAACAGTACAAACCAACACAATTAGCTAAAAGAGGCTGAAAAGCTGCAGAGTTAGTGGATTATTAACTTTGAGCAAATGCTTTCACACTACACATTTGATTCACTGGTAATTTAGAAAATTTTGTTAGTGGATTTTCAGCCAACTAAAACAAACTTGCCAGTGTATGACAGAAATACTGAGTGCATTAGCACATGTACATATCTGCAATTGTGCACAGTCCATAAGTACAGTGTGCTCACACTGTGTAGCATGCACAACTATGGTACAGTATAATTGTGTTTATTGTGTGTGCTTTTATTTCCAGGATCAGTCTTCATCAGAGTCACTGATTGCTACAAGGTTATGTGAGCTTGACTTAATTTGACTTCATTTAATCTGTAAAAGGAAATTTATTTTGCATCACTTGGCATTTAGGACATAGACAGCATGGGGAAAGGCCATAATAATTTTAATGCAGCGACATAAAAACAGTATTGACAGCTGTGGTTATTGAGAGCTGTGGTTATTGACAGGGATAATTAGATAGTGTCCCAATCCAGCCATTAGAGTAAGCCGATGAACACTGTACATAAATCTGTGTTGTGAAACATCCAAGAGAAGTAATATACAGACAAATCTATTCAGAAATGAATTTACACAGAAAGCAAAAGGTGAAAATAAAAAGTCTTCAAAGTATAATCTGTTGTTTACAGAACAATACAATGCACTAAGTGGCCTAAGCTGCACAACATGTATGTTTGAAACTGGAAGATCACCTATTCCATTTTCCAGGCACCATCCACTGCCTACTATCTAATAAGAACTGCCTTAAAATAAACTTTATCTTAAAAAAAGAAAAGTAAAAATTGTAGTTTGTCTTGACTTCACATGCCAAGTGCAGCTGGATTAGTTGTGTTTTTTAAATTGAAACAGCAATCTTTTTCCCACTGCAGGTTTTCGACATATCTCATATGACCTGCTTGCTCTGCTGCCTTTCACTGGGAAAGATATGACATCTCAGTGACGGTCCCAGATAAATCACTTTTTGTAACAGTTGAAATGTTTTCTGTTGTGGCTTTTCATTTTTTTTTAAAAAGACAGATGCCCTTCAGTGCTACAATGCACAACAGGGGTGAACAATATGTGTCTTGTAGTTGTCAAGAGAAATGACAGCGAGATAATTGGTAGGGCGCTCCTGTTTCATATAAACTGAAACAAATGGGCTTCCAAAAGAGAATTGGGCTTAAAAAAAGCAAAGCTTTGTTTTGTGCAGCTCATCATGCAGGGTTCAGAGTAAAGTAATGAAGAGGAGTATTAAATGGATTGAGCATTAAAAACAAATGCACATTCATGAATATTCATGGCACTAATTCAAATAACCTTAGGCGACTGTTACGACTAATGAATATTTAAAACAGCTTGGTCACAGAGATTTGAACAGTGCGTTACAGCTGACTTTCTGCGATCATCATGTACAAGGGTAAACAATTAGGAATGGCAAAAACAGATTTCAGTGGTGATCAGAATACATCTGGGAAACAATGTCTCATGTTGTCACATTAGTAATGGGCAATGATGTTCCAAAGGAGAATGAGTTCAAGAAGGTGAATAGTTTTATATATATATATATAAGTCAGTCAGCAGAGTATAACAAAATATATATTCTTTTGCTAAATATTGCTAAATATTCTCTGGTTCCAGCTTCTCAAATGTAAGACTTTAATGCTGTTCTTGCTTTTATGTGATTGTAAATGTGGGAACAACAAAAACAACAAAACAGGCAATTAGAAGATTTGAAGAAGAAATGAAATTTTGTGATTTTCGGAAATTTTGTTTGATTTTTTGAAAAATATATTCCGCAATTTGATTTGTGAAGAAAATTATCATAAGTTGCAGCCCTAATCAAATTTGTTAATAACAAAACAGCCATTTGTTTGCTTGTTCTGACGTCAAACCTTTTGAGCTGGCTCAGTCAGGAAGGTTTAAAGAGCGGGAGAGGAGAAGCAGCCACATCGCAGCACCTAAAAGAGGGGGACTCAACCTCGGAAGGACCCGGCCGCTTGTGACCAAACATGTCTACATTTGCCACGCTGGTTTTGAAAAAGCCTGGCACCCTTCCACGCCTCAAGTAGGAGAATCCCTTACTGCCCACTTAAAAGGGGGCCTCGGCTGCTTCCTTTGAGGGATCAGCGTGGTGACTCGTCCTCCTCGCCTCCACTGCAGCGCTAATTAGGCCCACCACAAAGCCAGCCTGTGGGGATAATGTCCCATTATTAGAGTCATTTGTTTCAATTAACCGCTCTGTGATTCTACAATAGCACAGCGCAGCCCAGTGCAAAGAAGTCATTACTCTTGCCCAAAGAACCACTGAGGTTTAGGACAAGAGTGTTTGTAAGAAGGTTACAGATACCTGCTCCTGCCAGCGGTGGTGCTGCCAGGCTCCACAAACTGTCCAGTCACACTGGTGAGATGTTTCAGCAAAAAAAAATCACATCTTTTGTAGAAAGACTGTTTGTTGTTCCTGAAATGTTTTGATTGAATATTTGTACAAGGGGCTGCTGACATGAGCATGGACCACTGAAAACTATAGGCTCCCTTTTATATGCTGAGAGCATTGTGATTGACTGAATTACTGGTCTGCCACTGTACACTTAAGCTGCTCTTGTGATTTTTAGACTGCAATCAGGTTACTTTGTGAGCGTTGTGCATGAGGGTCTCCTTTTTTTCTCTTCACCTCGTGCATTACTCGAACTAGAAATTCTAAAATCATTGTCTTCATTTTGAAGACGTATAGAACATACATTGAAAGCAGATTGCTTTGACAACTATTCCCCCTCCACTATCTGGGTCTTATAAAATGCCAATTAGACTAGTGCCTTTATAGCCACCAACAAGCGACCGTTAATAGTAGCTGTGATTTGTTGCCTGATAAAGAGGAGGAAATAGTGTTTATATAAATTGCTTTGATGTCTGTTCATTTTTTCCTGATAATTTGCATAGTGGTTTAGCAGCTAAGAGCTTCACTGTAAACTAGTGTTTTTTGGACACTTAACAGCAATAACACAAAGATTCTTATCAACTCCAAGTGCTCCCAAATACAATATGGCAGAGCACTTTTAGGTCCTTTCAATACTAGATAATGGAAACTTCGATTGTTACCAAGAGGTTGCTGCCCTGTGATGCCTCTGTTGCCAGGCTCTCTCATTGGCTTTCTCCCCCCGCTGCGCAGATGTTTACAAAGAGACATCACCAGCTCACATTAAAGGGTTCAAGTTGTCCCCTCGGGCTGTTGCTATGGAAATAACCCTGCTATGGTCGCTCATTCATGTTTGATTAATTGTTTTTTCCTTTATGTGCTGTTGCCTCTACAAAGACCTCATCATGGGAACATTTTATCTTGAAAACAAACAATAGGAAAAGATGAATATGTCAAAATCTGTTTTATTTGGACTTTGAGATATTCTCTCTTCCTCCTCTTTGGACATTTTGTGGATGCTCTGTGGTGTTAGAATTCTTGGAAACTGTGTTAGAGCTGTATTAATGTTGATAAAGCCTGGACTGTGAAGCCATACAATCATGAAGACTATTTTTATTTTGTTTCCCAGACTTACCTGGACTGAAAATAAGCGTTTTGCCTTTTACTCCTCCTAAATTGCAGTGTGTAGTGCTGAGCTACAGCAACCCACTGGGGCCAATTAGGATGCCAGCAGAGCCAGGAAGTGCATAGCAGATGCTTTTGCCACTATTTATTAAAATCCAATCTGCGGGGGCCCCTCCAACAGCTCGTTAAACTACCGTTAATCTAATTAGCTCTCACTTGCAACTGTTTTCACCACATTACCAAATACAAGGGCCTCGACTTTGCAATTTAGGCTGATTAAGTAGGTCCAGTGCTATAAGGCAGAGCTTATAGGGAGGAGCTCCACAGAGCTGTCAGTCATTTTCCAGAGTCAGATAAATCATGCAGCTTAGTTCAGCAATGGCTTTGGGCTTGAGTTTGAATTAAAATGTCTACAGTGGGAATATTGGTTGAAATCAAATGCACATTGCGAGCTTAGTAGTGCAAGCCTACATCTCTGAAAACACTAATGAAATACTCCACATCATAAAGACCTTGTATATTTGTAATGGCATGGTATCAGAACGAGATACAAATTCCATAATGGGCTCTTTATGGATCAGGTCTATATTTTCCCACTGATGTCCTTTCATGTCTTTTAGATCACAACCAGAATCTGCGTTTCCGGTTCATTATTGTTTGGGCCGGGCAGTATTTTCATTTGATGAGTGCTGCTCTCTGGACAAGTGCCTGGTTCTACTCAAAGATCTGTGCGGCAGCTTTGACATGCAGTCCTGCTCATTGCTTACAGATGGGCAGTCTGACATGGAGCTGTAATAGCTTCCAGATGGCGAAGGGCACCGTATATATCACCGTATATATTTTAAGACATATTTTAACCAAGCCTTCATGGTGAACTAGATGACGGGAATACACAAAGACATGACTAACACAGGAGTGATTGTAAAGTAATTGTAGGATAAGACATAAAGATAGTATGAGATGTGAAGAATTTGTTATATAAGTTGACACTCACACATTGTATGACATTCAAACAGGATGTAAGAAACTATTTTAACAAGCATCTTATATTTTGGATTCCATCCATGACATCTACAGGCAGTCTTAGTTTAGAGGAGGTTGAATCATTCAGATCTCAGCTTTGTTTACATTCTCATCTTGACTGCCAAAAAGGCCACAATCTTGACAGTATTACATACAGGGGCACTTTGAAATGCTAGGGTAAAGCGATATCTAAATAACAACCAAGTGTATGTAATAAAAAAACAAAATGTAAGCCCACATGATCCTCTACCCTAATTATGGAAACTTAACAAAGACTTACTTACTCTTTCTCAAAACCCACTCCAGCATCTTCCGCTCCAAAACCATCTGATCATACAGTCAGAGAGAAGACTGGCATTGTGTTATAATTCATTTCAAATACACGATGTTGTCTGGAAAAACCTTTGGATAGTATTCATCATTTATCTTAAGTTTCTGTACTGCCTGCATCCTTACAAGCTGCAGCTAACAACTGGATGGATGATTCAGGTGACAAATGTGCTTTTGCATTTTTAAACCAGCTGACTTTGTAGCCACTCATGAAAGATGTGTGCCACAGTCTGTGTTCTGATATTTTTTGTTGTGCTACACAACCTTCAGGAACCCACTATTTCCTTTAAACTGCGAGTTACAGCTGGTGGTGAAAATTGCAGAAAAATTATATATGGCGTCTTGAAATTACATTATTCTCACTGTTGCTTTTCTAACCACGGCCATATATCTATTTATAAACCCACAAAGGCTTAGAGTCTGTAACAGCTGCACTAAGCTGTACTTCTCTCCAGTATGCTGGTGTGGAGAGGTCCGTGCTTGTACTGTTGAAGAGATCTACTCCACTGTACCACATATACATTTTTTACAAATATCATTATTTGATATTCTTGGTCAGTGTTTTTAAAATATATATGCATAAAACATATATTAGAATACAGTAACTGCTTGAAACACTCACTGTATGTACACCATATTGAACATATATTCATCAGGTGAACAGAAACACTGGTAAAATACAAAGGGCATGCTTGTTCAATACAATACACTAACAGGTTTTTTTGCTTCTGCACTACTTGGTCTGATATGATCGGTAGTATATGGTGGCTAATGTAGCAAAGTATCGATATCGGGGCCGATCCCGGTGTATGTGAATGTATCGGCTAAAATAATTATTATACTATGTTTTGTCCACCTCAGCCTGCATAAAGTGAAAAGCAACTCTCCTTAAAGACAGCTTCTCTTTAGTGTGACTGATTTGTATTTATGTTCATTATATATTACATGTTGCAAGCTTCTTTCATGCCTCTAAAAAAGGATACTTTAAAAAGTTAATTTTTAAGAGAACATTTAGGCAGGACAGTACTCATCATTGAAATGTCCCCTAGTTTTACTGACTTTTTTCCAAGTCTGTCCTATATTTCACTACTAATCTTTGATTGATGTTCTTGAGCTTATTCAGCGTCTTCTGTATCACCGTCTACAAGCAGCGCATGTACTTTGTCTCTTTCTTTAGGCCAGCACACTTTCGGGCAACATTTTTCTGTGCAAAAAACTAGCATGTAAAAATGGGTTTATTATTTTTGCATTCTCCGTTGATGCTTGCACACTAACTGTGTACCACAAACTGTACAACAGACTGACAGTCAGTGTTGTTTGTGTTTTCCCATTTTACGGTTGTTGTGGATGGAAGTGGATGGCATTCAGATTTGATTTAGTGTTGCGCTCAGTATCTGCATCGTGCTTTGGTGTAATGACCATCCCTGTAAAGAGAAAGTGTGCATCACCTCTGAGTACTTCCTGTTTGGTTTTATGGCCTTTTGAAATCGATACGCCATGCAGCACTCTCCACTTTGCTGCTCAGTGTAGATGATGATGATGATGCATATATTCAAGAGGCTGTGATTGGTCAAACACTTTTATACTCTCTCATACTATTACCTGGTTTTATTGTCTAATTTTCATGTCTCTTAAACTCTTGTCGGTCTCTGCGTCTGCACCCGTCCTACTTTTTGTTATCAACCCTCTTCTCTCTGCGTCTCTGCACCTCCCATCCTCCTTTTATCTGCTCTCTTTACATCAACTCTCTTTCCTTTGCATCTCACACTATCCACCCTTCTCTCACTCTCTTCCACTTTTTCATTCTTCCTTCCTCTCTCTATCTCTCTTTCTCTCTCTGCTGTTTTGATAGTGACACAGTTATCAGGCTGTCAATTTTAATCTTGTCTTGCCAGCGCAGTGCTGTCCATTCAGAATTACAGCTACCCCCTCCTCGCTATCTCTCTCCCCACACCCACCACCCCTTCCATCTCTCTCTCTCTCTTTCTCAGACAACAGAAATGCTGATGGGATGAGCAAGCTAAGGCTGACACTATACTTCTTTTGCTTGTAAACTAGAAAGCTCTGTACAAAATATATTTAGACTCTGCTGCTGCTCTGTACAGGACATGGCGGTCATACCTAGAAACAGTCATGTGAAAATGCTTTTTTTTCACCAACATCAGTGTTTGGAAGTTTGGATTCTTTTGTTAACTGAAAAAATGGTTTTATTTTTTAAAAAACAACATGACAAAATTGAAAAAAAATCTGTTGTATCCTGATTTAACACTAGTATAGTGTCAACATTTATGTCTCTGGAAATACATGGTCTGTAGATGGTGCTTTGACTGAAACTTTCACTTTTTTCACATTTGCAAAAATATTTCCATCAGATGGAAATGTTAGGATTAGCCTGTTAATGCATCTTCATTGCCATTTTTGCCCAAAATTTATCTTGCAGCTCATAGCTTACAGCCTACAGTTAAAGTACAGACACAGCATCTCCCTCACACTTATAATTGAAATAGAGAACACTAATTAGGAAATGTGGCCTGTTCCTCTTTGAAGCTAAAGGGATATTTATAGATTCATATTTTGGGCAATCTTTTTAGTGGGGATAGCATGAAACTTTCCAAAATACAGGGAACCAAGTATTTCAGATTTCCTATGCATGAAATGTAGCTTACACATTGTGATCCAGTATTTTTCCAACTACTGTGGGTGTCTGGCCAAACGTAGACAAAATTACATAATGTCACATCACAATATCTCTAACAAAACTACAGTGGTGCAAGACAGCAGATAAATGTCCAAAATGTCTAAAATACAAATGGTAAACGTCAGGACCTTGTGTCAGCACATCAAAATCAAAGAGCTACTCTATACACTCACCATTTTGCAACATTCACACAGGGAGAAATCCATCGTAGAAGAGGACCAGATACCAATCTCTCCACTGACAGTATCAGAAAATAGACCAGAATGCAGTGCAGCCACAATATGTTGCATTATGAATAAAGGATGTGGCTCTCCCTTTTTCTCAACTGACAACAACATTTGTCATAATCATTACTGTGCTGAACACAGACAAAAATAAGCTTGATAATGTATAGTGGATATGTGGTGGAAATTTGTTCATCTACTCTACTATAATTTGTAAAGCAAGCAAGTAAAACCACTCTGATGCATATGTTTGTGATTAAGGGAAAGAGGAAAATAAAGGTAACCACTGGTTCCTATATACACACACACACACACACACATATATGTATATATATATACACACACATATATATATATATATATATATATATATATATATATATATATAACTAATGACAACTAATGAAAATCTAAATATATATATATATATATATATATATATATATAACTAATGACAACTAATGAAAATCTAAAAAAGGATTTTTAGAAATGTTGGCCAACTGAAAAGTATGAACATGAAAAGTATGAACATGTACAGCACTCAATACTTAGTTGGGGCTCCTTTTGCCTGAATTACTGCAGCAATGCGGCGTGGCATGGAGTCGATCAGTCTCTGGCACTGCTCAGGTGTTATGAGAGCCCAGGTTGCTCTGATAGTGGCCTTCAGCTCTTCTGCATTGTTGGGTCTGGCATATCGCATCTTCCTATTAACAATACCCCATAGATTTTCTATAGGGTTAAGGTCAGGTGAGTTTGCTGGCCAATTAAGAACAGGGATACCATGTTCCTTAAACCAGGTACTGGTAGCTTTGGCACTGTGCAGGTACCAAGTCCTATTGGAAAATGAAATCTGCATCTCCATAAAGATGTGGTAAACAAAAATGACTTGATATGATATCTTTGAACTAGTTTAAAAACCTTTGTGTTTTGAGTGGAGACAAATGTTATAATTGTTACTCTCTCTTAATGTATATGCATTTTGCAGTGAAGACGGTATCAGTGTGATTCTCTTTATACATGTTTGGGATATGGGTGTGACAGCAAGGCAATTCACTTTTCACTCTTGTTTTCTGTCAACTGTAGCCTGAAAAATAAATCAATAGATCAACAAGTACAGTTAAGATCAGTAACTCTGAGACAATTTTAATCTTATAATGCAAATGTTATGGCTTTTTATAGGCCTTTGTGCAGTGAACTTCTCACTCAACTAAACAGGTTGAGGGAAACGGAAAACAAATTAAAATTCCCAGATTGATTCTGTATATAATAAAGAATCTAAGGATGGATTTGTCCTATAATGCTGTAACTAAAGCAAAATTATTGACACTGTTACTGCAGTGAGTGGAGTTTTGGTTTATTGTACTCTTTCTAGAGGTATGTTGAGCCATCTTCCAGTTTCATTGATATTTCATCTTTCTCTGTCAGCCTTGTTCACAAAAATGAATCTCATACAAAAAGAGAGGGAAAAAAGAAAGAAATGAAAGAATGCACCCCTTGTTCTCCAGGTTGATTGCATGTAGCTGCATGATGCTGAGTGTCATTGCTCCTTCCTCTGTGTGAATACATGTGAATTTTCCTGGAGATTATTTAGCCTTCTTTTTTCTATTTTGTCATTCCATTAGCTCTACCTTAAGTTTATTCTATTTTCACTTCAAAGGATTGGGTGGAACAGATGTCGTTTCAAATGCCTGTCTTCTGCCTCATTGCCTAAAAGTGAGGATGATTATTTTTTAATGAAACCAGGCGTACTCACACACAAAAAATAAAATGAATATTACCTGTAAGCTGTGAAATAGACAAGCAATACTTTCACATCACCCTGAGTGAGAACATCCGTTCATTTCCACACACCACAAAAGCCATTTTGAAGTTTTTCTTTAGCTGCCAAATGTGCTCCTGGACCTTGAATTTTGATTAGTTAATTTCATGCTGTGTGGAATACAGTGTGTTGTTTGGCTGCAAATGCATTGCTGAAACAATGAGATTTTCAAAGGCAGTCATTTCCTGTTTTCCAATTGACAGTTAAAGGGGAAAACATTGCTGTTGTTTAATCCCATGATAAGTATGCATTAGATGGATGTGAACGTCTTCAAATGTCCTAAACTTGCTGTTTGATACTTGCGCGGGGACAAATCTTTTTCATGGTTTGTTCTCCCCCCTGCTGAGTCTTAACACTGAAACCCAGGATCAGTGGATCATGAAAGGGAACTTTCAAAGCTATTTAAAATTTCTAAGCTGCAACCTGATGAAATAGGAACCTGGCCTTGGAGATGGGCTCGCTTTGCCAAAAAAAAAGTCTTCACTTCACTCAAACCCCTAACAACATTTGAGTAACTCTCCATGACCTCTCAACCGTAAATAGTGCACATAAATATCCTTTATTTGACATAATACCAGTGTATATCATTATATATTCACTATGCCATTATATCTTCTATTATATGGATGGAAATTGGATTGGTTTTTCCTGCCTTCATAGCAACCAAGAAATCTGGTTAACTGATGTTCCACTGATACTAATGGCAACATCAAGCTGTCACTTCTACCTCGCCATCCTCCCTCAGCTGCACCTCTTCTCTCTCTTTCTCCTTATCTTTCTCTCTCTCACTCCACACTCCCTTCTTCTCCCTCTGTCTCCTGCGCTTGATGTGTTCTCTCCTCAGCAAAGAAGGCAATTTCCATATAGAATCACAACCAGGATCAGGTGACCTGGATTTGACTCCCCGTCAAAGCCCTGCACGGAAAATGAAAATGTATTCATGTGTGTTGGGTGGAGTACATCACACAGATGTTAGCAGTGTTTGCCTCCTGAAAATATAGTGAGATTGCAATGTGTTATTGTTAACAAACTAACTGTGTACATCCTATGAAAAATATAGATTTAATCCTATTTTTATGGTTTCCTCGGAAAGTGGAATTTAAAATTGTTTGGGATGCACATGAAACAAACAAAATAAAGACTGAAAGGAAATATCCACAAATTCATAGATTTAACAACAGATAAAATAGTACCAGTGTAAAACCAAGTGGAACCACTACCAGTGAGATTTTAATTAGCTCAAGAGTCTCTCCCCCCACCCCATCCCATGTTTGGCTCGTTTCTCCTGAACCACACCTCCTTACCCCCCTCCAACAACCCAGAGGCTAACATGTCTCACTGATGTCCTGTTAGTCTTCAATTGCCCGTGTCCGTAAATTGATCTGTTTTCTTTTCTCAGAACAAGCCGCTGCTGCTGTTCGCAGAACTCTACTGCTTTCACCCTCTGTCTAATGTTCAATCATGTTCTATTTCCATTTCATTTATGTTGATCATCATGCTACAGTGGTTAATGGTGAGAGTTTTTTTAAAAATGTATATATTTAACCTTGAGAGAATCTTGAGAGTATTGTAACCAGTCAGTGCATCATGCCCAAAAATACACTGCATACTGAAAGACTTCTGTAGTAGCTGCAGCAAACCAGTTATTTTGTCAGCTGATTTATAACCAGCAATGTCTTTGTCTCTTTTTCTCTCGTCTGTCCCTCCCTCTCCATCCCTCTTGCTGCCTCCAGATAAGCAGTGAGAAGCGGGCCTCAGCAGAAATGATGAAGCCCAAACCCAAACCCCAAAAGAAGAAGAAGAAGAAAGACCCCAACGAGCCACAGAAACCTGTGTCGGCCTACGCGCTCTTCTTCAGAGACACCCAGGCGGCCATCAAGGGCCAAAATCCCAACGCCACCTTTGGGGACGTCTCCAAGATTGTGGCATCAATGTGGGACAGCCTAGGAGAGGAACAGAAGCAGGTACAAAAAATATACAGGTCTGGAATATCTCAAACAATAAAGCAGATTGGGAAACATCATAGACTGTATAAAAAATGGATGCAGTGTCTATGACGTCACCCATAGGTTTCTGAAGAACCGAAACTTAATGTGGGTGGCTCCCAGCTTCTCCAGCCATTGCCATCTTGGCATCTGGCCAATCCAAAAATGGGCAAAGAGGTGGAGCTGAGACAGGCTGAATGAAACTTGGTTGCTGAAACCACTTAGCGACTAGCTAAGCATTGACTTTGGGTGTCAATGGGGATTGGCTCGCTTTTTGAGCCAGCCTCAAGTGGCCATTCAATGAACTGCAGTTTTTGGCACTACTGTGTTGACTTCATTTTGCAGCCCCGGAGGTTGTCGCTTGTTAAACACACAGGAATCTGTAATAGACACATTCAAAATTGTTGCAAAATTGACGAAGAGGAGAGACTGTTTTGTGTATTATTGTGTGTAGTGCACACAAAAGGAACATGCACACAAGCACATGCGCTTGCACATGTACATGCACATGCACACATATATACAGTCACATACACACATTCTGGTCCAGCCAGTAGATGGCATGTGTGCTGCAGCAGGCAAGCAGCCTTTCCCTGGCATTATGTGCTGTGTAATTACCAGAACATTGCTGTGAGATACAGCTCACCTTAATGAGCTAGTTCTTCTCTTTCTAAAGATAATCCACCCGTTTATCCCCACTCCCCTGACTCTCATAAAAATGATTTTCTTTCTAAATTTAATTCTAGCAAAGGGAAAGGTGTTTGAGTATTCTGTGCAACAGCAGTCATAAAACAGTCAGAGATTAACAAAGTTGGATATTTTACAAGCAAGAAATGGTCAATATGGGAAAAATATAAACACACCTGATATGATATGCAGTGGGTAAATACACTTAGGCCCCATCCACACTACTGTGTTTTCAAATTAAAACGGAGACCTTTTGCTACGTTTGCTACGTTTCCAGACTAAAACAACGCAAACGAAGACCTAAAACGGATAAGTTTGGAAATGCTGCCAACCCTGTTTTGCGTTTCAAAACTCCAGAGGGCGTTTTAGTGAAGACGGGCCCAAACGGAGGACTTTAGAAACGATGACGCAGCTGCTTACGCTTGGCTTTCTGATTGGGTCTTGCAAAGCACAAACACGATGCTACTGACGGGGTTTTCGAAATTGTATTTTTATTAAAATATTATGTACGGAGCAAATAACACTTATTTCCCTACACTTGTACTGTGCATGTAGCCGTTTACTTTGCAACGACTCCCAGTCTGTTTTCCGCTGCCACACTCCTGTGTTACATTCATTACAACACATCCCAGCTCCTTATTGGTGCATGCATTAAAAAAAATGGTCTGATACTTCATCTGTATTTATTTATTCTTTTGCCAAATCTTCTCTAACTACAGAATAGACCATCTGCTTAATGTTTATACCGGCACGCACATGCCCAGTGTACCTGAACGGCCAAAAGATTTCAGTCGTTTTAATGTAGACAGAGATCAACTCCAAAACGCAGCTAAAACGCTGGTGTGGACGGAGATCATATTCGTTTTAATTCTCCGTTTGTAAACTAAAACAGAGTAGTGTGAATGGGGCCTTAGACCCACATGCTGGTGCACCCCTGCAAAGGCAACCATTCAGATGTGTTCTACTTCTTTCCAACTATAACAATGCAAAGGTGTCTAGGAGTTTTTCAGTGCAGTGTCCATCAAAACAGAAATCTGAATCATCTTCTTTGCCAAAACAAAACTCCCACAAAGCCCCAGGCCCAGGTACGATCCACACTTCCTGTGTCCCTCCAGCTTTTATAGCTGATACCTCCACACCATGCATCTTCATTGGCCCTCTGACAAGCAGGGATGTGTGAAGTTCTCATTTCCACTCTCTTTATTTATATCTCTCGCTCGCCTGCTATTTTGATCCTGCCTAGAATACAGAATTAGTGATCCCCCTCACTATCGCCTCGTCCTTGGATTTAGCTGAAGGGCATCTCGGCTATCCAGGAGTAGTCTATTGTTTTTGTTGCTAACGTCATCTCCAGTTTAGCAGTAATAGGTAGGATATGTTAATGATGACAGAGTTATAGGAGGTCATGATGTTTTACCTAGTGGGTATTCAACTCCAAAAGAAACCAGAGTTTTTGCTATTAGCAATTCTCTTGGGATGTGGAAGGTTTACTTCAAAGAAAGGACACTGTGTAAATACAATGTTCTAGCACATAATGTGTATTTAAATGCACTGTATTTTTCATACTGTTTCTTTTTGGTGTTGCGCATCAGTTCTGCGTTACGTACATCAAGCAAAAATCAATCATACTCGGTTTAGAACTTAGCTTTTTTGGTATTGATCAAATGTGTCCAAAGCACCGACTATAGAAAGACTGTCAAGTAACAATACCAAAGCTGGCATCATCAAATTGTAATTACTTCTTCTTTCATCAGATATTTCCTGATTTAAAAGAATGCAATTTGCCAGTTTTACCCTATGTTATATTGAATAAAACATGTCTATATTTCTCATGGGAGGGTATTGATAAAATAATTCATATTGACTACAAGTGCTCACATCTGACACAACATTTAAAAAAAAGCATAAATAACTGATTTTCTACTGACAAACATGCTTCTTTCTCCTTTTTGTTTTGCATAATAGACATGATTTTGCCTATAGCCCTTATAGCTAATAGCTCTATTTTCACATACTCTGCTACATCCTACACAGACAATACCAGCGTGCAAAACACACATCCATATGCACTTATAAACCCACCATCTTTATGCAAACACACTGAATTCATCCAAACACAGCAGCCGCAGTTACAGTAGTTATATGACAACAGAGGTTCATAACAATATGGAAGGCAGTTACAAACAAAACTCACACGCATCCTAATGTGCCAAATGACAACAGCCATTCTGGTATATCACTAATGTCAGTATGCTGATAGGAGTGTTTTTGTGGAGCTAAAAGGAGAGAGAGGGAAACGTTCCAGTTCATTTCTTTAGGTGGATTGGAATGGAAATGATGTGTTGCTACAATAGAGGGAGACACATTGAGATGAGGGAGTTTTAGTGCTGTGATGAGGAAATAGAGGTGTTCTGTACCATTGGCTCTGATGGAAAGGGAAACATTACGGATCTGTGTGTGTGGTAGTGGGGAGGAGGGGGGGGGGAGGAAGGGGTGGGGGCTTGGTTTACTATATTCGTGGGGTCCAAAAACTGGGATACCACTATACGTGTGGAGTCTGACAGCTTTGTGAGGAATGAGGCTTTTTCGGGGTCAAGATTTGGTTTTAGGGTTCAGGTTAGAATTAGGTTAGGGTAAGGGTAAAAGGTTAGGCATGTAGTTGTGATGGTTAAGGTTAGAGTAAGGGGCTAGGGAATACATTATGTCAGTGACAATAGTGTCACAAGGCTCTGTGTGTGTGTGTGTGTGTGTGTGTGTGTGTGTGTGTGTGTGTGTGTGTGTGTGTGTGTGTGTGTGTGTGTGTGTGTGTGTGTGTGTGTTTAAGAAACTATTAGTAGATAAAAAGCATATCTCCGTGTATTGAGAGACAGACTTGTTTGTCTGCACATTTATGAGCATGTCAACATCTTCTCTCACCTAAGTCCTCTTGTTGTGATTGTTTTTCTCTTCTTTCACAGGCGTACAAGAGGAAAACTGAGGCGGCTAAGAAAGAGTACCTGAAAGCCTTGGCCGCGTACCGTGCCAGTCTGGTTTCCAAGGTAACGCTTATGACACACAGGCCCTGGCTAAGACTGATGATGTATTGGATGGAAAATCCCTGCTAATGGGCTGGGCGGAGCTTTTCTTGGGATGAGGTGGTGTTTGTGGTGGAGAGGGTGTGGGCATCTGATGCAAAAAGAGCAGGCCATATTTGGAACAATACCTGATTTCCATAGCGTGCAGATGTTGGGGGTTGGGCACTGTAGTGGGTATGATGATATAGTTGGGGGAAGGGTCAGCCAATCGGAGTGCAGAAGCATATGGCCATAACATCTTTAGGGATGGAGTATACAAAAATGATTGCTATCTCATGTGCTATACACAGTATCAGGTTTAAGTCTGTTTTATGTGTATCTTTAGAAAATACAAACCCTAAATGTATCTTACACAAACTACACCTGTGTCACACATTAGATCATTGATTTCCTCCATCTAATTATCTACAACAGGAAGTACAAATCAGCGCAAGCAATCATAGGCTTTCTGCGGTTTCCACCTCTGACACCTTCCTGCTAATTCAGATCTATGACATCCCTTTTGCCCAGTGAAGGATGGTGTCTTGTATACACCAGCATAGTAGCATGGGGAATAAAGAAAGGCAGGGAGGAGGGCTATGTATTGCATTGTTTAGTGCCATCTTGTATTAACAACACACAATGTAGTGTGGGGAAGATTCCTCTTGTCATTCCATTTGTTCTGGAGGCAAACAGCTTCATTTCTCTGCCTGTGTTCCTGCATGTGTGTGTGTGTGTGTGTGTGTGTGTGTGTGTGTGTCCCTCTCCTTTTCCCATCTATCTGTCAAGGTGTCTATTGATCATTACCTCGGCCCAAGCTCTATTCATACAAATGGGCTCCATTACCTTCTAATCAGCACTGATGGCTGGAGATGAGCAATCTGACAGCTCATCATAGGGTCCTGGAGAGGGTGGGGCAGGCTGGAGGTGGAGGTATATTGTGGGTTCTGCACCTGCTCAGAGTGATACTGTCCTAAATGAGAAAGGTCAAGTTTGGGTGATTTTGGTGGAGTTTTGTATTTTCCTTTAAAATACTGCATCCCTTTCCATGGACGACCCTGTTTCGCCATCTGTCAGCCTGACTACATGTGTGTGTGTGAAGTGGTGCAAAATAAATAGTGAAAGCTGTCAGGCCAAGGATAGACTGAAAATAAAATATATACAGTCTCATTACACAGCAAGCATCAATATGTTGGAAAAGATTTACTGTTATGAATGTCAACTGAGAATTCGGTCGTTGTGATAAAAAAATTTCCCACCACCTCAATTGTAGAGATTTGAGAAACACAGACTTAACATAATCTTAAAGAATTGCTCAAATACTTTGGGAAATACACATATTTGCTTTTTTGGCGAAAGTTTCATGAGGAGACTGAAACCACTTTCATGTATAAAGCAGAAGCTAAGAGACGATTAGCTTAGCTTAGCATAAAACTGGAAACAAGGGCAATCTTCTTATCTAACTCTCGGCAAAAAAGAGACCAAGCTTATTTCCCAAATTATTCCTTGTCTGTGAGTCCTACTTAACGTAAACTCAGAAAATAGTCCCCTGGAAATCCCGGCAGCTGCTGTAGCAAACAGCATAGCATAGCACTCCGTTCAACTTGGCTTAATATAACAAAGTCCTTATATATCTCTATAAAACATCTCTGCTTATAATAAGACCCAGGTTGACAAATAACAGAATCTCCCCTTAAGAGACAGGTCAGGGCAAAAATGAGAGCGGAGATGTTGTGGCCAGAGCTTGCTTTATAATGATTGATGTGTTGAGGGTTTCAAGAACCAGAGTTAGTCATCTAATTAAAATTCTGTTTTATTCATCCACAGACATACAATGACCCTGAACCAAAAAGTGCCCAGCAGACCAGCCAGCCCTCCCACCTGCTGCCCCCGAAGCAGCCCCTGTACAGTGTGCCCCCTCAGCCCTCCTCACCCTACTTGGGCCCGCCAGGCTCCTTCCCCCTGTCGGACCTTCAGAGCTACGCCGGGCCACCCCGCCACACCCTGGCCCAGACCCTCAGCCAATCCCAGATGCTGCCGCCCAGCATGAGTGCCTCTCCCCCAGCTCCCTTCCAGATCAGCCCACCTCTGCACCCCCACGCCCAGCTCTCCCTGCACCAGAGCTCCCTGCTCAACCAGCCAATCCGCATGCAGCAGTCGCAGCCAATCATCTCACACCAAATGGGGCTCCAGGCACCACTGCATTCCCCTCCTCTCAGCCAACAGGTTGGTCCGACTATCATTAAAATCGGTGAAACATGAAATATGATGAAACACATACATACATCTGCTAAAGCTTCTCATTAATCACCTTATACATTTGTGCAGAATGTAAACCTGTAATCACATGATGTTTAATTGTTGATAATTACTGTTATATATTTATTACACTTAAAAACAGTTGATATTACCATAGAAACCTCAGGCTGTAGTGCTTTTCTGGCTGTGATCTAAATTCCATCTAATGTTTTTATGAGTTACTACTGTTTTCCAAATAAGAAAACTCTCAATTAAATCTCATTGTATTGTGATACACATTTTTAGCATATCAATAAAGGAGAAAAGAGCACATTCTGCAAAAAGATTTTGATAAACTTTACTGTTTTCACCCATGTAGTGGCAAACAAACTATTTTCTCCTTTCCCCTCTGAGTCTATAATGAGTCACCAATCCAGCAGGAGGTTGTCATATCAGCGTAAGAAGTGTGATTTTGAGACCCATTTTAACCAAGCAACGAGAGGAAATGGAAGAGAGAAAAAGTGGTATTACTCCCTAAGCTCAGGAGCAACAGATAAAGACAACTTTTGGCCTCATACAGTATCATGGCTCAGCAAACTTTAATGGCTGGCCATCTCAAATCGGGGCAATATAACCTCTTTTCCCCTCTCCTCTCCTCTTGCCCGATCTACAGGGATTCTCCCATATTCAGGCTGATTACCAGAACAGTGTCGGGGGCTCACAGTCTCCAGGAGCCCCTAACCCAGTGCACGGCCAGAACCCCGACTGGGACAGCGAGTACTGCAACAGGGACTGTGGACCCAACCACTGCGGGTGAGCTCATCACATCACCATATTGTGTTGGACATGATGGCTAAAAAAGAAGATATGACACTGAGTTAACCATGAAAAGATGGCCTAAAATAAAAGAAATGTTGCCTTTGTAAATCCAATCTGGCACATTTGATTGTTGAGAATAGTGAGTAGTTGTCTGACAGTTACTCATTTTCCAAATGAGTTGCTCTAAACCACTTCACTTTCACACTCAGAGATTCAGACAGCATTAATCATAAACTGCGATTTCCTTTGCTAAAGCAAAACATCTCCTTGAAATTGAAATGAGTAATGCGGCAGTAAAACAATGCTATTACCGAGCTTGGAAAAAGTGTGACATCCAATTAAGTTTCCCTGTGTTTCGCTCAACACACATTGCCTTATTGAATCAAGCTATTCAAGCAGGTACAAGAGAAATGTTTTGTCTCACACCTGAAACTCTGTGTTGCTATTCTGAGAGGCAGCAGAGCTGGGAGTCTGTATCTTCTGTATTTGGAGCTGATTCATCTGTATGTCAAATGGGATCACGCCTGGGTCAAATCATGTTTGATGCTCTTTGAAGTAGATTGAGTCTTTGCTTAAAACCTTTTTTTTCTCAGTGTCAGATCATTGTAGTTTAGAGTTTTGGAGGGTACTGAATTATTCCAGCGTGTCAGTAAAGATAACTGGAGAACAGACATTGTATTTGACATTTCAAGTACCAAGCAATCTGCCAATTCTGACTTTTGTATTTTTCTTTATACTGATTGATGTCTGTTGTTTGTTGACAGCTTTTATGTTTGTGTTGGAGCCGCTTTCTTGGCCAGGTGTTCCTGGAAAAGAGTTCATAAACTCACTAGGATTTCCTGGTGAAATAAAGGAGGAAGACAAATGCATGTAGTCAGAATATCATTGTATTCATACGTATCCAGACATACATTAATACAGCTTCTTCTTCCTCAGCAGTGGCATGGGAGCTCGGGACAAGCCTCTCTACCTCACTTGAAGTTGAAAGACCTCCAAATGTCAGACTCCAGGGAGCTTTCCAACATAACAACGTCATCGATGTATCTGCTTCTACACCATTTAGTTTTCTTTTGTTTTTGTGACGGATTTAGAAAATCCCAAAGACTGCTACAGTAACTTCACCTATTTGCCAAGCACTTAGATCAGCCAGAAGCCTGAGGCACTTCTCTTGCTTTTTTTCCCTTATCTGTGAACTTTCCTTTTTTTTTGCCCGGGCAGTGAGCTTTAAGCTCATGCCAAAATACTGGAAATGAAGACCAAAAGAAAATGTCTTCTCATTTTAATTATTTTTTAAAAAGACGCTTTCTCTCCTCTTTACTCCATTACTTTGTGTTTGCCATGGACTGCCCTCATTGGGGAGATGAAATGCTCTAAGCATACTCAAAGTGTAGGGATCTTGGGTAGAAAAGCTAATACAGGAAACTAGAATTTAGTCACCTCAGCAGGGGTGGATGTACTTCAGGACAGACTGAAACACCCAGCCTGAGTGAAAGCAAAGCAAAATTTTAATGAAGATAGTCACAGACACTTGAGACATTTGTAAATCATTCTTGCTCCTAGTAAAGGACTCCTCATTTCCTTTCTTTCTCACAGAGTGATTGTAAATATCACCAAAATGGAACCCTCTTATGTGTGTATTTAGCTGCAGTCCCTTGCTTTCTTTATTTTAACATTCTTTTTGTTTGGTTATGTGATTTTCGTGCAGGCGGATTCAGTGAGGGAATACACACACTAAAAGTTGTGTTAAAACTGTGTTCACTGGCCTTGTTTCTCTCCAAAACGAGAGAGAAAAAAGCAAAGAGGGAAAAACGCTCCATTTCCTCTTTTAACTGGCGGAGCTCTGAAAGAGAGTGCTACTCTCTTCACATGGCCTCAGGACGTTACAGAACTGTAGAGGTCAATGGTTGATACCTCTCCTTTTAGCTCCTCCTCCTCTTGGTAAATAAGGACCACCCCCACCTGTTACCCTGCCCACCTACCCTTAGTCCAGACACCACTTGTACAGGTGAATAAAAAAAAAACGTTGCTAAATGTGAAATGTTACTAAAGAAAAAAAAACATAACAGTGGGTTTTAAAGTTTTTGACTAGTTTTATTAGGTGTTTTAGAATTGTGTTGAACTCATCTTTATCATTTTTTGTGAAGAAAAAAAAAATCTGAAGACATTTTGTTTTTTCACTGTAGCAGGATTTGCGTTTGGAGGAAAAGTAATGGGGGTAGATATTTTAATTTTGTGTATAAACCTGCCAAATGTACTTCTTTAATTTGTAAAGCCAGTGCTGAGAGAACCCATTTTGTTTTGTTGAATATCATATGTTTTACAATATGGTCATTCTATTTAATTTGGTTGCAGGTTTCACATCTATTTATGAATGATATGAAGTAACATTTTGGCTTTTTTCATCAGGGTGCATTATTATTATTATTATTATTATTATTATTATTATTATTATTATTATTATTATTATTATTATTATTATTGATCAAACACCATGATTATTAGAATAATAAATATTTTTTCAGAAATTGTTGTTGGTGCAACACCGGTGTACCAGCATTAGATTAATTTTGTGTCACAAATACTTCTTTTGTTTTCTTTTGTCTGTAATAAAATGTTTAAAGTGGAGAAGTGGACGTGCAAATCACTTATTTTGAACGGTTGGTTTGCTGTGGTTTACATTACTGCATCTCAACACATTCATTCCTAATTTGATAGCTGCTGTAGCCTATAAACATAACTTTGCATTCCCCTGCACTATGTGTTTATTAGGAGACTTATCTTTGAAGTGGTAAAAGTGAATGTGACCTTTGTCACATGGCTCATTAGGTGAGAAGTTTAGGCTCAGTGTATCTCTGTTTAATGAACTTTAACCTTTTTTATAGTTTTTTTCTTTAAATCCAGACATGATCAATATAGTATATCAAGCACATGATCTGCCTGCTGGTCATGTTTTTTGGGTAAAGGTGTGATGATGAAACTCAGAGTTGATGCAGCAGTACACAGCCTTTCAGGGAACTACCTGAGAAGAAAAAACAAACTGCCTTTTACTTATAAATTTCACAGTTGGATTAAAGGTAGAATAGAAATGGAATCTATCATACCTCCCCCTCCTCCTCTCTCTCTCTCTCTCTCTCTCTCTCTCTCTCTCTCTCTCTCTTTCCAGAATGATGATGATGTGGCAGTGCCCCCTAGAGCTGATTCATGACTTACCACATTGTTTTCAGTACTCCTACCCAAAGAGGGAAATGATCAATTCATTGCAATTCAATGACTTCAGTTAGACCGTTGGTGAAGTGTAATGCTGATATGTTTTAATGATAATAAAGGACATAAAGGCCCTTGCCTCACCATCATTACCACCATGGAGGTGCCCTTGACCAAGGCCCTTATCCCACAAATGTGGTTCTATTGGAAGGTGATGTGAATGTGTATAAATGTGTGAGCGTGAACAGGGGAAAGAAGAGGGCATTGCTCTCAGCAAAAGCACCCTTAAAAATGAATTTAAAAATTATATAAAGATTAAAAAACACTTGAGAAGTAACATTTGTGAGCAGATGAGAGCAGAATGTCCTTTATATGCCAACCACTGGGGGAAATATGAAATATTTCAAATGGCATATACCTTTAAAAACAGCTATTGTTTTAAAGACAGCAATAAAGCGGACTGGACTGTTTTGTAGTCTCCTTTTGATGTTACTCTATCTCCATCTGCTGGTGACATTTAGCGCTGGTTCTCAAGTCTCTGGTTCTATCAAAAATAATCAAACCTACATCCACATTGTATATGCATAATGATGCAAAATAATAGAGACAAAACAAGAAAGCACAACAATATCCGGATCTTCCCTACATTAAGTCTCAATTTTAGGCTTCTCAACAGTGCAAAAAAAATATTTTAGTCCTAGATCTAAAATCCAGAAGCCAAAAATCAACCCATGTTGTAAAAATGTTGTGTAAAGACTTTTTTGTTTAATTACATTTGGTTATATATTTATTCTTTTGTTTCGAGACCATGCTTGAAACAAGTGAAATGCTCAGTGTACCCCACCCCACTGGCAGAATTTTTCTTGTTTTATGAAAATTAGAAGGCTCAATGCAAGCAACTAAATTATGGGTAAATATTGATGTTGATCATGTGCTTTGCTGTTGAAGTTGAGTCAATCTCACATCAGCTAGTTAAGTAATTGAAACTTCATGCAGGTATAGTTTTACCAAGGGGTTATTTTCCAAAGCAGAAAGCTAGCCAGGAAAACTGTGCAAAAGGATATTCATGATAGTTATTTAAAACTGTAAACAAAAATAATAAAACTGTAATAAAATCTGTATGTTTTAATGTCATTTCACTAATTCCTGCTTTGTGAAATTACCTTTCAGAATTGTTTTCTTATTTGTTTTTCCATGACAATAACAAAAGTCCTCTAGTCCTTTGATTTGACTTCACTGGAGCTGGGCTTTACAATTGTGTACAGATTTATTATTCTAGAAACTAAATTAACTGGTGATGTCCCTGTTTGATGCCCTCTCTTGTTGCACAAGGTATCAAAATACTCTTTACGTCACTTGTGCAATATTGGCTCCTTGCCTGTCCAATCTCCCATCACTAATATTGTCTCCAGCAACTCTGATACTGGTTCCATCAGTAAGCATCAGACCCTCTCATTTCCTCTTCAGACGGATATGAACTCTCCCGACAGCCCCGGCATCAGCAGCCTCATTGTCTGACAGCCAACAAACAAGACAAGACAAACAAGAAAGGACAGAGCATTTCATACAGATCACTACCCAAACACTTGATGGCTGAGATGATAACGCCATTGGACGGCATTTTGGAAATAAAAAGCGTGCTTGTGAAACATCCTCGTTTGGATAGAATCTTGTGTTTTGGGATTGTTTGTTCTATTTGAAACTGTTATCTGCAGATAGGCTGGGGCTAGCCTTTTGTTAACTGGTGCAAGTATAGTAGGATGCTGCATTTGCACAGCAATAACAAATATGATTTGAACCCTCCGAGGAACATTTCTTTTGTTGGCTACGGCTTTACAAAACACAACCAGGCAAACTTTGAACAAAAATATTTTTATTGTTACATGTACACGTACCTACCATGGTCACTGATATACAGCAGTTACAATACATAGGTACTTTCAGATTAAAAATATGTTTTTCCCATACATTTCATTAGGTAAATACCATTAATGGTTCATACATACAGTAATACTTTGCGCACCAAAATACAGTATGTTTTGCGATATACAATGGGACCCGCAGAACCTATACACCTTCATAGTCGCAATCAATGATATACTGTGTTTTTTAGAGACTTGTGTATCCTGTTTCAATCTAATCAGATATATAAATGCACATACAGAGCTCTTCCCGTAGCATTGTGCTGTTGAGCTGTGCTTGCAACTATATGACTGTTGAAGATGAATAAATCATGGAGCTGAAAAGGTGCATTATGTTCAAAAGTTTTTACTAAACTTTCATATCAGCTTTATTTTTCTTAAAATCCTGTGTAAACATCAGATGCTTTAGGGGAACGTTGCCTTTAGGTGGCAATTACAGATGTGCCTCTCTTTCCCTTACAAATGAAAATTCATTTTTATGGTGATATTTTTAAACTTTAATTGACTATTGTCCAATTTGTTCTGAATTGTTGGTCCAATTTCCTTTATAAAATAAGATGATGATTGAAGAGCACATGTGTTTCTCAAAAGAGAAAGACAACATTTCATACCCCGGTGGCAATAGTGGAATAATGGCACTCATTTTTCATTACTATCCCATAGCCGACAATCATAATTATGTATTTCCACTAGATTTTACAGTGTCCTGTAATGAGTAGAGACTGATAATCCACTAATCAATGGTTGGGGTTTATGGTAACTGTGTGTTTGAAATGTTTTCCAACCACATAACCACCACCCTCCTTCATGTTCCTTTTGAGTAGACTGGCATAGCACTTGCAATAACTTTGGGAGAACCTCAGATATTGCGTTCAAAAGTCAGATTTTATAGGTACATTTCCTATAAAGACAAAGCTGCTGTCACAAAATGTACAACATTCATTTTGGTCTTACAATGACATTTTAAAAAAACAAACTAGAATATCAGCACTGACATGTCTGGCACATATTATATATACACACAATACAAATCACTAAACACTAGAATGGAGCTTACTAAATACAACCACAATGACATCTATACAGGTCTTCAGTGTCTTATAATAATGCCTCACAAACAGGTGCTGGTATCCAATGTCATTTCGTCAGCTATCATCACATATGGAGCGCTGACTCTGACATGGTTTGATGTCGGAATAAAATAACACGAGAAACAGACCTGCTTCACAGCAACACATCTTAAGAAAACATTACATATCCTGTTTGATCTCACTTTAGTTTGTGCTTTAAGATAGTGCTGTGGATTTATTTTACAAAGCAATAGAAAAAATACAAATATTGAAATCAATTGTTATTCGACATAAATATTAGTAGCGCATGAATCTAATGTAATTAGTGTTATGCTAGTTAACAATTTCCTCTTACAACCCTTACCTTAATTATACACTGTACACTGTCAGTGACTGTTTCTTATATGAAAGTTAGTCCATACATCATTAACAGAGTTTTCATTATTCTATAAAACTGTAAACTATAATAAACTATGCGTATTTTGGTCATTAGTGTTGAATAAATGTAAAGTAAAAAAAAAATGTTTTAAAAAAATGTTTCTTGCCTCACTAAGATGCTCATTTGTACACTTAAGGTGAACAATCCACTTGCATGTTTCAGGCCACTAGAGTACATTATATGTAGCTTTTGATGCTGTGTTTGCAGTATATCGCAGTTATTGTGTGCCTGCGACCATTACTTGAGATTAGAGCATGACTCTCCATTAACTAACTAATATGCAACATGTAAGCATGTTCTAGTATTAATGGAGATGTAACTGTAAGATAGATTAAGAATAAAATTGCAGTGGAACATGCTGAAAGGCAAAAACCAAATTAAGATTTCCAAATTTTACACATTTTGTAGTGTTCATAAAATGTGCCTTCACACCTTGTACACAGGAGCATTAAGTTCACGTAACCCCCCCTGTTGTAAATACCAATTTGTTCCACTGAAACAATCCTGCTTAGGTGAAGGTTTTTTTTTTAAACTGCTGTGGCCAAATCACAAATGGAATGAATGTAAACATATCAGCAACGTTCAGACGAAAATATTAACTCAGTCTCATCCTTTTCAGTCTGTCCAGTGTTATTCAGTCGCCTCATGTTGCTCCTTCTCCTCAGGAACAGACATGAAGATCTTCTGACAGAACATGGTGAAGATTTCTGAGGAGAAACAACTCGTCACGTTAGCCGTGTCTGTTTGCTTTTTTACTACGGGTTTACTACAGGTCAAATGTACGTCAGATTTAATTAAACATCGCATCAACACCTTGGTGTGCATTGAGTATATAAACAAACCAAATGTATCAGTGTCGATAGCTGCACTTGAGCAGATTTTCTCACATGAATTTCATAACAATCTGCAATGAATACTTCTCCAGCCTCGCCTGAACAAACAGTCAAAGATGCTATAAAAACAACAAAAGTCTCTGACTCACCCAGCATCTTCTTGACCACATAGGGTTTCTTCCACTTGTACCCCAGTAGGTACGCTGGGATGCCTGTGAGAATGATGCTGCTGCCTACCAGGCACTCAAACGGAGCTGCCCAGAAGGACACAACGATCATGAAGACGCAGCCCAAAACAAAAGTTACAGGGATGAACAGATACACCTGCAGAAAGAAGATACAATATATGTAGATGTATGATTTGTTCCTTTTAGAAAACAGGAGAGTAGATTAAACTGATCTTCTGAAATGTGTTGACTGACAAGTTTCACATAATGTTTCTTCTCATATGACATCATAGATACATACAGTATCTTTGAATAGCAACACCATAATAAGGTAACTTTAACTGATGACAAAAATATTTATAATGATACAATAAACATTTGAAGTTGGTTATGTGTGTGTTTATACACATAACCAAGTAGAGTACATTATATGTATACAGGTATGTATGTATTATTATGTATGTTGTAATGAGTAATTATAGAGTTATCTGGGTATTTATCCTATTTTAATGCTTTTAAAAGGGACACTTTATTATTGTAAATTATTGTTAATTTCAAGTACATACAGTATTTTGACATTTTAGTTTCTCAGCTAGCTGAGCATCACAAGCTAAATTTAGATGTTAGAAATTGACAACCATCTTGCTTCGTGTATTGTTTACACATAAATATTAGAACTCTGTTTATTTCTTGTTAGAGGTTCATTTTATGAAACAAATATGATGAGAGCACATGGGCTCAAAGGAAAGATGAAAGACTCTTATCAACCAAAGTAATATTCCCATGATGAAACAGAAAACAAAGAACCATGTATTCATGTAAAAAAAACACTACTCCCTCTTATCCTGAAAACACAGTATGGTTCCACTTCCAACTAATAACAACAATGGTGCCACACAATGGTGCTTTCATTATTTTAAAAAATAGTTGACGCTCTGTGAAACTAGGAGACCTGTTGATGTTTTGGGCAGCCAAAGAAACTGGCTCAGGTTCAGGTAGAGCAAAGGTCCTGCATGTGTACCTCAGTGAGTCTTAAATCCTTTAAAATGACTTTTCACAGACAAGTCACCAGTGCAACAACCATTTACCACCTGCAGTACAACCTTTCAGAAATGGGCACTCTACCTTAATAGGCCTTCTGAGGTCGGGCTTGGTAAAGCGCAGCCAGAGCATGCCAGCAATGGCCATACCGACACACAACCAAGTGAAGAAGCTGAAGAGATTGATGACAGAGAAGATGTCCTGAGAGATGGCGTACATCATCGACAGCAAACACTAATGAAAGAGAAAAGGAGGAAGACTGTATTAGTACTGTATACATAGCATAAACACACACACGTGTTGTTACTAGAGCAATTTTTGTGGAATATACGCCATGCTATAAGCATCTGAATATAAGAGGCTTCACATCCAAATCAATACTGCATGTGCAATAGATAATTAATATAATTATTAGTGTCCCATAGTAGAAAAGGATTTTTGTCCTGTAAAAATAACTCTACAATACTTTGCTGAATACTTATCAGACCAGATTTATGGCCTGTATTCTTTTTAGCTAGTAACCACATTCAGCTACTCAAAATTGGAGGACACCTGTCAGAAATGGTGAATAGAAAAGATGATGATTTATGAAACAAAAAAGCAACGGTCAGATCATTGCTGTTAGTTGCAGGAGTCTTACTGTGAAGATGAGGGACGGCACCGGTGTGAAGAGGTCTGTGTGGACCAATCCCAGAGCAGCAGGGAGTTGACCCTCTCGAGCTCCAGCATAGAACAACCTAGAAAATTGAATATATAGAATTGTAAGTCGCTTTGGACTAAGCATCAGCTGAGTAACTAATTACTATTATTATTATTATGATTGTTAAGCTCAAGACTAGTTTGAGCAGTAATAATTTTTGGAACACATCCACTAAACAAGCACTCCCGAACCTTCCTTCCCGCCCCCAAACTCACTGTTTAAACTGTAAAAAATAAAAAATAAACACATTAAAAAATGATATTAAAGTGTTTTACAGCAGCGAAATGCTCAGCTTTATATGTGCAACACACACCGTGCTGAGGTGAACAGAGATCCATTGACGGCTCCAAAGCAGGACAGTCCCACAAAGACAGGAATCAGCCAGGACATCACACCAAGATGGTACTCCCCAAAGCTCTGCAAAACAACACCACATATGTGAAAGCAGCTCACGTTTTGTGAAAACACATCCTACCAACACATCCAAGGTAAGGATGCATCTGATGAGGTATGAAACTCACCACGGCAACGGCCTCGGACTCGACCATTTCTTGAGGAGAAATGGTGGTGAAGTAGGCCAGGTTGGTCAGAACGTACACCACCGTCACTATAGGCATGGATATGATGATGGACAAGGGCAGGTTCCTACAGGGAGGGGGAAGGACATTAATTAATGGTCATTAGAGAAAAGAGTACCCAACATATTTTCTACATCTGATCAGCCATGCTAGTTTATATAATATTTAAAGGAATAAGCATCACATGCTTTATAAATGTAATGTTTCCAGTATCATAAAGGGGGTGGATGTAACAACTGGAAAGGCTAAATATTTGATGTAATCCAATCCACTGCAATAAAACTCAAGCTTCCTCTCAAGCACTTCTGTCACAGAAGTGTTTATTCAACTCGCAAGTTTTCAGACCGCTACTGTATTGGATTGCATTAAATTGTAAGTGGTTCATGTCAGTTTGTAAACTGTAGATACAACCTTCATCACATTTAAGTCACCTCTCTGGATTGATCATCTCCTCCGTCACATAGTTCAGGTAATTCCTAGAAGAAAATATAGAGTTCAAGACAATTTTAATGATTGTATATATATGGGAATTACTGTATATTGTATTGCAAAAGCAAACACTTGGCAGCTATAAATAAGCCATTTCTATTTCTGGCATGTAATTATGTCGGAATAGGTCACAAACGCCTCACCAGCCTCCAAAAGCAAAGAGACCACTGTACAGGGCCAAAACAATATTGTCCACTCCTGTTTTGCTGCCTTCAAATGCCTTTTCTGGTGTCAGGTATGGCACATCACCTGCACACACACACACACACACACAGAAAGAAAAAAACGTTAAAGGGATTTTTTTTTAAACTGAAAGAAACATCCCCCTCTCTACACCGACAGCTTTACTTCATGAGGTAATTGTGGGGTTTCATAGACATTTAATGGATTGTCATTCAGGGCTGCCGCCACTTTTTATTTCATGTATGAAGGCCAGTCTGTTGCTGCCTGCCCTTTGTCAAATTTGACATTTTCATCCAGCAACTAGCCAGTCTAAGCACTTTGCCTCCAGATTCTGCTTTGATGTACAATAACATAATCAGGTTCTGCCCAGCTGACATTTAGAAATGGACACAAATATATTTTGAGTAAGTAACTAAACTCTACTCATTTATCGACAGCAGCTAACAAATCTAGTGTATCATTAGCAAGGACAACTAGGATGTGTGTGTGTGTGTGTGTGTGTGTGTGTGTGTGTGTGTGTGTGTGTGTAAGTCTTGGTTCTGTGGGACTCTCTCCTCTACCTGTGGCTTTCAGATGTTAATGACTCTGCTTTCCGTGAGGCCTATTACGCACATATTATTTTCTCACTCTGTCCTTCTCTCGTGCACTCTGAAAGACCACAGTGTGACAACACCCAGCAAGCTTTGCCGCCTAGTTTCCATGGTAACACAGTGTGGAGCACAATAGCGGTGGGCGTGGCATTGCAAAGGAGAGGTGGGGGCAGTAGCAGTAGCACAGACCAAATGATGGCCACACTGTCTTCCCGCGCTGTTTAATTTAGATTCAGTTGCTTTGCTATTTCAGTTTTGAAAAGCATACATATCTCTTGTTATGTGAGTCTCTTGCATGTGTGAATCACATCAGCAGTGATTGTCTCCCTCCATGTTTAGGGCAATGGTATGGAAGCTTCAATTCATAATGTGATTCATTGAAAGGGCAATTACTACAGGCAGAGAAAAGTGTCTCTTTTTCGCAGCAATTGTCAATGTTCCTAAAAATGTCCACGATTTTCCTTACATGGCGATATCAATACAGTTGAGTCCTGTATGAACCTAATTACGCTCAGCAGCGTTCAGCTTCAAAGTACACCCACGTAAACTCGCACACACATGGTTGCACACTTGCACAGACTCAATCACATGGCTGCAGACAGACAAGCCTTGTGTTCAGACTCAGCAACTGTGCAAACAAACTGAAAGGAGGGCAGTCTGCTTGGTTGGGCTTATTAGTGTTAGTCAACAATTTGCTGATAATTAGAGACAAAAGAAATAAACCTCAGTATCAGCATTGCCAGTCAATACCATAGGGTCGATACTGACACACGTAAGAGTGGGACTACACTATAACTATGCTTTGACAAAACCTACAAACGGTAATAATATTGATTTTAATAAACCTTTCATTATTGTAATAAATAATTAAAACAAGCGAGAGCTGGTTTAACGCACTGTACACACAGCAGCATGCTGAGAAACACACACAAATCATATTGGAAGTTGGAGAAAGCAATGTTTGTTGGGATGGAGGGAAAAAAAACTTATTATAGTGTCCCATCAAAGGGGATTTGGAACAAATTATACTTTCAAATTATACTTTGAAAGTGTCAGCCAAACGCAGCAATACAGAAAACTCAACGTCACACTGAAATGCAAAGATTTACTAATCATTAAAGTATATTTTCATCCTGTTTAATATTATATAGAAATAATTATCAGGATTGGATTATTGGCATATGCCTCATTAGGGTTAGAGCTAGTTTTCTAATTCTGTGTTGAAGTGATTCTGACTCAGCTTTGTTTTCCACATATTTGGACTGTTTAACAATAAAGTTTTACATCCAGTTTGTCTATTCAACAAAGCACCAAGTTTCAGCCAAGATGTTAGCAGTGACATTGGGAATGATACCAGATAGTGAAATAGACTGAACTTCAAAACCCAGCTGAAAGCTGATCTATTTATGTTCTGTAGACATGTGGCCACAGAATGCTATAAGGCATAGTTTTACCCACAGCATGAAAGAGCCAAACTATAACCTAAAGAAATTTGAGTCGATCTGGATTTTTGGGTGACTCTTTTGCTCTATGAGTAAGTGGGACTCACCTGTGAAAATCTGGATGAAGCCAAAAAGGATGATGATGATTAGAGCTAGCAATTTGGAGGCCGTGAACATGTCCTGGACCTTTGTGGCCGCTCTCACACTGATACAGTTTACAAATGTCAGGGAGGCTGCAGGACGTACAAAAGAGAGAGGAATTAGTGGCATAATCACCTGGAATTAAGTATATCAAGTATTAGTGTTATTTGTCATCTCTAAAGAAAGAGAATATATGTCTACAATTAGTTTTTGCAAGCTAACCCCAGCCGACAATCCCCACTCACTAAGACACAGGCAGGCAATGAGCTTGGCAGCACTGTCGGGCACGCTGCAGTTTGGGTAAAGAGGTTTCAGAAGGTAGGTAGCGAACACCAGCGACACCACATACTGTGACGACGGCCGGATGATGAGCATCTCCACCCAGAGCTTCAGGAAGGCCGCCAGTTCGCCATACACCTCCAAGATGTAGGTGTAGTCTCCCCCCGACTTGGTGATGGTTGTGCCCAGCTCAGCGTAGCACAGGGCACCCATGGTAGAGATCACTCCACAGGCGGACCAGATAATCAGGGAGAGCCCTGCTGAGCCAGTCTCTTTGACCACACCTGTTGGAGTGACAAAAATGCCAGAGCCGATGATGGTGCCTATGATCATTCCCACGCCGTTGAAGAGGGTGATGCTGCGTTTGAGCTCGATCTTCTCTCCTTTGGTAGGTGAGCCATCAGTGGGGCTTGTGGCAGTGGGAGCAGGGACCATGAGGGTAGACGGCTGCTCTACAATCAAATCGTCTTGGTCTGGGTCTGCATCAGCTGCTGTTGGAGAGAGGACAGTGGACCAGGAGATTAGACGAGAGCATCACATTTGAGTTAAGACCATTTAGTGCTGCCAGCAGTCACCAAAAAAAATCATCAAAGTAACAGAGTTTTCTTTGAAGTTTTCTTTTCTGAGACATTTTAGGCACTGGTTCATTTAACATAATATAATACCAGACATATGAATACACACATGTGAATAAAACAATAAAACAGTCATGTTTTCCAGTGTCAGTCCATGTGCACATGTGTGCATTCTAGGTCAATACACTGTGTGGCAGGGGCTATTCAAAAACAGGTTAAGCAGGCTCATCAGGGTTTTTTGAAATTTTGAAAAAACTATTTTGAAGAGGGACACCTTATCTACCTAATTAAAGTCTCCTGATAATGTGAGCACATGCCGTATCAGGTTATTATGTTCACACGCGCAGTAAATGGCTCGTGAGGCACACAAGGTCTATTTTTGTTTTGCATATTTAATCACCTGTCACCATCACACAGACAACACTATGATAGATCTCTATAGCCACGTTAATCTCAGTGTACTTTTGCATCAGGCAATGTTGCATCAGAGCGCATGGCGGAATAATGCAGCCCTGCACCATGTGGTATTTACAGGAGTGAGAGCATGCATAGTACCTACCTCCCATCTTCTCTTGGCTCGCCGCCTTGGCAACGCTCTCCCGGCTGCTCCGTGATTTCAGCTCCGGCTCAGCCATCTTCCCTCTCAATCTGGGTCCCCGTGTCTTGTCTTTTTTCCTCTGGGCCCCCTGTTTCCTTCCGTCCTTTATGTCCTCTTCCTCCTACTGTCTGGATCTCCTCTCTGTCTCTCTCACACACGCAACCATCCCACCCCCCAACTCTCCCTAACCCTCCCTGATTCGTCCTCTCTCACACACATGCACACACACGGTCCACTTCATTCGCACACACTGCCGTCGTCACTCCGACTTGAATTCATCTGACCCTGATCCCATCTGTCCCACCCACCCTCCCTCAGTATGTCTCTCCAGGATAAAGCAGGGAGTAGCTGAACCTTTGATGATGCTGCTGCTGCCTGAGCCTACGTCCACTCCAACTGAATGATGGGATAGCTCAGAGGGGAAAGTAGGTTACCGGCAGGCACCATTTGGAGGGGCCACCATGTGACGCTATAATCTTTTCATGTGCTGCCTAATCCGGTGGTGTACTGCATGTCGACGTGTGTCTGTGTGTGCTTTCATGTCAGAGCGTCTGAGGAAGGATGATGCAAATCTGGCGCTCCCTCTACTGGTGTTAATGTGAAAAAAAGGGGTCTTTGTTCTCCCTCCGTCACACACAAAGGTGACGCCACTGAGAAAATGGAGACCCCACCGGCAATATGCAGTGCAGACCATGCAGAATAATAATGACTCGGCATATGGTATTTCTGCATCACCTATTTTTCACCCTCCATAACGGCTAACATGAAATTGTGAAATTGTCCCACGGTGTTCAAACAGGACAAATCTTACAGTATTACAACGTCAATGTGCACTGCTCTATAACAGTAAGGGCAGTATAGCTTACTGTAAGTACAGGCGCATACTGGTCAGTTATAGAAATAATTTTGCAAGGAATTCTGGACATTAAGGAGCTTAAAGGGAAATCCAAGGTGGGTGAAAATCAAGGGCAACTGGGCTTTTTTTGAGGATATTTGAATATGTTTCACCTCTCATCCAAGAGGCTTCTTCAGATCTGGATGGCTCATGAAAGAGGGACCAACTCCTCAGGTCAAGACTCAGCAGTTTACCTACATTTGAAGGATAAGGGACACTATTATACTATAACAACAATATTCTTACTCTGGATAGGGAGGAAAGACAGTTTGAGGGAGGAGTGAAATAAGCCATCAACACCAGAGCAGAGAAACTATCTCTCAAGAGGGGAGGAGGTCTGTGACGCCATTTATCACCTGCTTAGAGTGCTGTCTTTCATCTCTTCCCAGGAGACAATGCCAATGAAGGTCGTTCAGACTTGGCCTCAGGTGACTCCAACAACCATAACGACCGTCGCTACAACAGCCAGGAGCACTAACGAACCAAGCATTGTGGGCCTTTCCATCACCTTGACAATGACCCAACAGAGGTTAAATGACTGGGATTCCCTGTCGGTTAGTCAGAACTGAAGAAGCCTCTTCAAAGAGAGCTGAAGCTTCTTCAAGTATCTTCAACCAAGTACAGTTGCCCTTGATTTAAAACCCACCTTGAATAACAATGACCAGGACAAGAGTCTGCACAGACATCTTTTTGGGAAATTATGCCAAAATGATGTGTAAAAGTAATCAATTTTTATGTCACTAAAAATGTGAAATAGGTCGTTATCAATCAAGAGGTTGAAGCTTTTATTTGCAAAGCATAGCCTATAATGTCAGGGTGATTTGCCTTATGGGCACTTGCACGTCACATTTCCAACCACTAGATGGGTACCTAAACACGTTCAAATTGCGGTCTTGCTTCTGATAATTAAGTAATATGTTTATCTTTTATGCAGCTTCGTCACTAAATGCAGTGGTATAAAGAACGGAGCGAATTTAGTGTACATTTTCATCACAAGTAAATTCAGTAAATTAAGTTCGCTTTTTTTTTCTGTTGTGTAAAAGACACCAAACGTACATAATGTGTTCTCACTGCATCCACAGTACACCTGCAGTGATGAGTGACGAACTAACTTCCTTAGCACAAGGGCAACTGATTACAACTGTTTGTTGTATTGTAAAATGTGCATTCCGAGAATGAGCCCCGTTCTGTTTAAGCGGTAGTAATTGCTTACTTGCATTACTATCAACGCTGACAAAGTCGGCCAACGATGCCCAAGCTCAGTTCATGCGAACATCTTAGCTTTATGAAGGGTAAACGGTGGTCGACACTGGAATCACCCAGAGCACTTTCTGCCGCGAGTCCGGGGACTTTCCCCTGGGCGGGAGTGAGAGAAACAGAGTCCTCAGCTTGTAGCCCAGAGTGCAAGCCTTCTGAATGCCCGGATGTGAAATGGCGGACACGGAGTATAAGTAGGGGCATACACGGCAGTTATTCACAATCATGGTGTCACAAAAGTTGGAAGTGGTATTTTTTTGCGGTGTAACGTTACTCTGATAAACTGCGAGTGGAGGTTTACTCTTACAAGAGTCTAAGTTGTTTGTAAGTAGATAGTTATTGAATTAAAATATTACATCACCGTGAGGGATCATGGGAGAATTTAAAGGCATAGTACACAGGCAGTGGCCACCAAAATTACGTTTTACATTTCTTATTTATTTCTTTATACAGTACAAGCACTCATGACACTGGAGATTGAATAGGAACCTGGCTACTATCACTTTCAAATGCATTTACAAGTCTGTTTAGCCTCTGATACTAAATGCTGATGATTGCAATAGGTACATTATTGTTTATAACACAGAAATGCTGAAAAAACACAAATTCAACATTTCATGAATGAAATTCATTCATTTTCATGTCGTCATTGTTCATTGTTTTCAAGTAAATATTATTAACGAAAATAAATAATATGCTAAAGAGAAAAGCATTCAGGGAGGTATAATAAAGAATAAATCCTCATAAAACGAATTATTGAAAACATTAGACAAAGGATGGGAAACTTTAAACAAATGAAGCATAGCCTACTATCTTTTATGCTTCTTGCGTGAATAGATTCTCCATATATGTTATCTTATATCTTTTTAAAGCAATAGGGCATGTGTTCCGTCTTTTAAGACTGAGTAGGACAACAGACTCTATAGATAATGGCTGTGGTATGGTCATCGTGATCTCCTGGAAGAGATAAACGAAAACGACTCTCTTTCCCAGCAAGCCCTGTTTCCGCGCATGACATTGCAGCTTCCATTCCACTGACTCATGATTTTAATTTAAAACGGAAAAGTAAGACATTAAACCGTAAAGTCTCACAAGAAATTAATAGTCTCTGTTAATACTAAGAGGTCGTCTGTTACATGAGCATTCACATGAAATAAAATAAACAGTTTTGCCTTCATTAATTTAGCCTACTTTCAGACTAAAGTTCATTGTCGGGATCACATGTAGATTGTGAATGTGGGAAATCAGAAGTAGATACTAAAGCAAATTATCATGCAAATTATCATTTGATCCAACCTCACTGCTATGACTTGCTCAGAGTAGGTAAATCAAATGTCAAATGACTGAGCCACTCCCTTCTCCATTTTTGTGACGGTGGTCCACCTGATACATTATTGATCAAAGTGAAGGCCTAAGCACTTGGCTATTTCTAAGCCAACAGTTGGCTAACATGTGGAGCGAATTTTAACTAGACCTACTTAGTGTAGGCCTACTATTCGGTACTTCAGTCTATAACAATGCATTGTATTTTGTAATCTGATCATCATCATCTGATCAGTTTGTATGTAAACTATTACATAGTTAACAATTTGAGTTACTTGCACATACAAGTAACTCTAATAAATGTAGTTCCCTTTTAAAAAATTGTGGAAGAGATAATGGCAGACAAAATTGTTCTTGAGTAAATGTACCTAGTAACTTTCCACTGCCAGTAACTTTATTCTTGCATCTAAGCAATACATGTTAAGTCAGTTGTGGTATATAGCTAATTAAATAAACCAAAAAAATCTTACCATAGTATAATTATGAGGTTGTGAATTTTTCCATTTTCTACTTCTTTTTATTTCTCCCAAATTGTAGAGATAATTATTGCACTGTATTACTTATTACAGATTTATATACAGAACATATGATCAATAATGGTTAATAATAGCATGCACTTCAAACAGTTACAGCATTAAAATGCTGACTATAATGTAGAATCAAATTATATTATGAGAGAAAGAAATAATCAGTACAAAAATACAATATGTGAGTGCTTAGAATGGGTGGTGTGACTGCATTGCTGAAGACATCAGGCAATAATTGCTTAATAGTATATTGCTTGCAAGATTGGACTGATATGAAAATGAAATGTTGCAACAATATAATGGCACATTAATCACTGCTTGGGGCGACAGCAATGACAGATGTTCCGGAAAGACAGGCTGTGCTCCAGTCCACAGAGACATTTTAGCAGTGTGGAGGCTTATACGATCGACCTGCTGTGAGAAAAATCTATGATTTTACATGTCTTCTGCCTTCAAGTTGAGGTAGTTTCTGCTCATCACCTTCAGCATCTGCTGAAGGTGATGAGCAGATGTCTTTAACAGACAACAATCTGTTAAAAGCAGGACAAGTGTTACTGAAGCTACACTGGCTGCACTGGTTGTTACCAGAGGAGAAGGAAACATTTAAATCTCACTTCCAAAAGTCACTTCCAGATTCGTTCAGTAAAACCAAGATCATCAGAACGCCATTACAAATATTTAACTGATGTACATTTGCAATAGTTTTGGCCATTTTCCCCACATATTTATACATGTCTTTCATTAAACTCATTACTGTCTATTTATATTATTGTCTTCTTTTGCTTTAATATTTTTGTCCTCACTATTTTTAGTGTCCTTTGTTGTTCTCTTGTTGCATTTTTTTCTTCTGGCTTTCTTTGCCTTTACAGTCATATCATATCTGTAATCTTATTTCACAGGCTGCTCCAATCTCCTCTGTTATCACATTTTAATCCTATCAGCATTACTTAATCTCTTTTACTAATTTTTTTTTCTATTCTCTCCACCTATTTCTGTCTCTCTTACTTGTACGCTCATCCGTCTCCCTCCACTCTTGTGTCCTACTCTTTTCCACTTGATATCTCTTTTTCTTGCTGTTATCTCTTTATATATGAGGAGAGACTGTGATAGAGTCATGATGGATGTTAAAACCTGTAAAGCATAAGACACTGTTTGTAGACACATGAGGGATCAGATGTTATGTAGCGTTATGTAAGTTGATGGAGGAAACACTGGAATGAGCATGTGTGATGGTGTGCTGTGTGCATGTATGTGTGAGCGTGGCTATGGGAACATATGGGCATGCGTGGGAAAGTGATGAGAAGAAAAAAGGATTAAATAAGAAAAAAGAGAAATCGAGAGAGAGAGAGAGAAAAAGAAAGAAGAATATATAAATATAATATGCATGTATGCATCCCTACATGCATAATAACACTAATAATAATAATAATAATAATAATAATAATAATAATAATAATAAGAAGAAGAAGAAGTCATACTGAAGTTATACTAACTAGCTGGCTTAATTTATAAATGGACCTCACTTGTGCATGGGGGCATTGTCATTTTGAAAGGGCCTTCCCCCAAACCATGGACGGTGGAAGCACACCATTGTATAAAATCTAATCGGATGTTGTAGCTTTAACATTCCCCAAGATTTAAGATAAGGGGTGGAGCCCAAACAAAAAGCTGGTTTTTACCTGTGTTTTTCATGTGTTTTTCTTCTCTCTGTCAATCTTTCTGTGATCTTCCTGTGTGCCGTTCACTGGTGGTGCCTGAAGCGCCACCTCCTCTTGAACCTCTCCACTACTCTGTGGTTGGTCAAGTGCTTTTTTGTTCAGCCAAACTATCCAGATAGTGATTCAAGTACCGGTCTGTGATCTGTTCTCCTTTTCAGTAAATTAACAGGGGCTGTTTCTAAGTGATCTGGAGCTTGCTGAGCAGGTACACAAGTATGTGCTTCAGGTTTAATCTTTATTTTTGGCACCTTTGGAACGCCTCGGGATCCCCCAGTCAGAGCTGGCTAATGTGGCTCGACGGAAGTTTGGGTCCTCTGGAGCTGCCCCGCCCACCCGGATAAGATGGATGGATGGATGGATGGACCTTTGGGCAACAATGCTATTTAATAACCCTGATAACATAGCACAGTAAGACTTAAAACAATGAGTAAAATTAAATGATGTGCTTACTGCAGTGTTTTTTTATTCTTCTTGCTTTCTTTATTCACTGCTGCACTAATGTTTACGTATTTGAAGAAACATTTCTTATCTGCACCAAAGCCACTGTGTCACTCACTCTCCTTGTTTATTGACAAGAACATAAACTTTACATAAGATGATGAATGTCATCACTTCTGTTTTATTCAGATCTACACCATATGAAACTGAAAAAAATCTCAAGAGAAGCTCCACAGTAATTCTGTTTGTGAGCTGATGTACTCCTCCACATAAGATTGTGTCATCTGCCACTGATGCCGCGAATGTGTGGCCAATGAAAGTAGGCAGCGGAGCCCATCTGATAACACAGATCAAACGCCTTCTAATTCCAGAAATATATTTTGGGCCTTGGGCCGTCAGTAATCCCTCCTTGATCAGCTGTCACTGTAAGCTGGCCTGGAAAATGCTAGAAGACATGTAACTGTACACATCGCTGCATTCCCTGAATACTCTACTCCTACCTCCTACTTTCTCCTCCACCTCCCTCCTCCATCCCTCCTCCAGTTACCTTGTAGCTTATCACAAATCTGGCCACTGGTGTGTGTATGAGCGTGCGTGTGTGCGTGTGCCACACAGGAAATCAGAGCTCAGGCTTTCTGCATGAGTTTGTTTCCCTTCGGCGTCAATGTGCCTTGACAGCTGACCCTGATTTTCTTCTTCCCATCTCTTCACACACTACTTCTTCCTCACTTTTTCTTCCCTTTGTCATTTTTTTTTTTGCGTTACTCCTCTATCTGAATGGTTCATTTCCTCTCACCCGGTCTCCAACTACTCTAACCACATATGCTTAATTATACACAAGCACAAACACATGCACATACTCTAAATTGTTCAAAAAGCTATTTAGTGACACTCAGGTGACATCGCGGACAGAAAAGCACTGTCTACTAATAAGTGCAAAACATCCCAAATGGCATCCATTTGCAGGCAATTAATCCACACCATACTGACTCGGCTTCACTTACATCCACCTTACATTTATAATTGTCTGCTCAGTCTGCTGTGGAAACGGACTATTCTCTGTGCAGTTTACACTAGCAAATCACACAAAAGACATAATGGCTTCAACATACTTTAAGTTTAGGAACAGATTCTGCTTTTTTACTTTTAACCTTTTATTTGAATTATGTGAGATTGTAAAAAGAATTCATGAACTTCTACTTAAGAAGAGTAATACTGATGTAAGCTGATACAGCTGATATAATGTTTGGCAACACATTGCATTGGCCTATTTTTACAGTCAGAATGTCCACTCTAACAAGTGCACAACCATACACTGTTAGTGTATCCTCATATATGAGTTGTGTTATACATAGATCATTGATTTGGAGGCTTTTCTATTTCTTATTTTTGTTTGTTAATGCACTCTGTGATAAAGATGCTTTGACGACAAACATAACCCGATGTGTATCTACTATTAAGACTGAAAGTACAGGCACAGTAAATGTGAGCTGTCTTTGGGCTCAAACATTCTAGGTAAGAGCTATTTCAGGTTGTCTTTAAGGAGAGAGAATTGACTAAAAGAGCCATCTGGCTTTGAAGAGTGAAAAGTATTTGACAAAAAGTGCGCTTGTTCCATTGTCTTTTTTAGATGTTTCTCAAAGGTTCCAGCTCTTAGTCTGTCACTCTTACTCAGCCAAGGGCAAGGGACTATATTTTTTTCTTTTTTCAGTTTCTGTGACAGCTGTGTTACATATAAATTGTTTTCCATTACAATTTAAAGCTGAAATCCCATCTAAAAGCGCTTTAATGTGCTGATAATGTTTAAGTAGGCAATGTATTCCCGCAAAATTTCTTGACAAAAGAGAGACCGACTTGATCCAATAATAAACATGAACACAATATTGTGAAGTGGCTGCTTAATACATTGGTCCATTAATTTACTAATAAATATCCAGGATTTATTTATTAGATCACAATTCATAAACAATGAGTGCATAATGTCATGTGACATTTCAAGTCATGAACTTTATTTCATGCCAGAAAACAAACATAGCATCCACATAACAACTGTATATTCTTCATAAAAGAAAGGATAAACACTTCAGAAAAGAATGAACACATTCATTTCTCACATTATCAGAGCAACCAAAGCTCAACATACTATCATACTGTACATTTACCAATGTTCTACAACAATTACTTACATCGTCTATCTTTCATTAACTAATGTACACAATCTTTATAGAACTTCTTTCTATTGTCATTATACTGAACAGTTTCTGCTTAATTTCTGTACGCAAAATATAAACTTCTATTTTGTGCGTACTGTATAGATACAGACTGCAAATGTAAAATAATGGCTTTTGAGTTTAATTATTGAGAATTATTTGGTTAATTGTTGTCATCCGCTAATGTCTCACTACACTTCAGTGCAGCTTCTTTTAACAGCAGTTACAGCTACATGTTCAATAGACAGTCTACAATAAATATCCATCCTTCACAAGTAGGTCCATATTTCATATTTTTCTAAAGTGCAGGAGTGACACAACGGATAAAAGTTTAGGTGTGGACCATAATCGTTCATTTACTATGTTTTATCTAATGGCTGTCTAACCCATCAAGAAAAAGACGCTTGATAGCAAAGCTTTGAAGGAGACAACAAAGCACAATACCACAGACAGAACAAGGGGAAATGCAAGTTAACCCTACAACTTTTCTGTTTTTGTCTGTGCTGAAGAATGAGTGATAGATAGTGACCGATGGACAGATCAGTTGTCTTTCATGTGTTTCTATTTCTGTGGCATCACTGACAACATATCTATTCTAATATGCAGTTTTGATTGAAATAAACTAGCACTGAGAAATAAGAAATCATGCAAATTGTTTTTTTCAAAGAGTTTTTTTCTTTTGTGTGTTTCTATTAAATCAGAAGCATGAAATGTCCCAAGACTGTTAAATGAATGTTGGAACAGATCTTGATCACACAACAAAAAATATTGCATTACCTTGATTACCTTTCTCTCCATAGTTTTTAGTTAGTTTCGTCTGTTGACTGGTTTATCCAAGCAGTCTTCTTTTTTTATATAACCTCTGCGCATACCTTTGCAAGAACAATCCTGATTATGCCATGAGGAAAAAGTGGATATCAGAGAATAAAAAGATTAAACGATTATACAATCGCCTCTTCCTCCTGCTTTTATGGTGTTGAACAGCAGCAGCTTTGCTCTGTCAGTTGTTGTTCATAATCCACCAAGAGGCTGTTAAATGAAACAATAATCAAACATCAGTGATTTATGCTACTTGACATGACAGCATGGAGAGAAACTAAATATAGTGAACATGTATTTATATTTTTCCTTAAAGAAGGGATGGAGTTCTAAGATTACAATTCATTATCTGATACAGTACTTTTCACACATTAGGCCTGTATTAACTGAGGCAGCAGAAACCTGCTGTAAACACTGACATATTATCACCACCACCTAAATTGATATTGTGAACTTGTTAGCATGTGTTAGCTTATTTGCCTAATTACACATCCAGCAGATGCAAAGCAAATTAGCATTCATTTGTAGTTATGCTTTACCTGATAAAAGCACAATATTCACTTTACTATTAGCTCCGTTTTGGTCCCCACCAACTCCTGTGAGAAATATCAGGTTCTATAGCTGCTAAATGCTCCACTACATTCACCAGCTTGTTGCTAACGTTGTCTGCTATTTGGTGCTGGGCAGGTAGCACACAGTGGATTTATCAGAACGTTTTAGCTGAAATTAGCATCTAGAAATGACGCTGATGAGAGCTGTGTGAGTGAACAAAAAATACATTTTTTGTTGTTGTTTGTTGTTTGGCCTGGTTTGGTTTTCCCCACAAGCTGTTCTCCCAGAAAGACTTCAGTAAGCTCTTAAATTAAGTTTTAACTTATAATCATTTGTATCTTGAACCACTGAAAACCCTTGTTCATTGTGTGAGGCACATGCAGTAATATTTCTCCACAAGGCCATGCTTTTTTTCATTTTATTCTTACAGTTCTTACAGATTATTGTTTAAGGGTCTGGTTTCTACCTGGAAGGAGCATGGTGGAAACCATCTCCGGCCCTTCCAGTGAGTCGATAATGCAGCGCTGGAATGTCTTACTGATGGACGACTGCAGGTAGCTAAGAGGGAAGAGGGATGAAAAGGATATGGCTGCCATTTGCCTCTCAAAAACGCAATTACACTTCAAAGAGAGCCTGTAAAATGTTTGGTGTGCTGTGCAAATATTGGTTCGGCAGTGAAATTCACAGAACATGTTTTCCAATCTAACATGTCATGAAGCCCTTCTGATCCTACCTCATCCAAGAGAGACGGTCCTGCCAAAATTCGTACATTATGAAGCATGATCTGTCTGGCAGGTTCTGGACTGAAACGCTGAAAAATAAAAAATAAAAGACAAAGAGAGACAGGGAGAGAAAAACATGGCAGTGGGGGTCATCTCATAATGTTTGGGAAAATTGAAGCAATATGAAGTGGCTGCATCAAATCACGGGTAGATCCTGAGGCAAACAAAGGCACCAAGGCAGACAAAGGGACATACTGCAGGTTGTTCGGCTGGCTGCTGGTGGCATCTGTGTAGATTTTCAGAGCTTGCTGAAACTGCTCCACATCCCTCTCCTTCACAGACATTTGCCTCTGGACCAGAAGTATGTTCTAGAGAGGGAGCAGGCAACAGAAGAAGCTAATTTTGGATTTTTTATGAATTCCAGGTATTCAAATATATATAAATCAAATATTTCAAGACAAATGGAACACCTCAAAAATTAGTAGCAACATATTTACTGTATACACACACACACACACACACGTTGGACTCACTGAATTATATGTTCCTGCCAGTGTGTCCTCTTTGAGAGGTTCAAGATGTGGGCTCTGAAAATGGGGTCATAAATATTTCAGTTAACGCAAATTAGCAGCAGACTCAAGCTGGCTCAAAGGAATCCAGCAAAAGTATGGCCTCTAGTTACAGTCTGTCACAAAGCATTGGCTTTCGCAAGGAAAGGGATCGCCCTATTCATATTAACCCTCCACCAGCCTCACTGCAGCCCTGAGAACGGTGGTTACACTATTTTCTTGTCTACAAGGCCAAGATAAGGAAATGTAATTAATAGTGAGTAAGCAGGCCAGCTTATTATCCATGCAGCACTGATATCTAACCTTGGAAAATCCCTCATCTATAATTTCAGATGACTATTTTAAATTATAATAACTGCAAAATTAAAAATGAAATAAATACCACAGCAGCACCAAAAAGCAATGTGCACTCTTCTTCAGGCTAGCAGGAAAATTATTGGTGGCTCTCTGTAAATTTGAAGAATTTCAAAACGTCTGTACCCATCTGTTAGCCCAGAGCACCCACATAATCTGTACAGAACTGATGCATCACTATCTATATACAGTATCTCTGCAAAGTATCACTGAAACCCTTTTCTCAATTTCCAGTTTGAGTGAAGAACAGCATGTTTTCGCAGGCTGACAGACCTTATGCATGGCATTTTATATGTGTAATTCAATACAGCTTGTACCATTATGTGGTACCAACATCTACATGAACTTTGCACTAATCATCCCCTCTGACAACATATTGGATCCCATTCCGCAGGGAAAACACTGGCTGCAACACACCGTTGGGCTCATATACAGTGTGCTTGACATTTTTGTCTGTAACAGCTGAGCCTCTGCAGTTATACCTAAGCCACACAAAGAGCAATTCTCCCCCATAAGACAAACCTAACCAGTATTGGCTAATGTGGTCCTGTGGCTACCACTGTTTGGATCAAATATGCCAGTGATGTTGCTATTTTTAAAGGCTTAAATTAGTGTTAAAAAGATTGTTAGAAAGATGATTTTCTTAAAAATTCTGAGATTCCTGTAACTTTCGTATTGCTTTAAAACTTCAGTTTTGCTTTTTGAGGTGAACAATTCAAACCACTATTTGTACTAGTATCTATAATTCTACAGTTGACAACTCGCTTTGGTACATTTCTCGAATCATCCTTAACAGTTGCAAAACATTAAGAAGATTTCTCAAAACAGATCATACAAATCACTCATCACACAGTGGATTACCTGCAAAAGCCAATAATTTGCTCTAAAAAGTAGTTTGCTATTGCAAGGTATTGGACAGGATTTACAGTTAGGCTTTTACTGTTTGTACTTAACTTGTTGACAGAGCACGTCACTGGAAACACAAATGAAAAATAAAAAACTTTAGCAGCACTACATGGCACAAAAAAATTTAACCATGGGAAACACCTGTTAGGCTGATGTTCCCGTCTGTCAAGACACTGATTCGCATCCACATCACAACAAATATCTTCATCACTTCGGGGCACATTTACAAAAAAAATTCTAATAGACGTGTATAAAGAAAATATGTTTGACAGATAATGATGTTTCCAACCATTTTGCATGTAGTGACTTAGCAAGGGGGGTAAAATTATTCAACACAGAACCAGTACAATACATTGTGATCAACAAGACATAAGTAATTGATAATGTAGGAAAAAGCTGACAGTTGTATATAATCATTTGCATGAATGTGTCAAAGCATTTGAAGTTTGTTCAAAGATATGAGAAATTGCTTTTATGATGTACACAAGTGACTGGATGATGCAGAGGCTCAAGAAGTAGTTTTGAGAATTCTGATCTGAGAAAAGTACCAATGCGACTGGGAAAAACTGTAAAGGAATAAATCAACATTTTGGTTGACACACTTATTCATTCATTTTTATGCTGAGAATTACATGAAAAGATCGACACCACCACTCTCATGTCTGTCTGCTAAAAGTGAAGCCAGACCCAGCAGAAGGTTGGCTTAGCTTAGCATAAAGACTGGAAGCACAAAAACAGATTTTATACAAACCTCACACTCCAGTTTGTCCATGAGCTGCTCCAGTTGGTTGATCTGGGAGCCCCAGTGGTTGTCTGGCTCCACGCTGACCCCTGATCCCAAGAACCACAACATTAACACAACATTGTATCTACATGGCTGAACGCACGTATTGTAAGTCGCTTTGGATAAAAGCTTCAGCTAAATAAATGTAATGTGAGGTGATGATGCATGTTTTGTTTGGATGAGCCCAATCACATTAATATACCGTTTTAAATTTCCAGTATTCTGTCAAACGTTTGCCATGATCGGATTTACCTCCACTATCAAATGTTCCTGAGATGTACCTGTGGTGAGCATGCCGGAGTAGGGGTCAGTAGGGGAGAGACACATGTTCTTCTGAATGCGTCGGCCCGGGCGTTTGGCCACCCTCTGGATAGGCAGATCGTCAGGCTTCTTCAGTATCCTCCTCCCTGTACAGCCCTGGTCATGTACAGCCTCCATTGCGCAGTCCAGTGATGACTGAAGGGACTGCAGCTGGGTGGAGGTCTCCCTCAGCAAGAAGCGTGTCACAAATTGACCCAGCACCGATGAACCCTGGTACTCCTGAATGGAAGAATAAGGGTAAAAATGAAGGAAAGGAAAAAGCCATGATGTGGGGAAGACAAACAAAATTATCTTTTTTTTATCATTCATTCATTTATTTATTATCTTCCGGTATCTTCTCTTTAGTCCAAGAAATGTTTCTGTTTTCACAGTTGCTATGCTGGACTTGTCTGCCTGGTAATCTTCAGCTCAGGTGTTAATATGAACTGTAAACACATGGAGAAATTACTGCAAGTCCAGATAGCAACTGATTCTTGGTTCATTTTATGCTTAGCTTTTTGAGCTGTAGCTCAAGTAGCTGATTCTCAGATAATCTGCCTCATAACTTATACCCTTAAAACATTGTATTTTGAGGTTGTTTGTGGTTTGTTTATTTATAAGGTATCTTATTGCAGGTATTTGGTCAGAGAAAACAAGTTAATATAGCCCTATTCCCCAAAACAAACAAGGAGTAAATATAAGCCCCATCGTTGTTTCACTGTCAATCTGGCAGTGGAGGTAGAACAGAGCCAAATCAACTGTCTAAAATGGGGGAGCCACTAAGTCTTATGCTGTTGTGTTACACTTCATGCTTCTTTTGCTTTATTGCATTATATAAAAAATCAACGCTGGCATAATTAAGTCTTCTTTATGTCAGTATTGGTATTCTTTATGTCTGTGAATTGGTCACTGTGAATTGGTCACTGTGTAGACTACCCTGAATGAATGAATGCAAAGCACACAAGGGAATACTGGTGTAGTCCAAGAACTGGAAAGTGATATTATGATAATGTATGGATGTCTGGCTGCAGAGACCTTTCTGAGAAGTTCCAGGGCTGTGGCTGCTGCTTCTTTGCCAGCTAAATTTCTGTGGACAATGAAACCTAACCAGCACTGTGGTGCAACAAAATTCAGAAACAGTGTTCAGAAAGAAATAATAGGGAGGCTTTTTTTAAATGACCAATGAGCTCAATAGAATTCTTGTTTCTATGTGCTCCGTTTTCTCTGCGATAGATCCGCTGTACTACATGAGTAATGATCCTCAGTCCTTTTTTCAATTTCTCCTCCCTTTTTTTTCAAGACAGAAGAGCTGCAACACTACAGAAGATGTTTTCTCTTTATGTCTGGGCAACACAACAGCACACAAGAGAGGATATATTTGAGTCTGATGAATTCATAACATGACTCTTTTTCCAGGCGTTGTGTACTATATTTTTCACATCTTTTGCCTAAAGCTACATAGGAGCCTTGGTGGCCATTTAGCACTTTAATTTTTTGTTTAGCAGCAAGAACTAAGGCCGATTTCAGGAGGGCTACAAAAGCATCTGTTCTTCAGGGCAAAGAAAGCTTTTTCATAGCAACATGAAAAATGCATGAGCTGTAGGAAGGCAAGGGTGATATAAAGAAGAGGAACGTGCAGGAGAAATAGATGTACAGAGAGAGGAGATAGAACAGAGAGAAAGAGAAGTGTGTGTCTGAGCGAATAAAAGACTCAAATTAAGAAAAAGAGGGAAGGAAACTGAAAGACGAGAATGCTGGAATACAGCAGCTGGCTGTGTGTTTGTAGTGCAGTCATGTGGAGGGCATCTGACGTCAGATCAGTTGGACAGCTGGGGGGGTTGTCAGCCTTAGTTACTGTCATCTACGCTTTACTATTGCCCTATCTTCTCTCTCTTACTATCATCAGTGACAACCACTCTCTGCACTGCACTGAAAATAAGTTGCTGCATATCACAGGAAACAAGCTCATTATACTGTAAGTCTGCATAGACATCAAAGCATTTATCAATTCACAGTCCACACCTGATTATCTTCCCCTGCCAAATACAAATAAATATTCACGAGTTGGCTTAACCTGGAAGTTTAGGTAAGATCAATAAAGAGTTTTGAAGGAAAGTGTGTTCAGCGGATAAACACAGATGTGTTTCATTTTAATCTGAATTTATGATGGGAAAGCAACACACGAATATAGTGAGAACCAAGGTTGTTTTATAGAGCAACCAGAAACATCCCATCCCATGAGGAGCTTAGTATGGAAGGATTAAAAGTGCAATGTGTAAGAATGGAAAGAGATTTAAGAGTTTAAAAGATTCAAAAATGAACAAACATTATCAACAGAATGTGAAGAATGGTTGTGGTGTTGTGTCGAAGAAATCTATGCATTGTGTTGCAGAGATATTTACTGAAGTTAGCACGCTAGCAGCTAGTCCCAGCCCATAACGACTACCACTTTGTGCATGAAGAGACGATAGTCAGATAGCATAGCTCAGGCCTCCTCCGGTAATTTCAGTTGGGAGATGTGTGCAAGCATTACACAACTATGTTACACACTATGTTACTCTTAGCTTTTTTAGTCTAAGAAAAAACAAAGTAAACACTCAAAATATAAGGAAATTAAATGTTCCTACACTTATTTTCCATTCCAAATATCCATACACCTTCAATTTTCTTTCTTTCACCAAATTAATTGCCTTGTTAACTCATCATAAAACACACTTCATTCAAACTTGAATGATAAAAATAAATCTTTGTTAGTCTTGGTTAAAGCTAACTTGTTAAGTCCACCCACTGTTACAATAATCGCCAAATCTGGTTTGGTCAAAATAAACCAAAGTTGTACAAACTTGGTGAAAACACGTAACCTATTCTACTGGCTACTGGTTTTATGAAGAGAAAAAATACTTGTCTAACAATGGCCAATCCAATGCAATCAGTGCTATGATGTGAAGATTTCAAATCTACAAGTAAATAGAGTATATTGTCAGAGGTAATCTTGTTCCCACATGAAGGTGATTTAAGTTTGAATATGCATATCGAAGTATTACTGTGTTTCTGCACATTACAGAACCTGTTGTAATTGAAAAAAAAATGCTGGTTCCAGCTTCTCAAATTATAGTACTGTTTTCACTTTTTATACCATAGAGGATTATCTCTGGGTTCCAGGTTAGCAGCACACACACTTTCACATTTTCCACATTAGTTCACAAATGTGGTTTTGAGCAAAATGTCTTGACAACTGTTGGATGGATTGCCATGACATTCGGTTCAGACGTTCATGTGGATGAACTGCAATAACTTTGGTGGTCTATTAATTTCTCCTCTAGTGCCTCAGGTCAAAATTAATATGCCCAACAGAAACAGAAACAGAACAGACACTAAACTAACTTCCCAGTTTAGCTATACTTTTTGTTTAGTGCTAATTAGCTAAACCAACACGATAATCAAAGATGATAATCATAGTAACATGCACATTAGCATTGCCATTGTTAGCATGTCAGCATCTTGACATTTAGCATATAGCTCATAGCACTGCTAAGTAGGCTATAGCTTTACAGAGCCACTAACAGGGCTGTAGACTTTAGTCTACCTGTAGTCTTATTTTGACTGTTGGTCACAGAAATCAAGTTATAGATATCACCTTGGGATCTGAAAAATTGTGTATTTTTCACTATTTTCTAACATTTTATACACTATGCAATTAATTAACAAGGAGAAAAAAAGGCAACAGATTAATAATGAATGTTGCAGCTTTGTGACCTCCAGAGCAACAAATATCTCTACAAATAATACCTGCACCATATTGTGAAGTATGTTTAAATATATGGTGGTTCAACCATTTTCATAAAAGCCCAAAATGATGTGGTCACATAAATTGCTTTACTTTCTCTGGTTGCCCAGACAAACAGTCAACAGACTGTCACAAACTGTTGTGAGAGGAGGCCATTTTTAAAAACACGGCTCATCTTTTAGGTTCTGTGAGCTCATGTTTGAAAATGTATCGTCAGTGAGGAGAGGCAGAGCAGATAGCAGGCAGAGTCAGTCATGCTGGGAGGTTTTCTTTTCTTCTGTATTGCCACTACAGCACAGTGATCTGAGAGGGGTTCAAACTGACAGCTGAGGCACAAACAAAAAAGAATTAGAAAATGTCTAATTCTTGTTTTGGTTTGACTTGATCCACAAAACTACTCTGAATGTTTTATTGCAGCATGTTTTCGCCTAAGGATGCACTGAGCTACAACCTTTGGTGATTCCATAACTCCAACCATTTCAAGTTCTCTCAAGTGTATTCCTGTTATAATGAGAGCCACACGGCAGTGCTGGGAAATACAAAAATCCCTTTGACGAGTTCCCACTATAATCCATGTAAAATTAAGAGTATTCAGAGCTGGGACGCTTATTCAGGTTCATAGCAACATAAGAATGACCCCTCCATCATCACCCACCTCTTTAGTTTTGTCCATGGCCTTCAAAATGGCCACATTGAGCTTTTCCAGAGCAGACAGGACGTTGACATATTCTCCCAGATGTGGAGTGAAGTACTCTGGAGGAGAAGAAGATTTGTTAAGGACTTTCACCACGCTTTGTGTCTGATCAGCACATTGATCAGTGCTGTTTTCTGCAAGAAGGACATATATCAATACGATACACTCAATACACTACAATATCAATACACTGGTGGCATTAATTATAATTAAAGTCATTTGACCACCAATTGCTGAGTCACTGAGACTAAAGGCATGTTTGTGTTTGAGCTGTGGTCATCAGACAGCTTTAGTCAACAAGCAACAGCAAAAATCATGAAACCATAGGTTTTTATGGGATCATGTACTATGTAAGTTTTGATAGTGATTTTGGTAGCAAAATAAATGAGCAATGACACATAATTACCTGAGAGTTTGTCTATTTCCAAGTTGCTGTCAGGCAATGGGAAGAAGACAAAAAGAGAAAATTTAGGAGCTGTCACTGGGAATCCTGAGAAATATATTATATATTGTCAATGCACTATAACGAGTCTAGCTTCTTTGTCATTGTAACCATGCTAGCTTGATTTGTCCCGCTTAACAGCACGGTCGGTTGGAGCTGCAAAACAGGGTGTGACACAAAGCCCATGGAGGCAATTAACGGACTTAAAAATGCATTTATTTATATTTACCACAAACAAACATCTGCTTAGAAATCATAGGAAAAAAAACGCTCCTTATATTCTACCACTTGCCCGAGAATCATCACATCTTGTTTTTTTCTACTGAAACAAAGTAATGCAATTATATATGCGTAACTAAACCTGAAAGCATGTATACAGCATACATGTACAGTACAGTGTAATGTACAGTGTTTACTGTAATCTACTGTGATTTATAGCAACTGACTTGATTTTACAGTGGCATGGTAAGGCAATAGGTCTTGGACATCAAATTTGTGAGCTTTAGATATTTGTGGTGTTTTAATTTGATTATTTTACCATCATTCAACAATCATTGTTGTGGCCACAAACGGAGCAAAATATGGGTATATTTTTTGTCATATTACCAAACGTTTTTTATTCCAACAAATGTTTTTCAAGTTTACTTGTAAGCCGGTAGCACAGGCAAATGTTTACATATTTCACAATCTTATTTGTACTCATGAGTGCGCAAACAGAGTGCTGCAAACTCAGGGGCGGGCTTTCACGCCAGAATTAAGGCTCTCAGTGGAATATTGACATAATCTTTATTGAAGTGAGGCACTGACATCTCCCTGCCAGGCAGCAGGGGAGCAGGAGGCTACAGATGGCAGCAGAGTTGGAGGACGTCCAAAAGGAAAATGAGCTTACTCTGTCTGCTGCCTGTCGATGGAGTTATACAGCTCCTGCATCTGTTCTTCAGTGAGGATACCATCAGTGAAGTATGACTGGAACTCCTCCAAGGACAGCTTCCCGTCGTCTGAAAGGAGACAACCCGTGAAAATTACACTACACTGAAGACTGAGAGGTTTTATCATCTTAAAGGATTATTTCAGTATTTTTAAACATGGGCCCTATTTTCACACATTTTGGTGTTGAAATGACTAGTATGTACAAAAAGTTTTGCAATCCATATTATTTTTTCCAAAATACGGGAAAATAGAGCCCAAGAATTTGTCCATTATTCAATTTAATAAGACAAGGCCACTAAATTGCACTGTGATGGACTGGCGACCAGGATGTACGCTGCCTTTTGCCCAATGTCAGTTGGGATTGACTCCAAGTCCCCGTGAACCTGTATGCAGGATAAGTGGTTGACAATGGATGGATTGAGGCCACTAAATTAATTCCAGTGATAAGCTCAGGGGTGCGAAAGAAAATACTTCACATCAATCGGCATAAAAATCTCAGAATCTTTATTTAGCTTTAAAACCTGTCAGTGACAAAACTATAGTCAAAAAACATGCTTAGAAGTCTTTCCAAAAAAACTGAATTCACCTTTAACAATAATTTCCCCTTATCCAACTCTATTAACGGACCAAATGGTTATTTGTTAGTGATGTGATAGTGCTGAAAATCCAATTACTGCTCTTAGTAATAATTACATAATTGAGCACCACATTTTCATATTAAATGAGACCATATTGCTGCTTTTTTCCTCAATGCAGAAACCTGATACTGCAAAATAATTTACCTACTGTCCTCATTTCTGCTATAGTTCATTCATCCTATTAAAATTTTGCAACAATCACATAAACACTGTTTTCACATCCACCAATTCGATCTAACCGTGTAGTTAATGGCAGATCAGAGGATAAACAGTTGATAGTAAGCATGGTCTGCCACTGATTAGCAGCGTCTTGGGCTGTGTGTTATAAGGCCTGCAGGGTCTAAGGAAATTGGGAGCAAGGATTGAGGGCTAGTTTGAGTAGTCAGAGTACAGCTCAATGGCGAACAAACTTCAGGCGATAATGAGATCTCGCCTCCATCTCGCCAGCTTTTCTCTGTAAGCAGTGAAACCCTTTGAGACCCGGCTCTGAGATCCCCGCCAGGCAACGGAGCTCAAACTGATAGGCCTGAGCCAACAGTAAATCATATCATCTGTTAGTTTGTAAGAACAATTTTGACTTCTTGCCAGCTTACATAGTGGATGGCTCTGGACATCACGCATTTGCAGCAAAGGCTTGTTAGCAAATTTCCACATTTCCACATTTTTTCCACAAATTTACACAATTTACACATTGCTTCTGATCTCGGAAAGTTGTATGCTGTGTTTACTACAAGAAAACATTAAAGTGAAGTGTTTTTACATTGTTCTGCTGTTGTCATTAACATAGGGATCATAATCTTAAGATGGTAATATGTGTGTTTACTTTATTCAACATGTTGTGGTCTGGATACACTGAACCTCAGATGGAAGATGAGGCTATTAGAGAAGGCATTATCATAACTCCTTTTTCAAACTTCCCTATAAATTTCTTCTTTCCACATAATGTAGGAGTAAACACGATCTGTTGCACATCTGAGTCATTCTCCAGCCTTCTCCAGCAGTACTGCTTTGGTGCAGATTCACACCCAATCAGACACCCGAATACAAGTTAGAGTGCAGCTCAGGTGGCATAGCATGCAAGCGTTCACAGTCTCTCAGAGAGCAGAGCTGCAGTGGTAGAATGGCTGAGCCTCTCTTTGCCTCACAAGCTAAAGGACAGTAATCTGTCCAGCATGTGCTTTGCCTGGAGGATTTATGATTTGTTCCAAATTGAATCACTTAATGATTGATGATAATTTGTGCAGAAGTGAGCTTTGAGGGCATTTCATAACAATTTGTATCGCAAGGATTAGTCAGTTAATCGATTAGTGAGACTGTGGCATGTGTGTTTTCTGCCCAACCTTCCACCATTTCCGGTTTCTGGTGTATTTTGAGGTTAATTTATTAGTCCCTTCCCCTAGGCTACTGTCCTCCAGGTAATGAATTAAACAGTCTCATGCCACATGAAACTCTGACAGACTAGGGGTTGTGTACAAGCTGTCTCGGAATGTCAAGCTCATTCAACTCCTGCCACTGTGTAGTGAAAACTGCACCAGTACAGTACCACTACCATCAGCGACTGGCTGTCCCAAGCTGAAAAAACGACAGCATTGTAGGTTGTTTGGACTGGTGTTATTGTTTTACTGAAGTAGAAGTAGAGTGAAGCTTTCATAGCAAGGGCGTAGGTTTGCATATGGGCGGTAGGGACATGTACCTACCAATATTTTGGGAGTATAGAATTGTCCCTACCAATATGTTTGCAAACTCATTCACATTATATTTGGAGGCATAGTCATAGATAAATCTGAGGTGCCCTCCCAGAGGCTATGTCAAATTAAACAGGTGTTCCTACGCGCCTCTCTTTCCTGATTTTGTCAGGGAATCGTTAGATATTTAGTGCTCTGCTAGTGCTACGTTATGTGAGTGCTCTGATTAATACATAAGTTTTTTGATTTTAGCAGCCTTAGGGCTCACGTCCACATAGCATTTTTCTCTCTCACCGCATAAGCACTTCATCCCAGCCCTTTTTCTGCCAGAGAAAAAATCTTTATGAACACACACCCTTATGTTGTTGTTATGTCCTTACAAATGTCGAAACCAATGTGTTATGTTGGAGGATTTGTTGGATTAGTTTAGTTTAGATTACCATAAGCAAAAATTGGTTAATCATTTCAGTCATTTATCAAGCAATTATAGCAAACAGTTGATGCCTCTAGGTTCTTAAATGTGAGGATTTTCTGCCTTTTTTTGTTTTATATGATTTTAAAAAACTGTTTCGAATATGCAGCTTTTGCAGCAATTGATCCAGAGGCTTTGTGACTAACAATTGTCAATACAACACCTCTGCAGAGAAATTAAGATGGATGATAAATCAGTAACTCCTGACAGAAGTGAGGCAGCTTACTAGCTTTAATAGTTTGACTTCACATTGATTGAAATTCCAGCTCCAACTGTGACCTAAATGAAAATCTCTCTCTGTACTGAAGCTTCTTTGATGCAAACCTAAAGCTAAAAGTGCTAAAAACCGAAGAAGCACCAATAATTCATAAGGCCCACCAGCGCAATAGAGGAGAATATCAGAGATAAGAATAGACTGGAGAGTAAAGATAGACAGTAAATAGCTCACTTTACAGAGAAACAAGGTGAACCAAGTTTTAAATAATTTCCACTTACTATATTATAGTTATATAATAATCTTATAGTTATTATAATATTGTGCAGTATATTAAGTTTAAAAATGAAAGCACTTTCTGTACGTCCAAATTTCAGAAATAGTCAATGGATAAATGACAGCTGAATATCTGCTCTTCACAAACTGCTGATAATGTTACTCTTTTTGCATCCAGAGCTTTGGCAGTGTACATCGCTGCATCCTGCGAGGATTTTGCTGTAGTCTACAGTCCTGTCTGCTACAGCACTGAACACAGCAATAATTTAAAAATTGCAAGTGCACAAGTATATGACGCAGAAACTTCTCAGTCATCCTTATTATCTGAGTGTCTAGAGAGAAAAGGTGAAACTATATTATGCACCTTAAAGGAAATTGTTTTACAACAATCAGAAATACTCATGAAAATAAAAAAGTTAAAACAATAGAGGTAGAAAATTCTAACCATGTTAGAAAACTAGTGTGAAACCAATCAGTGGCCTTGACAAATCATTTTAAGCTCAGTTGATGACACTTGTGTGTTTGATGTGAAAGTCTCCTGAAGGCAAATCTTATCACAAGTCACAAAAATGCTCTGATCTGACACAAGAGTTCATCAATTTTTGAAGACTTAATCTAATGGCTGACTCATCAGTGTTTGTTAATGGTTTTGGTTGCACTGAAAACAGGATCCCAATATCACCCAATACACTTTCAGTTTCATCTCGTTTGTAAATCCTTGTTTACATCTTTGAGCTCAGTGTGCGGCAACATGAAACTAATCTCAGCACAAAGCTGGTGAGTAAAAGCACTCAGTATCTACTTAATATTCTTGCATTCATACAATAGTTTTTTTGCTTTTAAAAAGTGTAATTCCTCATTACAATAGCATGGAGGAATGTGAGTGTAGTGGGTTGGCAGCCAGCCCTCATTAAGTGGTAAATCCGCAGTGCTCAAGGCGTATCATGGCAGCCCACTCAGTGCTGATTGGTAGGAGGCACTTTGCTCTGGGGTGCATAACTCAGTGAGTTCATGAAGACGGGAACCAAGCAGAGCTGCAAATTGAAGATAACTACTACAAACATGCGACACAGTTCTTTTCTCTCACTTTATCTTTCTACAGTGAAAATTAAATACTTTGTGAGGGAGAGCGGCGGGTGGAAAGAAATAACACAAGGAGCAGGCTTGAAGCTTACAGAAATGCATGTAATGTAAATGCTTATTGAAATGTAGTCAACATCTATTTCCATTTAAACATCCAACCTCTTTTGTGTTTATTAGCTGCTATGTTTTTTTTTCTGATTCACAAGTTCACCCGCCCTTCTTTCCTTCTACCTTGTACAGTTTCTTCACAATAGCCGCAAAGAAAAAAAAAATCTTCTACATGATTTTCCATTATTCACAAACTGAGGATTTTTCCTGTATTTAAATATCTCTACTTGAGCTTGAGCTGTGAGGCACCCCAGAGAACCCGTGTTCATGGCGTCACATGTTGCATCATTAATCCTGCACTTATGTAACACATTCACCATCCTCCTGAGCAAACTGATCAGAGTTCGTAGATACTCGTTACATGATTTAATCACATCACCCTTTTGCATTTTACATTCCATTAAATACAGTGCATGGATAAAAAAAGCAAAACATTTCCTTTAATGCGAAGAGGGGATTTAAATGTAACACTTTATCACATTGATCAAATGTAAAATGTATGTTTTTAAGGGGAATATATTAAATTCACATTAGGTGCAAGACCACAGTGAATTTGCACCTTTTTTAAATTTAAATGTTAAAAAAAAAAATTATTTTCACCGAGTCAACTGACAGTCGAAGCCACAAATTAATGTGTAGCAAGATATTTGGGCTACAATTATGTGGCAGTCTCACAGAGATACTATCACTGGATATCACTGAGATGAGGCTTGTGTAGTGAGCAGCTGCATCAAAGGAGTTCATCTTCTCAAATCCAATCACGTCACAAAAAGATGCAGCTGCACCTGACCCTGGATATTTATATCCTTTCTACCTGGGTCTCTCAAGGATGGCAATAAACCAAAAAATTCCACCAGTGTCAAATCCCCTCTGAGCCAAAACAGGCCGCCTGTCTATACAAAGGCATCAAAGTTGTGCCTTTTTCTTCCACTGGCGCATCTTTTTTTTGTGTGTGTAAAAACATCTTCAAAGATTTTTTTAATTGAGTTTTAACAAGCCAAATAATCAAATTAGTTACATATTTTACTTACTCACCATTTTTGTCTGCGCGGCGGAATATCTGTAATAAGAGGAGAAGATCATATCACAGTTTTTAGGCACAAAAATACATGAACAGTGGAAAAAATTAAAAACATACGATATTTTATAAGTACACGGAAGTATTGCGTCTTCATGCAGTAACATCGATTTAGATGTGGAGCTATAATATGAGATGAAATGCAAATACTTTTGCCTATTGGAGAAGCAGTGTTGCAAGCCAGTCTCCACAAATGTGAGGCAATAGCTGTTTTTCCTCCTATTTCTTTATGCACAAGAGAACATTTAAGAGCTAGCGCAATTTCCACATTTCAATAACGAAAGCGACGTGAGACATTTCAGGAAATGAAATGCTGACATTTATTTTCACCCGGTAGGAGCTTTGGAATGATTGCTTTTATGTTCTTCCTCTCTCCAGGCATTGAGAACGATCTATGCTGCTGTAAGATATTTCCCCGGTTTTGTGCAAAATCTGCAAGCAGGAAGTGGCAGTTTTTTCTGTTCATTAATTTATTCTGTGACAACGATGATAAATTCTTTATTAATGTCTGTATCCTCATCACTGTGTAACACCAAATCTGTGAGTCAGATCTGTTTGTGGACTGTGAGGTGTTGCGTGTGAGATCTGAGTGGAACTTCTTTCATTTCACAGAGAGGTGGGGGGAGGGGTTCTGCTCAATAACCCTGTGTGGACAAATAGAGTCCAGTGGCTGGTCGATTAACTGTATTATTGGAGTGGAGCGGTGCACTCACATCCAGCTGTCACCTCTTGACACTGACCTCTACTGTGCCACACAGAAATCTATACAAGAAACAATGGAACTGAACATTTCTGCAGTATTAGAAATATTGCATTGAATATCTCAGGAACATGGAAAACATTCTGTCTTTCTGGCCCAATACAGAGTGCACTTAACCATTTTTTAACAAAGGCTGTATGGTTTTAGACATTCACTCCTGTCTTGTATAAACCTGCTTTAGCAGATTCTCGAAAAGTGATTGCGTTGATCACCCAAGTCTGCTTTAATTTATTTCAATCTTACTCTATCACTGTATGGTAATGCAGACGTTGTGATATTCACTATGATAGATTGCACAACTGACGGTAGATTCATGAATCCGCTAAAGGACTTTGACACAATATGGAAATGAATGGAGACCAGAGACTGTCAGGGACGGTAGAGCACAACCAGTTTTAGATTGTTGAAGCTGTTGAATACCAATACTGACTAAAAGCAGTAAAAGATTGTCAGATAAGTCAAAAATACTATTGAATACTGTCCGTCAATAATACAGTTAGTACCAAGGAAAAGTATAAAGCAGCAAATTATATAAGTATTTACTAATGTTGTAAATAATGTTTCTTGACTTGTCTGATAATCTTGTAATGCCTTTTGTCCGTTTTTGATCCATAAAGGATTAAATTTATAACTAATATCTATTTGTACTTTCCCTGTCAATGTGAAGTAAGCTACTGGACAGCTTTTCAATCTATTATTTAAGTCAAAGGATTGAACTCCAACCAAAAACACCTATTCAAAACATAATTTAGCATTTCTGCAGTGTCCTCTTGCTTATTGGCTGAACCCAAAACCAATTTGAATATCTGTGTAATACTGTAATATTATAATATTACCAGTTGAGAACAATAAACATCGGCTGTGCAGAAACCTGAGGAGGAGATTTACTGGCCCTTATTCCTCCTCTGTGCTGTCAAGTGGGAGGTTGGTGGAGTCGACAGACCTGCTGTCATCCCACAGAGCCAATGACGATCTTCTAAAAGCAGTATTAGCTGCATGGATGCTGCACGGTTGTAATTTCGATCTCAGCCAGTCCCTTAGGCCTGTTAATATGTCACACTGGGTCTTATCTGAACACAATAAAACTACAGCAGGATGAGTAACTGGCATTCTCAGAACATCTACAGCATACCAGCTGTGTATGAGAGGCACAACGCTGATTCAGGCAGCCTTTGAAGCAGATAATTATCTCAGAAAAAAAGCTTCAAAACACTTCTCAGGGATGTGAAAGCTTTCACGCAACGGTGAGTCTGTTAAATCAACAATGAGTGCTTCAACCTGCCTAATTTCAAAAATAGACTTTTTTGATGAAAAAGAAACCACACATAAAGCTTCCTCAAGTTTAAATGAGCAATATTGAGTCTGTGTGGAGGAAGAAAAGAACAAATGAGGCTCACTTTTCTGTGAAATATTGCAGATAATAAAATCAGTGGAGGTCAAGCTGGATAAGTGGCCTTCCAGCAATCGCAGTCTTAGTTTATGCAGCTTTAGCCACAGTAATATGTTCAATGAAGAAATACCATTTCGGAGGTTATGCAGTGTTGGGCTGGAGAGAATGGATGCTAACTGCATTTAAACCAAATGCGTACTTGCTGCAGTCTGATGTTCCCCTCGCTGGCCAATAAGCTGCATCGAGGAAACTGGAGAATTGTCTTTACAGCCAGCTGTCAGTGAGTCTAATGCTGGGAAATGATGCTGTATGTATTTTTTGGTGTTTCTGGGTGTCCCCAGTCAACAAGATTAAAGGCTTCCAACATACAGCAGTTAGTTTTAAAATATAATACTGCATGTACACAGTTGTCTTTTATATTGAGGGATCACTTACATTTTTTAACAATAACAGGCAACTGAGGGAGAGAATGTTTCTGTGCATGTAAGTCCAACCCTCTGTCAACTGTGCAAGCAATATCCTGATTACATCATTCACAATTTAACATCTTTCTGTTTTTATGATTATTTTCAAGCTGTGTGAAGGGAAAGCTGCTCATAAAATGCATGTTTTGTATAGATAACATGCATGTTTCATCTAGGGTACAAGCAATGTCAAGACACTCATTTTCAGGTGAAAATAACAACTGGAAAACACATTAAAAGAATTGCATTGTAAAGTTTAAAAGGTGAGATGAATCCAAACGTTTGTATGTCAGATGACTGGGTTGGAGCATCTCTTTTGTTATTCACGCGCTAATGAGCAGGCACTCACCTTTCTTACACAATAGGATCGCTGCATGTCTAGCATATGTGAATGGGAGGCTGACAAGCCATTAGCTCAATATGAACCATTCATAAAGAGCAGAAATGGATTACTCATAAGTGTACCTTTGTAAGATGACCCTCCAACGAGGTGGATGTGAGCAAATCGTTTCTAAATATAGATACAATCATGCACACAGGTAATCGGAAGTGTTTCTAAAGGATGTAATAGTAAGGCATGCATTTTAAAGCTATAACTACCTCAACTTAACAAAACCAGTGTATAGCCTACTTACATCCTGAACAAGAGAGATGCCTTGGTTGTGGTTGCGATCAAGCTCCTGCTGCTTTCTCAAGTGTTCGTGCTTGGCAGACTGCAGACACATGGTGATCATCTCTGTACAGGCCAGCATCTTGCCAATCTCGATGCGATTTCTGACCTTTTCTTTAAAAACACAAGACTGTCCTGTCCCTGCGGTTTATTTTGTTTATATATGTGGGAGCTGCTGTCCTTGTCAGGGCGGATGATGATGTCGGTCCTGTGATCCAGTCAGGGGGAGATGGACGCAGCCTGCTGCCCACCGCCTGCACGTCAGAACAGAGCTCCGCCTCTACACGAGCAGCAGCAGCGATTCATAAAAGCCAAAGCCCGAGGAGTGCACCACCTGCTGGTGAAAGAACACACATACACACGGACACACGAGAGAGAGAGAGAGAGAGAGAGAGAGAGAGAGAGAGAGAGAGAGAGATGGATAAAACAGTTAATTACAGATTGGCTGACAGGAAGTGAGTTTTTTAACACTGACAACAGGCTGAACAAAGAAAAGAAAAACAGGAGCTGCTTGTCGATCTGACAGGCAGTTTTTGTCTCCTGAGATATTATTTGAAGACTGTAATCTGTGTCGGTAAAATTCCAATGAACTTTAAAGTGAGTTCATGTGACGCTATGGTGGATTGTAACCCATATGCTATTTTAGCTAGCTATGTATCTTATCCATTGGCATATGATAAGATTTATTCTATCGTGAAATTAAACCTGACATTTATAATGCATACAAATCGTTTTTGATGAGAGCTATCTTTATCATATTGTGACATATCTTTCACTATATTCCTATAATATCTCTACAGATACTTTCAGCCTTTATCCCAGAGGCTTAATTAATGTGGCTATTCTTAATATTAATGTTACTATAAATAAGGCTGGGTCTAAATAGCCATAAGGCTGGTCAGTATTACACTGCTGCAATCACATGTAGGCCTAATAACAATATATAAATACACACAAACCTTTACAGTGCGTTAAAAAACTTATTAAGTGTTTATACACCTGTATAAATTATTCACAAGCAGGTTCTAACTGTTCATTTATGTATTCAAAAGTCATTCTCCGCAGTAGCTGCAGCTTAACTCAAGGTCCACTTACTAGATGTCTTCTGGAGCTTTTAGACCCATCTCGTGGCCTTTAACAGACGATGGAGTTTGCTCAGGTGTCATGGAGAGTGAATGAATCATGAGTAAATAAAGTACTTCAATAAATATGATAAATAAACATTTCATATTTAAGATAAAATATATTTTCATGATACATTTTGTACGATCATTTATTAACTAGATGCTTCACATGAGGTGTTATAGTTGATGACAAATACATTAATAATCTTAAAGATCTAAAGATGTCCTTATTTCTGATTACAACTACTTAATTATGTGTTATACATTCTAAAAGAAGGGATTTTAAAATAAATTACTATATCACGTACAGCCTATAGAATCACTTTAACATTACACTGTGTTTATAGTGAACATATTGTGTCTTTTCTAATATCACAAAAACCAAAGAGAGAATTTTATTATATAAAGCACATGTATTTTTTGGAAAATGCAGCACCACTTCTTTTTTACAACTCAGACATCAAAGTGAAAATGTCCACCAAAAAGTCATTTTACCTGACAGTGAGTGACACAACTTTAAAACAGCCCTATCAGCATCTTGGCACCTCCCAAGCACACACACACACACACATACACACACACACAAACACACTCGTCCCTGGGTGGCCCCCAAAGCTGAGACCCGCATGATACCTCTGAGCAGTGGGAGTGGAGCTGATTGCATAATGCTCTTCATCATCTGACCAATAACTGTTGACACTTTCTGACCTTCTGTCTATTTGCTGTTTTGAAGTTCGTCCTCAGTGCAGGTCAACAGGTGAGCTTCCTGACTGTCTTAACTTCTCATTCATAACAATAGTAATTATTGTTGTTGTTGTTGTTGTTGTGATGAGTTATTATTTAGATTTTTTTTTTAGTAATAGTAGCGATAATCATATCATTACTATCATGAGGACTGTTAGCAGCAGTGTTATTGTTGTATACATGGCTTTATACTGCTATATAAAAATGTTTATTGCTATCAGCTATGAAAATAAATATAGCATCATTTATTATATTTATTGTTGTAGAGATCACACTATATGAATGAATATGTATTCATGTGCACACAGTGTATCCCAAAACAACATTTGTTAACAGTCAGTGAGAAGAAACCTGACATGTCAATACGAGAGCCTATAGCTAGCTAAAGTATATGTTGCTTTTTTGCATTTGATCAATAGTTAAATGTTTTCAACAAACACATTAACTAAGGTCAAAAAAACTTTTGACCAACTTGTTGTGTTTAAAAGGCACTTGTCTTTTGCAGACCAACGTAAAGATAACATCTAACCACAAGAGAAAGCCACAGATCCCAAGAATTGCTTTATCTGCTGACCGCAGGCGAATGCAAGGAAAATGATACTAATGCCTTCTGTTTATGCTTTATACAGAGGTGAACATTAGCACTTTAAAATCTGGATAAATTATTGTTTTGTCACCATTTGGTGGATTATTTATTGACAGCACTATTGGAGTGTTATATTCAATATTCAGTTTTTCATCTGAGTCTGAGAAACTTTTAACCGCAGGGAAATAATACTTAATTGTCATCAAAAGAATTAAATTCATCCCTGCCGTGTTTTATACTGGATTATTTGAGCCTCAGCTGATGACGTCTGTCAGGGCAGCACTTGGGCGCCTGCAGTGGGAAGATAAGCAGCAGCAACCTGCCGCACCCTGGAGGAACTGAACCTCTACATTCACTGCCAGCCCTTCTATCATGTTTAAGTGTGTAAACTACAATGGGATTCTAGTTTCATGAAACCCAGTGTCAAGTTCAGCCTTTCATCCGTCATCCTTATTTAGTCACCTAACTATAGGATGAGCTTTTAGTTTTTCTGTGAAATTTCTTTTCACATCCTGACTGCAATGAAACAGACACTCCACAGATATATTGCATCATCTCATCCAGCCTGGGAAGCTGTGTAGAATAAAATACATTTCCTGTCTTCTGTTTTCACACAGACTAAAAACAGCTGCTGTACAATGGCTGCCTTCCTTCATCACTGCCCCTTCCTGAAGTCTGTGCCTAAGCCGTCTTTGAGGAGAACAGGAGCCGCCTTGCTGTCTCTGGCCAATCAATGCCCCATAATCACTCGCCAGATCAGTGTGAGTGGTCCAGCCACTCTGAAGGCCGAGCTGAGTGGCTCACTTACTATGACAAAGGGTCAGCAAAATCTCACAGTGGACCAGAGGAGGCTGTTTGCTCAAACGGCTACTCAGGTGGCTGTGTCTGTATCAAAGGGCTGCCCTTTTGTCACCTCTCAGATTGGGGCAATCCGAGCCAGACAAGAAGTACAGGAGGACATCCAAGAAGGTATGAAGAATTAACTCACTGAGTGACACCAGAGTGACTGAATCCAAACTTTTAGAGATGCAAAATATCAAAGGGAAGTAAAAGAAAATCCGGAACAAAATGGTACCATCTCACACTGACAGATCTGCACTCCTCTTTCACAGGTTTGATGACGTCTCTGTTGAAGGGTTTAAAGGATTCAATCCTCCCAACATCAGCTGAAACAAACACTGTCACCCACCTCCTCAAAGACAGCATGGGTATGTTTTAGGCGACAGTTAAAATGAGCCAGTACATTACATGTTTCTTTATTTGTCTAATTCGATAGCTATTCATGATTTAACTCTAACTGATTTCAAGTCAAAACTGTTCCTCCTGCAGAGGGCCCCAGCTACGACTATGACCGCTTCTTCATAGAGAAGCTTGCTGAGAAAAAGAAGGACCACACATATAGAGTCTTCAAGACCGTCAACAGGAGCACCGAGGCCTTCCCTTTCGCTGAAGATTACTCCTTCTCTGGGCGGGAGGGCTCCCAGGTGTCCGTCTGGTGCAGCAACGACTATCTGGGAATGAGTCGCCACCCACGGGTCCTTAATGCGGTCAGGTAAAATAAGACTGAAAAAAGGCAAATATTTGTACTGTAAGTCTCCTGAAGCAGGTCCACGTCAAGTCTCAATTCAGCCAAGATGATTTCAAGCGAAATCTCAGTTCTTGTCAAAGAAAGTCCAAGTGCAGGGCAAGTCAAGCCGGAAATGACAATAAAGTTTTCAATTCTATTCGATTCTATTCTATATCTATAAAACTGCAAGTCATTTGGAAGTCTTCATGTGTCTGACACTGCATTTTCCTTTCAAACTTGTTTTAATAGTGTGTATTTTACATACTGGAGTCTGAAATCCTTTGAATGCGTAGGCCTAATGGTTACATTACCATACAAGGTGTATTGTGTTGTGTTGTGTTGACCTGCCTTATTCTTCCTCGATTATACTATGCCAAAGTTGAGATTGAAATGTTTTTGCTGTGAGGTCTCATGTCAGCTGAAGGAGGCAAATGTCAAGTTAAAGTCTTGAGGCAGTCAAGTCCAAGTCCAGTCTCAAGCACTGTTTTTTGTAACTTATAACTCTAGCAGCCATTGCACCATTTGCAGGCTGATGGTAGCTGTACATGCAAGGGGGCAAACTTTTCTGACTTTTTTTATGAATATGATACTTTTATTTTTTTGGTGTTTTAGACTGAATTTGAAAGAAAAAGATGGCTAAGATCATTTTGTTCTGGAACGTTCTCAGAGATGCCCTGGAGAGGCACGGTGCAGGAGCAGGTGGGACCAGGAACATCTCAGGCACCAGTAACTTCCATGTGTCTCTGGAGAAGGAGATGGCCCAGCTACACCAGAAAGATGCAGCTCTGGTGTTCTCCTCCTGCTTCGTGGCAAATGACTCCACCTTGTTCACTTTGGCTAAGATGCTTCCAGGTAAATACTGACCTCTGACCTCTGATCCACAGGTCATATTAATAGATTCAGGTGCTGACAATTATAAAATACGTGTAAATGTCACTGTTCGTCAATACATGTTCTGTATTTATACTTTTGGGCTCATATTTAAGACAACATGTTTCTTGTTTTTTACATTGTGGAAGAGGTGAATAGTATCTCAGGGTTGATTGTTTAGAGGGAGGTCATTGCCACTGGTTTCAAGGTGCTGTCACTGTACAGGGTGCGAGATCTACTCTGATGCAGGGAACCACGCATCAATGATTCAGGGTATCAGGAACAGCGGAGCCAAGCGATTCATCTTCCGCCACAACAACAGCCGACACCTGGAGGAGCTATTGCAACGCTCTGACCCCAAGACACCCAAAATAGTAGCATTTGAGACCGTGCACTCGATGGACGGTGAGTATTGTTGAAATGTTAATTTGCAGTGATTAGATTTATTTATTGAATTAATCAGATATATAGTGGAAGGCAAACCTATACTTATCCTTTGTATGCAGAAAAAGTTTAGACATAAATCTGAGACTCATGTGTTAACTAGTTTTTAAAAGAAAAACATATAACGTATATATATGTATGTGTATATATGTAAATCCCTAGCTCACAGTTTAGCCATAATGTATTATAGTTTTATTAATAAATTCTGATAATAAATCTAATAATAAAAGCTTTATTTTTACTTTATTATTTTAAAATAGGAAAATAAAATTGCATATGCGCTATAGAAATCTCAATAATGTCAAATGTTTTCAGATAACGCAAGACTTGCTTTATATTTCTAGAATTTACAGTGATTCAGTCTGCATCATCTGTCATTCATCACTGTCTTCCATGAGAGGAAATAGTGCCCCCCCCCCCCTCGCTGTGTGATATTACACAGCTGACAGCTACATAGAGCACAAATTGAAGTAGTCTCAAAAGATGACTGAGACTATATCCAGGAGGATTATTTACAAACACAAACATAAAAAGGTTGTTTTGATGTAAATTTTATAAGATTTTCAGATTTTAATATTGTAAAGGGTGTAAATAACTCCACATACATTTCAGCATTCACTGTAGGTCATACCCAGATCTTACACAGTCATGACATTTGCAGGATAGATTTCCTGCTGGTCACCTATATTGCACAGTTCTAAAAATACCACCTTATTCTCTGGGGCTTTCAGGTGGCATATGTCCCCTGGAAGAGCTGTGCGATGTAGCTCACCGTTATGGAGCGCTGACGTTTGTTGATGAAGTTCACGCTGTGGGCCTATACGGAGCCCATGGAGCTGGAGTGGGAGAGAGGGACAATGTTATGCACAAGATTGACATTGTTTCTGGGACCTTAGGTGAGTATCTCTTTAAGAAATCCACTTCTTGTCCTTTTGAAATTTATACAAAAGAAAGTCGACTGTTTTGTTTATACTTTGTTATGAAAGATATAATAACTTTCCTATTTATCAACAAAATTAGCTCCTACATCAGTCTGTCAACATGTCATTTCACTACGGCACAAAAAAGGGCAAGGCAAACAGATCTTCTTGGCCAAACTCTTCTTTACAGCCACTTGCACTAACTGACACTATCATGCTGCCAACAAGGCAGCAGTAGCTCTAAGCAAGCACGATACTGCTCTGATGTTGGTTAAATGAGGACAGGAGAAGAGGAAGAGTTTTATCAGCTGGGTGCTGGCTCAACTCCCTCTCTGGTCGCACTGATAAAACCATCATCAGGAAGTCCATGCCGCGTGTAGCTTTACGACAACTGTAGGGTTTTAGGTAGAAATCCCAGTCAAGCTCACATCAAGTGTAAACTAATCCTGGATTACAACGCTTGACTTTACAAGGCATGGTTGAGAGTGTGGACTTGGCAATAAATAAAGCTCAAACTGAAATAACAAATTAATAGTGGCGTGTTAGCCATAGTCTGTATCAGCACATAAATTTCACAGTAAGATCTGATTCATTATGGTGATGACAATTATTCATCAATTAATTAAATCATCTAACTCTGTAAAAGTATTATTTATAGTAAGTAATATTATTTATAGTAAGTAATATTTGGGATTTCAATGACTTTAGTCTCACTATCTATATATATCTATATGTCATGCATTATTATTCTGGTGGAGAAAGTGTCCATCAGATTCTTTATTTTAGTGAAAATAGCTATACCACAAAGTAAAAATACATTAAAAAAATCAACTAGCATTCAGAATTACAAAGGGAGAATTGATAAATCTACATATGCCTTAAAAATAAAGTACTCCTTATGCAGAATGTCTGGTATTGTATAGGTTAAATCTTTATATTATTATTAACAATAATCATTAAACAATTGTATACACTGTTGAAGAGTTTGATCTGTAACAATGCATATTTTATATGCTCATCAAGTAATGGGTTTTGTAATTTTTTATAAATAAATGCATGGGGAAGAATTTGTCCTCTCTGAAATGTAATTTAATGTAGTGTTAAAATACTATAAAGTGCAAATACTCAAGTTAAGTATGTTACATTTATACTTGATTAAATGTACTTACCATCATTGATTATTTTCCTGTCATCTGTTCCAGGCAAAGCCTTCGGCTGTGTTGGAGGCTACATTGCCAGCAGCGCCGCTCTGGTGGACACAGTGCGCTCCTTTGCAGCCGGTTTCATTTTCACCACCGCCCTGCCCCCGATGGTCTTGGCTGGAGCCCTTGAGTCTGTCCGGGTCCTGAAGAGCCCAGAGGGGCAGGTTCTCCGCAGAGCGCACCAGAGGAACGTCAAACACATGAGGCAGCTGCTCATGGATAAGGGCCTGCCCGTGGTCAACTGTCCCAGCCACATCATCCCCATACGGGTATGACAGTTTTGCAGGGCTGATGCCTCTTTTACCATATCTCACTGCACCGACTCCTCAGCTGACCATTCTATTAGCTGTAGTCAGAGTACCTTTTAGGTCAGAGTAATAGTAAAGCAATTTATTTCATGAAGAAGCTCAAGTCTGGTTAATTTCATTATTGTCACAGAGAATTATCTTATAACAGAAACATATTTACCTGTTACATCATTAGGGAAGAACTCTGGCAGTTTTAAAAATTTTGCTTTGTTGCTAAATATCAACAAAACACTACCCTTAATTGTAGGCATTAAAAATACAGAATATGGTGTAGAATTTTGTGCATGCAAGTTGGAGCCTTTTCAAGAGCATCACTGTATAAGCCTTTTCCATTTTAGACACGTCACAGTAGGAAAGCACAAGTGTAAATAATGAAATTAATGATGCCTGAATTTCATGCTGACTCACAAAATGTATACTCGACCACAAATAACAAAGTACAGCAGAACATATGGAGTCTGTCACTGGAATAATTAAACTTTTCAGTGCTTAATTATAATCCAAATTATAATTTTTAAAAAGCAATTATAAGTCGTAAGGTTAATTAAATTAGCATTTCAATTATATAAACTTATACCATTTATTTTGGCTCTATTTTAAATTTTACATTTTAAGTTTAAAGTGAATTATTAATACATCATGTTTTTTTAATGCATCATTTAAACTCAAATTGAACAAATCAATCTGCAATTACTTTTATTAATGCATAATATGACCATGTAACTAAATACAGTTTGTTATGAACTTCTTCCTACTCCTTTTTGAACATGAGAATTTCTAATTTGAACTATTAACAATGTGCTGAGAAGTATATGAATTTATGTAGCAGTTATTTTAATTTTAATTTTATATATGTATGCAAGTTTGTATATATATATTGTTTTGTTTTCTTGTTTGTTTGTTTTCTTTTTTACATGTTCAAATAAAGATTTACAGAAGACTTCTGTAATAATTCCAGTGGCACACTCTTGACTCCATAGACCACAGTAATGGCTTTAATTCCCACATGTATGACCTGAGTGTGCTGGATAAAAGCTAAACAGATCATATCACCTTTCATGATGTACTTTCTAGGTTGGCAATGCTGAGCTGAACACCAAGGTGTGTGACATTCTGCTGGAGCGACACAACATCTACGTCCAGGCCATCAACTACCCCACAGTGCCTCGCGGTGAGGAGCTGCTGCGTCTGGCTCCGTCGCCTCATCACAACCCTGCCATGATGGAGTACTTTGTGGGTGAGTGTGGGGATCCTTATCAATCAAGTTAAGTGGCGACAATGGCCAGTACAAGTGTTATGTTTGTTGATAGAGAGTCCTTTTGATTTGTAAGCATATATGAATCTGCTGGCATCCACTTGTCACCATATACTGCAATGCAGTAAAAATGAGAATACTCTGTAGAGATTTTCAAATAGCTGATCCTGAGCAGCAAAACTGACTGCATGTCTTAGTGTGTGCTTGCTAAAATGACCACAGACTTTAGCTAGTAAAAGAATGATAAATATTGTTTATCATTCTTGTTCACGCTCATAAATGCCTGTGTTTCATTCACAGATAAACTGGTGGAGGTGTGGCAGGAAGTAGGGCTCCTGCTCAACAGCCCGGCCACAGCCTCCTGCACCTTCTGTGACCGCCCGCTGCATTTTGAGCTTTTGAGTGAATGGGAGAAATCCTACTTCGGCACCATGGAACCACAATACATTACTGTGTCGGCATAATATTTGCATATACATAAGCACATGTAGCATCTAAATCACAAGCTACACCTACCACATATGTATACACTGTGGACTTTCTTTCTGTTATCTTGTATTTATGCTTACTAAATTGTGCCTCCTGTCATGGATATGATTAAAGTAAACCTCCTCTCTTTTAAAAGCATAAAACCTGCACACCGGGCACTTTCTTAAATCAATTATCTAGGTGTGAGGATTTGAATTAAACTATGATATTTAATTACATGTTGCTTGATTTCCATCATACAATATAATCATCATTAACATCATGTTTTGTTTCCATAATAATTCAATTACTGATGTTTCAGTCATAACATGTATGAACAACCAAAGTTAACTGGTTCATAAAATAAGGCATAATAAACACATCTGTGTTGTTGAATATCTCTACCATTCACATACATCATTCACTGATCCTTCAAACGTAACATTAAAATTGGAAGACATAATGTGAACTGAAGCACAGTGTCCTCAAAGTCACATCAAACATGTTCAGTTGTTCAGGGAACAATCAGTTTAGATCTAAAATAAACTGTTTCAAAAAAAAGTGTCTCAACTTGCCCCATGTGAGGGGTACGTTGAGCCACATGGGGGTCGGGGACATCATATAATTTCATCGTGCAAACTCAAATGCCAGTTCCCAACATTTAATTGTACTTAGTGAAACACTGCAGCTATGTCTCTTAAGCTGATGATACACAGAGCAACTACCACAATCCCCTTCCAGCACCACTCTGCCACCCGCGCCACACCACCGCTATCCGTTAAAAACATACGTCGGACTAGCAAGATTGGCCAGCAACATTGCTCAAAAAGTTGACCCGTGTATCATCATCATCATCAATTGTTTCATATGAATATACTGCTTTAAAGTCATCCTGTTTATCATCATGCCAACTGATACGTACTTCCCATTTTGCACCTCTCCCACTAGTTGAAGCCTGTCTGTGTTCCATTCATAGAAGCATGACATGATGGTTTCTGGTCTTAAATACATAATGTCACATCATTTTGATGATGCATAAGAATGCAAAGTAAAATTACAGTAAAATGGCTGGCTCAACTTCCCCAATCTCTTTTGACTCAAATTACCCCATCCCTGACATTTTAATAAAATTGTGTCATCCAGCAGTTTAAGAGTAATGTCATACTACCATTATAGCTTCATATTGTAACTTCCTAAAACACTTGCGTAAGATTTTCTCGAACCTCTCTGTAATTGTTCAGACACAAGAATCAGGACTACTTGAACATAAAAAAATCACTTTGAACAGCAAAAAACATTTTTTTATTTTAAATGTGCTTATCACTTATTCCATGGGCCTCTCTCCATCACAGGGTGAGTAAAATGGATTACTCTTCAAAAATGGTTGGTTCAACTTCCCCACAGGCTCAAATCACGCCGCTCTCCCCTACAGGCACTGACCTGGCTACGTTATATAAGCTCAGCTGGGGCTGCTGTGACTCTGACTATCAGCACTAGTTGACATTGCAGGGACTGGCTACTTCTCGTTTGACCCTTGTCTTCAGTCTGCGGAGCTCTGCGTTCTCACTGTCCACAACAAGGCCACATTCAATTAATTTCCAGGCTTTACTAAGCTGCTCCTCCCCATAATGCTGCAGCGCCCCCCGCAGGAAGCACTCAGCCAGACGCAGCCTCCCCAGACCAGCCTCAACACACTGGATGGCCTGGTTCCTGTGGAGCTCCAAGGCCCGAGTGAAGTCCTCCAGACCTGCTCCTTCTCTGGAACAGAGCACCAGGCTGTGGCCACGCAGACACAGGTCCTCCACCCAGACTTGGGGGTTGTCTGAGCTTCTTGAGTCGGATTCACCGTGTCTCTGGATAACTCTGTCCAGGTCAGTTATAGCCCGCTCGTGTAAGCCCAGCTGAGCGAGGCAGCCAGCCCGCTGGCGAAGATATTGGAGTCTGTGATTGCCCACAGCCTGCACTGCCACAGTCAAGAGTGTAAGGGCCTGATCCCACTGGCCACCTGATGACACATTGCTGGCTTCCTGTGCTGCTGCCTGTTACAATATTGATGCAAAGCAATTAATATGAAAATTCTAAATGCATAAACACTATAGATTAAGGAAATAATCTGTTGCCCTGTCTTGTAAGTATTGTAAAACTGTTTATTATTGATACATTATATATACTTTTCCATCTTTTCAACCTTACTGTCTATTTCAAACATATGAAATATTTATTGTGATATGTTGAGAAAAAACCTCCTCATACTGATGGATGTGCCACTGCAGTTTTGTATAGTTTATGTTTTGTTTTTTTTCTATATTTTAGCCTACACTGTCTTAAAAGTAAACAAGAATGATTCCATGTGAACACACCAGACAGAACAGATGAAATCAACATTATGAGAAATTCTCTAGTAGGCCTACCTGTGCCATGCGTTTTCGCTGATTGAATGGGATCAGGGCCAGCAAGAAGTCCAGGCTGGATGAATCTTTCTCACTCAGTTTGCAGAGCCTGCAGGCTGCACTGCGGTAGTTCTGCTGCCAGGCCTCCATCACACCCACCCTGGCCTGGGCCACTGCATCTCTTGGCTCCTGGCCAAACACCTGGCACAGATGAGCACTCGCTGCCTTAATTTCACCTGGAGCAGTTGGACCATAACAGCAGGAGTAAGGATTACTGTAAAAAAAAATGGAAACACCACTAAACCATAATCTCCCACCCAGACCACTTCCACTGACATCAAGGATCCCACCAAGAAATTCAGCAGCAAAGTCTTGCAAGGTTCCACTCTCACCTTTGGCTAAGAGTATGTCCACATAGAGAAGATGCCATCTGGGGTCTCTGCAGCCAGTCCTCATCAGAGCGCCACAAATTATAAAAGCATCTCTGAGCTGCTCTTCATGACAAGGGACAGCTTTAGTGACCAGGATGTCTGACAGATTGGTCCGACAGAACTGATGAAGCCAATCACAGACCAGCTTCCGTGCCTTGTCCTTGAGTGACAGGATGTCCTTGGTGACAATGTCAGTGTTTATCTGAAGTGCTGCCAAGATGTCATGAGTGCATTCCTAAGAGGAAAAGGCAGTTTCAATTGCATATTTAAACTGAACATATACATACAGCTGCACCAGACAATTTTATGTAAAAATGTCTTATCAGCCAGATTTTAAAAGGGACAACAGATGTAAATAAGTTTGAAGCTATAATCTGGTACAGTGCATCGAATGGTAACATTTATGTTTTACTGTACGCTGTCCCTTTTAAATAAATAAATAATAAAATGTGTTTATAAAAGTAAACAGCATCCTATCCCCTGAGAGCCTGTAGATCATATTTGTCCAAATTATTCCTAGTGTTAGATGTGTTTCCTTCTCTGCTAACATTTTGCTTCTTTCTTCCTGCCCGTGTTGGTCACCCAAAACATGATACAGGTAGTTTACAGGGGTTGTTTTTAAACAGTTACCTTTCACTGCAGCCACTAATGTGTAAAACTGCCTAGAGAAAAGGAACAAACTGTTTAAAGTCCTGTACAAGCTTTGAGCTACGGCATGTTTTGAAAGTGTTTCGATTTAACAATACCTTTTGTTGGTTCAACATGAGATAGGTGAAGCCTCTTCCACAGAGGGCCTTAACATGTTTTGGGTGCTCCTTCAGAATGGCACTGAAATCAAAGATGGCCGTCTTTCGTTGGCCCAGCAGGGCATAACACCTCGCTCTCTCCAGCAAAGAGTCAGCTGCCTCGCCACCTTGAAAAATACAATTATTTGATTGGTTTCACAATATTCACAGTATTATCATTTTCCATTTTAATGGATGCTTCGATATTTATACATATACAAGCGCTGACCCAAACACAGTTTAATAGTATATATGATGTGTACTGAAATGTCTTCACATTGACAGATTTATGCTCAGGTTGGCTGTCTTCTAGTTATATAATACAGAGCCAGTTTGTCGGCTTTGTGTCAGAGATGTGTACCTCTGCTGAATTGAAGCCAAACACAGAAACAATACTTCTGTTTTGTGACAACCATTTTTTTTATCCTCCTTACCATTCCCCCTATCTAGATTCAAGTATTACCCACTATTAATTAAGTCAACAATCAGAATCTGACAAATAACAACCATTAATATCTCCTCAATTAGATTCTAATCACCAGAGGCCATGATAGCAATGGAGAGATATGCCACAGCCTCCCTGACAGCGCTCTCCTCCCGTGTGCCCTCCAGGATGCGTTTTGCAGCAGAGTGGCAGTGTGCCTGCAGCAGTGCCAGGTCCTTCTGTTGTGCCACCGCTAACAGGGGGCGCAAGCAGCTTGTATCACCACACTGAATGAGCTTTTTCAGCAGCTGCAGGGAAAATGGACACATATGAAATCTTTATCTCACTGTATTTCACTGTAAAAGTTGTAAAATTGTGGAATAAAGGTATTAAGCTTCCTTCCCTTGTTACTGTGTCCCTTCAGAAAAATGTACATTACAAAATATGGTATTCAGTTCAGTTCAGTTGATCATTTGAGCTCAGCTGAGATCTCACTTTTTAGTTTTTGCAACAGTTCAGCAACAATTGTTTTTTATGTAATTACAGTGTTACAACACTTCTTAGGGCTTCGGTTTGTTTAATTTTTAAATAGTGACAAATGACAAACAAGCCCATCCATGCTGAACATGCTGGTGATTCTACAGGTGTTCTCTCTCTTGTCTGCTGGACTCGGTTGCAGCTCTGCTGTAGTATATTTGTTTTTGTGTATGGATTTGCTGTGACACCAGTTTTGTCAAAAGCTACACCAACTCATAGACAAATTAAGAAATTAAATTAGAGGAGGTGTAATGAGTCCCTGTGGTTCCTTATTTCGTAAATGTAGACAATTTGAAACTGAGTCTAGAGAGCAATTTGAGTGAATGAGAATATCACAAGCCTATTCTCACCTTAACACTATCGAGAATTTTGTATGGTTTGTTTTCACTCAGCACTTTATTTTTAATCAAGGTAAAAACCATGTACATTTTAACTGAAGCTTCTGAAATGGGCTACTTTGCAACAGCAGTTCCCAAACATTTTCATGTAACTATAGCCATGTGTAACACATACATGGGAAAAGACCAGAAATTTCAAAATCTTTTCACACAGAAATCTTAAATGGATAATTGTGTCTGATGTATATGCAGAAATTACAATTCGGATTGTGAAACATTTGCTAAATCTTCAGATGGCATGAATCATTTAACTGTTCTTTTTCACAATGACTGATAATGAATTTATAGTTTTCATAATTTGGCAGTAACACACCCAGAATCCCCCTTTTATAAAATTGTTGCTGCCTCTGGACCTCACTTTGGGACCCACAGCCCCAAACCTAGATACCTGATTGGTGTCATAAAGAAATGCTCTCTGAAGCTGCAGCAGGGCAAGGCGAGCCAGAATGGGTGCACGTGGACTGGTGGGCCCGATGGAAAGTAGCAGCCGGTAGGCCTCCTCCACCCGGCCAAGCTGGTACAAGGCATCCGCTGCCAGGATCTGGGCCCCATCAGCACCGGGCTGGAGCTCCATCAGCAGCACAGCCAGGGACTGGACACCAGCAGGGGTCCTAATGCACAGAGTGGGGAAAAGTGCAACATCAAGAAAACACATTTATTTGAGAAAAAAGAATAAGAACTTTCATTAGTCATTATCATTCATTGTTAGTAATATCATTAACAATGACTCTGTCTTATTTAAGTGTCCAGTGAGTGACTGACAGCATGCATAATACCAGGATCCAAAAACTGAAGCACTTAGAAGGAATTCAACTATCATAAATACTGTGACATGTCAAACTGTCTTCCAAAAAAGGCCTATTGAGTAAACTGTATGTGAGAATGTGAGAAAAACACCATACCCTGATCTGTGGTTGTCTCTCTTTGACAGGGCCTGCAGCTGAAGCCCTTGCTGGGGCTGTTGGGAGTCTTCACTGGAACTGGATTTGTGCTCTCCAGTCCCCTCCAGCATGACTCGTCCCTGCTCCAGTAAAACAGTAAACAGCAGCCCCCGGTAGTTCCATGGCACTAAGCAGCGAACAGTCAGTGCTGTTTCCTGTGGCTGCAGTCTGCTGGCTGTCACATAGTCTAAAGCTGTGAGGTAGTTTAAGCCACCCATCATGCGCAGGAGCCCCCTGCCACACAGCGCCCGCACACAGCTGCACGGGTGGGGGGCACTGTGTTCAATTACAGCCTGGAAGTCTTCTAACGCCCCCTTGTGGTCATCAGAGAGAAGTCGTGCATATCCACGAAGAACCTGCACTGTGTTTTGGTAGCTCTGCTGGTCTTGGGAGGCAGCTAGCTGGCTGCAGATGGAGAGGGCCTCTTTGTGTTCCCCTCTGAGGAGAAGACAGTCAGCTAGCCGTGCCCGCAGCTCTCTTCCTCCCCCGTCAGGCTCTAAATGGCACAGAGTCCGCAGGTGAGTGATCACAGGGTCCAGGAGTTCAACTCCTTCAGTCGACCTAAGGTCTGCACGGATGAGGACCCTTTCTCTGTAATCAGACAGGCCTCTCTCTGCCTGCTGACGGAGATGGGTGCGAGCAGCCACCCCTGTACCATGATCTGTGAATAGCTTTTGGAAATAAATACGGGCAGTGGCAGGGTGTATCTCAAAAGCCTCTCCAAGATCCCTGCATGCCTCTGCAGTCCGCCCACCTGCTGACAAACAGGCAGCTGCTCGACTGGTTAAGAGTTTGGCTCTCCACTCAGGAGTGTCTTGGAATGAATTGTCGGTACTACTCTCTGACGTTTTCTGACATTGACCATGACTCAAGAGAGCAGAGTATACCTCTGCGCTGTCCCCAAACTTGCCGGTCAAAAACAAATATGCTGCTTGAAGTTCCTGCACTTCTGTATTACCAGGTGAGATAGCTAGCAAAAACTCAATAATTGCAGAGGAAGCCGCTACCTCTAGCTTATCGTTGTCCTTTGCTGTTACTGCACACTTGTTGTCACACATTGAGGGATATATGTGCAGTACTTCGTCTATAAATGCCCTCACTATTTTGGGTAGGTGCTCAGCTTGTCTGCTTGTAACCAGTTTGACCATTTCAGATTTGTTACTCTGATAAGCTTTGAGATAAAGCTTCAGCCCCTTGATACTGTGAGGTTCTGAGAACAAGCAGGCCAGGGCACGAGTGATCTCCAGCACCATGCCATTCACACCTTGTGGATGAGGGTGTCGCTTCCCTTCAAGCAGAGCAGTGCAGCGAGCAAAAATCTCCTCACAGCCATGCCCGCCACTCTGAAGTAGTGACTCCATTTTAAAAATGGTGGCTGACAGATTGTTGGGGCAGAGTGTGGACAGGAACACAGCTGCAAGACCTTTATTAAGACCCTCAGCAGGCTGGGTCTCCTCATGACTGTCAAGCCAACTTTCTAGAGTGGAAATCACCCCTCCCAAGCTAGACTTCATTTTTCGCATGTGGGACATGGTGGAGGCGGCGTGAGACCTGAAGGCAGACATGTAGAGAGAGGTAGCCCTCCCTACCTCTCCAGCCTCAAGGAACTTGTCTCCTTCCTCACATAGCTCTGAAATATTGACTCCAGGTCGAACCACAGCAGTCATGATCAGGCAGGAGGCCCTCTCTATCTGATTTTCTTCTTCACTTGTTCACAGTGATGACAGCATTGACGTCAGCTTATGGTTAAAAAAACAGAAAATAGTTATTTTAAATAGCAGAATTATCAATATTCAGCATATTGTATCAAAACAATAAGAATTTCTCAAAACAGACATTCTGACTATGAAAGTTGGAAAAGCACATTACTGATGGCTCTTTTCTGTTCATATGCCCCAGTAAGTCATGACAGTGTGACAGTGAGTCAGCATGCACAATGCCAGGAGGACCCTGAACCCCAAAAGCTAAATGGAATTCAGCTTCGTTAATTTGGTTATTTGGTTTGGTTCAGTATTATTTGACTGCTGATGGCCCATGTGGAATGGCGTTGTGTCACATTTTTAAACTGTAAATATGATGCTGATGTACCTCCCTATTCATGAACAAGAAGTGCTTTCTGTCAAGCCTGTTTGAAAGTATGGGGTGGCCATGGCGCATAGATAAGATGCTTGTGTTTGATGTGGGAGACCTGAGTTCAATTCCTACTGTGAGACATCCACCAATGTATCACTAAGCAAGACATTTAACCCCTAGTTGATCCAGAGGCCTGCGGCCTCTGCCATATATAACGAATGTAGGTCGGGTAAAGGGGGCATCTAAAACGAGTAGGCCTTTATGTAAATGTATGTAGCCTATCTCGGCAAAGGAGAAGTGCTCACTACCTGCTTTACAATGCTTTTACCAGCATTGCGATATTAGAAATGTGCCATAATATAGGCTAAACATTGGTGTTAAACTAATATTTAGGCTAGAAAATTAAGTGTTAAGGACAATATTAAATACTGGCGATTTTTTAAGCAACTCGTAGCAAAATTGGGAATATTGTTTCAACTTTAATGACTTTATCCTAAAGTAGAAACATTAGTGCCCTGTGACATAGACAACTATAGGCTATAAGTGAAAAAAAACTATTTTAATATAAGTTAAAACGTTTGAAAACGTGTTAGCCCCCCTGTAAGGAGGGCATGAACCAACCTGCTCCTTTGGAATTTGTTTCCAACAGTAGACCTACCTAAACGTGGACAAAACCGAACTAAATCCGCGACTTTTTAATGAAGGAAACAAACCACTGATGCGGTCGGTGTCCGCTCATTTCTGTAACGCTAACTGAACGTCCAGAGAACAGAAAACCTGGGCCCCATTCTTGTAACTCAATAGCTCTCGACACAGAGTTGCCCGGACACGGTGTGTCCGCTAGTAGGCCTACAACAAAAGCTGCAGAGAAGTTTTTTAAGTTTGTTGTTTGAGTCAGACTGCTGGACAGACACAGAGATAGGCTATTAACAAGATAAAGAACAAACCAACCGCAACTATTTACAACACGTTGAACTCCCCCGGTCTCCTCTGTTGTTGTGATGGGACAGTCCTGATGAGCGAGCTTCTTGTTCTTGTGAGCACGGGCCCGGTTGCCAGTGGAAACCACAAACACTCGTGCTCATAGAAAAACCTCACTACCCTGAATGGGACACCGCTCAGTGATTGTTTCACTCCTTAAAACTATCGCACCAAATTCACATAAAATCTGCGATAAAAGCATGTTCCAGAGCTAGACGACTGATGCTTCCAGGAATGGTGAAAGCAAGAAAAAGTTTCAAAACTAACTGAGTCATTTATTTCCAGAAAGGCGTTCGATATTTTCCACACATACACAGAGGCAGAAAATGTACAAATGAACCAAACAAATTTCACTTCCTATCTATATAAATTGCGCTAATTAACACTATAGGGTTAGGGTTATTATAGGCAGTCTACGTCGATCATTAATATGACCATTGGTTAAAAAAACATTTTCTAAATTCTAAATAATAAATTATCATGTTGCAGATTAATTGTTCCACATTAATAGATTAGATGCAACAAATATAATAGCACATTTTGATTTCTATATTTACATATCCGCATGGCAAAGTAGTTGCAATGTTGCTCTGATTAAAAAGGCTACCAAAATGCTGCATTCATGTACAGTTGTAAAATGATTTCTGTCATCGGAAGTCACAGCTACCTGGCAGCATATCAACATGTCTTTGTACTATGCAACAGAAGCAACAACAAAAAAACACGCAAGTTACTGCAAGTTTACTTAAAGCTGCTACCAGAATTTCAGATTCTGTCCTTGTCTGCCAATAAACATACTGTGAATATGATAAAAGTCTCTTTGTATGAAATCTATCCTTTTTCTGTATGGACAATGCAGGACAGCTGCACTTTATTCTGAAGCAGAATTTGCAATTCATGAGCTCTGTCTAATCCACCTCAAGAATAAAAGCTCCTCAAGCACCCTGCCTACATTTTCTTTGTTTGGGGTCCTGTGCTCAAAACTGAACACCAGCTGCTGCTGTTCAAACACTCAGCCAACACTCCCACCTTGTGGCCAAGAATTTTATTCATGACATAATGTGACATAATGGTGACACTTGACACAGGTTTTTAACAGTACATTTACACCACAGGTGACTACCAGGATAAAATTCCTTCAGTATGATAATCTACTCATTGAGTTTTGTTACAAAAAAGGTGCAAGCATCCATAAGTAGTTTCAGAAAATGAAAAATAAGAATTAAAAAATGCACACACGTTTCTCCCAAAGCCAGAAACCACAGACCTAGATTCATACTAAAACATTGATAAATAAACTCCAATAATTGGAAAGTCCAACTCCTTTACTGTCAGTAACTGAATTGACACACAAACACTCTCAAAATGAGATACCCAACCCCATAACAGGAAACCAACAGTTTGGACGAATACGTGTGGTGAGGAAAAACCCAGCCTACTTCACATTGACACCATTTATTTGCAGGAAACTGAACATCTGACGTCCTGTGGGGATTTCAGTTTTCTTCCTTTGCGAGGGTGCGCATTGCGCAACAAGAGTCAGTGGCTGGGTTATTAGACCAGACCTTCAAACGAGATGAAGGAAATGTCAGACGTGATCTGCAGCTGTGCTGCTCATACATCATGGATGTGCCCTGAAATGTTCACACAGTTTAAATAATCAAACTGAATACGACTCTTCACTTCGACAAGTTAAATCTCAAAAAAAAAGCCAAGCACCGATTTGTACATTTGGAGGTAGAAAAATAATCTTGAGAGTTCTAACAAGGAACTTTTTCAGCACTACCTCATTCTTCACACACATACACAATTATACAGTAACACATTTACACTCTGCTGTAAAACCACAGCCCTCCACTACTGGAGATGCCATACGCGAAGTAGTAGGTTAAGTGGTATTCTGGGAGTACAACATATCAAAGGGGACTTCCCCACCTGCTAGATTACTAGAGTTAGGCCTCTAGGAGTTTCAGGGTGAGTTTAGGGTTAGGCCATCTTTGTCCATGATGTCCTTACGAATGCAACTGCTGTTGTTGTTGTCGTTGTTGTTGTTACATGCATTTAAGCAAGCCCCTTAATGACCCAAGTGCCAGTTCTGCAGCTGACTCTGCACTGCAAAAAATCCATTATTGTCTATATATACATTCTGCATTGTAAGTGCGAGTTTTGAGGTGAAATAAAACTCAGCTCAATAAAGACTCACAAAAGGAAATATTACATTAATATTACACTTATCTTGAGTACATTTGATGGCATTTACCCATTAAAAGAAGAAGGAAAAGAGGAAGTACACTAATTGTAGTGGGGCCTGTCATGATCTCCACAGTGCTGCATAATGCCATTTAGCTCTTAGCTAGATTGTAATTTACAATACATCTGTATTACTCAGTATGGGTCATTTGTAACATATTTGCAGTGTTCTGTGGTTGTATCATGTAGTAGCTAGTTATTTATGTACTTTCCAAGGACTTAAAGTTTCTAGTCTTATGCACTGGCGCCGAAGGTTGAAGCACTGATGTCTCTCATTGTATGATAGTATGGTATGCAGCCTCATGTATCCTGCATTGCCCCATTGAAACCATTTTAAGTGTAACTTCTGCAGGCTTTGAAACCATGTTTCAGTTCAGGCCTCCGCACTGCAGCTTCTCCAGGCTTTCCTGCAGCAGCTGCGCACAGCCGGATAAATCCATGTAGTGCAAGGCCGAGAAGACATCATTCAGGCTCGCAGAGGAGCGCTGGCTCCACAGTCTCAGCATCTGGTACTGCCTCTCCATGGAGCCCAGACCCAACCCAGCCTCCAGCTCCACCCGCTCCAGCTGTTGATCAGCCACCGAGAGCAGACGCAAGAACTCCTTCCACCTACGCAAGGGCACCTCCTTGATAATCGTGTAGAGGACAATAGCCGGCCAGTGCTCCAATTGCTCATCTCGTCTGTCAGCTAGTAGGAGAGAATCACAGAAAATCACTGGATGTGCAAAACTGAAAACTCTTTTTGTGCTTTCCATGTCTCACATTTTCCCTTTGTGCTTCAACATACAGCTCTGTCCTGCAGAACATTATGTTCCCTGGGTGGACTAAATGTCATCAAGATACAGAAACTGTGCAGAGGCGTTTGAGCATACCATGTCAGGAGACCAGCCATGCAGTGAGTACATTTGTTATGAAAAGGTCAACAAAGTTACTGTCAACAAATCCCACGGAAAGACCAAAACCAACAATTAACTAATCCTACTAACAACTACTGCCTGTGTAGCCAAAGCCAGATATGTCTTATTACTCTGTGGCATTAAGGCCCATTGATGTCCAAAAACACATGAAAGCACTGGGTGAAATGTTTCTTCATTAGTCAATGTTCACTTTTACTGCCATAAAAAAAAACATATTTGTGAACAGTTTTTTTAGCAGTTGTGTTATGTAGGAATCAATGGGCTTGACTGCTAAGCAGGCAGGGAAGTTGGAAAGTATGGAGAGATGGACAAGTACATTGTTGGTTTGGGGAAAAATCCATGGGATTTGTTGACAGTAAGGAAACATAGAATAGCCTTTTAATGTTGTTTTTGGGTGGGGAGTTTTTAATCAGAAATGTCAACACTGAATCACACAGGGGGGAAAACAGCTGCTGCCCTCTGAGCTGTGGGGAGATTTAAGATTCTTAACTGCCTTTTGTACATTTGAAACATAGAAAATCTTTCTCACGCGTGAGAGGTGAAAAATGCAGTGGAAAATCCATGTGGCTTCATCAGCCTTACGCACACCATATACGTAACATCTAATGACGTGTGGATGTTGTCTGTGATTTAAAAGGAGTTTGAACATGATGTACAAGGATGCAAATCATTTGCCGTTTAAGGAACATCACTATCTGGTTTGTCATTTCATTAAGAATTAAATTGCTGACAGATGTGAAAAAGTTAATGCATCTTGTTTCCTAGTTTCCACCTCCACACTGTGGTCCACACAACTGATCTGTGATAAAGAGCAGACAGATATGAAAACGCTCTGAGTGTGAAAACGCTGCAGCTTAGGTGGATAGTTCACCTTCGGTAATCAGATGGGGGAAAGTCTCACTGTGACATTTTTTGTTTCAGAGGCGTGATGACGTGTGATGCAACATTTTAATCAGGCAAGCTCATGACTTTGTGCTTGCAAGCACTCACTCTGCTGAAGTGTCCCCAAGCAAAACACTAAATCTTTTCTGTCCATCTACTGCTGGCATCGTCAAAAAAGGAACGGGACCCCCACTGTCACTGACTCTCACTGATCCTGTTAAAGTATTGCAAAGATTCCAGTGTTGCTTCAGATAAAGTCAAAGTTGAGAGGAAAGAGGTTATATGTTTTTGGTGTACAGCTTCCACAGCTTTTCTCATTAAGATGCCAATACATCACAACTGTTTTGTGTATTCTGAAATATTGACAACTTCATGGGAAAACCCAAAAAAGCATGTTTGACACATGCTATCCTTCACTATTATCATCCTATGACTCAATTAACATTATTTTTTGTCAGTAGTTGTAGTAGTGGCCGCAGTAATACCAGTAAACGGAAAAAAAGAAAATAGTGCAGATCACTAGATTAATTTTGTTTTATACTGCAAAGAAGTGCAAGCTTCTGCTGATGGAATGTAAAAGATAAATATTGAAATGACCTGACATCTTACACATACATTTCTCTGTATGTATACAACCACATCTTTCATCTTTATTCCATTGAAATTATTTGGGCAAAATATTAGCTATGTCATGTCTCCATTTGTTAGTTATCCACCTCCTGCAACAGTGTTGGAGAGGAATAATGGTGTACAACCAAATCGTTCCACAGGCTATTCATTGTAGCCAAGCATCAAATACGGAATCTTACCTTTGTGTTCAGTGTCTGGCAGCACAGGACTGCAGTGGGCTGCATGTTCTGGTGTGGCTGAGCTGAGAGTCATCATGGGAGTTTCCTCAGATATGTTAAATGTCTTGGAGAAACAAACAAGAGAGTAAAGGTAAAAATCTCTTTGAAGAGTACCGGGTGAAATTCTTCAGCCTTTCTAAAACCCCAGAAAATCATTTTGATAATTTATTACAGCTTTAATGGTAAATGGTCTATGATACTAATGATACTTATAGGGTATGCTTTCTAGTCTTCCAACCATTTAAAGCACTTTCCACTACATGTCATGTCACTACATTCACACACGTTCATACACTAATTCCAATGGCTGCTATATAAGGTGACAGTTGCTCATCAGAAAGGAACTAATCATTCACACACATTCACGCGACTCTTCCTCCTGAGCCAGAGCCGCCCTTTAGGGAACTACTTGTATTAGTTCACTTTAAATACAAAGTCTGACTGTCCACCTACATCAAGAGCACACAAAATGCATGAAACTGAGCACAAACCAGTGTGGTCGGGCTGCTAACTTGATGACTGTGTTGTTCTGTTAGGAGGAAAAGAGATATTATCAGTTAGCTTCCTGCTTAAACTTGTTCAGCTGAGAAAAAGGTACTCAGGGAAAAAAAAAATTTGTTTAACACCGTAAATAATTTTGCCATAAATGTCTCTTAAACTAGCATTTTATACACACACTTAATCTGAGTTTATCTTTTGTTTTGCTGTGTCACCTGCTGTGTATCTACAAAAAAATCTAGACATTTAAATTTATTTTATACATTCAGTAAGTTTAAGAATTAAAGACTGAATCTTTGATAAATTAAACCCAGGAGGAGATTTCAGCTAAAAGAGAATCATAGTGTGAATCATAGCAAAATGTACTTAAAGTATCAAAAGCAAAAGTACTCCTCTCTAGACAGAATAATAGTGTATTATTATTAGTGATGCATTCATATGTAAGCAGAATTTTAATATGTAAATACAGTTGAGTAGTAAAATACAAAACACATATTTTCAAGCTAATCATATGTGGCTGTTTCACAGTACTGAAGTGAATGTGCTTGATTACATTCCACCACTGGTTACCGTTGAATTTGGGGTCCTCAACAGACGGCTCCAGGTCATCGTTTACACTCCAGCAGGGAAAACTATATGGGTATCTGAGCTGGTTCCTGATCCGGAGCCAAATGAGCACCAGCAATGTCCCTATAACCGCCACGAGTAACAACCAGGTCATTTGGTTCACTGCCATGGACACAAAGAAACACTGATATCATTCCACCACTTGGAAAATGTAACATACACTAATTCTGTCAGAAAACCTTTTATGATAAAAACACAAGAGATCCTCGAGATAACTTGAATAGTTCCTATCTGAGTAAATTTACTCAAATGCCCACACGTACTGTGAGCGAAAAGGGCATATGAGTCATACAACTACAATACCACATGCCTCTGAGTTATTTTGTCACTTTACTGGTTTAAGTACAGTACAACACAATTTAAGAACTAACAGTTCAATGTTGGATTTGAAGCTGTGGTTCTTGGAGATGTAGCTGAGGTTCTTGGAGATGTAGCTGCAGCTGGTGAGGTTGTATATGTCATTGTAGATGTTGTTGTAGAGGTAGGTGGATTTGTAGAAGGAGGAATTGTAATTGTGGTAGATTTCCTCTCGCATCCTGGGTAACACTCCACCCTGAGAAAAAGGAGGGCAAACAGTGGAATCTAACAGCATATTTATCCATACATTAAAGGATAGGTTCACAATTTCAGTGTGAGTGATAGGTCCACAGTCCTTTTTCTGTGCAAAGCTATTTTTGAAAAGTTTATCTTAAGCCCAATTAGGTTTTTATAAACAGTTTGAATGAGTTAAATCAAGTCAATATCTTCAAAAGTTAGTCTTTTTCAAATAAAACTCCCTCTTTGTGTTTGCCTAGGTAGCATCTTGAAAAAATGTGAACCTATCCTTAAAAGATAAAACAGCAACCTTGTGTGCAAAGTTACAATCCTTTACCAGTAAGGCGTAACAGTCTTAACTGAAGACTATTAACATCCGCAGCTACACAGGTAGTGCAGGCCTCAGTAAAACCACAAGAACTAAATGTTTTCGCCACTCTAACAAGAAGACGACATGCCACCTGAACTGAAATCATGCCATGCTTGATTTGACGTAGAGATACATTTCAGACCAAGACTAAAAGGCAATTAAAAGATCATAAGAGCTGTGTTTTTTAGTTTTCGAAAATAATAATATCTAGGTGTGTCTGCCCAGCAGTCAAAAAACTAAAGATATTCAATTTAAAATAACACAAACACATAAATGAAGCAAAACATAGTATTTGAGAAGCTGGAGTCTGAAAACAGTTCTCATTTTTGCTTGATTAAACTACTGCAACAATCGATTGTTAAAACTGTTTCTTTTGATCGATAAATTGATTAAGTGACTAATTGTTTCAGCTTTTGTTTCAAACCCACAGAGGGGTTCGTCTGTATACACACAAACATATGCATTACTCTGGTTGCAATCTGCACAATTAAAAGTCAATCTGCTCTCTCACCAAGCCAATCAGATGCTAGAAGAGCTTTTCCAACAGAAAGAGAAACAATATATATATGAAAAACATATTGTAAAAGGCAATTATAGCAACTAAGACACTGCTCCTAAGACCCAAGCTAAGACTTAGTGGGAGCTATCATACAGTATGGAGATTGATTTTTTCCTTACAGTTCTGTGTGGCTTTACACTCTGTCACAAAAAAACACAAAATCTAAACATGTCTTAGTTTCAGTTGTCATATTGTAACATCTCCCACCTTTGGCAGGGCTTGCACTTCCTTTTGTAGTCCTCATTATAAAGAACCTCTGAAAAAGAAAATCTTAGGGTGAATGTGAAAATTCTGAAACATGATATGGCTTCCCTTTGAGAGTATTTTTATCATGTTGAATAAGTGGATCTTGCTGGTAGTCAAGATGGCGTCACCTACCTTTACAACTTGTAGAGTTGCATGCTCGGCAAATCCTTATTTGGGGATTAGGGTTTGTGTTGTAGTATTCATCCTTACAGTCACATACCACATTACTATTAAAGGTGCAGGGCCGTATTTCCCTCTCAAAATCTGGAGGAAAAAAATCAAATCACAGTCCTGACACTTTCTTAAAATCTAGTTCAAATGTATGCTAAACCTGTTCCAGGACAGAACTGACTTTTAAGACAACATCCAATATAGAAGAAGGAGAAGAAGAAGTTTTATTTATATAGCGCCTTTCCAGAGCTCAAGGTCGCTTTACATGGTACATTTATAATATGACCTGGAGTTAAAATGGGTATACAAATCAGTGTATTATTTTGATGTTGCTTTTATGAAACGAACAGCATTAACCTGCTACTTTGGATTAACCTCCTATTCAGGTATATTTCGTCGCAGAATTTCAACTTCCCAAACACAAAATTGCTTGAGTCATCCTACATACTATCATTACCATATATTTTTTGCTATTTATTTTTCTATATTTCATGAGAATGAATCTCATTATGAAAAGAGGTAAATCATCTTTTTATTTAGATATCCATAAAATGTCATACCAATATATTATTTTCCCACAAGCATGTGTTTCTACCACCCAACCCAATCAATAGTATTTGAACAAGATACTTACGACTACATGAGTCACACCTCAGGCATTTCGGTGATGTGTTTGGTATTGCTGTGTATTCGCCTTTTGCACATTTTCCACATGTGTACTGTCCAGCTTGATCCTTACAGTCACTGACCTTATGATAACCTGGGAAACGGTGGAGAAACGGAGAAAGGGAATGAGTTAACCTGTGATAATTCCACAATAACTTTTCAATTCCTTGTTATAACTTACCAGGTGGACATAGTTTGATGACATGATTTACTGGTTTGTTCCATCGCCTCTGTGTAACTCTGTCCAGTGGAAAGGAAGGCAAGTATCAGTGGGAAAACCTGAAACAAAAGAGGAGGTATGACGAGGTGAGGTACAGTGTGGAGGGAAGATGCTTACAAACCAACTGGCCTGACATTTTCACACCACAGCTGCCATCCTAAAGGGCAAGCAAGGTTCAGTACAACTCATCAAGTCATTGCACAGGCATCTTTTGCCTTTTCAGTTTCATACATCTTTGATATCAAGCAAGCAGGTCTTCAGCTTGGTGGCTGGGTTAGTGGTGATCTTTAACTCCTTGTGGACTACCCTGAATGAGGCCATCAGAGGATCAGCATCAGTGTCAGTGGCACAAACATTTGAAAGGGTATCAAAAACCTCCGTCCAAACACATGGCTGTGGGAGCCCAGATTACACCCTCATCTTAAGCCATTCTCAATCAGTCCTAAACAAGGGTTTGCCAATTTTCTGATGGTCAGATGGAGCCATGAAACAATCAAACCTGTAGGTTCTTCATGAGGAATGAATCTGACCAATTGCTAACTGCCAAAACATTTCTAATATTTGTGAGCTGCAGCTGCAGGGATTGTCTTGTATAAAATAGATATGACATGCTTTTGTAATGGATCAATTTCTAAGGATTCTCCTGTCCAGCTGTTCTGTGGGGTCTAAAGAGGTGGAGATAACTATTTTTTTGACCAAAACCGTGAAGAGGTCTTTTACACAAACATTTTCTAGGCCTACAGTTTGAATGCCAAGTCAATGAGGGAGGCAGAGAAGAGAAAATAAAGCAAAATAGGAGCCTTATGAAAGAGCCGTTTAAAGTTAAAAAGAATCTAAATCTTAAAAGCCCCAGAGCTCAGAGTAACAAGCTTGCCAGTGGTATGAATTGTGTGGATTTATTCATCCACCTCCTCCTGGATCCAGCACACTACCTTACAAATGTTGGCTGCCCAATAATAATACATATCATTTGGCAGAAACAGTCCTCCATCTCCCTTCTGCCATTCTTAAAAGATGTGTATTCATTTAATTCCTTGAAAATTGACTTTGGTATAAGAATAGTATTGTTTGAAAAAAATGTATTAATCACCAGAGTTAAATCTGCCAGCCAGCAACAAAATAAGGGATGGCTACTACTCAATATCTTGTTTGGCTTTATTCAGGGCTATCTTAAAATTATTGTGAAACAAATTCTTATATCTTTCAGTCACAGACACACCTAAATATGTAAATCTTAGAGCAGTTAATTAATCAATTAGTCAACTGTCAGAAAGTTAACAAGCAACTATTTTGATCACCGCAAAAATGTCAAACCTTCAGTGGTTCTAGTCTCTAAATGATGAATATTTTGGTTTTCTTTGTAAAGTGAATATATTGGACTGTTGGCCAAACAAAGCAAGACATCTGAAGACTTCACCTTGGACTTTGGGAACTTGTGTTGGGCATATATTGCTATTTGCGGACATTCTACAAACCCAACGATTAATAGAGAAAACCATCAGTAGATTAAACAATAATGAAGTTTTAGTAGCAGTCTGATCAAATTTATTAGATTATTAAATGGTGTCTTCTTTTTGCTACCAGAGCAGCAAGACTACATCAGAGAGCCCCATTAACCAAGAGACCTCCGCCACTTCACTCATCCACATATAAAGTTTCCAATCAATCAGCATTGCAACTTTGGTGTTTTGCGACAACTCATAAGAAACAACATGTTAAGCCAACAGTGAGATTGTATATATACACTTTATGTCTGTCTCACATTACTCAAGGACATACAAATGACAAGTTCTTAAAAGAGTATAAGCGACATACTGTATGTTTGTTTGGTTGCTTTCCTGGCAACAGCAATAATGTGATAGACATACAGTTCCTGTATCTGAGTGATGACTATCTAAAATCCACTCACAGAAACAGAAATAAAGTGTCACTGAAACGACGACGACAAAATAAAATGATATGTACTGGATTGCTTACCAAGACAAAGTCCATGTTTGAAGAGTTGACCGTGAGCAAGTTAAACAACCAACTTTAGATGATTGTTAGTTTCACTCATTTGAAGAACAAAAAAGTCTAATTATTGCAGTATATCACCAGGCATCACTCAGTTCACTCACTGGATGAGGCAATCTGACTTTTAGCCATCTGTTCCTTTTAAAGCTGACTCAAATAATGCGTTAAAGGAAGCCTGCGTGTATTTCTGTCTGTTTGTGTGTTTGTAGGTCAGAGATGTCAGTTCTTTGGAGTTTTCAGAGAAGTAGTGCGAAAAACAGGAAACACAGTAAGATCACGTAACACCCTCCCCACACACAAACACACACACTGTGACACACAGTGACGACTCTTGGTGACAACGCCAGCGCACGAGTTCCTTTGCCTGATTCCAATAACTCCACCTCTGTGAAAACAGTGTCAGACATAAGGACTGGGGACACATGTGTGACTAATTCAAGAGCCGGATACAGGGGTTGGATGTAAGTGGTGGTATGTGTTAGGGGAGGGCCAGTACTCTGGATATATTAGGGCCCATTTAAGGCAACTCTTTTCTCTTCGTAAGCACGACTGAAAACAAAGATACAAATTCAGATGAAGTAGTAGGCGAGTACCAGAGTGAGGATCAATAACATTTTTTTAAATCAAATCAAACTGTCTACTTGACTGATGATAAGCCTGTGAAAACACATACATTAGTAGACATGCGCTGCAGTAAAACTCCACAGTGCTTCAAAAACTACTGTGTGTGAGTTCATTGCAAAAAATCTCAGTCTTGGCCTATTATCATATTTATGACTTGGTCTATTATGATATATATTATCATATAAGCAATATTCACAATAATCTATATGCAAGTAATAATGTGTAACAAAAAGCTAAATTAATTGATTTTAGTCATTTAGTCTGCTGTTTGTATCTAAACTCTTATAACACTTTTTTCTCCTGTTTCCCACAAACGTTATATCAAGAAGTGGGAAGTCACTAAGTAAAAATATTATGTGGATTCCGGAGTAATAACTCAAGACAATGTTGGCATGGTATGGAGTCCCAAAGAGATGTAAAATACTGATAATGGTGCTCAGCAGATACTGCACATATTTTACTTAAACAAAATGTAAAAACCCCTTTAAGGAGTCACCTACCCAGCACAGATTGATTTGGTTATTTGGAGGTTAAAAGAGGTCTTGAAGTTAAAGTTAAAACCGGGTTAAATGTGGTTGAAAAGCAAATGTTTTTATATAACTGTCATTTCAACACTGTTTCAATGTCCGAAATTTCAATGTGAAGCAAATCCTAACAACACAATAAAACATTCCTGCTTAACAGTGAAATGTGACAAAATGCTGATTGTGACACAAAACAGACGTATAATAAACGTAGATAAACATTCCCTTTTAACCGAATTTAGCCTCACTTGTAAACCACTATTTTAGAAAAAAGGACTCTTGGTCAATGCTTTTGCTTCTAATTTATTGTTTTTTTATTTATTTTAAATAGGCCTGTAGTTTATGGATCTTAACTTGATATCAATTATACACATTTGTCGCATGAGGTAGTTTTATTATGTATTTATTATTGTGTATTTATGACATCTCTATTGTATTTATTTTGCAATGTTTTTATGCTAGCTTCTTGCTCTCATAAAGATACTTTTGTCTCAATGATATTCATACCTCATTAAATAAAGGAAAGGAATGAAAACAGTGATCCAAGGGCGTCACTTACCAATTTATGGTAATGGAAATATATATTTTATATTATATATATTTATATATTCTCTATATAAAATATATATAATGCTGTAATCAGTAGCTTTTTTTAAACTTAAGTTCCTTTTTTGAGAATGCATATTTGTTTCTATATTTACATGTCATGGCATTTTTTTTATTATAGTGCAAATAAACCTTTCTCTTAGGATTTTCTTTTGTTATTTAACATTTCTTATTGCAAGCTATTTTTCAGAACATTTTTATCAACTGCTTTCAAAAAGTAGTAAAATGAAATTAGTGTCTGACAAAATCAGACTTTAAAAAGTGGTGAGAACATGTCCCCAGCGTAAAAGACACCTATGATCAAATCAGTATTACTAGGGCTCATCAGATAGGGATAGACGTGCATTTAAGTTTTGGATCCATTCTTGTTTTCCTCCACTAATGTTTTGAAATATTGTAATTTTACTCTCACTACATATATTTGACTGGGCACCATATTCACATATAAAACTCTATAAAACTGAGCTCATAAAAAAGGATGCATTGCTGGAGAGCACAACACTTTGAGTAGGTGAAGTGTTAACAGATTGAAAGGGTCAATATTTCTTATTTAATCTTCCTTTTGATTTTTGGGTACATTTAGCAGTCACTTTAGTGAAAATTTGAACGCAGTGCCTTTCTTTGTATGTGGAGTATTTTTACATTGAGGCGTTGCTATTTACCCCTGCGAATCTGTAGGCTAGGTCCAACCCAAACACCCGCTGAAATAACGTTATTGGACTTATTATACATGCGCTGTGCACCAAACGTGAACAAAGCAGGTGGTGTGTCGTGTAAAAATCCAAAGCAACATTAGCAGAATATCTCGCTCTGTGTCTGTACTGTACTGAGCCTGCAGCAGCAGCACCCAGAAGTGAACAAAGCGACCCGGAAGCGGTGGTCCGACTGGAGGCAGGCAGAAAGAACATCAACCTTTTATATTATAGCTGTACTCGCAAGACAATATCTGCAATCAGGACACAAGGTATTTGTGCATGTCTTTTCGTGTCTTCCCTGCTGTGCATTCCTCTGATACGCGATAGCCTCGTAAATGCGCGCATTGTGCACAAAATGCAATTGCTGTCCTTTGATTCGTCCAAAAGTTGCAGAATGTGAAAAAAAGCAGCCCTGAAAGTGAAATTTGGTTAAGATGGCACAGCGCCTTTCGAGAGATATGGCATTGTGCGCCGGTTATATTATGACCTTAACGCATTGGTACGGTTGTTTTAGTCGGTGTGGTGTTTGGGTCGAGCCTGCATCTTGTCCGTTTCCGTGCTGTGTTTTTTTTGCGGGGCATGGTTGTTGTAGGAAGTGTCAGTTTTTTTAAGAGGTGGGGAGGCCGGGCTATTCAAACCTGCAATTCGCCGTAAACAATCATTCATGCCTTTGACATGATAAACACACCTTTGTGTTCGCGTCGGTCGCGTCTTATCCCCAACACCATCCTCACGACAAGATGTTCATGCTCCTAAATTTTTGGGGTCTGCAGAATATGGCGTCCCGCCTTATAAAAATAAGGCTGCCATTTTTGTTTCTCTTTTGTCTGGAAATGTTTAAAGAAAACTGTCTGAGAATGTCTGAGTCGCACCGGGAGGATCGATCCGTGAAATCCTCCACCGGTTTGAGTCCAGAGGTGCTCTCAGACAGCCGACATATCCGAAAAGTCAAAGAATGGAAAGTTTTTTTCCCCCCATTGCGTTTATCTGAGAATTTAAAGCGGCGTCCACTTATTTTCAGGAATCACTCTCAGACAAAAGGAATATAGGGGCTAAATGTCTAAGCTAAACGGCGAAGGCTCTGTCAGACTATTTTTTTATACGTGGCAAAATATTTCTGGGTGACATTTAGGTGTTTGACCTGTGTTAACTTAAAGGTGACAGATATTTTCATGATGACACTGTAGGCCTAATTCACACACTGAGTTATTAGCATTAAAATGTAACATAGCAAGTCCCTGTTAAAAATTAGCCTTGGCATCTTTATTCAAGGACTGCTCTTGGTTATGATTTTATTATTATTATTATTTATTTTAATTTATTAATTATTAATTTCAAGGTTAATGCAGGTCCCAAACAGATCTTTAAAATATCTTAACTCAAGATTCACTTACTGTATTTCACCGTTCAGCTGTATCTAAAGGTCTTCCTCAGCTGATCAGGTTTGCTCAGTTATCAGGTGCAAACTTAATCCACTGAAGAAGACCATGAGATGTGGATGAAAGCTAGAAAAATGTGGTAAGTGAACCATGAGTTAATTTTTTTGTAAAAATAAACGTTTTCCAAGGTCAAGTTATGATTTTTTTTCAACCTATTTTTCAAATACCATCTGAAGCAACCTGACTTAAATTGTCTTCAATTTGTATTTTTGTATTTGTAGTTTTCATTTAAATGGTTTTTTTTGGTCAAAATCACTTGATTTAAGTATTAAAAACCCTTAAAACCCAAAGCCATCATAAGAAGTACACACTCATGTAACCTTATGCATCCATACTGCCAGTGGTGAAAAGTTTCCTTTATAGATTATCAAAATCTCCTTTTCATTTACCTCTCATAAGAAATGCAAAATAAAACTGGAATTTGCAGCAAACATCTAATAATGCAATTCCTTTTAAATATATTAATAACTTCTGTGGGGCTGCCTATTGCCTATAAATCCTTCAGTTGCCCGTTATTGTGCCAAAATCTTAACATTTTTTTTTTGGTCTCATAAATGTAACATTTTCAATGTGCCATCACCCTATTGGATGAGTTTCTCTTCAGTAGAAGTGCTTACAAAGCTAGATAAAGTGAACGGGATGGAAACTGATGAAATGTAAATGGGAAGTTGATTCTAAAAGAAAATGCTCACCTTTTCTACTCAACATGAAACCTGCTAGTTTCTTGTGGTTAGGGTGCCAGGCTTTTCGTCATCAGTTAGTATGCCAGGCTGTCACATTAACAGACTATAGATTTTGTTCAGAATATTTTAAAGTCTCTGCAGTTTTAAAAGCATTGTGTTGCATCATAAACCTTTCTCTAATCTTATCTGACTTTTACATATTTGAAGTAGGATAACAAATGTTATTTGCTAAAAACAAATGTTATTAATTTCAGAATGGCAGAGCCTCGATTTAACAACCCGTATTTCTGGCCGCCACCTCCATCCATGCCAGGCCAGGTAAGTCCATTCGTAACATGTAAATACTGTGACATTTTTAATTGTCATTTGTTTCCATGTGTGAATGTCTTTTCAGCCATTCAGCAGCAGTCAGTCAGTGAAACAAATCCGTCACAGTTCAATCTCATAGATTAAAAAAATCTGAATAAAGAAATGTAACTTGTACTCTCTCCTGGGATGTGTTTTTGGGGCGTGAATGACATTCACACACGGTGGCTGTTTTCTGTTGAGCATGACCCGTTAACCCTTTCAGCTGGATAACCTGGTGCTCATTAACAAGATCAAGGAGCAGCTGATGGCTGAGAAGATCAGACCCCTGCACTTGCCGCCTACCTCCACCCCTTCCCAGCAGTCTTTGCTGGTGCCCACCTCGTCCCCGGACGGTAGTGCCCAGCACGGCATGTCAGTGCCAAAGCCCCAGGCACAGCAAGTGCAGGGCCACCACCAGCAGGGCTCTGGACAACCGGATATAGCTCTGCACGCTCGCCCTGCCTCCAGCTCCGGACCAGGTACAGTTTCTACTTTGTTGTTTGTAGGCCCTGTTACTGGGCCGCAGTATATTTTAAATACACACCCAAATGTGTGAGCAGCATCAAGTATAAGAGACTGTCCAGCCGTAAAAGTTGACACTAGCCTCTTTTCCACCAAAGCATTTTGAGAGCTGGTTCGGAGCTGGTGCCTACTCGCGAACCGGTTCTTTGTGTTTCGACAGCCAAAGAACCAGTTCTCGGCCAGGAAAACAGGTTCCAAAGCAGCACCAACTCTTTGCTGGACTAGAACCGTTCTTTTACCACGTACACAGTGATGTAATGACGTCGTTCGCTGGACTCTCTAGTCAGTGGAAAAACAAACAGGTTCTGAGAAGGTTCGCAAGTTGAACCAACTTTGAACCAGCACCAGTTACGAACCAGTTCTTTTTTGGTGGTTTTGGTGGTAATTGAGTGCCTGGTCAAATTTTTAGTCTTGTCAACTTGTTTCTTAGATCAGAAATTTAAATCAGAAAACGTTGCAAATTTTTATTTTAGGAAAAGTCCTGGTAAGTCTGCATGTTTCAAGCAAACAGTAAACACTGATGCATTGACATCCCACATGGAAAGAACCTATATGAGGATATATGTGCATATATGAAACCTATATGCAGTTTATATGCACATATATGCTGTATATATACAGCATTTATGCACATATATAATAATATATATGCATATATATGCCATATATAGGCAAAATTGAGGTGTATATATGTGCATATACAGGCCATATAGGTCTCCAGTATTGCTTCTTTATATCAACATATATAAGCCCTCTATGTGCATACAAGATATGCCTCCTCCTCCTATGTCTCCTATATAGCTCATGGCAGGATCTGGTCATTTTGTAGCTCATATCTCACTTTGGCAACTGTCATACATGATGCCTAGCTCATATTTTATATTATCAAGGCAATAACTACAAACTAACCAAAAAAAAATATGCAAGTACTTATGTATGTGCAAACATGTGAAATTGGTATCACATGTAATTGGCATGTTATGGAATTTAACTATGGCAATTATTATAGATTTATATAGATTCTATCCACGTGGGATTTGACATGTTTTCTGAAACAAAAAAAGGGTAATCTAGCAAAACATATTTAGATTAATGAAAAATAATAATTTGGGTAGTGGTACTGAAACCTGATACCTCTGATATCATATTTGCACTGGTACCAAAATATGGCAAACCATACTCAGCCCTAGTTGTTTATAGACTTAAATATCTAAGGGGAAGTTAAAATATCTAAGGGGAAGTAAATGAGCTGTCTAACTAATATGTATTTTAAATGGTTGATTATCTTTCCTCAAATAATTTTGAACGAGATAAGAATAAGATTTTACAATTTTTATGAAGAAGAGAGGGTTGCAACGGTCTGTACAACTGTTGACTTCACGTTGTGTGGCATTCTTTCACATGAGCATTCCACAGCACACGGTCTGTCACGCAAGTTACACACAAGTTACTGGTCACTTCACTGATTAAAATGCCATCACCTCACAACTTCCAGATGGAAACATGGACGACAAGTCAGCAGTGAAAGCTAAAGGACTGTGGGAAGACTGGCACATGAGGCAGCTCAGCGAGCAAACTGGCCGGGTCAACCATCGCTCAGGTACTGCAGTCAGCTGGTCTCTGTGGTCTGTTGACATGGGGAAATATCATGAAGAAAATCAGCCTCTGGGGCTGAAAGGAAATAACACAACTGGTAAATAAGACAATTACATTTATCATACATGTATCGTCGTAACTAACAACACAATGTATCATTAGTTACCTAGTTGAAAAATGTTTTTCCTAGGGTTTAAAGTGGGGAAATAAACAGAGAGACTGTCTGTTGTGCAGTCTGAGCAGTGCATTACAGTGTCAACAACGTTTAGGGAATAATACTGAGACACAGTTGTTAGTTTTATGGCAAATGAGGTGAAGAGAGTACACAGATATTGTTTTTTGAAGATTTGTACAAATAAAGTTAGGCCGATGTTGGTGCAAACCAAAACTAAAATTTCCAGATACCTTGACTTGTGATAAACCAACAAAATATAAAACCAATATATTGGTCTACCTCCAGGTGATACACATGCTGAAGAGATTCTAGGCTTGCTGAGCTGTTTAATGACCGTACCAGTGGTTTTGCAAGGTTTAGCCATTTACTACAAATCATGTATTCTTTGCATCATAGCTAACCATTTTGCAAACTGTGCTGCTGTTCTTTAGGAAGTTAAGTGTATTTTTGTATTAGTTTTCGTTCATGTCTGCACAAATGTAAAGTGAGAAAACTTTTTGAGAAGTTGTGTACCACATGTAACACTGGTAAAAATCTTCACTGTGATGGATTGCACAACTCAAAATCTTTGGCTGTCTGCTAACTGAGTATTGTATCACACAGAAATGAACAGAAACCTGTGGTTCTTTGGAATAGTAGGAAATATAAACTGTGTAGCTTGCCAGTTAAAATTGGTCATCAAAAATATAAGTCTGTAGTTTAGAGGTAAAACTTACAAAAAATAAGGATGTGCTTAGTAAAATAATCAGATGCCTCGTAAGTCATGTGTAGCGTTGTAGTAGGTGTTAAAACAGTTCTGGTTTTCACTTCCACAGGTCTGGCTCCTTCTTCCCGACCCGACAGCCACAACACCTCAGAGGCCCTGACCCCCACGACTCCAACCTCCAGCAGCCAGAACCGCCTGGGTGGTGCCCCCTCTGTGAACATCATCTCTGGGCTAGCCAGTGGTCCTGGCATGGACCACATGAAGGTTGGAGGCCTGGCTGGACTGTTGGGACCCCCACCCAAGGCTCCCCGGGGACGGAAGAAGATCAAGGCTGAAAACCCGTCAGGTCCTCTGCTGGTGGTGCCCTACCCCATCCTAGCTGACCAAGGCTGTGTCACTGTCGCACCCAAAGAAGGCAAAACCTACAGGTTGAACACAGGAAGCTGCTACTATTGTTTTCATGTTTTTATTGCATCACAGGGGGAAGGATATTTCCTTTCAGCGCTGGCCTTGAATCCAATTCACAGATTTAATTGTGGTCTGCAAAGATCAATAGGCAAGACAAGTTTGGTTTTAAGTAGGCTGTAGGTGATTGAAACATCAATATGAACCCATCTTTCTTCACTCAGTGGGCTGTAAATTGCCTTTGCCTCCTATTTTAACCTTTTGTAGTTTTTCACAAGGATCATGAGTTTTCAGAGGCAGTCAGTTGCATCATTATCCAAATGGTCTAACTTCTGGCTGGCAGACTTAATAAATTCTCCATAGTCGTTTTCCACAATAAACCATGTAGCAAAACTGAGTTTGAAAGACTGGGACATTGTTTGTGAGGTCAGCACAATACAATCAGTAGGAATGTTTGCAACACATTGATACTAAACTAATACCTACTTCTCCTGAATTAACCCAGAATTAAACTCTACTCTAACTTTGGTTGGGACTGAGTGCTACGGCTAGTTGGGTATAGATCATCATTCAGAATTGGTCATGTTTTGTTTAATACTTTAAAACACAAGTTGTGTTACACTGTGTAGTCTCTTTAGGGGTAATTTCTAGACAGACTTTAACTTGACTGAAACAGCCTGATCTGATCACGTTCATGAATGTTTGTGTCCTTTTTTCTGTCTTGAAGATGCAAAGTGTGCCCGCTCACCTTTTTAACCAAGTCAGAGATGCAGATACACTCCAAGTCTCACACAGAGGCCAAACCACACAAGTGTCCCCACTGCTCCAAGACATTCGCCAACGCCTCCTACCTTTCCCAACACTTGCGCATTCACCTGGGGATAAAACCCTACCACTGCTCCTACTGCGAGAACTCGTTCCGTCAGCTGTCACACCTGCAGCAGCACACCAGGTCGGTCCAGCTGCAAACACAAAGCAGGAAAAGTCAAGTTACTGTAGGGAAAACATATAGCCACTGTGCTACTGAAATATGACTCTCTGTGGTCACAGACTAACAGAATATTTACAGCAAGTCGTGTTTTTTTTTGTTGCAGAGAATTTGTCTGATGACATCCCTTGAGGCATATCATTTGGGGAATTTTGATAACATCTACCCTAATGTTTTTGTTTTCCTGGCTAGGTATTTCTCTCATTGTATATCAGAAGCATCGAGGTTGACTTTAAAATATGCAGTGAGAAGATGAGTTATAGATTCTGTTGTGGAATCTCTTTGGTCTCGTTTGCAACACTTCAGTTGGTTCAACTGCAGTTATCTCTCTCATTAAAGTCATTTGGGGTATTTTCTAACCTTTTTGATCTGCTTCTTTTGCCACAGAATCCACACTGGCGATAGGCCGTATAAATGTGCTCACCCCGGATGTGAAAAGGCTTTTACCCAGCTGTCTAACCTCCAGGTCAGTACATCGTCACACAGCTTAATTCTGCCACACTGGATACTACAACAAGAACTGTTACTTTATACTGAGGTTGACAACAACACAGCGAGAAATGTACTGAAAACAAACAGGTTTATTCATTGCTTTAATTGATTTTAATCACAAGTCACATGTCCAAATGAAGAACTTCTGTCGGTTTTTCTTCCCTAACAGTCTCACCAGCGGCAGCACAATAAAGACAAGCCGTATAAATGTCCTAACTGCTACCGTGCCTACTCAGACTCGGCGTCATTGCAGATCCACTTGTCAGCACACGCCATCAAAAACGCTAAGGCCTACTGCTGTAGCATGTGTGGCCGGGCATACACCTCAGTGAGTAAACCACAGGTTATCTGTTTATCTTCATCTGTGTGAGATTTTCCCAGCATGCCTTTCTGGCAGGCTGTTTATTTGGCTGATAAGATGACCGCCTTTTGATGATACTCTGTCTCACTTTGCCTGAAACTTGCCGTGTTTCCTGTTTGTGAAGAATTCAACATTTCGTTGCTTCTATTCAAACATACAAAGCACTATTTAAGTAGTTGAACTCTGGGAGATTGAGATTGATATTGTGTTACAATTTTCTGATATTTTATAAACTGAAAAAATATTTTAGTTGCATCCCTTGATACATATATTTTCAATTTATGTGAAAATATCAGTCTCTGTGAGAGGAATAACTGGGACAGTAATTGTTTTTTGGATTAAATGGGTGCTTCTCCCAGAACTACCTTGTGACTTTACAGGTTTCATTTTCAAACGCAATAGAAGCTAAATTAGCCAGTTAGCACACCTTTGAAATGAGTTACTGCAGTGTTTGGATGAGCTGGGAATGTCACCGTTAATTAGTCCACATGCTAAGTTTTGTTTTTGCTTTCTTGTTTTGTCGCAGGACTTTTAAAAGATGATCAGATTTGCTTTCTTTAGCACCTTCCAAAGTTAAAATTTTGATACATTTGTCATATCTTGCTCTATTCACTGACGTCACATACATTTATCCGTTGTCTTATCTTTACAAGGTATGTAACTATGTATGTCAGTTGGCAGTGATTCAGTAAATAAAAAGATAGACTGTTGTCCAGTGTGTTGTTTTACTGTCACTTAAATTTCATTTTGGACCATTTGGTGTGTTTTTCATGTCTTTGTAGGAGACCTACCTTATGAAGCACATGTCCAAACATACAGTGGTGGAGCACCTAGTGAGCCACCAGTCGCCTCAGAGGACCGAGTCCCCCAGCATCCCCATACGCATCTCCCTCATCTGAGCTCCCCTGCCGCTCAACAGCAGGTCCGATTCAGAGTCTACGCTAGGCTGGAGCTTATGAGGCCCTGCACCCACAGCCATCTACATAAGGCTTACATTAGCATTATGACAGCTGACATAAGCATTCAGTGCTAGATTCAGTAAACAGGCTGCCTCCATCCATCTTGACACAAGCCATCTGTCAAAAATGAGCACAGCGTTATTTTGTGAATGTAACAATACAGCTAGATGTTGTCCGGAGGATCGAGTGTCAGAGAATGTCTTGCGTCAGATTTAATAAGCACTTTCGTAAGCGTCATGTAAACTGCCGGATGCATTGGCCATCATAAATGTTTTAGTTAGAAATGCTTTTGTTTTTTTCCCTCTTCCATGAAATGGTTTTCCAAAATGTGCCAGATGATATTTGCCCTTATAAAGAATTGAGAAAGTAGAAAAAATGTTTGCTGGGTGTATTCTGGAGACATCCAAAGATAATCTTAAAGCACTTTTAGGCCTTGTGGTTTTGGCTCAAATTGTTTCAATCTTGTTGGATGGAAAATGCCAAAGGGCATTACTTGTGGCAGCTAAGAGTACTGACTGTGTATAAATAACAGTCTTTTTCTGTTACTTTCATTGTTTTTACTCACATTTTTGTGCAAGTACACATTTACAGGGTCATCTAAATTTGAAGAAAGGCAATCGGTAGATGACAATTCAAACATTTAATGATTGTATTAAGAAGTCGTATTATTGACTTGGGGAGGCAAAAAATAGAGCAACATGTGAGGGATGAAAGATGAATGTTTTGTTTTTTTCTTCCAAAATCTTTCGCTCCATATTTGATGTTCACTTTTATGGCACCTTTATGGTCATAACATATGATCAAATAAACACTGCTTTTTACATTACGTTTTCCTCCTGTCCCAATAACTAGTGCCATATGAACCATGTTGAGGTTTTAACAAAAAGCAAATCTTGTTATAGTGCGTCTGCTTTCTCTACTCAGCTAAACTTTGACTATTGTTTTTTAAGTATTACAGGTTGAATACATTGCACCTGTGTCAGTGCCAGCTCTACTCTAATCAGCCCTACCTTTAAATACACTTCAGTTGAAAATACATTTTACGCGAGTGGTAAATTTTAAACCTAAACATTGGACCAAAATGTGAAGTTATTGTACAGCTACTCTGGCCCAGTTAAATGTTTCGTTTTATCTTTAATAAGCTTTACCCATTTGGAATAAACTGCAGTATAAGTCATATTCCATAGGTCTATATTATAAGTTAACATGGAGGTGATGCTTCTCCTTTTGATTTTTTTTCTCCTTAGTATTCTTTTTATTGTACACAGTATTGTTTGTTGTATTTTTACTGTAACTTTAACCTCTGGATGGTACTAATAGGGTACCCTGTATTCTTCAGGGCACTTCAGAAAGGGTGCTACGGCTAGACATAATGTTTGAGATGGAACTGAGAATAATGTAAAATACATATACAGTATATAGTATGTTTTCAAAAGAATAAAAACGTATTACTATAGCCACTGGCCTGAAAAACAGACATTTACGCCAACAACAGACCCTGCCTCTTCAACTTACTCTCTCTTGAGATAATGGGAAAATGTACATGTTGCTGTACTGTAAAACATGTTACTCATTTATAGTACCTATTTTTAAGTTTTCATAAACACGTTCTGTTTGGGTTTTGTAAGAGTTTATGTATGAACTTACTGTAATTAATTTAGTCTACCCATATGTTATTAATATTCATGTTTTATATCAGTTATTTACATGTAAGCCTTAACTGTTTTATCATCCCATTTCCATTACTCTGTATTGTGTTCTGCAGTATTCAGTCGTGTAAACATTTTTATTTTTTTCCTTCCGCATGGAGTTCCGAAGCTGTAATCTGTATGATAACTGTTTAACCCATGTTCTCTATGAAAAGATATTGCGTAGATTTATTACACTTTTTCCTGTCTTGCATTGTGGTTTCATAAACAGTTTCTAGACAACAAAATATGCACAGCCAAGACTGAGAAGTTAAACTAAGGTTATCAGTGTTTAAAAAACGAAAAAAAGCTTTGTATCTTTACCTTGTTTAATAAACAGACTGTTATAAATTCATCACTGATTGCTTCGTCCGTACAAAACAACGGTATATGCCATCAAATTTTTTAGAGAGCAAGATGTTGCAAGGGGGAAAAAATGTCAAGCATTAATTTTGTTATTTATTCACTTTATTAATGAAAATATTTTTTGTTTAAAAATATATTTACATGGATACAACAAAATTAAAAATTAGGGATGCACTGATCCGATTCGGTTATCAGCTCGATACTGACTCAAAGAGCAGGATTGGGTATCAAGGGAGGTGACAAGGGGGGGCTGATATTCTTAATTCAACTACCTGGGTACTATGTCATGTGTCAGCATTTTGCCCGTAGACCCACATTTTGCTAGGAGTGCTATCATAGCACAGAGGGATCTAAAAAACAAGGGGTCAGCAGTTTGGGGGTATTTCACTCTTGCTATGCCAATAAGTTCTACGGCTACTTGCAATATCTGCAAAGCCAATGTGTCTAGGGGTGGCGCTAGCACTGCAAAATATAACACAATCAACTTAATCAAGCACCTCCCTAAGCATCATGCCAAAGAAAACGATTCACAGTCTCCTTCTGACAGTGAGGAATACAGCTTATCAATTTGACACTGGTATTGGATCTGTACTCAGCATTGGCTGATACCAATACCCGGATACAAAGTCCAGGTATTGGTATCGGGACTGAAAAGGTTGGATCAGTGCATCCCAAGTCAAAGTTTCTTAGATCTAAGTTTACATGTCTGTCGTAGATAGGCTTTTGTTATTCAACATATTCACTCAGCAGCAAGATAAAGTTAAATACTTCATCAAATCAGGCACAAAATAGACAACATTGTCCACAGTGTACAACTCTTATTATTGACACAATATAATAATAGTGGTATGAAATAGTTCATGTGTATTTTATTCCCATGTAACACACATCTCTTTGTACTTTATCACTGAGCATCGCTGGAGGAAACCACTGAGGCTGACCAATTTAAAAAAAATTTTTTTAAAAACAGCTTGGGATGCTTGAAATGGACAAAAAGCTCCTGGAATTCTGTGGCTTTTCCTGGCATTTTGGCTTTTTCCCCTTTTTTTTTTTAGATCTACAGGCAAAGCTGCAGATTGTAAATACTGGAGTGGCTACAGCTGACAAGCAATGGGAATGACATCTCAGAAAGGGCCCCAATATTTAGACTCTCTTTACCACACAGTCTCTTATTAGATGTAAAAGTGGCTACAAAATATTATCAATGTTTGTACGATATTGTAAACTTGTAAAAATGCTGATGTGTTCAATTTTTTTTGACACAGTAAAACCATAAACACACAGCACCATAGGGCTTTCTTCACTGAAAACACAGCCAAGATTAAATTTAACTGGGGTTAAATTACATACAATAGACATACTGTTATACCCACAGTTATATTACACTGCTACATTTTACCAAAATGTAAACACAAGTAAACAAGTAAAAACTATTTTAAAGTGCTCAGTTTAAGCTAGTCTCATTCAAATCTCCCTCATTTTGACCTTCACTACGCTAGTGTGAAGTATATTGGCTAATCTTGTACCATTACATTAAAAAAAGAAATGATGATAATCTTTCCCAGAAGCTAACACCAGGCGTTCAAGCATTCTGATTTGATTTGGTCTACTGATGCAAACAACTGACCAGGCATACACACACACATTTGTGTATACAAAGATTTTATGACATGTTAAGCTTCCAAATCAAATCTCCCATAACATACTGTTGTCTTTAAAAAAAAAAAATCTTGATTGACACTTGCGCAGTCCTTTTCTAGAAATCTGCACTGTCAGTCTGAGCCTGGATTTTTAAAAAACAGTACTCCCAAGCCAGACATTGATTTGCTTTGCAATACAAAAGCGATATCACCCTGAGCAGAACTGCAGTGGAAGCTCCCTTTCATCATTACTGCCTTTAAACAATGATTATTTGCACATTTTCTACATGATTTTTTGTATCCAGTGGAAGTGCCGGATGCCGGTAGCTGTAGTACTAACCGATACACTGACTTACAGCACTCATCCTCGCTGGTAGCTTGCTGTTGCAAACACAGGCAACAAAATCTACCACCTCTCATACCTGGTCACTGTTATTAGAGCTCTCCTCTGTGCCTTTGGTGTCTGGAGGAACCAGTGGGGAGGTGAGATTCAGGTAGCCCTGCTCTGATGGTTGGTGTGAGGACACAGACGCTCGAGTCGCATCCACCACCACACGCTCGCTCACTTTCACACGGCAGATCGCATCCAGAATGTCCAGTGGGTCACACGAACCGGACGTCAGACTGGTGACACAGACGTGGTGAAAAAGGGTATACATGGAAACTTAGCAATATGGAATATGAGAGAAAATTAAGTTGACAATTCTTTGAAGACCTTAGCAAAGCTATTTTTTCATCCAACAACAGAAATGAAGCTAAACTTCAAATTACAAATATCAGTCAATAAATTATTTCAACAGAACAACTAGTTCTCTCAAAACTGCCTCACCTTAGCGTAGACGTATGCAGGATGCCATCACAGAGGCTTTCAGAGGGGAGCGCTTTCTTGACATTCTGTTTAAAGATTTAAACACATCAAGGTTTTTATTACAATAAAAGAAGGGGTATGTCACCCGTTTTACACTAGGTCAAGCCCCTTCTCTTACATTTAAAACCTACTGCCTCAGCTGTGATAGAATCCACCTTGCACCATTTTCACACTTAAATTAGAAATTCCTCATTTCGTTAATGCTGTTTGAGTTATTTTAAAACGATAAAGAAAACCTGTGACTGTTGGGTGGCATGTCCCATTAAGGCATAAAGAAAACTGTCCTGTGTTACCTCCAGGCTGTAGAATGACTGGACGTTCCTCAGGGCACGCTCTAAGGAACTGACTTGATTGGAGAGCTTCAGGGTTCGATCCTGAAGTTGTCTGTTTTCCACTTCTAAGACATTGACCCTAGAACACAGATTAAAAACTATTTACCCAGACTGTCCTTTATGTCCTCACTAACACATATAGATTATTGACAATGACTTTGCTTTTTACAGTTTTCACTCATTAAGTAGTTTTCCTTGATGATATTGAATATTTAATATTTGTTGGTTTACAGGGATCCTCCTCAGTGACAGCAGCAATGAGACACTTAACCTAATTAAACTTAACCTAAATACAATGATTTGACATGCAATTATAATAAAGTGCTGCCACTTCAAAAGAAACAGCAGCAGATATGAGTGTAAAAAGTAATTCCTTAGTTTGATTCATTAGGATACCTGTGTTGGACAGTGGAGGCGGTCCTCATGCCTTTGCTGCCCATTTCCTCTGCCTCGCTCATCTTACGCAGCAGGTCCCTCTTCTCCTCCAAAAGCTTCTCATTTTCCTCTGTCACTGTATGGATCCTCTCCTTCTCCTGAAAGCCACCAAACAACGAGAGAAAGAAATATACAAAAACAGACACTTTAGGGAATATTTTTCCAGGACCAAAAATCTCTTGTGGGATAATTTGCTTTCTGCACCGTGTGTGTGAGACCTTGTGTGAGAGGCTGGAGGCCAGCGCTAGGTCGTTCTCCAGTTTCTGGATGATGCGGTCTCTCTGTGCAGTCGCCCTGAGAAAGACCTGCTTAGCCTGCCGCAGCTTGATCTTGTGGTGACTCTGCTTTTCGTTGTACTTCCTGGTTGGAGGAGTGGAAATTAACCACAGTGTGTGTGTGTGTGTGTGTGTGTGTGTGTGTGTGTGTGTGTGTGTGTGTGTGTGTGTGTGTGTGTGTATGTATGTATATATATATATATATATATATGTGTGTGTGCTTATGTGCGTCTCACCTGACTTGTGTGTCCAGTTGGAGGAGAACTTGCTGCAGCTCCCCCTGGACTCTGTCACACTCCTGCTGACTGGCCACTAAGTCCTCCTGCAGTCTGTGGCCTGACTTCTGGCTGTCTTTTACCTGGAGGACACAAGGAACACATTTCAAAAAAAAAAAAATCTTAAATTCTAAACTGAATTAAACCGATTCTGAGGCATTATCAAATCTAAATAAATATATACACAATAAATATGGCCAGAAGTTTAATGTGAAGACATGTGTACATTTTCTAAAAATACTAGCCAAAGGTCAAGCAGCACTAAATGATTACAGTTTTAGAAAATGCACAATAGCATATGATTACATTAAAGACGATTCTATCACCCCGCTTGTGGGGAATTTTCTGGGTTACACCTACTGATTGTAATCAACAAACTGCTCGTGACTGTACAAATGTTGTTTTGTATATGAGCTGTCACCTCTGAAAAAACAAGTTGTCATATTATATTACTCTCGTATTAACTAATGAGAAATACAATTAATTCAATTTATATATAACTGAATCCTATGTAACTGAAATTACACTGAAATGCAGGCTGGGCACTTGTCAATGTGTTTAGGATGTGAAACACAACATTTTGAAAAAACATGTAAAATACAATGTTCCTTACCTCCTCTCTGGCCTTGCCAAGCTCAGCCTCCAGGATGGCCAGACGGGTGTTCAGTTGCTGGACACGGTGGCTGAGTTCTGTATTTGTCCTGGTCATGGAGGCCTCCTTCAGCCTCAGGGAGCGCACCTGCTGCTGCAGTTCCTCCTCACGCTGCTCTAACAGCTTCCTGAGACAGGAAAAAATGTAAAGATGGTTAGAAGGATGGTCAACAACAAGTGTATCAGAATCATGCTCAAAAACTTTCATGGTTATGACACTATTACTACTACTGGCACAGTCAAACAGCAGTATCAGCAGCACCGCAGTTTGTTACCTGGTGATGTGCTCCTCCTGCTGCTTGGCTCTCAGGGCTGATAAGGTGTCCGACAGATCTCTGCTGTCCCTCTCCAAGCGGATGCTCTCACCGGCTCGGGCTTCCTCAATGCGCAGCTGGTGTTGGGCACTCTTTAGCTGTTGCTGCAGTTCTAACACCTGTCATCAGAACAGAGCCACAGGCTTCTCTCAGTGAGACTATCAATCAGCATGAGCTTCCCACCTTCAATCCATTTCCTGAGTATCCTAGGATTTTCTGATGGCATCTGACAGTAATAGTCTATAATGTTGGCAAATAATCCACAAAAAAAAGAGTGAAACAGACTCAATTTTATAACATCTCCACAGAGGCAGGAATTATGGCCCAAGGTTTCTTCACATTTTTTTTTTTAATTATTCAAACTCAAGGCCAATTTAGGTCACAGAAATCATACTGCAAATTAAAAATGTAAAACAAAGACTATTACAATTGGCTACTTGCCATTTCACTTCTTGTGCTACGTAGCATTTTTATTCATTATGAGATGGTAAGCCATATTCCATTACGATGCAGGTTTCACTGGGTATTCCACTGACAAAACCTCAACATGAGAGCAGGAACTAATGACTAAAACCTGGTACCTTTATCACAAAGTTCACCTCAGCCTGGCTCTTTTTGCATGAACTGGCTTCACATTTAACACCAGATTAGATGAAAAGTGCTGATCCCTGCAGAGAAATTGCGCCAGCGCTGACCTTCTTGTCAGCAGCAATGAGCCGTGCCCGCTCGGCCTGCAGGTCCTCTTGAAGACTGGTGGCGGTGCTGCGGTTTGTGGTACTGCGTGCCAGTTCTAATTCCAGTTCCCTAATTTTGTGCTGGTGACGTTCACACTCGGATGCCTGAGCGTGGACACTCTGCTCCACCTGGACCAGCTTGGTCTGGACCTGCTTCAGCTCTGCACAAAGCTGAAGAAAGCCCACGACACAACAGAACATGAACACAAGAACAGAGGCTTAACACCAACATAACAACTAAAGGTTACAGTTCAACATTTGCTCATGGTAATTAGTATTTACAGTGAGGAGACTGGGTGACTAGAGTTATTAACATGATGATAAAGTGATAAATAAGTGCTATAATTAGATAAAAACCTTGAGTTTTTCCTGGTCCAGCAGGGTGTTGTGTCTCTTCAAATCCATGTTCTTCTCCTTCTCATAGCGCAGCTCTCTCTCTGCTGAGGTGAACAGGCTCTGTGCCCTTTGCAGGTCCTGCTTCATCTGTTTAGCCTCCTCTCCCTTCTGGCTCAGCACTAAGTCCTGCGACTGAAGGCGAAAATGAGAGACATGGTTGGGATTGTGGCTATACACAAATGAATAATCAAGCCAACTCCACACCATCTTGATAATTTTAATGAAGAATCAAATTTCATAAAAAGCATGATACACCTCTGGAAGGCAGAGGAGACCCTAAAGCTTGTATGTTATTCATCAGGATTTAATATGAACATTAAATAGAGTAAGATTAAAATGAATGATGCAGGCTAAGCTATAGAAATGTTTGTATTATTGTCACTTCATTCAGATAACTGATGCTACTCAATAAAATAACATGTTAAATTATCTATTCCCTAATGAATAACGCAGCTGTTGCTATATGAAAACTAAAGCAATAAAAACCTAATTATATAATAAACTGAAACTAAAAGAATATTGGAGAAGGTGATTATTAGATATTTTAAATTGAACTGCAGAATCAGCATGGCTGCCTGGGCATGTTAGGGATGTGATCATGCAGAACATACATACCTTGATTCGTGCCTGGGCTTCACTGACCTGAGCCTGCAGGGCCAGTTGGTGCTGAGATGCAAGCTGCTGCTCCTCCCCCAGCTTGGTCTGCAGATGATTCAGCTCCTGCTTTAGACATGAAAGCTACGAAAGCAACACACACACACCGTTTTATTAATCATCTATGACCCTGGCAGGGGGAATTCCCTTTGTGCTTGCCTTCAGGTATGAGCAGGTGAAAGGTTAGGATCACTTTCAGTCTTTGAGCTGGTGAGGATCCAGTGACTTACACAAGGACACAAAAGCTGGACAGCAGCACTTTCCAACAGAGCTGCAGCGTTAAAAGACATTCTATTCTACCAGGTTACCCCAATTTGTAAACATACAAGATGTTTTCACACTTCACATATGAACCAATGTATTACACATGTAATCCAGTTACCTGATCCAAGGCCTCATCCTTGGTCCTCTCCACTGGACTAAGCCTAGATTCTACATGAGCTGTCTGCAGTTCAGGCTTCTGGCTGCTAAGAAGTGCTTCCTTTGTAGAGGAGAGCTGCTCTTGATGCCACTTGAGCTGCGCTTTAAGGCGCTGTATCTCAAGCTCCAGTCTCTCTCTTTCCCCCTGAGTGGTCAGCTTCTCCTGGACACTGGAGCTCAGCTTGGCCTGGAGCTCGGCATTCTGCAGCCGCTCAGAAACCATCTCATCCCTGGAAAATATGCACATGTATGCAAAACAAGTGAGCTCCAGTGTTCTAGTCTTATCTTGTGACTGGCCATGATACAAGACAGAAGTACTAGTTGCTGCAGTGGTATCACTTATCTCCCAACAATGATCTACTCAAACTCAAATGTCTCAAAAATAGCACTGCTTGAGCAAATACGTTTTGCACTGAACAGAGTACAACCTCAAGGCGCTGTGTGCTGTCTGGAGGCTGCTGAGTTGAGCATTTAGTTGGTCTGACTTCTCCTGCAGCTGGTTGACCTGCAGCCTGTTTTCCCTCATGTCCTCCTGGGTCTGGGTACTGTCCTTGTAGCGTTCCAGATCGCTCTGGAGCCGGCTGTGGGCACGCTCCATCTGGGCTAACTGTCAGGCAGTGAGGTGATGCAGAACGAGAGAGAAACTTATTTTAGTGGTGTGAATGACTGTAAATTCAGGTTGACATTTTGGTATGTTGACACAAATATACTGTTTTTATTTTAGGTTATGTCTTCATGCTTCTTTTATGAATAACACTATTTCTTTGTCAATTCCAATGATGAAATGTTTGCTATTTAACATTATTCTTTACTGGCCTATTTTGCACATCATGCTTTCATGCAGTAATGTTTACTGTTTATTTTAATTTCTCTAAACATTTTCACTTTATTTTGATTTCTACTTAAATATATTTCCTGTATTTTATGAACATTTACCCCTGTAGCAAGAATGTTTTGCCCAGTGTCATCCTGTTTGAAAAGACTGACATGGCAAAGTGTCAGCGACAGCAACCAGATTTGTTTAATGAACAAACCTTTTCCTCCAGAACTGCTTTTTCCCCTTTGACCTGTGTGAGGCTCTTGATGAGCGTTTTCCCTTGTTGGCATTCTGTCTGAAGGCTGTTGACCTCATGTCTCAGCTTCTTCAGCTCTCGCTCACCTATCTGCAAAGCCTTTGGTGTAGAGGAGGAGGGAATTATAGACAGTTTCTGTGTGGCTTGTAACTCTAACTTTGCAAATACTTTGTAATAAAATACCTTTTTAGAAATACATAAGTAACCTCTTTGTTTCACTAAACCTCTTGAACTGTAAACTGAATTTCACATTTTGTGTAGCTGTGGTGTTATATTGCTTTCTGTCATTATAGTGTGGATGTGTGTGGTTTTTTACCTCCTTGTCTTTTTTGAGTGCGGCCTGGGCAGCACTGAGGTCTAGCTCCAGCTGTTTCCTCCAGTCCTTCTCCTTAGTCAGACATGCATCTAGGAGAGCCAATCTCTCCTGGCTGCTGTCCCTTAGGTGCTTCATACATGGTGACAAGAGAAGACAAAGCACCAGTATTTGAACTTTGATTTGCCATCATTTAATCTCTGCAGGCTGAAGGTCAAGGTTTAACTTACTTCATATATGACTTTTTGAGAATTTCACTGTGCCCAAAAAAATTTGGAATACTGTAACAGTTTCCTCAAATTTCATGCAGAACAGGTGGTCTCTAGAAATGGATCTGTCTCGGATATTTTTATTGTCCCATTCAAAATCAATTAAAACTCACTATAGTTATATATACATACAAAAATGTCATATTTGTACATCTGAAAGAGCTTTGAGGGGGGCTGTTCCTGAATGAAATGAAGACTGGTAACTGGAGAGGTGCCAGTTCACCTCCTGGGTACTGCCGAGGTGCCCTTGAGAAAGGCACTGAACCACTGCTCAAGGCGTTTTACTATGTGAGAGCCCCCTCACGCTGACATCTCTCCATACATTCATGCATGTGTATAGATTGAAAATGAACAAGTGATTAAACAGAACCCCCCTATAGAAATCAATAAGTATGTCTTCTTCATTTTCTTACCAGCTGTAAGTAGGACTCTGTAGCTTTGACCTCTTCTCCATTCATCAACATTTTTTCTTGAGCGTCCTGCTTCTTCAGCTCTGCCTCCATGCCTTTGATCTGCATTGACAGGTTAAGATTATTAATCAGCCATTAGAGAGACTGTTTCCCATACAAGTCCTAGACTAAATTAATGCGGTCAGAGTTATTCTTGTTAAGGACTGGCATTAATGAATGTCTGCAAATGTCTCAGGTGGAATGTTTTTAAACCACAATAATGAACAGTGAATAATCCATCAATCCTTTATCCAGATCAGAAATTTAACAAGACCAAGAGTGCTGCTCATTACCCTCCTGTGGAGTCCCTCCAGTTCTCCCTCATGGCGATACCTCTCCTCCTTGCTGGCATTCTGGGCCTCCCCAAGCAGTGCCTCCAGCTCTTCATTCCTCTCCTCCAGCTCCTCCTGTTCCTTGCGTAGCCTCTGGAGTTGCCGTTGCAGCTCCCTCACCTGTACAAGCCCGTCTTCCATCGCCTCACGACAACTGACCGAGAGTGGTGATGATTAAATTCAGAAAGGGCCGGTGGGATAGAAAGAATGTCAACATTCATTTATCACACTGTTAACTAGGTCGCAGTTGTTGAGCAATGAAAGTATTTACCGTTTGTGAATGTAATCCTTTTCTTGGGCTGACGAGTCAGCCAACAGATTGTTTTGTGGTTCACTGCTAACACTCTTGTCCTTTCGATCTTCTTTGGCTTCAACATCTTTGTCATTTAATGCAAACTGTACAAACACAACACCAAACAATGGCAAGCTACTGCAGCAACATTTGAATTTATTTCAATAAAAGAAAGATTTTGTGAAATGCCTACCTGGTCCAGGAGATTTTTCTTCTCAAGCTCTAAAGCGCAGACTCGCTCCCTAAGAGCTCTGTTCTCAGCATCTAAGTCATTTTGCTCTTTAGCTCGCTGCATCTTCATCATATCTGTGAAGAGACAAAAACATGAACATAAAAATCTAAAAATGTATATTACACAGGAAATTGCATTTTTTTGTTTCTGTCTTTTTTTGCCTTTTAAAACCTTATTACATTGTTACTATATTTTACACATTAACTGTATCTAGTAATTGTGAGGATGATACCTATAGCGTACCGTGAGAAATAGGGGAAGGTGGTCAATTTGTCTAGAAGGGTGGATTTGTTTGGTTAATTATACATTTGATTTGCATGTGTCAAAATGGAAGGAAAAGGAAAAAGTTTGTTGAAGCATATTATATTTTCATCAGTAATGACAAACACATATTGAATATAATACAATGAAATTGAAAAAATAGCAAAAAAATAGAATCACTAATATCCAAACAACTTCCAACCTTACTGGCACCCATTTTAACTTTAACCAGCAAAGTTTTAGAACAGTAAAATACAATTTCTAAACAATGTGGCTGGTGTTAACATCACACACCCAGGTCTGTCTCACCACAGTGTTTCAGTTTGTCCACTTCCTTCCTCAGGTTCTCTACTTCTTGGACCATTCCCTGTAGCTCAGGTCCTGAGATTATAAGCATATTTTTAATCCCCTAAATCTGAATATAAGCTTTCTGCTCATTAATTCCTTTTCATATGCCACTATTGTATTCCTGCAATCTGATATAATAACACACCTGACGTGGCAACAATTAATACTGACATTTCAGTAGGGAAAGACATTCAAGTTACTGTATGTGGACATGAAAACATTTTAAAGGTCAGGGGCAAACAGCTGTGTAGACCAGGGGCAGGGGCTGCATGTGTGAATCTGGGCATGCTTCTTACAGCTACTTAATTCAGCAATGATATGCAAAAACAATACAGCACATTAAGTGTAATGTTTAGAAACATCACATCAAAGTCTAAAGTAGACCAACAATTCTTGAGGGATACCTACTGTATGTCTTCTCAACATACCATTTGAATCTTTGTTGTTGTTTTTGGCAGCATCCAGCTCATTGGTGAGTCTGCGGATATCCTGGTGAGCCATTGCCAGCCTCCTAGACGCCTCCTCCAGGTCCCGCTCCAGCCGCTGGCGCTCATTCCGCTCATGGGAAATCTCCTCACTGTGGGCCTGATGTAAAAGAATGATGCATGGATGGTTAGAGTGGGAGGAGTGCAGCCAGAAAGAGGACAGGTACTGTAGTTAGACTGGAGATGCAAGTGGCCCAACGTGACGTGCTGTTTTAAAACACATGCATTCTGAGGTAGAGATTCATCATCACTGCAGGCCTGGAAGGGAGCGATGGCAATGTGTTATGCTCTTATATGTCAGCCTTCACCAGCATAGAGCGATCAGTGGTCCAAAAAGTACACATGCTGTTACCTGTGACATGCCATTACTGTTCCACCCATTTCGAGCACTCATCAGTTATTAGAAAATTACATTCACAGATATGTTACTGAGACAAGCAATGTTGTCTGCATCATAGTGCTCATGCGAATTTCAAGGCACATCGCCAGCATGGAATGTATTTCAAAAAGTAGCAGCACTCTGAAAGAAGCCAGTGAAGCCCTTTATGACAACATCAGGGTTAGTTAGTTAGTTAGTATGAGCTGTGAGGTGGACACCTACAGGAGTAATATTGTGTTTGCTCTGACCAGACCTGCGAAGCCCAAACAGCTTCTTCCATGGACTCTGGGAGGAACACTGCTGAGAGGAAAGACCCATGTGTGCAGAATCACAACAGACACTAGTTAACTATCGTGAGGTGTCCCTGTACATTAACTGGAAAAATTGGTTATTTTCTCCACTAACTTAATCCAACCTGAAGTTATACAGACCTGGTACTCAGCCAAGGCTTAGCGACAGTCACCTCACCTTTGTCATGTTATCTATGGTTATCTGCATGTCCTCCCTCTGCTGCCTCAGCTCCTCCCCCATTGTGTGACAAATATGTTCCTGTCATTAAGAGAGAGACTCACTTAACCCCATTTTTATGGTCTCTACATTTGCCTGGGATAGTGAACCATTACAACTGTATGATGCCTGTGGACAGGTTAATTTGAAAATTTAATATGACTGACAACTTTGCATTCATTGTTCAAGATGGTAGAGACTGTGCACATTCACTAGAAGCCTTACATTTACAGTTCCAATGGTGAAAATGAACTACACCACAGCACATACTATATTAGCAGTTGAAAATTTTCAAATTAACTTGTGTGGTTCCTTTCCGGTGAAGAACTGATATTGTGAGGGAAATTGAACAGTCCTCGGAAGGTCAGTCCTTTACCTGGTGGGGGACTTCCCTCAAGTTGCCAGTGAAGCTCTGAGTTTCCAGTCTCCTCTCAGCAGCTTCCAACCTTTCCAGTAGTGTGGCCCTCTCCACCAGCAAGTAAGCCACCTGCTCACTGGGGCTGCTCAAGCCCATCTCCCCGAGGTCCTCCTGAGCCAACATCTCTGCCAGCTCTTTGCTCTGACTCTCTGGAAGAAATGGGAGATATCACAGGTCAGTAGTTTGGCCAGCAGAACTTGTTAAATTACATTAAACACAAGACAGAATAACAATGAAATACTGCAAGAGTATTGCTGTATGGCAGCAGATTTACCATAAACACAAGAAACTATGTAACTCAGGGAAGGTGTCTTTGAAATATCCTGCTTAGGTGCCCTGGTGAGTCAGGCTAGGCTACAACCCAGAGGAAATAATGCCAACAATGCACTACATACACCCTTAATTCACCTTGTTGCTGTCTGATTTGGTGAAGCTCTTGTCGCAAGTGTTCATTGTCTCTCTCATAGTCTGCAGTCAGACACTCACGCTCTTCCAGGAGCCCACGGATATGTGCAACATAGCTCTCCACCTGACAGACAGAAATCTAAAAGTAATTCATCTGTGACTGACATACCATTTTGAACAATTGGCACTGTCCCCTGCCCATTTCAGAAATTCAATATGTGAGTATTACCTTATTTAATGTACTGTGGTCATGGGATGAAACACTTTAATTTGTCTATGGCTTCAATGAAAAGGAGGACCACACTATACTAGACTGAAAGCTTAAGGGCACAATCAGGTCAAGAAGTCTGAGACTGTTAAAACAGTTGGTGAGCGAAAACTATAATCCAAACTGTTCACCTCCTTCATCTCACTGGCCTGCTGGGAACGTAAGGTCTGCAGATCCTCAGTGGCTGACTGAAGCTTTGCCTCACTTTCAAGCAGCTGCTGCCACAAGTGGCGCTGCCGCTCCTCAACACTGGCCCCCGGTGGCAAGCCATCCTCTTGAAGCCGCATAGATATCTGGTCCTGCTCTGTCCGCACCTGGGAACCCAGAGAAGGAGCTGAATGTTTGGCGACCTGAGATCATATTCATCAGCAAAGTGTTAAACTGTTACTGCATGTTATGATGCAGCTCTTCCTCTCAGTACTGTGGTGAATCAAGCATTCACAAATTAAGCTTGTCGGTGAATGAGTAGCCTTGGGCTTACTTTTTTTTAATGTGTCATCATAAAGCTTTTCTTGTCATAGCATAATGCAGGGTTGGCCAATCTTTGATTGTGGGCCATATACAGAAAAATGTAAGATTCTTGGCATTCACGCTGTCTCTTCCATCTTTTCAGTTTCATCATGTTTAATCAACTGAGGAAACTGTTTTCATTGACTTGTAGTTATACATCATACTAGGTCAAATACTTGTTCAAATTGGCAGCACTTTAGTGTTTTAGTGCAATGACAGGGCTTGCTGGTAGTTGTTCAAGATCACAGTGACATCTAGTGTTTAAACTAGGATGTGCAATGTACATACAGTGCAATTTATTAAATATAAACTCAAGTTTATTCTAGTTTCTTTTTCAAAATTCACCACAGGCAATTTAAAAATTAGGCAGTGGGCCGACTGCAGGCTATAGTTTGGCCACCACTGACATAATTTAGCTAAAAGCTGATGCATTTCCAAAGCTACGTATGTCCAATGTCCTTAACATAACAGTGTAAGGCATACAGTATGCTGCAGTATACTGCTATAGACTGCTTTTTGGAATATGTATAATACACACTATGACACCTGCAAGATAATAAGCAAAATATTTTTACTTGTGAATTACTTACTTTCACCAAACAATGATCCAACAAACTACCCTGCAAACTACAGCATTAACAACAGTGTTCAACTTCAAGGTTGTCAGTCTTACTGAAAACTGATCCATTTACATCACACAGGAGAGGGACACAACATCACGGTGGCATGCCAGCACTAAACACCTGTTGCTAAATTCAATACTGTACTTTGTAGGGCTTGTAACCTGAGCAGGTCCCCCATGCAGCATTTAAACTGCTCGAGGAGTGGTCACTGCTCCCACAACATGTAACATATTGTCACAAGGTAGGTATCAGGTCTCGTGTGCCTGTACTTAAACACCACACCTACTGGCCTTCACTCTTGGCAGTGTGGCAAGAAATGGCTAAAAGATCAGACATTGACTACAACCACCATCCTAATACTGGTGAATGTTGGCTATGAGCGCAATATTTACAGCCATTTCACCTGTAAATCATTATTTTTTTTATACTTGTTAAGCTGACAAAGTACAAAAATTACCAGCAACCACCAAGTTCCATCAACTATTTCTGGTGATGAACACTGGCATTAAGTTATCTGTAAGCAAATTAACATCTATGAATGTTACCTCTTCATGATCCATGGTCAAACATTAAGTTTTGTGAAGCTGCATCTGTGAATGATGAACTTTTTCCTCAGTGGTGAAGTACTGATCCCAAACCGACAATTTAGTCTACAAGGTACACAATGGAACATAACTCCCTTTGTTGACGCAATTCATCCATGACAACGTCTCTTGTCCTTGATTTCCCCTGTAAAAGATGAGATACTTTAGAACAATTCTGTCTTGTTTGGACCTGCAGTCACAAGTTTGGAGATCAGACCAGCTACCTCAGCTCAGACAGGCAGAGGCACTCTCCAGTTTATCAGCTGAATGACATTGCATCACCTGAAGCTATGCAAAGTGTCAAGCTCTTTAGCTATGTTTGATCTGCTGCTATGTTATCATGAGGAATTCAGTATTGACAGCAATTTGGGTAACATCGCTATCATCGGAGCAGGCGTTTCCCCTGCCCTGCATTTGGGAACGTTGCATTTAACTAGCAACAAAATCCATAGCCGTCACTAATTTCCCGCAATTGTTAACAGTGATGCTACTGTTAATCCCAATAAGTAACGACGTTCACCTCATGTGGGGTTAAAATTATTCGTTGTCCAGCTAACAATTCTTCCCAAAATGTCTGACGAGGAGGAGCAAACGAGGGGTTTTGTATAACAGCCACTTGCATTCCTTTTGACCACGCAAGCTCCCTAGTCAGAAAGATGCGGTTAGCTAATAATCACAGATTTGCTGACCTCTTGTGCTGTAATAAGCTAGTTTAGTAAATAGCCAACACTGCCAACCGTGGCTACCAGCAGCGCTAGCTAGTTAGCAAAGTTTGTTCAAAGTTACCGTAGTATACTTCACATTCAGCTAACGCTAGCTCGCTAACGGTAGCCATAGCTTTCTCCAGTGGCCGCTTGGCAGCAACTGGTGAACGCTATAATGTTTCCGTTGTGATAACTGAAGACTCCTGCTTAAACTCTAACTTCTTTGCAGCGGTGACGCTGAGCGTGCAATGTGCATTTAAAGTTTTACTCACCTTTCAAATGGTAAAGGCGACAAGATAGCTGAGGACAGGCGTGGCGGAGTGAATTGGCTTCTACTAGCACCTAGGCAACGGACCGTACCATTCAAAGGATGGCAGGGGACAATCGATCAGGAAAGTTGCCACCAACCAACTAGCGGTGTTGTAGTTTACAAAAAATAATTTTGTAAGAAACAAAAGAAATTTTGTTGGTGTAAATGACAGCTTTACATTTGCACAAGTAAGCACCCTAACCTAACGAGTTAACCGAGTTTATCCTAAACAGACGTTTGTTTGTTTTTTTAAATTAAACGATCTTCAAAAATGGCGTCGTCCTTGGCATGCAGGTAAACAGTTGTGTAATGCAATCAATGACTGTCATACTTTATTCACTGTTCTCAGTTTTAGTTAATGGACATTGCCTTTGATTAAGCTTTTCTCTTTTAATCCACGAATGTTAACAGCAGGGGGCGACAAACATGCCGTTAGTCTTTTCCTCCTTGGAGGTGAAATACCAGAATAAATGTTAGAATTTTATCGTAATTTTAGCATTAAGCTCAATAACCAGATACTATTTTGAAATAATTTCTTACGGATGAAGTCGAACAAACATTAATATAAACGTTTTTCAATGACAGAAATGCTTTCTTACTTCTCTTTTTTAACCTAGATGTAAATAATAAGCCTAGTATTTTGAAACTTCAAATTGTATTGTTTTTTCCCCCCTCCACTGATCCTACAACGTGAACTAAGGCATGTTTGTATGACGTGTCCTGGTCCTGTCCAGATGTTTTCTGTGTGACCAAGGCACTGTGAAGACTCATAATGTGCTAGTGTAAAAATGTGAACTATGTTGCAACTGTGTGTTTATTTGTCAAATCTGCCCTAACAAGACTCAGATCATGAATGGATGAGGTATGGTAGAATATTGGTTATGCCAAAGAATCCACATTCAGTGGACTGTTTACAGAGGAGGTCTTTTCATGTTGTTTTACGTGTCTCCGTAGGCCATGGGTGGGTCTCATTTGAGTCTTTTGGATGGTGATGTTGTACTTAGGGACTTTGAGGCAGAGCAAAAGGGAGCTCTGTTCTACACAGAGGAAATGGGCGTTCTGTGGAAAAATAAAGGGGTGTGGCAAGGCCAGAAGGGAGAGGACCACCAAGAGGAGCATAATGTTGTAGAGTGGCGAGACTGCTCCTAAGCTGCCCCTGAGATCTGATTCAGAGAAACAGGCAATACTCGAGGTAAGTAGATATTTCCTCTTTTCATGGAATTTCAATGAATATCTTGTTAAATCATGGCTTTGTTTATTGTCATTGTAGTGATTCTCTCATCACATTTCCCAACAACAAAAGGTTTAAAAGTAATGGGTAGCAAAAATTATGCCATTAAAAAACACATGTTTTTCTTTTCACACATTTTCTGTGCCATATCAAGATTACTTTAATAACGCTGCAATGGAAAAAAGATAATGTCTGTTACATACCATGTTGTATTTTATTTCATTTCCCACACCTTAACCATTTGCTTTGTTTTTAAACCACTTTCACAGATGTTTTACCTTTCATTCACTTTCATGTAATGGATGATATCTAGTGTAATGACATAATTTGGCAGTAATTGTGACTCCACCGCCCACCCAAATGGACCTCTCCTATTGATAAAGATCTACAGACAGTTTCATCCTGTCTCTAATTCCCCTCAAGGTCTTTTTTTGTCTCCAAGGATGTATCCTTATTGTGAACTACAATTACTGTCACTACAGCTACAATAGCCTCTTAAGTGTTTGCTTGTGCACTACTACTGTATGTACAATGTCAAAAAGCTTTGTAAAATTACAGGCTTTCCCTCAGACTTAAATTTCCTCTATATTTACAAGTGGAGCAGCTTTAATGAAATCCAAATGTAAGTTGAAAAACAGACTGTTTACCCTACGCAATGAAAAAGAAAACCATTCAGAAGGGTAGAGAGGTTAATTGGGTAAATATTTTGTAACCATTTAAATTTCAATAGGCCTGCCCAGGTTCACTGCAGGTTTGCTGTACGATGGCAACACACAAGCCATTCAAAGAGCAGTTTTAGAAATAACTTATTGCACTCTGTTTTGAAGCATGGTTTTGCACAGCACAGAGTTCACTCTGTCCAGCTACTATTTCTCCATGTGAAGTTTCAAGGCAAATCAGGAAAATACCCTAACACTTGAATCGACAAACGTGTTAAATTGATCACACACCATTTACTTGCTAATGCTGGATGCAGTCGCCAGCCAGGAAGTCTACACTTAAACTGTTTTGTTTGATTTTGGCAGAAAATTGAAAATGGCGTACCTGCTTATGTTTGTGACCCTGCTGCATCTCATCACACTGGCAATGCTGTTCATCGCAACCATGGAGAAGGTAGTGGTCATATTTAGGACATGATGTTGTTTGCTTTAACTGTATAACTGAGTTTTGTTTAAATGCAACGTATCCAGCTGTGTGTATTGTGTCTAATCTCTCTTCAAAGTCCTGGTGGCTGTGGGATGGCATGGAGAACTCAGACTTATGGTACAACTGTAGGTTTGATAACTCCACAGGAACCTGGTTGTGTACATCCTCCAAAGAAACTGGCAAGCAACAGTTTTATTTTGTGTACCATAAAAGGGGGCTTTACATGAACACTTTTCTCCTCAAGGTAAATTCTGAGAAGTGAGACCGTTTTCTTTTTCAGAGTGGCTTCAGGCAGTGCAGGTCCTGATGGTCCTCTCAGTGGTCTTCTCCTCGGTCTCCTTCTTGGTGTTCCTCGGTCAACTGTTCACCATGTCTAAGGGTGGACTCTTCTACTTCACTGGGCTGTGTCAAGTCTTTGCAGGTAACAGTGGAGTGAGACAATGTGCCACCGACGTGACTCTGTATGATGAGATCATTTGAGAAGGGTGACATTTGCTCTTACAAATTGGAAGGGGAAGCAAGTCTGTGTTTGGCAAAGAAGTCAAATGTTTAGAGGCTTCAGCTATCTTTAGTACAGCTGAAGAATTGTACTCATTGAGTACAAGAGCTTGTAGGTGGGCTAGAACCATATACCGGTACCTTTTGTACCTTAAAAAAATATAAAATATATACTCTTTGAATTGGTACAAGTTTGTATAATATGGTGGATCATGTATATATCTGAGGCAAACCCACCACCACAGATTTTGCATTCTTTACAGATATGATATTTTCTCAATAGGTAGCCTATAAAAACCAAGCAAGTTACAAACATTGCAAAGTTTTCAACACATCCCGGTCTTAAAACAAACATAATATTTGCATCCTTTTTTTAGGTCTGACCGCCTTTTCTGCAGCTCTCATCTACACATTACACAATAAGGAAATCCTTAAAGACTCCAGAGACCTGACTTCAGGACACTTTGGTTACTGCTTCATCCTGGCCTGGGTGTGTGTCCCCTTGTTGCTGTGCAGCGGAGTTATATACATCCACTTGCGTAAGAAAGAGTGACCAGCAACAGGAAAGCAATGTCAACAAAAGTATTGGAGAAAAAAAACAATTTACTCAATTTTACATTGACCAGACTTCTTGTTAATCAGAAATGCAAATATTGTCAAAGAGTCATAATTGCCCTTGTTGTGAATTTTGCTCAGGCTTCGGCTAATGTGATAAGATTTGGAAGATTATCAGGAAAAACTGAGTTATATTTTAGCAAACATTGAATCCTCAATATCAGTGCGATATATAATGCTCACCACCTGTTTTAAGAAATGTTTACTATAAGAGGTTTTTGTTGTGCACTGTTTTTCTGTGTTGACCAAATAAGGCAAATACCAAAGCAGTGTTATGTACTTTTTTGTTAGTGTTGTAGGCCTTATGAGGCATTTGAATTGCTTTTAATTTTTACTCAAGCAAACTGGAAATCTATATATGTAAAGGGATATATATATATATATATATATATATATATATATATATATATATATATATATATATATATATATATGCATCAGTCACTATATATGACATATATATATATATATATGTGTGTGTGTGTGTACATAATACATACTTAAAGCTGATAATTAGAATATATTATGTAGCTGCTTTGACTAAATATCACAAAAAGAAACACAATGTGTACAAGTTAATTGTTGTTAATTGGTTCTTTCCCATTTTTGATTATAAGTCACATTTAATGCAAATGAGTGTTTAAAGAAAAAGAAATCATTGTTGTTATTGTTGTGTGTGTGTGTGTGTGTGTGTGTGTGTGTGTGTGTGTGTGTGTGTGTGTGTGTGTGTGTGTGTGTGTGTGTGTGTGTGTGTGTGTGCGTGTGTGTGTGAGCAGAGAGGGAAACTTCGGAGGACGTTGTCATAGTGACCGTAAACTTAGTTTCTCGACAACTGGCGTTGCCTCACCAACCGATATTGAGAAGGCCTAACTTTACGTCTCATGTTTACACGTCTCAAAAGGGTTTTCTTGTGATAATGGAAGCTAAACCACAAGTTTTGGGGACAACATCTAAGATAATTCCTCTTGCCTTACCCAAAGGAACGGAAAAGTTATGTGAACTCTGTCAAAGAGGAGCGCACCTGCAATGCGCGAAGTGTCGGGTCACTTTTTACTGGTAAGATGGAGTTATCCTATCCACTGTTAGGTGTTTTATCACATTTACTAAACCGTTTTTTAAACATTTATATGTGACAGTGTCATTTCCAAATCTCACAGGGTTTAATTAAGTCTTGTGTTCATTTTGTGTGAACGTGGTCAAACCATGCCTACGGTTTGGACGCGAGGTGGCAGTGTTTGCCATAATTTTTTTCACAGCAAAAATTTCAGAACACGTCGACATGAAGCACGTTCATGTGACTGTGTCGTCAGGTGGGAGGGACAGACAATTAAATTACCACAGTGTTTTTTTTCGTTTGTTTTGTTCATGTGACTTTTAGGGAATTGTTACCTGCGTCTATTCGATTATTTAAATTTGGCAACACCCGCTTTTTATGTAAGTCAGCATTACATTTGGCGTAGATGGATATATCTTAAATTACAGATCATAAAATGGTGCTCGGCGAAATCCTCCTCATTGGAACAGCATGTGGAGTCATAGAAGCATGTGGTAACACCCCTCCCTGTAGGGATTTATACAAAGGGCTGAGCCACCAGTCTTTTAAGGGGGGCTCACAGCCAGCTTCCCCCTCAGCCTACAAGTCAAGCACATTTCTTGAATTTGATATAAAAAAATGTAGCCTACACGTCATTCAGCTTTATCTCAAAGCAATCCAGGGTAGAAAACAGTTTTCATTTGAACTGAAACATATACCCTACAGGAGGTTATGTGGCCAATTAAGTTGAATTAGGTTTTGTTCTTTGTCAAAGCAACATAATTTGTATGTCTTTGACATAGGTCAATTGTAAATTTATCACATTGTTAGGAGTAAAATGGTTTATTAAATGCCAAGTGACCCATGCATATTATCAGGCTGTTGGCTGACTAGTTACCAGACTAGTGTTTGTGGTGACTGTTTATCATTAGGCAGATTGAGAGGTATTATGCAAAGAAAGTTCAGCAGAGACAAGAAAGTGCAGTGGCCCTGCACTTTTGTGTGTGTGTGTTAACATGCACACGCATGAGCTATGTCAGTGCCACTGTTGATGTGACGTGGCCAGATCGCAGTGTTTCTGTGAAGTCCACAAACACAAATACTGGAGTGAGCACAGATGCTCCCCAGTAGAAGAAGAAGAAAAAAACGCAAGGAAAACCAAACTGTTTCCACAGAAGTGTGCAGGAGAGGAGAGCCAGATGAGCAAAATTACAGACCAGTTATGTAATGGCATATAATTTAGTATGCCCTTTGTGCACTCAGATGATTTTTTTTCTAAATGGGATAGAGGCTTTGCTTTGGAAATGTTAGCACTCCACAGCAAACTGATATACTTTAAAGAAACATTTCACCGTTAATGGTACCACACTGGATCCACACATTTCAACCGTTCTTACCAAGGCTACTGTTCTACACTACAGTTGCAGCTCAGAGGTTCAGGTCATAGCTGGGAAAATATTCCTGAGCCAACATCAGTCACTTTGTGACCAGGGAGGAGATTTAACATGCATATAAAAACTTTGCACAAAGCCACAAGGACTCTCTAGATTTAAGGTGGCTAAAGGGAGAGAAGGAAACTGAGTGACATAAAGTTGCAGCCCTTTACAAAAATGTTTTAATTTCTCAGCGATGCAGAGCATCAGCATGCAGACTGGGTGGGCATCCATGAGAGAATCTGTCAGCTGCTTGTGCCCATTCGCACCCCGACACTCTCAAGTCTCCAGCAGGCTGGCTGCATTGAAACGCAGCTTAAAAAGGTGAGGATGTATGTAATGCGTTGCGACCACATATGGGAAACTATGAAACACACAGTACAGTGTTAGACACCTTGTTTTGAGTTTGAGTCTAGTTTACATGTCAAGGAGAATGCAAAGAAAAAAAATGAATTCTGACAACTACATCTCCAGGCCATGAAAGGTTTTGAATTTTCTTCTCAGAAGTCTGTCTAACATTCATCATTTATTTTTAAATTGTCTAGTGTTCGGGCTCCAGGTTTTTAGTTTTAGCTCTCCTAATTTCATAGAACTCAAGATGCCAAAATCAAACCTGGAGCTCACAATACAATTGTAGAATTAACTGACTAAAATCAAAAAACTGAATAGATTCTGATAAATTATTTATATGGACATGTTCATATAGACTGCGCTGCCTTTCAGGAAACAATAATGGAAAAAATTTAATTTAAACAACAGAAACACACAAGAACCCTGGGTCTTTATATTTGGTTTACTGAATTGTTATGTAATATTCCTGGAAGTGGAGTCTGATGAATTGAAGTATGGTCAAATTAACCTTGGGTTTGATTCTTTACTTAGGCAGAGTTGATTGAAATTTGCAGGTTGGTGGCCCAGAGCAAGCTGTCTGAGGGGAAACACCAGGAGGCTCTGCCTGCTGCCCAGTTCTGCCTGCGCTGTTCTATAGACGTCCATGGCCGAAGTGCTGTCGAAATGGTCCCTGCCTACCTGCTGCTGGCTGAGGCCAACATGGGTGAGGACAAAATGGTTTCTCAGCTCAAATTGTCTCCTTTCTGTACAATGTTTAATGCATGCCAATGTGTGTGTCTGTCATATGTATATTTGTGTGTGTATTTGTTCTTGCGTTTCCAGGTTTGGGCAATCTAGCCCTGGTGGCGGAGCTCCTGTCCCAGGCAGAGTGGGCGGTTTTGAAGAGCCCAGAATGTGGTCATGCAGTCCACCACCGGCTGCACAGAAGCCTGGGCCGCCTCCACACAGCGACTGGAAACCTGGAAGCAGCTCTGCTTAACTTTGCAAATGATGTCTGTGTCATAATTAGCATACTTACCAGAAATGGATTCAGCACATGAAGTATTTTCAACTGTTCAATAACTTTCTTGATATTGCGCAGAACAAAATGCAAGCCACAACTTTTTGTTTTGTTTTTGCACTTTTCTCACCATATAGACTGAATTATTGCTTGCTGTAAATATTTTTACAGTATGTCACTCAAGACTTACAATATTTTGTTCCTTTTAATATCATGTGCTCCCACCCGACACTGGAAAGCCCCAGAATATGTGAACATACCTTGTAAAAAAGCTAATTTCTCTGATTTTTTTAAGATATACTTTGCCAGTGAGGTGTATGGTCTGGATAGCACAGTCACCTGTGGTGGCTACTTTCTCATGGCTGATGTGTTTGCCAAACAGGGGAAGACGCAAATTGCTCGTTCCTTGCATTGTGAGGTAAAAATAGAATAGATGTGATGTCATCATGGCAATTTTACCAAATCTATTTTTGCCTATGTGTTTTATGGTTTATCTTCCCTTGCTTATGTTGTAGGTGGCACGTACTTGGCACAGCCATCTGACCAAAGTCTTCAAGATACATGTCGAAAATGTCCACAATCCTGATATGTTGCTGAAGCCCTCTTATGGTACGTCACAATATAAATGTAATATATAGCCATAACCGTACTATTCAAACGGGATGCAGATTTACAAAACAACATCACCAATCCATCATTTGCTCTACCCACTTAACAGAAGATTGGTGTATCACTGAAAAAAATAGGGTCAACAGTACTATATTTAGCTGAACTGGATTGCTGTGCAGTCCAAATGCTAAACCCCAGATTTACACTAGCATGCTTAGGGCTGACTAGAGACCACTGCTGACACATGGCTGTGCAACATCCGTACCACTGCCCTCTATCGTAGCTGCTGCCCTACATAATGATGCTAAGCCTGTTAGCTCTCTGGGATGTTCTGGGAAAAGTGGGTGTGGAAGGGAAGGATGCTTAAACAAACTATAGGGAAGATACAGACTGACCTAAATTTTATGTTGACCTATTACATAGCACCAGAAGTACTAGCTTTTCCAATTTTCAAGTGTACTGTGCATTTATGCCAATGTTAATACCCTGAAAATCTAAAGGACATTTGCATCTTTGTCTATCCATGACTTTCAATCAGACAAAGCCCAGCGAGTTGAAGTGGATGAGATGTTAAGAACCATGTTGGAGTTTGAGCAGAATGACTCCAGAAAAGACTCATCTCAGATTGCACTTGTAGCGCACTGTCTGGCTATGCTGTGGTTCCTGGGAGAAGACCCCCTAAAGGTGAGTCACCAGATCAGGTGACCAGGCATTAAAGGTTCAGTTTGGCACAGTTCTCCCTTTATCTCACCGTCCCTCCGCCTCCTTAAATAGGATTATCTCTAATTGGTAAAGCCGTAAAGATGAGCCGGGAATTAGTGGGAGTCTGACGTGACTGTTTTGACACTCTGACTTCATTTCGGTTTCCAGTCTCGCTGTAATGCCACTGGAAGTTATTTATGTGTGTAAACCATAGACTGTATATAAAAACTGCACCCCTTCAGATGTGGGATGAATGAGCAGATCATCTATTGTGTCATGCCAGCTGAGAGAATGAAGCAGCAATGGTGTAGTGAACGTGTCCATACCACTGACTCTACTGGAAGTTTTTTACCAGAGAGGTGACTGCCAAAGACTTTAAACCTTGTCGATTTAAGGCAAGGCAAGCACACTTCAAGGCAATTCAAAGTGCTTCACATAAAATATAAAATGCTTTGAAACAAAGTGTAAGCATTAAGCAACATAAGGCAATAAAAAAAGACATTTAAATAGTTCTAACCATTCAGTATTTTATAAGCCAGCAACAGTATTTTAAAATAAATTATCTGCCAGTGCAAAGACCTCAAAACTGGACTGATGCAATCTATTTTATTTGGTCTTGTAATCAGCTGCAGCTGTGTAATATCTTTTATAGAGAGACCTGTAAATATACTTACAGTTACAGTAGTCCAGTTGACTGAAGATACATGCATGAAAGTTTTTCCAAATCCTGCTGAGACATAAATCATTTAATTATTGATGGATTCTTCAGGTGATAGCGCTTGTATGGGATTACAGTGCCTGGCTAGTGTTGTCTGCATATTTATGATAACATATTTTGTTGTTCTCCCTAATCTGAGCCAGTGAAAGCTTGTAAATGTTAAACAGAAGAGGCCCCAGAATGGAGCCTTGGAGAACTCCACAGGTCTTTTTTGTCCACTCAGATGTGTAATTTCCAATAGACACAAAGTAGTCCCTGTCCTTTAAGTAGGATTCAAACCAGTTCAGTATTGTTACAGAAAGTCCCACACTAGCAAAATGGGGAACAAAACAGGTGTGACACATTAGGTAATCAAGCAGACAGGAAACAAGCATAAGACAAACAGCTGACACAGACCAAAATAAACCACAAACAATTAGGCACATGGACAAAGCGAACGGACATTTGGACCAAATTCTGATAGAAGAAGTTGTTCAGCTGTTGAAAGACAAGTTTACTTATGTGATAAAGTTGTTCATTAGTGAAGTGTGTAGATGTTTCTTTGAGTGACTGCACTTTTCAGGGCCTGTGGGAAGAAACCTGAGATAAGTTTACAATTTGTAGTAGGTCTTAGGCCATGCAATTAGAAAAGGCCTGTTGGCATATTGTTGTATAAAAGTTTCTATGGTTGATCAGATCAAATTGTGTCATTTGAATTGATTTTACGTTGACACTGGGACAACCCATATCCTGTGCCTGATGTAGAGGCACAGATTGCTTGCCTATTTCTCTGAAGTTGTCATTGAAGGAAGCAAATTCCAGGCCTTGTAGGTAGAAGTTCAGAGAGTGCTGACAGTAGCAAACAAGGCATGTATGTTATTATTGTTTTTGGCCATGATGTCAGAGAAGAAGGACCTCCTTGCATTTCTCAGTTGTAAATTACAAATGCAAAGTCTCTCTTTATAGATATCATTATGAACATGGAGATTTTTTTTCACCACCTGCGTTCAGCCTTTCGACATTCTTTTTTTCAGAGAGACCACCGTCACTTTAGTGGATTTAATGACATCAATAACATTTGCAGTTTTAGAATTGAAATTATCTACAAGCTGATAGAAATATAGCTTAAAATAAGGAATTTAACTGGAGAGATAAGATATGATAAATTCCTGCATTGGAGGGAATCATTAAACAAAATGGTAATTCCACCTCTTTCTAATGAGCTCCACCTTTCCCTTATGAACAAAATACATTTCAGTTTCAGCGGGGGAGTAGAAGGTGAATTCTCACAAGGTGAATCCTCACTGGTGGTTCTTGGTGAGGGGGTGGAGACTCTTCCTCTGGGCTCTGATTTCTCTCATGATTAGATCTTTCTTCAGGCAGGGGCTGAGGTGGCTCTCTTTCAAGGTTTCTGCCACTTTGTGTTATGTCTTCTTGTTATTCCTCTTGTCTCTTATCCTTGGCAGAGGGAACAGATGGATGACACAATAAGTAAAATACGTCAGAGATGAACAATTTTACACCTGATGTGTTAAGGCAAAGTCCATCTGCGGTAGCGTGCCACCTTGGGAAAGTATTTTGGTGTGTTTTTTTACTGCCCATGCTTCTTACATCTAAGTTGCATTCTAATTTTAAGTTAACTAGCCTGAAGGCCATTCCAACTGATTGAAGAATATTTTTGATCTCCACATTTTGCTAGCCCTCCCCCACAGGGAGATCAGTGTGTTTAGTCAGCTATAACAAAGTGTCCTCGGAGTTAGACGGACTCTGTCTTCTCACAGACACTTCTGCTGCGTGGATGCTTCTTGACATGTTTGTGTGGTGTGTGGTGTGTGTGTGTGTGTGTGTGTGTCAGGGTACCCTTGAAGGATGATTAGCTCACACTCTGTGCCACCTAGCCACAAATACTATTCTGTATCATTTTCCTTATCTTTAGTAAACTACAAAGTAAAAAGTTTTGGTTGTAGTTCGACTACTGCCCATGTTCTTGTCCACATCATAGCTTCACTGTGGGTTTCAGTGGTAGCGCTGTGTTTTGAAAAGTACATTGTAAGAATATACAGTTGTCATCAGAAGGATGTGTTGGTAATTGTGGTTCAATTCTTTCACATTTATATGTGAGTAAAGGTGTTGATGAAAAGGTTGGAAGAAACATTAGCTAAGAGAGTCTGCCCTTTGAATCCTACTTAAAGGACAGGGACTACTTTGTGTCTATAGGTAATCACCCATCTGAGCTAACAAAAATGACATGTGGAGTTCCCCAAGGCTCCATTCTGGGGCCTCTTTTGTTTAACATTTACATGCTTCCACTGGCTCAGATTATGAAAACCAAAAAATATGTTACCATAATTATGCAGATGACACACAGATTTACGTAACCATATCACTAGGGCGTCCCATACAGGTGCTGAGTAGCTGTACTGAGCAGGTCAATGATTGGATGTGCCAGAATTTTCTTCAATTAAACAAAGATAAACGGAAGTTATTGTTTTTTGGAGCCAGGGAGGAAAGATTGAAAGTCAGTGCTCGACTTCAATCTGTAATGTTAAGAACCACAAATCAAGTCAGAAATCTTGGTGGAGTCATGGACTCAGGCCTGAATTTGAGGAGCCACATTAAGACAATTACAAAATCAGCCTACTATCACATGAAGAATATATCAAGGATTAAAGGTCTTATCCATGCATTTATCTTCAGTCGACTCGACTACTGTAAAGGTGTCCTTACAGGGCTCCCTAAGAAATCCATCAGACAGCTGCAGCTGATACATAACGCTGCTGCTCGAGTCCTCACTAAGTGGAAAAAAGTGGATCACATCACTGCACTGAGGTCTTTACATTGGCTTCCTGTATGTCAAAGAATTGATTTCAAAATCCTGCTGTTAGTTTATAAAGCACTAAATGGTTTAGGGCCAAAATACATTTCTGATCTTCTGCTTCATTATGAACCATCCAGACCTCTCAGGTTGTCTAGGGCAGGTCTGCTTTCTGTCCCCAGAGTCAAAACTAAACAAGGAGAAGCAGCTTTCAGTTATTATGCTCCATATATCTGGAACAAACTTCCAGATAACTGCAGGTCTGCTGAAACTGTCAGTTCTTTTAAATTAAGACTGAAGACTTTTCTTTTTACCATTGCTTTTAATTAAATATTTAAGATTGTTCTTTTTACCACTGCCTTTAACTAGTAGATTGATAGCTTGTAGATTGAAATGAGTGGGTAATTGAGTGAAAAAATAATGAGAGTGAGATTGAACAGAGTGAAGGAAGTGGTCTTAAATCTCACGCCTGAGTGATTTGCAGAAACCTCCTGTCCACCTGTAAACGCGCAAGTGGGTCCAGAGTATAACTGGATCAAAGTGGCCTGCGGACAGACATGTCCTGGTTACTCTGTAGTGTTTGAGGGTTTTTGGAGTGGACCCAAAGATTGCAATGGACCCGAGTACAGACTAGCTAGAGAGAGTAGATTAAGTTTACTTCTCTGTTTATTCTCTATTCAAAATACTGTAACTGTAACTCAATTATTTGCTCAACCCCTCAAAACTGCCTGTTTTTATTTTCAATTTAACTCTTTTAACCCTGATTGTACACTGCACTGTAGCTTTTATTATATTTTAATGTGTATTTTTTCAATTTCCCTATGTTGCTTTTAAACTTTTTTATATTTCCCTGTTGCTTTTATGTTTTGTGTAAAGCACTTTGAATTGCCTAGTTGTTGAAATGTACTCTACAAATAAACTTGCCTTGCCTTGCCTTGCCTTGCCTATGACTTAGTGTATCAGCCTTGTATTCACTGGTAAGCAAGCTGTGGCTGGATAACATCAAAACCACAAATACATGACTAACACGTAAAATGCATACTCCCAGCTGTTCACAGACCCTAAGAAATGACAGGAATTCCGTGGATGCCTCCGTAAAAGTCAACAAATTCCACATTGACCTCGGCATGTTTCCATAAACATGCATGGTTTTATCAACAGTATCAAACAATACTTTTATATCCTCGTTTTCTTTCAATTACAAACTATAATGGACAGTCTAACAAATCATGTTATCAAAGGATAAAGTGGGATAAGTTAAGTCTACTGGGTTGCAGTCCAGTTTTCAGTGATATTATTATATAAGTCTGCTTTGCTCTCCCCAGAGTCTAACAGCTGCAGCTGCTGTGTTTGTTTCCGTTTGTGTTTGCGTGCCAGGCCCTGGGATTTGGCAGCACAGCCCTGCAGGCCAGCCAGCTGATACCAAACCATGACCTGGCAGAGCCCATCCAGGGCCTGCTGCGGCTGGTGCACAGTCTGCAGGCAGAACCACATCCGGGTTCTGTCTAGTCACCATACCTGCCTTGGCCATCCCTCTGCTTGGAGATCAGCTCCATTGGGACATGTGTTTAGCCCCACACTGATTTACCCATGTAACTGTAGAAACCACTGAATTGGTAATAAATACAAAGTTTATAAGTAAAGCACTAATGGTTGTGTCATTTAAGTGTTATCCAGATGTTATGAATTTGTATTGTAAGCAGATAATACTAATCATAAAAAATATTGGATGACAGGAAAAAATAACATTTGTACTGAATTACATATCTCTAAACAAAACAAATGAGGAGGAGGAGACACATTTGCATTGGTTTTGAATGACTCATCTTTATTTTAATCTAAAAAAAAAGAGGGATATATATTTACATCATTTTGCACATTTTTGAATTACATGGTTTTGGGATTCCAGTTTGTAACACTGTCAGAATGATACCGAACAGAATAATGGTGAGGGCATTTGCCAAAATCCTTTTTATGCAATGTTTTGTTTATTTCATAACTTGCAGTCCAGCATCATTTCATCAATTCACCATTTACAGATAGAATTAAAGATACGATTTCTATTGTTTATATATCATCAACAGACAGCTGAATTATGTCACTGAAGCATAAACATTGCATTATCCTCCTGCAAACCAAAGTGTATTGTAAACCTTTGAGCAAACCTCAGGTTCAATTTAAAACATGTTGACTTAAAACAAACCTGACGAGTGCTGTGAAATCCTACACATAGTATACAATTCTGAAACATTTATCCATTATATCAAAACAAAGAATCACTTTAAAATCGTCTCACTAGTAGTGTTATCAGTACTGAAATATACAACAAAATGTTTGTTTTTTTGGCATTCAGATTCATTTTTCTGTTGAGAGGCAGCAAAACACGGAAAACACTTGGATTTCCACATATTCCCTTTTTAATTTTTGAGCCAAATATACATTAGCAGCAGTTTGGAATTAAATAGTAACCCTGTGCTCTCTTGTGTTGTCTTACACAGTGACTAGTCCAGAGGTCCCTACATGTTTGTTCCCGGCTGACTAAGCACCACATAGGCCAATACATGTTTGATCTTTCATCATTTATGCACATTTTTTCTTATTTCCTTTTGTTACTAGCATGCAGTATCCTTTTCTTTCAGTAGCTTCCATGCCTTGTATCCATTGTGCCATGTCCACTGATATATAAAGACCAAGCAGAAAGAAACCCACCTGAACTGGGACCATGACTCAACTATAATTCTAGAATCAGTGCTCCCACTGACAATGAAAAAGGCATTTTGAAAGTTGTCAGGGCAGGGTAAAACCTTCAATGGCTGGATGTGCAGTGTCTGTGTATGGACGACGTATAAACTACAGATTTAAAGAACAGGGACTGTGACTGAGAAAGGAACTTTTGGCTGTCTTTTTAATGTCTTTGTGATCTTTGATTTACACTTATGTATACAATGTAGAATGACACAGGCTTCAATGCAGACGAAGAAAAAAAAAATAAGGGGGGGGGGGGCAACAACTGGAGATAGTTCATCTATATACGCTTTTAGGCTGGGATGTGACTTATTGACGATCAAGTGCACCGGAGCCTCGCATGTCAGAGGCATGGACATCAGCGGATTTCACAGTTTGTTCGCCAGATACTTTGATTATATAGATACCGGACAACATCACAGTAGTGTAAATGGTGTTATTCTCTTAGTGGAGCCACTGTGATCACTTGATAGCAGACTTAAAATAAAAGCCGCCTTTCCTGTTGTCTGGCGGGTTTAGATTTGGCACCCTCATGCAGGCCCATTCAATTCCAGTCGGTTAGTAAATTCGGCCCACAAAAAAGGAAAATAAAAATCAAGCTTCACAGCGGTTTCACTTTATTGAGACAATATTAGTGCACACAAACCACTTTGTCTTTAAAAATACCATAAATTAGGAAGAAAACAAGGAACAATATAAAAACAAGCAAGGAAAAAAGTGCATGTTAACCATGGTATACACCGCTTTGTTTTATACTGTAGTTTACAACCTTTTTTTCAATGTTGTTTGTGTATTTTTTTTGTCTGCCTTAGGTATGTGTTTTGTTTTTGACATGTTTCTATCTCGGATGGATATATGATGTGCCTTTGGGGGTCAGGGGTGAGATCCAGGCTGCTTCCCTGAGTTGTGTGCAACAGAACGGGTTATGAGCCTAAAAACATCAATGACACTACGTGGAACAACCTAGGGTTTTATATTTGTGCTTTTGATCAGAGCTGTAAATTATTTTTAATGAATGGCATTTACCCCAGCATAGCCTACCTTTATGTTGATAGTTATTTCAGAAGGTGCACAGGAGGTAAATCAACAGGAACAAAAACCTTAAGCAATAAGCTCTTGGCCACTGAAATCCCTGGATTTTTTTTCCTTTCTTTTCTAAGGAAAGAAAAAGTAACATTGCAAAAATATAGTTTCCATTTTTTATTTGTACATCATGCCAACATTGTTTGTGGATTAGGATACTTCATTTTTATTTTATCAAAAAACAAGTTGAAAACAATAAGAGTAAAATCTACAAATCATATGACTGAGAAATCACATCTAACCAAATCCAGAAATATTAGCACCAAATTTCAGTTTCAACCTTTCAGTGTTTCAGGTCTGTACAAACATGGTTGTCCACAATAGCTTATGAAGGTTTCAATGTTGGTGGTTATTTCAGCTGTTCCCAGTTTCATCAGCTGGATGCTAGTGTGGACTGAAGCTAATTTACTACCTTAATATTTACAAAAAAGCTAAAACGAAATTAAAAAAAGAATACACAACTATCTGTTTATCTCACACAACTACCTTTTTAGATCATAAACATAAAGGGAAGGAACACCTGGTATATCAGGGGCCATTTGAAAACCACAAGGATCCTGGCTGATATGTACTGTATGTTTGAATATGTCATCCTATGGCAGTGACTGAGAAGTCACTGTTTTGAGGTATATTTTGTTCACAGATGTAGACGCAGCTTTCACACTCTTTCTCATGTTTCTTAAATGTGAGTGAGAAAAAAAATGCGTCTGTTTATTATAAAGTGCTAGACATTGAATGGATTTTAAAAAGCAGCAGACTGCTGCTGCTGGTAAGGCTAATCAAACAAGCTATGTAAGAATGTAAAATAAAATTAATAAAAATCGAGTAATGGCACTCAATTCATTTTTATATTCCAGGTTGTGACTCTTAAACAAAACTGCTATTTGTTATTTGTACTACCTTGCACAGGTTTTGGTAGTAGTTTTGCCTACATTTCCATTAGCCTGCTTCATTCACAGTGAACAGAGTATTGATTATGGACACCATTTTAGCACCCATGATGATTTCTGGTGTTTTGTGTATGTAACCTCGGTTAATAATTACATTTTATTTATGCATGAAAAGTAAATCATTGTGACACCACAAAGTCAGCCTGTTATTCACTGTCAATGTAGCAGCTCCAGCTACATTTCAATATCACTCATTCAAAAAATGGGATTTTAATTAGAGGAGACTTGTGTTGCGTTAACCTGGTAAGAAAAACATTTTGTATACAATCTGTTTTAGTTGGATTTACAGCATACGACATATTGTCATGTAGTGAATTCACCTCTCATTTCAGTTATTTTGAATAGCAGTAAATTTGACTTGAAGTCCCACCATCTCCAGTTGCTGCAGGATGGTCCCTATTCTGTTCTGTGTCCTTGATAGGTGCACTACATTGCTACATTGGAACTGACAGTATAATGTGCCTAGCATGAGAATGTATTCCTCTCCGAAGGAGCTAACCATTTGGAAAAAAACAAAACAAACAACAACAAACACTTCATTTCGCCTCCAATCCACCAAACCTGACTATAGTCTCAGCAGGAAACCCCTCTTTTATGACAATATACTGTAGATTCTCCCTTAAATAATGTTATTGTGTTTTAAGGATAAGAATATGGCCGGTGTATGCCTTTATAGGAATTCCACACCCACCCAAAAAAGGTAGTCACCTTCACCATCACAATTTTGCAAAAAAGCTAGTCATTTTTGGCAGTTATCTTGTGTATTACATCCCACTCTCGCCACAACCTGCAGTGTAAGCTAGGTTTGGATAGTGGGGTTTGCTGTTTGGGAGTAGAGGGGCAAAGCGAGGAGAGTCAGGGGAGCAGCCTCAGATCTGTGTTGGTTTTTTTTCCCAGGGAGTTAGTAGGAGATGGCTCTTGTTTTGGTGTGTGGATTTCTGTGGTTGTGTCTGTAATTTTGTCTGTAAGTGTGTGTGGGGTTTTTCTCTGCTCTTGATTTTGCATTTAACATCCTATGTTTTAATTGTTTTTGGATCGATATGTGTTTTGAAAAGGAATGTCAGTTGCCATGCGTATAGGTATGCGTGTTATGTATTTGTGTGTGTGCATGAAGCCGCTTGAATCTCACTCAGTCAATAACTTGATCTCATTGGCAAGGAGGGTGTTGAAGTTGTAGGTTGGATCAGGGAGGTCAGGGAGATCAGGCAGAGTGGGGTCTGTGGACTGACGGGGCGACTGGGAGGGCTCGGCCAGCTCCGGGTCACTCTCGCTGGAAGTAGAACCAACGCTCATGTTGCAGACGGCCTCAGGTAGCGAGCCGCCGCCAGTGGGCACAGGGCAAACTTCCGGCTCGCTGCTGGTCTCACTGGTACTCGACACGACAGACAGCAGGGACATCTTGCGGGTGAGGCGGCTGGGAAGCATCGACAAGGCGTAGTCGGCGACGATACCTGCCACATCCATGCCACAGGCCTGGTCGAAGGCGATGAAGCCCACATTGGCATTGGCCTCGCAGACCACAAATGAGCCATCATTGAGCTGCAGGAGGTCAATGCCACACACATCCATGCCGAGGATGTTAGACACCTCTATGGCCAGCTGTTTGCCCTGCTCGCTCAATGGGCACATCATACCTACGCCACCTAACAATCCAGAGAGAGACATCAAGCTGGTTAATACCCACCACAATCATTAATTCACTTCACCATCCAGATTTTAAAAAATACTTGTCAATCAAGAGCAATCTTTAAAAATGTACATAGTTTGATTTAAGAAATATTTATTTTAGTATCATAGAATCGAATACCACATCTGATCCACCTAGAGTCCACATGATCTGTTACACAAATGCAGAATAATCTGATGACTGATGTCCTAAATATGTCCCAGCGCATTACAGCCCCGACTAGTGCTCACGCTCTGACATTGACAGTCAGTCTCGTCAGCTGGAAAGCTGTGTCACTTGATGTCTCCAGGGTAGATTCAGAATTTGGCGCTGTATCCCAAAACTGGCTCATGGAGCATTACACTTGATGTTAGAAAGATGCTATGACTGTTAAATATCGCCCTCATATATAGGGATTACATACAACCCTTAAATGTGGCACGTGGCTGAAGAATATCCAGTACAGTGTCATAGTTTTTCCTACAAGGTTAACGTTTAAAGCCTGTCTATTACTTTTATATGTCTAAAAAGCATTGGTCTCTTAAAACTAATAGTCTTAAATCTTCATAATAACCAAAACAGCTTTGGTTTTCCAAGAACAGTGGGGTCATTTAACCACAGGACTGGATATAAAAAAAAGACTCAAGGCAACTCAAGACAAATCTCATATGATTCAAATAATCAGTAAAGTGGCCTCATTAAAAACAGAGTCGTCTTGCAAACTTAAAACATTACAGTGTAGCAGTGCTGGTATTGTTGGTAACTGTAATGACCATATGTGAGTGCTTGTGTTCAATAGTAGCAGTAATTCAGTGCGTCATCGTTGACTCTTGGGCGTCTGCCTACCCAGGGAGCAGTTGCTCTGCATGCGACCATCAGTGGAGCAGCGTAGCATTGAGCCGATGACACGGCCGCCCACCAGGACCACCCGCACATCCCGGCCATGCGACTCCTTGACATACTCCTGAAACAGGTAGGGGGTGTCGTGGCGGATCAAGTGGCACAGATCTGTCAGGTGGTGTTTGTCCCGTGCCAGGAATACGGCCTTGCCTGAGAGAGGGAAGGAGATTTAAGGTGAAGAGAGGAAGGAAAGATGAGGTCGTTTTTCAGGCTGTCAGGACAACTACACCAGTTTATATCAACATGATATGTATACAAGAATAAGATGGTTGCAGGGTCTGAGATTTGTGTAATATTAGCTGAGGTTGGATAACTTCCTCAAGAGTTTTGCTGACAAGACGCTGCTTCTGCTGACCGACTCTCATGCCAGTTCCCGTTTCTCATATAATGGACAGGGTGCTCCTCCTAGCAGCCACAGAATTGCTTCTCACACAGGATAGAAGACGCCGATTTTAATTAGCACCCCCTGGCTCCGTCTCCTGGTTGTCAAGCCCTCTGACCCCTGTTTCTGCTGTGTGTATATGTGCACATTGTGTGAAAGTGACAATCCGAACAAGATGACAAGGCAATCCCTTAGTTAACATCATGAAGATGGACAGTGGCAGGCATGATGCAACACTTCACAAGTCAAAAACAAAAAAAGAAAAAGGGAATAGTGATCCTGAAAGACACATGACAACTTTATTTTGATGATACAAAAACATTGCTTAGACAATGTGCACTCAAAGCCATGCACTATGTTGTGAATTACAATATTTCACATCCCTATAACAACTGGCCATGTAGGGCACATGACATTTAAATGTGGGATCAAGTAAGTATTGACCAATTAATACCAATGATTTGATTTCGAAACAACCCTTTATATTTGCTCATGAGAAGGAAGACAAGCTGGACTTCAGCTAATATCAACGGTCAACCGCAGAGGGGAGGAAAGCAACCCTTGAGACACAGAACTCCATAAAAAGGCCCACGTTTGTGACTGACCAACGGCTGCTTTCCCTAACAATGCGCAGTGATGGCATCCTGGGCTAGCTGAGGTCCATTGTTATTCCTTCACACAATGGCAGACCCAGTCAAGTGTCAATAACTATGAAAAGGACATGGGCTAGTGGGTCAGCAGACACTGGGGCTTATCTCTTGGAAGCACAATGTTAATGGCAAGGCTAAAACTTCCCACACAAACCCACTGGGACTTCAGGCAAAAAAGGGGAAATCAGGGTAAATTTGTAAGCTCCCATCAAAAATGATTAACCTAGCAGCCATAGCGTAAGCATTAACAAGACTGTGTTTTGTGTTTGTTGCAGCACCACAGTCCTAATCATGTAACACCCTCTCAATGAATTTCATATAAGGGTGGACTGAGTTGCCATCATGTGCCTGCAGTGTACAGATTTCTGAGGTGTGGTATAGTGAACAGACCTGGTGACAGGAAATAACACTGATGCTCTTACCTCTATGGCCACGTGCGTTCTTCACCACCACAGGGTAGCCCAGTGGCTCTGCCTCGTCAATCATCTTACGGAAATTGTCATGCCCTCCTGTGAAAACGCCCATGCACAAAAACACAACGCAGCAAACAGTGGTGTCAGATACATTTAAAAATTGTCTTTGTTTTGATAGCATAATTCACACATTATAGCCGACTGAGCAGGATGGTGGTGGGGGACTGTAGCCTGTTTCTATGGCAACAGCGGTGACTCAAAACACACACGGCTGTAGGAGTGTTTTCCTGAGCTCATACTTATTGTGCTGTTTGATTCATGAGTTCATGTGACCATATCTGACATTGATTCAGAAAAGGCAGCTTGTAGGAACAGATGTGCTTTCTCTGCTTTGGCTCGAGGAGTGTAAAAATAATGAAAAATGGAGGCGTTAATAACTTCTTTCCCTTCGCTCTCCCTCCGTCTCCACTTCCCTGTCTTTCTCCATCTTTGATTTCCTGTCTGGTCTTGGGAACAGATGTGAACTACCCTGTCACATGGCTTTTTCCAGATACACAGATTCACATGTGTTTTTCAGTGAGCAGGAGAAAGAACGGAGGGAGCAGAGGGGGAGAGGGACCGAGAGCAAGTGTGGGTCCAACCCCATCATAAGCTGCTGAGGTGGAGAGTAGGAGGGAGGCAATGGCATCTTTTATTTTGAAAAATCATGAGGGGGGAATGGGGTGGGGCATTGGGGTGGTGTTACATAAGCTCTCCAGCCGCTCTGCATGCACCGCCTGGCCTACTGTGCAGAGAGACGAATGGAATGTAGGCCAAACACCCCCTCCTCTCTCTTTCTTTCTCCGTCTGTATCCTTCTTTTTCGGCTACACAGTACTGTGGATTTTTGGGAAACAGAAACAATTGTGTGGTGTTGGTTATCAGCCTTTGTTTTGTCTTTCTCTCTGTTATTTGAGTATTTGCATTAGAGTAGTGATTGTCTTTCTGATGGCTTATTAATCTGTTATACAGACACATGGGGGCTAAAGCCTGTGATACAACTAATGTGATTAAAATGCCAAAAATAAATAAATAAATACTTGACACAGCAGTGCTGGCGTTTATGCTAACATCCATTTGACTACAGATGATGCAGTTATATCCCCATAGTTTTTTTTTTAAATAAACTTAGACAGTATTTACATATATTATTTTCCCCATAATAAATATCCTTTGTTCACTCAGTTAATTGGACTAAAATACTATAAGTCATATAACTGCCAAAGCATCAAGAGCCGACAAGTTTTAGGAAACACAAATCATGATGGAAAAAAAATCATTAGGAAACTAATGTGTGCAACAATTTACACTTCTTCAGCCAGATGAACTGGGTGAGTGGGACTTAAGTTGTCCAGCGGGTGCTGTGATAGAAACCTCGATTAGAGTTAGGGTGTCTTTCTTTATTCATTTAGGCATTTGTGTTTAACACTTATTTTATGCACTTTGCTCAAGGAATTACAGTCTATATTCAGCCTGCACAGAGTCACAGGAGCTCTACATAAGGGACAATGCAGCTCAACTCAAGGCCTGCAAGCCTCTTTGTTGTCCATACACTGGGAAGTTTTAATAAAGCCAGTTGTATCACATTCATATTACATTAATCAACTGAATTCCTGATCATAGAAGCACACAGTCTTATGTGCACAATACATCAATACTGTGAAAAAGATAAAGCTCAAGTATTTACCATAGGAGAAAGTGTCAGGGAGAGGCACCCCATGGCCAGCCAGCTCCTGAAAGGTCCAGAACTTGTTGACACAGTTAAGTATGGCCTGGGGACGGTTGATCAGCCGACAGCCCATCTTCTCCAGGTGGCGCAGCACAGTGATGTCACTATCTGACTGTACCCAGGGTGTGGGCACCCGTACCACCACCACCTGCGGATAAGATGTCACCAATTCCTGCTCCACTCGCAGACCTGGAGGGTGATGTGGTGGTTGAGGAGTGATTGGTGAACAGAGGTTGGAAACAAGAAGACAATTAATAAACAAAATCCTTGAAACAATGAATTTGGTTGTCAGCCTGGGGTTATACAAATTGTTTAAATAAAAACACCTATATGCACCTATACCTCAAACACGTAATGAGTTCTTTAGAGCACTCAATACAACTCTGAGCCACTGCCAAGAACTTACTCCTATCCAGTCTGTTTCTGGCAGTCATGGCGGCCAACAACTGGTTTGTCCACTTGCCACGTAAGAAAGTAAGGCGTTGTTTCTAGCCATTGTTACATCCTAAAAATCATATTTACCATAGCTGGAAACTTTGTGAACATGGTTGGCGAGATTTGGAAGCTATCATTTACTGGTGGAAAAGTTTACTCCTCTAATGGAGACCGTTTGAGGACACTGCTCCAGTCGTCACCCACAGTTCTGACTAGGAGTTGGCTGGGTTACAGGACCAGGCAGAGGCAGCCAGCCCCAAGGCTGGTGGTGCTAAGTCATGAATTTGGAACCCGCTTTTCCAGCTGATACGATTATCTACATGCTGAGCATATCTATATACAGTACAGTCCCCGTGCAGTGCTGTCAGCCCCTCTGCATTTTGAGCTAGTGCCGTCTTCCTCTCCGACTGAGAAAGAGATGTCCTTGCTGATTTGCTGACACTATACAGTCAATGTAGGGCAGTGGGGTAGGGAGAGATGTCTGAAACCCCAAGGGTGGAATTCTTGAATTTAATCACACATGAACCCACATCAGGGAGAAAATCATGATTAGAAACGCTTATATTTTAAGTAACAAAATATTTGTTTAGTTCAGGGCTTTTAAAATTTCTAGATATTTTGACAACGCTCTAGTCCGCTATAGGAATTGGTGGTAATTTTTGATCCTGTCACACTGCAAAATCTGTGTCATCTAGTGACAAGCAAAAGTCAAATTGAAGCCCTGTTTACACCCGGCATTAACACACAATCTGATTCACATGTTGACTACACATGAAGAGTAGCTGCATGACTAACTGAACAGCAGCTACAGTAAGCAGCAGGTTAGCAACAAGTAAAGCTATCTGTTCATCAGGAAACTCCGTAATTGACTGAGTTGAGGCAGAGGAGTCGGGGGACATCTGATGGAAAACCAGAAAATATGTTCTCCATAAAATATGAGGCAGTTTAATTAAAATCGGTGAATGAAATTTAAAAAAGGTCCGTTTGTCTACAGCATAAGCCCCCAGAAACACTCCACTCCAGCAGCGTCTATCTTCTTTCCAACCAAATTCTTGTCTCATTTGTGGTCTGATAAACAGTAAATTCATTAAATTCAGGTTAAAGTCTGCAACACAAATGGAAATCATGTATGTGTTTCTTTGCACATAGAGCAGAAAGTGAGATTCAATCCCAAGTGGTCACTCCAGACGCATTATAATGCAAGGTGTGAAAAAACGTACTTGGAGCTGCCCACGTTTGATTGGATCACCCAAGACGCATGTTAATGCCAGGTGTAAACAGGGATTAAGGCTGGTTTTGAGTGTCTCAGCCTGACACCACATTTATCATGCAAATGTAGGCTAAGTAAATACAACAGGCTCACTGAACACATCTGAATAGGTCACTTATCAGCCATTTCAATTCAGCACAGCATGTATAAGCCATGGAAAACCGCGGAGACTTGACAAAGAGAAGCTTGTATAGTTTGATGGCGGAAATGAAGTTGGTGTGACACAGTACATTAACTTTCCTTCAAAAACGGGTCCAGCAAATTTCAAAATTCACTGGCCGTCTCCATTCTCTATCAACAGCTATCTGGATCTGCAGAACAGAAGTACATTCTGAAATAACAGAATATTGGCTCGATATTTGCCATACACAGATGGCAAATTCACCAGCCATAGCCGAAGGTTTGGCAGAATCTTTCTGGTGAGTGGTGTTACTTTGTTACCCTGGATGAGACGAGGAAACGAAGACAGACTGAGATTTTTGAGCAGGCGATGTGACCCAACAGCTCATCAGGGAGAACAGATTGGGCGACAACAAAACCTGCGTGTACGTGTGGGTATGCACATATATGTGCGGGAAAGAGGGGAGGAGTCGCATTTGTCACTGACAGCGCTTCACCTCTACAGTGACCTGAATTTCAGCCATCTTAGAGTCTGGAGGCTCACAATAGTGACAGCGCCACAGGCTGAGATCATCAGAGGCCATATTACCCATATTAAGCTTGATGGTTGCTGCACACGTAATAACAGATAAGACGGCTCTGTACGATATAGGCCTGTATAGTGTGCATCATGCACACATTGTGGGTGCGACAAACACATATTGTAGGGTCATTCTGCGCACAGACAGGTGAGGGGGGACGAGAGAAAGGTACCAGACAGAAAAGGTCAGGGATGTCTTGTAGCCTTAGTATAGGGGAAGGGAGGGAGGGGAGAATAGAGGCGCATAAAAAAAAAGGCATACGAAGCGACGAAGACTGCCGCCCCTCCCTTTTTCTCCTCCTCCTCACTGTCTCTCCAGCCCTATTCAACACTCTCACACACTGCTCTTATTGTGCAGCCATTGAGAGCACTGCGAGTGGTGTTACAGTGGGAAGTGTCAGGGGATGTGGTCTCATGCTTTTTGACAGACAGTATTCACTGTTCACGGTGCTCGTCTCCATCTCCAGGGGAACCAAACAGAGACCAATGAGGGAGCGAGATGAATCAGTCCTATTCATTTGGTCGAGTGTTCGTGTGCGCTGCACTGCCGTCATGTGACCACTGCAAAAACATTCAGAAACCCTCCTGACCATTTCGTTTGTACAACAAAGGCAACATAGGGTTTTTTGTGATAATGTCTTCATTTAGTGGGGAGTGTGGCCTGTTTATAGTTAACTGATGGGATTAATTTTTTACCTCTATGATGAACTGTAATGTTTGGAGGCTTCAAACAGACTGTTTATGCGGGTCCCATTTTCGGCCTGACAAAGCTAACAAGCATAACAAGCATTCTATGCATACCGCTGCAACGTCACAAAGCAGGCGATGCAGACAAACACTATGCCAATGTCTGACTGGTGGGTCCTGCCAGCCGTGAATGCAGTCTCAGTCTGGGTCTGGGTATCCTTTCTAAATTAGCCTGATACGGCAGCAGGTTCCCCTGCGGTTTCTTCTGGTATCGTTTGGGGCTAACAATGCGGTCAAACAGATATACTATAGGCCTATGGTGAAGCCAAGCAAAAAAAAATCTTTTGTTTGTTGAGCACAGGGGCTATTTAAACCTGGATCTCCACTGTGAATTACCCTGAGTACATTATAGCTGACAGCTACTTTGTCATTTACAGCACTTGAGCTTGAGGCAGGAGGGACATTCCATGAGACACCAAAATTATTTGGCCTAGATATGTAAACAGCTCAACAAACACACTGAAGTGCCACTGAAGAATTCTCAGGTTCAATAGGTCAAACCCATACAATCCTTATAATTTACAGGGTCATCTTTTATGTGTCTGGTTCAAGACTTGGCAGTATTTCAAAATAACTGTGTACTACATTTTAGCATCGTCATATGAGGATAATTTAACATGCTATTTCAACGGAAAAAAATCAAAGAAGAAAAATGGATCTTTATTCTCTCAATAATATTTGTGGTCACCTGCAGTCTACTCCTACCACAGTTTTTACATGACGCCAACTTTTTTGACATGAGTATGAAGGTTAGAGTCCAGTAATCATAGAGTGGACATTGTTTCATTTGTAATTTGCATAGCTGCAGTAGCCAAAGAGAAATGCTTTTATGCAGTGTGTGTGTGTGTGTATATATATATATACATACACACACACACTCTTGATGCTTTATATTGCATAATTCATATAAAATAATTTTTGAGGGTGTGACAACATTACTGTCAATTTCAAAAATTGATCCCTGTGTGGTGAAACAACTAGTGATACGTCAGAGCTTCTCTTCGGCACCACCAATTAAATGCAAATGCAGCTGTTCTGCCTCTTTATTTGGTGCTATGACGCCGTCAAACCCCAAACAGACTGTACACTACACTTAACATATGTTTGCTAAGCATTATAAAGTGTAACTGTGTAACTTTGCAACAAATAACCTAAATTGTGGGGGAAACAGTGGGATATGGGAATATATTGCTGTGATCAAGACCCATCAAATCTCCCTAATTTATGGCATAAACTAGCTTTTTCCCACCTGTAACCTATAACAGACAACAGCATGTAGATGTAGATCAAGAAAAGCTATGCCATACTGCTGATCAGTCAGTGCTTGAGAAATAGCCAAACAAGGATTGGCATTTACAGTATCTCAGTCACATGTATGTTGATGCTGACCCACACTCTGACAAAGGAGTGTTGCATTTATCATCTTTGGGGTAAAAGTGTGCCCACTGGCATGCGCATGGCTCACAAAGGATGGTAACATCAATTCATATCCGGTCTCTGTTAAAACGTCTCCCAGCACAAATCATGGGATGTGAAATGCCTCTAGCAAGCTGAATGCTGGATTTGGCTGTCTTATGTGAGGGGCCATCTTTAGTTATTAAAATCTCCTCTCCTCCTGGGGACACATTGTACTGATCAACTTCAGTGTGGACCATGGCTCTCAACCTGACCTGAGAACACACAAATGAACCGAGAGAAATACCAAGCTGTGAAGGTGTTGTCGGTTTAAGGTTGCGAATGCAGTCTGACCTGCCCTGAAACAAATTCAAGACCTTTTGTTTTTGCTTTAGGCTGTTAATACATGTTTACTTTGAAACGCCATCTATTCATTTTGGGACAGACAAAATTTTTCCTTCTACACCCTCTAAAAATTGTTGTTTTATAAATATGTTTAAAGCTTCAAATTCATCAAATGAAGTGGAATTATCAAATGTATTCACTTTTTATTAAACTGCAAATACACCCGAGACAATTGGAGAGTAGTGGTGAATAAGTTTTACCACTTAAAGAGGTGGTCAGTGACCACAATAGCATTATTGATCACATTATAGGGAAATACCACTTGTGTTTCCAATGGCAGAAACAATGAGGATTGTAAAAACGTTCACTTCCTCACTGTCTAAGTTGTATTTCCTGATCATGTTAAATTCCAGGACTGCCTTAACTTGTTTATTGCCTCTGGTCCTTCGTGCTTATACTAATCCACATGAGGCCAACTGCAAATCTCTATTTCTGCAATCTAAAGGGTTTCTCTAGTCTAGGTGTAAATGAACTGTAGCTAATTCATATTGTAGGCTAGATAAAAGATGCATGTGATGCTATGAGTATAGGGCCAGTAAGCACCTCAAGGCCCCAGCCACAGTGTGTGTACTGTATGGCTTCTTGTGTAGCAAGCCCACAGCATGGCCAATCTGTTCACCGGCTGTTAATCTGTGATGTCAAGCCAAGGCTCAGAAGACATTTACTGTACGCAGACTTGGGGCCAGCATGGATTACAGGTCATGCCAACTGCCCTGCTCCAGTTGTGTGTATCTTGGTAAGCTACATGTCTAGACAGCTGTATATCCACCTATCTGTGTTGGCTAATATGCTCCAAGTTTCAAAGTGTCTCCTAGATGTATTTAGCAGATTATGACACAACAGATTAGCCTGTTCTTTAGGTTGGATTATCTAGCCTTGGTAGCAAAAACTGCATTTTAATGTAATTTTCATGTGGTAGGTATTCTGTATGAATGCAACACATTGCCAACTCAAGGATTTCTTTCTGTTCATAAATATTAAGTTGGCTGTACTATTGTACAGTACAGAAATAGCAAATAAACTCCACTGGTGGCATTCAAAACCCCATGTTGAGAATAAAGCTTTGGCATGACTGAGCTGCACAGTAGATCTGATGTAACAGTAGGCTGTCTGCGAGGGACGTACAGCCCAGTCTCACCCCTATTCATCCCACAAACTATCAGGCTTCTGCCAATCCCGGCCTACACCGTTTGTGTGTTAATTGAGAGCTACAGGCCTCTCATCTGGTTACATGGCCCCACTTCACACTGCCTTGACTAATTCCATGTGTGTCTGTTTGATGAGAGTTCCCACTGTTACCATCACTTTAACAAGGCCTCATGAGTCAGTGCTGGAAAATGTTGCCATGTCATAACAGGCAGAGAACACAAATAATGTATTTTAGACAAAGCAGTACCCAAATGACAACAAAAGATTGATTAATGATCTGCCACCATGAGATAATGTAGGTAGTATAAAGTATAGAAAACGTGGCACAGCACAATGGGTGCTGGTCATATCTGATGTACATCAAGTCATTGCCTTTAAGATTTGATAATATATGCCATCCCTCAAATTCGACTGATCTACTTGCGACTTTTTCTGAATTTACCCAAGGGGATTAATAAAGGCATATCTTATCTTATGTATGTGAAACTTCCCATGCGTGTCCTTGTCTCTGCTGCTAGGTTTCCACATGAAGAAAAAATGAGGTTAACATGTGAGAGCATGTTATAAAACCTACAGCTTCAACCTTAGAGCGACCCAATGTGCTCCAAGTACACCAGCTCCATCTGTTTCCACCATTAACAGTGAACAACCAATGCGTGCCACTGCGCTAATTCCTGAGCTTCTGCAATATCAAAAAACGACCCCCCCCGTAGCTTTGGCGCTTAAATAAATATTATCATCCACTGCATTGTTGGGATTGCACCGTATTCAGCGACATTTAATCAAGCATCATCGCTCCCCTCCGTGTGGAGGCAGTCTGTTTAGCTAGAAAGTAGGTTAGGCGGTCACGGCTGTGGTTACACTTCGCTTCCTTGCTAGCAGGCAGATCGGGCTAGCCCCTCTCCCTGCTTTACGGCAGTGTAACGTTATCCCCCAAACAATAACGTTAACCGCCAGCCATTAGCTTTGTGGAACCCATGTTGATCAAAAATAATTCACACTGCATCATTAACTCACACAGTTTATGACCACACATGTGCTGCTTTGATTCATCGGGGGATACTTGCCTAATTGTCCCTCGCTGATCGTTAACACGATTTGGTCCATGAGAAGAGAGCGGAATTCAACATCCTCGTCGGCGCAGCGCTCCTTCAGTGCCCGGAGGATCTGCACTTGAGGATACTCCTGGCTTATGCGCCGGTCGGTCACGAACCAGACTCTAGAACACATTTTTGGATGCGTGGATTTAAAAAAAAGGTTAAAAACCAGTTGTAGCTGCTGGAGGCGGCAGGTGTGCGGCGGCACAGAATGATCCGGAGGGCGGGCGGCAGTGGAATAGCACGGCGACGCTCACACAATGGAGACCTCAGCGGCTAGCGGTGCGAGCAGGCTGTAATGTAGCTAAAACCGGACCACAGGTCGACCTTTATCTGGACCGAACCGGCTAGGATGAATAATCTTCTATATCACCTTTGTTTCCCTTCGTATGCGGCCATTTAGTCTTCCCGGGGCGCAGTTAGTTGAATCCAGACCGCGCAAATTCGACGCAAGCGAGTCGAAACCGGTATGTTTCCCCGCAGAAACGTGTCTCCTTCGACCGAGATGCAGCTCTTAGCACTATTTGCCCGCCGGGGCAAACAAAGCTCAAGCTGAGTCGCTTTACAGCTTCCCCTCGCCGACTCAAAACTACCAATGAAGTTTTCCCGCGATCGCAGCGGCTGTACGGCGTTGCAAACCGCTAAGTCGCCGGTTTGTTACAATAAGCTAACCCACATCGACAATCCTCTCTGCTCCTTTGGCTGCTATCCACGAGGTACTGGTGCTGAAAGGCGCACGCGCTTCGTTTACAACTCCACTCCCGCACGAGCCCGTGCACAGCAACCGGGGCATGTGTTGCGTGGAGTTCTGCCCGCCGAGAGCTGCATCCCACTCGCGGGGGCGCGCACGGCTGAAGTAAAAACTAACCAAACATTGTAATGGTTTCTAGGGCAAAGTACTGTTTGAAAACGGTATGATCTCTTTTGTGGGATGAAACATGATCTCAAGTCTATATTTTATGAACATTTAGAGTCATCACTGTTTTCACTTTAGTTGTGCGTGCTCCCGCGATGGGCATGTAATTCTCGGGTGGGGAGCAGGCAGAACTCGCCACAACACCTGCCAATCTCAACTCGTAAACTCTCTCATTGTCCAAACAACACGCGGAAGGTGTGGGCGAGGCGCGACTTCCCTAACCAATGAGGGAGGGTTAACGGAATAGGGTGGGCGGGTCTGGTAAAGGCGCGCGGAGTGCTGAATCAGTGCGTGGAGTCTGCAGTCGCACGAGACCGCGCACTTTCCGAACCGGTTAAGACCAGACTGTGCAAGGAGGTTTGGCGAAAACCGACAGCGTTGTTTCCATGCCGAAGTGGCAGGAGATGAAACAAGGTCATCGCACAAACCAGACACACTACCCATCTTCTTTTTCTTGTTTTCCGTTAAATGTTGTATTTTGAGCGTGGCTACTGTTTAGTAGTGCCGTCCAGTGTGTCGGCTCAGTAGAAGTCTGGAAAATGGTGCGAAATTATGCGAATGACCCACTTCTCTTGTTCTCTTTCTCTTCCCTTTCCAAGAGGCTGTAGGCTACTATACTGTTGGGGGTTGGGGTAACATAGCATAACCAGATTACACGGACATGATGCACATTTTTTTAGATTCAGATGGGTTTTCAATTCCTGAGGATAGTTATCTGCGATGTCCATCACAAATCATATCCATAACCCCGCTTAAAAAGATGCTGCTTAACTCCTAAGCTTGCCCGAGAATCATCACCAAGTTTTGTTCAATATCAAAGTAATCCATTGATAGATGTCTGTACATCCATGGCTACAGTGCAAACATAAACTGTAATAACTTGCTCGGAACATTGATGGTGCAAATTTGCAAATGCAATCTATATAGAAAATAGGCTAGAAGACCACCACACCTCCATGGCAATGTTATATTTCCGCTTCCAAAACATATAAAACCCGTATAAAAGTAAGTCAAACAGTAATAAAAGAAGTGAGTAGTATATTGTAGCCCATTATCAATAGGCTATATTTTTATTTTTGGAACACGAATACAATTTATTTTTTAGGCTGTCACATCAACATATGGTTCAAGGTCCTGGAACAGTAACTTACACGTAAGCACAGGGAAAAGTCTGTTACTGACGTGCAACTAATACTGTATTAGAATAAACAAAACCGGATTAGTCATAAAAACTACAGCTGCGTATGAATAATCTACCCATTTGAAACCTTAACTCTTTTAATTAATTCCATCTGATGCACTGTATCCTTTGAGACGTTTCACTACGGTCCCGGATGTTGACACCAGCTGCTGATCGTCGTTGTAAGCTGTTAAGAGAAGAGATGATCTAAATCACTGAACTTTTCATCGACCGTGATGTTGCAGAATTAATTATTTTCTTTTTTAAAAAACCCACTACTTACAACTTAAACGCATAAGTTACTTCTGCATCGTTTCTGTTGTGTTTCACTCAGTGGGGCGCGACTCTGCGCTTGCGCAACTCATCTCGCTACGAGCTGGGCGTGTTCTCGCGAGGCTGGATCAAGCTCTGCAGACATCAATAAGACAAAATTATGAAGTTACATGACTCAACATCAGCTCGCAGCTCTTAACAATCCAGATACAGTTCATATAATTATAAAAAACAATTTTAAAAAATACAATCAGCCAAATAAGCCTATCATAATAAATAGCCTACGTTACCATATGGAGTAGCTGGTCACTCCTTTGATGGCAATAAGCCAATACCTCCTATTTATCAGCGATTTCCCCCCTAAAACGAGTCTGTGTCACCATTTTTGTTATGTTTGTCATAAATATATTACTCATACTGTCTTTAACATTATACAAGAAATGAATAGCCTCAACCCTAGAGATTACAATGTAAAACCTTAAGTTAGCCTTGAGAAGTTGTGTAGCTGGGTGGTTATGTTTTGTCTGCCTCCTGTAGCATTCCCTGAGCTAAACGCATTGCAACGTCGCAGAGCCAACAGGATCAAACCGGGCAGAGCCAGTCCTGCGTGTCATGCGCTGCCCAATCATCAGAAAGTAGGGGGAAGGAGCCCAAGCAGACGCATTCCTCTTGACAAACGTCTCGCAGTCATCAACAGACAGACGTTTTCTGCCGCAAGACCAACCTACTATGTCATGTTCACTGCATAGGCTAAACATCACCCACCAACGTTGTACTGTGAAATAGCTGTAACCCTAGTCACATTCCGTATCAAAAATAACTGTAGTAACAGGCCATGTTTTAAAAGCATAAAATAACGTATACTAGTTGTGCACATGGTTCAATGGGCTAGAGTATCAGCAAAGAACATTCTGTTAATAGCCCATCACAGTTGAGAAATAAGATAAGTCAGTTAATGACTGAATAGGTCAACAACATGTTTTCATGTGCTTATTCACAGTTTAATTACATTTGATTAAATGCATGCATTAAGTGCACACGCAAAGAGCCTTCAATAGATTTTTTTTAAACTATGGGAGCTCATTGTCTTAGGCTTGAGAGTCCTCTGGTGGTGGACTCATAGATTACAATAGTTAGCCAGGAAGAAATTCCAGGGTTATTCATCTTCTTAATCTTAATGTTTAAAACGTTAAAAGAAAATGAATGGCATCGACATATACACATAATTGTTTTTTTTAAATAGATATTTTTTAGAAATGTTCAAAATAATCATGTGTTGTTATTGTTGTTTAGATTTTTTTTCAGCATTACAGTCTTACAATCTCTTCCAGCCAAAGTGAGGCCTATGCTATTCATTAAAGAAAAATAGACATTTCAGCAACATATATTGTTGCTTTGAAAATCCTCAAATTCTATGGCAGATAGGCTATTTCATGAATCATTGCAAGCACCACCACCATCCAGACGAGTGCAGCACTGAGTTGCTTTAAAGACTATCACTGATACAGTGGGAATGGATCCGTGTGACCGAATTCATAGACACATCATAACACATCAGTTCTTCCATGTCTCATAATGTAGTGGTGTTAAAACATTGATGAAGAAATTATATTACAAGAAAACTGATCAGAAATGCACCTATATAGTTGTTTTGACAGCTGAACAATGATGTTTGCCAGAAGCTCCAGGCATAAAGATATTTTAAAATGCTCTGCTTGAAATAATAAAGCTGTCTGGTATGATTTTCCACAAAAAAGTTTAAATAAATTGAATTAGAATTTAGTAAAATTTCTCCTTTCTTAAAATATATTCCTCCCTCAATGAAACATCCATGGTATGTAAAGATGACAATCGTTTTCAAGTTTCCATCACATCTGTATTGGGAACTTGATAAGTTGCACTTTGGACCACGACTGCTGGTTTCCAGTCTAGTTGTGATGTCACAAAATCACGCTGTTATAAAAATCAGATTCAAGCTGAGCACAGAGAAGCTTCCCCCTTTCTGCAGATAAATTTAAATACAGCATTAAAGTGTCTAAATCTGCACATATATCATAGTGTCTGAATTATTTTATCATGTGAATCGTTTCACTCATCTCATCTTGGAGCCCACTCATATTTGGTGGTTGATATCCCGGTCAAAAACTTATATTGCTGAGGGGAAACCTTAGTTCGACGCAAAACATGAAACCAATTTACATATGTTTGTATGCTAAGGAAATGTTGTTTGTGTGTTGTGGTTGCATGATAATGATAACCCAACTCACGCCAATATTTTAGCATGTTAAAGGTTTTTAAATTCATATTTTTGGCATATCATTTGCGAAGCGAAGGAGGGGCAATAATTGAAACTCCAGCAAAATCAGTTAGGCCTACTGCAGCAACTGTCTAAATGTGAGACTATACTTTGAAACACACATTTTTGTTAAATTCAGGAAGTTAAAAATGCCAAACAAATCAGTGCACTGTGGTTGGGTATATCTTCAGATTCACAAAGGTGCTCCGACTGGTGTCCCGACCAGGAGGGTGCGCTGTTCTTCACGTTAAGCTTCTCCCCGCATCTAATCATGAAATTACAGGCATGCAGCCCAACTGAGGAATACCTCAACTGTGACATACTCCACCGACAGATAAGACATAGCCTACTCCACCATGCCTCCAATTTGTTGGTGCAACAAAACAGTAGGCTATATAAAACTACGTACCACTAAAGTCTACTATTTTGCAGCAAATGTTTTGTTGCACTTTGAGCAGTGTGTAGTCTACTATTGAACCCGTGTTTCCTTGTCTACAATTATTCTGTTTCTTGTGTCTGGATATAACACAGACAGGGTTTTATATAATCTTACACCTTTAGCAAAACAGTCAAAATCACTGCTAGGTTTTAATTATTTGTCATAATAATAATAATAATAATAATAATAATAATAATAATAATAATAATAATAATAATAATAATAATAATGGTAGTGATCCATCAGATGATGATTAAATATCACTACCTAACAATATATACATGTAACACAATGGTAGTGATAAAAACGATGTCACATTATTATTATTGTTATTATATAGATAAGCCTAATTTTGGTAGGCCTACTGATGTCCTAATAGAATGTCATTAATATTGAAATTGGGAACTAGTTAAATGGCTGAGATTTCATTTTTCCTATTGTGGTGCATGAATTTATCTTCAACGTGCTCCGGCTGGCGTTGGAAGTAGTTCCGGTGGTTTAGCAGCCGAGCGGAGCACAGAGACCCGGGATCTTCGTGTTGTTGAGCGCAAACGCGAATAGCGGGTCCAGTCCGACTGTCATGACTGTCTAGTGACCACAGCAGCGGTCAGTTTGACGCCTGCAGAGCACCGTGCACGCAGCCCAGGTGACAGCGTCAAGACACCGCTGAGGCTTTTGTCTCCGAGGGGAATTTTCAAGTGAAGAACAGGCGTCTGGAGCTTCTGGACCAGAGTACAAAAAATTGAGCCGGTTCATAGTCACCCACGACGGTGAGTAGCCTAGTCTGTGTAGAAGAATTTCTGAATATCAGTCATGAAGGTTTGTGACAAATACTGTCATACCGAGAAAGTGTTACCAAAAAGACAGTGGTTTTACTTAATGACAGGCTATGACAAGTTCGCTGCCTGTCACAGAATGCGTGCATGCAGACACTGTAGCGTTTGTCTCTATCCCAATAATCCGTCAGATAAAGTCAACTTATTTTAAGTTTACAGTAATAGTATATTGGTACCATTCATACAGTAGGACTGTCGGGTAACAGGGTAAAAGTGGTGTTTAATAAAACAATTGGCCTATCCAAATTGTGAATTGTATTGGACGCGCAAATATGCATGAACAGAAGACAGTGCCTTGCACAGCTGAAAACACTTTTTGAAGTGAGAACAGTGGAAGCTTCAGAGAAACTGAGCGCCACATTGATGTGTCCCTGTTGGTAGCAACGTTAATTATATGGAGAGAAGAAACATTCTTTAAAGTGGGGAATCAACTGCCAATTTTAAAACACTTTTTTTGTCATCATTTACTCGATTGTTGTAAGGAAACGTAGTAACAGAAGGGAAAATAAGTCAGGGCACTTTGCTCTTTGCAAGAATTTGCTTCAGGGGATTCATAAGATTTCACTAACTTTGTTTCACAGCCTAAAATATTTGATATAGGCTACAGGTGCCTGATTTGTTGACTTTTGGATGTGTGCATGTATAGATTTATATTGATTATGCCTCAGTGCATCAGTTTATATCGGTTATCACACATGATATGTCGTTTTTAGTGTCTCATTTTGTATTTAGGACAATTTATAATATATATTACTAGTCAGATTAACACTGTATAATTTGGTGTAAACATTTTGTTGAAAGTTAACATAATCTATAGAAATTCCATTAAAATGTGCTTGATATTAGATGTAGACAACACTATAATGACACATCATTTTTCAAGTTTAGCTGAAACAGACAAAAGATACTGTAATTTGCCATATCTGCACTTGGGTGCCTCTTTTTTTTACAACAATGCATGCAGGTTACTTTTGTTCACTGTTTTCTAGTAAGCTGTCACGGTGCAGTTATGCCTGCTCATTATGGAATTTATTTTCCGTAGTCTCTTTCCATAAAGAGATCATAACCTTACCATGAATGGTGACCATCTTTTTACTGTGACAGTATCATTATCGTTTATCATGCTGCATTTTGGAGAGCCAGCCAATACTGTACAATTTCATCTGTCCAAAAACACACAGACAAGGGGAGGTGTGTGTATGTGTTTGTGGGCGACAGACTGAGAAAGCATTTGAGAGAGTACCCAGCTCCTGAATTGGATGCGCCTCTAATTCCTATCAAGATGAGAGCTGTCTGAACAGATTTCTCTCATCATTATTTGCTCTGAGATTTACTTGAGCTTGTAAATGGTGTTGATTGAGGGTAATTTGGCTTTTTAATTGCTGAACAGCTGCCACACTCACTGCTGATTGCCATTGTAGACTTTCTCAGTAGATCACTCATAGACCCCTAAATGCCTCATTAAAGTGTTATGCAGAATCGCATGAAACGTGAAGAGTAGGAACCCTCATAATGTTTTACTGATTTGTGTTTTATCATCGGAAAGGTCGTCGTAATTATCGCCAATGTCAGCAAATGCAATGCGAAGAAACAAGTGCAGTATTGACTTTTTTAAAAGTTGAAATAAGGGCTATTTGTGGATACACTACATGCATTTCAGTTTCTTATTTCTTTGATAAAGATGAACTCCATCTGCCAGTGTAACAGATGTTAGTTGGGCATAGATGAGAAAGACTCAGAGGACTGATTTCCACCATTTATTCCTCTCTCTCAAATCAAGACAAGTCAAATCAATTTTATTTATGTAGCCCAATATTACAAATCACAATTTGCCTCAAGGGGCTTTGCAATCTGCACAGCATACAACGCCCTCTGTCCTTAGACCATTGATTCAAATGAGGACAAACTCCCCCCCAAAAAAACATTTTAACAGGGAAAAATAAAAGAAACATCCGGAAGAACAACAGAGGAGGGATCCCTCTCCCAGGACAGACAGACATGCAATAGATGTTGTGTGGACAAAATAGATTCACACCAGGAAGTCATAGTATATACAATTATGGTGACAAATGTAGATTGTAAAATGTAAGGGATGAGGATGGATCCAGGAGGACAACTGAGCAGCTACAGGAGCTACAGGAGTCGCCCACTAGTAGGACCTGAGCCACACCACCTCCTCTCCACCATAGAGACCTAAAAAGAGGACAGGCCACACAAACACAGTAGAAGATAACAGTATTCACACAGAGAGGAGAAACAAACAAACACACAGAGGAAGAGAGAGCCATGATAACATGCAACATAGGGGTGACAAAGATCCAGATCAACAACTGGATAAAGCACCAACTGCAGGGAGAGAGCGAGGTCGTAGGATGGCCGATAGTCCAGCACGGAGAAGCCTGAGTGCAAGAGAAGAGAAGGCTTGGCAGCTTTTAGGGCACAGAAACAAAAACAGCAGAGGGTTAGAGAAATGCAGTTGATATCAAAACGTTTGCAATCTGTTAATTCTCGTTGACAGGATAAACATAGACTACAAGTACTAATGTTAATAGATTCATTGAGGCAGAGACTGACCCGCCAGAAGTAAAGTGGTAACAGATTTGAGGCCTAAAGTACTAGTTAAAAGTTACAGCAAAAAGATGAGTTTTCACCTTTAGATATAAAGGCCTCAACAGAGTCAAATGCAAAACATACTGTCATATGACGCGTGCCAAGTGCCGACCCTAGCACCAATAGGAAGTGTAGCAGCAAAGTCAACCACACGCACTGCAGGACAGCGAAAATTTCTATTTCTCTGCCTCAATAACTAGTCTCTTCTCATCCATTTTTCTACACACACAAGACACAGAGATGAGGAGAGGAAGTCCAGCTTTCAACAGAGGAGATGAAGAGCTGCTATAGGTGCCGTTATGTACAAGCAGGCAGCAAGTGGAGTTCATTTCTTAGCTTTGTTAATTGGGCCTTGTAGATACAGGCATAAGTGAAATAGTTAGAACTACAGTGAAACGCAAGCAATAAACACCATCTGAAGTTGGGCCAACACAAACAGCTTTTGCTCTGAAAAATGCATTTTTTCAGGGACGGCGAGGCTAGAAATAGGACAGTAACATGAAATGTCATGGGTCAGCGTGTAGGCGTGCGCCTAGCCACCTCCGGTGTGAGTTTGTGCATAGAAAATAATAGGTACGGCGGTTTTAACACGCACTGTTCAGTGGCGGGGTATTTTGGCCTTCAGACTGTCTGTCAATAGGAAGATTATACCAGAGAAAAAGCACATGATAGGAAATGACAGCTGACTTAACTTCAGTGACACATAGGAGCCCAGTATTCGGAGAGCCCCTGCCTGAACCCGTCGTGTCTTTCTTGTCCCTGGAGCCAGAGTCCTGGTTGGAGCCACTGTTCAACTTCAGTATTGAATTCCCTGTTGTCAAATTGGCCTCGGATTGGCCATCGCTCTCAGAGGCTGTGTTCAGTCCTGGTCCAGCCGTGTTCACTGGGAGGCTGCTGAACCTGGTTCCGTTGACCACTTGCCTGGCTGTTCTGGTGCCCATTTCAGACTAAGTCATCTAATAGGACAATAAGTTAATTGCACGGCTAACGGAGCTAACTAGCGAATGGCAGTTTTTTTTAGTATAAATACGTGTTCCCGTGAAACTGTTGCAGTCGTGCTCGTCTCACGCACACGCCCACCCCTGCCAAAGTTGAATTGACTTGAACTTTTTGCAGTCTACGAGACGCGTAGCACAAAAAGAAGATGGATGAGAGACTGATCCTCGCTGTCTGTGACCCTGAAATATATAGGCCTAAGTGTTCATTGAACAGTTACAGGGACATTAACCGGAGGGCGTTTGCATGGCTAGATTTATCAGCTATATGAATATGAATTATATATATAATATAGCCTATCAACTAATGTTACTTATAGTTTTACTTAAAGCTAGGCTTAAAGTAGGCAGTGGCGCACAGAAGCCGTTGCCATGGTTACTATCTATTGACCGCCTTCTGTTTACTTACTTACTTTACTTACTCGGTGTCTGTTCTCATGAGAAGCGCAGAGTGACCCCGTGGAGCCAAGCGATTACGCAGGTGGAGTGTCTGTTGCGCTAGTTGCTGTCCACGCCAAAACAAAAAATGGGAGGCGCGTGGACCATACACATACCCCCTCTGATGAAGATTTTTTTTGTCAAGTGGACCCTCGCCGACGTTGAAAGTATAATCCTTGCATTAGAAGTCTTGTGTGCAGCAGGCCAGACAAAAGACCATTAGAGTAGTCAAATCTAGATTAAACAAAGGCTTGAATCAGGATCTCTACATGAGTGAAAGACAGAAAAGTCAGAATTTTAGCTATGTTGTGTAGGTGTAAAAAGGTGATATTGGTGATTTATTTAATGTGCTGATTTGCAGGAAGACAGTGTAACCCATCTCCACTCAATGCACGCTCACAGTGATGAGCATTTTTCTTGATTGCAACACACCACTGCAAAACTAATTTAAGTGGTCAAAAAAACTGAAACAGCGGAGTATCATAATAATGTTAACAGTAAACAATATGCGTTAAAGGTTACAACTTAAATGTGTTGTTTATCAGTATGCACCTGAGGAAACATCACAAACTAACAAATTATGTAGGGTTAGCAAAAGAAAACCAAAAACCTTATAGGGATGAAGTGGTGCGACACCAGGGCTTATCTCTCAATCCAACTACTGGCAATACAGTGTCTTTCTTGATTGCAACACAACACTGCATAACTGTGACATTACAATGCATATATGGCTTAGCCTTATGTTATTAGCCAAAATTATTTGCTGAGAACTTTTTAAATTGACTGGAAAACCTTTTTTTTTTCATACCACAGATCACATACCTGCAGGAAGACAATATAACACACACATAGTGCCTCTAGGTTGGTCACCACACATCTGGATCTACACTACTGTGCAAATGTTTTAGGCAGGTGTGGAGAATTTAAAAGTAATAATACTTTTTTTAAACAATGGACATGTTAATAGATCATATTTAACAATTAACAAAATGCAAAGTTAGTGAACAGAAGAAAAATATAAATCAAATCAATATTTGGTGTGATCACCCTTTGCATTTAAAACAGGGATTTTGTAATGGCAAGACTGAGCAACAAGACACATGGTAGGTATACTGCATCAGCAACATCTCTCCCAGGCAGAAATATCAAGGCAGACAGAGGTTTCCAGATGTACGGTCCAAACCTTTTTAAAGAATGCAACGCTGAGGACCGTAGACACAGTGGCAGGAAACTTACTGCCGCAGATGAAAGACGCATCATGTTTACTTCCCTTTGCAATCGGAAAATGTCTAACGGAGCCATCAGCTCAGAACAGGCAGGAAACAGTGGAAGCTTGGTACACGCATCTTCTCTCCGGAGAAGTCTGGTCATAAGTGGCTGTCACAAAAGACTTGCGACCAAAAAGCCATACCTTGGACATGCAGAAAAATGGCAGCAGGTGCTCTGGACATTGAGTAGTGTAGAGAGAATTTCAAGCAGAAGTCGTATTGTTTGCAGAAGGGCTGGAGAGTGGTACGCGAATGTGTCTGCAGGCAACAGTGAAGCATGGTGGAAGTGCCTTTCAAATTTGGGACTGCATTTCTGCAAACAGAGTTTGGGATTTGGTCAGAATGGATGGTCTCCTCAGTGCTGAGAAGTACAGACACATACTTCATCATGCAGTACCATCAGGGAGGCATCTGATTGGCCCCAAATTTATTCTGCAGCATGACAAGGACCTCAAACATACAGCGAAAGCCATTAAGAACTACCTTCAGCGTAAAAAAAGAACAAGGAGTCCTGGAAGTGATGGTATGGCCCCCACAGAGCCCTGATTATAACATCACCAGGTCTGTCTGGGATTACATGAAGAGAGGAAAGCAGCTGAGGCTGCCTAAATAAGAACTGTGGTTCTCCAAGATGTTAGGACCAATCTACCAATGTACCTAGAATAATTGATGCTGTTTTATTATTCACATCAAATATTGATTTAATTTAGATTTTTCTGTTCATTCACTTTGCATATTATTAATTGATAGATATATTTTAACATGTCTGTTTTTGAAAGCATTCTTACTTTATAGCCTTTTTCCACACCTGCCTAAAACATTTCCACAGTTCTGTAAATGTACAATATAACAGAATGGCCCAAGCTGGCCCAATATAACAAGCTGGCCTGGCAAGCTAGGAAGGGCACTTGGTAAACTTAAAATGTCAAATGGAAGCATCTACAAAACTAATTTAAGCGGTCAAAAAAACTGAAACAGCGGAGTATCATAATAATGTTAACAGTAAACAATATGCGTTAAATGTTACAACTTAAATGTGTTGTTTATCAGTATGCACCTGAGGAAAAATCACAAACTAACAAATTAGGTAGGGTTAGCAAAAGAAAACCAAAAACCTTATAGGGATGAAGTGGTGCGACAGCAGGGCTTATCTCTCAATCCAACTACTGGCAATACAGTGTCTTGTACATTCCGCAAGATACGAACACGTAGCATGTAGCACAGGCGTAAACAAGTGAAGCAAATGCAATAAAATGACCTATATATAATACTTCTGGATCCATAGTGGGGAGGGGGGTATTTTAATTAATCAGCAAAAACCTGGGACATTGACTTTAAAACAGCATTAACAACTTGTTAAAGCTGTTTTACGTTTTAAACTTGTCCTGAACAACATCCTGCCTGGACATGGTATCAACCTATTTACTGGCTTTGGTGCGACCAAATCTCAACCTTATCTGTGTTTGTGTGTTGGAATGGCCACAGTATCTGGGTGAGGTCTGAGAAGTATGCTGAGTGTGTTGTGTATTGTCTGTCTGTGTCATAGTGTCAAGCGCAGGGTCTAACATGATGAACATGAACACCAGGTCATAGGCTGATCTGTCGTCTGCTCTTCAGGTACAACTGAGATGTCCTGAGGTGCAGGGGTCACACTTGTTATGTCAGTAACATCCGCTTTCAAAGTCCACAGGCTCTGGATCAGTCAAGGGGCCCAGTCCCTCTCTCACACTTACAGGTGAGCTTCCCTGACTTTCAATGTCAGGGTTTTCACAGTACCTTCTCAGGGATCCTCACAAACAGGGTGTCTGCTGTTTCTGTGGCTCACCTTCCAGTGGCTGTGTTACAGATCTTATATGTGTGTGTGTGTGTGTGTGTGTGTGTGTGTGTGTGTGTGTGTGTGTGTGTGTGTGTGTGTGTGTGTGTGTGTGTGTGTGTGTGTGTGTGTGTTTGCATTCATTTACACCACAGTATGGATCCTGGTATAGATGGTTGATTCCCACTTGTCAGCAAGTTTCTTTTTACCCCTCTCTTTCCTGTTGGCCATGTCCACTCACTTTCCTGTTATAAAGTTGAGCATGTCTGTTCTGCTCTTTTGTAGCATGGTCCTGGCCAATGACCAGGTCACTGGTGAGAGATGCCACATACTTGCAATAGCTTACAGCAAAGTCATGTAGGACATTATGGAAGAAGACATCGACAGGTAGACGCGGATTCGGCTAATCATGAGGCATGAGACTCTCAAAGTTAGCTCCTTGGTCGCTCACCGTTCTTTCTGGGAATCCAAAGACACAGAAGCACCAGTCCCAGAGAATCTTCGCTACCTGTTTAGCTAAAGTCAGTACAGACCTGTTCTAGTTGCCTACTTTGATGTTATATTCTCCAGGATGCCTCTCCCCTTCTCATCAGCACATTGTTGACAATGGCGTTCATAGTCTCTTGCACCTCTGTCGAGGTATGCCTAGAAAAACCTCTGTCTTGGTAAGCTGAGGCTCTTTCAGGACTTCATTCTTGAGCGAATCAGGGAAATCATATTGGGCCACTTGGCCTTGGTTTTCTGCTCTCGTGAAATGCTTTTTTCGACCACTGGATGGCTGGAAGGCATTCTGGACTTGACATATCTTTGATTCTAGTCCCACACTCTCAATGACAAATGGCACACGGCTCAGGGCATCAGCCACGGTATTCTGCTGACTTAAGTTATACTTAATATCAAAGTCATACCCAGCTACCCAGCGTTGCTCACAGCAATCTAGCTTCGGCTTTGAAATTGTTGCAGTTTGGGTCTGTTTAGGCACCAAAACTTCTAGGTTAGGTTTAGGAAAGAGGTCATGGTTTGGGCTTAGAAACAGAATTTTGTATAACACCTTTTCGGCATGCTGAGTGCCATAAACACAGTGTGTGAGCGGCGTAAACTCCCACGTTCATTAGTTGTTAAGTTCCCTGTTCAACAAAAATATGCAAAACACTGCCAGTGAGAAGCAGACAACCTCCTGTCCAGCAGTTTTTTCTTATGTTTTTTCCCTTTTCTTTTCTCACCCTTCAACAGAGTAAAGAGCTTTTCGGCAAGGGCAGAATATCTGTGCACAAAGTGCTGATAATAATTTATTATCCCACAAATAAGGCCCTATGAAATCCGTTTAATTTTTTTCCAGATTTCATTTTATTTTTTTCCCTAATTCTGTGTTTTCCATTTAAATTTTTCTGAATTCTATGTTTTAAAATTTAAGCACATTATGTCATCAGAGTGTGTAATCATGTGGTGAATGAATACAATTTTAACAATTAAATAAGAAAATATTAAAAATGAATCAATATAAATTAAATTGATGTATCATGCAAATATGCATATAGATATTCATATAGATGTGAAATTCTTTAGGGATACAATTCACCATACATGTATTGCAGGATATTTAAATACTATAATAATAATTGTATAATTTAATAGGGGACAATTCACAATGAATGCATTGTTGCAATACATGTATTGTATATTTTCCACTATCAAAGAGGTGATTACTTCATTACTGATCATTTCTTCCCACAGATCTTCATAAGTGCTGTGACAGAAATGCCTCTAATAAATTTTTATAAATTGCATCCACATTTTGGTTTATTCCTTGATTTTCCGTGATTTAAAGTTAATTCCATATTTGTTATTGAAATTCGTGATTCCATCTGTATTTCTGCTTTGCAGAAATCATAGTCCCTACAGAACTGAATCTTTTCTGCTTCTAGGATCTTGTCACAATATCTGGCTCCATGAGATCACTTCTTCTTTCTTAATTTCTCAACCTTAAGGGGGTTGTTGAAAAAGCAGTTCTCACCTATTATTTTACCAAGAAACTGTACAGGACTCCTGAGTAAGAAACACTTTTTGGGGGCCAGCTTTAACTTATGACCAAGAAGTCTATCAAACGCCATCTCTAGGCGCAGCAAGGCATACTCCCTATCTCGCACAAACACTAAGAAATTGTCCAAGTAGTGTAGCAGGATCAAATTGTTCTGGTGTCTGAAAATTTAACTTTTAGCAAACACCAACAGCCAAATGTACAGATCAATGCCTGGGAGCAGTCTTCTTCTTTATCATGAACACTGTGGCTAGAGCGGCTATCGGTAAACTGCTGTACTTGAAGATAGCTTGGGAGTAGCTTTTAAAAGAAGCGAGGAAGAGTTCTCCTTTATAATGTTACTAGGTCAACAGGTCATCAATAATCAGCTGTTTAAATGATCATGTAAACAAAGTGCTTACTGAAATTTCCTAATATTATAAGCAATTACCAGACGTTCAAAGGTACATTACATAGGTAGATGTTCATTTACCTATGTACTGCACCATAGATAAAACTTGGCTATCATCAGGGAATGAAGGAGAAAAATTTGACAGCACATTAGAGCAGGCTTACTCTATTTTAAGTACCTTTTAAATTCTCTGAGTGCTCCCAGTTATTGTGATTTTTGCCTTGTCCCTTGGAAAGTACACATCATTTGAATTCAAATGTAGCAAATCCTTTAATCTAGTCAAAATCATCTTTGATTCTGTTAGAAAAGCATTGCTATGATTTGAAAGAGAAATATGTAAAAGATAAGATGGGGGATGATCACTTTTAAAGGGCTGTCATTTGGATTGAACTCAGCGGCGGTGCTGCCAGCAGAAAGAGTTCAGTGCAAAGCTAGATGTGAACCTGATAAAAAAGTCTGTGTCTTACACAGGCTGAGAGTGTTGTTGCACTCTACTAGTTATGTTTTAATGAGTAACAATTGTTAGCCAATTTGCATTTAAAACAATGTAATTATAAACAAGCATCAAAAAGCTGTAATACTTCTAAAATGTAAATGACTCTCCATTATAAAGCGTAACAAAACCTAAGCCATGCCTCTAAGCTAGGGCCTCTAGGTTTTGGATGCTCGCCTCCATTATTAATGCTATTCACAAGCCAAACTTTTTAGGTTGGTGCAGTTGGGCGCTTTAATCTATTTTTGCTGTAAATTAATGAATTTTTAAAGAGGACTAGTCCTTGTTGAATAGGGCTGGATGTGGGAATGTAGTTTGAGTTGTGGTGACGCAGTGCTATAGCTCCCTTTACTGTGCAAAGTGTGAGTTCACAAACAGCATCCCATCTCTCTCTTGGGACTGTTCGTTTGGGGAGTTTGCCGAAATGCTGCACTCCTATGTTTTATTTATGACAAAATATGCCTTTTTAACTTTGCCGTTGTCAGAATCTGGAATTGTGATCGCTTTTTCCTAGTCGGCAGTGGTAAGTCTTCTGGGTTGCTAACTCCCTCTACCTTGGCAGATGTTTTCAGGTGTTATGTTCTGTGTGGGCTTAGTGAGTTAAATATTTTATTCTAAGCCTTCAGAGATTCAATGGGAACCTACTGATTTTCTTGACTTCTTTCAATCAGATTTTCTTTGAGACCGGAGAACAAGTGTGTGAATCAGTACGTTCTGTTTCATTTGCGATGCCACTTGGTTGACATGGGGCCTGCCATCAGTTTTTAGATACCGCTGATGAAAGTGTTGTTCTGTCGTTGATAAATTATCGTCCTCTCTCCGTTATCACTCTTTTTTTTCCCCTTATTTTTCCTTTCAAGCATTAGTTTGTCTGACCACTCGCTTTAAGGCCACAAAATGAATCTCAGTTTGAAATGGTGCATTACATCGATGCCTCTCCAGGTCTCCTTTGAGAATAAGCAGACAGTATCAAACGATAATTGCTTAACCCAGCTCCATTGAGAGATGAGCAAGCAGCCACCATAAGGGCAGCTGATTTGCCTTGATATCTTATAATTGAACCTTTTCAGGGGTATGTTTTCTGGCGCTGAAGCAGAAAGTAATTAAGACGTTCAATACTGCTTTTTGGACCTTTTCCTCCTTCCTTTGAATGGGCCACACTCCTAGACATGACAGCGCTCAGTATGCCTACAGACTTTCTTTTGACACATTAGCCTTACCCTTGCCAAGGCAGTCCTTCCCAGAAACCCTGTCTGCTCTGCACACTCCGGGTGGGTATTTTGTCATTACTTCATTTTCCTCAGAAAATATTTTGATGCCTCTTTCTTTTGGCTCCCTCCCCCTTCTCTCACCCATCCCCCATCACTCCATTCAAAGTTCTCTATTAAAATGCAGAACTGTAAAGCCTCTCTCAGTCTAAAAGCCTGCTAGCAGCGGGAGACTGTTAGCTGTTAGTGATGCATACAGCTGAGTGAGTGCATCACAGCTACAGTCTAATGGGTGAATACATTCAATCACACACAGACCCTCAACTCTTTTAAAGGGACAATGTTCCTAGTCATGAAAGCTCCATCCACAGTGCAGAGTGATGTATTTAAATTCTTTTGGAGGAAAAAGATTTCTTGATTATAAATGTCCAAATTCTTGCTCTTCTTTTTTTATTTGTGCTTTTAATCTTTTCTGGAAGTACCAGCTAATATCTCACAACTTTTAAGTTACCAAAGTTAACTTTTTGCATGCTTTTTTTACGGGGTAAAAGATGAAAATCTGAGATGCCACATGTTTTCCTTTTTGCCTTTCCTATGCACATTCATACTACAAGCGTTCAAACTATTTAATCAAACGCTGCTTTTCGGTGTGATCAGCTTCCAGAATATCCCCAGTTTGCTACCTTTATTTTGTATTCAACTACAGCTCTTTGAAATCTGCCTGGTTGGTGAAGATTTTGATGTTTCCTGATCAAAGTTGAATCTTGTGGGTTTTTGACTAGTCCATGCAGGAATTGGGTTAGTTGTTGTTAGAACATGGACTTTGTAATCTGGTTTTCTTAATGAGGTTTTAAATGTTTCCATTTAGGAGTTTAATTGTTGTCATTATAATATGGTATCAGGTAATCATAAAAATGTAGTCTTTGAAGGGATACCTGCATTTAATAAGTAAGAGTATAAAAACTGACATCTACTGATATCGTAGGCAGACACTTCTGATATGGATTTGAACCCGAGTATGATGTAGTCATGTAGTCTATACATATTTCAGTTTGAGGCTACTCGAATAACAAATAAAAATAATTACTGAAATAAATACCTTTTAACTACCTAAGTATTACTAAGAAGGAAGAACTCATACGATGTTCATACAATACAATGTATTTCTATAGAAAACTGATACCCCGAAGATAAGCAGAGAGATACTGAGTGGTCTCCTCTGCAGTGATCATTTTTTCTCCCCTGATACCCAGCGGGCCTTTGAGGCTGATGTGAAACACAGCAGATATCAGAAACAAAAGACTGTGCTGAGGTTAGCCTAGTCACTGTGGGACCAGTTGACGGAGTCGACTAGGTAATTGGCTGCGTCTACCCGCCCAGGAGGGCCCCTCTCCCCAGAAGCCAAGTCATGCCCCTCCTCTTCTCTCTCTGCTCTGTTCTGTTACTCATCATCCTAACGCATCACCAGGCTAGCGGTGCGAAGCTACACCGTGCCGCCATGCAGCCAGCCCACGCTCCCAAACTTCTCAACAACAACAGCCACGGCAGCACAGCAGGTCAGGGCTTGTGGCAGGCTGATTTGCAGCTTGAGCCTCCTTTTAATGAGGGGAAAATAAGTACTTGTTGTTCTATGTCTTGTGTGTCACCACCCCCATCCCCACCTACCCACCACAGTTACAACTAGCAATGCTACTTTCCCTTCAGCAAAAAAAAGGTGCACTAATTAAGATGGCTTCCTGGGATTTGGAAGAGGGGGGGGGGGTTGGCTATGGCTTCTCCCATAGTGGCAGAGCCTTGAGGAGGAGATGGGGGTGGTGTTGTGCAAGAGGCCTCATCGGGCATGTCTCTTCTCCCGGCTCCTCTTTCCTTCCCCTAGTCCCACTGCCTGGCTTGTTTGGCTTGATGAGTCTGCTGCTAAACATTTGTTTTTTACTTGCAATTAAGCAAGGTTTTTGCAGGAGTGGAGTATTTCCCTTCTTCTTCTTCATCCTGGCTCTCTAGGGGGATTGGTGGAAAGAGAGACAGAGGGGTTTGTGTTCCTCTGAGTAGGAAGGCTCATTGAAGTTCTCCCACCTTGATTATATACAGTGAGCATGAATGGAAAATGCTTTGGCCAATAGACTCTTTGCTGTTCAAGGACATTTGAAGGGTATGGCATAAGATGGTAGATGAAGGTTTAGATGTATATTTCTGTATCCTTAAGAGGCTGAATCCATCCAGCCATTGTTAACTATTCACTGGCATTGGCCCACTCTGTATCCGTCTCTTTCAAAGGTTTACCTGCATTTCCCAGAATGTAGGACGTTTATCTTTCAAAAGCACCCAGCACTAAACAAGGCAATTTTCTTTGTTGAATCAGAGTGTGGTCTGAATGCAACATCTTCGCTCCAGTGATGAGCAACAGTTACATGACATTCTCAGCCCAGTAGTGACAAATCTATGAATGTTCTGTGACTGACTGAAGTACAGAACAATTGGTGAGTAAGTTCTCTCTCGTGTACGAAATGATTGTCTTTGTTTTTTCCTGAATCATGCTAAAACTATTTGCAAAAGCCCCCACCATCGAAAAAAAAGTTCCTTCTCAACTTACACAGGATACGTTTTTAAGTTCAACGCTGCTCTAAAAATAGCTAACAAATTAAAATGTGAGGCTTCTTGAGTTTTTTTCATTGTTTGTGTCTGTCTGAGCAGGAACCGAGACACTGGGGGAGTGGGGGTGTGGGGTGGGCATGGACTTGACAGGAGAGTGAGGCACGTCGAGAGTCAGAGAATGGGAACACGGTGTTGGGGGGGGGTTACACAGAGAGGGAAAGGGGACGAGCCTTTCGGCTCCTCTAGAGGGTTGGAATTCCTCCCGAGCTGTTCCCCCCATTTGGCAGGCACTTGTGAAAACAATTCCCCAGCTTTTAGTCACTCTGCAGATCCAATTGCCATTTCCACTTTGGAGGGAACAGGAGTGAGAGGCAATCCAGATAGACAGAACACAGAGAGAGAAAGAGAGAAGAGTTTTAATCGGGTTGGACAGATGCCGAGGCCAGTTGAGCGGTTGTGCGATATTAATATCTTATGAAGGCTGTCTGGCAGTGCAAGCTCACCGTCTTGTGTGGTTTTGTGTTTGTGTTACAGCAACGGCCATTGCAGTGGCTAAATGAAGAACTTGTGAACATGCACGAGGGAAGGACTCTACCTTTCACTTCGGTGACTTCCCCAGATGCTTTGGCCCAAAGAAAGATGGAAAGAAATGGGAAGAGTAAGACACTTAACTCAGTCCCCCATACTGTTTGCTTTTCACTGTCTAAATAATAAAATACAACTGTTTGATCAAAGTTTTCACATTGCAGATCCTATTTATGTCCAGCATTAAAGACCAAGTGATGAGCGTGCCAAAATATTTAGTTTTCCATTATACAAAGCTACACTGTATGTGGAAAATAATGTGCAAACTAACATTTGTGTGTGTCTGCCAAGTGTGCTTTCTGCTCCAACTAAAGGAGATGAATAGGCGTAGTAAACAAACCTCCTGCTCTTCCAGACTTGAGCCAAGGCTGCTGCACAGCACCCATTCAGTGAGCCAACAGGAGATCCTCCATACGCCACGTCGCTAACCCTCTCACCATACCCTTTTGACCCCTCGACCTACAAGTACCATGACCTCTGAGCTGGAGAGTAGCCTGACCTCAATGGACTGGCTCCCACAGCTCAGCATGAGGGCAGCCATCCAGAAGGCAGATGGGGGACACCACCACGGCCACCACCATGGACACCACCACCACGGTCACCATCATGGGCATGGGCATGGGCCTGGCAAAAAAATCGCCCATCTGGACCCAGGAACAACGCTTGACCAGGAGGAAGCTGCACAGCACAGAGACGGTAAACCACCCTACAGCTATGCTAGCCTAATCACCTTTGCAATCAACGGCTCGCCGAGCAAACGGATGACCCTCAGTGAGATCTACCAGTGGATTTGTGACAACTTTCCCTACTACCGAGAGGCGGGCAGCGGCTGGAAGGTAAGATGAGAAATTAACTATGTTATATGGAGTCTCGCTCTTTATGGTTAAACTCATATAGCTGGCTCCAATTGGTCTGGTTCTAAGATGGTAAAATACCCATATTCACTACGAAAGGCTAACAAATATTAACAACAGTAACACTAACAAATAACTATTTTTTAATCATTTTTCAATCTTTTTTGTAAGGAAAGCACAAAGTACAAATCATTTAAGCAGGTGTCCCGTTTTTTGGCTGTGGTTGACTCGTGATAAACAGATTTTTTGGGTCGAGATCTGGCGTTTTGATATAATCAGCATTGCCTGATACCTGCACTCACAGGCCGAGATATCATCCTAAATGACAATACATCAAATCTAAAAAACATTTCTAGCTAGTGTTGAATATATATTGTTATACTCTAGAGAGCAGTGCCGTTGAAACGTGTCACTTCTGACAAACAGTACCCCAGCCTCCCTTAAACAGCAGCTGTAATCTACAGCATAACCCAGTGTATTTTTTTATTTCATTAATTAATAAAAATTCCATCAAAAACAACGCGTGACTGGCTAAGACAACCATGTATATTAGATTGTACTCTGCATGGAGTAATGGAGTTTTACATGGCCTTTTCTTGTTTTGATATCGGCATTATATATTGACAATAAGGCAAAATACACCGTCTAAATATGTCTAAATATCGACATTGGCCATTGAAAAACCCTTTTTGGTTGACCTCTAATGTTGACTGCCACGCTTTCAGAAAACATCAGCACTGTAAATTATATCAGATGTAGCTAATTAACGCTAATTCTCTAACTTACTTTACTTAGAGAAAGAAACAACACTCTCTAACACAGCTCTATGTTCACTGTTGGACTGTGAACTGTTTTTGCAGTTAAACAAGACCAATAGAGAGGTGAGTCATGTAATTTTCAGTCGTGGGAGTAGAGGTCTTCATGGGTCCACTCAGTGGAGAGAAATATTTTAGGAAGTCTATTGCTCTTTGCTATTAAACAACAATTGCTTTTTGGAATTTGATTCACAGATATTAAATTAGTCCGTGAAACCTATAAATGACTTTATTTCTGACATTATTTCTTAGGACTTTATTATTACATTGCTGCTCTTGACCGTGGCTGCTTGTTAATTAATGGTGTATTGTGTTGCTGCTGGGGTTGGTGTTGGGTCTCTTTTTAAAAAATATATTTATGAATGCTGGGTTTAGGTAGGTTTTCCACTGGTCTGTTTTGGATCGCGTCCAGTTATACTTTCACATATATATCTTATCAATAATTTAAACATATCAACTTAGTACTTCTGAATGAGGACCTTGTGTTTTGGAGTAAGCAACCCATGATTTATAAGGTGTGCAACAGTAAGTACGTAACATTGTGCTTTCATTGTGCTCATCGTATTTTTAGGTCGTAGCTACTCATAGAGCTTCTGCTTCCCACCCAACAAAAGGTGATCACATACCTAAATTAAATCGAGTTTAGTTAAATTGTTTATAACGTACAAATGTTGAAAGCTAAACCTAGTTTTCATAAGAGATTTCAATGAAATCGGATTCAACAAGCAGATTTTATAGTTGATCCAAATTTGATTAAATGCTATCGAACCTCAACCCTATTGCTAATGCTCAAAATGCACAAATCTGATCCAGTGGTTGCACAGAAACCTTTTAGTGAACCAGGAATGATTGACAGATGCATTTCGTCTCATTCAGATGACATTATTAAATCCTTATGTAAATGCAGCCATGCAAATCCTGGCTAATATGAGCAGAAAGGTGGCTGTGTTATTGGAGACAAATGAATAGATCCCTACGGTTGTGTCTTGGGGATTCTCTACCTTATTAGTGAAGAAGGGGATGGATATAGTCCTTCCACTGACACATCGAAAAGGCTGTCTGCAAACTATCAACCAATTCATCTCTCTGAGAGCAGGAACATTTTTTCTTCTTCTCTCATTATTTCTCTCTCTTTCACTTTCTATCTTCATCTCCCAAGCACTTGCACTTCACCCCCCCCTCCTCCTCCTTCTCTCTCTTAGTCACTCACTCCTCTCCTCTCTTCTTCCACGAACCTTTGTTTGTTCCCCGTCTATAATCTTCAACACACCATTCCCTGAGCAGAGATGCATGCCAGAAACGGATACAAAAAGGTTATGATACAAGCCAGGTTGTGTTGGCAGAGATTCGTACCTGCATGTAGGATTCAATCAATTCGTTTTTTGTTCGGGGAGAGAGGATAGGGGTTATTAAGACCATTCAGGCTTTCTCTCATGACTGCCTTCTCCTGCTGGTTGTATTTGGGTGCCAGGGTGTTTCAGTACCCCATAATTACACCTCTAGATTCATTGATTTGTGTGTGTGGGGCTGCATTCTAGTAGCATCATTAAAGCGCTGCACTGATGGTATTGTGGTTATATTTTCATATGTTCGAGGATTTGTCCATAGTATCAGTGCAGAGAGTTTGTTGTGAGATACATAACCCAAAGTTGTGTTGCTTTCCACTTTGGTCAAGGCCATATAAACAATGCACAATATTGTTCTTATTTGTCAGTATATAGTATTTGACAGAATGTTTTTCAAAGCACGGCACTTAAAAAAAAAAAAAACTCACTCCCCTTCTGTTTGTGGCTTCACTGGAGATTGTTGCCAATAAAGAGGGATGCAGTGTTTTAGTGATATGTGGAGAAAAAAAACAGTTTCACAACCACTGACCTGCCATGAACTGAAATTTGAGAAGCAGGTAAAGTAACAAATTAAGCACTCTGTAGTATCATAAGGCAAAGCACAAGTCACATTTCTTTGCTAGTCTTTGAGAAAAGCCTTTACACTTTTGCTTCCTGGATGACCCGACTCAACACAGTGGGGCTTGTTTTATACCAGCCATGGCCGTCACAGGGAAAGTTACATAAGTCCGGTTCATTCCAGTTCAGGTGATTGCTGTCAGCTGTACGCAGTGGGACGCAGACACAGAGATTGTCTGGCTGCAAAGTTTCGCAGACATTGTCGGCTCACACATACACACGTTGCAAGTACACAGTTTGAAATGCATGTTTTCTGAATGTACTAACTCAAGGCGAACACTTGAGCTTTCAGGAAAACGCCTTACACGTGGTCTGTTGTGTTTGCCGTCTCCTTCACCCTCTGCCACACATGCATGCATGCGCACACGTATACAAGCTCGTACACCCACAGAGAGACTCCCACTCAGGTAGGCAGTGTACGTGTGCAGTCTACAGATTACACACAGGGAGCTCAGCAGGAGAGCAGGGGAAGGGGGGGGGGGTTGTTGGAGAAGAGAGAGGAGACTGTCAGGGAGCAGAGGAGAGTTTTACTACCCAGCACACGCACTCCGTCTGCTCTGTATGATAATGTGAGAGTGCAGGAACGGCAGAGTTGAAACCAGGACAACACACAGTCATACACACTTGCCACGCACACACATACATACATCAGCTTCCATCCTTAGAAATCACACAAATACATACACTGGTGGAACACCACAAGCTTACTGCATCTGCACACAAACACACAGGCACACACGTGTGTGCACACACACTTTGAAGTGCATTAAATCTAGTTAACCGTTATAATCATGTAGCTTCCCAAGGTCGTGAGATTTTTGTGTCTTAGCTGGAAATGAATATGGAGAGCTCTTTTCATCTGAGAAGTAATGAGGAGAACCTTCCTCCAGAGTTGTGGAGGAGGTTTAGAATCTGTACCAAAAAAAAACAACACCATGAAATTAGATAGCACACGAATGCATGAGCCTTTTGTTTATGGACCTTGTTGACATTCATATATTCATCTTGTGTAACATGCGTGCATTGCATTTGTGTTTTTAAAATAAAAGAATAGTGTGTTAATAGAGCAGAGACAGTACACTGGAGTGGAATGCAAACAGAATTGCATCAGGCTGCGTCATTCTAGCATTATTTTGAATCACTGCAACAGCATTATCTCCCCTATGTTATCTTTACCAACCTCTGCCTCACTCTGTCTGCGTTCTACACTGTGCACCGCTCTACTTTCCCATGCCCTCTGCAGCCCCCTCGCAGCCCTTTCACACCCACGTGTCCCTCCACTCCAGGGTCCACCTTCACCACAACTCACATTGAGCACACAGCAGGATACCAAAGCCACACAGGAGTTTCTCTTTTTTGCTTTCTGGCTTTGTCTCTCATTCGTCAGTGTGTAACAGTGAGTCATCTGTAATTAAATCCGTTTTTGGTGTTTTGAAAAAGTGCAATCAGAATTTTAAACTCTAAAAACTGACCTTCATCACCTGCCCTACAGTATTTTTTGTCGAGTGTTTTATGTTCTGTCTTAATTAGCTTTCCTTTCATACTGTTTTAGAATTTTAGTTCAGTTTTATTTATTCTGTTTTAGTTTTTTTGTGCTGATTTTATGTGAAATAATGTTTTCCAGCTTGGTGGATAACATTGTTTTCTTTTCTATTTAGTTTTATACTACTATTTATACTATAAGTTTTGAAACGATTAGTCGATTGACAGAATTTAAGCCATTTATCAAGCACAAATGGCATTCACTCTTTTCTGTTTCTTAAATGTGACTATTTGTTTCAGATGATTGTACATAGATTTGGGTTTTGTGCTGCTGTTCAGACAAAACAATTACAGACATTTTAAAGACTAAATGATGAATTGATTAAATAAAAAAATGTATGTGTAGATTAATCTGAATTATATGCTGCCCTATTCTATTTTGGCTGAATATAATGATGGAAATATTCAAAGCTCATTTCACCGTTATATTATTATTGAAATGTGCAGGCTTCCCATTATTTACGTCGTGAGAAATGCAGTCTAGAGCTATACCTTCACCAAATGGCTTGTTGCAGTCTGTGCTGACTAACCTGCTCTCTTGCGACCCCCGTTGCCACAGGCTAGCTCCCATGCTGCCAGGCTAATTGCCTGCGAATTAGCAAGGCCTAATGTGACGCTGTAAAGGGCAGCGCTACCGCATTGGCCTTTGGCCTTTGGCTGAACACCACATGTCACAGACAATCACCTGATATGAATCAGCGCTGGGCCATTATTCTGGCTCCAGTCCTCTCCTGCCTTCTCTGTGGGAGATCTGCGACTCAGCGCAGTGGAGGTCGGTGCACAGTGTCAAGTGTACTTACATATGTGGAGGAAGGCTGTTGTCATTGGCTGCTGAGAGTCATTATATGGCTGTAGCTGCACTGATGGTCTTGAACTTGTGTCATATGAGCACAACTGAAATTTCGACACTGTACTGTGCTTGTTGCAATTCAGCTTTGAGACAATCTGTAGTTGATCTGTGGAAAACACAATGTGCAGAGTGTGTATCTGTATATCTACAGTGCATAGTGCTTGTGTACATTTGTGTGACTCTATGTACAAGATGTATACAGGGACATGTGAGTACATCAGCTTTACAAAAGCTCACTCACACAGTGTCTGTGTCTGTATTTTCCAGAAAGTCATTTTAAAAAGTCTGATAGCGGTGACTGGGAAAAAGCCAAAGCCGTCTGCTTGTTTTATTGAGTCTCTCCTCTGACTCTGTGTTGATCCCATCGTCACTAAGTAACAAATACAGCACTGTCAAATGTACCTCAACTGGACTGCTGTCCAGATGTGTGTGTGTCTGTGTGTGTGTGTCTGTGTCTGTGTCTGTGTGTGTCTCTGTCTGTCTCAAGGTCAAAGTCTCCCTGTTGACACTGTGTTTATATACAATATAGATTCCTTACGATGACACCTTCAATGTAAAATGATTATTTTTTGAATAGTTTGCTACCAAAGCTTATATCTGGATTTGGATTTTGTTTTCTAAAGGTTAATTAAATTTGCTAACAACACAGAAAAAAAATGCCAGAATCCAGCTTTACCTTACCATGATAAAAGCAAATCTAACATTTTAAAAAATTGGAAACATAAAGAAAATAATGTCACACTGCCATGATCTCATTGGAAGTGCATAGATAGATCTTTATTACTGAAGGTAGAGATGTCACAAGCAGGGCTTCATGAGAAACGAGTTGTCAGAAGTTATACTTTCATGTCTATAAGGCAACGCAGGTTTATTTGTATAGCACATTTCGACAATAATGTAATTCAAAGTGCTTTACATCAAATATAAAAGCAACAGAAAAATTTAAGACAAATTAATAGAAAATAAATAAAAACAGGATAAAACAGGAAAGTAAAAGTCACAGTGCAGTGTAAGATATTAATCAATAGCCTTACATTTGCTTTAATAAAAGGCAGTGGCAAAAAGAAAAGTCTTTAGCCTTGATTTTAAAAGAACTGCGAGTTTCAGCAGACCTGCAGTTTTCTGGGAGCTTGTTCCAGATATGTGGTGCATAAAATCTGAATGTTGCATGGTCTGAAAGCAGACCATCCCAGATGACCTGAGAGGTCTGGATGGTTCATGACATAGCAGAAATGTATTTTAGCCCTGAACCATTCAGTGCTGCATTAACCAACAGTAAATAAATCTAAGAGGAAAAAACGTAATTGCGATTTTTCTGCCAGATATTGTGATTACGATTTGATTTGTTTTTTTAATTTAAGTTTTGCTAAAGTTCAAAATTCTCTGCCAGTCTATTTTTGACCAAAGCTAGTCAAGCAGCACAGAGCAGATGAACCAGGCAGGAAGACAGACACAGAACAGCATAGAGAATATGGTTGATTTCCAAAATAAAACACCCATTGCAGACTCCTGATCGTACTTCAACAATAAACACAGTTAAAACAGAAAAACAGTTTAACTACTTAGCCTACTTAACCAAGGTAGAAGCATAAAAATCAAAGACAACTGAACAAATAAGCAAAATCTGAACAAGTCAGTAAAATCAGACAGGCAAAACGCTCTTATTCTGAAATGCTCCATGTGGATGTCTACTGTTAGCCTGCATAGAGCGGAGTAGTGGTGTGCGATACCACTTAATGCCTATACGATCCAATACCAAGTAATACCCAGGCTGGTTCTTGGTGTAGTTGAGCCAAAATATATACAGGTGCTGGTCATATAATTAGAATATCATCAAAAAGTTGATTTATTTCAGTAATTCCATTCAAAAAGTGAAACTTGTATTATGTATACATTCATTCCACAGACTGATATATTTCAAGTGTTCATTCCTTTTAATTTTAATGATTATAACTGACAACTAATGAAAACCCCAAAATCAGTATCTCAGAAAATTAGAATATTGTGAAAAGGTTCAATACTGAAGACACCTGGTGCCACACTCTAATCAGCTAATTAACTAAAAACACCTGAAAAGGCCTTTAAATGGTCTCTCAGTCTAGTTCTGTAGGCTACACAATCATGGGGAAGACTGCTGACTTGACAGCTGTCCAAAAGACGACCATTGACACCTTGCACAAGGAGGGCAAGACACAAACGGTCATTGCTAAAGAGGCTGGCTGTTCACAGAGCTCTGTGTCCAAGCACATTAATAGAGAGGCGAAGGGAATGAAAAGATGTGGTAGAAAAAAGTGTACAAGCAATAGGGATAACCGCACCCTGGAGAGGATTGCGAAACAAAACCCATTCAAAAATGTGAGACTGCAGCTGGAGTCAGTGCTTCATGAACCACCACACACAGACGTATGGAAGGCCTGGGTTTCAGCTGTCGTATTCCTTGTGTCAAGCCACTCTTGAACAAGACACAGTGTCAGAAGCATCTCGCCTGGGCTAAAGACAAAAAGGACTGGACTACTGCTGAGTGGTCCAAAGTTATGTTCTCTGATGAAAGTAAATTTTGATTTTCATTTGGAAATCAAGGTCCCAGACTCTGGAGGAAGAGAGGAGAGGCACAGAATCCACGTTGCTTGAAGTCCAGTGTAAAGTTTCCACAGTCAGTGACGGTTTGGGGTGCCATGTCATCTGCTGGTTTTGGTCAACACAGCCGTCTACCAGGAAGTTTTAGAGCCCTTCATATTTCTTGCTGCTGACCAACAACCAACCAGTACCTGGTTTAAGGACCATGGTATCTCTGTTCTTAATTGGCCAGCAAACTCGCCTGACCTTAACCCTATAGAAAAGAAAAATACTTATTTGGAGCCCCAACTAAGTATTGAGTGCTCTACATGCTCATACTTTTCATGTTCATACTTTTCAGTTGGCCAACATTTCTAAAAATCCTTTTTTGTATTGGTCTTAAGTAATATTCTAATTTTCGGAGATAGTGAATTTGGGATTTTCATTAGTTGTCAGTTTTAATCATCACAGTTAAATGAAATAAACATTTGAAATATATCAGTCTGCGTGTAATGAATGAATATAATATCCAAGTTTCACTTTTTGAATGGAATTACTGAAATAAATCAACCTTTTAATAATATTCTAATTATATGACCAGCACCTGTATATCTTTTTTTGTCACAACCAACAAAGTAGTTTTTTTCTTCAATACGAAACTTATGTTTCAAAGACAAAGTGTTACAACAATGGACATCCCTTATCCAACATATATTGTTTACTTCCCCAATCTGGTAGAAGTTAAAGGTGAAGTGAAACAGTCACCACCATTTTTCTGCATGTGATTAAATTTCTTTATGAGGAAATAAATGCCTGGGGCCCTTTACCTCAACCACATTTGTATTTTCAATATAAACTGTTGCTATCGTTTGAACAACAAATTGACTGCCATTTTTAGGCTCCCTCCGTACACACACATGCACGCATACAGTACATGCATCTATTAATTATACGTGTATGTGTAACACCGCTGGAGCTTTTAATTACATACTAATCACTAATAGCAGTCTCAGTATTAAATTCTTAATTAAAAGCGAGGAATTTCTCTTGCTATCTCCTCGAGGATTTGGCACCCATCCAGCACCGCTCTTCCCTCTCTAACCAGCCAGGCCTGTAGCACTCTCCATATGGCTAATAATAGGCTTAAGCCTGGTTTCCGTAGCACTCTGGAATGCAACAATTATACCACAGAATGAGCTTATTCGCTGGTCCCTGGGTTTGTATCCCGCAAAGAGACATGGGCCTGTCTTTTGTCAGACCCTAAATAACATCACAGTATTTCATAGAACAGAAAAGGAAAAGGAAAGGAAAAAAAAATTTTTTTCTAGTTATGACAAAGTTAGAAGCCCTGCTCAAGTGTATGAGGTGATAAGTGCCAGTAAAATGTGTTTTTTTTTTAAGGAACACCAGTCGGGTACAAGAGGACACTGGTGTCATCAGTATTTTGACCTAAAGAGTAGTCTGAACCAACTCAGACTGTGTCAGTGATGGCCTGTTGTGAATAGTCAATTTAATTTTTAGGTTTTTAAAAAATCTTTGGAAAGACGGTGATAAGTATTAATGTAAAATATTACTTTGAAACAGTTCAAACAACTGCCATAAAATAACAAAAGCTTTCTCTTAAGCTATTGCCAGTTTACCTTCTTTGTGCTCTGAACAACCCCACTGCCTTGACCAACTTGTTATTTCAAATAATTTATGACAATTTCTCCATGACTGCAGTGCATCCACACTAAAATGGCATAATCTGAAAACAGTGTTCACGTGAAAATGACTCGTTTTGGTACAATTCACTGTTGACACTAAAACACCAGAACAAGATGAAAATGGCTAGATCTCTTCTTCTTCATCCTTTTTATTTTCCAAATAACACAATTTCAATAATCCTAGACTGTATCAGAGCAGGTATATGTTACAGTGTTTCAAAAAAGCTCAGTTATGGGGAGGTCAAACTCTGGCCAATATGTTTTCAGACTTCGACAGCTTTGTGTGGATTTTGTCGATACCCACTGGCTAACCAGTGTAGTTTCAGTTGTCATGAATAGAGGAAACTTCTTGTAACTCACCGCTTTCAAAATCCCAAAGTGTTCTTCTTGTTTACTGGCTGTGTAATATAGTGTAGCTTTAAGATAGTGGTTGTATTCTAGCTATAGTTGGGATAGGATGTTGAAGTTGAGGACTTTAAAAATCCCCCCAAAATTTTTTTTGGTGTGTTGTAGCTGTTTGTTGTTGTAAGTCATCTCTTTTGTAGTCTGGGCGCCTGTGTGTGCCACCTCATGCACGCCAATCTTTTCCCAGAAATTTTGAGTGTCATTCCTCTTCTTATAATCTTTCAAGGCAATGGTGAATGATAGAAAGAATAATAGAGGTTTTGGGTTACTGTTACCTTGCCAGCCTTATACCTGAAACTGATTCATCTGTTTTGTGATAGAACACGTTCTTGGTTGTGTGATTTCACAGGGTATCCCACCTCATTGCTGTGTATTGTGTGGGTTTCGAATTTTGATGTGGGGGCTACTGTGCCAGGGCCGTCAATGTATCCTGAGATGAAAATAGAAAACTATTTGTAAGAGAAAACTATTTGTAAATCCTTAGTTAATGCCCTTGGTGAGTGGATTGAAGTATGTAAAGTAGCATAATACAGGAACCATAGACACACTACAGGGACTAGGTTATCATTGAAGAATGTCCTAACTTGCTGAAGTATTTAATGCCATTCTCAAACATCATCTCTTCTGTGTTTAGTCCTAATGTGACCAGCTATAGATAAGTCTTGTTATTTTCGTATACCTCTCTTTTCAGTGTGCTTTCTACGGTGCCTGAGATGATTACTGGTGACAAGTTGAAAAATCAAGACTTTCACTTTCAAGCATCACTTTAAGACTCTGCGTCTTACTTATCCAAGCCAAGGGCTGTTACACTCCTGAAGAACTCAACACAGCTTACCTCTGTTTAATTAATAAGCTTATAACTCACTGTACAATGGTCTTAAGTTCATGAGAATAGAGAAAGGAGGCTGTCAAACATTATTGGGCTGCAGAGTGCAACCAGGGCACTCCTTCCTGTTGTCCTCCTTCCCCTTCTCCCCTGCTCACTCGCCTCCTCTCCCGGAAAGCCGCTGACAGAAGCTGTCACTTCGCCACAGCGCTCTGCTCGACACAACTAGCGTCAGGATGTGTGCCACCATGACCTCACGCTGCTCTGCAACCTAGTTTGGTCTGTGTGTTATCGTTGAAACACTATACTAAAATAACAGCTGAAAGGATTTGACTTTCTAAATCAGTTGTGAGATGAGAAATCCTACTGATGTGACAGGATGATAGCTAGGTCATCCTGATCAACCTGGAGGTCGGGACACACCAAAGGGTCACAAGATAAATCCGAGGGGTCACGAGGTTGTAAGAAACATGGGTACTTTTCTCTAATGTTTTAATTTTAATCCTTTTTTTGTCATGATAGGAAAATCGATAGTTGCCTAGTGCTTAACTTACTTATAACTAAGTTATCACAAGTGCGAGAAATGTTCTGCCCGTTGAAAATAAATTATGTATGATCAAATAATTAATTACAAATCATTTCAAATAATTCGCCCTCTAAAACAATTGCATATTGTTTTAGAGGGCGAACAGAAACCATTATTAACTACCAAATCAAACAGTAAATAAGGAAACCCATTAGGCTGGACGAAATCTTAGATTTTATTTGTGTAGAACGGGGGACCTGTGGCACAAATTTAAGCACTGGTTTTACCTCTTCAGGCCTTTTACTCATATTTAGTCCACTGTATACTATTTTTTTTTAATCAAGTTTTAGTTGACTAAAAGTCTGGGTATTTTAGTCAAAGGAAAATCAAAAGTATTTTAGTCTAGTTTTACTCAATAAGCATCATTTTAGTCTTTTCTACCTCGTTAGTATAAATTTGATTAGCGTTTTGGTCGATTTGCTCTAACCAAAACAGACATATTTATCATTTTAGTCTTTTTCACTCATCTTACATATAGATAAAATGTTTTGTAAAATTTGAATGCTAGCTTTGTTCTCATTTTTATTGCAAAGGAGACATTAACATACCTCAGTTCCTGGGTGGTTAGCCTTGATATGCCGCTTCAAGTTCGTAGTGTTTTTTTCCAATCTTATAACCACATTGCTTACCGTCCGATATAATTAGGCACTTTGTTTTTTTGTCCGCCTCACTGTGTTTGAAATGGGACCAAATATCCCAGCGTCTCTTTCTCCCTAGCATGTTGTGTTCATTACCAGAGTTCGCGTCCTCCACAGTACAGTAACGTTTTCCTCGTGCACCAAGAGTCACCCTGGTCAGCTAGCATTCAAAGCAAAGGAAGAAAAAAATACAGCTGAATGAACACACTGTTCAAGTGAAAATTTAGAGGGAGAAAATATAGTCTGTAATATTTTGTCTCCTCATTATACTGACAAAAACAGTAATTTTATTAATGTTTTTATTTTAGGAATTATATTTTAGTGTCCTGATTTTTTTCGTCAACAATATTGCATGTTAAGACAGTCACAGTCTGTGTTTAAGTACATTGCCACCGTCTCGTCATCGTCTCATTTTAGGCAGGGAAAAGAGGTCGTTGACGAATATATTGTGTGGAGTGATACTGCTAACACACTGTTAACTTTATGATAAACACATTACATTTCCTATAGCTGCTTCACAATAAAATCCCCCCTCTGGTTAGTGGAAAAAAGTTTTTTAATGTGAAGCAGTAGGAAAGGTTCATAGTAACTAACACAGATCCGAATGTAACGTGAGCCACTAAACAGTAAAATAAGGCCGAAGTGGAAACAGAACAGTGAAACTAAAGCCACAGTTCAGTTAAAAGCTACAAAAGTTTTGAGACCTGAACACAGAGAGACTTTTTAAAATGCAGCTTTTTCTCCAGTCTTCAGCGCAGACGCGTGTTGGTCCGCGCAAGACACAGCTTGTTTGAGGGGAGTAGACCTTCATGGGTTGACTGCGGTCAGCCCTGCTAGCAGGCAGGACCACAGCACTGCGGGCTCGGTGCTGAATTCCCCTGCTGTGAGGACGCAGTGGAAATGCATGTGTTCATGACTTGCCATGGCCCTGTGCAATAATTAAAGCAGACTGGCCTGGGCCCGTGGAAAGAGTAGGGCTTGTGAGAAGACATTGCTCTGCAAAGATTTAACCAATGTAGGACACATTTTGCTTTCGCAGAGCCTGCTGGTTGGAATAATCCACTGAATTTTAGTATACTCCTATTGCTTTGGAGCTTCTTACTAGATCCCCAGAGACAGCAGCAACCCTACTTCCACCTAATCTGAGATGTGTTTGTGTCAGTCACACGCACACACATACCCACTCACTCATGCCCTTTCTCACCTTTTTTTAACATCTTAAACACACATATACACACATACATCTGTAAGCAGGAACTGGTACACTATTGCTGTAAAGTATGCATATAGTCAAACATACTCATAAAGATGAAGACGTCACAGTCACACGTGCATGGACAGGTGCACATACCTGCCTACACACACACTTATGTGCAGCAGCACTCTGAAATATAAGTGTATAACACACTTGTACAGTCACACACACACACACACACACACACACACACACACACCTCATCTTATATATGACTTGTGTGAAGTACTTCAGTAAGTGAGTGAAGAGGGCGGGGGAAGGGTCCATCAAATGAAATGAATATGTATTAGATGGGGTTTGAAGTAGTGACTTGTATTCAACCCTGCATTCTCACGGAGCGTCTGTCACTCCGTCACCATCAGGATATAATAAGGCATTTCAATGATGCTCAGAACCCAGGAGACTTTCACATCTAAGACACCTGTCCATATCTGCGTGTACCCCCACATTCCCTCTTGCAACCGACTCCAGCTCTTTATTTCTTTGTGCCTCTTACACCCGCCCTCCTCCCAGCTCCTTATCCTCTGCCTTACCTTCAAACTTTACCACATTTTACCCTCTCTTTATGCACTGTATGGGTTCAGCCGAAAGTTAATAAAATCTCTTCTGTCTCTCTCCAAATATCCCCTCTTGCTGTATCTTTCTTCCTTTTCTTTCTTTGTCTCTTTTTCACTATCTCTTGTTCTGTCTGTTCTGCACAAGGACACCTCAATACATTCATCCTGAAGGGCATGAGAGAGACTCGTGAATATTGCTGTGTGGGTGTGCATTTGTGTGCACACGTCTCTCTGTAGGCCCTCCATAGGTTAATATCCTGGCCAGAAAACCTCCTGGCCTTTGACTTCTGTCTCCCTGCAGACACACACTTCAGCAGGGGTTTCTGTTGGATTTACAAAGCCACAGATATGAATGGTTCCTTTCTTACCTTGCAAAGTAGAGACTCCTAGCCTTTTCGCTAAAGCTTGCCATGCCACATTAGTACATTTATTTAACAAAAATGTAAAGAAGTACATTTCCCCCAAACCACAGTGGCCTGTACAGTATAGTGGATTTTACCATCTATACCAACGTCATTCAGTTTAGTTGTGTGTTCTTTTAATTGTGTGTTTGTAAAGAAGACTTAACTTTCGAAGGTACCCATTTGCATAATTCAGACTGCTGAAGACATAAAATGTCAGAATGGATTCTGTCCCCCATTTAAGTGAATTGTCATGCACAGTGGTTTACAGAAAAGGAAACAAATACAATAAAATAAATATGAGTGATTAAGACAGCGATGACGAAATGCAGTTCACTGTTGAGAAAAGAGGATGCCTTTTCAAACCAGAGTATACAGATGAAGAACTTTCGCAGATGGGGACTGAACGGGCCAAAAGAGAGAGAGAGAGAGGAAACATATGTGGAAACTGCGTTTCTTGACTGGTTGTTTGGTAAGTCCGTTTCATTTATTTGTAGGTGTTTAGCATTATCTTACCTGGTGGTTGGGCACAGTGGAACTGCAAACGTGGAGTTGGGTCAATGTTGCGATTGGAGTGTTCACAGTTGAGAAAATGTAGTGCCAAAAGAAAGCACTGTCTGACAGCTAAGTAAAGCGATGAAAACATTCTAAATATAGCTTATGTAAACTGCTACAGATTTTTTAGGTGGCTAAAATACATTTTGCTGCTGACCTCATCCGCAGCAGGTACACACATGCTGCTTTGCCATACTAGGGGGCGAGCTGACCGCCGTCTATTGTAGGTACATAAGTATCTCATTCAGCCTCACATCAAAAAATCCCCAACTATCCCTTAAAAGCCACTGAAAACTTGGCCTCATCATGAAAAAAATACCTTTTGGAATTATTTATTAAGAGTTCACACTTAAAAACTCAACTAGTTTTCTTCATCATGACTGTGTGGGTTTGGTTTGATCAGATTGACAGTGGCCAGGCAACAGCCCCATGTAGGATGTAGGGTCTAATCACTTATAGTAAGAAGTTTTCTGGGGCTTTTAATCTTAAGATTATCACATAAGTGTTCTTTGGGAGTCATAGTTGACCTCTCTCCTAAAGTTTATGCACAGACTTGCTCACCTGATGATTCAATTGGGAGTGTTTCATGCCATGTAAGCGTTGGAGTGCACCTTACATTGTTTAAGCAGAAAATGAATAAAATTGTCCTGGAAACCTAGGCACCGGAAAATACTTGACTCCATCTTGCAACTATATGCCAGTTAGGCTGAACTGCATGTTTCCAGTGTACCAAACTTCACCAACTGACCATTTCTGTGTCGTCGGCATTGTTTTGTTAAGTGTTGTTGCCACGCTTGCAAAACATCACTTTTCAAGGCTGTTTAATTCAATTTAGTGGAAATGCCATCTCATGTTGCCCCTTTGTATTTAACTCAACTGCCATGACCCAAATCTTCCAAACCTACCCGCTTACATAACTTCAGTCTTCTCCGTGTGACCTGTTTCCTTGCCGCATCTACACACACACACACACACACACACACACACACACATACACACACACACACCAAGCTTCTTGCCTATGGCCAGAATATCCTTCTGGCTCCTTTTAACCCTATCTCATCTGCACACACACACACACACATACTTTAACCGCTTCTGTCATCCATTTCTGTCATCCTTTACACTTGTCATTCTTTCTTTGATCACTTTCTCTGACTGATCCACACATACAAAAACACACCAACACACACCCATACACGCACAGTATTACACTTCTTTTCCCTGTATTCCCCACCCCAAAGCATGTTTCTAAAACCTGACTTTTTGTCACACATCACATTATATCACATTGTATTTTGTCAAAAAGTCATCCATGCTTATCACGCCCGTCTTATATAACTAACCTCTTCAATTCCAGGATGCTGCACCCTACGTTAAGCAGCAGCAGCACCCACTGCCACGTACACGCACAGACAGTATATATTGTGCATACCACAGATGCATACACAAAGCCTCATATCTAATAATAACTGTGTAAAAACGGTTGTTTGACCTTATTTTTCTGCGACATTGCTCTTAATCCCCAATCTCTAAAAACTGCCTGTAAAATCAGCAGGTATTATGGGTACTGCACACGTAAAGTAGATTGTAAAATGAATGGGTGCAGGTGCACTGTAGTCTGCACTCAAATATATACAGTGTATTTATTCATTCATTCATTCATTCATTCATACACACTCTAAGTCAAACCAAATGTCCATTTCTTACTCTCCCTTTCCATCTATCTTTCTATATCTCTTTATCTGTCTGTCTTTCTGTCCATTTATCTGACCAATGTGGTAGTAAAACTTATTTTCATGTATTTATTACGTAAGAATTATTATTAATTTGGACTGCAGAATTGTGTATTACAGTATCATTATTTCATAACAATATTTATATTATATATATTAGTATTATGGCATTTAATTATCGCCCAACAAAACATCAACATCTTTTAAGGTATATGTTTTTTTCTTAAAATATTTCCTTAAATTTATTTGAACTGTTTTAAATAATACTTCCCACAGTCTTGAGGATCACATATCAGCTTATTTAAACACTTACTTGAAACTACATGTGCTAAACTACAATATTCAAACCAAAAGATGTTACTAAATGAAAGAAATCTGTATTCTGACATGTATGTGTGGTTGAAGTAATTTTCCGGGCCTACTATAAAAGTAAGTTATTTGGGTTTGAACAAGCTATACACCGCAGGAGTTCGTAAAGAGGGTACTTCAGAGCTTAACAGGCTAAGGGTCGGTTCGTACGCCATATTGTCAATAGAGAGGAGGGAGCTGCGATATTGTTTAAATATGGCGATAGCGGCGCACATTTCCACAGACACTTCTGGAAGACAACCATAGTGTTGCACTCGGTTGTTCACATGAAAAGTGACAGAAATAGTTGCGTCAAGAATGACAAGAAAGAGAGAAGTTCAAACCCTGGCTTCCACTGATTTACTGAATTTAGCGACATTCTCCTGTAGTGGAAACAGCTTGTGTATATTTTTATATGTCATTTTTCTCATGCCAAAGTTATTGGGCTGAACCAGTGTCTTTTCACACAAACACATGCAGACACACTCACACACGATGTCTGTGACTGTGTGATCCATCAGCTGCTGGGCAGGATTGGCATGGCCCAGCCCGGCCCAATAAGCTCATTAATCAGACAGGGTGAGGAGTGGGTGGAAGGACGACACAGCAGTGAATCTCATTATCTTACTTCACAGCACTGCTAATCAGTACATTTATTGATGATGACTATTTGCATTCAGTTAGAGGAGATTACTGTGTTCATGTAGAAAAGAAGCCATTTGCACTTATGTATCCACTTGTACAATATGTGCACACAAGCAGACTGGAAGGATAGTCTACCTTTTCACTACTCAATTATACACACAAAGACACAAAAATGCACAGAGATTCCTTCTACAACATGTACGTCCTTGCAGCTTTCTGAGTGGTTAAATTGTGGTAGGTTTATTTTTTGTTAGTTATGTTGAGTTTTTTCTGTCATTGACAAGAAAAAATAAGTTGTCTCACATATTGTTGACCTTTTTTTTTGGTATGGCCCATGCTACAAAGGCTCACTGCAGAATAAATTAGAAATGAAATGATCATACTGTGAATGAAAAGTACACTAAATCTAAATTGAACTGAACAGATAGAAAAGTGTTTAGGATAACATATTGGCTGGGTGATGCTGATAAATGTGCTAAACTAAGATGGTGAACATGTCATAAACATTATACTTGCTGAACATCACCATGTCATAGTGAGCATGTTACCATACTAATGTTAGCATTGAGCTCAAAGCACTGCTGTGCCGCACGGAGTCACTAGCATCGCTGTAAACTCTTGTTTTAATATCCTGACTATATTTTTAATTATATTATATTGATATTTTCAGCTCATATTTGGAAGTATGTAGTTATGAAAATAAACTGTGCATTAACACACATGGGACAGCAGGACTATAACTAATTTAGCAAGATAGTGCAAGGTTGCAAGGCACAAACACATTGTATGTGTCACTCTGCCAATATCCTGTAGCATTCCGCTAATATAATTTGTAATATAATTTAGTACATGTTTTTTAGTAAACAAAATTTAGAGCATGTGGATTTTTGCTGCCGGTTTAATGCCATTAAAAACTAGAACACTGTGAGAAGATGTATGATTCCTTCAAAGCAGACTGGTAGTGTTTAAGACATCACATGAATTATTAGAGCTGAGCAATATGCATAAACTGTATATAAAAATATGACGCCAAATAAATACTACTGCTATTAAATCATTATTTAAACCTGGTCTGAAATAATTTTCCTACTGTTGTGGTTCCGTTAACACTGACCGTTAACGACATAAGGAAATTAGTGTCATATAAAAACATGCTTTTGGTATCCTGACATTCCCATCGGTTTGGATTACATGCAGTTAGGTTTTGTGAACATGTGGATCACCTATCATAAGGGACACACTCATGAGTAAAACAAGCTCCCCGTATCACCAACCAACAAAAAATAATAATTACAACTCTTCATTTACTAAAAGGGGACAGACCTTATCGGCATGAACAAATGTAGGCCGATAAGAGATTTTTAACATCAGCATCAGTAACTTTAAAGGATCATTACCCAGCCCGAACAAAGAACACACATGCCTGAAAGTGAAAAGTGCCAGAGTGTGCAAAGTCTGAAATAAACAGGGTTGTGCAGACATTGCAAGTAGTGCACAGGTGTGCAAAAACTGCTGGGGTAATAAAAATAGTATGTAAATAAACAAAGAATAGGTAGAGGTTAGCAAAGTTAGACGGGCTGACTGCTGAAGTGACGGGCAGACTCGGTGTTAATGATCCAGCGCCTCCTCCCGTAGGAACGTTTTTGGAACAGATGGTTGCCTTTGTGTGCCGCGCTGGTGGCAGTCCTCCTTGCCATTTTCATCACCCGACTGTCACGCATTTCCTTGATGGACGGCCGCAAAGAGCCAGTGACCCGCTAAGTAGAGCAGCTGAAAACTTGCCGGAGCTTTTCTCCTGGAGGAGCAGGGCGAGGCAGAGGTGGAGCAGGCTGTTATGGTATGCTAGAGACAGCGAGAGAAGGTGGTTTTTGTAGGAGAAACAAAGCCGGTGTTGAGCAGTGAGAGCTCAGGAGAAAGAGCAGAGAAATACCTCCCATCCCTCTGTCTACTCCCCTCCTCCTCCCCAGTGGTATTAATTAGCAGCAGCAGATGAGTGGAGAACGGGAGCCTGAAGGGAGAACAGGTTCATGTCAGGTTAGCCTACACTGTTGTGGGCTCTGGCTCTGGCTCTCTCTTTCTCTCTCTTTCCCGTTCCTTTCCCTTTTCTCACATGTACAAAAAACACACACAAACAATAGGAGTTGGTGCAAATTATAGAAATGTCAGTTTCCCCTCAGTATTTCAAAAAAATTGTTACATGCTTTAAAAATGGCAGAGTTTTCATCAAGCCCAATTTAACTTGAGTCAATACAGCTGTCTTCATCTGCGGCAGAACGGCTCACATTTCACTTGTGACAATGACCCGAAGCGTCTTTTTGACTCTACATGGTAAACGGTGTAAAGTGGACGACTGCTCTACTTTCAAGAGCCTTCACTAAGCCTAGACAGAGGTCCAGAGCCAGACACTCTAGCTAACATCAGCTGAAGCAGAAGCAGCAGAGGCAATGGATAGTAGCAAGAAAGGGAACCTGCCTGAGTTGTTGGGATGATTTTGATTTACCCCAAACACTGTATACTACCACTACTACTACTTTTACCATTACTCTCTGTCACATGCTCTCAGCCTCTTTGCAAGTTGTAACACTCTAAATTTGCCAGCTCATTGTACATAACACAGATTGTAGTGAACATGACATAGTCTTATACTATGCTCAAACATTTTGTGTGGAAGAAGTATTTTTTGATTCTTTCCTATCCCACTGATTATCAGGCTGGTGAATGAACACTATAGACTACAGACTAGCACCATAATCAGTTTATTAGTACAATAACGTGACTGTAAATGTAATTTACCCACTCGAAAAAGTGGATGGGTTACTCTATAACAATTTTTTGTCCTGTTTCTTTTGTCATCCTGCCTTTTCATCCCCTTCTTCTCTCTTTCTCTTTCTCTGTCTCTCTCTCTTTGCAGAATTCTATACGACACAACCTGTCCTTGAACAAGTGTTTTCTCAAAGTGCCTCGCTCCAAAGACGACCCTGGGAAAGTAAGTATTTCCTGAACAATGTAATGTGACTGAAAAGCTCAGCTTGAATTACGGAGCGACACACAATGAAAGTGCAAGCCTATTTTAGCAAGCTTACAAATAAGGCAGAGGCAACGGCAATTACTTTTCACGTGTTTAGTCGCCCTTGTGCCACATGTGTGTTCACACTTGTGCAAAAGTGCACCCAACGATACCCATACTCACTTGTTCAATTTCTTTGTCACACACACACACACACACACACACACACACAGCGTGTCTGCACTTAAAAGCAATTTGTAGCTCCATAACCCGGCTGAATGCCTAATGCTGCTTTCTCTGTTTTGTGCGGCTCACCGATATTGATTCTGCCAAGTAATAATGTGGTACAGGGAGTAATGAATAATAAGTATATGTAGGTACACTCCTTCAGATGTGAGGCCGTTCACGCATCTGTTATGCTTTATTAGGCTCTGTTTCTCTCTCTCTCTCGCTCTCTCACTCACACACACACACACACAATCAGTGGAAGCTTTAGATATGTTTCACCACTGCTACTACTATGGTTAGGAAGCAGAGTTGCCACGGCCACTTCAGCAGCACCAGTTTGATAACAAGAATTTGTCAGGTCCTTGTTTGTGCTGAATTGAAGGAATTGCTCAGATGAGGAAAGTATATAATTACAGTTGATCACGGAAGCTTGCCCATACAAGATTTTTTTAAAATCAAAACTCAAAGGTCTGTGTTTCATCTCATCACAGGACTAAGAGAAGAAATCCCCTATTTTTATAAAAACTAACAAGCCTAAAACTTTTCATTGAGCGCTCAAAACTCTGTTCATTTTTTTTTGGGGGTGGGGTTAGGGTATCTCCAGACTGCTGGGGTTTTGGAGCCATTGAAAAATGAATTAGGGGGAAGAAGGTTTAAATAATTCAAACAAAATCCTTGGGCTTTAGTGGAGGCCTATAGTCTGCAAAGACACAAAGAGAGCGGCTCCCCGATGATTAGCCTGACTTGGACCTGACCAGCACCTTAATTCACACTGTGGATCGAAGTGGTCGATACCTCGGCATGGGGAGGTCATGTGTGTGTAGAGAAGTTGAATGTACAAGTTCTGTTTGAAGCCATAGAGAGAGGGGAGAAGCTAAATCATGCATGTGCTAACGTTAATTGGCTGTGTACTGTTCAGTGATGTGGGACTAAGAGACAGGGGGAGGAGAAGAGGCAAGGATGGGGAAGGGGGGGGGCTAGATGTTGAGAGACAAGCTGTGTGTGTGCGCGCGTGTGCACACGTGCGTGCGTGCATGGCCTAGATGAACCTCCTGAATTCAGTCTGTAGCTTTGCACCTCCTTGGGAGAGAAGAGGAAAAATGAAAGGGGGGTCAGACCGAGAGGAAATCAAGGACCTAAAAGCAATTGATTTGCTCCTCTCTTATTGTATGTGTTTATTTTGGAGGCTGCTGTGCTTTAACATTGTGTATCAAAAGGATTGCAGTAGATTTTCTGGGGAAAGGAAACAGGAGTATGCACCACTGCAAAACTAAACCTAGAGAAAACTGATTAGATATAGAACTGGAATAACAATGGAAACATAGGTTTTATCTGATGTAAAGGAGATACGTCTATTGTAGGCCTACTTTTTTATGTTTAGTTTTTTATATTTGTTTCCCCTCCTTTAGAATGGCTGAAGAAATAGACTTAATAGTATCCATTATAGTGGGAGATACAGTACATCAGAAACAAATAGATATGTTGGGGTGGATATTACTCGAACACACACAATTGACAAATAATGAAAGCTAATGGATATAAGTTATAGTGAACATTATAATACATGTGTTCAAATCCATCACCGTAAAACAAGGGAAATTATGTGCAAATGCATACAGTTGTAAAATCTAACTTGGAATGATGTCAGCACAGGTAACAACAATTTAACAGTTGAAATTGTTTCCTCATAAAGTTGTCTGGGCGTTTATATTGATATGAAATTGAACTGGTCAGACAATGTCCAGGTTGCTTTATGCAGGAAATTTGAGTCCTTCTAAATGTTAAAATGTTTTGTGTCTTGCCTTGTGTTATGTGCATTGTTTTATGCTGTTGCATGTTGCGCAGTAATGAGAACAGGATTAACATGTTTATTAAAAAGGCTGGATTTATTATTGGTTTGACTACCAGTGTTGGGTAGCAACTCATTACTGAGTTACGTGTTATAGTAATGTTATTACAATTTCAATTTCAGAGTAGTGTATGGGATTACAATTTGAAATTTAGTAATTACTTTACAGTTACGCAAAGGAATAATGCACTATTACTTTGACAGTGTGGGGCTGTCTGACCAGGAGTTAACTTTAGATGCAGGGTTAATATCATTCTCATTGCTGTGCTGGTCTGTAACGTGCTAGCTTAGCACAGGGACTGCAAGTGTGTTGAGATGGTTAGCCACCAGCACAGGATGATAAATGCATCTCCCAATAACTCCAAATTTGTGTTTTTCACATTTTGTGAGTTCTCTGCTTGACTTTTGTAGTTTTTACAATTGTAATTTTTTAAGGTTTCATTTTAACTTTATTGGTCAACTGGTGTCATTGATTGAATAAATACACATTTTTTAATTAATCGTTTGGCGGGCTCCTGACCTATCATAATGTCCTCTTGGAGTACATGTTAGTTGTGGCAGCATGTCTTCTGCATGTTGCCTGCTGTGACCTGCCTGTCTGACTTTTGTCTCTCTTGCTATTTATCACTGTGCTAGAGCAACCACATAAGTTTACCCTCTTAAAATGAATAAAGTTAATGAAAGTAACTAATTACGTTAACGCAAGCACCAGATTTAAAGGCAGGTTTAAGTTTTTGGGGTTTTTTTTCTAGATACCTTCCAAATCAAGATTTTGCATTAAAAATGTTTTCTATTTATCTAAACGTTATCCTTTGCTGTAGTACTACCCAAAGTTTGCCGTATTTAGTACCGCTAGGAACATCAGCCACAATAAAAGCCAGACATCTTAACATCTTAACTTGCTGCAATGATTGAATCCTGCTCAACATATCTTTTAGTACCTTTATGCTTGATACCCAAGGAAAACATTTTTGTATTTATTATACGGGTAACACAAGTGAAAATTAAATTCAGTACTTTTACTTGTAATGGAATATCTTCCATTTTCTCCCCCTGTGGTGTTGCTACTTTTGTTGTGAAGTGATTATTTGAAGGCTTTTTCCACCAACTCCTTATTAAAAAAAGATAAAAAAGAATATGAAAGTGTACCTAAACCTACAAAGCAATCAAAAGCACTGGAGAAATATATAAACAAGAACAGCTTCCATTAGACCCAAGGCTTAACTCTTTGTTTTATTGGGGTCACTCTCCAGGGTTCCTACTGGGCCATAGACACTAATCCTAAAGAAGACACAGTACCGAGCAGGCCAAAGAAGAGACCACGCTCTGGAGAAAGGGTAAGTACCTCAACCGTGCCTTTTTAGATCCCGACTTTTATCAACACGAGAGCTTATTGTTTTAAAATTTTTATAATTTGGTGGTACACCACTCGGTTAGTATTCAACTGACATCTCTACAGACATCTTCAAAGTGTTGCCACAAAATAATCTCAATCTCACCTTCCTTTTTTAGATGCTTTGTACTAGTTCAAGCTCACTGCTGTCAAAGTGGCAGAAGCCATGACAGAGATTGAAAAAAGATGCTCAGTCCACCTGTGATGCTACAGAAATGTTTGTTTTCACTCCTTTTTTCTTTTCCCACGGCATATTGATACCTCTCTGAGACTGTACTCTGCTAACATAAGCATGCACACACTCTTACAGTGACATAATAACATGTAGTTGTTAAGAAGGTATAATGTTTAGCATGTTAACATGCTAACATTTGTAAATTAGAATCAAGAATGGCTGATGCTGATGGGAATGTCATTAGTTTTGCAAAAACCAAAAAACTGGACTAATTCCAATTTCAACCTGGTGATGTACTTCATTAGTCAGGCAATTCATACTGAGGGGGGATTAATGCCTACAACAAATTTCAAGGCAATCTATCTGATAGTTGTTGAAACATGTCACCACATGGTGGTAACAGGATCGCCAAAGTTATTGGGATTCATCTTCTGGGCACCATGAATGTTTGTACAGAATATCATGGCAATCCATCCAAGAGTGGTTCAGATATTTCAGTCTGGATCAAAGTTGTGGGCCAACAGACTGACTGACATTGCCATATGACATTGCCAACTATAGAGACATTCTGCTAGCATGGCTAAAGAAAATGCTCTCGGCAGAGTAGTGTTACTGTAGATCAGGCTCAACACTGACTAATACAATTCAAATGACAGTTTAAAGCACATCAGCAAATTAACAAATATTTTATTCTGTTCTGTGTTTTTTTGCGATTCAGTGGTACTATAAAGAGTAATCAGAGGCACACAATGACAACAAGGTTTTGATCATTTTTTGCCTGGAGGCACATGTTGCTTCTACATCACAGCTGAAAGGGTCTGAAAATATATTTTAGAGGACATATCCTCTGTACAAAATATTTAACCGACTCAGTGCTTTATATACTGATACTGTGCAGTTTTATGTAGAACAACATTGATTCCACATCTACATGGTTCAAATAAATATCTCTATGGAGAGAATGAAACATGTAGGTTATTATTTTTATTGCTTGTCTTGCCTGTTTTTTCTTGCTGCAGTGCTTGTTTGAAGAGTATCTATCATTCTAATTGTCTATCATTCCATTTTTCTGGACTTTGAATAGGATCTGTTCTTGTAATTATTACTTTGTAAAGCCACAAAAATAACAAAGACCATAATTACTTCATGTACCTTTTTTCCTCGACTGGGTTGGACAGGCAGGGTTATCCATGTCATCAGGTTTTTTGTGGCATTTAATTGATAATAAAATAGTTATTACTGGACCTCTTACTGGCGAATGCCAGACAGCATGCCTGTGTCTCATCGAAATACCCCATCTCCAGCACATGTGTCATTTTCTGTGTACCATATTTTCTATGTGCCATTAGAGAACCAGAGCCTATAGTCTCCATTGAACAATGTCATGATTATACGTTGTAGCAGATCAGGCAGGGTTGGCTTACACGGTAATACATGTTAACCTCAGGGTCCTGGACTTGCAGTTTTAAAGAAAGAAATAGCAGGAACAAGCTACAGAATCAATGTGAGGACACAGAGTTAGTAATGAAAATTGGCTTAGGGAAATTGATTGACAACAGCCGAGGCTATAAATGTATGGAACCCTGCATCAACCCTGCACAGTGCGTCTTGTGTTTAGTCATCAACCTGAGGATCTGAATACAAAAGCAGTGAGCTCCATGATGTATTGAAGATCTTGTATCGCCTCCGTCTGCCTACATCTCTGTTGTCTTGACTCAGACTATCTCTGACTACTGTATGATACACTAGTGTGCTGCACTCATAACAACTATTGAATTAAAGATTGAAATTTCAGTATTACCTCTAAACCAAACTATCAGATTCATTATATAATTTTGTAAACATTCAACAGTTGAAATTCCATTTTAACCATCACCTCAGCTTAGCTTAAATGAACCAATGAGTGTACACAGTAACACTATACTAATATATGTCTCGATACTATTGATGATGTCGCTGTAGCATTTAGCAGCCCACTAAGATGTTAATGGAATCATGTTCCTCTTAAAAGGGTGTAATATTACACCTGCAGAGTTGACACCATCACATGACTGGCAGAAAATACCACATTAAAATATAAAAAAACTGTAATTCATTGATGTTATGGTAAGTATTGATACTTTATTGACATCCAGTATCAATGCTATGCTTCAGTTAGCATGACAGCTTTTAGCCCAGCCAGGGTTGAACAACCAATTAGTGAATTCAGCTGGCTTGTTGTGGACCAAGCAAAAGACTTGCTGGGTCGAAAAGGTCATCAGTAAAGCCTATTTCATAAGGGAGCTTTAATTCCAGTAAGCAGGTAGCATTCTGTTTTTTTATTGCATACTGTAAATCTTTATATCCAGCAGCTGATCCTCTGAGGTTTTTCTGAATGTGCACCTGACTGCGTTTGTTGTTGCATTAAAGAAAACCTGCAGAGTCTTTCATCCCGGCGCAGCACGACTGGTCATCTTCCTTCTTTTTCTCATCCTATGTCACTGTTTTTGTTACCTTGATCATTATCTTTCTGTTCATCTGTTTATCTGTTTGTCTGCCACTTTCTCCTCTGTCTCTCCCTCTCTGCATGTGTTGCTGCTTTAGCCTTCTCCTCTCCAGGGAACTCAGGCAGGCGTGGAGCGGCAAAGTGCACAATCACAGTTGCTCATTGGAGAAAGAATTGAGGTAAAAGAGAGGGAGGGGGGAGGTAGAAGGGGAAATAGAAAGAAGTGTAAAAGAAAGACATCAAGGAGAGCAAAGAGGGAAAAGTCAAGCTGCAAGGGGAAGAAGGGAAAAAGTAGGAGGAGGGATGGGGGGAGTATTCTAGGCTTGTGTTCCATTTAATTACCACAGAAGGCCCCAGGGCTGCCGTTAGACATATTTTCTTCACCATTTTTATTTATTTTTATTACAAACATTAATTAATTCAGAGCCTTGTCATCTCGTCTTACATGGATGGGCCCTTCGACCCCTTTACTTATGCCTCACTTGCACCGCTGGCAGACACACTGTGGGCTGTCACATGGGCTAAGGAGAAACAGGGGGGTTTTAAATGCTAAGAGTTATAGCAGTGTTACTTAGGTGGCTAAATATGTCGTACTGTTTTCATTGGGGTTTTGCACCTAGACTACACAGTCAGAGTCTTTAAAGTCTCCTGATGACAGCGGCTGTGCAAATGAGAAGATTTGAAGTTGGCAGCGAGGCTAAACGTCAGCTGCATAAATGCATTGTATGAATGTGTAGACAGGCAATGTACACTTAGTTTAGTACCTGCGTCTCCGGCTCCCTTGGCATAATCACTCTCTTTCATTTCCTGCGTGCCTCTCTGTCTGCCTGTCTACATGTCTGTCACCACTCAATTATCTCTCTACCTATTCTCCCCTTTCTCTCCCCTTCTTCCACAAGCCTTCCTCACTCACTCTCTTCACCTCTCCGTTGTCTTCTTTTTAAGTGCCTCCACGAGGGAACCGACAACCCGTTTCACTGGGAGTTTATCATAAATTAAAGATTGCATTGTTACCAACCAATCCTCTTACTGTAAGCAGTTTGGGGAGGCAGGCAAGCTGTCTTGAACCCTGAAAGGAGTCAGACAAGGAAAAAAATATTGTCCTTTTTTTTTTGTCACTTTGAGGGCGTCAATTTAGCCCCTCATCGATCTTTGAATAGTTCCTCCTATCCTCACACTCAGTTAACCCTACTTTAGCTCTTTGTGAGGACAGCAGAAAATGAACCGTGGCTGAATACATTTTAGATACTTGAATAATGCATGAGGATGGCTTGATTTATCTTATTAAGTGCAAGTGATGTGTTCACTTTTCAGGCTGTTTAAGTGTCCGGCAATTTAAATGAAGTGCGCCTTGACTATTTCACATAGTTGGAGCCTGGGGCATGGTGGTGATTCAGGAAGCCCAGCACAAAATCAGGAACGTGCAGAGTTCAGAAATTTCTCATAACCTTTGTCATATTTAATTCCCTTCCTTTCTACAGTCACTCTCCTATATTTCCAATGTGGGGAGGGGATATTTGAAATACTTCTGCATATTAATTGACGAGACTTAACAGTTACTGTTGATTGTATTTGAACATCTATTTAAATTACTACATACTATTCTATACACTCAACTTACCCATTAAATTCCACAACCAGTGACACAGGCTGGGCTTTTGGTAATTCATATTATTGTCATTCGTTTTTATTGTATGACCTGTGGATTCATTAATGAAAGAAGATTAACTCAGTATAGCTGAATTATGTTTATAAAACATTTATACAGGTGTAGTTCAGGCAAGCAGTCATGTATTCATTTGCTACACAGTGCTTTTTATTTGTCTTTTATTGTTTACCACATTCAGCTCCTAAGGAAACAGGCAAAGTGGTCTCTGCCACTTCATTATTTTTTAATCATGTTTTCTGTAAATTTCAACAATCTCCCTGGGGTGTAACAATTCACTGATTTAAATAAATCTACTGAGCTTATTGCCTAAGAGGCAGTAGTATCAGTACAAACAGCTTGAATTTGGCCACAGCTGGTAGGGAATCACAACGGAATAAACTAAACTAAATAAACTAAAATAAAACTTCTCTTTGTCAGAAAAGACCCACAAATAATGAATACATTTTTGGGAAGTGGGACAAAAAGCGAAATACTTTTTTTAATTAAGTGTTCTCTTAATCTCTTGCAATGCACAAGTTAAATGTTCATTGTTTTAGACTATATGTATTTACGTGAGTGGGACGCCTTAACATAATGTAAGATTAACTGTAAACACGGAGCATTATTGCCGTTTTTCACAGCAGACATTTTGACTCATCATAGCAGGAAAAGCATAGATGTTACTAACAGCATTAACAGTGGCTCCTTTCTATCCAAGTGTCCGGGGAAGCAGTGGGACAGCATGCACAATACCAGGACCCTGAAAGTGAAGGAGCTAAATGGAATTCAGATGTCATTCATTTTATTATTTACGTCTGTGCTTTCCTACTTTGGCATGTCAAATGTCTGTTGTGAAATAGACCTAGTGCTGTTGATCTACTGGAAGCATACATTATTTTAGGGTCTTCGTTATTTATTTGGTAAACTGATTAACAGAATACTGGATCCCTCACTCCTCTCTCCTCTATTTTCAGGCATCAACTCCTTACAGCCTGGAGTCGGAGTCTCTGAGAATGGACTGCATTATGTCAGGAGGGGCGTCTCCCACGCTGGCCATCAATGCTGTAACCAACAAGGTACAACACCAGCTACTCAATTATGAAGGTTTGGTTTTATCAGTGCAGGAGGGACCACAGTGCCCTAATTCACCAGTGGTTACAAAAACAATACAAAAGTTGTCAACAGAGCAGGTATAGGAGATTTATTACGGCAGACATGTATCTCAAGTGTAATGCGTGCCCGTTGTTTCCTCTTATCTAATACTCGATTCAGTTATGGTCAGAGACAAGAATGTAATGCTCGACCTGCTTGCATTTGAGCTACTTAGGTGGGAAAAACATAGATTTTAAAGTGCTTTAAAGTGTTGGGCTGAGTACCAGAAACATTTAGTTGTACTTTTAAACCTAGTAATGTTACTTTGTTGGTACGCTGATTCAATATGCTGATTGATTTAGAAACATGCCATCCATCTTCAAGCATCTAAGGATTACAAAACTGTTGACTGTAGAGCAGCAGTGATCGACAAATTATTAATCAGCAACTTTTTTGATAATCCATTAATTGTTTTAGTCACCTTTCAAGCTACATTTGCTGGTTCCAGCCTCTGATGCTTTTCCTAGTCACAGTCTTTGGGCTGTGTACTGCTGTTCGATTTGAAAAATCCTTCTTTTGGCTCCTTTGAAGTTTTCAGAACTTTCAAATAGTTGACAAACCTCGGAATGATACTTCAGTGGCCACCATTTAGATCCTACGCATATACATTTCTTGATGATGTTTGATGCTAATTTTTACAAAAGAATTTGTCAAGAAGATGTAATCATAGAATGGGTTGAACGCTGTCAAGGCTACAATTAATGCTAACATCTATATAAGCCGTATTCACTGAAAATTGCAGCAGAAGGAGTCTTTGTTTTTCTCTTTCACCATCAGTGGCCTGGGCTGTTTATAGGTCTTCACTTTCACACACAACATTATGCAATCACACACACGCTGCCTAAAAAGCTGAACTGGGTGCGACTGTCTGTTTGAGGGTCAGAGATCAAACGGCGACTGGAACCTCTGACGTCTGTCTGATCTGGCTGGCACACACACACTCTGATGATGTGTGGTACATGACCCTTTCGTCTGACCCCGGCCAAAGATAAAATTTGTCCCACAGCAGCAGCTCACATAACTCTGAGTGTTTGGTCTGGATGTGATGTGAAGGTCTGGACTTGACAGCTTTTCCCAATTTTCCATTGACTCATTCTTCCCAGAATTTGTCAAAATGAAACCCTTCTAGCACTGATTTTTAACACTTTAACAACAATTTCATTTTCATTTGATTTTAAACAATTTTCTCATCAGCGTCATAGAGCTATGTATTCACTTACTAATACTTAAACCAGTTCATTGTCGTTTATCCCTTTCAAATAATCCTGCTTCTTTAATGTGGAAAGGTGTTGTTGTTCTCTGTTTCATTTCAAGTTTAATACTTCTAGGATTTAGACTGTTTGTCAGACAAAATAGGCATATGTCTTTTTGAGTTTTGGGAAACTTGTGAAAGGGGTGTTATTAATTTCTACATTTTATAGGCTTACTATATGTAACAATATTAATCTAAAAAAGACATACATAAATAATAGATTTATATTATTAGAGAACAGTAACTGTTCCCTCAAACAGTAGTAACTGCCATCACATTTACACCATTGTAGTTTGAACAACGCTGTTAAGGACATTATTGAGTAAGTATGTAGAAGTTTTTCCAGTTTGATTTGATAGACTGACAGTGATAAAATTTGACAACAGAAATCAAGAGGTGTGTCTCATTAACAGCCAAGGAAATCAGCATCAAGCTATTATTTTTGCAACATTTCCCCAGACAGTTTAGTGTGTCCCACGGGCAGCAGGCAACAGAAAACAGTGCATGTCAGTTTGCACTAATTCTGTTTTTACTCCGGGAAAGACTAAAACTTGTCTCGTTTGAGTCGTCACTTTACACGTTGAAAAAATTATTCAGAGCAGGGAGAGGAAGACCTTGATGACAGTGAGGCCGATGCCAACGTATCCACCCACATCCAGACAGGTGGCGTCCTGCAGGCACAGCAGTGCGTCAGAGCCTCTTCAATAACACATTTCCTTTATTCTGTTTGCATTGAGAGTGCCTGTGGTTTTGAAAGACATTCCTGTGATATGATACTAGGAAATTAGGGGAACAGAAAATATTTCCTTGAGAAAGGTTGTTATAATCCTCATCACATCACATTCAGATATTGAAATGTTATTACTTGAATTCCTACATTTCTACTAATTGAAACTCTGCTAATTCTAAAAAACAAACACTTGAACCCTTTCTAGAAACGTCCCGAGGTGTTCTTGCCATTATCATTATCTTTTCTCTTCTAATGCATAGATGTAAACCTCAAATGTTCTCATAAACCACATAATTGTTTCCTTGTTTCTACAGTAACACAGCAAGGAGAATTACAGGGTAGTTCAGGTGTTTCCGAATCCACCAAAACAGAAAATATTCAGGATTAACGCTTAAAAAAGCTGACTTATGATAACACTTCTTTTTCTGCTACAAGATGTTCTACAGGGTAGAGCACTGCCCCAGAGAGCCTTTACTGCTGCCTCACCCGAAGGCTATAATTTCACATTTGTCTTTACAATTAAATGTAGCCTGGAGGTAACGCTGGCGCTCTGCTTCACAAGTGCTGACAGTCAAACAAAACAAGAGAAACATGATTCAACATAATCCTGAGGCATTTATTTTAAAAGCTTTGTGATCTGTCACCACAAGATGATATACAGTACACCTCCCCTGAAGTGAAACTTCTTCATGGGTGCCAAACTCAGACAATACAGTAATTTCTGAAGTTACCCAGTGTTCTCTGCGTCCCAACATTTAATCAAAATCACTGTGTTTAGAGGAAGGGCTGTAAGATTAGTGTCTGTGCTTTTATGCAGCATCAGGAACCTTTTGCATAGACCAGCACTTTAATTTCCATATTTCCTGACAAGTTGTCTCATAAGTTAATGGTGCAAGGGGAACTTCTTGAGGTGGGCAGTGTTCCCTTTAGCCTGAAAATGAATTGACAAATGGACAAAATGAGGGAGAGTTACAAAATGTGCAACGAGGAACAATAAAGTCATGAATCACTGAAGCACTTTATATCGTGCATTACCTCAAAACTTTGGCCCCGTATAATTGTCTTTACTGTCACATTAACATGGATCTGGTGTGTGTGTGTGTGTGTGTGTGTGTGTGTGTGTGTGTGTATATGTAGCTAGCGCTGTACAACCCCGAGGCAGAAGGCAGTGAGAGTCCTGGGAGTCTGGGCAGCAGCCTGAGCAACAGTCTTTCAGAGCAGAATTTGGCTTCTGTCAACCTTAACAACCTGAACACTGCTGTCAGCAGCGGCAGCAACGTACACAGCTACACACCAGTAAGACATTTTCTTTATTTTGGGTGACAGTCTAATGATTGCCGCAGGAGAATTTCTCTTGTTGTTTATGTTTATCTGCACAAGGACAACAGCTGACCTGACGCTGCTACAGTCTTAGTCTTGTTTAAGGATACTTCAGCAGGACCAGTGCTTTCTGCCACTTTTTCTTCTACTTCAACTTTTTTATCTTGAAGTGGCAACTTTGAAACTACCAGCATGAAAAAATGCTTTTATTATATGTTCTATGTTCACTTGACTCTGACATAATCTCAATGATTCAGTCACCGGTCCAGACACTCAGTCAGTTCAGAAGGTGTCTGCTGCACCCTTAGCAGACTAAGGAGGTGGTAACCAGATAACGACATGTACACTAGAACTACAGTACACAATACATTGCTGAAACTTTCATTGTCTTTTTGATGTGCAGACTTCATATATTGAATATATTTTTAGTTCTGCAGAGCACATTCAGTGTGCTTATATGACATTATTCTGTAAAATATCAGTAGAGTTAAGCAGATGGCACAGACATGTTCTCTGCAAAAAACATTAATTTAAACAACAATTTAAAAATGCATTGAATTCATATGCAGTAATTATTTAGCTTGCGAACTGAATTTTTGTTTTGTAGCCTTTACTAATATTAACCTTTACTAATACTTATCCCTTTCAAATAATTCATATGCAGTAATTATTTAGCTTGCCAATTGAATTTTTGTTTTGCAGCCGACTGTCAATACTGTTTGCAGCCCCTCACTCGCCTCAGGTTAAGAATTTGTTTTTGCTGTGTCGACCCTGTCGGAAATGCTGGTATGCGTTGATAGAAGTGCCTCTATCGTGCAAAAATGAAACGGCAAGAAACATAGAGTCATCCCTTTGTGTTGACATTTCACCTTTATCGTCTCTGATGCATGTAAGTAATGTGTCTGACCACTCCAATTTTAAAGAAGTCATATTATGCTCATTTTCAGGTTCAAAATCTTATTTAGTTGTTGGACCAGAACATTTTTACATCGTTTATTTTTCAAAAAACACCATATTTTTGTCATACTGCACATTGCTGCAGCTCCTCTTTTAATCCTGTGTTGAACGCTTCGTTTTAGCCACGGAGTGATACATCTTGCCTCTACATGATCTTTGTTGGGAGTTGCACATGCACAGTTCCTAGTTAAGGACTACTAGCCAATCAGAAGCAGTTAATAATTTGTAATAAATGTATCTTTCATCCATAAAGTTTTAACTGAGCTCTGTCTCTACATCACAGTAACAACTTTATGTCCATTGAGTGCCTGGAGGGTAGCTGGTGTTTTAAAGGGAGAGGAGAGGTGTGTGCTGCAGCTCAGTGTTTTTCCACCGGTGTTTTTGAGGGCGTGTCAGACTAGCTGTTTGGTGAGCGTTACATGAAGCACATTTTGCTTTTGGTAAATGGCTGGACTACAAACTAGCTGTTTTCAGGCAGTTCAGAGCAGAGTTTTCTGTGGGAGATGGGAACTCTCTTTGGGCTGGACTTTTCACTTTGCAAACCTATTACATGCACAAAAAAGGTATATAACTCAATAAAGGAGAGGGAAAAAGCCAAAAAGCATAATATGACCTCTTTAACACGTTTGACACAAAAAGGGAAAATTGTATACAATTAAAAGCAGATTCATTCTGTGAGCCTGTAATTAAACACTTAGATTGTGCTGTCACTGTGCCTTTTGCTGCTGTGCATGCGCACACACGCGCGCACACACACACAGGTATTTAAATCAAGGCTATCCATGTCTTCCACTTTTATGGTGCCTACAGTCTTATTATTCTGCATCCTTTATAAAACAAGGTCCTTTGGATATTTGAATCGATTAGTCTCAACCTGAGAGAGAGAGAGAGAGAGAGAGAGAGAGAGAGAGATATTAAGTTGCCTTTTTATGAAAGAAGGATAGATTAGCCAGCCCTTCTGTCAGGAACTAATCTGTCCCATGCCAAGCGATTTAGAACAAAATACACATATTTACATACATACACATTCATACCTAAGTAGATTAATAAAAAAGCTTTTATAAAACTAAGCACCAATAATTGTAAATCCTTTAGATTTTAATGTGAGTTCACTGTTTGAAACCTCCTGCCATTTCTTACCATTGTTTAACAAGCTGCATGTTCACCTTCCCTCCTAGCTGGCTTAAAATAAAAGTGGCCTAAGTCGGTCTGTTAAAGATTCAGTGCGTAATATTTCTGAGGATCTATCAACAGAAATGCAATATAACATCCATAACTATGTTTTCAGTGGTGTGTAAAGATATTATATAATAGACAAATGTTTTTATTACCTTAGAATGAGCCATTTAAATCTCCATAACCGCAGGCACCCCATTCCATGGACGTCACCACTTTGCATCGTCATGTGTCTACAGTAGCTGAAAACAAACAAACAGTGCTACAGAGCGCGTTTTGCGTTTTTATATACAGTCTATGGTTTTGTCAATAAGTTCTTCTTGTTCTACTTCTGGTAGAATTCAGGCAGTGCGGACACTCATCACTATGTTGAATACATACGTTAGAAGAAGAAGAAGTAGTAATAATATACTACAGGGGTCTGCAAGTAAGTTTTTAAACGGAACAATAGCTTCAACAATTAGATGATATTAAGCATTAATATTACATTGCTGAGGCATGTTGTTTGGTTAGCTCAGTTAGAAAGGTGTAGGACTTGCAACCTAAATTGAAATTGAGGGTTAGATCCCACCTTGGGTCATTGTTTTTTTCTCTCTCTTTTCAACAAATTAATTCTGCAGCAAATGTTTCACAGATCACGGCATGTGCTGCACTGTTTTTTGTTTCCACATCAGAGTTTTTCAAAGTAAAAGCTCAGTACAAATTCAAATAGAAGATTGTATTAAACAAGCTGTCTCGCTTTTATTTTGTAGGCAAAACCACCAAAGAGGAAGTGATTATGTGAGTAACTGTTGCTGTCATGACTGAGATCTATTTTTAAGCAAAGCTATCAAAGTATTTATTTATATTTTGATATAAATTATAATTATTTATGATCTGGCAGTGGGCCAGTTATTATTGCTGGTGGGCAGTTTTGGCGAGGGTCCATAGCCACACAGAGAATTAATGTTTCCCTTGTCAATGTTTGTATAAACTTTATTAAATATGTGTTTTATAATGGACTGTGGTGCAGAAACACTGACAGTGTTTCACACTATTGTCTGACATTTTCCATGTTGTTTGGCAGTGGTAAAGTCACAATAATATCTGGTTTTACTGAATAATTAAGTAAATATAATTTCTTAATAAATATACCTAAAGAAACCTCATTTCTTGACTGGCCACTCTGCTGTCTCAGAAGAGACACCTTTTGTGCTGTGTCAGACACCGTAGCTGTCCTACCCTCTTTGAAAGTTTAAGTGGCAGTAGTAGAGTGGACAAAATGTTGCAATTCACAACCCTCACCACTAGATGCCACTAAATCTTACACACTGAGCCTTTAAGCAAGATCTGTCAACAGCTACAGGCCAGATAAAATCCCATAAAATTGGAAATGTTCATGGTTCCCAGAGGAGGAATCGTAATGATTTTAGTGACCCCCTGATTATTCCTCCAGCGCCACCAACATATAAAAATGTCCCTTTGATCAACAATTTGGTCATGAAATGGTATCTCAAAGATTGTTTGCCTTCTCATAGAATTTCTTTTGGATATTTATGGTCCCCAGAGGACAAAATGTTTTTGGGGTTCCCCATGACCGTTTCTGTAATGACTCCATCAAGTCAAACGCTCTATTTATGCACAGGAAACACATTCTAAAAGGCAGTTACATTAACATTTACTTCATGCTCTCCAGAGTATGATTGTTGTGTTGTGTTCATGCTCCCAGAGGATGAAACTTTAGGAGCAGAAAGGTGCTCAAAATGTGTCTACATTCCTTCTGTATATCCTTTTATTCAGTCCATTTTATTAATTTTATTCTCTTACTCTATGTTGCTGCAACAGCTTGATTTTCCCATTGTGGTCATCAAAGTTCTATTCAGCCTAATCTAATAATGGGGGCTTTTGATAGACTTGTACTGAATTTGACGAGTGTTTCTGTCTGTCCCTTTAAAACAAATATAATACAATTTTAAAGGCCAGTCTCGGTCAAAAAACAGTTGGTCCAAAATTACAGCAGTGCTGAAAAATCCCTACTCTTCATTATTTTTCCCTTGTAACAGCTGCTCACCTTTTTACCATCCATCACTTTTCCCTGCTCACCTCCCGCCTGCATTAGCAAAGGTCAGTGCAATCTCATCTCGTTAACCTCTCATTTCTAGAGGCCATCTTTTGTTTTCTTCCTCCTTGCATCACCTCGTCCACCCCTCGGCCTCCACCACGATCGCTTCAAACCTCGTCTGTGGTCTGGTCCACTGGGATCAGGGTTAGTTCTGCCTCATTACCTGGCGCAGGTGATACCCTCCTAACTGACAGTGATTACTGGTGGCACCCCTGGCAGAGTTTTCAAAGACGCAGAGAAAGTTGATGGAAAGGCTGCCATTACTGGGTGGAGGTAGATGTGTGGGGAATGTGTCACGCTAAGCTGGCTTATATTTGCGGAGGCACACTGGTCACATCAAATTGCTTGTGTTTGCTGGGTAGATGGTGAGGAAGATGACAGCTGGGATGAGATGATTGAGGGTAGAGGAAGACAGGCTGCATTCACAACATAAGAGAGAAATTTGAAGCACTATATTTTGTTTTTGTGTTCATATGAAAAGAAATAAGCATCAGCAAAGATTTCCTTTTAATTGCATGAAATTTAATTTGGTATGATCATCATAGTGAACCACTGAATTAAAAAAAAAAAGATTTGCAGAAGGAATTAATGTGAAAATTTAATTTGAACGGCGAAACTGGGAAATAAATACAATTTCTTCAAACTGAATGTGATTGTTATTGAATTTTACTTTTATCTATTTTACAGTGCAGCTCTCCAAATTGAAATTCTGGTTCTCAATTTAGATTCAGCTACTAGAAACACTTTGTCTCTCTGGGTGTTGACTGACAGGTAGCAGCCCACCCCACTGTTTGCATTAGTGGGCTCACAGTCTTCACTTTGGCCACCGAGGCCATGTGGTTGTTTTGTCTGGTCATTCATGCTAATGCTGGCTTATAAAGCTGCTGTTGGCACCTACATTGACTTATGCAACGTGAGATTCGTCACACAATTTACTAGTGTGACATTAAGGGGAAAAATCTGAATTGTAAGCCCTCTGTCAGCTCTGTGTTAAAAGAAATCAATGGGCTGCGTTGCTCTTGTGTATTGTGTGTTTTGCTGCAGGTGCTTATGAGAAGATGAAGTACAATCTAGGCAGCCCAGTTTGAGTAATCCATGAGTTTTAAGAGTTTTTCTTTGCATACAAAATCACTGCACGGTGGTTTATAATGCAATGAGACAACATTTTACAAATCAGCAGATTTTTTTCCCAATGTCTTTATGATTGCGGAGTAATTAGAATTCCAGACTTCTACTTTTATAATTAAGTCTCAATATAATTCAGGCAGGCACGGAAGTTGTCATGTCATGTTCCATACACTAACCAGTCCTACTGTGTATATCCTATCTCTAACACTGGGCAGTCCATATAAACATTTACAGCTTATTCTGTCTGCATACACAAACACTATACCTGCTGTCAGCAGTTTAAGTCCTTCCACCTCCACAACCTCCTCCAGGATTAGCATTAAGGTGTGTCTTGTGTGTTTTAAATACAGTATATGTTTATTAAATGTTATTTATCTCAGGCTCCGTGTGTGTGTGTGTGTGTGTGTGTGTGTGTGTGTGTGTGTGTGTGTGTGTGTGTGTGTGTGTGTGTGTGTGTGCATACGTGCTTGTGTGTGTTTTTGTGTGTGTGCACCAAGCTTACCAAGATTTCTTTTAAACAATCACTTGAGCAGAATCCCAATGACAGACTAAAATGCATATTGTGTTGCAAAAAATGAACCTTGACTTGAGAGTCATGGCTGAACAGTAATCTACCATGAACATGCGCTTAACCAAATTTTACTTGCCAATGTGGTGCTTTAAAGATTCAGTGTGTAAGATTTAGAGGCACCTAGTGGTGAGGGTTGTGAATTGTAACCTTCGGCCCAGTCTACCACTGCCCCCTATCCTGTCGAAGAGTGTAGGACAGCTACGGTGGCTGACACAGCACAAAAGAAGCTGAGATGCACATCTTATGAGACAGCAGTGTGGCCAGTCAATAAATGAGGTTTCTTTAGGTATATTTATTAAGAAATTGTATTTACTAAATTATTCAGTAAAACCATATGTTATTGTGGCTTGACCACTGACAGATAACATGTAAGCCAAGAGTGTGTAACACTGTCACTGTTTCTGCACCACAGTCCATTATAAACCACATAATAGATAACATTTATACAAACATTGACAAGGGAAACACATTAATTCTCTCTCTGATTAGCCTATGTATTCTCACCAAAACTGCCCACCAACAATAATATCTGGCCCGCATTCAGATTATGGTGCTTTAATAGCGAAAAAAATCTAAATAAATACACTTAGCTATGCTGAAATAGATCTCAGTCACGACACCAACAGTTAATCACTTCCTCTTTAGTGGTTTTGCCTACAATATAAAAGCGCAAGAAGCATGTTTACTGCAATGCTTTATTTGGAGTTGAACTGAGCTTTTACTTTGAAAAATTCTGAACGACATTAAAAGAGTCTGTAGCCTGCTTGACAATTTTGCTGTGATGTAAAACTAATTTGCTGACCCCTGCAGTGTATTATTACTCATTCTTCTCCTTCTTCTTCTTCTAACATATGTTTTCAACATAGTGATGAGTGTCTGCACTGCCTGAATTCTACCAGAAGTAGAACAAGAAGAACGTAGTGACAGAACGCACTCTGTGGCGCTGTTTGTCTGTTTTCAGCTACTGTAGAAACATGACAATGCAATGTGGATGTACATGGAAGGGGGGACATGTTATGTTATGCGGTTATGTACACTGAACAAAATTATAAACTCAACACTTTTGTTTTTGCCCCCATTCATCATGAGCTGAACTCAAAGATCTAAGACTTTCTCTATGAACACAAAAGGCCTATTTCTCTCAAATATTGTTCACAAATCTGTCAAAATCTGTGTTAGTGAGCATTTCTTCTTTTCCAAAATAATCCATCCACCTCACAGGTGTGGCATATCAAGATGCTGATCAGACAGCGTGGGTATTGCACAGGTGTGCCTTAGGTTGGCCACAATAAAAGGCTATATATGGCTCATTCTAAGGTAATAAAAACATAATGGTTTATTATGTAAGGTCTTTACACACCACTGAAAACATAGTTATGGATCTCATATTGCATTTCTGTCGATAGATCCTCAGAAATTATTGCACACTTTAATGGATGATGATGCATTTTGTTGTGGTGGAAGTTGAACCAGGATCAACGTGTATGATTGACAACACTGTGTGTTTTTTCCTGACCTATCTTGAAATGAGTGGGGCAGTGTTTTTGATACATGCTGATGTCGAACTGACAGCAGCCTTACACTTTTTGCTGCACTGTGAATTCAGCCTTTGATATATTTTTGTAAAACCAGTACCTACCTTCACTGATTTCCCATTTGTCCTTTTGTCTCTCTGTTCTCTCCCCTCTCTGCCTGTCTTGAAGGTGAGTTCCCACTCAGAGCCTTCGTCCCAGTCTCTGAGCCTTCAGCAACCCGCCCAGCCGCCACTGCCTCCCCCTCCTCCCTCACAGCCCCAGTATGGTTTGCCCGTCCCGGAGTCACGGGAGAAGCAGCTCTGTTTCTCTGATTTCGAGGACCTCAGCGCTTCTTTCCGCAGTCTTTACAAGTGCGTCTTTGAGCAGTCCTTCCAGCAAGGTGGGTGTCGACCGTAATTTATGTGGATTAGTGTGTATCTGTTCATGTGTGCTTGTCTAACATCTTAATTGACACATGTTCGCGGGGGGAAGGGATGTAAACCTCTATGTCAGGCTTCATGCACATAATTAACTGTCAAGCTTAAGCTCTTATTGAAATGGAAAGAATTTAACATTGCTTTCATGGCAGTGAAAGAATCCCAGTTATTCACCTCCACCAAACACTACTCCTACTCAATTGTATTTTAATAAACAAACAATCTGTTGTTCCGCATATCTGCATTTTACGGCTCGCTCAGTCAAATGAGTAAAGGCAATTAAGAAGAAGAATTTAACAGAAGAAGAAAAAACCCTCACAAACACATCTGCAGTCGAGCAGAGCAAAGGGTTCTGCAGCTTTGATAGCAGCTAATTAGATTGGTTCTAAAGTTTGTGAAGCGTCTTGCTAATTGCTTCCTGAAGCTTTCAGGTCACCAGGCCTCCCCCTTCTTGGAGCCCCCACCATCCCATCACCCACCAATCACCTTCCCTTTCCGCTTTCTTCTCCACGTACACATCCGCGTCCTGTAACTGAGGAGATTGATGCGCTCTGTTGAGCTCCGTAACTGCTGTCTGGATTTACCCTCTGACAAGGTCCCCTTCAATTTGTGGTCGGGGGGGGGCACATGCAGGAAAGATAAGACAATGAGAATACTAGTTGAGAAAGAAAAAAGTATGACACAGAGACCTAGAAAGAAAATGAAGAAGAAAATGGATTTAGCAGATCCTTGAAAGGGCCCCTTAAGTGTGAGGCTTAGCAGGAAACAGTGTCAGCAGTCATTGTATTTGAGAATTTGAGTCACACTGAGTCACCCAGACAGCGGAGCTCATTGCCTCCTTTGAAAAACCACAGTGAGTCCAAGACCACACACCGCACTTTAATTGACTCAGGTGTTGTCGCAGTCATTTTCTAACAGATCTTGATCCTCATAAATTATAGGTCAAAAACATATTTTGACATTAAATTAATAAAATAGGGCTTGAAATCATCAGTTGGAGCAACAAGCAAAGTTGGGCTTGATAACAAATAAGTGTATAATACACCTTTTAAGGTTCAGTAGCTAACTTTTTGGCATTTTTGCTCACTATATCCTGAAAGTAGTACACAAGATGGTAATCTATGAAAAAAAATTGCTTTTTCTGGCTCCTCCTACTGCTTCTACTGCCATTTGCGGGAATCCATTGCGCCCAAGTCAAAATCACCAATCAAAACCAGCAGCAGTCTGTAACGCATGTGTCAGCTTGTGCACACGCTGTGCAGGCCATCTACTAGCCTCTCATCATACTGTGAGACATTGTTGCAGCTGCCTCTCAAGCCTGGGTTGGTCTTTGAGAAGACAAGTTGATGTGAGAGGAGCTGGGGTCTTGGCGAGACTTTTGCCGTGGTGAGCTAGCCTTACACTGGAACAAGTTTTACAGGGCAACAGGCGTCTTCTTTGTGGGGTTGGTGGGCGGGGCTTGGCGGAGTGATACAAGCAGGAGAGAGATGCGGAAGGTCTTGTGTTATATTTTCACTTGTTACTGACTGCTGCATAATCTACACTCCCTTATATCACTTTGAAATCAAAGAGATTTGAATGGCAGGGGACAGGGTTTAAATGCAATGTATTTGTCATTATAAGATGTGACAGCCCTCACAACACCCATACAATAAATTAGGAAGGAAACACAACCAATACAGTTTAAAAACTGTGCATAGACTTCCAATAAATCAGAAATAAACAGAGAAAACGATGGCTATGGAGCATTTTTCAGAAATCATTGAGCAGACACATGGCAATGGGAATAAAAGAATTGGAATAAAAGATATTATAACAAGCAGGTAAAGCATAACGACTCCCTGATGGCTGGAGTGAAATTTCACCCATTAGGATGTGCTCAGATGCCCATGGATTTCCTTATGATTTGCTGGTCACAAAAATAACTCAAGTCCCTCTGTTTCACTCCACTGATCTTTGAAGATATCTTAACAGTACTACACAGGCAGTTTCTGTCTTCCAGTGATAAGCAATGGAAAGGCAGATAAAAGAAAAAGGTCAAAAGAGTCTCAACAGAAGACTGATGTAAACAACTTAAGAATACATTTTTTTAAGGAAAGGAATTAAGTTTCTGAAAAAGGTGCACTCTCTGCTGGCACTTAATCATCATCTTTGTGTTCATGTCCAACCTTAATTCCTTGTTGAACACAATCGACAAAGTACTTGTAAGAATCATTTACATTTAACTCATCTTGCATTACATTCAAAAATGTGTCGTGCTACGGCACAAAAGCAAGAAGAGCACAGCCACAGTCTAGCTCTGTACCAGAAGACAACAATGCTGCATTGTCTTAAAATTTAACAAGGTAGCTGCATACTTTCACACAGTTTCTGCAGCTGTCTGTATCCATGATGAAAAGTAAAAGAGATAAAAAGTTCTCTTAGGGTGAAGCCATGTGTTCAAAAATCAGCCATTAACAAGAATTCTCTCTCGTCAGAATCTAAAATACCCAAGATACATTGATAAGGGAGATTAATCATTATATTGTTTAGGGTTACCTACTTTTGGAAACAGTAGGCCATTGAAAGATTCCCTAAGGTAATTTGACTACAACTGAACTGAAATTTCCCCGAGATTAATATATAGTTATTCTGTGAAAAAGTCAAACCTCTAAAAAATAATAGACATAGACTTTAATTATTTTACAAGCTGAGTGAAGGTCCACTTTATTCCTGCACGGTTTATTAACCCTGTTACTTTCATCCTGCACTTCTCTAGAGATATCTTTACCTTCTTGACTATCTCCTTTGAGAAGGTGTTTCTTTTTATTCTGAGCACTGTTCAGTTACCCATGGTTTATTTGGAAAAACCCATACAAACCATGGCTTCTTCACACAAGATACTAACACATAAGAAGGCACAACCTCAGAGTAATCATTTAAATCCTGGCATATATTTACTGTGAAATTCTTGTCAATCTGTGCATCAGAGCAGGCCTGTGGACTTGTAAAGCTGTCCTCTGTCCAACTGTCTTTTCAGTGAACTGGCAAGCTGAGATATGGTGATGGGCATACAGAACTATGCTGTTCTGATTTGATGCTCAGGGATTTATAAGTATCAGGACAGGTCTCAAACTCGCTTTAAATGTTTTGCATTTTGAGTTGTATATTTTCCCAGGTTACAACAATATGTTTCATTCACAGCAGGTCTACATCAAGATTGTCCATCTTATTATGAAAAGTTTATCTTTTTCTATTGTGGTTTTTATCTTAATTTTTGTTTTCTCATTTGTTTTTACATTTTATTTTTTTGGCTGGTAGGTTTGATGGGTATGCCCGGTGATTCTAGCCAGCAGGCCCGGACTGCCTGCTCCTACCAGCATTCTCCTGGTGCAGGAAGTGGCGGTAGCAGCCTCCACCATCAACACAACCACGGTCAGGCGTCGCACCACTCCCACCACCCTCAGCAGCACGTCTCCCCTCACTCTACCCACAGCCAGCACCAGGCACATGGTCAGCATGGCCAGCACCCTGCTCATTCCACGCAGCACCCGTCTCTCTCCCACCAGAGTCACACTGGACAGACCTGCCCCACGACAGGTGAAGGAGGAGAACAGAGTTGCAAGTTCGGAAATATTTTCCAAGTTTCCAGTTATAAGGCGTCTATATGTAGGAGTTGAAAATTTCTGACTTTATTGACACTTACGGGTGGTATGCTATATCAAAAGACATCGTGGCATACAGCAATGGACACCAAGTGGCCCCAAATGAATCAGCTAAAAGCAACACATAGATTATAACAGTTTTCACTGGGATTGTCTAAATTTTCTATCAAGAAAACCTAACCCCATCAGAATAATTTGAATGACGCTTTAAACATTCTACACATTCACAAATTCAAATTTGTACTTGAAAGTCTGTAATGTCAGTTACGTAGTGAACAGATTTAACTGCTCCTCAACCTGCCATTAGCACAGTTCTTCGTGTGCCGTTTACTTTTTAACCAATGCACTAGAAATTTAAAGTGCTCCCTAACTGTCAGTTGCCTCACATTATTTCTAAAAAAGAAAATTAAAGACAAAAAGAGAAACAAACATATACAACAAATGTTCAATAAATATTCAATAAATGTTTGATTTTATTCACTTGGATCATACACAAATTAGGACTTATTTTTTTATTAAGATGTCTATTTTGTTGAGGAAAAAGGACTGAAAAAAGCTTTTACTTAATTTTACTCATGCATATTTGTATTTCATAATTGTTTTGAATGTTCTACCTCAGATTTGGTGAAGTGATCAACTGTTTGGGCTCAGGTGTTGACCATAAAGACTTTCACTCAGGAGCAAAAATCAGTAATAACGATTTGATACTTATTGTGATAATTACCAATATCGAAAGATATGGAACTTTTTATCGTGATAACTTTTTTGGCCAAATCGTCCAGCCCTTTTCTCAATATAACAATTTCTTTACTCTGCCGCATCTGCACCTTCTTACTAAGTCTTGTGAAAGGAATCAACAAAGGGGTATGGTTTCGCGTTTCATATATATTGATGCCATACAGCACCAAACAATGATTCTACTTTTTCTGACTCCCAAAGCCACATTGGTGTAAATGCAGTTCACTTAACACACCAGTATAGGCTTTTCTCTGCACAGGCTCATTGCATTTATATTATACTCTTTCCTCTGGAAGGTCCCAGAGCATTTGATATTATGAGGCTTGGCTGATACAGACAGGCATCTCCAAAGCTTCACCGAGGCTTTTCCTGCTCAAATTCCCAGTCTTTGTTTTACCCCCCCCCTTTTGTGTCTCTGCAAGACAGCTCTCAGGCCAAAATAGGGACTATTCAGACATTATTTATCTAGGTTAGTATTCCCCTCAACCAATCTGAGGATGAATGAAAGCAATCCCTCTGTCTTTGATCCACGGCCTCAGAATGTATTGTTGTTTAGTTCTTTCTTTTTTTTTCAAAAGCAGAGTGGTGGCTCTGGAATGTTTCTGTGTGAAGTCACACCACCTTGTGGTCGATTGCAGAACTTAGACTGAGACGTTTCATTTTTTAAATCTACACTGAACAAAATTATAAATGCAACATTCATCATGAGCTGCGCTCAAGGATCTAAGACTTTCTCCATGTACACAAAAGCCCTATTTCTCTCAAATATTGTTCACAAATCTGTCAAAATCTGTGTTAGTGAGCACCTCTTTGCCAAGATAATCCATCTATCTCACAGGTGTGGCATATCAAGATGCTGATCAGATTGTATTGCACAGGTGTGCCTTAGGCTGGCCACAATAAAAGCCCACTCGAAAATGTGAAAAAATAAATAAATTTGAATATTTTGGCAGTCTGGACTGGTAGTTAGAATTCAAGAAAGTCACCTTGGGCTCTGGGAAATTGTGCTGTTCATTGTCCAATTGATATAGACCAGATGACTGAACTAAGAATCGAAAAAATGATCTACAGTTTAATTGATAATGAAAATAATCCCTTATTTAGTTTTCTATTTGGGTGTGTGTGTGTTTGCTGTTTCCCAGGCATGTCATCTGACTGGTACCCAAACCTGGACTGGCTGAAGGAGAGCTGCCGCATTGCCACCAGCTACAACTGGGCTGACGTAGACCTCTCCCCATTTCAAGGTAATCCACATACTGTACACACACAAACACAAACACACACCACACAAGAGTCCTGTTGCCGTCAGTGGGAACAACATCTGAAATGAATGTTGATAAAGCTGTCTACTGCAGCTTGTTTCAACACAGTGAGAATTGATAAAATGGTTATGATGCCGATCAGTTACCTTGATTAAACCATTATGATTCCTCTCTGCGTTTTCATATACACTCGCCCTTGAGGCACAGTGTTATAATATCCAGTGTCGTAATAGTGCTACCCTAATAAAAGTCATTATCCTGCATCTTAGAGGTTGCCTCTCTGTCTCTCTCTCTGTCTGTCTCTCTCATGCACACACACTGTCTCCCTCCCTCCCAATTATATGATGTGAATAATCCAATTAGGCCCTGGCTCAGTAACAGCCTCTTATCACGGTCAGCGCACAAAGCCGGCAACATCTGCACACGATGGATGTCGACGGCCGGTCTTATAACACACCGGCCCCGCTGCCTCTCTCTCTCTCTCTCTTTCCTCCTGCAGCGCTTGACCTCCTTCACACCACCGTAATGCCATCCTCCATCGTCTCTGGCTCACCTCCAAAGAGCAGATACAGAGCCTCTCATCTCTTGTCGACGCCAAACACAAACCGTATTAATTTGATTTTGGGAAATATCAGACGGCAGCTTGTTGAATAGAAGCTTAGGTGTGTCTTTGTTTGAAGAGGTAAATAAGAAAAGGTGTTATGGGTTCAGGGTCTTGTTCTACGTTGTGTCAAATGTGAAGAGGCGTGTTGTCAGTCTTGGCTGCTAATTAAGGTGGAACAATAGTAATGTTAAAATCATAGTGTGATTTTTATGCCAGATATAGCTTGTCACAATAATATACCTTTATGGTACATATAATTTATTTTCTATTTGTTGGATGTTAATTATGTAGGATTTGCAAATTTTAACAAGGAAAGACTATATTGTTCTAATGTAACTTTCAAGATGGAGTAAAATTGGGCCTCATTTATGAATCAAGAGATGCAAGAATGTTGCTGTTACATACAAATATTAATGTGTCTCCTTACAATAGGCCGTGGTAAATTTTAGTGAAGATCCCGAGAAAATAAAATGCGAATAAAATGATGCACAAGATATATATAATTTTATATTTGGCGCAGTTGTGCAACCACAGAAAATGGCAACTGGTAATTTACTGTAATATTTCACATTTAATATGAGTGTCACGTACCTTCAGTGAACATTTATATCAGGCAGATATCAAAGGTGAAGTTGTTAAACTGTTGTATAAATTGTGTAAAATTTAAATTTAAAAAGATACAAGTGAAATGAGAAGTGGCAAAAAACTGAATGAGAAAAGCACCTCTGTCTGTCTGCCAGGTCTAAAGGAGAGCATGCGGCAGGCTGAGCTCAACAACTGGTCCCTGGACCCCGCCCAGATGGCTGACCTGTGTTTCTCCATTAACCAGTTCTTCACAGCCACGGGAGTCATCCCTCCCCAGGGCGGCGTCCACCCGCAACCTCAGGCCCAACACCAGACACCGCCAGGAGCACCACAGCATCCGGCTCAGCCGCAAGGGGGGATGCACCCAAAGGCCAGCCAGCACAATCAGCACGGGCAACACAACCAACATAACCAACACATCAGCACTGGTCAGTATATTGATGTTGTTGTTTCACACATATTTTACTGCATGTGTCACACACTTGATAGCCAGGTACCCCGGAAACAAGTATATCTTTCATTTCAAATCCTTTACTGAAGTAAAAGGACGTCACAGGATAAAAATATAAAAACACTCACTGCATTTCTTTTTTAGCAGTTGGGTATACTTAAGTATCAAAAGTAAAAATACTGATTCTGAAGAAGAGTTGAACTTATTTCAGCCATCAGATTAAAGGTTACTTGAACTTTTAACATTTTGGAGACACAAGATTCATTTTCTGACAAAAGCTAGGATTTATGAGCTTGCCTCACTTGTTACTCCAGCTGTCAACGCAGTAAAAAAAATACAATTTCCCTCTGAAATTTAGTGGAAGAAAAGGAACACATCTCCTACAATTGAAATACTAAACCATTATCTTAAAATTGTACTTCTACTTTCCAGCTTAACAGAAGGTATTCAGAGTCTCTCTCAGAGTGACATTTCTATACTTGCCTGCTGTGACGAGGGCTTTTGAATTACAGTCTCTTCTCCTTACAGTTCCATTGTTTGCCCATTATAGATTTACAAGAGAATTATGGATGTTGTCAGCTTCATGGCAACTGGAGTGAAGATATGAAGACGAGGGAATATTTCACCATTGGGAAATCCACTGAGCGACAGCACATTCTGTAGGATTTCTTACAGCTTAGCATAGGATGGCAGCAAAGCAGTGTGTGCACATGAAAGCAGCTCGTGTTCTGCGAAGACACATTATGCATGTGTGAAAGTCGGGATACTAATCTGACAGTTAGTCATTGCCCTTTTGTCTGTTCTCCCACAGGGAACATGTACATGGACTCAAGACAGAGCATTTCCTCTCTGATGGGCCCACCGGTATACCCCCACATGCCTCCCATGAGCAACACGGCTCCCACCATGACAGGTGACTCCTCCATCGCTCTCCTAACAGGTCAGGGGGAGCATGTAGAAATGCAGTTTATATGTGTGTATGCAGGTTTTTATCCAGGCAAATGTGTGTTTGTCTGTACCAGTGTTTTGCTAGTAAATGGTACAGTATCAGTATTTGATAGTAATACTATTGTAGTGCTATGACATCATGAGAAACAAGAAAAATCATGATGAAATATTACACAATCAACTTTAACAAAAAGAAACCAGAACCAGACATTTAATATGCGTATCAGTAATTTCAGGAAGGTTGGCACATTTCACCACATCCATGAATACATTTCAATTCCTGCATTGTAAACAAATTATAAATATCTGTACAAAGGTGTCACAGACTGGCTCAGAGAATGAACAAATTAACAGGAACAATTAAACTGGGGAACTGTACAGTTCAGTGATTCGGTATTGCACTTCCATAAAGTTGGGGGACTCACCTGAGACAACCAATCTGATGCTGCAGAGGCTGAGATATCCTGACTTTTAGTTCCTAATATGGGCCAAACTCCAAAAGCACTGGATTCTACATTTTCCATGACTCAATGGGAAATCTGTTTTCACAGGCCGTGCATTACTAACCTTGACCAGTAAGCTGGTCAACATGTGTAAAATGGGTGGAGTACCCAGTAGATATTTCAGTTTGTACAGATTTTTTTGTTAATATATCAAGTTTGGTTAAACAAATCAATACATTAATGTTATTGATTAAGTGCCATGGTTTTGTGTGCCAGCATCAAAAACTCTTTTGTTTCCTGCTGCAAGAGTGGCATGTGAAGAATTCACCACACTTTTCATAATATATGTGATCCTGATGTAACAAAGACAGCTCAGAATAAAGGTAATGATACATACATCATGCATAATTTAATACAATATAACCATGTTACACAAGCTTTAGAAAGCCACAGTAGCTTTAATTACATTCTTTAAAAAGATATCTGTGGGAATTTGTCCACATATAGAAATTTAATATGCGTATTAATATGCAAAACTTAATATGCGTTTACTTTGAAAGTAAGATTACAAGAGTGTGTCAATAAAATCATTAAGATTCTAAATTACACGTGGAACCACAATAGATTTACTAATTGTATCTACCAGTCTAGGTGAATGAGAATTGAAGACATGGATTGTTTGCTGTCAACAGGATTTTGGTGATTTTTGAATTCAGATGTTTCCTTTTTTTCAATTTTGGCATGATCAAGAGTCTGATAAATCAATTCAAAACCTCTGATTGAAAGTTAGTGTCAGTGATACAGAAGTAGTACTGAAATGTCACAATGTGTGCTCCTTCCATGTCCAGGCCATCTCAGCCAGCTGAGCCAACAGCAGCAGCACAGGCTGCCTCTGGGACACTACCAGGTGAGACGCATGCTCACTGCAGATGACATCCAGGACGACTTTGACTGGGACTCCATCGTCTAAACTGAGCCTTTGGTGGAACAGAGGGAGAGAGGGGCTGAGAAATGAGAAAGAGACTTGCAAGAAGAGGTGTAGTATGAAACTGGCCAACCTGCCCCTTTCACCTGTGCGAAAAACAGAAGACAATCCAACAGAAAACAAACAGAAAGTAATTTTTCTGATCTTGCTGGCCTATTTTTTTCCCTCCGGTACAAGTGGATGATAAGTCTAAAGACAATCATTTAAAAAAAAAAAAAAAAAGTAAAAAGGATAAGACTTTAACAGGAATGGACCAAGCCAAGATGTAAACACACATTGTCCAAAGCAAAAGGACAGCTGAAGCTCTCTGAATTGTCTCATGTTGTGTCCCCCCAGTGCCAACAGGGTTACAAGTCGCCAAAGTGTTGTCAAATCGTCTGTTAATTGTTTTCTTAAATCTTTTGTGTTTCCTGCTACAACTTGTGTCCAATGTTGGCAACATTTCAGCACCTGTGCCTGAAATGAATAGAAACCTTGTGTTCTCCAAAATCCCTGCAGTAAAAATCATTCAGCCTGTCATTCACACCCATTCAGCAGGTCTCACCATTTCATCCTTTTCCTCCTTTTAACATTTCTTTGTTCACATAGTTGGCATCTGTGTGGCTGCGGGAGTTTACAACTACAGTTAGAAAGAGGATTTTTCAAGAAGAAAATAATGATGGTCTACCTGCTTCCCTTAAATCAGTAATGGTTGAGTGGAGCACCACCTGCTGGTTAAAACAGGCACCATATAGCTTCCTTTGCCTAAAAGAAATCTATGCACCACTTCCTTTTATCTTTGTTCTGTCACATTGGAGTCCTGTTTTAAACTTTTTCAGCTTATATTATCATTTTAAATGTCATTATTGTGTTTGTGGAACAATCCATGGTGCCATGTTCTCAGGGTGTTACATTCATATATATCATGTCAGACCAATACAAAGCCATTTACATCTCTTTATGTGAGGTTACTGCATGTCATACTGTGCTGTCAGTGTTCACTTGCTGTTGGTAGACAGCCGGCCTCCTGGTGACTGCGGTCAAAAAGTTCAAAATCTTCATTTGTCAGCTTATAAGCTAACTGATTGAAAATACTGTGGATAAGCTTTTCAGTATTTCAAACAACAGCCACTAATTAAGATTAAAATGAGACGCTGGCTAGACTTGGACTTTGTCAGAGACATATAATTCAGTTTTTCAAGGGTTTTATAATTTTGGGAAAGGGCATATCAATTATAACCAGGCAATGAAGGTCAGGATGTGATTTCACGATGCCTCATTTAGGAGATGAGGAACGAGCAGTTTTTGCACACCACCAAACTTGATAGCATCTAGTGAGTGAGAGAAATAAAAGAAAACAGTGAACCTTTTTATTTCTTTGTTTTAAAAGACATTTACAAAATAGAAAGGAGTAAAGACTAAACAAAAGTTTCAAATGCTTAACCTTTTTTTACTGTGATGTTTTATTTCATACGTGTGTACAAGTGTGTATAGTCCTCTCTCATTTCCTTTTAGCATACAGCTCTGTACAGCTACAAAAAACAACACATAAAAAACAAGTAACTTGTTTGTATTAAGTGGGTGATATATGGGACCTTAAAGTGCTCTTTGGTTTGGAAGATCTCAGTGAATGTTTGAATGGTCAAAACAAGGTCTCATTGTAGAAAAAAAGTAAAAATACTCTTTATTATTGCCATTAAATGCTGTATTACAGTGACCAGCATATATATCTTGTGTTTGTGTGTTGTTGTCTTTGTAAATAACACTATGTAACTCCTTTGTTTGCCCTTGAAAAACACAGACTGATAAAAAGAAAACAGCAAATGGAGAGAAAGTATTTTGTTATTTGTCCTTCAGGAAACACAGTATGTACATACCTTCAGTATATTGTAAATAAGTGATAAAAAAAACAACAACTTGGCATTGGCGTTTTGTGTGTCAAATAATCTCTGTATGGCGGTTAAACGGTTCAAATATGTTTCAGTGTTTATTAAAATGTTATTGACCATTTTTACTGCGCTAACCTCGCATCTGCTGTCATTATTTCATCAGCTGTGTCGCCATGTTTGAATTAACTGCCTTTAAAAAAAACTTTAAATGTTTCTGGACAGGTTGCAGTGCTATGCAGGACTCTAAATTCAACACTCTGCCCCAGTCTTTTGGAGTTTGTAAAAATTTGAATCTGATTTATCAGGTAAAAACGAAGAGAAAAAAGAAGAGAAAGGCATAATTGTTTGTTCAGGGATAAGTTTTTGATTCTTGGCTTTGTGCTGCTTTGTCCCTGGTAGCTTGTTGTCCAACAGGTGTCAGACTAGTGCCAAGCAACAGTTTGTTTGCCCTCCATCTGCATGTAAACGCAGAAGACCACCCATGCCTGCCTGTGTGAAAGTCACACAATGTTCTAACTGTATTTACGGCGCCTTTTCATTGGGAAAACCTGTTTAAAAAGCAGCTCTCTCTTGCTACCGTCTGTCAGCCACAGCTGTAGGCTGACACTTTATTTGGCAATAACAAAATGATTTAAAAGATAGATACAGATGCATCATTGATGCTTGTCTCATTCACTGTTCCTTTTTAAGGTAAATACTGTTAAATATTCTGAAAGGTGACATCTAGTGAAGCTGTGTTCTATTGCAGACACTTTCTTGGCTCCAAACTCTGTGATTAAGGATTATTTGAGACGGCTCAAAGCTCTGTTTATATCTCGCTCCATTCATTCAGAAAGCATTCAAAACGCTTATTGCTTTACCTTTCTAATTTCATAAACTGGCCTCTTAAAGTTGGAAGTGTCTGTCTAGTATTGATAAATAAGTTAACAGCCTATTTATCTGTGTTTCCAAGTGTGTGAGTGTGTGCGCGCTGCTGATATTGCAGAGTTTGGAAACAGGAGGGCTGGCTCTGCACCAAGAGTGAGAGCGCGTCTTACACGGGGCTGCACCACGAGGGCTGAAACCACCTTACTGCCCCAATCCAGACACCCCTTCTCCCAACACAACCTGCCCCTTGCTCCTCAACCCGCCCAGCCCACCACCAGTACCAGCACCCCTCCTCCACTCTCAGCTCAGTCAGTTACACACACTCTTTCTCTCTCCTGTGTGCTAGTCCCCCCTCTCTCTCTCTCTCTCTCTCTCTCTCTCCCTCCACTTCCTCAAAGTGGCCAGAGCTCCTCTCTTCTCTCTTGTCCCCTTTACATCCCTCCACCACTCTTTTTCTTCCTCCAGCTCTGAGAGAGACCAGCACCACCTCGGCACCTTCGTCTTCACCTCCACAAGTTAAAAGGATCTCAGGCCGCTGCTTTCCCAAACTTTTCCAGAATAGTTTATTTACATTCTTGACCTTTTTTTTATTGGCCCCTCAACCCTTCCCCTCAGGAGAGGTTGGTTGCTGTGTGTCTGGAGTGTGCGCGGCAGTGTGTGTGCGAGGGCTCCGGTGTCGTGCTCTTTGCCCCGAGGGAGTCCCTATAGGTTGTGACTGAAGGAGAAAAGTTTTCACCAAGATGAACGTTCAGCTGCTGCTCCTGTTGGCCCTGGCTGGCCCTCTCTGTGCCTTCCCACATACAAGTAAGTGAACTCTTTGCTATCACCATCCTGCTGTTAGCACACGGTGTCCCCTCTCTCCCTCTGCCTCCATGTGCCCACACCACACCACTCTTTGTCTGCTATAATCCCTTTTGATTGAACAATAACACTCTCCAGGCTGGATTCAGAAGGCAAATTAAGCTCAGTTTTCATTTGTGTATCCAGTAACTAATTAATTATTTATGTTCAAATGTTTTCAAACACTTATCAAATTTTTTTTGGAACATTTTTACTGTCATCGCTCTTAAACTGCTTCTTAACAACTGCCGGCTTTAGTCCTGTATGTTCTGCCCTAGCTGAGAATCTCTGTGAAGGAAAAGGAGAACTTTGGATAAAGGTGTTAATTTAACAAAGAAGGGGCAAGTCAAACAGATAGTCTGTTGATTTTAACAAATAACCTCCCTCTGCTCTCTCTCTCTCTCTCTCTCTCTCTGTGTCTCTCATTTTCACACTACTTCTGAGCTCTGGACAGGAGGGAAAGTTTCATTTGCAGACACCAGGGAGAAATGTGATGTAATAGCAGGAGCTCTGCTGCCTCGTGCCTGTAAATTCTTGGCACCGGTAAAGAGAAGAAAGGGATATCTTTTGGAAGGATCCCAAAACAGTGCTCATACACAGGGAGGGATTTGGGGGGGGCTGTAAACTTGTAACAGACACCGAACATATTTATCTGAAAGCTTATCCACGGTCTCCTCTCACTCTCCTCCTGCTTCTCTCATTTCTCCCTCACTGCAACTGCTTTCTTCCTTTACTCTGCTTTTCTCTTTGCACCTCTGCAGCTTCTCTTTTTCCCTGTATCTTTGTTTTCTCTTTCTTTCTGATTCCTTCCTTTGCTTGACCAGCAGTGTTGGCCCAGAGGAAACAGCAGCAGGCACGGGGAAGGGGGTGTGGCTGAGGCCTGAGGGAACTGTAGGGCAGGGCGGGTGTATTAATAGAGAGAGGCTCTATATTTGAGAGGGTCATATGGATGAGAGAGGAGAAAAAGACGGGAAGAGCGAGAACACCCAGTACATGATGAGCTTTAAGAGGCGCCCAACCCTCTTCTACCCACATGTTGACCATGCGGCGCGCCGCCCCTTGGCATTTACCCATCTTTGGTGGGGTATCATGCTTTACCACTTATCCAACCCCTCCCCTTAAGCTTCTCACCCAGTCTCTTAACAGCCCTCCGCTTTTCTCCAACTCTCTGCCCCCTTCCCCTGTTCCAGCCTGATGAGTCTGGACCCCGGGGGACAGGGTTGGTGCAGACGGGGGGAGCAGAGAGGGGCTGGGTCTATTTTTAAACAACAACCTTTACCGGTCGTGGATTACGTGCCTGCCTCATTTCCATGGAGGTTTACACTGAAAAAGTCGTTAAATGTTTAGAATGATTCTTAACTCAGCCATTTCAGTTTTCCAAATAAAAAGGGAGGCAAAGAAAATAGCTAGCCTATTTGCTAGCTTCACAAATGTGGCCTACTCATTTAACTACCAATCCTGTAATCCTGAATCCTGTAAAACCCTCCACCTCCCTCTTCACACTGCTGCACATTATCTAAATCCACATCTCTACATCCTCATCTCTGCTTCACGAATAGGGCCTGCTCACTTCACTAGGAAACACCATGTATCCTGCTGCAGCCCCCCTCCCTTCGCCGTCTCCTTCTTAATGAGTTTTGTCTGCCTCTCTGGGCCTATAACATGCCCGTCACATCTGGCTGCTGAAGGGAGAGGTCAATGCCCTTTGTCTGTGCCCACTTCTAGAAATGACTCAAATGTTGCGCTCATACTTCAAATATGCTGGTAAAGAGGGACCATGAGGAAGGAGGACTTCTCATGTCAAATATCATTTTGAAGAAGAAGAAAAAACGCTCAGTCATACTTCCAAAATTTTCCACAAGGAGAAAGGAACATCTGTTTATGGAAAGGAGTCTGAGGCCATTTTGGCCTTTCCTTTACAAGTAATGACACAAATGTCTCATATCTCTGGCACTTGCGTAAAAAAGTAAGAACAAAAAATGAGCTGCTGACTAAGGAACACTTACACAACTGGGTGGGTGTTTTATGATGTGGGAGTTGGATTTGAATGTTAGAAAGATTATAAATAAATTAAGAGGCTTGCTTGAAAATTGTATGTCAGAGTTGTTGCTTTAATCTGGGGTGTTTTGTTTGAAAGAAAGATGAGAGTTGGATAGCTTAGAGTTTTGCCACAGCATGGTCTGTTTATTTTGTCATTTCTACAGTGGTTGCATTTCATGTCATCCTAACCCTTTTTCATTACATTTAGGCTTTTAGTCAGACCTGTTAGGCCTAAGCTTAAAGGCTCACTTGATCTAGGTCTGGACCAGTTTCCCCTGGCGAAACAGTCTAGGTAGGACCTGCTGTATGTCTTCCTATCTAAATTGGACCAGGAGGGGGAAACAAGTGTTTGTGTACAAGTGTGAATGCTCATTGTGTTGTGCACCTGCGATAAGATTGTCTGAGAATGTTCCACTCCAGTCTGTCTCCTGCTTAAAATCCCCAGTGTGCTGTCTGTGGCACACCCTGGTATCTCCACAGCTGACTCGTAATGGTTGAGGGAAGGGGGGTAGGCTGTGCGGCATCTCGTCGTAGAGCGTTGAGGTGGGCAGGGTGCCTATCTCTCTCTCTCAAATTTCCCTCCTACAACGCTGCAAAAACATACCAGGCCTCCAAAGGTGGACACATTCACATTCCCTCACACCATCTACACTCCTACACAGGACTATGAATTACTCTCTCTCTCTCTCTCTCTCTCTCTCTCTCTCTCTCTCTACACACACACATTAACAGGGGGCCTCAGTGACAGCTGATTGTGATCGTAATGGATGGAAGCTGTTACTCCCTCCTTTTCTGTCTCACAACATCGTTGTGTCCCTCCCTCATTCTTTCACTCTCTTTGTATTCCTCTACCACTTCTCTTACTGTTAACTCTCCTGCTTACCTTTTACACTCCACCTCTCTGTTCCTCCCTGTATATCTATATCACATCACTAAACCTTATTCTAGGGACATTTTAACTCCAGTGCCATTAGCAGTCAAAATTGCTATGGTCCATTAAGATTTGAATTACTTTCTTAACCTTCTTTCTTTTACAGACAACATTCTGTAAAAGTGTTTTGTGTCCTGCTTATGAAAATACTTTTGTCCTCCTCTTAACTTTCACATACTGAGTGAGAAAAGTGAGAATATATATTTTGTAATTTTGGTAAATCAGCCCTTTAATGTCCAGTTCGTGGCTCAGACATCTGTTGGCACATTACACAACACACACACACACACACACACACACACAGGCACATGTCGCCTGAACTCACTGGCACTTGCAGACCCTTGTTGACTGTAAGGGTGATTTCAGGCTGTTTCATTCTTCACGTGGGAATGGATGTGAGAGAGCATTATGTTAAAATGATGTAATTGTGGGAAAACTGATCTGGGTGCACCAGCAGAAATTTGAAATGATAACAAAGCTGTCACTGAGTAGTTTCTCAGTCTTGGATTTAAAGAATGAAAAAGAAGCTGGACATGTTTCCAACTCGGTATGATATGGCTGCGTTTTTGCTTCCTGAGGGGTGCATAGAGCTGTTTCCTTGTAATGCCCCTTAAGTTTGGAGATTTCAATGTGTCTGGTCACCATTAGACAGCACACAAGGGCATGTCTGTGTTTACATGGCACTTACATATCTAGAGAGATTGTTCTTTGACTGAACGTCAATTTGGAAGAAATCCTTTCCAGCTTCAGGGGTCCTGTTCTGGATCTGACCCTGTGCTCCGACCCCCCGCGTGGATTAACGGAGGGTCACTTACATACTAACTAACCACAACAACACATAGACACCCTGCCATGAGCAAAAACAGCAAACCAGAGACAGACCATGTTCGCATCAGGGAGTAGAAGAGACACGGGGCTCCCCAGCTTCTCAGTTTAGAAACGCACTGTTCCCTCAGAGCTCCCCTCCACCTTTTTGCTTTCCCTTCTGCCCTCCCTGTCTTTCTCTCTCTGTCTCTCCAGGGATTCAGCATTCTCAAAGGATTCAGCAGCAACAAACCTATCCTTAAGGAGTGGCAGGGTCATGGAGAGGAAGACGGACGAGAAGTAGATTAAAAGGAAAAGAGAGGAGAGGGGATGTAGACCGCAACAGTCTCACTGTGTTATTCACTAATGCAGCTGTATCTCAGTTTCAGCACAGTGGGGAGGAAATACTACTCAGAGCTAATTGTGGGAACTGTACACATAATGAAACAATTGTTAGAGTGGGCTGAGTGGCCGATTACACATAGCGTACAGCTATACTCTGTGAAGCACAGACCATTTTATCTTCGCTTACATATGTTCCAAACAAACCGTTGCCTTTTGAAAACCCCTTTCAGGATTTTGCCACAGAGGGAACAAATGTTTGTTATATTTACCCCGCCTGTTGCTAATGAACACGCTAGCCCAGGACTAGGAATAACTGCACTGGTTGTTAGACAAGTCCAGCTATTGAGAGTTATTTTTACCTTGTAAAATATTCTCTATTATTTCAAGTATTTAGAACAATTGGATATACCGGTGATGGAGAAAGCATGATGTCAGATGTCAACTTTTGATGACTCACATAGACATTTCTGTTTCTGTTCTCTATAGAGTACAGAGATTTAAAAAAAAAATTTATTCCAAAGAGAAGTGGTTTGAGGCCAGCATCTTGTCAGTGGAAAGTTAACTGTAGACCGTAATTTTAGTGCCACACTGAAATCTACCTCCTTAATTTTGAAGCAGTGCTGTCCAGGCTAAGCTTTCAGTTGTGGCTGGGAGGATGTTGAACGTGGGGGGGATGAAGTTAGTGTTATTAAAGGGAAATGATTAGGTTGAACGCAGGCGGCTGCATAGTCCAGACCTTGATGAAAGACACAAGGATAAATACATGTCTTTATCCAGTTGCTAAATACCAAATGGGAGCCTCCATTTTACTGCAAGCAAGGAAGAACTTTCATGCTCAAACTAAACGTTACTAAATGTTCATCATTCAAAAAAGTTGCAAATGACTTGATATTTCACAGCCCCCCCCCACCCCCACCCCCACCCCACCAGGAAATGAAGCAGAGGATATGGCATGCCAGTACGTAAACACAGAGTATAAAGACAGGATGGAGTGTTGAAAGCGTGGAGGGAGGATGTAGATTTTATGATGTCACAGGGTGTGGTGGTCATGTTGTCACAGTAGCCATGTGTTAGTGATGGGTGTGTGTGAGAAGTGAGAAAGAGGAAAGGTATCACATCATTATGTCAGGGAGGAATCTAAACATTTCTCTTGTCCATTTTTTTTACCATCCTGACAGACTGGGGGCTTTTTTCTGTGTCTGTTGCCACTCTGTCATGCTACTGAATTTAATATCACTGGCCAAGAGGCAGACCAATGTATAAGCATACTGTACTAGTCACTATGGCAAACGATATAGTGTGGCTGGGGGATAATTTAATATTCTGATTTATATAATTGTTATATAATTGTGTTGTTATAAAGTTCACATATTAAGATATAAAAATACAATTAACAGTTGTCTTGTGTTAAATAGATCTGTCACAGCGTCAAATCTGACATACAAAACACATTCTGAGAGGATTATAGGATTTTCTTTTCATTTTGATCAGAAAACAGAAAATAACTACATCAATGGGATGGTTATTCATTTGGGTTAGGGTGATTTTTATTGCTTTATTAAGATTTTTAGTTTCAAGTTTTGAACAATCACTACAATATTATAGCTGAGACTTCTCAGCCACACCTATATAACACAAAACATATGAAAAAAAACAATATACAAAATATACAATTATAACCAAAAACGATCCACTGCTCCACAACCACAGTAACAGATTGTATTCCTATATTTATACCTGCATGTGAACCCATTTTTGACATCTAATTGCTCTCCCTAGACCCCACAGATGTCACTACAGACCCTCATGTTGGGACCACTCAGATTGTAGCAGAAGTCGTTACTGGCACTTCCGAGGCTCCAAGAGAAGACCATACTGTTGCCACCGGTCCTCCTCCAACCGAACCAGCAACGGCCCATCAAGCAGTCACAACAGAAGTTGTCGCCGAGGCGACGACTGCTTCTGTCACAGTCAGTCATGAAGAGGCCGTCGTTGAGACAGAAACCCCTGATGCTGCCACTGCTGCACCAGAACCCCTTATCACTGACCCTCCCATTGAGGAGACTGCAGCCCCCACTGAGGAAATGGTTGAGGAAGGAGTTGAGAAAGGAGTTGACGAAGAAGTTGAGGAGTTGACGAAGATCTTAAGTCAGACACTGCGGCAGAGACGGGTGAAGAAGGGACAGAGGGTGAGGAATGTGTGAGATGGAAGCTGGGATAGTGTAAAGGTGGTCAGTTTGAAGTCAGGTCTTTTAATTGACTGATATGATGCTGGAGATACTCTGTGAGCCTAATCTGGAAGTGAGGGTTAAAAGGCCACATACAAGCCACAAATCTCTCTTTCTCAGAAGTTTAGATATGGTATTTGATTAATTCTAAGTGTGAAAATGACCCATGATAATTAGAGTGCGTTCACTGGTGTATGTAGAACATGTTATCAGAAGCAAAATGATAAGAATAATGAAAAATAATCTCAATCGTCTTTGTCTTTCTGTCCCACAGAGGGCCTGAGTACTGGCCAGGTGGTTGGCATTGTGATTGGCTCTCTTTTGGCAGTGGTCATCGTCATCGCTGTGGTGATTGCTGTGGTGAGGAGGATGGGCAAATACTCGTAAGTACTTCACACTTGCTGGTGGATACACATTCACAGACACGCAGAGCTTGAATGTATGTGAATGCAGGCAGTTATATTAACATTATTGTTGTACAGTGAGTCATCACTTCTGGCTCTAAATATGGAGTGAAACAGCATGGGCTTTTAGTCATCACTGACACATCCTATGATGAAATAACACAGGCAGTGATGTAATGGATCTTGGAGAGATTCTGTTCTGTGCGATAAGATGACCCTTCTTGCCCAACACAGACTGTGTAGTTTTTTGACCATAATTGGTTTCTGCTGTTACTCTCAGCTGAGAGTAACAGCAGTGATCCATCAAGTGAGAGTATTTCCACAAACCACACCCTTCTGCCCGAAAACACTGTCATGAACTGCATGTATTGCAAATGATGAATTTTTCTTGTGTCACAGGTCTGCCAAGAACAAAAAACCTGCTAAAAAAGATGGCGTCATGGTTTCTGTAAATTTCTCTATTTGACTCTTTCAGCTAATCATCATTTTAACCCCTTACCTATCATAATCCCAATTCACAGGCCTGTAACAGATGCCCCCCCAACCCCCCCCAAAAAAAACCCACACTAACAAAGTTTGATACTTGTTGCTGCTTTTTCTGACACAAAGTCCCATGGCTCTAGGAGGATAATTGGGCATTCATGGTGACAAGTGGCTCTATTTGGACTGAAAATTTGCTTGCTTATTTACTCAGTGTCTGTCTATGTGGCCAATGGTCATCAAGCAGACTGGTTTTATGTCAACAGCTTGACTTGATCCCTAGAAACAGAGGGCTTGTGTTTGTCAGCAGTGGGGCAGCAATAAAAAGTCGTCAACTTCTGTTTGGTTGTCTATGATTGTTGGTCTAATTTCATTTCCCAGTTTATCATTGTAAGATCTTCGCTGACCTAAGCCATGATGCTCTATAACAAATGATGACACATGCTGGTCTATTGGTATGAAGTAGTATACACTTTGAGTGGGCGTGGCCGCCTCTTAAATAATAATACAAATAATAGCATTATTAAGCAAAAAACACAAGTTTTATGTCAATTGTAACTTTTAATTTCTGGTTTCACGTATAAGTCCTTTAAATGTTTGTTTATCCGGTTGGAAAGTGACGTTGGCAGCACTGGAGTGAAACCAGGGCGACAGTTCAGCACCAACAGAGAGAAGCGATATCTGTGTTGCCAGATCTTGCGAGAGTGTGTTGCTGCAGACACAGACAGGTCTTGATCAAAGTACATTTCTCTGGATTTGTCTGTCTGAAAATGCCATTTTAGCGTCAGAATGCTTGGAAGATATGTAGCTGGTGAAAAATGGGTCCAATACTTACTTTGGTGAATATGGGGGGCTAAAGAATCAGTTCTAATTTGTCAGTCATGTTCACTTCTCCCATTGGTGTAAATAGACTCAGGAGCTGCCGTTAGTCTCCTTAAGGGACGAGGCAGTGGCCAAACCCACAACCACGTGACACTGATACAGGGAATGACTCTTGTGTACCGTCTCCTTTTGGAATCGTCTCTGCTTAAGCTACGCTCTGGAAGAGGAAACTGTAGTCCAAAAACTAATGTTGTCAACTCCCAAACTATCTGGAATTAAAACAATATGTCTCCCATTTTAAGGTTTTAATAAAGATGCCTCTTATGTAACCCTTATGTTGTTTCTTTTTGTATGTTGACCTATAACTTTTATCTTTTAATTAAATTTACAAATCAGCTTTTTCTCCCCAATTTGTTGTCCATAGGAGCAAAATTGTACAACATTGTAATTAACTTTAAAATAAGTTGAAACTCAGATAAAGCAAACTACTGTAAATTCAACCACTGACTGACTGTCTTTCTTTTGTCCCGCAGCCCTTGAGGAAAAAGCAGGCCAAGCAGCAGGAGCGCCCAAGGTTCTGGAAATTCTGAACTACTGAGCTGTGACGTCATTTCTGATCATTAAAACAAGCACGATACCAGAACTAAACTAATCTAACCAGACCTCTGGACTGTTGCCAAATAAAAGAGGGGGGAGGCTTATGTGTGTTTATGTATGTACTGTATGTTTGTGAGACAAGAGGGGTACATGAGCAAACATCCACACCTCCCCCGCTACCTTCCTGACCCCCAGGAGCCGTTGATGTAAAAGGCTCTGTCCCCACCTACACCCTCGGAGAGAACAAAACAAGGTGACAGCAGGATGTCACAACGAATTTCAGGCTATTTCAAATGCATTTTGTAGAAATAAAAAAAGATAGAGAGAAAGAAAGAAAGAAAGAAAGAAAGAAAGAAAGAAAGAAAGAAAGAAAGAAAGAAAGAAAGAAAGAAAGAAAGAAAGAAAGAAAGAAAGAAAGAAAGAAAGAAAGAAAGACAGGTTCACCCTCCCTCCTTTAAAGAGTGACTCAATTAGATTTGCACAGAAGTTTGAGAGGACATAAAAATGGAAAATCTGACAAAACTAAGGGAAAATTAAAGACACACAAGGATGGTGGGAGCAGGGAAGAAAGCAGGAGAGACTGTTACAAATTCCACAGGATGTATATACAATGCAAGGGGACTACATAGAATAGAGTACAGCTAATGACTTTCTCATATGTTGCAGTTGCATAGGCTATCAATTTCATATAATGGAATACACTACATACAAGCAGCCTTTGGCTATTGTTGTGGCCAACAGACCTTTAAAGTACCAGTTAAAACATTTTTTTTTCCATGTAGCCAGACTCGCTGATATGTTGGCCAACTGTATGAAGCACTGTGTGCAGAAGTTGTTTTGACATAACATGTGTGAGCCCTGAGGGCTAGCATGGGGCTAACAAAAAAGAAAAGGCACCCTCATTTGCAAGAGTAACGTGACATTCTGCCTACTTTAACACTGACATATAAAAACCTAATACATATCTGTGAAATTTTGCAGAAGGGTTTGTGCCACTGTCTCTGGTATACTCTAGGTAGTTTGGAGAATTTTAACTTTTGGAGTGCATTATTAATGTGAACTGTACATTTTAACTACCACCCATTCCAAAAAGATCATCTTTGATGACTTCTGGCTTTTTCCTTATAAAGGCTTACACACAGCCAGTGGTTATTGAACATAGTGATAGCATTGTCTTGACAGTTTATTCATAGTACTTCTGTTAATTGTTAAATTACCAGAACAGCTACCCGGTCTTTGAATTGAGCTAACCCCAGATCGCGTGCACAGGATGACGTTTTATAGTTGCACTTAGTTTTAGTGCACAGTGTTAGGTAGTAATGCCCTTTTTTGTTATTTTTGCAATTGTAAGTGTGCTAAATGGGTGTACAAATAATGAAGTCTCAGCTTAGCTCTGCTTGCTTTACGAACTCGTTTAAAATGTGCACTGAATGAGTGATGTACCGTTTAATGAATAGGCTTTAGACACTGCAAATGTTTGCAACGACATGTTTGTTTCCTCCCTTCTGCTTTGTCACATATTATCAGTTCTAGGTCTTTTATTTGTGCGATCTGATTTGTTTGAACCCTTTTAATTTAACTGCAGTGTTTTTGTTCATACTGTTTCAATAAAAAACTGAAAACACTCCACAAAATATATCTCACTAAATTCATAACTAAGCTCTCTTTTGTCTGTGAAAATATCTATGAATGGCTTTTTTCAAATATCTGTTTATTGTCCTGGCCATTTCCTATCAATTAGATTACGTAGTTACCATGGCAATGCCTAAAAGTCAACACATTCTTAAGCAGCACTGTGTTCAATCTTAAATCAGGCCAAAATACTTGACAATTAAAATCTCATGACACTTATTTTCTATTTCCAAGTGCAAGTCACACACATCGGTAACAAGCTTCCACACGGGGCAGCATCCAGTCCACTCTGTTTGGCCCATTCAAGTAATGCCTCCAATACCAAAAAACAACCCCTTTTAGGAAGGGAGACAAACAGCACCAAATATGGAGGAACATATGGCCTCAAACCGTTGAGTCGGTTGAGCCCTCTGACAGTTAGGTGTGTTTTTTATGTCATGTTGTGGACTTTTTCATAGAGGGCTGTTAAGCTGAGGCAAGGTTCCAACAGTAGGCTGTGAGTCGCACAGAGATGCTCTGTCTCTGGCTCCCTCTCCTCCGTGTGGTTTTAGGCAGCGGCCCAACGCCCACCACCCCAGCCTCTGCCCCACCGGCGAGCTTCATAACTCTCTTTAGCTCACTCTCTTGCCTCAGACTGCTGGGAACAATGGAGTCTTTTGAGAGGGGCAGATGGAGAGGCTATGGGCCATGGCTGGGAAGCTGCTCGCCAGCAGCTCCCTCTCTCCCCTTCAGCAAGGGGGAATTCTGTACATCGCTACTAGGTGGAGTCACTTCCTGGGTGGGCCTAGCAATGATCGCGTGCACTTACACACACACACACACACTTGGAAAATCTCTAACAGAGACCTAAATGCTAACTTTGTGTCCTCATATGAACACATGTTGAACCTATCATAACAGTCACGCTCTAGCAAAATGTCCCAGCAAAAGCAGCTATTAAGACACACCATAAAAGTGTGTGATTCACTGAGAGAGTCAGATTCATCATGACACATAGTTTCAACAGTACACACACAGGTCTGTCTCATATTTAATTATCAGACTCGTTCGTGGAAGTGCATATTCATATGTGTTTGTGTGGTCCAGCATGTGTGTGTCTGTAAACACATACACAATGTATGAGCCTAAATGTGTGCACATGAAATAAATCCCAGTAATGGGGTCGTCAAAACGTGGTCACTTCCCAAAGTTTCTCTCCCCTTTCCTGTGTTTGTCTAAATCTGGCTAAAAAACTGACAGGAAGGAAGGAACTGCTCAGCTCTAACAGACAGATGGATGAAGAAATATCTTTCCCTCTGCCTAAAACCAGACCAGTGTATTTTGATTTTAACAGAAGAATGTGTGTTTACTTGTACTTTCTCTCACAGTACAGTGGCAACCAGAAATACCAGTCATTTATAGTTGCCTGTGAGCTGCCTGTTTGCGATATATTCCACACAGAAGAAAACCGGTGGTCTGTGCTGGTCATCATTTTTATTTGTAGGAAAACTGCTGGTGCCCACTCAGCAAATTATAATCCTAACAGTGTAAAGAAAGCACAGATTGTATAACAATAGAGGAATGAGGTGTTTGTAAATGCAGTAATCTAATGACGGGCATCAGGCTAATTCTCTTTTTTTGGCAGGTGAAGACAGGATATAAAACAGGTTGTGCTCTACCTAAAAAACTATAATACATACATTACAGACACCTTAAAATCACCTCACCTTATCCATAAACAAATCAAAAAGGAAAGAAACAATATTCATTAGTTGTTTTCCAGTACCACAGGATCATACTGGTAACTTTTGTACTTCTTACAAACTGCATAATCTCTAATTAAGGGTTCTTTGATTACACTTTTTACTTACATTATTTGAGTGCAATAAAATCTTTGATGATGTGGCAGCAATGGAGTGGTAAAGTAGTTCCAATTCTTCTTACTGCTACGTTGCTAAAATCTCATAACACAAATAATTAACCTGGATAAAGGATTGGATTGTTCTTTCATCCATTGAACTCCATTGTGGGCAACAAACACTGCCTTTTAAGCAAACATTTGGTAACCCTATTGGTAAATATTTCCTAAATGCATCAAGTACGCTCAACTGCATTTGTGACACAGAAGGAAACTTTCCTAAACATTGCCATTAAAGAACAACTGTGGATTCCTACAAATGTGTACACTGTGTTTCCAGCATTCAGTGCTTTTGGTAATGTTTACTAGATATGATACACTCAAACAGATCACCGGTTGACCCAGATCCCTCTTACATTAATGTTTAATTAAAAACATCCATCCATTCTCTAAATTATTTTTCTCCAGGGTTGGGTGAGAAGCATTCACAGAGGATGGTACACTCACATCTGCACACAAACAAAACACAGAGAGAACATGCAGGCTCCAAACAGAAAGGCTGTGAAGTTTCACAAGTGTTAAAATTGCATTTGTGATTTTAAGTTGATGCTTTGTTTAAATCTACATGAAATGATTTGAAGCATTTTTGTACTCTACTGTATGACCCCCTAAACAAGCATCATCTCATGGAGTTGGCATTAGCTCCGTAGCAGTGTGTAGGTCAGCATGCGTGCGAAGAGCGCCACTTGTCAAGCCTGTAGAGTGCAGGAGTTTGTGATGTCATGAGATAAATGTCAGCTTGTGGGCTTTGAGTGCTGCAGACAGCTGGGTAGATGGAGAGGCTGGGGTGGTGGTGGAGGGGTGACGGGGGGAGATAAAGTTGGGTGACAGGCATAGACAGTGTGTTTGCGTGTGTGGTCAGATACAGCATGGGTGATGCAAGGAATAGCTGAATTTACTAGTGTGCGACTGTGTGGCAGCAGAGAGTCGGAGACAGTGAAAGGGGAGAAGGATTGATGGTGTGTGCGTGGTATGTAAGTGTGTGTGCACAGTATCTTTACATATGCCGTGCTACTTTATGGGTGTTAGGGTGCATCTCTTAGTGTGTGTGTGTGTGTGTGTGTGTGTGCAGAAGTGACAAGGAGCAGTGATTCTGCAGGGCACACATGTGTTTATTGGACTTTAGGGGATTATTAGCATGGGTGTGGTGAGTCTGTGTGTGTGTGCGTGTACGGTCAGTACATAAATATACAGTGCCGTGAGCTACGGTTGTGTGCACTCATGTACAATATCACGTGTTCTTGCACTGAACGGTTTGTGTTCTGACACATTTACATGTTCTTCCCTGCACATCTGGCATCCCACAACATGAAGCAATAAAATGTCCCATTGACATAAGATGTTGTCTGATCACAGGCAAGGCTTTGTCTATGCTCCGTGGCCCACATCTTCTATAAGGGACCCTTATTGTTTCATACCGAAGCCTTGCACACTGATCTGTCTGATACACTATGGACCACCTCTCCCTCTTTGTCTCTCTTTTCCTATATGTTCATGTCAATGGTGAATGTTTCATTGTGAAAAGGGCCATTGGTACGTACCAGTGCCCGCTGCCACAGGATACGCTACCCATGCATGTAATGTGGGGCACACTGTTTCACTTTTATCTCACAATCACTCCGTTTCCTGTTTGTTCTTCTCAAGAATATTATTAACTTTTAGATGTTTTTTGACAGAAACACAAGAGGCCACAAGAACTAAACATCAAACTTAGATTCAAGGTTCTACTACAGTCTACATGCGTACATATATGCTCAGTCTCTCTAAATAATCACCTGGACAGTGAAAGAAAAATAAACAAATAAATAATATTTTTCTGTCTATGTAAACATGATGAGTACACTTTCTGATAAATCTATATATTTATTTGAATTGCTGTCAGTTCTAGCAAAACTCATTCCTACCATATAACCCATGACATTGACTGCTTAGCCATGTGTGTGACATGGCTTCCGAGCAGTCAGCACCTGCTTACACCATGATTTGACATATGTGTCTGACCAGTAGACCCAATCGTGAGCTATTCATCATAATTCCACAGCTGCAATTGCCATCAACTGTGAAAGACATGCTGGAGCCTTGGGCACGTTATGACTCACTATAACGAGCTAAAAATAAACATGATCATGGTCAACCTGCCACTAAATGAACTATGCACAAGAATCTTATACTGTTTAATACTGTCTATTCAATTTTGTTCCTCAAGAGTTATGTCAGATCAACCCACCACACTGTATCTGCAACTTTACTGCAAAGTTTGAAGTTCTAAAATACAGAGAACAAGAAAAGCTGGAGTAAAGAGAGAGCCTTTGTTGATGATCTCTCATTAAGCCTCACAAAAGTCTAACATAGTTTGATAGTGAAACACCACTCTGCCCACGTACAACATTATTACAAGAAGAGACATACTATGCATGTGCCATGAGAACACCCATATGCTGCATAATGTAACAGCTGTACATGTGGGGTCTGGAGAACTCCTACTGATCCTCTCCAAGAATGCCATTTATGTTGGCATGGTTCTGGAGGTGGAAATAATGCTATGTGAAACTAGGGGTTAGCTTTCTATCAGTGTGAGCTTTATATGAGCTAGTGCTTTGTGATTCAACTGACAGTTGATGGAAAAAAACAGAAGTGGTCAAGAAAAGAGAACAAATTCTACTGCATCATAAATCTTCACTTGTCACCTGGATTTGGTCCCCTGATTTCTCAACAGTGGTAAAACAGAAATGAAGATGCAAATTTCAGGACATGGCCTAAGTATAACATTAGAAGTCAAATTGCAAATTAATTGCACATATTTTTGCAAGCTCAATGTGTGTGTGTGTGTGTGTGTTCATCTTGTTGTGTGTTTAATACTAATACAACTATAAATATAGTAAGAGTTATAAACATTACACATCTTAAAATGTTCATGCAATGCAAACACAGGATTACATACTGTAAATGATCAGTTACAGGATAGTCCACTGTGCACTGAATTACCAACCTCTCTATAGTCAGATGTTAATCTATTGCGCCCTCTACCGGTGAAATTAATACACTACAAGGATAGAGTTCAGAAATAAAAAAAGGCTTTTTACGAAGTTGAAATTGAATATAAATTCTATGCGTTTGTTAAACCACACTGTTTTGTAACCTGTAGATATGGCAGCGTTTGTTCAGTGTTTGTTTCAATTTGGAGTTAGTTTTTATTTTCATTTTAGATGAACATAAATTAATTATGCCTAAAACTACTTGTAATACCTTAGATTAATCTCTGCGATCTTATAGTAGATCTAGTATTGGTTCTGTACATGTTAGTGTAAAAATGTCTACATGCTGATTAAGATGTGCTGTTCTCATTTTAGTCTGAGCTGACAGCTGCCTTCGGCGAGGATGTTGTTTTCTTCCAGCGCCTTAACAAACCTGTTGCCGATTGGTCCAAATTTGACAGCCACATCATCTGGCCAATCAGAACGCCAGAAGCTTGTTTGTACATTAGGGAAGAAAAAACTGTCCACAAGCTGCACAAGAGGAATATTTCAAACCCATCTACGACAGTTTGTTTGGCTGCGAACAGACGTATGTACAGAAACTGTGACTTGCCGTTTTGTATAAAAGTCAGTGTAACGCTCGTGTCGAACATTTGTTTTCCCCTAAATGTAGCCAGGGCTCGCGAGCTAGCATTGCAGCTAGCTGAATAATGTTAATGCTTTGATGGCGATAACAGCTGATTTCTTTCACTTGGTAACTGAAGCCTTGTCTCTGGACAGGGATTTCATTTGCAAGCGGCTTTCTTGTATCTGGAGGCGAGTGGTCGGTCTATTTTAGAGAAGCCAGTTGACCTTTCAGTGTACGAGCTTCTGTAGCAAAACAGTAATATGACGACGTGATGTGTGACCAGCTAGCAATGGTGCATGGACTGGAGAGCGTCATCAAACCAGGTGAAGCAGATGCGCGTGAACGCACCCCATAGCTAAACCGAGTTTTAATGATAATATTAAATGGAAAAGTATTTTTGTTAAAAATCTATTTTATATATGCTAAGTGTCAAATACTTGTGTTGGAACGCAGGTGGATAGAAATAGAAGTTAAATCTTAGGAAACCGGCTCAAATAATTCAGTATGTAACGTTAGGCCCTTGAATGGTGTTCAGCTAATATGACATCGTGACTGATTAAGTTGTATTTGTGCAACAGGAACTTACTGCAGGATTGTCTTATATAACTCGTAGAAACATAAGCTATAAGGGCTTTGTTTACATTGTCCACAAGTGTAGAAACACTGCTAGTAATGGAATAATTATGCAGGATAATAAAAATAATATTAGAAAAAAATATTTATGCGTAACGAGCAAACTTAAAAAACAGGGATAATTGAAGTAGTAAACAGATTTTGATGTCATAAGTGCTGCTGCAGTCGTGAGGAGCAGGTGGAAGAGCACGACAAATGTGGCACACACAAGATGAGCCTGCCATTTTGTCCTACCAAGCAGTAGATGAATGTCAAAATGCACTAAACTTGCTGTTTTTAAAAGTTTTCCCGTAATAACTGAAATGTAGCTATCAAAAAATTGAGGTGTATGTGGCACATTGCACTGTATTCATGCATGTAATCATTGTATGAGGTGGTGTAAGGCAACCATAGCATGATAAATGAGGTAATCATGGGGACAGATTAGTTTTTTTTATTTTGGAACTGGAGGCACTGTAGGCAACTCATGGTTTAAAGGAAAACACTATATATAGCATTGAATTAACAGTGTTAAAAAGTGTGAGCACATCAGCTTATGTTGTGTTGGCTGGTTCATAATGTAACCTTGATATGCTTTGGGACATTAGCATAAGTTAACAACACAGGAACCAAGGCTTTTTCAGCAGCCAAATGGCCGAAGAGATAAAGAACACTGTGCTCAACTACTCCCACACCACAGCTGTTCACGCTGATCAGTTTGTGCTTCTTATCATTCAGTAGTTTGAGTGCAAGTGTCATTCTATGTTATGGAACAGATTTCCTTTTTTTATCTAAATGTCTGCTTTGCTGTGTTTTTTTCCAGCAGAAATAAAAGCCTGTGTGTTCATCTGTCCAACAGAACAGGCCTTCTACTCTGCACTGACCATAAAAATGGTAAGACAGAAATGGCCTACTCTAGAGAAGAGCTGCTACAATTAATTGATTAGTTGTCATCTATTGAATTAATCGGTGACTAATTTTGTAAGCGATTAATCAGTTTGAATAATTTTTAAAGGGGAAAAAAGTCAAAATTGTATTCCGTTTTTTGTGGAAAGTGGCTAATTGTGTTATCTTTATTTTTATATGACTTTATATGATTTTTATTTATAAGCTGAATAACTTTGGGTTGTGGACAAAAGAAGACATTTGAGGATGTCATCATGGGCTTTGGGAAACACTGATTGTCATTATAAAACAAACTAATCGATTCATTGGGAAATTAATCAACAATGAAAATGATTGTTTGATCCAGTCCTAGTTTGCAGTAATGTTCATGGCTGATGCAATATGTCAAAAAAAGAATAACAAAATAGACTAAGATTTTGAAAATTATAACATTATCTTATAATACACAGCATTCTATGATACACAGTACTGTGTACTGCAAGAGTTTTAGGCAGGTGTGGAAAATGCTGTAAAGTAAGAATACTTTTAAAGACAGACATGTTAATATATTATATTTATCAATTAGCAAAATGCAGGGTAAGTGAACAAAAGAAAAATCCAAATCAAATCATGTAAAAATCATTTAATTGTTGTGACCAACCATTGTCTTCAAACAGCATCAATTTTCTAGATACACTTGCACAAAGTCAGGGATTTTGTAGGCATATTGTCCTGGAGTGGCAGGTGAGCCAAAAAAAAAATCCACCGACCAAACATATTTTTTACCACCCAAAAAAATAAATTGCCTTTTGTATCACATATACATTTGTTTCTGTCCTTAAAATTGAGATAATAAGGTATTAAGTCAAATACAAACTTAATAAAGAGGCCAGAGTGAAATTTGAAACAAAAGTTATATTATTGCTATTAAATGTACTTAAAACACAACAATAAATTGTTTTATAAACTTACAAAATGCTTATTTATCATTCAACTTAAATCTTGTCACTGCTCAGTCTTGTAAGGCTTTATCACTTTGTACAGTTACCCTCTTCTGGCCTCCTGGATCTGACAGAGTCCCCGTGCCACAGCATTACAGGTTTTGCGGGATCAACATTTTTTTATACAGCCTACAGATCAATTTCCTTGATGTCCTGGAGAGGACAGCAGGACCATTAGAAGATCTGACAGTGTGACAGACACTGACTGGACCACCAACTACCAGCTAAAAACACTACAACTTTTGTAATTAGCTCCTAACACTAGCAGCTTTCATGCTGCTTTATTTCACGGGGGTATTGCACTAATCTGTCGACCCGCTGCACTTTATGAAAGGTACGGAGCAGATTTTATCAGCCCCTGAGCAGGGAAAGTTGGTGACAGACAGAGACAGAAAGACGGAACGATCCATTTATGAAAAGCCACAGCCGACATCCCGCGGCGCACCGCTGGATCCTGTAAAGATGGACCACTCTCTGACAGTACACATGGTTGCAGAAAGAAGGCCTTTTCACATGGGATAAAGCTGCAAACTTTTGTTCAGTATGAAGAAGTGAATGCGACATAAATGCAGATGTTCTTGCCAGCATGAAAGCCGCTACACTCTCCCCTCCCGACTCCTGTCGCCTAACGCCCACCCTCTTAATCTACGGCAATCAAACATTGGAGTAACACGAAGAGAACATAAACAACAACCAATGAATGTCTCTCATCTGTGTTACACAATTTTAGATACCTTGGTACATTGGGGACCAATATAAGTGCGACACAACAAACAAGAACGCCGGTCTGCTGCGATCTTACCGTCAAATAGAAATTATATGACGAATATTTTTACCAGCCAATGTGGCGTGTAACCTTCAGACATTTGACAGCCAAAAACGGAAGATCCACCCGCACTTGGCTGGTGGCTGGTCTGGTGTCGACTAAACAATTATACCAAACAGGTGCTAATGATCATGAATTCAATACGTAGGTTGAAACACAAGCATTAACCGCAACAGAAACAGCTGTGCAGGAGGAATAAAACCGGGCAGCGCACTGCCAAACTCAGCTAACAAGGTGACGTTGCTGAAGACAGTTTAGTCTCAGAAGTCATACACCATGGCAAGACTGAGCACAGAAACAAGACACAAGGTAGTTATTCTGCATCAGCAATGTCTCTCCCAGGCACAAATATTAAAGCCACACATGGGTTTCCAGATGTGCAGTCCAAGCTCTTTCAAAGAAGCACAAAGAAACTGACAACGCTGAGGACCATAGACGCAGTGGTCCGCCCAGGAAACTTACTGCAGCAGATGAAAGACACCTACTATGCATAGAAAGACATTTCCAGTACATGCATGTTTGAATGCAGTTTATTCGCTGAATGGCTGGAGAGCGGTAAAAGAACGAGTGTCTGCAAGCACCAGTGAAGCATAGTGGAGGCAAGTTGCAAGTTTGGTGCTGCATTTGTCCAAATGGAGTTGGGGCTTTGGTCAGAATGAATCGCCTTCTCAATTATGTACAAGCAGATACTTTTTTTTTTTTTGCATGTTTGTCACACTGAAATGTTTCAGATCAAACAAATTGAAATATTAGACAAAGATAACACAAGTAAGAACAAAATGCAGTTTTTAAATTAATATTTTTATTATTAGGGGAAAAAATCCAAACCTGCATGGCCCTGTATGGAAAAATGATTGCCCCCCTGTTATATAAATCAACTGTGGTTTATCACATCTTTGGAAAGCCGGGTTCAATTTCTGTGGATTAGTTCTCCAAGATGTTTGAGCCAACCTACCTGCCTTTCTTTAAAGGCTAAGTGTACCTATACAAATTTATTCTGTTTTGAGGACAACGGGAGGTCACGCCAAATATTGATTTGATGTAGGTTTTTATTTTGTCATTCACTTTGTATTCTGTTATTATATTAACATGTGTATTTTTGAAAGCATTCTTTACAGCATTTTTCTACACCTGCCCACAACCTTTGCAGAATACTGTATATGATGTAGGCAATAGCATGAACACAATTTAATGCTATTCTAATACAATTCTGTATGTCTGTTAAGAGTTACATTAGGTAGTGTGAATTTGCTCTCTGACATTAATAAATAAATACAGTATTGACTACTACTGCTATTACTGGCAATAATAAACTAAATAAGAATTTTTACTGCTTTACATAATTTGATAAAGCAGAAAACTTAAGCAGCAGATAAAAGTTTGGTGTATGGATTTGGAGTATAGTGTGAATGATTACACTGCATAAGTGTTTATGATGGATGTTCAAGTTCATTTGATGCCACCCCTAATTTGCACTTTAGCCATAATATGTGTCAGTTTACTAAATGACAATATCTTCTTTATCTATTCGATAGGTGTGACAACAGTTCTGTGTGACAGGCCTTCAGAGAACTGGATACAACGTCCAGAGAAGATGGAGGACTCTCCCCACCTGTACATCTCTGAACTTGGAGACAATGAGGATATGGAGGAGGGGGAGGATGAGGACATTTGTCAAGAGGAAAATAATATGGAACCAGACCTGATGAATTCACTGTACCCAGATCTTCATGAACACCCCAGTCAGGATACTGAGAGAGACTGGAACTCTTTTCCCTGTCAGCACTGTGAACGACATTTTACCAGCAAACAAGGCTTAGAACGACACATGCACATCCACGATTTGGGGAACAATGAACCACACACCAACAATAGCAATGAGAGCGACATGTCTTTTGATTCAAATCTGAGGCATGTGCAGCATGAGAAGATGAAGCCTCTGGATTCAGAGGACTCAGTCGTGCAGCTTCAAACTTCTTCACCCACTAGCTCTAATACTTCCATTTTGCCGGCTGGAGGCCTTACTGCTCAGCCAGACAAACAGGGATTATTAGACGGCCATCATGCTTGCAAATACTGTGAAAAGATATTTACTACACATACCAACAAGCGCCGGCATGAGCGCAGGATCCACGAGCAGCACCTGCAACTCACACGTGTAGAAACAACCCAGTTGCCCCAGGAGGAAAATCTTCAGGCAATATTCAGTGACGCATCTCAACACAAAACGGAGCTTGGTGAGGGTGCAGCCCCTGCAGTTGTTCTGGAGAATGAAGGGGAACACACAGAACAATACATGCTAGATGTCTCTAGCAATATCTCAGAGAATCTCAGCTTTTACATGGATGGAAAGATAGTGTCAACAAGTACAGTCAGTAGCTGTGAAGCAGCCGAGATCCATTCTGGGTCTTCGACTTTGGTTAGACTGGATGCGCTGATTCTCGACCCCACCCAGATCAGCCAGGCGTTAAATACAGAGTCAGTTGCAGGTAAGGAGACACCTGGTCAACCGTTGGCAAAAAGAAGAACTGCAACACCACCTCTTTTACCACAAATCAAAACTGAACTGGAGTCTGAGGTGGTTGTGTCTTCAGCCTCATCATCACTTGTATCTTCTTTAATAGAGAATCTCCTCCCTCAGAATACAGAGTCTACCGTTGTGCAGAAAGAAAGAACAGTGTTTCTGTCACCTAAGCTGAAGCAGCTCCTGGAGAAGCAGGATGGCCTCAAACCTACACTTGCCCTCATCACAGATGGCCAGAAGCCTTGTTCACCCGTCTCTCTCTCTGTCCTACCTGCTGGAACGGGGAGGTTTAAAAGAAGGACTGGATCTCCGCCGAGCTCCCCACAGCAAAACCCAACATCTAATGAGGAATCGGCAATGCTAGATATGGCAGATTGTGATGCTGTCAGTACAGGACAGATGGAGACTCAGTTTAGTGCTTCTCCTGTGCACCAAACAGCCAATGAAAAGGACGACACGACTCAACCTGCAGAGGATCCAGCAGCAAAACCCGTCTTGGCAGAGAGCTGGCCCCATTTGACTGGTGGTAATTCCTGTAACCAGCAACCGTTGGATCTCTCCAATACAGTCAAAAGAAATGAAGATGTAGCTTTAACTGATGCCGTGCTGGATTTGAGTTTGCAAAAAAAGTCCCCAGGTGACTCTGAACTGACATTAAAATTAGTTTCACAGACAGCTTTGAAAGAAGGAAAATCAAATGCATGCATGATGAAGAAAGCCTTAATGAATATTGCAGAGCCAAATGTGAGCCTCGGGAACCTTGAGGCTCCTTTAGTCACGGACTTCACCATAGTTACAGGACCAGATATGATGACCCCAGTGGAGCCTGTTGCAGAAGGACTTGTTTATGGACTTACCCTATCCCCAAATTCTCTGACTCCATCATCCTCCTCCCTTACCCCTATTGCCTTGCAGCCAGCTTCTCCGTGCACTATCGCATTTACTTCCCCAGCCTCACACACCATGCTCTCTACTGCTCCTTCATTAATCACCGTTTTGGCACCACCACCGCCTATTTCTAACCCTTCGAGCCAACCAATCCAGGTATTAGCCCCTAATATATCTCCCGAGCCCTTGGTAATCTGCACAGAAAATGCATTAAATTCTACAGAGTGTGATTTCACTGCTGCATTTGCCACTACAAATTCTGCAAATCTTGTCACTCTCTCCCAGCCCCTTGACCCGACTCTAAATCTCCCCGGCCACGTGTTTCTCACTGATCAAATAGCTCTCAATCCACCTCTAGTTGAGTCCACTCCTGTGTCCGAAGTGCCATTCACACCCACTGTAACTTTAAATGATTCCCTCATCAATTCTTACAACATCACCAGCAACACCGTGTTGATTGAGTGCACAATAGCTGTTGAAGCCCCAGGGAGGATAGTCCCTGCTGCAATTACCATACAAGAAAACACAGCTGAGCCTCCAGCACCTTCACAGATGGTTGTTAATCACATGGAACAGCAGCAGATTGTATCAGTGCCCGACCCTCCAACTGTAGACCCCACTATTCTTGTGTCCTCCATCGCAGAATCAGTAACTCTGTCCACCACCACCTCAGTGATATCTGATTGTCCTACTGTGGGTGAGGCAAGTCCTAACCCAGAGCCTGTTGTTAATGCAGAGCCACCAACCACAAAAGAGGAGGAAGCTGATGACGTCACTGATTCCATCCCATCTAAAACCTCTTCTGAGAAAAACCTCTCTTCTGGAGAGGACGAATCTTCAAACAACACACCAAGTGATGCACAACTGCAGAGTTTCACCAAGAATTTCATCTGCAATGTGTGTGATAAGCTTTTCCATTCCATGAAAGAACTAGGTCACCATGTAGGTGACCATGCCGATGAATGGCCCTACAAATGTGAGTTCTGCGTGCTGCTCTTTGGTAAACCCTCCTCTTTGCTTGACCATCGATCGAGCCTCCACGGTGTCGGCAAGACTTATGTTTGCAGTTCATGCACAAAAGAATTTGCGTACCTTTGCAATCTGAAACAGCATCAGGAAGAATTACACCCCGGGCAGCAGTGTACATACACAGAAGAAGAAAAGGGAAAACTAAGACGTCAAAACTACAACAACTCAACAAAAGTCAACACGGAGCCTTTAGTGCCCGACTCTCTGGAGGAATCCAACAAGCAGTTGAAAAAGGAAGAAGGTGAAGTAGATGTGACTGCGGAAGAACTGTTTACAACAATAAAACTCATGGCCTCAGATGGAGGCAAAATCAAAGGGCCTGATGTTCGTCTTGGCATTAACCAACATTATCCCAGCTTTAAGCCCCCCCCATTTCCTTACCATAACAGATCACCCGCTGCCTCAGTGGCTTCAGCCACAAACTTCACCACCCACAACATCCCACAAACCTTTAGCACGGCTATTCGCTGCACTAAGTGTGGAAAAAGCTTTGATAACATGCCAGAGCTACATAAGCATATCCTGGCTTGTGCAAACGCCAGTGATAAAAGGCGGTACACACCCAAAAAGAATCCCATCCCACTACGCCACTTTGCAAAAACTCAAAACGGAGTTCTGTCTACCACAAGTCCTACTAATGGACTAAACGCTTCAAACAGACCGAGCCAGTCAAACAGGTCCAAACCCAACCAAGAATCACCAGTAAAGGTAAAGTTCAAGGTACTGAAAAAAAGGAAGAAAAAGTTAGTCCAAAGGGTCATGCCACAGAGGAACAAATCGGTCTCTTCATCAAATAAAATGTCACCTGCACAGGTAGATGAGCAGCAGGAGATATTTGCCTGCCCACACTGTAGCAGGGAGTTCACGATGCGTCGCAGCAGAACCAAACACATGGCCGTCTGCCCCAAGAAACCTAAAGAGGTGAAGAAAAGGAAAGAGGGAGGAATCTCTGTGACAAAAGAAAATGACGGACACCTACATAGAGGGGTTGAAGAGAAACAAGCCTCACCCCAGCATAAAACACGACTCCAAACGTCTGGCCCTGCTAAGAGGCCCGCCATCTTGCCAGTGCAAACTGTCTTTTCCAACAAAAGAAGTAAAATAATCATAAAAGAGAGTATGCAGCCAAAACAAGAGACACCCACTCTGAATGAACTTCCCATTGTTCGCCCTTTCAACCCCTCCATGCGTCAGTATAGCAGAGTGCAGCATAGCGTCAAAGGAATCCCCATTAAAATCACCATAGTGAAACCGCAACAGACTGCGCCACAGAAGGATGAGCTGCCTCCCTCCCACAGCCGAGATGAAGCAAGCAAAGCCTTCTTCGGCAGCTCTGAGCAGAGTCCCACAGCTTGAGGACTACTCGACAGCCCACCGTCAGGTAGCAAAAGCACATTAATTGCAAAATTGAGATGTCATTTTCAAACAGAGAAGATTACATACACACTTATTTCCTCAGTTGTTCAGGTAAGACAGGTACTAGAGTATAAACAAGTAATACAGGTTAAACAACACACTATAGCTTCTACAGTAATCATGCCTCTTAAAATAACCCATAGTATAATCATACAGTTTAAATCTTGGACAGACAGCCTATAAGATCACAGCACTGCCATGTTATAACAAACAAACTAACTAATGTTATGTATAAAGACATTATTTCTCAATAAATGTTTTGTTTTGTTGTTTTTCAGGACCCTGCTGTGTGGAACCCCTCATACACACTGGTGTCATAGTAATATTAAAGGGCGATAGCTGCTAATCGCATCCCAAGGACTCGATAGATTGCATCATACTGTACAATAAATTACTGAGTTGAGGATGGATAAAACTGACAACTTAGAATACTGCAGTGAGAGGATGTGTTTAACTGAGTATTTGAATGCTTTTGTAGTAGCTTGAAGTTTTGTAAATTTCTCCTTCATTTCGTAAACTTTCTGTCAACGGCTTGGATTAGCACTTTGAAGTTAATCTGACTGCTATATGTCACAAATTGGAAAGGAAGTGGGAGGAATTGAGCTGGAGGACTGCTCTCATTTCCTGCTTGGTGGGTTATTTATAGAAGATGACAGGTGGCAATCATTTTTAGCATGCATTTGCACTTTTCCTTATCTGTTGCCTGTGGCCTTTTGGTTTAACTTTACTGCATGCTGTGAGCTTGTACGATCGCTACATCAAGTTAAGATGGATCATGTTAATGCAATTAGGCCTTAAACACTGAATCTGATGTTGGTCGGATTGACAGTAACCAGCGTAATTATATGGAAAACACATCAAGATTGCTTCTAAACGTAAGTCTACAGAATAATGCAAAAGTAAAGCACTCAACAAATACAGTGTAACATTGGCTGCCCGCAAGCTACCTATCAAACTCTTATTATCAGCCCTGTTGATTACTATTATTGGTGTGATTGCAAAATTGGTAGATTTAATGCTACAAACTTTGCAAATCCAGTGGTACATAATCTGGTTGGGTGGCCCAGTCGATATGTATTTGTATGACAGTTTTAAGAATAATGCCCTTTATGTGCCATCAGATGTATATAATATAACTAAATATGGCATAAAGGTGATGAAGAATAAATATTGTTTGATTTTCCTCCCCATGTGGAATTTATTTTGGCGGCCCACCCAAATAAATAATTTGTTTTCGTTGAAAGTACAGATTACTCACACTGTATTGATGTGCTATCACATTTTGAAGAAGGGCTTCCCTGTGCAGCCACACGTTCGATTTACAATTTATAGGCCACCGCAAATAAATTCTCAAATTTTGGGAAACACTGCAGTTTGATATATTGGCACTGCAATCCCAAACAGAAGTACTGTGTAATATTCTGTATAGTTCGAATGCATCATTGACACTTTTACAGTACTAAGAGTTTAATTCTATCAGCATTGGCAGAGCCAACTCAAGTACTTGGCCTGCTTTTCTTCTGTAATCCTGTTATATTTACACTAGTCCTGTTACACCAAGTACTCAGAAAAAAATATTTTAAATGTTTTTTTTGCCATTGAGCAATTAGAAATCTTCATATTAGAAGTACAGTCTGGTTAGGTTTGTCATCTGTAGCGTACAAGCATTTCATCATTGCTTATTATCTGTATAACAGTTGTCGACAGTTTATTGTGTGAAGTGTGTTTAATGATTTCCAACATGTATAAATCACAAAATGGAAATGTAAGATCAATTACTGGGTATTTTTTGCTGAAACCCTGTAGTGACATGAAATGTTTGTGGCAAGTTGTCACTGATCTCAAAGAGTGAGTGTAATGAATTGTATCAGTTTGGTTTAAATTGCTATGAGCTACTAGTTTGAAGATCCAGTGCTATACAGGGTAGTTGTTTTAATTACAATTGAATTGAGTTATATTAATTTGGACAAACTAAAACTTGACAGTGGCCTGTAACCAAGAAAGAGAATAATGCTACTTTTATTTTACGTTTTTGCCTTTTCAAACCGCGCTGGTTATATTTCCCTCATGTAATGTGTTGGATGTACAGGACCGTTTGGGAGACTGTTATTTAACTGTGAAACTTGCTTGTAGCATTTGGAAGTGTAAATTGAGTAATGTATATTTATTAATAATTTAAAATCATGTTATCAATCTCTGAACAGTTCCTCTATGATTTGCACTAAAGGTTTTTCAAGCGAGTGTTCAAAATAAATGGAGAATGTTAAGGTTGTATGTGAAGTTTGTGTGAAACTTTATTTAACAAACAAATCAAATTATTTATGTAGAAATCAGATGATTGCATGTGGGAAAATTATACCATAATCTAAGTTATGATTATGTTTTACTGTGTTAACAATGTTGCTCAACTTGCATGTTGCCTACTTGCAGTATGTACCTTTACTAGAAAGTGATAAAAATGTCCAGGAGGTGGCACACTTTCCTTACCTTTAGAGCAGTGGAATCAATAGAGGGGATTTTGTAAAACCACTGCATCTCTTCTCTACTCCCACATTCTGTTTGAAAAATCCATTTATAGTGACATGTGTTTTTGCTCTGCTATTTTTTTTAAAGCTTTCTCTCCACTGCCAGAGTCAACATTTCGCCTCTGGATGCCAAAAAGTGTCCATGCAAAGGTATCCAGAGCCACCAGCCTTCATTTTTATCCTACATATTGAGGATCTACAAAAAAGTTAAAAGGATGTTGCAAATAACTGACAAAACAGCCAATACAAAAGTCAGAAGAGTTATGTGTGACATCTTTTACATTGTATTGTACCCCCTCTGTATAAGGGATGCATAAGGTTAACAAACAAACCAAACAAAGAAAATTAACAAAATAGGTTCATTGAGCAGTGATGCTCAATGAACCTATTAGTTTGTGTCTCTCATGTTACATTCATTATTGTTTTGTTATTGCACTCTGGGATTAAATTCAGAAATTAAGTAATGAGTGCAAGTGCCCGAAAATTTATGGAAGTGAAGTGATGTTTCAGTAGATTTCAGACAGCTCAAGTCTCCATTCAACCAACTCAGGACAGTTAAAGTTGGTCGGATATTTATAGGAAAACTAATGTGCACAATAATGAGCACAGTTTGTGGGGAAAAGTATAATTAGCACTGTTCGCTGCGGGTGGAAGAGTAGCAGAGAAAAAGTGGCAAATAACTGTGTAAACAAAGTAGGGAAACAGTTTGTTGGTAAAAGTAAAGATGCACTAAGTTTCCTTGAGAATAAAAGGTGGCAAGAATCTGCCATGTGGTAACTAGTATGGGTCTTCTGTCTGTAAGGGAAAAGTAGTTACCACTGATCTGATTTCAAATCTCATATAGAACCATTTTGTTTCTAAAAGGACCAATCAAGCCCCTCATTCAACCAATCATCATCCAGAAATAATAAAACACTTTATCTCTATGAAATGAGTCTATACTATGTTTAAATTTGGAAAAAAACAACAGTATATATTATATACTTAGTTATATATTTCTACATTTATTTATGTCAACTGCATGTTTGTCTATGTGTAGCACCTCACAGCAAATTCCTCATATGTGTAAAACACTACTTGGCAATAACTTGGCAACTCCTTCTGATTCTGATTCTAAAATCGGACTGGCATGTTGGAGGTCAGACGGGAAATAATCAAATGAAAATTAAGACAGAAAGAGCGAGTACAAATCAAAAATACAAATAAAATGGATAAAAGACAGAGAAGTGGAGCGGAAAGGTCAGAGGGAAAAAGAAAAAAATCTTAGGGTTGATGGGCTTGATTTTAAGTTAACACATTTATTATCAAAGTCAGTGCCTTTGTTCAGAGATGTGTCCTACCCTGTCTATGCTCCCTCTCAGATAACATAGCATGAAGACACGCACACACACACACACACACACACACACACACCTCCATGCCAAATTTCAGCCTCCGAGGGCAAAAACTGTGGCCAACAAAGGGTGGATAGATTTTTGTGTACCAACCAACCAGGAAAGCTATAGAGATTCTGGTCAGTGCTAAAAATGTGTAAGCAACAATTTGTGGTTATGTACTGAACAATTTCATGGCGAACAGTAATCCGGCACGCTTTGGGCAGCTTCCAGAAATCTTGTCATGGTTTGGTGCCATTGAGCCTGTACAGAAACCATAACCAGTTATGCAAAACGGTGTACTCGGATCAAGGAAAAAACGACCTCCGACATGGAAAAGTGCAATGGAATGGATCGTCGTCGTCGTCACAGCAATGTGGTGGTGCATACTGTGAAAGTTCTGCAACTTTCCACCAGCAGTCTTGCAACCTGAGGCCCCAACTTTATTCTTCCAGCTGAGGTTCATACTATTGACTACGCTCTGCACCGTTGAGACAATTTGCAGCTGATGTACGTTATTATAATAAGCAAAGATGAGCAAGACAGTTGACTAAGAAAAAGTACAATGGAATGCCACCCAAACTCGGAGCTTGTAAACTTGGGGCACAAATCCATCTAACGCGACTTAGAAGCAGTTGTCTGACATCACATAACAATGGCAGCACCCATGGAAGCGCACATTGTACATGGTAAACCATCAACTAAAGACATTTGCATTTGGCAACTTACTTGGTAAAGCTAACCTGTCTGCTGGCAGGTTTTCTCTAACTAATCCATTTTAATCTATATTGTGTTTCCTCCTATTGCTACTGAAAACTGTATCCTTGTATTAACATGAGTGCGTTCGATGGTTACCTGCTTAGTGACAGAAGATACCCCTGCCTGTCCTATTTGCTGACCCCTTACCTTGATCCTGAGCTCAGCCCGCAGTAACGTTATAACTTGGCTTACTGCAGAACACCAGCCAGGGTACAGATGAACATGTTCAAGGCCTGTTTCCTGTCCCTCCGTAGGCTCAGAGTCAACACATAAAGGGCAAGTGACATTATTTTCACATGTGCGATTCCCCAGTGTCAAATAAAGACAATATGCCTTTATTTGTATGAAGTCTTGTTCATTTCCTGCAAGGAAAAATGCAGTACACTAGTTAATATTTTCATGTTTAACTGATGTTCCCGTCTTTGTATGTATTGTATGTATTTTTGTCTTTTGCATCTGCAGCCTTATGTGATGCATTTCTAAATTTACCTTTTCAATTTGTTTCTCTAAGTACATATTGTACAGCTCTTTCACAGGCAGCTATAACAAAAAAATGACATTGAATTTCACAGTGCCAGGTCTACTTAGTTTCATTGTAAATCATGGGCCAATGCTGAAAAACATCTTGTTGAGGTAAATGGTGCTGTGGAGATGGATGGACCCTTTTCCTCATTGTAATTTCCAGCATTGTTCTGTTAGAGAAAAGGAAGATACAAGTTTCATTATAGTACAACTACGACAAGGGTATTATGGCCATTGTAGATAAAAAAATACACAAATTGTAGAGGTGGGGGGAAGGGGGATATTCTAAGAAAAAAAACAGTATTATCGAGATTAAATTTGTAAATTCTGGAGAAAATGTACTGAATCTTGTCTTGGATTAGACATAAGAAAAGAGGTGGAGCTTCAAGGCAGTTAGGCAGATTTGAGGGACTGCAACAAAGCCACTTGAAAGAATCTCGACATCTTAAATATTTATAAATGTCTGCAGTTCTTCCCCCAACTTTTTTATGATTTTGGTCTTTGAACAGAAGGAAGTATCTTAATCTTGGTTGGTGAAAGTAGCTTAGCTTTGATGGCTGTTACTAACATCTGCTTACATTGCTTTTAATTGAGTACAGAACCTTTAGTACCACAAGTGCATCAGTAAAAAAGTATTTTCCAAGTTTTTTTCTTATGACTATGTAACTTTAATCTTAGGGAATTTCAAATGTATGACTTTATAATCTATGAATAACTGAAGTTCTTGTAAATTCTTGAGTTTTCTCGTAATTATTTTACTTTAATCGGAAAATTCTTCTCTTAATATTTTCCCCCTTCCCCTGCTCAGTAAATTAAAATGGCTAATAATGGCTAATAATACCTACTACGGCATCTGACAATATCATGGAAAGGATTCTGACTGAAGTCCAAGTGACTTCCAGTGACACCCTTTGTTTCTAACAAGAAACAGATGTCTCATTCAAGGACAATTCTCGGTCTGACATCTTTTGAGAGACGAGTTGTCGCAGGAAGATAAAGGAGGAAGGAGAGTTCTGTACACACATGAGCTACTAGCAAGACTTTATTTCCTAACTTGACTTCAACACAACAATGTCCTCTCTCCCACTCTGACTCACGTTCCCACCGTCATCGTCCACCACCAACTCGTCTAACAAATGTGTTTCATTTTCCTTCTTATAAAACATTATAAAACCAGCCAATTTTTGGTACTTGGTAGTCTTCACCCCTGCCTTTGTTGGTGCCTTGCTGCCTTTCTTCGTGTGACACGATCAGTGGAACAGTGTGAAACCATTGAAAGAAATGTGTAGGGCGTCACCTGTGTCCTCGTGTACATTCATGAAAATAAACAAAACTTGTACCAACATTGCTCCAAGGTACAAGTCAGTGATCAAAAACTCTGTAGACCACTTCACCCCTTTTAAATTTAACTTGGAAGTTGATTTTGTGAATTAGTGGTTGATTTAGTGAAACTAAAAAAATGAACAACTAATTTGGTCTGTAGAGACCATGTCCAAGTGCTGGCCTGTGTCAGCATGCTCTCCCAATCAAACTTTAATATTTGAAAAGTGCTCTGCTTGAATTTAATTTTGTTCATCAACATGCAGCACAGTGGGCAATGGGTTTAATTGGGTTTTTTGGCAGAATCTTTAATTCGCTACAGGCAACTAATTTAAGGTCCAGGGGAAAGACATTTTTTTCACGATTCTTCAGTTATCAGAATACACTGGAAACTGTAGCTGTGCCATAGATCTGTCTGACATATGACTGTAATTCCCCCATCCCCTTGTGTCGTTGCTACAGCCCACTCTGTAATAAAATGCAGATGCACGAAGACTCAGCAGCAGCAGCAGGTGTAGTGAGCTGGTTCAGCCTGTCAGCTTTTGCTTCACTAGAACAAAGTGCTTTTGTGACAAATCAACACAAGTGGTTTGGTTTTGGGGGATACTTTGTTCTCTCAGACAATTTCAAAGTTCCAGCAATATGTTTTACAAAATTTAACATAAGATTTAGGAGCACACTTTGAAATTGAAAAAACAGAATCTGCTGTCATCTGTAACTCTTAAGGTTTATTGAAGATGTGTATTAAAAAGGCCTTTAACACACTTGATGTCTCTCTTTAGTAATTAAGAATTCAAAAAAGTCCAACTATGGTCTCTGGGAATAAGGGACAGTCCTTCAGGTGCTTTGAGCAGCAGCAGATCATTTTTAGTTAGGATCGGTGCCGGTGTACTTATAGTGACAAACCTTAGCCCTGAGGTGCAGGATCTCCCTGAGCTCACAAGCTCAGCAATAACTTCAAACTGTGATGCTGCATTTGTATGCTCAATGCAGCTTAGGATCTTAGCCCAGGGCCGTGTTGAATTCTCAGAGGAAGTAATGATGAGAAGTGAGGACACATGATCAGAGATGATCGAAAACAAAAACACCCATCCCAGAAGTCTGAGGAGGAACCTTTGATCTCCGTCTCGTTGATTTCATCATTGTTATTGAAAGTTTGATAAACAGTATCAACACAATTTTACTGACTGACTGTCTCACACAGTATTAATACTGTGTGAGACGAATTGTATTTTTTTTGCAGGTTGGAGGGATCTCCTGTAACTGGTTTGTGAAAAGGCAAAAAGACAAGCAGAGGTTGAATGATTCAGTGTGTTATCTGGAGGTGACGATTAAGTTTGCATGTGAAGGTGAACAGTGTGCAAGGAACATAGTGTTTCAGGGTGAAGACGTGTGAGAGAGCTGAGTCACACCACCTCTGGCACTGCTTGTTCTGGCTGACGAGCTTATTTCTTCAGGATGTCACTACGTTGAATAAACTCTTTACTGAAATCCTTCTTCTCACTTTATTCTTATTTTGTAGGTTACTGGGGTTTTTTGGTTTTTTGGTGCAGTCAGTACAGTTTTGGCCAGATTCTTACTCTCAATAAAAGTTATACAGTTAATGTGCTGCCTCTGATAACTTATGTGAGACTGAGTTCAAAGGAAAGATGAAGCCATCTCTGGCATTATAAAGGTAACCCACCCCCTCCAAGCAGCACTGTGTGGAAGCAATAACGCAAACAGGATACTGGCATAAAGTACTTTTGTACAAGTCTCTTCTTCCCTCTCTGCATGCTGTTCATGCAGGAGCAGAACAGACATGGTAATGAGGTCATTAATAAAGGATGTGGATCCATTTTTAATGATCCACTGGCCCCTTTAGTTTGAAACAGATTTTGTCTGTGGTTGAATTTGTGTTCAGAATCCGTGTTTTGTTTGATAGGGACTCACGAATGTGCTATTTTTCTGCATGCGCAAGCAGAGTGCTGCATAAGACCTGCATACACCTGACTGTGTGAGTGAAAGATAAGAGAGATGCAGGATCAGTCTTCTCTGTCTATATTTGGAAGATAATACTGAAGTAGGGATGTGGAGTGAAGGAAATTTGGTTTGGAGCCAGGCATTGACAAGACAAACAGTAGATCACAGAGAAGAGAAGAAAAAGTAACGGTGGAGGTGTACAGCAAATCAAAATCCAGTCCGCAGTGGTGCATGCTGGCAGGTTGAAGTTGTACGATCATTCATGCATTCATGTCACCCTTATTACACTACTGCAACTCCCTTTTCACCTACCTCGGCAAGTCATCTCTGGACCGTCTACAAATTGTTCAGAACACTGTTGCAGGGCTGTTGACCAGGTCTTGCTGGACAAGTCAAACACATCCTGTCATCGTTATGTTGGTAACCCATCATGTTCAGGATTCAGTTTAAGGGTCTCATCTGAACCCTGCATGGTCAGGCACCTCGGTACATTTCCGACCTGTGTCACTCCATATCTCCACCAGTTCACTTAGATCTTCAAACCAGTGCTAACTAGTTGCAAACAGTTGCACATTCAACTACAACAAAAGGTGTTTTGACTAACGTTATGCGGTCTCTGCAGGTGCCTTTATAAAACAGTTGAAGAGTATTTTTATTCAAGCTGGATTTTGTCTCACCAGTCGCTAAATAAAGTGTACAAATGTGTGTGTATTAAGGTACGTTATCATGTTTTACTGACTGACTGTTTTTATGATGCTGCTTTAACTTTATTGTTGTTTCTAAACTTTTTTTTCTTTTCTTATTCTTCTACCGCACTTTGTGATTTTGTTCTGTGAAGGGTGCTATATTAGATTAACTTGACTTGCTTACTTGTCAGTTTTTTTGAACATCTTGTCCACCACCACTCTATTTACTTTTCTCTGCAACTGCTCAACAAACTCATGAAGGATTTTGCCAATATATTTCAGTTTTACTCCCTGTCTTCTGGGATTAGCCCTTGTTTGTTTGAGGAGCTGCAAGTCCTGTTTTCCTTCTCCGTCACTTCCAAGCTCACATCGAACATGGATGCCATTGCCGCCTCTAGGACACTTTGAGAGCAGCACATATTCGACAGCAGTCTGAGAACTTCCCAAATTTGTTTTAGAGTCTTCTGAGGACAGTCTCATCTGTTTGTGTATCTGGTCCCTTTCCCAACATATATGCTTGTCAACTCTATCATAGAGGAGGAAGATTGGATTAAAAAGAGGGAATTAAAGAGAAATCGGAAACCATATCCTGAAACTACAAGCAGCAGCAGCAGCCACAGTACAATGTTAGAACTATACACACACTTGCACACATGCACACACAGTCATCTCTATTCTCACTTCTGTCAGGGGAGAGAGTCTGTCTTCTCTCTGCAGCAGCCTTCTCATCGCTCCCTCTCTCCCTCTCCCTCTCCCTCTCGCTCTCTTGCTTTGTTCATGCTGTGTTTGCTGTGCTCTCTTTCTGAAGCAGCGCCACACTGGTGCACTAATGAGCAGGCGGAGAGCAACCCAGCACAGATCTCCCATCAGCTCAGGAGCAGCAACATCTCTTAACGGCATCTGAGGCAACAGGACACGGGACTGATCTGCAGTCAGCAGGGAGGCAGCTGCAAAAAGCAAATGACAGCCATGGGAAAGGCATAGGGGAGGTCGTGAGGTGGCTCCAAAGGTAAATTAGCAGACAGTTAATAGAGCAAGAGGAGCGGATTGCTCCAGTGCAACAGCTGACCTTCCCCACACCCCGGAGTCTGACCGTCAGTGCACTTTACTCTTTCTGAAGATCAAGGACCTCTCCCCTCCCGCAGGAGTTCAGCCATGGAGGAGACGCTCACCTGCAGCCGCAGCCCTTTCTCCCAGGTGTTTGGGCGTCAGGGTCAGCTCATGCAAGCCAGTGAGTGTTAATAGCCACCTAAAGTCTGCAAAATATGAAAGTTTTATTTACCTTGCTTGATCCGATTAAGTTTAACTTGACTGCGTGTAGAGTTTTATAAATGGCTGCTCCCACTATTCTTTCTGTATTTAATGCTAAACACAGATTCAGAGCAGCCATCACAGAAAGTCTTTAAAGTAGAGTGTTCTGATAATGACACAGAGATGTAAGTCAAGTAATAATGGTGAGCAAAATTTAAAGCGTTTAGTGAGGCAACAGTTGTGTGTTCCAGTTATCCAAAACAAGTAGGAAATACATTGTTTAATACCACTTCTATTTTAAAGCAGGTTCAGATGTGATTCATCTTTCAGTTCCCTCTATATCTCTTATCTCCGTTCTCACTCACTCATTGTGCAAAAAACACAATTACAGTTTCATAGTAATTCATGCTGCCTGGCTTTCTCAAATGTACAGGTTTTATATTTTTCCTTAGAAAAATTACATAATACATGGTGGCATAGAGTGAGGTAAACATCCATACCTAATCATTTCTAGTGTCATCCAGGTTGACATAGCAATGTGTTAATGCTGATGTACTGTGATGCTCCTTTCATGCACGAGAGAGATGGGAGGTGTGAATATGTGTGTGCGATGTGTCTCTTGTGCGTGCGTATGTGTGTGCAGGTGGGTGTGCAAGAGTGGAGCTCAGCTTTCTTGCATATGATTACAAACCTTTGATCTCTGTCTGACCAAACGTGCCACAGGTCTAAAAAGGGGGAGGAAAAACACCCAGTCCAAAATTACAGTTAAAATTCAGGAATACGAGGGCAGACTCAAATATATTCTAATCTAATACTACTAGTGGTCAGTACACTGCAATAAATGTCTTGGTGAAGTTTTTAATGTTGGATGTTTGTTGATTATACAGGAGTGCATATTGTTTGTCCACCTGGTAGACGAAATTACATACAACGCGAGAATTAGCATATTTTAATTCATTAATTCACATTAACCCTCAAGTTAAACAAGTGCTTCTGCATCAAATGCTGCACCAACCCTACAAATTCATTTTTGTAGTGTTCATCTTTGCAAATATGTGTGAGCCTGCTGAGTGAATTAGCAAAATGAAAAATAGATGATGTTTGCTCATAATTATGCTTATGTACTTTATGGGAATTCGTTTTTATCAATATTTGAAGGGATTCTCCGCAGTATGGGTGCCAGACACCCACAGTCCCCATTCAAACTCTGCTTATGTCGGCGCATGTATGCATTATTTTTATAATGTGACTTGTGTCGGTGTGGTGAATTGTGTGCTTGAGCTTTGAGGCCCTGTGGCTTTACTTCACAGGATCAAACATCACAGCGTGACAAAATCTGCCTCAGGTCTTCTGTTACAAGGTGTCGCATTATTCCTAAAACAGAAAATGGCACCTTTTGGAAACGACTGACCTGATGCAAAGCATAGTGAATTATGTTTTTTTTCTCACAGGTTTGCTGCAGATTTAGATGCTACATGCTTGTATCTGCTTGGTCCACTCTGGTACAGAAATGCTGTTTTTTTTCTTGTTTTAGTTGCCACATGGGGCAGGGCTGTGAGCCTTTTTTGTGTTGACTTGAGCTCCACCATGGCTGATTTTATTTTCTCATTCATCAATAAATAATGGTTTGCTTTTAGGCTGCTGTTTTGCAAGAGGAAAGCGATAGAGTAGAAGACCTTTCCCTGTCCTTCTTTGGCATTGGAAATGTTAGATTTTGTTCAGTGACGTGTTGTACAAGAGAAACTTTTTTTGGATGGTTTCTTTCGAAGAACTGCTCCTCTGTGATTAGCTCTGCTTGTGGGTTAAGGGTTGCCGTTTGTTGGTTTGTTTGTTGGAGTCTTCAGTTGTAATCAGAACAACTTTGATTGGATGGGTTTCCTGACTTGAACGATTTGAAATGCTTCCTTACTTCACATCCAGGCAGATTGGAGAGCGCAGCACGCAGTGTAACACCGGGGAAAATCAGCAGAAAAGACATCACTGTTTAAACGTTTGGAGGCACGTCAAGCTTTCTTTGTGCAATTTGTTTTTGGACTGAAGTACACTCACACTGAATATTCACTCCTTGTTGCACATTTATTTTACATGTGCCCAAGGGGTGTTATTATTCTGCTTCTCTGTTGCTTTCCCCTGTTCAAACTAAACTTAAAGGCATCTTGAAGTCAAACTTCGGAGCTCATTCACAGTGACTCCCCTCCAGTGCATACTACTACTCATCATCAGTCACAGAGAGCAATGAGTGAATTAAACCTACAGGTAAATGCCACTCTCCGGTTGTGAAAATGACATTATCATTGCATGTGTTGCAGTGAATACAGTCAGTCTTGAGCTCCCCAAGTTATCTATGCTCTTTGAAGCTTGTGCTGTATGTCTGCGATTTCGGATGTGCGGGAGAAGGAAGGGAAGAGGAGCTGGAAGAAAAAGAGGAGGGAGGGGAAGGGATGGGGCAAGAAAGTGAGCAAGCTGCAATTTGTGTGAATAAGAGATGGGTGTTTTTTTATTTCTATTTTTAGCAACAACCTTACATAGTGTTACACAGCTGCTGGAAGACTAATCCACAGTAGCGTTAGCTGGCAATATCTGAACAGTAATTATAGAGGGATTTTTTTTGTTATCTTTGGCTGTCACCCATCATTGGATCAGACGTCCCTCAGCTATATGCAAAGGCCTGCTTGAATTGCAGAGAGAAAATCCATTACATGAGTGTTGCACATGCCCGAAGACTTGAATATTAACAACCTTCTGGTGGTATCCTGGCAGAATAAACACTCACACAAAAAAAATTCTTCTCATGAATCACATTCACGTGGCAGTGCCAGGTGCATAATAATGCTACAATTCTCTTGCTCCCCACTCGAGGTGTGATTTGTTCTATGTTCAGTGTTGTGATGTGTTGTCAAAAATCCCTGATTCCCGTTTGTCAGGGGGGAGCGTGACAACTTAGTTCCCTGGCTTTGAAATAGTCAAAAGTATTCAGGGAAAGGTAATTTCTTATGTCTATGAGTTTGCAAGGCTAGTTCATTCAAGGTAGAGCGGGGTTTCTACCAATCATCCAATGTGCATAATCGTGCTATCACATACAGCTCCTCGCTTTTAGCTCCTGTGATGGAAATAAAAAGATCTTGTTCCTCTAGAGGGTCAAAGACAATTATGACAAAAAGTCAATATGTACAAGAGTTTATGACTTAAACTATTTGAAACATACCAGTAGGCTGTCAAAAGGATTGTGGATCAATGGTATTACTTCACCACAACCCTGAGACTTATTGGCACTCAAAACTCGCCTCCTGCCTGTTACACAATTTCAGCGAAAGCTTCATGTTTTCTGTCTGCTTTTGTCTCTTGGGCCAAATTCCAGATATAACCCTCTCCCTCCACCAGTTGGAAATTAAATCAGCATGTAAAATGATTAATGTCCAACACCAATTTTGAATATATTTGCTTTGCTCTGTTGTGCTTTACTTTATTTATGGGGTGGATTTTGTTGTGTTTAAAGCTGCAATGATAGAAAATAGCTTCCTATGGTTGTACATTACAATACATAAATGTGCTTATTATTTACACCTATGTAACGAACAGAGCATCTGACAAATGAGATTAATTAAAATTCTTAAAAGTAAATTCTCATTTAACTTATTCAATTTATATGTGGAAAAAGGGATCCAACCACCCTGAAATTATGATGAATTGATTGTCACTGATAGAGGTGGACACTTACTAATGCCACTTTAATCATGGTTGTATTTCCTATAAAACCCCAATGAGTTCATGACTTTCAGAGACAACATAAACACTAGAAGAGAGTACATATTTTCAGATTAGTAAAGTTGGAGACAGTTTCCTTTCTTACCTATCACTTTACCCTTGAATATCCCCCTAATACCTCAATAAACCGTTGGTAAATCCCTGCTCAGGAGAGGGGAACGTGATTTGAAGTTTTAATACGTGACCACTGCAGGTGTATAACATATTTTGGTCTTCTTTGAAGTGATTAATTTCTCTCCTTCTTCCACTTGTGCTATGGTTCCAGCGCACTCACAGATTCCTCACACCTCCTAACCCGTTGGGCTTTCCTGCAGTAAGAGATTAGCTTCATGCTCCTGGTGTTGCTAATCATGTAGAAGGAGTCACGTTGCAAGAGGTTTGCCGGTACAGTCGGTGTGAGCACTCAGCAAGGTAACATATTATTTTTTTTCACGTGGTGAGTCACAGATATGGGTTGTTTTTCAAGAGTTTAAAAAATGTATTCAGTTTGCTCATAAAGGAAACTGTTGATTGGTGAAAATGCCACACTAACTGTGACTCTACAAGATCTGTGCATTGATACTATTCACACACCATCTGCTCTCGTTTGATGTGCATTAAATGTAACTTAATTGAAGAAATTAAGCCACGGAAGATACATTATCACTCAGCCAGGTTTTGAATTATCTCACACAATCTCAATCTCGTTTAGACTGGGGAAAATACACACTGTGCAGTACTATTGCATACACATTGCTGCATACTTTTAGGGTTACCTCACTTAGCTGGCTAGCTAGTTTTTGGTATGTTGGGGTAATATGGTGTTTTTAGTTTTTATTTCTATGGGAAGTATTAGGTTGTAGGATTTAAGGGATACATAGACTATAGTGGCCCTGCATGTTGTGGTGATTATCACTCACCCTATTGGCAGCAAACAAATTTATCCTGTGGTACCCTACTTATTTGACCTTCAACAGTATTGTATTAAGGTTTAGATATTCTCAAGGAATGTTTTATACTTAGTCATTTCCATAGCACAATAGTATTATTTGTTAATATTTCATCTCTATGAAAACTGTGTGTGCACAGTCTCCAAAGAGCATAATAGTGTTGCATATTCTGCTCACCAACATACATTAAGTTAGTTAGGATATGTTTTTTTCACAGTAGCTTCGCTGCAGTACTTTGTCTTATTGCAGCATAACAGAGACAATATTATTGCATCTGTAATGCAGATTCAGGAGGCAATTTAGTGGATCTCTGACTTGGAAAAATCAGGATCAACAGTAAATGTTGGATCCCAGTCATGACTAAATAACAAAACCAGAGGTCTTTTTCATGAGAAAAGAGATTATAATTATGTAACATGTCCTGACGTACTTAATGTCTAGACCTGTTATTGACAAGTCAGTCACAGATGAATGCAGATCATCCGTCTGCACCAGTGGACCTACTCTTCCTCACATGAGTTAGAAACTATTGCCATCTGCAAAGCTAAATCCCAGCAGGGCATCAGAATCACATGTGAAATATAGTGCTTTCCACTCTGTTCCCCTGAGAAATGTATGTGCTTAGTTGATGGGTGCTCGTTTTTATAGCATACACCTTCCAAGTTTATTATTCAAAACTCCTCACAGAGGAAAACTGCTGTCAAGGCAGTCATTTGAGTTTAAGCAGTGGACCATGGGACACCTGGCACACTCTGAAAAATTTACAATGCACCCCCTCCTACCTGTGCCCGTGCTTAGAATAGGACATCTCCAACTTCCATTAACCTTCAGATGAATGAGCACGCTGCCAGAGGAGCCTGATTGAAAACAGAGTTAAAGGGTCAGCAAGCTATGTCTCCGCATCTCCTCCATCCTACTAGTCCTCTCGTCTACGTTCTACCAAACCACCTCTTCAATATAAATTCTGTGTTAGCACATTCTAACACATGTAGCGCTCATTCTCAATAGAAATTATGTGTGTTTAAAATTGGTGTGGCGTTCTTCTGTGTCATTCTTCTCAGGCGCATTTACATGAGCTTTAGGACCAGAGAGCTAGTTAAAAAAACACTTTATTCTGCTGATTTCATCTGCAGTGCAATGAATGCCATCAAAAGATAACATGTTTGATAGATGTGGTACTGCAGAATGTGTGGATATTCTGTGCTGTGGCAAAACCATAACATACCTTCAGGGACATTACAGTCGATGGTATCTGGTTTGGAGCTTCACACAGCTTTCCCGATTTATGCAAAATTTGTTTTTACTTTTCTCTGCCTGCTGCTCCACTCTATAGGCTTCCATGTGTCCCTTCATAAAAACAAACCAATGAATGGATCTAGTTTTGAAGCTGTTTGAGTTTAAGGATTGATAAATGTTTATTAGAGTAACATTTTACCTTCATTATTGCTTATTTTTAGGTAAATTGATTTTTAGGTAATTTGCAGTAGTAGGCTATTAATCAGAGTCAGCTTTATTTGTATGTGTGGTTTTTCAATCAAATCATATTTCTCAAATAGGCCTACATCAAATAAGGCCATGATTTTTTTAAAAATACTGTTGAATTCAAGCTTGCATCAGATCTTAAAATGTCCAATGTTCACTGTGAGTGTTTACAGTTTGGATGGGCCCATGGACGCGTCAGGCATCCTCCTTTTACAGCTGCCGCCACAAGGTGACGCTGTTGCGCACACACATTAACAAACGACACATTTCAGATGGCGTGCTAACCAAACCTGTCTCCTAAGCTAGCTTGTGCAAATGGCTTGCGTCAGTATTAGTTGTGTGGACGCCAAACAAACTCAAACTTAAAAGCAGCAAGTGAAGGCACAGGCAACTACAACAAAAACACGAGCAGAGAGAAAATGACGCTAGCTAACGTTAGCCATGCTAGCAACAGTTAGTGAGCGTCCATTACCCTTGTTGGGATATGTAACGCTAGCTGACAGAAGTAACTAATATTCCCAACAGGAGTAAATAGCAGATAACCTTACAACAGATCTTCTCAGCGGCCTGGAGTGTATTATAGTTATGTTAGGTGACAGAAGAAAGCAAAGACACCTCCTCAAGGTAAGACAAACTGCTCTAACGTTACTCCCATCTGTTTACACTAACCTTAATATTTATTGGTTGGTTTAATTAACAGTGCACTTTAAGTAACTGCTAACTGTTAATTAAATGAGTGCCAGTTAATGATATACAGCCCAAATAGAGGTGGCAGACTGATGAATTTAGTAGGATAACATGTCTTATGATTGACAAAGCATAACACGTGATTGACAGGTCTATTTAGAGCTTTTGAGGTTCCTTTAATTTTCTGATTAAATCTTGTATGAGTGAAGTGCTGCCTGTGTGTAGGCCTATATAAAATGCAGCCCTGTGTTTTTGTACTCCACATCAGATATTTATGCTTCTGTTGGCAAACACAAATTTCAAACAGGATTTGTGGGCTTGGGGGTCTCCCATGTCTGCATCCCTCTGGGTGCTTATTCTGTGGTCCATGGAAACATATACAGTTATATACAAGTTATATACAGTCTATGATGGAAACCTCATGTATTATATCCAACTCTGCGAATTGGACACTGCAGAGATGAAGGGGACAGTAGAGTAGCTGAAGTTTGTGTGTATGTTTGACATTGTCTATGTGCTTGGAAGCAGACTTTCCAGAAGTTTAAATTGCAGGGAAAATAAACAATTTCCATTACCTACTATCATGATGAAGCACTTCTAGATATTTACATGTGTATCTCAGAAATTTAGCATATCGTGAAAAAGTTCTTTTTTCTCTTGATAATTTAATTCAAAAAGTGAAACTTTAACTTAAATTCATTAAGTATATAGTGAAATATTTCAGGCCTTTTTTGTTTTAATCTTGATGATTACAGCTTACAGCTGGTGATCAAAAATCCATCTCTTAAAATATTAGAATAAAGAATGCAAAACACAGAAATGTTGACCTGAGAAGAGCCTTTAATCTCTCAGTCTGGTTAAATACACACAACCACAATCATGGCGAAGACTTCTGACTTGACAGTTGTCTAGAAGACACTCACTGACACCCTCCACAGGGAGGGTAAGCCACAGAACGTTATTGCTGAAAGGACTGGCTGTTTGCAGAGCACTGTATCAAGGCATTTTCATGGAAACTTGACTGCAAAGTTAAATTGTGGTAGGAAAAGGTGCACAAGCAACTGGGATGACCACAGCCTTGAGAGGATTGCCAAGCAAAGCCTATTTAAGAACTTGGGGGAGCTTCACAAGGAGTGGACTGACGCTGGAGTCTACCACCAGCCAACTCACCTGAGCTGAATCCCGCTGAGAATCTTTGGGGTATTATCAAGAGGAAAATGATAGACACCAGACCCAATGATACAGACGAGCTGAAGGCCGTAATCAAAGCAACCCATGCCTTTATTACACCTCAGCGGTGCCACAGACTGAGTGCCTCTATGCCACTTCACATTGATGCAGTAATTTGTGCAAAAGGAGCCCCGACCAAGTGCTGAGTGCATAAATGGACCTTTTTTACAACTGTTCAACTTTTCAGAAGGTGAACATTTTTCTGTATTAGACATTCTTTAATCTAATTTTCTAATGTTTTGAGATATGGATTTTTGATTTCCATGAGCTGTAAGCTGTAATCATTAAGATTAAAACAAAAAAGGCCTGAAATATTTCACTTTACATGTAATAAATCTAGAATATACGTAAGTTTTACTTTTTAACTTAAATTGCGGGGAAAAAATAAATTCTTCACAATATTCTAATTTTCTGAGATGCACCTGTAAGGGTAGGCTATGGATATTTAAGCCTCACTTTATTTTATTGTATTACTATACTATACTATACTATTGTAAGGATGTCTGATATTAAACAGGTCTACATCTTATTAAGAAATAAATTAAAGTATTAAGTAATATTATTATAAACCCAACGGGCTACTTTAAATGAGCTTTCTCAGCTCCTCTTAACATATATCAGTGTATTTAATCACTGATATCTGTTAATAGGAGCCATGTGAAAGCCAGTCTGTTCTCTAAAAGATTATGGATTATTTTAAAATTTTAATAAATGTAATTTAAGCAGTGATTGCAGGCAAGTCATCCTTTTGTCCAGTTTCTCTGAGGATCATTTAAAATTTTGGCTTTTGAGTAAAAGTGTGAAATTTTACTGAATATGTTATTGCCGCAATACACCCTAGTTACAGTTTGCTGCGGATAGAAGCGGCACCCACATTGCCACACACTCCCTGTCTGTAACTGCACAGGCGCCACCAATAGAATCCACTTTAAACAGTCCACACTCAAAACTCACTGCACCGTAGTGATTTGACTTTTGTCAGCGTAAGTGGTCAACTGGTGTAGAAACTACCAGCTGGCTCTCCGATCATGTGATTATCATATCAGCTAGCAGTGATGCGCAGCAGTAGCACAACAGGCCTGTCAGCCAAAGCTGACAGGGCTGGACGTTAGTCAATAGCCAGGCTCAACCACTCCCCCTCTCCTCCTCAGCCATGGACTGTGACAACATGGCAGGATCCCAGCTGTTTTGTTTTACTCAGTCTTTATGATATACCTCATTTCTGATTTTTCTTTTACTTCTTCCAGTGGCATATATGGCTAAAAGTAGCTGTGGGTCTTTCATGGGAGACATTTTGATTTGTTACAGCTGGAAACACACACACACACACACACACACACACACACACACACACACAGGTGTAGAGCTAATAACCTAATAATGACCTCTTGTGTTCCTGTAATGGCAAAATGTCTACCCCTTAAAAGGATTTCTTGTCCAATTTTACAGCTTCTTCGCCCTCCCTTGGGGACAGATGTACTATAATTAAGCAAATACAATCTATAATTCCGTTTCTAAGGTAAAAAAAATAGAAGTTGCACACTAGATGTAGACTGGCAGAATTTTTCCTGAATGTTCAAGGGTGAAGTCTGTGTCACTTCAGATTTTCCCATCGCACTTACAATAGAATTATGGGATTCAGATTCTTATTTGTCAAAGTGTCTGTTTAACTCTATTTGAGGGATCATGGGGGAGTCATGCCATGTTTTTGGACAAATAATTTCTCTTCTGGCTCATCTGCAAGGCAACTGTAATCCCCACTAATCACTGAAAGTTGATTGTGTTTGCAGTTGTGATTGTTTCACAGCGTGTTCTGTATTCTGCTGTATTCAGATGACACGTGTTTCCTTTCCCGTGTTGTTTTTTATCTGCAGCGGCAGGTGGATGATGCGTCAGCAACTGCGTGCGATTTTTTTTCCCCGCCAATCATGTCAATCCTAGGCTCTAATCCTTCACTTTCCTGCTTCTAAATCCTCACTTCAGGCGTCTGTGCTCTCCCATCTAGACAATCCATCTCCGCCAAGCTTTCCTCTGTGAGACGAGAGATCATTGATGAGTGATAAAAGCTTAGACTTTAATCCCAAACACATACAGGATTATAGAACAAGTGTTGCACATTTGAAGTAAAGCAATAGCGTCTGCTGTGACTTTGAGAACAGGAGTTGAGTACTTTTGTAGTTCACTTGAATAGCCAACCAAATAAATTTAGATGATAACCAGTAACATAACATATTACCACAGGTATCTGACTTATACATTACACTACTTTCCTTCTCAGATGTTTTTAGTGTGTTTATATAAGATTTCATCTATTAAAACAGTGAATTTGATGAGATTTCCAAGAGCTAACCGATTTGCAGAGCACAGTGTTTTGGGTCTGTAGTGTTTTGATTGTCTTGGTTTGGTCACTGTAACCGTCACCTTAGTGGATAATAGTAGCTGTCCCACCTACCCTTATGGTACCAACGCTGAAAACAGAAGGCTCCGCCTTTGTAATGTCTCTCTTAAAAAAAAGAGCCTTAAACTTCAGTCAAAAATTGAAATTCCTCCGCTCAAACATTTTGCTAAAATATTTAATTGGCTGCAGTAGATAAAGAAACAACCACACTGCAACCCTTGGCTTATATCAGTTTGTTGGAAAATTAATGATGAAAGCCAGATGTAGGGAAGTGGCTGAAATGATTTTGCCTCCTGCTGTGCATTAAACAAGCATACAATAGTTGGAAGTGCGGGAAGTTCTCTCTCTCTTTTTGCATTTGGTCCTCAATATCACCTAGAAATTCCCACCCTTACTTTAGCTTGATGAAAACATCGGGAGAGAAAGGAGCTATCCAGGTCCATACAGTAGATGTCAGCACGAGTACCCTAATTAACATAAGAGAAGAAACCCCTCTGATTGCTTTTCTTGCACGTGGGCTACCAACAAATAGTAACCGCAGTGCTTCACTGAGTGTACAAAAGAGGCTAATGAAAGAATGAAGATGCTAAATATAATGACTACAAGCAGTTCTTATTTTCTCAGATGTGTTGCTGCTCTCTCATCGATTAATGAGAACAGCATTGTAGATGGAGAAATTATGCTCTCATTAAATGTTAAACATTAATTAAAAACTGAATACTCAATCAGGGCTAATTGAATAGTTTTTATCTGTAGGTTATCGGACAAAGACATAATAAAAATGATACACTCTATCATCTAACCAAGGTTAGAGGGGTATGTTTCATTCTCCGTGTGTGTGGAGGCTTAAAATCTCACCTTCCACTGTAATTATCTGAGGCCCCGCTGCCTAAGGGAGTAATCTCACTCTAGCTGAGGTGTTAGGATGGCGCAGCGCAGCGGGCTGCAAAGCCACACAGAGCTGTTAGACTGAGCTGACCCCCAAGGATCGGTCAGGTCTGAACAGTTAAGTAGTCAGTGTTGACTCAACAGCAAGTTCTGTGACAAAGGACATTGAAAAGAAGCCAAATTAAACAACATGTTAGAAATTCCTCTAATGGAGATGTGTAAAATATATTATTATTTTAATATTAAATATTATAAAGAATTTTAAAAAAACATGACATAATAGGTCAACATTTTGAGAAATTCACTTGGTTGCTTGAGAGGGTTAGGTGAGAAGATCAACACTACCTCTCAAGTCTGTACGTAAGTGCGAAGCTACAACCAGCAGGCGGCTAACTTAGCATAGCATAAAGAGTGGAAAGATGGGGAAACTGCTAGTCTGGCTCCGCCCAAAGGTAACAGAATCTGCCTATCAGCACCTCTAAAGCTCTCAATTAATACGTCTTATTTATTTAATCCCTACAGAAACCAAAGCACATTTCCCAAAATATTGACCGTTCCATTAAATAGCCATTTTTACCCAAATTCTAAAACCATTTTCTTCACTTGATATAATGTACTTGCCTTTGGTGTAATTTGTCCAGGTTTTGAGATGTCAGTCTTTTAAATTTCTGCCGCCACCCCAATACAATGGAGATGAATAGAATTTCACTGCTGGTGAACATAGCAGTGAAAAATTACTTTAAAATCACCTGCAGCATGTCTTTCCAGAAGCAATGTCTGTGTCACTCTGAAAAATCCACTCACCTAGCTGTGAAACAGTTTTTCTGTGATTTTCTACCGACAAATTGGTCTCTGCTGGAGCTCGACCCACACCCTGGCATGGACGATGTCATAATACGGCTAAAGTTGATCTCTCATTGAGATCGGTGTATGTCAGCTGCAAAGTCATATAAGGCTGCATCTGCCAATTTGTTTCTGGATTAACAGAGTAATTGTTTCTTTTATAGAATATGAGAAATTAAAAATGCCCCATCATAATTTCCCAGGGTCCAAGCTGATGTGTTCAAATTGCTTGTTTTCATCCAAAAGTTGTACCAGAACCAATTTTTGGCATTTTTCATTCATTTTCTGTAGACTGACTAATCAATTAATGCACTAATTGTTGTAACTATGGAGTAAAACATCATTAGAGAAATTCCAAAGATATGTTTGAAACATGTGGAAACAGCATCATCATTACATAATGTGTCTACCAGAGCGCACTGACAAGTTTATTTTTCCTACTGCAAAGTGCCCATGTATCAACATAGTAAGAGATCCTTATAGAAAACACCTTTGTCGTGTGTTTATATAAAATGTAAATATAATGTAAAAATCATTTCTTCCTTACTTGCACCCTATTGAGGTGAAGGCAGAAATAAGAGATAGGTAACTCAAAACCTGGATAAATAAAACCAGCTTTGGTCATCACTAGATCATCTGCACACTTGTTCTTTTTGATCCACGTCTTTGTAGCTAACTATGCAAGAAATAGTAATATAACGCTGCTATTTAATTAGCATTTCCTTAGTTAGTGCGTTGTTAGTGCTCTGAAACCATTTAAATCTCATTTAATTAGACACAGATCCACAGAAGCCGTTTCATTAAATGGAAGTTCCCTGATGAAACGCAACATTCAGTTTTAACTTAAACACTAAACCCTGACAGCAGACTGCGATTATAAATGTAATGCCTCTTGTTTATGTTTTGGCAGCAGCTTCCAGCCCCCGACAGCCAAATCGGTGGGGATGACAGTGAAAGGAAATGGTCTTGTCAAGTGTGATTCATGCCCCCCCCATTCCTGGTGCCAGTATACAGACTTCTCAAGTGCAGACATGTCTGCTCACATTACAGACGCTATGCTTCCTATTCACAGCATCATTTTCACTGACCAAGACCCTTACCACTAAACACAGTTACATGAGTAGCGGTTGCGTGATCTGTAGGAACAGGTTGTCAGTTTTATCTAAAAACATAAAAATATTAAGGCCTGTTTCTCTAGTCAGACTCATATTTCCTGTCCTTTCATTTACCATAATGTTTTGCTAATGTTGTCCACATTAGCCATTAAGTCTTCATCTGTGAGTTCAGAGAAAGTGCATAATCCTGTTAGGGAACGTTTGGAATCATTTCACAGCGAGAGCATTTTTTGTCTTTTAAAATTCACACAGCGCCGCTGTGTGAATTTAAAATAAGAGCGCCGCATTCACAAAATCCTGCCTCGTGGATGTGAAATGTTCGTGGAGTGCTCAGAAGTTCAACTTTGAGATTCAGTCGGAGGTGTTTACCCTGGGATCCACGTTTTAATCATCACATTCAATAAACAAATAAAAGTCTGTTTTTATACCAAACATCGGCAAAGATTCGTCAGCCTCTAGATACTTGGCCTAGATCCAAATGTTGACAGTATTTTCAAAGACAGTTCTTATAGTTCAGTGATGCGCTACACACAGAACTCTCAGACCACCCAGCATCTATGAAAAGACTCCACATGATGTTCTCAAGGCATGAAAGCCAGACAGCTTTGAGTTGACATAACAACTTAATATCATCTAGACTTTGGCAGTGGGTTCTGTGTGTTGAATCCTTCCTGTTTGTGCAGAGCTTTGTGTTGGCTGTGACCAGAGACTACACAGCATTAGACATGAGGCCTTTTAACTTACGAGCCATGAATCTGTTTAGGAGCGGACAGTGTTTATGAGGCCACGTCATTAGAAGAAAAAGTTAATGCACAAACAACATTAGTCCAATTATGTTACAGCTGCGGTCCCTTTGTGCCCAGACATCTGATACTGTTTTTATTATTCTAATGCTCATGCTGAAATAGAGCACAAGCTGGTCTGTAAGCCATTCAGCAATTCAGGATGTTGTTACAACTGCAGCAGAAAAACACAAGAATGAGGGCAGAGAGAAGCAATCGTGTAAAGCTCAGCAGAAACAGAAGGGATAAATTGAGGGGGATGCATTTTCTGCTGGAGGGAGAAATAGGCAGATATGGTGAGCCAGCGCCGGATTTCTCTATCATGGGCAAACACATACCCCCACACACACACAAATACACAAACCATTTTTAAGTGCACATCTAACCACCTCCAGGAAACCACATCACATTTCTGTGTCTCTCCCTTTTATTCCGCCCATTACAGCGGTAACAGATACGATTAGTGGAGTTTAATGAGCTCTGCAGAGATGAGAGTTCTGCTCGCTGCTTCACAGCTACAGAACCCTCGGGGTTCGGCTCCACCGAACGAAGGATGTGTGTTCCTGCACCATCTCGGCCTCTTTATCTCTAAGTAAATCATCATGTATGCATCATCAGCACGTGCATCTTGCAGGTGTGAAGTCGGGTGGCGCTGTGTGCATTTGTGTACACGCTTATAATAAACATGCATAATGTTTATGAATGTTAAATTCTGTTCCGTGCTGAGTTTATAATGCGTTCACGGAAGGATGCAAATAATGCTCACACTGAAACCAGGAAAGGTTCAGTGTTTTTTCTTGATGTTGAGACTTGAATCATCCATCAGGTCATTCTTTCTTTGTGTTTGACTGCTAAAATATGTTGTATTCATTTTCAGGACAACAGATTTTATGCCTAATTTTCAGTGAATTTGGTTCCTTTTGATGGCCCTCCTTCACATCTCCCACCAGCCTCAATGCTCGAAACCCACAGAGAACCTCTGAAAACACTTCAAACATCATCTGAGCAAACATCAGGTGCTGAGCAGTAATAACACCACTTGCTGAAAATGTCCTTGCAAAGCAATGGAAATTACCTCATGGGAACATCTATCAAGGTCATATTTCCACACTTACTGGCAGACTTAAACTTGACATCATTTAAAGATTGTTGTGCTCCTTTTCATTTTTAATGACGTGTAGCCTGGGAGTGTTTCTCACCTCAATGATGTAATTGCTTTGCATTTATTTCACAGTGTAATTATGGGAGTGCTGTATACAACATGAGACAACTTTGATTTATAGGCATTGAGATGAGCAATAGGCCTATACTGTAGTGTTTTATTGTTATCATTAGAGGGCAGTGTTGTACAGCACAGCCGTTCATTTACTCTGTCAAAATCCTTTTGGATGCTGCAGTCCCTCAGTTAAAATCTATGACATGAAATTGTCTGGTGTTTATAAACTCCTCGACTTAAATCAGCACCGATGTCTCTGATTTCAGAATACCTCAGTTAGTTGTAGCTCTTCCCATCACTGTGTCTCTTTACAACGTGGTTGTTTCCTGCCCTCACTTCTTCAGTCACTCTTCAGCTTCAGAGTTATGGTCTGTGTTGTAGTTCACCATCTACTTAAAACATCTTGTGTTATTTCTCCTGTCAAATGTTATTATTGAAAAACATTTTCTGCATGAAAATATAATTTAAAAATGTGTTTTAAACAAATAAATCGACAAACCCTCTACATATTCGCAAGCATTTCTTCAACCGCAACTCACAGCTTAACAGGAGTTTACCATAGTCTTATTATGATGTTAATGATGCCATTTATGATGTCACACATGCTTGAATCCATTAGTTTTGTCTTTACAGCTCTTATATCCCATCTGTCCCATTTGCCAGATGTTATAGAAGTGCATCATTTTAAACTGTGCTTAACTGAGCACACACTAAACCACATGCCAGGCTTCCAGTTAAGCACCAAAGGAATTAGTTTCACTAATATGAACACAAAAGGAGTATTCCCTGGCCGGGACTGTCTCCTGTTATGTGGCTATTGCAGACTTTGATGCAGACCCGTCTGGAAAATGTGATTTTAGGCCAAATAAAACTATTCCATTTCTTTTTATTACTGAGCAATTTTTGCTAATCTTCAAAATGAAATACTGTATGAAAAATCAAAAGGGACCCATGCACAGATAATTAAAGTTGCAATTTCACACTAGCTATTGGCATGTGAAGTTGTTGCCCACTCTGACTGATGACTGCAGAGGGATTTAACTTTTTCTTTCTTCACAATAATGTCTCAGAGGACTAAATAGAGAAAGAGAAAAGGCCTGCTTCGATGTGACTAATTAATTATCAATCACAAGAGAAATGTTGCTATAAATTATAATAATATCATCTTGGAGAGATATATAAATTAAAGGACTGTGTATTGTGTAAAGATTTCAATACTTGTTCATACAAAAGCAGTGTTTCAACATTCACACCACTTTTTCTGATACCCTACATTGTGGAATATAAACATGTTTTTCTCCAAAACTCTTTTTTCTAATTAACAGACTAAATCAAAACACTCAAATGCATCGGCGTATGTCGCTTAACACAAATCAGTTATAAAACACCTTACCTAAAATGCCAAAATTAAGATTTATTTAAAGATTGTTGTGCTCCTTTTCATTTTTAATGCTGCACTGACCGCTCTCATTCGTCAAAAATGTGTCCACACAACAAGACAACCGACATTTTCAAATAGCGTCAAAACCGGTTGATTAATATATCATGCTAGTCAGAGTTACATTTCCAATTACAGATTTTAACCATCACTCATCAGTGAAGTCCTTGGCTGCAGTCTGAGAGCATTTTCTAGTTAAGTAGGCCTGTGTAGTAGACTATGTAGATTTATCATTATGGATTTTGTTCACACTGATATAAAACAATAAAAACATTAATTTTGTGAAAGTTGAAAATATTAAACAGTAATAGGGCAATTAGAAGTAAGTTAAATAATAGCCTACCATGTACCTTGTACCTTGTACCATTCCATTGGTGGTTAAAAATAAGTTTTCGTAGTTCGGTAAGATGCTTTTCTCTAAAAGACATTGGTGCATGATAATGTTAGTTGACATTAGCAACTTGCTGGTAAGTAGTTATTTATTATGCTATTGCTTTTGATATCCCATTAAATTGACCACCACAATCTCAAACTTCTCATTATAACATGAAATGTCATTGCCATTGATTTTGCAATGTATCTGTCAAACAAACTAAAATTGAAAGAACGATATGGCTTTGTCCGCTTATCAAATCGCAAAAGAGTGTAATTTAATTAAATAAGTAGCCTATAAGAAGTACAAGATATTAAATCAATATAAATAATTTGGGAGGTTAAAAAAGTAACTTTTACTGTGAGTAATTTTTAAATGAGCTACTTTTACTTGAGTAGATTTTTATACCAGTAATTTTACTTGTACTTAAGTAAAAGTTCAACAAAGTAATTGTACTTTTACTTACGTAGAATGTTTTTGTACTTTTTCCACCTCTGGTTATAACTATGATTGCACACTATTTCACATACTGCGTACAGTTAAGTTAAGTGAAGGTTTTCGATACTCTACACCAAAATGAACAACTTGGGTGAGCATGACCTTGTACGGCTCAGTGCATAGCAGCAAGTGTAAGTCTGACATCAGAAACCCCAGAAGTGGATTTTGCTCTTTCATTCTCTATATTTCTCAGCATTTCTCCAAGACTCCATGTGTGCTGCGAACAATTCCCATGAAATAAGCCCCTTTTATCTCGACTTCAGCCTGACTACTGCACCCTATCCTGTTAGGTTTGTGGCATACCTTCTTTCGAAACAGTTTTCACCGGTAGTGATCTTATTTACCCTGGCACCCAGAGTTCTCCCTGCTGAACAGATAAAGGTCCTCGCCTCCTCATTTGTTGTTGCTCTTCCTGCTGTATACAAGACATGTAAGGCACTTTGAGATTTGCCTATGCTGGTGAGAGAGAGATAGAAATGAGACAGGAAAAGTGCAAGAGCGGAGCTGGAATGACAATTTTGTATTCTTTCTCTCCATTGTAACCTACCTAGTGCAATTGTATCTATCTTTTTCGTTCCCTCCTCTGCACCTCTGCCTTTCTTTCATCAGCTTTCAGATTTGCTGAAGGCAAGCCGTAGGTGAAATCTATTTCAGTTTGCAGATGAAGACACAGAATGACAATCCCTGTAGTTTAGTGTATTGTGCATCGTTATCCATAGCAGCATTGTTACCCTGTCTGTCACAGTGTGAGTTACTTTGGTAACACAGAATATGTGATTGAAATCAACACAGAATCGTGTGTTTAATATGGCCAATGTAATTTAAAGCCTGTTAGAAAGATTATACTGGACTATAGTTGTTATACAGGTGCATCTCAGAAAATTAGAATATCGTGAAAAAGTTAATTTTTTTCAGTAATTCAACTTAAAAGGTGAAACTAATATTACCACTAAGAAACAGACCAGTTCTTTTTTTCTTTAGCCCTGGTAAGACGCTTCTGACGTTGTTTGTTCTTCAAGAGCGGCTTGACAAGAGGAATACAACATTTGAAGCCCATGTCCAGGACCCGTCTGTGTGTGGTGGCTCTTGTTGTAGTAACTCCAGCCTCAGTCCTTGTGAAGCTCCCCCACACATTTGAATGGCCTTTTCCTGACAATCCTCTCCAGTCTACGGTCCTCCCTGCTGCTTGTGCACCTTTTTCTTCCACACTTTTCCCTTCCACTTAACTTTCTATTAATGTGCCTTGATGCAGCACTTTGAGAACATCCAACTTCTTTTGCAATTACCTTCTGAGGCTTTCCCTCCTTGTGGAGGGTGTCAATGATGGTTTTCTGCACAACTGTCAGGTCAGCAGTCTTCACCATGATTGTGAATTCCACTGAACCAGACTGAGGCCACGTTTACACATAGCCGGGTATTTAGAGAAACGGATATTTCCCCCCCTCCGTTTTCAATAATAACATCGTGCACACAACATCGTTGTTGTCGTTTACATCAACCCGCGATAAATACGCCGCCAAACCTATGGGCGGCAGTGTAGGGAGAAGGATAAAGCCATGCAAGCCAATCAGAATCGACAACAAACACGAGCGACTTCCTTTTCCTTTCAAAACAAAACAAACAACGGCGGCGACGTTGCCAGGCAACATATCTACGTCTTGGAAGGGAAAGCTGAAGTAAAAATGCTGACCTCCGTGCACTCCCTCGCCTCTGCTCCTCAATATAGTACTGTAGTTGTACTTTCAAATGCAAACAGGCCAAAAGGGTTTGCACAAAAGTAAAAATGAGAACTACCTTAACAGCATCCAATATCAGTAACGTTAGCCAAACAAACTGTAAACTTAGCTCACATGACGTTAAGCATTTTCTGGCGCATAATGACGTTTGAGAACCTAAAACCCCATTTCTCCCAGTTTACACGGCAACACATAACCAGCGTTTTCAGAAATCTCCACTTTGCCCGGAGTTTTTAGAAATAATCGTTTTCTGTGATAAAAACGGCATTTTCGTGTAAATGAGAGGGCAAAACGCAGAGAAATATCTGTGTTTTCCCATCGTGTAAACGGGGCCTGAGAAACCAATTAAAGGCTCAGGAACCCTTTGCAGGTGTTTTGGATTAATTGGCTGATTAGTGTGACACTTTGAGCCTACAATACTGAACCTTGTCACAATATTCTAATTTTTTGAGATTTTGAAATTTTTCATAAGCTGTAAGCTATAATCATCGAAGTTATATCAAGTAAAGGCTTGAAAAATCTCACTTTGCATATAATGACTCTATATAATATATTAGTTTCACCTTTTAAGTTGAATTACTGAAATAAATGAACTTTTGCACGATATTCTAATTTTTCAAGTGTATCCTGTAGGACCTAAAGCACCAGTTTTTATTAGTATTGATGAATTATACAGAGTAATCTCAAATTTGAATCTACCACAAAACACATGTAATATGTAATCAATTATTGTACCAGTTTGGTCCTTTGTTGATAAAAGTGCAGCTTGTAAGGATGAGACCTGAATGCTGATGAAGTGTTTTTATGTGTTTGAATATTGTCAAACTGAACTGAATTGATTTTTGTTGACGCACATGGAAGAAACACCTTTTTAGAAAAAGTATTGATTGTGAGCTTTGTTAAACTGTTTAATAGATTGTCTGTGAAATGATGTGTGATGCTTCCACACCATTTGTTGCTGTGCCTTGTTGCTTCAAAGACTTAATGATCGCAGTATTGGCAACTGGACAGTTAATATTTGATGTTGAATATAAAGGTTACAGTATGTTTGTTTGTGTGTGTGTGTGTGTTTGACCCATCGTACTGCAGCAAAATATCTATATCGATTTTACTGCATTGTGTAGCTTTCATGATCAGTGGCTCGGGAGTTTAATTTTATAAATGATGTTTGCATTACATAGGCAATTTCTTGAATTTCTCTCTCTTCAGCATTCAGACTACATAAAGCCTTTTGATTTCACAGCAGTAAATTAATAGATTATTTTGTGTATACTTGTGTCTGCGATTCATGGCATACATTTATTGCCACTTTATTAGGTATAATTGTAAAATCTTATGCAATCAGCCATAATTCCTACATTTACAAAGATAAAAATTTTAATCAGAGAGGTATCATTTAACTATTTGTTTATGCAGGTTGTAGTTTGCAGTGATGTTTACCTGGACTGAATTAAGAGAGTAAGAGCTTCAATTACAACAGTTAGTTTCATGACTCAACATTTGGTCTATAAAATGTCTGAAAACAGTGAAAAACGTGGTCCAACGTGACGTTTCCAAAATGCTTGTTTTGCTCAACCAAAATTAAGTCCCGAAAATATTAAATATACCGGCAAATATTCACATTTTAGAAGTGAAGTGAACTTTTGGCATTTTTATAAATGTTTTGGATCTCATTAGATTTTACAGGTGTACCAAAAAGTGGTCGCATTTTTAAAAAATCCAAGCCTTATTTTGATCAAAAAACAAAAATCAAAAACAAACACTGTATTTCCCCCAGAGTGTCCAATATGCTTCTGGTCATTTTGAATCTAGAGGGCTGAACAAGCTCTTTAAAAATTGCCCAACGCAAACACCAGTACTGCTCCACCGATCCTAAATGCTTGCCCCACATAGCACAACCACATTTACATCCTGACATCGCTCCTACATTCTTAGTGTTTTGCATCAAATGATTTCCTATACGAAGCTGTGCTGACTCGCGAAACAATAACCTGTTCAGTGTTTGTGTTCTCAGGATATGAACAGGAAAATGAGCAAGATCACATAGGTTTGGACTCACGAGTGCTGCATGTTCATTAATTGGCCAGTGGAGGGCACTAAGAGTAAGCGGCTGAAATCATGTCTGCCAATGCTCCACTGAAGGAGAGAAGAGAGGAGAGGAGAAAATGTGCGTCTGTGTGGTTTCCACTTCCGTCAAAAACATGCTGAAATTAGCAGGAAGGGAAATGAAGTGTGGTTGCCTTTAAATCAACCACAATTAAATATACACTGAAAAACATGTAGGAACAGACTCACTCACCACCTTGCTAATTGTATGTTAAAACAGTGTTTAGAGAGGTGAACTGGTCAGAGTGTCTGTGAACTCAGGCGACAACCAGCCCACTCACGTATTGAAGCATCTGACGTCTACTCAACTCTCACCTCGAGGGGACACAGTCTTCCTCTTCAGCCCCCTCTTTCCCTTCTTATCTCTGCCGCCTTCAGTGCCGACTTGTCAAATTTCCTACTCAAAGCTTGTTTGCTTGGAAATGTCAGCCAGGGTGAAAGAATGTTTTTGGTTATGTAACACATTAATCTATGCTCTCTCTCTGTCTCTCTCTCTTTTTTGCGTGGGCTTTTGTGTGTGAAAGAGGCTTTATATTTGCATCCTGAAAAGACCCTATCCAGATTCTTGGCCTAAAATCATCCCTTCTCTATATGGATTTTGCAGGTTGGATTTCTTTATTTGGCAGAAATGTGCCAGTGCATGATTTCAGCAGAACACAAGAGATTTAACGGCTCAGAGTCTGTATCCGATGACCTCTGGACAGAAGGTCAATCCTTGATCACTGCACCTCTGTCTCCCTTTTTAACTGACAAAGCTTTTCATTTGAGGTTTTGGCAAATGCGGGAAAGATGGCTAATGAGACATTAGAGGTTAGTGTAGCAGCTCATGAAAAATAGAAAAGATACTTATGCTAAAAAGGCACAAAAATATGGAAATTGCCTTTTCTCCAACCCTTTAATTTATCCAACAATTCCAACATGTGGATGGCCTCGGAAATAGTTGTGTTGACCTTTCAAAGACTAAGGGGGATTAATGGTAAGTGGAAGGGGGTTGAGGAAGTCTGTGTGTGTGTGTGTGTGTGTGTGTGTGTGTGTGTGTGTGTGTGTGTGTGTGTGTGTGTGTGTGTGTGTGAGAGAGAAGGAGGAAATACAGAAGGGCTGGCTAGTTTTTAATGTGGAAGCCTAGCTGGAGAGGAAACCTGAAAGGAGAGGTTTGCCAGGGACACACAAGGGCAAGAACAGGGAAACAAAAACAGGATGGCTCTCAGGTCGACGTGGAACATTTTGGACCAGAGAGGGCGTTGACAGAGAAAGTCGGTGACCGTGTGACAGTAGGAAACTGTGTTCTTCCACGGTGTTATCTCTGTTATTCCCGCTCAGTATGTAAGAAATATGTGTGTTAGTGTGTGTAGTGGCGCTCTGGTTTTGAAAGCATTTTATGATCCACTTAAGCCTGCCTGCACTCAGATAGAGAGGACATATAAAAAGCTATAATTTTTACTTTTTATTGTGTTTATACTGTTGTATTGCCATCTTTTGGATGGAAGATCAAGGTGCGGTTTAAATTAAATTCACCAGATTGAGTAATCAATAATAATAATTAATTTCATCAGCATATCTAAATAGAACAAATGCTCTGTGTGTTAACAGCCTATTTGTGATACATTTATTTTTGTGTCTCCCTCTAGCTGTGCAGTCTCTGAACAGCCTGAATGACCAGATTGCAAGCTTCATGGTGACTGGACCCAAGCCCCTGGAGCAGGAGGAGCCTGCGTTTCTTCCTCCTGAGAAGGACAATCTGAAGAAGTCCATGACCCTGATGAGGCACCTCCTAGTGGATGCACAGGTACAAGAAACAGTACAGTCATTAGCTCAGAAGAAGGCAGGTGAGGCTAGAGAAAGAGAGACTCGTCACTGATAAAATGGCTGTTGGAGACAGGTTGGTGGATTTGTCTCCACAGTTCTTACTCCACCTGGGTGTTGAAGCTGGAATTACAGGGTGGTCACACGAGCATTTAAAACAGCAACTTTTCCATGGCTGTCCCTGAATCCGGATTTTCAGAGCCGAGAGGTAATTTTAAGAGCTGGTTTGTAAGTTGCTGTTGCTACTGCGTTGCTCTGTGTACAATGACACAGCTAAAAAAAAAAGCACGTTATTTTAACAGACAAAATGCGAGTTGACTCTGGGATTTCTCAACCTCAGATTTCAATGAAATTGTTTTCCATTACAATAATTTGTAATCAGTTATGGTAAAGTAAATTACATCAGTGCCTTTTTGTAGAGTTCAACTGTTGATCTGTTGACCACCTTCTTGCACCAGGTATTTTGAGTGAATCTTGCTGTGCCACTTTCATGGTGTGACCACGGCACTTATGAAGTTAAAACAGATTTCTGAAGTGGCCTCGATATTGATCCTTTAAACTCCAAAGAACAGAACTGCAGATGACACCGCCACGTGAATACAATATATGTTCAATTCAAAAACATTAGTCAATTGATTAGTCAATAAACAGAAAATGTATCAATAACAGTTTAGATAATTGATAATTAATAAGTCTGTTGCTCATTCCAGTTTCTCAGATTTGAAGATTTGCTGCTTTTGTTGTGCCATATTAATGTCAATTAAATGTTTTTGTGTCAAAGCAAGTCATTTGAAGACTTGACTTTGGGTAAGTCATACGCATTTCTTTTTTTCCCTACTTTTTTTTGATAAACTAATGATTCATTGCTTGATAATTCTGCTAAATAACTGAGTAATCACTTTGCAAAGAATCATTAGTTTCAGACCTACGTGCTATGCCGTGAGATTAACCAGGTCTGATATAAAACAAGACCCATTTAATCAGCCTTTTAAATTGCTGGAAAATGTTATCTTGGAGAACAAAGGTCAAGACAGACGCTTGAATTTGTAAAATCACAACATTGAAAACCTGGTTTGTGCCAATACCTGGCAGACTTGTGGTGTAGGAGCAGACGTCACGCTTCATTTGGTACCAGTGCAAATTGTTTGTGAAGACACAGAATGCAATTTCTGAGCTGCTCTGTCAAAAGGCCTCAGATGAAATGAAAATATTGACTGTGTGCAAAAGGGGTGCAACATCAAGGTTACATTTCCTCCATTAGAGTCAACTGTCACTTGAATTCCCTCAGTGCAATGACAGATCAACATAATAGAACATAGTGTTAGAAAGTATTATAACAGTTCATTTGTCTTTTCTTGCCACTTCACTCCCCTCTCCCCTCATTTGACTGAGTCTTCCTCAAAGTACTCTTATTCAGCGATGACCCACGTGTCCTCTAAAATTAATTTTCTGGGGAATCAATCACCCAAGTAAGCAGCTACGGGAATGTTTGAGAACTGATGCTTCTGGACTGCTAGCATGGCACCTTTTTGTTACTTGATGAATTTACTGAACCATTATTGTCGTGTCAAATGGTGACGGTGGAAACCTGACATTATAAGCACCCTCTCTCCTGCATGCATTCTCTCTCCCTCAGTTTTTTCTTCTTGTTTCGCTCATGCCCTTGCTGATAATTTCACGTAAACTTTGTGAGGGAAGAGGAGAAGATGAGAGACTGGACTCCTACAAGCTCTAATTAGGGAAGGAAGGATGTAACCAGCTGAATTGGCAATGTCAAGAGTGTGATTGAACTGTTTGCGATTTAATACACAAATTCTATTTGGGATCATTTGTTACAATGTCATACACTCATGCAAATCCAAATTAATCTGTGCTGTAAAAATGTACTGTGTCCACTACTACATAACATGATGTTGAATAAAATGGTCATGAACTTTAATCTAGAACAAGGTTGCAAGGCTTTACTGTAAGTGCTTGCCGTTGCCTCACTATTTGGCCATTATTACATGTCATGATTTATGCAAAACTAAAGTGCACCTACTTAGTATTTTTGTCACTTGGATTCTCTCTCTCTCTCTCTTGTTATTTTATTCTGAGGCTAAAAAGCATTAAATGCTCAAAGCAGTAAAAAAATCCACTTGCATACCTATACAGGAGACGTGGAGACTACTGAGTGACTGCTGACTGACATTGAAATTGCCTTTATCCTTTTTTCACTTTATCTCTCATTCTCCCTCTAAAAGACAGGTAGCCATCTTTCTTTCAACAACACAGCAGACTGTGTCTTGTTAATTTACTCACGGTCCCGGTACTTCTCATAGCGTCAGCACTCTTTTGAACGTTGTTCTTTTCATTTTAGTCATAGCAGAAGTAAAATGTCATGAAGCATATGTCTGTTGGGAAGGATTGCTGTCCATTTTTGATTCCTCAGAACAAGAAGCTCCATGCAGAACAAAGTAGCTGCCAATGTTGAGAATATGTAACATTTCTGTATATTTAATTTGTCCGGTCCATCCTGTTGCATGTAAAAGATGCTCACAGAACAGAAAACATAATAGAAGATGGTTAATAATTACAGTAATGGAAAACATGGAAATGCCACAGACCTGGAAATGTGGTCTCCAGGCATCACAGTTTAATGCCACGCTAAGTAACACGTTTCTTGATTATGAAATGATGATGTATTTAATAATAAAATAAAACATTTCAGTGTAGACCCACGTAGGTGGCTAGCATTGCTGAAAATTGAAAAATGCTTGTTGTAGCAAAAGACATAGTAAACGACAATTTTTTAAAATATTTAGATTTTTATAATTGTCATATTTGGCTGAAATAATGATGAATAGTTAAAACATATTAGTTCTATCTGGCATAACATAAGAAGTATCTTAGACTTATACTGAAGCTTGCCATTCCCTCAAAACTAGTTCATATTCATGTATCATATATGTTAATATTAATCAAATTTTAATCTCAATTACGATTTTGGCTTCCAACCATGATAAAAACAAGTTAATCGAGATGTGATGTTTACTTTTCAAACTGAGTTACTGCTATAGCTTGCTAGTCACTGTTATTAGCTTAAGCCTATGGCATTTTACACTGCGTAAATTAGCCTAGCAGCTAGCTAGTCAGAGCTTAACAAATTACATATATTTTATACTCATACTAAACCTGTATGTTCAATGTTGGTCTGTGCTGTAAAATATCCACTGTGTCCATGTCTTCTAACGTAATAATGATTTATCGTTTTCTTACTCACCATTGGTTTAAGTAACTTCATCTCCCGACAGAACACCACGGTTGAATTTCAGCGTAAACTCGAGTAGTTCACCTGTGACACACACACACACACACACACACACAAGGAGTCTTCTTAGCAGCCTATTTGCTTTGTTTCCAATTTTGACCAAAATAATTGTGAATGATTTTTGCCATAATCGAGCAGCACTAATAAATGTACAATGAGAAATAAAATAAAATTGTTGATTTTTTTCAGCTTTTTTTCTGTCAAATGAAATGTGTTACTCCCACCTTTACCTGGTGTTCTGCACTAACTGAGGGGGCCGCCACAAGCCAGCCACAAATCTCCAAAAATCTCTTCCTCCACCCTTCTCAACTTTGATATGTGTTATATCATTAGAACATGGCGATTTTAACAAACCATTACCATTGTCCGGCAACAGTCCGCTCACTGCAGAGCTGCTTCATGTGGATCTTTATTTTCTTCCAAAGGCCCATCTGGTGTGTATCCTGCAGTCAAGCTGGGAGGAGATTGGCTGCTGAGCTTTTGCTACTGACCCTCCCTCTATCTCCCCTTCCCCTGTAGTACCTGGCTGTGACTTCATTAGCTGAGCTGTCACTCATCAGTGGAAGGAAATGGGGGGAGGGAAAGGGACAGTTTGAGCATGAGGTGGATGTTGACAGAGTCTGGGGTCCAGTAAAGGTGACTTTGACATTTACTGAGCGTGGACACTGATAAATAAGATCTGTCTGACTCCCTCCGACCTCCACTCTGCTTTAATCATCAGTGGAGAGCTGCAGACACGTTTGTCACACTTACAGAATAAGCAAAGCAGATTCAAACACACTGGTCCCTTTTTTACAAGTGCAGAGGTACACACAGTTTGAGAGCTAAAAAAACAATGAATATAGAAACAGATCAATATTTCATGTAATGACATTTTCACAAAAAGCCAGTAGTTGTGAGCTCTTTTTAATACGTATTGAACACAGAGCAAATCAATTTTGCCAGTTTTGCTGTCTATTCTGAGAGAATCAATGTAGTACTCTTGAAAAGGGTACAATTTTAGCTTCGCCATTAAGTATTGTAGATCTACAAAGTCTTCTTTTTCTGAACTCACAGACATGGATACAATAATATTTAAATCCCTGAAAACATTTGTGTTTTAGGAGTAAATAGATGGTAATTTTGACTTAAAGGTGGAGTAAGAATTCTGGAGAAAACCAATGCCATGATAAATACCATGATGTAGGGCAAACGACACACCAAGTAATGTAATTAACAGTAGCTAAGTTGTTAGGATTAGCATACTGTTGCTACTGCAAAGCTAACATTGCTGAGAGGATGAGATGGTCCCACAGCCAGAAAACCAGCTCAAACTGCAATGTTCACAACGCTCTTGCTACTATAGCTAACATCACAACAGCATCATGTCTTGGTAAAGTAGAAAGTCAGCTTGGGCAAGTCATTTAATTTGATCTAACACACAAATTAAGGCTGGAATGACTCGAATAGTGTTGTGTGGCGGGGTGCGGGCCACTTTGTTTTTTCTCCCATTTACAGACTTTTTTCAGCGGACACACTGAACAGACATCACAGTGAATTCTGTCTACTGCAAGTTTGCTGTTTTTGTTCAGTCTTACTGCTCTCATCAACCTCATTTCCAGTACTAATGTTGCTTCGTGTCAGCTGGATGTGTAAACAGGCTAGATTTCTGCGATACATGCATACCGTAAAACTTTCATTAAACTATTTGATAGTAGCATATTTCCTGTTATTGCTAAGTAAGACTTTTGTGCCTGTCCCAGATACAGGAGCATCTCAAAATATTTGAAAATAGTGGAAAAGTTCATTTTCTTCCGTAATTTCATTAAAAAAGTGAAACTTTCATGTATTCTAAATTCATTGCACATAGTGAAATATTTCGAGCCTTTTTTGTTTTAAGCAGGTCATATTATGCTTTTTGTCTTTTTCAATTTACGTTATTATGTTATATATCTTTTTTGTACATGTAATAGGTTTGCAAAGTGAAAAAGCCCAGTCCACCCCAAAGGGAATTGCCATTTCCCACAGAAAACACTGCTCCTGAACTGCCTGAAAACAGCTTAATTGTGGTCCAGCCTTTACTTCAATAACCTATCTGCGTCACTATGTAACGTGTCAAATGCTCTGATGCCCTCGGATGATGCCTTCCAAACACTGGTGGAAAAACACACTGAGCTGCAGAGCACACAAGGACAAGACGTCCTCCGCTGCCTCCCTTCACTACCACCATCCCTGCTGAACATTATATACCCTCCAGGTTACAAATTAATAACTTACCACTCTGAAAGTCTTACTCCAGTTTAGGTTGCAAAGCTGGTCCGGAACATGTACATCTGAAACAAAGCCAAAGTTCTTAACTAAATACTGCACATAGGGCTGGACGATATGGCCAAAAATGTTATCACGATAAAAAGTTTCAAATCTTTCAATATCGATAATTATCACGATAAGTACCAAATCGTTATTTCTTTTAAAATTAATGGCTGAGTTCGCAGTGGATCACTTCACAAATCTGAGGTAGAATACAAATCTGAGGTACAAATACGCATGAGTAAAATTAAGTAAAAACCTTTTTCAGTCCTTTTTCCTCTACAAAATAAACATCTTAATAAAAAACTGAAGTCCTAATTCATGTATGATTTAAGTGAATTACATGAAACATTTATTGAATATGTACTGAACATTTGTTATATTATTATTGAAAAAAATGATATCGCGATAATTATTGTTATTGTTTTATTGTCCAGCCCTAACTGCACATGTGCAACTCTCAACAAAGATCAAATAGAATTGAGATGCTTCACACCATAGCTAAAAAGGAGCATTCAACATACAGGGAGAAAAGATGTGCTGCGCTAAAGTGCAGTTTGACAAAAATATGTTGTTGTTTTTTTTATGAAACCATTTAAACCTGTTCTGCTACAGCCTTTAAATGAAAATTATGAACCTGAACATCAGCATAAAATGACTACTTTAATCTTGATGATTACAGCTTACAGCTCATGGAATACAGAAATGTCAAGATGAGAAGATAATTAGCTAATTAACTCAAAACATCTGCAAATGTTTCCTGAGCCCTTAATCTCTCAGTCTGGTTCTTCTGCTCACAATGAACTTTTCCACGAGTTTCAAAGTTTTTTTTAGATTCACCTGTCCTTGTTATAAGCAGGGTGAGTTCAGTTACTGAAGCAAATACAAGCCCAGGCTATTAATTGAAGTTTTAGGGTATTACATGTATCAACTTTTTAAGTTGATAAAATGTAATTATTGTATTTACTGCTTGTTCTACTGCCCTCGAGTGGCCAAAAAACAACTAATATTCCTTAAAAGCCAGCATACGCTTAGGTAATAAACCCTCTATCTAGAGTTAGTGTAGACTGCATACCTAAGTCAGTTATATCTAATCAAATGCCTATCCTGGGAGTGTCCAAATTAATATTTCAGCGCAAAGGACTGACTTCCACATATATTTGCCAATAGTGCTGGACCTGTGCCCAGGGTCATGGAAGAGTGCAGGCTGTGCACAGTCTCAGAGGACTGGGGGGAGGTGATGTAGATGGAGCAAGTGTGTGATGGGTCTGGCTGGGTCAGTCTGTTCCTCTCTGACTGGGGCCTCAGCTGGCCCTCTAGCGCATGGTTCTTACCCATGCATAATACATCACCTTGGTCCCATCTGCCCTCTCAACCCTTCCTCTGACTCCACCAGGCCTGTCTAATAGGCCCTGCAACAATGAGGGCCAGCCTGATATGCTGCCTTGTACTACTATGGTGACGGCTTATTGTGGCCCAGCTCAATCCCAGAGTGTGACAAATGACAATGGAAATTGGGTGATTTGGTTCAAAGAGAGTTTTGACTTCATCTACTGTTGGAAAGAGCCGGAGTGTTTCTTAGGTTTTACTCTGCTGTCAAAACATCCATCACTGTTTTCAAAATACTAGAATTAGCTCACCCAAGTTCACGCCTTCAGTGTGTTTGAATTTCAAAATTATTCTTTCATATTAAAGGCACCAAGCTTGAACTCGCGGTCATTTGTTTAGACGTTTGGTTGCCACATTTTTGATTGGCTTATTCCTATTTCTGTTTGCATTCTGTCAAAGTTTAATTACCTGATCTCAGTGAATGTTTGCAGTAATGGTACTTATACAGACAAGGTCAAACCCTTGTCATTTTTAATGCTGCCGTGGTCAAGATTATTGCACTTAATGAAATACCCGGGGATATCTCATTCATTGAGTGGATTGTATCCAGAAGGAGTATGTAAAATTATGTCTTTTACTATTTATCTCCTACTTGCTATCAGGATTTTTTTTGTGGTGGAGGGGGCACACCAAAATTGAATTGTCGGTGCAAGATGCATGATATTACTCCTCTTGCTGGTGGACTTGTATGTTGAGCAGATTGAAAATGACGGCTTATCTTGTAAGGAATAAATTGAAAACCATTTCATTATAGGAATACAGTTCTGAATGTTGCCTGCAGAGAAAAGAGCTCTCTGTCATAGTGAAATAGTAATGGTATGGGCATCGTCACACGTCAGTAGAAAATTATGTAATGTAAGAAACTGCATCCTTTGTGATATTCAGTGTGGGAAGTCACATATTATCATTTGTATCATTTTGTAAAAATTTATAACCGATTAATCAGGATATATCTTTGTACGTGATATACAGTTGGTGTCAATATTTGAACACAGAATGTTTTCTAAAAGATTTACAGTACTGTCTGAGGTTTATACAGTAGTAAACATATACTATATAAATACAGTACTCTGCAGGTGTAGGAAAATGCTGTAAAGTAAAAACGCTTTCAAAAATAAACATGTTAATAGATTCTATTTATCAATTAACAAAATGCAATGTGAGTGAATTGAAGAAAATTTGGTTTAACCTTTTTGAGTGATCATCATTTACCTTCAAAACAGCTTAAATTCTGTACACTAGCACATAGTCTTTGAAGGAACTAGGTAGGTAGGTTGGCCCAAACATCTCGGAGAACTACCCACAGTTCCTCTGTGGATTTAGGCCGCCTCAGTTGCTTCTCTCTACTCATGTATTCCCAGGCAGACTTGATGGCTCTGTGGGGGCCATACCATCACTTTCAGGACACCTCATTCTTCTTTACACTGCAGATAGTTCTTAATCCCTGATGGTACTGCATGATGGATAAGTATTTGCCTGTATTTCTCAGCACTGAGGAGACCATTCATTCCAACCAAATCCCCAACTGTGTTTGCAGAAATGCAGCCCCAGTCTTGAAAAGAACCTCCACCATGCTTTACTGTTGCCTGCAGACACTCATTCTTGTACTGCTCTCCAGCCCTTCAGTCTACAAACTGCCTTCTGTCAAATATTTAAAATTTTGACTGATCAGTCCACAGCACCTGCTGCAATTTTTTGCCCCCTAGTTCCTGTGTTTTTGTGCATAGTTGAGTCGCATGGGTTTGTTTCCATAAAATGGTCCTCAAAGTAGCTCGTTCCTTTGTGCGTCTTCAAAAGAGCTTGTGCTGCACATCTGGAATCCCCTGTCTGCCTTGAAATTTCTGTCTTGGAGAAACTTTGCTGATGCCTTTACTATGAATCTAACTCTCCATGTTCCCCAGGTGTGTTACCAGCAGTAAGGTGCTGCATTGATGAAATACAATCTAGGTAAGCTAATTTGTGTAATAGATCCATGAATTTGAAGGCATATCAAACGCGAAAACACTTCACAGTGGTTTATAATAATGAGGACGGATATTACAACTTTGGAAAGTTATCACCACAGCAATCAAATCTATCCTTCTATCCTCCCGGCGATAGAATCACTCTGTTTACATTACAAAGTAATGTCAGAAAACGTTGCATTGATTTGGGGCAAATGATGAGCCAGGTTTAACATTCTTGCCGGATACCGTTCATTTGTTGGAGCTGCAGTGGCACCCCTGCAGTAGCAACGCAGTGATCTCATTGAAATGAATGAGGGCACTGCTTTTTTCTGTTTCTGAACCCAGATTTAAACATGTCTGCTCTGCTACATAAAAACTATGAATTTCTAAAAGGCGATATTACATGATGGGAATCTTATCAGACACTGTCACCAGTTTAAAGTCAGTTCACATTCATTATAAAAAGAGAGAGACTTGTTGCAAAACAGGCTTTTGGCTTGTATGAAATAATTTTAATTATCCTACTACATTGCCTCACTATTTTCTGTTACCTGACATGCATGGTAATTAGTTCTCTCAGCTTGTGGCCAAATACACTCACTCTGCAATTTGTATTGTACATCAGAATGAAAGACATGACCTCTAAACATCGCAGAAGACTCAGCATTAACACTGAGTAGGTGAGGTACCATTACTTGTTTTAACAGACAACAATTACAGAATGATTAGACATAGCTACATACTGTATATAAAAGAAATATAGATAAACAGTAGAGCCTGATGGATAAATCGGCAGGAACTATGCAATATATTTGCAGATAAAAAATATGTTACATGAAAGGTTGTCTACCAGAGAGCACTTGGGATGTATCTTGGTCTCAATTTCTCCATGACCAAATATATGGAGAAATTTTTATTTTATTTTATACCCACTGTTACTCCACTTGAATTTCAATAACAATGTCCTTTGTGCTGTTTCTGTAGATCAAAAGAGCTATAGTATTTTGAAAGACTACAGCATTTTCTTTAATGTGAACTAGCTGTATGAGTCATGTTTGCACATGGTGTTGTGCTATCAGTAGATGCTTTCCCACAGAAGAAATCTTTGGGGGGGCAGAGAATCTTTCTGCTCACCTTACATGTGAAGCCCCATTATGTGGAATAAATAGTAGTGCATTTCAAGAAAGCTGAAGATGACTAGATTATTGATTTAGGAGGTGCGCTTAACAGAGCAAGGGAGAGAGCTGATGATTGTGCAAGCTTTTAACACACCGTTCCCAAGCCCTACTCTCTACAAGCTTTAACCCTTTCCATCAGAGGTCAAGGTCTGGCTCTAACGAAGACATACACAAGCTGTGGGAATAGCAACACAACATGGTTAATAGCCTGCATTGATCCAGAATGCAATGCCTCAGAGATTCTATGACTACCAGCCCTGTGAGCTGGTCTCCGACTACAGCTGGAGCAATGACTAGCTGTCCTTTCTGGTCTCCCGGGATAGGGAAAGATAAATGTGCACCCTTCAAGGTGAAACACAAGCTTGAGGTCAGATTTGAACAAACAGCTAAGTAAGGTCATTTAACTCAAAACAAAATGTTTACAGATTGTAGATTAGGTAGTGACTTGAAATACAGAATTTGTCCTCTACAAATCACTTGTTTGATTTTGGTATTGAGTGAAAAGCCTGTGAACCCCATGAGAGATTGTCTGTAAAGAGATACAGGGCCTTTGTAGGGCTGTACATTGTTACAGATGAAAGGTGATCATAATACCTGAAGCTAATGACCAGATTTAGTTTATCCACTACAATGCTACATGCTAAGTGGTTCAGATGACCTGGTTTAGAGGAAAAATACTATAGAAAATCTTACCTTTTCATTAGAGGTGGGCATAGATTAATTTTTTTAATCTAGATTAATCTCACTGTAATCTTGAAATTAATCTAGAATTATCTAGATTAAAATGGCTCATTTGAATTCTGCCGAAGGCATTCAGAATATGTGTGCGAACGGGTTTCAAGCCAGGTGGCGCATTAGACCAGGGGCTCATCTCCTGTTTCCAAAATGCATCTCAAACTGCTTGAGAAAGCTGTTCTACTATGATAATTGGTGATGAAAATAAATCATGTTCAGTAAGATGTACTTGTGTGTAGCGTGTGATGTGCTTTGCGTTTAGGTGGTACTTGAGACTGGAAGAACTCCTACAGTAAACTAATTCGAATTTTCCATCGGGAAGCTTCTTAAAAGTAAATTTTCCCAGAAGCAAACCCGGCAGCTTCAGAAATGTTCGTACACAAAGTGCTGTCCAACAGCTGTCTGTGGACGTGTTGCTACAGTTAGTGTGTGTAAATACCGCACAATGCGTTTTTTATCAACCGGCGTATCAATAACTAACCTGGCTAGTTGTAAACAAACAGCTGGCCGAGCGAGGTTGTAACTGGAGCGCCGTCAACTCGGGTGTGACGTCATTCCCAGCTCCGACCTCCGAGGTAAATGTAACGCAGCAACAGCTGCATCCATGTTAGCACGTCACGTTTGATGTGGTAATTTCACAGTAGGCAAACACACAGGTTCGAAGACTTGTTCTTGCCCCCTACAGTGCAATTCAGCTAGGTATACATCTGCGCTAAAATATCAAGGTGAAAGTCATCATAGCTTGCGTAGTATAGACCCAGCTCCCAACCCAACTTTGAGAATAGATTAACGGCGATATTTTTTTTATCGCCCGATAAGAGTCTCACGTTAACGCAGCACGTTAACGCCGATAACGGCCCACCACTACTTTTCATACAGATTCATCATTGCCATGATCAGACAAATCCTTTGTCTTTATTTTAGGCTGTGAATGCATTGGGTAAGGATGGACTATTATATGCTATTAGACTTCAAGATTCTCAGACAGTCTAACAATGCATTTGTTGTTGTGTCTAATGACCTGGAATATAACACTCAAGGGAGATTCAATCAATTCAATAATGTATGCTTCTGGGTGTTGAATAGAAATATTTGCATAACTGGCCAAGTCATACCTAGGTTGCTAGGCAACCCAGCTTGTCTGACAGGCACTGTCACAGACAGCCATGCTCATGGTTGAATCTGTGTTTTGGTCTTTTTTTTATCAGCTTTGTTTTCCTTGGCTTGTCACTGAAGGAACAAACCTTTATCTGAAGAGTGTGTGTGTATATTTTGGCATTGCGTAAATATAGATTTTATTTTATTCATTTTTTAAAGTTTCTCTGTACCAGCTCAACTGGAGTGCACTTACAGTATGCCATGGTAAAACTTATATGATCACAAACTAAAAAACGGGTGACCACTCCAAGATGATTCAGTTCTCCCTCTTCATTGAGGCTGGGCCACATCAGACTTACAGGTGCTGGTGATATAATTAGAATATCATCAAAAAGTTGATTTATTTCAGTAATCCCATTCAAAAAGTGAAACTTGGATATAATATTCATTTATTACACACAGACTGATATATTTCAAATGTTTATTTCATTTAATCGTGATGATTAAAACTGACAACTAATGAAAATCCCAAATTCAGTATCTCCGAAAATTAGAATATTACCAACTGAAAAGTATGGTAGACGGCTGTGTTGACCTTGGACCTCAGAAAACACAGTGGACCAAAACCAGCAGATGACATGGCACCCCAAACCGTCACTGACTGTGGAAACTTTACACTGGACTTCAAGCAACGTGGATTCTGTGCCTCTCCTCTCTTCCTCCAGAGTCTGGGACCTTGATTTCCAAATGAAACTTTGGACCACTCAGCAGTAGTCCTGTCCTTTTTGTCTTTAGCCCAGACGAGATGCTTCTGACGCTGTGTCTTGTTCAAGAGTGGCTTGACACAAGAAATGCGACAGCTGAAACCCAGGTCTTGCATAGGTCTGTGTGTGGTGGTTCATGAAGCACTGACTCCAGCTGCAGTCCACTCTTTGTGAATGTCATCCACATTTTTGAATGGGTTTTGTTTCACAATCCTCTCCAGGGTGCGGTTATCCCTATTGCTTGTACACTTTTTTCTACCACAACTTTTCCTTCACTTCGCCTCTCTATTAATGTGCTTGGACACAGAGCTCTGTGAACAGCCAGCCTCTTTAGCAAGGACCTTTTGTGTCTTGCCCTCCTTGTGCAAGGTGTCAGTGGTCGTCTTTTGGACAGCTGTCAAGTCAGCAGTCTTCCCCATGATTGTGTAGCCTACAGAACTAGACTGAGAGACCATTTGCAGGTGTTTTTAGTTAATTAGATGATTAGAGTGTGGCACCAGGTGTCTTCAGTATTGAACCTTTTCACAATATTCTAATTTTCTGAGATACTGATTTTGGGGTTTTCATTAGTTGTCAGTTATAATCATCAAAATTAAAAGGAATGAACACTTGAAATATATCAGTCTGTGTGGAATGAATGTATACATTATACATTATAAGTTTCACTTTTGCATGGAATTACTGAAATAAATCAACTTTTTGATTATATTCTAATTATATGACCAGCACCTGTACAACACTGTCCTAATTTAACTTGCTCATGCATCAATGTAGTCTAAGTGGAAGCCACAGTCGATGGGACTTCTGCCTCAGGTGTGTGTTTGTGTGTACACGTGTGCATGAGGCAGTACGTTACTGTGGAAACAGGCCATCAGAAGATTATTTTAATTGTATAAAAAACAGATAGACGGAGAGGTAATAGCCAACGCTTGTTTATATGTTTGTCCCTCTTGCTCTGTCTTTTTGCTCCCTGTTTCCTCCTTGTGTTAGTTTTCTTCATATTGCCTTGCAGAACCAGCTATCTCCAAAGATCAAAGGCTTTGCCCTCAATTTTGGCATTGGGGTTTCAGAGCTATAATGGGCTGCCTGGGTAGCAGATGTGTGCAGTGCCCATAGCTACACTGTTTAATGGAGGTAAACCATGACCCTCAGGTGTGACTTGAGGTGAAAATGCTTTTAAGGATTGGGCTCCTATGTACTAACCTGCATATGGAGTCACCGCTGTTCCCTTTTCTATAACCTGCAGCAAGTTAACTGCCCCACAAATGACTGCTACGACCTTTTCCTTGTCTCTATGCTGCCCAAAATTAACTTTGACTTTGTAGCTAACTGTCAAGTGCAACCCAGTATCCCTGGTAACAGCAGGTCATATCAAGATTACAACTTTTCAAAGTAAATCACACTAATGACAGCAGGAGGTGGAGTAGAGTGTAGTGTAGGTGTGATTGTAAATCTGCATTATGATCGAGCTGACTATAGCTCTGCAGTCTTTTCTTACCCCTGCACAGTTGTAGTCATGTTTCACATAGTACATTTTATTGGCTTGAATATTAGATGATTCTTATTGCTTATAAACACTTTATAAACATAAGAACCCCCCAGACAAAAGTGAGATAACAGTGCCCCCTCATAACACCCCATCCACCCCTTTTGTAACTCCTATCATTCTTCGTCTCACTTTGATTTGGGAGATAATCATTTCCCCTCAGTTTTGGAACAGATCCCATAATGTGGGGGCCTTGAGGGATGCAGAAAGTGTAATGATGCCTTAGAGTCACTTTTTTTTACTTTTGCAATGTACCCATGGATGTCCAGACAGTTTTCAATGGATTAGTTTGATACTGAAGATAAAAAAAAGCAATTGGACGCAACTGGGCGTCAATGAGCTGTGTGGTCCTATGATGTGTATGATGCAGAAATCTGAAATACATTTGATATACATATGATAAAATTGGAAACAACTCAAACGCAGAATATTGTGGAATCTTCCAAAATGTGGATGCAATTTATAAACATTTTTTCTTGTATTATATGTGCTTTTTTTCACAGTTAAGCCAGATGAACAAAATAAACTACACTGCTATGTTGTGGTGTCATTTACCGGCACGCTGCTTCTGCCCTCTGCTCTCTGTTACCAGTGTTTCACCGAAGACAGGGCTCCTGCACACCACACAACACGCACACACGCACGCCATCATATCAAAGTCGATGCACTAACAAAAGCTCAACACTTCAACAACCTCTCAAAAGCGCAACCACATTGGCAGATGCAAGATGAGATGCTGTTGTAGACTTTGTGGCTGTGTGTGTGTAGTCAGATAATCTGTTGTAAAAGACGAAAAACCTATGCCCTGTCAAACTTTGTAAACAATGAGGAGAATTGCTCACATGAGAGTATCATCTGTCAGACCCACTTATTACCGTGTGTTGAGCAGCATATGGAGGGTGTCGTGCAGAAGATCCGTGGGAAGAAATTATCAGTAATCTATGGTAACTATGGTAATAACTTGTAACTTGTTAATAGAAAACAATTCACAGTACATGTATTGCAACAATGCATTAATTATTAATTGTCCCTTATTAAATAGTAATATAGTAATATCCTACTGCAATACATTTATTGTGAATTGTCCCCATAAATATGCATGCTACATCACATTACACTGACCAAAATTATAAATGCAACACTTGCAAATGCAACCACATTCATCATGAGCTGAACTCAAAGATCTAAGACTTTCTTTCTTCTCAAATATTGTTCACAAATCTGTCAATCTGTGCACATTTTTGAGTGGCCTTTTATTGTGGCCAGCCTAAGGCACACCTGTGCAATACACCATGCTGTCTGATCAGAATCTTGATATGCCACACCTGAGAGGTGGATGGATTATCTCGGCAAAGGAGAAGTGCTTACTAACACAGATTTTAACAGGTTTATAGAGAAAGTCTTGGGTGTTTGAGTTCAGCGCATGATGTATGGGGGCAAAAACAAAAGTGTTGCGTTTATGATTTTGTTCGGTATAATTGATGTTTATTCCTTTTTTTATATTTTGTTATTGAGTTGTTGAAATTATATTCATCTACCACATGATTACACACTGTTTCTGATGACAAAATGTGCTGGAACTGTAATACACTGAATTTGAAAATTTTTTTTAATGTAAAACACAGAATTTGGGAAAAAACAAAATGAAATTTGAAAAATACTAACCATTACCCTACATCGTGGATAGGTCACCAATCTGTCAGGCTAGCAAACATAGACACAACATTCATAGTTACATTACAGCTAGGGGCAATAAGAAAAGTGTGTGATCACATTTCAGATCAGGCAGGGAAGAATCAATAAGTGAAATGTTGAATCGTACTTTCCTTCCTTCTGCCAAACCTGCTACTGTGGTCGGCCTTGTAATGTTGGATTCATGGACAAATAGATTTCCCCTCATATCAGATGTTTCTTCACTTTCCTTTAAACACAATAGAAATTGTTTAGCCTGAAGCCGGTCATTTCATGAGGGTCTTGATGGAAAAAAATAAAAGAGAGGGAGTGCCGCTTTGGACTGTGGTGATTGAAAGATGATAAGATGTTTTTGAAATATGTGGTGAAGGTGAAGAGGGGGTTGCCAACACATATCGCTTTAGCAGACACAGCTTGGAGAGTCAGCAGGAGTTGAGAAATTCAGACTGGCAAAATCCACAATTTCAAAAACGCTGGTGCTGTCATCAAAGCCCTTTGGATTATTCTCTCTTGAATTAGGTTTAAAGTAATCAATAAATGGAGAGCAAACTTAACAATACACAGCTCTGCAGTGTTTAGTTTTGGTATTATCACTTTTTCAGTGGCTCACAGTGGAAAAATAATTAAGGGTCGTATTATCTTTGAAATCATTAACATGTGATCAAGCATGAATTGAGGCCAGCCCTCTCCATTTCAATAGTTTTGAAGAATTTATCTGTGTAGTGCAGCTGTGGGAAAAGCTTATTGGATCTCCTGGAAGCCTTGAGATAAGAATACCCAGTGCAACACTTTGGGTTATAATTGTCCTAAATTGATTTAGATTTTTTTTTCCATTATTGAAGAAATTGAGTTCTTCCCCAATACAACCTGTCTTTTGAAACATGTGAGCCTGTGTTGAAGGCACACAGGACCACATCAGAGATGAAAAGGTATGAAAATTTCATATGACAATTATAGTGACCAAAATTATCATGGCTATCACTAGTATCAGAGTATTGTTAAAATGTGCTGAAAATGCTCACAAAGTACTGATACACACACTAAAACTGAAAACAAATAAACGCAAGTGTAGAAAGACCGCAATCTAGAGCCTGGATGCCGTCAATTCGCAGGTCACAAAATCGCCATGCATTGTGGGAGATGTAGTTTATTGTTCATGAATGCTTTAAAGCAGCGTAAACTTTTATTTTGGGACAATCATGAATCTTTTAAGCTTTCGCGGGCCACATAAAATGACGTGGCAGGCCGGATGCGGCCCGTGGGCCTTGACTTTGACATGTGCTCTAGAGGATCTTGGGCCGTCATGCCACCCTCATGGAGTCTGTTTCTGATAGTTTGGACAGAAACATGCACGCCAGTAGCCCTCTGGAGGTCATTTTGTAGGACTCGGCAGTGCCCCTCCTGTTCCTCCTCATACAAAGGAGCAGATACCTGTTCTGCTGCTTTGATACCCTTCTATGGGTCCATACAGCTCTCCTTGAGTAACTGTTTGTCTATTTCCTCCATGCTCTTGAGACTGCTGAGAGACACAGCAAACCTTCTTGTGACAACACGTATGGATATGCCCTACTGGAGGAGCTTGACTACCTATGCAACTACAATGAGCTTCAGATAACGCCCAAAGCTACCATTAGTGACAGGTACTAACTTGACAACAATCAGTCAGGAAGCATAAGGAGAAAGCAATTCTTTGGCAATGGCCTTCAAAACCATTCCCTTTTTGGGTGTTGTGTTGCTGTTGCCTCTCCACTTCGGCTGTCAACTTTGATCTACACCAAAACAAGAGACAATGTTTCACAATGGCTTATGCAATCTGGACAGTTTGATATCCCTAAGTTTAATTGACTTGATGTTTTACTGTGATGATTAAGTGTTTCCTTATTTTTTGGAGCAGTGTACTTAAAATCAGACTCTCAGAAACATTTAAGAGTGCCTTCTCCCATGGGCAAGCCTGCCCCTTCCTTAAAAGAAAATCCAAAGTGGTCAGAGCTCTCCTGTTCATTTTTTGCCATCTCCTGTCTTTTGCTTTGCTTAGGAAAAAGTATATTAGTATTATGCCTATCATAGAGTGATATCAGTCTTGTCTTTGATCTTGGGCTGTGATTACAGACTGTAAAAGTAGACAGGATAGATCTCCTCATGGTTAAATACCAGAGTAAATGGGATTAGGTTTCGGTTTCCCATGAGGCCTACTGAGCCTTCCTACAAAGCTGACACACTCAGGATGAACACAGTGTAATAGTTAACAGCACTTTTCCTTTGCTCATAGTGCCACTGAATGTGCATGTCTAAGTCTTTCTAATTTCACTGAGGCATTTTCAAAGGACTTACCTGGACAGTAGACAGGGTTTGCATGAAAGTGCTTACCAGGGCTTAAATTGATTTCTGAAACCCTTGGCAGAACAATGAATTCACATCTTTTATTGAAGGAATTTAGTGAGGACTGCAGCCAGGTGACTCTGATGTTACCACATGCAAACCAGAACATTTTACCTGCCCATAGTTTGCATTTTAGTTCAGTGAGCGCGCTGAGTCTGACCTGCGAGCTATTTTTGTACCAAAATTGGACATCCAGTGTTTAATAAACTGGGCACATTGAGGGCAAGAAAGTACAACGGCTAATGCAAAATTGGGAGTCATGGCTGGAACCTCACATAAAAATGAACCACACGCCTGTTTTCTCTGTTGCTTTGAACAGCCACTATTCTGCTTCTGAAGGAATCAGGTCAGGTTCTCTGCATGCGCGCTCCCGAGCCTCTTGCTGACTGTAACACCACAGCTAACTTTATGTGTTTTCACAAACACCATAAAATGGCCAGCTCCTAGCACAACATGATCTCCATGTAAGGATTAAAAAACAACAATAAATTGATGTGCTGAAACCCAGCATGCCAAACGAGAATCAAATGGAGCAGGTGAAAACACAGTCAACATCAAATAGACTTGAGTCACCTAGAGACCTCCACTTTCTTTTGAACCGACAAAACAGACACAGAGTTGGCTTTCATCCTATTGGACAGGTAAAATAACATTACTGCAAAGCATGTGAATATATTGTGATTTTGTGCATGAGTTGGCTCAAGTTAGGTAACAATAGCTCGCTGGCTAACGCTGATTAGATTAGCCAGCTAACATTACATTAGCATGGATCTGCCGCATTTGCCTTGAAATTTAGATTTGTTGTTGTTTTACCTATAGTAAGTTACACAGCCACTTCATCGTCTCAGTCACTGTAAATTACATGACCCAGATTTAATACAATAATTAGGGCTGGGTTAACACGTTATTGTCTCGTTAACACATAAATTAATTAACACCAACAATTACTCTATCTCACGTTACCGCAGTTTTTATTATAATTAGAATTATTTTGAAAGTCCGTTGCTCACCGGCTCTGAATACACATACAGTTACACCACTGGTCACAGTCGGGGTGGGATGTTGTTTAGCGACGGCTTTTCAACCCGGGTGTAGATGGCTTCCTTGACACCTCTTTCAAACATCCATCCTCTCTGTCTAAAATGTGCACCTTGTGAGTCTCAAATGAGTGTCTTTTAGATGTAAATAAACTGCTGAGTCTTGACTCGAGGAGTTAGACCTTCTGTGTTGAGCCATGCGTTTGTGTAACTACCAGTTTTCTCCCAATAAATTAATATACTGCCTGTTACAATATACATTTCATGTTTAATGCTGTAAACAATAATGTGAAAAGACAAAAGCTTTTAATAAATGTTTTTAAAGTGCCTGAATAAATCCAAAATTGTAACCCTAACCCTCACGGAAGGGGGCATCAGAGAGCATGTGAAGGCGTGTGTATGTGCGTGTCACTGGTATTGGCAGAAGAGGAACTTGCTGTGGAGATGGAGCCTTAACTTCACCGGTGTTATGCAGAGTTGTCGGCACCTCGCGGGACGTTTGGATCATTTATTGATGAACTACACGAAGAATATTATCTTGCTTTAAATAGTACTTGAATAAGACCGAGAGACGCATGCAGCTGTAGGCCGCATGGCATGCACGCAAAACTCTGCACAAGACCGGTGAATGGCAGGTGAGAGAGAGAGAGAGAAAAGGGTCAACATTAAGACTCAGTGTAGCTGGAATTGTATAGTGTAAGTAAGGGACTACGGATGGAAATTAGCTTGTAGCTACAATCCAACATGTTTACATGCATGTATTCCATGTTTGTTCATTAACATGTACTGTCCCAATCAAATAAATCAAATAATAATAATAAGTGACAGTGAGTCTGCAGGTTGTCAAGATTACAGCAGAGCTATTGTGTGTTCTGGGTAAGATGTTATATATGTGTTTGGCAATGTTGTAGGTGACCGAGATGATGCTGCTGATAATAGGCTTGATAGGGGCTCCTTCTTTATGTGTCTTGTGTAGTCCATATATGCACGGCATGGCTTCTCCAGGATACAAACAGTAATACTGTTCTCGGGTGATGGTGTTTTCTTTCTGTAATTGTTGTAGACATTCTATGGCCTTTTTCTTGAATCCGCTGGTTGGGTCTCATATGCCCCAGTGTCTCATATGTGTTTGTGTCCATTGTGTGTTGACCTTGTCCAGGTAGTCCGCTGTGTTAAGGACTACCGTGCTTCTTCCTTTGTCCTCAGGTAGGATAGTGATGTTTTGATCCTTGCTCAGTGAAGTCACAGCCTTCCTACGCCTTGTGCTCGACCACTTCGCCTCACTCAGGGACATTTGCAACTGAACTTAGGCTGTTTATGCTGCTCCCTGATAAAAGAAAAAACACCTTTGGTTTGCTATTTGGTTTTATATTTGATTTGATTACATTAATGTTGAAGTTGAAATTTACAAGAAATATTTTATTGCTGCTGTGTAAAGGGAATACTGCTGATATTTAAGATGATAAAAATATTACTGTAATGTTAGAGTGGGAGTTTACGTGAGTTTCCAGAATGTTGCGTGAAGCTGTCTCCAGTGTTTTGGTCTCCGTGTGTCAGATTCTGCTCATTTATGAGTTTGAGCAAACACACTCGTACATCCTGGTTGCAATTTTTAAAAAACACACTGCTAGTAGCCACTGAAAACTACATGTAGCCCATTTAATGTTAGAATAGCTTGTACTATGGTATTTCTTTGGGGTTTACAGTGAACAGACTTCAGCCAGTGTCAGGCTCAGTCAGGATAAGTCAGTCACAACTAGACAGAGGGGCTCTAGCTTTAGATTAAGGTTGGGCCAAAGCGACATCCAGTGCCATAGGAGCGCGTACTGCTATGGATTTGCGACTACACAGTCAGGAGAACACAAAGTGCTTGAGCCCTGCTGCAGTGTTCATATAGTGTTCTTGTCTTCTTCCCGTACTGTTTTCCTCTGTTTAAGGGTCATCAGAGCTGGCTGTTTTTCTGTGTTTTTTTGCTGACTCTGTCAGGGCATGCTTGAGTGTCTTTCAATTTAGCTCCTTCTCAAAACTCAGCCACCTCCAATAGATAAATATTAAATTAGAACAAATGACTCTCACTTTCTCACCAGGCAATTGTGTCCCCTTCCCCTGAGGCTGTTAGCATCAGCCAGACAAGCACTGCTGCTATCTGTAATTAGGGATGGAAAAGACAAAACACACACCAACACACAACTGCTAAATGAACGCCCTTTGCTTTATCGATACTAACCATCCAGCTACCTCCCCTGGATAACTGGACATTATTCAGATCAGCTCTATATCCACAGGGGGGTCACAAATTGCAATATGCACCACAGTTCTTTCGTTGAATCTGCATGAATATTCCTCATTAATGTGGAGGATAGGATTTCAGATGGGCTTTTAAAATTAAAGATAGATTTGGTTTGCTGGAATGCTTTTACTTCTACATGATAAGTGTCTCATACATATATACTGAAATACTCTTCTTACAAATCCTTTACACGTTTGTTTTTAGCAGAGATTCTAGGTTCCAGAGAAGGTTGTAATCCTGTAAGCCTGTTTGAGTGTGTAACATTATTAGTATAACATGATTTGGATGGCAAAAGACAAGTTGGTTTGATTGGGTGTCGCTCGCGCGCGCGCAGGGGTGGGGAGTGGGGGGGTACATTTAGATGAAGGTAATATTGTGTAGCATCTGACTATCTGGCACAAGTTATTAGATGGTGTGTGTGATAGGGGCGTGCTGCCATGCTGAAAGCTGCTGTAGATGGCTCATATCTCTCTGTGTAGCAGCGGCAAGACCTCAGCGTGGAGCAGTGAGAGCAATATCCTGAAGCAAGTACGCAATTTGGTATATCACTGTCTTAAATCAATTGTGGTAATACTGATATGGGCCCACCTATCTATCTACTGGCCTATCTGTTTATCTGAAATGAAATTGGTCTGTTTATTTGTTTTTCTAAAATCTTATCAAAACGTTCTATCTCTTTGTTTATTAAATATTGAAGATACTCTCTCTGTCTTAAAGTATGTATTTCAATCACTGTACAGTATGTACTGTATGTGTATTTATTTTATTTATTTGTATTTATAATGTTTAAACACACAGGCTCCTGTTGTAGTAATCAGTCCCCTGGTCAAATATAATCCAATGTGAATCAAGGTAACCCCAGCTAACATATATACTGTATAGTATGTACTAGGTGACATTGACAGAAAGTTCTGTCTCGATATTATCTAGGATATTGTTGATAACAATTATTGGATGATTTTTGACAACATTAAAAAATGTGTTTGTGATGTTGCTTACTAATGATATTTATACAGTGCAAGATGAATGAACTATAAGATATGTCGCTATAGACATGAGTTCTGTAGGTAGCTGTTGTTTTTGCGCTTGTACCTTGGCTGGTTTAGGCCTGTCGTAGACAGCTGACTCCTGAAGCTGTTCATATGCTTGATATTCAGTAAGGTGGATAGTTCATGGTCTTTATACATGGTTTACAGATTGACATGTTATGAGCAGCAGCTGTCTTTTGGTGTTGGTGGTGTGTGTGTTTTTTCTCCTGCTGCTGTTTGTTCACTCATATTTAACTTCAGTCATGAGTTTTTTCGGTAGCTATTGCTGGTTTAACTCTGCGCATATGGACTGCATGCATGACGCGTGACGCAGTGACTGCACGGACAAGGTGTTTTTTAAATTCTTGATTTTTACAAAGTGAGAAATATCTGCTCACGCATTGTTAAAACAACAATTAAGATATAGACAATACATCCCTAGTATGTACTCATCTTTGTGTAAAATATACTGCCCTTAAAGCCTGTTTGGTTTGAGGACAGTGTGGTGGATATGGCTGTCACAGAAGGACACATGGAGCTCACTGAATGTCACTGATATGAATTATTTGTCCCTTCATTGTAGGGGAAAAAACAATTCTTTGAATCTGGGAAGATGATTGATGTTGAGGATTTAAATGTAGAAACATTTGCTTTGATCTGGGATATGATTTTGTGCTAGGACCTGCATGAAAACCGAAAGTAAAAGAAACTTAAAAATTCAGGATACAGTTGGTTTTTGGTATTAAAACAACCATAAACTAACAAAGAACTTGCTACAGAGAGGGAAGGAAACCTGTGTTGAAGACTGAGCGTAAAATCAAATCAGTGTTTCACTCTGTTCTAAGAACATCACAAAACAAGGAACTACATGAGTCCTTGTTCATTTTGGAAGACTTTGTTTTTGCACTGAAAGAACACGTGGGTTGTTATAAGCCGTTTTAAGAGAATGACGAATGCTGTCATTTTTCCGGAGAGGGCGGTCTTTTATTGGCAATGCAGTTACAGATGCCATTGCAAAGCTTTTATCCCATGACACCGTATAGATTTGAAAATAAATATAATGATACTGTGTTTATTTTTGCTTACACTACGCTAATTTCTATCTTTCTAGACTGAGTGTAATTTCTAAGCATGAAAACAGTGAGGGTGCTCACCTGGAGAGAACTGGATGATGTTGCACGGCACTGCAGAATCTGTCCTCGGCCATTTAGCTGCAGTGTGACCTCTCTGTGAAGACGCCATTCATTATCAAATAAGCTAGCCGTCTCCCGTGGTTTGCATATGGATATTAATGGCTTGCAGTAATTTACATTTCAATTCCAGACACTGTATGAGAAATTAGTCCCATATAAATCATGAGCTGGTGAATTGTGCAGGAAAATGATTGACATTTTTCAATAAATACTGCAAGATGAATTTAATATGTTTAGTGCATTAATTAACTGGAGGAAATGGAAATGACCTCAGCAAAGGTAGAATTAGAAAGATCTAGTCGAGGTTCTGCGTGGGTCGATTACCCAGCTACAACCAGGAAAGTGAAAGAATGCAGAGTCATTTTTGATTGATGTGGATTCATATAAATTTTGATGGAAAGGTCTGATAACTTCACTAGCTCCTGCCAAATTAAAGAAAGGTCAGAGTTTCTATGTTTGAATATCTCACTGTTTTTGCAGTGCTGTGGTTCTGTTTGAAAAGGTCAGATGATCACAGTATGTAAACAGCAGCATTACAAGATGCGTCACACACAGCAGTGTGCTATGTCGTTGTTACAGTTCAGAAAGCATTAGAAATTTGATTTTCCAGATTACTAGATGAAATAAGCTTTAAATAGGGGCGGACTTGGGCAAAAAATAGCCTGGGAATCTGTCCCTGGTCAGGCCACTCTCTGGACAAAGCATTTGTTGTGAACTCATTTATGATTTTACTTTATTTTAAACCCAAATAATGTGAGCTAGGTGTCTATACGGATGCGCAAGATCAAGCTATTTTTACACGCACACACATACACAAGTACACACGTACACACTCACACACACACACACACAGGGAATTCACTCGTCGCCTCAAATCTTCAATTCTTTTGAACTTTAGTCGTGCAATGTTGTTCTGGTGTCTCATGTGTTGATGTCATATCGAACACGGAGCGCTAGCAAGCGCTAACTTCATCTAACTCACCGAAGTGAAACCACATTGGTTGAGCCACATTGGCTTGAGTTGCAAGACTCAAGCTCATTGAAGATTCTGTGCTTGTTTGGTTAGAGTCATATGTTTGGTCAGGCTTCGTAAACAAGGACACGCACTGCCCACGTGAGAGTAGCCTTGTCACATCCACTTATTTCCATGTGGAGGCTGTGAAAAAAACTATTTGATAGGGGACAGTTTGCAATACATGTACTGTAACAATGCACTCATTGTGAATTGAATATATATTGAATATATATTAATTTTTCATGGAACATCAAATTAATTTATATTGATTCAATTTGTAATACTTTGTTATTGTAAATTTTTTTGCAATTTAACTAAATCTGGCAAAAAATATAACGTATTTCATAGGGCCCTATTCATGCTCGCATCGCCCAGATATTGGGCCTTGGCCAGCCAACCAAGGCGGTAACCAATCAATTTTCAACTGCTCTTCAAAAGCTTTACTATTTCGTTTATCTGCACAATTGCCCAGCTGCCCACCAGGAAAACTCAAGGTACTCCGGAAGGCCAGTCCGCCCTTGGCTTTAAATTAAAAAGGCATTAATTTACCCTCACTACTTCTGTGACTTATTAATACATTTTAATCCCAACAAAGGCATTTTGTTGAGCTATTAAATATAGCATGCTAAGATGTTCATTGCAAATGTTGTAATTCAGATGACACAAGTAGAAACACATCAGATTGAAAGATGATATGATTTGACACAACATGAAAATATATTACAATCAATACTGGCAAAGGAGATATGAAAGTCTCCTTTCTGACATTTATACTCTTGACATGAATGTCATTTATTATTTCTACTTTCACTTTATCATTCACCTTGAACTGTAAGGTTCTGCCACAGCACTATAAATGATGTTGACAAGTTTCTTCAAATTTTAACGGAAAAGAGGAGAACGACACAGTCAGACGCCACTATGATGTCAGAATGTGTGTCACTGTCATGAAATATTCATTATGTTTGGCGAGGGTGTGCATTAAGTTTAGAATAAGAATAGCTTGAATTTTTCAGCAGCAGACCATTGATCCAGGGCGTATCATTAGTTGTATGACTCATCACAGAAGAGTGTTGCTGAATATTGATCATTCTCTTGACTGAGCCCTGCAGAGTACACTTCCCAATAATTGTTTCTGCCTTTTTGTAAAAGCTGAAAAAGTGGGTTTATCTAAAAATCTATCATGAGAAAATATTTTGAAATATGCGTTTTTTTTCAGTGTTTTTTCAACCATGTGTAGTTTAACTCATTTAACGTTTGTGTTTGGCTGTGGACACGCTTACATTGACACAAGGACAGGATTTCATTACTGTTCCTTGTCCTCTCTCTCCTCCTCTTTTTCCCTCAGATAATTACACTTTAGTTATCTTAGATTTCCTCTGCCCTCATTGGGATGCTCCCGCGAGTTACCTTCTACATGGCTGCTTTTGACACGAGTAGTGAATAACAGTGAGAAAGGCTATAAATCATGGTAATTCTTCCTCCAGACCTCTCATCCTGATTGATCACTCGTGTGCCTTTGAGGTCCACCTGTGAGTCTTGTCCCACTGATATAAATTAAGTAGAAGTATGGGAATTATGCACAACAGCAACCTTGTGTATCCGAATAATTCTGCAGTAGTGGATGTGTGTTTTTTGATTATTTTCTTGTATAATGCATAATTTAAATGCATATATTTTATACATTTATGACACTTTTTATGTATTAAAGAGGAATTATGGAGTTTTTAGCAGCCACTAGCAGTGCGGTTTACAACCATTTACCATTACAGGCATTTGCTTTTACACGTGGCTTCACATTAAAAGCAGAATAGTGGCTTTTCCAAGCAACAGAGAAAACTTGTGTGTACTTCATTTCTAAGTGAGGTTAGAGTCTATTGACAATAAGGCTCTGAAATTTGATTAAAAGTGATTTCATTGAAAGACTACATATAGCCAATTAAAAGGGTTCAGTGTGTAATATTTCTCAGGATCTATCGACAGAAATGCAATATAAGATCTAGGGGTGGGAGAAATAATCGATTCTAAGATGCATCGCGATGCAGACGTGGAAGATTTTTAATCGATTAACGAATGTCTAAAAAATCGATTATTTAAATGTTAATTGATAACGTAATGTTGACGGAACACAAAAGGCGGAACTCGCGGAAGTGCAGCGCCCGAACTGTCTGTAGAGCGCACACAACAGAGAGACCAGTGTGCCCCTGTATTCGTCACCGCTGTGGAATGAATAACCACCCCAAAGTGTCTCACAATCATTAATATCAATGCGCAAGTAATTATTTTAAGTCGCACACTGTGAGCACGGTGACACTCAGCAGCTCTCTGTGTATCCTGTGTGTGAGGACGAGCGAGTGAGAGAGAGCGAGCGGCAGAACGTGACGGTGAAATATATTAGCAGTAAGTTTCAGTCAGGTAATAAACATGCAGCGTAGGTCGCTGTGTGTCCGTTAATAAAAGTCTGTAGTTTCCCCAACGGGTGGAAAAGTGAAGGCTGTTAGCGCAAGCTAACATCTCCCCTGTACAAGTACTTGTTCTCTGTCCCTCCCCATCAGACTCCGGACTTTTGGGGACAGAGCCTACAGCGTCACAGCCCCCACCCTCTGGAACTCATCCCCACAGAGATCTGAAACACTACCTGTCTGGACACTTTCAAAAATCTACTAAAACCCAGCTCTTTACCCAGCATTCAGTCTCGAATGACTTTTTGTTGTTCTGTAACTCTGTGTAAAGTGTCCTTGGGTCCCGATAAAGGTGCTAAAAAGATTTATTTATTTATGTAACATTAGCTAAATTAGTAATGAAGTAATATTAATTATCAGCTGTAGGTCATTACTAACTAACCTACTAGTCAAGGTTTGAGAACATCAGGCACAAGCTTAGACTACACTGGTGTGCAGCTCTGTCCTGTGCACATACTGCACATCCTGATTATTATATTTCAGTTTTCAGAGGAGTCTGACAGCTGGATGTTAAAGAAAAGAGGGACCATGGAGCTGAGGTTGATGAAGTAAATTAGGAATGCAAACTAGTCTTTTTAAGCTAATTAGGAGATGTTTCTTTTGGATTTTAATGGGCAAAATTAAATGCTTAGTAATTATCCAGGGATCCTGTATAGAAAAAATGAGGCATCAAGATGCATCGATAATCATTTTATAATCGAATCGCAGCCCTCTGATCGTAATCGAATCGAATCGTGAGGTGCCCAGAGATTCCCACCCCTAATAAGATCCATACATATGTTTTGAGGGCTGTGTATAGACCTTACATAATAAACCATTATGCTTTTATTACCTTAGAATGAGCCATTTATATCTCCATAACCACAGGAAGCCACGTTGCAACGTCATGCGCTACAGAGCTTGTTTCGTCACAAAGTTCTTCTTGTTCTAATTCTGGTAGAATTCAGTCAGTGCAGACACTCATCACTATGTTGAATACATACATTAGAAGAAGAAGAACAAGTAGTAATAATATACTGCAGGGATCTGCAAATAAGTTTTGCATTGGAGCAGTAGTTACATCCATTAGCTGGTGGGTGTGAATATAAGCCATAATAGTGACCTGCATTAACATGTTGTTTGATTAGCTCTGTTGGTAAGGTGCAGCACTTGCAACCAAAGGTTTGAGTGTTCAGTCCTGCCTTGGGGCAGCTTTTTTTCCTTCTCTCTCTTCAACAAATGGATTCTACAGCGAATGTTTGTCAGATCACGGCATGTGCTGCACTGTTTGTGTTTCGGTGTTTCATACACATCCATCAACCTACCGATGCTTTTGCAATTCCCCAGTAGCTCCAGGCAGAGGACATATAGGGGGCTCTTTTGTGTGTCAAGCAGCCCCCTTTAATATCGCTCAGAATTTTTCAAAGTAAAAGCTCAGTTCAACTCCAATACTACTTTACAGTAAATAAGCTTCTGGTGCTTTTGTTTTGTAGGCAAAACGACTAAAGAGGAATTGATTATGTGAGTAGCTGTTACTGCCATGACTGAGATCTATTTTAGCACTGCAAAGTGTTTGTTTATTTATATTTTTTCCGCTATCAAAGCACCGTAATCTAGCAGCGAGCCATTTTCCATGTCATCTTTCAGTGGCCAAGTCACAATAACATATGGTTTTATGAATAATTAAGTAAATATAATTTCTTAATAAATATACCTAAAGAAACCTCATTTCTTGACTGGCAACTCTCAGTAGTTCCAGAAGAGACACTTCTTGTGTTGTGTCAGACACCGTAGCTGTCCTACGCTCTTTGACAGGGTAGGGGGTAGACTGGACTGATGGTTGCAATTCACAACCCTCAACACTGGGTGCCGCTAAATCTTACACACTGAACCTTTAATGTAACTGTATTCATGACCTTAATCTGTGTCAAGTGACATGGATGAGGGGGCAAGCAAAAAGAAATCAATAAAATATCACATCAGTTTAATTTACATGACTTGATCCTCAGATGCTGTAGTTGTCTGACGTTCCCAGGTTCCTCACTTTTGACTCTTATGACATTGAAGGAGGGCCACATGCCGACACCAGCATGCATATAACCACACGTACACACAGCTGGCGAGCTGAATAAATGACATGTTAATATTTACCTCACCTTGTAATGAGGTGAGGCAAATCTGCTTATGTTACTTTTTTCATACTCCACTTTTTCTGTTATAATTGACTTCACGGGGGGCCTCACTCTGCTCACTGAGTCAGAAAATCATATTTGGATACACAGCTAGCAAACTAATCCCAACAATGCAGAACTCTGGAGTGGACTGGTAACAGCTGCAAGGCATCCTCAAACACTGGTGCTTCATCTCCCTGGAGGCAAAACTCTGCAAGACTTTTTTTAATCACTCTTTTGAACTCATCTTTCACCACACCATAAATGCAGCCCTTTTCTTCATCTGCTTTCCAAATGCAGCTGCAGAGTGCTGGAGGATGTTGGGCCATGCACTGCTCAGCTCAGCTCAGGGTCAAACAGAGATGACCTTTTATCTGGGTCCGCATAGACAGGAGGAATTTGAACAGGATACATATGTAAGTGACCTTTTATAGGCAGATCTGGCAAGAACGAAACATGCACATTAATCTGTTTGTCACTGTTTGCTCAGTGCAGTTCTTCAATCAGCAGTCTGTGGAGTCATTACTGTGGTTCAGTTTTCACAAAAGAGAATCTTTTGATTGATTGTCAGACATGTTTCCATGACAGCACTATATGTCACCATCATCACAGTGAGTCAGTTAGTGGCTCGTCATAATGCAATATGTTAGGGACAAAGCAGTGAAGCAATGAGGAAAGATCCATTTTAGATGAAGACTGGGGGTTTTGTATACCCCAAAAATGCAAAAACGTGCAACACACACACAGAAACCCACAACAACAATGAAATGTGCACACTGAGGGACAAATTCACACAGAATGGATTGCGGCCGCTGAAAGGCCCTGTTTCAAGGTCCGATTCACAGAAGTGTTAGGCTTGTTTTTTGGGCGACTTTTTAAAATATAATACTTATGAACAAAGTCAGCAGAATAGACACATATAGAGAGTGAGGAACAGAAAGAGATGTGTAAGAGACAGAGGTGTAGGTGTATGCATTTGTGTAGGTGTGTGAACGAAATAAGAATAGGGTAATGTATTCTTACAAATACCCCCTTTCCCTCTTGAGTTACACTGTCATGCTGTAAGAAACACTAAGCGGTTTCACACACGGACAATTTTCCGGGATTATTACGCCAATAAGGCGGCTCACTGCGCTGTGTCAAAGGTACTGAGCCGGAAAGGGGGGTCCGATTTGATCCACCGGAATGTTGATAGTAACAGAGGCAAAACGATGTCTGTGTAAAAGCCACAGCTGGCATGCTGGAACAGGAGTGACATTTCAAGCTGTTGTGTTACCAGTCGCGGTCTTTTGTTAACAGTCTATCCATCGCCGACAGCTGTGCCACGGCTTTGCTAGGTACCCAGCCCGGTGACAGTATCCAATGGAAGTGTTTCAGCATTGACTTGTTGTTTACTTGTCATTTTTGTGCTGGTCCTGCCTTCTCCACCGCTCTCTCTGCTCCTGTTTTGTTCTGTCCACGTCAGGCTGCATATCCACAGGGAGCATTTCAGAATAAGAGCATTTTGCCTGCCCGATTTTGCTGACATGTTTAGATTTTATTGATTTGGTAATCAGTGCTTGCTTTTGTACTTCTACTATGATTAAATAGGCTACTTAGTTGAATGGTTTCTTTTTTGTCTGTTTTGATAGTGATTATTGTTGTTTTACGATTGGGAACCTGCACAGGGTATTTTATTTTGAAGATTGACCGGATGAGCTCCGGCAGCCGCGGCGTAGGCGGACTCAGTGGAGGCAACCTGGAAAGCCGTAACGCAATGTGAAAGCACACACGGTTGCGGGATTACGCCGCAATATTTTGTTTTGCTATTGGCAGACATTCTTTCCGCGTTTATTGCGGCATGGCAGTATGAAAGTGGCTACTTAGAAGTGTTATACTGCAACTCATTCTCATTTGGATTTTATTTGTACAAAAAGAAAAGCTCTGTCCAGTAGCCTAACCCGAAACCTGAATTTGTTTGAGTGAGAGTGACAGAAGCTCCTGTAACCTGGTGCAGTTTTGGAGAAAATGTATTCAATGTTTCATTATGAACATACAATTGAATGGACCCCAGGAAGAACAGCCAGTGCTAATGTTATTAAGAAAGATGCCTAATAAAGAAAGAAAGAAATAATTTTACATTAAAGAAACATTACAAAAATATTTGTGTATGGTGTCAATTAAAGTTCTGAGAAAGAAAGAAAATTGAAATTGGCCCAAATCAGAATGAACACGTCAGACTTTAAAAATATCAGAAATTGTTATTAGCCATGAAAATTGCACTCGGTGTATCTCTTATAAATGCGCTTCAGTTTCCACCAACTGTGAAGACACCACAATTTCCCTCTAACTGCGTGTGGCTATTAGTGTTTGCGAATTGGACTTTTTTTAAAATAAGGCTCATTTGCATAGAAAAGGTGCCCCTGAGAGACTGAGAGACCCGGCACAAAAACGAATAACTTTGAGAAATACACCACAGATGCTCTGAATGAGACCCTGTGGGGGATTTATACAGCTGTCTTAGGCAGGGGGAGTACAGTGTTGCTAATCTAAGAAGTCTGAGAGACGGTATTAACCATCATTTAACTGAATTCAAGGTTAAATGTTTCAAGCCTCATGAAAACGGTCCTGTTAATACAATTTTGCATTATATCCGGTCTGACCTGCAAATCAATGCTGGTGGACAGTTTTCACAGCCTTTTTGTTGCTGGATTTAGAAATTAAATGGATATAATGTACAACCTCACAGAGAAAATGCACAAAGTTAGGTTTTTACTGCAGAATTTACAATTGCCATTACAATAAATATATATATTTTGTTCGAGGAGCAAGTGAATGCACAGTGAGGCATTTGTTGCAAATCGCAACCCTCACCACTAGATGACACTAAAACTTACACACTGGACCTTTAATAGATGACGGGGACTAATCACCTCCCTTTATGTGGAGTGGCTGTGGCTCAGGAGATAGAGCATGTTGGCTGTTTATGGGAAGGTCGGCGGTTCAATCCCGGCTCCCCCAGGCTGCTGGTCAAATGTGTGTGAATGTTAGTTTCTGTTTGAGCACTTAGGCTCTATACAAATACAGAGCATTTATGTAGTCAGATTTTTTTTTATAGTCAGTACACAGAAACAGATTTGTTGATTATATTGCTATTTGGTCCTGTGAAACTGTTTTTAGAAAGCCAGCCACCTGCTCCATGTTTAGCAGGCCTATATATTGTTCTAACCATGTGTCTCTTGATAAACAAGGTAACATATACTGTAGTAGGGCTGATCGATTAATTGCATTTGCGATATTATCGCAATGTAATAAAACGAGATTTTCTAATTGCAATGGCGGCGATTGCACTCTGATCACATGACACCCAAGCGGAAAGCAGTCTGGCGAAGTTAATGTTTCGTCTGCACGTTACGCTGTAACTTGCCTTCTTGTTGTAAAATGGCCTTAAGCTTGACAGAAGCTCTCCCTATATAAACTTTAATGTCACATGGAATGAAAGTAGCAACCGCCACCGCGGGTAACTTGTTGGTGGTGGTGGGTGAATTCGTTAGGCCATCCGCGGCTTTGATGGACGGAAAAATGCTCAACAGAAAGATGCGTGTAGTAAACTAAACGTATTGTGGCGATCGGAGCCCGCGTCACACACACAGCCACCAGTCAGCTCAGCAAATATCTGTAAATTGGCGTTTGAAACTAAATGCCTAAGTCCGAAAGAGTCTGTCCAGAGTTACAGCCTGATTAACAGCCTGGTGAGCGCCGCTCACCAGCATCGGAGGCTGCGGGGCAGGAGGGGGACTCTGGTGTTGTCCGAGAATTACTAAGCTTGTCTATTAAACACGTCACTCTGTTCTATTATAGTTAGCCAACTTTTGAATTGAACCTCAAACTGAGTATTTTTAGTTTGCTTATGGGGATACAGAAAGATGGACTCCAGGAGATTTGAACTGAGATCAGGACTCATTAATTGGTGTTTGAACTGTGGGTTTTGTATTGAGCGCTTACTGTATAACACCCTGTGGTGAAAATGTAGGCCGACCTGATGATATTATATCATACAATTTAATGCCATGACTTGACTCAAATTGTCTTTCTCATATTATTATAATTTGATATATCTTATTGATCATAATAATAATTCTACCTAATTCATCATAACACGGGCCTGACCCACAAGAAAGACCAGAGTAAGTTTAATCTATCTAATATCATACTATACACTGATTTACTGCTTGTCCATTTTGAATATTACAGAAGGTAAAGAGCTTAAAAATTAATCGCAAATTAAATCGTAATCACAATATGTCATGTCATGTTTAAGAGCCAGTAATTCCTATTTTGGGTACAGATAATTTAGGTGGCTGAACAGATACTGATAATGGTATACTCGCTCATGCCTACTAACTTGTGTTCTTTCCAATTAAGAAGAATTGTTCTTTTAATTGACAAACAACTGAGTCTCTACACTCTGTTAACAGTCACCCCAAGCAAACTATGGGGGCAGAAAGACTGTGACGTCAGGGATCTTCATTTTAGGAACCCCTCCTACCTCCTTAACCCTCCCACACAACAATACATAAACCCTTCACCTCATACAATACGGGTACTGATTTTTTTTACAGCTTAGTCTGTAATCACAAAGCGCACCCATAGGTGTCTACATGTCAGTGTTCTCATAATCAGCACTTAGGCTGTTGGCAAGCACTCTAAGCTAATTTAATACTGGAGGTAATGAGTTAATTTGCAAAGATCTGCATATTTTGGAGTACAATGCAAAATGCCAAGAGTGATGGAAAAGCTGATTCCCTTTGGAGATTTAGAAGCTTCACTCCCCATTCCTATAACTGATTCCTGTTTCTTCTCTGTAATCACAATGACAGTGAGAGCCTACTTAATTCTGCTGCAAATTAAGCAAGTATAAACATCATTAGGTATTGATATGAATTGCATTCATCTACAAAATGAAGTTTGGTACTCTCCACTAGATCAACTCATTGGCACTCAGCTGAATCCAGAGATGAATATTACAGAGATGTAAACTGTTATCCTAAGATAATTTTGTTGTTTTCATTAAATTTTCCAAGCGTCTTTGCATATTGCATTCTTAAGTGATGGTTTTGAGTGGTCCTTACATCTGGCATCATCCGAGTGAAATCTCATCTTATTCATTAGTTTTGCAGTTATAGCTCAAATCTTTGCACCTTCAAATGGTAGCATTCAAGAATTTTCCAGCAAAATGCATCAGTGCATCGATTGTAGATTAAGAGAAAAATTGTTGAAAGATAGAAAGACAAGCTGAAAGGTACAAAAAGATGCACAAGCATCACTTATAATTTAAACCACGTTTTTCAATCATACTTCTGTGTTTTAGACATTTGGCTGTATTTTGTCTACCATTCCAGGCATCCGCTAGTTTCCAGAAGTGTTCATTTGACATGAAAATCTATTAGTACACAACCCATCACAGTGAACATCAAGTTTGCATTTTTTTTTGTCAAAGCTACATTATAAAGGAAGTTTGAACATCTAACACCTTATTGATTTTCATTCTGGTACCACAAAGTCGTGTCCTAAGGAGAATACTAATGTGCTGTCACTTTAGAAAAATAAGACTTTGTTTTGCTTCTTTTTGATAGAAAGTTTGTCTTATTAAATACACAAGTCAAAATAAACACCAAGGATTTATAAGTTAAATTCTAAGCAAAAAATGATTTTAAAAATGCTTTTCTATATTTAGATGGCTCTAAATGACATCTTAAAAAACAAGTTTTCTGTAGTATAAAACCTCTTTTCTCATATATCTACAAATAAAATAATGTATTTTGGGTATTTTTTCACCACCTTTGTAGCTGAAGTGTAGAAAGGCTTGTCATCCATGTGCAGTGCCTTTTGAAGGAAAGTGGTTTTGAAAGGATGCATCAAGCCAGCCAACATCAACCCCCCTACAGCACCTAAACAGAGCTTCTCTCAATCCTCGTCACAGAGACACGGCTGCTGAATACAGAACAGAAGAGACAGGAGCTGCCCCTCACCCCGCACACACACACACACACACACAAACACAATTGTTCTCTCTCTATCTTTCTCTTTTTCTCTCTGTCTCTCTCAGACAGACATACGTACATGCATACACATACACACATGCAATTAACTACACTAACTGAAACAGCACACACCTACGCAGGGATTTTAGTTCACAGAGCACTAACAGCATCAGACGTGCAACCACACACTCCCTTTCAGCAGGAAAAATGGACCATCTGTGAGCTCTTCAGGCCACCAGCCAATGACATTGTTTAGGACTCATTTTAACGGCAGTCGTGAACTGCATTTTGAATCTTTGTCTCTAGCATTAAGTTCTTGAAAAGCTTTTTTTGTTCTTGTTGTTTTGCAAACATCTGTCTGCAGATTTTAAAAAAGCCACTTTAATAGAACTAAGCTACACTAATTTCTCAGGTGATAAAAACACATAGTCCTTATGCTAATGAGATTTTATTCTGATATGGCATTTTATGAGTTTGAATATTGAGTTTAAATAAATTGCACTAAATTACCAAATTAGTTATTAAAAAATAATGTTTTTTTATGGAAAATCAGTCTTCTCAACTTGAGTATACTGGGTAGGGATGTCCAAATCTAGTTAGGTCTGATCCAGTAGTTACTTAAATGTTGATTAAACATGTATCTGACACATCAAAATAACAGCTGTAAGCTACTTAAGTACTTCTCTCAAGCACTGCTTCAGGGAACACATGTAGAAAGCATTCATGGGAACACACTTAGGCTACGTTCACACTGCAGGCCAAAGTGACCCAAATCTGATTTTTTTGCTCATATGTGACTCAGATCTGATTTCATAATTATAATAACCAGACCTAACTGGAGCTAACCTCTGTTGCTCCTTGTTTACTTTTTTTTTATTGACAACAACAAATACAATACAGCAGACAAGGGCTTATCATAAAAGGCTTGTGTACTTTACTTCTGTACGTAAATTAACGTCTGTAAATAAAGTAACAGTGAACATAGCTGTTGGGGCCGATGTGTTACAGTACCACGGTGGTCTTGATCGGTAACAACAAGACTTCTCTCCGTGCGGCTCACCTGCTGCTGTGAAAACGGAATTGCAAGTTAAAAAATTTCATACTTAAGTTGTATTGGTAAAACTGCTGACAAAATCAACAGAGCAGACAGACAAACGGAGAGAGGGATGGGTGTAGGTGTGTGCATGAGTGTCTGAAGGGATAAGCAAGGTAAGCATATAAAAGTAGATTAAAATATGGTGGACAATTAAGTAGAATTAAAATGGTGAGAAAAGAAATAACCTACAAGAAAAAGGGTATTGTGACTCGAGGGACTCGAGTTTGAGACTCAAACTCGAATCCAACTTAAGTTGCACACACAGTGACTTCAGACTCGACTTGATGCGCAGGACTCGTGAACAATGTTTATTTTTAGAATCAACTCTGGAAAGGTAGTTGTGGTATGACGGCAGTCCTGTCAGTAGCCTCTGTGTTGTTTTCTTTTATAAACACCAGCATGTTCCTTAATCATGAAGATATCTATGTTTTACAGCATTTAATGGCACTTTCCTCCTGCTTTTCTCCGCCTCTGCTCTGCCTTTTCTCTTTCCTTCATTCTCCTGTGAATTTTCTCTCCACACTGCTTGGCACACACTCACGCACTGACTGAACGCTGTGTTGACGTGTGTGCATGCAACCAGTCACGTGTAATGACCATAAACTGTATATAGAATGGTGATGACAGAGATCATACAAACAAGTTAAAAGTGATCGGGAGGCTGACGGTCTACAGGTCTGAGGGACCGTGGCTGCCCGGTGACAGATTCAACTTTATATTTTCTCTTTTACAAAAGTCTAGATGTCATATTTGATGTGTGCACCCTCGCGAAAGAAGTGAGAGAGTGAGACGCACCTGTTGTGTGGATTTGCCTGCTATGAACCAGGCCAGACTAGTTCGATGGCCAGTCCGCAAGTTTAATCTCTACGTCTTCTTGTTTACAGTGTTGTTGGTCAGTAGCGCGCAGGACAATATGCTTCACTAATGGACCAATGAGCAAACACTATGTGCAGCCAGTACTCATGGGAGTTGTAGTGTTATAATGTCACATTGCAATTCATTTGCTATTATGCCTATTATGTTTGACAAGACTACAATTTTTCAACACGCCAAAGTGGCTAGTGGGAGTGACTGTGTTACCCGCCATGGCCGAAATCCACCCGCATTTGGCGGGTTGATGGGTGTTAATGTCAAGCCCTGGTGTTGAATTTAATTTATAAGGTGTCATTAATTGCATTCCACATTAATTGGTTGTGCTCTGTAAGTGAAAAACAGGTTACAGTTAGAGAATCCCTTATAGCTATGCAGTTTTGTAAGCAACCTGGATTGAACACAGCAGGTGATACAACATTCATTATAACCACGAGAGAGATTTGAGACTTGAATTGGACTCTAGCTCAAAGACTTGTGAGCATTTCTGTTATGCTGGGGCTGACAAGGATCCTAAAAAAAGAATTTCCCAATAAAGAAAACTTGCAAAAATGTTGATGTATGCAGTTCTAGTTTTTAGGAAGAAAGAAAATCAGAATCGGCCAAATTCGAAATCAGCAGCTCAGACCTTAAAAATTAGCTGTCATTCAGGAGGGGAGAAACATGTCAAACAAAGACAATGGTGACTGAGGAAATTTAGGGCTTATCATTTTAAACACGATTACATCCCGTTTTATACACTTGCATCAGTCGAAATTGGGTAGCCAAAAACTGCCCAGGATGGAACATGAGTTAAAATGGATTTAGAAATTTTGATTAATACTTTATCTCATGTATTCAGTTTGAATGTTTTAGGTGGGTTTTGTGTTTGAGGGTTAGGATGTTTGCTTGGGCACAAAATCCACTTCCACCATCTCTAACGCTAAATACAATATTCACTGCCTTCAGTAGATGGTGATCGATGATATGACGCACCCAGGTTCAAACCGACATAAAAGCATTTTTCTCTTTTGCCTATAAACCTGTGTGAGATTGTTCCCCGCTTGTTTCACTTCAAAGAACCATGTATCTTAATTCCCATCAAAGCCTACAAACCTGTTTGTGTCTGAGATTAACCTTGAGGCTTTACCCCAGAGCCAGGGTCTGTTTGCCGGAACGGCGTTCCCAAAAATGTCTGTTTCACATCGCTGTCTGGATCTGCCTCATGCTGACAGTGGCCATGTGGAAGTGGGAGGCTGTGAGCAAGAGCTTAGCATGAATGGAACAACAGATTAGAGAAATTGGAAGAGTTGGGATAAGGATACAGGATATTCCAATAAAACACTTCCCCACCTCTAACCTCCCCACCCTCGTCAGACAAAATGGAAAACTTATCTGTGTGTGTCAGCAAACTGTGTCTGCCCGACACCTGTGTATTTTATTTCTTAGCTGGCGGTACACACAGTGTTGACGGTGGCAAGGACAGCAGAGGCACTGATATCTATTCTCTGGGAACCAGTGTGCTGCCTAGCATGAGTTGCTCATCTCAGTGGGGTGATTGGAATTAAACAGTCTTTAGGATAGAACAATAAAAAGCTGCCAAACGCTCCACTATTGAGTTGAGCAGCTAGTTCCTAACTGTTTATCTTCAGAGATAAGGAACTGAAGTAAGGCTCCTTCACTAACACTTTGTGAATTCCGTTGGTTTTAGACTGGCGTCAAACTACCGGCCCATGACTTCTCATATTTTTCTGTATATGGCCCATAATCAAAAAAGCTTGGCCATCCCGGGTCTATGTAATCACGCTGGGTTACATAGACATTTGTCACTGCACATAACTGCCTCTCTCCTCCAGCTTCTCAATGTTATCCATTTTCAGATAGTTTAAGTAGTGAAGGAAGAGGAGGACTGAGAATAAACAGATTACTTCAGTGAAAATAATTCTGTGTTTTCATAAGCCTTGTGTCTGTTCCTTGTCTTGGGTTGACACACCCCTGTGGAATGAGCTCATAACTCTTGTGTCACACATTAACTTGTCTGCTCCCTCTTTGCAGAAATGATCCTCCATGATGCATAACTGAGATAGTGCATTCTTCTATTGGTTTGGAAAACTGCTTTTGGCAACTTAGGTCTATTTAGCAGGGCTTAGGTACATTCATTGATTACATTGGGAAGTAGCTAGATAGAGGAGGACTTGTAGGCAGTTGCCAAGTTACAGTAATGAGTATGACATTTATCTGAAGAAATTACTGTAAAAAAATGTTAGAACCAGCTATCTTATTCACTGCCTTCTGCATAATTATCAAGCATTTCATTTGTACATTAAAATCCAAAAGAAACATCTCCTCATTAACTTAAAGGTGACTATAGTTTCCAGACTGGAGTCTGAAGCCCAGAAAAGATGTTTGTTTGCACTAACTGCTTTTGCTTTTCCGGCATTTGACGAAACAATAGACAGGGTGCTTTGATAGAAGGGGCCTGATTCAACTGCAAATCTCACAGTCGAATCTTTGCAGATACATAATTAAATGAGCATCATGCAATTTTGGCTATATGGGCTGTTCAGTGTCTGATTTTACATAGAAGTACCAGTTTTCTCCAAATAAGTTAATATACAGCCTATTATGATATAAATATCAACATACAATGCTGTAAATAAACATGTTAAAAGAAAGAAGCTTTTAATAAATCTTTTTAAAGTGTGTGAATAAATCCAAAATTGTAACCCTAAGGAAGGGGGAGTCAGTGCGCATGTGTGGGCGCAGCGTGTGTGTGTGTGTGTATGTATGTGTGTGTTTATGTGTGTGTGGTAGAAGAGGGAGAGAGACAAAGGACCAGCAGCGCCGGTGTTGTGCTGAGTTGTGCATGCACTTTGTGGAGTGTTTGAATCATTTATCACCATTGATGGACCACACAAAGAATATTATATAGTTTTAAAAAGTACTTGGAATAGACCTGCGAACCACGAGGCGCATGCAATTCTCAGCGGGCATGCACAACTCGACACAACTCTGTGAATGACAGGCGAGAGAAAAGGGTTAACAATAAGCCTCAGTATAGCTGTAAATGTAAAGTGTAAGTTACAGTGAGTAATAAATAGAGACTGCAGCTCTGTAGCTTCTCCAGATTAAAGCGAAGCTATCATGTGTAACCCCCCCCCACCATAGGGGAAACACTGGAGTAAATCTGCAAGAGTTACTGTATCTTCTCATGTCACAAAACTCAGTTGCTTCCTTATACAATCATTACACACAGTGGCCCTCATTATCATTCTTGCGTAGAAACGGGCGTATTTTTGTGCGGGAGATTATGCTTACACTGTTCTCAGCGCCTGATTTATGAAGCTGTGCGTACCTTTGAAATCCAGGTGTACGCACCACCTGGTGTTGATAAATGCGGCGGCTGAAAACGTGTGTAATTTGAATGAAACGCCCCCATTTATTCAAGCTTCAGGAGGCTGCACCCAGGACTTTACGGCAGGGACTGACGGAATACGGCAAGAAATACATGGTTTGGAGCAGGAAGTCCACAAGTTAAAACTTCAGAAACAAAATATATGTTGTTTTGACAGATTTAAATAAAGATTAAATGTTCAAAAATATTGTGCATTTTAATATTACAAGGTTTTTCATTTGGAAACAATTTAATAATTTTTTATTCGATGATTTAAACTGGACACATTTTTAACAAAATGTTCAACGAGCTTAAAACTGGACACGAGCGGTCAGATGAGCCATAAACAGTTCATGTCCAGCCGGAGAGCCAGTGCTGGAATCAGGGGGACCACCGCGCGCTGTCAGCCTCGCTGGAGCAGACCAGTGCGCTGTCAGCCCCAGAGGAGGATGCGCTCATCCCAGAGGAGCAGGGCACGGGCCGAGAGCTTCGCTGAGCGTTCACTTTGATGAACGGAGGACATACGGGCGGTGTACTCCAGCGTGCAAAGCAAGGCTTTATAATGTTTTGCGGCTTTGGGAAACAGTGCTCTGTGCTGTCCTGGGACTGTTACGCACGGACACGCGGTCTGGACGCCGCACGGACTTGGATCTGACCATCCGCGGTGTAACTTTTCTTTTATGTTCAGAGTGAAACATTGTCCAAACACAATGATGAGCTGCACCACGTCTGTACCACCTGTTTGTAGAGCGCGTTCCACAAACTAGAAGTTTTTGTCTGTTCCTAGAATTATAAATTGGCTACTTGTGGTTCTCCAAGGGACAGATTTAGCACTAAAACGCCCATCAAAGTCCCAAATAAGATCCAAATGAAAGTATGTTGCTCTGATAAAAAGCTGCTCCATCACCTCCGGGACTGGGCTTTACGCACTGACCCAGGACTCAAACATGAACAGAGATCAGCATGCCAGAGTCTGGGGACGCGGGCCTTTAGCGGGGGTGTCGGTGTTCGCTGTGCGGTCATAATACAAAGTTTGTCTGATAATAAATGCGGGGCTTTGTGCGCGACATGTCTGTGCCCGCCTCACCTAAAGGGCGTGGGGCTGTGTCCATTTCAGCAGCCAGTCTCAGTGCTTCAAGCCATCCGCTTATGCTCTTCGTTGTTTTAACATTTTTTGCTTGTAGTCTTTTCATTTGAAGGTACACATTTTATTAAAAGCAAACCCAAATAAAAGCACCAAAAGCTACGATAAAATAGTCCAAATACAAATCAAAGCATGTTCTGACTGCTCAATAGGCTGTATAAAGTCCGTGCTGCTCAAATATAAACACAAAAATTAATGTTTCAAACGTTGTTTCTGTTACAGTGGGTCATAATATATCATGTATTTTAGTTTGTCAGTGCATTTTGTGCTGTTAGGAAATGAATTCTGCGCATTTCAGCTCTAACTCAAAACTTGCGTACATGTACACCACCTCATGAGCTGGCGTAGGATTTGAGCGTGCCGTACGCCAACGTCCATATTGATAAATGTCAAAGTCACCGTGGTTTTGGGAGTACGCCAGGTGTACGCTGGAAATTTGGTGTACGCACTTTTGATAAATGAGGGCCAATGAACTGTAACTGTAAGATTGACCTAAAATCCAGTAACCACTTCAAATGTAAACAATGCGGATCCCTAACCAAGCAAGAGAATATAAAAATGTTTCTACTAAACCTTTGGTAAACATTTCCTTGGAAATACTGGGTTGTTTAGTCGTGACTCATCCGAAGAAGAACACAATCATTTCTGATCATTCTGATTCTGTCACACAGGATCTGTTGCCCCAGTGTAAGCACTCTATTTGTAGAGGGAGCCTGAGGGCATGTTCGGTTCTTTCCTTTGGGTGCTGTCTGCAGCCTCTACCCACAAGTGACAAGATGTAAGACTTTCTGCACAACAGTGGTCATAAATGACACAGACCTGGAAATCGTTATGATCTTATTGGGGAACATCTCTCTACTCTCTGTCTATTTTACTTTTCCTCGGTGCCCCCTTCTCTTTCTTCCCATATTGCACTGTGTGTGTTTGTTATTGGTGTGTACTGTGTGTTCTGACTCTGCAGAGAAAGACTTTTTTTGCTGAGCCCCATTCTCCCCCAAGATAAGAGAATCTTGATAAAAGATCAAGATAGCATTCAGCTACAAAAAAACATTTCCCTACTCCTCTGGGAACATTAAACCATTTCATTTTGCTCAAATAAATAAATAAAAATCAAGTAACCCAAGAATTCACATCAGCATGGACCCCACATTACAGCATCTTTTCCACCTCATTGGCTGGCCTTTCCAGATGCTATCAATGAGCAGGTGATGTTGGTGCAGCCCATAAATTCTGCATTGCAGGGGCATAGTCTGAATAAGTAAATACAGATTGTGCTGTAGGTATCTCTACACTGTGTTTAGACCAGCTACACAGCAGCGGCCCTGACTTAGAGGCAGAACCCTGACTGCTGAAAGCAGAAAGTACTAAAACTATAAAACATTCTATTTTATGAAGTAAAACATTTATATTTTGATTAGTGTATTCACTATCAGACCCACGGAGATTGTAATTATACACGCACACATACAGATTAATATTTCGGTTTGTCTTCAGCATGCAAGGCACATGATTAATTCATGTATCTTAGGGGAAAAAACAAATTAATTCATCTAATTCCATGGCTGGCTATGTGAATCTTTTAGCAATTTTACGAGACACCACAGGAAAAAAAATCCTATGTCTATCATCTGGTGGATACATCTCTGACAAACTAAAGACATCTAGGGAAATGACACGTCTGCACTCATGACATTGTAAGCTTCAGTAAAAATAATTTTCTGTAGATAACCCTACTTTTTGTCATGGCAGCCTTTCATTTGCACATGTAGCTACACATTTGTTCTATTACTGTGCTAGTTTGCTCATCATTTACACCTTCAACTGCTGAGAAATTGAACTAGAAAACAAGAGACGAATTAGAAGTGATTTAATTTGCTGTGCTAATAAGTAGGGCTGGACTAGAATATTCGAATATTCGAATATTCGTTCGGTGGGCTGGTATTCGATTTGAAAATGTGACATTCGACATTCGGTTTTTTTTTGTTTGTTTTTTTTGCACAGCGTGCATATATGTTTTACACTATAAAATCTGGTGAAATAATACTTAACATATAGCTTCGTTATAGTTACTTAATAAATATATATTACTTCTTGGACTACTGAAAGTGTTCCTGCAACGGGAGTATTCAAAAGAGCATAGAACAGCGGAGTTTGTATGGACAGAAAGAAGTGCATGCCTGAGCTTGTATTTTGGGTTAAGCTGCATTGTGGAAAGTAGAATAATAGAAACAAAATGGATTGTCCCTTTACGCTGCTTTTTACCCTTATTATCAATCTAAATCAATCTATTGCGAAATATAGGAGACTTTGAGATTTTACTGCGACGTCACGTCTGCGTGCCCCAAACCGCTTGGATGAACGGTTTCTGGAAATAATCAAAATGCAAACTGAAAATTTGTGCATGTGTTGTGGTGGATAATTCAAATCGCTGTGGAGAGTCGGTCAGGACTCTGGGTTTGCCTTTACAGAGAGCGGCTCCAATAACCAGGCTTTGTTGCAATGAGCGTTTCCTTTATTTTCTCCTTAAGGTGCATAATTACAGTCTTATCTATTGGCATTGAGGAGATTTGTGGTTTCTGAAACCATAAACAGAATACAAATAATATGTAAATAATAATAATTATCTTTAAAGCATAACATCTAAAGACAAAAGAAACACTGTGTAATCCTATCGTATGTATGCGTACTTTCTACTTCAATGATGGCAAATAACACTTCTCATTCAGCTTGTCTGCTACAGATTATACATGACTTAAAAAATGCCAAGGAAACAGGCTAAGTAAATACAGCAACAAAACAGAAACTTACGGTTTTATGAACGCACAAATCACTCCCGAACCAAGACTAACAGCGGTGTGAAGTTTCTCCAGTATTCTCCGCTGCAGACAAGCCTCTCACTTTTCGTGTTGCTGGGCAGAATGGAGCGTGTGAGCCCCCTACTGGCCAGTGACTGTATATTCATGCCCTACAGCCTCCCAGCAACAGATGGCCTTTTTAACACAAACGGACAGGCAGCCTAAAGAGATTGTGCAGCTTCGAAAATTTAAATATAAATGATACAAATTGATTTTTCGAAGCTTCGAATAATCGATGTTCATTACTATCGAAGCTTCGAAGCTCAAAAAATGGTATTCGGACCAGCCCTACTAATAAGAGGTAAGAGGAACTACTGTAAAAAAAATCTACATAATTCATCTACTTCCTAAATAATTCTGCTTATTTTACCTGAGTAAGTAAGTTAACACATTACGTGTTTTTTGAGAGAGTTTTCAGAGCTTGTACTGAAAAATTTAACTTAAGATTAGCAAATGATGACAGAAGTGAAAGATGTGTGTAGCCTACATTTGTTTTTACCAACACAGCTGAATACTGTTTCTATTGTTGCCAGGCAACAAATACCGTCCCAGTGAGTACTTGTGAATCCTGACTGTTATTGCTTAGCAACAAAATTCCGTCCTAGTGAGTAAAAAATTAAAACTACATACAGACCTCAGTGCCCAAACTTTTTTGCATGACTTTAGTTGAATTCAGTGACTTGGCTGCAAAAGGCCTGCTGTGTGGACGGATACTTAGCAGCAGCACAATGAAGAATGGTTGCAGGGCACTGATCCCACTCCCCACTGTCTCTATTCATAAGGTAATCCAAACCCCCAGCACACCCACTAATTACTGATCCTCAGTCAGCCAATGGGGTCCTGATTCACTCCACTGACCAGCAGACACATTCAAGGCCCCAAGCGAGTGACTTGAGCGTTGGGCCATTTATGTGATGTAGACACTCATGTTCAAATGTTTGGAGCTTAACTCACAATAAACCAGCAACCACTCTAAGAGGCTGAGTTGGAGTTGGATGTAAAAATGTAAAGTGTAGGTGGGATAGTGCCCACATATGAGGGTAAATGTGTGGGCGGGTGAAGGGGTCATATTTAGTTTTAGGCTCTTATAGATATTTTCATTATTTATAAACATTCATATCCATAAACATTAACTACTCATCTTCTCTTCAGTACACTTTCCCTACAAATATGAAACATATAGATTTCACTCCCCTGCCCAATTAGTGTCAGTTCAGCTCTCCTGCAGAGCAGCCTTATCAAACTAAACTCCTGTGTTAGCCTACATTAGTCTCATGTTTTATCTGTAAGACCCACATTTAAATTAAATTGTTCTTCATCTGTGATATAAAAACATCAGATTTCTAGACAGAGAACGTAAAAAATGTGTGGCCTGGTCATGGTTCAGTTATAAAAATCCTAGCACACCACAAAGCTTCACTCCTGCCGGGCTGCTGACAGCGCTGTCAGCCAAAGAGTCAATCACAGGCGGCAGTAGAGGAGGTTGTACCAGCCTCTGGTTTGAAAGTAGTTTAGCCGAAAAAAAACAGAGCTGAGAGAGTTGGAGCAGCAAACAGACTGAAGTCGAGCTGCCTTGTTTCGCGCTGTCCGCTGTTGCTCTGCTCTTCATTTCCAGTACCCTTCTCTTCTTCCACAGTTTTGTGACTCGGTTTGCAGAGTTTACAGCCTGCCAGGCTGTTGCTCTTTGCATCGTTCTGTGTACAATGACACCATTAAAAAAAGGTGCATTGACTCACTAGGCAAATGTGTATACTAACATGACAGAATGCATACTCCTGAACAAACAGAGACAAACAGCGTAAGGATATAATGTATAAACAGATAAAAACATATCCACTTACAAAGCTAGACACCACAGCATCTTAATTACCCACAAGGGCCCAATAGACTTTTATGACACCTGACAAGAGATGAATTCCATTAATGAACAACATCAAATGACTTTGGGATTATTAGCCCCCTAGTGTATGTGTGTGTGAATGGGTGTACAGTATGTGTGTGTCTGTGCCCGCCCTCCCCTGTGACTAATGCATCATATGCGCCAGCAGGGTCGTCTATAAATAACAACATGATGTTCATTTACTGAGTGGGAGGGGTGACTTGTGTCTGGGCAGATGGATGAACGGGTGGAATGTGTGTGTGTGTGTGTGTGTGTGTGTGTGTGTGTGTGTGTGTGTGTGTTCTCCATACTTTGCTTCGCACACTGTAGCGGAGGGTCAGTTAGGTTTTATTTAAAACAACATTGTGGACCTCAATATTTGGCCCACACACATTCTCACGGAGTGCCCGTGGCCATGGTAACATTTTTGTGGGGAAGTATACAGCAGTTGCTCACAACCTTGGCGTGCGCAGTGTGGTGGCTGATCTGTCGTTACCACATGCAGAATGGGTTGGGGTCTAAGTTCACGTAACCTTGGGAAACAATAACAACACAGCTGTATTGCTGAGTGAGTGGGCATCCTTTGACAGTCAGATTGAGTGGGGGGTGTTGGGTGGGAACTGGGGTAGTTCATCTCAGCCCTGGGGCCCAAAGACAACTTTACAGAGTAGTTAATTAGTTAGTTATTTAAAAGTGCTTATTGTTACAACAATTAGACTCTATACTGTCAAACATATTTTCTCGTCTGTGAGACTGGATACTGAGAACATGAGAACAGATTTTTCTTTTCTGTGAAACTTCTTACAAAACCTTTTCCTGTAGCAATCAATGATGTAGTACTATTTTGTATTTAGCTGTTACATTACCAGTCCAGTGTCCCTTAAAACCAAATACTCAATGTCATGTCTTAAACCTGCATTAATTGATTTTAAGCCAACTGGGGCCAGCACAATTGCTGTTAACACAACATAAACATAAACATTTTCACATTATTTGTATTACATTTGCCTATTTACTCATCCAGCAGACCAGACGCAGGACATTAATTAGGAATTGTATTTCTGGCACCCTGGGAAATCTAGGTCCAATAAGTCACTGTCCTTTTAGCTCTGTTTTAGTCTCCTCCAAACCCTGAGAAAAATGTCTGGCTACCAAATAAAAAAAGGGAAGTGGAGTACACTCACTGATTTGTAGCTTTTAACAGTGCAAACAGACTAACCTTTAGAAAAAATGCCATCTTGTCTCTGATGAACATACAGCAGTGTTTAAACCTTAGTCTGTTTGCACAAATAAATGCTGCAAATCATCCTTTGGAAGTTTGCTGTCCTCAAACTGGGAATCACCTGATTCAGCTGCTGGAAGATGCACACCATGTTTCACTAGGTAGTTGCTAATTTCCTGCTTGCCGTTTGGCACTGGACAGGCACTGCAGCTCTAAGTACTGTTTAATGCAAATATATTAATTTATAGTAATTTAAATGAATAAAAATATAGAAATATGTATAATCATGAAAAATTGCACTTTTATCTAATCTAAGCCTTGTTTGTATCTGATACCTATTGACAACATGTTAATTCTCTACAGTATCAAATGAGCTCCTTTTGATTCATCATGAGGGGTTTTATCCTACAAGCTTCTAGTATCCATCTGTCTCTTATTCAATTTCTGGGGTATATATGACATGAGGTAGTAATGTCATTGGCCTGCAATGCATCAACTACAATTAAAGTGACAGTTTTCACTCCCTGACTGCAGGTACGTTTAACAACACTCCCCTGTTGTGCAGCAAAAGGGGAGAAAGAAGCATTAATGTTTCATTCGCTATGAATGATTAGCCTTATCTGTAAACAGGTGCCAGTCAATGCGTCTGCTGACTATATCTGTAAGCCATTTACTCTTCTATAAAGAAAGGAAAAGATGTAAAATAGCAGAGCAGAACAGGGTTAGATATAAAATATTCTGAAAGATGTATTTGTGTTACATTGTTGATCATGCACATCGCATGTCCTTTTTAGGTGTACCAGTCATCTGTGTCTGAAAAACAATGATTTAATTGACCAGCCTGACTGGGAAACACATTCTCCCCTTTCTCTTTTCTAAAGAAGAAAAATGGATGGACCTAAATGAAATAGCCCGAACATTCTTAGTACAATTACGAGCACCCTTTTGGTTTTGATCGTCATGCTTTGGGGTGCAACTCAGAACTGTTTTCATTATCATTTAGTCTTTTGTTAATTTTTTAATCGTTTATCAATCATTTATTTTAAAATATAAGAAAATAGTGCAACACAATTTCCCAGAGCCTCAAAGACGTTTAAATTGCTTGTTTTTTACCTAATTTCCAATTATAGAATAGACTAACAAGGGAATGAAATATATATTTCATATTTGCAGGAAAGGTGTGCTAAAGAAAACATCAGTAATAATGGAAATGTAAAATATATAAATATAAATAATATTGTTAAAAAGTATCTATAAGAGCCTCAAATGACATCACTTCACCATTTTTGTGTTTTATGAACCTCAACACTTAAATTTTTTTTTTATGGTAATGCATGACTGCCAGATTGGACTTCACACTTGAATGCACGCCCAAATATAAATATACAGCTTCCTTAGCTTTAGTCAGTTATAATGTTGAACTTTTCTCAAACATTACAGCAGAGCTTTAAAAATGCATTTTGGAATGCAGCAGGAATACCTCGCTGTGATGAAAGCATTGTTTGAATAACTATTATTGTTTTCTCCCCACCACTTCTTCTTTGTCAAACTAATGATTTCCTTCCCTTTGTCCACGGGTCCATGGAGGGAGGTGCATGCAGTATACACAGAGAGACAGAAACAGGCTGCGGTGTTTCACTGAAGTCCTTCTTCACAGGCTTAGTGAAATGTCTTGTGTCAGTTCAGTCAAACACACAATCCCAGAACCTTACAGCAATATCTCCAGAAAACAGCTGTGCTGAGGACCTCTGGCTTCCATGTGCTAATATGGTCTATCCCCCCCCCAACTTTCTCTGCAAATGGTACAGTCCATTTAAAAAGGTGCTTGTCATCTCTCAATGCTCTGTGTCCTTTCAACAGTCAGCTGCAGGGAGCACATTTCACAGGGGCAGTGCTCGCTCTCTAACATACACACACATACACACACACACACACACTCGTGCTGTTACGGAACTCTCAGACACACACACACACACAGGCATGCTCGCACACTGACACACTCAAACCACATATACACTCTCTCCAAAGTGTACACTCCTTCCAGCAGACACACATTCCCCCTGAGCCGGATGCTTCTCTTTAAGGGAAAGGACAAACTGCTTTGAGGATTTAACTTGGCTTTCTCATAAAAAGGGAGCAGGAACAGACAGAAAAGGCAAAGAGGAGGGATTTATTTGGGGACACCTTCCTTGACAGGAAATGGTCAACTTGTCAGCATGACACCTTGTCTGGATTCCCCTCTCCTCCTCAGGCAAAAATCCTGAAAATGATGGATGACAACAAGCAGTTGGCCCAGCGCATTGATGGGGCCATTCAGTCCGCCAGCCAGGAGGTGACCAACCTGCGGTCAGAGCTCAGCGCCACCAGCCGCAGACTCGCCGAGCTGGGGGCAACAGACTCTGCCGGCATGCTTGAGACCCTGCAGCACAACCACAACGGTAGGAGAGCCACTCAGAGAGTGGAATGAGACCAACTGTGTGCTGAGAGACTGCGAACATGTGTAGAAGGATGAGTACACTCTGATGCAGCTGTGTACAATCTTGCAATGTGTGCCGAAGTGTGTCTTTGCGCACATGTTTTAGTGTATGTGATGTGTGAGTTGAAAAAGCCACCGCTCATGCTTCTGTCCGTGGGAAAAAGTGCATATTTGAAAGTGAGTGAGTGGATGAGTTGAACAAAAGGAGAGAGGTGAGGGGTTTCTGCTGGCTTATGTCCACTCTTAGTTCTCCCACAAATCCCCTCTCATGTTGAATAATTAACCTCCTGAACCTTTAAAAAGGGGGTAGTGCTGCACTTTAGTAAGTGCAGAGTGGGTTAAGTTACAACCTCTTTTCACTCTCGGGCACTTCTCTCAGGCATTCGGTTCTCCCTTAACCGGGCAATGGATCTGTGTCTCTTGAGGAAGAAGGGGAAAGGGGGCTGGTTTTAGGGTTGCTGTGGGTTACTGTTACCGAGAGCTGTTTGAATAGCTGCCCAGTCTGTAGAATGCTGTTCTGTGTGTGTGTGTGTGTGTGCCGCAGCTACTCTCTTTGCCCTTTTTCAACTTTTTTACACTCAGCTTGACATATAGATAGGTAATAGAAGTGTGTTTTAGCGCCTGTGTACAGGCGTAAGCATGGTTGGCTGCATTAGCATGTGTGGGTATGTGTGCCCATGGTAGTCATGTCTTTTTAACTTCTGGCACACACATACTCTCACACTCTTGCCGTTTCCATAGCAGTCAGCTTGTACACTGTGCCGTCTGATAGGATATGTTCCATCTTGGCTTTGGCAGTGCTCTGCTTTGAAACCAAATATCTCTCAGATACTTCTGAGATCAAGCTCAGTAAAAGGCTTGCCATATTTCCTCTCTCACAAGGAGAAAAACTGTTGGCTAACTTTCCCTTTACAGTGACAGAGAGTCATTTAGTCCTCAGCTGACCTCTGTAGTGCTTTTTTAAAGAGGAAAATGTGAATGCAGCCTGCCTTACACAGCTGGTCAGGAATAGTTTGGTCATGTGTCAGCATTGTTTTCAATGGACTGCCCCTGTCTCTTTGTTTTTCAGTTATTTCTTTCTGCTTGTTTGTGTGTGTGTGTGTGTGTGTGTGTGCGCCTTTCGGTATCCCATAACCCTGATGCACGCTAACACTCATGCTGTTTCCATAGCAGTATGTGTGCAAGTGTGAGTGACAACAAGCATTCTTCTGGGAGGGTATGAGCACTGATGTCATTGTCCCCTGTAGCTGCTTCTCTGCTGAACTGAAATGAAGCCTGAGATGTGCATGTTCAATGGTGGAATCACATTCATCTGATTCAGAAAGCTTACATAAAGGCCACATTAACATCACATAGAAGCCTTTCTGACTGGTCCATTCTTAAATTGTGCACAATGTTTCTTGAAATGATACACTTTCACAAACTGACACCTATCTGTAGATCTGTCTCGCGAGGGATTTTGTCGGACATAATTGTGTAGAAATACAGTGCTAAGTGGTTCTGAGTGCCCCTTTTTTCAACATCAAAAATGAGCTTTTGAAGAAAATGGTTGCTGATTCCTGCCTTTGTTTGGCCTGTATATGTTCCCACTGTCATTGTGTCTCTGTCAATAAGTCTTTTTTTCTCGCTTAACACCCACCTCTCGCTGTCTGTTTGCTACCCCCCTTTCTTCCTCCTGTTCTTTACAAGCTCAGGGTGTATAAAAGAAACAGCTGGGGATAGGGGGATTAGGTAATTTATCACCAGTGGGTGTGTTGGGAAGGGAGGTGTGTGCGCTAAGGGTTGCTGGTTCACTGCGCAGCCGACAGAGTGGGAGTCCTGAGGGAAGCTGTGTTGATTGGGGTGGGGGTACCTGGCACTTCACTACTAGCAGTACTAACCTTGCTAGCAGGTTAGCCTACCTTAATTGCATTTCTAATGCCTGGAGATTTGCATTTTGCAATCACCCCAGCAAGTGCAAAGGTTATGAATAAATTTTAGATCCAGCCTCCACATCCCTTTTTCAAACCCTCTTACACATTTTCTATCCTCTGAGCTCACTAGGATCCTCATGTGGTAGTTTATGCGCTTCCCCCTGGACTTAAACGGACTACATTTAGCTCGGTTGCTGTCTTGTTTTTATAGAAGAATGCTGAACAGCCATAAAATGGGGCTCGACACGTCTACCTGTAGTCCCAATTTGTGCCATTCTCATTTTCTCTTTGTGTCTGGGAGAGAACGTCATGTCCAACTCTGGAAATGAGTTTGGAGGAGAATGATGTTTCTTTCTGGTTACCTTTAGCAAGAGGCATTTTGATGTGTTTTTTATTTTACATTTTTCAACAAGCTTTCAGATATTCAGCAGGACTGTTAAAGATGGTGACCACTTCATGCAATTTTGGTTAAATTTACAAAATATACAAATTCACATGCAAATCAAGCAAGAACGAAAACAGAAGACATAGCAAACCAGCTAATAAGTTATAACCTACTAGACCAACATCAAAAAGGCCAGCTCGGCATCTTACCTGTATCCTGTCAGCTCTTTTAGCTCACGCCAACAAGTAAAAACCAGTCCCATATTTACTCTTGTCTGGTATCTTCCTCTGCCTCTCTCTTCTTCGTGTTCTCTGATAACGTCTTTTTCAGTCTCTGCCATGATATTCATACTGAGAATACCAAGCCAGCTTCTTCAAATAACTCACATTGTACATTATATACTTTTTGCTTCTTCTTAATGTTTGCTGAAGATTTGCTGGTGCCGTAAAGAATTTCACTGTTGTCGTGACACATTTCTTGCCCGGGATTCCAGCGTTACATAATAGGAGGTGCTCCGGACCTGGAGTATCAATGACAGAGACGCCATTCATCCTATTACAAGTCAGTGTACAGTACCATCAAAATGATTTTGAAGCTGTTATTTTAAGATACAATTACTACGTAATGTTGCCTTAATTCATTAATTAAACACAGCTTGCTCTAGGTGCCCTGGTGCTGAAAAAGAGGGAAATTTTAACTAGAATTTTGTTAAAGGGGCATTATTTAGTTTCCAGCGGGCCGCTAGCGGTGCCGTTTTAAGATTGCAACCAGGTGTGTGCTCGTACGCGTGCTCGCTTGAACTCATGAGCGAGCAGAATCTGAAACACAACCGCTTTCATACAGAAATCCTGCAATAAACGCAGGAACACTGCGAACACTGTCTGTCACTCAGACATGTTCAGGCTCTGTTACTTCAACGTTCCCGTCTCCCAGGCAGATCAACACCGGCGCCATAACGTTACTTCATTCAGCGCAGCGAGACACCGGCATATTGACACAGTACTCCCGAAAAAAGGCAAAGTGAGAGCGGCTATAGGCAGGTGGGGAGCCAGCTTCACACAACATGGTGGAAACTCAGGTAAACTCCCACTGCAACGTTACAGTAATAGTTTTATCAGCTGCAGGTTGAACTAATCCACGCTCGTTACATGATCATGGTACATTTACTGCATTTAGCCGACGTGCTACATCGTTAGCTCGCCTGTTGCTTTTCAGAAACTATCTTTACTATCTGTGAATCTGTCACTGGAGGCTCAGCAATGTCAGCACAGCTACATGTACTGGACGATAATGAAACGGGTAGTGAGTTGGACTGAATATTATAAGATTGCGTCTTAGTGCCTGGCTCTTCGTCTGGGTTGTATATTATGCGGGTTATGTTAGTTACAGTGACTGAGAGGCAGAGAAGCTGTGTACCTATCAGTAAAAGGCAATAAATCTAAATTGAACGTTACGAAGCAAACAGCGGCGGGTCCGAGCTACTGTAGCGTTAGCTAGCTGCTCGTGGCTGCATCACTATGGGATAGTAAACAAATCGCTCCACATTAGCTTTTTTGCAGGCTTTGACAAGTTGAGTTTATGTTGGAGTCTGTGTTGTGCTGGGAGCAGGTTTTTCTTATTGTTAGCAGACTCCATGTCGTAAGTTGCCGTGTCGTCGCTGCTGAGTGCAAAATAGACACAGCGAGAGGCTCGGGAGCGCGCATGAAAGTGTCACTGGATTTCGCGGAAAATCCGACCCGGAGCCTTCAAATAGGAATAGGGATACCTGCCTTCAGAGTTAATAGCCAAACCAGGCAAGTGGATCGTTTTAATGTCAGATTACAACCCCTTCACACACAGGCAATAAAAAAAGGATTAATTTTAGTAGAAAAAGTACATACAGCCCCTTTAACACGTTTACTTTTTATGCAATAACATAATAATAAAATTCTTCATTTATTCTGATTAGGTCTCAGTGCAGAACTTACATGTATACCAGCCTTTAGAAGTTGTAAAACTTTTTGGTCCGCTACTCTTTTGTAGTATTTCCCCCAGAGAAGCAGTGACAAATGGAAGCTGAATGCCACTGACTTCTCCAGAGCTAGCTTTAGGTCTGAGTGAGAAAATATGCTGATACTGTTATTAATGCAAGTTTGGATAAAAAGTTGGATATTTATCTGCAGCTGAGTATATTCTAAACCCTTCTCATGAGTGATGAAAATGTTTACTTATTCATTATTCAAAGGTTATGCCAGAAGGTCAGCCCTATTGCATTTAATGACTCATCCATTCTTGTAGTTGAGAGTGAGTATTTAAGCCACGCGTGGTTGCATTTGCAAGATTATTGACTACATTTCTGTCTCAACAAAAAGGGCATGCTTTTCTATCTGAAGCTCATCAAAATGTTTTACACATTGTCAGGGTAATCATTTTAGTTAAGCACAGATTTTATCCTCATGATAATTAAAAACACAAAAATATATTAATCTTCAAGGGAGGGTTATCCAGAAGATCAACAATGAGTTAGGCCAATTATATTGTTTAGCATGGAGGATTTGCTGTCTCCATACATCATTAATGAGAATCCAATCTCTGCATGTTAAAATGCTACTGAGAGTACAGTGAGGTGGTGTTCTGTAATTCTGTTCACGAAAAGCCTCCTTGGTCATTGACATTATATATTAAACAGGATTAAGAATATCGGGAGGCTATTTGAGTGAAAAAGTAGTGGCTCCTTTTGAAGGTGAAGAGATGAGCAAAGGAGGCATGGCAAGACTACTCATGCTTCTAATACTTCCAATTTAAGCCTTTAGCCAGGGGTTAAATTGGAATGAAAAGGCGGCAGTACTCTTGACCATCTGCATCTGCACAGCATGTGGTATTGGGTGTTTTAATTTGGTTTAACTTCTATTCCACAAACACCTTAAAGCATGTGGAACAGCCCACCCCTCTCTGAGACTGCCACAGATCGATGCAGTATTGTGATGGCTGGCCGTTCATCAATAGATGATTTTTGAAAGCAATAGGCTACGTTTTCCTCCACCAGCTTCTTGACAGAACCCACTGGGATCTTACAAAGGGAGAGGGGCAGCAAATGTTTGCCTCTTGCCTGTACTTGTGAGTACTAGACAGTTCAAAAACTACTATAGAAATGTCCAGTATCCCTCTCTTTTACTTGCTCTGAAACAAAAGCGCACACACTACATGCTATCAAATCTCAGACTTACTAAGGTAACATGGTGTTTTAGTGATATTACTTTGCTCTGTGAGTACAGTTTTTATGCACAAGGGCAGATCCTCTTTGCTCAGAGGTTCTCCTGTCATTCTGAGTACAGTGTTAACATTCAGTTGTTACTATATTAGAGACACTACTTGCTCAGTAAATGCTTCATTACCATCAAAAGCTTGGACATTTGTATTCCTGCAGTGTGCAGCATGTGGCATGCACTCCTAATCCCTGCTATAACAGTCAAATGTATATGCAGCACCAGGGATGGAAAGAGTACTAGAGCATTTGATTCAAATAAAAGTACTAGTTATTTTAAAGACATTTTACTTAATTACAACAGAATAAAACATCACCAAGGCAGACAACACGGACATGTATAAACAATATAAACACTACAGCGGTTGTAGCCACAAACATATATACAAAATAAGAGCTGCACAGTTTTTACTCTTTAAGTGCACACACACGCATGCAGGCACGCACGCACGCACACAACACAGCTATTCAGTGTTGACTAGAGAGTTAGAACCATCAGTGAGATTGCTGTCTCAAAAACATTTTGAGCATTTCAGCATTTAGCAGGGTCATTTCTTTGTTCCCAGGGTCCTGTGTTCCCTAGATTTTTATGGCATGTAAGGGGAACATGACAAATGGTCCTATGTTCCCCAGTTCTAGGGTTAGGGGGTTAGGAAACTTAGAACCCTGGGGACATAGTTAGGCTCCCCATTTAGCATGTTAACCAGACCCACTGTGCACTTGTTTGGTCACACAACATCATAGGTGTGTTTAATTTGGGTCGCTTAATTGTTTACCAAGTGTTGCATTAAACCAGTGATTAATTAAGCCAACCCCCTGACACTCATCCAGTGAAAATAAACATCTATGGTTTCCAGAGCTCTGGCCACAGACACACCATCAGCTTCGGCTTTGCTGCAACTGCAGCTGCTGAATTAAAAAAAACACAACTTTATCATAAGTACTGAGAGTAAATGTAATTTATTACTTCGATTCCTGTACAGCACTTTAGCCTACTATTTGCTACTGCACAGTACATGGAACATGCAGCAAACTATTTTGTTGCACAACTAGTTTGGAACAAAATTGCAAAGACGCACAGTTAATTAATAACTTCACTTATATAGGACTTAACTTATATGGAATAAAGACAGGATTTGCATAATTTAGAAAGAGACTTTTACATCTCAGCAATTTGAAAATGTCAACAGGCTTTCAAATAATGTTCTAGCCTCTTCAATTAGGGTAATGTATGCAAAAAGGGGTCTTTGGCATGAATATTTCCAGAGTTGCTTCAAATGTCACTGCTTTCTTTTTAAGAGTATGATTTGAGTGCTTGGTTAGTCACATTATACTGCACTCATGTTTATGAATACATATCGGTAGCCCTAGTGTGAGGAAGGGGTCCTCGGGAACACAACAATTTGGGTTGGACAACTATGGGGGAAACCATTCTGGCCAGAGAATCAGTTCTGAGAGGATACTTTATGTATTCTATTGTAGGTAGGTGAATGTGTGTGGTTCTAAAAAATTAACAAGTAAAAAATATCTTTAAACCAAATTCTTCCAAATATGAATACAAACACATCTGGTGAAAAGCTCCCCAGACAAATGTTACACTTTGTGTTAGAGCATATGAGATTGACATATACAGTACATATTGACCTATAATAGTGTTCACTTTCTATTTAAACTAGTGCATCTCAATACACTGAAATAATTTATTCTGGGGATTAATTGTCCCTGCTGAGCTTAACAAATTGTCTGCCGCTGCTCTGAAGCTGGTTTTGGAAAAGATAAAAAAGTGTAAAACAAGCAAGTTATGTTAGTAAGTAAGGTGACATAACGTATGTTTTGGGACCTAAGTCCTAACTTATCTTATGCTGGTTTTACACGGGACACAAACAGCTGTCTACTGGGTGGACACTCTACCTATCCTTCCTGCCAGGTGATCCCACTGTCTCGGCACGGATCACGGACTGTCTCTCGGACTATCTGCATGGATGAAGGCTTGCCACCTTCAACTAAACTGCTCTAAGACTGAACTCTTGGTAATTCTAGCCAAGCAATCTATCCACCATAACATAAAACTACAGACTGACTCCTCAACCATCACTCCAACCAAGGTGGTGATAAACTTGGGTGTCATGATTAATGAACAGCTGTCCTTTTCAGACTGTTGCTGCTGTCTCTCGGTTATGATGCTTTGCTCTATACAACATAAGGAAAATCAGGCCCTACCTTACTGAGTACGCCACCCAGCTTCTGGTACAGGCCATGGTTATCTCTCGCCTTGACTACTGCAAGGACTTTGTAGCAGGTCTTCCAGCTTGTGCGGTGAAACCCTTACAAATGGTTCAGAACGCAGCAGCACGTCTGGTTTTTGATCAGCCCAAAAGGACTCATGTCTCTCCATTACTCAGTGACCTCCACTGGCTCCCCGTGGCCTTCAGAATCAAATTCAAGTCACTAATTCTTGCATACAGAGTAAAAACTGGGGCTGCATCCAGCTACCTAAACTCCATAATACAAACACAAGTTCCTTCTACCCTGCTACGCTCTTCCAGCGATTGCCACCTGGCTCTGCCATCCCTTCACACAAAGCAATCCCAGTCCCGGCTATTCTCATCTGACACCACAATAGTGGAACGAGCTACCACACGCCATCAGAGCAGGGGCGTCCCTCTAACTTCAAGAAGCTCTTGAAAACTCATCTCTTCCGAGAACACTTCCTCTTACAACACCTCTAACTCCTAACCTCTAAGATGCACTTCCTGTGCTCTTCTTCTTCTATCCCCTACAATTATCTTGTATTGATTGCACTTTTTGTTAACTCTTCCTTCCTTCCCTAGGTATTTACCCCATTGATGTGATATGTACTATGAGCTCTTACTAGTATTTATTGCTGCTCTTACTAGTATGTATTATCAGTTGTAGATCTGTATTTGATGCTCTGTTGATGCTTGTATGTGTTCCTCAAATGTAAGTAACTTTGGATAAAAGTGTCTGCCAAATGAGTCAGTCCTGTGTTTGACTCAGCCATCAACCTCGGTGTCTTCCCTTAGTTGAAAATTTGGTCCTAATAAGCTGCTTGCACTGATGACCTATGTGACCATATTTTTGGGGAGGACAGACTGTTTTCCCAAGAATTGCATTTCCTTCAGTTAGCTTTTGTCTTCTCAGACAATGTCTGGAAAACCTGACATTTTGCAACATGCCATTACCTGTGTACCCTTTCACACTCCCTATCATTGATTTGATGAAGAGGGATAGGTATAAAGCTGCTGTCACTCAGAAAGGCCTTTTGCGTAGAATGCCAGCTGGGTGAGTGAAAAACAAAGAAACAAAAAGACAGATATAGCAGGGTAACGCAGTCATAAAAGACTGCAATGAATTACCTCAAGCTGTGAAAATGGCACCAAATCTCATTAGTGTTTTTGTCGATGGAGATAGCTTTTGAGTCCCTCTCAGTCTACGGCAATGAGAAACTTAATGACTTGTGTGAGGAAAAATGATAGTCCTCCTCAGGTTTCACGTTTATGGCACGTTTTATGGACATTTATTTGACAAAGTTTCCCAACAGATGGTTACTCATGAAAGCGGTCCTCAAAAGTGCAACAAAAATTGGAAATGCCACAATTGCCTTTGGCAAACTTCATTTAGCTCCTCTCCTGGTGTCGACAGCAGTAACTTTCCTAATGAATCCCTAGTTTAGAAGAAATCGCCACCCACTGGAGGTTGTATTTCAAATGGAATGACCCATGTCAGTATAATTAATAAGGCTGAAACCTGAACATGTGGTAGAAGGTAGTAATTACTTGACTATAAAGCATGTTAATGATGAGTGATGTTAGTCTGTAACCATATGCTTAAAGGTCATTCATTTACATGTACATGTAGTCATCAAGTGAGTGAGACAGTCTTGCAAAGATTGATTACAACGTAGTATACAGTTCAAATATAATGATGTGCTGTCTCTAATGTGTGTGCCATATGCTGGGTGTGTATTCACAGCTCTACCACACACACACGCACACCTCTCTGTGGCCTTACGTTATTGCGCAGAGGAGGAAAGTGTTTCCTAGATAGTCATCAGCTACCATCAGGCTTTGACAAACTAACAGTGGCTTTGTTTTACATTACAGCTATAATACTAATTAACTTGCAGCCCCACTACTACACACACATATTATTTATTCTCTACCTGAATAGACAATTGATGCCCTTCATTGCATTTGGGTAGGTCACATCTGTAGTGCATATTTGATGTTTTGGGATGGTCTCAGTATGCATTAATGAGTTTGAGTGGCTCTCGGGTATGTAAATGAATGTTGCCCTCTGTCCTTGAGCCGGCCTTTCCTGAAAACCGATGCTAACAGCAGTCTCACGCACAGCGACAGATGGCATGACGAGTGTCCTCGGTAATAGGTGACATTGCACATATTCAGATACTTGCAAGTGTAAACTCTGAGCTTTGTCATGCAAAACTGTGCAAGTAAAGGGAGAGGATGAGGGGGACATGTGCCTTAGTACAACGTAAAATGTTGAGTTTGGTGGGGCAACTATAATGAATAGTGCACCATGTGGATAGAAGACTGTGAACAATGATTAAAACACTCATTAATTTGATGAAAAGCTTCATTAGTGGGTGATGGCAGGTGATGGGCATCATTGTTTTTGTACTGCATCCACTAAGACACCATTAGTTTCAAGATGGCCTTCGTTTTACATGTTTGTCACAGGGCCCAGCTCAAACACATTTGAACAAACTTGATCCTCCAGATGCTAGCTTATAATGTGGGCGAGAAACGTTCGTCACTATATCGTTGCCAGTGACCATGGGGGGGTTAAATTAGAGGAGCTGAATCTATGAAAGTCTATACTGCAATTACATCAGATGGGACTCTGGTGTAGTAATCTGTACAGTGGAAGCTGATAGGTCCGCTCTGTTGCCCCAGAGAATGGCTCCTAATAGGCTGAGATAGGAGATGAGAAAAGTGTGTGCTCGTCAGGCACGGAGCCCCCCCAGTGATTTTTGAATGATGTGATGTGACAGGGACTGGGGAAAGAGGAGGGGACTGGGGAGGAGGGGGTCCACTGTGGGGCTTCCCAAGATTTTGTCAGCAATTATTCACAATGAGGTGCAGTCAGACGATCGGCTGTGGCAGCAGCAATGATGAAATGACATTTCCTCTGTTCATCTCACATCTCTGGAAGTGGTAGATTGAAAGGATGTTTTGCCTATTTCTGTCCTCTGTTACATTTCTTTGAGGCCGATGCTGTGCAGCACTGTGTGCAGACAGTGTACATCTTGACGTCATCTTTCTTTCTCTGCAGGTCTCACCATTTTAGAGGTATTTTACTTTTTTTTCAAGTCCTTCATTTCATTTAATTTTTAGGCTTAATATAATTTTTTCACCAAAGAAACTATACTAAGCATTAAATGCTGATATCACCAAATAATTAAATAATTATACAACAAATAACTGTTTAATTAATGACATTTCACTGTAGAGCAATGTTCATCTTCTTCAGGTTTACAACAGGGTGTTAATTTTGGATCCTAGCTGGGGGGCACATTCTGTGTGCAACCCAAGATGATAAGGGTATTTTGGGCGTAGGTATAGCGGAATAGAATTACTGCATAGCTCTGCAGAGGCATTGGCTTGCCTCAGAGCATTTTTTCAGTCATATGTACCGGTCCTCGGTCGGGTTTCTCCTTACACACATCCCACTGCAACCGTTTAGGAGCTGACAAATAGAGTGGGATCTCGGATCAGTGATTCTGTAAAGCCTCTACTCATGTGTCAAACGGCTTCCACCAGCTCACAAGGACCAGTCAAGGGAGCTGTGAAGGTGTTTTCAAAGTTTTTGTGAGACATTGCCTTGAAATTGCTACATCGCTCTCTTGGAAAAGGGCACAGGATGTTATGTTCTTGGTCTAAACCAATGACGTTCAGTGTTTAAAGACAAGCATCAGTAGGAGTAGAGGTACTCCTGCACTGCAGGCACTAACGTAGTTATAAGATCATTAAGAGCTCCCCTCCACCTCCCACATTTTGTACTTAACATGCTGTTTGGAATGTTGCCCTTAAATCTCGTTGATGCTTTTGAGTCTAGAGAAGTTCATTATTGAGGTATACCAATAACAATTTCTTTCTTCTGTTGATGCTTTCTGTAATATAATTTAGGTACTGATTATATTGGCTTGAGCATGGCTTTGGCTTTTAAGTCCTGTCATTATTAAGTTAGAGGTTACAAGAGGGACTTTAGGATCGTAGTTAACTGTTAGTACTTTCTGGTCTTGAGGCCACATTTTTGTAAGTATTATATAGGCGCCACTCTGTCTTTGGCTATGATCACGTTGTGCTTAAACCAAATGGATAGCTATAAGCGTTGCTAGCGACAGAGAGCCAGAGGGCAATGGGTGCAGTCGCATTACATCATCATTACTATTGCTATGCAACATGAGGTGTGGTAACTAGCAAGCTATCCAAGTTTCATAAGGTAGCTAAGTTGAAGTAACAAAGGGGATAATTTGTTGCAAATAATGTATGAGAGAAAGTTAGTGACTGCTTTTCTTAGTCTTAGATGAAAACGTGACATGACTAAGAAGAGAGTCCATTTACTGTTTTATTATCTTGTCCAGCAGCTGCCTAGGTAATGCCTGTTTCAAAGTTTCCACATTATAAATCAGAGCTAAGTTTGAGACAATTTCTTCTTGAGATTACAGGAATGTACCTGTAATGCAATGCATCCTTTGTTTGGAAGAGACACAAATTTTAAATAAAGAAAGATTGTCAAAGGCACAGATTCACAAAACTTTTTTTGTCTATGTTTTATCTCACCCCTCATTTTTCTCTTGTAATTATCATATTAGCAATCAGCACACAGACACAACACTGTTTCTGTGTTTGTTCTAGTCAGTTAGTCAGGCCTGGCTGTTGTGAATATGAGTGATCATCCAGCCTACAATTGTCCATCTATCAGCATGCAGGCTGTCCGGCCAGCTGGTGCCCACTGGGTTGGAGAGGCATATTGGGCAAGACTGGATGTCACAGTGGTGGCAGGTGGGCCCCACCATCAGGTACCGTAATGCCCACTGGCACTGAGACGGGACCGTCTCAGAGCCGCATGATGGAAAGGGACGGTGCATGTGTGGCGGCGGAGGAGAGAGGGAAGCAGCTTGAGCCATGTGCATGCCAACCCTGACAAATTGGATAAAGCCTCCAGTGGATAGGAAGGGCAGTGCCAGTGTGATGCTGACATATGAAGAGGACGGGCACAGAGGGTGGAGTAGGCAGAGGATGGGAGGGGTGAGGGTGGCGGAGAGCAGATGTGTGTGTCACCGCAACCCTGGCGTCATGCTGAAGGAGGAGAAGCATTAGTTACGTTAATGGATATAAACAGACTGATCCACACATGCACAGAGAGATAAGTGACGTCTCTGTATGTGTGTATCGTGTGTATGAAAGAGCAGACATGCCCTTCTATAAAAGAGCGAAAAGAAATACTGCCTATAGTGCTATTTTCACATGTACACAGTGTCTGTCTGGGGATACTTCATTGTTTTTTTTTTAACTTCTCAAAACCACTAGTATGATAAATTACTTGAAAGTTATATTATGTCCAGTGATGCATTTCTTGCTTTAAAAATGTATAAAGACATACAGTGTTATCTTTACATTACTTAGAAAAATGCTTATCAAAGGAAATTTTTGTGATAGTGATTTGCCATTTTACATGTAGCTCAGTGTTACAGGGTTCAACTTAATGTTGTTTTTTTAACTTGCCGGATCAGAAATCGACTTGCTCAAAGTCATTTTTTATTTGCCCCTATACAAATTGTTTCAATTTATTACCGGTTATCAAATAAGAACAAGACTAATGTTAATTGTCATGTTTAATCTTCATAAATAATACATTTACATCAGGACACAGGACACAGTGTGTCATAGATGTGAAGCAACAAACATTTTTGCATATTGAAAGTGGAATGACAAAACCCCTTTGTTCTCCCCAGATATGGACATGTTAACTGTAAGTAATAACAGAGCCGTTCTACAGGTTTATACATTTATGCGTAATGAACAGTTGTCTTGTCGTCAACTCGGGCAATCTATACTTATCTGCTGTCTGGTTAGTTTGCTCTGTGTGTGTTTGTGTGTTTGTGTGTGCATGTATTTGCGTATGTGGAGGAGCTCAGTGCCGACACAGACAACAGGGGAAAGGCGTGATAATAAATTACACTAAAACGATGTGTTTAAGTATTTTTTTAACAGAGTTGCTGGGTTTACTTGCTCGAGGGCAATACTTATTGTTGAGCCCTGTGGTATGCTATGAATATGAATAGATTTTAAATACAGTGAAAACTGTCATGTCATGCTGACATCCCAAAATTTAATATATTTACTTATTTTACACTAACTAATTAGATACTCATAATAGACACTGTGGTGAACTCTCTGTTTGGTAAAATTATTTTGAGGCGTGTGTGTGTGTGTTTTTGTATAAGTTACAATGATCAGTTTCAAATTTGTACCGCTAGAAAGCTATGACGCTCAGTTATTACCAACCATCAAGTTCACTTGATGTAGTAGTCCAAGCAAAAAAACAGATGGCTAACTGTCAAAGAAATTGCAGGTGTGTATTGAGTATTCTGCATCATTACATCAGACCTTCATTAGCAAGCAAGCAGAATTGCTCATTTACACTAAACTAAAGCAATTATAGATTTTCACACTTTTCTACCTCAGAGACATGGGGATTAACTCAAATGTAACTCCTGAGTTGCCAACCTTTTCTTGTCAGAACCATAGGTTTCTGATATATTAGGATTAGTTCAATCAAAATGATTTACTGGCTCGATTAAAGAAAACCCACAAAGGTTGGGTCTCAGTAGACTTGTTGGCAGACTGAGATCTGTATTTGCCTCATCCCCCTTAAGGATCTGTCATCGTCTTTCATTTTATTGATCAGAATAATACTGCAATGACCAACTCCGAAGCTTACTGTAGTGCAGCCTTCATTATGTAATCAAGACATTACACAGCAAGTAAGAAGCTATTAGATGATATGTTGTGAGCAATCTGCAGTCTCTCTGCGTTGTTAATTGAATTGAACTACTATTGATTATCTGAACTCCTGGTCTGAGGCAGCGCATCACGGTGCAAACGATGTGCATGGCCTCTAACACTCAACAAGCAAGGGTGTTAGTTTAGGGTCGCTGCATCTAACGGCATCCTTTGACTCACTGAACCAACATGACATTTAACTGTGGCCCACATGACCTCCAAACTGAGGATGTGATGTCCTCACAGTCATTAGAAAGTGTTCAATGCGTCACCATACCTATTTAAGGCCCATTGACTCTTCATCAGCAGGAAGCTATAGGCAGATGCCTGATCAATAAGAAGGGGGAAAAGGAACAGAAGAGTCACTACAAATGTTTCTTTTGTAAGCAGTCACCCAAAGAAAGTCCCTGACCTTCTTCTTTTGACCAATTGTTTACAAGCATCAGGTTGAATGCAAAAGACTGAAATTCGTTCACATTTTAAAAAATAAGTTCTTGGTAATCTATCATATAGTTGTTTGTCATTTTAACATTATTGTGTATGTTTTCTTGTCATCTTAATTTTCTATCTTTTTATCCTTTCTACATTTTCAGTTTTGCAAATTGGTGAATGTACACAATAGGTAAGACTTTAGCAGTATTATTGGATCATAATACTGACAATGACGAAAGGTGTATGGCAGGGTGAGACAGTGATTACTTTACTCATTGCTGAGATTTTTGCTAATAAAAATTGCACATTCTCGCTCATACTGTTGTGAACAAACCCCCACATCAGCTTCTCAAAGAGAGAGGATGGTGCTGCATGTGTGTGACTGGGATTATAACACCTTTTATTCTCAAGACAAATAAGCTTCTGGTAAAAAGTTTCACCTCTAGTTCACCTCTTCAGAAAATATTTGTGTTGCTGCTGTCATTTGCTAGCTTGCTAGTTGTGTGGCATAAATATTTTCTGTTCTTTCACCTTTACCCTGACCCGTTAATGTTGCATTTCCTTGGTTGCTGACAGACATCCAAAAAGCTGTAATTTACTTATTTAAACATCAAGCCACGAAAATGTCTCTTACTGCAGAAAATGCCTTTAAAGTGTAGTGGCATGTATTTGTATTTTAGAAGTTGCTTCTTATCTGAGACATAACAACGAGACAGGTATTGCCAGATGCTCTGCCAGTCTAGAAGTAGTCATGCCACTTCATCTCTCTATCGAGTGAAAAGGCTTTGTCTCGTATCTCTTCTCCAAACAAGGAGAGTTCAGCCAGAGTTCAAAAGGAAGTTGAGAGGTTTTCGCTTCCCCCCTGTGTCAGTTACTCCCCACCTTTTGGGTCTTGCTCCTCTGGCAAGAGAAGTGTTTGGGTTGACAGCTGGTAAGTTGCAGATACTGTTTGTGTGGGAGACATATTTCTTTCTACCAGCCTCTTGTTTGAAACAAGTTGGCTGTAAAGGAGTGTTTGGCGTCTTTCAGGGAATATCAAGAGGAATCTTTGACTCAGCCAGCCCCAGGGGAATGCTTTTACTTATCAGAGATGCAGACTGTGAGGAAATGCTGTACAAGCCACCTGGTGAATGAAAAACTCATGTGATATAGTTTAAAACAAAAATAACACAATTTAGAAATGGTGCTGGGGCGGGCAAAACACTTTTTGGAGAGTTCTTGATGATAAATTCAGCAAAGAAAAGGATGACAGCATGATGAGTTGTTGATTATCTCATTGGGACTTTGTTGGCAGCGAGACATAATGCCAGTTACTTAACTTTGAAAAGGTTAACATGGACCTCGTTGCTTGAGCCTCTTTGGCGAGGCTCATTGTTGCTTGTATGCTGTACAAGTACACACATACTTGTATTGTCTCTCTCTCACACACACAAACACACACAGAACCTTGCTGGGTTATTTGCTTTGTGCAGTGAGTGATCCATGTGTTGGCATGCTCTGTGGCCATTAATTGATGTGGCTGGCTGTGTAGACAGAATTGATTTCTGGTATGGGCCATAAAGCACAATGCTACAGCTTTTCACTGTCAGAATCTACAAGGCCATTACCTTGAAAGTAAGTTGATGCCACCATTGAACAGATTCATGGATGATGTAATGGATATAGGAAAAACAACTTTATTCCATGACACTGTACAGGGCTGTTGTGCTACTACTGTCCCAACTCTATCTCTGCTTTGTCAGCTTAGTACTCTTATGTGTATATTGGGATAGTAATCGTGATATAAGTAGATAGTTTAGCCAACATTTTTCACTACACATATCATGTTTCGCTTCTGATGAACTAACTGAGGTGTCTATAATGGCCACACCCAGAAATGTTTCTCTTTACCTTATCAATTGAAACTGAAAGGAGGTGGTGTTTTCATAGCTGTCAGGCAGTATATTTAAAACGAGTATACTATTTGTTGGCCCAAGAATAATTCATTCAGAAAAAAGTTCTATAGTTCTATAAAACTCTATAAGCGCCATGGAAGTTTCCCCTGTTTTGTTTGGATTCAACATATTTGTTAATCCGAATGATGTGTACAGTTTGTTTTGGTCAGTAACACTGAGTGTAAACAAAACTTTTGTTTGTTTATAAGAAAACTCCAGTGGACAACTTAAACATTAAAGCAATAGTTCAACATTTTGGATAATATACTTAATCGCTTTCTTTCAAGTTAGATGCCAAGATCAACACCACTCTTTCCAGTACATATGAAGCTTTATCGAGCAGCCCATTAGCTTAACAGAAAACTTGACTACATGTGGTAACAGCTAGCTTGGCTCTGTCTAAAGGTAACAAAATCTGCTTAATTACAAAGAGTAGCCTAGACCTCATCTATGAAAAGTGTGATTAGATAACTTATGTTACAAATAGACACTAAATGAAAAAAAAACTAGCTGCACATGTAAAGCTCATTAAGTAACTTTTTTTTATCTAGCTTGTTTGCCAAGTGTAAAAAATTTTAGATTTAGGGGGTTTATTTGCCAGACTATTCTAGCCATGCATAGGTTTCAGGCGACCTCGCATTAACAAGACTCCAGAAAGTTATTGTGCCTGGGTAAGAAATCATATTATCCTCTGTAAAACCTGGGAAAATTCAACTATTCCTTTAGTTGAAGATTTAAGTAAGTTTGTTGTCCAATTTTCAATTCTTTCGTTTTTGGCCCTACAACTCTGGTAGGATCCTCCAGTGTTTTCCGCATATAGACTTCACTTGGGTGGGCCACCCAGTTATGTTAATGGCCACCAAAGTATATTTGGTAATATATTTGGCACACAGACATGGTGGATATTTTACAAGCACAGAAAGGGGCAGGGGCTGTAAGTTTTAAAGTAAGAGACCAGAGGTGTAGGTGTGTGTGTGAATGTGGGGAAAAGAGAACTGAAGGGAAAGGGTGCAGATTTAAGTAATGAGTAAACACAAATACCTTAAAATACGGTGGAGAATGAAGTACTATTAAAATGCTGAAATAACATTTAACCTACTAGAATTGGATATTGGAAAATCAAACCTTGTAACAACCTGTCACGTCACTGCAGTATTGCAAGTCAGATAGTTATTTACAGCATTACAGCAGTACTGTTGTTATAATAAAAGACTACCTTTAGACTGCTTAGAATATCATGTTGAGCAGGGCCGTGCAGAGACCTTTGGAAGGGCAGGTGCTCAAAGTATAAAAGGGGCACATGGAACAAGGATTTAAATAGTGTTGTTTTCAAAATAACGATACAGAAATATATATCATTATTTACTCCTTGCTGATATGCATATACTGATGCTTCTATCGGTAAATCAACAAATGCTGTGATACAGTTTTGAGAAAGACACACAGGCAGGGAAATGCACATTTTGGTGAGCAGCGGCTCAAGTGAAAAAAACGGCACTTGTCATAATTATTTATGATTTTTTTTGACAAAATGTTAAATATATTAACACAACTCTGACTACCTTACCAATTTATTTTGATTCCCACTTTTGCAAATGTTTAACCCTCAACATTTTTCTACAAAATAATCACACAAGAGCAGCAACAGCAAGGTAACTCTGCCACAATGTGCATGTTTTTTATGCTACTAGTATATATTTAGAATAAATGACTGCACCAAGGAGAGGGACATAGTTTCACTAATTATTTGTTTATTTTTCACAAGGCAATAAATCCTTTTAATTGTTTTGGTCTTGTTGGATCACATAACACTTAGTTTGTTAGGACTTGGTTTCACATTTGAGGGAGGGCTGTCTGTATCATGTAAAGATCTATCAGCATGCAACAAACTAATAGAATGGACAGTTATTAGATGAGGAGCCTATACGATCAGAAATATAAAGTTACTGCTTAAGGCAGGACACTTTTTCATATAGTGGTCAAATTTCAAATTTGGGTCTATTTTGCTTCCATGTCTTCTTTTACTCTCATAGAAAGAAAACTTCCAAAATACACATTTAGATGGAGTTTACCCTGTATATTAAACAGAACATTTCAGGGGAAAAGAGTCTTGATGTAAGTCATTAACTGGGGAAGGTCTGTGGTGACATGATTTAGTTATTTTCTTTAGCCCATTCACCTGCAATGACTTGTCAAATGTGTGTAAATTAGCACATTTTAATTAGTTAACGCCTAATTTGCATATCAATGTGGCGATCGTCATTACATTATTAGACACAAATTTTACTGTACTCACCTGTTGTGTCTCCATTAAGTAGGCAACAGTAACATTAGCCTGTATGGCCAACCATGATCCTTAGCTTGACTTTAGCTAATTATTTTAGCTCAGCTCATGAGTCATGCATGTTAGCAGTGAACTCGAGGCACTGGTAGTTTACTTTTGTTGGTCTTTAGTTCATCACCACTCACCTCCGCACAAGCCAAGAAAAACACTGCTGGGAGGGGCTGCTGCGGGTAGAGGCAGAGTGAGAGAGAGGGAGAGAGAGAGAGAGCATCGGAACTGACAAAGTCTCATCTCCCGACCTGATATTTTGATTTTTTATTTAGTAAATATATTTGTTTGACAGGAAAGCTGTGCGCAAACAGGAATAGATATACTGTATATATAAATTCATTTATTTAAAAAAAAAGCATCCCGGAAAAAAGGGCACTTTCTCTTGAGGAAGAAAAAGGGCAGGTGCTTGAGCCCCTGTTGATGTCTATGTGTGCACGTGCCTGATGTTGAGGGAATGTCCCTGTTCTATGTTTGGATCCCTGTCATTATGTCTTGTTATTGTAAGAATATCCCAGAGATTGACGTCCATGCATATCTGAATCCAATGCAATATGCTGCTTATATTAGATTTTAAATCCTTCAGATCACCATCTTGGCTGTACCTCCACAATCCATAATCAGACCATTAATCCCAACTTTATTTGGATCCTCCAAAATTCACTGATGGATTGCCAAAACCCTCAACCTTATAGTGTCCTATAATTCTGCAGCTTGTTATACGACCTTTGCATATCTGGCTTGAGTTGATAGATGGATAGGCGGCTCATGGTGGCGGGTGAAACGTGTTGTGAGGAAGAATATAGTCTATCACCTCATACACAGGTGATCTTTGTCAGGAGTGACGTGCCATCCTGTGTAGTGTCTGTCTCCCTCCACAAAATTGACTTACATTAGACTTAGCGTTGAAATATTGCTCTGCTGCTCAGGGTGTCGGAGAACTATTCCCAGGCTTATGATCCACACCATGATGCCAGAGTGTATCATTGATTCATTGATTGTCGGCTTCTTAGAGTTCATGCAATTCAGTACATCTGCTGCACACACTGTCATCGTCAGTGTGGTTTAGAACACATTTTCATCAGTATATTTATAGACTGTTAAATTATTGTAAAGGATTAATCTCAAAAGTAGGTATTACAGGAGAATTAAATGTTTTTAAGTTACCTTTCTGGGCAGTAGAAAACGTTTCATAATTATGAGCATGTAGCTACAGCACTGTGGTCGTTCATTCAGTGGTCTGACACATAACACTTATTAACCAAAGCTTTGGTTGAAGTCACCGTGATCGAGTATTTCGCCCCTTAGAAACTCTGGTCTTGGTCCGAGCTGTAGAATGTTCTGCTCTCACAAATGAATACTTTTACTTTTACATCCAGATGTTGAGTGTCCCAACAGTTGTTAAATTTGGTAGCATTGATTGTTTCGTCTTTACACAAGATTATATTTGTGGAAGTTAATTGAGTTTGTTGTGCGTCACTTAGAGCAGTGGTTCTCAAACTTAAAATAAACTAAAACTTCTCACTAAACTGTCAACAGATTTTGTCGCAGGACTGCTAGGATTTTTGCTTTTAGATGTTTTATTACAGAATGTGTGTGGAACCAAAATAGTCATTGTGCTACTTATGGATGCATTAGCGTGAAAATAAATGATTCCACTTTTTGCTGGGGAGACCCTGGAGCCCCCCCAGGGATCTAACCCCCCAGTGGTTAGCACTCTTGCCTCACAGCAAGAAGGTCGTGGGTTCAAACCCCGGTTGCCCTGGCCTTTCTGTGTGGAGTTTGTGTGTTCTCCCTGTGTCTGTATGTTCCTCCCACCATCCAAAGACACCAGGCTAGGTTACCCGGTGTCTCCCAAATTGTCCTTAGGTGTGAATGTGAGTGTGAGTGGTTGTCTGTCTATGTGTGGCCCTGCAATGGACTGGCAACCTGTCCAGGGTGTACCCCGCCTTTCGCCCAATGTCTGCTGGGATAGGCTCCAGCCCCCCCGCGACCCTGTACACAGAATAAGGGGCTGACGATGGATGGTTTAATGCATTTATTTTAATAGGTTAAATGTATTTATTTAACACGCCAGGTGTAAGGCAAGAAGATATGAACATAGCGGTTATTGCGATTGATGCCATCCCCTACGGTTGGCTTGTCAATAGTATTTCTCTTACGTTAACGTTGCCAATATTGCGACAACCCCATTCAAGTAGAGTTTTGCCCCTGCTGTTCAATTGAGAGACATGGAGCTGTTCAGTACAAGGCAGGTAAATATGCAGCAGGTATAAGAAATTGCACCATGGCTATGAAAGAGAAAATTTGAATGAGGATCATGCAATGGAAACAGCACAGGCTAGATGTCCAATTTTCCTGTCTTGAAGCTGTGACAGGACATAAACCTTTGTGGTTGTTCTGCAGTGTTTGTTATTCATGCTGCTCCTCTCGTGTCATGTTATTACACTGGAGAATGGTTTTACAACAACGCTTTGGTGCTGCTGACTTCTATTGTCCTTATTTTAGTGCATACCACTGTTTACCAGTTTATACAGTATAAGTATTTCTGAAATATAGAAATATTTATAAAAATATATATCTCAAACCTGATAGAACTGTGAAGTCACAGCCTTTATTGAGATATGCATAATTTAAGGTTCATTTTAATTATAAGTCTAATAAAACAAACCGGATTGCCACATACTGGCATGACCTTGTAGACTCCCTAAACTCTTTACACGAAGCTTTACTCTCTTTCTTGGCTGGTGAGGGCTTTGCCTTGCTGCCCCAGATCAGAGCGGTGCTTGAAGATTAAAGTCACTTTCTAAGTGTTTACCTCCAACTCAACAACACAGTTACCAGCCACTTGACCACACTATCAAAGCTGTAGCCCACGCCTTGGCATAAGTGTGCACCAGCCCTTTTAAGATGTTAACAGCCTCACAAAAGAAAGAGCCCACAATCCTCTCGCTCTAAGTGTGCCTCATGGTCCCACCTATGTGGAAGCTCAGTGCCAGAGTCTGTGTAGATGTAAGATAGGAATGGATGGCAGCATGGTTGCTGAGGGCAGTGACAGAACAATTGTGAGTTTTCTCTGCTCATTAGGATTCCGCAGCGTCCGCCGCGCGAGGCTAAGATGAGAAGAACTGATGAGAGGAGAGGCAGCGTAGGGCCAGAAATAGATCAAAACCAAAGTCCAGAGTACTGGTGAGCACGGGGAGGGAAGGAATGTTGGCCCTGTAAGGCTGGACACGCTAAATGGAGCTGTCTGACTGGATTGCAGATAGAGAGGCATCCAGGAGAATGAGAGCAATAGCAAACGAGGTAGCTTGTTAATGATGGGAAGTATTTAGGAATGCTGATAACAGTTAGAAGGAGTCTTGGTTGTGATTGGTAAGGATGGACATTATAGAAACCCTCAAGCTTTCCTCTGCGCTCCCTTTTTCTTCACTCCATCTTTTTCCTCCCCTTGTTATCTCCTTTTAGTTTTGCTGTTCTGATGAGTAGAGAGATAAGAGGCTCATGATTCTTCTATTTTCTGCTCCATTAGTCTAACTCCCTTCATGCGGTTGGTCTGCGTCAGTGGCCAAGTAGCTGTTCGTCTTCTCGCCTTCATCGCGTTTGTTCTGTATTTCAAGGCCTCTCACACCTCAGCCTTTCATCTGATGAGCTGCAAATCTCCATAGTGCATGTTATTCTTTGAAAAGTTTGCATTTCAATTTCCGGGACGTTTGTGATGTGTTTTGATTCAACAGTGAGAGATATGAGCGAGGTCGTTAGCAGATATAAGTTATAGGCTGGATTCTTTGAGCGCTCGAAGCACAAAAGCACATTCAATTTTCTGTCATTATGATTTCTCAAAGGAAAGGATTTTGAACACTTTAAAAAGAGCTGTGTATCCAGTATTCAAATAAGATAATTATAGCTCCCTGAAAATGACCCTCGGTTCAGCAAGGCCACTGTCCCACTCCATCCCTCTGCCATACTCCCCCCTTCTCCACCAAATAGACCATTAGCACTGCGCCGGCCGTTCTGGAGCTCTGTGAATGGACGACATTTAAGAAACATCGCCTTTAGTCATTCCTGTTCTTCATCTTTCTTGTCAGTTAACCTTTCTCTCCCCTTCTGTTTCTCCTTTTACATTTTCATGTCTCACTTTCTTTCTCTCATTTGCCCTCCTTTCCTCCGGTCCTTCTGTGACTTGCAGTTTCATTCAGGTAATGTTTTCTTTTAGTTCCCCTCTCTCGGTTCTGTCTCTCTGTTTCTCTCTCTCTCTTGTATTTCTGCAGATCCATGAGTGGAAAGGAAGCAAATAGAGCGAGGCAGCGAGGTAGAACCCTCTACCTCATCTGGTAATGAGCCTGGAAAGTTCCCAGTCAAACGTACACTGTCTCCATGGAGACTGAGGTAAAGTTTCTGGCACTGCCTGCGCCTGGTGTCTTTGAAGGCCCCGCTAGAGTAAACAATGCCAAGGTCAGCGCTGCTAGGGGTCTGTTTCAGCATCTGCGACCACAAACACACACCGCAGTCTTTGAGGATGTCGTGGGAGCTTGTTTTTTTGTGATGTGTTTCATCCAGGACCTTTTCATTACACTCAGTAGACCACCCTCAACGTGACTTACCACCCTACTCGCTTTGTTTTTTCCCGAGCACAACTTGCCATCTATCTGTTTATTTTTTGCTTTGTCCCAGAGACGACTTTCTAAACCTTTTTAATTTATTTCCAAGATGCAAATGAATAGCTCCAGACATCTCCATGCAGCCTCAGCTCTGCATGTGAACTTGTTTGTGTGTTACTTTATTATTTGTAGCTATACGTTTCTTATTTAGCCATATATTTAGCACTGTGTTGTGTTTTTGTGCTTTTAAATGCCCTCTTTGCTGCATGCTGTTCTCTTTTCTCTGCCTCCTTGGGCCACCTCCATTTATTGTTCAATTTAATTATTAATGTTCTTAATTCTAGACGAGAGAACAAAGCTGGTATGTCGTTTATTTGTGCCTTTGAGCTCTGAGTCATTCACTTTCTTGCTGCTGCGGAGTCACAAGTCATTACTAGTTGGCTAATTACATGCAGAGGCACCTTCCCACACACAAAGCACAGACGGGTGGTTTTGTCACATTTTGTTGTCAAGGCTGCCTTTCTTACACTGTGAGAGCAGTGTAAACTCTAGGTCATATCTGAAACTGGTGTGTGCAAAGCTGTGTTTTGGAGATATCGCAGCACAATGGTCATTGTGGCTTTGTTGCAACCAGCGTATTTCCACTACAGTGTCGTCTAAACCAGAAACAAACAAGCCACCATTACGTATAAAACTGGACAATAACTCTGTACTAACCTGTCTCTCGGAAATTATATTTATGTATCCTACCGATTTTAAATAAATGTATGGCTGATTGATTATGTTTTTTATCATCATAATTACAAAAATGTTGCAAAACGTTACCATATTTCATTTGTTTTCCTACAATACCAGCTTGCAGCGGTACAGTGTCTGCTAGTAGCGACTGAAGGAGTAAAGAGCGGCTGTGGCTCAGGGGGGTAAAGTGGTCGTTCACTAGCCCCGAAGGTTTGATCCCCCGCTACACTGAACCCCACATTTCTCTGGGTGGCATAGCTTGATGTGTGTGAATGAGTTCATTTCTGTTTCTGATGAGCAGTTGGCATCTTAGCCTCTGCTCATCAGCGTGTGATTGTGTTTGAATGTGATGTAAAGCGCTTTGAGTGGTCGAAAAGACTAGAAAGGTGATATACAAATGAAGACCATTTTCCGTTTTATTGTTTTATGGTTATGTTTAAGCAGTCAAAGCAATTGGTCAAAATTAAGGAATGATCGCTGTATTAATATCAAGATCAAGAATAAAAAAGTTTACACTGGCTTTAAGGAAGAGACTGTGTGTGTTTAACCAAAGCCGTGATCTGCCATACGTTTAAGTTGTCTAAACATACGTTTACATGCAGATCTCAGGATGGAAAGCCCGGTGTCAAAGTCCTGTTTTATATGCCCACCATACACCATGAACGCCTCTCTACGACTTTTGTGTATAACAAGAACGTAGAGCCTCCTTGACTAGAAGAAAACAGTTGCCAGTTGCACTGTCTTATATGTAACAGATTGCACGTTTTATATTCTATTTAAAAATGTGGTAAAGTACATTTTTTCCTCCCAATTTCTATGTTATAACTTATTTTAGACTGGTGTGATGAGACATAATGACATCTACATTCACACATTGTTCATAAGCTGTTTGACTAAAGCATTTAGCAACATGTGCAACCCATCAGGCTGCAGGTACTTGACATTCTCCCCTGTGATGCCGTGTTTGTGTATAAATTGTGCAGCGTCCGACGCTGTCCCAGATGCTACAGGGCACATATCTAGCCGATAATTGGGGCTGAGGGCAAACCCAATACAGATGGTATTTGCACTGTGTGATGAAGAGGATTTTCTGGGTTTACTGCAATCTGCAGTGCAGCTAAAGGAGGAGAGGAGAGACGAGGAGACCGGAAATTGGAAAAGAGAAATGGGGGAGATGGACGGCAGAGAAGAGGGTCTGAGAAAGAAAGTGACAAACATTCAGTGAGGAGATTGAAGGCAGGGGTGCACAAAGAGAAGGAAGGAGAGTGAAATACAGAGAAAATGATGACATAAAACATACACAAACACAGAACGAGAATGTAAAATCACCTCTCTGCACAGCTCTGGTTGGTCATTATGTTATATATTGTTCTCCCTCCTACGTGATCACTCTTTCTGTATCATTTCTTTGAAATCTAGTGCTCTTGGATTTTAGGATTTTTAGGTGTAAGGGTTAAAATGTATTCATGTGCTAAAAATGCCAGATCCACTCTTGTCTAGACCTTATCATTTCACATACAATATCCTAGTTACGTGCCTGGTATGGACATGGACACCCCTGTCAGACAAACTTGAAACCCGCTTGAAATCTGCCCCCCTGTAAATCCCAGCCCGTCCCATAATTACCACTGATAGAATCTCCTGGAAACTCATTCAACTTCCTAATGTGCAAAGTTAACTTGATGAACGGCGAGCAATAATGCATCTGCGCCCTCCATCAGTCACCATTAAAACTGAGAGCTGGCCATTGCATCTCAATATAGCATTATTAGCGGCAGGGTTTCTCAAGAAGATGGAGCGCTCTGCATACTAAACCAGGCAAGAAGCCTCAGTGTCATGCTGAAAATGAACAGCTCTATGAATGATCGTCTAACTATGATTCATGTGAGTGTTTACTTGTACTGATGAGAGGATTGTAACTTAACAAATGGCAGAGACTGGATCTCTAGTGAAACACATCGTCTGTTCCCAAAAATGTTCTCATTTTATTCTCTGATTCTCTAACTCTCCCCACCATGATCATGTAATTCTGCTCTGACTTGTGTTTATAACTTACACATGCAAAGTAAGACTACCAGGGTGCAAAATTCAACCTGCACCTCTCAGATCACTCATTTTCACTACAGTCACGCTGATTTTTCTAGATCCTGAAAGAAAGGACTCCTGATGAACCAAACGATAATGTCCCCCGTGACTCACACATGCAGCCCACACAACATCCCACAAATGCATCTCAGTTCGTCATACAGGGTGAGCTTTCTCTTCTGTCTTTCACCATAGGCAGCTAAGACGATGACTGCTTTTCTATTTGACAGTTTCTTTTCCCTCTTTCAGTGTTTCTTCGAGATGCCATACTTGTGTGTGGATTCTATTGTACTCAGGAGCTGAAGCTGTAATGTCAAAGTATACCACAAACCAACAAAATTGTGGGATACAGTGTGTGGTGCAATTTGAGGGAGATCGACTGTGAATGCTCCATCTGCAGGGAAAAGCTATTAAATGCGGCAATGGTCCAGAGTAAGCTCGTGAGACATGTTGAGACAAAATACCAGTGTGTGGTGGTGGGGTGCTGTGAGAGGAAAAAATATCACTATGAAGGGGTGCCATATTTGAAAGAAGTTTGGGAACCACTGGTTTATCCAGCTCTTGTGAATTCTACTGCAGTTACCAACATCATTTTGATAATCTCATGTTTCCTGCTTTGATATTGGGAGGATTTCACCGTTGCCAACGTGATCTGTAGCTTTTTCTGAAATCTCTTATTACATCTCTTTAGTGGTATAAGTTTACAGCTATGAATAGAACTAACATTTGAAATATCTGATGACCGTCCAGGTTCATTGTTGTCTGTTCTTTAAAAAGGTTTTCAACTTAGTTTGGATTGCTTTGAGGAACAGAAAGACAGGGATGTTATAAAAGAAGGCAAAAATCTAAGATTTTGATGATAATATGTGGGGGGAAATATTTTAAACAATGTACGACCAACCAATGTAGGTACAAAATATTATATTATTATTATAATATATCATTATTATTATTATAAAACTAGATGACCATTTTTTGGAGAATTTGTTGATTTTTTTGTGTTTTAGATATGAAGACATTCCTTGGGGCCCTGAGGCTACTTTTCAAGAGGGTGAAATAGATTTTGATCCCTCTTTTGTTTTATTTTGTTTTTTTGGTAGTTTTATTATCAGTTTGCACTTTTTTATGTGTATAGTTTGTGTAAAATAATAACATAAAGTTTGAACAAATGAAACTTTATACTTCACTGCAGCACCTTTCTCATCTATGACTGAGCCGGAAGAGTAGGCCCTGGATCTGCAGAAGCAGCCGAATCACACCTCTCCTTCGCAAACATGATGGATCACAAAACAGCCAGTGTCTAGAAAAACAAAGCCAGCATTTAAGCTCCTAGCTGCCCACTGTTCTTTTCTGTCGTCCGTGGCATAAATCTCAGTCAAGGCACACAGAGTCCTTCCTCTAAGAGGGGTGAGAGGGGTTATTTGTTTCACTTTACACAGAGTTCGTTGGAGGTGGGTGGCAGAGATTTCACCTTGTCTTCGGCAAGGTTTTAGAGCCTGATGAAAGAGTTAGGACGCCAAAAAACCTACTGGACCAATATGGATGTGTGATAGTGTCGTGCAATAATAGGCATTTGTAAGATGGTGTGTGTGTATACTTTTCTTTACAGTAAAACAAGGGACATACTGTAAATATGCTGTCGATATACATTTTGAAAGGATGAATGGGCGTTCTGTCCTGTACAATAGTAGAGTGGTGTGATGGTGCGCAAAACATTTGGTAAAATGCCTCAAATCTGACAGTGCATGTCATTTTTCTCTCTCTGAGTACTCTCGCTCTCTCTGTCTCGCTCTCTCTCTCTCTCTCACACACGCACACAGACATTCACATTGGCAGATAAATAGCTAGCTGGGGAATGGTTCAACCACAACAACAGCTGCTCATGTCTGGCCACTGCTATGTTAGCTGCAGCCAGCCATGCAGTCTGTGGATTGGAATACACAGTTTATTTGGAGAGTATAAAAGCACGTGCTGTATTTATACCAAACACAAAAAAAAGTTCCTGAATATTACACAACATGAACACGAGGGCCTCTGTATGATGTATTCTTCAGTTAGTTAGGGATGTTAAGTATTTAATAATGGGTGTACAGTCAGCGCAATACACAACACACATTGTAGGGTTCACATTGCGACACACTGACTGTAGTTTGAATAAAAACAAACTGCAGTTTACCAATTGAAAATGTATTTCTTTATTCTTGTTTGAGATGTAGCAAAAAGTGTTTGCTACATCTCAAAAAAATAGTTTACCCTATAGAAATGCAAAGAGTAGTAGACAAGAAAATAAATTAAACAGTTCCTAGTCTAAATAAAATTCAAGAATAAAATCTAAATTTAAATGTTCTCATTAGGATACTATCTCCTTCTCCTAATCCTCTTGATCCCCTGTGGGACATGAAGCCCCAGTGAGCGTCCTCCCTCCAGATACTGTAGAAATTCCAAACTTTGGTTGGACTAACATTCGCCAAGCACCCTTAGGTGGTTACACAGCCCCTTTCAGAAGAGACTGCTGCAGTGTGTGAAGATTTTAAGAGGTTGTGTGCATGCAAAGTCAATAGAGACATGCAAATGGAGATGAACAGATGTAAATTTGTGTGCACGAACTGAGGGGAAAGTGTGTCCACTGAAGCTAAAAATGTTTCCACTTCAGTGAGAATTTGCTGTTATCTGAATTTATTTAAATGAATATCTTCACTTCACTCTGCCTAAAACGGGAGCTATTTGAATGTACTTGTTACTAATATCATCTCCACAACTTGTATCTTTTGTATTTCAAAACATAATTTTACTATATATCCCATCACACTGCTAATATTTAGGTGAAAACATTTTCATTTAGAAATGTTCCAAGTGAGCATTTGGAAAACCTGTTTCTTGAAATGGCACTAAGCCATTTTGTTTTCCCTGTTTTGTAATCTCATTATTACCAGTGAGCACTATTTGTCCTCCAATCACCATGCAAACAAACACTAATTTGAAGAATGGCGGTTTGAAATGAGGCTGAGGCCTTCTTTCTTATCCTGAATTGTTATATGGCTTCAGCCTTAGGAGGAGGAACAGGTTAGGAAGTACATTGTGATGCTAATACTGCACCAGTCTCAGGTGGGTGCCAACACTTTAATCAGGCATCAACACACACATATACACTCCCTGCTTTCACCACTGTTAAGGAACAGCCTTGCTGAATTTAATATGGGAAGGGTTGGCATCATTGACAAGAGGATTCATAAGACTATTATGTGCTGTGACATCTTATGAACCTCAGACATGCTCCAAATGACCTCCACTTTAAGCACAATGCATGTCCCGTGAGTTTGTCTCTTGTCTGATGGGGTGTGTGTGTGTGTGTCCATTGATCAGGGCGTGTCTTCAGATGATCATCAGGGGGCCAATGAGATGCCTGGAATGGAGACACACATATACTCACACACTCAGACGCACAGACACACTCGCACACAGATTAACGGGGTAAGCTGTGCCGCTCATCTGGGATAAATGCGGTCAGAGAGGGGAACAGCTGAGCAAACAGCTCTGGCAAGAGGCAGTGAGCAGAGTGGAGAGGGAGAGAGGGAAGCAGGGATGACAAACTATTCATCCCGGCGCAGTGTTGGCGACCGGCTGCCACGTTGGATATGCATCAGCCCCGAACCTGGGAGAATGGGGACCAGTGGAGGTAATGACTAAAAGACACGCACATATACTATACTTTGTTTTTTTTTTCCTGGGGCAAACTGCAGTGGAAATGGGAATAATAATAGCAGTTCACTGTGTCCTGGAAGAAAGAAATTATTGGTATTCCTGGGAAATCCCTTGTCTTTTTTATTGTGACAAATGAAGGACAAGTGCCTCTGTAGGTCTATTCTATCTGTATCAATATTGTTTTTCCCCCTTAAGAGTCTGGGAGCAGTTGAAATTGCTACATCGAGTCAAGTGGTGTTAAAATTTGAAAAGTGATGAGGAAGATTTTGCACAATCATCCACTTTTTATGTCAAATTTGAAACGAAAACTCTTGTTTGTACTTACATATTTTTGCAGCTCTCCAGATGCAGCACAGCAGTTAAGCGAGTCATGTTGTAAATGTAACTCAAGCAGAGGTATTATACCGGGACATGCACCCTTGTTGTACAGTACATTATGAAGCCAGATGGCCTAATGCTGCTAGTCAGTGATGAACCAATGAGGCCGGTGTCATTAGGATAGATAACAGTGATATGCCACATTAAGCCTCCACTACTTTGTCCAGAAAAATGTAAAATTCAGTAACTACCTAGGTTGCTACTTCATGCCAAGCTTGATTTAAATTGTGGTGATCGATTCTGGGCAATTGAATGCAAGTGTCTTAATTTTCCTGCTTGAGAAACCTGTAAGGAAAAATGTGCGGAAATATGTACATTTCTTTTTTTTACAAATCAATTATTTTGGGGCAATTTTGCCTTTATTGGTGATCTAACAGCCGAAGACATACAGGGAAATGCAGGAGAGAGAGAGAAACGGGGAGACATGCAGCAAATGAGCCACGGGTTGGATTTGAACTAGGGCCGCTGCATTAAGGACTCGTGGTTGATGATGATGCGCATGCTCTCCTGGGTGAACCAACTGACACCCCCAAGATGTGCATTTCTGACAGGTAGAAAGGACTAGTTGTGTCAGCTACATTGTCTTCACCACCACTGTAGTGTCAAACACATTATGTCCCTCATCTATCCACACAGAAAAGTTTAGACTAATAGGTAAGGCTGAGTGCAATTTAGGTTGCAAATTGAATTGTGACACTTAAAATCTACTTTAGTCTTGAGGCTTTCAGACGTTGTCATCTTCAGGACCCATGTTGCTGCCCAACTCAATTTACTCATACCGAAACCTTCTTTTCAGTGTCGCTACAGGCTTTAGGAATTACCAAGCGAAAAATTAACTGTGATCCCGCAGTTTCATTTTGGCAGATTGACATTTCTAGGGCGGACTTGTTGTCGCTGAACATGCTGTGCAAAAACTGCATGGGCGAAAAAAAATTGTCAGAAGAATATCTGCAAAAAAAAAAGAAGATGCTCTAAAGGAATATTGACTTGAACGTCTAGAGACATCATGTTCACTTTTCTTTGTTTAACTTTTGACATGTAAAGGGGTTTGTTTTGTCTGGTTCTCTGCAATTGTTCCCTTTCATGTCCAAAAAGATGTGACGTCCAAAACCAGTTGTTTGCATTTCAGAAAAGGCCGTTGTCAACTGCTCCTCCTGGTGTATGACGACACAGTATACATGCAGTCTATTAGGCAAGACACTTGTGAAGTCTAAGCAACCTTTTGAACTGCTTTCTGAGCATGATGTAAGATGTTTTCTTGTAGGTAGCTGGTTTTTTATACAGTTTTTAATTTAAATTTTTTTTTTACTGCTACTGCTGCGGCCTTCCTGCACAGCACACTTGCTTGCTGGGTTTAGTGGGTCAGTTGTGGTCTGTGTAATATTTGTGCAATGTGATTTTGGAGTTTGGTTCAGGATTCCTAAAACACACAACTTGTTTTTATCTTGGGATTTGACATCATTAAAAAAAGAGCAACATCCTTTCATCTTGTTTATAAAAAGAGCTCTCGACACTCAAACTTTGCACTGTACATATGTTTTATGGTATAGTGTAACCTAGATGTAAGGTCCACTATTGTGTTTGTGGTCTGACTGAAGTGCTGCCTTTCTTTGTCAAAAATGTGAACGTTTAAGGAAAACAACCAAAAGACCTCTAATTTTATAATAGTCACATCACTGGATATGATGTAAAGTGAGGACCACAACATATAGACTGTACAAATTCAAAGTCCTGAACAGATGCTCATTGTTGCAGATCAGATCAAGTGTGTGTGGGTACAGATGGCTGTTTATACCTGTTTGCACATGTGCATGTGCTTTAGTATTTATCCACTATTGTGTACATGTAATAAGACCAGATAACTCTATGTCCTCATCCTTTGGCAGCAGGGGCCTTGTTGTCTCGTACCGTCACCTTGCCAGATTGAGAGAGCAGCTGATGTGGGTTTCCAAATTCCCATTGAGGCTCGCACATCAGACATGAATGGTAAAGAGACTGACTCTTAACCATTCATGTCTGATGGTAAAGAGACTGACTCTTTACAATTCATGTCTGATGTGCGAGCCTCCTGGCAGTGTCTCAAGAGGTTCTCCCAGTTAAACCAAGGTTAAATCAAATCAATTCCCATGTCCACATGATTAGGCCTTATCCAATTGTTAATTATCCAGAGCACGGGGGAGTTGATGAAAGTGATGGGCGATAAGAGTGGCAAAGGGATAGGGGCACTTTGATAGAGTTCTTTGTAGAGTGCCCTGTTACACAGTTGTGGTTATGTTCTACCTTCCCAGCTTCTCACATGTGAGGGTTTGCTCTTTTCTCTGTGTTATATCAATGTAAATTAAATACCTTGGGTTTTAGACTTGTTATCAGGTCAAAATAAGCTATTTGCAGACGCTGACTTGGGTTTTGGGATCCTGTGATGAGCATTTTCACCATTTTGTTTGAATTTGTATGGATTAAACTATGAATCGATTGATAGCAAAAATAATGAATAGAGAGATACATGCCACTCTGTAATGCCACTGGGCTGGCAACTAACCTTTAACACAACTGTGGTTGGTGTCCCTGTCTTACCAAACCAATTGCTTACATGATTGTGAAACACTGACACTGAGGCCTTCATGTGCTCAACTAGCACTGTGATTTAAGTCAACCAATATAACAGTAATTTCAGCCCAAGAATCAATAATGTAAAAGGTTTTTTTCACTCCTTCCTTTTGGTCTAAAAGGAGTCCTTTGAAATTTAGCTCCCACGTCAGAACGTTCCTTCTGTTGCTCTGCCAGAAAATGACTTTGTCTGGCTATTTTAGCTGATGTTTCAAAGATTACATTTCCCCATATTTGCTATTCTGGGAGTAAAATGGCCTTTGCGGTGTAACAGGCTTCTGATGGGATACCTGGGTCACTGTGACTTTTGGGCCTGCAGAGATGTGGATATATGGCAATTCTATCCTGCTGTTCAATGTTCAAAGGCCTGGCCAAGGTGTTAGCTGTGAGACTCAGACAGACAAATATGCATCCACATAGAAACACAAAAACACAGTCTCTTATTTGATACACGTGCTTTTTAATCTGGTCTCTGCAATGGAGATTGCACTGTTTATGTCCTAAACTTTGGTCACATTCTCAGTAGTGTGTTTAATCTGCCCACACTTAGCTTTTCCACATAATCTCAAGAACTTTTCTTTAATCCGTGGATGTCTGCAATCTTTCACTATAAGCCTCTGGGAAGCTACACTTTGTATGTGTGTTTGTGTGTGTATGTGTGGTTTTGTGCATGTTTGCATGCATTGCCGTGTCCCATTTCGCTCCTGCTCCAGCGCGTTTGCTGACTTGACTTTTCACACCACTCAGCAGTAGTAATGAGAATGAGGCTGGATGTGACAGGCCTCATCCAAGCCCCATGCATTATTTAGCTAATGGTCAGGTGGCAGATGCTGGAGTGCTTGTACTGAGACCAGTGTCCCAGTGGGCAAAGGCCGCCCTCCTTCTCTCTACGATCACCTCATTTTTTCTGAATAAGATCAGTGAGCTCACTGTGGTTTTTCTGGGTCTCCTCCCAGTAGTTAATGTGGCCTCCCAGGGGCCATGTTTGAAAGCTTGAAGCCACCAGCAGTTTTAAGGGCTAATATCTGTAGTCTGAGTGCAGAAATATCCATTACATTTACAAGATCCAAAAACCAAACCAGACTTGCCCCACCAGGACACCAAAGCAGGAAAAGTGCCAAACATTGGCTGGTGCAGCTTCTCTTATCGCTGATCATGATTAGCTGATTTTGTCTGTTTCATATCATTAGTAAAATGTTTTTGGGCTTTGAATTTTTGGTCAGACAGAAATTTGAAGACATTGCCCTGTGCTCTGAAAACTGCAATGGACATTTGACACTATTTTCTGACTCCACACACGTGTGATCATTTGGTCACACGTGTGTGTGTGTGTGTGTGTGTGTGTGTGTGTGTGTGTGTGTGTGTCTGTAGCTTGTACATACATTCACTGTTTGCTAAGCACAGACACAGGAGAACTCAAGGGATTTGGACACAAACACTGGACACTCAGGCTGAGCAGAAACAGTTTATGGTGTTTATGACCATCGATGAAAAACGCGCACAAGTGGTGAGGCAGGCAGTCCACATGGCAAAATAAATCCCAACAGGTACTGGTGAAAATCCAAAGCAGTATCCAAATAAATTACACAAGGTAAAACATAATCACAATACAGAGAAGGAGAAAACACTAAGACAGATAGTGAAGTACACAAAGACACACTAAACTATGTCCTGTGTTCTGTGCCCTGTTAGGTGTATGTAAATTGCACCGGGTGATCAAACATGATCAGACGTAAAGCGATAATCATTTTTCTCACATTTTTATTGCTGCTATGCATCACCAAGTCTGCTGTGGTCCTACCATCAGACCTTTGGCCAGGCAAAAGAGGAAGATGTGTATGCAGACAGAATGAGGAAGTGCAAACATCAAGGCAGTAGTGGAGCTGGTAGCTAAAGATGCTAATTTGAGACTCACCAAGCTCTGGTGTTTATCATGGGGGGATTTTGTTGACTGGACTTGTGTGCTACCATCATTTGAAAAGTATGATTCCTACCAGAAGGACAAACATCAAACTACAATCCTTTTCTAAAGAATGAAAATGTTCTACACCTACTTTCTCAGCTGATTGTGAAACATGGTCTCCCCTCACCAGATCCTGAAGACCCCTTTACAGAGGACGCTGTGCTGCGCCAGCCTAGCTGATGTAAGATAGGCAAGGCCTTTGGATCTGATTGCATCTCAGCAAAGGTGCTGAAGACCTGCATTCTTCTGTGAATCCAACCAGACTGCTACAATACCTAACCCCTGTAAAACTACTACCATGATCCCTGTACCCAAAAAACCCAGGCTCACAGAACTAATACCGCCTTGTTGCCCTTGCATCCATAATAATGACTACTACTGTACACCAGTGACTGCACCAGTCCATCACCCATCACTACTTACCTCAAATATTCACGACACAGCCATTCTTGCAGTACTCACAGATAAATACTCTTTTCTGGACTATCACAGCACTGTACCAGACCATTATTCAGCCCATCCTATTGTACTGTTCCACCTGCTGCTTTAACATGTTATCAGGCCAAACTTACACGCATAACCAACACTGCCGCCAGAATAATTGGTTTCCCACACCCAACCTTGCAGAGTTAAAAAATAAGGCCATTGCACGCATTGTAACCTCAATAGCACAGGAAATCACACACCCACCCAATTACCACCTTACGCCTACCACCCTCCGAACAAAGGTACAGAGCACTGAGGTGCAGAAGGGCTCGCTTTGGGGAAAGCCTAATCCCCACAACCATAGCCACCATAAATAATAAGCCTTGCTGAACTGGCCTGAGTGTGGACCATTGTCTGCCCTTGTATGTTCATACTGTTGTGGTCTAATGTGTACAGGTGTGAGAAAAGGAATTTCCCCTTGGAGACAATAAAGATTGCACATTACTGGGTAATACTATTTATTTTGCTGAATCAGAATTTTGAAAAACCTTTTTAATTGACTGCTGTTTGTATACCGCCATTGAGTGCTGACTCCTCACTCTTAAGGTGAAAAATTTAGATTTTCACTGTTGTGACGTCTGTCAGCCATTGCCGATGGACGATGTCATCGTCTATCTGTCCAACCCTATTTCATGCTACTCTGAACAGACAGCCCGCCTTGTTCTCCACCAATATGCCCCCCAGACACACCTGGCATAGATCTGCAGAGTGTGCTCTTCTAGTTGACTAATGAATGAATTTAGTAATGAAGCTCCTAGTTTGAGCCTTAGTTGTCTTTGCATTGTTTTGCCTTGTAGAGTATCTCTGAGCACTTTGCTGTGATTACACCACACTGCATTTCTCTAAGGCTGGATGGGGTAGATGGTCCAGGACAAATCAGGTCAAGTAATTAAGGGCCTGAGGTAGCGATCTAGCTTCTCACATTATGCTGTTGCATAAAAAACAAGCTAAAACATCCATCCCCAATTCTCAGACATTGAGCTATGTGGCAAAAACCATTAAATGTCTGTCCAACTTTGCACCAGCTGAGGCCTGAGCTTGGAATCTAATAATGCTAATTGTAGTCATTAGCTTGGCTTTTAGGGAGCGGCTCAGATGTTGTTTGGACATGGACGTTCATAGTGACACATTCTGTTGAGTTGTGTAGTATCATCCAAAGCTAACTGGAGCACCATAGAGTGCTGGCTGGTGTAATTGGGACATGTTAATTAGTCTATTGGATGGAGCTTGTACCCTCCTGAATATTGCCTTTGTGCGCTGCCCTTTTCTGTGTACAAAGCCAACCTAATGCTTATGTCAGTGTAAATGTCTGAATGTGTGTGTGAGTGTGTGCATGTGTGTGTGTTTGAAGAAGAGAAATCATAGGACAGTGTGAGTGTGTGTCTGTTTGTATATATGCACGAGACACTCTTGGGGCACTCTAATGAGGCAGTCATTTGTTTAACGTAATCACCAACTAGTTTATGCCACCCGCTTCCCCTGGCACGGGGACAAGCCCTATTATGAAAAGGGCGTGTTTGAATCACATTAGCACAGCAACAGCCACCCCCACCTCCATGTCCCCTCACCCTAACTCCCCAGTCATGCTGAAATGGACCATCAATGCTCAGCTGCCAATGCGCCAGCTAAGCATTAATGATGCCATTCACTAGGGATGTGCCAATGTTTCTGTCAGTCTTAACTCTCTTTAAGTCCCTGTGGTAACGTCTACTAAAATATGTTAAATACTGAAAAGAGACTGATTTTCATAACGCTGAGCATACAGCCAAGTGCTTGGATTTTATGCACAAGCTGTCAAAAGATGCTTCATATGAATTGCTGCCACACATGAAGGATGAGAGGTGGTGAGATGGTAATGAAGCCAAATATGTCTGAATAGGCCTATTTTCTCTTTTTTAATACAGTTTCTCTGTAAAGCAGAGTGGAAAAGAAAATGGTTCCTTGCATTTGATGGTGTTTTCAAACAAACTATAAATTGTTATTGGCTTTGATATTGCTTTTGGGCTGAGGGGAGTGTTTTCAAAGCATGGAGTCAAGTTAATTGTGAACCGAAACACTGCATGAGTGAAGTGGTGGAGTAAAATCAAAGGCTATTTGTTGGGGTTAGGGATGGTGACTGTAAGTACACTGACCCTCAGATATTGCAGTCTGATCAGAACAGTCATAACAGAAAATATCAGGTTTAACTCACTTTACACTTACAAGCAACAATGGTTGTTTCTCAATACTGAGTTCGCGAAGTTCAGAGACTTCTTTACTTTAAAACTCGGACTTTGCAAGTTTGACTCGGGAGTACACTCCCGAGGAACAGGAACATGCAGTCAGTCATTGGAAATTGGAATTGGAAAAGCTCTGTCTTCAGAAATCTACCACACATTTGCAGTTTAAAATACTATATTCCCGCGTCAAAACTCATAAAATGGATTCTGTGACAAAAGAACAGCAGTATTATAACTTACAGTTGTGGTTCTTCTTCCTCTGAAATTTCCGCCTTTTGGCGCAAAATGCATTCTGGGATACTTGGCTATCCGAAGTCCACACAAGTCACCAATGACGCAGGCTCGGTAAAACGGGCAGAGCGAGAACACTCTTGGCAGATGCAGACTTTGAAACAGTACTTGGGCTGCGATTGATGACATTTCACAAGAACACAAGTATAGACCAGGACGCAGATTGAGAAACAGCTATTATGTAAGATGTGTTTTTTGTGTGATTTCAACTATTTCAAGTCTCCGCTACCATAAATAAGGACACCTGAAAAGATGCAATTGTTATGATTACATTAATTATTAACTAGTAAGTTGACAACTTTGCTAACACAGCCAAACATCAAAGAAGTGCAAAAACGCAACCCATATCAAGATTGCTTACTAACTCAGTGTACACAGACAGAATGCCAGCTCACAGTCTGTCTTGCAGCCTTTTATTTCACAAAACAGTACAGTAACATTATTGATTTCCGAGTGTGTTACTAGTAAGTTTGCTAATGACAACTCGAGCTTTATAGCTAGCGGCTAAACCTGTCTGTGAAAGCTCTGACAGATTTTAGACATAGCAAGCCAGCTAATAAGTTATTACTTATTACTTAATAAGTTATTACTTACTTGTCCACTTACTCTTGCTGTCTGGTCTCTTGCTACATTACTTACTATCTTTTTCTCTTCCTAGCTTCCTCTGACATCTAAATGATTTTGGAGCTTCATATACTACATAATATTGTACCACCACCAGTCATCAGTCATATACACTTTGTTTATAGACTTTAAGAGCCCATATAGTGCTGTTTAGCTTTCTGAAGTATTGACATGCATGATTAATTTTACTTATAAGCAATATATCCTTTTTATTATGTTGGCAGACTGGCAGATACTTGATGACTAGTAAATCAGTCAGACAAGCCGTTTTACAGAAAGCAGACAATCAGCAAATCAGTTGATAAACGGCCTATCTGAATCACCAGCTGCCTGTCTTCTACAAGATAACAAACATCACCCGATAGGCTGATCGAGGATCAGCTGCCACTAACGAAAACAGGCCTTTCATCACTCTTCAAGCTTGGAGTAAAAATACAGAGGTCGGCATTTATAAAGCATAAACTTGGCCTGAAGTGCAGTTTCCATGTTTTTCATGGGAAAAGGAATAAACACCTGACATCAAAGATAAACACATATATTTCTGGCTGCATCCCTACCTTCACTAAACAAGTGTTTTGTTTTTGATCTATCCTTCATGTTTCAGTTTTTCAAAGTAGGTGCAAATTGCACTTGAGGGAAGTGCTGTGCAAATTAGGGCCCGGGTGTAACGAATGGCTTAATCAGAGCTTACATGGAGAAGGCTGCAGACATCAGACGATTGCAGGGCTAATACTGGGATCACGCTGGAGATGTTCAGCCGCACATTCATTGGTATCAAAACCTAAATCATATTAACCAAAGTGCCATAACATAGGGAGCAGCTGAAACTGGTTCAGGCTTGCAGTCACAAGCATCACAAGATTGACAAAACATGCTGGTCCGTATTTACATATTCATGTCCATATTTTGTTTTCTAAAGTTAATAGGGGTGCAAATAAGGTCTTTTTCTGTTTTTGATCACATTTTCCGAAAGTCCAAGACAGCAGCTTCACATTCCTTGTTTTGTCTGACCAAAAGTTCAAAGATATTCAGTTTACAAAAACACAAAAGCTGCAGAGCAGATGCTTTTTGTTTTCTTGGGGATTAACTAATTGATTGATACGTTGTAAATTTCAACACTTAAACAGAATAGCCTCATATTAGCTTGTGAAACAACTAAGTGTTGAATCACAGGGTAAATATAAGCAAAAATTTTCTTCCTGAATGATAATAGTACAGATGGATCATGGTGTATTGATGTGCCTTGTTGTGTGGTTAGTCTTAACAACAGCTGAAGCTAAAAGCATGAAGGTATTCCTAAGTGGATGAACCAGTAGGTGCAGAAGAGTAGGCAGATGATTAAAGATTACACATTGTAATGTACACAAAAATCTCTGGCCTTCCCTCTGTACTAGCAATGCAGATATTAAGCTGAGACATACATGGACATGAGAAAATAGGCCTGATTCATTGATTCTCGTAAAATTCACTAGTTTAACATGCTGATAGAAAGATCAGTAATCCTGCTGTTGTATCAGACACTTGGTAGTGCTATGTGATATCAGACAAGTAATTTTTCTGGTCTTCTGAAGCATGAAAAGCGTTGTTTTGGCTGTGAAGTGCTTTTGATGTGATATTCTATGAGGAGAAGCCTCAAAGTAAGATGTATAGAAAATGTAAAATATGCTGTGACCATCTCCACTGGATAATGAAAAGGCCTCACAACACAAGAGAACTCCTACTTCAAAAAAGGACCTCACCCTTTGCAGACACAGCCATCTACATGCCCATTTCACATTCTCTAAGATCCTGCTGCGCTTGTCATAAAGGGAGACGGTGTTTTTGAGATTTTAGAGTCGGTTTATAGCGTCAAAGACATTTGCAAGAGTTAAACTTGAATACATTTTTGTCACTGCGCTCCCTCCCACAGTTCGAAAACTGATTAACATCAGTTAATCCGATTACCTGTCCTCAAGTAAACAGGCTGAGGGAGGCGCTGAGTTAATGCGTGTGGAGCCTAAATGGACAGAAACAAGTCATAAGAATAAAATAGACTGAGTCAAACCACCTCAAATCCCATTCTCAAAATATGCAGTGTTTGGAAATCAAGGTGCCGGTTAAACTTTGGGGCCCAGAAAGGAGCAAAGAAAAATTACGTAACCCGATGAGCATCTGGACATCTTCTGTCTAATTGGAATGATTATTAATGCAGGGGGCCAAGAGGCCAGCTGAGTCCTACAATTGCCCTTGTGCTGTCTCCTCTGGGAGCCTAACTGTCCCGTGGAGCTGAGGGGCCAAATCTATGGCTCTGATTCTGACTGCAGCTGGGTCTTCTCTACAAACATTATCTCCCCCACCACGGGAGATGCCAGCTACCTTATTGAAATAGATGACTGTTCATATTAACAGCTGTAAGGTGCACCTGAGAGAGGGAAGTCATGCATCTAAATGTGACATGGACATGTGGTAAATATATAATGGCATTAGCTGTCATTTACCGTTTGATGATGATCCATTATGTACAATGTAGCAGTTTGACCTTTTTTGAAGGTTCCTTCTTTCTTCTTCTTTGTCTGTTTTTTATTGAATGAATCCATGTGTGTGTATCCAGTAGACAAAAGAAGGGATAAGAAAACTTTGTATGTGGCTGTCCTAGGTGGGCTGTATTCTCAGAGCGAGAATGAAGTCATAACTATTAATAATTTGTGACCTACATTCAATGTGACATAGATTACAGTACATAAACTATTGACAGTTCTTGTTTCATAGCTGACCTGCAGTTTTTAGCTACTTGAACTTGTCTTGTTGAACAGTAATTTCACTTTAATTCCAGTTATTATTATTGTGTAAGTGCATAATGTATCCCATAAAGTATTGATTCTTCTTATCTTTTCATCCTAGCTCATCATTATAGCAGTCAACACTAGTAATAATTATTGCAGAAGGAGTCAAGAGGCTGCATTTGTTACAAGAACTGTACATTGACCTAGAAAGCTGTGAGTTCATATATATTATACAACATATACTATATACCTATTTTGATATTGATTCTCTTTGCAAACCCGATGCTAAGCTCTCCATACTTCCTGCTGAAGTTGTCACATGTAATTCCCACTGCTCAGACTCAGCTGGCAAAACCCATGTATCTTTCCGCTTGGCTTGCCTACATTGGTATTGATCAGTAATGTGTTACATTGCGCTACCACAGAGGTGGCAGAGAACAAAAAAACATTTAATTATAGGAGGACCCCACTAAATAGACTAAAAGTGTGTATGGCCACGGACTGCCTGACCTTGTCTCACACTGTCTGCACCGTCGTCTTTTAAACAAGCAAATTGCAGCAAACAAAGGTAATCTTAAGTAAGCCGGGGTGGTATTGTTCAAACAGACAAACCTGAGTTCTGCACATATTATAAGGCACCTAGACCGAAAGTGTGTTTCATCTCTGTCTGTCTGTATTGAAGATGTAATCCAGAGTGACAATCTTTGTTGATATTGCCAAAAGCAATTTGTTGAACATATTTGTTGCCTGATGAATTTGGAAATGGAATACAAACAGGCAGGGTAATGTTACAAATTACTGTTTGATTACCAGAATGCATTCTCTCCGGGAAGAACAAATCACTCATATACAGCAAATCAAATATGTAGTTACAGCAAGCTTTGGGTTCTAGTAAATCAATTTTTGTTCCTGGATTACTGATTAACTATAAACTGTGTTTGCTCCGGAAGACGCAGTTTTATAATGAAATTAATACCAGCAAACCAGCCAAACAATGTTGACTCAAAGAATGGAAATAAAAAAATCCTAAAACTTTTAAGTCATTCTAACCAGTGAGCATTTTTTATTTAATGATGGAAATGTTCTGTTATTGAGCTGCTTTGACAAAGTCAGACATTATAGCCATCTCTTCAATTGCAGTGTTTTGATGTTTGTTTCTTTTATGAAACCCCCTGTTTGTTTTTCGGAAATTTTCAGTCAGTCAATCTGTGTCTTTGGGATGGCTGTGGCTCAGGTTGTGGAGCGAGTCGTCCCCTGACCATTGTTGGTGGTTCGATCCCCACCTCCTCCTGTCCACATGCACACAGCCAGGGCATTCCTAATTGCCAGGCCCAGGCTCGCACAATTGGGGAAGGTTTGCGCCAGGAAGGGCATCCAGTTTAAAAAGCCCATGCCAAATTAAATATGCAGATCATCAGATCTCCATGCTGGGTTTGCCAGTGAGATGGCAACGTTGTGGGGACCCCAAAGGGCCGCAGCCGAAAGAAGTCAATCTGTGTTTTGTCTTAGCTTTCTGTCAGTTGCTACTTGATGGAAGAAGATTTGGCTTTAATTCCTATTTAAAGAAAAGAGAGGGTTTGCAGTGACCTTTTCTGTCTTCTTCTCATCTTATTTTGTCTCTCGTTCATCCTCTCTCTCTCCTCTTAGGGATTTCTGTCTGTAAAGGAATGCTGTTTTCATTCTATTGTTCCTTCTCTCCAAATGTCACCTTCTGGTGTTTCTTTTCTGGCTGTTGCTGTTGTGTTTTCTGCATTCTCTTAATTAAGATTTCTGTTTGTGGAGTAGCGCCATACTCTTCAGCATGTTTTTAGCTTTTCTGTTTCAGCCTCTTTTCTGTGATTTACTTAAAGGTTAGTCAGTGTGGGTGGACTGGTGCATTTCTTCTTCTTTTCCCTTCCATCTCAAACATATGCTTCTGGTATGGCTAAAAATTAGTTGAGCTTTGGTGAATCTAACGAGAACATCAAGACATTCTGGTCCATAATGTGGCAGCAGAATTAAGCACAGTTTCGAGTCATGCCACGTCTTATCAGCTGAGAGACTTTCTTTTTCTCACTCTGTTTCCAAAGGACTCTGCTTTGCCAAAACTTGCCCTCACCCCCGACTCTGCACTTTGTGGCAGCCGTTGAGGAGGTGACAGGATTGTTCCAGGTCAGCCATGGAGCTTTGACCTCTACTCCTCTTTGCCTCTTATCCGAAAATGGCACACTCGCTTGACTAAGCCAGCTTGATTTCACCTCAGAGCCTTAGACTTTAGTCACGCTCTGATAAGTGACTGAGTAAAACGGCTGGCTGTCACAACAATGACGCTAAACTCAAAGACCCCAGATATCCTGCTCACCTGCTGATTCTTGGTTGGCAAAATCAATTCAGTAGTAAAATTAAGATTGTGAATGGAAAGACTGAATGTTTCTATTGTGGTAAAAAAGTGCCACCTATATTTGTATAGGATTACAAAGCTCAAACCTTATTCTATGCATTTCCATCCTAACAGGGACCAATATGTCATGTTGTTTCAATTTATAGTAGTTTGCTAAAATATTTCATACTGTGCTACATTGATAGTTGTACTAGATGAGTAAAGTGATATAGCTACCCTAATGACAGTCGTCAGTCGGTCAGTCTGTCCACCTCTCGGTCCAGAATGAATTAACTATTGGATGCACTTTTATTAAATTTGGTGCAGATCTCCTGCATCCCCAGACAATGTCACCTACTGACTTTTGTGGTACCAAGACATTTTCGTCCAGTGCCACCAGCATGTCACATTTACCTTTACGGTGAATTATCTACTGGATACCTTATCACAATTGTTTGTACAGAGATTCATGTTCTCCTGAGTGTGAAGCCTGATGACTTTTAAGATCCCCATACATTTCCTCTAGCACCACCATGATTTTCACATCTTTGGTTTTGAATGAAATGTCTCAACAATTATTGGATAGACTTTCATGAAACTTGGGTCAGACATGGACACTTAGGATCATTTGTTATAACTTTAAATATCCCCTAAACTATCTAATAGGGGTGCCAGGATTTTTTATTTCTTGTCGGGTTGAAAAGCTGTCTCACATGACGGAGTGTGAGGGTAAAATTGGCATAGAAGATGCCCTTGCCACTTTGAAATCGTTTGTGTGGCATCATTTTGGGTACCCGGTGGAAACAAATGGCGACAGACTGACACACAAGACACGAACAATATTTCAGTTGAACTATTTTTCCAGTCATACATTTCGTCATTGAATATTTCTTAAAAATAGTGAAAATAGTCATGTCTCATGAACCCAATATCCTGTATCGTTTTTGTTGTCTGGTTTTTCTGGTTTTTGTTGTCAAAGTCTTAAAGGTTTATTTGTTAAAGAGAATGTTTTTTTGTTTTTGCTTGAATTAGTCCTTGTAACTGCTTAGCCCCATTTTAAGATGGACGACCTTTTGTAGGCAGTAACCAGTTATTTCTACAATCTGAACTCATTGTTGTTTTTTGGATATATTGCCAGAGGCAAAATTAGTCATTAGGTCTGTGATGTTGCATCTCGAGGCTAATCAGATAAGATGCCCTCATTTCCCCCATGATACACCACCTTTAAAGCCAATATACCATGTATAGAGCTTCATTCATCAAATCATCTGTCTCCAGACACCCTCTGTCTCCCCCTCTTTTTTTGAAAAGATGTCAGCTGGCACCAACGTAATTGGAGTCTATACACAAGGCGTCAGATTGACTTTCGACAGGCTCAGTCAGGCTTTCATTTTAAGTCTTTAAATCTTCACAAATGGAATAATCTGTCATACACTTTAAACGATGAGATGGCGAGCCTAAGGATGTTCAAAGTCGGTTTTGTCTGTATCTCCCACACTTTTCATTTATGAATTCAATGTCAGGGCACTTATATCACACCCAATAAGATGTGCTTGTGTTGGTAGGGGAATCACTAGCTGGCACAGGATTGTGTCACTGTAGATCAGTGATTTAAGTGTTGTTATGCACACTGTCATCCTTTGGCCGTGCAACAGTGGAAGTAGTCTGCTATGATTTTTCATTTGACTTCCATCATTTGATTTAAGCTAATTGCATGGCTTTGGGGGAACGAGGTGGGAGGAGGAGAGGAGAAACTACCATTCTCTAATTTGTATGGTAACCTGTCTGACACGAACATGCACAGGCCGGATGAAATGCAGCCTGTTCTTATTTAAAGAGTGAGGACATAGCAGTAATAAGAGACGGGTGGACAGAAGGGGGAGAAGGGGCAGGGGACGATCAATTGAGGCAGAGTCAGAGGAAGGAGAAGAAATATGATGAGAACTAAAGATGCAAGTCAGATGGAGAGACAAAAAAAAGGAAATGAGTAATTACTGTAAATGGAAGCTTTTTAAAGGTATAACACCCCAAATGTCTTGACACTTTTACTGTACAGGTGTTTTGTCTTTTGCTACTTGTCAGACACTATTCTGATAATTCATTAATAGTTTATTAGTTACAGTATTTTTCAAGCAAAAATGTCTAAACAATTCCAGCTTCTTAAATGTGAGAATTTGAAGGACTAAAGGAAATTTACAGAGAAATGATTTATAGAAAAAACAATCTATTTAGTTAGTAATGAACATTGTCAGTGGCATCCTTAGGTGAGATTTTGCCAGAAAGCAATTTCCAAAAGCAATACAACAACTACAGTAAACATGTTAAATTCAGCAATTTATTTGTGTGACTCATTGTCGACTGACAGTAGCCTGTGTGTCTTTATTGTAGTTCATTTATGTTTTGTCTGGACAAGTCTGTTACACAGTTTAAGTCAACATTGGAAATATTATAAGCTTTATGGAGATTTTATTTATGGCAGAGCTGTTGTGTTTGGTAATTGTTTAAGGTGTTCGTATTAGTAGTGGGGCAACAAAAAAAGTGAATTACGAAAGATGAATCATAAAATACCTCACTTAAAGACTTCACTTAAGTACAGTGTGAAGGCAGCACAATAGTTCTGCTGACAAGTTATTCTTTTTTTTGTATAAAGACGAAGAGCTGATGAAAAGGGAATCTGAGCTATGCCTGTTCTGAGTCACCTATTGAACTGGTCTCAAAGCCCTTCATTAATCCACAACTCAAAAGTAAAAGCTGCTGTCATTACCATTACTCCATTTACCATTATGGGCAAATGGAGGATTTTTTTTACAGGGTAATAGTTTGCAGCATAGGTTCCAGTTCATTTATTTACATAGCTCTTCATCACAAATGTGTCTTAAAAGACGTTACAGATAATACAGATGAGTGTATTTAGCTCTAACTAAGGACGACATGAAGCAATAGATCACAAAATAATATAAGACAGACATTGCCAAGAACATGCAAGGAAGGTTAGAAGGACAGCAAATGACAACTTCTCCACTGGCAAGGTAAACTGACAGAAAACAACAACAACAACAACAAAAAGAAAAGGAACTGCCACGACATGGTGACTTGTTGGATGAGTATCCTTGAAGTGAAGGAGAGCCCGAAGTGTCAGAGAGCGATTCACAGGGATGATCTAAAGCTGGAGAGGTGGAGAGACAGCCCGAGAAATGGTGAAAGAGAACGAGAGATCTAAAGACGGAGGAAGACAAAGTGACTCAGTAACGGAGAATACACCGGACCAAAAGAGCAAGTTTGTGGTGCAGGCAGGCCTCAGGGCCTGGAAAGCTGCAGAGGGATTAATGATGCCAGGTCAGACCCTAAGCTTGTTTACAAAGAGACACACAGCTGTTTTCACTATTGCTGGCTTCCTTCGCCATGCTGGAGGGCACAAACTAAACTTTACAGCTACAGTATCCAAAATGCAACTAGAGACGCACCTGAGGGGCAAAGGGAGTGTTTTATGTGTACAATGACAAACAAAAAGACAAAACGTTTTTGTTTCCATTAACATGTAAGCATAAAACTGAGAATGCACATAAAAAAGTGAATGGGAATAAACCCAGAGTTCAGAAATTAATATCCTATGTGAAGAATTCCTGTAGGCTAGCTGTCTCTACGTTAGGTGCTGTGGGCTTGTTCACTGGACATATTTAGGGCTACCAACTAGGACACAGGCGTAGCACATGTAGCAACAGACTTGTGTTACTATATCAGGGCCGTAGAGCTCGAGAGCACCAGGAGGGTGATTTGCCTGTTGCCTGTGTAACCTTGACCAAACGTGTGCCACTCCGCGTCCCAAGGTTGTGGTGAGGATAAACTCTTTTCTCTCTTAGTAAAAACATGCATGGCTTGAGTATGCTGTGCTCAAGATAAGACACTTTTTTATTCATAAAAGTATCAGACACCCTCCTCTATGCAGTCGGTGTGAATGACACTTACCCCAGTAGGGATGCTGCAGTGTAGTATCCATTACAAGAAGTTGTTTTTAACTGCGAGGACCCCCTTGATTTAGCTTAGACGCTACCGTAGTTGACCTGTAACTAAACTGCCAATTTGGCCGCTCCCACTGCGCTATTTTCAATATAGGAAACTATCCTGTCCACTCAGTCAGCTCCCTGATGTCACACTTTTAACGCTGCAGACATTTGTTGGCTGTGTCTGTGAATGCATGTTAGCTAAAGAATAAATGAGGGTTGTGTACAGTAAATTCCCCAGAGGAATGCCCTTCTGTTTTAGGAGGTTTTATTTTCTTGTTCCCACAGATTACTAGCCAAAAGTAAACTTTCCAGCACAACTGCTGAATCTTTAATAACCGAAATATTCCAACTAATGTTAAATGTGAGGTTTTATTCCCATCAGTCAAAAAGCAAGCCCTGCTGTCTCGACTGTATATTTTTCACCAGTGTCTAACAATCAGGAAATCTATCGTAGAACAAATGATTATCATTTACAATGAATCTGTTCATTATTTTTGGAATTAATTGATTCATTGTGTAGTGTATAAAATGTCAGGAAATAGTGAAAAATGCAAGTTCCTAGAGAACAAGGAGATGTTTCTTTTGATGTAAACGGTTGTTGATTCATTAATTGTGGATAAGCTAACTTATTAATCGACTCATCGTTTCAGTACTAATCAACTCTCATTCTTGACAGGTATTAATGTGTTAACTCCTGCTATCTTACATTTCATTAGCTGTGGGAGATGCAGGGTGAAACACATACGGTCTTAAAACCACTAGTGATTGTTGGTGAGACAGCCATGAGCCTCTCTGTCAGTTATACGTCAGCTGTGGTGGAAATGAGACAAATAACTGGCAGGACAGGGCAGCAGCTTGTCAAGGACGATTGTAGAATAGCACTGGGGCAAATACAGCAATAGAGCTTCTTGGCAGGGTCAAAAACCTGGCAGTGTCATGGTTCAAAGAGCACCAACCTGAGCCTGTCTATCTCCTGCTGTTGTTGGCAAAACAGCACTTCTTGTTGGTGGCAGGCAGGCGGACAAAAATGTCAACACCCGGTAACTGCAGCACTTAGAAACCCCTTCCACTTCTTTGCCTAGCAACACATTGCAGTGACAGCTTACATCACCAGGCTTGCTGGCAGAGTCCTCTGCTACAGTCCTCTCAGTGGCTGTCTGTAAATGGGGAAAGACAAAGTGTGGTGTATGAAAAAGTGACAGGCAATGCTGAAAGGCCTCCAGCTGACAACAATTAGGCCAATTTGGTGATATTATTTGTCAGTAGGAAATCGGACATGAAGCCTTATGAGTGAATAGTTATGTCTGGAATAAAAATTTAAAAATCTTTTTTTGTTTCTCTGAACATTGTTTGACTTAATGGTGGGCGGTGATGGCTACATGTGCATTAGTGCAGTGAAGAGCGCTGCAAGAGTGTAATTTTTTTTAAACTTGTGTATGTGATGTCACCCTCATGCCATTCAGCTAACAAGGTAATTTCTTCACTTCTAGGCAGCGGCCATGAATTCCATGTTTTTTGTCTCTTGTAAATGATGTCTCACATTGCTAATGACTTCTCCGTGGGTAATGAATGTCTTTACAGATATGTATTTATTACATGAATGGAGCTTTGTGTCATTTATTACATTAGTGTGGAACAGGGAGCCTGATTATCCTTAAGGCCACTGTATTTGCTTTTCATTATAAATTCAACTTTGACAATGTAGTGTATGCAAGGAGATGGGTATTTATTTAGTTGTGAATCCGTATTGTATTCTCAATTGTTATCTGATTTTCCATTTCAGTTTGCCTTTTTTCGTTTTCCAAACAAGAGTGTTCTGGTTTGAATTGCAAAATGAACCACCTGTTTTCTTTTCCTGCCCTTTGCATGATCCTGGATGGCATGAATGATGAAAATGTTACTCTATTATGTATGGCAATTTAACGGTCATTCTCACACAGCTGTAGGCACACAGAGATCCATGAATGCTATCAAGCACACTATGTGCACTTACAGCTATTCGGTGGTACATGGTGGCATTTCAGTGTGAGGATTTCAAGGAAGATCTGCTATGGGATCTCTAAGGCTGTTGCTATTCAGTATAGTCCTAAGTAGCATTGATGACATGTTTAGGATGACTCAATGTGAGTGCAGAAGAAATCAAGTAATCATGTAATCTTTTTCAGTTTCTTTTTGAGATTGTCTTGCATATGGGAAAAGGTATAAATCACATCAAAGTCATGTTAAAAGTAATCACCCTGATGTTCATTGCAATGCACTGGTTTGCACTGTTTTGCAAGAAATCAGACAAAACTCTTAACAAATGTACAAGAACTCCAGTGACTAATTTTGAAGTGTTAATTGCAATTTGCTTCAAATGATTAATTTGGACAACATAATACAATATAGTATATAAATCAAATGAATATATTAGACCTGATTCCAAGTCTCAATTACAACTCTGTGTTACTTTCTCTTTTGCATGTCACTTAGGAGAAAGGTCTGCACACTTTTAGGCTCTCTTTTCAAGGCAACGCTTGGACTTACAAAATCTTTGTTGTTTTTTGTTCCTATCTGTGACGACACACAGAAGGGGATTAGAACTTTCCTAAAAGTCCCACAGCTCCCTAGTGATAGTAAATGTCAAATGGCAAAACCTTTTAGTTATTCTTACTGTTAGCGTGCATTTGCCATTTAAAACGGGGATGGTGATGTCACCTCCAAATGTTGCAAGGCCTCTGAAGAAGAGGATCTTCTTTGTAGACTGTGGCGTGAATCCCTGTTTGCCTTTTAAAACCAGAGATGTGGATAAGAAGCATGCTTGATTCTGGTTGAAAATGTCACATATTTCTGTCCCTCTGTGATTGGGTTATACTCGACAAAAGGCCAGAGACCTTCAGCCATCGTCAGCTCCTACAAAGATAAGTCAAAAGAGTTGCATGTATAATAGGCTACTGTATAAATGTATATATTTCCCTTCTGGGTGTCATTACTCTGTTAACACCAGTACGAATATATTAGCATAGCGCTGTTTAATGGCCATAAGGGGACGGTGGATGTTCCAAAGTTCAGTGTTAATGCCTGGTCTTGTTGTACATTCGTCTTACTAGAAGGAAAGGTTTTACAGCCACTGAGTTTTCCACTCCCTTCTCTCATGGCACATTGACTAATGTGACCGCTCCAGTGCCAACCCCCAACCAATATGTCTCTTAGGAGCTTGTTAGCCACGGACCTGCAGTGACCCAGACGCCCTCGCCTGTTCCCTGAAAGCTGAAAAAAGTTAGACATTTTCTTTTTTTTCCCCTAACTGATTTTTTCTAGATGGGCAAACTCAACTTGAGGCAACCCGTTGACCTCTTGGTTGCATTCACACATACACAAATATATACACAAACAAATAAGTTGTGCAATTGACATAGATGGGAAAGTGTTTATTTTTTTTCATTTTCACTATCCTAGAGTGTTTTTTTGTAAAAACGCTGTAGTTAGATGTGAAGAAAGAAACAATTATTATATCATTTCCACATATAATACAGACATATAAAAGCAATATGTCAGCAGCGTGGTTAAGCACACTGTGTGCGGATTGATCCATCATGCACGAGAACGCTGCTGAAGCTCAGATGATGATTGGTGCTGATTGTTGCCTGTCCCAGTCCGCTGCCCCCTGCTGAGTTTTCCATAAACTGCCCCCCCCCTCCACCCCTCCCCCCACCCACCACCCTCATCCAGTCCTCTCAGTTCCCCATTAGCCAATCAATAAAGCTCTAAAGCACACCTGAATGGTTACCGCCTCAGTGCTGCTGCTGCTGCTGCTGAGTGCTTTGGTGGCGTGATGAAGAGGGTTATTTAAGCTTTTTAGAACCTAGCACCCATCACACAAGCATCTGTGTGGTTATGGGCAAACTTTTTAAACAGGCTATCAGAGTCATTACTTCTTTTCTTCATTTTTTTTTGAGTTCAAAGTGAGTTCAAAAGTAAAAAGAAGAATAAAAAATAAAATATACTCATTATTTAAATCCATATTACATTGTAACCTTTTAAGTTTGTGTGTTTTGTGGAAAGACAATCCTTGTGTTTAATGTTTTCTAATAGATTAGAAAAGGCAGCATTAAAGTGTATTAAAAAATATGTGATCATTTCATTTACCAAATAAACCTATAGAAAAATATTTAAATAATGAAAGTTATTAAACTTTCATTATTTAAATATTTTAAATATTTTAAATATTATAAATGAAAACACAAAAAATTAAAATAAAGAAATAATAAATTAGAATGAATTTTTAAAAACAGATACAGCATTCAATACCCTCTTGTTCTTTTCTTGCCTCACCCTGGTTCCCACTCACAAACGTACCCACCTCTATAAGCATCTGGGAGTCCAATGCTTCCTCAGCTATCTGCTGTTGAACCACTCCACTGGAGCAGCGAGGGGTTAAGTGGCTTGTTGAACACAACCTCAGCTGTAGCTGTTGATGGAAGAGGAACTTGTTCACTTTCCCAGCCCACATTTCTGAAACCAGTCTGGGATTTGAACTCCTTGACCCACTCTCGTCTCAGCTGGCACCATGTGGGCCCTGCGGTAGTTTTTCATTATTTCTAGATATTCCATCTTACGGCATGAAATGTCAACGGGACACGTTACTGTATGTTAAGTTATGTTTGTTTTTCTCCTCTTTAAATGTTGAAATTGCTGTCAGGTAGTGTGTAGGAGTGTAAGTGCATTTTTTAGCTCAACCTGGGCTTCTCCTGTGCACCTGTCACATGTTGGAATTACTAAAAAAGGCCAACAGCAGACAGTTTTTCTTTGATTGTACAAAATGTATCGACCTCACATTCTGTAATATGTCATTTCAAATTTTTAATATTATTAATATGTATTAATCAGCATCGTGTTCAGTACATAGAAAAATAGATGCTTATTGATCTGGTGACCATGGCCATCTAGTTTGCTGTGATGTTCAGTTTGCGTCTAACAGACCAAAACAATTATAAATAATTATTACAACATTTACCACTTTGGATGCTTTAAGTGTGTTTGCTGCGCTGTTTTAACACATAAACTGTATGAAAAATGTATAACATGGCTAGTAAGAGACAGAAATGAGAGTGGTTTGTTCCACTAGCCATACCTCTTGTCCTCCAGAGCTCTGAGGGAATACCATGATCATCATTTGGTATTCATGATGCAGGATTTTCCACAGTCAATGACTGAAGTGCTGAGTTGTGAAAAGATTTTACTCGATGTGTAACATGCCTCAGAGCCCACCGAAGTTTATGTCTGACAGTTGGTTGGCCTTGAAGGTTGATGCTTTACTGGCAATTTGTTTTGCGGTCTGAGATACTGAATAAGTAGCATGACACTGGGCACCGTCATGCTTCGTGAGCTTCATGGAACTTTGGTAACCTGTTTGATTTGTTGTATTTGCACAGCTTTGCGCTCTCTAGAGGAGTGTGCTTCCTTACTTGTGAGACCAATTTCATGTGCATCCTGACACAGAATCCATCTACGTACCCAGACTGTGTCAGTGCTGTGCAATGTGTGGCGTTACAATGCTGGAATTTGATTGTGTTAAAACACTTACAGGTTTGCTTTTACCACTTTTCTGACACTGGTTGCAGAAAATCATCTTGAGGCAAAAATGAATGTAAGAAAGAGTAAAATTATCTTCACATCTTCACAACATTTTTAAAATCTCATTTGTAAAACCAACAAAACAGCAAAGTTAAATTAATCCTTTTAAGCAAACCATTATTGTAATTATGCCTTGACGCTATGTTTATACAGTGTGAAATGCTTTCATTAATTGATTTTGTCCAGCAGAGCTATTTGTTAGGGAAGAATAGACAAAAATGTGTCCTTACATTGCTACACTTTTATTAAGTTTTCCAACTCAGTTGTCACTGAGTTATTCTCAACAACATGCACATGGGCAGCAGAGCACGTAGACGTTCCTGGGGCTTGACGTCAGTTCTGAGAACGACAGGTACAGATAAGAGACGAGCACATGTTAATTACATTTTTCTGTGTTAAACTGACACAGACATTTCTGAGCTGTTGAAATTGATGCAACCATGTCCCACTCATTACGCCCATCAGTCATCACTGAATAATACCACATGCAGTATGCACACAGAATCATCACTCTGTTGTACAGCACGGTTTCTCTGGTGAACCGAATAGTATAAATATTTTAACATAACAGCTCAAAATACACACTCCTCAAAACAGAACCACTAGATATCCAAATACAAAGTCCACACACACACATTCAAACACACACACCTTGCCTTACATACTTCCCCCTGGCCTTGCTCTTTTTGCCATTCTTTTTTATCCATTCCTTGTCAGTTTTCACACATCTTATAATTGGGAACATTTGTAGATGCATCCGTCCAACACTGTGGCACATCTGTCACACCACACGCGTGCCAGACAGACACATCCACAAAGACACACACAAACACTCAGGCATAATAATCTCTGAATGGACACACTCCTGTGTTGCCTTCAACAACCTTAATTGGGAAGAAAAATGCAATTTGTGAGCATACCGCTGTTCTGTCTGTATTGACAAAATGTATCCCTAATAACAAGGATGAATTTGCCCAAATCCCTCTTGATCATTTCTCATTCTGAACCAAGTCTTATATCTAGTTTGAGCTGTTTGATGCCTCAGATTTTGACTGGAGGTTCATTCAACTGTTTTGCTGAGAGCAGGTAGCTATTATCAAACTGAATGAATTCCCAAAATAATAACTTCCCACCAACTCCAGGGACACTGCCCCTGACCCTGTGACCTTTAACGGAGCACTGAGCCAGTGCATGACGTTAAAACCAAGCAAATGTGCACTGCTCAAAAACTGAGACAAAAAATACTATCGGGGAAATAACATCAGAACAACAATAATTTCCTTTGACTTAAACTAGCAATAAGCAAATAAATGATTTGGATGAACAGACGTGTACAGTTTCCAAATGTGCAGAAAAATTGTTTAGCCAAGTTAAGGAAGTCCCTGTGGGGTGATATCAGTTTAATGCTAGATTTCATTCTTTGCCTGGACAAGTCCAAACTCCCCCGAAATTACACAGCAGGCAGTTTAATGTCTTCAATATGGCATCAAATCGTCCTGCCAAAGTCTGAGCCACATCAGTGGGGAGAAGAAGACATTGCCAACCCGGGATTCCTAGGAGTTCCCCAGTTCTCACCGCCCCCTCCTGGTGTCCTTCACCTACAGTCCAGTCCAAATAAAAACTGTGAGCAGTTGGCGAAGAAATACTGGTTCAGAGAACAACCAGATTTTATTCAATTTTAGAAAGACAAAAAGCCTAGCAATTTTGCACATTAAATTGAAGTACACGATTGGAGACTGATATATACTACATGTCAAAATGTTATATGTATATGATTTACAATCATTTAAGTAGGGCTGACCAATATTGAAAAAATAAGTAATGCTGATTATTATGATTGCCATTGCGATTGAGATATGATTTGTGAATTCTATTATATTATGAACATAATTATAATATTATGATTCTAACTTTCATTGAAAAATATATTAAAATAAATTATGGTGTGATTTGCAGGGATCTGTTCTGTGTTTCCACTATATGATGAATAGGCCAGAACAGGACGCAGGAGGCGCACTATTTGTTCATTAAAATAAAGCCTTAATAGTAAATGTTGTTAATCTGGGAAATGTGGTTGGGGCTGTTCTAGCTCATAGTTGTATCGAAATGTGCGCACACCTGACACAAAAACAATGAAAAAAATTAGTATTAACTCTTTAGCCAGCAGCTGCGCATTAGATGTTCAGGTGCACAGAATGGAAACATACAGAATGGCCAAAAACGCCAGCATGCGCTCACGAACCCCTCGCACAGCTGTAGCTGTTGACATATAAACCAACATGAAGCAGAAGGAGTTTTAATACAAGGAAGAAATGTAAATGACATCTTAGTGAATTGTAATAATGAATGATTTACTCACATGCTTTAATGTCTTGTTGACTAAATAGTTTAAACATTTAGGGCATAACAAATGACTACAACTTGAAACAGCTGAAAGGAGAACAAATTGTTACCATGACTTAGACAAAATACTCAATTCTGTTGTTGAGTAGATTTTAACCAATACATTATACACAATTCAAATTTGACAGAAATTAATTTATTAAAAGTCTTAATACCCTAGACCTTTTGATTTCAGTCGTTTAGATCACAGCATAGTGAAAACTGGGGTAGGGATGGAGAATTTCCTGAAAGTTCAAACCTACTATGCTTCCATTTACACTGCCTCTTGTGTGTTTTCTGCACCATGGTTAATCCTCAGATGAGGACCAGTTAATGGACACTATGTTGAATGCTGGAGTGGTAAAAGCACGAAGATGTGGTTGTCAGTAGCAACAGTGTCACTAGTGATAGAAGATTCTCCAGTGTCTAAAACTCTGCATTGGTTCATATTTTCCACAGCGACTTCCCTCTGCAGATAACTATGAACATCATGAACAAAAGGCACACACAGAATCCATCAATTTGCCAGCTTTTCTGTTATTGTCTTGTTCACATATTGGGTTGTTGTTGTTATTGTGCCTAGATGGTAGTTAACTGTCATCACTCAATATTGGCTTTTGATGCTCGCCTCATGTTCTAAAAATTGCCTGAGACAGAGGGAGCATTAAAGGTTGGAGATAAACAGGCTGAAACAGTTTGTGCGTAGTGCGCGTGCGTGCATGCGTCGCGATGCGTAGGCAAGGCAAGGCAGTGCAAGTGCATGCGTAGTGCGCGCAGTGCACATGTGTGTAACAAGCTCCTACAAGCCTCTGTGGTTCAATCTGCTTCAATTTTTCCCATTATAGATTCTCACATTTAAAAAAAAAGACAAATGCACAAAGCAAGCAAGAGGAAGACAGAAAAGCGAGTGAACAGACATAGAGACTAACCGAGAGTGAGGGCGAGAAAAATAGATGAGGAAGGAGGATGCAGTCAGGAAAGGCTGAAAGTGCTGACGATGAGAGGAAGCAGAGACAGACAAGGAGCAAGGGTTCTTTGGAGAGGAGCAGGGTATGAGAGAAATGATCTACAGCCTGCGGATGAAAGAGAAAGTGAGGAAACAGAGATGGGTATTTGTCAGGTGTTAGTGAGTTTCAGAGTGAAGGGAGAAAGTGGAATAGAGAGCCGCAGCTGATAGCCTCTCATCATAGAGGGATAGAAGAGTTGTTACTGCCTAGGATGAGCTGGAGAGGAGTGGGTGCTTTTTGTCATAATGGGAAGTGTGTGAGGATCTTTTTGTCCCTCTGCTACTGAGTTGAGAGCTACTGAGTAGCAGAATTGCTATCAACATATTTCATTTTTATATCACACATACACACATGCAAGAATAATACTGTGAATATCCCTGAAATTCTCTAATAAAAGGTCAGCCATGTCATTCTCACCCCTCTTTTTGTGAGTTTCTCTCTCTGTTTTTATTTTTTTATTTTTTAACAGAAACACCCACCGGTGCATGTGTTATTGTACTGATATCTTGTACTGGATTTACTAAGACAGCAGGTAATCATTGCCTTGGAAGTGTTGACTTTGCATTGCAACAGCAGTTACGAAAAAAGGAGGCTTCTAATGTTCACTTACTTAAAATAAAGGCGTGGTGTTAGAAATCTAATAGAAACATACTCACACCCCCTGCAGCATATTGAGATGTGAATTTTTTCTCTTTCTTCTTTTGTGATCTCTCTTTTCTTGAATTTTCTTCTCTCCATCAACTTTAGAGCCTTTCCATCATTCCCACCTGCTCTCTAATTATTCCTTGATTGAGGAGATTGAAACTTCATCATCACATAGCCAGTTTTCTTTATTTTCTGCCATCGCTCCCTCTTAACCTTCCTCCAATTCTCCACTCTCACTTGACATATCCGCTCTCATTCAATCTCTTTCTCTTGCTCCCTTTCTTCTGCCTGTCCACTTGCATTCCCCGGCGCACTGACCCTCAGAGCAGATTCCGTGCTGCCCTCCACCGCGAGCCTCTTCATCATATTGAAGGAAAGCCTGACGTAGGAACACATTTTGTGACATGGTGGCATTAATAATGACAGGCTGGAGATTTAAGGATGGATACTCATTCAAGAGAATTTTATTACCTATGAAAAATGAAATTATATGTGCACACCTTTGCATATGTTGAAAGAAATCAACCTCAGATAGCTCCCCAAACAGCAGCAGTTCCACAAGGTCCTCCTCATATTCCTTTGTTAGGCTTCAATGTTGGATGAGGTCAGATCAATTTTATTTTAATGATCAAAGATTAACTTAAATTCATGGGATCATAATTGCCAGCTATCGCCAGTATGAACCAATATTGACTTTTTTTGTTGTGATGCATACCTACCAGATCTTTCTTTTGTCTAATTGAAGTAAAAATCTTTTCTTGTTACTTTTGCCTACTCTGTCCCGTTTTCTGGTTATTTTGAATGTATGGGCAAACTTTTTGAATAACCATAACAATGACAGCCTCGCAAGTGGTCTTTTAATTGTTTAACAGCTTCACACATGAAGACTTGATGTTATTTTATTTTTGTGAATTGTTCCCCAGCTCTTACACTGAACAAAATTATAAACGCAGCACTTTTGTTTTTGCCCATTCATCATCAGATGAACTCAAGGATATAAGACTTTCTCTATCAACAAAAAAGACCTATTTCTCTCAAATATTATAACTGTGTTAGTGAGCAGCACTTCCACTTCAATCCATCCACTTTACAGGTGTGGCCTAGTAAAGTGCTGATCAGACAGTATGGGAATTGCACAGGTGTGCCTTAGGCTGACCACAATAAAAGGCCACTTGAAAATGTGCTGTTTCACTGTACTGGGAGGTCTGGGGGGGGTTCCAGAAACCAGTCAGTATCTGGTGTGAGCACCATTTGCCTCACGCAGTGCAACATATCTCCTTCGCATAGAGTTGATCAGGTTGTTGAATTTGGCCTGTGGAATGTTGGTCCACTCCTCTTCAATGGCTGTGCGAAGTTTCTGGATATTGACAGGAAGTGAAAATGCTGGATGTGGAGGTCCTGGGCTGGTGTGGCAACACATGGTCTGCGGTTGTGAGGCCATTTACTGTAAATGTACTGCCAAATTCTCTGAAACGCCATGCTGTCTGATCAGCCTCTTGATATGCCACACCTGTGAGGTGGATGGATTATCTCGGCAAAGGAGAAGTGCTCACTAATACAGATTTTGACACATTTGTGAACAATATTTGAGAGAAATAGGCCTTTTGTGTACATAGAGAAGGTCTTAGATCTTTGAGTTTAGCTCATAATGAATAGGAGCAAAAACAAGTGCTGCATTTATAATTTTGTTCAGTGTATGTTTTCACCATATTGGCCTGACTTCTTGTCTCCACCAGTTTGACACTACTTGTAGATACAAATGCAGTTTTATGTCAGCTGGATGCTTTCAGTTTTTCCCTCCATCTAACTTAGAGAAACCTAATTACCTGATATTCATTATTCAGTACCCGTGCACGTTTTTCTTTGTAGAATATAATGCCTTTGTCAACGAAGGATTTGTATTATCCTTCACAAAGTACCATTAATATTTTTTGACTCGTCAATCATGGATGATTTACTTGGAAGAAACAGTGAACAGTCAGTCAGTAACCACCGTGGACAAAGAAACCTATTTTCTTAGTTGTGAGTATTTATAGAATAATATATCTAAACTATCAGTGTAGAGATGCAAGCAATGATCTTAAGATTTTGTAATTATTCCAGCATTTATTTTGGCTTGGTAGCATATTTTCAAAATGATACTCTTAATATGATGTAATTATGGTCGAAATGAAAACATGAAAATGGCACCAAAGGAAGTATGGTATTTTTACTTTATTATGAATAATGCTTTTACCTGTTTGGTCTGTTTTTAGTTTTTGGCTGCACATTAGCTGTTGAACAAACATATTTACAGTGATTAACATTCAATGCCCCATGTGAAAAATGTTGAAATGTTAACATTTTATGTTAACATTTTATTGTTTACATGTTAACAATTCATGGAGGAGTAACCACCACCTATTGTGTCACAGGTGTAGATACGATGATTATGCTGTTATCAAAGCGACTCCAGAAGACTAGTCCATTAAGGACGATGGTCCTATGTTGTTTGAGGCTGACGACCAGGCCCAGTGGACATCCACAACACCTTTTAATTGTTAATCCAGACATATACCTTCCATTTAAATCTGAACTTGACTGTGGACTTGAGCACACAATAGATCACAACAATTCTGAATATTTACTTTGCTCTTTTAGACTTACCCTTTCCTGCCAGACCTGCTTCCCAATGCAAGGCTCAATTAGAAACCCATTAAAGTGACACAAGTTGATATTACATTTTCACCCCAAACACTGGTATTTAAGTGTGTTTTTTAGATGAGATGTTATGAAATGCTTGCAGATTATCATATTATACAATATTACACTCAGCAGCACTGAAAGATAAGCTGCAAACAATGCACATGACACCGTCGTTTAATGCGCTTTGCCAAGGCATGGGGATATGAAAGAAAAACAACAGCCTCCCAAGGTCCTTTGGAGAATACTAGACTTGAATAATTTGGCTGCCTTTGAGTCATATACACTGTTAAAAGCTGCTCATGAAACACATTTGTTATAGATGGAATTTATTAAATTGATTCTGAACAAATTGAAGGGCACTGAAGGGGATTTATTTTCAATTTTACCTTCGAGGTTTTTCACATAATTACATTGGGAGAGTTATTAAAATATCTTTATATTTAGTCTGAAGACAAATTTCGAAATAATGTATCAAGTACCCACAGTGTTTCTGTTTTCCATTATAACATGGTTGGTTAAAGTAATGTGGTGTAATGCCAAGTCCCATAATGCATTTTGCTAATACTGTAAGGCATTTTTTGTCAGAATATAATTAATGCAGTATTGGAACTTATCATTTCAAAAACCTGACTTAATTGACTTAATTATGTTTGATGTATTACATTGACAAAATCGATGATGCGCATTCTTTATTTTATCCCCATGACAACTTTACATCTTCCGCATGACAACTGGCAGGTCAGTTTACAACAGCTGTCACAGCTTCTCAACGTTAAGAGTTACATGTCATCAACGTAATATCTCATTATCTCTGTATACATAATATAACCAACCATCTACGACAGGCTGTTTACGAGTGTCAGTAAGGATGAGAGCATACTGGAGGTGGTACAATTCAGATATTATTTAAAGCCTGTCGAATGAGATCTAAATGCAGCAAAGGATGCGAGTTTCATCACCTTTCAGTGTCCTGATAGGAGCTGTCACACAGCACTCTATCTCCCAAAGTGCTTTGATTCAAGGGACAAATATGGTGTTAAAGTGGCCATGCTAAGGCCACTTTAAAGCTGTAGTTCTTGCAGGCACCTGCCTCTGATCTGTCGTGGAACTCAGCAAATGGGCCATTTTTCACTCTCCATACAGTGGTGTTCATTCCTCAGTGTAAAAGTGTGAAAATGACATTCATGCGCCAACAAAAGCCTGCCTTCCCGGTTAAGTCTCTCGGCCAGCAGCTCATTTTCTCTATCGTCCACCTTACATCAACTAATAACATCAGTCTACACATTTCCTCTGAATGGCCAGCCTAGAACATTCAGCAGTCTTTCATTACAAAATGAATTGGTGAGTCGCCTTGAGATTGAGGATAGTTAGCATGGGCGGCTAAACGTTAAAGGCTAGCTCCTCACAATCATACTCCTGGTTCATTACTTCCATTTATCTGCAGGATATTTATAGGGCTCCTTGAATTGGGGTCTTAAGGCAGTTGATACAGGGGGGAAAGGCCTGCCTAGGCTGCTGGAGATAAATGCACGAATACGTAAGCTTTATCACAAGTCCGGCAGCCTCGGGACCAGAGAATGTCAGTGCAATTAAAGGCGGGTGGCAGACGTAAGAAAAGAGAGGCAGCGCCTATCTGCAGATTGCAGACCGAGCCGGGGAACATGGGCGGCTTGGTTAAGGTTCCAGCAACAGTGCCTATTCATCCCTTAATCACCTCCACTACTCATTAGCGCCTTCTTTTGTTCCAGCCGTCGTCTTCTCCTACGCTGTGCCAGCAGATAAAATATGGCAGGCTCAGAAGAGAGAGGAGCTTGGGGAACCCCATTAAGCGGTGACAGAGAAAGGATAGAAAATGTGGAGGGAAAAGGAGAGCGACGTTGGAGCAGCGACGTTGGAGTGGTGGAGTCAGTCAGCTAAGGAAGAAGAGAGGACTCAAGGGAGAGGGGTTGTGACAGGAAAGTGAGAAACAGAAAGAGAGAAATGTCTGACCATGAAGACTAGTAATTCCTCTCGATGACTGTTGGAACACTCAACCAGAAAAGCATTACAATATAGGAAGGTTTATATCAAGACCACACAGAGTTCAGCTAATTATAGCTGTGACTGCTTGAATTACCTGTACAACAATCTCCACAAACCTGTGAACTTGAACTCTGCATGTAGAGTAGTGCGTTCTAGTGCAGTAACTAGATGTGAATAGGTTTTATTTAATCATTCTACTTCTTAATAGGGCATGGGAGTCATCTTCCTGCTACGTAAAGTTATCAAGGTCTTCCATAAGATGAAGTCTATTATTATTATGCCTGCTTAATGTGTTCCGTCGAGAGTAAAGTCATCCAGAGTGGTTGGACTTGTCAGAACCTTTCAGAGAGAAAAAGAAAAGACAGATGTTTTGCGTGTTTGTGCCAACAGCTGAGAACCACAACAGCTAAGTGGCTTTGACATAATGGCTACACCAGTGGTCATTATAGTGTTCATGGGCCCATTACAGACATACTTTAAAACTACTTTCAGTTCATCTTTTAGAGAAGGGCATATTGTATAAGCCTATGTAAATAAATTCAACTCAAATTGAAGTAACAGTTAATAATAATGTGCATTGTAAAACAGAGAGATTAAATTAAACCTGTTTTCAGTGGCCCTCGCAGTGACAGCAATAATAACAACAGTCAACCTAAGGCGTCAAACTAAGATAAAGTTTATAAAAGGCTTCAAAGTGTTGCTGTTTAAGCCTTGTGTGCCTGAATATTTCCCCCTGCTTCACAGATTATGTTTAGACTGACTGCTAAATATTTGAGTCCCCACAAGCAAGCATCTTTTTAAAAAAATGAACAATGAAGTCTGGAGTTTGAACTAAATCTTCCTCCAAACTCAGTGAAGTAAAGGAGGTTTGGCTGCCTCTATTTTGAGCAAATTGTATATTTTGGGAGATGCATCCCTCACTGACAAAGATTTTGTGTTTCATTGCCGCTGAGAAGAGGAACAACAGGGGGTTCTTGTTGACAAAGGCTGAGTCCTCCATGTAAGTTTTTTTTCTGCAACATTGTAAAGGTTAGCTTCAGACTCCCACAGGAAACAGTTGTCAGGCCGGGTCACTGAAGATGCATACATCTGTTGTCTCTCTCATTCAAAAGAAAATCATAACCGTTTTCATGGGCAGGGAAAACCAGTACCAGGGGAAAATTTGACAATGTGACTATATAGAAAAACCAGCAGGTTTCAAGCAGTCAGGCATTTCACAACCCTTCATTCATTTATTATTTAACCCTGATTTTCATATCAATTCATATTATATCATAACAATTTCAGTTTCATATTACATCTTTAAACTTCTTATTTCCAGTCAATCGACTATTTCATCACATTTCATAACTAATTTCGAGATGACACATAACTTAAGTATAATATAGTAATAATAACCTATATTGAGTTTTATATTAAGACACATCAACACCAATGTATTAGTAAGTAATTCAACTTAACGTAGCTAAGAATGCAAGAAAATTTCCAGTTAAGTGGTATGCACTTTGGGAGAAGTCTAGACCAACTGCCTGATAGTTGAAACCAAATTTTTTATAGTGCAAGTAGGCCCTGCTTGGCGAGGATACAGTGATTTTGGATAATTACATCATTACAAAGCCACATGGTGTACAACAGTTGTTTTAGTCTCTGGGCCAAATCATTATTTATTTCATCACAGCAGAATTACCTATTCTGTCACTTGTGTGCACGGCTGATTAAACCGCTTATTGTTGATAAAGTGAATTGAGGAAGTTTGATGGTGAGGAAAATGGAACCAAGCCATAAAGTGTGATAAATTCTCATCAGCATTTTAAAAGAAAACGTTTCTGCTGCAGTGCAGTTCATTGCTTTCTCATGAAAGCTATATATCTTGCAAGGTTTTTTTTTTTTTTTACAATCCATGCCTTCACTGCTATTGTGCCCGCATAAACACTTTTCACAAAACAATACAGCCTAATGTGAGGAAGCAATAAGGACAGTGCAGGTAAAAGTGGTGTGAACATTAAATAATTTCCCACAAGCTTTCTGTTTTCTTTGGACCTTTAAAACAGAACCTTCAGAAAGATGAATTTTATTTACTTTAGGTCAGTTCTCAGGAATTTCAATGAGTAAAATGAGTAAAAATTAAATGAGTAAAAAGTTGGATGATCTTTCCATACAACCTCCTGTATTCTGCTGTAACATCCCTCTCTTGTTTCAATTACAATATGCATTGTTTGACAATCTGTGTTTGCAGAAGCAAATTTTATGCCTAAACAAAAATGAAAACTGTGTGGTCGACAGGTGAGCTTGTGTCTTGTGTCAGATAATACTCCTGCTGGCATATGAGGAAAAAGAATAGAGTGAGGATTGAAGCTGAGAGAGGAAATTTATACAATAAGCTTGAATAGAGGTTTGTAGAAAGCGTCACTCTCATTCAAGGTGCAGCATGTGGCAGGTAGCTAATGCAGGAAGCCAGGGCAACGAAAGACAATATGTTTTTAAATGTTCCTACAACTCTTCTGTATTATCAGCCCCTGATGTCATTGTGTCTTTTTCTCCCCACCCACTGCCTATATATTCTGTGTGTCACTGTCTGTAATGTCTTTTTTTTACTTTAGTGGGCCGAGATAAAGTCTAAAAGATCAATGTGAGGCACTTGGACCTTACCAGACCCAAATATTCAGTGTGTTGAAAAGGACATTATTCAGAGGCGTGGACTGTGACCCGGAGAACATTGCAATTACCTGCTTGATAACTCAATGTAGCTTTTAAAAATGTAATTTTCATCGTTATGCACATGCACACACCTCAGTGCACACATCACTACAAGGTCTGAAGAACAGCATCCTGACCATTATCCCTGCTTACCTCAAACTCTTAAAAAAACCCAAACAAAAAAACCCATCCAATTAGTCTACCTGGGGACAAAAATCATCAAAAGAATTTGAAGCCTGGCAAATGATAATGATTTCTTGCTTGTTGCTGTTTCTTGAAGCTTCACAAAGTAGGGCTGCAGCATAGAAAGCATGCAGCGTTCCGTAACTGTGGCTTTACAAGTGTGCTGTATGTGTCCAAATTATGATTTGGTTCGTTTTGGTGTTTGGTGCCATCATTATTGCAAGATGTATTTTTATTTTATTTTATTTTAATGTAATCTAAGATTATCTACATGTTTTCTGAATGAATGGAGGCTTGTGAATACAATGCAGAGTTTAGAAATAAATCTCTGCTCTCATTTGAAATAGGGCTGAACCTAACCCTATTTTAGTTTCAAACTAACTTCATTGCATATACAGTAAACAAAATGTCAAATCACAGCTGAGCTCTCTCTCCTATATCCCTCTGCACTCCTCCATATCACATTTCCTCTCCAAACCCATCAAGCGACCATGGTGATTGCTCATTCCTTTGCATTTATTCCACCATACTCCCTTTTTCCCTTAGTAAGTTTCTAAATGTTGGTGAGGACCTGTCAGGTGCATCGTACAGGGAAGATAAAACATTTTCATGAGGCCACTGGGCAGCAGCAGCTTGAAGCAGGCAGATAAGTATGCACTGTGAATTTTTACATTATTCAAACAACCGACAACTGTGTTACCAGGGCCAAAGGCTTCACCGTAGGCAAGTTTGAGAAGTTATACATTTGCAAGGTGTTGTGTGGCAAACATGTCATGCACACTTTTAAAAACAGCCCTCATGTGCTCTTACCAATCACCTTAGGAGGGGACAGGCAGCCACGTGGTTATTTGTAGCTCTATAAAGTCCATCTCAACAAGCGTGATGACTAATCTCGCCATAATGGCAGCACCAGCTCTAGACCTGGAGCTCTTCACCCAGACGCATCTGTGTTCAATTACTGCAGATAATTCAACCAGCAACAGCGTCTTAGTAGGTGGGTGGTGGACTGGTGGCAGAAGGAATAGGATGAGAAGGAAGAAGCCAGAAAGGAGCAGAGGTTTAAGAGTGAAGTGGAAGAAATGTAGTTTGCTGCAATTTCAATTTAATTCTGTATATGAGCAAAGCAGAATCTTAAATCCTTTCAAATAAAATCAAAAAGTAGCACTTGTAACACTTGGAGTGACCTTTTGCAAATTTTGCTTTGGAATAAATCTCTCCATGCCATCTGTGGGCTGGACCGGGAGGACGACAGAAAAGGACATGTTCAAGTGACAAAGTCATTTTAGCAAACTCTTTTATGTGAGCTGACCTGGAGCAACGCATTCAAAATTATTTCACTATGTTCCACATGTGAGGCCGGCCAAAACTATATTAGAAACCACTGAACCTCACCAGAAATCAAATCACACTCTGGTCATAAAAATGCTAATATTTATGTGCAGCAGTCTCTCAAAGTTGCGACTGTGTTTGTGTGCCTGCATGTGTTTAAGCTTGTATGCTTCTGCCACACCAGTGTGTACACGCTCTCCCCAGAGACAGTAGCTGTTTTGATCAATGGTAAGCTACTTTGGAGTCAGTACAGTCTAAGGAGTGAGGAGTAAGAGTTCGTTATGTGTATTGAGAGGGATGGTATGGTGTGCTGCACAAATCATTTTGTTTCCCAAATGTCCTCATGCAGTCTCTGCATAGAGGAAAACATACATTGATGAAGATTTTAATATGTCATTCTAAATCTTCCACCAGGGCGGCTGTGGCTCAGGAGGTAGAGTGGGTTGGCCGTTAATCGGAAGGTCGGCGGTTCAATCCCCGGCTCCCCAGGCTGCGTGTCGAAGTGTCCTTGGGCAAGACACTGAACCCCGAATTGCCCCTGGCGGCTGTTCCGCCAGTGTATGAATGTGTATGAATGTGTGTGAATGTTAGTTCCGTTTGAGCACTTAGGCTCAGTGAGTGAATGTGTGTGTGAATGCAGAAGTAGTAGTAGTGTAAAAAGTGCTTTGAGTAGTCGAAAAGACTAGAAAGGCGCTATACAAGTAAAGAGCATTTACATTCTTTCATGCAGTTTGGGTGTACACATGTTTTTTTCTCACTTCTTTTGCTTTTGTCGTCTCTATAAACATTTTAAATGGGTTTACAGCTCGAGTTGCATTTTAAGCCGTTTCTACGCGTTTCAACAAACAGTACCCACACACAGAACCATAAATAATAGTAATCAGTGAAACATTCCAATTCCTTTCTTCTTGTCTTTATTTGAAATGATTTAGTGTTGTCACATGGTCTTTGTCTACACATGCTGGAGCTCAAATCTAATTCCCAAGATCACAGATGGATTCCACTTTGTGTCTATATTTTTTATCTTTTCTAAATCCTTAAATTTGTTGTCTGTCAAGTTAACCACGTTTGTTTTGTTTTTTTCTCCCAGATCCCTCTTCCCAGCCGAGGCAGAAGCCACCGGCCACTGACCTCTGCTACAAGACTGAAATCAGCAGTCTAATGGACTTCAACTCTCCAGACGCTTCCCTGGACAAAGGTAAGACCTGATCATTTCTGTTGAACCAGAGCTGGTTGACTTAAAAAGTGGGGTTTTTCCTGCAATGCCACAGTGGGAGGATGTTGTGGTAAGGCATCCAAGAATGCACATGCAAATATACTATACAGCAACCAGCCACTTTATTAGGTACATCTTGCTAGTACCGGGTTGGACTTTCAGAGCTGCCCTCATTCCTCGTGGAATGCTGTCAACTAAATGAGGGGAGCTTTCACAATAAGTCCTTGGGGGGTTTCTTACCTCTCCTGCATAATTTTGTGCAGTGTATATAGGTATATATTTTCGTTTGTATTTTGTATTGACATGATACTAGCATCATGCAGTTGGCTACACATTCATGATGCAAATCCCCTGTTCCACCACATCCCAAAGGTCAGGCTCTATTGGACTGAGATCTGGTGACTTTGGAGGCCACTGGAGTACAGTGGAGTACAGTGAACTCATTGTTATGTTCAAGAAACCAGTTTGAGATGATTTGAGCTTTGTGACATGGTGCATTATCCTGCTGAAAGTAGCCATCAGAAGATGGGTACACTGTGGTCATAAAGGGATGGGCATGGTCAGCAACAATACTCAGGTAGGCTGTCACGTTTAAACAATGCTCAGTTGGTACTAAGTGTGCCAAGAAAATATTCTCCACACCATTACACCAATCTTCACACCATTACACAACCACCTGCCTGAGCCGTTGATACAAAGCAGGATGGATCGATGCTTTCATACTTTTACACCAAATTCTGACCCTAGCATCTGAATGTCGCAGCAGAAATCGAGACTCATCAGGCCAGGCAACGTTTTTTTCAATCTTCTATTGTCCAATCTTGGTGAGCCTGTGTGAATTATAGCCTAAATTTCCTGTTCTTAGCTGACAGGAGTGGCACCCAGTGTGGTCTTTTGATGCTGTAGCCCATCTGCTTCAAGGTTCGACGTGTTGTGCGTTCAGAGATGCTATTCTGCATACCTTGGTCGTAACGAGTGATCATTTTAGTTACTGTTGCCTTTCTGTCTCCTTGAACCAGTCTGCCCATTCTCCTTTGACCTCTGACACCAACAAGGCATTTTCGTCCACACAACTGCCGCTCACTGGATATTATCTCTTTTTAGGACCATTCTCTGTAAACCCTAGATATTGAGAGGTTGTGTGTGAAAATCCCAATAGTCTGAAATACTCAGAGCAGCCTGTCTGGCACAGACAACCATGCCACGTTCAACGTCGCTTACGGTAAATCCCCTTTCTTCCCCACTCTGATGCTCGGCAAGTTGTCTTGACCACGTCTACATGCCTAGATGCATTACGTTGCTGCCATGTGATTGACTGATTAGCTATTTGCGTTAACAAGCAATTGAACTGGTGTGCCTAACAAAGTGGCCTGTGAGTGTATATATGCACACATTTTGCCTTGAGCAAATCCACAAGGGCTTGACATTGAGGTAAAGTGCCATTACCAAGGGTAAACCAGAATTTCATAATGGGGAGAGAGCAAGAGCAACTAATAGTAGCACCTCTGCAGTCGTCTCTTTCTCTCCTTCTCAGCATTTGCTGCTTGCTCCTGTCATTGGAGCAATGGGCATTCATTACTCGTCATTCTAGCTAACGGCTACAAATGAAGCCAGCTAGCCCTGTGTTTTAAAAACATCACAGACAGCTTTTCATCTTATCAGACTATAACAAAGGTTGCCTATTAATTTAGTGTATCTTGGTTGTGAACCATGAACACACAAATAATTGACCACTGCTTGTTTCTCTTTGTGTGCAGTTTGTATTCTTGCAGTTTGTTTTTGTTGCATCATTGTTTGGACTTGCAGGCCATAAATTATAACTCTGGCTGCAGTATGAACAGTAATAATACAGTGAGCAAATAATAGTCCTGGCTGAAAAAGTACATATTTAAATACATAAATTGTTTTTGTAAGAAAAATGTAACTGCTCAGTATGGTGTTAGTAAGTGTAAGTGTAAATAGAAATGCATTTACTAAAATGTACTAATGTGTTGAATTCTTAACCAATTTAGACATAATTGTACACATTTAAAAAGTTGAAACTTTTCCTATTGTTAATAAAGTTTTTAAAATACACTATGTAGTTAAAATACACTATGTAAGAATCAACCACAACACATTGCTAATAAACATAATTAAAATTCATGCTGTATCTTTCATAACTCTTGGATTTGTTGAATGCTCAATTCCCACTCACATATTTATCATGGCTTAGGGTTGACTTTACTATTAGAGTTTTACACAATGTACTTGTAAGCTTCTTGCAATCACTGTTTCAAATCAGTGAGCTGAGTCAGGATTTGCCTGGGTACATATTTATGATTGCAGCTAGTTGAGATATTCTTATGGTTCTTGTTTTGGCAATTTGAGTTGTTATTGGTTTTACAGACACCTTCCAGTCCTCCTTTCAAATTATTCTACAGTATGGCTCCATCAGCAGTGAATAACATGCTCCATAGTCATCTGTGTTTACAATTCTACTGTTAGTGTTCAGTTAATTGCGTCACCATGAACCATCCCAAAAAGCAGCCTGTAAACTGTGAAGTCTGTCAGATTTATTCCCAGACTCTCATCTAAGTGGGTGGCCAGATGGGTGTCATGTTTAATGTCACCAGCTCTCCAGACACACAGTTACAATTTATTTGTGGTGTGTTTCCATGTTTCCATGTTTCCCTCGTCTTTCAAGGAGTTGGACTCTTGTAGAGAGGATCAAAGTAGCTAATAATGGCACCAGTACAAATGTATCTCTTGGACTGTGGATTCTGTCATGCTGCCAGCTTCAGTATGGATCTCCAGTGTCACACAGGGATCCCCCAGGGGCCCTTTCCTCATTAGAGTATCCTGCTTAGGGGTCTATTTGGCTGACTGTTCTCTCTTCGCTCCTATTAGTGTCTGTTAATGTTGTGATGATACAGAGAGTGCAGTCATTTGTAAAAAAGAAAACAGTGCCGTTGGATTTCTGGTTACTATAGTGTGTTATACAAACCTGGATAATTACTGAAGTACTGTACTTATGTAATATTTTACTGGCACTTTACTTATTTCCAGTATTTCCATTTTATAATCATTTATACACTACATTTCATATTGTAATATTGTACGCTTTACTCCACTACATGTATCTGAAAGGGATATTTACTAGGTACTTTTCAGTTCAGTTATACATTCAGTTATACATTTTGCATTGATATAGATTCAAGATACAGTGTATATTTCCTGGCCACATGTGACATCCAAACAAATAGGAGGCCCTCTCAACCAGGCTACTCGCTGAGTGATTCTGCTCCTCTGCTCTTTTTTAATCAAACTTGGAGCTTATCTTTATAATAAGCTCAACAATTAAACTTTTTATCTCTTCCTGGATTAACGGGCTTCGCTTCTTCTGCAACATGTTAAGAGGACCATCGCTTTGTGTGATGATCTGCTGGGGGCGGGGCTTCTCTCATGCCTGTGTGTGTGTGTGTGTGTGTGTGTGTGTGTCTGCCCACTCTGTTTAGACACAACTGACAAATATGTGGAATAAGTCTATATTTTAAAAAACACAATGACAAACAGCAGTGATGCTATTCTAAAAGTTATATTCGAGGGGCAGTTTTGATGTTTCATCATGTGGTGGGAAATCGGGGGAGTTGAATCTCCAGAACAGTAGGAGAGGGATAGAGAAATCAAGAAGGATTGGCAAACACAGGACACATATTTCATTATTTATCAGCAGCAGCAGCAGCCTGTTGCACCAACTGTGTTAGGTTTGCCAAGCACAGACACATGAATAGAGGTATTTGGAACTGATTGCAAGACACTTGCAGAGTAGGTACAGTGCAATGTTTATCATCAAAAAGGTGGATAACTTATACCGAAGGTGAGGCAGCCAGTCCAAAAGAAGACAAACGACTCCAAACTTGTGTAGGCAATATCCGAAATCCAAGCTAAACACGAAACCAGTCACAGGAGAAGAGAGGGATGCTTGACAAAGAGCGACAGTAATCTAGGATACATCCAACATAATTAAAAAGACAGGAGACAGGTATGGGCACTCAGCAAAGTATAAAAACAATCTGTCGAAAAGACAATGGGGAAACACAGTGACTTAAATATACAAGGAGGGAAGTGATAAACAAGCAAAATAAGCAAGATTAATAAGCTGACAGGACACAAGAGGCAGAGAAATTCAAAAATAAAGCACAGAATGAACAAATAGGAGAGACAAGGAGTGAGGCACACATAAACATGCAAGGAAAGAAAGAAATAAAACAAGAAATACAAAGCACCAAAACCATGACAAACTGTGTGTAAGTTCTAACGTAGCCTAGTTATACAGTCAAATTGTAATTTATGCATTATTAAAATAAAATTGGTTGTACCATGGAGATAACAACTTAACTGTAAGTAACAACTAAATAGTAACACATGCCCCAGGGTTGGTGTTAATCATAAAATGTCCCAGAGTTATACTCACTAATGGTAAAACAGCCGTTTTTCTTCCCAATGGCGTAATTTTTCATTAATTGCACGTCCTTTTGCAACGCAGTAGTTCAGTAGAGACCTAAGTTATTGATATGGTATTTCAAAATTGATCTAGCTTACTACGATTTGCTATGATGCCAAGTGGCTCATGCCAGCCAGAAAGCCAACGCAAACAGTAACGATGACGAGGGTACTCTTATCTTTCATTGTGGATGGGCCACTTGCCTTAGTATGACTTTAGTTATGAAGTTCTGACCCAAGTAATGAAGGTGCACCAATTTTAGTCGCTGATTTAGTTACAAACTTAAGCCTCTAGTGTTGACCTAGGAGGGAACTTATATACAGCTGCACAACCCAGTGTAGATCATTCATATTCATTCATATAATATATTATATATCATTTATATTGTTTATAGTAGGTTATCATTGTGTCTAAACCAAGGGCGTAAAACAAGGTTCACCATCGGTCATATTATCCTAATAATGTGGCATCCTTCACATTGGCTAGTATTTTATGTTTCCTCTGGGACAGAAGACGACTGTTACTTAGATCAAGTCAACAGATATGCCACATAACATCATACTGAGCGAAACCCAACACAACTGTAGATCTACAATATTACAATAGCATCAGTTCACCCAGGATTATCACCACGTTAGTTGTAGTAAGAGGTGCACCGATTGCATTTTTCTTGGCTTATTCCAATTACACATTATTTAAAGGTCAGACCTGCTGATTCCGATTCTTTCTTTTCAAGGTTATAACTAACAGCATACACAAACATTTCTGTAACTTTGCTTTATTGTAGTTACAAATAAAATCCAACCAAGAAATTAGGCCATTAATAAATATATTTTAAAATATTTTAAAGAATACATTACCCTATTTCTAGTATTTTATTTCTAAACTCACCATTTTAATTCTACTTAATTCTTCACCTTATGTTACTGTTTACTCAGAAACTACAGTAATCTGCTTACCTTGCTTTTCCCTTCAGACACACAAGCACACACCTCCACCTGTCTCTTTCTCTCTCCCTGTATCTGTCTGCTCTGACTTTATTTGTCAGCAGTTTTATAAAATACAACTTGCGTTTTTTACTTTTCACTTGTGATTTCATTTTCACAGATGAGCTGTGTGTGGAGGAGGCTTTTGTTAGACATAGACATTTACATTTATTCATTTAGCTGATGCATTTATCCAAAGCAACTTACATTTGCTATACATATCAGAGTTGCACACCTCTGGAGCAACTAGGGCTTAAGTGCCTTGCTCAGGGACACATTGGTGGATGTCAGAGAGGGGAATTGTGGTCTCAGGTCTCTAACACAAAAGGCATGTGTCTTAGCCACTGCCCCATCCTCACCAACAGCTGTGTTCACCTTTGCTTTGCCTGCTCCGTTCTTTGAAAAAATATCCACTGTGTCTTCTAACTTAATATAAGAATGCGTCTCTTGCTTTGTTTCTCTGCAGGTGTAAATAGTGAGCGTTATGTCTTCTTCACTCTAGTAAATACCTTCCACACCTCTGACATGTTTTAGCGTGTGTGGGGCTGTGACAATAGCCGGTTACTGTCTGTGCACATGACATAAAACACATTGGGTGAAAGGCGGGGTACACCCCAGACAGGTTGCCAGTCCATCACAGGACCACACATAGACAAAGAACCTCTGCTGAAAATACTTTTTTTCTACTTAGGTAAGATTCTGAATGCCGGACTTTGACGTTGAAATGGAGTTTTTTATTGTGTTGTTACTGCTTTTACTTAGGTAAAATATCTCAGTATTGCCACCATTGCTGATCTGGGGTCAGGTGTCTGTATGCAGTTGATAAAAGTACAGAACATGTGGAAAGATTTAATTAGAGTGGACAGATTCACACACATTTGAATGATCACATTTGTACGTGCACACATACTTCAGATGAACCAACTTGTGCATTAGGTCTGTGATCATTTCCTGGGTGCTATGAATGTGCAGACTCAGGAAAAAACACATCCGCACACACCAACAACCCCTGCAGTAGCCAAGGCCACGTATATCACCACAAGTTTCATCGGAATGAGAACAGGGAACTGAGGGGCCGTGTTATCAGCAAATTCATCTCAGGTCTGCAGTAAGAGAGAGACAGAGAGACAAGGAGGGATAGGGTAAAAAGTCGTAAGCAGTGAGCACTGCATCATTATGAGACAGGTGCTGCTTCTGCACATTAACTGGCAATGATGTCACTAGCTGCGTGGCACATGGTTTAAATAGGAAGGTCAGTGCAAAGAGGTAAAACAGGGTGTCCAGAAAAAATAGGCTTAGGAGGGAAGGAGAGATGGAGAAGGAGAGGGGAAAAGGGGGGAAGGGAGGTGCACCATGGGGAGAAGGACAAGGTGAAAGATTGCATAAGGACATAGTGTTATCTGCGCATGTATTCTGATTAACGAGAGAAAATCATACAGCAAAGGGAGGAGGTAGAGAGACACAGAAATGAACATTAAAGAAATAGAGAATAGGAAGGCGTGGGTGTGGGTGCATGTGTGGAGTGGTCTCTGCTGAGCACCTCCATTTTCCATGTTCTGACACTTTCCAAAACATCTGCCCCCACGAAGCCCTCTTATAGCCATTGGGAGAGTGGCACCTAAATTGCCTCCAGCAACAATATCCAGGCCTCTACACTGTAATTTACACACATCAGAAATAGCTTCTCAGAAATGCTCAGACACAATGGCGGTAGTTACACTTGAATTTTTTAATGCATATATCATTTCATTTGATTATACCACACTGCAATAACTGGATATTGTTTGTACTGTCATCTCTGAAGTCAGATTTGAAGGTGGCCATGCTCACTTCGTGATCAAAATCCTGACTATTGACATAATCCAGCCAGACTGCTAGAGAAGAATAGAAAAGGTAATGCAGACTTAAAATTGCAGTACACTCAATCATCATAGACATATAATAGGAGTTTCACACTGTGGATCCACAGACGTGTGAGCTCATAAAACTCAAAAATCATGCTGTAACGTTCATAGACAAAGAGTTTTTTTGTGTGGGCTTGTGCGCCTCTGTCCTCTGGCCTTTCCATTAAAGGTTACTGAGAGGTTGAAATTGAGAAGGGGAGCAGAGCAGCAGTCTGATTGTCTGTAGCCTTTGTCACTTCATAACTGCTTCCTTAAAAAGAGCTGCTGACAAGGTCATATAAACTCAAAAAGTAAAGATTTAAGAGCTTAGGAAGATTTGAAAGACTTAATTTGAACAATCACCAAAGGAAACAGTATTTTCTCCAAAATAATGTGAATAGATGGCTAGATAAATTAGCCTTCCAATGGTTTACATTTTGATCTGGAGCACTGTTGTTCAATTATTCAGTGAAGGCTGTTTTATATACTTGGAGAAGGCTTGTTAAGTAGGGTTGTTTGTGGTTGTACTAGGACCATTAATGTGACAAATTCTGCCCTTGTATACCTGGAGTGACAGCTGTGTTCATGAGCGTTGGGCTCTGCCAAGATTTGCATTTCTGCTTATTGACAGTGATGTGGGCGTTGTGCTGCACTGCTGTGAAAAGGGAGCTGAGCCTAAAGGTGATCTCAAATCAACTCTCATCTATGGTCATGAACTAAAACTGACCAAAACATTAAGATTCTGGATACAAATAGAAATAAACTGGCGTTGCAGGGTTTTTTTGGCAGACCATGAGAAGATCTCACATACAGAATAGGCATGGTAGTCCTTATCTGCTACTCCTTTTTATCAATACATGTTTTACAATACGGTACTTTTCCAAAATACAACACTCTGGATGAAACTCTTCTTTATATTCTCTGTCACTTCATATATTGTTTTTGGCTCTGTCTGAGAGCTTTGTACATGTTTGTTTTGCAGTCTAAAGAAACCATTCCAAAATGTTCACTTAACACCTACACCTCATTATGTTTTGGATGTATACCCAAGCGCAGCACTCTGCCAAGGTGCTAGTAGAGGTGTATTTTCTATTTCTGAATTCCACCTTGGAATTTTGACACGAGGCGATCAGCCAACTGGTACAACCGGTCACTCGTTGTAGTACCTTCTGCCTGCCCTTCAAATGGCTGTTAAAAAGGCCCACGGGCAGCTAATCTGAGCTGGCGTCTGGCAGTAGTAAATTGGCAGCGGAGGTGATGTTGGAGAGGGACTGTGGCTGTCGGAACTGGCAGCTCTGGAAGAGAGCTGAGTGGCACCTGGTGGCTGGCTGTTTCTTTTCACTGATTACTGAACATGAAGGTTGGAAGTTGGGAGAATAGTAACTGATGGAGACAAAGATCTCAAGAGCAGGTCTGGTTGGGTAAACAGAAAGGCATAAATATTGAAAGCACAGTAGTAGTAGTGATGAGTAGACTGAGAAATCCCAACAAGTAAGCAAGCTCAGTGTGGAAGATAAAGTGCAGCAAGATTCACCGTAGATTAATAACATAGGGAAGTGAACCCTTTTGTCTCATTTCAAACTTAAGACTCTACGTTCAGACTGCAGGCCGTAATGCTCAATTCCGATTTTTTTCCCAGATCCGATTTTTTTTTTGTTTGACAGTTCACATTATTGCTTAAATGTGGTCCATATCAGACTCCAGTGTGAACTGTCCGCAGCCATTACGGTTTCTGGCGCTGTACAATGCAACTGCCCCACAACTCACTCCCTCCCCCTCTCTCTCTCTCTCTCTCTCTCTCTCTCTCTCTCTCTCTCTCTCTCTCTCTCTCTCTCTCTCCACTGTGTCTGCTCGGATAAATAGTATGCACATAACTCAGAAGTGCTTGCGGTCCGGTGGATTTCAGGTGTAAGAAAGGGAATTTGGGAGCAGATGACAGTGGCTCCATTTACAGCAGAACTGTGACAACAGCTGCTGTAGAGTGACATCAGTCGAATCAGTGTCCAGACTGAGGTCGCACTTAAAAAGATCCAATCGGAATCAGATTTGGACCACATATGGAAGTGGCCCGATTCTGAAGTGGAAAAGATCAGATTCCATGTGACTTGGCCTGTTCACACTGTCATAAAAAGATCAGCTCTGAGCCACATATGGGCAAAAATTGGATTTGGGTCACATTGGCCTGCAGTCTGAACATAGCCTAAGTTGACATTTTAACCTTGACCCACCCTCCACATGTATGTGCTTTGCCTAAGGGAAAAAGGTAAAAAGGGGGGAGAGGCTGAAGGAGGTTAGGGTTGGAAAAGACATCCTCTTGAAGGCCATAACCTTGTCAAACCCACAGGTGACCCACCTAGCTTAAGTATGCACTGACATGTCATAACTTATAACATGCAACAACAGTAGTCAGCTGACTCTAGCATGGTTACTTGTCTTCAGATAAGTGCTCAGATCGACAAACAGCTTTGTGACAAAACAACTCTCCAAACTCTCCTCAGTCATTTCTGTCAGACTACTGCTTCGGCACAGAGGGCTCTGGCAAAAAAAACAACAAAAAAAAACGTTGTCCTACAAAATGGGTTTACTTTTCCAGTAACCTAGTGCAACATTATCTGGCAACACACTACATAAACCAGTCAAATAAATGTGTGCACATTACAGGTAGAATGCCTTGAAACATGAATATCGACATTCTTTAACTCGCATTTGTCAACAGCGGATGAAATGATTTCTGGTCTTTCTAGAGTATTCTAAACTGCTTGACAACATCTCATCTCATCTCATTGTGTTACGCTAGCTCCACTAATAAATTTAGTGCAATAAAAAGTATAATATTTCCCTATAATTTTAGCATTCAACAGAGGTATTCAAGTTAAGTACATGTACCTTAACTCTGTACTCAGGCAAAGTACTTGAGAAATAAATGCACTTACTTTCCACCACTGATCTTCTAACTGTCTAGCAACACATTTATACCAGTGCAACCCCTATGTTTTTATTTTATTCAACTTTGGCATCTGAAGGACAGCACCTGATTCGACTTCACTGATTGGCTTGTGGCTCTGAAGTGCAACATGCTTGAAAATTCAAGCAACAGAGAACACCTTACACTGCTGTATGTGATCCAGTTGGCATTTCTTTTTGCTATAGGTAATCATGAATCCCGTTTCAGACCATCCTTTCTTTCTAATCTTGACAGTTCACTTGCTATTTTGTTCTTTACTGGTTCACAGTATGTGACTTGTGGGCAGATTTTGAACATGGTTGTTTCAAGTTTTTGCAGTGAACACCCAGTGGTGTTGGGAAGAATCATAGGAACGGGAAAGTGGGAATTTATAAGGACAGGGTGTCCATTAACACGTGCATTGTGTGTCGTTACAAAGGGCAGTTGGTCGATGCTGAAGACAGGCATTGAAATAGATGGATTCACAAGCACAAGCATTCACAGAAAAGAGTTGCAGTGATAAAAGCTGACCATCTGTATCCATGTGCGCAGCACACACACACACACACACACACACACATACATACACAAGCTGAATTAATTTCTAATCTTTCTCTCATTGTCTCTGTTTTACTCTCATCTCTTTCTCACATAAACAATGAAAGATTGACGTCTCCCTGGCAGTATGAGGTGATGCTGCTTTCCTTCGAGGTATTGTGGAAACTGACTGCAGAGAGATAGAGATTGGCTGCTTCCATTGATTTTCATTTAAAGGGTAGTGCTCTAAGCTCATCACCTCCTGGCACAAACGTGTGTGCTTGTGTGTGATGCAGCATCATACAAGGTGAGAGTCGGCGTCTACACAGCTTTATATGCAAAGATCTTTTTTTTCTCCTCTCCAATATTATCATGCATTCCAAGCCATGCGTGTCACAAAAAAGCTAATTTCCTGTTGTTCCCTGGTCCCTGTAGTGTGATTTGATGCTGTCTTAATGTAGTGTAAATAGCCGGCACGTGCCAAGTACATTCTTTTAATTAGGAAACCCAATAGGCCTGCTGATTAGCACTTTATCTTCATAAGTGTTGAGCCTGGGACCACTTCCTAGTTACCTTACACTCTAGCTAACATGTCCCAACAGGTCTGCAGCAAGAACAACGATATTAATATGTTGGAGTCTGCCATCTACTGAGCAAGCAAACATGGTTTTGTTAATGTGGTCCATGAACATTGTTTGTAAGTTATTGTATTTGTTAAATATGCAAGCATTTTCACTTTTGCACAGTTGGCAGCCCAGAATGCTAATAATGGGAGTATCCTGCCAACATGACCTTGTTTTAGATTGTAAAACTCTTGCTCATAAAATCACCTTCTTCCAGGCCGTCCAGCATTTAGGGAATTGCCCTGCAGTCATTTCTTAGGAAGCCCTGGAGTGGCCATAAACAGAAAAAAAAAATTATTCCTTCGCACGTTTTGATTCATTTGTGTGGACAAAATACAATTTGTTCGCCTAACATACAATTCATTTCAACATTCGATTAATTTGAGCATACAAACTAACAACTGTAATAAAAACAGATACAATGTCACACATAATGACAGTAAAGCACAATGACAAAAAGACAGTATAATACAGTCTCTATATGACTGAAACTGTTAACTCAGACTTTTTCCCATTACTCAACACTCTGACATACGAGCCTGGTCTGTTGTGCTGGCTCTCTGTATATACAAACATGGATGAATCGAAACGTGGGAATTAATTTTTTTTCTTCTCTCTATTGCCACTTCAGGGCCCCCTAATTTCTCATGCACTCCAGCAGACAATTTTACCAGCACAATTCTTTAAATACCTTTACAACCTACAGCTTCGCATGATAAATGACACGATTATATTTTTTCTCAGATTCTCTTCTTCTCTTCTCCAGAATGGGGAAATTGCTGAGTCACCCTTGGATTTGTAATCTTAAACCACTGGGTACTGACTGGGCAGAGGCACATAATGTCCTTTATAGCCAATATAACTACTGCAGCCGTCCTCTTCACTGGCATTAAAAGGCATTTGTTGCCATTTCATGAAATGGCCTTGTGTCTGTAAGAGGGAAATAAGGTCCAACAAAAATCAATGACTGGATTCCAATTGTGTAATACAAAGTAGCTCGGCAGCACTCTCTCTGCTATCCGCTGAGCGTCCTATGGGGGTTATCGTGAAGTGAAATCATCATGTACTCACATGCACATACATCTTCACAACACAAAGCCTCACGCTGTCATCTGGCCTCACAAAGATGAAGTATATTGTGCATGTACCTGCAGTTTTTAATCTGTTGCGTATCAGTTGAGCGTACAGGAGGGGGCAGTTGAGCTGCAGGGCTGCATGAGACACAAACACACTTTCGAGTAGTAGGCAGTGTTCAATTTCCTCACTGTGTCCATTATGCATGGACACAGTAGACAACAGGAGATTATTTTGTGTAGCTGCTTTATTGTCTCTGGAGTGAGGGATGGTTCTTTGAATGATTATCAAATGTCACACTCTGAAGACAACTGAGCCAAGGTTTCTGACATAGCTGTTGAATGACACCAGCATCAGCTAGTTATAAAACAATAATTCCATTAATTCAAATTATTTACTAAATACACATGTCATCTTCCCCAATGTTTTATGCTTTTGGTCTATGAACAGAAGGAAGTATCTCAGAGTACTGGTTGGCCAAAATAGCTTAGATGTGATGGATGTCAGTAACATATGCATACCTTGCTTTTAAGTACAGAGTACAGAGCCTTTAATAACACAAGCACATCTGACAAATAGTAGTTCCCAAGTTTATTTCTCATAAATTTTTGATTTCAATCTCAGAGAATTTCTGAGTTTTTTTTTCTCTCAAATTTATGACTTTATCATCTCAGAGAATATTTGATTTTTTTTCTCTGAATTTTGTGATACAATAGTAAAGTTTTGTTTCTCATAAATTTACAACTTTAAATAAAATATTTATAAAATACTAATTGTTTATAATAATGCTCACTGATAATATTCAGATTGGTAACCAAAGGCTCTGTAAAGAACACTGCTTTATTCTAAATTAGTACAAGGATGAATAGAAGAAGTCTGAGATTATTTTTTTATACAGCTGTTTTCCTTTTTCAAGACTAAAATTGTTGGTGTTACATTTTTGGTCTGACTCATCATTCTGCCTAATTTAAGAGGTTTTATCTTTGTTCTTGCAGGCAGATGAATAAGCTTGATTAATGCATAGGCTTATCACCTTTGTTTAAAATCAGGGCTTCATCTGTTTGACTATTCGCACATCATCAGTCCTTAATTCACCTGCCTGGCTCAAGCTACATGTCACAGCAAAGGTTTTTGAATAAAAGCATACAGAGATTTTGAGGACACATAGCATGCACCACTGTCTGCACTAATAGTGAGAATCTGTTTGCTCACCTTGCATGCCAACCAAAGAAATTATGAAAAAGATTGATTTTTTTATTTTTATTTTATGAAATGTAAACATATCCAGTTTATACAATTTAAAAAGGAGCTCTATTTTAATGCACTAAATTACAACAACATCATGTGTGTATCCCATGGTTTTAGATCTAAATACACCCGTTATTGTGATGCTTTGGCTTACTTTTCTCTGTACTATACTCCCGTTGTTTGTGTAAGTTACTCAAAAATGTGGACTGACGGCTTTTACAGAAAGCAAAAAAACATCAGTCTTAAAGTTTTTTACTGGCAGATCCTAATTGCAGACACAAAGAAGAACAAAAATTAAAGTGTTTTACTTTGGCAAGTGTTTCCCACTACAGTGGTCATTTTAATGCACTCAAGGTGTTTCATACACCTAATATTTTAAAAGTATTAGGTTACTGAGACCTTAGGGCAAGTCAACAGCAGACCTGTTGCTATGCTGCCTGCTGATGTTAGCGTACACTCACTCACCTGCCTGCAAGTCTATACCTAGGCGGGGCTCCTCTCTACTTCCGTGCGCGTGTGTGTGTGTGTTTGAGTAATGTAGGAAAATCCTACTGGCAGCCCCTCTGAGCTCCTCCTCCTGCTTTCCTAGTAAAGCATTTGAGTTGAGGGGGAGGGACCAAACGTACTGTATCATTGAACCCGTGGGAGGCACTTTGAACAGGTACATTCAGACAGGGAAAGACACAGCGGCAGCTCCTGGATGTATTTCCTGGTGTCAACTGAGCCTGATTTTAGTGGGGAAAAATGTTTGTGGCTTGATTGAGGACAGCTTGGGGATTTTTGGATTTTTGGATTTTGTCTTTGTGTCTGTCCTGAAAGTCTCCAGCACACCTGACAGATCCTGGAATCCTCTGGAAAGCTCCCCCCGGAGGAGGAGATGAAGTCCGATGGGGAGCAGGGAAAGTCTGGTGAGTGAGTGCGAATGACAAGTGCAGCTGCCACTCTATGCCTTATTAGACAATGTCATGCTGTGAGTTTCAGTCCTGCACATTCAGAGGTTCTACAGTGAAAAGGCGAAGGTAGCTTGTTCAGTGTCTTTCTGGACTGAAGATCCCAAGAGGGGAGATACGTCTGCTTTTTAGCTCGAAGAGTGACATGTTCACGTTGACAGGTGTCATGTCTGATAGTGAGTCACCCAGTCAGCCACCTGTTTTTGGTGCAGAGCCGTTGGGAGACTTTAACCTGCACCGACCTCAGAGTAGTTGGTATTGTCTGAACCAGGGGGCAGACTCTCCACCAATAATTTGTTATTCTGGGGTCAGTTGTCTTTAATGTTACTTTGAGCTGAGGACTTTTCCTAACTGACCTTCTAAAAATGTGGTTGTAGAGATCTATGTTTTCTTGCATCTGCAGATATACTGTGTGGCTGTTAATGTGCAGATCCGACCTTTAAAATCAAATGATTGAAGAATATGGCCATGATTCACACTTTTCTGAGCGGTTTCAGGACGGAGATGTCACAAAACAGTCTATAATTTGTTTTTAGCAGGTTGTGAGAGAGTTTTGCTACCCATAAGTGACTAGATCACAGTTGCTGGGCATTTGTACGGGGAAGTTTCTCCCCAAACAACAGTGTTATTATGGTCATGTAAAGAAGGCATTGTGTTCTGCTTCTATTGTAAACACTGTGGTCTGGGGTTGTTGACTGCAGTTTTTTAGCCTGAATTCACATTTTGCATTCACACAGGAATTTTTGCTAAGTCAGCCATGCTGGTGTCAGAGTATTTTAGCTGAAAAGCATACAATTACAACAGCTGAGAAACGATAATGAGAACTACTATAGTTTTCTTCTCTCTTGTTTTGCCTACAAATAAGTGCATTTCATCAATATATTGGCGCTTCACCTGCCCTTCAGCCTTGGACTAAAAATAGCCCAAAACACAGAGGTAAAAGTTCAAATAACAGGACAGATAAACCCTATGTTTTCTGCCTGTTACCTTGTGTACAAATCCCACATGCTAGAACCCCAGAAATGAGGTGTAAAACTGGTCAAACAGAGTTATATGTTTTTCAAGCAAGTAATATAAATCCTTCAAGCTTAACCTCGAGGTGTGGTTGTGACACAATTAGTGCTTATAAAGCAAAACAAACACCTGCAGGCTATGGCTGGCTGGCTTTGCCTATCCCTTACAATCCCAGGTATGGTTGTATTTGCAGTTGTACTCAGTTACTCACCTTTCTGTCTCACATTTCTGTGACCGCCTCTGCGATTACCACTTAGGTAATTTGTGGTCTGTCTATACAAACTGAAATTGGACAGCATTAGTCATGCAGCCATTATCGCTTGTAACCATAGCAGCAGATTATGTATAATAGAACCTGCTGTTGATGATTTCCAAGCAGAATAGCAGAGAAAGGTGCTGATTTTGATTTTCCGCGAGTTAAATTCACATCAAACCCCAGCTCCTCAGCTTTGCCAGGCATGCCAGTCAAGAATCGACACCCCAAATCATTCCAGATTACGCTGCTCCTTTATGTCTCACGGCTGTCAGAAAGCAGTGTTTTCAGATGAGTGGCATGGCACGAGAAAGCCTAACGCTGTGAATTAACACCTTTTTTGAACCGGACCTAAAATAAAAGCTGCTGTTGGTTTCCACTGGCCTGTTACAGTCTGACTGACATAACACTCCGGTCAGGGCGTATCTGCATTCATACACATCCTTATTCATGCATACGTCCATTGTGCATATTTGTCAGTCAAGGCATGGATGCAAGTGTGTGTGTGTGTGTGTGTGTGTGTGTGTGTGTACCTGTGTGTTTCCAGCAGGCTCGGTTTGACAGCGTAATTGCGAGAGCAGCTGAGTTTGGTCCTAGCTGTGTAATTGCCTTCTTTCACTGACTATGCTGCAGGTGAATGTAGCAAGTGACTCCCTCGGGCGCTAGCTAGTTTCTTCCTGTTGTGGCAGACACAGACGACAATTTGGAAAGAGTTAAAGATAATCATCTGCCTGTCAGAATCAAGTCAGGAATAATGGTATAGTGACTGCAATAACGATGAGACTCGCAAAGTCTTTCTGAGAGCATGGAGTAATTTTGTATTTCAATGAGGGTGGACTGATTTGAGCCTTTATTATGTTCTATCTATCTCTCCCTCTGTTTGAACACCTCAGTGCCTAATCACATTTATTCTACAGAAAATTTCAGATTAATTTGGCTGCTTACTTTGTCACTATCACAAATCAAATTCATCCCACCATAGGCTGCTGTCATCAGATACAGTCCATTCCTCTTATGTTCATCAAATATACATGGATGGATGACAGAACTTGCTACTGTGAGTCATTGAAAAGGTAACTCACATTTGCTGCGACAGACTTTTCTTTATTTGCTGAAGCTGTCAGCAGACGCCTTGCTCATTTTGAAAAGTGGAAACAAATGTAACTCCACAACCATTAGGCCCATATTTCAGTTCGTGGATCTTATTGAGAACCTCAAGAGGCAACCAGAATTGTTTTTGCACCTCTATACTCAATTTGTCTGTTAAATCATCATTGTCTTCTTGGCTTGACTTTTCTGGGTGGCAGTATTTATTTTTGGCAAGAGAGCACTTATTTATTTGTTTACACATTCATTTGACGTATAATAAACTTACATTTCAATACTTCTGATACTAATAAATCTGATGCATTATACTGAGAGAGAGCTAAAAGCAAATTATTGTCCACAGTCCCCGGAAGGTGAACAAAAACACAGACACCATGCGCATTACATTTAATGATCATTATAAAACACTGTTCACTATGTACATAGTCACAGCAGGTATTTACAGAACACTCATTGTTTAATAAGTTAATAATTATTCATGAAATTAGAGCTGCAGTGATTTATCGATTAGTCAGCTATTAAATAATTGCCAATGAACTGGCTTTGTTATTGTGAAAATCATCAATATTCTTGTTCTTCTCTATGACAGTGAATTTAATATCTTTGTGTTGTGTAAATTAGGTTAGTAGTTAGTTGCAGCCTTACACCAGATTAAAATGCACATTTGTTGATGTTTGTGTTTTGTTGATTTTAAGATGTACAGGGTTTTGTCACATTGTAGGAACCACCTCATACAGGTACACTGACTCTGTGTGTGTGTGTGGAGTCATCCACAGTTTGAGTAAATATCCATGGTGACACAGTGTCTGCCCTGCCATTTGGCCCAGACTATAAATAACAGCACTGTTAGCCTTAGGCAGTAAAGGTAATTTCTTAACTTTATGCACATAAAAACACATGGACATACATACACACCTGCTCTGTCACACAAGCATGGACACACACCCCAACACCTCTTAGTCTCCTGTCCCAGCAAATCTGTTCTCCTTAGAAGATGAATCAGTTGAATCTGAATACTTTTTTACATGCATCTCTCTCTAAAACTTTTTTATTCCTGTTGCAGCAGAAATTGTTGCTTTGTAATCTGCTTGACTCCCACTCATGTACAACAAGACTATTCTTTGAAAATAACTGTTTGTTTGTTTGCAATATGCTTAACAGCAACACACGGGGAAAATGAGGTACACAATAGCACAATATTGATAACTTGTAACCATAAAAATGGAACCAGAAGCCAGTGAAAGATGGATGTTACAAAACAAACTAAAGCTGAATGTTGATGGCTTGTGTAATCACATAGATGCTACTCATATCATGACTGAATGAACGACATGTTCTTTCTCACATAATAATACCAGCACAGCTCATCAAACATAACCATGGCAGCAATTATTGCCTAGCCTTATGCAACTAATTAACATTCTCATCATGTTTGGTATAACCTGTCCAGAATAAAGCCACAAACAACAGCTTCTGCTGGGAGGACGCACCTTAGCAAAACACCAAATCATTAGCGCACCAACTCAGACGGCCGTGTACATATAAGTAGTTATCCCCAAAATAGGTAAATACTGCATATGTTTGCAAATACAATTTCCTAGAATTGGCTCTGTATTGTTTTGTATTGCAGCATTAATCGCCACCTGAATGCCTACAAAATATTGGAGGATGATAAATTGCATGCAGCTAATATCATGGGATCATGGGAGGATAGTTCCCAGTCTGCACCTTCATTATCACTTCTGTGAAAGGGTTGCTACTTTGGCTCATTTGCAGTCTCCCCCCGTTGTATTTTAATGGCTCCATCCATCCATCTATCCTACCAGCAATCTTATCATCAATCCAATCGTCCATCCCTCATGACCCAAGCAGCGTCTCTTCCAGTTTCATAGAAACCCAGCTGCTAATCTCCATGACCAAGAAATTCAAAAAGCTGCCCAGTATCTCTGTCCATCTGCAGGCTAAGAACGTGCGTAATCTCACTGTTTGTGGTTTTCACGTCATAGATGGGAGACAGACTTTAAAACTAACACATTGTTTTGATGGATTACTCTCAGATCGGCACAAGTACAGACTGTGAAAATGAGAGAGAGGGCTGCTTATGTAACTCTGTGAAAGGACACCAAAAATGAAGATGGTTCTAAGTCTCTCATGCTCAATCCACCAAAAAATTAAAAAGAAAAAAAACAACTTTGTGATATCAAAAATGCAAAGCTGTACAGTTTGTTTTCTTTTTAGTTCTAGTAACTACATTTATGCAAACTCTGTTTGCATGTTTCTTTTTCTGAGAATGTAAGTTCTGGTGAGTGTGGCTGAGGCCATCCACAAGCATGCTAGAGGGTTTTAATCCAATGGACGCAGATTGTGGTGGAATGCAGTGGAGATTACTGCCTATCTTTCTCTCTTATCAGTTTTTTGCTCACTGTCGGGCTCTGTTCTAACCCCACTCTCGCACAAGTTCAGCCCCCATTACTCTAAGGACCTGAAGCATGAAATAGGCTTGCCAGCATGTGGATGTCAGATTCTGTGATGTTAAAGCATAGACTGCTTGATCGACACTGGCTGACTAGAAGGGAGGGAGTCATGCATTGAGTGACATTGCCATCCAAATGCCTTCGATGTGAATTAACGGTGATGGCCTGGAATTCTGTGGAATTCATGTTGGTGTTTGAACAGTGAAAACATCAAGCCATGCGAGGTGAAATGTCATCAGGGTTGAAAGGATTAGTTGATTCATTGATACTCATTTATCAAGAACAGTCCTTTGAGAGATTTGCTTTTCTCTGTTTTTATAGGATTGTTAATTGACCCTTTGCTAAGCCACGCCCCCCTTAGATACTGTTGCTAATTCCGACAAACTGTCAGAGCTGTCGGACTTTTATCACAGTCTATTACTGCACTCCCTGGAGAAATATTGTCTAATTTTTGGAAAAGGCAATCTCAGAAAGAAGCAGACAGTTTTGCAGTTGCATTGTGTCAATGCAACTTACGTGAACAAAAAATAAAGACAGAAGCTAAAGTCTACCAATCAGAGTAAAAGTGTATTATTATTCACTATTGCGATAGAGGACAACGATATTAACGATCAGCATTGTTTCTGTACTGATGGATAGGTCTCTGTTCACTATTACAATCATTAAAAAGCAGAACAGTAGAGCTTTACAACGTAACATTCTGTAATAAGTTAGCTAGCATTAGCTAACTAACATTACATTAGAAACAATAGACAGCCTGCATTTTTCTGGATTTGTTTTAAGTTTTTTCTAAATGATCCCATACAGTGACATCTTCATAGTCTCCTTTTTATAATCCTCCAAGTTCAGAGCAATTCTGAGTTTATATGAGGCTAAAGACCACAGGGACTTGAGGCCTGCCTGGTGGCCTCATCAATAAATAGCACTCTATCACCGTATGTGTTATCCTGAATACAAATCTCTCTTCCTCACTGTCTCCGTTAATAGAGAGTATTAGAATCTGATTTCTATGATGGAGTGCCCCAAGGCAAGGTGTGTGGGTTTTTTTTCTTTTTTCCCGTTTTCATCAGGCATGACCCTGTCATCTCCTCAAGCGGCACAGGAAGATTGCTCTGCTCATGAGAATTGACTAGCTAATCCAGAGTGAAGCACTCCCAGGCAGAGAAGACACTGCAGGCTTCCTTCATCAGTCAGAGCTTAGGCGTTACTACCGTCATGAGCCACTGATGAATTTGCTATCAATGGTCCATAATGAGTATGTGTGTGTGTGTTTTTGTGTGTGTGTGTGACTGACAGACACACACTCTGACTTTTATTAATGATTCCAGCATCTCCAACATCAGACAAAAGGCTTTATGAAATATATTTTTGCAACCTGCCATTTTATTTATTTATTTGGATCCCCATTACCCACAACCAAGGTAGCAACTACTCTTTCTGGAATAAATGATGTGTGCAGTATCTGATGTGAAAGTGTGCACATGGGCTTTCACTTTTCACTAGGAGCTGCATGGGAAAGTGACGCATTTCACCTTTGCTGTCCTTCTGGCTGATTTTTAACACCCCACTTGTACCCGTGACGATTACTTCCCACTTCCCAGTAGAATAATATTATATTGCTCAAATCACAGGCAGCCAGGTGCAACCAACTTACAGGGACCGTATCAGTTTGTTTGCATGTTTTAGTTCCTTATCTACAATTCATGTTTATATATTTATGCTGACCATTTTCAAATTTATTCTGTACCGTTTTTCAGGGACATTAATCCAGACAATTATGGTTTCTATTCATTTCTGTATGACATGAAAACAATCAGCAGATTCCTGTATTTTAAAAGTAAATTTGATAAAAGTTAAGGGTTCAGTGTGTTAAATTTAGGAGGATCTATTGACAGAAATGCAATATAATATACACAACTATGTTTTATAACAAAGATTTTAGTAATCAAGGATTCTACATTCTACAGATTATTTCATTGATTCATCAAGTAATGGTATAAGAAGTACCATGCACAGAAATAAAGTGAGCTTGGGCCATAAAGAAGTAGACACAACTTGATTCGTGCAAAATCATATATTGCATATACATATTTTGCAAACATGTAATTTGTAATATGATAACTTGCTGTCCATGTAGAATGAACTAGATGTATGCGTGTTTAAACTAGATGTATGCGTGTGGTACTCTGAAGTCGGAAGATAGACTTTACAACGGGGGAAATGGGACTATTCAAGGAGCATGTGAATGCTCCATGAGCTGCTGATTGCAATTCGCAACCCTCACCAATAGATGCCACTAAAAACTACACACTGAACCTTTTATTAAAGCACTTCATGTTAGTTGTGACAAGTTTGTATAATGTTTATTAATGTTGCTGTTGTTTATTAATTTTTTTTTGTTCTGAGGACAAACAGATTCACAATGAAAGGTCAGATAATGGCTGCTGTTTGTATACACACATCCTATATATGTGTGTGTAGGGGAATGTTTCACATGGATGAAAATGTCTTCCCATTTTGAGTATTCCCGCTAATTACATTAAAAGTACATGAAATATACTATATATGTATAAATCCATCCATTACACGAATGAGTGCACAGAAATTTCAATATCTGTCTGTGTCTGACACTTTAGATTGTGAATAAATCCATGAAATTCACATGCTTCCTGGGATTGAATCATTACAGGGAAATGGAACCATGTTGGAGCGGGTACATTAGCCCGAAGGCTCTCTTGTGTGTCATTTTTTGTGGAATAACACTGCTGATTCTCATGGATTTTATAGGACTCTAACTCTGTCACAAAGACTGTAGAGGCAACTGGAAGCACAGAGTCAAAATACCAATGGAGCCTAAGGACCCCAGCTTGATGTGTGTCATAGATGAGCATCTGAATGTAGGGAATAAAAACAGAACATTCTTTAACAGATAAATCACATTATACATATATATACACTACCGGTCAAATGTTTTAGAACACCCCCATTTTTCCAGTTTTTATTGAAATGTAAGCAGTTCAAGTCCAGAGAATAACCTGAAATGGTACAAAGGTAAGCGGTAAACTGCCAGAGGTTAAAAAAAAAAAGTTTAGGTTACCAAAAACTGAAAAATAATGTACAGTTCAGAGTTATACAAAAAGGCCCTGTCAGGGAACAAGTAATGGGTTAATAATAATAATAGTAATAATAACTTTATTTATAGAGTGCTTTCAATCAAAGTGCTTTACAAAAAGAATATAGTTAAAATACAAACAGTACAGTAAAAATTTAAAATCGAGACATCCATCTAACATTAACAACTTACAGCTGTTCTGCAGCAATGGAAGTAAATTAAGCCTTGAAAGTTGATGCTAACAATTCCTACAGGTGTCCCAACTTTTGTTGATTACTTACAAACCCTCTGTCTGTATAAAAGCAGTGTTGGAATAGACTGTGTTACTAGGCAATTAACAAAGGAAGACAGACAGACCATTATAACCCTTAAAAGTATAGGTCTTTCCTTTAGAGAAATTGCAAAGAAAGCCAAGGTGTCAGTGAGTACAGTTTCCTACACCATCAAAAGGCACTTGGAAACTGGAGGAAACTCTGACAGGAAGAGGCCTGGCAGACCCAAAGCCACAACAGAATCAGAAGACAAGTTTCTGAGAGTCAACAGCTTGCGTGATAGGCGGCTCACAGGACAACAGCTTCAAGCACAGCTTAACACTGGTCGAAGTAAGCAAGTCTCAGTTTCAACTGTGAAGAGAAGACTTCGAGCTGCAGGTTTGACAGGTCGAGTGGCAGTAAGAAAGCCATTGCTAAGATGGCAAAATAAGAAAAAGAGGCTTGCCTGGGCCATGAAGCACTGCCAGTGGACTACTGAAGACTGGAAGAAGGTCTTATGGACCGATGAATCAAAATTTGAAATCTTCAGTTCATCACGCAGGGTTTTTGTACGCCGTCGAGTAGGTGAAAGGATGGTTCCTCAGTGTGTGACACCAACTGTCAAACATGGAGGAGGAAGCGTGATGGTCTGGGGCTCTTTTGCTGGATCCAGAGTTGGCGACTTGCACAGAGTGACTGGTACCCTGAACCAAAACTGCTACCACAGCATTTTGCAGCGCCATGCAATACCCTCTGGTATACGCCTAGTTGGTCAGGGGTTCATCCTACAGCAAGATAATGACCCAAAACATACCTCCAGGCTATGTCAGAACTACCTTAGAAGAAAAGAACAAGACGGTAGGCTTCAAATCATGGAATGGCCAGCACAGTCTCCAGACTTAAGCCCCATCGAGCTGGTTTGGGATGAACTGGACAGAAGGGCAAAAGCAAAGCAACCTACAAGTGCAACACATTTGTGGGAACTTCTGCAACAGTGTTGGGAAGAACTTTCCGAGCAATATTTGATTTCCATTGTAGAAAGAATGCCACGAGTGTGTTCGGCTGTTATATCTGCAAAAGGTGGCTACTTTGATGAGTCAAAAGTTTAGATAAAATTTTGTTAAACAAAACGATTCCATGATTTATTTTCTATCTCCAATTGTTTATTTGTTCTATGCTTTAATTTCAGAGTACATTGAGACATTAAACTGCGTAAATTTCAATAAAAACTGGAAAAATGGAGGTGTTCTAAAACTTTTGACCGGTAGTGTATGTATAATGTGTGTATATATATATATATATATATATATATATATATATATATAAATATAAATATATAATGTGTGTGTGTGTGTGTGTGTCAGTAATTATAAATAATCTTTGGATGATAAACCTGGCAGGTTTTGTAATTAAGTACATCATTACAATTATTTTATCTTACCACTGTAATAAAGCACTTATAAATAGGTGCCTTTGTACAGGTTTTGAATTTGGCAGGAGATGAAAGTGTTCGATGAGCTCCACCGCTTCCCTCTGGGTGTGCTCATCAGTGGAGCTTACAAAAAAGTTTTTGTATTATCTGTTTGTTTTTTTGGTATTTGAGCTTAAAGAAGGATGATTAAAAAAGATCTGCTGAAAATCCTAATTACATTAGCATGAGTGTTGTAAAATGTATTTATTTTAAGCATATTCAAAGCCGTGCTGTGAAGGGTTAAGCTTTCAACCCAGCGTGGCATCTCTGTATGTGCTTTAAGAGAGAGTCTGCTTCAATGTAATTATTCAAACAGGGCCACGGCCGAGCTGCCAAGTCCAAAACAAATAAGAGGATGTGGGCTGTTGCCTCTCGTCATGAAAGCACTTGCTGCTCACATTCTTGACCCATACTGGTCTTTCATTCCCTTTTGTATTAAACACATTCTTGATTTGGGTTGTTCCTCTGTCCCGCCCCACTGTGGTACAATATGGTCTGCATTCAGACTGCTGATAATTCATCCTTTGCTGGAGAAATGATGTTGGTGCCCAGCTACTGCTGCACTTCTTTACAGCAGTGTCATTTAATATGACATTCTTCATGAGGATTTACTTTTGGAATAGATTATGTTGCTGGATATGGTATACCATCTCATGATGTGTTGATTGTGTCAGATTGGATATTATATTGCATTAATTGAAGCAATACATATACATAATGTTTCTAAATCATTTACATAGTTATTTTGTGGAAGAATGATCTTAAATGTTTGTCAAGTTAGTGTTTCTGCACTATTATGTATTTACCATTATATGTGCATGCAGTATATATGTATGGTGGTGCAAGGGCTGCCTGTCACAGCAGCAACCATGATCTGCTCTATACTGTGGCCCTGTGCCGTATGTCTTCACTCTGCAAGCTGACTGAGTGAGAATTCAGTGGGAACAATATGCCAGTTAATTGATTTTGTCTCCAGTAACAAGCAAAAATTGAACCCCACCCTGTCTTTCCCTCACACTCGTTCTGAAGAGGGAGAACCAATCTAAAAATGTCCTCTAGACACTTACTGTCATTTCCTATCAATTTTCAACCTACAGTCCCATCCCAGCCAAGTTCCATTTCAGCTGCCTCGTGGCCACTGGACTCTCTGACAGATTGCTGGACCTTTTGCAACTTTGGTTTCTGAGTCCTGTTGTTTTTGTAGATGTGGGAGAGGAGGAATTGGAAGTGGGAGAAAAGATAGTTTGTGGGAAGAGACTGTGAGTGATATGGAGTAAGAGACAGACAGAGACACATTGACAAATAATCATCAAAAGGAAGCCGCAGAGAAACATAATGTGTTACTATGCAATTAGATCTACTGATTAAAGGGGCGGAATAGTCGTTGTGAGCCCAGAAAAGCTGCCGATTACAAGATAAATTGTAAAATCTTGGGGTCTAAGAAGTTTCCACACACAGTAAAGAGCTTTTTGTATTTTTTTCTCAAACGTTTAATCTTGTTTTTGCTCCATTAAATCCAGGAGAAAAGGTGGCAGATTTTGCGTCCCCATAAAATTGCTGATATTTAACCGTTTTATGACTGGTTTCCACCATACCAAAGCTGTTACTCGGAGGCTATGGGGTTATTCAAGGGGACAGCTTCAGCCACTTTGCTTAAATCATACAAATAGGAAATGACACTGATCAGATTCATAATTCACTGGTACCAACGGCATGTCAGCTGATGCATTGCCGTTATTATGCAAATGCACACATTTAAGCAGCCGTTTAAATCGGTGGCAGAGGATGGAGATTTTATTTACTGTTTCGATGAATCATAATAACTAGAGGCGAGCCCGTTTAGGGAATTTCAGGGAGGGTCAATGAATGCACATATTTCTTCGCCGATCGAGTCAGAGACAAAGATCAGTTGTCATTAGCCTCAGTTTAATCCTTGTTGTACTTCAAAGTTGCATAAGACTATAGTCAGAGAAACACATTAAGCCCAAACTATTTGCAGAAACTCCCAGTTTTATACAAGACCTTTATTGATGTATTTGTTCTGTGCATTTGCTTCATTTTTTTGTGAATAGTTTTATCTCATTGTGTTGAACTGTATATCGACTGTGAAAAAGTGCTTTATATTAGTCTGCAGAATTAGTGCAAACTCAAAGCAGGTTAAGTACTTTTCAGATACACTAAAATTGATTTTTTATAAGAATGACGATGTGCAAAAAACAGGTTGTGGCAGTGATGAACCTACAGAGAATTTCCACCTGAACCTGTAGCTCTCCTCAGCTTTACAGAGTTTGTAGTGAGTTTCAGTTTATTGTTGCTGTATGGCCTGTAACTTTACAGTTTTAGTTTGCACACTTTGGTTCACTGTTCTCAATAGCATTGTCTTTACTTGCAGCAGATCGCTGTTTTCAGTGAAAAAACTGCTAAGCACCAAGCAACAGACACAGTTAGCGGCTAGCTTGTGAACATGGTAGAGCATTTAAGAGCCAAGGAGCCAGATGTTTCCCTGATTCCTTGATTCAGCTTTTACCTACTGCACCATAGTGGTGTGCGCTCACAGTTTTCCTGTGAAATAAAGGATTATGACATATGCATTGGCTTACCAATTTACTATTTAACTATATGCTACACTATATGTCAGACTTGCCTCTGTCAGCAAGTGGGGAACAGGTGGTGTTGAAAGCTGAGCTAACTGCAGTGAGGTAGCAAACATCCGACCCTGATACATCCTCTCATCCTTACTAGTACTGAGGTTGTGATGGTAACAGACTCACACCACTGCAAACTAAAACACAGCCATGTGCTGTTACATTTTATTTGTGCTCACAGTGCTACACACTGACAGAAACGTCTCTTTTTATATTTGTCACATTGTTTTTTTGTGTTTGGTAAGAGAAGCAATTAGGGCCAGATGTTTTTTTGTTGACAGTTGAGTGGGTGTGTGGCTACAAACAGCAGCCCTGGTTGAGATGTGCAACATTTGACATTTGTGGTTTCTGTGTGGAAATGATCTCATAAACACAATCTGAAAACCTACTCATATTCTATTCTTCTTTTTTTTTTAAATTAAACCTTTGTGTAAAAGGTGACCCATGGTCTGTGTCTAGCCTTTTTATTCTGCTACATACATGCTGTATCTCTCATAGATTATGCTTTTGTCAGGGCTTTCACACAGAAGTTGTCGTGGTGCTTCATTCTTTCAGACATGTCCATCAGTAAATGTGAATTTTCATATATGTGCATTTTAAGATGTTTTTCCCCCCATTAGATGTTTTACACCAGTCATTTTATGGACTTAATCCAAAGAAAATCACTTGTTGGATGATGTTTGAAAAACTGCACACTAAGAATGCGTTTACTGGCTTCTCACTGACCCGCCCTTCTCTGCTTCTGATAGGCTGTGTATGTGCAACTCCCAACAAAGATCATGTAGAGGCAAGATTTATCACTCCTTGGCTAAAAGCGTTCAACACACAGGGTGAAAAGAGGAGCTGCAGCAATGTGCAGTATGACAAAAATATGGTGTTTTTTGAAAATGAAACCATGTAAACCTGTTCTGGTATAAACACAAAATAACATTTTGAAGCTGAAAATGAGCATAAAATGACCCTTTAAAAAATGTATCACAAAGTTAAAGTAATGTAACCTGATTACTTTTTTACTGATTAAAGTAATGTCTCTGTTACTTTTGGGTTACCTCAGTGCCTCATATGCAAATAAAGACAAGAGAAAAGTAAAATAATAAGATAGCTTTTAGGTTAGGTAATGCTTTTAACATTAGCTTACTGGATTTCTGTGTAGCTGTGTTGGTCTCACCTGTAAGTGTAGGCGTCAAGTCCTTGGATAGTGACAGGGATTTTACAGCTGGCAAGCAAAGGCTCCATTGTTGTTCCCATTTTCTGATTTAAAAAAAAACTTCCACCCAGTGAAGGTGTTTTTATTAGTGGCCATGTTTTGATGGTGTCAGCGGCAGAAAATTTACTTGAGTGGTATTGCGAGATAATGTATGCGCAAGTGCATGGTAGTTTCAATTTTTTACTGATTATTTTAAAAATGCATTTTTAGATTATAATCCTGTTAATAATCCTCATTTTAAATAAAGGCATCTGTAATCTAATTACTTCTTTTTTGTGACTTTGATGGAATAAAGTACTCCATTACACCCAAGTCTGATAAGCAAATACATAAATGCTAAATTATGATCGTCACATAGACACGAAAATTTTCAAACGTTGCAGGGAGGATCGTCCATAGGAATGAGCTCTAGCCCTGGAGGGGAGAGCACGAGAGACTGCACTTATCAGGAAGCTCCTGCTCTGACTGTCATTTTTAATGCAGAGCTACAGTCCATGCGTCTTGCCAAACTAGACACAATTAGTGGCCATTCAACTATGCAAAACTGCAAAACATGTATGCAAACTGTACAACACCCGGTTGTCTTATTCAGTGTTATGACACAGAACTGAATCACTGAATCACTGTCTTTCACGTGGCTCAGAAGACAACAGCATGAGAATGTAAAATCACAATCTTCTCCATATGTTCCCTAGGTGTATTTTTATCATGAAGCATCTGCGTCCTCATGAAACTTTGAGGAGGGGTAAGAATTGGTCCATTCATCTGCAACATATTCCGTACTTCACACAGACAGTAGTGACATCTCAAGAACTCTTAAACACCGCAGACTGAACATGCTCTCTTAGATGTTTGATTTTGATATATGCCCTTACAATTTGAATCTACTGTAGTGTATGTGTTCCTGTGCAGGCTCAAGGCAGTCACTTTGGACAGGTGGCTGCCAGAGTAATGTAAACCAAAATTAAATTTGCCATAGACAGTCATGCAATTTGGTATGGCAAGGCAAGTTCATTATTAAACCACATTTGATACACCAATGTAATTGAAAGTGCTTTACATAATGCATGCATTAAAATGCATTAAAACACAAATTTGAAGGCTAAATATTTGACATTGAAATATTTCAAGATTAATTGTGGAGACTGAGACATTATTAACACATAGAAGGTAGTTCAGTAAGTGCAAACTGGATTGAAAGGTAGTCAGAGGTGCAGAGTCTCAGTATCATTTGGACGTTTGTATAAACTCTGTGGTGCATAATGGCATAATGCTATTTTTCAGTGTTTAGTTTGGACTGTGAATGCTAAATAGACAGCTACCACTAGACAGACAATTTACCATACTCCCTATCTGTTACCTTGAAGGAATGTTTTTTTGGTTTGTTTTTTGAAGTCCCACTGTGATAAACAGCAGAAGGTGCAAAATTGCAGCTTTTGTGGTTTCCAATAACAAGCAAAGTTTCCTCTCTTTGTTACAGTGGTTAAATCAATTTTATACAATTATATTTGGTTCATTATCTGTCTTTCTATAGTGATCAATCTCACAGCTGGTTAAACTGTTTTTTTATGGTGACGTTGTGGTTATTATAAGTAAGTGTGGGAGGTAACGACGTGGATAAGCTTCCATTAAAAATCAATTAACATAAACCCAGTCAGAAGCACATAGTGGTGTTGTGTTCCGTGTTTTGTTGTTTTTTTTTAAATAAATGTCTCTATATTTTGCATTCAGAGATTTGCACTGATGACTTCATCTACAACGTTTTATACATGTGAGGCCCCAGTTTTCAAAGCAGTATCTTTATTCAATAAGGGAGTGAGTGTCATATTAAGATACATTTTCAGTGTCGTCGTCCCTTCTTAATGTCTGCCTGTTTTGCTGTCTTTGCACAACCAATAAATGCAAACTTAAGGAATAAGTAATCAAAGCAAGTCTGCGACTATTATGGGATTTTTATACACCAATGAACTGTATCTTGCAGTCGGTTGTTTCCAGGACAGGCCATCTCTTTGGTTTGCCAGTAAGTGTGTTGCTGCTTGAGTTGCTCTGTAAAATGTGGTTCTATTATCGGGTCCATTAAGTATACCTCTGTGTAATGACACTCCACTCGCCGACGTTCTTCTCTCGACCCTTCTCCTAATAACCTCTTTTACATTTCATTTTAGTTATTTAGCAGGCAGCCCTCAACCACTTACATTTAGTCGGTGAACACAAATTAAAGGACTCAACAGCTCTGAGAAGCAGGTGCACGTCGTACAAGCGTTGAACTGGTCGTAAAGGTTCATTTTAGTTTCAGGGGAAGAAAGGTGAGAGCTAAAGTGATCCATGTGGTGCTAAAATGTACCAGAGCCGCACACACTATATTCTCCATTATAGTTTGCTGTCGCAGTTTGTTGTAGTGTCGAACCGTCTCTAGTTTCCTTGCGTAACATGACAGTCACAACAACTGTGGGTTGCAGTGAGGGGAAGATGGCAGCATAACACCAGGTCTGCTATAGCTATAGGAGGAGTCAGAAATGAACTGTTCCAAGATAAATGTGTCACTCACAACATACAACAGCAATGATTGTGTCAACGCGGACACATTCAGAGACTAGACAGAGAACAATAAACACATACACAGTACAATATAGAGAATTCAAGGCTACATCCCTGCAATAAACAATGCCTTTGTGAAGCTTGTCATGTTCACTTCAGGTGTTATTTTAGGTCCTTATTTGTGGTATTGTTGTCATGGGAAGCATTAAATTGTAAGGTATTTTGTACGTTTATGTGTTCTGTTAACTGTCTAACTTGGACTTAAAAGTGACCACACATCCGATGCCCTAACTGTGGCCAAATGCAATGTTTTGGACCAAATTTTCATGTTTTTTTCTTTCTACTGAAAGCTTCCACAAGAGAAGATTCATTCATTCATTTTTTACAAACAAGATAAATTAACCAAATCAGCTTTTTGGATTGCTGTCTCGAGTTACTACGGAGAGAATGTGTCCGGTGTGACCCGTCCAATTTTGTGACACTAGAGGTTCAGCTTCAGGAAACAGATGGTCCACTGGACATACTGCTGGCAGCCAGTTTCTGTTATCACAGCTGACAAATGTTGTATACAGTACAATGTGACAATGACAGAAACATTGGCAATATGAAATCTATGACCTGATGGGCACAGATTAGGACTCTAGACTGCACTGTAGAGATTCACTTGACTGTCCTCTGTGAGATATGAAATAACAAAACTTTACAACAAGAGGCTCCATTGTTGCTAATGCTAAGTGGAGATAATTGTTCTGCAAATGCCAAGTTGCATAACATTTCCTAAATGGCCATTAACAGATTTCTTAATCTCACTGATGCTATGGTGTAATAATGGTGAAAGACACCACACGTATTAAAAGGGCATTATGGGCAAATTTACTGGATGAGAGGATTATTTCCACTGATGCTCTGCAGAATCCAAAGCAGTTGCTGTTTTTCTGACTCCTAGCTCTGTATGGTGATCCTTACTATACTTTTAAACACTTCAAAATAAGCACCCTGCCCTTTATTAAAAAGTCAAAGTGCGATCTTTCTTTAATTGTCTGTTCTCTGACAGTATTTTGTCATATTCAGTCTCCTTTCTCGGTTCCCCCATTCAGCTCTGATTGATTTTAGTTTTTTAGACAGTAATATTGGAGCTGGGAGATGAGACTACGAAGTGTGATTTATGCAAGGCACTTGATCGTGGAGCCATGCAAGATAGGGCTGAGCAGTTTTCCTCAACCCCCCCGAGGATGCATGAAATTGAGCAGAATGACTATACTCATCCTTATATAAATTACTCTCCATATGCTCCACCTAGACAAGCACATTCAGCGTGCAAAATAAAAGGAAACATATTTTTAGATTAAATATTTCTCTTTTGAGGTTTGATGTGAGAAACTGAAGTGTGACATTAGTCTTTTGTGGCTTGTTTTAAAGGCAAGTGCAGCCCTCTCTCTGTTGATACTTTGAAAAGCACTTTGAAACATTTCCAGTGAGCTAAATTGCGAGGACAAAACTATTTCTCTCTGCCACTGTTTTCATTTTATTGTTTACTTCTTTGTGACAACGCCGGGGAGGAGCTCTTTACAGTACCGGCCACTGAATGTTAAATGGATACACCTCTTTCCTTTCCTCATAATTCCACCTGTCACAGAGCACAGGTTCGATAGAAAGCTGCAGAGATGAATTTCATTATAATATCAATGTCTTGTCTCTACCGCTGGACCCCACCTACCCCTGTGATGCTCATTAATGACAGTAATTTGGCACTGCAGTTGTCTCAATTACAAATTAAACCATAACCTTTAATGTTGATGTTAAATCGATTTTGCATATCAAACCATTTTTGCAGTCATATAGCTATTCAAAGCTAACGCACCTGTGAGATTGGATCTGGTATGCTTATGACCCATCTCTCGCTGCTGGAATTGTCTTTTTACTTTGGCTTTAAAGTGAACTGTTAAGACTGTCTGGCTAAATCAACACTGTGCACATTTTTGCTAAGAGTATATTGGGCCCTGATTTGCTTTCAGCTTGCTTAAGCTCCATTTCCTCTCTGTGTTGTAGTCCTGCTGCGTGAGGAGGTGGCCCAGCTCCAGGAGGAGGTGCACCTGCTGCGGCAGATGAAGGACATGTTGAGTAAGGACCTGGAGGAGACCCAGGGAGGCTGCTCGGCCGACGTGCTCTCTGCCACTGAGCTCCGCGTGCAGCTGGCCCAGAAGGAGCAGGAGCTGGACCGAGCCAAGGAGGCTCTGCAAGGTGAGGACCCAGCCAGTAAAGAAGAAGCTGTGTGTTATTTGAAACACTAACATCATTATGATTATAAAATATGGACAATAATGCTGCAAGCAAGCCGGGGATTGTGGCTAATATTTACATTTTGGCTCTGTTTTAATGGTATAAAATAAATTAGATTTCATTTTAATTAAGTATTTGAAGTAGTTTTTGTGGCTTGCTGCCGCACCGTGTCTGCTTTAATTCAGGCTGCATGGGGACCTTTGTTGCATTTCATATTTTCTCTTTCATACTTCTCTCTCCCCACATTTGTTGTCCATCATGGTTGACATAGTGAATGACAATTTTTTAATGTGTCCTGTTGATTTTTATGTGCTGTTACCATGATCAACACTAAAACAAATACTAGTTTTCTACAATTCATACTGCAATTCACACTGAGCCAGGAAAAATGATATCCACCTAACTTTAGAAAGCCGTATGGGTTTGATGACCACAATGAAAGTAGGTGCCCTGTGAAAATTGGATGTATGGAAAGCAGAGTGAAGTTGCCCCAAAGCTCACTTCCTGCTTGAAACATTTGTTCTGAGATCCTATTGAGTTTGTTTTTGCCTCTTCCAATTCATGCTAAGAGAAAACACGCTGTTTTTTTCTCCATAAGGCTCGAACCAGTCCATGTTTTCGTGTCACCGTAATGTTAACACAAGTGTCTGTAACAATGTGGTTAAATCTGCCCATCAGCTGCCTTATGGTCCATAAGCATGTGTTCCGCTCGAGAGATGGCGTGGTGTTTTGGGGTGAAAGCCGTTCTACACCGTCACTTCGTTCCCACTCACCGCTACACAGCACAATGTACTGTGGAAACGCTGCTCTGTCATTAGAACAATGCTGCATTCTGAGGTTAAAGATGAGAAAATATCTTAGCATGTTATGTATGCCATGTATATCAGCTTACCTTTCAGCTCAGTATTTTTTGGTATATAATTTGAGTTGGGGTGGGATGGCGCAATGGTTAAGACGTCCGCCTTTGGTGTGAGAGACCCGGGTTCAATCCCCACTGTGTCCCTGAGCAAGACACTTAACCCCTACTTGCTCCAGAGGCATGCGACCTCTGACATGTATAGCAATTGTAAGTCGCTTTGGATAAAAATGTCAGCTAAATGTAATGAGTTAGACTTTAGAAAAATTTGACTACAAAAGCCAAATCTCATATTTTGACCAGAACAATGAACATATATAAATGACAGTTACAGAGAGGTCTAGCACACTTTGAATATTTAATTATGAGAGGAATGGATTGAAGGACTTTGTCTCAATTACATAGAAACGCTATTAACAGATAAATGAAAGACTAATGTATTATTAAAATGGTCAGCATTTAGGGACTGTGTCTTGGCTTGTAATTTTCGTATGAAGATTTATTACCTGACTTGGACTTATCTCTAATGATTTGAGACTTGACCTGTACTTGCCCTAAAATAATTACAAACAGCTCTGTGAATTAATAATGTCTTTTGTGTTTACACGCTGTTTTCATGCTGAAAATTAGTGCTTTTCTACCTGGTTGTACTGATTAGAATAAGGTTTCATTATGTGGCACAGATAATAGTTAGATAAAAGGAAATGCTGTTGTCTTAGCTACTATGAAAGACTTATTGTATTGTTTAAATGTGATTACATATACATTATCCTTATGACTGCAGGTTACCATAAAAAAGAGAGCACATTAGAGAGTGCCTCAACACTTGATAACTGATGAAGTACTGAAGTATGATACAGATTCCTGTCTGTTACTAATCAACGACCACAGTATTTGGTGATCTGTTTCGAGTGTATGCGAAATGGGAATTCGCTGACAAACTGCCTTCATAGAACTTTGCACAGGGCAAAGTAATGAACAATTTCTGCAAGGCAGTGCACAGTGGATTGCAGGGTATCAAGCGGAGATGTCATCAGCGTGGCAGTGAATCCTTCTTTTCAAAGAATTATCGCCCATGGAATGAGGCAGTGCACAAAACCACCATTTGGTATCAGACAAACACATGACACGCTGTCAGGGGATTTTGTTGCTGCGACATTTCACTTGACACTTGCAGCCTACGCTTTTTGGAAGAATTGAACAAAAACAAAATGGGCTGGGGCACAGCAGAATAGAGCACACATCAAACAAATACTTATCTCTTCTTCAGCTGGATGTTGGGCTGTCTGAACAGACTGCACACAGGCTCATACAGTCATTTGTATGACTCAGGCCTGTTAATGAAGGGCAAAGCCTACCAAGCCCAGCAGGCACTGACAGGAATCAGCAGCTAATGAAAGCTTTATAAAGGGGGACTTCGGTTTGCTTACAAGGTCCAGAAACATTAAGCAGGGTGGATCTGGTCTGCAATTAAGATGGGTTATGTGGGAGGACAACAGGAAACTGGCTGTTGTCATATTCAAGTTTGGTTCTATTGGAGCAGGTTCAAAGAGTCAAATCGAAACCACAGTGAACTTGAGTGAGAAGACACCAAAGGTATTTTTGCTCTTAAAGCTATTTTTATATGAGCAATAGAGCAGAAGTTGAATTTGAATTTCTGAATAATTCATTTTTTTTTTATTGTAGTTTTCCACATGACCTGGCCGGTACAGCAGTAGCTGGTTCCCAGCTCTTTTGTTAGTCCACGGTTGTCACACACCTGCATCTTCATACACTGACAATGTGACTTGCTCAGACTCAAGACAGCTATGAAAGGCAGAACTGAAGAAGCCTCAGATGAGAGGCGAAACATCTTTGAGCATCATCAAACTAGTCCAGTTGCCCTTGATTTTAGAACCACCTTTTAGACATCTTATGAAAGGCCAGCAACAGTATTAGCTAACTTTTTGCTCTTACACCGTTTTTATGTGGTGGGTAGCATCAAATTAATTTTGGCTTTGTCTGCAGAAATATTTACAGTTTACTTTAACACCTCTGTACACTTGGCTAACTGCTGAGTGGTTGTGATTATTGGTCTGCTTTGGAAAATCGCCTCCCCTTTGATTCACTTTGAATGTGGGTTTCAGATGCTGTTTAACAATCCAACAAGCACTTCATTTGAAGCATACTGAAGCCTTTTGAATATGTCATTTAGTTGTGAGTTTGATACATTTGTTTAGTCATGTAAAAGAGGACATTTGCTCTTTCATGAAATTACATTTTGGTTAAATTGCCTTGCCATTGCTATTAAAGGGCATTTGAACTACTTGAAATATAAAATTCCCTATGTTTTGCAATAAATAACTCGGCCTTTTGGTGTCAGGATTATATTGAGTAGCTTTAGGTTCACCGCATTTGCAGGGTCGGAACATCTAATGGTGGGCTTCACAGGATCAGCTGTGACACAGCTCAAGGTCACTCATGGAGAACCAGATAGCTGGTTACGTATATGTTCCTGAAGCACTCAACATTATTTGTTGAGTGTTTACCTTTTGTGTTTCAAGGGTTTGTGATACAGCAAAAAAAACAAACAAACAAACAAAAAAACCTACATTAGTAGTTGGGGTTTAAAGTGGAAAAAAACATAGGCCAAATGTTCATGAGAATACCTCATTAACTACAGCAATTTTCATATGCTGCCAATTGATTGGAGGCAAGATGTCGACTCCATTTGATTTCCCGCAGTTTTCACAATGCTGGCATATTGTGAACATCCCACCAGATGCTCTGGCAAAGTGTTTTCCTCAAAGAATGAGAGCAATGTTTGGAGAACGTAAGCGCCCTTGGGGGTTTTATTGAAGTGCTACCAACAATTATTGTGAAGCAGAGTAGCTTTGTGTTTTTTTAGTTTTTATTTATTTTTTTCCTGTAGTTCTGCTTTGGATGAAAAAAATGAAAGGCTGGAGTGATGAAGTGGCGCAAACCAAATGCATCATCCCCTCCTTTGCTCTCTGCCACTTGAGATAATACCTGTTTACTTTGGGAATGGTTCAGAGAAACTGTGTTGCCACTCCTACCTCGGTCAGCTAAATTACATGCAGATTTTCTGGTGCCTATGAATACAAAATGGAGAACGCAGATAGGAGCACTGCTTTTCAGTCTGTTTTCTCTCCAGTTATTCTTCATTTTCTCCCTCGCTGTCTCTTCGTGTGTCTCCCCCCCCACCCACTGCTTTTGTTTGGTGTGATGCCCACACAGTTTCAATGTTAAGGCCTGAGCTCACTCCCACTGTGTGCCAGACATTAGCCTGTGAGGACTATAATTGTAATCGTGGGTAATTGCCAACCTCTCACAATTGCAGGTTTTGTTATGAGGCTCGTGGGCACTCGATCCAACCCAATAGCTGCTGCTTGGAGTCATTTCATCCCCCCTACCTTAAAGTACACAATTGACAATGAACTGAAACTGGTAGGCAATCTCCAAAGCCTAAAGTGAAGGAAAAATGAGAGAACAATGGCTAATGCAGTTAGACTGTCAAAAGGTGTTTATAGGTTTACCCGATTCTTGTTTGGACGGTCTCATCAAAGTTGTGTTTAATGAATTTTCAAAGTATAACTGGCCCTCTCTGTTGTTTTTAATTAGCTATTTACGCTTTGGCTAATTACCGTCACTAAGGGACTACCAGTCAATCCAGAGCTCAAATGAAAGCAGCAGACAGCTATGTATCATCAAAGCACAGTGTGCCTGCTCAGTTTAGTGTCATTTCACGCTACACCGTACTCAGAAAGCAGCTCTGTCCTTGACTACAAGCCCTCTTCCTTTACCAGGCATTTCAAAACCAACACACACACACACACACACACAGACAGACACGCACATACACTCAATCTCATCAGGCCACTTAACCTGATAACATTAAAGTAATTGCAGGGGTTTAAGTGATGTCTTTTATTTTTTAAACAAATGAAAGCTTTTCTTTTTTTTAACACTCCAGTTGAATTTTGGAAACCAGCAAAAATCATTGTGGGCTGGTCTGTTTTTTGCAAATCTTTTCTGATTCATTTCATCAATGCTGGCAGCAGCTTCATCATAACAGGTAATGAGGACAGTTTTTCTCTTCAATTTGCTCCTCACTCTATTTAAATCGGTCTTGAGTGAGAACACGTATATGGGTCTGACCAGCCCCTCGTGGTTATCGGGTGTACCTCAGTTACACAAAGAGACATTGTACCAGTACCGTTGTGTCAGAATCTCTGTTGCAGCTGACCTACACTTTGCACTCGGCTGTTAAAGTGGTGTTAACATGGCTTGCATCTGAACAATTAGTCTCAGTCTTTTACAGCTCTTGTTAATTTTGTTTTCGATCCAGCGAAGACACAGAGGTGAGTAATGAGGTGCTGTTATGAGATCAAAGTATGATTCTGCCCTTGATTTCCTGATGTCTCAGTTCTGCTGTTTAAATAGCTTGCACACACTATCATTCACACACACACACACACACACAGATCACCTATTAGTCAGCAATGTTTGATCTATATTTAATGGCTAACATAAAATATAAGCTGTGCATAAACCAAATGCCAATGACAAACTGAGGTTTGTAGATTCATAATAAAACATTAATTCACTGTAATTAGTATCACCGTGTCTGCAAAGAAGTCCAATACCAGCTCTATGGTAAGGGCTGTTACACGGTGCCAGTGCATATATCATCATAGAACCCCTTAGTTTGTTTTTACTGAGGAAGTGAGGAGGTGAGCACACTGTGCGGCTCTGAGGCTCCTACTTCATTATTCAGCAGATTGAAATTCCCAAACCGTGAACACTGGACTCCCTCCAATGAGCCGATGTCTCTTTTGTTCTCTCCCCAAATAATTATGTTAAGAGCCGACTAAAAGCCTGCACCTTCTCTTTAGGACTGGAGTTATATGGAGTAGTGTCAGTGTGAAGTGATTTCAAGAACATCATTTTCTGAAGGGGTGAGTCTGTCTTTGTGATCCTGTCTGGCAGGTAAATTGAACTTGCTTGGATAGCAATCTTAGCTAAAATGCAGTATTTAATCCATTGAAATGCATAAAAATTGCATATTCTATGCTTTCCTTAAGACCCCTGTATTGTTGCCATACTGCAGAAATAAGTTAGCTGGGATCTTGTTATACTTGTAACATAATTGATGGGGCACATCAGATAATGCAGGTAGTTATTTAACCAGAGACAAGCAGTGTGAGTGGGATGTGAAAAACGTAATACAGTGATAGGTAGTAACAGCAGTGAACAAGATAGCTGAGGTTGATTTTGTGTCTTTACAATCAGGGATCATCAGATAGTATTTTCTTGGAGCTGAATAACATTTGTCACTGGATTATCCCTAGACTTATTTCTTCAGCCTTATAATATGTAATGTATTATTTTTTGTTGTTTATTCAGTGTTTTAAATAGACAGTCCACCAAAAACATCCTTTGAGTGCCCCCCGTAGGCTTGACAGGTAGCTGTAAACACTTTGGAGCATCTTCTTCACAAACAACCGCCGCTCTGGTCAGCTTGAATTCATGTCACTTACAAAAGGGTACCTGTGGGGACATGTTTTCACAGCAGGAAAAAAAAAAAAACTCCAAGAATTTTTTCCTTGTGCAGTAGAATCGACCTATAACCCACCTTCTGGTGTCCATTTATGCTCAGAGAGGGGAAGGTGCAATAGCAAAACAGTGACTCGGACATACTCTAATCCTTCTACTAAGAGGAAGCTGAATGGCAAATGGTAGATTCACAACTTCAAAAAAACAGATGAAATGATGAAACTAAATCAGAGAAATACTCAACCCCTTCATAATCCATCTTCAGGAAGGCTTACAGGATGAACCAGGTACTTAATTTCAGTGCAATACAAATGCCTTCCACTTGTGTTTAAACATTTATTTAGGCTACACATAGTCCACTCACTTAACATGGCTGTGGATGAACATGACTTATTTTATGTGACATGAGATGTACACTGAAAGATTTACTTAATAAATAATGTGATATTTTCCATACTTTGTTTTTACAAGCAAAGTATCACATCCCCACACATGCACACTGTGTTTGGCTCAAATAAAATGTGATAACAATATATGAAACTAGCTTGTATTTGCTTGACTGAGGCATCAAAGCTAAACCAATCTGAATGTAATTTAAAACTGTTCTGGAAGCATGGGGAAAAAGCTAGCCCACCTACCAGCAGCTCTAAATCTCACTAATTAACATGTTATACCATGTTTGTTTCATCCTTAAAAAAACATTCTTGTCTGTGTGCAGTAACTTCCCGGAGTCCTCATTTCCAGTGAGACTTGTGTTCATAATTTTTTTGCTATGCTAAATTAGCCTGGTGCTGACTTTTGCTTCTAATTTATCATAAAACTCTCAGGGATGTCAATCTTCTCATCTAACTCTCAGGAAAAAAAAGCAAACTATTCCTTTATGTTATTTTTAATAGAGGACTGGCTTCAGCCAGTAAGAACTCCCTGAGGAGCCCAGTGTCCCTGTTTAGTAGCTAATGAGTTGGCCCACTCATTCCAGGCAATCTAAGCCCTCCAGTAGCAAAGCGTCATCGAAGAGCCCAGCAAACAAAAGCTTGTATCCCACTACAGTGGTGGATGCTCACATTAAACTACTTTACTGCATAAGGGCTTTAGTAGAAGAGGAGCCTTCGTGTGATGAGCTAAAAACCACTTATGCATATTTTAGAGAATGTGTCAGGAGAGTGTTATACAGATAGGTGTTTTTGTTTTTGACACTGGGCAGTGGGAACAGTGGCTAGGACTTTTGATAGTGAATGTTTTGTTTTTTTACTCTGGATCTGCTCTTCTTATGCAGGCTGGAGTGGCTTTTACCGTTTGAATTTGCATGGAGGCACACACAACTTTGCACAAAGACAACCACTGATGCACATGTTAGACATAGAGAAATGCAAGATATATATTTAGGGCAAGAAAGAAGATAGGTGCTTTCACAGATATAATTTCCCCATGAAAGACTATTAAATTGAAGCCTCTCCAATAGATTCTTCTCTGTGCCTTCCTCCTCCTCCAACACCAACACACATTAGCTTCAGCTCTGTATGGTTCCCAGGTGGTCCCCCCTTGTTTTATCGGGTAATAATTCTTGGAGGCTTGGAGCGAGCCACAGAGTATGTTAGTCATCAATACGGCCGTGAGCAGAAAGAGACATGCTAGTGCTTTCCCATCTCACCTACTTTCTTTAGTGTAAGGTAACTGCAGTGAGCCCCAGGACCATCTTTGTTCATTATAGTGTTCATAAATGGTAAGTAACAGCACTAACATGATTTGGGAATGTGAATAGACCCTTTTACTGAGAGTCACAGTGAGTGCTTTCTTGTATCCGACACCAAGAGGGTTGATGTTGCCAAACGGTCACAGGTGCAGGATGTGAGGCAGCAGCAGCGTTTTTTGGCTCATCTCAAAGACGGCTTTGATTTCACATCCTAAGGCAGGTGCTGGGAGGTTTCCTGTTACTCTTGGCCAATGAGGGATGTTTCTTGTCTTCCCTATGCCGGCTAGTTTGGCTTGCATATCCCTTTTGCTCGGGGATTGCACCTCTGCAGAATGGGTGAAAGGAAGAGATATGAAAGGGTGACAGGAGGGAAAAATAAGGGAGGGGGGAAACGAGAGGGTGAATCTGCCCTTGTAAAACTGCACTTCCATTCCACTTGCCTGAGCATGCTCCCCAGACGCAACTTGTGAATGTCAAGCAATTAACAAGGCTGTGATATAAGTTAATTAATGACACACAGCTGGCTCAGAGGGGAAAAAGAGAGGGAAGAAAAAGAAAGGTGAACACATGATAACAAGCAACAAGAAGAACACAGAGAACCGTGTGATGAACAGTCAGGGCTGCTGTGCTGTCAGCAAATAGATGTCAAAGTGGAAAAGACAAACATGGACAGCCACAGTGAAAATACATTAAATGTAAATAAAGCATACATTGTCACTTAGGAAAGATAGCTGGAGGTGAAACTCAGCTTTAAGCAGATGTCTGGAAAACAGCTTTGCATTGCAAGAGGTGGAGAAAATCAAGAGAAAGCAGGAGAGAAGGCAGATGCAGAGGAGAGAGAAAAAAGGAGATGTTGTCTTTGAGAAAATTAGAGCTTCTCTGAATCACCACACTGAACCACATTCTTTATCATGATGCGTGGGTGAGGTACCAGAGGATTAGAGAGAGTGTGTGGCAGAAAGATAGATGAAAAGAGAGACCCAGCCTGTAGCAAATCCCGCAGCAGAGAGGAGTCTGACAGGAGGGTTCATGTGTGATTCACCCCTTCATCAACACGCAGTCACGCCACATTAGACTGGCAGCAGCAGGTGTATTTAACATTTTTACTAAAAATGGTTAATAACTTAGTTAAATAGTGTACACAAATCACTTCAAAACATTTTCTCTGTGACAATAGACATGCATTCTGTAACATGTCTTCTTTCTCTCAGTTATGTTCAAAACACAATTTATATGATGTAACCCACCACCAATAAGTTACTAAACCTCATTGTTATTTTCTCTTTTACATGTAAATGTATTCTATTTCACAAACTTTTGCTGGCATACATGTACACACTAACACACCCACAACCAAATCTTACTGGTCTCTTATGCCAACTACAAATCCCCTTGTCTGTCTCTCTCTCTCTGTCTCTTTCTGTCTCTGTCTCTCGTCCTTCTTTGCAGCCATGAAGTCGGACCGTAAGCGCCTGAAGGCAGAGAAAGCAGACCTGGTGAACCAGATGCAGCAGCTTTATGCCACACTGGAGAGCCGGGAGGAGCAGCTCCGCGACTTCATACGCAACTATGAGCAGCACAGAAAAGTATGGCACCCATGTTCGGGCTAAATATAGTCACACAGAAAAAAATCATACTAAGAGTCTCTTCTTTTGTAGGTGTGTTGGTTGTGTGCATGTAAGGCATGTTAGGCAAATGCACTTTATGTCATCTAACAACACAACCAAATAAAAATATTTTTTTTTTCTGAACTGGTCTTGTAAATGCGTGAGACCTTGTGTTGTTTTTCTGAATTAGTCTTTAAAACAAAGTGTTATATGCTGTGGATAGGAATATTTTATAGAGGTGTGCAGTGTACTAATCTACTCAAGTGTAAAGACAAATGACCAAATTGTTCAGCACTGTCTGCACATGTAACTTGAGGGACTGTGAGGATGTTTGCGTTACTACCAATGAGAAGATTCTCTTGGTATCAAGGTGACATGTTCAAGTCAAGTAAATGTTATTTGTATAGCCTAGGAAACATGTATTGCTCTTGAATTATATTATGTCATTTTCATGCTCAGACAGCAAAAGCACAGTGATATCTGGGATGTTATACAGCAGGTTTAAGACAGCTGTGTTACCTGTCAGTCAAGCAAAGGCACTGTTAAAGCGTGTGCCTTTGTCATCTCAGCACAACTATAGTAGTATACAGTAGTATTATCCTATCCATAGTAGTATTGTCCTTATGCTTTCTTTAAAAAGCGGGGTAGTCCCAAAAGATCTGAAGATTGGAAAGGTTATACCGTTATTCAAGGCAGGGGATCTTAGCCTTTTCAATAATTATCGACCGATCTCTATTTTACCTTGCTTCTCTAAACTTTAGGAAAAGCTGGTATATGTAAGAATGTTAAAACATCTGAATGACAACAAGATCCTATATAAACATCAATATGGATTTCAACAACAACACTCAACATATATGGCTTTGTTACAACTCATAGACAAAATATCTACAGCACTGGATAACAATATGTTTGCAATTGGTATATTTTTAGATTTATCAAAGGCTTTCGATACAGTCGATCATGACATTCTGATTTCCAAACTTTACCGTTACGGTTTTCAGGATGTTGTAATCAATTGGCTTATTGACTACTATAATAGAGAGCAATATGTATCTATAAATGGCAATACTTCCAAGAGAATTAAGTTATGTTGTGGTGTACCTCAGGGATCTATTCTTGGACCACTCCTGTTTCTCATTTATATAAATGACCTTGCTTGGATGTCTGAATCTGCATTGCCCATTCTATTCGCAGATGATACTACTGTTGTCATATCACATGCAAACTTCAATTCCTTGATGAATGAAGCTAATGATGTTTTACTATATATCGCAAAGTGTTTTCAGATGAACAAACTTTCATTAAATATAAAAAAAATGTAATTTATAGTTTTCAGTAATAAAAATAAAAGGTATTTAAAAGAAGATGCTAAATTATTTATTAATAGTATTGAAATCAACCAAGTTACAGTAACAAAATTTTTAGGGGTATTATTAGATGAAAAACTTTCCTGGAAAAACCACATTGATTATGTGTGCGTACAAATCATGAAGTCACTTGGCATCATTAGAAAAGTTTGTTCAATGGTAAATCAATCCTGTGTTTTAACTCTTTATTATAGTCTATTGTATCCATACATCTCATACAGTAACATTGTTTGGGCCAGTAATTATCCTTCTTCTCTTCAAAAAATCATTTTGATCCAAAAAAGGTTTGTAAGCTCCTCTGTTTAAGAAATTAAATATTTTATCTATTTTCAGCATAAACATCTATCAAACTTCTATTGTTATTGTTTCTATTCAAACTTATCTTTATGTACAAATATATGGTTCAAAATCATAGCCTTCCAAAAGTGTTTCATAACTGTTTTTTAATTAACTCTGATGTCCATTCATATCCAACCCGACAAGCAAAGAATATTCATCTCCCGTATTATCATACAACTCTTTCCTCAATTTTGCTTAAAATATAGAGGACCGTCACTTTGGGATACTATTCCCCTTTTTATCAAAACTAGTCCATCATTGTCAGTATTTAAGTCAAGCATGAAAAAACACTTGTGTGATTGTTAAAATTTCTGTATATGTGTTCTCTTTAATTGTTTGTCATCATTGTGATTATTGTTGTTATTATTGTTGTTATTTATTATAAATAATTTGGTGTGGTATTAAGGTTTCACTATAAGCCCTTGGGGTTTTCTTACCTCTCCTGCATAATCCATACAGTATTCTTTTTAATATATATGTGTCTTTGTGCTAAATAAATAAATAAAATAAATAAAATATTCGTGAATCGCAAATCAAGCATAGCATTAAGGCAGGCAACGAAGTCAAGCTCGACTCAGTCCATGAGCTGACAGCTCAGCTGATTCCTCTCTTAGCATTCATTGGCAAATTTCGGACAAGGCGCTTATTTAATAAGTAAAGTTTAGTAAAGTTTGTTATTTAAACTGTTGTAGCCTACCTGCCTGTCCTCACTGCTTCCTATGCAAAGCTCATAACCCCCCGCCACCCCAGCACCACCTTTCACGCTGTATCTGATACGGATGCACACTAACTATCGATCCGATTAATATTGGCCGATTGGGCATATGTTATTATCAGAAGCATATCGGGGAATTAATTTGGCCAAATAGAATCAAACATGCTAACATGCACTGTCGCGCTCTGGGTGTCATTTCACTGTGCGTGGACACAGACGCAGTTCAGGCAGCTGGCTCCTGTCCTTCTTTCCTTCTGTGTCTGCGTGATTCACTGCAGGTAACAATGTACAGATTGAAGCTACATGGCAATCTAAGCTTAACAGCTAGACTACATTTAGCTCGTTGGACATCTAGCTTTTCCAAGCTTGCGTTAGCCCGTTGTGCTTTTAATGACAGAGGATCAGAGACGTGAACAGAACGGATCAATTAACCCAGTCTACAGTCTGTTATGCTTGTTTAATGGATGTATCGACAAAGTTGTCTTTTACTGTTGAGGTTTTGTTGCACATGCTGTAGTGGCTTGGAGTTACCTTCACTTCAACGTGTCCATGAGCTCTCTACGCTTGCCACTGTTCGCGTGTGTGAGGCCGCATGTGTGTGTTTGTGTCCTGCTCTGTTCTGTACAGGGGTTCTTTACTGCAGCTCTCCCTACCTCATGGCTTTTTCACATAAGCACATGGAAGGTGCAGAACACAAAGTCTGAGTTTTATGCTGATGCCATTAAGGCAAACTCTCATCAGCCTAAAAAGCTATGGAAAGTTCTTGGTGATATGGGCATTAAAGGGAAATCTAAATCCAAGTTTAGTAATATTGGATTAGTGATTGAGGATAAATCGATTTCCGATAAACAGCAGCTTGCTGGTGTTTTTAACACTTTTTTTTACAACTGTTGCTGCTAACCTAGTAGATAAGTTGCCGAGTGTGACCGGTAGTTTTGGCCTATCGTTTGTAAATTCTTATTATAAAAATAAACATGTTAATCCAGATGCCTTCGAAATTAGCCCTGTCTCTGAGGAGAGGGTGAGATTGTGTTTATCATCATTATCAACTAATAAAGCAACGGGTTTGGACCTTATTCCATCCAGGTTTTTGAGGGATAGTGCTAACGTAATTTCGGGGGTAATCACCCATATAATAAATTTGTCTCTAAATCAGGGTATTTTCCCAAGCGATTTGAAAAGAGCTAGAGTAGTACCCCTTTATAAGAAGAATAGCAGAACAGATATTAGTAATTATAGGCCTGTGTCAATATTGACAGCCATCTCGAAGATGTTTGAGCGTCTGGTGTATGAGCAGGTGGAAGAGTACCTTGTTAAACAAAATCTACTGTATGAATTTCAGTCGGGATTTAGAGCGTCACACTCTACTGAAACCTGTCTTATACATCTTTGTGATTATATTCGACAAAACTTCGACGAAGGAAACTATGTGGGTATGATTCTCCTCGATTTGCAAAAAGCCTTCGATACCGTAAATCACGCCATACTCTTATCAAAGTTACAAAGTGTAGGCTTTAGAAACTCTGCTGTGAAATGGTTCACCTCTTATCTCACTGGAAGAACCCAGGTATGTGATGTCGATGGGACCTTTTCTGATCCTCAGGATATCACTTGTGGGGTGCCCCAAGGTTCAATCCTTGGTCCCCTTTTATTTTTAGTGTACATCAATGATATGCCCTCTGCAGTGAATTGTAAGCTGCTTTTATATGCTGATGACTCTGCTCTGTTGGTACCTGGGAAGGACATTAGCTTGATTGAGAGGACGCTAGGTAATGAATTAAACAGTGTTTACAGGTGGCTTTTAGACAACAGACTTTCAATACATCTGGGTAAAACGGAGTCCATTTTATTTGGAACTAAAAGGAAGTTGTCTAGAACAAATGAACTTAGGGTCACATGCAATGGCACTGAAATAGTATCTCAGAAAAGTGTTACGTATTTGGGGTTAACTTTGGAGCAGTCTTTAACCTGTAAATCCATTGCTGACAAAATACTATCCAAGTGTGCAGGTAGACTAAAATTCCTGTATCGCAGAACAAGGCATCTAGATTTCTATATCAAGAAATTACTGGTTGTATCATTGATTCAATGTCATCTCGATTATGCTTGTTCTGCTTGGTACTGTGGATTATCAGTAAAACTTAAAAATAGTCTGCAAGTGACACAAAATAATGCTATCCGTTACCTGTTAAATGCACCTCCTCGGACTCATATTGGTAAAGATGTTTTTAAAAGCGTAGGTCTGCTACCAGTTCGCATCAGAGTGGAGCAGTTAAAGCTGAATCTTATGTATAAAGTCGTCAATGGTTCTGTGCCTAATTATTTAAACTCCTATGTAATAATGGTAAATTCCCAGCATAATTATAACACTAGGGCCAGTGTACGGTCTTGTAAAGTGCCCAGTGTCAACTATGCAGCCAGAAGCTCTTTCTTTTACACAGGAATAAAATTGTGGAATGATTTACCGCTTTCTCTTAAAAATGTAAATACTATAGGGTCTTTTAGATATCAAGTTAAGGCTTATTTATGGAATAGAGTAGCCAATCTTTTTAATTAGAGTTGTTTGATCATACTTGTGTCTTAGCGTTTCTTTTGAGGAATGTTTTTGCTTTGGATGATTTGTGTTCATTGTTTCACTTTTGTATTGTAACAGTTTCATGTCTGTATGTATTTTTTTAACACCAAGGACCATGTTGGAAATAAGTGTTTACACTTTATCATGTTATCCTTTGGATTATGGTTGTTTGTCTAATCCATAATAAATCAAATCAAATCAAATCAAAAGGGCAGGGAGATCCCAGAACAGAGCCATACCACCAAATATAACTCTGCAATATCAGTCTTTGATGAAAGTTGTCCTGACTTAATTAGCTGTTTAGTAAAAATTTACACCCTTGAAGAAAATATATTGCCATCACTGATTTAAAATTAGTTTAGTGCCGTTATTTAGCAGGTTTTATCATAAAATATTTCAAAGGTATGCTTGATATGTGAACCAATCCATCAGGATCTCTGTGTCTACTAGGAGAGCGAGGATGCGGTGAAGGCGCTGGCCAAAGAGAAGGACCTGCTGGAGAGAGAAAAGTGGGACCTGCGGCGGCAGACCAAGGAGGCCACGGAGCACACGGGGATGCTGCGCTCCCAGCTCGACCTCAAGGAGAATCGCATCAAGGAGCTGGAGGCTGAACTGGCCATGGTGAGGCAGGCTAAAAGAGCCAGCCAGGCAGGCAGAGAGACAGACTCCCTTTAATGCTTATAAAATAATCTCTTTCTTTGTCATTGAAAAATGTGATTTTCTCCATATTTAGCATGCATCTTTGTGCGTATTTAAACTTTGATTTTATTGGGCTTTTTTATGTGTAAAATACACATGGAAAGAAAGAAGGACACTAGAACTGAACTGAACCAAAGCCAAGGTACAGTTACCAAGGCTCAAACACATTGCTTCACATGTGTTGAATATATTAACAATAGCAGTACAGATACAAGTACAGATACAGTATTTTATATTTTTTATATATATATATATATATATATATATATATATATATATATATATATATATATATAAAATAAGAAAGCATAAAGTCACATTGCACTATTTTCTGTATATTGTAAATAATCAAACACAGAAAGCTTTTGAATGTACAGTATAGCCATCCCTCATGTCTCCAACCCACCAGATGAGTAACTGTGTCAATCAGAGAATGGAGTACCGGGTGTTTGAGCGGGTTGCGGACAGGGACTACTCACCTAGGGTCATGGCGGTAAGGATGGGCCCCCAGCTTAAAATTTTTTTACCTTTCTTGACCTTCCCGCTCCCTGGAACTCTCTCCTACTTGTGACCTAATTGTCGTTTTGGAAAGCTATTCTTCAGCTGCACGTTTTTGACTAACCCTCAACCGACCCTGATTGCTCCCAGTGATCCTAACATCGGTGGTCCCATGGATTCCTACTGTGATTGATCGGAATGTGTTTTAGGTCTAATTGAGCGAGGCAATGCTTGGGGGAAAATACATCAATATTCTGACAACTAATGATTACTCCAGTGGTTTGTGATTGTGTTCTTCTTTGCATGTCAAATCCTATGATTGATAATTGTTTGACCGCTGGTAGGTAGAGATGATTGCAATGAAGCTGATTGTGCCGGTGTTGATTTGCAGCCTGCCGTCGCTTGGCATGATGATAAGATTCGCACAATAACAAGATTTCAACACCCACATGTCAAGGCTAATCACAAACAACACAACACAAAGTGAAAAAAACATGTGATAGACACAAAAAACAAGCACAAACACATCTCCCCAGGTTCCAGCAGCTCATTGTTGTTCCTACTAAAAGGTTGTGAATTGCGCTTTGTGTCCAGCCTCTACAGAGCTAATATATTCATTAAACTTATAGAAAAAGCTTCATTATTTCCAGTTTCTCAATTTTTACACCCTACCAAAGCTTAACTTCCACCCCTAAAAGGAAGCAAAACAGCAAACACCAGTTCTCCAGATATTCTGTTCTTTTTCCCCCCCGCTGCACTCTCAGGAGTGGCAACGAGAGATTTCGCACAACAGAGGACCAACATGAATACTGCTGCATTTTTCATGAGACAACAACCACATGTGGAGCCCAGAGAAGAACTGGCATGTCCGCATGCACTCAGAAACTAGTAGTAGGATTCTGGATACATAACTCAACATGTGCGCGCACATGACTTATGAATAAATAAAAACACCAACCTACTCAAAAACAACATTGTTGCCTGTTGTTTCTTGCTTTATGTCTGTGTCTGTCTGTCTTCTTAAGGCCAAACAGTCACTAGCCACCCTGACCAAGGACGTACCCAAGCGTCACTCTCTGGCCATGCCCACGGAAACGGTTGTCAACGGCAACAACCAGGAGTGGGTGATGCAGGCTGACCTTCCCCTGACTGCTGCCATCAGACAGAGTCAGCAGACGCTCTATGTCCACACAGGGCATGCCACTGATAGACAAGGTAGGCCAACATGAGCACACATACCGGAACACCCTCATCCTGTACATGAACTGACTCACACGATGCGCCATACCATAATTTACCCCTCTGCATGCTCATGTAAACCTGCTTCACACACATTCACTCCTGCCGTCCTCTCAGTATGACTGCATTGTTTGCCAATGATGATGCGCCGGTCTTGACATTTCATGCGCAGTGAACACATTTTTGGCTTTACAGCTTCCATTTGTCTTTGCCGCACACAAACGTTGCCTCTGTATATGACGAGGGTGGCAGCTGAGGATCAGTTGGATGTTAAGTACTGTATCTGTCCAGTTAAATTTATTTTCACAAAAGTTTCATATCCTATGGATCCTATTTTTACTTTACAGGCCCCTCACAACACTTGATACTCTAGGTTCACCATTTAACTCCCTTGTGCAGACATACATCACAGACGAGGGAGGAGAAACGACATTCTCAGTGACTACTTATGTGAACCGTGGCTCACCCTACAGGCATAAATTGGCAGCTGAAATGCATCGCAAAGTGCAAGTCAAAGCATCAACCATCTTTAACTTTCGTTTGAAATTCAAAACACAGTAACAGTAAAAACGCGGCTTTCCCTTTAAGATCTCAGCCGCTTTGACTTTTGTTGCTCCCTGTGGCTGGAAAATAGAAATGTCTTTCCCTGCGTTGCAGTGCAGCAAGCCAATTGTGGCTCATCCTGACATAAAATAGGGAGTGAAATTTAAAAAAAAAAAAAAAGTTTTGCGATGGTTTTCCTGCTGCAAATGTCTGTAGACAGGGATCCATCAGTATGTGGTAAATTAGGTGATTAAGTCAAATAACTGGCGGTAACATTATAGTAACATAATCTCTCCCCTCAAAATCTGCACTTAGTGATAGCTAATAGTGATAGTGTCATCCAACTGTCTGGGGCCAACTACACAAAAGCTGTCAGCCTGAGAGGTTCATCCAAAACTTCCAAAAATATATGACTAAACATCTCTAAACTTAAGAGCCAAACCTGGACTACTGACACCTTCCAGCCTAAAAACAAAGTTCTACACAAAATTGTCCTTGCTTCTGCCAGCATCTGATTGATTTCAATCCTCCTAGAGCTTGGTTTAAAGGGCAGCCACGGGTTTAAACGGGTTGCTGGTTAATTGGGGAAATCTAGAGGAAGAAGCGGACAAAAGACAAAAAAACTGGGAAAACGTGTGAACAGTCACGAACCCCCAAATTGCTATGCAATTGGTTGCACTGTATGTATCAGTCTCACCGGTGTGCACACACTCACTCAACCCCCTGTGAAGCTGTTTTCACTGTTGCCTAGCAACTGCAGCTGCAACTAATTTGAGGCTTTTGGTCAGGGACTTTTTAAATATATTTTTATTTAAGTGTGGAATTGTTGAGAACAATCAGATTTTCCCTATTAACTAATTTTGGTGCCCAAACACACCCCAAAGAAAACAAGCCTTTTCTCTTTTCCCTCTTGTCCCGTTTAGTGGCTGCCGTGCGAGTGAGCCCGTGCCACTCGCGTCAGCCCTCCATCATCTCCGACGCCTCAGCGGTGGAGGGAGACCGGTCATCCACGCCCAGTGACATCAACTCACCACGCCATCGGACTCACTCCCTCTGCAATGTAAGAGCTGCCCACCACCGCACCCTCCCAAGTAATCACCTCCTTTGTAGTAACTGCCAACTCTCCTGCTCCCTGGCCGCTGCCGATTCCCTCCGCCATCGTTCTGGCTGAATCCATGTTTGCCACACGCAGTCTGTTGTGTACTCACTCTGCAGCTGTGACTTGAATTTATGTGAAAACCAGTTGTTGAATAAGTGCATGCTTGGCATGTGAAGTGTCACTTCCCCTTTGTGTTGTGATCTTTATCTTTGCTGGTCTCTGTCGCCCACCCCGCAGCCCTTCTTCACTGACTTCTCTGCTCTTGCATCTCTCTGTTCCTTTGCCCATCTCCTCATCTTTCTCTTCCCTCTCTCTTTCTCCTTCTCCCTTCAGTCCCTAGAAGATCTGGAGGAGGCGAAGCGTAAGAAGAAGAAAGAGAAGATGGGGCTGGGCTCTCTGTCGCGTGTCTTCGAGCGGGGCAAGCAGCGCAAATCCCTCGACCCCGGTTTGTTTGATGGTACTTCAACGCCTGATTATTACATAGAGGAAGATGCAGACTGGTAAAGCACACATGTCTGAGTGAACCACCTGGAGAGCCTTTGTGGCAATTATCAGAAGACGAGTGTGTGTGTGAGGATGGGTGTCTGTACAGATATAATAACGTGTGTGCCCGTGCAAGTCTCACGAGCATGCATACTTATGTGTGTGAGAGTGTGTGCATGCGTGGTCAGAGGCCATGTGAGAAGCCGGAGGCGCGTCTTGCTTCGCTGAAGTGTACACCTTAACGAGCACCTGTATGTATGTACAGTCCTGTAAATAGAGTGGACAGTGTGACACAGCGACCATGTGGATAAGTTCTGTTGTATCTGCCCTCCAAAACGGCTGTGTTATTGGATCTTTTAATTGTTCTCTACATTTTGACTTTTGTTTTCACTCAACTGGAAACTTGAAGGACTGCTGTACTTGTAAATAACACAGTTGATGTGCACTTTGTGCGTGTAAATGTCTCCTTGTCCTGAATGCCTTTTGTTATTTTTGACATGTACTCCCCTTCTCACAACCTTTTAACTTAAACTCCTCCCTGTTTATTGTCTTGCTTGGTCCACCCCCCCCCCCCCCTCCTACCACTCTGCAATGATGAGAACAGTTTCCTGTAGGCAACATGCAGACTCCTGAAATCCACCTCTAATTCGGTTGTACAGAACATCCCTCAGTCGCCAAGAAAACCGCGCACTCCTTGATGTTTGGTCAATTGAGACTTCAAAGACGCTGCTAAGCGAGGAACGAACTTTCAATGCAGAACAGTTTGTTCCACAGCAACATGAAGCCAAACAGGAAATGTAAGAAATGTGTTTTCTATCTGTTAAGATAGAAGGTACATGCCTAAGGTGTGACATGCATGCACATAGTCCCAGTCCCCAAATGCATGTTGAACAAAACCCTACTGAACAGAAATGTCTTTCTCTGGGTATGTTGTCGAGGAGATGTCTGTTTTAAAAAAAAAAAAAAAAGAGAGGTCAGTTACTGATTTCATGATGTTTCCTCATGACTTCCTCCATTTAAAATGTTACTCAGAAAATGTTCTAATGAATGTTCAAGAGCTTAACATTCCAAACTAAAGATAGAACATTTTAATCTACAAGGCTGTTCATGCAAAATTACATTTGAAATATTAAAGGTCAGCAAAGTCATCAGTCACAAAGAAAAATCCAGCACCACACTATAAATGTTTAAATAATTATTCCACTTATTCATGAGGCATTGTACCATTTTCTCTCTGTAAGATCCTACAGTAGCTTGTAGCTATCGTTTTTTTAATGCTTAAACAAGGCTGGTGGGAGTAGAGTTATTCTGGGAAACGTTAGTCTAAAAAAAGAAAGCTATTATCACAAAATAAGTGATAGTATAAACATCAATTATACTAACATATTAGATATTTAACTGATGGTCATTTTAACAGAAAACCAGAACTTCAATTTAGAGGTCTGATCAATGAGCAGAAATTAAATGAACTGTTATAACAATAACAAGTGCCAACTCAGGAGGTTAAAAATCAGATTTAAGGAGGCTAATCAAACTGAAGTAAATGCATACCTTCTCCCATGACCCTGTGAACTCGGAAAAAAAAAAATCAGATGCAGAGTTCAGGCCATTGCTGAAAAAAGCAATTAACTTTGTGCCAAAGGTTAATAGCATTTATTCAAGCAAAAGAATAACTACAGACATTGGATTATTTTCATCCTTTCATTGGATTGAGCCGGAGTCTGCACTGCCACCCCCAGGAAATCTTTTCTCTACCTGATATTAAACTAACACTGGGTATTTGTCAGTTTCTTCTGAAACACCACAGAATCACAGATTACATCGTGAGCTGTATTTAACCGTATTGCTTGTCTAAAGAGCGTCCGTGTAAGCGGTGAGGGGATTATCATTTAACCCTTAGCTCAACCTACATTTGGGCTCGCAGATTTTGGATGTGGAGGTGAATCGCTAAGGTAATTCAGAGATAAAACTAAGTATGTACTAAGTATGTATAAGAGCAACAGCTCAACCAGTTTTATTTCATTAAACATTTAATGAAATGTATGAAAATCTAGGCTATTTTTATTTTTTCATTTAACCAACCTTTATGATCCTCTGCTGCTAGGGGAAAAAACATATCAAATGAAAAACATTGTATGATTTTTATGTTGTGAGCCACGGCCTCTTCGGGTTTTTTTGTTTTTTTCCACAAATATTTTACTTTTTGTAAATGAAATAGCATTACAGAAATCAAATTAATATTATTATTAAAGAGTTTTATTTAAGGTCAAAGATGTAGGCCTCAGTGGAGGACTTCAAATTTTGAGGTCCTGAGATGTTTAGAAGTGGATAGTAGCAAACTTTTAAAGGCATGGCAACAAAATTACGCTCAAAAGAACTAAATGACAAGAATAAGATTATTTTAAAATAAAATAAATAACGTTGAATTTCCATGTGGCTGTCCTCTCTTTCCCTATGTTAATGTTTGTGTGTGTGTGTGTGTTCATGTGTTGTGTTATGGCTCTAATCCTGATTCGTCCCTTTATGCTTGGGGGGGCTGCCATTTTTAACATATGCGTGAGCCTCCCTCAGCCCTGCAAGTCCATCTGTGAGAGGACTGCATCCCAAAAGCTTCCGAATGGCTTCCTTTCCTCTCTTTTACAATATTAACTCCTTATTCACAAGGAATCGCATTTTTTCCTCTTCTTCCTGTGATATCGAAATCAATAATCATTAAATAGAGGAGAGGGGAAAGGAAGCCATGTCAGATTGTTGGAACAAAACTCATACATGTCAGCACATGGTGTCAATGATGTTCTGCTTTGATTTGACCCCTAACCTCTAACACTGACCCCTCTTGTCTCACCTCCACCGGACTCTCAACACAGTGAAGTGACCCAAGAAGTAATCAATCAGACTCAGTGAGACCAAGGTACACCAGTCCCAATAGCTTTCAAAATGTGCTGGGTTGCAAACTGTGTTTGCAGATGCCTTCTAACTCTCAAACATCATCACAGAATGACCCTGGAGCTTAGCACTTCTTCAAGTTAAATCAAAATCTGACGCAAACCATCTGAAAACAATTGAGTGCTTTATAAGTGTTTTTGTTTGTTTGTTTATTGATATCTTGATATTACAACATCCTCCTGAACCAAAGACAGGGGACTTTGGACAACAATGAGCGCTTGAAGTCAGCAGTTAAAGGAATACTTTTAGATTTTGGGAAATACACTTATTTACTTTGTTAAGTACTTTCTTAAGAGTTGATACCACTTTAATGTCTGTAAGTAAGCCAGATACAAAACAACAGCCAACAGCCTGTTAAGTTAGCATAGAATGGAAACAGGCTGACTTTAGTTTGTATTTTACACACATAAGAGTGGTATCAGTCTTCTCATCGAACTCGAGGCAAGAAAGCGAATACGCGTCTTAACTATTCTTTTAACTTCCTTGAACTAAAATTCAACCTTCTTTTCTCTCTGCAAGAAAGCGAATACTCACATTTCAGAACTTATGTATCTATTCCTTTAAGGGACTTTACTTTCTAGCTAGATACTGCTACTAGGTACAGTGTACTAGGTTAATGTATCTTAAATTGTGAACAGGTGTCCATCCAGACTGTTGATCCATTCAACTGAAAAAAAATTACACAATGTGAGTGTGACATCACATCAGAAATGCCGCTGTATTGTAGCAATAACATCCATATTGAAAGGGCACGTTTAAGGATTGATTGCTTAAACAAAACTGTCTCCTGTGTCTGACGTGAAGTGGACACACTGCTATTCTCTCCATACAAAAGGAGTAACGATCCATCGCAGTGTTTACAAAACACACCGAACACTCGTGGCCTCAGGTAAAGGACACTCTTGACAGCAATACCACCACATGGCTGTCGGGTGTTCTTCTGACTCACTGCACTTTCAGTGGGTTTTAAAAAGGCATTAGAGGGTCAGCCCCACATGAGGACCTCACTCTCAGGTCAAAGAGAGTCCAGTCTCCAACCGGTTGGCTTTCAGCTGGATGTCAGAGAGCCAGTCCTGCACATCTTAATGTGACATGCCTTTGTTAGGACTCTCTCAAACAGAGAGAGAGAAAAACAGATGTATCCGGGCATGGGAGCACTGCTGTCGAAAGAGCAGATTTATTCAGCCTAATATGAATCGCTCTCAGGGGGCACTTAGAAGTATAGTTCAGTTCAGCCTTCATTTTATGCATTGCTCTTAGAAGGGCACATAAAAGCATCCAGCTTGAGATGAATTGCTTAAGATGAGTTTAATAGGAACCTGTTTATTTGGACCCTACAATCATTCAGCCATGAATCTCTTATGGGGTAAACACAGTGGTACAGTAAAACCCTGCTGAAAAAGGTAGGGTTGGAAACAAGGGAGACACAGAGAGACAGAACCACAGAGGAAACAACCAACCTGTGATTCAGAGGGAGAGCATCATTCTATATCATGTCTTTTTTTTCCTCCACTGAACAGTTACACAAAATGGATGTTTTGGGGAGCAATATGTCCAGCAAGAAGGACAAAGATTCTGTGGCCATCCTTTATGGCTGAACTCTCAGTAGATGCTCATTTTGTCCAAGGCTCATCTAAGCACTCATAGCTTCCCAGGAGTCCTTAGAGTTTTATCAGTCACTGGGTGAGCCGTAGAACACTGTCTTATTCGGAGGAGCAGTCCGGTATTTGTGCTGATGCAGAGGTTTACAGAAAGTGTTGGGACGAGACAGATATGTCGTGAGGTATGTTATTTTGTCATTAAGTAGAAAAAAATTGTGCATTCTCTCTTCCTGTCAGTGATGACAAAAAACAAACAATACCTCAAGCAGATGAACGTACTGCACACATGCAGATGAGCAATCAGAATAATGATATTATGTTCAATATTAAAACCAATACATGGTGCTTTACCAACTGCTGAGCCCCAAACTGGCACTAGGTTGCCCCCTGCTGGTAAGACAGTGGAAGAGCTGCCAGTAAAACAAAGTGAATGAGTGATTTTGGCCAAAACGCTTAGATATTGAAATCTTGAGAGAAATTTAAACAGGAAGCATTTGGCCCAACTTAGTAACATAACAGGAAAGCAATCCCAGACTATAAGGAATCATTTAAGGAACATTTAAAGGGCACAATCCACTTTCAAGGCAGCATTTACCCGCAGTGAATTATAATGATGTGAGGCAAATTTCATGTGATCATAATGCATCAACATATAACATAATTTTCCAAATGGCATGCTTTTTGTGTTCATCAAGCTGTTGCTGCAGGGTAATTTGGACTCATGTTAATTCAACAGCTCAACCAGCTGCTCATTTAATGGACTTCTTAAGTGAGGAGCTTGTTCATAAATGCTGCAACTTTGTTTACAGCATCACTGGCAAACGCTTGGCTTGTTGACATGCAGCCAAAAGCTTAGGATGTTGTGTTTGTTGTAAAGAAATTACTCACCATCCAGTTCCCTTTCCCCCCACCGGGCTGATTTTATGTTAAACTGATGTTAATTTGTTGCAGTATGTTGGAATTAACAATTTGTTTTTGTATCGCTCACTATACCCACAACCACCTCTGCCTTCACTCGCAACCCTCGACTACATTACCCACATGTCTCCCCTAACCCACTCACCCAGACTCGGACAGCCTCTCCAGCCCCACTCGCCTCAGCCTCAGCCTGTCAGACGGGTCTGAGGACCAGCTAGACCGCCTCCAGCAGGTGGAGTTGGCCAGGATGACACCCATGTCCCAGTGGAGGGCCGGCACTGTGCAGGCCTGGCTGGAGGTTGTCATGGCAATGCCCATGTACATCCGCGCCTGCTCAGAAAATGTCAAGAGTGGAAAGGTAGGATCACATCAATGACATGATGCAGGTGGATTCACTAACCGGTCATATTTCAATCCAATATTTTGAAACCACCTAGCATTTGTTTATAAGAAACATAAGCTGTGTGGCTTTAGTTGCAGTAAACTGTATCAGGCTACTTTGACATTTTGCAGGTTTTACTCGGGCTTACAGATGAAGACCTGGAGCTGGGTTTAGGTGTCAGCAGTTTAATGCACCGACGGAAACTCCGCCTGGCTATTGAGGATTACAGAGATGCTGAGAGCGGTAGAGGGTGAGGAAGGGAATCAGAGAATTCTTTTATGAATTGTACATTATATATATGGTGGTGAGAGAGGGCCATCTGTTGGTGACTTATAAGAACAACAGTGGTGTGGGGTCAACTTTCCTTTTGACTCTCAGAAGCCATAATTTTGACTGTAAATAGAGAGATAAATGTAAAGTTTCAATAAACCCAAGTCTCTCTGTCATTACGGCTGTTTTCAAAATGTCCTCTTACCGATAAATGGCATGCAGTTCAGTTAATGCAGCTACTGTAGTTTGGGTTTCATGTGTCCATGTTTTGACATATTCAGTTCTGCATTGGAAAATTGCACTCGGAAAAATCAATAGCAATGTGCCTTTCCAGATTCATTGCCTGTTGCTCTGGATAACAGAGATCCTTTTTCTCTGGAGCTACTTCATAGTTCATACCAAAGAAACAGTTCCTTTGACAGTCAGCTCTGTGGACTATCCTATGTAACAGGGACACTGTTTTCTGGTGGAAATGTAATATTTCAGGGCTGTAACTAGCAATTTTGTCTGGTATCGATCGCATGATTATCTTCTAATTAATCATGAAATGGTGAAACATTTCCATCGTAATTTATATAAAGCCCAGGTTGAAATATTCAAGTGTTGAGCAGGACTAACAAAAACAATACAATTCTTTTTTTGATAAACTGGGACCAGTCCATTTTTTTGGCATTTTCAATTAAAACATGACTTAAACGATTATTACATTATCAATGCCGCTGCTGATGAACTTTCTGTTCTGATGATGGCTTTGGTGAATAGTTAACGGATCGCCAACATTATTACAGTTCATCCTGAAAGTAACATAAACATCTGAGCCAAATTTGATAGCAATGCATCCAGTAACTGTTGAGGCGTTTCACTCAGAACCATAAATGTCAGCCTTATGGTGGTGTCTGGGGGAAAGTCATGCTGTGATTTTGATGAAGTGACCCTTTAAGAAACTGTTGCACTGTTTCTATGCAGGCTGTCCAAGGCTGCAGATATGGACCACCACTGGGTGGCCAAGGCCTGGTTAAGCGATGTGGGCCTACCTCAGTACTCCCAGGCCTTTCACACCCACTTGGTAGACGGGCGCATGCTGAACTCCCTGACACGTCGTGACCTTGAACGTCACCTCAACATTACAAAGAAGTTCCACCAGGTCAGCTTGCTGCTGGGCATCGAACTGCTGCACATACTCAATTTCGACAAGGAGGTAAGTAGGACTCCACACCGTGTTCACAAGCAGTAGGACAACAGTGAATATGGTATCAGTTGAATAAAAGGTGTTTGTTTTTCCAGGCGCTGCAGGCTCGTCGGATACAGTGTGAGCACCAGAACGTGGACCCATTGGTTTGGACCTCTCATCGGGTCATCAAATGGATCAGAGAAATTGACCTGAAGGTGGGGATAGAGAGACAGAGCGTGCATCTTTAAGAACACATGGAAAACAGTTCTAACTTCTACATGAACAAACTCTAACTTCTACATGAACAAACTCACTCCTTGAAACAAAAACCAGAGCTGACATTTTCAAGGAAAAGCTGCCCTACAGTTATTGTAACAAAGCAAATATTATGACAAAATTTTAAGAAACAAGAGACATATTATTATCACGTGGTTGTGGGTAATTGAGGCTCCTGTGTTTACTCAGCGCTCCACAGAGTGAGAGAAGGCCTTTGTTATTGTATGTCTAAGCTGCTACTAGTTGATTACAAAGCCTTTCAGATTACAGCCTCTACGGTGATGCTGCAATATGAATATCCCCAGTCAACACTGTTTCCTGTCTTGGCATAGGAAAACATGTTTCCATGGTGAGACATGACCATATTCAGGGTGTGTTTAGATAAGGCTGTCTGGACTGACATCCTGTTAATATCCTCAGGAAGTGTGGATTAGTTTACTGATATTAATAAATGAATCAATATGGTTTTTGTCTAGAAGCAAATTTGACATAATTTTTGATAGACTCTTGTTATCATTGTCTTTTCCTTTAACTGGTGATGGCCAAAGTTTTACAGTATCAACAGAGAATTTTAGATTCCATTGTTTTGAATGAAAGAAGTCACTATTTGGCCTTCTCTCCGTCTGTCCAGGAGTTCGCTGAAAGTCTTTTGAACAGTGGTGTCCATGGCGCTGTCATGGTGCTTGACCCCACTTTTAACACTGACGCCATGGCATCAGCGCTGGGGATCCCCAGTAGCAAGCACATGGTTCGCCGACACCTTGTTGAGGAGATGAAAACCCTTATTGGCCCGGCCAGGTGAGAGGAGACATTTACACAGAGACACCAAGACAGACCCCACTATAGTTCCACTTACACAGCCTCTGGTTAAGTAGATTAGATCAACCTAAAGGGTACAGTCAATGATAATATACGTTGCAGAGGTGGGAGAAGTACGCAGATCTTGTACTTAAGTAAAAGTAATACCACAGCAGTTGTTATAGGTAAATGTCATGGATTCAAATTTTAATAAAAGTGAGTACAAAGTACAAAAGTATAAACATCAAAATATACTTAAAGTACCACAAATGAAAGTATTCATTATGCAGAATGGTCCATTTCAAAGTAGTACATATATTATATTATTGGATTACAATTATTGATGTATTAATATTAATGTGTTAACTGCTTTAATGTTGCAGCTGGTAAAGGTGGAGCTATTTTATTTACTTTATATACTTTATTTGCTTGGTAGCTAGTAGACTCCCCTTCCATATCTATGAATATACATCATAATGTAGTTGTTAATTACATTTTGTGTTATTAATCTGAATATGCAAACTAGGAACTAAAGTTATCAAATAACTGTAATGGCATATAAAGTGCCACATTTTCCTCAAAATAGTATAAAGTAGAAGAAAATGGAAATACTCAAATAAAGTATAAGTACCTCAAATTTGTACATTACTTGAGTTAGCTGTGTTCTAGTGTCTTTTAAATTCTATTTGCAGCTGTCCTCTCACTGTTCCTTCCCATGTTCCCGTCAGGGCGGATGCCAAACAGGACTACGAGCGCCTAGGCCTGGGAACTCCACCAAGCCTCCTTCGTCAGAACTCCCTGGGGAGACCGCCCAGCTCTACTGGCCGACACACTGATGACGAAGGCTCGCTGAGAAGGAGGGCAGTCAAGGTAGACTATACAGGAAACTTGCTTTTTTGATTTCAGCTCAGTCACTTTTACTCTGCAAATATTTGTAGTGCAGAAAATTTCAAGACATTAGAAGAATTTTAAACAATATAAATTTGACTGAATACAACATACAAGACAAGAACTGCAACTAGACTGACAAATGAAAAAAGGTGCTTAAATTACACCACACAGAATATGTCATCAGTAGCACCAAGTGAATGGGGCGGAGCCTTGTTTAAGTGTATCTGTGCATCTGTTCCAGCCTCCAACAGGGTTCAGCCCCAAAGCACGTAGTGGGCGGGACTTGAGTTGTCATAGCAGTTATGGCTCCCTGCCTCGGGAAGGTCGAGACCAGACTCCGCCCAGGGCCGAGGGAAGCCCGATCCGCGGCTACACAAGCATTGAGGTCACCAACGTGTGAGGCCATCAGAGTGTGACAAACACTAGCCATCAGCTTCATCACAGCAAAATCTACATCATGGACATTTGTCCTCCATGTGCACCTGAACCATGGGGTGGTTATTTTTTCTGAAGATGAGCCTTTACAAGACAGATTGCACTTTTTAAACGGGACAGGATTCTTTTTTACAAGTTTCCTGGTTTGAGAAAACTTTGTATGACTCATTGTGGGCAGGTTGCATTTTAATGTTTTTGAGGGCAGTAATTTGCCAATGCCAGAATTAAGAGATGAAAGACTACATCATTATTTTTCTATTTTCTTGTGTGTAAATGACTCTTTTTGAACCAGGATGTGATTTGGCAGTTTGTTTTTGTTGACTAATTTCTATTGACAGACAGTCAATGTTTCTCTAAGGGATATTTAAACAAAAAAATACTGTTTGTATAATACAGGGTACTTGATGACAAAATGAAAAAAAAGTTTCATATCAGTGTAAATTGTTCTTGTTTCATTCAGTTCAGCTGTTTGTGATGCCTTGTCAGTGTAACTGAGGTCAATGGACAAAAAAAAGACTAGAGCTTATGTCCATCTTGCACATTTACACAGTTGTGTCTAAACAAATGTAGCATCATCTTATGATGTTTTATACTGTAAAATGGAAAAATATTCGAACAACGCCAACAAAACATGACTGCTGAACTGTATGTCCATGGAAGCCTAGAGGCTGAAAGGTGTGAGGATGCATATAAGTGAAAATTAAAGTTCCTTTTAATGAAATTAAGATGACATCTCAAATGTGATGGTCCTGTTGCACCCACATTGAGCTGAAGGTTTAATAAAAATCAATTTGAACAGAATCAGATTATTTATTATTATTATTATGAAGTGACATAATTACAGGGGGACGTTTGGGGGATTAGATTCCATTAACAGAACAAACAAAATCAGGCCCACTCTTTTACCTTCTCCTTGAGACACTGCTGCCAGTGAAGACATTGTAGATGGAGGATCCAACCACCTAAACCAGAGGTTTTAAAAGTATGAGGCGGGCCTCCCCAGGGTGGCTGCAAATAGTTTAAGAGGAGGCTCAGTGAATGGAGGTGAAATAGTATTAGGCCTACATTAGTTACCAAAAGGAGCTCACATGATTTGGTTAATGACAGAGTTAAGCGATACAGTAGTTCTAGGGAACTGAGCCAGAAACTAATAAATGGCTTAGAACAGTGGTCGGTCAAATTGCTTCGATAGCAGAAAAATAAAAAAATGAATAAATTGATAGCGGCTGATGCTGAAATAGATCTCAGTCATGATCGCAACACTTACTCACAAAATCACTTCCTCTTAAGTGTTGTGCCTTCAAAATAAAAGTGTGACAACGTTTTTTGCAGCAATGCTTCATATTGAGTTTATTGAGAGCTTTTACTTTAAAAAGTTCTGAAGGACATTCGAAAGAGTCTCTGGATTACTTGACAACCTCTATAAAACCTGTCAGTAAACGTTGGTGTGATTGGATTCCCCTGAATCTCCTCAGAGAAATGAAAAATAGAGTCCATAGGTTTATGAATGCAGATCAAACGCTGGGAAGCACGCGCACTGCGGCACATGCTTTATTGCGAGCATGTGAAAAAGTGTGCTTGTCAATTTGTTTAACAAGGGACAACAGTAAATAGGAGAGGAAAACACCCATTGCAGAAAGCAACAAAACCCACAAGACAAGGGAGATGAGGGATGGGGGCTTGGGGTGGAGAAAAAAACAACAAACAAAACAACAAACAAAGAGACAACCAGCCAAACAGCAGCAATAAACAACTGAGGGGGGAATGAAAAGGAGAAACAATTAAACAAAATAAATAAACAACACAGCACAGCCATGAGAGCTGGAATAATAACAATACATTTAAATAAGTAACTTAATGAAAGCATAAAAAAGAATTATACCTGTGACTACCAGGACAACCTAAATTTGTGTGTGTGTGTGTGTGTGTGTGTGTGCCTGTGTGTGCATAAGCCAGAATGCAGTTGTTAGTGAGAGTGGGATGCCACAACCACATTGCACCGACCCCAGCAACAGGCAGGCAAGAACCCCAGTAGCCAGGATACCCCATGAACCCCTGAATCGCAATGGACTGAAGACCACATGTCCCGGGTGACAGCCACCCCCCAGCCCCATCGGAGAACAGCAGACAGCCGTGCCGCGGAGCCCCCCTCCACCAGGGAGTGAGAACGCGGGAGAACCAGGGGCAGGACACAAGGCCAATGAAACAACCCCCCCCACACACACACACACACCCTCAAACCCCCCGCCTCCCTCTGCAAATGTATTGTATTGTGTTGGATGCATGTGATGGTTCGTGAAGTGTTGTATGGTGGAGTGAAGATAAGATGCGTGGTAACTAAGGTGCAGTTAAAATTGGAGGGTAGTTGCGACGCAGGCACCCCACAACTAGCAGGTAGTGGAGTCTCCCAATGTGCCCCTCCCACCCCCCAAGCCCTCTGTGTCTAATGTGTAATTGAAATTGAGGGGCAGCCAGTGGGCGAAGAAGAAGGGTGAAGTCGTAATAAAGCAGCCCCACCCACCAAAGCACCCTGCAGCCTGCCCGCCCCAAAGTCCTAAGGTTGTAAGTTGTGAGACATGACCAAAGGAGGAAGGTGAACGAGGTCATAGGGAGGCTAGAATGGTCCTCCCCACTGCGTGGCCAGGTTCCTGACTGGCCCCAGCATTCACCCCCATCCCCCGCCCCCCTCAGCCAGAAGACTTTTAAGCCTCTTTTAGTTCATTGTTTTGATTTTATGGATGCAAATTCACTGTACTGCTACCTGTCTAGGAGGTTGACAACAAACTGGTAAAGAAAGTCACACATCAAGCAGCTATGGAAATTTCCCTCTCAGGATCGATGGAGGCCAAACGAGACCTAGAAAGAGAGGTAATATTTTACTTTAAATGGTCAGACCTCCAAAAACACTAAATAAAAACTAATGTTGCACCGACTCTGCTGAATGCCTAAATAGGCAACTGTACGGAAACATGTCAGCCATGGCAACTTTATTAGTGCAATTAGTTTTGAATGAAAGAAGTCACTATTTGGCCTTCTCTCCGTCTGTCCAGGAGTTCGCTGAAAGTCTTTTGAACAGTGGTGTCCATGGCGCTGTCATGGTGCTTGACATATTAGTGCAAGGAAATGTGTATGGTTCACTGCCTCATCCTCCTGTAATGGAAATGGGGGTACAAACCACAGTGAACTCAGTGATCACCTTTGTAAGCTAATGCTGACTGTGTTCACTTGACTGATTTCTCAAGTAATTTGGTGAGTCACTCCAGTTATCCCTCCTTTCTTTGCTCTCTGTTGGACATGTTAACTCAAGCCTCTGTTTACACCTCCATGCAGTACAACATGGGACAGCTTCCTCCTCCAATGCTGGCTCCACCATTGTGGCAAGCTATGGATGACAAGGCAAGTTTATTTATATAGCAATTCAAAGTGCTTTACACAAAACATCAAAAGCATTGAGACAAAGGGCAAAAGAAACACACCACAAAAGAACTAAGAGAATAGAAAATACAATTTAAGCTAAAATAGAATAAGACAGATACAAAATACAAGAAAAGTTACAGTGCAGTGTAATAAATTTATTATTATTTTATTATTTTTTAATTTATTAGATTTTTCATCAAATAGCAATAATTATTCATCCTGATACAGCACCATATGAGAAAGCTACCCTCTGGTTAGCAGTGCTAGCTCACTTTTCTGGTAATCCACCTACGGTTGGGAAAAATACAACACCTCTTTGTACTCTGGGATATCAGAGGTATGACGAGGGAAGGCGTGTCAGGTGAAGTTCCAGCTGATAAATAAACTGAATCTCTTAAACATTCAGTGGGTGAAATGTAATTACATGGTCACGTAGAAGCCTGAACCCAAGATCAATAATCACACGGCAGTGGATGTGAATGAGTAACATTTTCCTGTAACATTTTTCTGACACATTACTTAATTTGATTACAGGTTGACTGTGATAGGACTCCAAGCCAGCCTTCCAGAAAGCCTGTACACTGTGGTTCTCTGTCTATACTGTGTGTGTGTGTGTGTGTGTGTGTGTGTGTGTGTGTAAACAGAGGAACCAGAAAAAAGCTCTCGGGGGAAGAAAACTTCCCCACAATCCAGAGTAACATGGTTGCCTCACTCAAAAGGAACAATACTGAGACTGGTTTTGTCATCATTGTGAAATAGTTCTGTCCTCATTATAGCAGGCCGGTACAGAGGCACTGGGACAAGGAAGTGGAGTTGAGTGGAGCCCCATTTTACTCTCTTGGGTAACGTCCAACATATAAAGTACATACAAGCACAAGCACACAGACATCTGTACTGTGTTGTCTAAATGCACGATGGAAGACCATCTGTGTCATGTGAATGCTGGCAGAGTGAGTCCTTGTAGTTGGTTCTGTCCAAAGGGGTCGAAAAGAGTGACAGCGAGTAGGTGGTAAATTCAAAAAGAGGAAGTAAAAGTCTGCTTACCTAAAATGGATGTAAAAGTGATTGACTTATCAGTGTTTACTGCAGGGGGAAGTATTGAGTAAACAGTGTGTCAGTGGCATTCAGTCTTATTTGTTGATAACAGTTGTTATTCATGGTGCAAGACAGAGGGTCACATATATTTTCATGGACATCAAAAACATTTAACAAAAGCATGTGGTGTGGACATAACATAGCAGCCCAGTGAAAGTTACTGTTACCACCCCTTGTTTTTTCAAGATGTCTTTGAACCCGGTCAGTCAATGCTGTTGGTCCTCAAATCTCACTAATATTGGTGTACAACAGTTGGACAGTCAGAATGGGTTTCTGATTAGACGGTTGTCACACAAAAGAAACACATTTTACAAAATTTGTAAAGTTCCCTTCTCTGAGATTTACATTCAGTTCATAACATACCTCTGCTCATGACCAAAAAGTCCCCCTGTATAAGTAATGCCTCACCAAAGATGCAACATTAATTGTCAATATGGGAAACACAGGGCATCCTGTCTTCTAGTAGGGACATCAAGTGATTCTGTGGGCAAAACATGGAACTAACGGAAAACCCCAAACATGATGCATCTATCTGCATATGATACACCAATTCTAACAATTCTGTTTTTATTGCATTTAGACCAAAAAAACTTTCTCTGGGCATCTTCACAGGCTACATTTTTGGCTAAATAAATATGATAGTGAGCTGATCAGTTTCTGGGTGCTGGCATTGTGCTTGCTGGGAACTTGCTTGAAACAGAGCCATTATTAATGTTAAATGCGTTTTTCCCACTATGACAAGTCAACATCTGCTGTGAAAAGGGCCTACTGTGGTGTGCACATTGTTGTTACTTGTATTGAGTTTTACATCATTTCTTGATTTTCATTTAAACCCAAGTAAATATTAATTTCTTATTTCTTTATTATTGAAAACGTTCTTTCTATGTTGAAGTATATCCTGGACAAGTGGCACGTTTCAGCACACCTGCTGTGCTGTGTCTGAAGCCTCTCTGGGTTCCATTAGCGTTTACTTGGAATCATTTAATTGGAAATGTAGCCTACTGTCTGTAACTGTTACCTTACTGCTAGGTCAGTGTGGACATAAAAAGACAAGAGCTGGAGCTTTTGGGAAAGCCATAATAAGGGAGAGCACGTGTTACATCCATGGAAGTCACATCTTATAAATGTAGTAGGCCTAGTCCTTCGCCAATTTTGTTATGTTTTTGGTCTTTGGATATTAAAGTATATAGGCTAGTAGTTGGTAAAAGTAGGCCTAGCTTAACGTTAGATATGACTTTTGTTGTTATTAACATTACCGTGATTTTAGCAAAACACAAGCACATCTGAAAAGTTTTAATTTCCCGTAAATATTTCATTTAAATGTAGACTACGGCTTTAATGACCCCATCCCCATACTTTTTTTTTTTTTTTTTTTTTTTTACAACTTTGAAGAACTAGGTTATAACTGTCTCTTTCTAGGAAAGTCCCTATGACATATTTAAGGCCTGTTTGCTGACTCTCCTTAACCACTGGCTTTGTCGTCATATGATATTATAAATCTTAACTGCTGGGTGTATATTTTCCCGGCAGTTTCCAAAGCAGAACAAATAAAGGGACCAGTGCAAGAAAGTTAAACTCAATGCATATCATCTACGGTGTTTAAAGAGTAGCAGGCCACTTTATGTCTCTTAGAAAGACGCCGACCACTAGACAAACAAACATTTCACTACAGTTAAATGCTAGAGGTAAAACTGCCACAATATCTCCCAACATACTTCAGATGTCTCCATCTAGCAACCGCCCCGATAGTGAAGGGGTTAATGAAACTGGAAGTAGCCCTGAGTCCCCTCCCTTCTGCTCTCCCTCTCCCTGTCTGGGGCCTGGGTCCATCCGTCTCGGAAGAAAGTGGCTGAATTCCGACCCTTAAACCCTATATGTTACCAAATTGTGCCACAGAAACTCCCGTCGGCGTCGGCAGGGTTTGAAAACAAACGCCACACCTCCCAACTTTGAAAAGAAGAAGCTACGAGAGTTACTTACTGTCGCACGATGCAAAGGTGAGTGTAGAGCCGATGCTCTCGTTCGCTGAGTTATCCATTTTTATTACTGTTGCTAAAAGTTACACAGTAGCCACCGTTTTTAAAGGTTGTCGCACCATCCTGCCGTGGATTAAGTGAGCAGCCCGCCCGGGTTTTAGTAAAACGTTACTGCTGCGTGGCGGTATTGGCGAAAGACCGGTAGGGTTACTGTGAGAACTGAATGGTCAAACAGGGTCTACCCCCAGTGTCTGTTGTTGTCTGACCCAACCTATATTATAGGAGTAAAACAAAGTCAGAACAATTTAGTGTTAAAATTCCACTTCAGACACGGTCATTCACACTATATGTTGAACAGAGCTTTGTTGAATGAAGGTTTCACTAACGTTACTGTGAAAACATAAATGTCCTTTTGCACCTCTGGATTGCACTACTCTACTGTGTGATTGCGTGTGCAGCATGGCACGCCATTTTCATATATAATCTGGTGATTTCTGCATGTGTCCAGCTGTCATGATCAACTCAGTCTCATGCCATGCATTCTTGGGTGAGATGGTATTCCCCACTGTCCACATCCCTCCTACAAGGCATAGGCATGTTTGCAGACTACAAACTAAGGTACTTTGTTGGTGTGTATGCAAGGATGCATCTCTGTGAGTATTTCATGGTTACATTCTTGAATGGTCACATAGGTTATATGTAGATAATTCATTACTTGGGCTTTTGTTGGAGTCCCAGCAGTCCTCCTTTACTCCCTGATCCAGCAAAGATTAAAAGAAAATAGTCTCACTGCAGGGCGGCCTTGTGATCAGTGGCATGTTCTAAGTATGCAGGAGAAGTATGCTCATTGGTCATGCTCAGTGCGTGTCAGAAAATCATTTCATTGTGTACAAATTTTATAATTACTCATTTTAACGTTTGTGATGATCAATACAATAGGAAAAAGAAAGTGGTGCTTCTTGAGGTTCTTGTTTTACACTGGCCATGGCTGTGCTTATCTACCCTCATAATGTGTTGACATTGGGTAACTAGTGACTTTGAGGCAAGTCTGCTGTAAATTTTTACCATGCAACCCACCCATTCCTAGAAACCTCTACGAAGGTGTTTTTACTTCAGTGAGTTTTATGTTCTATTACCGAAAAATGGGCTTGGACTCTCTTAAAGAACAAATACTCTGAGCGGAAATGTTCGGTAATACCGTCACAGTTTACTTAACAGTAGAGTGCTGACTGGTGAGAGCCATACCACTTCAGATACCAGCTTATAAAAGAGATCTTTTGAGTGTTTTCAGAGTTAGGGTTATTTTACAGACAGGAATGAGCATTTGTTAGAATGTTTTTTTGGATAGGAATGTTGTAAATGTTTGTTTTGTTTTTTTGATACATTCTGCGGGTATGTAATGTTGGTTCTAAATTTCTCAGTTTGTGTCTGATCTCACATGCCTTTCTCTCCACAGTTTTTGACCTCACTGGAGCTGGTCTGACTGGAGTTTAGTGACCGTCCCGATGCGTTCTAGTGTGGGTGGACCACCAAGCCCCCTGGGCAGAGGAGGCATTGGCAGCAACAACAATAACATCAACAGCAGTGAAAACACTGGAAACTCAGGTTCTCAGTATGCACTTTGTGCTCTGGGGGTTGGGCTTGTTGCACTCGGCATTGTGATGATTGTGTGGAGTGTTGTACCTGCGGACATGGCGGGTAATAGCAGCAGCAGTTCAGGAGGAAATGGTGATACTGGTAGCAGGAAAAGTAAAGCGTCCTCTGTGGCCTTCGTCTTGGCGGGGTCTGGGGTGGTCATGCTGCTGCTGTCCTTGGGTCTGGGACTGAGGAACAAACGGCGGGAGCAGCAGAGACTTCAGGAGGTCCAGAACCACAGAGGAGTGGCAGCCAGGGAGCAGGAGGAAAGAGAAACGTAAGTCCAATCATAGCTTTCTATCTAAACAACATTTGGACCATAAGGTTGAACACTTTTCTTTCCCAAGAAATCTTTGAAAAAAGAATTTGGCCACATAAACTACCAATCTTGTACATGTGAGACAAAGTTGCTGGTGGATTTGTTTTATTTCTTTTGAAAATTATTTTGTCTGCTCAAATGTTTTCTTAAAATAGCACAGCACCTTTTTTCTATTATAAGGGTCACAGTTGGACAAAATGACTCAATATTATTTTCAGAGCATTGTAATGATCAGTGATTGGATAGACAATCCAGGACAGGGCATTCTTTTTGTCAATGTTACATTACAGTTTAAAGCACATATTGATTTCATTGAGACTCAAAACTTGGCTGATTTCTTTATGTTTGTATAAATACCTACAGTGCTGAGGAGCAGGCCCAGCGTTACGCTGTACCCACCTATGAAGAGGCAGTAGGCAGTGGCCAGTATCCTATCCGTCAGAGCAACCACCGCCCAAGTTCCTCCCAGCTACCTTCCTATGATGACCTGGTCCAAGTTGATGGTGTCCAGTATGAATTTGAGGGGTCAGAGGTCACATCTACCGGATCACAGCCTGCTCCTGCTGCTTCCACATCAATGCATAGACCTGGGAAAAATAGCCGCAATCTCCTCCCTATCAAGATCCGCAGGATTAAATCAGAGAAATTACACATGAAAAACATTGATAACTCTCAGCCAGCACCCGGAATCAGTATAGAACCACTTACCCCACCGCCGCAGTATGAAGATAAAGTGCCTCCTATTTAACATCATGCTGATTGTGTTTAAAACATTTTACTGGAATCCTCCATGATCACATTTTGTGGATCTGGATCTGCCTTATTAAGCCGAGACCTGAAGGCTCCTCTTGCAGACAATCCTTTTTTATTTATTTTTTTATTTAGATCTCACTGGACCTCTAAAATTGATATGGACAGGCACTAATGGATATTGCTGGATCTTTCCTTACTTTGACAGATTCTGTCACACTGTGGCACATTAGTTTAAAAGCACACACCAAATTCAGTTTTCCTTTATGTGAAAGTCATTTTCTGTTCGTGCATTATCTTTATCTAACTCACCTCCCCAATGAGCAGCGCACGGAGGACTGTACACGGGAGTTGATGGCTGAAAAGATCATAGGACATCAATGAGTGGTTATAGTGAGGATTTGTGTGTGCACACTTAAATAGATATGTGCAGGGCAGTCATTTTGTGAAGTAACTGCCGTGTGTACTCAGCTGGCTTGACCTGTGGTGGTGCTGCACAGAAACTCTCTCATAATTAACAGTATTCTCTTTCCTGTTCCTGCAGAGTTTTCCAGCAAATGAGAGAGTTTTGACAAATGGTAAATTGGTGTTGGAGAGAGTCTACTGTATTCTGTGCAGAGCTGGAGTCCCTCCACACGTCTATGTTAGCTTCTGTTTCACTAGCTCATGGTCAGAAGTGTTGGTTTCATCTGTCTCTGTGAAAAGCTGGAACATGGTACTGGGGTTTTCTAAGCTGGCGGTCATCTACTGGTCAGCACCACTAAAGAATCGTCTATTTTTAACCAATGTAAAACAAAGCCTTGGCATGTATCAGCCACAGCGCACTCTACCAAAACCTAATAGGAAATCTAGTTCTTGAATGCTAACAAAATATCACTTGTTTTATCTTGGTTTTAATAGTATATCTATTTAACAGAAGAGAAAACCCTATTTTTTTGTTTCTCCTAACAGAAAGATAAATGATAGAAACCCAGTACAGTGTATGGTCTAGACAGGGCTGGTGGAATGGAAGCTAACTTGAAAATGGGGTGGGACTTGAGCTGTGTCGTGTTGTGGGTATTTCTTTACTGACTAGGTCATGGTCCAAAATCAATTAAAATTGCTGCACTTAGAAACACAGCCCTTTTTTATTTTTTTGCTGAATGCTAAACTCTCTTCACTATTTGCTCATTTACTTTGGCTCTCTGATGCTTTGTGCTAGGCAGTCCGCATGGCTCACGAGACTCAACCATACAGTCTTAGGGAGAGGTCGGGAGGGGGGCTGTTGTTAGAACATCTACAGTGGATTCAATGGTTGAAATGTATGTTTACACTTAACTAGTGCATTGCAGCAGTGGTCACCATTAAGATCACCGTTGGGTTACTTACTTTGCAGGATGAATCAATTTTCCAGGAAGTTGAAGGTCTCAAGGAGTGGTAATGCTAACTTATTGCAGCTCTGAGGTTGGCTTCCAGTGGTACACACTAAAGTACAGTTAAGTGCCTTGGTGCTGTTCCTAAAACATTTCAGAATACATTAAAGGACTGAACCTGTGCTCTAATGTTGCTCTTCCATTGCATTGTTGTTTTTTACTTTTGCAGACAGTGGGTAGAGGAGGAAGTAAGTGAGGGCATGATGGAAGGAGCTTGTGAATAGTTGAAAGCCTTTTCCCTGTAGCCATGGTGAACAATGTTGAGCTGTGAAAGCAGTAGTGTAGTCCTCGCTTCTCTCTGGGCTTGTTTTTGTCCTTACTCGAGATGACCAACAGAAAGACTCTTTGACTGTGCAGCTGCGCTGTAATAACAGCAACTATTGCTCACTAGCTTGCTCATCACCATTCCTTCAACCACAGCCTGCAGCCCTGTTTTCACTCAGTACACATGCCGAGAAAGACTCTGTTCAGGGAAATTGTTTGAGTTCCATCACCAAACACTGTTCAATCAATACCTTTCCGTGAACTCTCTTTTCTTCTTCAGATTAGACTTGTTTAGATATATATGTAGGGATTTATCAATTTAATTCTTAATTCTTTGTTCAATACTGCAGACACAGACATTGTACCTCCATTTACAAAGGACCATTTGACTAAATTGTTGCTATTTCTATGTAGTCAAAATGTTTTACATTGATGAAACATCGAGTGTTTTGATTTAGCGTGACTGCTTCTTCTTTTAATTAGATGAGTGTCTGAAACATACTGTTTGTTGTCAGTTTCATTATATGCTTTTTATTAATTGATTTTATATTTCTTTTATATGTACTGTGAAAAGAGAATTTTCTATGATCATTCTTGCTATATTTTTCTGAAGAGTGAAAACAAATGTATCTTATGGATATTTTATGAGAAATAAAAGGATGTATTTGTTAATTAACCCAACATTTAAGAAGAATTTTGCTGTGTATAATTGCATGTTGACTTGTGTGCCATAATCCCCTGACAATTTTAAAATCCATATATTATAACTTTATTACTGTTCACCAGTTCTTAGTTAATATGCTGCTACTATATTGTAAGCTGAAGGTGAGAGAAACATATGGTGCTGTGTTAAAGCCCTGCACGGACAAGTTAAGGGGGCTTCTTGTCCAGGACGTCGACAGTACTTTAGCCCACTTGTTTGCACTTCAAACAAGTTCCTTTTCACTTTGCCTTAAAAAAAAAAGACATTATAAATCATAGTTGTGTTTATTGCTGACAAAAGCAATAAAAGTTAACTATAGAAAATGCAATTATAATAGACTTCCTGTTTTTTTTACATTGTGTATGCTGGGAATTTAATAACGTGAAAATGTTCCTCACTGTGTTGATCCAGTTGATGTAGGAGCTGACTTGTGTAAAGACAGCGGGCTTCTGGACGACGTTGCAGCCCTGACCAGATCCAAAGCTCACCACGCCATGGACATCCCAGGAGCCATCAGGGTTCTGGCAACTCAGAGGGCCACCAGAGTCTTCCGGTCGGTCAGCACACTGGTGAGCAGCTTAGTTATTCACAGTTTCTTCTGTTACATCATTTTAAAGTAACTGTTTACCTAAATCTTCCCTGAACTTTTTTTTAATGTACCAGATGGAAATCTAATAGATGACATAAATGATCATTGAAATTGACAATTTAGTTACTGTTGCATCTTAGGGATGACCCTTGGATGAACTCACATTACAACCTGCAGTGATGCCATCACCTCCGGCACAGACCGTATGTCTGTTGCCAGGACGCTCCACCAGTCGGGCTGTGAGCAGGTATCATGGCCAAGAAACAAGATTTTGCGTTGAGGAAGGGTCACTCGGTGGGACAGGTGGGGTGCTGTTACAGATGGCGTCCAGGGTAGAGAGTTAGAGGGTGGCAGTTAATGCCAAAGCTAATGACATTTCAAGTATTGTTCGTGGCACGCCTCTTGAGCCATTTCTCTGCAAGAGTGCTAAATTGGTGCATTATACTCATTGTTTTCCTCCCAAACTGTATTAAGTTGTTATATCCCACTTTATTTATAGTTGTGTAAAGCGCAACTAGATAAATTCTGTACTAACGAGGTCTCCCCTCTGTTGCACCTTCTACGTCACCTTAAACAAGTCCAATGGTGCAAGAGTGTTTTATAGGCCTTCAAATTCCAGTAAAAGACAGGAAGCTCACAGGCTAGTCACACGTTGCAGCGGATTCTAGCAGATTTTACTACATCTATGCCAAAGGCAGTAAGCTGTCAGTCAGATACACCCAAGAAAAAGAATGGTTCCTTCTTTGGAGATAGAACAGATCAAGCCAACCTGAGTAAGCTGTGAGTTACACATTTTTAAAAACAAGGTTCATCCTGATTGTGAAGGTCGAAACTATCACCTAAGAATGTATAGCAGTTCACTGAAACTAAAGCTATTGATTTAATACATATTTAAACAATATTATCCCTACTTTAAAGTATACATGAATAGCCAAATGTGGATGATGAACAATTTCATCCAAATTACTTTGTAGCACCACAAATGTGTTGTGTCTACTCCTTTTTCCTTTTTAACATAATATTTATGCCAAAACATAACCATAAGATTGCCCAGTTGGTAGCTGCATGAGGAAATGAATCCCTACCCCAGTTATGGTTAGATCTAAGCTCTGCTTATTCAGCAGACAGATGAATATATGTCTCATTTTTCTGACCAATTAATGGTTGGATTCATTCTGCTGAGCTCACATCACTCAGTCGACCCTAGCCGGTGACATAGCAGGGAGAACCGTCGGGCAGTACGACGCTCTAGTCTGGCAGGCAGGCGGGCATACTTGTGTCAGAGAATATGACAGGGGAAGACAGCTTGATCAGGGTGATGTTGTTACTGCAAAGCGCAAAACAATAGACCCATATAAAGGAAGTTATGAGTGTGTGCTATACTGAGGTTTAGTTGCATCAACTTCCTTTTTTCAAACCTCCTTTGAAAAAATAGCTTGCTCGTTAACGGATCACTGATACTCTGCTTACATGGTCATAATAATAATAATAATTATAATAATAATAATAAACACTATTTCGTATATACATTATCTTAACAATGTGACAAAGTGCTTTACAAAAGGAAAGTAGGAAAATTTTTGACTTTTGACATGAGGTGATATTGAGCTGTTGCTGTTACCGGATGAGCAGGGGATTGTAGTCCTTATGAGTGATGATTGTAGCCGTGCTATGGGCTATCGAGCCCTCCCGCTCGTCTTCAGGCCGTGTTTACCCAACTCCACTCTGTGGTTGTTGTGGTCACTGTGGGATGGCAGATGACACTTGTCTTTTCCATGGGGAGTTTAGACGGTAGTATTGACTTTTCTGCCTGTGCGTACAAAAACTGTGATTAATCTGATGGTGGATTGCAAGTGGATAATAGTGCTATAGAGGTATTGCGTGGTTGTTTGAGTGACCAATCAGTTTCTAACCGGCTTTAAAGCAGTAATCATTGAAGTCTTCAACTTTTTGTAAGCAATGTTTTTTTTCTGAAAAAAACAAACCATTGCATTGTACTTGATTATATTGACAACCTTCCCCTAGATTTGAGTTAACCATACTTGATTCAGTGTGCAACAGTGGGGGTTGTGAGGGTGCCTCCGCAGACATGCTTCCAGCGCCCACTGCTGTCTGACTGCAGCATCTAAACAGAGCTAAGAGAGGACAGCGTGCATTAAAATGTCACTCCAACATATCCATTTCATCTCTCATCTCTCTATATCTGCTCTGGAGGAGAAATCTTTTATCAGAAGTCCAACATTACTAAAATATAGAAGATTCAGACATTAAATGTGTAAAAATAGGTGTCACTTTTTCTGCATGTGGTGTAGTAATAGTGATCGGCTGACCGAACAATCAGGCCAGGATCTGGAATTTTGATATAATTGGCATCAGCTGATGTCTGCACTTATAAGGTGATTTTAAAAAAGAAAAAAAAGTCAGCACACGCCTCTGCAGGCAGCCTTGTCAGCGTGGCTACTGTGTGCGATGTTAGCGCTCCCTCTTGTGAGTTTTGGAAATATGGTGAAAAACTTAGTTTCAAGCCCTAAATGTCCCCTGTCACCACCGTCTTTTTTATATGGTAACACCTTTCCTCCATCCTAAATGACAGCAAATTGAATCTAAAACCATTACTGGCTACCTTTTTAATTACAGTATATATTGTTGTACTGCAGAGAATAATACATTTGAATGATGTCACTTCTGACAAACCCCAGTCTCCCTTAAACACCAGTAATGTCCTGAAATGTACAGCATAAGCCAAAGTATTGTTCTGTATCATTAATTAATAAAAATCCATCTAAAACAGCACGTTACTGGCTAAGATAACTATGTACATTAGATTGTCCTCTGCATGGAATAATGGAAATATACATTTCTTTTGATCGGCATTATTATAACTAACTACTAAATATCATAAATTGGTCATTGAAAACACCACTGCTGTGGTGGTAAAATTACAATGTAGTGTTCATGCTGTTCCGTGGTTGTAAGAGTGAACATATTTTCACACGTTCAGACGAGACCTTACCTGCCAGGGCCAGCTTTGAGGCCTGACGTCCTCTCCTGCCACCACCCTGCTCAGAGCAGGGGGGAGAGTGGAAAGGCCACACCCATGGGCTGGGACAAGGTTAGTCATCATTATTGTGATTTTCACACCAGACTAGACATAAAATGGTCATTCTTTTATTGTGGCAAGTTTTTTTTTGATTAATTATAGGCAAGAAGGAACATCTAAGCTCAGTGAAGCAATACAGTTTAAAAAAAAGTAGCTTATGCTCATATCACTTAATAAATGTGATTATCAGTGCCCTTTAGAATGCTAATGAGGGACTATTCATCTGGATTATAATACAGCAAATAACTTTTAAGTAATGTATGTAAGAAGATGGAAACTGTCTTACTGCTAGCTACCACTAACGTGAGAACCACCAGACTCCTCATGGCTGTAGCTGCAGGTTTAGTATGTGGTGTGTGACTAAATCTTGTATTAAGAACAGGCTTGTATTTAAACTGTATGTTAGCAACTTCTAAACAGTGTACAGAGTGCCCTGAGAAACCTGAGTGACACATGCAGAAAGTCAAACAAGTGGTGGAGACTGAACACATAGCATGTGGTTGGTGAAAGGATTTTCCCATCACTACTCCCATTGGGTAACAATGGATCCTTTCCTGCCATTTAAGTATCATTGATCAAACTTAATAGATGAAATATTTGTCAGAATGGAATTAACTGAATGCTTGATTGCTTTTCACACTACTAACCTGACAATTAAAACATAACACAAAATGTCAACATTTTATTTGATTTATAGTTTTATTTATTTTATATGTGTACATTGTGGCATTGATCCCCAAAGCCTGTCCCCTCAATAGGCCACCATTTTCTGTGGGAGAGATGAAGGACAGATTATTAGAGAAGTTATAGTTTTTATGACTTCAACCTCTGAGGTTATTTAATGGGAGGCTCAGGAGCTTACAGAGCTGATCCAGTCGGCGTAGGAGCTGACTTGGGTGAAGACGGTGGGTTTCTTGGGTAAATTGCATTTGAGCCCGGAGCCAAAACTGACGATGCCGTGAACCTCCCAGGCACCATCAGTGTTCTGGCAGTTCAGAGGACCTCCAGAGTCCCCCTGAATCACAAGAGTGTGCAAATTCCACATTTAACAGTAACTTCATGTCCTCATAAGGCACTCAGTGAGTGCACTTAATGTTCTTAATGTTTCATAATACCTTACAGACGTTCCTTTACATTTTTAGACAGTCTTCCTTTGAAATACCGAATGTTATTTACCGAAAGGCATTTAAGGTTAGATTTTTTGGAAAGAGCATACAATAACATAGTCCACTATCATAGAGGACTAAAATTTTGTCCCCTATGATATTGAACTAAATATATATACTTACTTTAATATCATAGAAGACTAGATTAACAGCCAATGTTCAAACTTCAGATACTGGAACTGGTGAATACTTGGTAGTTTTGTATAACACATTTCTTAAAAAATGAATCAGTTATCAAAATAATTGCTGATTAATTTTCTGATGATTGACTAATCGATTCAAAGACTAATTGTTGCAGCTGTACTTTGTTGTTACATTGCTAATATTTTTTATGACATACAGAATTTAAACTGATGATTCTCTGTTTGATGCATGACAAACTTACAGGTTGGGCAAATAGGAGTATTGCTTGCATGGTGTCTAGTTCACCGAGGTCAGAAAGCATTGTTGGTATGATACGATGTGATATGTAATTAAATATTGTCATTAAATATTTTACTCACGTTGCAACCAGACACAATTCCATCTCCACCTGCGCAGACCATGGTGTCCTTCACCTGAAAGCTCCACCAGTCAGGCTTGGAGCAGGTAGCGAAGTCCACGACAGGCAGGAGAGCCTGCTGCAGGTTGTCAGCAATGGGACCTCCAGCTGTTTGGAGGAGAGATGCACACTAGCTGAAGTAACACAACCTTGACGAGACAGCTCTTTTATTAGAGAAGGATTAGGCAAACATATTAGGCAAAAATATTGTTTATCCACCCTGTTAAACTTACAACTACAACTGCAATGCATTTTTATTTCAGTCATAATACTCTCTGCAGTGAAAAAACAAAATCCAGTCAGTATTTAATTAACTTAACTAGAGATAACTATAAACATCTGCACTACAAAAAACATCAAACTCTAAATGAGTTTGCTTGTAATTATACAGTTTAGCATATAGCATTTTGTCTGTCACTTGATACTATAAGTATTGTCTTTGGTATATATAGGCAAGTAATATTTTTTTATATTATAGAAAATAAGCTTTTTAAAGCAATCTGACATGAAAGGACATACAGTATATCAGTACTAAACTCATAATGCATGGTAAACTGTGCTTTAATGGCTTCACACTATAAGCCTCTTTCTTTCTTTACATGAACCTTGTAGTACAAAAGCTCAAATACTAAGAAAATACTGTATACTAACTCAAATACTAAGAAACTATAATGTATTAAAACAGCAGTAAAGAACGCTTTCTTAGCTGCAACTGCCATAATTACAGATAGTAATCCACATAGGAAACTGATTTTGTCTCAAAAATGAGGACGGATTGGGCACTCACTGTAGAGGCGTCCCCATCCAGTGACGTAGCAGGGATTGTCATGTGGGAGGATGAAGCCAGCAGCAGGGAGACAAGCAGCCATGATGGTGTCAGAGAAGGTGACAGGGGATTCGAGCTTGATCAGGGCAATGTCATTACTGGAGAGAAACCACACACATTTAGATTCATCATAGACCTGCAACTGGTATTTCCTGTAATGTTTACTGAAAGGATATTTTTAATTTGCAGCAAAGTCTCACAATTCATTGCCAAATATTTTTTATTTTCTTTTTACCGGATAAACAAGGAGCTCCACTTCTCATGCACAATGATGTTAGCGGTGCCCATGAACACTGCATCCTCCTCTGTCTCTACCAGGTTGTGCTTTCCCATGGCCACTCTGTACTCCTTGCCACTGCTGCAAGTTGCCAGAGAGAAAGACATGAGAATATGTATTTGCTCAGAGATTAAGTTTCCAGGAGTGTAGAAAAATAAATCACTAGCTCAATACCAAGCATGTTTAGCCGATTCTATGTGCAAATACGGTTGTCCTGACAAGCATTGTTATCTACTGTTAAGCCCTAAAAGTGAAAAAAATGCAGAAATGTGCAAGTGGGTTGTGATGAGTACAATTAGTGATGTGCATACAGCATTTAATATAGATATTTGTGCCAGTGCTGGATTGAGTTATAATAACCTGCTCCATTGTTACATACCTGATGCAGTGAGCAGCAGTGAGGACCCACTGGTTAGAGATCAGAGTACCTCCACAGGTGTGCCTCCACTCTCCCTCTTTGTTGTACTGCAGGGAAATCTAAAACATACACATGGACAATGAACAAGCTTTTTCTTTTCTTTTTTTATGTCTGCCCCCAGACTTACTGACTACAGGCACACATGCAGCTGATGGGATTTCACACAGCTTATGTCTCCTACTCTTTTTCCAACATTAGCTTTAGCCTCTTAAAAACTGTCCTAGTTTTCTGTGCCTTTGATTGATTATTTTCATTATTACACTTTTATTTCCTTTACTGAAGTCAGGTAACTTACTGCAATCTAACCACTCTATAACTGTATCTATGACTGTATCTCTGGTCCATTCTTTCTTTTGTCTATTTGTGTTTAATTAATGTAATTTTATTCAAGTTTAATTTACATATTTCCCTTCTTTTTATCACATACCACACAGTATATCTTAGCTATAAACCTATAATTTACTCCACTTTCTTGCAGTCTGCAGTCTACATTAAAGATTTTTCAGACATTTGATGTCTTGTTTTCTGAGTGAAATTCATCACTCAGCATGCTTTACCTGCCAGGGCCAGCTGTGAGGCCTGGCATCCTCTCCTCCAACCACCCTGGTCACCACAGGGGTGAAGGTGGGCAGGCCGCACCCGTAGGCTGAGTAGACAGACAGAGACAAACTCTTTTAAAACCGTGAACAGGTGCACACAACTGTTAATGTACATTCAGTCATTAGAGAAAGCCGAATAGTTTATGTGAACATGGCTCAAAACTGCTTTGTGTTGTGTGTAAAAGCTCCTTACCACCAGCAACAAAGAGAGCGATAACCACAAACTTCAACATGTCTGTATCTCCACAGTTTGCAGTAAAACATGTGACATATTTATATGTTTCACGATGTTATGCAACCTACAAAACGGGGTCAAATTCTTGGAAATTTGCCCTATGACAAATCTTAACAGTGACATGCCCAGAAATTGCCAGGAATACTAGGCCAAGGCCGGGTGTTTGACTAATTTTGAACTTGAGCTGAAGTTGACACAGTGAAATATAGCCCTCCCTACTCTGATTCCTTACAAACAAATTCATTGCCTCCCCCAGTAGCTGAAGCTTCCGTTGCTCATGAACCATGGAATTTTTCTTGTGACAGTTCTGTATTAACAAATGCAATTAAGCAGTACAAAGTTATTAGTTATTAGTGTAATACTAAAATTCCACATACCTTGCTAAATAAAAACAGGCCTGTTCATAAAGTTTGATTGCAATATCTGCTCTGAAATATAGTGAGTGAAACACCAAGTCCTCTGCAGTGATTCACTAATGTCTGCATCATAGCAAAAATATAGCAACAACAGTTGACTAAATTTTTGATGTTACTTAAATGTCAGCATTTGATCTATAATTGTTTCAGAAAAGAAGTTGGGGCGGTAGAAAAAATGTTTGCTTTTTAAAGGTACCCACTGAGGCAGTCCAATATTTTCGGCCTTGACCCTTGCATAAAGAGATTTCTTCTGATTCGCTGAATCTTTTAAAGATATGATTTGCTGTAGACAATGAAATACCAAGATTATTCGCAATTTTTACACTGAGAAACATACATTGTTGTTAAATCTATTTCCCAGCGACGTCTTTCGGAGAGTGGTAAACCCCTCCCTGTGTTTCCTTCACAAAGGTTTGGATGCGCTTTTTATACCTAATCATGTCACTAACTTGTTCCACCAGGTGTTTTCTTTTAGCATTTCAAAACTTTTCCAGTCTTTTGTTGCCACTGTCTCAAATTTTTCAAATCATGTTGCTGGCATCAAATTCAAAATGGCTGTGTAATTTTCCAAAAAACAATACAATTTTCAGTGTCACCATTTGATAAGTCTGTATTTGTGGTATTTCAATTAAATATGGGATTTTAATGTTTTGCACATTTTGTTTTTATTTATATTTTACACAGTGTGCTAAATGTTTTGGAAACAGGGTTGTAATATCTTTGATAGAACAGTGCAGTTGGACTGACCATTTTCAAATGAACATTATAACTTATTTAAAGTCAAAAGACCTGACCAACTCAGGCCACTGTAAGACATCTGTGGGGTTCACACAGAGGTTGAGTGGGGGAGATAAAGTGTATTTAGGGATATCTGTGGTTACTTATCTCCAAGGTTGATTTATTTTTCCCACCAGCTTGTCCTGGCAAATGCAGAGGCAAATGTTAGGCAACACATTTGAAATTTTTAAACAAGCCTGTTAAAGCACTATATAAGGAGGAGCAGACCCGCTTGTACTTCTGCTGAAGACTGTCACAATGAAGTTCGTGATCTTGGCTTTGTTTGTTGCTGGTGGTAAGCTCTGATACTACTCTGGCCAGCAGGGTGTTGCTACATAAAACTGTCCACATATTTTTTACATAAAGTGTAGAAATATGATAAAGAGCATTGAGTTTATTGAATTTAACAGATTCACATTTTATTCTTGGGGCTAAAAAAAGAGAATTTTGATTTGTTTTTAATAATTTTAAATAATAATTTTGCTACAACTGCTGATAAGATACCGTCATAAATCACTATATTCTGTACTGTTGTTTCTTAGCCTACGGGTGTGGCCTGCCTACCTATCGCCCTGTCATCACCAGGGTGGTTGGTGGAGTTGATGTCCGCGAGAACAGCTGGCCTTGGCAGGTATGTAACTTTAAGACTTCTTCTTTAAGAATCTGTGTCCATTTCATAAAGTCATAAAACATTCATGTGCTTTTTGTTGTTTGTTTCGTGTCTCCTTAGGTGTCTCTGCAGTACCAGAGTGGCAGCAACTACTACCACACCTGCGGTGGCACCCTGATCTCCAACCAGTGGGTCCTCACTGCTGCTCACTGCATCAGGTGTGGCTAAAAAGTTGTAGAAATAGGAAATCAAGAAGGTATATGAGGTACAGGAGACAAAGAGAGACAGGTCAATGGTAGACAGGGCACTTATCAAACCAGGTGATAGGCAGTGTGGAAGGAAAAATAAGCTTGTATTTAAAAATGTACTCAAACATATACTTAAATACTTTAGCAGTCTATAGAGTTGGCATAACACTGGAGTTTAGTCTAAGATATAGAGTTTTATAGATACCAAAAAATGAATACTTTGTCATCGCACTTTAACACTGACAGTGTCAATTTAAACACTTTAAGAATTAAATGAACACTGTATGTTAGATCCCAGATCAAAGCAACTCCAACCCTTGTTTCTGTGTTTTATGTGGCCAAGCAGCAGTCGCACCTACAGAGTCTACCTGGGAAAACACAATCTCAAGACCAACAATGAGCCTGGTTCCATCGCCATCAGCCCCGCCAAGATCGTCGTCCACGAGAACTGGGACTCTTACAATATCCGGTGGGCTCAGTGATTTCCCCTTATTTTGTATTATGTTGCTGTGACTATTAATGCTAAATAATATCCTGTTTCTAATTGTGGTATTTGCATTCATACTCTAGTAACGACATTGCCCTGATCAAGCTGTCGACCCCTGTCACATTCTCTGATTCCATCATGGCTGCCTGTCTTCCCAACTCCGGTGACATCCTGCCTAACGGTGCTCCCTGCTACGTCACTGGCTGGGGCCGTCTCTGGAGTAAGTGCTACTGAAAAAAAAAAGAAGAAATAAGAAAGAAACTGTCATCCGAGTCTGGCAATATTAATATCCTTAATGTTATCCTTTAATATTACATCAGTTTTCCTATCAAAACTTTGTGAGCGTGACATCTTTTTACACCTTGTCCTCTCAGTTTTAAGATACATTGGACAGGATTCAAAAGATTAATCATCAACTGAAAATTCAGTGGCTGTTAATTTTAACAGGGCTGTGGTGGTTACGTTCAGTTTCAAGACTTTTAATTTTGTCTTAGATTGGTCTCTGGTCTCGTAGTTCTATGACTATATATTTTTGGATGTTGACTTTGCGATTGTTTTTTTGTTTTATTTTTTTACAACTAATCTACATATGAAAGAAGGTTACATCTTGCAACACAGATATTTTGATGATTTACCCCTCTTTCTCACACTTTCACTGTGAATAATTCACAATTATGTATGCTGAATAGATTTTATACAAGCTCATCCAAGCAGGCAGCATCTATAATTTCTGTTGACCTTTACAAAACATTTTCATCTTTAAGACACTTGGGTTTCTGCTCACTTTTGAATGGATAGTAGACCCATTTAGTCTTGACTGAATCTGAATACCCTGTTCTCTTCCTAAGCTGGAGGTCCTATTGCTGACATCCTGCAGCAGGCACTCCTTCCTGTGGTTGGCCATTCCACCTGCACCAGGTCTGACTGGTGGGGCAGCCTGGTCACCAACAACATGGTCTGTGCTGGAGGAGACGGAAAGCTGGCTAGCTGCAATGTGAGTGTTTTTTTTGTTTGTTTTTTTTACAGTTGCTGTAAACCAAATCCCAGCCTTAGCATACCTCTACATTTCAGAATTTGTGTTTCTGACTGTACATTTTCAAAAATATTTTCCTTCTTCTGTCAGATTTTTGGTCAAATATTTGTCTGTGTTCCCATTTAGGGAGACTCTGGCGGTCCCCTCAACTGTCAGAACCCTGATGGCTCGTGGGATGTCCATGGTGTGGTGAGTTTCGGCTCAAGCATGGGCTGCAACTACCCCAAGAAGCCCTCCGTCTTCACTAGGGTCAGCGCCTACATCCCCTGGATCAACAATGTAAGTGAAAAAGCATTTGATAAATTTGATCACGCAGAAAGCGGTAAAACTTTCTCCCTACAGACAGTCTATTTAATGGAGGAAAAAATATAGAACTTTCCAGATATGATTAAATTAAATTACTACAGAAATGATGATAATGCCACAGCAATGTTGAAAAAGAAGTGCACATGCTCTAGGGCCCTACAGTGGAGCATTTTTAAATATTCTCCTTATACTTTCTTTTTTCCAGGTGATGACCACCAACTAAGATGCAGATTGGTTTGTGTCATTGTTGGTTGTAGCACTTGAGCATCAAATAAAGAGCGTTGTGGCTGCTACAGTTTCTTCTGTGTTTTCTTAATGAGACATCGAAATGATTTGCGTGTGGGTTATTTACTTTAAATGTGAGTTAAATGTTAATGTTAAGTGCGCAGCACGGTGGTGCAGTGGTTAGCACTGTTGCCTCACAACCCTGGTTGCCCCGGCCTTTCTGTGTGGAGTTTCTGGTCCGCGTGGGTTCTGTCCGGGTTCTCTGGCTTCCTCCCGCCATCCAAAGACACGCAGGCTGTCTTAATTGGTGTCTCTAAATTGTCCTTAGGTGTGAATGTGAGTGGTTGTGTGATGGACTGGTGACCTGGTGACGCCCAATGTCAGCTGGGATATGCTCCAGCCCCCCCCCCTTGAATTTCATTCAAGTCTTCTGCAGAAGGAACTCACTGGGACACATGCATCACAGTATCATCCGAAAGAGCAGCAGTGTTTCAGCACATACAGCGTTTATCCCAATCTCAGGGTCAACACTATCTTACCACTGGAACATGTTGTCTTTAAGAGGTCCTCTGGAAGACATTCAGTCTCAATCTATCGCAAGGACACTCAGCCCTTGTACAGCCAGGTACATGTTGCAAAACAATTGAAAGACATGCTGTGCTGGACACATTACATACATTTACCCAGTACCCGATAAACCAGAGTCCCTCAGTGAGCAACATTAATTATGTGTTTGGAGGTGGTATTCATGGGATTCCCATTACACATGCAAAAGAACCCACTTTAACACATGATGATGACTGACAAAATAGAAATCTGGATTTTAGAGAAAGCATCTTAAAAGCATTTTACTGTGCTGACTACCAATTACACTTGACTAGTAATAACCACCTTACCAGTGACATCTGGTGGGTGTCATGACAGAAATATTGAGGACAAAAGAAAGTAAACAGTCAAAGACATCTTTAGGTATCATGTCTGAATAATTTTAGTCTCAGTATAGTCACAATATAGTGACAGTAATAATAATAATAATTATTATTAAATTAGCTTTTGCTGTTTCACTGTCTGACCAGATCATAAAAGGATGCAGTATAAAAGGTAGCACAGCTACCCACTCTGCTGATCTTTGAAGCAGTGAAGAATGATGACTCTCAGCAATGTATGTATCTGTTTATGAATCCATGTTTGACCTTAATGAGAACCAAAAGCAGGTGGTCTTCCCAACTCAGCTCATCCCTTTGAACAACAGCACTTCTTTTAACAATTTTTAACAGCCAAATGAAAACTTGCAATGACAGAAGTCCTGTTTTGAACTTTGGCCTATTCATCCTTAATAGAATAAACCCAAAGTTTGAGCTCAGTGCTGCATAAATAGCTGGTTGTACTGCAGGATGAGCACAGCCATCTGTTTTCGCGGCACCAAGTTACAAGGTCTCAAAATGAATACAAGCCATGAGTTTTTACAATCTGAAAAGTTATGTAAATTAACATAAATATGATATCTCTGTCCTAACATTGCAGCATACCAGCTCATCGTCAGAGATAACACTGTACACTATCAAAGTAGAATACATCAACGAAACATGAAAAAAATGTGGCTAAGAAGAATGTGATCACTGGTTAAATGCCAACTGACAGAGTACCAACCTTGCAGTTCCCCGTGTGGTCCTCTGGTTAAAAATTGAAGGTACAAAATCCGGGCTGTCACACTCCATTGGTGGCTTCCTTGATATGAGAAGATTTGACATTAAGGTCAGAAAACACTGTTGATGGTCATAAACCTGCATGGCAACATGTAACAGAAATCAGTAATACACAAGTCCTATTATGATAATATGCAACCATATAAATGTGCCAAGATTTTGCAGTATCACCTAGCTATATCTCTTTAACAAACTGTATGACCATTCAAGGAATGTGGCAAATCAAAACACATTTTTTCCCTTACCTATCAGCCAAACATAAGACATTTTAGATTCTGTACACAAAATCATTTTGTGTACAAATATAACTCCTTCTGAGATTTCTGTCCGCACCTTTTTAGGTGAATTGAGAGACAAAAATTCTCCCCAGATACAATCGTGTATGTCTTGGTCATTCTAGATAATTCAGGGACATCACTGTCAACAGTTTTCTAAGCAGGGCATTTCTTATGTAGGTCCTTTGAAAACTATTCATAGTGGCAGTGTTTATTTTTCCAAAGCAAATTGCTTCTGAAAGGGAATGTTGCTGTCAAAAGTTTTCAATTGTGTTTTTCAATGATGGGAGGACCACAAATAATCCATTTGTGGGACAGCAGACATCAGAAACTGGGCAAAACAGCCTATTAAAGTAGAGGAAAGTGACGACGCTGAAGTTGGCTTCCGATTCGCAGCTTCCGATTCGGCAGTTAAGGGGAAAGTTAAGGGGAACTTAAGTGAAAGTTAATTTACGTTACTGACCTATCGAATCTCCTTTTTTTGCACCTCTTACTGCTGTGGAAGCTGTTATGCATTTTAGTCAAAGCCTTAACGCGGTCTGAAACACTTTTTAGATTTGAAAAAACTTTATTTTATTTGTGAAAATGCTCTAAAGGGGGATTTCACTGTTTTTTTCGCATGTAGACCACATTAGACCAGGTCCAGATCCAAAACCACTACACCTAGAGATCTCAAATCTGGACTAGATTGTCCCAGAGAGACTAAAGTTTCAATCAGACACAGTTTCAGATTTGTGAAACCTTTATTCAATTTGTGAAAATGCTTTAAAGGGCGATTTCAGTGCTTTTCTCGCATGTAGACCACATTAGACCAGGTCCAGATCCAAAACCACTATACCTAGAGATCTCAAATCTGGACTAGATTACTCCAGACATGCTAAAGTTTCAATCAGACACAGTTTCAGATTTGTGAAAGCTTTATTCAATTTGTGAAAATGCTCTAAAGGGCAATTTCACTGCTTTTCTCGCATGTAGACCACATTAGACCAGGTCCAGATCCAAAACCACTACACCTAGAGATCTCAAATCTGGACTAGATTACTCCAGACATGCTAAAGTTTCAATCAGACACAGTTTCAGATTTGTGAAAGCTTTATTCAATTTGTGAAAATGCTCTAAAGGGCAATTTCACTGCTTTTCTCGCATGTAGACCACATTAGACCAGGTCCAGATCCAAAACCACTACACCTAGAGATCTCAAATCTGGACTAGATTACTCCAGACATGCTAAGGTTTCAATCAGACATAGTTTCAGATTTGTGAAAGTTTTATTCAATTTGTGAAAATGCTCTAAAGGGCAATTTCACTGCTTTTTTGACATGTAGACCACATTAGACCAGGTCCAGATCCAAAACCACTATACCTAGAGATCTCAAATCTGGACTAGATTGTCCCACAGAGACTAAAGTTTCAATCAGACATAGTTTCAGATTTGTGAAAGCTTTATTCAATTTGTGAAAATGCTTTAAAGGAGGATTTCACTGCTTTTTTGACATGTAGATCACATTAGACCAGGTCCAGATCTGAAACCACTACACCAAGAGGTCTCAAATCTGGACTAGATTACTCCAGATATGCTAAGGTTTCAATCAGACACAGTTTCAGATTTGTGAAACCTTTATTCAATTTGTGAAAATGCTTTAAAGGAGGATTTCACTGCTTATTTCGCATGTAGACCACATTAGACCAGGTCCAGATCCAAAACCACTACACCTAGAGATCTCAAATCTGGACTAGATTGTCCCAGAGAGGCTAACATTTCTTTACAACATGGTTTTAGATTTGGGAAAAAATTATTCTGTTTGTGAAAATGAAAAAAGGATAGGAGAACGCTGCCTCTGATTGGTTAGTGCTCCACTGATTAGGCTGGTTAAGGTTGGGGTTGTGATGGGATTAGGGTTAGCCAATCAGAGTCAGAGTAGGGGGCAGGATTTGAGGCAAAATGCGTGTTCTTCAAATGATAGTTGCTGGAAAAAACATATAGACATGTTCTAATTTTTTTAAGTATTCCAGTTTTTAGCCTTTTCCTGTCTGCCATAAGCCTGCACCTGTTTAAACTGCTGTTGTCCCTGTAGACACAGGAAACTCTGTAATTATCTGGGGTTTTGAGTCTCTGAGTCAGTCAAAGTCCTTAGCCTTCATTATGCAAATAAATAAGAATACATTAAACACATAGTTACACACTTACAGGTATAAATGCATTGATTACTGTAATGGAATGTAACTGAGTACATTTTGTACTTTTGTTGTGGAGAATATTCAGTGTGGTTGTACTTTTACTTAAAGATCTGAATAATTATTTCACCTCTGATTATGTCTATGATGTGTTTATATATTAGGTATTTAATATGTACTAACTAAAGACATCATCTACAGTTAGAACCTCCACTCTCAGTTACATCCAGATAAAACCCAATATTAACACATTAATGCATTGATTCGGCTCATTTTTGTAGCTGCAGGTCACAGTTTGGTTTAATCTGGTTTCACTCTGTAACAAAAAAGAAAAAAACGTAGCACTACAAATACAGTTTATTTACTGTGATTATAAGCTTAGCATTATTGCTAACAACCTTATGCCAACAACGCCTCCACCGTGGAGTGTTTTTCCAGCTGTGCCCATCCTGCTGACATTACCTGAATGCATAACAAGTAGCAGAACATGAGATCGGCTGGTTTGGGGGCAACCAGGTCTACGTCATGGTACATTACAAAGTTTCTGCAGTAGCCCAACTTAGTGAAAACGCCCTTTATAGTATTTTCACAAAAGGAATAAAAGTTTCAATAATCTAAAACTGTATAATAAAGAAACCTTAGCCTGTGTGGAAGAATTTAGTTCAGGTTTAAGAGATCTAGGTATAGTGGTTTTGGATCTAGACCTGGTCTAATGTGGTCTACACATGAAAAAAGCAGTGAAATCGCCCTTTCGAGCATTTTCACAAATTTAATAAAGGTTTCACAAATCTGAAACTGTGTCTGATTGAAACCTTAGCATGTCTGGAGTAATCTAGTCCAGATTTGAGATCTCTAGGTGTAGTGGTTTTGGATCTGGACCTGGTCTAATGTGGTCTACATGCGAAAAAAGCAGTGAAATCCTCCTTTAAAGCATTTTCACAAATTGAATAAAGGTTTCACAAATCTGAAACTATGTTTGATTGAAACCTTAGCATGTCTGGAGTAATCTAGTCCAGATTTGAGATCTCTAGGTGTAGTGGTTTTGGATCTGGACCTGGTCTAATGTGGTCTACATGCGAAAAAAGCAGTGAAATCCTCCTTTAAAGCATTTTCACAAATTGAATAAAGGTTTCACAAATCTGAAACTATGTTTGATTGAAACCTTAGCATGTCTGGAGTAATCTAGTCCAGATTTGAGATCTCTAGGTATAGTGATTTTGGATCTGGACCTGGTCTAATGTGGTCTACATGCGAGAAAAGCACTGAAATCGCCCTTTAAAGCATTTTCACAAATTGAATAAAGGTTTCACAAATCTGAAACTGTGTCTGATTGAAACCTTAGCATGTCTGGAGTAATCTAGTCCTGATTTGAGATCTCTAGGTGTAGTGGTTTTGAATCTGGACCTGGTCTAATGTGATCTACATATCAAAAAAGCAGTGAAATCCTCCTTTAAAGCATTTTCACAAATTGAATAAAGGTTTCACGAATCAGAAACTACGTCTGATTGAAACTTTAGCATGTCTGGAGTAATCTAGTCCAGATTTGAGATCTCTAGGTGTAGTGGTTTTAGATCTGGACCTGGTCTGATGTGGTCTACATGTCAAAAAAGCAGTGAAATCGCCCTTTACAGCATTTTCACAAATTGAATAAAGGTTTCACAAATCAGAAACTGTGTCTGATTGAAACTTTAGCATGTCTGGAGTAATCTAGTCCAGATTTGAGACCTCTTGGTGAAGTGGTTTTGGATTTGGACCTGGTCTAATGTGGTCTACAGGCGAAAAAAGCAGTGAAATCGCCCTTTAAAGCATTTTCACAAATTGAATAAAGGTTTCACAAATCTGAAACTGTGTCTGATTGAAACTTTAGCCTCTGTGGGACAATCTAGTCCAGATTTGAGATCTCTAGGTATAGTGGTTTTGGATCTGGACCTGGTCTAATGTGGTCTACATGCGAGAGAAGCAGTGAAATTGCCCTTTAGAGCATTTTCACAAATTAAATAAAACTTTCACAAATCTGAAACTATGTCTGATTGAAACCTTAGCATGTCTGGAGTAATCTAGTCCAGATTTGAGATCTCTAGGTGTAGTGGTTTTGGATCTGGACCTGGTCTAATGTGGTCTACATGCGAGAAAAGCAGTGAAATTGCCCTTTAGAGCATTTTCACAAATTGAATAAAGGTTTCACAAATCTGAAACTGTGTCTGATTGAAACCTTAGCATGTCTGGAGTAATCTAGTCCAGATTTGAGATCTCTAGGTATAGTGGTTTTGGATCTGGACCTGGTCTAATGTGGTCTACAGGCGAAAAAAAGCAGTGAAATCACCCTTTAGAGCATTTTCACAAATAAAATAAAGTTTTTTCAAATCTAAAAAGTGTTTCAGACCGCGTTAAGGCTTTGCCTGAAATGCCTAACAGCTTCCACAGCAGTAAAAGGTGCAAAAAACGGCGATTCGGTAGCTCAGTAACGTAAATTAACTTTCACTTAAGTTCCCCTTAACTTTCCCCTTAACTGCCGAATCGGAAGCTGCGAATCGGAAGCTAACTTCAGCGTCGTAGGAAAGTGAAAGTCTTTTTTTTTTTTCATAATTTGGGTGAAAGAAGCAGAAACATTTTGAAGACCCACCCATGCCCCACCTCTAATATAGAGTGATTTTTCCTTTTTTGTATGTTATGGACGCTGTTGTTCGCCTTTAGTACATGTTTTACTTGTACTGTTTGTACGTGACATTTGCTTGTAGGCTAACGGTTATTGACATTGTGACATATGTTTGTCTATGTATCAACAGAAAGCAAGTAAGCAAACAAAGTAAAACGCAAGATCAACGCAAACAGACAACAGAAGCAGAAATGCAGCCCCATTTACTAATGGTGTTAACACGAAGACTAATGTCTTGATGTGTGTGACGCTCATTGAATTGTATTTCCCCCCCGGTTTGTTTGTTTTTTGCACTTCTCCCAAGTGAAGTTTTTGGAACTACACAACCTGCAATATCGACTATGTCCACTATACTAAACATGCTGCACAGCCTGTCGCTGTTCCAATGAAAGCTCTTCTTTCAGATGGTTAGCGAGGAAGAAATTTGTCGCCATCTTGGATTGTGCGAAGTTGGCTGCAGGCACACACTCGTCCTCGAGGCGACATCTCCGTTTGAGAAGTTCCCCTACCCTCCGGTTGGTTCGTTTATTTAATGTCAATCCTTTAAACAACTACATCATCACCCATTTTTGTAATACATGATTTCTTTTTTTCGAATAGCCACTCAGAACAAGCATAAATGTTGGAACTCTGAATGCACCTTTGTTAAGGTGCTCAAATTTCACTCAGAATTATAGTAGATACTAGTAAGTTAACGTTAGCTTGTAAAATAATAGAAAGAAAACCCGTAATGTCTCAGTTTTTCTTAGACATATAATCTTACAGCGCTCTAATATGGAAAAATTACTGGGCTGGTTTAAGGCAAGAAGTTATGCTAGTTTTGGAAATATGCGACTTAGGCTTTCCGTTAATTTAACGTTAGCTAACATTACAGCGAAATTGTCTTCCATGAGATTTAAACTCTGAAGAGGCTGCATTTTCAGGACCGCAATTCTAGGACGCCTACCACATTTCACAACCATGGACTGCGATGATACATGGACAGTGTGTGAGAAGTGAATGTGAATCAATTTTTTTTTAAGGTTAAAAACGAATTGGACAGCAACGTTCACATTAGCCTACCGAAGTTACGCCAAACTATGATAGTCCTGAAGCCACCAGTGGTGAATTAAGTATTTAGATTCTTTACTTAAGTAAAACTACTAATACCCTACTGTAAAAATACTTAGGAGTAAAGTCACTGCATTGAAAACGATATAATCAGGAAAATGTACTCTTAAGTAATAAAACTAAAACTACACAAAGCTGGAAGAAAAATGCGCACTGTGACTGTTAGGCTTTAATGTAAAAGCAGGATTTTACTGTTGTAGTTGGTAGAGGTTGGTAGGTTTTTGGTATCACACTACAGTTAATGCCTTTTTCATTATGGATTAATCTGCTGATTATTTTCTTCAATAATTGAAGGTAAACATTTTGAAAATAGAAATGTTGTCAGGATTTCCCAGAGCCCATAGTGACACCTTCACAATGCTTGTTTTGTCAATCCCAATCTCAAAATTATTAAAAAACAGTGTTAAGCTGGAACCAGGAAATGTGTTTACATGAAAAATTACTTAAAAGATAATCTAAATTGCTGCCAATTAAATTTATGTCAATCAATGAATGTATTAGCTGTACTGTTGAGTAGTTCATAACAAAACATCATATTTTTTAAACTCTTCATATGTTTTATTAAATTCTTACTTTGTGAAGTAAGCAACTTCCATAACTAGTTCTAGTAACTGAAGCTGTCAGATGAATGTAGTGAAGTAAAAAGTACAATATCTCCCTCTTAGTTGTAGTGGTGCAGAAGTAGAAAGTGGCATGAAAAGAAAATACTCCAGTAAACTACAAATAACTCTATTTTATATCTAAGTGCAGTACTAGAGTAAATGCAGGCCAACTTAATTACTCCAAGGCAAGATAACTTGCTCCAAAATTAACTGTTTGCTTATTTGTTTAATATTGAGATGCACTGTATGAGCTCCCCTCCAGCATGTACTGGCATTTTCAAATAGATAAACAGGCGGGTTTAATTTTAAAGGTGGTTGCAGTCACCTCAACTAACCTGTGTATGTATGTTGATTATGAAATTGCCAGAATCCACACTGAAGAAGGGCATCTTGCCTGAAACCTCTGTTTGGCAATGTTAAAAAGACGAATTGCAGTGGTGTCCTAGTCTTTCTTTTTTTATTAGCTATATTAAGGATCCAGCACCAAGTATATAAGGTCTGAGTTGAACACTTTATCTCATTTGTTTAATGAAACTGTAGTGAGATTTTTGTAAGCCCAACTGGTGTTTAATATTAATTGTTGACTTAATGACTATGATAATTATTCTAGCCAGCACATTAAGTAAAAGATGATAAAAGCATGGCTAAATGATTGGTTTTACCATTTTAATTAAGTTTAAATAAGCGTATTAATTAAACTGTGCTGACTGCCTGTTTACCCCGCAGTATGTGTTATCAGGGAATCCCTTTATTGTGTTTTTGTAGTGTTCAATGTGAGTTTGACATTTTAATAGTCAGTTATTATGTAGGCCTACACTACCTGTTACCTCATCATAGATCCTGTCATGAACTAAATAGCCTATATAAAGTGATTTAACAGAAATACATTTTAAGCTCAATTCAGGACAGAAGATTCAAAATGTAATTTGTACCAATACAAGGCTAAGGCCTCTTTTGTCTGTGAAATGGTCTCAAAATGTTCAATTTGACCAATTAAGCTTTCTTTTAAAGGATGCATATAACAATCCAAGAACAGGAGATCCTTGCTGGAATTGATAAGATGCACTACATGCTGCAAGGACTTCCACTGCAATTCCTGTAGCTCAACTAGAGAGCCATTTCAACTGAACAGTTCTCCATGAAGGTGAAGTTTGTACATATTCTCTCTGGAAATCCAAATGGGAGTGACATTGAGACGATGCATTAAAAGCATCCTGAATGTTATGATCAGTACCATTTCAGCAATGAATCAAACAAAGTCCCTCTATGAATTTGTTTAAGGTGACCAGACACTTGATTCAGATTTTGGGTATTCATGATTTACACATATATCATAGATAATAATATTGCAATACGTCTATTTTTTAGGGTGTACCACTCACCCAAAAAACTGGGTTTTCTGCTGGTCAAAGAAGCTGTTTTGTTTTTTTGGCTTGTCCTTGTTCCACGTTAAATCTTTTTATTTTAATTCATTGTTGCTTGTTGTTTTGTTGTATCAAATGAAAATAAATCCCCCAGAGTCTTGTGTCTTGCCTCTCTCCAATCCTTCAAATGTCTGGTTGAGATCTAGTGAATGTTGCATTTCTACTAACTTGAGTCCATTTTAACAGACCTAAGATGTCCAGATAAAGTTACAATTTGATAAATCCATGGTTGTGTTGACAAGCTTTTTTTTCAAGTTAACAATAGCAATAGATTTCTTTGTTTCCAATTTTTCACACCAGGTCTGATTAAATATATGACTTTGGTCCATTCAATGCTGCTTTGCAAAGCCAGCGTGCACCTGTTGCAGCATCAGAAAAGATGAGGTTCCAAAACTTCTTTAATTCCGTAAGTAAAATAAACATTATAAATTACATAAACATTAGTATTCATAGCCTCGGGACATTGTCTACTGTATCCATACCAGAATTGTGATGAGGAGCAGACAAAGTGAAAAACGTCTTTTGTTTTTTCTGTTTTAAAACCAAAACACAAACAGAAAAGAAAAAACAAACATCTGTTTTTGTTTTCTGTTTGTTGATTTAAACAAACAAATAGGCCTACTATTATGAGCTAGATCTTTTGAAGTACCCACTATCACCTTCCCTTGGGGAACAGGCACATAAAATGAACAGAAACCATTTTTTTTACCCAGTTTTCAATACTATTTTTCTATGTTACAGGTTCTTTAGTCACAACCCCAATTACTGTCCTGTCTGTACCTGGAAAAATCTCATTTATAACTGTGATGTTTCACAGTAATTAACAGAGAGAGCCAGTGTGCCCCTATTTTGCACCCAGTGCTCATTTGCATATTAATTATCATTAGCAGTACAGGAAAACAGTCAAGGCAGTTAAATAAGCAACCTTATCTTTAGTTTCTCCACCACCATATCTTAGATGTTTTCAAATGATGTCCGTTGTTTTTTTTTTTACTTGAGATCACAAGCTTTCACCTTGGTGGCTGACATTTTGCTCACAAACTCTGCTTTAGTTGAAAAGAAGCTGTAACTTAACCCAGTGGCTTAATGCTTTTAGGCAGGATCAACAGTAAAAGAAATTTGTCTGCCACATTATTAATCAATTTGCTAGCAAAGCTTTTATGGGTCTCCTGAACTGTTGTTAATTGTTAAGTTTTAGTTTTTGCAAGCTATTAAAGGTCTGTAAATCAGGACTTTGATATGTGAGTTTTTAAAGCAAGAAACACAACTGACAGCTCCAAGAAGGCAAACTCTGCACAATGTGCAGGTGCTTTTAAACATTTAAAAATTATATGTTAAAGGAAACTATTTTTTAAATCTTGAGATAAGAACATTATACAGACAAACTACGCTAAGAAGTTGAGCAATGATTAAAGTAACCAATGGGTTATAATGGACCTGTACAGTATACAGTTAATTTACATAGAAAAACATCATGCAATCTAAAATGACACATCAAGCCTTGTTTTTAATGTTTATTTAATAATTATATTTTCTTGTGTTTTGTTGTGTGTTTCTAAATTTTGTTATTTAGAGAATTCCGGGTAAATAGTTGGTTGGCAGGATGCGAATTAAGGCTTTGGGCAGATTTTTTGTTGGATAGTGACTTACAGCAGAAGCTTACTTTACATTAAACACAAAATGTATATTATTTATTATAATAATGTAATAGATAACATGAGCTTCTGAATAAAGGTCATCATTTGGCTTTTATGTATTTCCAGGTTACACTGAGTGGAATTTCACGAAGGAACACTTCCCTGATGGACTGATACCAATGGCATTTTGCAAAACAGGTAAAACTTTGATTTGCTGTTTGTTGACGTAAGACAGAGAATACATATTTATAGAATTTATTCTACATAGGATAGTCCTCAGTAATATGTGTTTCATTATGAAATGATGAAACTCAGTGACAGTTTTGCACTTGGTTCAATGGTAAATCTTTACAATGTGTTTTGAAAATTGTTTTCTTTTGCCACAAGATGGCGACAGATTACTGTTCTGGAGCTCTTTCACACAGAGAAAAGGTTACCTAAACCATTGTTACTTAAAATGATAACTATGTTTAGTTACACATTAGATTATTTTAACTAAAACTGTAAGGTAAAGTCTTAACTGCTAAAGCTTGTTAACAAGCTGAACAGACAATAAACCGCACGCATTTTAGGTCATTAGCTGTGTGAATATTTTTATAGTAACCACATTGGCTCTCTTAAGCTGTGGATTCATGTGGGGTGAATTTTTAAAAATATTAGAACTAGGGTTCTTTATAGCTAAAATAAATCAATTAGCTGTGATGTCATCTGTAACAATGTTTACTAGGGCTGGATTTAGAAACTAAAGTTAATTCTTGGCGCTGGGTGTAGTGGTTACATACTGTAACATTTCCCATGTTTTTGTTGTCACTGTGTTATAGTTTTGTATTTATATTGTTGGATAACCATATAGGGTCACCAGAAAAGCTACAGAGCTCCTTTGTCATGACATTATTTTGATTTACCCAAAAAGATGCAGATGGACATATGACACTGTCAGGGATGGTAGTACATGAAAAGGGATTTGTCAGAAAATAGCCTTATTTTATTCTACAACACAAAAATCTGTGTTATGATTTTCTTTGAGTAGAAACAGCCTGTGTCTCAGCAAAGGCTGGCTGAGCCTCAGACACCAGCAGGTGTGAGGTTTCCAGTCCATGCACTGAACCCTACAAGTAGTAATGTTGAACAAATGTAACCTTTCAGCCTCTCCTGTGCTGCGATGAGATGTTTTTTGCAATTTTTAGAATTCCTGGATGGCTCTCCCTGACTCTGCTTTGACCCTTGTCCATCTGTTACCATATCCAGGGTTAGAAGGCAACTGAATGTTACACATGTTGTTGGCCTCAGGGTGTGGGCAAAATGTTTTTGGGTGTGAGATGGATGCTGGGATGAACCGTGAAGGTAGACATTTGACCTATGTGTGGACCTTTCAAGTTGAAGTTGAACCGGCTGTATATGCAATGCAGTCGTTTCTATCTCTAGGGTTTTAACATTTGAATTATTCAATCAATTCCTGGTGTAACAGTTTCTAAATAAAGATATAACTGTCGTATAATTCCAGCAATTTAAAACAACAAGAAAAACAAGAAAAAAAGAAATACAGTTCCATTTATTAAGTGCTACTCTATACCACCCCAATATTAGTCGTGGCTTGCTAGCCAGGTTTGCTGCTGGGAAAAACACAGGAATGGGAAGAAGCTGTTATGTGGCCCCTGTGCATCAACTCTGCCAATGCATGTGACCAGTGTTTAGCGCCATTTTGGTTCTGAAGAACATGATTTAAGTGTGCCAAGTGACAACCGCAGTGACTTCATGCCAGACAACCTCCAACTCGCCCAACTCGCCTTTTACTTTGCACCCCCGGGTGTGCTAATCACCTCCTTCAAATAGGGCCATGAGATCACAATCGCACTTCCTTGTTGTAAAAGACCACTGTAAATGAAAAGAGCTGCAGGTGTGATGTCGTGTTAGTGACATTAAATGTGTTCACTTGTCACCCCTCTGACTTTTTCAAACAGGATTATTGGTTGATGAATCCCATTGTTACAATTCAGTAATTTACAGTTAAATATATAAGTTTTATTTGCTTTAAAATGTACATGTGTAATTCCACTTGAGTTCTTATTTCATTGTTATTTTTATTAAATGCTCAACTTAGTAAGTTTCAACTGTGCACATGACATGGCGGCACGTCTGTTTTTTATCCAATGAACTGTCTGTCATAGTGCCATGTGCTATTTTAGCGTGCTCTGGTGCTGCAGTGGATAGCGGACATGCAGGCAATCAAAATCAAACTTTACTATCTGCACAGTGTAAGTGGACATTATATGATATATGAGTTTTTACTTTTAGTTGTGCTGTTTAAGAAGGGGTACAGTGGGGCAATGCCCCATTAAAGTGTTACCGTCTATGGAGAAAATAGTACCTTTATCGACATAGGCTCAATGGGTTTGCTGATGTCATCATCACCCTGTGTGCGTGTGTGTGTACAATGAAGCAGACTCTTCCAGTGTGGGCATCAGGGGACAAAGTAGTCTTTATGCGGTGTGCCGAGCTCCAAGGCAGAAACATTGTTGAGCTGTAAAACATTCTGTAACTGAAAACACATGTTCCCTAGTGGAGGACAGACAAACACAGGCAGCCTCTGCAGTTCCACATCAGGAGTTGGTGCCCTATCATCAGCGACTCAGGGGCTCCTTTTTGACTCCAGTGCAACACTCTTGTTCAACATTGTGCATTTTAAATGTATCAGGAAACTCAAATTAAGAACAGATTGCCCCTCACAAAAATGCGGCGGGATGATGCAGGTGAGACAAGACAACAAAGGAAACTGAACATGTCATTTTCTGCTGAATCATTTAAAAAAATTCTTCTCGTTAAATAACTGGACACCTTACTTACCTTTTAAGATCTACTATGATATTACACATGTTAAAATGTGTCTCATTCCTGACAGCCTGTGGCTCACAGACACAGAACATGCCAAACATAACAGCCAATCAGCAATGGAATAATTGTGTCAGGGACACCATTATTGAACCACTGGAGTTGGCAGGAAAAACACTTACTATGTTTTTCATGCAAGATTACATTTACATTACATTTACTCATTTAGCTGATGCTTCTATCCAAAATGTCTTACAATATTGCTATATGTCAGAGAAGTCGCACGCATCTGGAACAACTAAGGGTTAAGTGTCTTGCTCAGGGATACGATGGTGGATGCGACACAGTGGGGAATTGAACTAAGTCCTCTCAAACCAAAGGCATGTGTCTTATCCACTGCTCCATCACAACACCTCCCGGACTGCAGAATACAGTCTTGTGTACCAATTGAAGATTGGGGCTGTAAGTCTTCACTGACTGAAACAAGATCAAATGAGCAGTAGTCTTCCCGCTGTAGTCGGGGTTAAACGGTGTTACACAATGTTAGGGCAAACACAGATTACAGTACTTTCCCACGGCGTCCACCATTGTTTTTCTTTAATAATCCGGTTGAAATTCATATACTGGAAAAAAGTAACCATTTAAAGATCTTTTTATATACAATCTATGGTAAAGATCCAATCTCGTCGGGTGACATGCAAAAGTAAAGCAGTCTGCAAAGGAAGTATCAATTTGGCAGACTACACTGTTCCTTAACCTGTTGTACACCGCCAAGTTTAAGGTATTGTGCAAAACCACCCTTACCATCGCTGCTACCTTACAGGGAAACGCTACTAACCAGTATCAGCACTTGAAAAAACACCACAAAGCCAAAGCCATGTGCAATAGTAAAGCCTTTTGCAACTCCATTTGAACAGACTTCAAAATGGCATTTGGAAATTACTCAAGGACTAACAGAGTCGATTGCGAAAAATATCATGCCCCTGTACGGCAACCAAGCCTGGCTTTATATTAATGTTTAAACTAGGCTTTTTTGTCAGTGCTTAATCATGATGATAATTACTTTCAAGGTTGGAAGTTCAACAAATCGGTCAATATACTATTGTGATTGAAGTAGTTTAATAAAATGTCATTCATATATCAATTCATGCCTCACTTAATTTCATCATAACATATGGACCTGGCTTCAGGAAGATTTGTTTTATCTAATATTGTGTTGGTCATACTATACAATGATTTATTGCTTTTCTTTGTTTAATAATACAGAAGACAAAAACATTTAAAATATCACATATTAAATTGAAATCATAATATTGGTAAAACAAAAACATATCGCAATAAGATTATTTTCCAAAATGCAAAGCAAACAGTTGTTGTAGCTGCCAATAGCCCACTAAAGTAACTAAAGTGGCAGTCTACAGCTTGGTACCGTTAACTAGTTAAGTTGAAAAGGCAGCTAATCATCCTTTCATTCACTCTTCTGACATTGTTTTTAATTTAATTTTTTTATTTGTGATGTATTTGCAAAGAAACATTATAAAGCTAGCCTGTTAAACTTAGCCAGCTTGTGCTGCATCCGCAATAGCTGCAGGATATGAAAGCTTGCTGAGCTAACGTTACTTTTTCATAGCCAATGTGTTGGCTATGAAAAAGTAACATTGATTACATAAACTCCGAAACGAGACACAACTTAACTGTGTGCGTGCATGGGTACGCTCCAGTATTAAAACATAAAGCACTACACATCTGTGTAGGTGTGTAACTGAAGGTGGAAGCATATGGAGCCAACACCTCTAATCTACAGACACACTTTCAAGCGCACCACAAGAGTGAGGCTGCCTAAATGGGCCCCTCAGCGCTCTACAGATAATGAGCATCATTGATGAATATCTTCTCATGTGAAGACAATGCAAAGATGAGTTGATCCAAAATAAAACTTCCAAAACTCTCAAAACATTTTTCCATTGCCTCTTTGCTAAGGTGGATAATTGTTAACAGAGCTATTTATTTATTAACCAGCTACTGTGTTTGCTTAATGGTGGGTGTGTAAATTATTGGAAAACTTGTCAGTTGTGGTGTTTTCCTTCATAAAACTCATGCATGCTGGAGCTGCTGATTCACTTCTGTTTAGTGTTGTTTCCATTCTTCTGCCAGTCCAATACATATTTACAATTCCCTCATAGAGATCTTACAGAATGAGAACTGCGGTAATTAGGTAGGAGTTAATTTTCACTTGATTCCCCAGCCTTCTCAGATCATTAGGTGCTCTATCTAGAAATGCTTTCTGGTCCTCCCCAGGAGGTCAGTCATAATTAAAGGGACAGTGTGCCACATTAGCCATGCATGGAGTCAAGCCGGTAACAGAATTTATATCACTCAGCCCCCAAGGTTAAGGCTGAACCCTTGACCCAGACCCAGTGCTCCCATTTCCCTCTTCCTTCTAATGCTTGCTTATACCTCCTTTATTCAGCTTAGCTGAATGCCTGCCCATTTATACCTGAACAGCACCAACCAATATCTCATTTTGTTTCTCTCCATCTCTCTGTTTGTGTCTCTCCCCATGTCACTCTCAAACCTCTTCTCAGTTGCCTTGTTAGTGTTTCTTTTCTGTTAGATGAAGATCTTGAAGTTAGTAATCAGTAATCAAAAGACAGAAGATACTTCACACAGCTGTGCATGCAGTTTAATGGTTTAATAATTATTATGAATTCAGTCCCTGTCTGTAAAACAACCCGTTTGACAGACTAGAAATCATTCCTGGAGTCAAAACAGCCTTGAACTTTTGAAGTTAAGGGGCCAGTGTAATTCATTTGTGATTGTTAATGTGTCTTTAACTGCTTCAGCTAAGACCCATAATGGTTTCTTTTGAAGTGCTGGAACTGTGTGTCAGGGGCCATGTTTGTGTTATTGCAGATCCTCTGAGAGCCCATTGTTTGGAGACCTCACAGATTCCTCCTAATCTAATTGGCCACGGATGTCCTGGCTCAGGACCTTTCTCCATGCTCTGGGGATTGACAGAGCTGTTCAGGGCTTGAAAATTCACTTGTCCAAATACAGCCTTGTTTAATTACAGGTGGGGGATGCATGCTATCACCGCACATAACCCCCCAAGCCCAATAAATGCCCATTCTAACTCTTTTCAGACTAGATATTCAACTCCACCTCCAAAAGAATCTCTATCCAAATAGGAACTGGATTTGGGTCTCCTCTCCTCCTTATCCCAAAGCCCTTAAGCACCCTCCACTTCTCTGTGCACCTTCACTCTGCCAGTGACATACCTCCCCGTGGTTCTCCATCCAGTGTAAACACAAAGAGATCCTCCTATGCTATTACTTACACTGTGCTTCCCTGATCCTCACCGCCACCACTGCCCCCACAGCCCACACCCTCCTATCCCCAGCCAATCCCTGACCACCTCAGCCTCCACCTCCATATTCTGAATTGCCAATCCCAATCTAATTTATGGAATATTTTGGAGGTAACCTTATACGGCGGCAGGGGAGATAACATCTCCAGGCCCCTGTGAAGGACAGGAACTCAGCAGTGTGTGCTTAATAACATAAACTGCTGAAAAAGGGCCCGGGCCGGTGAATTGGCAGAGGAGCAGGCCGGTGAGACGGATAGAGAAAAAGCAGAGAGAGGGGACCCAGTGTTCTGGGGTGGGGTGGGGGTAATTGAGACCATGTGAGCCTCCCCCAGTGGAGGGATTAGAGAAGAAACGGAACTCTCTCAGCCCCGAGATCGCTTTCAATTAGATGCGTCCAGAGCAAGGGTACTGGGGAGACAGGGAGGGTGAGAGACCAGCATGGCCCAAAATGTCTGGGCCAAGTAGGGAGGGAAGGTGAAAGAGTTAGGGTTGTGTTCCCACCTCCACCTCTTCCTGCGTGTCAGTGCCAAAGTCTGGACTGTCCGGGTCATGTCTGTGTGTCGCAGTACAGTAGAGTCAAAACGGCTAACACCTAATGACAGCATCACTACTAGCTTATTTTTAATTTTTCTTTCTGTTTTAACCTACATTCATCAATGGAAGGTAGTTCAGTCTTGCTTTCCCTTTTCACTGGTGCCCTCAAATGTGCATTCAGACTTTTACCAAAGCAACCACTGTCTTTTGTCTTCTGCTGTGGCAACTGAGCACAGCTCAATTGTATTAATTGTGGGCAAAGTGCCTTATTTAAGGGCACATAAACAGCCCTTTCTCAAACCCACTGCTCTTTTGCCATAGGGGTCAGATTGGTGAAACATGAATTTGTTTCAGTGCATATACACAAAAATAACTGACCTCATATATGTAACTATTTTATCTTAATACAATTATTTTTTTAATTTTCTCTCTTTTTCACTTTGTGAAATTTATTTTTTTGTAAAACTATAAACTACTACTAACAAAATACAGTGTGATTTAAATTATTAGTTCTGACTAGTGAAAATCATAGGGACCTAGAAGGCTAAATTGTAACAGCTTTCAGTCTCCGTCAGATGTCCTCAGGAGTTATGGATATGATGGCTGGTGTCATAGTGTCATCAGCCATAACCAGAGATGACACATTCACACTGGATCAAGTTTTCCATGCCAGTCTTATCATGTCCTTTCCAGTCTGAACACCTAGAACAGCACAGATGTAACTTGTCTTGGGAACTGGAACTTTTCAGTCATGACACTTATACTTGTAATGTGACAACCACTGGGCATGCTGCCCACTGCATACACAGAAGGTTTAACCCCAGTATGTTCTGCAGCCATAATGTGTTTGCCTGATGACCTGGAGCTGGCCCTCTTAACATTAAATAGTAGCTGTCATACATCAGAATTGATGGGTTGTACAAATTGACTGACTGTACAAATGTATATGCTTCAACTGTCTGTGGTTTGCCCAGTTCCCCTACAGACTCTTACAAACAGAACACATTCCCTTTTCCATATTTAGGTAACTTCACAATGTATTACCAAATTGAGAAGGTCAGATTAAATATTTAAGGCATTGGAACAATTTAGCACAAGATAATCCAGGTAAAAGTCTGTTACGATGCATTGTCACTTTGAGTAAAAACACATTATAGTACAAATTATGGTTTTATTTAACTGGCTAACCCTGGTGAAGATTGGCTAATGAAATGACATAGCTAATGTTAGAAAATGCAAATACAGCAACCTACAAAAGCAAAAATGGATATGAAATCAGGAAATATAAGCACTTTCAATTTAGCTGATGTGTCTGAAACTCGCACATATGTTGTAAAAGGAGTCTTACAAGGCACCACTTCATTTGCCTGTCTTGCTGATCCAGAGTGCTGGACTTTTGTATAAAATGCCCCATCAGCCCCTCCTGTGTTTAGGTTTTTGTTGGCACAGCCATGCAAAACCCCTGATTGTTTAGAATTTGCTGTTTATTTTCACAGTCTCTAACTGTTTTAGAGAAAACCCCTCACCGTAAAAGACTGACAGTCCAAAATCTCTATGTTATGCTTTCAGCATCATTTAACTCAAACTGAAGGGTTTATTTGCATACAGTTTCACTCCTGCAGTCTGCTGCTGTCTACTTTAAAAGCTCACTCCTGTGGGCATTTGTATATCATTTTCCAAAGGTCATAAACTCTCACTATGCCTGTTGCCACACTAAGAGGCTTGGATATTTAACTACCAATATTTACTGCCGCTGCTTTTTAAATATGTTTGTGACATCTGCATTTTTGTGCTTTTAAATATGGATCTGTAGTTTTTACTCTTAAACACATATTTGAATGAATATTTTCAAAACTTGAATCTAAGGCTGCCCCCTTAAATGTGATAATACAGATTGCACCAGGAACCCAAAAGCCCTGGACAACCTTGCTTTTAACTACGAGTTAGCATAGACAAGATGGCTACCATGAGCTCCTTTGGAGCGTAGGTTGTGCAAATTCACGCTACGTGTCCGCAAGATGCAGTTCAGCACATGAATAGCAGTATGTCGATCTGACAGGCAGTTCAGCTGAAATCTCCTGTTCCACACACCAGCCCAGGTGTTGGCGGTATGCAGGTGGTTGGCCAACTGCACAACTGGCCAACACAAAAGAAGAAGAAGGTCGGCAGCAGACTTAAAAAAGAAGATTTATGGCGGGATGTTTACAATAAAACTCCTAGAGCTAGTCCGCAATTACCAAGATCATTAAGCTCTCTCAGTAAAATCATAACCTGCTTGTTTGGTTTGTTTTCAATGTGCAAATTCAGAGGTTGTCAAGGAAGATAATCTGGTGTCAGCGAGGGATGATCTGGCCCTGATCTGCCCCCGAGTGGATGCATGTTTAATCCTCCAGGTACATACAATAAAATCTCAATCTCAAAGATTTACAGTTATGGTCTTGTGTAAAAACACACCGCACTATATCTGGTATACAAAACACACAACACAAAGCATGGATGAATACAATCAATCAAGTAACCAGACATTCTGCAAGTCATGACTACCAAAACAAATCTAAATTTATTTCAATTCAATTCAAATAAAAAAAAAATTGTATTGCCCCAATTCACAACAGCAGTTATCTCATAGTGCTTTTCATAGAGCAGGTCTAGACCGTACTCTGTGATATTATTTACAGAGACCCAATAATTCCCACCATGAGCAAGCACTTGCCAACACAAACAAGGAAAAACTTCCTTTCAAGAGGCAGAAACCGTCAACAGTTTGGGGTTGAGAGAGAGCGATAGAGAGGGATCGGGAGAGATAGCAAGAAAGCATTGATGAGCCCTGTACATGATGCTTATTGTGTGTGCATGAAAACAGCTTATATAATAGATAGTGGTGGGCCGTTATCGGCGTTAACGTGCTGCGTTAACGTAAGACTCTTATCGGGCGATAAAAAAAATAACGCCGTTAATCTATTCTCAAAGTTGGGTTGGGAGCTGGGTCTATACTACGCATGCTATGATGACTTTCAGCTTGATATTTTAGCGCAGATGTATACCTAGACGAATTGCACTGTAGGGGGCAAGAACAAGTCTTTGAACCTGTGTGTATGCCTACTGTGAAATTACCACATCAAACGTGACGTGCTAACATGGATGCAGCTGTTGCTGCGTACCATTTACCTCGGAGGTCGGAGCTGGGAATGACGTCACACCGAGTTGACGCCGTTCCAGTTACAACCTCGCTCGGCCAGCTGTTTGTTTACAACTAGCCAGGTTAGTTATTGATACGCTGGGTGATTAAAAAACGCATTGGAAAAACGTATTGTCTCACACTAACTGTAGCAACACGTCCACAGACAGCTGTTGGCCAGCACTTTCTGTACGAACATTTCTGAAGCCACCGGGTTTGCTTCTGGGAAAATTTGCTTTTAAGAAGCTTTTCAATGGAAAATTCGACAAGACTTAGGTTGTTTGCACCTTGTGCAATGCGGAATTAGTTTACTGTAGGAGTCCTTCCAGTCTCAAGTACCATCTAAACGCAAAGCACATTACACGCTACACAAGTACATCTTATTGAACATGATTTATTTTCATCACCAATTATCATAGTAGAACAGCTTTCTCAAGCAGTTTGTGATGCATTTTGGAAACAGGAGATGAGCCCTAGGTCTAATGCGCCACCTGGCTTGAAACCCGTTCGCACACATATTCTGAATGCCTTCGGCAGAATTCAAATTTTTTCTCACATTCTGTGTGCAGTTCTGGGAGCAGAACTTGACTGAAAAATGTGCAGGAGGGAACTGAATATCATTTTTTCAGCATTTGGATGAGGTTTTGAAACCCGTCTTTGCCCACACTGTTAAAGAACACCATGTCTTAAGCGAGGTAATATGGTATGGCATTCACAGTGCCTTCGGTCTTAGTGAGCCCCTTTCATAAGGAGCTACAGTCTCAAATGACTTGACTTGTTGGCCTTACATTTTTTATACAGCAGCTTGTGGCACTTTGTCAAGTGCTGATAAAGGTTTTTTGGTGTTGCCACCACTGACATGCCACTTTTTTGTGACTAAATCGAACTCAGCTGATGCCATCTTTCTGCACCACGAATGTAACATTTTATCTTGGATTTTGCGTGTTTGTTATTTTTGGATATGTATGCAGTCACCTTGGGGAACTTTTGATTGGTGCATGACTGGTACATGAGGAACAAACTTGGGGAGCATGACCTACACACAAGCAGGACTGCCTGAATATATAAAACCATTGACAGGACCAGATGGATAAATAATCATAGCCTTTGCAATTTGCTCATTGCATTGTCTACATCACAATTTTGATTTTTAAATTTAAAAAAAAGTAAGTAAGAGAGGTGTTAGAGGTTCAGAGAGACAGTTTTTAAAACACAACTATTGCTTGACAGCAACGGTTACTTTGTTGAGAACATGCTGCATCCACAATGATTCAGGCAGACAAAAAACAGTTGATGGAAGGGCAGGATGGTAAACCAAACGTACATGACATGATATGTTGCTATGGTGATGTTGGCTTCACAAATTTAATAACTAGCTAGATAGCTCACTAAGCTAATATAGCATGCCACATTTTCCATATGGTATTTCACCCAGCTTTTTGCTGACTGCTTGCAATATGTCAGTTTTTTCTTGTAACATCTCTGTAGAATTTCTAGCACTGATAATGTAATTCTGTCTCACCTCCCTCAAGCCGTGCACCCTTTCAGTAGGGGTGATCCATTCTGCACAAGTGCATACTTATTCCTGCATGATTTGTACCACAGAAGCCAGCAATTTTCAAAAAACTTTATTAACAACACAATATTATAAAAATATACTAGAACAGGGAGTCATAGCATTACCATAAAGACCAAAATTAAAATGAAAGTCTCAATAATTGAATGTATTCTTGTTTCCACCAGCTAAACATTAAAGGGATCCAGGAAAGTAGCAGTTCAAATGTATTCAGCATGACATGAAAAAATATAAATACTGCATATTTCTGCCATTAATACTACATAAATGTCATGCTCTCAAAGGTCTGGAAATATTTGTAAACTTAAATTCTGATCTTCATTAGGACAAATTAGTATGCATTTTTCCACACCAGTAACAGCAGTATTAGGCTAGCAGTATCAAAGCAACATTATGTAGTACTTTTATCTTAAAATAACAGCATCAAAATCATTTTGATGGTACACTGCCTTGTAATAGTTTGAATGGTGTCTCTGTGATTGCCACCCTGGGCAATATAACATTTGAAATCCGGGGCAGGGCATTTATCACGACAACAGCGTAATCCTTTACGGGACCAACGCAACCCTTCCATAATGTGAGTGACCGAGGAATAGACCAGACAAGTGTAAATCGGAGTGTTTTTTACTTGGTGTTAGCTAAAAAAGCTAAAAGGATGCAATACTGATGCCGAGCTGGCATTCTAGCTTTTGGAATAGTAAGTAATAGCTTAGTAGCTGGCTTGGTATGTCTTGTGTTGTTGCACTTCCTAGATGTATGCCTGTGTTAGCAACCTTTTCAACCTTTGAGGTTTTATAGACTGAGGTTTAGCTGCTAGCTTCCTACTTAACACACTTGGACATCAGTAACGTTAGCCACCCAAGTTTCAAGCAACATTATACTGCTGTTGGTGGTGAGTGGCGCCAGTCTTGTTGGAGCTTGGCAAGTGGGGAACCTAATTTGGCTCTGCAGCCTCTATGGACATTGATGTTAGCTGACGGCAGAGGTGAAGAGACCGAAGAGGACGTTGTCAGCGGAAACAAAGGAGAGAAAAAGAGAGTGACCAAACAAGAGGGTTCCGGACATTGGCAAGAGCTTCATGAAATAAAAAGCTGTAAGACAGAAGCTAAGCTCGCATTCTTTCTGTTGGACTAGTAAGTAATTTTGCTATGTTTTGTGTTGTAGCAAATTTGACGACTTGCTAGTTTTTGATTGTAAGTAATGTAATCATAACAAATGTATGTGTGCAGTTGTCCTTATTTACAACAGTGGTGAATTACACTGAAATGGTAGTGGCGCTAAACCACACTAAATCTTAAATAATGTTGCTCTAACAATAAACAGTCCTGATGTGTGGTGTCATAGTAAGCGGCATGAATGTACAATATGAGAATAAGAGTTTTAATAATACATCCATGGTAAGCAGGAACTGATTGAATTGCATGAATTTTTAATTGTCTTCTTTGCATTACTGGCGAATTGCCAAATGTGTCTTCTTTGCTGATGAACTTTGGCCTAGATCAGTAGCAACTTTGCGGCCCTCCATTGGCCCATTGTGGGTTAACTGGAGGCTCAAGTTCTACAGGCCGTGTCTACAGGCCATAGCCGGACCCCTTCTCAGATTAGACTTGTCACATCAAGCACTTCACGTATGTCAAAACAAATCTTAGCAGATCACTTTATTTATTGTACATGTAAACAGTTAAGTTGGAATCGCTAATCAGAATGATTTAAATTGGGTTGAAGAAATATTGTCTATAGAACCGCAGCTAATCCACCCCCACTCTCTCCACACACACACACATTAATAATTGAGTCATTTTAAATGATAATTGGAAAAAGAGTTGGGTGCAATTATTTTTTCTTGTTGCTCTGCAAATTTTATATATATTAACTAAAATATAACTGTCAATAGAGAAATAATTTGCAAAGAACCAAATTCATACACCATCCAAACCTATGTGGTCTGTTTTTATTATTAAAACATTATGTGTGAAGTATAGATTACACTGAGTTTACATTTCTCTTCCTGAGCTAAAAGGACAGACTGGAGAGCTGTAAGTGTACTGGGTTAAAGGCCAGAGTCATTGTCAGCCCCTATGAGGTAATTATGTGTTTGTGTTTATAGCGTGTTGACTTCCCACTCTGTCTCTCTCCTGCACTCCATCTTTCTGCTCTACTCCCCCACCTCCTCCTTCCTCTCCCTTTCTCCATCTCTGTTCTTTGCACAAGTCGTCTCCCTCTGGGAAGAGGTGCCTGAGATGTTGGTTTGGCCATACATCTCTGTCAAAATCTCTATGAATAAATTAACCTTTTAAAGATTAGTCCACCCTAATACCTCAGGGTTTTTTAAACAGAAGAGCGGAGCCACTCTAGCCCCCACCCATTCTTTGCCAAGCCTCACTAACTTGGTGTTAATAGTGGAATGAGAACTTTTAAAGGCACAGATGTATTTTTTTTCACTGACTATAAACAATATAAAAATAGGCTTGGATTATCTTTATTTATTTATACTTATTTTAACATTCTTTATGTGAATTTGAATTTTTTTAATTTAATGATATTGAGCTTGTGTTGTCCTGTCAACCCATTCGTCTAAGCTGCATGACAGTTGACAGGCATTCTTTGTGATTTTTGGACCTGTATGTTGAAATAATATTTAAATAAACATACTCATACTCTAAGGCTGAAGCATTAAAAAATATCGAATTGCCATTATATTGACTGATATTGCAATTGCGAAATGATTTGTGATATTAGAGCGAATGATCATTTTTATGATGTAAAAATGATCATTCGCTCTAATATCACAAATTATATATTGTTATTTTCACAGAAAATCATTAAAATGATTATAGTGTTATTTTTGAGTGGATTTGTTCCAAACAAAGATGTTGTTTGGAACAAATCTACAAACAAAAGTGTGTAGAATATGATGATATTGGGAAATCTCTGCAACCTGACAATATTTTATTTAATCTTCATTTATCTTTTGACACACATTTTGCATTTTAACAAATATTGTGCCTCCTGCCATATGAAAATTGCAGTAGGCGATATTGCGATTTTGATAAAAACTTTTGATTAATTGTTCAGCCATATCATACTTTCTGCTATGGTAAAAACACTTCACTTCCATTCATAATGTTTGAGGCAAGCTGGTCAGAGGAACTGAACTTAAATATATACTTACTGCACTTACGTATTCCATTTACACCATAGAAAGTCAATAATTATTTGTAGTTTTGAAAAGCAATCAGGAGTCCATTGGCAGAAAAAGATACTTGTGTTTGTTATTGAAAACGAGAAGAAACAGATTTTATAGACAATTTAAACCCTTCGGTTGCACATGTTTAAATGTGTTTCCTACAATCTGTTTCAACACAGCTCTGGGAGAATGTCCAGTAATTCTTGTTGTTCCTTTACATAAAAACGTCTCCCTGAGACCTGCTGTGAGATTCTGCCAAAAGCAGGGAGCAGTTGGATCAGGCTCTCCCTGGCCTTTTTCAATGACTTTGGTTATTTAGATGGAGAACAGCACCTGGAGTAGCTCTTTGCACCCGTAGGCACTCTCTAGACTGAATGTATGTTACTCTGGCTACCTTTCCAACATGCATGTTGAAGCCCCAGTATTATGTATTTTGAGCAGATTTGCTGAATTTTTGACTCAGTAATGAGTACTGCTGAGGAAGATATTTACTGCTTCCACTGCAGAACAAGACATTGTGTGATTGTTTTGGAAATGTGAAAAATTATGTCTTGCTGAAAAGCATATATTTTTTAACAACCAAACATAACAGTGGTCTCTTGTTGGCAATTGGGCCAGACCTATCCACCTTGGTTTTTCAAACAAATCAGGATAATTATGAAGAACAGGTTTTAGGTTGAAATTCCATGAAAAATAAACCATTCTTGACTGAAAGAATATGACATGTATTGGCTATGTCACTGGTTTTAGGTTTCACTCTTAGGGCAGGCAGAGGCGTCTCCTGGACTTCCTGAGCTCTAACTTGTGCCAACTCATGTACGGGGGAACTGGAGGTCCCCTCCTCCTTTATTTTGCGTAGGGATAGGGGGGATAAGTGAGGGAGGGGTGAAGGACAAGAGTTTCTCCATTCTGCCAGTCCTGCTAGTCCTCAGTCTCCCCTGTTCAACCTCATCACTCAATCTTCGTTTAGCCCCTGACATGTTTTAGCCAACCACTCCTGGCCTAATTTATGTCTGTAAAGACAAGTTTGGCAAAGGAGAGCTTCCAGTAAAAGGCACTGCCTGAGCCACTGACCCACACTGCGGCAAAGTGGCTAATTTAATTTCTTTTAGATGGGAGGAGGAAGCGGTAATGTCTCTATTACCACGGAAAGAAAAAAAATATCTGCCATCTTGGAAAATATGGGGCAACACAGATGTTCTCCTGGATGTGTTTTTTTTCCTGCCCCATGCAGACAACTTGGGATAGCATTCAAGAGGGTAATGATGACCTTTGCTGCGAATCTGCAACGGTTGACAGCATGTGGCTCTCTAACACACAAAACACATCCTCTTATAGTAGAAAGGCCAGCAGAGTCGAACACCGCCCAATTATCTTTGCTGGCCTCCAGACAAGTCTAGAGTGCCCTTGAGATTTATGGCCAGAATTCCCATGTCTAATGGTAAAGTAGAAGTTATTAACTTTTTTAAGTAAGTCTGTCTCTCATATCTATGCACCAATGTCCCTCTCATTTTTGTGTCTGTACAAGCTTAGTTTAACTGCCTGATTAACAATGTATAAAGCTGCTGAACAGGGCAGAGGATTTGGACAAAAAGTAATTTCATAACTGTATTTAACTGTATTTCATGTAGCTGATGATGTTTTATAATACATTAGTAGTGTTTCAGTATTAGTCAATATTCCTCAGGTCTTGATCCTGTGGAGCAGAAATGGATTGTTGCCTTATATCTAAAGTAAACTACTCCAGGGACAGCACAGTATGAGAGAGAGAGAGAGAGAGTTCCTGTTTTTCCTCAGTAGGAGGCTCCAGAGATCACAGAATGACCTTGTCTCTCAGTAAGCCGAAGAGCACAGCCCATCTTTTGGACTGTTGCCCTGCCCCTACGCTGACAGACCCACAACAGCAGCAACAGTCCACATATGGAAATGCTTGATTTGATATAGTGTCATTTTACTTTGCAGAAATGAGTGTATGCATGTTCTTGTCCTTTCTGCAACCCGCCTCCACCACCACTGTAACCCATGGTGTGTGAAATGCGATCCAGGGTTACTGCAAGTGCTGTTAAAAAACTTCTTATTAAATGATGACACAAAGAAATTATGAATTGGAGCTTGAAGATATCTTTTGATTCTGAGAATTAATGACTGTATACCTGATAGGAGGACACGGTACAATGTGTATGTCTTATCAACCTTGTAATATATATATATAATATGTGTGTGTGTACTTGGATTTTTCCCTGGTCCCTGTGCATAGACACTTCAGCAAATGTTTTCTAGACATATCTTTGCATGCCACTATAATCTACAATCTTAAATATTTAAGCCTATGGTGATTAATAAAAATAATATCAAAGTGAATATAATTAGGTAAATCAATCAACTGTCCCTTTCTTCTTTTAACATAAATTCTCCACACATTAATCACACTGTATTTTCAGGAGTGTGTGTCAGTGTCTGTGTTCTATTTTCTACATGTACAGTTTTGTTTTGTCTGACGTCATTAGAACCTTGGACGAAGGCTCAGTTCATGGTGCTCAGTTTATTTATTTAACCCCATCCTTTCAAATATATTTACTACATGATGTATTCACAGGACACGAGTAGTGCAGCTACATTTCTCTATTTGGCTAAAGGCCTTTACATTTCAGAAATAATTTTTCGCCTTCTCCATGTAGTATTTTTGGAGTAGAAACACTGCAAACTCCAAGGCTCTGACAGACTGAAAGGACTGATGTGCATTAGTGTTCTCAGCCTGTAAGCAGAAGGCTGCAAGTAAAATGTGTGTTTGGGAGGAATCCAGGACCCGTAGAGCACAGCACAAACACCAGCCAAGTGTGCTGAAGACCAGAGGAGAAAGCAAGAAGTACAATGTTATGATGTCAGCCATCAAACCTTCAAAATAACAGTGCCAATTGTGATTTCCTGAGATTTCCCAGAATTTTTGTTTCAAGTTGCTGGTAGTAAATGGCATTGCATCGTCAGGAAAATTTAGTTTTCTCCCTTTTGGGCTGTTGTGAGTGGAAAAAATGTCCCTGCTCCAAGTGGTCAAATAACTGCAGCTTTTCCAGCTTCTGTGTGCAGCCCGCCCGCTGAGATATAAGCAAGGGGCCAGACAAAACCAAACAAAACAACAGTAAGCAGGCTCAATGGACTGAATTGCCTTTTCAGAGCACTACGATATTTTTCTTCAAAAGTAATATAACCTGTGGGCTCTCTGATTCAGTCTGACGAAAGAGATGGTAATCTGAGAAATCGTTTTCCCCTCATATTTATAAAATGTATATGGTCAGTATTCATTGGGTGTTCATCATGATGTAACACATTTTCCGAAGGCATACAGTAGTCTAAAATATTTGGGAGATAAAGATGTGATGATTATGAATTTGTGGTAATTTCATAATATCACATGCAGTGTACTGTAGTCCACCTTGTTTCTCAGAGAACCATTTTCTCCTGAAGAATGTGCCAGGATTAATCCTGTGTGACCACAACAGAAAGGATTTTCCCTCCTGAGATGTCATGGGGAAAGCGAACAGAACACCTATCTATGCTTTTACAAAGAGAACCAGAGTTCCTCCTAACTGAACAAATGGACCTGTCTTGTGCGAGAGGAGGACAAAGGCATTCTCACTTTCAACACCCACGCCACTGCAGCCCCAGCCCCGACTGCTGCCTAAAGACCAGTAAAACTGTTCAAATGTTTCCTCCGCCCCAGAGTCTGGGCTAGTTCCCCTTAATCTCACACTAGTTGAGACCTCAAGAGTCTGTCACCTTTCCTGTCACGCTCGGCTGGCTGCAGCCCATTGGCCGGCAGCAGATTTATTTCTCCCTGTCAGGGCCAATAGCGTGGCGATGTGGCTCAGCCCACTGTTTAGTTACAGTGACAAACATGCTGATTAGAGAGGCCCGGATGATGGATGGCTCCTCGCCGGAGAGCGGCCTGAGTTTTTAGCGGGTCATAATGGGCCTGACACTGCACAGCCCCTCGCTCTCTCTTTCTCCCTTTCTTTCTGTCCTCTTCTGGCGGATAGACCCCTCCCCCACAGGTCACACTCAAAAGGTCAGGAGTTAACGGGCCAGCCTTTGCCAAATCAAAATGACCCTGTTTGGAGTCATATTTGTAGACACTCCATCATCATCATGGCCACTGCGACACCTCTATTCCCTTCTTCCCCGTGGCCTTTTCTCCTGTGACCACAAGCTCCCACTCGGGTAAATAGGAGGGTACACAACCCTGTTGGCTTATTTAAACTGCCGGGCCTTCACTCACTTCACTTTTGTGCAGCAGAGACGCTCATGTGCACAATACACACACACATACACAAAACACCTGCTCCCTCCTTTAATGCAGGCTTTTTATAGTGTTGTATTGAATTTATTTCTACCAATTGGATTGAGCATGTAGCTTGCAGAGTGTGTCGGGGAGTGTTCGGTATTGAGTCATGCTTGAGAGACTGTTCTATCTGGAAATATAGGTCTACCACTTAATCCACTCTGAGGTCTGCAGCACTCAGACCTCTGCTGGAAGCCTGTGCCACTAAACCTCTGGGATGATTTTACCAAAGAATATTTTAGCTGACCTTGACATTGAGGCCTAGTTTTGTTCACTCTCTGCTACCAGGCTCACACTTGGTACATAAAACTATGTATGTATGTATGTATATATGTGTAGATATATCTATATGGCAAAATAAGGAACCTGTGTCATTTTAACATTTGCTGGTAAACAGCCAATACATAGCAGAGCCTTTGTTCTTGAGCTGCAACTCCAGTATGAGGTAATGTGAGCCAGCTAGTTGGTTTGTAACAGAGTTGCTGCATAGCTTTGAATTTGAAGGGCCAGATGTTTAACCTGACTAGTGATTTTAAATATGCGGCCAGTCAAATCCAAAGAGATGGTTCGGGCTTAGCACTGTGGAGTCCAGGTCCTAGGGGCCACTTTTTCCCTGAACCATCAGGATGTTGTGCCCAGAGGCACTGTGTGTGTGTTTGTGTGTGTGTGAGAGGCTGGGAAAGTGCAGAGCAAGACAGCACCTCATTTGTATTCCTTTCGAAACAGATGCGCGGCTGCATTAACGACTTCTAACTAAAACATTCATAAAGTGTTATTGGATTTTTAGCAGTGGGGTTAAGAAGTGTGACCTTGGAGGTCTGAAGGTTGCCAGCTCTTCTCTCTTGTTCCCTCCCTCCCGGCCTCCTCCCCTTTCCTCTTTCTCTCTGTTTGGACGCTCTGGTGACATCACAGCAGCTCCGCTTCAAATTGGATGCAGAGAGTGAGAAGTTCAGCGATAGCCCAGGGCAGCGAATATTTTTCCATTTATTTAGGGGGGCTGGAGGAGAGGAACTGGGGGGGCATGCAGACAAAAAAGGGGCAGAATGCATTACAGGTTAAGTAATAAGTAATCAAAATAGTACCCTCTGTGTGTATGCATACTCCACTCAATCTCATGGTTAAGTGAGCCATAGCTGTGCTCGGGTAGAATCCCCTTTGGACACCTGGAGGTTTTGATGAATAAATCAAGAGGTAGAGAATGTGAGAGGGCCATACAAAGTACAGGGGCCTTGATGGTTGGCACTTTTTTTGTTTTATCATAGTTTGGAGTGTAGGCAGCATATTAGCCCCACCGAGATATTAATTGTCTGGCAGCCTGGCAAGGCTATTGGTATAATTGCCATTTTAAAATATGGCTGGCCTCCTCTTATCTTTCCATCTGATTTTTTTTAAACAATCAGTAGCACAACATATAAAATAAACTCAAGCAGACTACGCTCATTCATTGTTGTTGAAACTCAAAATATACAGCCTATTTGAAAATATATCAACAAAATATAAATTTTAACAGAAATGAGATTAGTCAGGAGAGCACTGTGCAGAAACTTTAGTGAAGCTTTGATCTCTTAGTGTCTCACTGGCGTCTGCACAAAGATCAGAATACAACTTTGTTTGAAGTAGACATTGCACATTGTTAGGTGTATTGTAGGTGTAAATTATTAGAATTGTAGAAGATGTATAGTGTGTGCTCGAAAATGTTTGACTAAGCTGAGGTTAAAGTCAGTGCTAGTGTTCCTCTAATTTTATGTTCGAATTCTGTCTCATTTCTTCAATGAAACTCTGTTTTGGTTGTTTGTCTTTTCCTACAAAGGACATCTTTATTTATTTCAGTGTAACTAAATATGCAGATGCTGCCTCTATAAAAGAGACATTTGATGATGATTTGATGATTTATTGACCACTGATCAGTAGTGATGTCATTCTATTATAGCCAAAATGGAAGCTGGGACTAATCTTTATGACAGTTTCAAAGGCTCACTAAATATAAAGGAATTATGCTGGACCTAATGAAGAAATTCCCCTCCGCCCCCCCTGTAACATAATGACAGCAATAATGTTTTTTATTTTATTTTAAAGAAAAAGTGTTTGTTGGCATCTTATTAGACACACACAGAGGCTTCCTGTTCCTTGCCCTCTGGTGTTTAAAAATCCTAGTGATGCCTTTTAGTCAAATTTGTAAATCCTCATAACCTCCACTATTGGTTTGTGGTCAGTGTGAAGCTGAACCAAGGTACCATCACATTTCTCCCACTACAGTTAATGGACCAGTATGAGTCACCTCATTCCTCGGCCTGTCCCTCTGCTGGCTGAATCTCTCTGTGTGCATGTGTGCACATGAGGTTTGTGTGGCCGCTCATGCATGTGTATATGTTGTGGAGAGTCCCGCAGAGAAATCCAGGAAATCCTAGGCTCTGGTCCCATTTCTTGTAAAGATATACTTTATGTCTAGTGTGTACTGTGCACTTTATGTGTTAGTGGCTTTCAGCCTTGGCCTGGAAGCCATTTTGAGAGAATCTTACACTCAAACAGATATTTTCAAAACGCATATCACGTTACGCAGCCTACGCTCTCTGACTCAAGCTAAAACTCATGTAGCAGTTATTGCCCCAAATACCTGATCATTCTTGACAATAACAGCACACCTTCAAAAATGAATTGCAGTTGCGTCGAATAAAGAAAGTTGTGGATTGAATTGGACTGTGGCATCTATGATCAGTTCTTATTTGCTCCCCTGTCACAGGCTCCCCGCAATAATATCTTGCAAAATGTATGGGTTTTTGGAATGGTAAATCAGTCTGAAGGGCTGGACCCTGGTAACACAGCAAGTGTAATCTAGTGAGAGAGAAAGTGCTAAGCCACCATGAAATAGAGGCTGGGGTTTGATGCCAGTCCCAGTTTGTCTTGTCACCCTGCCAAACCATCTGTAAAGACCAGAGGGAAAGTAAGAACAGTATTTGCTCTACTCCCATCCATCTTTAACTAAACCGACCAACCAGCAGGAGCAACCTACCAGTCGGACCCCACAGCCTGATCTTAATGTTGAAATCCTTAACAATGAAAAAGCCACTTTCAATGAACATTCACTGCCTATACTGTGTGAATGCAGCGGGGTTACCATGGACACAAAATATTTTTGACATTACGCAGTTGTTGTGCTGTATTTGCCGAGTGGATTGCTGTTGGAACGTATCTCTATCATATTCCTGTAGAGATGTAGCCCAGAGTCCGCTCATTAAACTGGCCACCCATGCAATAAACATAAACCAAAGATTAGAAAAGGCTGTCTTTTTGTTTTACCGGTCTCTCAGCAAAGAAATAGTGCTGCCCAGTTTGAGATGGATTTGATGGCCCTTAATAGTGTCTGCCTCTTTTTAATAATGCCCAGTCTACAATGCTAGACTATGCTTTATTGGTCTGTTTGAGTCCGAGCACAGAGCCATTAGCAGGGGCCAAAATGGCCCATAAAAGTTGGGCCAAGTCTAATTATGTGCCAGTCTTACAATATTAAGTGTTTTGGAATGTGTCAACATTGCTCTATTGTTGATATCTTGCCTACGTCTTCATGGTAATTAACATAATGCAGTCAATAACTGGTCAGCCACTCGTGAATTTCCTCCTTCAAAGACCTACACTGATGACTGACCATACCCTCATTTTTATTTCTTAATGGTCCAAGTTTCAACATAGGGGGGCATTCTTCACTGGGCTTTCCTACACAAGGTGGTGAACTTTATTTCACTTCAGAATTACATGCTCGGATGTGGAATGATTAGCATAATTGTCCCATGTTCACATATGGCTCGTATCGACAGTGAAGCAGAACTGCATATCAAAGAGGACTTCATAATCACCATAATTACAATTGAGGATGCAATTACTGATATTATTGCGTTAGTGTTGATTTTGTTTTGCACACTTACCAAAGCTGCACAAAGAAAAGAAAAAAAGGCAAGAGCTTGTGCTGTGCATGAACAGTATTATACTTCTTTAACTGCTTGCCCTAGTGGCGTTAATTCTTAACCTCCACTGACAGAGCTTCCTTGGCCTCTTCCTCAAGGTTAATATCTTTAATAAAAGTTAATATGTGGAAAAGCTAACACTCTCCCGGTCTGCCCTAACCAGACTTAATTAGACTTCTCACTGGACCCGGCCTTTCTCTGTATAATTTTTTTGGGTGACATGTGAGGAGCAGTAAATTGCTTTCTTATGCTGAATGTTCGTACTGCTGACAGCCTCGTGTTGTTTGTCTGACCTGCTTTGATTTAAAATTTCATAGTTGCAGCCTGGGGTTTGGTGGAAACTATAGTCAGATAGTGTGTGCAAAAAAACCCTCTCATCACCTTACCTTGCCCATCACCTCCCCGCTATTCTTCTTGTCAGCCTCTCATGTCAGCCAAATTTCTCTACAGACTTCTTCGAGGACTGTTTTATGTCTTCTAAATGCCTTTTCATTACAGCCCATTTTGGCACTTCAGCAGAGATTTTGAGGTTTCTCAGCTCTGTTACACTGTGTGAATGTTCATGAAAATGGCAAATGTTCTTCTCTTGCCATAAAGTCACTGTTTTTCTCCTTTATTTGAAGACTTCGAGGTGAGATGGTACGGTGCCATTTTTTGCACCCCATTTCATTTACTTAGCTGCCCTGAGGAGGATGATTCAGTAGAGAGCGTTCATGCACGGCTACATGCAAAATATATACATAATATGTAATGTGTTCTTTGTTTATGATAAAATGAGACACATTTGTACATATAGCTATACCAAGCTTATTAAATTTTCTGTGTATCCGTGTGTGAGAGAGAGAGCGTGTGTGTACAGACAGATGTGCATGGAAGCGTAAAGGGAGCATACCTTGCACGCAGCCACAGTCGAGGCCTCGGGCCATGTTTGCACTGGGTGACAATAACCCCTTTTATACTGCTTCTGCCTTCACCAATGTTTTGATTTCTACTTAAAGTTTTATGTCAGTGCCCTCCCTCAAGGGTGCCATTACCTTGTATGCTAATAGAGCTATGCATATTCTATTACTGCTGTCAGGGCAAGATAAGGGACACATTCAGCAAAGGAGCACTTAGGGGCCAATGAACCCAGTGAGGGGTCCTGCTGCTCCTGCATTATCAGTCATCTTCACATCTGAATGGAGCTGGCTTATGGGCCTTCTCTTCTCTCTCTCTCTCTCTCTCTCTCTCTCTGTAATAATGACTAAGGACTGTCTTCCGAAATAATCAGTCACTGGGAAACCGCCCGATCCCTATCTTACACACACCCACACACAGGCGGCCACGTGCGTGCACACATACACACACATCGAAACCATGCACAGCTGCGGGCTCAATCTAAACCAACCACAAAGAATGCAAGAGCAGGGCAATAACACTAACACTGTCACACGGAGACAAACATGTCTCATTTGGGGTCAGTTTGGATGGGGCTAAGTAGGTCTTTATTTTCAGACTGACTGAAGTCTTCTCTCCCGCATAATGGTAATGAAGCCATATGGTATGTGGAATTGGATTACTAACAAATGTTCCATACCACCGTCTTTCCCCTGGCTTTCTTTTTTTCTTCACAAACCCCCTCCTCTCTCTCTCTCTCTTGCTTTCCCCCTCTCTCTCCCCAGTGTCGCTGTCCCCCAATAAAGCAGCCATTTCAAATTGGAACAGCATGTTGTCTAGGAGTGCGCACCTCATTTATAAGATTAAATTAAAAGCCAGCCATGCTCAGATGGCATTTTGTGATGATGAGGAGGAGGGAGGTTGTGGGAGGAGGGAACTGTTTCAGCTGCACACAATCATCTTCCTGTCATGTGATTGGCTAGTTCCTGGTGGTGACACCTTCTTCCTGTCACCTGCTATGATGTGTCAAATGCCACACCTAAGACCCTAAAGCCAATGTATCCATGAATTTTTTTTAGTTCAACCATACTTTTGAAATGTTATGGAAGCCTTTTTAACACGTGCTATAAAGTAGCTAAACATGGTTACAGGTTTGTGCCTTGTCACAAACACAATGAAATGATATATCACACTCCGAGCTAAAAGGGCCTTGCAAATTATGCTCAATAAATGGAGGAAAATCTCATTCTGTTCTCTACCTAAAAACAGATGAACTTTTATTGAAAACGTGGAAGCGATTAGTTTAAGGGGCGTCTTTTAGTGTAATTCCCAAATGAAACGCGCAGACCCTGTATTTATGAAGGCCGTAGCACAAAGAAGGGAGCTCTTAATGAGGCAATTAAGCTGAGGGGTCAAGAGACTTTGATCTAGAGCGCAGTGATTTTTACAAAAACATCGCACAGTGATAGATACTCATAACTCAGGGGCCTTAATTGTGCTTAATTTGTTTGGAATAGGAATGTGCTTTCAATTAAAGTGTGGATTTGGGCCCGTGTGTTTAAAGGAGGCTGTCAGGGAAAATTAAGAAGCAGTTTGGTTCCCCTCCCGTGTTACTGTTTTTTATCACCGCCAGAGAGAGAGAGAAAGTCAGCAAATAGACAGATGAAGAGACCAAACAGAAGGTAGAGAGATGTAATTAGGCAACAAAAACAGACCCCTCAGATGAAGCCATGGATGGATGGATGGTTGAACAGGGCAGATGAGGGAATTATTGCATGTCTCCCCTCTATATGTGGGTGTCTGGCTTAGCAATAACTGTTGCACACCAACACAAACTAGGACGACAATGTTTTTAGATTTATTTATTGGTCATTATGACAGTCTTGATTACAATGCATTAGTCAACTACATATTGTGAAAGTAGGTCAGGCAATAGGCCTATCCTAATTGTTGTACAATTGATTTTAATGTAGTTATTTGCAGTATATGGGGCTTTACCTGTTAACTTTTTATATTATAATCACACATATCACTATGCAGCATTATAAGAACATAACCATGCATAATAATACAAAAGAATTTTGAACACATACATGGGACATGTTTTAATGAAAATTCATTTTTATGGTGAGATAATATGGAAGTCCTGTAACTTGCAAGGTGAGGCCTGCATTAATGTCCAGTCCATTAACCCATTAATTTTGTCCAGCACGTCCTACAAATGCTCGAGTGAATTGAGATCTGAGGAATTTGGAGGCCAAGTCAACACAGTGAACTCGTCGTTGTGTCCCTTAAAGGTTCAGTGTGTAATATTTCTGAGGATCTATTGACAGAAATGCCATATAAGATCCATAACTATGTTTTCAGTGGTGTGTAAAGACCTTACATAATAAACCATTATGTTTTTATTACCTTAGAATGAGACATTTATATCGCCATAATCGCAGGTCCCCGCATCCGTTTACAATGCCACATTGCATTGTCATGTTTCTACAGTAGCTGATAACAGACAAACAGCGCTACAGTACTTCTTGTTCTACTTCTAGAATTCAGGCAGTGCAGACACTCATCACTATGTTGAATGTGTATGTTACAAGAAGAAGAAGTAGTAATAATATACTGCAGGGGTCGGTAAATAAGTTTTACATTGGAACAGTATTTTCATCCATTAGCTGGTGGGTGAGAATATAAGCCATAAAATTGACCTGCATTGACATGATGTTTGGTTAGCTCAGTTGGTAAGGAATAGGACTTGTAATTTAAGGATTGAGTGCTTGATCCCACCTTGGGACAGCTTTTTTTCCTTCTCTCTCTTCAACAAATGAATTATACAGCGAATGTTTCTCAGATCACGCCATGTGCTGCACTGTTTTTGTTTAGGTCATTTAGCTGCATCCATCAACCTACAGACGCCTTTTCATTTCCCCAGTATCTCCAGGCAGAGAACATTTGGGGGAATTATGTTTTCTGATGGCTCTTTCAGAGGTGTGTCAATCAGGCTACAGACTCTTTTAATGTAGTTCAGAATTTTTCAGAGTAAAAGCTCATTTCAACTCCAAATAAAGCATTACAGTAAACAAGCTTTTTGTTTTTTTATATTGTAGGCAAAACCACTAAAGAGGAAGTGATTATGTGAGTAACTGTTGCTGTCATGACTGAGATCTGAGATTTCAGCACCGCTATCAAAGTATTTATTTATATTTTTTGCTTCTATCAAAGCACCATAATCTGGCAGCGGGACAGATATTATTGCTGGCGGGCAGTATTGGCGAGGATCCATAATCACAGAGAGAATTTCTCTTGTCAATGTTTGTATAAACTTACCTATTATGTGGTTTATAATGGATTGTGGTGCAAAAACAGTGACAATGTTACACACTCTTGGCTTATATTTTCCCTGTTATCTGTCAGTGGCCAAGCCACAATAACATATGGTTTTACTGAATAATCAAGTAAATATAATTTCTTAATAAATATACCTAAAGAAGCCTCTTTTCTTGACTGGCCACTCTCTTCTATCTCAGAAGAGACACCTTTTGTGCTGTTGTCAGCCACCATAGCTGTCCCACGCTCTTTGAAAGGTTAGACTGGACAAATGGTTGCAATTCACAACCCTCACCACTAGTCAGCACTAAATCTTACACACTGAAACTTTAAACCATTCCTGAACTATTTTTGGCACTCTGACTGGTCTGCAGCTATGTAGCCCCATTCGCAACAACTGCGATGCACCGTGTGTTCTGTTCTTTGTTCTGTGTGACACTTTTCTATCAGAACCAGCATTAATGTTTTCAGCAATTTGACCTACAATAACACCTCTCTTAGATTGGACCCCAGGGGCCAGATTTCACCCCGGCCCACGTGCATCAATGACGCTGGTCCTGGCTTTTCCTTCCTTCGATTATTTTTGATAGATACTGACCAATGCAGACTGAGAACGCCCACAAGAGATGCAGTTTTGGAGATATTCTGACCCAGTCATTTAGGCATCACACATTTGGCCCTTGTCAAAGTCGCTCAAATCCTTACACTTGCCCATTTTTCTGTTCTCTTCAGATAAACAGTGTTATTCACTTCACCTGTCAGTGATCATAATATTATGGCTGATCGGTGTATGGCGATAGTATTGACAAGTATGTTTTCGTGAGTGTATAATAACTTGAAAAAAAGAATAGCTGCAGTTTCATTGTCTTTATATCTAGAGCGGGAGTGGGTTTCCTTCCACCCCTTTTGTTCCTACAGTAGCCCAGAATGGACAAATCAAACACTGACTCCAGATAGGACATTCTGCGATTCCCGTGAGTTTTGCGGCCACCCTAGTTTTTCCTAGATGCTTGGAACGGGAGGGTGAGGAGAGTGGTATTCAGTTGATTGCAATCTGCAATTTCACTGTTAGATGCCACTAAATCATACACACTGGTCATTTAAGGTCTTCCCATAAAGAGCCAATGTAATGTTTTTTAGTTATGTGACAAATATGTCATAAATGTGATTGACTAAGCACATGGCACTAAAACATCAAGATATATTGATACATGAACAATATGATATGATTATGATATGATTACATAAATGGTTAAATTATTCTTCATATATGTTTGCAATCTATCTATAATATTGTCATCCAGATTTCCCATATTGTAATATAATTTTATTATGGTTATTTTGGTCTGTTACGCACATATGATATCTATTACATGTATGTCTATCCTTGTTCTTCCTGAGGTTCTTTTTTTCTTGTCCAAACAGACTGCTTAAGAATAGAAAGTTTTGTATGTTGCACAGATAGTAAAGCCCATAGAGGTAATTTTTGTGATAACTTTGGCCTGTGTGACAAATAGGCAGATCTGTACTGATATCGATGTGTGGGAGTTAAATATATCAGATAATGATATATTGGCCAATAACAAACCTCTTGATGTGGATCCCTTACAGTTATTGGTTGTTGTTTTTTGTTGTTGTTTATTTTAGTTATGATCAAGATACAGGTTATATTTGACAGATCTGTCACTACTCTCTGGTAGACAAACTATGTTCCAGTCCAAAGTACCTCAGACATAGTTTGCCATATCTGTGCTGTAATTCCTTGTTTCATCCAAGATATACATCAGATATACATCTGCCTGTTCATTTAAGAGAACCATTAAGTAATTCTGGACTCTGTAAACATTTTATGCCTTTCATGTAGTAAAACCTGGGCCATTATTTCAACATTTCTAATCAGTATCATATGAGAGAAATTATGTATTTTAAAAAAAGATAAAACTGCTGCCCACAGTAATCGTACCCGTTTTGGGTTGTCAGAGATCCTCTTTGGAAGTTCTCTTAAAGTATACCATACAGTAGGTAGTTTCTCAACTACACCACTGGGTAAGAGTGTATTTGTGTGAATTGTTTATGTTACAATAAACAACACAGTTGACTAATAAAGTTGGAAAGTACATAAGTTATTACCAAAGAATAACATTAACCTTTTCTTCATAATGTAAAATTTATTTTTGTGTAAGCATGAAATCATGTACATTACACTTTGTTACATATTTGATTACATGGATTAGTTAGCTATGTACAGTATATACACTGTCAAGACGAAAAAAGTATTATTTGACAGATAGTGTTGACTGTTTTCAGTTACTGACTCAAGCTTGTTGTTGGAGTTGAAGAATTGACAATAAAGCTGACCCTCCACCACTATCCAAAACACTATGCCCATCTAAAGTAAAACTTCTACAGACATTGCTACACATAAATCAGTATTATTTAAAGAGCACAAACAAAACTAGTCTTCCTGCCCTTAAGCTATGGGTTCATCCACTCTTCAATAGGCAATTTACAGACACCTTAATTTTGCTGCTTAAATGTAAAATTTGTAGCAGCTATGTCAAAGAGAGCTTTTAATGTGATGCAATGTAGTATGTTTTTCAAGGCAATCAATAAATATTCCTGAGAAATTTGTTCCTTCAATACCTAAGAAAGTCATATATGCCAAGACTAGATCAGAAACAACTGAACCTCAATGGAAGCCATTTACAGAAATCCATGGAAAACTGATATTTCCTTCTATGGATACAAAGGAGTAATACTGTAGCATCTCATAATTTCATTAAAGCTAATCAGATCCAAATTCTAGCAGTGTGCTTGTAACTAGTGTTCAGGTGTTGCAATTTATGGACTAGCAGCCTATTTCCAACAAGTGTCCTGAGTGGTGTGTTTGCATGTTTGTGCTTGTGTGTGTGTGTGAGTGACAGACTGAATGAGACAGTAAAACATAGAGGGAGAGAGAGGGGAGAGAGGAGTCTGTGCTGTGCTGACAGGCAGACGGTCTCTCTTGCTGTCTCCCGAGGTCTTCCACTTCACACCCCATTACACCCGCCTCTTCCCATCAGCTTGTTGTCTGTCATTCACGGAGCTCCAGCATCCACTCCCTCTCTCTTTGCCATTCTCCTTCTCTTGCTCACACTCACGTTCGCTCTCATCCCTCCATGCTTGTCTGCTTTGTTGGCTGCATGTCAAGTGTCAGGTGCAATCCCAGCTGACTGATCCACTGTGGCGTGTGTGTGGGCGTAAAACCAGTAAAGTGATGTGCCCTGCTCACCCCTTCTTCCACATCCCTCCCTTCCTCTGTCTGCCTTGGTAAAGCTCCTGCTTGGTGAGAGGCCAGCAGGCCCTCAGCGGTCTCCAAGGAGCTGTTAGGGTGAAATCCCCCCAGCAAAGATACTTGACAGCCATTTACAGCCACTAGGGACAGAACCTCTACTGATCCCCCTGTTGGTGAGTAGCTTGAATGTGTCTCACAGGCCGCTTGTGGCTGAGTCTATAGCGATGCTCCAGAGACTGACTTGTTAATTCAGGGTTCGTGGTTATTAGTGTCAGAAAGATAATGTTAAAAGAGAGTAACACTGTATTACTTAAACCATCTAGATCCGCAAAAGACATTATTCAGGTTTTAGAGCAGTAGTTCTCATGACAAGTAAGTAAACATGTAAAATTGATGGAATGTATCTTTCTTTAATGCTTATTAAGTTAATAACACTATTGTTACTCTTAATAAAACTTTATGAGCTTTAAATTATACAAAGTGAATCTTATTTTTCTCCTCTGCTCACACTTCCCTCTATTTTGCTATCAGTTTATAATGCAAGGGGCAAATCTTTCCTGGATCACACTATCCAATAAGCCTAAAGCCTAAGCCTAAAACTACTACTCCTTAACCACACAACGGCCAGTTACTCATTCTTGTGCCTTTTATTAACTCAATTAGCTGCACCTGTAGCATGCTGCCTCCAGCTCTTATTGCTGATGCCAGCAACCAGCCAACATCTACCTCGCCTTCCATACAGAATAAGAGTCATGACCAAGTTAAAGGTTTTGTCTTATTATAGGGTTTCATGGGGGACAGGTGTGTGACAATAGGCCCTGCCCTTCAGTCTGAAAAATTTACTTGTCAGCGCTGTCAGGTGGACTAACTATGAGATGGTGCCACTGTGTTGAAACTACCTATCTTTGGCATTTCTGTAATATTGTTTCTTGTTACTCATTGGCTGCCATCTGATAAATTGACATGGGTGATTTATTGGTCGAACTTTAGTAAAATGTCTATTTAAATTGACTTTGTGGAGTTCTTTTGATTTACTTGTTTGCTTCCTACTTATGAATGGTATAAATAAACTTACTAAACTAAACAGAGGATTACTTGACCATTATTTCTAATATATAGGCTACAACTTGAATACTATTGTTATCATCAAACATTATCCAGCATATAGTATACCTTTACCAACCACAGTGCTAATTCTTCCTCAATACATGTACACCACACAATGTGGTTAATTATGTTTACATTCAGCAGACCTTTGGGCATCAAATCTCTATGCTGTATTGTAAAAAATCTGTTACTTATTTTTTATTTAGTTTAAACCCACCAGCAGAGAAAGAGATGTGTTACAGTTGATTATCTACCCTTGGATGAAGTAGGGTAAGAAAACCTCAGTGTTTTGAACATATTGTATGAGAATGGATTGAATGAAAGATTATGAAACATCAGCCCTTTGGAGCAGGCCTTTAAAACACCTTGTCGTTTATTAGATTTCTATTATAGTACAGACAGGGTTCTCCAAATTGTTCAATTAATTGTACCCACTGGATTAACGTATGCTAAAGATTTGCCAGCTAAGCAAAATTGCCTGAGCTGTTTCCTGCTTCTTTCTCTGCTGGCTTTGTTGTAGAGGTAAACCTGGCCTCCCAGAAAAAAAGAACCTTTAATTAGCTTGAATAATAGCCATGCATGTGTGGACTTAATCCCTTTGGCCAGTGCTATTCCGTTAATGGTTTCCTTGTCACTCACCGGGCACTGCATAAAAGCACGCTCTGCTTTTCACTCCCAACACCTTTCTTTCTTTCTGCTCTGTCCCTCCTACCCTAGCCCACCACTCCTAGACCCAAGCATCCTTCCTCCTGCTGACCACCACAGACTTTTTCTTTATTCCTTCCCTCCATCCCTTGTCTTTTGATTGAGCCCTTGAATTATGATGAATCTGCCCCTTGTCATGCTTTGGAGGTTCTCCCCCCTCCTCCCTAATGAGAGAACAAATTACTCACTTGCTGCATTCGTGTTAACTATAATACTTTTTTCCTAGTTTTTTCCAGCTCTTTTTGTTCCTTCTGTCCCACCACCAAACAGACTCTACACTTGCCAAGTAACTTGTTTTTTTGTTTTTTCTTGTGTTTTTTTTTTAACACTGTATATACTGTGTACATAAGGACCCCCCACAAACTGCAGTGTGAAAAGTACACTAGTGGGGAAAAACGGGGCTGAAACATCTTCATTTTTAAAAAAGTTCACAGAATCCTCATGTCAAATGATGATGTAGTGCCAGTGATAAACTGGTTTTGCTACAGCTGCTTAGAAATTTAGATTTAGTGTGACAGCTGACATTTCAGAAGCATTTAATATCCTTTTGCTTTCTCCCTGATCTTTAGATGAAATTTGCCAAATGCCAGTGTGTTGGTCACAAGACGCATGTGTCGTACCCTCTGCTCTCAGTCTATATTTTGGTCTATTGACAGCAGAGGTGAGAGCTGCAAACCTATAGAAGAGCACTTTACAGCCGAAGAGTTTTAAGATGTAAATCAATAAGAGATGGAGCAAGGCAATACATTTTCATTGTTGAGGCTCTGTCTGGACTGCCAGCGCGTGACCTGCTCCCAGAGGGATAAGGAGCATAGCTCAACAACATCTAACCAGGACCATAATTGAGCCATATTATCCTTCATATTCATTTTCTCTGTCTCTGTGTTTCTCTCCATGTGCCTCTCTTTCTTTGAATGTATTTTTTTCCTATGCTTCTGAATGCTAAGAGGCAAACAGGCACAGGTTTTACATTAAAAGACAAACAATGGCTCTAGATGTTTACTTCCTATGGAGGAAAGAGACTCTCCTTTGCAGTTATACGGGCCCAGTATAAATCTTTTAAATTTAAATCAATAAATAGTTAATATAATAATAGGAATCTTTATAAATATTTAAGTAAGAGGATAGAGAGGTGGGGGAAAAAAGTCAGAGGAGCTATATGTACTACTGAGTGCACAGTTGGTGCATATGCACACTCATGCAGATTAACAGTGAAAAAATAAGAAGGCAAAAGTAAGTCCACATTTTGTATAGTCTGGTTTTTGCCATTAACTTTTTTCTTTTGCACCTATAAGAGGATGTCTGTGTGTATGCGTGCATGTAGGCTAATCCATAATAGATATGCACACATGTGTGTCAAAAATGACAGCGAATGGGCAACTTTAAGTGAAACTGATGAAATGTTTTAACGTTTTCACATAGTGTATATATCAAATCACAGGCAATCAACTTTGGAGCTACACCACTTTTTGTAAACACAGCAACCCGGGCTTTGGCACTCATGCTGGTAGAATATAAACAACCGCCATGTTTGAGCTGCGTTTGTGCATGGTGCTAACATGAACCAAATGCATCCACTGACAAAATTTGTTCTAACACCATAACTGAGCGAAAGAAAACAGGATAGATGTTTTGAAAGCATACTGCCGCACATTTTCTCTCTGCCCCTCTGCCTGTTTATCCTCCCATCCTTCTACTGTATCTCTCTGACAACACTAACATCGTTCCCCCTCTCCTTTGGGAGTTAATTTGCCGGAACATTCCCGCTGCACACTGTGATCACCTCGTGAATACCCCCATAATTCTCTCTGCCTCTGCCTCTCCTTCTCATCCAGCCATGGAAATGACACAGAGGGGTTGACAGTTCAATTTACCCGTAACGGATGGCAGCTATCACGGCAGCACCCGTGCGCCAGCCCTTTCCTGTTGACTTTTATTTTTACCTGGCAAGAGAGAGATGCTGCTGGAGCGCGTCCCGCCGTTCACCCCGCTAGGCTCCAGCGGTGCCTCCTCTCCTCATCATCACTGCTGGTCCTCTGGGGAGAGATGCTGCCACTTGTTTATGTGACCTGCTAGTACCCCCCTACACATGCATGTTCTTCTCCCCTGTGTACTTATCAAGCAAATTATTCCTTCATTGCCGCCCCTCCTCTTCTCATCTCCCTGTTCTTCATAACATAATGGAGGAGTTATTGATCTATATCTTTGGTGATGATGGCTCTCAGCTTGTTGTCGTTAGCCCCTCAGCGTGCCATTGATATACTTCCCCCCTCCTCCTCTATTCCTCTAAATGATTTTCTCCTGCCTCTCGCCTCTTTCCCATTATCCAGCTCCGCTTTACATAAATCCACCCGGTCATTAGATCCATCAAAAGCTAATGATCATCATCTTTTTTCCTCCACTCCTGTCTCTTTTTTTCAATTTTCCCTATGGCTGACTTTCTTTTGCCTTCACGTGCACACACATTCTGATACACAAGTACGGCATACATGTGCACACGTATGCACATACACACAGTATATACCGTACAATATACTTGCAGTGGTATTACTATGCTTGTGAAGACAAGACATACTCATACTCAACAACTGCATCACTTTACAACACAACTGCTTTGTAATTGCAGTTTTACAGTGTGCTGTGGTTGGAATACATTTGAAGATCCACAAGTATAGTAATATGTGCTAGACACACACACACACACACACACATTCTCTGTTCTCTGTCTCTTTCCCAAGGAGACGCTCCTTCATCCTGGCGTAGCTGTCAGCCGTAAAGGACGTCTATTTGCGTCATTCATTACCCTCCTGTCTCCGTCGCTAATAATGAGTTGCCCATATAATAAAACAATTATATAGAGGGGGAAAATTCACTTACACACCTCTGCCCCCCACCCCAACCCGCGGTCATATTTTCCATCCTTTCTGATAGACGTTAACATTTCTGGTCTGTATACTCAGTTCTGTCTTCCGTGCCCGTGCTGTGTCAAAGCCAGCGTGAACATCTGAGTGTGTGTCTGACAGATAAATGAGGAGATAGAGACACGCGTCGCTCATTTGTGATGTTAACCAGGCAGTTGGGGTGCTGCCCTCTCCCCTCAGTGCTTGTAAAATGAGCTCCATCTGTCCCTTTGATGATGCATGTGGAATCTGCAGCCACTGTCACTGAGCAAAGGTTGAGGCCTTGACAAAGACTGAGAAGTAATTGTGCAATATTTTGAGATTCCAGTTTGTATGGCTGTAGTGTAACCCTCCATACTGTTCCCTGCTCCCAGCTGGGATTAAATTGGTGGCGAGCCAGCAGGAACCAAGTTCTGACACCTGAAGTCTTAGCTCCTCTATTCATGATAGGCAGATATAAAACCCCATAGATTTCAATATCCCATCTATGTCAATGTATAATCAAAGACAGGGCTTCCCTGCCTCCAAAGGTCCAATTTAACTGCTGGTACTGAGGTGATACAAAGGTGGGCACACAGGGGTACACAGGTTTCTCTCTGCAATTTGATCTAATCAGGGTCTGATTCGGAATTCAGTCTGGACACCATGTGAGAAAAGCTTTGAGCAGCTTGCCAATCAGCTGACAAGCAGCAATAGGGGACATCCAGTGCTTCTGGAGACCCATGGCTTCTATAATAACTGAAACAGAATGGGAACTTTTGGGATAACAAGGGTCCTTTCTTCCACCTGCAGGGCGGTCTTGACACTTTTAAGGTCTACCTCAGTCAAGTGATTCAGGAAGTAACATTATTTTATAATGCATGTGATATTTTTGGTAATAAATTTCTGAATTTGGTGATGCCATGAGGTGGTATGAACTAAAAATATCATGAAATTACTCCTCAATATCTTTGCTCATACAGTATCAATAGCAATTTCTGAAAAAAAAATGTAATTCAAGTACCTGAATTGTATGTTCTACTGTTGTTCAAAAATATGCCAGTAAGTCACTTGGTCACTATAAACTCTCTTTCCTCTTTTCTAAGTATGTAGTTTAATTTATTTAAAAAAATATATAGCGAAGACTAGCTGGCTTTGATATGATGTCCTTGTGGATTAAGTGTAGCAATTAAAAAAACACCTTTTGAAAATGAAATGACTTTGATCACACTGTTTCCAAACATGTAGCCAAACTAAATTATGGCATGTTTATTTTTCAATGAATTATGGATTCATTAAGGGATTAAAGAGAACAATAAAACTACACTTTTCAATGCAGTTTTAAGAGTTAAAATAATGGATTGACTTATGAGCACGTGTGCCATGCACGGCGGAATGAACCATTGTTATTCTGTGCCCCAATTATAGTTATCTATTTCAGTTTGGGAGGTTTGAACATGTTTTACTACTGTGAAAAAAATGTACTCAAGTAACACTGATTCAGAGTTCATTAAAGTAGTCACAGCATAGAAATTCTTTTTTTTTTCCATAATCCACTAAATAGCTATTTTAGAAATATCTAATTTCCAGACAAGCCACCTTAATCAAAATGGAAATTTAGACACCAAGATTAGTGTTTAGTGTTTTACTCTTACTAAATAAACTTTTTATAGTATTACTTAAAACTCATTTATATTAAAACTACTCAACTTTGTACATTGATATATTAACATAATATGAATATCCATAGTTATTCTTTAACAGTATTAGAGTTGCTCATTTTACAATATAGGTCAGTAACAGTAAATACTGTGAGTTATTCTATGTGTGTTATTCAAGGTTATTATCAGCCTGAGTGGGGAAGAAGTCCCCACTCAGCACCCAGCAAGATTTAAACTGCAGTCATAGCACTATTGTAGTGAGAGTGGATAAAGTGAATTTTCAGCAGATTTTAGGCAAAACATTCCTTCCTCTGTTTCCTCTGTCAGCTCTGTTTAAATGTTATGGCCTGCCTGTCCTGACCAGCAGGCCATTTTAATCTTTAAGCAGAAGAAGAAGATGGAATACATCTCCAACAAAGCCATGGTTAATGTTTAAAGAGAAAATAATGGAAATACAATGTCAGGATCACACCAGAGAGAATCAAAAATGTGTTTTATTACTGGGGAATATGACTAAATAATATATTAGATGTGCATGTTTTACATCATTGTGAATATTGAAACACCGCTGAATGGGTGGAATGTATACAAGATGGTGGACTAAACAAACAAGCAAACAAGATGTTTTAATGGATGGTGGGGAATGTTTGATAATGGATGCGAGACTACATGCACGGTTTTCTAGACAAAAGCACTGTGACAGTTTTGCTTGCTTGTATTTTTTAGTGATGATGTTTCACTAATCTTAATGTATTTTTGAAACCTGCTTTTCAGTGCTCACACAGGTAGGCTTGCTCATCTGTGAACACGGCATGAGAAATTCATGTGTTTCCTACTTTTTGAGGCAGAAGTGCTGAAAGACTTTCTTTCTGATAATAACCACTTAAAAGAAAATCATTTATATTTGAAGTTTAACTCCAATTCAACTTGTGGTGACCTATAGTCTTATTTTCTACCATCGTGTTGTGTCCATTCCCATCCAAGCGGAAAGTAACATTAATAAACATGCCCACAAAGTATTCAGCTACACTGTCTATGAAGTTTGTTCTGGAAGGTCAAAGGACTCTAGCTGCCCTGAGGACAGCACTAAAGTCATTCAAGCCTGTTTTAGACACCCTGATACTCACACACAGCTAAAGTATAACCTGTGGAAGCGAAACTGAGTACAAGCCTGTGGTCTCTGATAACTCACATGGTGGCCTTGGCTTTATGTTTGGCCAAAGTGTCACAGTATTTAAATACATTTTGGGACTGCACAGCCAAGGCTTAATGTCCTAAAGTTCAAAAGTAGGAAGTACAAATGCCTGTCAAATGACCAACTCAAAAAAAGGGGGAAGCATTGCTTAAAATCTACATATTCATCTGTATAATTGTAAATGAAGACCTGTGACAAGCACACGTGTTTGAAAGAATCAGGTATGTGACAAAAAAGCGCAGTGCAGAAACAGCAAATTTAGAACAGTTTTGACTGAAGTTAAAACCCCTGGCACTAGGGGGAGCAAGTCTATTAGAAGTACTCACCACAGAAGACTGCTCTGTTAGAGCAGTGTTACAAGAGAACTGGGATGGAAAACACTGTGGTGAATTTGTGGTGGTTACTGTGGTGAATTCATTAAAGAATAATTTATCATCCATCTTAAATTTATTGTCGTTTCACTATTAAAACATACTCTTGCTTATTTTTCTAAAATGTAAGAGACACTGTCACAGCAGACGTACAGATATTATTTTATTACAAATGCGCTCCATCTATGTTTCATTCACAGCAGCCACAGTGTCTTAAAACTCCAAGCAAACCCTGTTGAATGTTAAATGCTGACCCAGGGAGAAAATAGACGTTAGCTTTGGCTGTGAATGTTTAATGCTCACCAGTCAGGGCTAAAAATAATCTGCACACTCCAAGAACATGGAAAGAAAGAGAAGTTCAAGAAGACCAAGTCAACTACAAAATTGTGTCAGTTTTTATAGTTTGCAAAGGAAACACTAATAAGCCATAGCTGGTAAACCATACCTCTAATTAGATGAGATTTGAGTAAGGGTATGCTATTTATTTGTCAGCTGTGCAATACCAGCTTGTGGCTTAGGTTCCCACACCTTTACTGGGACAGTTAGTTGCTTGTGGTGAGGGTTTTTTATGCCTCAGCCAGGAAGAGTAACTTTTCTGCCTTTTAAGTGGTTTTAACCTGTCCGGTACAGCACGTCGTCAATGGAGTTTACTTCACATGCAATCATTAGCAGTACCATTTCAACATTAAAATTCCCTGTTCTGAATGTTGTGTTTTGGCTGTTTCGGTTAGTGTTAACTTTTGAAGTTAGATGTTATCTACAACTACAGCTATAATTCAGATCAGAATAGGAAATCCCAAACCCTTGGAACCAGGGAAGTGAGGTGAATGAGAAAGAATGCATATTTTTTTGGAGGGGCTTCCCATGTGCGCCTCATCAGCATGTGTTAGTGATTAGACAGGGAAGTGAAGGTGAGCCTCAGGTGGACTCTGTCTATTATTCTCTTTTTGTATTACTCTCTTTCTCTAGCCCTTAGTTAACCCGCTACAGCCCCTGACACATCCCCCTGAGGCCCATTATGCAGAATTAGCCCCATGTTATGAAGTCGAGAGTGTCGGGGTGCACATGCTGGAGCACTTCACCAGTGGCATTTGATCAAATCTGGCTAATTGATGAGCATCCAAACAGGGATGTGATGCAGGGCCAAACATATTTTCATCAGATGCTTTGGCAGTCACTCTCTCTGTTTTCTTTTAGTCTCCTTCCCCTCTTTGGAACATTAGCACCTTCACCCAAATATGAGCTTTCTTTAACAGAAACTTTGTGGAAGTGTCCCGAAGGTCATGACCTTCTGTGAACGTTTTCATGGTGTGTCTCACTCATGTATTGTTATTTTACGGTTGCTTCCCTCCAGGTATCTTTATCTGCCTCTCTTTGTCCCTCTCTTTGGTTGTACATTTATTTGCTGAGTTACTGATCAAGTTCAATGGAGCGTCCAAAGGACGTGTCATGAGCTTGAACAGAAGCCAATATCAGCCGCACTTCAAAGCCACAAGCTACCTATACTGCCTGAGGTGACAGTAGCTTCAGGGGAGCTGTGTTACAGGCTCCAGTAGTTATACCATCATCCATTCTGTGGTTTTTCAGTTTGACCTCTCCCTTAGATCTTTCACTGATCAAGAAGATAAGACTGCAGCAAGATCTGGTTGAGAACAAGTGTCTTGCACACATGGTCGATTTTTGCTCTGCAGTTCCTGCCCATTATTCTCTGTTTGCCATTTAAATGCTAAGATATGGTAATTCTGTTGCACATCTTTGTCTTTAATAGTGTTCCAGATGACTTGTTTGAAAGGTTCCTGCATGAGAAAAGTCATGATTCTGAGGAATTGTTTAAGGGCAGTATTACACACCCAGATTAGTAAGTCATCTTTTTTGATTAAAGATACACAGCAGCTCATTTAGGGAGAAAAAATATCTGTCAGGGCAAACTCCAGGCCCAGTCCAAACGAACGCCGACAGATGACATATCTCCCCCCAAGTTTGGTTTGTGTTAATGGGAGACCCTCGCAGGTGGAGGTCTCCTCTTACACAAACACCAGCCGGTGATTGCCTCCACTTAGGACCAGTAAAAGTAATAAATGATGACCGATCAGGTCACACTGTAAATTCTGTCCAGTCAGTCTGATGGATGGCCAGGCCTAGGTGTGGTCTCAGTCAGGTCTGGTAGGTTTAACGAGTGCTTGGTTTCCTCCCATGAGCTTGTGTCTGTCTGAAAATCATTCCAACGGGAAGTCACAGTGGAACATTTTTTTCCTTGGAGAAGAATCACATTTTTTATGATACATCGTACATTTTCCCTGACTCAATCTTCCTCATCCGGTGCTCCCTACCGAAATGTAAATACATTTTGCTGAGCTGTGGTCTATCTGGTTTTTCCCAGATAGGATGGCCAAGCTAAATCAACAGTATTAGTTGAGCGTCATTAGTTACATGCTAAAATTTTACACATTTCTCAGTCTAGTTTTAAACCAGGTTCAGGTAGTATAACCCTGTGTTAAAATGACTTTACCAGCTATTTAGAAGTTTAGCCTAATGATCTTCTCAGTCAACATTTGATGGGGATTGATACCAAAACCATTTCCCTGCATTCAAAAGTTAGCTTTTAAGTGAACATGTAAAAAGCAGTACAGTCCTAAAGTACTATGAGTAAGTTACAAGTGATTAGAATAATTCAAAACACAAACACACGTTAATAATACAAGATAGAAGTGTTTTCCTGTAACATGTAGATCCACAACCAAGCATCAGTTAGGTCCTGTACATGTCAACAGTGAACAAAGTTAAAATAGTTCACTCCCTAAAAAGTAAATATAGCAAGTTGTGCCGAAAAATCCGATGTTCTGTCTTTCAGCATGCATTTATTTTTTAGATTCGACTTTTTAGATGGTAGATTTTAATGCTCATCACTTCTAATTAACACACACTATGCAAAATAATAAGAGAAAACTTATCACATAATGAGTAAAGTGAAATCTTTAAGAAAATCAGAGCACTTCAGCGTGACACTTTCATACTGATCAGCTAGAAAAAACACAAAGCAGTGCATTTGGGATCCATGCTTCGTCATAAAATCATGTGTACCATGAGTTGAGTTCAGGGCAGCCGAGCAGCCCTTTCTTCCGCTTTGCTGTGACATCACAGCGAAATATGCTTCATAATGGTCGCTAAGCGGCTGGTCAGACACGACCTCCAAAATACCGGTGGAAAAACACTCTGAGCTTCATCACACACTAACAAAATGTTTGTCTGCTGCCTCTCCTCTCCCTTCCAAATATTAGCTTCCCTCCAGGCAGTCAGTGGACACAAAGTTGTTACTGTGATGTGGAGACTGAGCACAGTTAAAACTTTATGGATAAAATAGACATTTGTTACAGATTACAACTCACCACTCTGAAACCCTTGCTCCTGTCCATGTTGCTAAGCTGGTAAGGGAAACACTCAGCAGTAACGTGAAGTCTCAGTAAGTAATTCGTTCATTTTTACGCATGCGTGAATAGTCTTGGACTCTTACGTTCACTCGTCACACGGCAGCTGCATGGGCTCCGTCAGCACAGGAAACAGAATTGATTAGTTCACGACTCTCAACTGTGTGGGTCTCTGGATTTGAGTCGATTCATTTGTCATGTGACAGCTCGGCTACAGGGGTGTGGTAAGCAGGCAGCACAGGAAACAGAAATGATTAGTTCACAACTCTCAACTGTGGGTCTCTAGGTTTGAGTCGTTCATTTGTCACGTGACAGCTCGGCCACTGTGGAGCAGACATGAACTATGCATTCACCACTCACATGGGTCCTCTGAGTCTTTCGTTCATTCGGCAGGCTGAGTTACTGCCAGCGCCAGAGAATGAGAGTCAAGTCAGTTGCCAGGTAACAGCCACTGGACTGACATTATATATCTATTTTGTTAATTATGTGACATTTAATAAAGCATGACATTATTACAGCACAGTGATATTGCGCTATAGTTTTAACACAGCCATACTGAAACTTCAGTCCTGCTAGTTTTTACAGCTAAAATCTCATGGGAGTTGTTCTGGGTCCGCTCCACTTCAGTGCCCTGACAGGGTTCTACAGAGAGCAGAATTACCTCCGAGGTCGTCTCCTCTCCAAAACAAACAGACCCAGTTATTAAAACATTAAAATACACAGCCACATAGCAACGTTAACGTCCTGCCCTGTGGTGTGTTTACAGCTAACAGCGGATCCGGGTCCACCAGAGACCGCAACTTCACAATCTGGACCTGATGTGGCCCATTATGGGTCCAGACCTACCTGTTCTTTTCTGTGTGCTGCAGTTCTTTTAAGAAGTAGATGGTTTTATCCGGATTATTATTAAATTTGTTAAATGTTATTAATAGTGTGTTTTATTCATATAGTGTGAATTATTACGTCAATATATTTCCCGCAAATCTGATGTTAATATATAGATGTTACTCATGGATAGGGATGTTAGGCTACTCTGTGCATGAGCACTTTAGAGATATAATGATTCCTTCATTCATTCATTCATCATCAACCGCTTATCCTGCGTACAGGGTTGCAGGGGGCTGAAGCCAATCCCAGCTGACATCAGGCGAAAGGCAAGGTGTACACCCTGGACAGGTCTCAAAAAGATTAGTTCATTTTAATAAACGAGATTTGAAGATTCGAGTCAGTAAGAAGATTATAACTTGCCGTCACTACAACATATACAGCTGAACGGAAGCAGTGTTTGCTGGCTTTTCAGGGCCCGTCCTACTCTGCTTCTGATTGGGTAGTAGTAATTAGGTACTGCGCATGTGCAACTCCCAACAAAGATCGTGTAGAGGTGAGATGCATCACTCCATAGCTGATAGCTTTGCATTCAACACAAAGGGTGAAAAGAGGAGCTTCAGCAATGTACAGTATGACAACAAATATAGTGTTTTTTGAAAATGAAACCATGTAAAGCTGTTCATGTAAAACCCCTAAATAAAATGATGAACCTGAAAATGAGCATAATATAACCACTTTAAGAATTATGATTATTGATCACTAAGTGTCTGAACAACAAATAAGTATCAGTTTTTTAGGAAAACTTGGCAAAGTAGTCACACAAGACTACTAATCAATCCATATGCACACACACTATAGGTTGGAGTCCCATCTTGATCGTTGTGTACTTGTTACGGAACTTGTTGACCCAAGCAGACCCCAAAAATGACAAACCTAAGGTTGTTTAAAAATAATGATCACTCATCCATCTGATGTTCTGCTACATTTTGTGGTTCTGCACGGCTCAGTGAGTACAGCATGAGACATTTAAAAATGTATGCATTCATTACTCTAAAATGTACTTGAATGTACTGAAGTATCTACAGAACACCATGCGTTACACTGCACCCTGTATTTTTAAATTCAGAGTGAAAGAAATAACATTACTTAACATCCATCTGTTATTTGTTGGTCATCTCTATATCTATGTGGGCACGATATCCAGAACATATTGGTAAATATCAACGCTCTTGTTTGACTTGGCCGCTACACATCCTGTGGGGATTGTGCTGAATCCCTTTCCCTGTGGCTGTGTGGTAATCTTGGTTTTATATTCAAAATCTCTAACACATTGCAGAGTTCTCTGTGCTTTCATAGAAGTCCATGCAGGATGGACTTAACACTTGAGAAGACAAGAGCTTAGTTTAAAATGATACAGCTCAGGCGTGAATATTGCTTTGTGATGTGTGAAATGGGTCAGTGCCAAAAAATTGTCTTCTAGAAGTAGGATGGCTTTAATTTATACTCTAAATCTATCCTGTCTAAAAAAAAACATACATTCTGGAGTTAAGTACATTGTCTTAGTCTTTCCACAACTTTTTTATGCAAGAGTGGGAATTAAAATGGGCATTCAGGGCTGTTATTGAACTGCAATTTTACTCAACACAAAGTCAATCATTTTTGTGGCCACAATTAAAAAAATCCCCCCTCTGCTGTAAAACTCTGGCAATATTATGTTCGTTTCTGCAGGGTTGCGATATAAATCCATGCTGTCTGCTGCGATTCACTACGCCACATTAAATTCTTTTAGATCAATTAAACTTCCCAGCTCACTTTACAAGCCACCAGTCTTAATGTTGGCTCCCCCTTACTCTTTGAGCAGGGGAATACTCTTAAAAGGTAGGCAGCGCGGGGTGCTCTGCAGAATTTATTGAGCCATTGCCAAATGAACTGTGGGGGTTAAGGAAATGCATGAATTAGTCATATTCAGCATTTTATGAATAGGAAGTTGGGAAGTTGCATGGGATAGACGCTCCAAAAGTTTTTTTCCCCGTTAAATCTCTATGCAGAGTCACACACAAAGTGGCTAGTGGACCACATGTTGGATGCTGATCACTTAATACTGTATAAATGGAACCTTAAAAAATGGACAAAAAAGTATCAAAATAGTGGTGTAGAGTGGTGGATGACCAAATTCTGTTATGGTTGACATAATCAAAGCATAAGTCATGGTCGCTTAACGCAAGTATGGAGGTGCGTTATGTATGGGTCTCCCTTGGTTGCTGTTTACGACTGGGACCTTGTCTGGATTCCTCTCTTTGTATTTTTAGTGGAGGGATGATCTGAGAGTGAACAGGTGGACTCAGCCTCTGTCACCAGTAGGAACACAGATTTGCAGTTCTGTTGTCTGTGAATGTTTAAAATACTATTAGACTGAAATCAAGTGATAGTCCTACATTATTTTACCATTGCACATAAATATTACAGTCAGTTGCAAACCAGTCTCATATCCGGTTCCTGAATTGTACTACAAGTGTGTTTGTTTGTGTGTATACAAAATGCACTTCTACTGTGCTATTTGTGTGTACTATAAAGGTCATTCTCACTCTCTTAGTTTTCACCCATAGTTATTATTCACATTCACAGACCATTAAACATTTTAACAAGCTGTAAGCCAAGCCTGAATATCAATTATTCTGTAATATGCAGTACCAAAGAAAATATAATGATGGTGGGCTATTGTTAATAAGGTGAATAGGACCAGGTGCGCACCCTAAACACGTCTACATAGTGCACTTTTTGGGAGCCATTTTTAAGAATTAATTGCTGTAATTTTGTCCACTAACCCCACCCCCCAGCCGCCCCCTACAGAGACTTAAAGAGTTAAGGTGCGTGCTAAAGTCGAGCTAAGTAAATTCACTTTATGACACTGCTGTGACATGTGCATCTGTGATTTCACACGCTTAATGTAAAATTTACAGTTGCAGTATTGAATGTCACGCGGGCTGTGGGGAGAGCTGGGGGTAACCGGAGCCCCCAGAGAACAAAGCGGGTGTTTTGGCTCGGTCCCCCCTTGCGCATGCCTCCCCGGCTGCCACCCCTCCCTGCCGCGCTTTACAGCTGTGGAGGTGTGATCCGAGCACGACGGTTGGCCTTATAACCGTTAAGCAAGCACCACGGCGCTTCTAATAGTCAGAGGCCCTAATGACCAAAACACCTGGAACTATAAGATCGTAGAGAAAATTTGCTTTTCTCAGGGAGCTGGTAGACGTTTTGGTGGATGAGTGGTTACAGAACAGAGACCAGTCCAGTCGCCAGTATTTCACACATGGGTGCACTGACTCCTACATCTGATCACTGAGGGGACTTGCCAGCGTTGGAGGGGTCTGTTGGAATGGAGTGGTCATGTAAAGAAGAGAGAGGCCCACGCTCACTTAAAGTTCAAACATAGATTAGGCACGCTCGTCTCTTGGTGTCATGTTCTATGGCAGACCTCCCCCTCAGGGAATTGATCCCCCACACTACCCTCCAGTATTGATTTAGTTCTATATAGATTATCAACCTCAATCGTACTATTAAGCCACAAGTCCTGCATTGTATAGATATAAAAAGGCTTTTAACAGGTATTGTTTTCCAAGTCCCTCAGGTTATTTGAGATCTATTGCCATTAGAGAGATTAATATGATTATTTACTGTATGAGCAGTGAAATTCACTCTTGAGCAATACTCAGGGCTTGACACAGGGTCCATTTTCACATGTTGGAGTCAACTTAGAATCTGTCTGTCTGACATTTTCTGTTAAGGTATGCTTTTAGAATAATCGCAAATGCTCACAAACAACAACAGAATGAAAATACTACTCTGCTGTCAGTTGTCGCACTCTTTGCACATTTTTCCAGAGTGCACCCAAAAAAGATAATTTCCACTCCTTTGACTTTGCAGCCTAAGCAATTAGTAATTATTCTGATGTTAGAGGAACAGTTTTACACACACTGAATGCATATGTCCATATTAATACAAATTACCTCAAAATACAAAAGTGGTTAAAGTTTATTTTTAAGTCAAACTTGAATCTTGTAGAGTTGAATATACAGTGTTGTTTCTGTAACAATTGTGATGCAATTTGTGATGTTTGTTGTTGATTTGTAACTAAATTATAGCACCAATTACATGTAAAATTATCATTATCACCATTATTGTTAATAGTAATACTACTGCTATGGATTAGTGCAACATGTTATGTTTTATATAACTTGCAAAACGGCTTCCCCCCTCTTCCTGGCCTAATAGCTTGTAGGTGAGAAAATGCACACAGATTATAAGAGTAGGCATCATGTTAAAATAGTTCATGAGGTCATAATTAGTAGAACTTGTTGGTGACACACATGCTGGGAATACTGGTTTGATTTTATTTGACCACCATCCTACCATCAAAGTACAACAACAATCATTTTTGCAATCACCATCTTCACTAATGATAGACTGACTTATTGGACTGCTACTTTTAGCTACCTGGTATTCTGTTAAGCCTCCTACAGTACACCTGGTCCTAATAGGCACACACACACACACACACACACACACACATGCTTCACTCCTCTCTCTTTTCCCATCTTCTACCTAAGGAAACAAGATGCTGTTATTCCACCAGCGAGCTGTAAACCTGCAATAAAACTGTGGCATGGCCCCTATGTGCAGCATGGGTAATGCTCCATATACTTTAATGGTACACTGGACCAGGTCATATATTTCTCTTCTTATGTGAGATTCAAAATGCTGAGGCAGGGGATGAGGTTTGTGGTCCAGCTAGTGAGCTTGATGTACTGTATGTATGTTAATGATTGTAAGTGATATAATAATAATAATAATAATAATAATACATTTTCAGTCTCTAGTCTTCATGTAGATGTACATGCTAAGAATGTGGGATTGCTCTGTTTACTAAAATACTTATGTTCTTATGTTCTTCTTAACTTATGTTCTTCATTGCAAAACGGCGGATTTTTTATTAGAAAACTGTCCTAAAGCATGTAATCACACTTTTATAAATTAGACTTGGATTGTAAAATGACATTTAAGTAAATTGAATTGTTAAGCCAAATGCGTACACAGCATTTTAAAAAGGTCTATAGTGGAATCCATAATCAATTCTGACCTTGGTTTAATTAGTTTCAGGCTGTGTGTTCAACACATGTGTCACAGGACACTTGACAAGAATTTACAAGTGTGTGATATGTGATGATGAATTCTGGGTATTCTTGTCAGTTCAATTTTTATCATTCAGAGCGCTCATGCCTAACTCTGTAACGCTGCGCCGCATACACGCTCTGATGCTAACCATCTCTTACAAATTTCATAACAACAAGAGAGGATAGGTCTTTCACCACCGCAACCGCTAAACACTCGCTAGAATTAGATCCAAATGTGGTAACAGACAACATGTATTTGGGAGTGCGGATGTAACTCCAGACTACAGCCACATGATACCGACGATGAGTGCAAAGTTGTGGTTGAAACACATGTCTAAACACACAACAGTGTTGACACGCTGAGGCCCAATGTTTACTGTTGCCTGAGGGAAGGATGCTGCTTTTTGCTTGTGAAGAAAATATGATTGGATGCACAAATACAACAATACCCTATACAGGTAGCCTCTGAGGAGTCAATTGTAGACACATTCTATAGACACTGAGTGGGCACTTTACCTCCTCTGGATCAAATTAGTGTTCAGTTTATTTGTGATCTTTTCTAAACATCAACTGTGGTCTGATTTGCAGATAAATCAGGTATTGTACCTCTAATTTTACTTTCTTTTTAATTAAATAAATAAAATATTGTGCCCTTTCCGTCTGCATTTCATAAGCTCATGCCCCATCACCATCCCTCATAGTTCTTTGGATCTTTATCCCACATGCATCAGTGTCCTTATGCTGTCAAAGAGGAAAAAAGAGAAAAGATAGTCATCATGAAGCCAGACTTGGGGTTCTAACAATTCCACTCTGTTTTAATAGCCGTTGTATCACTCACAGAAAGCTTTGAGACAACAGTCCACAGCCTACATGTGAATGGCAGCTCTGCTTCATCAGACAGCTAAAACGTCTGACCTTATGTTTAAGCTTTATTTGGTACCCTGGTGTAATCGGACTCTATTGTCACATTTGAAGACAAAACAATATTACATTGTGCATTAGTTAGATATTGCAGGCTGCTTTGGTTAAGTTTCTTTTTTAGGTAATTCATTCTTAGAAAAGGTTTCTTCTGCAGAATAATAACACTTTTTTCCCTTGCAATTATGCACCAGTATGCTATCCACCTAGAGTATATTTTGAATTATGTATATGAAGATGCTCACTTAGCTACAAAAAACAAACCAACAAAAAGTTAAAATTTTACTATGAAATTGTCTTTAAAGTATTCAGCACTTATTTATTCCTTTCATGTGTAAATGAAACTGAATGATACTCAATTTTCTTTGCACAGCGTCTTGAATGAGGTACAGTGTTCCTCATGAACTATGGTAGTGGCAATATTCAGGATCAGGCAGGCTTTTCTCCCCAAAGCAAACATGATATGTTCCCTTTTTCAGTTGTGCCACATCGACACAAAATAGAGTTGAATATGACAAAAATTTCAAGTAAACATAACCTTGAATGATTTTATTTAGTGACTTTAAATGATGTTAAATGAAACACACAGTAATCAAAAATGTTAACAATATTTACCTTTGGTTAATCTTCTGGAATGCAGATTATGTTTTGGAGCATGAATTCTGTAATCGTCAGTGGAATATGTGTTGAAAGTAACCATCACAACCCCGGTCACCTCCAACTGTGCTCCAAAAGGATTTTTCCTTATTTTTTTTCGCCCCGTCTGACTCCAGATCATGTTTAATGTAACAAGAAGAAGGATAATCAAAACAGCAGTCATTGAGCCCTAAATCTGGTGTTGAGGCTGTGGCTAGACAGGAAATTGATGTGGAGAGAAATGGCTCAGTGGCAAACCTTTACTATTAACTCCACCATGTATAGTGGAGATAGGTGCAGTCAGCAAAAATTGGGCTCTACACAGGCAGTTTTAGGTTTTGCCAGACTGTGCTCCCCTCAGCTGCGGCCTGTTCACACCTCGTTGTCTCCATCCACCTCCACTCGCTGATAATCACAAAGCAGGTCTCTCCTTTTTACACTCCTTCCCGTTTCTCCCACTACAGCTTTGGCCAGGAAGGAGCTTTCACAACTCAACTTGTGTGGCCACCCAAAAAGCGAGGCTGAGTCCAGAGTTTTGGAGGAACTTTGTACACCTAGTCCTTGGGTTTCCACAGGCTTGAGGAAATGAGAAGGAGAAGAGGAAGAGAGAGAGAGCACGTGTAATACATAGAGACACACAGACAAGAGAGAGTGAGAGCTGTGTGGAAGCACACCAGCGGAGAAAGAAACCTGATTTATTATCACCAAAAATCAACTGCAGATGTCAGCTCACAGATTCTCCCTCTGCCGCCAATTACAGACACTCACGCAAAGATCTACTCAGCCCCAAAGTTTGTCTCCTCTTATACACACTCACACATACACGAAAACATAGATTTACACCGAGCTACAGTATACGCACTTGTGAATGCATTTATACACATAAGCAAGCACACCTGCTTGCACAAACTTTAAATGTGATAAAATCATAATCTGCTGTCGAAGTTGAAATTGAAGGACTTTCACCCACCTGGATTATTTCCCGCTGTTCTCTCTAAGTGAATGCCAATGAGGGATAATGAAGATGTCCATAGAAAGCATTAGTGGTGTGATGTCAGCAATAATACTCCCCGGAAAGATTTCAACCCTCAAGCTTTTTTCCTGCTGTATGTTGTTCCACTACGTCTGTCATTATGTGCTATTTCAAGTCGTTACTGTAATCACCAAACCGTCCTCTGGATTTAGCATAATCTGTCTATAGATTTTTGGATTTTGTTGTTTAGAGGAAGGAAGATGTGAACTTGATAATGGCTCACATAAATCATGAGAACATGACTGAAATGCGATTTTTATCCAGCGTTGTGCAGTATGTGCACATAATCATAGAGTCAGAGAAAATTGTCTTGAATACAGGTTCTGATTGTTCAGAATCTTGGAAGCCAAGTCAAGCAGACATCAACCCTGACTAAAGCCCTCGTGGACATGAGTTAGTTTGTGCCATGACCCTCCACATTAAGTCCAGCAACTATTTTATGTGGTCCAGCACTTCACCATTTTCACCATTCATATTTGATAATTAATTCCAAGGAACTAGAGGCTTAATGAAGGCTATGCTGAAGGTAGGAGTTTAACCAAGGAAAATGTTTTAACAGTTCATTGTGCATTTTTAATCCAGGCTAGATTGTCACGTCAGATGCAGCAACACTCAGGACTGTCTTCAGTCTGCTCCTGACAGCGTGGTTTCGATCTGCTCCGTTATTTTTTTTCTTATCTGTATTCTGACACCTGCTGACTGACCAATTTAGCAATGGACAGAAAAGTTATTGATTTGGGTTTAGTCCATCAGGCATGCATGTGCAAAGTAAAACACAGTTTACAGTGGTGATGCCTTCCACATATACAGTGGTCATTTTAATCCCTGAGCCAAGTTGAGGTGAATTCAGGATCTGGAAGCCAGGTCTGAGTAGTCATGATTTTGCTCTGAGCCGGTGTGGAAAACAAAAGACAAAATGTATATACAGTATGCTCTGAATGTTTGTGTTGTTGGTATTGTGTTGCTGCAGCGTTGCACAGCAGGCAGCGCTGCATTCGCATGCTCTGACATCAGAAATGAAACACAGACAAGACAAACTCTAGGCATGCTGTGAAAAGGATAATATGAATGTAGGAACAACTTGCCTTAAAGAGGCTGCTGCTGTCTGAGCTTCTCATATAGCACATGAATACAATGTTCATTAAATGTAATAAATGGTGTAAAATGTACAAATGTGCTCACTAATACTTGAACATTGCTGTGAGATATGCAAGTGGAAACAATGACTGCATGTCATGTCCTGTAGCTGGAGTACTTAGCAGCACTGAGAGGAGGAAGTTCAATACAAAACAGACAATGTGCTGCTCAGTGTAGCGCAATGTTAATATTAGATTTGCCACTGAACATAAGCGACTGACCTGCTGAACCAAGCCACCAAAAAAATGCAAATAAGCTTGACATGGCTAACAATAAATGTACATGTCACATGTGCTGATGCGGGTTTGTTTATGTTATTTATAAAGGAGCCAGCGACATTTACACGCAAAAAGATCATTTAGTGTTGTGATTGTGTCCTTTTTAATCTTGATGAAATAGATACTGTTTTAAAATGTAATTTATTCCCACAAAAATCCCAATGGGAAACTTTCTCATAAGTCACATAGACAAGACAATTGTCCTTTGGCATTAGGAACAACAGATAATTAAAATGCATGCAACCAGTGAGCTTGTTGATGATTTTTCCAGAAGTCAACAGGTTTCCTGTAGCTTAATGCCTAATAGCAGGCGGCTCTCTACACATGTAAATACAATTTCATTAGCCACATAGTTGTTCTACATCACATATTATCTGCATAAGTTGTGTACAAATTCATCACACAATAGATTAGTTTCCAAAGAAGTGTTGATTGACCAACTAAAGTCTCCTACAGAGGAACAGTCTGGGTAGCACTGTAAATGCTTTATTCACTGTATTTTATCTCTCCCTCAGCTTCACTGTGTGCAGTTAAAATGAAACTTTTAAAAGTCTTTGTGGGTTATATTAGATCCAGACTTCTCCGTTCGCACAGCCTTTCATTTAAGGGCAGTGTCCCAAACAGCATATTTTCCCCTTAGAATAATACTCAAGTTAGGGAGATACTGTATTTCCTTTGTGTTTGTCAAAAATCTCTCCACTCACAATCTGTCCATCATGATATGTTATGCTTTGATATGTAATGGGGATTACATTAAAATACTTTCTTTACTAGGTACGTACACACATTCAGTTTCTTCAAATCTGAAATAGACACATTTCTCTGATTTTAGTTTTTCTTTTATTGGCTTCTTACCTAGAAACATATTGATTAAAAAGTACTTCCAGCATTGAGAGAGATAAATGATCTAACCTATAATACATTACAGATTTAGTAGTTCCCTATAAACCTCTGCTGTTAGCTCACAGGGTTCAGGACTGCTTGTCATGCCTCAGCTGGAGGCAGCCGGTGTCATACAGTTCCATCAGCTTGTTGTCCTGATTTAAAGCCCATGCATTTAATATAATCTACCTGACAGGCCCAATGTACCACCTTTTTTTCCCTTCCGTGCTCATCTTTCCAGCTGCTTTTGTTCCCGCTACAGTATGCTTGGCTGCTGTTCCTCCACCATGTAGACCTCACCCAATTTATATGCTATGCACAAATATCCACATATTAATAAGTGGAATCCAGATGCACATTTTGTCTCTCTTGCTCTGTAACACACTCGGTGGTCTGTGTACGTGCATTCTAAACACACACCCGCACCACCTCCAAAACCCTTTTTCATGCGCAGTGCAAGGACAGAGTGTACACAGATAGGTAGGTAGACAGTTTCAGACATTGCTGATTACAGTCCTGCAACAGCCACAGATACCGGATAGTTTTCATTTTTGTGTCAGAGCATTTGATTTATTGATTGAGAGAACTGAAACAAATATAACAAAAAATGCCCAACAAACACTATTCTTTGTTTCAGTGTTAAAGCATTAAATGCTGATAATCATATTTGGCAGTCCTTGCTATATTGAAATGTCAAGCGAAGTAAGAATGATACAGATGTATGAAATCTCACAGCTGGATTCATTTAACATACATGCATAAAAACAGTTGTGGTTTTATGTTACTAGCTTCACCTGAACGTTTAAGAAAATATAAACCCAGCATTTAGATGCCACCATAATGCATCCAAATTGTAATTTGGGATATTAACTTGATTAATGAGCAGGTCATGACTGCTACAGGTGACGGACCCTATGATAAATGCTGTGTTCAGTGCTATGATAAATGTGGTGCAGTGATGACACAGTATTAGCTCAGCCAACCTAATCAGAGGTTAATCTGTTGGTTTACACTAACTTAACGATCTGTGGGCTAAATAACAATAAAGCACAGCCTAATTAGTATGTTTATTAGAGCACTTTCATTGTGATAGACGACCATGCGGCGTTCAGTGCCCCTAGCTAGTATGGCTAGCCTAATGTAAACACCTTAGTGTCCAGCGACAGACCAAGTTGTAAAAACATTTATGGGATTAAGGGGATGGTGGGGGGTCAAGAATGAATTGGAAGAGTGTGTGTGAGTGTTTGATAGCATCAGCTGATATACTACCCAGACAAGTTTTCTGCCGAGTGGAGGACTGATTCTCTTTTTTTCTCATTTTCTTTCCTTGTTGGAGGAAACTATGAATAAATGCCAGAGTACTTTTTCTCTGTCACTCGTCCAGGGCGCCAGGCTAATGCTGTACACTGTATAGACACACACACACACACACACACACACACACACACACACACAGTTCCCAGTAAAATGTCCCCAGTAAAGTCCTGATTTTCCCATGGCGTGTAATTGCAGAAATCAGTAGGCAAGATGACTTTGTCAAAGGAGAGTCTAAGACCAAAATAAAATAGAGAAGTGTGTGAAGTTGATTTTGTTTGATGACCATTACTGTTCTTGTAGTATGTGACGTCACTGCTGTTGCCCTGTCTCTTTTATCAGCATACGCTCTCATTGAGAGACTCCAGAAGAATTGACTCTGCGCAGCATTTTAAGATAACGCCAATTTTTTCAGCCTGACCTAAGAACATTGCCATGTTTGAGAACAATGTTTCCATATTTTGATAACGTGAGTCTGACTACTACTTTGTGTTAGAATACATTCTCTGTATATGGAAACATTATTCTGGGCAGGCCTTTTATGACCAACGATATATGATCTACAGTAAAAATCCCTAATATGGATAGAAAAGGGTGAGAACACACCCAAACTATTTATTAATATTTTTATTTGCTGGATAGATGTTATGCTTCTTTTGGGTGAATTGATGCAGAGTAAACCTGAGAACTGACAACTGATGTTATTTATCAAATGTGTGTATTTTTATTAAAGAAGGTCAAACCAATGCTCTTTTTTAGTGATTGCTATATTTGATATTGCCTAATGATAATAGACGATGATAATGTAATACATTTTTTAAATGCCACTACACCACACTGTATTACCTGTGTATGAGTATTTTCTTGGACGATCCGTGGTTTTAGTGTTTAAAATTTAAGAAACTAAAGTAGAATAAAAATTTTCCTGTGTCTTCTGTGAAAACTTTAGAAATGAAACTACTTGAAATGTGCTTAAAAACATATTATCCACCATGTTTTTTGTTGGCAAAACAGCTGTGCAGACCAAGCTAATGCTCTAAAACAGGTGGTTACCAATGGCTTTATAAATGTAATGTTATTCCTTTATCTCTAAAGGGAAATTACTGGCTAAAATTGTCCCTCAAATGTGTTTTTTTAGATAAGCCTCTATTTAATGTTCCTTGCTAAACACATTTATCCACAATACAGAAAAGAATCCCCATCCTGCGACCTTTGTAATGGTTGATAAATTGGGTTTAGTTATAAGAGATTAATACAAAAGTGTTTTTTTAGGCCTGTATTAAGCATGGATGCTCCCACTTTGCCCACAGTTAGCCAGTATTTAGTCACAAATGAGTAAACATGAATGTTCTGCATAGTTTTTCAGTTCAGACCCCTAATTAGTATAACATTAGCAACCACAATCAAACATATGTTGCTCTGGAGTACGGGAAGTCGTAAACCTCAGTATTTACTTTGTGCGGCCCTGTTTGCACCATTAAAACGGCTAATAGGTAATAATGCCTTTCCCCCAATTGATAACAAGTGCATTTAGTGCTTTGAGACTGTGTGTGGGTAGCAATTTTTTTAAATGCAAACTTTGAGAAACTGCACTAATAGTACTATTAGGGTTCACTTTAAAGCCAACCCTGTTCTTTTTGGATAGAAATGGCCAGCATATGCATGTTAAATGGGCTCTGTCACTAAGGTTGTAAATTGAAGGCTTATGGAGACACCATTATGATCAAATTAATAACTTCACGTCACCTCTGCATGATCTGACGCTTTCACCATGCTCAGCACATCGATCATTTCTGAGACACAAGCTAACCTCCTAGCCTCTTCCAATCTTGCACCCCGGCACCTATTGAAATCTCATCCAGTATCACCAGCTAATAGCTCAACAGTGACTTACCCCCTCAGCTGTTTTATGACTGGCATTTTTTATGAGACCACAGTGGGCCTTCAAGCCCTGAGAGGTCAGACGGCTCGACAGCAGCGGTCAGAATGAATGGCTCATTTCCTAGCCGTAGCATGATGGAGGGGATGCAGCTCCTCTAGCCTTTCCCTCCAGGCTGTCAGTGACGAGACACACAGACAGAGCAAATCTTGTGTGTGTCAAACCACTGTCTGGTAGCCCTGCTTCATGTACTGCACACCACATGGGTCATTATGAGCCGTTTCGGTGCGACAGAAGACACAGTCGCAGATCACTCAAAGGGATCTGTTCCAGCGTAACTGGAAAAGGTAGCTAGTAGTTAGCCACCCCCAGAAGATGTGGTTGATTTCATTTTATATGGAGTGAAACAATGAGTCAGGACGGGCTACTGCTGAGCTCTCAATCTAAAAGGCAGCCATCCCATCTGGAGGTGACTGAGTGGGATTTGTATCAGCCGGCACTGGATATCCTCGCTGTCGTCTTTTATACGTTCATAAGTAGAAAGAGGTGAAGTAGGAGGAGTGCAAAGGGAGGGGTGCCGGCTCTGAAAACCAAAAGGAATTCTGGCTTTTTCCTTGTGCATTTTATGAGAACTCGGAGCAAACGTCATTGGACAGCCCACTCGCAGATCAGGCCCCCACGGCTATAGGATATCTCTGGTTTCCATCACCAGGAAAGACGCGTGCACGAACATGCACGGGCATGTATAAAAGAACAATTATACACACGTGCCAACAAATCCTTGCATACACACACTTGTGTGTGTGAGCCTCAAACACAAGTACAAGTGAAAACTCACCCGCACACAGTGGTTTCGACAACATGCGTACCAACCTCATATCAAACACACAATCCTTTCTCTCTCTTTCTCTCTCCCTCACACACACAAACGCGCATGCACACACACACACAAACACACACACACACTGCAGTGAGGGTCTGGGAGCAATCAAATAGCTGCACTACATAGCCCGTCTGAATCCTGTTTTCCTGTGAGTCTGCACCCATGTACCAGCGGTTCCTCCCCAGCGCTGCAATAAAACCTCTCTAATGATCCCCCTCTTCCCCCCTCGCCCACACCCTGGCTCTGGCACCCGGCTCGTAGATGCACAAACCGAGGGGCACTTTACGAGTTAAGCGGCCGTCCTTACCCGTGATGTCATCCGCAGCTCTCACTTAATCCCGCCAATCCCCCGAAAACTGCCAGCCAACACACCAGAAGAATATGGCTGCTATTTCTACCTCCTTTTTTCACCGCTCTCCATCGCTTCTTTTCTATTTGTTTGTTTGTTTATTTTTTCAGGCTGTAAAGAGTGCCGCCTGTGCACCACACACACTCTCTGAGTCCGTGGGTGGATATTTTTATAAAGGGCTTTTCCCAAAATATACTGCTCGTCCAATTACTGACACATTAACTGCTTCTCATCTGACGCACCAAGCAGTGAGCGGACACTGACTCACTGTTTTCAGAATGACTCTATTCAAGCGGCATAGAGGGATTATAGGTTTCTTTCAGCCCTCTACGTGGCTACCTCCATCCAAATAGGAAGTACTCTGACATGCACTCACACTCTGTAAATCTACCACCTCTTGTTTTTTTCATGGAAAAATAAAAACGGATATATGATCTACTATGTGATCTACTGTAGTTGTTTTCAGTCAGCTACAGTATTTGTATTTGAAGAAATTTACAGAAATGTAATAAAGTTCCATCTGGCCAGAAAAGTAATGAACCTCCTGAAACTCTTCCTGAGCAAAACATACCTTCTGTAACGTCATCCTGTCTGCAGTTTCAGAGCACACAAGTTGGACACAACCTTTCCCAGTTTTCAGAATAATGTTTTCAGGTAAAATGTCAGGCTTACAACACATCTAAAGTTAATATGAATTGGACATTACAGTAGTTTAATACTATGATACAAGAATAGAATAGGTTTTTAAAAAATTTATGAAATCAATGGGCTTGTTTCTTTAGTCCATGAGTGGTAATTGTGTAAATATTTGTTCCAGATTCAGCACCACAGGTCACAGCGTGATGTATGGCCCCTGTCACCTAATCAGCTCTGGGAAATGAGCACACATGCTCAGGCATGCATTTAGACACACAAACTAGTTGTTGTAATGTTCCAATAGAGTGAACAACAAACTTTTTGGTTATTGTTTTGAAATCTGTAAATCATCAAAGATTTTTATTGTCAAACCAGATTACAAAATGCAGCTTTCTAGATCATAACAACTGAGTAATGACAAAGATGAAGCTGTCAAAATGCTGGATATAAACTCATGAAGAAACTATATTAACATTGTTTAAATGTGTCTGTTACACAAACACACACACACACACACACACACACACACACACACACACACACACACACACACACTATGTTTCCAAATATATACAACATTAACACTCCTCTACTCACACATACAGACTCACACACACTTTGTCCAAAATTCAACATAGGTAGCTAATTATGGGGGAAATGACCCTTTACTCATTTGAAAGGTATCCAGACAAGCTCTTACAACACCTACTCAATTAGCTGCCATTTGTCCCCTTGAAATGAATGACTCGCTCTCTCCTCAGTCACCCAAAACATGAACACTCTGTCTTTGATCTGCTGTTGAGTTGGATCAGATCTTCCACAAGTGAAGTACTGAAACACTTAACAGTCAAATGCTAGTGCAGTGGGAAAAGCGTAATGCTATTTAAATGGCTTAGTTGTACATCCTGTGCTATGTGAATACAAATATATTAGATTCTTTGTTGAAACAGATTGAGCTGTTAGATTTCACAATTTGAATAATTCATGAGAGTAGCCGCATGGTAGATTGTTAATGGACTAGTTGTAATTTACTGAAACATGGGTTGCTAGTGAGGAAGAGGTCTTTTCCTAATCTAGACTGTAGGACAGCTAGGAGCTCCTGGCCCTAAGAGACTGGTTGGTAACAGATGTTTCCTAATATATACATGTATGCCAAACCCCTCTATGTAATTAATTGGATTTCAGAGATGATTCTGAATCTATTATGTCAATAATAAAGAGATAAATGTACTGTAGTAAGCATGTAAAAGGAAGATTTTCAGACACTGTACGCACAAGATTTTTCATTAGGTTAATAGGCTGATAAATGTATAACTCCTGCCACTGTCTGACATTTACAGACATGGTTGCAAAAAAGATATGTTGCATGTTGAAAAGGATGGTTCATAGCAGTGGCCTACATGATTCTCTCCTTTGTGAAATCTGTTAATGGTTTCTGGTCTGAGAGGGTGTTTGGGCCGGAGAGGACAGGTGACCGGCCTTCACCGCCCTTCCTCCTACCTCTGAAAAGAAAACAAGTCATAAAACACATGAAAAAAAAGACTTTCTAAGCTAAAGAATCCACCGGGTGAATGGAGGGAGGGAGGGGTAGATGGAGTGAGAGTCCATTAAAAAGAATGACGGCCACGAGAAAAAAAAAAAGAGTAAAAAATCCCCACGGCAGCACACAATGCCATAGCTGGGGTTAAGTGCTAGGATTTCAGTCGATGGGGGATTTGGGGGTCCTTGCGTTTTTAAGCCTCTGTCCCCAAACCTCGCCTTCATCCCACCTCCCTCCCCAAGACACTCTCTCTTTCTTTCTCTCTCGCACTTTCACACACAACACACACACACACACACACACACACACACACACACACACACACACACACACACACACGTATGTCTCTCCCAGAATCTACCATCTCCACCCCTCCTCCTCCAAGTCCCAGTCATCTGCCATAATCAGAACGATGATATACGGGACCCATTAAAAGAGAGGGGCTGCTGACATGCAGGACAATAGCCCCTCACAGCGTGGCCAGGAAGCCTGCCCATCCAGGTGCACTCTCCCTTACAGCCAGAGGCCTGCTGCACTACCTCTCTCTTTCTCTGTCTCCCTTTCTACCTCTCTCCCCCTCTTTTTCTTCCCAATCCTCCAAGCACAGTGTGAGCCCATCGAGAGGGTAGGTAGAAACAGGAGAAGAGCAAATGGGGAGTGGAGGAGTTGTGTGGGGGTAACGAAGGAGTTGCGGGAGTGAGAGTTGAGAGAGAAAGGCGAGTGTAGTGGTGGGGACGGAGGGGTGAGGAGAGTGAGGGAGAGCTCAGGTGTGTTGAAAAGACAGGACATTTGAGCAGTCAGAGATGGAGTGGAGGAGGGATCGCTGAGCTTGAAACAATGGTGATAATAAAAGTCTCCCCTTTCACCCCATGTGCCCCTCTGCTTCTTTCCCTTTCTCTCTTTTTGCTCACCGTCTCGACCTACCTGACCTACCGCAGCGCATCATGGGGCACAGAGGAAGGCTGAAGCGAGAGGGGAGGAGGAGGAGGAGGAGGGAGGAACGGCCGATGGGATGGGATTGGTGGCAACAGTGGGGTAGGAGTGCGTCACTGGTTGCCCATCAGCACATCCTCATTGACAGCCGTTGGCCTGTCCATCAGCAGGTAATTTAGCCCGGGGGGGGAGGAGAGTCTGCTCTCACCCACACACACACACACACACTCACAAGTATGCACTCACTTCACCTGAGTGAATGGGTTTAGCCACCTATATTCAATATTTTTATGTTTTTCCATTATAAGTACATTATAAGGATTGACATTTTTGTTATCTGTTACTTTGGTAATGTCTTCACTTTTATTTTCTATTGCACGTTGTTTCACATATGTACATAACATTCTAAATAGTAAATGTATGATGTGGCAGCAGAATACTACTAATTGCATGATGCTGAGGCAAAAAATACTGACGTGATGAGAAAAGTTGCTGTTAAGTATTTGACATAACTATTTTGGGCACATTGAGCCACCAGTAAGCATTTTTTTGTTGATGTGCAGCTCAAACGTGGCACACAATCTTTCTTTAAATAGCACTGATATTAGTATATTTCAATTTGAAGTGGATTGGAATATTGTTATTACAGCTGAAATAACTGTTATATGTTACTGAAAGAAAACTTTTGACTTTTTGGCACCATCAAATCACTAATTGGGTCATGTTTCTATTTTTAGAAATAAAATTTTACTACACGGTTACACCTGTGTACTGTAAATCCTACCGGCCTTTAGTGAACCATGGAGGCATATGGTCACTCCTTTCTCCCTGATAGTGGCCCAGACACTGTCACCAATACTGAGGGCCACCATCAGGCCCCCCGAGAACCACCAAGGTCCACTGCACAAATCCCCCTCTGTGCAAACCAGCCCGTTAATACAAACCGACTATCTGGCCTCAACTCTCTGTGTGGTCCTCCTCTGAGCTTCAACAAAGAGGAAACAGAAAAGAGAGCTGATGTCTCTGTCCAAGATGCTCTGCCTTTTTCTGGAAGTTACCTATCCTGGATCTGAGGCAGAGACTCAGAGGTGGCTGTTTTTTTATGGAGTAACTACTAACTCAAGGTTTTGTGTGGACATGCTCGTCTGACTCTTGGGATTTTTTTCATCTTGGTCTTAAACATCAGTTGCACCACTGGCAAGAGCTGGTCTAGCGTCCTTCAGCATAGGAATATTCCTATATTCCATCCTCAGACTCACCAACTCTTCTGGATCAGAGGCCAGCATTGTTTTACTCTTAGATTCATCTCAGTGTCTAGCGCTGTTTTCCAAGACACCCCTTCCCCGTCCAATTTAAGGTTTGTCTCTCGTCTTTCGCCAACCTGCACTCCCTCACCGCCCCTTGCATCCAAGTCCTGAGAGGGAAATGAAAGCTGGTTGGGGAGATGCAGTCAACAAGGTGGTAGGAATTTTAATGACCGGCTTTCTGCTGCCTTTTCCTCTCCCGCCGTTTTGGCACTCAAATAATGATCCGGCAGGCTTTGCCGTTTGGCACCCACGGGCTTTCCTCACTGAAAAAGGTGGTGGACAGAATAAAGGGCAAGACTCCACACCCCCCTGCCCACTCTTTGATAAAAGACAAAGTACATTTTAATTAAAGCCAAGGCGAAACAGCTTGAATAAATAGATAGACCTTATTTTCTAAAAGGTTTATTGTTTTGACCAAACTTGCTTTGGTATTGTTTCTTTGCTTTCTTGCTGTTAATTTTGTTCAGCCTAGATGCTTGAAACAAGCATTACTCACAGCTTATGCATAGCTGTGTGTGCATGTAAGTAGTCTTCATATGCACACATAATCGCACACATAATCACACACAGTCACGGGCTCACATGAAATAAAGGTGACAGGCCATCAAACCCCTTGTGGCAGACATTACCCGGGTCCAGAGAGCATTCGTCACAACCAATCAGAAGAGTCAGTAGAGTTTGTTATTGGAGCTCTGATTTTGGACCAGAGGTGCTCATACACTCAGCGGTAGGTAAGGCCTGGCTTGTGTGTGTGTGTTTCAGTGCAAGTGTGTGGCACACTGTTCCCATCAGATCTCTCGTTCTTTCTCCTGAAGCAGAACAGATCCTCTGGATAAGCTCACCCAGTGGCAGAGAACACCCCCCCACACTATAGGTACACACTCATGCTCTGCATTTATTCCTATATTCCATGACTCCCGTTCTCCTTCCCCCCCTGTCTCTCATGTCTTGATCTAATGCTCAGTGCATAATGGAACAAAGACAAGTGTGATTTTCCTCCTTTTCTCTGATTGCGCCTTTTCAGTTTGTATACTGTAGATGAAGGTCCTGTGTTTCCCAGTGCAGGCGGGCTGCCAGGCAGGGCAGAGCAGGACTGAGCTGCTGGGAGCAGACGGCAGCCAACTGTGAATGTGAGGAAAGCGATCAGTCTGCCTGCCTACAAGTACCGTATTTTGCTGTGTGAACAATGACAGATGCATCAACACATGTCTCTCAAGATACGTATGTGGGATGTGGTCATTACACACATACCTGCACATGTATATATGAAACATACAGTAAATGCATTATTTTTTAATTTTCTTTGATTTCTCTGCATTTGATTCAGTATTTTCCATGAGAGCTTCCAAAATGAGAGAAAAACACATGCCTACATAATTGCACTCTAAGTCATCTATATTCCAAAGATATTGGATGATAAACCTCAGCTAATCCTTCTTTCCAAAATGGACTTAGAGCATTCTGCAAACAAACTCTTCCCTTCCTCTTTCATCCCACAATCCTAAGATGCACTGGCAAAGTTTGCCAGTCGCAATCGGCATAACATTTTTTTTTCTTTTCTGTGGGGCAACAATTGACACCGAAATTTGTTTTCGAAGGTGTAGTGTGGTTAAAACAAATCATCATTTGGGTTTGATCCTAAAATCACCGCTCAACATTAAAAGAACAGCCAGATTCTAGACAATCGGGAATTTGTTCAGTGCAGGCAACCAGAAATCCATTTATTTTTAAGTACCACAAAGACGCCAGCTGGTGTTAACCATGGTCACTTCATTTCCTCTTTGCTGGCACTGGAAAGTAGGCTGTAGCTGAACTGTTAGATAACATCACACACGACGACAACTCTTAAGAACCGGTCATTGTAAATCAGCTTTTGAAATCACAAGAAAGTGATGTGGAGGCTGATGGTGTGAACACCGTGGAACACATAACAGAATGATAAAACTCAAGTTTTACATTACAATAATTTTTAGTTAAGTAGAACCTCATATGACTATAGAGTCCAGATGGTAATAGCGAGCGTTAACGTTCAAAGTAAAACCGTGTTATTGTAGAAGGATTCTGGAGATTTAGTTTTGAGTTGTGTTTACTTACATGTAGGTAGTTCACACACACACACACGCACACACACACAGACCATCCCACAGGACTGAGAAAGTTGAGAGGTGCCACCATGACCCTGGGCCTACAGATGTCTGTAAGCCCAGTCTTCCACACACTGAAGTCCTAGCAGCTGACAGGCTATAAGTGTCCCACAGTAGCCATGTTCCAACTGACAACTTCAAAGGTTACACTGCATGGGTCACAACAAAACATTATTTTCAGCGTATGTGTGACGTGACAGTGGGGGGAAATAATACCCAAAATAGAGTGGCAAGTTGTCCAGTTTTACCACATGGCAAATGTCACTGTGACATATATGGGCTTATGAAAATGGCAAGCGAGGACAGGGCGGATCGCGAATCCAATCGTCTGTCACACTTTATTAGCACTACCAGAAAGACCAAATCTTTCCCATCTTATTATGTGACACATTTGGTCCACAGATGAGCTCTCTTGTAAAACATGCCAGTGGATGTTAACAGAAACCACACTCCCGAATAAAATCCCTTCAATGATGAGCAATCAGCATTAGTGTGCGGGCTGACATTTGCATGTCGGCGTCCCACTGAGCAACTGTCAACTCTGCGCTCCTCCTCCCCGACCTCATCTGAACAAACATCACTTAAAAATCACCCCAGAGCTACACGCGTTGCACTTTGACATGTAGGGTTTTTTGTTTCTTTCAGAAATGAGAGGAGAAGGCCCAAGTGGTAACAATTTGAAGTCAATAAACTGTTCTCCTCTAAAATGCCCTGGCTTCAAAAGAGTGGTGTGGGTGTTCTGCACGGCGGTAATGGAATTGTTAAGCATGCTCGGGGATTTGGCAGCCGGCTCCCCTCAGAAAGGAGCGGGAGGGGAGGATGACAACCTGTTAACATCCAGTGTTTGTTTCTCTCTTTTGCCCTCATGATTAGGTGGAGGTATGATATAGGTGCACAGTAAATACAAAGAATTTCCCCCGGCCCTTTCACATACAATTTCAATAAGTGGAGAGAGCGCGAGGCTGAGTCTATTGTGCAACATGTGTTTGTGCATCTGACACAGGAGGGCAGTCTTTCAAAGCTTCCCTCCATCTGTGGAGGAGACCAGCATAAAGTTTAGTTGCACTGTAGTTTGCCTTTGCAGTTGTCATTTCTTTAATAAAAAAGCTCTCTACCATTAGGTGAACACCTAATAGTAGAGAGCTTTTTTTGCTCACTGGTTCATGTTTTTGTTCTTTCATCTTTAGCAGGAAAGACAATGTATGTCTCTACTCCATCCTCATCTTAGCTTGAGTTTGACTTCTCTTTGCCCTCTACCTCTCTTGCCATTACATTCCCAACTTTTGCTCAGGTTCAAAAAAGTCACTTCCATCCCCCGCCTCCTCCTTTCACCACCACTGCATCACCTGTCCCTCCGTCACCCTTTTTTGGCCGAGAACGCTTGCAACTCCTTCTTAAGCCATCACAGGTGAAACGGGTCCAGAGTCAATATTAATCCAGGTTTTCGCGTGAAACTATCTGCCATTTCAGCACTTGCTCTGTCTCTTCAACAAACAGCATTCACTCTTCTTGCAGTAAGCAGTCCATCCAGCTGGTTTCTGAGGATGTGTGTTTCCTAAAGAAAGTCTTCGTTAACTCCTCTCTGTTAATCCCCATCGAGCCACCCCAGGGTTATGTGCTGGGGTGGAGGAGATTCCGGGCAGTGGGGTGGTCCTACAGAGGAAGTGGCGGCAAACCCCGGGAAGTGCTGTTGTTTTTGATGTGTTGCCGAAGTCCCACCCTGCCCCCACCTCCATCCACCATCAATGCCCCTCAGGCTGAAACTCCTATTAATCATCCTGTCAGTCCGGCAACACATGTGTTTTGTTGCTACAGACACACCACCACCACACGTACACACTGTGCAACATAACAAACAAATAACAAATAAATATTGTAGCTGGTCACTGCCAGGCTACACGAGTCTAAAGAGAGAATGAAAAAATAATCTCTATGGAAATGGAAACAGTGCAGGAGAGCTGCCAGGTTTGTTTGCTACTTGCAGTGTTTGTGCTTCACTCGTGGAAACCTTTATTGGTCTTTGTTGGGTTGTAGAGTGTTTGGTGTTTTATGGTTTGTTTCCTATGTGTTGTCAGGCTTACAGTGCTAAGTGTGCAGGTTGGCCCAAGTTATTTTTTCCCCTTTGTGCCGGGTAGTCATCCGCTCCTGTTGGGAAAAGAGGCTAACTTTAAAAATTTTTGCCTCTGAGTACAATACACTGCAGCACTCTGTAGCACAGCACTGGATTGGTGTAAGTGTGTGCATACACATGACGAAGCGTGCGTCTGTGTGGATGTGAATCAAGTTGAGTTTTAGTCATTTTTTGTGATTTGCTGAAATCCCTTACTGTGCCCCTTGGACCGAGGGTTTGCTAACCTTGGCAGTGGAAACATTACTGAGAAAAGCAGATCCGTTTAGCCTGAGAATGTCAGCAAGACTTGTGGATTTGGGTAAGAGATAGCTCTGCTGCTGTGAATATTTGTCATCATTTCAATGATCTCTTCAAGCAAATTAAGTGTGTCAGGTCTGGTATGTCCACACTGCGCATGGTTTAGCGTTGATTTTGCTTCAAGACTGGGCGGAGGAAATGCTTGCAAAGTGAGCCTGTCCCATCCCTCCTGCTAAGCATTTTCACCACTATGAGCATGTGTGTTGTATTGTGGGGCCCCACTATAGCTGGCTGCAGTGACGTCACCCCCCCGCCACCGACACCGCCAATCCAATTTTATTGGATTTAAAGCTGTGAATCTTTTTATTTATTTGGCGTACTGATGCTTTTCACTACACATCTTGTGCTTGTTGGGTTTGTGTATTTTTTTATTGATTTTTATCTCTGACTTTTAATTAGGTATATTTTGAATGGATAATGTACTGTAGTGACTAGCAATTTAATCAGTAATTAATTATGCGATACGGTTCAGCCATCTCATCATAATAAACACACCTGGACCAGTTTTTACAGGTATTGTACATCAATGTATATACCTATTGATGTAGTAACCTCCATTTATCCATTGAACCTCGTAACTACACATTTCCCTAAGCCTCACTGTGATATCAAAGCCCAGTAGCAGTGAAAAGGGATCACTGAAGCCGATTTGATGAGAACAAAATCCCAGATCAGATATTTACTGGAGGCGAGAACTCACATCTCAGGTTGGAAACCTTCAAGGGGGTTTGTTTCAAAGATGAGAACCAGAAATCCCAGAATCTGGTGCGCTTCAAAGGGCTGTAGAAGGCTGGCAGATGGTTCTCTAGAGTCCTAACCCGCTGCCATGCCAGGCTGGTGTGAAATGGACACTTGTGGGCTTGGCCTGTTCTATCTGTCCACAGTTGTTAATGATAACATGCACCGACCTCAGCACTTCGTGCGTCCCACATGAGCCTCTTGTTGCCTGCCAAGTTGTGTGTATGTTCTTGGTGCTAATACTTCCGTGCCTGTGTTTGGTACCTACTGGACCCACTCTGCATAATGGCTCTCACAAAGTTTAGCAAGGGAATTGCTGTGGATAGCAGCCTTTATTTCTGTGATAATTACTTATCCAACAGCCTATCACATATGCTGACTTGTTTTTCTTTGGTTATTGTTAATTCACGTATTTCCCCTATAATTTAAAAACAGACCTGTGAAACCTCGTTCTGGCTCGTTTTACTTCAAATTTGACCATGATTTTCTAAGTGACTAATATGTATTTTAGTTTAAAACTGAAATCTCAGATATATTCCCTATATATGTATGGTTTTATTCAATTCTTTATTTAAATTAATTTTAATGTGAATTATGGTCTATTGAGAATCTTGGCCAATTTGAAAAATTATGTTTCCAATAGGATAGGTTACTAATTTTTGTTCCAATGTATTTCTTTGTAGTTTGAGAATATTTTTTTCTAAATTGCAGAATCAATTTTATGATTTTACTTTAGACTGATGATCTTACAAAATAGCCTACCCAAATGCTGCATTCTTTGTCATCGTCTTGCCTTTAGTTACAAACACCTTGGTGTCACTGAGGTGAAAAGAACACACAGGCCCAAAGGCCTTTTGTAGGCTTCCACAAAATGTTTGGACCTTCCCTGTTAAAACTCTATGTAAATATATTTTCTTTAAAGTCTAAAATGTTGCAGAATGGCTTTCTCTGCATGTCTACTCTTTGGCTGAGCTGTAAAATATGACAGGCTATTTTCCCCCTGCTGCTTCAAACTAAAAGATTTACATTGTGATTCCCAGTGTCCCAGCTGACAGCGTGATTGATTACATCATATTAAGGTCATTTCTACATCAGGGTAATTTTCACCCAAGCCTCCCGGCGGTATTTTAATGTGCATTTGTTTGGCGGGGTTGTGGACGGCTCCTCGCTCCTCTGATCTGCGGGGAAATGGATGACGACATTAACGAGCGATTAATTAAAAGAAACAACATTGATGATGATGGGACAACACTGGATGGGACTGGAAGAGGTCGCGATGCTTTACCTTTTTTTTTTTTTTTGGAGGAACACCTCATTCCAAGTCAGACTTAGTCAAACTTTGCATATTCGTGTTTACATTTTGCAAATTGATCGTTGCGGTTTCATTTTTGCTTGGACTGAATAATAAGACTTTTCCTTTGAATTCGACCACACTATGATGTTGTTTGAAAATATAGGCCTATATTCGTTGGCATTTGTCATGAGAAAATATAGTCACGGATACCCTGTTATTTTCACTGGTGCCATTAGACATTCTTTCTCATTTATATGCAGAATTGGCCTGCGGTTGTCACTGCAAAGAAATCAGGCAGAATCATAATGTCAAATAATTTTTTTCAGGCTCAAATGGAAAACGAAAATGATTAAATGTATTGGTGTTTGGTTTTGGCCGGGTCGATAGCAGGCAGTGAGTCAGCGGTGTTTTAACTGAACTGGCAGCTCAATGCATTTTCATGCATTACTGAACTGACACCACCAAACAATCAAGAAAGAAAAAAAAATAACCTGTCATATGTTACAATAGGTTTGTGTTGCAAATTGATAAAGAAAAATATAGCGTATAATATTTACCAGAGTCACGGATTAATTTTTTAACCAAAATATTTCAATCAATAGATTCAGGTTCGGTTGCATCAGTTGCTGCAAGCTGAAAATTTAATCAACTAATTACATAACCACCAATCTGTCTAATTAACCACTAACCCGCACTCCAGGACGCACTCTCACATTTCGTATTTGAGTTTTTTATTTTTATTTTTTTAACATCTCTCCAGATATTGTGCAGCCAGTTAGGAACTGAGCTCCGGTGCAGGCCTCCTGCGGCGTGTCTGTATCTGCACAGTCTCTGCCCTCTAACCTCTCAATATTCCTGCTATCAGTAGCAGTGGCGCAGCGCCCGTCCGCCTCTGACAGCATGTTAACAACACTGCAAAAGGCCCCAAACAATCGTCTTGGATTAGCGGTCAGATTTCCCATTTCCCTTATACTCACAAGGTCCTGAACCCAATTAATGGCTAATAATTACCAAGGCCACTACACTATGACCGCTTCTGGGGACTTCATTAGAGGACATGAGGGAGCGGCCTGTGGAGTGCCACTCCAAACTAACATTTTAGAAAGGGAAAATGTTTTTTTTTCTCTAATTGGTCAGGTGCTGGTGTCTTGTGGAATTTGTTTTTATCGATCTCCGAGAGAAAGAAAGAAACTGTGTTGGTAGAGGTGATTGTGTTTATCATTTCTCTTGAGATGACAAAGCTGTCATTGTTCCCTCCTCGTGCAGCGGGTCACATCATACCGCGTACAGTAGGCCTGGTGTGTGTACCTACCTGCGTGCATGAGCGCGTGCCTCCACGCAAGTCCCTGCGCCCTGCCGCAGCTAGTTACCATGTTTACTCTCCCATTACATCGACTGTGGCAGAATTACAGTTAGCAAATTTACAATGCTCACAGCGCTCACAAAGGGACCCGCTGCGTCTTTTTGATGTCCCCCGGCCCGCTTCATCCGCAGGCCAGATCGCGAGGTGCTCCATTTCACATATCTAATGTGCGCTGATGTTATCTGCGCGTAACGTCTAATCCAGAGACCCGGAGCCTTTTCCACCCTGGATAAAGCTTGGGTTTCAAGCGCCTGTGTGTATGCGTGTGTGTGCGAGTAGGTGGGTGGGAGGGGGTACAGTCACCGCAGCCTGACCACACCAGTCCGCAACTTTTGTAGGTCTAAATACTTTTAGGAAAGAATGAACATGTCTGTGCATGATGTTGCGACTGATACTTAGACAGACTTATTTTGCTTTAAAAACGATATTGTATGGCAAGAAAAAAAACACAGAAAATGTGAACTTGTTGATTTTTAGTTAGGCTATAGGCCTGTCAGTTCAGGTGACGTGAATACGTCATTACTTCAACAAGATGCTATTAAGGAAACTGAACCGACTTGCTGCAAATTGTGTCATTTATACATTGTAGAACTCGCCAAACAATAAGTAACACACTCGGTGCAGGCGTAAGGGGCCTGGACTTAGGCTATGTGATATAGGAGACGTGGAGACAATACCTCCACATACAAACAATGTCCTCTGAGGAAGTGTTGGCTATAGGTGCAGATAACCTGCCGCAGAGGTCGTAGTGTTTCCTTTATAAGCGCAGATAAGCTGTTACCAGTTTAAATAATATAGGCAAAACAATGCAATAACCTTAAAAGATGAAATAAATGCCCAGTTCTGGGCATTTTATTTAACCGGACCGTACTATTTCGAATTGTCTTTGTTTGTTGTCACTTTCAGCTGATTATGAATCTGCCTCTAATTGGGGGGATTAATGAAACAGAGAGGGACCCTGTGTAGATGATTGAACACGAGTGCCGCAGCGCACCTCTCTTCCGGGGACGGAGCTGGCGGTACAGCCTTCCTGCGCTGCCTCCATGCATGCAGCCGCAGGACAACGGAGGGGGGGAAAGCCACATTTCTGGAAAGCAAATACTCCGAGGTTCCTCCGCGCAGCCGTTCTACGTTTCCACAAACCCGTTAAAGGTCGACGTTTTAATGACGCAGAAAAGTATTTCCCAACGGGCCAGTGTCGGAGAGCAACACTTTTCTTTGCAAGCGTAATCACAGTTAATTGCTCCTTTTAAAAAGGTGTTGCACCATGTGAAATCATTTGTCCAACCCGATGTGCAAGAAACATTCAGAGGCCTGGCCTGAACTGTCTCTGGCGAATGATGGAAATAATTTCGACAAACGGGGAAAGTTCTGCTTTTTTCAGTTCTCCTCTGACTGAAGCTGGGTGAAGGACGCCGCATCGACAGAGACAATCGATTAAGACAATGGATTATTGATGGCTTGTCGCCTCGCTCCCTTCAGACACCAGGGAATAAACAAAACCTTTGTACACCACTGTTATTCACATAATTTATTATTTGTTTATCGACCCCGTTCCTCTCTTTTTGTCACTCTTACCTCTGCGCTGCCTGCAAGGCCGTGGAGCTTGTGTCTTTAAAATGTAACTGATGATTCAGTATTCTAATTAAATATAAAATTTAATATGTTTAGGGATTTCTTTTACACATATTTACAAAGAAAATCTTGTGCCACCGTATTACAAGTCTGTAATACGGTGGCGACCTCTTGACACTTCACACGCTTCCTTGCATTCTGTAAAGCCAATAAAATTAACCTCCTCGCCTCCTGATGCCAAGACAAACTCCCTAATATACAGATAATGTATGCTAATTACAGCTGATTATTATTGATTAATGACTCATTTTACTTCAACTCATGGGAAAACATCCCACGGCAGTTTCTGTCCAATATAGGCTGGAGACGTGTTTGATGAACTCGAGCTTTATTCAAATCAATTGTTGTTTCATTATAATGAGCATCAAGCTGCGGTTCAATCATGAAGCAAGAAAACCAAAGACGTGTCAGGCAGACCCGGCTTAGTTGCAGTGGTTTAGGCCAATTTAATGTTCAGCAAAGCAAAAGCAAAAAACAAGGCCTGTAATAATAATAATAATAATAATAATAATAATAATAATAATAATAATAATAATTGTGCATGCATTTGAAAGTATCCCATACAAGTGTGGTGTGATTAGTGCGCAGAGAATTGATCCCCGCCGCTGTCCCAGCAGACTGCAGTTGCTCCATCACCACCGATCTTTAATAGGCTCCAACATAGAGCCGCCTTTATTCAGCCAAACTAGACGGAAACCATTCCCATATGACATTTAGGCTGAAGGCCCAGGCAGCACATGAATATGACGACCAGCCTACTACAATCAGTCAAACTGGACTTTATTACTTTTATAAATAATAAAACACAAATAATTTTGAATGCCCACAACTTCTATCAAGCCTCGTTTTGTTTTATTAAAAAAAATAATAATTAGGCTACTATTTTATATCTTGGTCAAAAACAAAAATATACACCGTTAATTTAGCAATACGATATTATTTAATGGCATAATAATTATAATAATAAAAATAACATTAATAATTAACATCATAATAATCATAATAATAAACACTTTGGCAGCCATAAAATAAATTATGAACCTGAAATCATGCAAAAAGATTCAGAAATTGTTGTCCGTAATATAAAGGTTACCGATTTACCTCATATAAAAACAGTAAAGTCCTAAATTGCATCTTCAGTATTAACACGTAAGTAAAAATAATACTGCCGGATTATGTATTTGTCCGATGTTTCCGTTGTTTTGCATATTTTTGTAAATATGAATCTACAAATTACCTTGTAATCCTTCACGCTACATCAGACTTCTGGATGCACGGACTAACGTAAAGCCGGTCTCCTCTCGCCTGCAGAAAACAAACAAACAGGTGCAAGGCAAAAGTCATACTTACAAAGAGAAAGTCTGCATCCACCTTGGCTCAGGTGACCTGCGCATAGCGGCACAGTGGCGCAAACAGGGAACACAACCACTTCTCCGAGAAATAACTGCTGCAAAATACGATTGTTACAAATGTGTACACGTTGGAGAAAAGGGTGGGAAAAAAGAAAGAAGCCTGGACTTCTTCTCGGTCCGGACTCTGCTGGCGGAGGCTCCATGCATGCGTCAAACAGCTGCTGGCCGCTGCACGTCCTGAGGGCAACAAGGTTTACACACACACACACACACACACACACACACACACACACACACACACACACACACACATACACACACACTCTCTCTCTCTCTGTCTCTCGCTCTCTCAACCAAATCATAGCCAGTAAAGTACTGCAATCGCGACTTGCACCTACCTAGCCTTACGCATGCATGTGCATTAATTAAGTTAAAAATAACCTCTGCAGTTGGAGCACTTTTTGGCACAGCAGCTGCGCCAACAGCCTAAAAACAAAGTTTCTGTAAATTCAGAAAGAAAATAATTTAAACTTTTTATGGCAAAAAAAATAAATATTAATTAGAAAATTAACAAATATAATAATAGTAATAGAAATAATAACAACTTAGGTGCATTCCCATGTTTTATATATGTATATATATATGACCTTGACCTCGCCATACTTACTGTGTCCACCGCCGGTTGGAGAAAACCAAGTTGTCGCTGTTAAAGGGGTAAAAATCCAGGAAGGCGCTGGCAGGAGCTGAATGGGGTGGGTGGGGGTTGTCGGGGTGAGAGGGGGACGAGGGTAAGGGGATGGTAAGGGGGGAGGGAAGGAAGGTGAGATGGTGAGGGGAGAGCAGGAGGAGGAGGAAGAGGAGGAGGGGAAGAGATAAGTGATCTAAAGGGGAGACGATAGGACAAAAAAAAGTGATGATGATGAATACATTGGAAAGTTTTTTGGCCCCGGCGAGGGTGTCAGATTGAATGGCCTGTGCGCATGTGCGAAGGTGTCCAAACTGACAATGCTGGTGAGATGAAGATAGTGTTGTTGCTGCTTCTGGGCTCACGGAGGACGACGAGAGGAATCTACAAGCCGACAAGATGAGATCCAAGGCGAGGGCGAGAAAACTGGCCAAAAGTAGGTCTTCCTTTTTCACCTTCTTATCGCTTTCAGCCGCCGGCACCAAACTCCTGGGTGTGTAGATGTCCAATGTGTCCTTGTCATTTGTCATATCCTTAAGAGAGGAGGGGGGCCACTCTTTGTCCGGAGTAAACTTTTCTGTTAAAAATGTGTCTCGCTCCGGTTACTCGGTCTTGTTCCCCCTGCTTGCTGCGGTCTTGGCTTCGTGGGTTCCCAGTGTCAGAAAGTTTAATGTGTGATGAGAAACGCCGCTGGTGCTTTAGTTGATTACACTCCTACAAAGCCAGAGATAAACATTGCCGTCCAAATCTGAGCTCGATCTTGTAATTTGCTCTTTTCGGATGTCGGAGGTTCGGTGGAGGCTCAGACTCGTTTCCCGAAAGTTACCAGGAAAGTTGTCGAAATGGATAGTAACTTTTTTATAGAGCCGTACCAGGTCTTGTGAAATTATATTCCCGGCTTTTGAAATAGTGGGCGCTGTGGCACTGCTCTGCTGCGAGCTGCTGCAGAGCTCACGCCGAGCTGAGCGCACTCGCTCGCCTGCAAGCGAAGACGCCAAGATGTGAATTTAGACAGAAAGAGCAATATTTTAATGCAGATTTTATTGAGTCGATCCTGCCTGAACCTCGGAAGATATCGCTTTCCGGCAACTTTTTTGTCCCCGGGCCCTCCGGCTGCTGCAGACTGGTTCCTCCTCCAGGGAATGCCAATCAATAATGCGTCTTGTGCAAGAAAGCGCCTATACTACTACTACTTAGTGGACTGCTGCTCGCGTCACACGGAAATTTCATGTATTCAGTTTTGTGAACATGAGCACTTTGTTGTTGGAAATGGACCGTGTTTATTGTTTGAGATTGGTTTATTGTTGGTGGGTTGATTTATGAATCGCGTTTATTGACACCGTCTTTTTTTAAATTCCTGCATGAATGTTTTCTTCTGCTAATTATGTGGGTCAATCTGCTTTTTATTCACATTTTTATTAATTTGAAAGAGATTGCTTAACGGTTAATGGTTTATGTAGGCCTGTTCGCATTTGCTTTTGTTTTGTCTTAATATGTTAAATGTTATATTTTATGCACAGTGAGTTTCGATTTATAGTTTTGTGAACATGCAGAACTAAAACACAGGAAACATTTGGCCTTGTATTTATTTTTGTAGGGCAAGCTTATTAAAAAATAATTGTTTTAAAATATAACTATTATTGCTTTTATGTTGGCCATGCTTGGTTGCATGTTTACAGGCCTTTAAACGCGTTGTAACTTTGCCAGTGCCACGTTCAAAGTGAACCTCGATCTTTATACCTAGACATAATTTTAGCTTTTTTTTTATACCGTCAAATTTACATTTTAGACCTTAAGTGAAATAAATATTTGTGCACAGCCTTTAACAAACCTGAAACATGTTGACTTTAAATTAGCTTGCGCTTCTTACAGTAGGCTACATTTTTAAAAATGCTAACTATTACATCTGATAAGATTATTAATAAATGTCCAGTAAGGGTTTCAGCCCACATTCAGTCAAATAAATAATACGAATAAAAATAATTATCAACATTGTTTTTTTTTTGCAGCCATGTTTGTGTTATTACCTTATGAACTCCTTCACCATGATTGGCGTACATGGATCAAGTTCCCATATAAGTTTAAGACAAATACAGAAAAGGGGAAGGAGGGGGGAAGAAAAGGAACGAAAAGCAAAACGCTAATTGGGCTACTTTGTGAAAATACTTAAACATGTTGAGGATCCTGCTTCTTGCCAGTAATTGCACTTGGTCTTGATCTCTAAACAGTCTTGATAGTCTGTTGATCCGGGTGCTAATGAACACAAATACCTGGCTTTGTAGCACATCGGACCACTGGAAGCCTCTGCAGCACAGAGGCCTCAGATCTGTTGTGTTGCAGCGGTAGGAGTGAAAAACTGAGCAGACAGCAGGCATGAAAAAAAAAATCTTGTTCTTCTTAACATTCAAAACATGCAGGCCCACAACTTTTGAATGCGACGCGTGGGAGTATATTCCATCCTCCTCTTTTTTTCTTTTTCTCCAGCTTAGGTAAAACAGTACTCTCCCGTAGCTGAATACAGAAGGCCCACAGCAAAATTCACCAGGTGCTTTATCATTTATTTTTAACCCTCGTGTATATATCCTTCTCTCGCAGATTGCACACACAGCCTACACGCTGAAGGTAACGACTTTGTACGACGTGTGACTCTGCAGTCCCACATGTAGAATATGAATTTGTGTGTTTTAATAGGGGCTCGCATTGATTAGTGTGCAGTCCTTCTGGTTTGTTTACATAATGTTTTGAGGGCCAGGATTAAGGGAGTGTTAGCATTTTTGGATTCTCATGGGTTTTTATGTTTGTTTTTTAAAGAAATATCACTTTTCTTTCTAGGTTCCCCACTCGTTAATATTCTAGTAAATATTATTGAAAAGAGTTAAATGTAAGATCAAAAGCTACACGTCGGATTGTTTTTGATTAGGGCTATATTTAATTGTATTTGGACCAGTGCTCTCTCTATACAGTAGTTTATTGATCGTTATGTATTTAAAATATTTAATAGTATTTTCCCAAAGTGAAGAAATCCCCCGACACATCATGAACCCTAACACCACATCTCTTTGTACCGTAGATAACGGCTTTGATATCGGACTTGGCCTCTTGTTATAATAAATGAACTAAAAATCGATACAGGCGGTTGTTGAGAATGGAGCACCAACGTAAAAATGAATTTTGCATTGAGTTTATATCTGGCATAGCCCGTATCTGTGTGTGTTTCTGGCCGCTGCAGAGGGCTGTTTGTGTGTGAAAAGTTTAACACCTTGCGGCTGTTTTATTGTGGTATTCTGCTGGGTCCATATGTAGCTTTAAATTGGCTTTGGATCAATTAAGACTTCCAGTTGAGTGAGTGTACATTTTTTTCCCCCGGTATTTTTCCGTGTACAGGCGAGACAAATACACACACACACACACACACACACACACACACACACACACACACACACACACTTATATAAAGAAAGCCTGGCTCCACTGCACGCTTACAACCGCGAAATAACGTCTCCACAGAAACCTAAAGAAATATGGCCTAATTATAATAGAAACATGTAGCAGCTTTACACACAGTCCGTTAAGCAGGAAGGTGTTGAATCCACACTGATTCTGACCGCAAGTTACACACCTTATTGATTTTCTAAAACTATTTTAGTTACTGAGTCCGTCTGCCTTATCAAGTCAATAAAATGAAAGTTAGCGCCATGCTGTTTTTTAATGGCCTGCTTTCCCCCCTTTTTATTTATTTATTTTTGCTGATTTTGCACAAACTGACCCCCAACCCTCCCTCTCCTAACCCACCACACTGTACAAATGCACACAAGCTCTGACAGTTTTCCTCTCATATACACCTCTCTATGTCTCTCTCTCTCTCTCTCTCTCTCTCTCTCTCTCTCTCTCTTTGGCCTATATATTCCAATTGCCAGATATCCTATTGATATTTGTGTTAAATGCCCCTTATTAGATGGACTCCCAGTCATGAACTTGGCCTGGCTCAACAGCTTCTGATGTTTTGACAGAAGTAATAAAACCCAACCCATAACACTTTAAAACCAACAATGGTAGCTATGTTGAACTTCTGGCTAAACGTTCAGGGTCCCGTGCAGGCTCCCATGTATTGCTGCTATGCAGCTGTAATGTTTGTCATATAGCACTCCACTATGTTCACAGATTAGAGCCTGAGCATAAAAATGATAGGATCACCAAATAAAAAGGAAATGTAATGTCAGTGTAATGTATGGTAGTGACTGCAGTTCACTGGCTGCTTTTGTAGTTTTATAAAATGTGAAGCTCTCAGTTATAATTGCTTTTATTTTAAAGTTAGAGCATCAGTGAGTCTATGAAGACAGCAGAAATCATGGAAATCTTGTTGATGACTCTTACTTTGATAGTTTTGGAAGACATCCTCATTGTGCAGTTTATTTTCAGTTCAGTTTAATTCGGAATACTAATACGTCTACTGTTGCTAATTGATGAAGGCTAATGATTAGCCTACAGTGGCTTTAGACAAAAAGCCATTTATTTATTTTGTTTTGAATGTCAGTGGTGCAGGACATAATGCAAAATGAAAATACCTGTGACTTCTTTATTTTATTGCTGTGGACCTTTCATAGATAAAACACGGTGGGAAACCTGAGACTCTTGTGGTTCCACAGAGAACCCATTTGCATTCACGTGTGATGATGTGAATGGTCTTAGCAGTGCTCCGAATGAGGCAACACCAGTTTTGCAGTTTTTCTTCTGTTTAAAATGGCGGTTATTATATTCACAATCTTATGAATCTTATTGCACCCAAAAACTGAAGCCATTCAGGTGATTTCAGATCATGTGGGTCTGTTCTGTACAGAACAGAATTTATTATTTAATTTATTTAAGAATACTGTTTCAGCAAGACGACGTGCTTTGCAGAGATTTTGTGAAATCAGGTTTTTGATACAGCAATGCTTCATTTACTTTATTTTTCATGTTATTGAGGAGTGTTTTTTTCTAGGCATTTGGGCTGGTTTTAGGACCATTTGTGTCAATTTTTGAAGGATTGAAAAATTGTGCAGCCTGACTAATTGCATCAGTCCACATTTGGCACAGCCACATATGCTGCATGAGTACTTGATTATGGCTTGTTGGATAGAGTTTAGTGTGTGTTGCGAGCAGTGAGGCACTTACTCTTCTTTCCATATTTATGTCCAGAACTGCTCTATGTCCGTGTATGTTCAGTGAAGTGTACCTACTTACCACACTGTAAGACAACTGTATTGTATGCATACTGGATTTCATTTTTTTCTGTCATACCCCAAAAAATTTAAGGTACATTTATTCATAACATAGCCATAAAGTTGCCCATTTGTTACATATTACTTTGCCATAGGGGAAGCTACTATGGTTAAGGTTAAGGTTTTGGTCATGGTTAGAGTTAGTTCAATGTCAAGCCACTGTCTGTTTCAGTAACAGATGGTCCACATTTGATTCACATAATACGATACAAATAAAGATGCATTTCTTTTGAAACCATATCTTCAAATTTGCTGTGAGAGCAGACTCTTGAAGGAAGTTCTTTCCAGGAAAGCATTCATATTGCCCTTAAATGTGGAGGACAGTGTAGCCTGAGTCTCAATCTCAGTTCTGCTTACTAGTCCTAAATCTTTGAAACAGTCAGGCAGTAAAGTCATCTTTTATGAACTCTTTCACCTATATAGGTAATAAGCTAAAGAAAGAATTACTATGTAGGAACTGGTTACTCTATGAATAACCTGTGCTCTAAAGGTAAAAACTGAAGGTTTATTTATGTCAATATGGTTCAAATTGAATATTGCTTAATTAGTTTAAATAGTCTGTTTCAGGACTGTTCCATTGCCAATGTTTTAATGTTTTTTCTTTCACTATCAATGACTCCCCCCTCTTCCTCCCTGAACACACTCTTTTATCTCCAGGGAAATGCTTTTATTGTTGTTCAGTCAGTTACTGCTGTAAATGTGCTGCTGCTGCTGCTGCTGCTGTTTTGGCCAAGTGTCCCTTGGAAAAAGAGATGTCTCTAATCTGGTCAAGTACGGGTGCCATAAAATGTGAAAATAATTTAGAAATGTGGGTGTTGGAAGGATTCCTGAATTAATCCCATGTGCCTACAAAATAAAGAACCCCCCTCCCCCCATTATGAGGCTGTTATTCATAGTTTTAACTGTTTCAGTTATCCGAAGTGTTTTACTCTTTTTGATGTGATACAATATTTGCCTGTCATATTGACCTTTTGGCCCAGTGCCCCCCCATGTTTTTAATTCAAATCATACTACATAATATGAAGATCTAATGGTAAAAAGGGGAAATGTATGGTTACAAAAGTCAGATCACAATGTGTTTATTGAATAATACATATTATTTTAGTGTTTTCTTGATTTAATCAATTGCCAATGCTTTCCTATTCACGACAGCTACAGTATCTCACTCTGCATACAAGAGATAGGAAAAATGAAGACTTGGAGCTTTGGTTTTGGTTTTGGTTAAACTCAGTTGTTGCAGTTGTTGCTTTATTGACGTCACAGTGACTCTTCACCGTCAACTGAGACTCAGCGAGGGCTTGAAAAATCATTTAACTGGCTTTCCATAGCTCTGAGACACATGTGCACACACATTTGGACATCATACATACACACACAGTAATGCAGATGGATCCTGAAGGGACACACACACACACATGCACGCACGCATGCACACACATGCACGCACACACACACGCACGCACCTTAGTGGTGACAGATTTTTGGGCAATGTTTGGATTTAACCCCAATCAATCACAAACTAGAAAGGTTGAGTGTAAATGTCATCCAAACAGCAGGAGCTGGCCCTGTTGGCTGGCTAAATATGTGTGTGTGTGTGTGTGTGTGTGTGTGTGTGTGTGTGTGTGTGTGTGAGGATCAGTGTATGCACTGTTCTGTACAGTTGTTGGAGGTCCTGTCACTGTTCTGAGCTTTGACCTTGGCCAATTCTGGCACAGCGATGGGTGGGCACCTGGACACACACACACACACACACACCTGGACACACACACACACACTCACACACACACAGTTTCAGCCCCATGCTTCCTGCCTGGTCTCATGCTGGCTAAGTCAAATTTTGAGTTGACATACAAATACCACTGCATTAAGCTCTTGCACATGGCTCTAAATCCCATTCATTCCATTGATACATTGACCTCACATTATCCAGTTGGCAAATATGCCTCTTTGCACCATGACCTCACCCGCCATGTTTGTAAAAACACAGCAATCTCCCAGTCACTTGGCAGTGGAGACTGTGGCATACCCGAGAGAATTTAAGATATATCCCTGATGTTTTCTTTTCAAGAAGCCCCCTGTTTTTCGTCTCTCCTCATACCGTTCGTTTTCAGCCTGCAGATGGGGGCAGGGTCTTGTTAAAAATAGCCGGACAACATTCGAAGAGGTCCACATGTTTGCAAAAAGGGGGTTCAAAAAATGAAAATGCCATTACACTGTTGTTAAATACATTTCGTCTTGTCCTGTGGCTGCTTATCGAGTTACGTCCCACCAATGCTTGGTCGTGTCTAGAAGATTCCAGTCCAGCTTCTCAGGCCTAAGAATACACCACAACTGCTAAAGTCACCCCATAGTAAATATCTTATCCTTACTTCTTGTGTATGCTGATTAATGCGAAATGGTTATCTCTCTGTGTGTCTGGTGTGATTGTGCACCACCCGCTGTTAAGCAGTGTGTGTTGTTTGCAAAGCAAGTGGCAAATGTGTCGAGTCCCTAATTAGCGTGTTTTAGCAGCCCTCATGATTCCCCCTTGCATTGTGATATCCCAGGGATTGCTCAGCATTGTGACTAGTCTTATCTGGGTTTAATCCCGATTTGTTTGGTATTAGCCAGCTCACTTTCTCCCTCTTTCCCCTTTTTACTTCTTCATTTGTCCTAACCCTGCTCTTTTCCTTTTATCTATCCTAAACTTCCTGCCCTTTATGTTCCTCTCTTTCATTTCAATTCAATTTCAATTTCAATTTGCTTTATTGGCATGACTGTAGAACAATATTGCCAAAGCATCATACATATAACATAACAATCAGCCCCATACATATAACATAACCATCACCCCATACATTTTGTTAAAGAATTAGAGCGTAAAGTAATCAAAGTATCTGTGTTGTGTTAAAAAAAAAATTTACGCCATGTTCTCTGTTGTCCTTGTGTGAAGGCAGAATTTTCGTGTAAATTAACAAGAGCTGGGCAATAATTTAATATTCTTTATAAATATTGTTTTGCTTAAACGTTTGTTGGTGAGGATCTTATTAGTCTTTTGTTCCAACTGTTGATTGATGAGGAAATTGTGCTTAAAAATGGACAGAATTAGTTTTTGTTTACAAACATGCAGAGTTTGGTTTCATGTAATGAACTACTGTGGAAGACAGTTCTTTGCTTTGAACTTTGATTATATTGTAAGTTACCACAGGAAACCTTTGAACCAACTGAGAAAAACACTTACTTATCATTGCACATGGTGAAATGTGACAATTTAGTATCTAGAAATGCTCAGTGAATAGCACTGGACAAACTATTACTTTTCAATCAAAGTTTTATTCTTCTTCTGTAGTGGTTTCACAAGTTGCAGCTCATCTCTGTACACACACACACACACACACACACACACACACACACACACACACACACACACACACACACAAACACCCTCTCCAGCAGTCCCAATCCATCACTGCTGATGATGGCTCATCCTGTCCGGATATGATAAGCAGACAAACTGCTCTGTCCCCTGGGTGGTTTGTGTGTCTGTCTGTCTCTGAAACAGACAGTTGTGTGTAGCGGCAGCGTGGCTCTAAACTCCCTCTGCCTTGCTTCCCCTTTCATCAGACCGCCAGTTCAAAGCCTTGGCTCCATCTTCACTTCTATCTCCCCCAATACTCCCTCCCTCTCCCTCACCGTCTTTCTCACTGTGTTCCGTCGTTACCACAAAGATGGGCACGCAGTGTCTCATTAAAGCGGATTAGAGACATCTCCACGTCTCACAGGGGCCCGAGCGGGACATTTCTCTTCCCTAGTCACCCCCCCACCCCATCCACCCTTTTCTCTCAGAGATCAGGTTCTTTGATTTGGCCAGATAAAGACCTCTTTCATGTTGGTGGGGACGGTTAGCGATTACACTGTCAGACCCATCGTTTTAGTGAGTTTGACAAATTTGCCGTGCTGGGTGGGGCGGCTGTGGGGATTGTACTGGGGGTTGGTGTACAAGGAGATTCACCGTAATTGAGCTGTCATTATCCAGTGACCCTGCTAGGCGCTAGTGCATAGGGCTCACCAGTTCTCTATTTGTTTAATACTTGGCTAACTTTCTTTGTGAGTATGATGGATAGAAAGGGAAGGAGGGAGGTGGGGAGAAAGTGGAAGGGGGGTACCAGTCCCAAGATGAATGCCTCTGCTTATTTGACCACATCTCTTGAGCGCTGCTGAAAATGGGCTCCACTACATCACTACTGCAAGTTTCTTTTCTCACCCAGCTCCTCCCTGGTGCAACACAATTAGGCCCATATCACCGGCTGCCATTTATTTTTATACAAAATGAAACCTGGTGGCATGTTGATTACTGAACTCCCCAGAGACAAAGGGCCACTATTGGTGTGGTTTAATTTCATTAAGTAGAGTGTGGTGCACAGGATAAATATATTAAGATCTCCCTCTTATTGCAAGCTCTCCATTTACCTCAGCCACTCTGTATGCTAAGCAAATCCTTAGGTGTCACAGTTGTGGAATTGAAACAAATCTGCTGAATTGGTTTAGTTAAAATGAGGCACATTCAAATAAAGTTAATGCTTTTGTTCTCAGATGTTTCTTGTTTTCTGACCTGTTACTTCCTGTTTGCTCTGGTTATATCTGTACAGTACCTGTTGAAAAACAAATGCATATTCCCGGCTAATCAGCTAATTCTGAAGTCGCTGAATTTGTCATGTTGTATTTAGAGATTTCAATCTTTTGAAGGCGCCTTTTGACAGATGTATACTTCGCTCAAATAGATGTACAGCCATTTTCATTTGGTTGTTACAAACTACAGACTTGCTTCCTGGTGTGAGTGAGGAAGGGAGAAGAACGTCTTTTCCTGGCAGGATAGTGTGACTGTTTTAGCCCAGAGATTTTGATGGAGGAAATAAGAGCCCTCCTCGTTAACCTGGAGTCAGATTGGTTGTGAAGCGATGAGTAGGGCAGAATGTGCGTGTTACCATTCATAAGTGTGTGTGCGCGCACTTGTTTGTGTATGTGTAGGTGTTGGAGAGGTCTTGGCTAAAACATTTCAAGATGGCCCATTAGCCAGTGCTGGCTGGTCCCCTCCCGACACTAGGATTCCTCTGTGCTGACCCCCTCTACTCCACCCCTCCACCTCTCAGCCCCTCTGTCCCAGAGGCCCCCAGCCTCATCCTGCCAAGTGTACGGTTCCAAAGTAACGACGAAGCTGCCTGCGTGTGAAAATATTGAATTGCAAAAACATCCCTGGGTGAGAGGGTGTGTGAATGGAGCTTTCAGCGCCGGGCCCGACCCGGGCCCTGTGCTACTGACTGACGGACAACAAATGGCATTTTGTGTCCAGAGAGAAAGGGAGAGAGTAAGCGAGAGAACGAGAGACAGGGGACAGAAAGGGGAAAAAGAAATGGAATGAAGAGGAGAGACAGAGAAAGTGTGTATGTGCATGTGTTTGGGGGGGGGGGATCTTTCAGGCCTCTTCAGTCTGGGGCCCTCTATGCAGGTCTGAAATGCCTTATCACATGACCTGTCTGACCTTTGACCCCCACTCAACTAAGGCTGTCAGACTGCTCTCCAACGGGGAGCACAAAGCCTCACAACCTCAAAGGCCACCATTCACCCCCCTGTGCAGCCGTACTCCAAAGGTAATAGGTAAAAGTAATGTCAGTGACCTCCGCTTTACTCCGCTCTACAGGAGGGCAGAACTCTTAAGATTCCCTGATAATGTCAGAGGTAGAGGGTGGCCATTTTGGCTCCTTATCCACTGCCTCCACTTAGCTCCCATGAGATGAAGTGTAACTCTACTTCTTTAGTGACAAAACTATTATTTTGGTCAAAGAGACGTTTCGTATTTTCAGGCCTCTAAGACTGATGGGAACTGAGATGGAAAATGATAGAAATGTTATAAAACAACATGGTATTGTTTTTAGTTGCTGTGCACTGGGAATATAGTTGTGGAACTCAGCTCTGTGTGCTATCTAAGTGTGTGTGTGTGTGTGTGTGTGTGTGTGGGACACTAGTGAATATCTGATGTCTCAGAGGACTGACTGGGTCACAGTTTGACCGTAACCTCCTGTCTCGCTTTGCAACCCACACACTGGCATCTCTCTCTCTGTCTCCCTCCTGGCCAGTCCTAGGATTCTTTCTTCTCTTCTCTTTTTCTCTTTTTCCCTCCTTCTCTGGAACACTGGAGTTTCTCTCTCTCTCCGGTCCCCTTTGAAAAGATGCGGCGTCTTTGTCCGGCCTGATAAAGGATGCCATAGTTCCCCTTTTCCCCTTCTTTGTGGCCCGGGGCTGGCGGCTCCTGTAGAAGTGCAAATGGTATCCTCTCGGAGGGGCTATCCCCGCGGGCCCTGGAGGGCCCTCTCTCTCCTCCAGGCTTGGCTAATTACCACCATGCTCCCCCTTCACAGCCCCCACCAGCTCCCTGGTCGCTGGAACCATGGACGGCACATTCCCACAACCAGCACCTGGCCTTCTTTTCTCCTTGCCTGCTTTGATGGCTGACACCCCGGCCAACCCCTCCCGCCTTCCCCATCCTCTTCTTCTCTCCGCCCCACTACCTCATCTCTCTTTCTCTCCCTCCCTTTAACTTCTCCCTCTCTCACTTCTCTCTCACTGACTCTCATTACTAGAGGTTTTAAATTGCTTTCTGACCCTGACAAACTGCTCTTGTTGAAAAGGGAGATGTTGAAGAGGGAGGGCAGCGGATGTGAGCAAGAAATGGAAGAGATGAGGGAGGTGTAGTATGAGTGTATCTATATGTCCATTATGTGTTTTGTCAGATTATATACATTTGTCTTAGGAGCGTCCAACCGGTTGTGACATTTACACTTAGTGTACAAATACAGTTCTATCTGAAATTCTAACTGTCTAACATGTTGTTATTGGAGAGTTAAAGAGGGACAGCAGATGAAAATTGGCGGCTCATTTGACGCATGGCTCATTTACAGTTTTTCAAATAAAGCAATAAAATAAAATAAAAGTAGTTAAAATGCACACCTTTGGAGGATTGCTGCCTTCATCAAGGTGCTGACTCAGTTTGTGATTGGCTTTGCTCAAAAGATGGGGCTTGAAAATTATATTGCATGTAGAGGTCTGTGGATTATAAAACTTGACCACACACACATGCACACACACACACACACATACATACACTCTCTCGCTCTCTCTCACAAACACTCTCTCTCTCCCGCTCTGTCTCACACACACACACAAGCACAAATATCTAATTTAGTTGCATATTTGCTTTCCACTAGCCGTAGGCCTAATCAATACCCTGCCCCAATGGATTTGACCAATTCATAGCTTGCCTTTGTGCAGTCTTGCGATCCCAGCGAGGGCATTTGGACAGCTTTCTGAGGAAAACAAATAGCTCTATTACAAGCTTGCGTCTCTGTGATGCTCAGTGTCCCAAAGGCAAAGTGCTTGGCCTCTATTAATTGTATGTTCTCCACACAGGAAAATGATAGGTTTTCAGTGTAACACTGGTTCACCTGGCCACAAAGAAGAGTGTTGTGCAAATAGAAGCACTCCAACAAATTTGCCCAAAAAAATGCTGCTTTGATTTTTTAAAATTTTGTCTGGCTTAAGTTAAAAATGAGGATAATATAAGTAACATGTAGATTTTTGTTAGTTTCTATTTTTTATTTCATTAGTCAAATCTTTTCTCCATTGAGATGTATGTAACATATGTGTACAGAATTATATTGTTCGATGTTTAGACATGAATAATAAACTGGATCTGTGCAATAAGATAAAGTGAAATCACATATTTGAGAGAAGAAACTTGTTTATCTACTGATCAACATTGTGTAGTCTGATGATCAGTCTTTCTAGAGTTTTCAAAAAGATGCCAGGCATGGTGGGCAGAAGTAGTTTTGGAGTACTGCTTTTATTTTTACTCTTTCCAGTAAAAACACATACACACATGCACACAAAAATCCATTTTCAGCAAAGCAGTGGTCACATGTCCACAGAGGGTAAGACCTTCCCTGTACAGTTCGCACATCATCACCTATAGGATGCTGTCAGGTACTGGTCTGCTTCTTCCTTGTCCTTACCAACCATAACCACCATCGACTACATCCATGTACTTTTACATTGCTAGATATCCGTTTGTGATCTTTTGATGCATATCAGGGATGCATTTTCATTGTCAATTTTCAATGTCTTGTGTTTGATTTAGGATGTATAGCCCAGTATTGGTGGTACTGTCGATGAAGAAATTGATATTTTCTTCCATACTGTGATGAATTTCTACCTGTATTATTGATGAACAAAATGGTGATTTTACAAAAGCTTGTCTGGGCAGACACCTAAACGAGACAGTTACCATTCCCTTTTAGAAGTTTAATCAGATGGACTTCATTATGTCTAAATCTGGAGGTGGTTCATTTAGAATTTCTATAGTTTGGTTTAAGGAGAGGCTAACCAAGTCTCATGTCTCCCTCACTCTCCACCTCTCTCCTCATCAAGTCTAGCCACATCCTCTCTTTTGAGTACAGAAAAGGAAAGAGGAAGATCCGGTTTCTGAATTGTGTTTTATGAGTGGTTGAAACGGCCACTTCTGTGGTTTTTGTCTGTCCCCACTGACCGTTCAACTAAAAGTTCCTGAGGTTTTCGAGACATGTCAATTAAGCTGTTTTAATTGGGAAGATGTTATTCCAAACAAATGTTTGCATTCTGGGAAGTTGCATGTTGGTCAAAATGGGGGAGGGGAGCTGAAGTCATACTGGTAGGTGTTACTGTTTTAGCACCGTGTTGGCTTTGCAAATCTGTTTCTCTGAATTTTCCTGAGTCCGGTAAAACTTGTGCACGTGCGCACACACACACACACAACACACACACACACACATACACGTACAAGCACTGACAGAGGCATCTTGTTTTTCAACAGCACTGAAGAGCAGTAAGTGTTTAAGAATGGCACGGTGAAGCAATGACAAAGCAAACAAAAGAGGCAGGTGGGTGAGGCTGCTGCTGGCCTGTTGCCGGCCTTGGCTCGTATATACTGCAATGTCCTTTTTAGTTAGTATGAAAAAAAGCTCTAAGATCGACATGTGAAGTACTTATTAGAGTACAGATACAGTTTGCGGGTTATTGGGAAATATTAATAGATGTTTGTAGCAAGAGATCACTTGTTTTTAAATTTATTTTTACGTTCTTCTGTCGATATTTTATGCATTTCTACAGAATACGACCTGATCTTTACTGTGAGGCCAGTAAGGACTTTCTACATTAAACAAACAAAGCTGTGTGTATAGTATTAGGATAAAATTACAGCTGTTAATGTCAGTATTCAGCGTCTGTCTTTGGCTCTTTCTCTGCTCCCTCCCATTTTAATTAAAACTAGGTGTGAGGTTTTCCGTCCTTTCTTTTGACACCCCACTATTTATCTGTCGGACACGGGCTGAGAGCAGGACCCACGGAAAAGAAGGGCAGATCTTTGTTTTCAGAGAACTCCAGGATACTTTGATGCCAAGTTCCTCCGTGGCAAAAGGCAAGGCCCCTACCCAGCACATCTGAGAGTACTTTGGTGAAATAACAGCAAATGTTTGTCTTGTATTGTATGGCATGCTGCTGGAGGAGTGCTAAAGCCCCTTCTTCCAGCGCCTAAAGCACCTCTTAATAAAATAGTTAAGAATAACTCCTTCACCTTAATCTTCCCCTCAGATTACTGCACTCAGGGCGGGAAATTAGCAGCAGGCCCGTGCTCTTCCCTTTTTCTTTGACACTGTTACCTTTATTTGTAAGCGCCTCCTTCTCTCTCTCCTGTTCTTCTCTGTCCATCGCCATATCCCTCCCTTGCTGCTTAAATTTTAGTTCCCTGCGTTTCTCTCTCCATCCCTCCTCTCACTGTGTGGTAGGCCAGATGAACTCTCCGTGGCAGGGGGGAATGGCATTTTATTGGGTCAGTATTAGAAGCAACATGTGGCTAATGGGTGGCTGCATTTTCCATGGTCTGGTCCTCATCAGTGGGGAGAAGGGGCCTAAACAACTAAACATGGCCGTTGACAATTGATACGAGTCCTTTTAAGTGGATCTGCGTGGTTGAAGAGGGGGTGGGGTGGGGCGTGTGAGAGTCTGTGTGTGACCGAATACAAGCGCATATGTGTGCACATTTGCCTTTGCATGTTAATTAGGATACCAACAGACACACATACACACACACACACACACACACACACACACACACACACACAAGCACAGTTTCCTTTGGGGAGCTTATATAAAAGAATGTGTGTGTGTCCCTTGTGTCCAGGAGTGTAACCCACACCTTTGGTACGGTAGCGGCGGTAGCTTTGAGTGTGGTTCGTCCCGCCGTCTGATCCTCGTAACCAGAACACTCCTTTACTGCTTCCTGTCCGCTTGGCCCACCTTCCCCCTTGCCCGCCTGCCATCTGGGTCTGCCAAGAGTCACACACACACAAGTACACACACACATGATCCATAGTTAGGACAGGGGTCCTCATGCTCTAACCTGTGTCTTTCACTCACAACTGTACCTTTGAAACCAATATCACACAGAGGAGAAGCGATAAAGGAACTCCACCATCGATGTTCTCAGCTTCTCTTTTCTTTTGTTCTGGCAGAAGGAGTCAGCCTGTTTTTTTTTCTCTCAATCCATGCTTTCTAACAATTATATTTGTATTTAGAGAGTAAAGCAGAATTGAAGAGTTCACGTCAGGCTGTTGTATGGGCGTCTTCCATATTAATCATATTTAAACCGATTTAAAAACAGATTATTTATGTCTAAAAGGTTATTTGTGGTGCAGAATGATGCAGGTACAGTGGCAACCACAGACAAATACATATCTCTTAACTTTCACTTTAATTCTGCTTACAAGGTATTCAAATTTCAGTAGTCTTTTGAGTCAGTATCAGATGATTATTTAAATATTTTTCATGTTTCAGTGTATTTTCGTGGCCATACTGTTGATCTATAAAGTTCCTCAGGAGCCTGAAATCGTCCTGACATGATTTTTAGTAAGTGTAAAAATGAAAGACTATAAGGGCTTTAAGAATGCTTTAAGGAATTCTTCTTAAAATGTAGATTTGAAATATTGTTTCCAAAAGTAACAGCGGTACTTGATAAGAGAAATTTGCCTTACGCTTGTTATTAGTTGTTATAAAAGAAGTACTAGTTTTAGTATGACTACAACTTTAATCCTCTGTCAAACTAGCATCAAAGCCTTGTAGAACTCTATGTTCAGTTAAATTTTATATAGAGAACATTCATAACAGAAGTTATCTCATTGCACTTTTAATATGGAGCAGGTCTAGTAGTCTTTGTCATTATGTGGGTATCTAAGTTACATACCTGTGTAGATAGCATTTCCAAGCAAGGGGGACAGTGGGTTTTCAGTATCAGGGGTCCTGGTTGAAACTTTGCTCACTTCCTCTGCTCTTCAGACCCTCATTGTGTTTGAGATCAGATCGCACAGACACACACACACACGTATACACACACACACACACACACACACACACACACACACACACACCACAGGTGGAAGGAGCAGTGTCAGGTGTAGCGGGGGACAATGCAGGGATGCATAGCGGCGAGCCAACATGGTGTCTGTGACAGTGACAACGGCACTGCGCTCCTCAAAGCTGCTCCTCCTCATCTTTCATCACGTAAAGTCACAGCGTGTGTGAGGAACATGGCTGGCCAAAAAAATCTATAGCACCCGCACAAAAGTGGTAGTTGTGACACTGGTGATGCCATTTAGTTGAGATAAGATGTCTAATAAATATGCAGGTACATCAAATAATACATTCACTGGTTTCTGTGTGGTCAACTCAGATAACTTGTGTCATTTTCAAGTAATTTTATTTGTTGTTTTGGATTCAGAAGTATTGCCCAAACTATAAAACATTACAAGTTAAACCTTTTTGACTGTAAGTGTGCGGGAGACTATTTTAAATGTTTTTGGCCTGAGCACCTGTTGGGTCACAGGTATGCTAAGATTACTTTTTATTAAAAGGTTTTAAGCAATTTTGCTACTACAATCCTGCCCTAAACAGCCTAATTAAACATTGAAATAATAAAACTGAGATTATAAAGTGACTGAATTAGATAATTGCAACAAATTAGAATATATTTTAAATTTATATTTATATTTATTTATATATTTTGAAATTTATTAATATTTTAAAACAAAGAAACCAGTGTTACTATTAAAAATGTCATCAGTGTTCTTGTGTGTCTGGATGCTGTAGTTCATGTGTATGATGGAAGTCAGAGTTGTATCTTGGTTAAACAGGCAGCATAAACCTGCATGAAAAACGGATTTAGGTGGCTGCATAGATAGGGAATACCCGCTAAAAGTGGATAAATACAATTGTTTTCACAGGTTGCTCATGAGGTGGTGAGGGAATAACCAGAGTGGGAACAGAAAAAAGACAACTTATTTATTTTCAGTGCCGCAGGTGCCCGCTCACAGCTTATTGGTTTTTTGGATGACTCTTTGACTCTAAAGAGGGCAATTTATGTCCCTCTCTCGTCTGTCTTTAGAGGTGAGGACTGAAGTGGCTCGCTTATTTTAGCAGGGTCTCGTGGTCTTGACTTGTGGTGACATATTAATTGAGCGGCTCCTCTAACGAAAAGAAAGGCCAGTGTCCGATTGGTCCGGCGTTGTTTGTAGAGCTTTGAAAATTGGTTTTGTTTGGCTGGACTGCTCTTAGGTGTTTATTTACACATCAGAATGTTTCAAACGGCAGCTCCCTCCCTCTTTCTGCGTGTATTTGTGTATCAGTGTGTGCCTGTCTGGATGCATATATGCTATGTTTGCTTACTTATGTACATGCCAGCTGTTTAGTCCGTGTTAGCGCAGATAGAAAACTGGGGGAGAGAGAAACAGAAGAAGATGAAGTGAGCGTGACAGTTTCATCAACTTGCTTGCCTCTTGAGTTTCCACATAAGCTAGTTGTTCTTGCTGGTCCTCTTCATCCATTATTGACCACATACATTCACACCAGCCTCTAGAACTCATTACAACTCCTATGCGGCTTTCTAAGGAGAAGAGCACATTTATTTTCCCAGCGTCTCTCCAAGGAGTGATATAATCAAACTACTGGTGTGCGTGTGTGTGTGTGTTTGTTCGTTCGTTCAAGGTATGAGTTCATCGGTGTGGCTGAGGTGACCACTGCAGAGTATAAACTGTCATCAGAATAATTTACAGATTTGTAAGTTGTTTCCTCAACACTGCTGTAAAGTTGAATGCTGGGTTTTACATTCAGACATTTTACATTGCACACACACACACACACACACACACACACACACACACACACACACACACACACACACACACACACACAAACCATTTCCTGACACTCAGGTGAAGGAGCTCAGCAGTTCAGAGCAGCCAAGGAGTAAGGGAAAGTAACTGCTCAACCACCTTTCTGAACATGGTTACCAAGACAACAATTGTTTAGCTGGCATTTGTGCAAAGAGGAACATTAGAATAACAACATGAGGCTTCAAGAAATTAGCCAGTTGGAAAGCTGAAAAATGACACATTTGTTCTGTATTTGTTCTGGAGAGAATACCTTGTTTGGGGAAACAAATCAGAGTTTGCTTTCCACCTTTATTTTCCATCTTCTGTGAATGGAAAAGTCTTTAGAGGTATCGTGGGAGATGTAAGAAGAAGTAAACTGTGGCACATTTTACAACATTGAATGTGTGAGTTTTTGCTGTATTGAGGGAAGACAATGTTAATATACAATTTGGACACAAAACATGAGCTTGACTAAAATGAAAGCACAAGCTTGTACATGCACAAGTATACAAACAGAGAAACAGCCATGCACATATATGCACTGTCGTGTTCTGCCCTCTGCCCCGTCTACGCACTTTCTAAACTAAGCTAAATGATCCAGATATATTATCTGTCTTTAATGAAGTGAGACTGATCTCTCTCTCTCTCTGTCTCTCTGCTCAACTGAAGTATCAATAATAAGATTTATCTGTCTTCCTCCGTAGCCTTGATTCAATTATCTTCATCTCTCCCTCTTTCTCTTCCTCTGGCTCCCTCTCTATTTGCCCCTCCACTGTGAATCCGTTTTCAATTGAAGGCAGGTTATGCTTTGTGTTTCTATTTGTCATGACAGGGTTCCTTAACGAGTGGAGGCTCCCTTCCACTGCGGCTTAATCAGATCTGGAAAGGAGGGAGGGAGGGAGGCAGGGAGGAAGGGATGAGGAACAGATAGGTGGGGGTAACCAGGTAAAAATGGGGTCATGAGCATTTTACCTCCAGCTCCTCGTTGTCTGCATTTCCCCTCTTTAGGAAAATTAGATTTGTGTGGTCCCTCCTGCTCCCCCTCTTCGAAAAGTGTGTTTTGTGTCCAATCTCAAGTCTTTGAAGTTTGAAGGGTTTCTTGCCCCTCCACATGCCCACCTCAGCTCTTCCCCCCCCTCCCCCCCAATGCCAATACTCCCACCTTATCTTGCCCCCCTCCATTTACTTCCAGACAAACCTCATTACCTGAGGCTGTACTGGAAGAAAGAGTGGCGGCTAATCAAATTGACTTTGCAGGTTTTCTGCCATCAGAGGAAACGCCAGCCATTGAAGGGTCATCGGTTCAATGCTAGGCTTCAGTAAAACGTCATGAACTGGGTGAAAAAACAAACTGAAATAATCTTGAGAAAAAACAGCTGTAGTCCCTTCAGTTTCAAGTAGTGTTCAGGAACATATAATAAAAAGATAAGCCTGTAGAGAACATAATACTCTAATCACCTTGTGCCACTAGCTGTGTTTCCGGCAACCTGTTGATATGTGTACAAATGTGCAGGGAAAAAATGCTAAAATGTTGCAAAACTGGTTTGACACTTGGCTAAGGGGGAAAAGTCAACAAAGAGACGATGTGATAAAGGCAGCCAGAAACATTTTTTCCCATCATACCATGTCTGGGTCTTCCACTAGATAAAACATGATCACCATTATCATATAACTGAGCGTTACATGCCTAATAAAAAAAGTATCTTAGATGGGAGACAGGAATGAAATGCTGTGATTTATCAGTTACTAGTGCAGTTAATTATGTAATCCCACATCCTCTTAAATATACTTGGATAAATGCAGTTTATGAAAACACACACATATTTACATTTTGTCTTGCTGAAATTTCAGAAATTAACCTCTCCCTTAAAAGTCTGAACTACTGGTTCTTTGAGCTGACGCTGAGGCATCCCATCAAAAAAGCCAAAGCGAGAGCGAGTGAGGTAGAGAGTAATTTCAGAGAGACAGAGTTGAGTCTGTTTACAATTGGCAGGTCTGGAGTGTGAACATCTTGAGGTGAGTCTCTGGCTAACTTCACAGAAGCTGTGAATGAAGTCTTTCTTATGGCCTGCGCAATGCGAATCGCTGCATGCATACACACATATGCAGTAAGGGTGCACATACACAAAGTGCCTTCTCCCTCAGAAAAACACACACATCACTTGTTAGTGCACATGAGGGACGAGGCAGGGCAGTGCAGCTGTTGAAGCAGCCAAAGGCATTAGCTGGTGGCGTTCAGCAGTTCTGCTTTGGCCCAGTGTGGTTGGGATGGGGGGTGACTTTGTTTTTGGGGTTGCTAGCCATTTGCAGTGCTCTTGAATTTCCACAGGGAATATAGGGTATGTGATAGATCCCAAGCATCTGTCCTTTTGCTCAGCACCGGATGGGAATCACACAGTTTTTAAATTAGTCAGAAGGAGGTTGGATGTACATTTCGGTTGGGTAGATTACTTGCTGAGGAAAAATCCCTGGCCTGAGCTCTTGCTAGACAAGAAAAAATCTGTGTCAAATGACAAATGAGTTACCATGTGTAACTCTCTCAGATGTTGTTTCACATACATTTTATCCACTTAGCTGACACCTTTTTTCAGAGTGACTTAGTGAGCTGCTGACCAAGAATAAGCAGATAGATGTCGAGCTCAACTGGACATATGGCTTTTGATGGACGTTGGTTCTTGTAGGAGTCAAAGGTGACTTTTAAGTTAATAAAGGAATACTTTTGACAACCACAAGTCCACCCTGATTCCGCATTTTAACACTGTGATGCTTATCGTGATATGACCATACCGGAGTAATTCAGCTTCTGTTACAGATGAACATCAGTTTCCTGGATGGGGTTTTTGTGTGGCAGCCATAGGACACATAGTGGTTACGAAGGCCCTAAAGTGGTGCATGTGTATGAGGGAGCGATTAAAAGCATCAGCATGTTTTATATGTGTGTGGGTGTTGGCGCAGGGCAGAAGAAATACATGTCATCTTTGGTGAGCGTCCTCTGGCTTTGGCTTCGTGTTGACCTCTCACCCAAATTAAACTTCCACAGTTCTCTCCTTCTCCTCTCCTCCCTCAGCCTCTCTCCGCTGCCCACTGCCAGGCACTTTTGTTTTCACATGGCCGACTTCTCAGGGAACACGCTCATATTTGAGGCTTTCGGGGTTGGCAGCAGAGTGTGCTGCGCCTGTCAAGTTTTTTCACTCTGACTTACCCCAGCACCCAAATTGAACTGTTCAGTCATTTCCTGTCATCCCTCCTCAACCACCTCCCTATGCCGTATTTGCCAATATTGTCAAATTTCATTGTTAAGGGCACCAGAGCGAAACATCATGTCCTGTAGTAGGTCTTTTCCTCTGCATAGTAGTCGCCCACACTGAATGTATAAAGAAAGTGGCCCTTTCAAAACATGGTCACTGAAAACCTTTCGAATCCAGATAAGAAATTGACGGACGGCCAGTGGAGCCTCCAGCAACTTCGGCTCCTGAGGAACACATTTGTTTAAATGACCTACAAAGCGAAAGCAAACATTTTGGTCTTTTTGAGTACCCACAAAACCGTTAGCATGAGCGCATGGTTAGAAGAGTCCTCTACAAATAGACCGGGCTCATCCAGAGCATATCCACGAATGTGAGAAAGAGAGAAGGAGACACGCAGAAAGAAAGGGAGAGAGCAAGATGGTTATCTGAAGTGAGGTCAGAAATGAAACATGTCATAGCAAATTAGAGCCATGTTGTTTGAATTACTCTGGCCTGCTTCTTAAAGAACAGTCTGCCCGTGGAAAAAAAAAAGAAAAGTGGGCAGAGAGCGTGTATTGAGTAAGAAAAGCGAGAGACAGACACAGAGGGAGAAATGGGGAAAAAGAAAGACATGAGAGGTAATTTACAGTGGGAGCAAAAGAGATAAAGATGTAGGAGGATATGAAAAAAAGAATAACAGTGCATGTTAGCTAGAGAGAAAACAGAGGGAGGGAGAAAGAGGCTTGACAGAAAAAAATTATGTTTTCTCTGGAACAAATAATGTGACTCGGGCTGAGTCATGGGCCTGCCGAGGAATGATGATGATGATGATGATGAGAAGAAACCTTGGACTCATTCCTGCTTAGAGCTAAGTTTGGGGCATCATTTACCAAACTACTGGAGAGGGGCCCCTGCCTATGTGTATATGTCTGTGTGTGTGTGTGTATGTGCAATAATAACCACATTCTCTAAGCATCTTTGGCCACCGGGGCCTGTTTTTATAGCTGGGAACAGGGATGGGCCAACACTCGTTAGGAAGACTATTTCGGAAGATGGAAAAAAAAACGGAGGGCTTGATGGGAGAAGGATGACCAGAAGGGGGTGTGCAGAGGGACAGAGAGCCCGCAGGCTTACAAAATGGTCTGTCCAATTGCGACGTGTTGAACGAGAGATGAGCCAAAGATCTGGCTTTCTCTGGGAAAATGGCCTCCTGAGACTGAGATCTGTGCAGGGTTCCCGGACAGGATTTCACAACTCAAGAAAAGAGTGAGAAACAGAGAAAGCACTTTGAACAGACAGAAATGGAAAAGCTAGATGGGTGACTGAAAATCATGAGACAGAATACATAACAGGTTTATTGTCATTATTTTTTCTATGCTCAGTGGCTGAGTCACTTTATATCACTCTGCTTCTTTAATTTTTTCTTCTTTTCTCTACTTTATTCTACAGCGTGCTTATGTTTTGCAATTTGTTTCTTATTTTCATGTCACATTTTTCACGTCTTCTCCAACTTCACCTTCAAATGTCTTTTGTTCTCTTTGCTAGCAAGGATAGAGACATCACACAAGCACAAACCGTGTGTGTGTGTTGTGTGTGTGTGTGTTGTGTCTGCAAGGGAGAGCTGGAGAGACATGTTATATTCAGCATATTGTGTATCCACAAAGGGCAGGTAATAATGGATACAAGAAACACACACACACACACATATGCAAGCACCTAAACACACACTAACACTCATTCACACAGAAAAGGAAAGAGTGTGCAATAAGTGGGGATAAGCTGAGCTGGTAATCTTCCCTTCAGCAAAGGAACGCATTTACGAGACACGTGTGTTTGTCTGTTTGTGCGTTCCTGTATGTGTGTGTAAATGTGTGTGGCTGTGACTGTGTATTCCCAAGCCCACAGCATAAGTATCTCATTTTTCGTTTGTATTGTGTAGCAGTCTGCCACAGTGCAAGTCATGCCACCATAAACACGAGGGGGGACAGGCGTCTTTGAATAGCAGCAGTGTGTGTTGGAAGACATCAGGCGGTGAATCCATCATGCTACCACTGACAGGCCCAGAGATGGGAAATAAATATTTACCCTAAGCTTCGCCAAATCACATCCAGAGATTTCTCTCTGGCCTTTCTGTCTCTTCTTCATTGTCCTCTGTTTCTGTCCCCATGTGTTTAAGTCAATCTGTCCTGCTTCTCCTTATGCCCTGATTCTGTCTTTCTTTCTTCCTTTGCCTTGATTGCCATTTTCTTTATCTTTACATTGTTTCATTCACCTCCATTCTCAATCTCTCCATCATGGTCCCCAGCAAAACACTCAGCAGAGCAGGGGCCCATGTGGACGTGGAACACAGGTCATGTTTCCATTCAAGCACACACACACCAACTCACACAAAAGGGGGTGCAAACGTATACACAAACATGCCCCACCACACACACACACACACACACACACACACACACACACACACACACACACACACACACACACACACTCACACAAACACGCAGGGTAAGCCTGAGATATATATCTGGGGTTTGTCATGTCAGACATGGCCCATGTCTCTCTCTTCTGTAATTATGGCAGTATTTATTTTTTCAGATTGTCCCGCTGGGTTAGGAGCGTCCCGTGGTGTGGTTTGGACATGGAAACACACTCCGCTCAAGACATCCAGCTTAGCAGAAAAAGGGCGCACAGTACATTGACTAGAAATTGGTAACCCATAATTCAGAGATTTAATGTAATGTGGAGGATGTGTCCGTGTGTGTGTGTGTGTGTGTGTGTGTGTGTGTGAATGTTTGTGCTTAGTGTGAATGCAAATATAGGAGAAAGGGCTGTAACTAATGAGGCTGTAACTTTTCACAGCAGAGTGAAAAGATTGACAGATTGAGCATCACCAATGCCAAGACAGTGACATATGATATTATAATGTCTCATTTCATTACAAAACGCTTATGACCCATCTATAATGCCCAACAGATCTCGTAACAACATGTGTAATTTATCTATAAATTCAGACCTAGTTTCCCCAATTTAAAGTCTGTCAGTCAGTTTCCTTTCATAACTTGAAAAGCACATCATTGGTTAAGTCAATGTATTTCAGTTAGGGCTGTGCATTTAGACATCACATGCCTTTTGCTAAATTATTAGATTACTAGATTACTAGATTTAGTCCCTTTGGAAATTCGTAGTGTGTCATACAGCAAACATCTGTAACCAAACAAACCAAAAACATCAACGGACTAACAACCAGACAAATGCTTTGCCAACACACATCTATTATTTCATACTCACACACTTCTTGTGCTGGCACTATGAGTAAATTAACTTTTTGGTCAATTGACAGAAAAAGAATCAACAGTTTTGATATTGGATTAGTAACTTGTCATCAAACGTGAGGATTCGCTGCTTTGCTGTTACATAGATGTAAATGGAATATCTTTGGGTTTTGAGCTGGTGGTTACACAAAACAAGCAATGTTTCACCTATGGCTTTGGGAAACTGTGAATGTTTTGTTTAACCTTAACCTTTCATAGAATGGATTAGTAAATGATTGATGGAAAAATCAATCAACAGATTGATATCGAAACTAATATAATATCTGGATATTCGTGCTTACCGTCGTCTTTTCTCATATGACATAACTTACTCTCTAGTGTTTTTGCAGAGAAACAGGGATGTGATGACACTGCAAGTCTGGAGGCTGTCCCCTTATTGTCTGCCATTGCATTGTTGCAGGGAATGCAGTAGGTCTAAACATACACTTGCAAGTAGTAATGCAGTGGAAATTTGCAATTTAAATTATGAACAGCTTTGAGTACATCTTAGGTTTAGGTAATTGGATTAAAGAGAACTTTAAAACCAGTCTCTAAAGCTGTGTCATTGGATGAGCTTTCCTCTGAAGGCTGCTTCCAGTAAACATTTTACACACCGGCTGGAGAATGAACATTGATTAAACAACTCTCTAAAACAGAGAATGAATTGATTAAACAACTCTCTAAAACAGTTTCAGCAGAAACTCAACGTTAAAACCTTCATGAAGGTAGGATTTTTCAAAGACTGCTGCATTAGACCACATTGGTTCACTGGTGCAGGTGAACCCCAACCCACCCCAAATCCTGCAAAACAGTGCCTGTCCTAAAGATGACTGTTTCGTTTCTAACCCCTCCTCTTTTCCTCTAGGTTGCAGGACTTATAATAATGACTGTGCATGTGTGTTTGTGAGAGTGTCTATCCAGCTGAATGGAATCACCCTCTGTCCTAGGCACACTCAATGAACTTGGCATTCACCCACCTTTTTCACTACTCCTAGCCTCTTTTTTCTTCCCTGCCTGTCTGCCTCCTCATTTCTCTTTATCACCTGACAAATCCTCTACCCTCTTACTGTCTTTTTATCAATTTCCAACAAGCTGCCTTATTCCTCTCAACAAAAACGTAGATGAGTCTCCAACCCCCACCAACAAGATAGAGATAATGGCTTATGTCCAATCGGCCCGTGGTACTAATCAGCAACTATCGTGGGAAAAGCGCAGGGGGACAGGGGTGGCGGTGGTGGTGGAGTTGGTGGTAGGAGGAAAACCAGGCCCATTGTCCGTGGGAGATTAAAGTCCCCGAAAAGGCGGCATTGTCCGCCGACGGGGATAAATCTTCCTCCTCCCGTCACTCAGGGCCTGAATTCAATTCTCCTCAACCCCTCCTAAAAGAGAGGCTTATCTCCTGCTCAATAGCTTGTTGCGCTACAAGCCAGGCAGGAATGCACCAAGTTGTATCCCTGACACCCGCTCACTGAGTTAAAAAGGAATTAGGAGGGGGGAAAGAGAGAGTGAGAGAAAGTGAGTGCCTGAATTGCGACCTCTATTTTGCCAGAGGATGTGCGCTGGGAGGCAGATTGAGGTGCCGATAGAGGCTGACAGAAGGAGAGGGGACGGGTGAGCGGGATTGATTGACTGCTGCCGGGGGATTGAGGCCAGCAGAGAAGAATAGCAGCCCGCTCAGCCTGCTTTCTCCGGGACTGCGAGCAGCATGGTAAACTGCTGCCCCATTGGAAGACAGACAGAGGAGCCCCAGCGGAAGAAACCACTTGGGAGCTCCTGGCATGCGGTCTAGATGCCACCTAACAAACTCAACCCCTCCTTCCTTTTCTTCCCTTTCCTTTGCTTGCTATTGCTACAGCAGCATCTCTGTAACTCCAGTCCAGCGGGCATCACCAGTTGCTAAGACCCACAGCTTCACAACACTTGGATGCCCCAGACCCCCTCCAAACAGATTCAATTCAGACCCCCCTGGTCCCACGAAAAGGGATAGACAGAGACAGAGAAAGGATGGTTGGCAAACAAAAAGAACTTGTGCAGACTCAGGCCCATAGTCCTGCTCTGTTTGGCTCAAGGAGAAAAACAAGCCCTGCGTCCCCATTTTTCACCCCTTTCTCTTTCACTCTACTGCCATTGGAGCTATCTCCGGGAAGAGACACAAAAAGAGAGAGGAGAGAAAGCGAGAGAAATGGATGGTGAGAGAGAGAGATATCAATATAACATTCACTGAATGCCCCTTCACTTTACCACTCCTCTCCTTAGAAAAAGTGAAAACAAGATTGTCCCCCTCTTTGGACTCCCTTTCCTCTCTGTACCCTCCTCCTGTTGCCCCTTGTATGAAAAAACAGGATTTTTCCGCTTTGAGACCTATTTCTCCATTTGTTGTTTATGCTCACTCTGTCCTCGCATTCACAATGCACCCCTCCCCCCATTTAATGTGACTTGGCTCCACTTAATGACGGGGCTTACACCTGCTTACAGGATTAAATTAATTAGCACGAAACAAGGATTGGTGGAGGAAGGGGAAGGGGTGAAGAAGAGGAAGAGGCGGGGGTGGTAGAGGGAGGACGACAACAGGAGGTCAGGAGAAAAGTACTGCAGGAAGAAGGCACAATAAAGAACGGGCCGCTTGGTGGCTGGTGCAGGGCCTCATGTTCTGCTGGATGCTGAAGGTGGGAGTGGGTGTAAGAGGGGGTGATGGCTTGTTTTCAGTAAGGAAATGGGGCTGGCCAAAGGGACGGGGAGACAGGGGCGGTCGGTTGGTGTGTTGCAGGGGGGGCAAATGGTTTCCTGAACAATGTTTGGGTGTGCAGGGTCAGAGGTGACAGCCACCATTGTGGGGACACATCTGCACAACAGCAACTCTGCTGCTTGTTCCAAGTTCATAGCTCCAGCTTTTTTGTGTCTGCTGCTGGTGCAGAACAGAGCTGAACTGCACATTATAGAGCAGTGGTCTTTACAGGGAGTCATAAAGATGAAACTAAGAGTTGAGGGGTAGGGGTAGGAAATGTTAAGTAGCTAATTTCTCCTGCCAAGAGATGTTTTCTTTTTGTCTTGTTAAATACTAAATAGTTTCATTTTTCAGGCCTTTAAAAAAAGCACATAAAAACATGAGAAAGCAATATCAATCAAGTGATGAACTGCTCACAACTCATACACATTATAAGTAGACATGGCCTTGCAATAAAGGGTCACACAGAAAAACAATAAAATGCAAAGTAGTAAAAATGGGAAATTATATAATACATAGAAAATAAAATAAGAGAGAACACTTTACTATTGATTCAAGCATGAAATTACCACCAAGATTCACCATCATTTGCTTTGTAAATCCTGATCTAGTAGCTCACATCTGACTAAATAATCATCATTACATCAAATGTCATCCTCTCTGCAGTCCGTTATGTGATGACACATTTTCAGTTTTGAATGAGTATGATAATGTGATCTTTATTTAGAAAGGAGTTTATGAAAATGTGCAGACCCCAGCTTTGCCAGGCATCTTCTCCTGGCGTTAGGCTGTCCCCTGTCATCTGTTTCATTTCACATGACCTCAGTCTTCTGTCCGTCCCTCTATCTTTGTCCCTCTTGAGTAGCTAGATGTGTGGTTGGAGGGTTGGATACATCACGATAAGCACTTACAGATGGGCTGCTAGCCCTGTCATACTAGCAGACTCGATTTCCTTTAAGACATTTGGGCATTGAACTCATCAATGCATTGAACTGAAGAATACAGATATAGTATACCATCCACACACACACACACACACACACACACACACACACACACACACACACACACACACACACACACACACACACACACACACACACACACACACAGGGGACCTATTTGGTGACAGATGTGGTGGGATTCTGCCTTTTGCGTGGCAGTGGTCACTGCAATCCCTTCCATATGACAGTGATTAGGCAGGACGCACATAATGCTTGTAGATCCCTACTCTGCCATCTAACACACAAAAAGGCCAAGACACACACACACACGCACTCTCCTCCGACACCCACACTCCCTGGCTTAGCACATTCCGTACCTGTATTAGCAAACAGCTAAGCTATTTGCTTTCTGTTATTAGTTTGTAGTACAGTACACTTGCTGTGTACTAGCAGAATAGGTGGATTGTAGCACAGTTGAACTTTCTTGCAACGACGAGATGTCAGAGTAAGAATTGTCCTTGACAAAGAGTGTCACCGGGAGTCACTCGCAGGGATCCTTTCCATGATGTTGTCAGACACCTCATATAACATTCTGAGCCTGTCTGTTGCAAAAAGATGCACTTTTCGTAGATGTAATTTTGATGACAAATGAATACATTGCAGCTACTGCATTCAGTTCAGGGCTGTCGGTTGAAGCCATGTACTTCACGGGTGACAAATTCTTTTCATTCATTCATTAGTTCACCAAAATATGGAAAAATATGGCACAGGTATAAAAATACAGAAATTATCCTTCATAGCACCCCCCAGTTATTTTACTTTGATGTTGAGCCATTGGACAATGATAGTTGAACTTGTGGAACAGGGTGATTGGAAAAGTGTCGGGGTCAGGGGCTTTGCGTGCATACAGGAGTGCTTGTGAGTCTGTGGGTGTGTGTGTGTGTGTGAGAGTTTACAGCTGTGACAGCCTGTGGCCTTGCCAAATCGGCCTCACGCTGATAACACATTGACAAGATACTGGCAGACATTTTGGTGGATTGTCACAACAGCTTATTCTGTCAACAGGTGAAGACCTGAGACTGTAATAAGCTGCAAAGGAGCGAGGTGAAATATATTCTGGGACTCAACTGTTCTGAAGAATCAACAGCCACATAATTTGGAGTGACCGTAACACGAGATCCAACACGTGAAGTCAGATTTATTTGTAGAGCTCTTAATGACAGTAACAGTAGGCATGGTCTACACAGAGCAGACACTGTGAAACGTTAACTGAAAATACCAATTGTAGAACATTGAGGACAAATAAAAACTCCCAGGACAACCTCAATTAGGAGGAAATGTAAAGAATCTTAGCTATACAGACACAGATCCTCATTTATATGATACGCAGTAGCTGCAGTGGCAACTCATCTTTGTTAAAGACTAAAGCAGGATTTGATCAGGTATTTGGCAATAGGTGACATTGCAGTGGCCTGACTTTGTCTTTATGCTTGCTTCATAAACTCTCACAAAACCTTTCTTTCTGATGCCTTCCTTTCTCTCCTTTCCCCCCTTCTGCATGAGTAGGATCTCAGCACAGAGTTTAGATGGTTCATTGGCTACCCATTCCCTATCCCCTGCCGAATGCAATCAGCAGACACCGCTGGTAATAAATTCCACTTTCCCTCTATCTTCTCTCTTTGCCTCCCTCTCTTTCTTTTTCCCGTTCCCTACCTTTCTATCCTCTGATTGTATCCTACCTACTTACCTGCCTACTCCGTTAGACAAAGGTGGCTGAATGAATGGCTGTTCCCTGATAAATCACATGCTCAAAATTAAATTTCATTCAGCAAATACATTGGTAAAGGTGAGAAAAAAGGGAGCAGGAAGGGGTTGAGGAAGGAGAAAGAGGGCATAGAGAAAGAGGCCCCTGCTTGTCCAGGCTTTTCTGGAAGGCTTGATGACAGATGCAGAATATTTAGGAGGAACCATGATTCCGGTTTGAGAGCGGTGCAACATACACAGAGAAGATTTAATGAGACAGGGCACTGACTTCACACATGCACATACTCTTTTCTGTTCCCTACACCTTCTTTTAGCGCATATAATTAGATCCAACTGATGTTATCAAACAACAAAAGTAAAGGTGGCTGCCTCCAAAACCATTTGCCCCAGCTGCGAGATACATGGCACACTCAAATTTAGCATCAGCGCAGGGGGCAAAAAAGACAAAAGCAACCGAGGGCCCAATGGCATCAAAGCGATTAGTGGCTGCCCAGGTAACCCCCTCCCCAATTCTGCCCTACCCTCATCCTCTCTCCTCTTATCAGGCTAATTGAAGACAAGCTCTTTGAGACAGACGCACAATGGGGCCAACGGTAGAGTGGCATTTGAGACTCAACGGGTGGACCGGAGAAAGGGAGATGCTGGGGTGTTCTATAAGCACCCCCACCCACCTCCTCGTCTAAATCCCTTTCTCTGTCTTTCTTTTATCCCATGGCGTCTCATTCAGCGCCCTACTTGACATAGCTTGACCTCTGAACCCAGAGTTTATGAACTGAAGCAGCAGCTATTTATTTGGTGTGGAACTAATGCTCGGCCGCACCATTGTGCGGAGGCTTGGAGCAATGTTAGCATTGTGTTTGAGTTGCTGTGTGCTTGGATAAGCTGGTGGTCAGCAGACTTGGGTGCTAATACCATTTCAAGACCAGTGACAATAGGGCTTGACTGAATTGTCATCTGTCAGAAAACCAATAAAGAAATGGCAAAAGGACAAACCCAAAGCTTTTTTCTTTTTTTAAATTAGGGTTTCTCTTTCTCCTGGATGGATAGACATAGCTGTTTTTACTTTGGACCTAAACTCCAAAGAGTAGTTTTTGGCGTTCTATTTTTAGCTCGATGTAAGCATATTGTATGCAAGAAAAACATGCAAATAGGCACCTGCCTTTTTGAACAGTGGAAGGCAGTGCATCATTCTGTCTCTTTGAGACAAATGCAAGCCTCCACCCACTGAGTAAACAGTGGCAATCTTCATAAAAAGATCTGTCTTCATCATTCATAGTTCAAAGGTGAGATTGTCATATCCTCATCTGTGACTATTTCTCAAATCCTCCTGTGATGTTTTGAGCTCACAAAGTCAACTTTCCATCTGGCTATCTAGTTTGACAGATGTGGCGTCATTGCTAAAGTTACAGCAACAAATAATTTTTAAAAAATCATAATTTAATAATACTTTTACAATATCAGTGTTTAACAAGAAACTGCAGAAAATGCCTTAAATAGCTGCCTAAAACCATACAAGGAGATCTTAAGACAAAAACCTTTATCAATAAGATGCGTGCCCGAAAAGTCAAAGCCACAGATTAACAAGCCGTGGCCTGTCTACATGCTACCTGCTTGTGTTTGTGTGTGTAGGTGTGTGTAAAGGGAACAGGTTAGGTTTTGAAGTGGTTGCGTTGTAGCAGTCTCTTTGGAGGACACGCAGCTCCAAGCAAACACGGAGCTCTGCTTAAACAAACAGGGGAGGACAGGAGAGCAAGACTAATGATGGGATCCACGCAGCTTACATACACATGTATAGACACCCACACGTACACGCATACACTCACAAACTCACTAGAGCAAAGACGAGAGGAATTTGTCCCCGGAAGAGGAGTGGTGGAGATAGACGGTTGATCTGTATAAGAGGATGAAAAGAAAGAAAAGTCCCTGTCTCTGTTTTTCAGTGACACATCACTCCTCTCTTTATTCATTTATGGATGCCAAAATTCAAATGCATTTTTAGGAACCTAGACTACTACTATGAATTTTTGTGTTACAAATTTCAAGTTTTTGATGCTATGTGCTCAGTGTGCCCTCCATTTGTGTGTGTGTGTGTGTGTGTGTGTGTGTGTGTGTGTGTGTGTGTGTGTGTGTGCCTGTACATGCACGAGTCCACGCCTGCCTGAGCGCCCTGACGGCATTGTGCAGCAGAGTCCTTGACAGAAGTGAATTAATCAGACCCCTCTGGCCCATTTGTCTCTATTTGGAGGGCTAATTGGAAAAGAAGCAGGTGTTAATAGAGAGAGGAGAGAGCCACGGTAAGAGTGTGTGTATGAGTGTGTGTGTGTGTGTGTGTGTGTGTGTGTGTGAGTGCATGCGTGTAATAGAAGTCTCAGAGCTAAGTTAACCAGACTTAATTAGGCTTGTTCAGGCTCCAGCCAACCTTATATCTTCCTCTGAGGTGGAAGTGATGCAGTGAGAGGGAGAGAAGAGAGAGAGAGAGAGAGAGAGAGAAGGACATGGGGGAGGAAATGAAGACTGCAGTTAGGCCTTGTGCATGATGGCTAGCCGCGGTCCTGAAAAAAATAAACGACATAAAACATTCAAAGTAAAGGATGAGCATGTCCACACAGACACTGGCTACATCTGTGTAGACATGAAGTTAAATTTGTGATGCCGCCTGCTGTTTAGAGTGGGCATAGTGTGATAGACAAGGTTGCATGTATAGAGGATGGGAAACACAACTCTCCAGATATTTACCTCCACTGCTGGTGTCTGGGATTGTTTGTTTGAGATGCTCAATTGCGAGTGTGTGGCAGGCCTGTGTCCTGTCCTGCGGGTAGCTGGCGATAAAGTTTGAACCTGTTTGGAAGCTCAATCAAAGGCCCCACTAGCTCGTTAGCTCCCTGCATACTTAGCTGTCTAAGTGATGTCAGCAAGTTTTAATGGACGGCAGCTTTTCTCAATTACGCAGGAGGGAGGCAAGCAAACCGTATCCAGAGCTATATGTGTGTGTGTTTGTGTGTGTGTGAGAGAGAGCGTGTGTGTGTTTGATGTGGTGTTTACTCAGTTGAAAGCTGTCTCCTGTGTGGTCTCGCCACAAAGTTATCCCCCCTCCAGATCACACACACACGCTCACCTGAGGCAGTGTGTGCATGTTTGTTGCGTGCGAGTGTGTGTTTGTGTGTGCGCGTGTCTTCATGGAGACGAGTAGGTGTAGATTCAACACATGACGCATCTTTATCAATGTTCGGGACACACTGCTCTTCCCACCGATGTCCGGTTCACACATGTGCGCGCAGACACATAGAGACAAGCGTGCACGCGCACACTCACGTATATACACAGATTCAAGACATAAACATACAACAAAATCTTCCATAATATTTAGATATTTCCCTATGCACACAATTCCAGACATGTGCACACCCATGTATATACACACGAAGACACATTGTTCTTGCTTCTTTTCGTCTGGGTTCATATCTATTTTGTTACAGTCTCACACACATTCAACAGTATCGAGCAGCTTTAGTGCTTCGTCAGACAACCAGTCCTCGATCCAATAATCCATAAGTCTGTGAATTGAACCTCAATACCTTCTTGGTACGGTCTATGATTTCATAGTGTTGAAAAAACGTGTATCAAAAGCAGGTATTATATAATTGCTCAGTTGTACTCTTCTTTTTATGCTTTGATCAGACAATTTATTCAATTTACCCAAATTTGGACTGTGTTATTTAGGCAAAAGCTATGGCCGCTTGTGTTTAGACAACATTTCACTTTTTTGACTTCTTTTTGTTAAATGAAATAATGGTTTTGTGAGAACACTTACCTCAAAGAAAGGTATTGAAAAAAGTTTTATTTTGGTGCTGTAATATCAATATTATTACTGAATAACATTTAAACAACACAAAGTCCTATCCATCCATGAATTCATCCATCCAGCTTTATTGACTCTCAACTGACCTTGGCAGATTTCACTAAAGAGACAATAAAGCCGCTCTAAATCAATAATTTATTTATCAGATTCCTATGATCATAAACATATCTCTTATTATTTCCCTGTGCTTCCTCTTGACTCTCTATCCTTCTGTCCATCTCTTTATTCCTCCCTTCATTGTCAGGCAAAGTTACTTACAGTCACTTTCCATAAACACAAGCGAATACAATCTGCTGAATGACAGTAGTTCCTTGACAGGAGTGGAGAAAGCTGTGAAGGAGCGTTATGTTTATTTATCTATTCTATTAGATGTTTATATAATTGACAAAAGTTTTGTCTAAAATGTTCAAAGCTCATATGTGTGTGTTTATATGTGTATGTATTTATAAGTGTGTGTATGTGTGTGTTAAAAGGTGTGCTAATGTGGCAAAATATGCATCTATGTGAACATTCTGCCCTCCTGAACCTGGGATGCCCCCTGACACACACACACACACACACACACACACACATATAAACACACCAGTCAGAGGTGGGATGGCTGCAGGCGAGGAGGCAGGTCGGCAGCGATTAGAGGGGCTGTGTGTGTAATGGTTGCCATGTGCGGACCCATCTCATCCACCATTACACACACGCATACGGCGTCCACCTCCCGAATCCCTCCAAGATACCGTACACTTTTAAAAACATTAGCCACTAATGCTTTAATGCCCTCGCGTCGACGTGGGGTTTGACTGGAGCTAAAATGGCAGACAAGAGGAATGCTGGCTTGTGTTTGCTTAGTGTATGAGGAAGGGCTCCGGCTTACTTTTGATTCAAACACGATGGTGCTGTAGCCCAGCTGCATACTCTCTCAAAACATGTCATGGATGCATTAAACACAACAATACACTCCAAGTGTTTATCTTTATTTTTTATAATTACTTGTTGATTTGTTGTGCCATTTTTAATACATTTACACTGGACATACTGACGCACCATTTTCTCTGATTTATATCATTAATCACAGGCTTCCATGCAAAATGCCGACCGGTGTGGATATTTACATGAGAATGGCGGGGCCATACTGCTGAGCCAGTAATGACTAACGAATGCTGGGCATGGCTAGTGGCCTGTCCCTGGAGCGTGCCAGGTGTTTGTTCCAGGCGAGGCTGCATGAAAAGCAGCGTCTGACCTTGGGATGGGTGGGTGAAACCCGAGTTGCCTCCACCACGTCAAAATGTCGAGCACCTGAAAAAGTCCGAAGCGCCTCCCTTCTGCTCCCTTGTGTTTGTTTGCGCTTTCTCTCATCTGTACCTGACGTTCCACCCTCCATTTAAAAAAAAAAAAAAAAAACGTGGGAAAGCACCAGGACCCTCCTCCTACGTCTCCTCCCTCTTCTCCTCCCACCTCTGCCGCACGCACTTACAGAACCTTTGGCCATTGGACACTGAACAGCTTCCTTGTCTGTGAACTTGCTGAATGTAAACACAACCAGAGAGGGCGCAAAAACAAAAGTGTTATTGCGAGGGATTCATTGTGTCAACATCGTAGCTGGTGAGCTCCATATGGGGTACAGGGGCACAGTCAAGACTATTTACTGACAAAGGGAGAGGCTTGCAAGGGAGTTATTTAATGTACAGTTCAACTTTACATGCACCTGGTTAACTAATCAGTAAAAGCAACATTTTTGTCACGGAAGGGTGCTGAGATTCTCCCCTTAGGTTTCTCACAGTGATGTCGCTGTGCACATATATCACATTCATAAGACAGGTATGAAAGGAGGGCAGGAAAGTGGTGTGGAAAACAAGGTCTTAATGTTTGCCCCTGTGAATATTGGCATTGAGGAGTTAAAGACCATGCCTTTCAGGTATCCCAGACTTCCGCTGCTCCGTTTGCTAAACATTGTTGGTCTGTTTGGCAGAAAGTAGCATTCCTTAAGGCATGAATGCTTTTCTTGAGCTTGTTCCTGGTAGGCAGGGCAGTGAGATAGACATCTGTATAGAGAGAGACCCCACCTGACCTACGACACACACACACACACACACACACACCACAGTGAGTAAGGTGTGGGCAGGAACCACCAGGAAAAAAAGTCATTATCAGCAGCTCATGTTTTAGCTCTTGCTGTAGCCAACCTGTGAAAAGTAATTGTTTCTTGGATCTTGATTAGTAATTTGGGAAAATCGGTGATAATGAGCCTGCCGGTACCTTGGCAATTAGGAAAATCAGATGGAGGTTAGTATAGACTAACCCAGCCAGTTTGTCAATAGAACGACCTCTCCTTTACCTCCTGTTGCTGAATACACTGGTGTGTTTACATTTGAAGTCAATTAGCTAGCACACCTAGAGTTAAAAATACCATAACCAGGTAAAAAACCTGTTAGCACTAGCTTGCATGCTAATGATTGACTGATTGATGTAACGCATTGGTCTTGCATGTGGGAAAAGGACAGAGAACGGGGGAAAATGTGTGTGTTAGAGATAGACAGAGAGGGCAACGGATAAACATATTAGAAAAAATCAATAGCAGGGATCAGGTAAGAGTGGTGTTTTTTGCATTTCATGTTTGTGCAGCGTTTAATGTGCTGCTGATCTCTGCAATGCATTTCTTCAAATTTTCTGCAACAAAACTTTGGATACATTTAGTGAATTTACTTCTCACCACTCCTCTGATTTCCTCAGTTTGCTTTAATCTATATCACCATGAAGCCATTGCCTTTAAACATTGACCAAGTAGGGAACGACTTGATCAATATAGAAAGAGCTCCCTCTTTCTCTCCTTCTTTGTTTGGCTCTGTTTCTCTCTCAGTCTCTCTCCTTCACACTTGACTTGTCCCCTGGGTGTAGCAGATTAATAATGCCAGTTCTTCACCATTCATTGGAATGCATAAGGAGAATTGTATAGATGTCCTTAATGAACTGGGTGGTCAGTGTTGGCCTCAACACCAATTAACACAGCTTTTAATTACGGTTCTAATTGGAGCAGCTGATGGCGAGAGCCCCTGCAACCCTGAATACAAGCGCCCTGCTGAGACATGTAGATACACACGAGCACATGCACACACTTTTACTGCTGAAATCCAAAAAAAAGTCTTTGTGAGAGAGGATATGTGTTCATTTCAAGAATCACTCATTCTTTACCCAGCTTTCCTCCTCAGTTATCTCCTAGCCTTCTGTTATTGTTGACCCAAGACCTGTCTGACCCAGCTAAAGAGGGTTAAAAACATATCTGGCTCCAAAATAGCCCAAACACTTTTTATTTAGAATTTCTAAGGCAGTGAGTCAAGGGTACATGCTGCCCCCATCCAAAAACATGAAGCAACAGGAAGAGAATGTCTACTGGAGTAGTCTGCCAACTTCTCAAGCTGAGGGAAAAATTGGTATTTTTATTATGAGGAGAGGACGCTGACTGTTTGACTTAAGAGCTCAGAGAAAAGTTAATTTCTGTTACAGTGGAAAGACAGGGGAGACATGCGACAGGTAGAGGTAATAAAAAGGTCAGTTATTAACGTGATTCCCTGAACATAAAGCGCTATTTTGTCTGAGAGCCTAGTTTCCCTGATTTCAGCTTCAGTGTTTCAGCAGCTGTCTAAGGAAGCCAATGGCTGCCATCGACAGTGCTTGATTCTAGTAATAGGGATGGAAGTTAAGCTCTTGAGAGTCTAAGTGCTGCTCTGGAATCAGTTTGACTGCTTTTGGATCAGACTCTCAGCAGGCCCTCGAAAGGACTTTAGATGAGAAACCCTCATGCTTCTTGGGAATATTACAGGAGAATATGTAATTTTTGGCAAAGACAAGAAAACAAGTAGATAAGCACAGCCTTCTCCCATATGCATTTGATTAAATACAATTATGTGTGTACTGTAATACTTGAGCACACAGCATGTTTAAGTGGTGAAGTATAAAAAGTTAAAACACAATGTAGAGGCAGATAGAGGAGGTCACTTCCTGTTAAACTACAGAAAGTTTACTAAGACTTGGAAGAGTTTGCCACAGAGTCAGAGGATTCCTTTTTAGTCTATACTACTGATGGAAAAAAGCATAAGCTGCCCTCTTTCACCATCTAGTATGTTGCAGGGCCAGGCTAACCAAAGTCAAGTGGCTTGATTATTTCATGACTCCTAAATGTCAGGCCTAAAACATGACAATTTCCATGGCAGCCTGGTCCTGTGTATGTGTTGTTTAAATACTTTTTTCCCTGCACACACGCAGTGTAAGCTGACTTGTATCTGAGTCTGCATGTCTGTTTGTGTGTGTATGAGCCCAAGTTGTTTTATGAAATGATGCCATATAAGGTCTCAGATAAAAAGCTGCAGTAGAATTTGCTTTGAGGAGTCAGGAGAGAGAGAAACCGAGCTGAGCTTGTCTCATTTTCATCTGGCTGAGACCTGTATGTATCCCTGCCGGGGATTTTTTTCTGCGATTCCTTTATTCTCTGTCCTCATTATTTTCATCTCCATCTCTTTCTTTTGCCTGTCTCTTTTTGCATATTCACCAGGAATTGTAAGCAAAGCTCACCTACTGTTTCTAATCAGCTGCCTTTGTAGAGTGCAGCGCACTGATGCCAGAACATGGCTCACACCGGCAATATACACACATGCACACACTCACACGTACACATAAAAGGGGTAAAAACACTCTTGGAACATTTTTAAGAATACCCTTACCCTATCCTTGCCTTTTCTATCTCACTTTGTCTCAACACTGGCACAGATATACGTAGACACACACATGCAATCTTGTGCACATACAGACGGCGAGATAGCTTAGCAGACAGAATGGCATTAAGAATGACAAATAGAGGAAGAGAGATTGTAAGGTGGACAGACAGAAAGAAGCAGAGCCCAGAAAATGACCCTCCTTAAAGCTGTTAGAAATCACAGCCGTCAGCACACTTGGAGCTGGCATGGCAAACTGTCGGAAAACAGGCCGTCCGTCTCTCAGTTCTCAAAAGCAGCCCTTCTTCTCTTTCTCTGTCCTTCATTCTCTTCCTTTCTGTGTCTCTTTGTCACTCTCCAAGTTGGTTGTACTTCCTGTAACCCTGGTAGCCTTTATTTCTTTCACTGAGAGAATTGGTTTGTAGTTGCGCTGCACCTCCCAGTGCAGTGGCTTTAATCTCTGTGGGCCCTTTCACGCTGTAGGCAGGTAGAAAATAAACAGGATTCATTGCAACCGTCTTCCTCTTCTTCACCTTTAGTTAAATGTATGATTTATAATGTGTATTGTTTCCAAATGTCAGTTTATGTGAATATGTGCAGTATGTCACTATAATTTGCATGCATGCACTGTATGTTTGTGAGAGATGGATAGAGATCAGGGCAAGCCAGGTCAGTTTAATTTGCATAAATGACAAGTTTGTCTCAAAGGTTTTACAATCTGTAGAACATGGAAATCTCTATACTTATATTCTTAATTCAGATAAGAAGAAACCCCAGGAAGAGCAATAGAGGAGGAAACTGTCTTCCAGACAAATGAACAAGCACTAGATGCTGTACGTGCTAGTCAAAGGTAGCAGTAGTAGAATTACAATGTCAAGTAAATAGAATATTTCATATTATAAGTGTGAAAAATTAAGGATTTTCAGGCAAATAGCCAGCACAAGAAAACAGATATTGTGCTTTTTCCTGGAACTGGTTCATATTTGTCAGGTCTATACAAATTGAGTTGGTTGATTTCAAAATGGCCCTGATCTTTTCATCACCTGCTGTGTTTCATTATATCAGCTTGTAAGTCTACGGGCCCCTGATGCTGACACAACACACGCACACACACACGCACACACACACGCACGCACGTCTAACCTTATTAAAATGCCCTGGTTAAGCACCATGCGTCAGGGCCTAGCAGGGGTAGGTGTTAGGCATGTGGAGAAGGTGGGGGTGTTGCGGGGTTGGGGCGCACAAATCTCAACTTAAACGCAAAGAGATTAGACAACTTTTGCAAGATATTAGCTGTTCAAAAATGAGAAAAATGCACCTAAGCCTCTTGTACAAGCGCTGGACCTGGTCAGACAAGGCCTGCTTTTGTTTCACAGGCAGCGGCATGGAGCACTGTGTGATTAGTGTGTGTGTGTGTGTGTGTGTGTGTGTGTGTGTGTGTGTGTGTGTGTGTGTGTGATGGTGGAGAGTCATCAGGCCTATGGTGTGCCGGATGAGGGGACCAGACTGATCCAGGCCTGTGTGTGTGTGTCTGTGTGTGTGTGTCGTGGCTGCATAATAATCAGGCTAGGTATTAGCAGTCAGATTATAGCCGTCCCCACTTTTCATCCATGTGCACACAGAGAGAAAGAGAGAGAAATCATAGATGATCAGTGGAGAGTGACGGAGATGAGAAAACACAATAATGAATTATTAAGCTGTTTACATTATGTGACACCTCTGTGAATAATCCCAATAATCATTTTTAACAGTGACACATGTTTATATTGAATATTACAGTCTTACAAACACAGGTTCTATAACCAAATACACATTACTTGACCAAATCCATTGTGTTAAATTGCATGATTAGCATCTGTTAATCATAATAAACCAAGTAGTAGTTGTGTTAAAGCTTACTTTGACTGAGAATGTAGCCTAACTGGGCTAACAAGGTAAGGGTATGGGGTTTGAATGAGTCTGGTGATCATGTGTTGGTGCTGGACTTGTAAGGCCTTAAGGAAGGATGCTGAATACGATTGTCTTCATGTAAAAAAAAAAAACCTGGACTACAGATAATGAACAAATATTGATTTTTCTAAAACAAAATTGATGTACATTGAGTGATTTAAGCACATAGTGATTATGATGGGTTTTTATATAACCATGGTAAGCCAAAATTTGTCTTGGCATTTGAAGCTACATTTTTATAAAATACCCAATAGGTTATATGAATTAAGGTTTTAATGGTGACAACATTGAGCAAAATTAGAGCAAAAGGGACAAACGGGGCAGCCACCCACAATGCCAACTCTATCTCCAGTGGAGGTGAAAGGTATGCAGCGGAGGTTCGGCACTGAAACTTGAAAACATCACCCTCCCATCTGAATCGCTGAACCTAAAACACTGAGACAGCAAGTTGCTATTTGTCAAAGAGACTTATTATTAATTATTCTTTAAAATTTGCACTTGATTCATTTTCTTCAATCTATCCATGTATGTGCGTAGACATGTGTATCTGTTCGGCCATAGTGTATGTATTTTGGATACACACTGAGAGTATTTGTCCTCGACACTTGTGTGTTGTTTTTGTCGAGCTACAAAGACAGAGAGAGATAGAGAGGGAAAGAAGAGGGGTATTTAGTGAAGCCCTCTCTGCGTGATAAGGAAAGCCACCAGAGTCCCTGGTGTGTGACATGGCCTGGCCCCTGTCATCACAGAGCTCCTGTTGTGGCTGAGAAATATCCACCTCTACCCCTCCCCTCACCCTCCACCTCCTTTCCCTTCAAGAGAGAGAGAGAGAGAGGTGGGGAGACAGTCAGACAGACAGAAAGAGAGAGTCCAGACAGAAGCCATGTGAGTGTGTCATATGGAACAGATTTAGTTCTAATGACCCCCCTCATCCCCCCGCTCTGTGCCCACCCTCTGCCACCCATTCCTCCAACCCCCACCCCACATCGCTCCGTCCGAGCCAGTATCATCCCTTCATAAGGAATGCTGGTCTGTTCCAGCTCCAGTGTCCCATGGCTTCACCCATCCAAGCACCCATTCACCCCTCTCACCCTCGCCCCCTTCCCTCCAGGTCATATCCTGCCAGTTTGTAGCAAGGACCTGAGACTTGGACTCGAGTGGGACTTTACTCATAAAAATGACCATTTGTGGCTTGAACATGAGTGTGTTGACTCAAGACTTGACATGCTCTTGTCTTGAATGACTTGAAACTGGCACTAAAGTCTTGAGAGTGGACAAACTAAAGCCTCGACTGGGGGTTGTTCTAAATTGCTTGACACTTGACTTGGACCTGTCTTCAGTGACTCGGTTCTTGACCTGGACATTTCTCAAGTGACTTGAAACTCTGACTTGCCGGAGACAGCCCTGTCTCCTGCCGTCACCAGAAAAAACAAAGATCTCCATGAGCAGGACGGCGCAGACTTTGTGGCAGAGGGAGCAGATACTTTGTCAGTTTAAGATGAATGATGTTTCAGTGACAGAGAAAGGAAGGATTAGTGGAAAGAAAGAATGTCCAGGAGACGGTGTTGAAAAATGTGAGAAAGTGTCGACAGAACATGGACTTCACCTGGAAGTGCTGCTCTCTCTAGCTCATAGCAGCTGTCACACGGCCTGAACAAACCTACTTCACTAAAGGTCTCACAAGTCACATCTGCACCGTTTTAGTGTTAAATCATTGAAGTACTTGTCTACAGAAATCACAATGCGAATGTTTTCTGCACCTACAAACGCGCTGGAGCGGACACCACTTTAGGACTTGACCTCAGCATCGACCTTCACCCAGCCCATTGTCCCCCTGCACTTCCCCTATCTCTGTCACATTGGTGCTGGAATTCTTTCACGTTAGCGCATCGCAGCGCCACAGATAGGCCTGCCAGACACCCTCTGTGCTCTCCTAGTATCTCTGTCACACACACATTCTCACAAACACACATGGTTAATTGGTAACTAGACTTTATGGGTAGAGGGAACATATAGTTTGACTACGCTGTAGCAAGAAGACGCATGAGATAATATGGCGGCTTTTGGTGAGTTATGACCACATGTGTGAGTGTTTGAGGTGTATGTCTGAAGTACGACACAGTGCAAGATTAGGGTCCTTGCACGGGCCGTTTGAATTAGAAGTCACGTTGCGGTGATGTCGTTTTCCTCTCATGCTGGCGTTTGTTGAGAGGGACGACAATGTTACGTTTAAATGCGGACAACTTTGGAAAACACGAAATAATATGTTTGTTTCTGTATGCATGTGATATTCCTTTAATTCACACGTAGCTCGCTTGCAGTCCTATAGCCAAATTCTAACATTTATTTCCACCTATATAAAACATTAATCTTTTATTTTTTGTGCTCCACGTAATCCACATTAATTGCACAATAATTCAACAAGGTTTTTTTTTGAGGGAAGTTATTTTCCCCCTTTGACTCTTCAATCAATATCAATAAAGCGGTCTAGTCATGTATTTTACTCTCCTTCAACAACTAGGATCAATACCCATCTGTCATGGTTTCACCCACTGAATGTTATCGCTTGCACCGGAGATTAGCCCGCTGTAGCATCTTATCCTGACATTTTCTGTTATCCTGAGTTATGTAGGTTAGAAGGAGAGGTCTATCTCCGTGTTTTCCAGGCTTTGCTTGCCCAGTTGCCTCATGCCAAAGACATAATATTTAGAAAGTTGCAGAGCAGGTTTGTTGCATGACCAGCACATTTTTTGTTTCATTTAAAAAAACCTTAAATATCAGTTTTCTTATTTTTTTTAAATGATAATTTTTCTATCTAGATTTTCTCTCTAATGGACTTAGTACTATTGGACTGTAGCTATTTAAGAAATTGTTATGCTTCCTTTTCCTTATTTTAGGATTTGCATTTTTCTTATTCATGTACGTTATACATATAATTCTCCATACAATGTTAAACCCTAATACTAAACTATTTTATCTCTTTGTTATTGTTAAATCATATTGGACTGTTTGACAAAAAGCCTTATAACGAGGTGCCTCCCATAATATTTTACCCAACACATTAAAGTTAATGTATTACAACCTGTATTTTGGTCAAGTGTTAACTGTGTTGCATGGCACTACTTGTTGTATGTGTTGTATGTATACAGTACCATCACTGCATTCTCTCTTTTTTAATTCCTGTGTGCACAATTGGTCTCTGTGCTGTGGGAATATTTTTCTATGCTGTCTGTTGAGTAAAAAAACACAGGCTTGTAACCCCCCTCCCAGAATTGAAAAACAAAAAAGGTATATACCTTGTTAACGTGGAACCATTTCTCTGTCACATTGGTGTGGAGGGTCATCCATATCCTAGACTGTCACAGCACCCAACCAGGTCCATCCTTCATTCCATTCTCATCCTTCAAGTGCTGACCACTCTCCTCCATCTGTCTGTCAGGTCAGGACTTGACCTCTCACCCCTGGAGGCACGCCCATCTTGTTACCCCTAACCCTCAGTTGATTGTGTCACTGACCAGCAATGGTTAGATGTTAAAAAAATGTCTGTACTTGGTTAGATAGGGTAATGGGGGTAAAATAATACCACTGAGTAGGATCAGCTCAAATCATTTAAACATGACAAATTCAGATGTTGAAAATTATCACTGTTCTTGTCCCCGTTTTCAACACCAATGTGCGACAATGTGGTCCTAAAAGATATTACCCTAGTCCGTCATGCTGTCCACATCTCAAGTTTCAGTCAAGAGTCAAAAATCTGAAGATGAAATCATTATTATCACTGAGGAACATAATGCTCTTGAGGGGAATGTCACTAGTGCAGAGGAGTACGAAAGTAAAATAGTGTAGATTTAAATGTATTTCACCCCCCATCCTTTTCCTCTCCCTGCCTCTACCTCCTTTTCCCCGACTCCCTGTCCTTGTACCTTGATTCCTACTTAATGCCCAGACTGATGAGCCCAATTTGAACTGGTTCTGCAGCCAGCCCAGTTTGATTAATGGCTCTAGGTAAGGTAGCATCAGCGCTGCCACATCCTTGTTTCATCACACACGCGTACAAACACTGACACACACACACACACACACACACACACACACACACACACACGCACATACACGCGTAGCCACTCATTGCCACCAGACCAGCCTTGTAATTGATGACAGAGGGCTCACCATTTGCAAACCAAATGTGGAAATGGGAGACAGGGCAAACTCTACTTCTAACACCTCTCCACCTCCCCTCTGTCTTTCTGTATCTCCCTTTCTTTCTGCCTGTCTCTCCATCTCCTCTCACTGTCTATACACCCGCTCTTTCATTAGGCGTTTGTCACATTGATATGAAGGGCCAGGGCAGCATTGTGACATGCTCAGAAGGCAGTATAAATATTTGATTAGCCCTAATGGAAATCGTCACAGCGAGCTAATTGCGCCACACATTATCTGCGGTGCGGTATCAGCGGCGGACATCCCCTTTGATCCTTCCTCCGCCTCCCCCTCTCCTCTTCCTTTAGCCCATCTCTTTCTTTTGTTTATGCAGTTTATTTTGGGTCTTTATCTGTACCCCCACCCCCCACCCCTCTGCCTTCCTGTCAATAGCCTCTGTAGTTGTTGTCATCGTTCTCTCAATGCACACTGACGTCTCTGTCTGCCTCCTCTCTCCTCCTCGCTGCATGTGTGTGTCTTTTATGCTGTGTGTTGTCCTCTGGTGCCCTGCTTGCCGATGTTTCCCTCTATGACGGGGCTGAGGCTAAATAGCTGCAAGGGCCACATACGCTCACAAATAGACGCACTCGGGGGACCAGAAAACAATACAAAGCAGAGAAGCCACATGCACACTTGTTTTGCTCGTTCTCATCTGCAGCTCATGATGTAGCACTATTGGATGTGACACAGACATTAAATGATATCATAAAATGACTATAAAATCAACAGTTGGACATAAATGAAACCAAATGAGTAAGTCTCCAGTGCTAAGTGGAAGTACATGTACTTGACTGGACATCAAATCGAAGGAGATGGTGATGTGGTGTGTGCTGATATTTTGGCCATTGAGTCAGCCAACATCTGGGTTAAATAAGTTGGCTATAAAAGAAAATCCTCTTTGATCTCTAAGGGGAAATGTGTCAAAAATGGCCACACAGTTGCAACTCAGCCTTAACACATCGAGTCTGTTTTTTAGAATAAGATGACATTTACTATTTTTAATCACATTTTTTTGAAGAGCAGTCTATTTTTATTGCTCCAGTGACCACTCAGCTCTGAGAATGTGCGCCTGCATTCTGACTGCAAAACTCCCTGAATTTGTTGTGCTTGCTTACCTTTCAGCCAGGCTTTGATTTCTAATCATATCCTCATTGTCTTTTATGATAAACGTGTATCCTTTAAGCAATTGTGATCCTTTTAACATGCAATACAATACTTTTTTTATTCTTAACATGTCCTTCCTTAACCTCCATCCTGATTGTATTTACTTGTTGTTATTTACGGCGTGTCTCCTGCAAAGATCTGTGACATTGTTTAGTGTCGCTCCTCTTTCTCTCTCTCTCTCTCTCTCTCTCACCCTCCCTCGGACGTTTCCATTTAGCCAAAGACAAAACAAGTTAATTAGATCGGAAGTACGGGCCTATCAATGGGGAATCAGTATTCAAATCAAGGCCTTGTCTGGACACAAACAGCAGGAAGCCAAACAAGACCCCGGCACTGCTGAATGGGAGGACGGGAGAGGGAGAGAGAGACGGAGAGACACAGAAAGTGAGAGAGAGTCCCTGTAGTTGGGGGGGCTTGCGTTGGCCAACATACACACGCGCACTGTTTTGGTGCCCGATCAATTATATTCCTGGTTTTCCTTTCATGTCTGTGTATAGTTCAATGTGTGCATTAATAGCTTTTGGTCCTTAAGAAACTACAGACATACAGTATTTTCTGTGTTGCCTTATATGAATATCAGTTCAAATTTGACACAGTGAGAAACACTGAAACATTGAAATGATTTGTTATTTATTTAGTTTGGTTTTGTGTGAACTGCAGTTGCCTTCCTTTATTCTTACGTTGCTCTCTTATTATGCTGTAACAACTCAGCACCATTGTAAACGAGAGCTCTTCAACCTCAACATGTTCTCTGTGATTTAAATAAAGGTTAAGTAAAACTCAGGGGGCCCATAAACTGGGGCACTTCCACTTCACAATTAGGCAATACAGTATACCTCATGCTATTGCAAAGACAAGACATACAGGGACTCTGAATAAAAATGTAGCCTACTTTAAAGGTCAAAGATGGAATTATAAAATCTAACTCATAATTTATAAGATTTCAGTATGATTTCCATAAACATACTTGACTATTGCAAAGAAGTTTACCCGGCTGAATTTTGTGGTACGACACAAAACAGGAGTAAGTGCTATTTTTCAAGCGCAAACAGCTGAATCTTTCCATCTACCAAAGGCCCGTTACCAACAAACTTATCTCCTTTACTTTTTCAGTAATGTAAAATTAAAGGCAAATACATGCAAAGCAATGCCAGAGGGGCTTTAAAATAGCAACATCCTGTTTGTGTCCTTCACGTGAAGGGGGTTATTTAGGGAATCTTTAAATGATCCTAGTTGAAACTGGAGTGCAACAGATTTTTTTTAACACAATGATTTTTTTTAACACAGTTAAACTCATGTTAAGTATACCGTATATTGGTGTGAAAATTATGTTTTGCACCTTTAGAAATATTTTGTGCATCATCACAACATATGTACAGGACATGCAGATACAATGCAAGGAAAAATTCACGTTTAATTATTGAATTTGTTTTGTTTTGTTTTGGGGTGATTTGTTATGTCTGTCTACCTATAAATTTATTTTTTTCTCACCCATTGATCCTCTCTGACTTTCCATCCTTCCCTCATCTGCTCTAAAGCTACAGGATGTGAATCCACTAGAATATCAGGTTTTGTGTAATGTGTTGTTGCTGGTCTGACTTCTAGAAAAAAGTTTGTCTTCATATTACTTTTAGGTATTTCGACACTGCCAACAGTGTCAGCAGGGCTTTAGTTTTTCCACATACACAAGCAGATATGGAAGTCAAAGAAAAGGAAAGAGAGAGGACAGGAGAGGAGAAGTGGAGAGTAGGGAGGGGGCCAGTCCCATTATCTCGTGTAGAGGGCCACCTGAGCTAAAGACAGCCATTTGTTCCCAAATCGACCTGTCGACCCCCGCCTAATTACCAGCCAATTATTTCCAAATGGACCGCATTCACCCCACACCCTGCACACTTAAAGAGGAGAGGGACAAAATTGCCTCCCTCTCTCGGGCTGTCTGTCTAACTCATTCGTTCTTCCAAGTACAGTCTCTTTCTTTTTCTCCCTCCTTCTCTTGTTTCAGCATTTTTTATCCAGTGAGAAATACTTTTGCACTTATTGTTGCAGGGTCTGCAGTCAGCCCAACTAACCACACACGCGCACACACAAACACACACACACACTCACACACACTCACACACACTCACACACACACATACACACACAAAGAGCAACACAGACTTCATATTTATTCCCAGTTCACTTTGTGGTTCTTTGGTTGTTAATTAAGTGGCCTATTATGGCAAAATTTGACACTGAGCCTGTGTGTGTATGTGTGTGTGTGTGCGCATATGTATTTGATTGTAAGAAACAGGAAACCGTTTGATTATTGCCATTTTTACACACATGCACCCACAGAAATATTATGATGCAGCTCTCATATATCTGCTTCATATCTTTATATTCTCTCTCTCTCTCTGTATCTCTCTGTCTCTCTCTCCCTCCCTCTCTCTCTCTCTGGCACCGGTCAGTCTCAGCAGGCCGATGTGTATCGATGGGTCCGGCATGCAGGAGCCACCCGAAGGAGAAGAAGGCTGTGCCCCTGTTCCCAGAATTCTTTGTGGTCGGCCTCCATTGTTCGCCACCACTTGTATACAGTATTGTCAGACTGATTGTGAGCCTCCGCTCTCTTGAGCTCCGCGGATGGCTAGAGAGCAAGCAGAGTAGAGGAGGGAGACGGAGGGAGAGGGGATGAGGAGGAGGAGGAGGAGGAGGAAGGGAGCAGTAAGCATTGTGTCCCTTGCTGGCCATTCTCCTGCCTTCCCATCTGTTTCCCTTTCTTCCTTCCTGTTTCTGTGGGATAGTGAACAGATTAGTAATAGCACCGCCACAGTTCCTAATAGGGGAAGTCATGGTCGGGAAATACGATGGATCGGTGTGAGATATCATCTGGCCGAGTGGTGCAATAGTTTTGAACTCTGACACCTAGCTGCTCGCTGGCTGACTTTGATCACTTTGGTGCAGTGTGTGTGTGTGTGCTTGTGTGTACGTGCAGGATGAGATATATTGTATTGCTGTAATTTTCCAACTCCTGCTGTTTTACTAACTTTGTTAATGTTAAATCAACTTTTTTTGCACTTTTCTACCAAATTTGTCAGAGCAGTCGAGTGATATATTTGTAGGACCTGTGCTTGACTGCCATCTCATTTACATGAGGCAAACATAACAACACATTACAATGGGATTAAATGTAGTAACTGACTTTGGTAAACCTATAACTTTACTGTATTTGTTGAGTCACAGAGATTCTGCTCAATTCAGTTTGTGCTGTAGATGCACTGGTTTAAAGGGCTGCACTGAACAGCTGTTTCATTTCAATAACGGTTGATACATATTTCAGATTAAACACTTCTATCTATTCTCGTCTATATCTCGTCTGTGAAAAGCCAGAAAAAAGTGAAATCCATCCTCACATTTTGGAAGCTGTAACCAGAGAATGCTTTAGCATGATTGCTTGATAAATTACTTAAGTGATATATTAATTATCAAAATAGTTGTCTTAAACTGTATTTAATGTTGCATTAATCACACACTACATATTTATTCCCAATTCACTCTGTGGTTCTGTGGGTGTTTAATAAGATGCATAATAATGGAAAGAATTGACACCCAACCTTTCACGTTAAATGTTTAGTCTATGAAATGTCCTAAAAGGAGTTAACACATTGTCATCACAATCCCCCAAAGCCAATAGTTTATGTTTTTAAACTGTCCAAACAAAAATAAAAAAATGATATTCAGTATTACAAACTGTACTATCTGACAAAACATCTGGGAACCTTTAACAAGGAAATATTTTTTGGGTTTTTACTTGATAAATGTTTAAGTGGTTATCAGAAAACTTGTTCAGAATCAACTTCACTCTGACACAATCTTAACAAAACCTGAATTTTAAAATTTTCACAAAGCCAGTATTTACTGAGGGGCTATTGTATTGACTTGCCTTACATTTACAGGTGTTTGTGTTAATGTGTCCACCCCCTGTATAGCCTATTCTTCTCATATATTATATATCCTTTTGAAATCCAGCTTAATATCCCCACAGGGATCATTTAAGATTCATCTGATCTAATCTAATATACATATTCTGGAAAGTTCAGTGTTACATGGCTTAATGTGTCTGCCTCAGATGTGTGTGTGTTCTGGTGCGTGTTCTGCTCGTAGTGGGCTGAGACAGGGCTGCGTACCGGCCTCCTGGCTGAGTTTGAAGCTAAGTGGATTAGCATATCTCCCATGTCAGCTCCATTCACTGTGACAGCCTGATGACATGGGACTGTGTGACGGCCGCGACCCACCTGACGTCCACAGCTCAGGCCTCCTAGCAGGTGGTCTGACTCTGGGAGGGAGGGAGGGAGAGAGAGAGAGAGAGAGAGAGAGAGAGACGGGGGACGTCCATGATGGGCTTATAAAAGGCAAAGTCATGTTCCCAGCAGTTTTAGGTGGACAGCAGTGCCTTTTTTGTTTCTGAGCTTTGATGCCTTGGAGATGGGTGCTTTTCGTTTGCTCCAGTAAATGAAGAACTTCTACTCTTAAGGAGTTTTTCTCTAGGTGCTATGACTTTTGTTCTTCTTCTATACACATAATTGATTATGTTAGGTCTATGAAATTTAAAAAAAAAGTGTAATCTAGTATACGAACATGCAATATTTGAGTCTTACCTGAACCTGAGGATGCATACTTTTAATGAAATACTTAGACATATAGAATCACTATGAAAAGGGCAATAATCATGTAAAAAACAACACCACAAAAAATGGCTGCTGTTATAAAGAGTGCACATAGTGTAATATATTTGATTTAAATACAACTTGATATAAGGTTCAGACTTATTAAATGGATGTTTTATTTGACTGAAAGTAATTTCATTCAATTCTTTACACTGAACTAAAAATAAATGTAATGTATGCTGAGTGGTATGGTCAAAACCGGGTACTATTTTAAACACTGAATCCCTAATTCCAGCCGCTCTGCCCATTGAACTCATCAAAACCACTGCTGGTCAAATGGTTTATTATTTTCGTTAACTGTGAGTCTCTCACCTTGAGCACAGTTGGCCTTCTGTAACTCTATTTAGTTGTCTGTAAGTGTTCTTTAACAGAAATCCAAAACTAACCAGAACTACAGTACTCCCTGCTCTTTATCTCATATCCTTTGTCTATCTTACAACTCATCTTCTCCTTTACTACCTTTCCATCCTTTCTCACCTCTCCTCTCCTACTACACACTCTCACATGACCCTTCTAGACCCCCCCCCCTCTCTCTCTCTTACCCTCATCTTTCCCCATCACCACCCAGCTCCTCCTCCTCCTCCTACATAGTCTCGTGCCGGCCTAGCCAGGCAATGCTAACACTTTTGTCAGGGTGATTAATAGCATGCTGGATTGTCGTTAATTCACTGGCTAATGACTGGAGGGAGTGGGCGAGAAGAAGAGAGGAGCAGAGCGGAGCGAGGCTGCAGAGTAATAGACTGATGTATGGGTGTAGGCTGCTTCCATTGGCAGAGGTGAAAATCATCACCCCCCCACACACTATAACCTCAGACATGCAGCTACTCTATATTAACCAGAAAAGGCTAGGATCTTGCACACGTACACATACACATGTGCAGGTACACGTCACACTGGTAATGTTACAGCAAATAACACACAGGACTAAAACTTAGGAAAACAGGAGAGGAATTGGGAATTGTGTTTAATGAAAGAGTTCATCACTCACAGCATTTTTTAAGTTCCTGCAAAAGTACTCATTTGTGACTTTTCCAAAATAAATTCTCCGTAAATATCTTGTATTTGGAGATACCTTGTGTGACATTTGAAAGAAAAGCACTGAGTTGCCAATAAAGTAAAAGTGAGTTTTTGGAAGGAAGACTAAGTCGGACCTTTCTGTAGTAGCTATGCAGATTTTAATTTGGTTTTGGAACATAAACGTGGTTCTTAATTGTATTGTTTTGCTTGTGGTAATTGTTGCATTTAAAATCTCAACAAATAGATATCTGCGTATATATGAATGCAGAATCTGTAAGGCAAGGGACATTATTTTGGTGTTACGGTTTCCATTTGTAGTCCCTTCATATTGTCTGAGTAGTATTGACTAATCACATTTGAAAGGGCTTTGCTTGCATGCACGTAAACGTCCGTGTGGAGAGCAAAAGAGGCGGAATGCAATATCAGAACCCATTGGCTATCATTTGATGCCGATATAGCCTTTTATCAATTTTGGAACCATAGAGATTAGCATTTTATTAGCTTTTTAAAATGTATCTGCTTTCAAATTATCATCAGATGATAGCCGATGGGTTCCGAGATTGTAATTTGAACAGTAAACAATGACTGGCACACGGAAGAGGTCTTGGACCGGCTATCCACCCGAAGCCCCGAAATATTGACCGTTGCCCCCAGAGGCTAAATTGTCGTCAGATGATAGCTGATGTGTTCCAAGATTACCCTTACAAGATTATGAATTGTCACAAGAATCTATGCAGAGATTTTTTTAAAAATTGTTTTTAAGCAGGACAAGAGTGAAGACATACATTACAAAACTCAGGTGGATGTGACAGGAAATTGAGAAAGACATCATGATTTTGCATTTTAGACCAAAGATTAACACTAAAACAAAAGGTGCTACCAAAAAGATGTCTCCCCTTACACATACGGAAAACTGACGTGCACACAAGTAGACACACAAGCTAACCCTCTCTTCTCCCTGGTTAATAAGAATGGATGGGTTTGTTCTGCACGCTGTCTGCCTTGGTGCTCCCCTAGCTGGCTGTCTGGCCTCCCGAGTGGCTTGCTAAATGAAGCTGCACCAAAAGTGGGTGTAGGGACACACACACATGCACACACGCGCCCACAAATGCACGTACAATCAGATGAAGAGAGAAAAAGAAAGAGACACTGAGGAGTAGGGCAAAAGTTTGTTGCTGCATAGTGGAAGGTGTTTTCTGTTCACATTGACTTTTGTCATATTATCTGGGACAACTGCATCTTTTCACCTTATATAACATTAATGTTTAACTAGAGTTTGTAAAGAATATGTTTCTTTAATGTTTTATTTATTGTACTTATAAACTCCATATTTGACTTCACATTGTGTAGAATCCGCCAATTATGTCAGAATGTTTGATTGATTTCATATCTTCTCATATTGATATCCATGTTGACACACATTCCTTGCCGTTCCTCCCCCTGAGAGATGTGTTCATGAATCTGATTTTTCACTTTCTAAAGCACCCCTATAGTGAAATAGGACAGAAAATCTAAAATTGATTAATGGTAGAGAAGATTTGACTACGGTGGTGGACATTCAAACTTTGCTGCACCACCTTGTTTGTGTGCCACTGTCCAACAAATGTTTTCCATGTTTGGGAGCCTTGCAGAAAGGAAAATACGTAAAACATTTAGTAGCTATGCTTATCTGGAAAAGTGGGTGGCGTTACTCCCAGTAGGTGCTCTGGCAAATAGCAATGCCTTGGTTTAAATGAACTCTGAGTAAAGGTAAATGGTCTCATTTAGACAAGCCTGTCTGCCTGGACAGGTTTGTCACAGTAAAGCTGGCTCTGGCCCTCAAATGAGATGTGACACTGAGCTCCCTCTGTGAAGCTTTTTGCCTCCATCATGTCTGTTTTTTATGAAGCTGAATTATTAATCTTTTCATTTCACTCTCTTCAAAAGACACCAAGATGTAAATCATATGAAAATAAGTAAAAATAATATTTTCATGTGACTTATATCCATCCCTTCTTTTCCTGTTCTACCCAGCCCTCTCTCTTTCCATCCTCTGCCCCTCTCCATCCTCCCTCCACCCCCCCTTCCTCCCTCCCCCCTGGGTGATGTTTGCAACTCAATTTGGCAAATGTAACTCAATATTGATTATTATTAATATTTATCATGTTTGCGACCATGTTTTCTTCTGGAGCTATTAATCTGCCCTGTTAATAAATGTCTGCAGCAGCCTGGGCCCCGGGGCCTCTTGGGACCACAGGGCCACGATACACACATACACACACACAAACACACCTGCTCTCAGCTGCAGGAGGTTGCCTGCTGTCTTCTATTTGCCTGGAGGCTTGATCTCACCATACACACACACACATACACACACAAACGCGCAGCACACACACACACACACACGCACACACACGCTGGAAGACAGAATGCCTCTTGGCTGCTCAGCACAAATAACACATCAATACATCAACCGTGTTGTATCGGCACTACACACAAACACAGAAGTGCACACCCACACACATATAAAAACACAAAAAAGCTCCAGTCTGTTTATTATTGAGCTGCAGTGACCAAAATCAGTCCAGCTGTCGGTTGTTTTTATGTAGACATGTTATTTTTATGTATGTATTCACTACTACAAGAGAAAGGAAGTGAGGGAGAAACATACTAAAGAATGGAGAAAGACAACAGCACAAGGACAGCTCCCCCTAGCAGCTTTCACAGACAGGTTACTATACTAGGCAACGATAGGAAAGGAACAGCACCCATTTAGAGGCACACAAAAACATACACATGCTGAAGACCATGCTCTAATGTTGCACGGTAGAGTATGTATGAATTTCAGTGTTAGTAAAATGTTCAGACTCTGTGCATGTGTATTTTCATGTAAGTGTGGGTCATGTTGGCAATTAAAGTAATAATAAACACATTAAGCGGTATAAACTTTAAATAAGAATAGCATAAAATTTAATGTAACAGTAACTATAGTTAAAACATGTTATGATATTATTATGATATTATGTTATGAAATTATTATGCAGAGCAGCAGTACATGTGCAAATTTAAACAGCAGTAATCAATGTGGATGCACACAGGCCTTCAGATTTAGTCCTCATTTCCTATTTACTCTTTCTATGTTCCCTTCATTTTTTTCTGCCGCTGTGATCCTTCGTTATCCGCTCTGAAGAAGCCATGGTGTAGTTTTAAGTGTTGCTTGGAAATGTTCCCTGGTGCTTTTACAAGGGGAAACAGTGTGGCGTTCTCGCACGGAGAGGCTTGCAGATATTGTAGCTGACCGTGCCCCTATTTCTTACACACTACATCCAAACTCACACACGCACACACACACCAAACACACACTCCATCTCCCCTGAACGCACTCGTTTGGCTGCCTCGTCACATGCTTCCATTTATACGTCATTTTGAGTATATGGTACCCCCGTGCCACCGTGGAAAAATACACCACTGTACGTGTTTTTCACTTCTCAGCCTCACTCACTCTACCTTTGATTTGCACTCATTTGATTTTTACAGCTTGCCTCTATCCTCCACCCCTCCTGTTTTAAAGCAGAGGGTGTTTAGGCTCTTTTGTGTGGAGACAGAATCATCAAAGGCCTGCTTACTACAGAGGAACAGGTACCAATATCACTCTGTGGCCCAATAATGCAGCTAAGTGGGACCATATTGACACAATATAGAGGCACAAACAGCAGATTAAGTCTGGCTTTGAATGCCGCCCCTGACACACGTGTGCGCATGTACGCATAGAGCTCCCACATCAAAATGTTTGGCCATTTATTGCTCAACCAACTACCCATTTTTCATATCTGTCATGGTCCACACATTCTCCCTCTGCCTTTCATTCTTTTTTTCTTTCACCAGACGATCTTTTCTCCCCATATTTGGAGCCGGTGCAGAATTTTGCATAGTTTTGCCTTTTCCCTGGATACTGTCTTTTCATCAGTGGCTGGCTTTCCTTTTGAATTGAACCAGATCAATTTACGGCCAGACAAAGATACAGTCTCTGTGTGCGTTGGAGAGAGAAGGCAGTGAGAGAAATAGGACATGTGTGCTTTATGATGGCCATCATTGGCACAAACGTCTTATTCCTAGCTCTCTTTTGTTATAGCCACAGCCGTGGCTCCACTGCGCTGCTCGCTCTCTAGCAAAGCATACACCTGTCTCTGAATACTCAAGCTATTGTTGACATCCATTCTTACCTGGTGGTCTGCTGTGCTTTATATGTTGCATGCCTGTATACAAGTAAAAATGCATCTTTAACTACGACTTTACAAAGACTCATGATGTTTCACAATGAAGGCACGAGGGCTTATTCTGCTCTCTAAACTCTTAAGTTTAGTCTGTCCTTATATGATGCAGTATTTATAGGTTTCTTCCCAGAATTCTTGGATGCAGTGAATGTTGTTTCTTTCTACCCAGACTATGTCCACAATACAGCCCAGTCCATATGCCACAAGGCACATGTGTTTGTGTGCGTCCAGGCAGACGGCAGAAAATGACTCCAGATCTCTATCTTTCTGCATTTAAGTCTAGAGTGCCCTGATTAAACACAACCACAGAACAATTTACCCGTTGTAAGGCTCTCCGATTAAACTGCTGATTTTCAGCACTGTGTCAAGTTATTTTGCCATGGCAACGCTGATTACAATGTTATCAGCTTTTCTTATTTTTTTGAATTTTTATTTTTTTAATCTTGACTCTTAAGAGGAAGTAAAGTCAGATATTTTTAATGGCTTGTGCTAGTGTTGTGTGCTTGTCTTTTGAAAGATCTGACATTGTGAGATGTGTATTTTAGAGGTTAGTGACTATAAATGTCATATCCATGTCATATCTTGTAATTTCACTGTGACATGCAGTAATTATAAGATATGATCTTTACCTACAACACCATCTGATCTCTTGCACATGTGTTTAGAGTACAGTAACAGCTCCTGCAGTTGCAAACAGATGTGTGTTTGTGTGATAGCCTGCATCTGTGTTCATACGTGCCCTAAAATCTTTGTTATTGCAAGCCATGCTACAAAGCAAAGAGCTCCGTTTATGGCGTGCATTTACAATTTATCAAATAAATGGGATGCCTTCATGTGGCCTGGGCCCGGCTCTCAGGCAGAGCAGCGTAGTTTTCCACTGGAATAACAGCCGCTGAACAAGCAGCCCATTGTAGCCGCAGCCAGCACCGGGACCCCCAAGGTGCGAATTAATGATTGACCCCTGATGTAATCAGGATAAATAGCTCCCCGTAAAAGAGAAAGAGATGGCGAGAGGAACAGAGAGAGAAAGAACAACATAAGGAGCCAGGGAGAGGAAGGCACTATCTGGCCCGGGTGTTTTTTAAGAAGTCCTCTGGGAGACGAACCTAACATCTCTTTCTGGGTCTTTTGAGACCCAGAGCTAACATACAGCTGGTTAAAAGCAGTGCAGCCGTCAGTTTTTAGACTCTTCACCTCCTCCTCCTCTTCGTCCTCCTCATGGCCCCTTTCATTAATTTCCTGCTTACTTTTCTCATCTGCAACTTTTTTCAGCACTGGTTGAACATGGTCCACTTGTCTTACAGAGGGCAGGAGAGAGAGAGCTTGTCTCAAGCGGCAAGGAATCTAAAAATTTCCCAGTTTGCACTCCAGGCAATTTTTTACGTGTCTCACAAAAGATGTTTGGTTCATTAAAATTAATAGTTTTTTTTTCTCTCTTTCTCCTTGTTACTCAATTATTTGATGTAGTGATTTGTGCATTTTTTTATGCATAAAGACTGTTAAAGCCAAATAGTATTTAATAGATTTTCCAATCCTGTCTTTCTGCTTGTCAAAATTGCTCTCAATGGGTCAAGTGCCAGTGTGGGGGAGTGAAGAGGGAGATTGAGTAAAAAAGTGTTTAACAGCCTGAAAACACTTTTGATTGTGCAGAGGGAGCAGCAGATAGGGCTATGTTATAAAACTTTAATTGATCTGTGAAAAGTGGAAGCTACTGCTGGCTCACATGTTCCAATGCTTAATTGCACGCCTGGTCTGAGCCCCTATGAAACAGTGATCATTAAAAAATGGGTTCTTTTCCAGTCAAAATCACTGGATGACGCAGAATCAGTCATAAAAGGCTGGATTTTACTGCTGCAGCTTTATATGATAAGTTTCCCGGATCTGCGTGGACAGGCTGCAAGTTTGCCAGGCGCTGAAAAGCCCTTGTCGCATGCTTTCGTAGTTTCACATTTCGCGTTTAAAACTTACATGTCAGTTAATTTAACAAGTTTCACAGTCCACATCTGTCACTGGGCAGAAACCCAAATATTTATCAAAGAAGAAAAAAACTGATGCACTGCATGATGAATGTGCTCAGTGATGACTCTTTCTAGAATGGCTTCTTGATTAGCTCATTCAATCTTTCTACAGTTTACAAGCCTCAGTGTTTCGCTCCTCACCTTATTAAGCATATACAGAAAAATGGTTTAGAAATTAGTACACTCTTAAAACTGAAAGAAAATGTATTATCTGTTGTTTCAGTTTAACTTGTTAACGATGCATATTTCTTCCATCGCGTTTTATTAAAATTCAACCCACAAACTTTCATTGTGACCTAATAAACTTCCATGTACTTACAAGCAAATTCTTTAAATGTCATGTTGCAGCTCCAGCTAAAACCTGGGAAGCGGCGGCAGGCTTGGCAGCAGGCTACATGGAGGCTAAGAGAGGGAGAGAGCTTGATTGGAACCACTCCTGCTGTAATTTTGGGCCTAGTTAGCCTGCTGATTGCCAGTCCCTGTGTTTAGATAGTAAAACTGCAGTGGTGCTTTGACTAAAGACACCAGGAGCCCTCCAGAGAGGAAAAGGAGACACACATAGATGTACTGAGGCAAACACACATACACACCAACAAATATGGACAGAGTACGGCTGGACGCTGAACCTCTTTTTGATACTGATGCGGTCACACACGCACACACACACACACACACACACACACACACACACACACACACACACACACACACACGCAGTGCTCATCATCAATTTTACTGTTGTTGGGATGATGGGATCCTGGAGCGCAGGCACAATCATATTGTCAATCTCTGGACATGACAATAATGGTAGGTGACGAGGTTAACCAGGTCAGTGATAGACATGGTCATTATTTGTAAGATGAGTCCTGGCAGAAAATAGTGACTGCGATGGGAGTGAGAACTTTTCCCATCAAGATCTTGGCTAACCTAAAGCTTCTTCTCGCCATCTGTCTGGCTCTTCTCACACGGCCTCTGGAAAATCTGTGAACTTAGCGTCTTGTAGCTGAAGGGCCATCAAAATGATAGGATTCTTTCCTGACGACCCCCCAATTCTCTTTGTACAGTGTGGTTTTCTAACAGTTTAGAAATTTGGAGATTGCGGTGAGGTGTTTTTTGTAATTTAGAGTCAAGAAGTCAATGGATGCGTAGTGTCTACTGAGGATGGAGATATGATGTAGGTCATCAGACCGCCAGTAGCACTGGATGAAAGAAAAAGCAGCCCTCTTATTCATTTGAATGGAGCCATCTATTGAAGCAGAAGAATTCGATAAAACAGCGCAGCATTGTCCAGCAACAGTGCTGAACCTCAACATTGGCTCCAGTGATGTTTGGCAGTATTATAAACTGTTGTACATTAATAAGTTACTTATACTTGAGTTCCTGTAGGGTTGTAACCCTCAATTCAACCCCCTGCGCTGTTTTAAGGTAGGGATGTTTTTGGTGTGAATCCCTGCTTAAAGTATTTCAGTCTTTGCGTGAGAGAGTACGTCACTACAGTTGAATATGCGCTGGCAACCCTGGCTCTTTGGCATTGTGATCAAGTTTGTTTACCCTGTTGAGTTGGATGTGAATCTAGGTGGAGTGACTGCTCTCTCCCTTCGCCACACTCTGTATTTCTGTGTAATTCTGAGATTAATAGCATACATTTGGTGGGTTAAAAAAGATATTTTCTCTTTTCCTAACGTGCTGATGGTAAAATCCATGACCTCCTTGGTGCAATCTGATTTTATATGCTTATTAACAATCGTCTCCGTACATCTGTTTTGTCTCATAGATGACAGCGAGCCAGTGGACAGCATGTACGACACAGAGGCTGACCTCCTGGGTTTAGCAGCCGGCGGCGGAGGTGGTGCCGACAGCCCAGAAGATGACGCAGAAGACGGCATCATCAGCATGTCCCCCCTGCCCTCACCTATCCCTTCCCATCCAAACAACAACCATCACCACCTGCTGCACCCTCACATCTATGCCACCCACCACCACCACCTTCACAACAACAGCAACAGCAGCAGCAATGACCAGGACTTCACCACACCCAAGGAGGGCTCGCCCTACGAGGCACCTGTCTACATTCCAGACGACATTCCCATTCCCAGTGAACTAGAGCTGCGGGAGTCCTCTGTGCCTGGTGCTGGTCTGGGCGTTTGGGCCAAGACTCGCATTGATGCTGGTGAGAGGTTTGGTCTGCATAGCACGCTGCATCATGGGGCCACGGGCAAAGACAGCTCCTTCGGATGGGAGGTAGGAACCAGCACGGCTTCTTTGTACTTTGTTTTGGGTTGTTTACTGTTTTTTTTCTGTCTATGACTTTGACCACTTGTATATTGTGTGGCACAAACACAAATGTACTGTAACATATGAAATGAAAGAGTGATAGAAACAATGATGCAACACTGAAGAGGTCAAAATGAGCGAGCCGCTCTTTGTTCATGCATTCATATTTCCAGCCAACACTCTTCCCATGCGATCTCATCATCAGCCAAGATGCCATTCCGTTTGCATCCCCTGTATGATTGGACGTCATCGTTGATCCTGCACATACACACAGGCCTCCACACGCATACAAAACGCACTCGCCCAGAATTCCAGCAGCACAGCAATGTCAGATGGAAAAATCTTGCTGATTAGTGGAGGTATCAGCTTTTCTGGGCGTCAGTCCGAGTGAGCACACTCATTTGGTCACGCCACCCGATATGGAAATGGAAGAAGCATGGCCCAGTGCGGTGGCGGCATATTGAACTATTAATTTTCATTTCAACATGACATTAGAGGATATTGAAGTTGCTTCAGTAAGCTCATTAAGAAAAAAAAAGAAACTCCTGATCTCTGTCTCTCTCTCCCTTTCTCTCTTTCTCATATGCCTAATCAGAGATGAAATATACTAGCCTGCTTTTCATTTCACTGACTCCTTGACTCTTCATTTTCAGGGGCCGGTCATTCACATCTAATCACGTCTAATATTACATTTGTATGTTATAAGGAATAGAGACTTTGACAAGTTAATCAATGGAACACCATGTTGGAAAGGCCATGATGTGCTTGAATTAAACACCACCAGCTCATGTAGACCTATACAGTTATACGTTTATAAAATTTTACCTGTGGATTAACAGGCCATGCAATGATGTTGAGATGGTTTTGTTAAATTGTAGTTTCTGGCAACTGTGCATTTAGAAAACCATTTCCATTTTAAGCAAATGTTTTGTATTGAATGTTTGCACATTGGACCACATAAATTGATGGAATAAAGGGTTTATTTGTAGAGAAATAGAGTTGTTGCTCAGCTTGCACATCTCATATTTTGCACTGTAATCAACAAAACAATGGCAAACGTTATAGTTATCGAAATGTGACTGCTACTGATGTAGTTTGCATTTAGGCAGATGGAGTACAACAAGTACCATAGGAGCAGGAATAATTATTTCATAAAAGCGAAATGTGCTAATTTGTTCAACCTTGTACAATTTAAACTGATATGGGATAGTTTAAATTTAAAACTCTTCAGTTAAAATTAAATTAAACCATTTAAATTACTTGCAAAAGCATGGGGCAAATGTTTTCACTGTTTCTAATATAATATTGTAAATATAATATTTCTCAAAAATTTTTTATTCCTCATCAATGAGATTTAAAAGGAATATCTAAGGGTTCCCCAAATATGCTCAGTCTGGAGAACTCCTGGTGTTTTCCAAGAAATTTATTTATTTATTTATTTTACCCTGTTTTCTTCTTAACAGTTGTAGGAGCATGCAGGCGTTTAGAGCATACAGACACATGCTGTATGGCAGTGTGCCAGGCTGAACATTTTCCTTTTTAAAGTTCATATTATGGCTAGCCATTCGGGGTGCAAAGGGCACTTCTCCAAAAGCTACAATCTCCCCATAGCTCTCGTGTTTTCTCTCAGTTTTCCTCCTCCTTCCTTTTTTTCTCCCCAGACACCCGACTAATGCATATTCATCAGCAAAGCTTTAGCTCTCTGGCTTAGGAAAAAAAGGCCACCTTCAGCTCTAAAGAGATGCATTCACACATGTGCTCACAGAAATGTCCTGGCATAGACAAACACACACACACACACGCACACACACACACACACACACACACACACACACACACCTCCCTGAAAAAGGAAGAGACTCAGCATATTGTTGCACTTTCTAGATGTCTAGTTATTTGGCCACTTTAAGATTTTGAGTTTGAAGTCAAGATGAAGTTAATTAAACCACTCGATAAGGTGCAGTATGAACACGAACACAAATCCCAAGTCCAAATTCTATCACTGACTTTGGCACATTCTTAGTGTTTTGGTGACATTTTAAGCTTTGTTTATGAGCAATGCATTTTTTCAAATCAATTAACATATTTCTGTTAGCCTGAGGTCAATCTTGTTTTCCCCTCAAGGTAAAATCTTTGGTCTTTGCCTCCCAACCTGTCAAAAGGGAAAGATTGATCCGTCTTTTCTTCCTCCGCCTCCTGAGCAGTCGTTGGAGGACTCCCTATGGCTTATGCTGTATTATTTTTTTAAGATATCCTGTCTGGTTTGGGGCTGGAAGCCTTCGGGGACTCTCCTCTCTCAGACTCTTATCACAGATAGTCATAACAATCAGCCTGTTGATAATCATCAACAGACTCCCCTGGGAGTCCCATACTCCCCATTCTCCCCTCTTTCACCATCTCCCCTTCTACTCTTCTACTGCCTCTGGTCTTAGACAAATAGACAGGCAAGGGAGCGACAGAAATATGGCTGAGTGAAGAAAGATGTTAAAAGAAACGAGAGAGAAAGAAGGATTAATGGTGATGGATAGAGAAAAAAGAAGATGCAAAAAACACATTTCTCACAGCATCAGAAACGCTGGAGGAGTCTTTTCTCTTCATGAAAATTCTGTGAATGTATGTGTGTGTGTTAAACCGGCCCCCTGCCAAAACAGTGGGATGTGTTATGAGAGATAATAAGTGAAGTCATCAGAGATCTCTATAGTATAAATGTGATCATATCTAACCAAGGCCTCATACATTGTGGCTCAAAATTGGATTAGGTACTGAATGTAGTTATCAGAGTGATTAGTTTAACTGTGCTTACACTTATAATAAATTGCACTGTACAGTCTTGCTGATGTTGAATGAAAACCTTTTCTTCCCAAATATGTTCTAAGAGATAAACAACCTTGTTTGATTTCTTGATGACCATCATTCAAAGTTGATTAAATTATCTTAAAATCAAAGGTTTAAGACCTGTATAATCTTTGAAAACATGAAATCACCAAAGTTGTAGTTACAAGGTTTTTACTCATCAACAATGATATATGCCATCTGCAGTCATACACTTAAATCCAAAACAGTTTAACTACATTGACTGCATTTTTGTGGATTTTTTACTAACACTGGCAATAACTCATTATGTTGGCCTTGCAAGCCCCGCGGTCTACCAACGAAGCCAAACAGCTCTAACAATCACATGGCGGATGCTGTAGTGCTTTTTGGAAATCTGAGTTGAAGTGTAGATTTTTGGAGAGAAAGCGAGAGCGTAATAGAAAGAAAGAGTAAATGAATGGGAGTGAGAGAAAGAAGAAAGAGGAAGGCAGAGAGGAAGCCTACTATTGTCTGTCCCGGGGCACCGGGGACTGGAAGAGGTGTTAACTCAGACTCATTTCAGTGAGACGGACAGCTCAATCTAAGAGCTGCTTCGCTGCAGGCCATGGCCATTCTCTTCTGTCTCAGACTCCCTCTCTGGGCCAGCACCAAGTCATCCATTTAAAAACCATTATGCTCTCCCTTTAGCACAACATGATAGAACGCCAGGGCCCCAGGTCTACTATAAGTGTGTGTGTCTCTCTGGCTGTGTGTGTGTTGGGCTGCCAACCCCTCAGGATAGGAAGGCCTGAGCAAGCAGAGTGAGGCAAGGCCCTCAGAGAGTGCTGGTGGGGATCTACTGTCAGAGTGCTACTGCTGCTATTATCTGGCCGGTAGATTGACCTGACTTGCCTATTGATAGAGTCATGTCACCATACAATGGTGGAGGTATTGCACTCTTCACTGACTGGCATTGAATAGACTCACTGATCTAACTCCCTTGGGTGTTCAGATGGCAGGAGAGAGTGCAACACATTTGTGGATGTGTTTGAAGGAATCGGTGGATGTTAATAGGAACAAACTGCTAATTTTCAGGCAGGTAAAGGCTTTGACTTTGATCCTTAGAGGAAAACTAAGAGAAAATCAAATCGCTCAGCTATATCTATATTCACAATATTCGTGAAGCAAACAAACGTTACGACCAAGCCCTCTTGAAGCGATATTAATGGTGCTTACTCTCACTTCTCCTTACCCTGTGACCACTGGGCGTGTCCTTACGCCTCTGAATCATGGCTTTTGAAACTCCCCTTGCACCTATTAGCTTTGTCTTTTCTCAGTTTTTCACCAGCTTCAGTGGTTGATATCTCACAAAGGTCAAGGCACATAAAGTGTTGCAGCACAATCTCACCAACTGGGAGAAGTCCTTTGCCTTAAAGAGGACACATTTGGATTTACTGCCTGCTAAACTTATACTTGCCAATGTTGGTGTTCTACCGTTGTCAATTTATAGAATGTAAATGATACACAGCGCGACACCTTTAGGGTATCATATATTCTGATTCATGATAACGGGGGACATAAGAAGGACATATTATGCATTTTGATTTTAGGGATGTTCACCAATGTAGCCCCTTTGCACAAGGTCAACACAAATGCTTTCACACATAAAAACATGTATCATAGAAGCCATGTCAGCCCTGCAGCCATGTTTGTCTCTTTGCAGAAGTAGACCTTGGGATGACATTGTTGCCAGGCAAACTTCTTTTTCTTTGTCCCTCATTCTTTTTCTGTTTACTTTTTGTGGGGTGATTTTCCATATCAGTATCATTCATCCAGTGATGTTTGAAAAGAGGCAAAAGTATGCTAGCTCTTCTGTTTACCCCATTATTGACTTAGTGATAGGCTAAGACATCTGGCGGGCACTCTCATGTCGCCAAGGTTCTACGTGACAGATACCGATTCGGCCATGGCATCATGCATCTCCCTCACCCTATGTCAGGCACTTAATCTCCAGCTTGACAGCTCGCTTTTCATGCTGACGCTTTGCTCCTTTTGTTCTCGTTCTAATCGCTGAGCTGAGCTAACGTCCTTGTCTCCAAACTTTCGGGAGAAGAAGTCCTGGCGCACCCTGACACTTATCTGTCCTGACCCACCTCTCGCCTCCTAAAGTGTTTGCTCGCCTTTTGTGTTTTGCCTGAGGAGGGCGGATGGCCAAGTTCTTATGCTGCAAGATATCCCTACAGGGCATTCAAGGTGCAGCTTGGAGCTTGTCTGATCTGTTTGCCTTCCACAGAAAGGTGTTCTTATCTTGATGTCTGGCCCTTAAGGTGACTGGTACCAAACTGATAGGGCAGAAACTCCCTGGGACTGCCAGGAGACAGTGGTCACACCGAGTGAATGGATAGTATGAGACGGAGAGAGAAAGAGAGGGAGTGAGACAATGAGAGAGTAATTTCCTGCTTGATTTGACTAATGTGCTTTTCAGTGTGCTCACGGTGACAGTCATGTTCTGCCGCTTCAATTATGAGTGTTGGTTAAGGTCAGAGAAAGTAAGAATTCACTAACCGTAATCCATTTGTTCATCATCCATTTTTAGACACATCACACCTAACATTATCTCTAGTTAACCTGAACCCCTACCGTGTAGACTACTTCTATAGCATGAGTGAAGCTCTTCATGTAAATAGGGTCATTATTATGCCTTTAAGTAATCAAATCAGGACCGTGCTCTGATGAACATGGCCATGAGCTGAGAGTATTTCTCTTTAAAGCCACAACAGGAAAAACAGCAGGCCTTCTTAGATTTACCTCCTCAAATCTACTTCTAGTGCAAAGTAGAGTATAGTTGTATATTAAAGGGTCAGTTTTTCTAAATTAACACTCAAGCCCCCACATTCTTCTACCTAGTCCCTGTTCTATTATGGAGTCCTTTTTGAAATATTTAACTGAGACTTCAACTTCAAAGCTGCCACTCTTACACAACAGAGATAGATAGTGAAGTACATTTCTCAATACTGAATAAAACTGAAACTGTCTGCATGGTAAAAAAACAACAAAACATTTTGAGATACAGACAATGTGATAGATACATGAAGTATCCAGATTTTACATCAAAGCTTTGATGAAAAAAAAAAACATTTAACAAAGAGAATTTTTTGAAATCTTTAATGCAGACACTTATGAATACATATATTTACAACAAACTCCATATTTTTCATGGTTGGTTATATGAAATTTTTTTTTAACATAAAGAGTTACATTGGCACATGTGCGCATAGACCCACATTGTAATGAAAAGGATATCAAACCTGTGGTTTCTAATAACAGTATTGACCAACAGTGTGCGGTTTTCTGTCATTATTATTTGACTTTGACAGAAACCCCAAGTTTACACATGGAGCAAAACATCAGGGAGAGAGTGTAACACCACAAGTCTCAGGCGTGCGTGCTGTAATATCTTCCATTCACGTTCATTTTATGTAGGTTTTAAACATGCCATTAGCCAATTTAATCCAATTTTCCCAGCTTTCGGAGCACTCCAGTGGAACAGATTACATCTAATATTAAACATATGGTTGCCGTTGCCCCTAGAAACATTACAGCAGCGCTGTTTTTTTTAAAAGAAAGCTGTTAAAGACAAGCCTCCTGTGTCCCAGTGCAAACCGTTGTCAATTATCTTCAATGAACACGGTAATTGATAACAAGGAAGCAGGGCAGCAAATTAAATGTCAGGTTTGATTAGAAGCTTGATACCTTATCATTTGTTCATAACTCGTTACCAACATCTGTTAATTAGTTAATAAATTAATCTGCAGGGCTCAGATGAAAGGTGCGCAGGCTCCCGAGGAAGTACACGAGGCAAAGTCATCCATCTTTGAAGAGAGGGGAACTCGACAAATATTGTCCCTGGGATTTGGGCTGTTATTACTTGGTCATTGGTTTCAGACCTCAGCTACTCCAGCCAAGCATTCTCAATGAAACCTCTTGTTTGCCTGAATACCCCCCCCCCCCCCCCCAAAACAGTCTCCTCACACATCTCCGCCACAATGCTATCCTTTATTACACAATGTTTCTCTTAGCAGAGGTGCTTTAAGCATTAATTTAAAAACCCTCACATTGGCTCATCAGTCCTCTGTGGTGAAGCGCAGGTAACTCCTGACCAATTCCCCAAACACTGCACTATGTATCTAGTGAGACCCCATTGTTCATCATTGCCCTGATGAATAATCCCGTCAGAGACTCACCTAACTGGAAACATCTTGCGTTGTCTCATGAACATACACACCAAGTTTCATATTTTGTGAAATATCTCCATGTTATATTTGTGTGTCTATAAACGTAAGGTGCAAGACCTTTGTTAGTCACAGATCACTCACTCACTCTTTCTTCCATTTTCACTCACTTTCCCTTTCTCCCTCACTTTAAATTTCAATCCCTTGTGCCGCTTAACATTTCTGTGACTCAAGCAGGAGGTGGTGACCTATTAATCAGGTTCCCGTGGCTGTTGTGATTGCCATTTTCCATAATCAGATACACAACACGTCCCAAAAGCCTTGGCTATAGAAATACTTATTTTCCTTAACTCCTTACAGTTCTTGTGCTTTACTGTAGACCTGAGTAGTGAGCCCAGGAGGAAACTGCAGCACACAGCTGTGTCTTTTAATTACTTTTTATTAGGTATAAGGACTAACGTTTCGTCACAGTGTGTGTCTTTGTCGGAGTCAAACAGTAACGGTACAAGCAGAGAGTATAAAGTGCCCACAAAAGCATATGATTGGTTATAGAAGGGAAGGGAGGGCTCTCACAAACCAATCATCTTATAATAAGTCTAAAGTTACAGGTAACCTTCCTATTCTCTGTCTATCTATTTAAAAGCTCAGTATTAATGTACTGTATGTTAGGGCGTGTATATACTGTAATGTGGTTCAACACAAATATGTACAGGCATATGAACTGTGTATTACCACGCGCACATGTCCATGCAAACATAAAAAGACACAGGCAAGCAGGAAAAAGACATTCCCCCGTGTTATTCTTTCCTCTACTCGGTCATTTAGAATAACAGAGTAGAGTGAGAAGCTAAGCACGATGACGACATTAGATCTAAAAACAGTGTTGAATTGTTGAAGTGTCGAACACACCAGGACGTCTTTACTTTGGAAAGTCTCCGGAATCGCTCGAGTGATTTTCGCTCATTTTCTCCACCACTGTCATTGGGAGCAAGGCCTGGAGTCTTGTCTGCATTGAGACAACAAGAAGGTTTTGACAGAGTCAAGATTTGTAGAGGGGTGCTTGTGTGTTTATGTGTGTGTGTGTGTGTGTGTGTATGTGCATTTCTGTCTTTTAATCATCTTGGGCACTGGTCCACCCTCCACATAGTCCTAAATCTGTCACATTTCCCCAAGTAAAACAGGATCTCACATAGGAGCTGCTGTAATATCTTAATTTAGTACAAGTGCTTGTGTCAAGATGACAAATAACAGTTTAAACAGATGTTTCCCAGACATTTCATTTATGAGATATCATTGCCTCATTAAATTTTCTTTTCATTATTCTGCACACTAGTAAGTGTGACAGTGAATTTTGATGTTTAATCTATGTTGGTAAGAATTAGTGTAGTGGTATGTAGTTGGTTTTATGTTTCTTATTATTGTCATCATTAGATGTACAGTAACTGTAAGAATATGTATTATAACTACTCGGGAAATAAAGTTAACTGTGATATTTTTTGTGTTTAAAGATGGCCTAAAATGACAGCGTGAAAGGTAATGAGACTGCAGACACCACATTAAATCCTTCTTTACCTGAAAAAGAAAAGTCAAAGGAAAGTGAAGTTTTTTCAAAATATAGTCAGGAATGTCACTAACAGATGGACAAATGCAGAAATTAATATTATAAAAGCAAGGAACAAAATAAATGACGAAAATCAATCTAGTCCTCACTTTATTCTCACCATGGGGAACAGTAACCTGATTATTAGTTTGGGTGCCCCGAAAGAAAGGAAAGGTGCGTGAGGCAAACTTGATTTCTGCAAATCTTCTAATTGGTCAGAGCAGTGCACTGCAAGCCCCTCAGTCATTCTGTCTTCTGTATATGTCATATGATTCTACTCTGTGTCACTCTTTCTGGTGAGGAGGTGAGCGGATGTTGGTGCAGCTGGTACTCAGCGGTACCCAGCATGCCACCCAGTTCCACAGAACGGTGGAAAAAAACCCTGAAAAATATTCTAGTTTTCTGAGACTCTTAGGTCAGAGCCATGTGATACAGAAGTTAAGCCAAAAGAAATAGAACAAAAGAATTGCCACATTGTGTGAGAGTGTGACTACGTGCATAATGCCCCCCACCCCTTACCTCCAGATAATATTGCTACAATTTGTATTGGATAAAATGATGGTTGTGTGGCATTACAAGAAAATCTTACTATTATCTTGTTATTATCTTCATGGTATGTCATCCAATCCTCTCTTTTCCTACCACTTTTGTGATTTATGTGCCATTCCTCATTGTTTAGCAGGTTACATTAAATACTGGAAACCCTGGTTTATAATATTACTTTTCACATGTCCCTTTGTCTGCTGTTATTTCATTTAGCGTAAATGTGTTTCTGGTGACAAAGCCTGCTCCCCTCTGCTGGCCAAGAGCTCACAATGCCACTTTCTGAACAAGTTCTAAGTGCTATGACGTTGTTTATTCAGGGAGGGAGAGAAAGAGGTAGACATTCTAGTAGAATAACAGACAAATGTACAGTATACGAGCACACCAGCAAACACACAGTGCACACGCACTTGAAGCATGGTGCCTACCAGAGTACTCAAGCATTACACGTCTGCTTTTTTTCCAAGCCCTCTTCTTCTTCCTCTCCTGCGGAGTAGGGGGATGCATGACAGGAGTCACCATCACTTTCTATCTAACACCGCTTTCCCTATCCTTTTTTCTCTTTTCATCTCTTTAAACCTGTTCTCGCACACTTGCACACACGTTCACAAGTACTCAAACACAAAGCACAGTCCCCTCTATAGCATTTACATGATGGATCACTACAGGGCCTTCTGAGCATGAGTCGTGTGTTCATCTGTACACTTATATAAGAACATATTGCTGACTGTGATCTCTTTTCATGCCAATGTACTGTCAAGTGCGAACGTCTGTGCATTAGACATAATGTGCTTTCATGACAAAATACAGGGCATGTGCTTTAATTATACTCACAGACTCAAATCTTTTCTTTTGTGATTCATTGATTTTTAAACCCCCTCTCTCAACCTTATGTGCCCTCCCTCTCTATTTCGCCTCTCCTTTTCTTTTTGCTCTCTCCTCCTCTTTTCCTGGCCTCCGGGGTCCCAGTGCTTATAATTCGGCCTTATCAGTGAAGTAATTTAGCTGCCACAGCTTGGGTTTCTGTTGAGCGGCAAGCGGCCCCATTGTCCTGCCCTGCTGTTGCTGAGATAAACCCTCAGATTGAACAAAGTCCGAGCTGACCTTTACAAACTCCCAAATCTCGCTCTGTACACCCCTCCAACAGAGATTCTCCCTGCCTCCAGCTCTTTTCTTAGTGTGTGTGTGTGGGGGGGTTTGGGGCACATTAAGTGGGAGGGAGATGGTGAATGAGTGTGTGTGCATGTGTTTGTGTGTGAAAGAGTGAGAGTGTGTGGGGTCAGGGTGGATTGAGTGAGCGTGAGATGGACAGGGGAGAGGGATTAAGATGGCTGACTGAGCCTGTCTATATTTCCAATGGCACTTCGCTCTGAGAGGGAAGCCGAGGAGGAAAGAGTGCACTGCAAGCAAAGCATTCAAGTGTGCATTTTTCTGTCTCCTTCAGACTGCTAGAGAAGGCTTTTGTGAGCCACATTCTGTGACCTTTCTGCCTTCAGCATTCAACCAGAAATATTATTTCTTTGCCATAAAAGTAAAAGATAGCTTGTGTCTTAGTTACTTGTACTTGCTGTTGATGTCCCTGAAACGGCTCATTGAGAGAATTCTGACAAAAGCTCCGTTGAACCCCTCGTCTTACCTCCATTGTTATCTATCATGTCCCTCATTCCTTGGCAGAAGGCCCAAGAGGAGTCTGTCGGGATTGTTGCTTTGACACACAGTGAAACGGCTAGAGAGAAACAGTTGAAGCCAAGTGGCTGGTGGGCGGATGGGGTGGGGGTTGATGCTGTGGTGGTGGAGGTTTGGGGCACAATGCAACAGGAGTACCCTCTCCATTGTGAACCACTGTCATCCTTTAGAAGCCACTCAACTAGCTCTCCACTCCGCAAATCCTCTCTGCTCTATATTCCAGCCTTCTGTCGGTCAGGCAGGGAAACTCATCAAAAGGTCTTGGAGTTGGGGATTGAGACGGAGTGGGTGGAGGGTGGCAGGATGGTGGATAAGAGGGGAGGAAAGAAATGTTGTTAGTGTAAAGTCAGAGTGGCGGTGATGTGTGTGTGTGTGAGATGGGGGGTGGCGAGGGACTGGGGCATAACTGGGCCCTAACTTCAGGTGTGGGCTTCCGAGTTAGTGATGGAGAATTGGAGAGAATCTGCTCCATTGGTCAGGGTGGCCGTGTGTTCATCGCTCCATCAATCCCTCCTCCTTCCCACCTCCCTTCACCCACCACCACCTGCCTGCAAGCCACCACCAGTGTTCCCAGGGAGATGAGCGCCACGGAGAAGAAGGCCCACAAGGGATTAACTTTTCACATGGCTGGGAGTCTTCGTCTCAAAAGACCTGACAACCCCAGACGGCTTGATTAAAAAAGAAAAGAAGAGAAGAGAAGAGGAAAGGAGGGAGGGAGGGAGGGCACATGAGGAGGAGAAGAGGGGGAATTCTTCACATGATGGCCCTGAGAGAGGGATTTTGGATATTGGGTGTCTTTTTTTTCCCTTCATCCAAAGCCCCCATGTCTTGGTTGAGAATGAGCAAATTGTTCCTCCTGTTCTCTCGGCAGTCCCTGTTTTGCCTGGCCCGAAGATGTGGGTGGGCACCAGCACACATTGTTGACTCCTCACGGGAAACCTAGAGATGTCCTCTACTTTAAAAGAAAAAAGAATTGCGGTGGAAGTGGTGGCTTTTGATTTCCCTTTTGATCAGCTGCTTTTCTTCGGATGCCAAATCCATCAAAGAACCAGAATATTCAATCACTGATTCTAATTTTCTACAATGATATGATTATATCATGTATTATTTATTAATCAGTCAATAATGTATTATCAAAAGCTCTCTGTTGTTCTGTGTATGTCAGCATTGCATTACAGTCAAGGAAGACATTGGCAGAGAGAGTCGGCGAACCGTTGCCGGCTTAAAGTTCTAGTGTTCAAGTGGCAAGGGCGCCCTATTTCCCCTCACTCTATCCCAGATAAATTGGGCCTCTCAGGTTTGTCTGTGAGAAAGAGAGGACAAAAATCAAAACAAACGCTCCCACTGAAGTGAAGATGGGAGTAGGGGTTGGCTTTCCTCTCTGGCTAGCGGATCAGCAACTCAACCTAGCGGGACAGCGGGCCACTTAATACCTCCCATCTTGTCCAGGTAACAGAGTGGCCCGACAGGGGGGTCAGGGAAGGTAGCAGGATATCGTCTTACAGATCACCACTCACCCTCTGGCTTCCTCCACATGGCTCACTTACCCTCTTCTCATCTCCACTGCTGGGACATACTCACCCTCTCTTCCCACACCCCTCACCCAGGATACAAACATCCATTGAGAAAGTCTTCGTGGATTCCTTCACAAAATTCCGTCTCAGTTCCGCTGAGAGGAACCAACATCTAAATGAATGCTAACCAACAACATACTAAGGACTTCGAAAATTTGCTGCAATTACCAGGCTTATTTCAAATAAACCTACTAGAATCAGGTATTTAATCTTCAGTTGGTGCCTTTAAGTTCAGCTTCAATGATTTCCATTGGGATATTTGCTTTAGAGGCAACAAAAGGGCTTCATGTGAGGCACTAGATATAAAAACACAGAAAGATACAGACAGTGAAAGGAAGACAGGGATGTAGTTGGCAAGAAAAGTCAGTACAGGCACAGAGGAAGTGCATTTAGCTGACTGTTATAGTTGAAAAAGGAAATATGAAAGGACAAATGCAGCCACAGTCATTATAAGGAGAGTAATCTCTGAAAGTGCTAAGTCTGGTAACTTCTGCTGTCAACACTAGTAGTGCAAAGGACAAGAAACTCCATATCCAAGGAGTGACTAACACAGTCAATTAACCCTAATATCAGCACAAAATTCTCATTAATCATGCTGCTTACTTGCCATATGGCCAGACTAACCCAGACTCCAAGGAGGCTCTGAACCTATTTGCTGTGCACTTGACCTTGCTGATGGACCCAGGGGGACTCAGGAGTTGATTTCAGTCCTCCAGGATGTTGTGGGCCTTCTTCCTGGTCTGCTGTGTAAATAGATGAACTCATAGATAGATGAACAGAGTTCCGGTAATCTTAAAATGACCCACAGGTGTTTTTTGTTTTTACTTAAAGAAACACAAATCAACATACATAATGAATAAGTAGCACAACACACAGTGGACGCCCAGTGAAGGATAAGAAACAGTTTTAAGCTATGACAAAATATCAGCTTGCTGCTCACATAGCTACCAATGTCAAGTAATGTGGAAATGATTAGCCGATGAATTGATTAGTTGAGTGGTAAAAACACAATCAGACATTTTGATGATGGATTAATCGTAAAAGTCATTTATCAAGTAAAACTGACAAACATTCAGTGATTCCAGCTTCTCAAATGTTAGGATTTGCTGCTTTTCTCTGTTGTAGATGATTGTAAATTGGAATTTATTTGGTTGTTCCCCCTTTGGTCTGACAAAACAGAATTTGACAATTTCACATTGTCCTCTTATAAATCATCTAAAAATGACTATTTTCTGTCATTTTGTTGACTACATAAATTAATGGTTGGCAGACACACACACACACACACACAAGGCACTGGCCTGCCCATGCAACTTGGGATTCAGTGTCTTGCTCAAAGACATTTTAGCATGTCGACAGAAGGAGCTGGAGATTGGACTGCCAACCCTGCGATTAGTGGACGACCTGCTTTACCTCCTGAGCAACAGCCACCCACTAATTAGTGAATACATTGAGAAAAAAATGTCCAGATTAACTGATAATGGACATAATTGTAATATTTTATTTTTTGGTATATAGCTGATGTGATACCTTTGGTCTAATCTAGAAAGCCAGGATGTGGAAATTGTAGTCAAAATTTAAAACACATCCAGTTTCACAGCATGGACAGTAGCCCGCACATGTATTAATGTGACAAAAAGTAGCAAAAAGTATGTAAAGTATGTGATCTCTAATAATATCCACTCAAAGCTTGGACCCCTGCTATTCCTGAAGTGACAAAAGTGACAGAACTGATATGATACTCTGACTCATATTCTTTTGACCCTCACAGTAAGTCAGTATCCAATCAGGCATTTCTTTGTCTGAGCACTCCTTCCCTGCAGCACAGCTATCATTAAGTGACTCATTTAGGCCATCACAGGTAGGCCCACATCATAGCCTGCTGGTGGCTTTTAATGGGGATTGGAGTTCTTTCTACTGTAATGCTTGCTGAAGTAGCCGAGGCTAATGTGACCCCTATAGTTTGGCACTGCATTAGTGCCAGAGGACCCAGCAGTGAGCCTTTAACCTGGGGACGACAGGGCCATGATTATGTTCACCGCAGGATAGGCTTGGCCAGAGGACGCTCGGCTATACACACAAAGGGACAGGCATACAATGACATATGTTGACACCGGGGTAATTATCGGCTTATATTTTCCACAAGTTAGTTACATTTTATTCACTTTCTATTGCGAAAATGTTTCAGTTAGTGTTGTGTGACAATTTTGAGACCAGTGTCATTATGATGTGAGCACATTTGTTAGTTACAGAACATTCTCTAATAGGATCAATTCAACCAAAATGACAAAAAAAGCTAAATTGAATGTAGTTTGTGATACTCAGCGCATTGAAAGGTATAATTTAAATTTTAAACAAAAACTTCTCTTTCCATAAATAGTGCTTAGGGTCTCAGCATAACATAGTTCCAGTGAAAACCTTTCACAGCAAAGTGTGCAGATTATCAGGCAAACATTGTTTCTGGAAACAGATGTTGTTTTTAAATGTGATTATTCAATACTATGGGCAAACAGAATTCTATCCACATCCACTGAATTGGGGTGGAGACAGAAATCATAAAGATGGATATCCCAAAATCCAGGGTCAGATGCTATCTGCAAGGGTAGATAAAACTAGAGGTGTGAAGTCACACATTTAAATTAATTTCAATTGTTGACACAAACATGCATAACACATGAGCACACATAGCTGCATGCAAGCACACACATCAAATGTTGGATTCACACAAAATAGGCACACTTACTATGCCTGCCCTATTTCCCCCCTTGCCACTATATCAGCTCTACAGTTACCATGTTTACTATCACTATTCACTTACTGACTCTTTCTCTTGCCATCTCTTTTGCACACAAACACACACACACACACACACATACAGGATCCAGTCGTATTTCAAGATAATTCTTTCTCCTCTCGTTCCTCTTGTCTCAGTATCCTGAACCACTAGACACTGAATGGACCACAGGGAAAGCTGATCTCACAGACACATATTCACACACACACACACACACACACACATACAAATCTGCGTGTGGTCCTACCATTTCAGTCCTCACTGTGTTTTCTAATGCTTCATCAGGTCCGAAGGTCAGGGTCTTGGACTTAAGACTAATCTTTTAAATTCCTCACTGTTTCAGTGCCTTTTGTCTCATCAGAAGTCACTTGCCCACCTTTATCACTTTCACTTCTACTGTTTCTTGTGCTTGCAAGATTTCACCTCCGTGTGACTACAAAAGGTTTCGTTGTTTTCATTCCCATCTTTCTCTCTGTGTCTCTCCTTCCTTCTTTTCCTATTCCCCCTTTGCATAATTCAAATCAGAATCCCCATGTGAGCACCTTGCTCTTGACCTAGCTTAGAAAGCTCCTGATTGCTTTAATAGCAGTCCTTGGACCTGGAAGGTGGGCGTCTTTGAGGAACTCTGGTGAGCATGGTGTGTGCAAGTGTGTGTGCAATGTGTGTTCAACCGAAGGGTGGTTGATTAGAACTGACCTCAAGAGTGTCAGGAGAAAAAGCAGTACAAATATGCAAAGTGGACGTGTGCGCTTGCATAATTGGGGCAGAGATGAGTGCAGCGAGGTCAAGTAGAACAAATGGTCAGCAGAGTGAACTCAAAGTCTATAAAAAACACACAAACACTTACCACATATATATGTATGTTTAAAGGGCACTGGTCACTTTGAGGTTAGAAAAGTGAGGCTGTGATGGAAAAAGTTGCCAGTTCCACTCCCCAGTCAGGGATGACCAACAGTAGAGGCCTGTGGTTTGTAGTGGGAAGCTCCCAGATGGAAATGAGTGTAAGCGTGCGAAGCATAACATTACTGAGAGCTTATGTGCTCTGTCGGCTTACCCTTGGCAAGTAAGATTTAAAATATCAGTTGGCATACACAAAAGTATGAATGCAAGCCGGCGTGTTTTGCCAAAGAGGCCCAAATGTGCACAAGGGTAAGTCCTTCAACAGTGGGATTGCCCTAGCATTAGCCAAAGTCAGGAGCTCCAAAGTAAGGCCAGATAAGGTTGGGGTGAGGCCTGGCAAACCCAAGGATTGAGTCTGAATTAGGCCCACCATTCAAAGCAGCTGAAAGGAGTTCCTGAGCCTCCTTTTCTCTACCAGCAAATTGGGAGGAAATCTGGCTATTGTGCAGAGTTTTGAAGAGCCTGGTGGTGGGGAGTGGGTGCACACTGTGCTTACCTATAGATGAGAGTGGAGACAAAGGATCCTGGGACATCCAGGAGAGGCTTTGAAATCCCTCTTGGCTGGAGACAGAGGCGGCCTGGAGTAGGTCCTGGAGTAGAAAAGGTCAACAGTGCACAGGCACAGAATAGACGAGGAATTAACATTTGCAATCATGGAAAGATAGCAAAAATAAGAATTATATCTGAAAATAAGATATCCATCATTTGTAAAAACTGACTTGAAGTGAAAACTGAGTTATGCTACTTTACAAAGAATATGGTCCATTGCAGCAGATAAAGTAATACCCCACCCCCAGACCTGTCTTTATAGTATCACTGTGGGTGTGAAACATGAACTTTTCAGTTCATTTCTATGTTCAGCTTCTCTTACAATTTGTCTGAGGAAAATAAATTGTCCATAGAAACTTCTTGCATCGCATAATCCACTTTTTGCTCACAACTTGAACAATGAGCTATTGAAACTACTGGTGTCAAGGCCCTTTTCTATGTCCTGTAGGTGTATTAGGCTATTTTAATTTGCTTCTAAAATCTAGGTGTGGGAGTTATACAACTCATAGATATTTGCATGATGATTTTCAACTGATTTTCATTTCATTTTCAGAATTTAGCTGATGCTGCTAACCATAGAAGCTGGTAGAACACTTTTATATTCTCAACATTCAAACAATAATGTAAGTAGAGATTTTCTTGCTGCACTAGTCTCATATGTCTTAAGGGCTTAGTATTACCAATGCTATTAAAAGAAAAGAAAAAAGGGCATGCAAAAGATTGAACCTTGATTAAAATAAAACTTTAGCAACTAGATCCATGCGCTGTAGAGTTCTGACTACTAGTCCCCCCTCTTTCTGTGGAGCAGCTGAGCATCTTAAGCGTATGTGTGTGACAAACTGACAACAAAGCAACTCCTAATGATGATGATGATGATGGTAGTCTTTTAGGAGCACTTTGATGGATGAGGATTGATGTGACTTACGTTGAATTGTGTGGGCCTACATGCGTTTCTGTGTATGAAAGAAGAAAGACATACCCTCAGGCTAAATAGTCAGGGTATCACTAGGTACACACACACAAACACACATTTTTTGATGGGCGGTGTTGCACTGAAGCTACCCTCTTCCTGATCAGCAGTGCCGCCCGGGGCTCTTCCGGAGTCTCTCACCCAACTCCCCCAAGTCTGGCCTACTATACCAATGCCACCCCTCTCTTCTTATTTTCTCTCTCTCTCTCTGTCTTTCTCTCTCTCATTAATCAATGTCAAGCTGTCCAACAACAAGGCTTGCATTCTTTCCCGGCCTTCCTCCTCCGTTCCTTGCATATGTCATTGTGCCCTGACCCTCCCCCTCCACCAACTCAGCGGCCACCATCATCCTTTCACATGGCCGCAAAGCCGAAACTCAGGCCCACCCTGCCAACATGAAAGGTTGTTCAGAGGCAGCATAAGGAAGAGAAAAAATTGAGGAGGAGGCATTTCTCTCACTTCTGTCTTTTCTAGCCTCTTCTGGCCAGGGGAAGAAAAAGATTCCATAGTCGTTTACATAATTCATGGGACACAAAAGAGAAAACGGGCCATTGAGTAGTAAAAAAAAGTTTGGATGGCGCAGTCATGGGGATATGTATGCCAGTCTTTGTGCCCCCAGACCCATCTTCCTTGCTTCTCTCCATTCATCACCACTCCTCTCAAACACACAGTCATTGTCCCATGTTCGTCATTAACCTCTGGTATAAGCCGTCCGTCTCTCTTCCTATCAAGTCTCCATGGGAAAGAAATCATTTCATCGCATCTTGGCAGACCAGGGAAATATATGTTTCATGCCCGTTTTTGCTGATGTGGAAAATGTGATGGACACCACAGAGGCAAATGTTATTAACGTGAATGTACTGTAGCTATCAAGGCAGAGAAAGAGAGAGGCAAGGCTTTGCTCAGATGAAATTAAACTTGATTATGGGGAGGTGATGCTGACGTTAGCCATAAGGACTCATTTTCAGACATGTTCACATCATATTCACACGTGTAAGACACTCACATACACACAGGAACCTTAAAATCAGCACCTCCAGTATTTCTGTATGTCCCACAGGCACTTGTCAGTTTACCATTACTCATGGGTGTCCATTTCATTGTCACATGCCGCATTTGCTTGTTTTTTCCATTCTACATTTCCACTATTACCCTGAAAAAGTAAAGCAAGTCACAGACGGTCCTATCACTAATACCCCCTTTTAAACACTTTACTGTCCAGGTTTACATTGAATAATAAGACCACTTCTCGCATGAGCTCCTCTGCATGCCGTTTGTTTACAAAGAAGCAGATTGTCTCCAAATCAGCAGTCATTTTGGGAGGGGTTAGAAATCCTTTCTCTCTCTGTGTCCTTCTTCCCCAAGCATCTGTATGTATTTGTTGTACTAATGAACGGAACAAAAGTTTCCGGGGGCCCTGTGCAAGGGGGGAACAGTTTGTGAGGGACAACAGCCGTACCAAGGCTGAAGTGGAGTCTGCTGAGTGGTCAGTCGCCATGAGGTTGAAAGTGAGAGAACAGAAGACAGCGAGACTGATGGAGACTTGACCCCGCAACCTCTTCTCTCCTTTCTCTTGCCTTTTCCTCAAACTGCTTCTCAACCCTTCTCTTCAGATGATAAATGACCCTCCCTCTCATTCATGTCAAAAGCTCTTGCCCCACAGACCTCCAAAGTCACATGCCGATTGTGTACACATGTGCACATACACACATGCACGCGCACCCCACATACACGCACTGTCGCAGCCATCTACCCAATCTCCTCGTGAACCCAAAGACAATCAGTCTTTGTCATCAATGCTGGTGGTTACCAAGACTCCAACCTCTCAACCTTACATGCAGACCTGCAGACCTTGTCATAGACACACACATATACAGACACACACACTCACTATCACTCCCACTGAGACCTTTACCTCCAGGCAGCAGGTATGGATTTGTAAAGAGTTGGAGACAAATGAATGGATGGATAGACGTTCGGGAGAAGGGCAGGGAGAGAGGTAGAGAACGAGGAGTACAGAACGGACACTGGGCAGTAAATTACTTTGCCAATCAATCTTTCCCCTGTGTACCCTTGATGAAAGCTGTCCAAACTTTCCCCAACTACTTTAAGTAACCCTCCTACAGTTTGTCAGCAGAGGGCTGGGAAATAGGGTGGACAAACAAGTTGCAAGATTAAATGTTGCTGGGAGGAGAGAGGGAAGGAAAGTGAAAGACAGGGAGGACTGTAGGAAGCAGGGAGAGAAATTGGGAGGTCAAGTTCAGGAAAAAATATGTGTGTGTGAAAGGAGTCAGGGGCAGAGTTTAGATTAAAGAATGGGCAGAGGTGTGGTTTGGGGATGGAAAGGGGAACTTATTAAAAAAATGGAAAACTTTAGGAAGGTTTGCACTGAGGAATGCGTCTTATTTCTTCTCACATCAGGTTCAGTAGCCTCCGACATACACACAACTAGGCTCATGGGTCTTCATGGGTGGCATGACAGGGTGACTTGCTGTGACTTAAAAACATGTGACACCTCCCAATTACAGCACAGCGCAGGGCTAATGCTACAGGGATCTGTGGCTGCCTGGCACAAACATAAACACATGTACACACACAGAAACTAACATTTTAACTCCTTTCTTTTCATTTTTAATTGTTTATCAATAGAGCCAGCAAGTGGAGAGCTCCCCGACCACACATGCACGTAAAACATGCATAATACACAGACACACACACACACACACACAACCACATGCACCCAAAGAGTGTTTTTTCTTTTTCACTTGTTTTCTGGCAAGTTTGAGTGAGTCTCTGCCCAGATCTGTGAAGGGAGAGTGAGGACTGTAGGGAATGTTAATTTGGTAATTTGTTGTTTCATATAATCAGGGGAGGGACGGTGGTGATGGTGGTGCTGGTGGTGCTGCAGTGAGGGTAGCACACACAGTCTGTGTGTTTGGGTCTGTTGGGGGGAGATTGTGGTGGAGCAGTAGGGTAATGCTGGGTGACAAGGTCCAGCTCAGTGATGCAGATGACTCCCGACCAAGTTATTTTTCTGCAAGAGAATCGGGCAAAAATACCATGACGGTCGGAGAGCAAGAAGCGTCCCATGCCCATAGAAGGTATTAAGATGTCCCTGACACATAGCTGCCCTCCTCCTCCTCCTCCTTCTGCTCCCCATGTCTCTTACTCTCAGTCACTCTCTCTCCTAAATCTGGGAAGGTGGCCAAGTGCCACCAAGGACACTAGGGCTAATAAATCATCCTCGTTTCAACATCTGCCCAGTCCCAAAGGGCTGCCCACCACCGCCACCCCATCCCTTGTGAAGATGGGTCCTTGGCTTTATTCCTCTTTCAGCATCCCTCCATACTCCCCCACTGACACCCCCTCCCTGACTGACAAAACATCTATTGTCCCATGCCCAAGTGAAGAAGAGACCCTCTTTTCCCCTCTTGACAAAAGCCGTCTGAAGCCAAGATGGGGACTGCCAGCCGAGATGCCTGGGACCCGGCAGGGGTGCCCCCTCTCCCCCTTCTACTTTTCTCCTTCGTTCTGGTTCATCCATCCCTTGGTCTTGCTCTCTTTTTTACTTTTAATACTCCCCTCCTGTGGGGGTCACTCACTCAGCTCGCCCCCACCCTTTTCATAGTGGCGAACTCTCAGCCTCGCATAAAGACATCAAGTGACAGCAGTGAGAGAAAACAGCCAGATTTGGCAGAAAGAGATATTCGACATGGCTGTCAGTGGCCATTCTGCATGCCTTTTGTTCCCTAGGGTGTAGTTGAAATAGATAAATAAACAGTCATAGGCTGAAAAGCCGGGATCAGAAGCTTGTTGCATTTATTCATATTGAACGGAGAAGAAAAAGAGGCAAAAACCTGCTGCTGCCAATTAAGAAGAATGAGACAAAACTCAATTCATGGTGTTTAGATTTGTTTTCATGGCTGAGGCTAAAACTAAGCTTTTCAGTGGCTTTCTGTGGTTTGCTCTAAAGATGGCAGTAGGTCTTTAGCATTGTGGGTGTCTCCATGTGGCAGAGAAGATATGGGAAGTTGTCTCTGGACTCATCAGTTAAGAAGCACTCTCTCCAAGGTTACTCGCAAGGCCTCATTTACTGTGAATGCACAGCCCTTTTCCCAGCACCTCAAACTCACCCCCAACAACGGGGAGTACCGCCCATAACTGTGCACGGGCCAGCCTCTGGCCACATTCACAGGACTGTCAGCTTATAAAGAACAAAGTCACACCACTTTGACTTGTCAGATACTTTGAAGATGATGCTTGCCAGGACATTTAGCATTGCAAAGATGTGCTATTTCTATTAGTTTTTTTTAAAATTATGTTTTCGAAGCTAATTTTAATAAATGAAATATATATACATTTGCTTCTTTTGTATTCATACATTGCAGCTGTGCAGTAACAAATTTTATGACATTTATTGCAAGTCGCTATTTTGTAGTGTAAAACAACTTATTACTGGAGGTTTAAGAAATTAGTATTCATAATTATTGCATCAAGAAATGCTACATTGTTTAACTTAACATTGTTGTCTCACTTTTCAGTGTTTACTGGCGGACCGCAAAAATTAGCTTCATGCAAATGTTTTCATTTTGCCGAAACTACTCAAGCAGGGAAGAACATTTACCAACAAGGTCTTGTGATGAATTAGTCAATTAGTGTTAGTGGCATTTTTTGTTTCATATTTTATTCTAAATTATGCAGATGGAGGCACTGTAATTAATGCCTTTTTTCCCTTTTTTTGGTTGGGTCATTATGCATGGAAATTTATTTGCCTTTAATTCAGAGCTTTGGGTGTTTGCTCATTACAAGTGTCAAGGGTTTCAGGATGGGAATACATCTCCTCAAAGCGTTCTTGATAAGCTTTGTTTACTGCATTCCAGTATCCATCCATCCATCGTCAACCGCTTATCCTGCGTACAGGGTCGCGGGGCATGAGGGGGGGCATTCCGGTATCCATTTATACTAAATATGTTTTGTTCTTTGCAATTTCCCTCAACATTGGGATGATCAGAGTAAATCCATATCAAATACCATTGAATAAAAATATTGAAGAAACGAAACATAATCTGATTTTCCGCTCCCAGGCAGGCCGCATTCCTTCACAGCTCTTCTCTCCCCCCTGCAAAACATTTAGATTTCCAATTAGCCCCCGAGAAGAATGGCTAATTTACCACAGCAAGCAGGCGCGCCTGATGTCTCAATCTGCCGGGTGTCAGCACTGTGAAAAGGAGTACTCTCATGTAGCCACTCACACACTTGTAGAGAGACACACAAGCCCATAAAAGAAAGCCTGCTGTACTGAGTGAGAGGGGTGAGAAGAGATCACATCCAGCATGTGGAGTAAAAGAAAAAGTTAAGTCATTTTTTCATACAATTTCATACAAAACAGAAAATAAAATAACTTTTAAAATGTGTTGAGTGTGGTCTTATTGAGGCATTAGAGGAAGAGGACAGGCAACAGTTCAGCAGTAGCCCCAGATGGACTTGTCCATGAGTGTACAGCCAGCCAGCTCCTCTGTACAACACCCACATTGTCTGCTGTTCCAAGAAGCCAAAGCAGTGCTCCACTCATCAGGGGGCTGCCTGAGACGAACACAGTATAGATACATGTTAGCCTTGGCCCGACCTTCTGTATACTGTGTGGAGCACTCAGCGGAAATGACACAGAGGAAGGAGGGAGGAGATGAGAAATGAAACGCACATGGAAGTTATTGAAAGCAGAAAGAGTAAGCCTATCTGACAGCTTAGCAGAAGAACGTCTTAAAAAGTCTCATAAAGAGAGCCCTCCACTCTATCACTCTTACATCTATTGAATTGAAAATGCTGTGAAACAAGATATACTGTATCTAGACAGTGGGTGAGAATGAGGGAGCCAAAGGGAGAGAGATGCTTTTTTTGAGAAAAGATGTTTAGAATCCATTGGCTTCACGGGCCAGTGGTTTTGGCTGTCAGGGTTGGCTCACTAGATCTTCCATCTTTCTCTTTTGCCTTATGAGACCTCTTGCTTCTCCTGATGGGAAACCTCAAAGCTTAAGCTCTATCATGCTGTGTAATGATCACTAGCAAGTGGCCAAGCTACCTCCCTTGGCCCTGATAGGGAGAGAGAAAGAGGATTCCTGTCTGGCTCCCAAAACCCAAACAACATTAGTGGCACTGTCCTATTTCTCCCGTGCTCCGTTTTCCCAGCCTGCTGTTAAACACACACAGTTCCCCACAAAATGTTGTTGTTTCAGCTTCTATCTCTCCACTGTCATTAACCAGAGGCAGGCTGACTGACACTCGCCTCTCTGTCTATGTGTCTGCAGCCAGTCCCTCATTCACTTAAGGCCAATCAGTGGCCACAGCCTTTATCTTGCCCAGGGCAGCCCTGTGATAACACTGTTAACAACAGCAATGTGTGGCGTGAGGGAGCCACAGGAGCTGCCACTGTCAGGGTGAGTAAGTGAGGTCAAGGGCTTTTAACATCTGGGGACATTGCACCAAATCTGCTCCAGCTCTTCTTTATGCTCCCCATACTCTCATGCAGGACATTAACTTTTTTGCTCACTACCTGGTTAGTGGTTTACTTAAAATGACTAGCCACTCACCAAAGTTACTACTACAACTTTCTATCTATAAATATATGCGTGTGTGTGTATATATATGTATGTATCAGATTTGGCTGTTCAATATGAAGATGTGATTATTGTTTCTGGGTTGTCTTTCATCTGTCTACATGAGGCTCCTGTTTTTTGTCTAAGACTCATATTTTAATGTCTTTCTTCATCATCTGTGATGTGAAACATCAGATTTGCTCACAGTCAGAGGGTGTTTAAGTGTCTGTCCTGCTCATAGTTTGGTTAGAAAATCCCAATGCACCACAGAGCGTCTCTCCTGCCGAGCTGCTGACAGCGTTGACAGTCATCACCGGAGCAGAGCGCTTTGGAGCAGCCATCAGACTGCAGTTTTGCCGCCCTGCCTCGCTGTCCAGTGTCACACTGCCCTCCGTTTCTATTACCCATCTCCACTTCCATCACTGTTAGTTTGGTGTTTTGTGTTCAGTTTGACCTGCTGTGCTGTTGTACCTGCATTGCTCTGTGTACAAAAGAAAAGAGTGTATTGGAACAACTGACAAAATGCAAGTTGATTCTGGATCTTCTCGACTGATCACTTGAGTCATGGACTTTTAGGGGTCAACCCTATGAATGCCAATAGCAAAAGTTGCTAGTAAATGTTACTGTGTTACATGCCACTGGCGAATTCTACCCACATTTGGCAGGTGCTAAGCTTCCATTCAATGTGTCTCTTCTTTCTTTCCGTTCAAACTCATGTTCATCTAACCCCTTGCCCCTGTTCTCTGCTCTCCGCTGTTAACAGTGTGGGGGAAAAGGAAAAAAAAGCAAACCCTGACGAAGCTCAGCAGGACTGAACGGGCCTTCTCTCCCCACGTGCCTCAGGGAAAACACTTGTGTTATTTTAGAAATCACACTGTTAAAGATTAATGTGGGCCTGGAGAAGTGTGTCATCGTTCCTTAACGACAGGGCTGAGAAGCTGAATAAAGCCGGCACTGTATTCTGTCCCACAGCCCAAGGACAGATAAGTTTCCTCTCACCATGCTCACCCCTTGCCCTCCCTCCTCCTCCTTTGTCCAATAACTTTCTCCGTAAGTCATTTATTACAACCGCCGGGGCCAAAATGAGAAGAAATTTAATGAGTGAACTGCTCCAAAATCAGTTTCTTCCCTGCTCCTAGTTTGTTTGGTCATTTTATTCTTTTTTGTTATTGAAATAGACTCAGGCGTGGGAGAATAATAGCTTACGTTTTGGCTTTGCACAGATATAAAAACAACGAAAAAGGGTCAATAGGGTGTTCACAAACATTTTCCATTCTGATTGCTCTAGTTAGATGACTAATGGAAAGTCCCGGCTGCAAGATGTGACCATGCAACTCCACCAATAAAGTCATCTGTCATCATCCAGTGGACTGGCCAGGCAGACAGACAGCTATAAACCAGAGTTCAGAGACCATGGCAGAGCATCCGATCTGTACATGTCATGCCTTGGTTATTGTAACAGCCAGGATGATGATGATAGCGCTACATTAAAAAAAATAAAACTGCTATCACTGAGATCAATGAAGATAACAATGATAAGAGTTTTTAACAGTTGATGATGCAGGTGTTAAAGACCTGCAAGGTTTGATGAGTCTCAAGTCTGAGGTGTGCAAATGAGACTTAGGATCCCTTGCTGAAGGTTTTTGCTGATAACGGAAGCGTTCGATAAGCCGGGGAACATCAATCTTAGTGACAGAGATAGTCTCTGCTTCACACTAATAGGGTTGTAAAGGGCCTTCACGTTATATGGCCCAGCTAATAAACTCATTTGTGATGAGCCCGAAGGTCAACTGAATGGATATTCACATTCACCTGCATATTAGAGGTGGGTTTTATTTTATTAAGAGTACCGAATATTTGGCTGACATACCTATGATGGAGTGCTCAAAATTGTGATCTTTGGTGCTGATGTAACAGTTCTTGGTTTATCTATCGTAAGAGAGATTAAACTTTGGAATGACATGAGGTATCTGTCAGATATTAAAATTCTACTTGGCAGTGCCTTGCACCACAAAGTCCACTATGTTTTATACATGGCTTTTCCATTCACTGCCCCAGGATAACCAGCAGCATCATATCATTGCTTTTGCAACATCATTACCAGACAGCCTTTTGAAGTCTGAGACCATCCCTGAAATTATCAAAGTCAGTAACACTTCAACTCATCTTGGGTTTGGATGATACAAACATCAGACAATGGCCTTTGTACAAGGGAGTGGGACTGCTACATTATCTCCACACAATTATATCTTCTTCGAAGAAACCTCAAGGCCAAATCATAAAGACTGACGACAGAGGCTCCAAAGATGTAACAGTGCATTGTCAAGCGATGGTTGGCCTCGCAACCTGTTTTTTCCATCCAATGCTGGTTTCATCCCAGACACACACACGTCTTTCAAGAAAGTTGAGTAAACAGGATAGTAGTGAATCATGCGATTACAATGTTCTCGGACATTGTAGCCATCTAATCAATTTCATTAGCTGCATAAATCATGACAGCTTGACATTTATTGGGGAGGTGATGGGTTGATCCCGTGGACTTGGAGACAGCTCTCGTGGTGATAAATGTTGCTATCTCTTGAGAGCAAGGATAAATAGAGTGTGTGTACAGAAAGACTGAGGGAGGGTTGGAAAGAAAAACAACTGGACACCGAGCATGAGAGCCCCAAAGAGGTTGCTGTGCAAGCCACAAATGTTGAGCGAATCAATGAACGCAGAATGGTGGATGATTCATTTACCCAATGGGTTCGATCTATCATTTTGCAACATTACCTCGGTGTTTCGAATGTTTGCTGCTCTTTGAACTAGTGTATCTTTCAGTACTTTAGACTGTATTAATTTGTAGTCACAGTTTCTTCCATGTGGGTTGTCGAGTGTGGCGAGTTCTTTGTTTTAACAAAACCTGTCAGCAGTCAATCCAAGGACAGTTCCAATCCCAGTGCATATTCAGTTGTTATAGACTCAAAGACTGTGGAAGGTTTTATGTCATTATTTGGAATGTATGTAATTGTTGTACTTAATGACTGGTGGAAGAACAGATTTTGAAAACATCCAGTCATCATGATTTAGGGGCCATTATATGCATTTGGCAATCAACTTTGTATATTCTTTTTTCCTTTGCATAAACCCTATGCAAAATGTGTTCCTCTCTGGCTACCATAGTGAAAGAAACCATTTGTAGCCAGTATCTCCAGACAGTATCTTTTGGCAGTAGCAGCTGCCTTAACTGCTCCTGCCTTTATATGTTTCCACCGTGTAAATAATCTGATTGGCCACCAAAAGAAATCACAAGGATAAACAGTGCACTAGTTACAGTCCATTTGTTACACACAAACGCTTTTTGTGTTTTATCTCCACATCATACTCAAAATAATACACATGCAAATAGCAGCCATTAGAACTATTAAGCTGCTGTTATTATTGTTGGTATTTATATCGTGTACGTGCTTCAGTCAGTGGTAATTGGGTTTGAATTCAACCTTAAAGTCTTTTGATTTTAAGTTTTTGACTTGGCTTGTTGATGGCACTGTAGAATGTCAAGTCAATCATATAATGCACAAACACACTCTTTTCTTACAGTGGATCAATTTCAGTAAAGGCAAGTACCCAGTCAGATTCCGTGTTCAGTATGTCTATGTTATTTTAGTTTATTTCAGTCATGTTTGTTGTGGTTATTAAAACTTATGAAAAGAGTGTGTTCAGGTGTTTTGGTCCACGGACTACCTAGCTAACAAAGAGTGTCTTATGAACACTAAGATCTGTTTACTCTTTCCTCAGCACACGCCACACCATTCACCTCTGTCCTACTGATGACCTAACATCTAAGCCTTACGTCTTCCCTGTAAACACAGACCATACCAATACAAAAAGACCATTGAGTGAGTGAAGACAGGCTAAAGAACTAAGTGGATACTTCAAGTGTACAGAAGACAGAGGACGTGTGGGGTGTGTTTGATAATTGATCTGTACTACTGAACTGTTACTACTGTAATTATGCAATGGTTCTAAAATGTGTATAATTTGTTTCTGTTCGGTGCATCAGATCAAACTCATATATCCAAAGTACCCTGCTACACACAAACAAAAACACAGTCATACCCATGAGCAGGAAATCCACGGTCAGGCCTTGTTTATTTATCTGCTGGAGAAATCTCATCAGCGACTCACTCGCCGTGGCTTTGGCCTTCGTAAGCATCATCATCATCATCATCATCATCATCAACATCATCATCATCATCATCGTGTGTAGGGCTTGACCTCGGTATAAACCCTCGGAGCCCTGAAGAATGCCCCTGCTTGTCTCAGGCACCGACCCATATACACATGCACTAAGCCTCCAAGTCGCTAGAGACTTTTCACTTCTATGTTTGGGCCCGCACCCAAGCTCCTTGTATATGTATGTGAGTGTATGCGTGTGTGTGTGTGTGTGGTCCAAAAATGCAGAAAAGCCACAAGATGGATTTGCAGGGAGATGTTAGATATAAAATATATGCACTCTTGTCAACAAAAACTAGCTTTCTGTCTTTTCCTTTTTACTTATTTCCCTCTATCTTGCGCTCTGTCTAACTTCTGTCCACATTCACTCTTTCTGCTTGAGCCAGCTTGTCCTTCCTGTACATATATTGGATTTGAAGAAAGGGAGAGAGAGGAGAAATCAAAAGCTACCAAAACCCCTCTGTTTATGTTGAAATATGCAAACGGTGTAAATATTTAGCCGGACCCTGATAAACGATATGCAATTTACTCGCCAGTTATCCGTCGTCACGTGACAATATCTCAGTGGCTGCTGTCCAGAAAAGCCCCTAACGTGATGAGAGATCCCCCTCTCTGTGTTTCCCTGTCCTTTTCTACCTACCTAAAGGAATTCCTGGTTTGAATTATGGATTCATATTGGCATTAGACAGAGAAGCAGACAGTGTGGTCTGGTGTATGTTTCTAAATACACAAATTCAGTTTGCAAGAGGAAATGGAGATATGAAACATATGACACTGTAGAGCTGAAAAGCCAATACCAGATTTATGTAGTGCATAAATGTAAACATTCATATATGCATAGGCTGCGTAGGCATCTTGCTCTGCTGAGGTATGTTAAATGAAAAGTATCCATGGCATGACCTTTGATTTGATCTATATGCCCTCAAGTCCAGACCCTAAATCTTATTCCCATAACTCCCGCTTGGAGGCAATATGTGTCATGGGAAGAAAAGGAGATCATTAGAAATAAGGCAATATTATTTTTCTTCCTGCTGCCACATATCGATAAACTGCAACCTTTATCAAAATGAAGAGACAGGACGTGATATATCATTATCTGAAAGGCATGCCACAGCAGCTACCGATGCTGTGTAGGCAATCCTCTTAGGCCAAAAGGTAGGATTATTTATTGGGCCTCAACCCTGTGCCTGTCACAACATCTGCTAGCAGATGATCTATCGGCACACCCCTATTCACTTATGATTATTACTGATCATCTGCCCAAATGACTTATCAATAAAGCGGAGGCCAAGCAGTTAATTTATCTGTATGGTTCTGTCGATATCAAGTTCAGAGTCAACAGCCTTAAAAGGATAAGGGGCCTTGGACATCAGGTGATGGATGGTAGTATAAGGCCCCATGAAAATATGACCCTTTTAATAAATTTGCAGAATCCTGCTCTCTTCCTCCTCCCTCCACCTCCTTTTGCATTCCTCTCACTCTCTTTTGTGAGTGAGCTTCTTTCCCAAGGTTTGTTTGCAAACCTCACCTTGTAACATCACTTTCTTACAGAGAAGTGACTTCAAACGCAGCAACTGTCAGACTTAATGAATACAAATATTTGAATTGTTCACTTGTGCCAACTGTATGAGTGGCACCTAGACCACACATGTCTATGCAAGACCTGTGAATCATACAGGACATTGAAATGATGAGACAAGCCTGTCCGGCGTCAATGTAAACCCTGCCAGGATATTTCACTATGGCATTTTCTTCATAAATCACACAAAGACTCTGAGGACATTCGGGGTCAATGCTCGTTCTGTAAATATCAGCCGTTTGTGTTTGACAAGTGGCCGTGACTTTCCAGAGTCTCACAATAGTTCTGAGTGTTTGCCTTCCAAATCTAACCTTTGTGAGCTAAGCTCTATCTCACCAACAGTTCTCAGTTCCGTCACAGGCCGCACCCTGCATAGACCCATCTGGATGTAGGGTTGGGTAACAGTGTTAGCTTTAGCGCTGTGTGATAAGTGCCAAGCTAATCTGATCTCTCCTCTTTCTCTCAGACAATGGCATCTCATGCATTCCTTTAGCGTCAATTTATTTTACTTTTACTAATGAACTGTATAATTTTCTCACATTAAGCTTCACAGCAAAGTGAAAATGGAGATAAGAATCCAAGCAGTGATTATATTCATAATTACCTTCACTATCAACTAAGACAGAGAAAGAGAGGGAGCAAGAGAGAGAAAGTTTCCTATCAGCACTCCCCTTGATGTTTGCCTTGGCCAAAATACCTCAGGTCTTATGCTTATTAAAGTCATCATAAATATATTCTATCTGATGGACGTCCAGCTTCCTGGTATTTAGCAGCGCAAATTTCTACCCTGTTTCCTCTACTCCAGTCTTCCCACCTCCCTACTTAAGCTCTGTGAGCAACCTCATTGTTAAGGCATGTTTTTAAGAAATGATAGCTCTGGTCTTGTTTTGGGTCAGCTGTCAAGGCTCCTATCTTTGGGAAGTCCCGAAATAGCCCCATTTTACACCCTTCCTAACGAAAAGCCAAAGAAAGGATTTGGAACTACAACCAGGCACCATCTGACTTGATGCTAAAAAGCAGACTGAATCAGAAGTATATCCATAGTCAGACAATCTCTAACAGATTATGGCAGGAACATGTAAAATGTTTGTTATCGTGGATACTAAAAACACTGGAGACTTGATGTCCCCCTTATTTTTCTTCCTTTTTTGGGGCAGTTGTGTTGTTTCATTGATTGTAAAAGTGTTCCGATCAGATTTGCCAGTATCTGAGAGTCAAAGGAGTCAGATCCATTTGTTGAGATCATGTTTGACATGTAGGTTAGCTCCTATTCTAAATGCTCCAGCAATGAGAAACAAAGCATCCCCTATCATTTTCTGTCTTCTTTTTCTTTCTTGCGCTCTGACACAAATACACTTTCTCTGCAGTTTATTATTCAACACGATCGTGAAGTGAAAGACCGCTTCCTCTCTCATCCGTACGTCAAAAAGATCAATAACCCATCCAAGGCATTGCCACCACAATGAAATCCTGTCAACGTGCCAAGAGGCTGCAAAAGTTCCCAATAAATGCGTAGCAAAACTTTCAATTTGTGGCTTTCTTGGTGTGGCTCTTGCAGCCAATGGGTTGTCAGTCAGGGCCCTGGTTCAAAAAGCCCTGAGGTTTGTTTGCTGCTGGTTCTTTTTGGAAACTTGTGGCTTTGTGACATCCGCAGCCATCCATTGGGCCGTGTTGCTGTATTGCCTCATATTATCCAGAGTTGAGGAGAATTGTTTTTGGCAACAGAATGCTAACATTTTCCTACGGCGCAAACCTCCAAGTGGGGCCCTCTTCTTCTGCTCACGTCTGAGGATGATGATGAGCAAGCTTTGTAAGATCCTCCTCTATTTGTTATGGCTACTTACTCAGCCTTCTCACTGGTGATTTCTATGACTAGAAGATTACTGTATGGGTGATTCTCTTGAAGGTTGACTTGAGCTATACCTGCAAAACCACCATTTGCTTTATGGTCCGCATATAGAAAAATCCCTTGGGGCATTTCTGCTGTTTTTTTCACATTAAATGACTTCTGGAAATAAACTGAGCGGGATTTCACTCCGTCATGTGTTTTAGGCTGTGACAGGTCTTGTAAAAACAATGAGGCAGTCCACTCACTGAGTGTCTCACCCCACGTCGTGTTTTCTTTTGTCCGCTTGGTCATCATGGCATGTCAATACGAATGGTGCTAAAGTGGTGTTGAAAAACTCCTGACTCTGTCCAATAACAAAAGCTGTGCTATGAAACACTAATAAAGTGGGGTTTTTCCCTCCCGCCTAGTGTGAAAGTACACACCACAGACATGGTGAGAGACACATACACACACATTCTCACATACACAAAAACACACATTTACGCATACCTCTAATGAGGGTCTGGACAGCTCTCGGTGGAAGGATTCTGCAGGTGGCTGCACTTTCATCAAGCCACGACTGGATTTGTTTATGTTTGAGGTCATATGGGCCAGAGAGAGAAGTTTGTGTGCCCAGACACACACTTACACACACTTTCTAATTACCCTTGCTTCAGTGTTTTCTCTTTTTCATAAGACATATTGACATGTCAGCATTCAGCAGGCTAGATACAGAACAAATGGACAATTTTACCTCTCTGTGTAGTGGAAAATCTATCCCTCTCAACATAGCCCAGTCTCTATTTGAACCTGTCTCACCGACCCAGAGTAAAAGTCACTTTGAGATGACGGTGACACGTGCAATAAATCATAGCACCGCCAGTCAGTGGGCAATCACATTTTCCTTCCCTAATTAATAGCTTATTTATTTGCTTGGCGGGGTCCTGCTGCAAGGCTAGGCTATTCTGTGTGTGTTTCTGTCTGTGTGTGTTTGTCTGGTATGTGTGTCAGTGTATATATGTGAGTGTGTGCATATACAGTATGCCAGTATTAAAAGAGCATCCCCACCTGCCTTTGTGTTACAGGGTTTTTTTTCACCATTGCACAAGCCTTTGCTTTTCATCACTAGAAAACCTGTGAACCACCTGTTGTTGTTGTTTTTTTTTTAACAAACAACAAAAATAATTTAAAAAAACTCATTGGGTAACTTTTCAACAAACAATTTGGATCAGAATTGCATAGAATTCAAAGCCAGGAAGTTTTATAATTAGCGTTTTCCTGGTAGTCAGCTCTGTGTTTCTGGGCCCAAAACTGAGGTTTGGACGATAGAAAGACCACACCATACCGACCCCCCACATGAAGCTGAAAGACATTAAGGCATCAGTAAAACCACTCATGTCTGCTTGCATGTCTTCTACAGTTTTGGGTTACTCTTGCACAATTTGATACACACACATATTTACACTTGGCATGTAGCTGAACAGAGCAGGGGGAAAGTCCAGAAATTGTCCTATAGTTGTTGAACGCCTGGTAGCATTTTAGACGGCCCAGCCAAGCTGTTGGGTTTGTAAACTGTTGCAGCTGGTCTTGTGCATTACAAGAAAGGGGAAGTCCTCCCCAACCCCCCGCCCCCCTCTCTCTCTTATTCACTCTCTATTTCACTATGCACTCTATCGCCATGTTTAAAGTTCACAAGCACATTTTGCTACGTACAGAGCAGACACATTGACCCTAATTTATTGTACTTTCTACTAAATAGTTGTCCTGAAACCTAGCTCTTGTGTTGCATTGAAGGGTTATACTAGGTATTCCACAAAATAAATAAAAAATCAGGAGAAATAAATTACTATGTTTGTTTTTAGGCAAATAGCCATTTTGCAATCTGTCTCTGTTTGTTCAAAAACCTGCACTTTAGTATCTGTATCTATTTTCGCAAGGTGAATAACTATTTCTCTTAGTCTCAGAAATACAACACATATACACAAGATGCTGTATAGTGGCCAGAGTTCTTCTACATATTAAATTAAACTTATGCAGCAACTAAACAGCCCTTGTAAACTAGAAATGCAAAGAAATCAAAGAATCCTGCATGCTTTTGATCACTCCCTTGTACATTGTTATTTTCTGTTAGGACTTTTTCATCCCTATGCATCTGCATCAGATTTTGATAAAACTTTCAGTACTGCACTTCACCACTCTATCTGCACATTTTTAAAAATAGGATTGCTACAGGTACTAGTCAAAACGATGTGACAAATTGGCCATGAGGGAGACTGCATCTTTTGTGGGGGATGACATGTTTACTGTTGCGTTCTTTGAAACTGATTCAGGAACAGGATGCTTCTGTAAAGGTTTAGATGATGTTTAAGTAGGCTGAGAACACTGTTGTTAAGTATCTGTGGTGTAATTGCTCCCATTTGTTGAGGCTGAGAAACAGATCCCATGACAGCTTAATGTAGGAAACCACTGCGTATGGTACATCAGTGCACATCTGGTTCACTGTTTTGAAGAATTGAGTGTAAACTTCTATGTTCTACTCTGTTTTCATATAACTGTTTTTTCCCTGTTTTACTGAGGAACACATAGACTTTTGGACACCTTTATCTTGAGTAACATGTGAGTGCACACATCCACAAGCTCATATACACAATTCCTAATGACTTCCTGTAAACCGAGGCCTTACATACAAAGGTGCATAAAAGAAGTTGCTGTATGCCAGATCTGAAAAGAATAGCTCCACAGTTTCCACTGCAGATGAATGTCTCCTTCCCTATCACATTGGGCCACACTGGTTTTGGAAATATAAACTTTAATGTCAGCTCAAATATAAAGGCAGCCAGTCTTGTCACAACACCCAAACAACACTCCTACTGTTTAAAGTGCAGATGGAGAGGATAGGGAGCAGGAAAAGGGAGGCTCAGATATGCTGTGTGTCTGTGCATGAGGAAGTTTTATAGGCCTAATTTCACTTAAACTCAGTAACGTACCATGCTGATCCCCCACACCCCACCTAAAACGGCTCTGAAAACAGTCTGCATCTCTTCTTTGATCCTCTGTTGCCATCAATGGGCTTCAGAGAGGGAGAGAAAGAGACAGACAGACGGCGAAAGACTCCGGGTTGCCATTATATGTGAAATGCCCCCTCATTGCAGCAGAGCAGCCCCATCTCTTCATCATTCCCCCATTTCCTTCATTTCCTCTGGCAGACACTGGGAGCATTCTACCACCCATCTGCCCCCAGTAAATATTGCTTGAAGGCTTAATTATACACACACACACACACACACACACACACACACACACACACACACACATACACACGCTCACAGACAGTCTCAGCGAAATTTCCTGCAACGCTGAAGCGGAGAATTAACGTCAAATCTGTGGGGCATTCATTCATCAGAGCGGGTGTGTGTGTGTGTGTGTGTATGTGGGTGTGTGTGTGAGTAGTGTTATCTTTGGTTCTGTGTGTGTTTTTGTGACCTCTCAGTCCATTATTATATCCCTCTGGTGACATTTGTAGCCCAGAGGGTCTGTGTGATGAACTGTGAACACCTCATGTCATCAAGCGGTGATGGTCACAACCCATGGCCGAGGCCCTAGGAAGCACAGGAATCAACGTTCTCATTAATGAAAATCATTTACAAATACATATCTTTTTGTTTTTGTCTTTCTTAGCAGATGATGAATGACCATGAAGAAGCCTCCCCTGACAGCTGCATCAAAAAGGTAGGATAGTTATACCAGTTCATACAATTTTTTTTCAATCTCTAATCTGTACCTCTGCCCTGCATGAAACTATCCTGCTGGGTTTACCTACAGTATACATCAAAGGCATCAAAGTCATTGTGAGGCTGAAGTATTAAAGTGACAGTTTAGAGCAAGCACAAAAAACAAAAATACAACTTCTGTTTTACCTTTGTATGTCTGTATTTGCAAGGTAATGTAGCAATGTTTTCTTTCAAATCGTCTGGCTCTGCTTGAGCACACATACAGTAAATATCTTCATACATGCATGCCCAGTTGCAGCTTTGTTTGACTGATAGCTCTGTGGCTACGCTAAGACCTTATAAATGTTTCTTCATTTATAAAGCTTTACTATCTAAGCTGCCGGGGTATTTAACATCCTTAGGTGAGTTCAGAGCTAATATCCATGACATCAGATCCCGGGATAGGTTGGCTTTAAATGTTTCTTATACCAACTCTGAACTGGGGAAGACTGGGTTCTAAACTGGGTTTAAACTTTACTTTACTTTAGGTACTAAACACCTAACTGCTGAATGAACTGCAGGATGTTAGAGACAATCTTTCATCTGAGAGCTTTAATAGCTATTATTTCTAATAATATTTGTGAGTGTTTTAATTATTGTGTGTGTGTGTGTGTGTGTGTGTGTGTGTGTGTGTGTGTGTTGTGTGTGAGATGGTTGTTTTGAGTGAATGGATTTTCTTGTGTAAATGGATTTTGTCCTGAGGTCTCACTTGCAAAAGAAATCTTAATCTCAATGACATTTCCTGAATAAAGCTAAACTAACTAAAACATCTGATTGGTATGCGCATTTTAAAATAGCTATATTCATATTTTAGAATTTTTTTATTAATATCAAACTTGCTGATCTTTCTACAAAAGCTTCAGCAGAGTATACGTACATGCGGTGAGTTTATTCAGTAACTTGTAGGTCTTGTTTATCAAAGATGACTAGCAGACAGTGATCTGCAATCTAGGAAACCCTCTCTTCACTCAAAAACAAAAACACTGACACACACACACACACACACACACACACACACACACACACACACACACACACTGTGACCGATACGTCCCATTGACCAGTCACTGACCACTTTATGAGGTGATAAATTTATTGAAGAGGCTGGGCAGTTTGCTTTTATGGCCAGTGTCGCCGGGTCAAGACAGGACAGCAAGAGAGTTCATGTCCATCTAATGGTCCATGAAAGAACAATGGCTACAGCAGGATAGACAACTCTTTCTGAGAATGACTGAATCCATGGAGGCGTAGCGCCAACTGAAGTCAGTGGTAGGGTAGTTGAAGCCTAAATCAATGGTTGAAAATGGGACAGCTGTAAATTATGTGGGTTTTTATGAGATTTGAGTTTTAAAGGAGCAATCTATATTTGCAGTATGGCACCAGTATTTCAAATAATCCAAAACCCACTATTGGCATTGTCTTGAAAAATTTGATTATTTTTCTTTTTCATTTCAAAATGGATTGACTGACATTGCCGTACAATAAGCATCAGTATAAAATGGCTTATTGAAATATGAGTTTTAAATGGAAACATTTGTTTAGAATTCTTGTGTGAACTTGGATTCATGTGGGTTGGCAAGACATTCATTATGTCATGTGAGTTATGTGCTGCAGTTGTTGCCATTTTTTTTTGATTATGGATTTTACTATCAAAGAAATTAAAACTGAAATTTGGACTTTGTCTCCAAGGTTTGCATGTACCTTTTGTCTTATCTTACATGACAGGACGGTCAAAACACCAGAATCAGAACTGATGGTGGACTACTTTCAGTAATAAAAGCAGTGTGTGAGAGGAGAGAACATGTTTGCAGAGATGTCTTGTGTGCAGCCTTAGCAAGATGTATTTCACTTCAAATCTCTTTTGGCATAATTCACCATTATGACCAATTTGACCCTTAGAAAAACAAAATCACTTAAATTTCCTAATTTGCATTTCAGGTCAAGGGTCTTGTTGCTGTACCCTCTATAAACAGGCTGGCATGCAAATCACAGACTGCTTGGTTGATTTGAAATCCTACATTAGTCAATGAGCTTATTTTAAGAGTTGACCACAGGTGGTTTGGGCTGTTCCCTGTTCCCCACATGTTCGTACAATGTGGAAAAACCTAGATGGTTTTATAAACTACCTAACCACCTTCCACAGAGGAGTGGCCTGTGCACTCCACTCTGCATGCACACACATTTAAACACTCACAAGCACAAAGACACGCACACACATACATACATGCACTGACAGAAGTGTGAAGTCAAAATACACACACTCACGCTTACACAGAACACAGACATACAGTACACTTACCTATAGTACATAAAATCAAAACACACACACACGCCGGCCACATCTCATTATGCAGAGTGTGAGTTGCGGTGGGCCCTCATCGGGCGGTAGCAGACCACATGCCTGTTATGAATATGAATGAAATTATGCATGAGCCATTCCTTATGACATGACTCATTCATCCACATCGTGCAGTCACACACAAAAACAGGGCATGGGCGCACACACAAACGTACACGCGCACGTAAACACTGACTTCTCCTGCCGCTACCATGTCATTACCTTCGCTATGCTTGATTAAGGCAGAATGTTAATTGAGTTGTAGCTTGTGGATAAACTAGTTTACTGTTGAAAGTGTGTGTGTGTGTGTGTGTGTGTGTGTGTTATTAGTTCTTATGAGTTGTTGTGTTTTACATTACAGTGACACAGATCTGTTGTTTACATACGTTATATATATTTAATATAGAAGAAAATATCTACATATACTGTTAACTTTACGTTAACATGATCACAGATTCATTTTATGTAGGCAGGCTGACAGCTCTTGTACAAAACAGCCAGAATACATGAGGTGTATGAACATGGGAGACAAATAAAACAAAATTGAACTGAATAGTAATTAGATTGAGAAGATCAGGATTTCTGAAAAGCCAGAAGCTGCTACTAATGTGTAAAATGGGCTTACAGTAATTACTGTGGTCATTTTAAATAATAATACTGTATATTTATTAAAACCCAAGTTACAGATTTATTCACACAAGGCAGCAGATTAACCTCAACAAAATATATTTTTTTAAATGATGAAAAAGACTACATACAGTAATGTAAAATAAAATAAAAATAAAAATAGATTTAAATAGACAAGTAAAATTTAAAAAGTCAAGTAAAGTCTTGGTTTTATTTCTGATAAAGATGTGTTTAAAAAAATGAATTCATAGTAACCTTACAGTTATTCAGTTAGTTTTCACATTTATTATAAAAACATGTGTTCACCCTTTTAGTGCGTTGACACATTCAGATTGACCACAAACACAGGCTTGATTAACGTTGCTGAGTAAGGCTGAAAGGAGTGTGAAGGCAAGTAGGGGGCACTGGTAGAGTCGGGGTTAAGGCGAGGGATAAAACGGAAGCAATGATGTTATTGTAGCTTCTCCAGCCCACTTACTGAAAGCTGCCCAGAGCTTACAGCTGTACACTCACATGTACGTGTGTGTGTGTGTGTGTGTGTGTGTGTGTGTGTATATATATGTGTGTATGAGGTTTAAGGCTTTGGGTTCTACACTAGGTTAGACATGGATCGAGCCATATTGGCTTACACACATGCATCTTCACACCCCACCGACAGACAGAAAATAAAAAGAAATTGTTATCTGAATCATCATTTCATCTCTCTCTCTCTCTCTCTCAGCAGACAGGATGGTTGTTGTTGGAGCTATAGATTGCTATCGGTGGCTATTGGCGATAGGATCAGGGATTGTTTGAATTGCTCCGGTCCGGCCACACAAAACACGACTATCTGTCTGTTGATAGTCTGTCTGGGCCCTGCTTACGTACATTCTCATTCACACATTGCACATACACTTAAGTCTGTGTGTGTGGAAGTTAATAGGGTATCGGAGGACTTGTGTTTCTTTTTGGATTCCTTAGATTTAAAAGCGGTAGCCCGATAGGGAGCAGAGCAAAAGAAGGCACTCTATGCCCTGTGTATGTGTTTTGTGTGTGTGTGTGTCTGTGTGTGTTAATCCTCATCTTCAGAAGAGCGCCGCTGTCCATCCCGACGTGTGTAAACACTCCAGCAGATCAGATGGCAGATAATGACTTCCAGATAGACACTCTCCATTCACCCAGCAGAAAAAATCAATGAGCACTGATTGCTTTTTTCCCAAGACGATCATCTCCCCCCGAAGGCTACTATCTATCTCTCTCTCTCTTTCTATCCCTCTTTCTCTCTCAATTTCTCTGTCTCTCTCTCCAAGCCCCATTCATTCACACTTCAATACCACTGAGATTGAATCAATTCATGCTGCTTTTCACAGGGGATTTACTGTGAAAAAATACAGCGGAATATCTCTTTAAGACGATCAAGTCTCTGTTACTCTGCCTGTGTCACTCTCTATTATTTGTCTGAATGAAGATAGACATGCTTGCCTAACATATTTCTGATGATTTATAGATAGTGATAAATGTCTTTCTTTCTATGCTTGACAGAGATGCTGGCACTTTCATGCTCTTTTAGTCAAACTCTTGCTCTAGTTCGTGTTCCATCTGCATCATGTTGCAAAGTATGTAGTAAATGTGTATTTTAGATGCACCGTTATTTGTAAATGGGAAAATGAGAGGGGTTGATATGAACTCTGACCTATAAGTAGATTTTTCCCACTGCATGTTGAAAGACTAGGGAGCCAAATGGGGGTCAGCTGCAGTTGTGATTTTATGGGTGTGTATGTGCATGCAGTTGTGAGTATCTTTTCCCCTCCATATCAAGCTGGGGAATTGAGTCTCTAAATACGCTAGCTAAATGACCCTGAATGTATGAGGGCTATTATGTGGACAGAGGGAGGCTCATGGGTCACAGAAGTGATCCAGTGCTCTGGGCCATAGTTTACCCCCTGCCAACAGCACCACACTCCCATTTCCCTGCCCCTGCTTAAATAGGCTCATGATTGATTGATAATTATGATAATTTGTTTGAAATGATTATCTGGATATTATAATCACTGCCACCCCAGTGTGCCACGGGAGCAAGTCATTTTTCATAATGCTGAACGTCACAAATGCCCCCTGGTCACAGGGGTGGCTCTGTGAGTGTGTGTGTGTGTGTGTGTGTGTGTGTGTGTGGGGGTGTGTTTATCGGTGTGTGGGGGTGTGAATGCCCAGGGCGTGGCAGTGGGCTCCCCAGACCCATGACTTAACTGTGGAGTGAAGAACAGGAAATGCCGTATACATGTGCGTGAGCACACACACACACACACACACACACACACACACACACACACACACACAGACATAGAAACAAAGCCTAAAGTGCAGGCCTAGAAAGTTGGATTGTACCAAATCAACTGTTACAGTTGAATTCCACTCCGTATGGCATAGATACTGTATATGTAAGCATGGATGGATGTAGTACTGAAATGCATCATCCCTCGAAAGTAAGTTATATATATAATAAGATATCTAAACTAGAAAAACAGACCTCACATGTTTGATTTACTTCATGTCTGCCCTTGAAAACACATAAACCCTTGGTCATGATCAGGAAGTTCCCAAACATCTTCTTGTCATTCTCAGCCAGTGAGCAAACACACCGTAACTCCAATCATCTCATCTTCTCTGTCATCTACAAGGAAAAGTGTGTGAGCATGTGTGTATTGGGTCGGTGGGCAGGTTGGGGGGGCGCAGGAATAATATTTGCGGCTTTTGCTTCGCCCCAAGATGACTTAATGATGATATGGGTCCCTTTCTTCTGCTGGGCAGGGTTACATTTTAATGGGCCCTGAGTGACATGTTTTCATTTAGCTCCGTATGCTGCTGCCCCCCCCACCCAGCACTACCACTGGCACCACCGTCACCACCTTCACCCCCCCTCCCCCCCACCCTTCAAAATATACACCACCAACTCCTGCAATGTGTCAGAGGAGGAAAAAAAGTGGTTTGAAACCTTGAGCTTCCATGTGTGTGTTTGTGTGGTAAGTAACGAAGGGATGTGTAGTGGTCCCTCACAGACAGACAGACAAATGTGCAGAGATTGAGCTCACATGGTCGAAATCATGTAGGCTGTGGAATGTTTGAATCCTAAAGTGGGATAATCTTTCACGGTACTGGTTGCCTCTTAACAGTCCTGCATAGAGAAGGTTAAATTTAGCATCCTGAAAATGCATGCATGTTTGAAGAAGCTGAGAAGTTTCTAGACATTTTGACAACTTTCAGCAAGCCACAAACTTTTCAGAGCCACATTTTAGGCTTACAAATGCCGGGTATTTAATAGTCAAAACATAGATTTGTGGTGCAGTATTTCTTTATTGCATCTATAATCCCCAGTTGCATTAGAAGATTAATCTTTCCAGACTTAGCCAATAGTGTTGACCTGTGATAGGTCACATGGTCTGGACAAAGTCAGGGTTGTTGGAGAGGAGGTGGGGAGTAGGAGGAGAGGTGAAGACAGAAAGAAATGGTCTTTCTCTCTCTGTGTCTGTCCTGTCTGTGGGAACTGTCCCAGCTATGGTTACTGCAGAATGCTGTCATTATGCCTTGTGAGGAGCATTCACTCAAAGGCCACTGCTGTGTGTCATGTATGTGTGTGTGTGTGTTTGTGTGTGTCTCTATGTGCACGCTGAGTGTCTGAGTGCCACTTTTAACTTGCAGTGGCACTTTTAAGTTTGTGTGTGTGTGTGTGTGTTTGTGTGGGCCATGACTGACGCATCTCTGTTGTTATCGCGAATCGAAACCCGGCGTCACAATGGAGTGAAGCTCTGGGAGAGGAATTCAAGTGGGAACGAAAGGAAGAAAGAGTGGAACAGATAGAGAGACAGAGCGCGTGGGCGGAGGAGAAGCACGAGGTGATCGGAGGCACTTTCACATCAGCTGGCTCCCTGACCTCTCTCTCACACACTCACACTCACTTTCTCTCTCTTTCTCGTTCTTGTCTTGTGCCCTTCACTCTTTCTATCCTTCTCTCATTCCCTCTTTTGCAGTCTTTGTCTCTCCATAATCTCTCTCCCAGTGGCCATTCCCACCACATTCTCTGGGGTCACCCAACAAAAGGAGGAGGGCAGTAGTCTGACAGTTGCAGGGGCTGTCATATGAGTTTCCTCACACACACACACACACACACACACACACACACACACACACACACACACACACACACACACACACACACACACACACACACACACACACACACTCACTTTCACACATTTGTTATTACTATACATATGAGGACCTTCCCTAATTACCACCCTCTCCACTACATGCCTAAAGAAACAAAATGCCCTTGAACTCCTGGGTTTATTTTGTTGTCAGTGTAGTACTTTTTGACATGTCATGAATTTCTTTTTTTCTATTCCAATGGCTAGCCTGTCAAACATAGTCATGTATTAAGTGAAATAACTTACTACATACTTACAGTAAAGGGTGAACACATGTTTTACATATTACATACTATAATATTTTGCAAGTGGAAAGTTGTTTAAGTACAGAAATGTTATTAGCCATCAGGGCTAATAATATATTATTAGAGCTCATCATTTTTTGAGACACTAACATAGCTTCAGTAAACCACAATACATTGCAGCCATAGCTTTTTATTTTTACACCTCATCCCTCCTGGAATGCCTTAAAAATCTGGCTGATTTTTTAAATAATTTTCCTTTATCCTACTTAAACATGATCCCAATGCTGATGTTCTTATATTCTATTGTTGAAAGCTCAGTTATTTCTATTATAAAATTCAAAACTGAAGTCATGTCTCGGCCTTATCTATTGGTAAAAATTTACACACTTTGGAGGAATATCGGCATTTTTGTGCTTTTAAGGACATTTTTGTGCTCATACGCCTAAAAATAGACACACAAACACACACACACACACACACAACACACACACACACACACACACTCTGTCTTGTCTGTCAAAAAGCAGCGAGTCCATTAAGGCAGATAGAGTGAATGCAGAGGGCCGGCTGGTCAAGCATTGGCGATAATAACATGACGACCCACATGGTGTTGCCACGGAGACCTAGAAGCCAGGGGGAGGCGGAGAACAGAGACTTGTGTGGTCCTGCTTGTCAACAATATTTTCACGTGTCAGACAGTGGAGATAAAGGTTCATCTGCACGTGAGAATGGCTGGTTGTATTTGAAAGTTAACATCCCAAAAGGGACCATTTCTTTTGTCCTCTGTCGCACTGTACTGCAGACATGTCTACCTTTTAAAACAGCTGTTGCAGCTAACAAGATCTTGCACAAACTCATATCTTAATATTTTATACAGCTCAGAAAATCTCACTCGCTTTTGTTGTTATTTTTTACAACACTTCATTAAGCATCCCAAAAAGAGGAGAAAAATGACTGCCAGAGAAACAGAGATAGCGATGTGTTGACACAAAACAGTGTCTATAGATAAACGGGGGAAAAGATGGAATTCAAGAAAGAGAATGAGTCAGTAAAGATGGAAACCTTCAGAGGGCAAGAGACAGCCGGAGGCAGGGGGATGGGGGGCATGATGGGGAGGAATGCCAGAATGCCCAAGAGAGGCAAGAACTGCCAGCCCAGTCACAGACATAGCCCGTCTGGGGAAGAGAGACAGAGAGTGGGGGTGAGAGACTGGCCCCGCTAACACAAGGTCATGTGAAAAAAAGATCCCCCTTTCTCCACCCACCTACTCATCCATCCATCCATCCATCCATGTGTCTGCACATCGTGCCCCCTTGAATATTTTAGGTAGACAAAACATTTGAAAATTCGTCTTAAAAAAATAAAAGAAGAGAATAGTAGTGGAGAGAACAGACACGATGAGGACATGGCTGGAGACAGTGGAAGTGTGTCTGGGCGTAACAGGTCTTATGGGAGCTTTTAGCCACAGAGTGGTAAGTGAAGTGCGCCGTGTGTTGAGGCTGCTCTGGTTAACTGTCTTCATACCTCGAACAAGGGCCTCAGACACACACATACATACACATAGGCACACATAGGTGTTAGTGTCTGTTTGGTGGGCCCAGGGTTGGCCAGAACATATACGGTTTTGTTTATTGGCAATAGTGGCTGGAAAGTTTCAAAATTCAGCAGCTACTTTGGGAACAGGGCTCAGTCCGTTTCTCATACAGTGAGATCCAGGGCCCCTGGGCTGCTTGTCAAGATCAAAAACACATCAGCTACTCTTTCTCCCCCAGGAAGAGTAGCTAAGAGAACCTGCTAAATGGTATCCAAATAAACAAACACATTGATGACAAGGAAATGAAATAATATTCAGACACATTGAAGTACAGCAAATACATGATCATTTACAAAATAAAAATACACATTTAAAATCTCATTTCCTACTACTCAAAGCTGCATTTTTCACGATAACACTGAATCAGATGATATGTAATGTGGAAGGGGTTACTCAAAGCCAACTCTGCAACTCCGTTCCTATATGATGTTGTCTCATAGCTCGCCAGTACACCTGCCTGCACTAGACAGCAGACAGAAAAAGTTAGCGACTACATGTAGTGAGAAGAATGTCGAGCATTTTGTAGTTTAAGGGCCGGCTGTTTTCCTCGTGAGTTTAAGGAGACAAAAACAGAGCCATGGGGGCAGTGAATATTGAGTTTTGTCAGGAATGTGGGATAAAGATGCACCATATCTGTTAGATGTGAAGAAGCAACAGCATCGGCTGAGACAACTGTATCTGTTTCAGGGCTATATTAATGAGCATTGATGGGAGTGCTTTTACTTGTTTTTTTTGTCCTCAAACTGCTACAGTAAGTGTTGGGCAATTTCTGTTATTGACTTGCCTTGGCTCAATACAACTGGACATCCATATTGTATATGTTCCTAGGCAAGTCAGAGGAAAGGGGCATGGAAATGTGCGTTTGAAACATGACTCAAATGAATTTATGTCAACACACACTCAGTACATAGTTGACCAAAAACTGTTTTTGTTTACAGATGGTTCAGAAATTTTGATTTAAGAAGACATAAAAAATGTGGGTTTATGTAGTTCCTCAAATAATGAATCACAGCGTTTTATGCATTATTTGTTTCTATTGTGTCTGTACCTGTTGCTTCAAATTAGGATAATCCACCCTCAAGCAGATTCCGAAAACCAGGGTTTCTACCATCTCTGCCCCTACTTTATTCTTTATCCTCACTTCCTCCCCTCTCCCCCTCCTTCCATCCTCTCTCCTTCCCTCTGATTTCGGCTGAACAGTATGGTCTTTGACTGAGTCTTAATCTTCATTACAGGGCATTAGTCCACTGGGGAGGCCCTGTCTCGTCTCCCCACAGCGTGGCCTGGCACTGTCCCGCAAAGGGACGTCCCGCAACGGCACAGCACAGACACCCTGCCAACCCCCCTCGGCCCCACCGGCTTCACCTTGGTCACCCCTTCGCTCAAATGAACTGTTAAATAAGCGGCAGGCCTTAATCCACATGAAGGAGCGGGGGCGGAGATGGTGGAGTAGGTGGCAAGGCTGGTCAGGAGAAACAATAGAGCCGGCTCTGAACCCCTCCATTTAAAGCAACCATCAATCATACTCACCATGAGATTTCACTTTCTTTCTTGTTTTTGACGTAGATCTTATCATTAATGACAAAATCTCAGAGCGACAGTAATCTGAGGCATGTGGCTCAGCACTCATATGCAGTCCATGAGCATGGCCTAGTGTCTGATGATGCATATGTGAGTGCGTTGCGTGAGTGATGAGGAAAATGACACAAGACTATTTTACATGACTCTCGCGTTCGTTTTCTGCCTTTGACATTTAACTGTGCCTTAAACACATGTTCTCCCTCTCAGGTGGAAGGACATTTTTAAACAAACACACAAAACATGTGCACACAAACACCTATACTCGCTCCTTCACTGAGCTTGCTAATAAGGACAGTTGACTTGCTGTGAATTAGATAATTAAAGAGGATGGCTAATTGAGTAAACAAGCATCAGGGCCGTCACCCCTAATTAAGTGATTACAAGGAAGAGCACACTCAGCCGGCACAGTGCTAATTAACACATACTCAAACACACGCACAGACACGTGTGAGGACATGGAGAATTATCTTTTAGAGAAACAATGATTAGGCCGCGTGGGGGATCCCAGGAGAGGCAGGCAATGAGAGGGGATCCCATACACACACACACACACACACACATGCACAGAGCATCATCCCAAGAGAGGGGTTTTCTGTGTGTCAGTTCTAATTCACAGTGGATAATCCTTTTATTCAACTAACAACATTGAAACTGATGAGAACAGTATTCTGCAGTCACAGAGAGTGACCTGCACTCTACTGATACAAGCCCTCACAGACAATGCCTCTGGACTGGGCACTGAAGGAGAGGGCAAACTGAGACAACAATGCTGAGATGTTTCGTAAAAGCTCAATTTAAATGCAAGTACACCTCCTTTATTCAGTGGTGATTACTGTCTCAAGCAGTAGGCTTTCGTGGAAAAAATCTATACCCAAATGTAATAATCCAATCAAATCTTAAATGTAAATATTTACATATTTTGTTGTGCTTCTTCACGCCGCTACATTAATACCAAAACCCATTTTGTATTTCCATACTCCATGGAAATAGAATATACAGTGGGAATCAACCCTGCTTTAATCTCAGCTGTGACATTTCAGATCGAGATGCTCGTATGAGGATATTATCATAGAGAATGTTTCCCTGGGGAAAATTATCCAGAACATTAACCAGGGAGTCAAAGTGATTATTTTGCCCCAATTCTCCTTGGGGAATATAATGGCATGTATTTGACATGATTTATTCTAATATAAATGATATCTAGTCAGGTATTTATTTGGATGTTAATGGTTTTGCTCAGTGAAGGGGGATTCTGACGTGGAAATGCAAAAAGGTCGCACTGCCATTGAAACTGTACCAAATTCAAAATCAGTTCTTCGGATCCAAAAGCTAGATTTAATTTCACACCAAAAGGGATTATTACATGTTTTCATAACTCATTTTCAATCAGCTGTTTTTCCTTAATGCACCATGTCAGATGTTATATTTTTCCTGAGTGTACAGGATTTTCACAGCACAAAAGCAGATCAGCTTGGCTTAAAATCCACTCACAATGAAAAAAAAGAATGCATTAATTAAGAATCGCTCCAGGGATGAAGTCTAATTATTTTTGGAGCAGAAAAGATTTTCCACATTGGTCGGGATAACTGTGGTGTGGTGTTATCTGCTAACAACAAGGCCAGCCTCTCTACTCCCCTACCGGCACCATTGTAAGGCTGATTTAAGATCCCCAGCTAATGGGCATACCTGCCTGACAAACATGACTTCTTAGCAGGTGACTCCTGTCAAGTTTGTCTCAAATAACAGGTAAATGAATTAGCAATAAAATGGACTTAGGGGTAACAGGCAGGGGTGCCCATTATTACCGCTCCTAATCACTAAAGAGATGCCATTCACTTGCCTTAAGAAGGCAGCATTTTTCACCGCTTGCTGGCCACCGGCCCCCTCAGAGCCACAACACATTTCTAATGGAAGGCTCTCTGCTTGAGCTCCAACCTCCCGAAAGCCCCCAACCATTTCTTTCTTTCGCTCTCTTTTCTCTCCTCCACCCACACCGCATTCCCTCCCCCCCTTTCTCTCCTGTAAGATTATCAGTTTTGATTACCGCCGGCAACAGGCTCTTACCAGCGGTCGGAAGCGGCGTCTCACAGACCTGAAAGGCCCTCAGCAGGTTGCAAGAAGCTTTTGAAATTATGGGGCTGGGCTCAGAGGGAAAGTGCTCTGCGTGCTGCTTCGCGGCCATTTAATCAACTCCTGACTTTTGATAGTCAAATAATGGCTAATTACACTAGCACCTGCCCACAGGGTTAAAGGATGGAACAGATTTAATGAGAAAGAGAGGAAAGAGACAGAGAAAGAGACAAGAAAATGAAAGAGAGTGAGGAATAAAGAAAGACGGAGAATGTGTATTATTATCTTCATGTCTAGCTGATTGAGTGCAACAAATCAGTAAACCCAGGGATGCTCTTATGTGCCACCACCTCTTTCTCACAATTAGGAGTTGTTTTTCTCACATACAGTTCATGATTGACAAGGGTGGTGTGGTACAAGGGGAGAAGAATGTGAGGTTGAAAGAAGTAAGATTGACTTTGATTAACGGTTTGTGTAAATATGGATGTCTTACCTATTTTTTTTTTTTTGAGTGCTATAATAAGTGTTGTGTTTCGGCTCAGCTAACATAAATAATTTTGTGGGTCTTAGAAGATGACAAATATGCTCTAGTAATGGAAAAGTTATCACTGTTTTACTTTCAACTTTGACAAAATAATTATTTGATATGCATAGAAATAGTTCATAAATGAAGAGAATCTATTTCTAATTAACAACCAGATAAAATTACTCCCATGTCACCCCTTCCTCAAATTGTCGGTCCATCTTGGTCGCCCTCTCCCCATCTCAAGGGCGGCACTTAGAGAGATAATGAGCAAAGACGAATGGGGTTATTAAAGGGACAATTTGATAGTTCACACACCGTGTCTGGCATCCGAAAACAAGATGTGCTTGATAGAGCACACCCAAACACCCCTCTAAACACACACACACGCACACAGCCAAGCTGGGGTGACAGATCAAAGCATATTAGAAATGACCTATGTGTCAGTGCATTGATCTAAGACCAGGTGGCACCCATACATGCGGGCCGAGCTGCTTGTTTCCTTTTTTACCCCCTTCCTCTCTCTCTCTCTCTTCCTCCCTTCTTGACCAGCAACAACTTAGTCCGGGCACTCTATTGTTCAGGCACAAAGGCTATGTAAAGACACGTCAGCGATTACAAAGCTGCAGTGGCACAGCTCAATTACTCAAACGTTGCTGTGTACCGCGTTGGGATACATGTGTTTTTAAGTGAGTGTTTGTGTGTGAGTGTGTATGTGTGTGCGCGCGCGAGAAAAAGTCTGTGTACTCAAAGTGAGTGCGTAGCCCCTGTGAGATATTAACAGGGTTGTGGCTTTGTCAGCACTGTGTTTTTAGTCTTTCATGTTCCATTTATTTGACCCCTGACCCTCAAACTCACAGCAGCTTCACGTCAGCCCCCTTACACACCTCTGCACTTTCACACACAAACACACACATGCACACATCTTCACATACAACAGAGTAATCCATTTCTCTTTGTGACCCTCTCCCTCTTTGTACTATCACAAACCATATTTGCCCCATCCAATCAGTTTGATTAATCATGCGCCAGACCACAGTCTTGCAATCAGATGACCAGAGCATTGTGCCGTTCTCCACACATAAACACACACCCACCCACACGCACACACACACACACACACACACACACACACACACACACTAGTGCTTGTGGGGAAGTATTTCCCCATAGACATCCTCTGTGTGACAGCACCATAAACTGGCCATTTATCAACGTGTCCCCCCCAGTACACGCACATACAAAGGCGCGCACACACACACAGACACACAGACACACACACACACACACACACTAGAGGTGTCGCTGAGTATTGTCTAAGTGGTAGGAAAAGCTGTTTAGTAGTAGTGTATTATCATTTGTTCATACAGTGCAAATCTTCTTCAACTTTGCATCTTGCCGTATTTCTCTACGAGTGAAGCTAAGATGATAATTTATCATCTTTCAGTTGCATTGTTCCTGATAATATGAACATAAAGTGTTATTGTTTGACAAATTTATGTTGTCCAAATTGATTGTAAGCAATTTGTCATTTTAAACTAGTTTAAACTTCTGTCTTTTTTATTCGTATGTAGACTTGTTCTACACTGGTGTTATTATTATGATATTAATTTATAGCTGGTGCTATTGTACTGATTAAGAGAAAGCGGAGAGTGTTGTGCGCATATTTTTGTATTATTATTATTTTGAATCAATATAATTAAATAATGCGGATTAACAGTTCTATAAAAGTTCAGCATTGCTGTGAGAGGAATCTGATATCAGATCCCATATTTTAATGGACACAATAATGTGTATGTGTCAGTGTTTATTTGTTTGTGTGTGAGCCTGTTGCCCTTTAGTAGTAGCTGCATAATTCTGAGGCTTGAGTAATGCAGAGCCCCTGCTGTTCTTTATGGCACATGGGTCAATAGTAATAATAAAAGAGATATTCATAGACATGTGGGGGGGCTCTCTCTCTGCCATATCAGCTGAAGATTTAAAAGCCTTGTTTTTTTCTTCCTTACATGCAGTCTCCCTTACTCTTTGTATCTCTCATTCTTTTTATGTGTCTCCCTCTTTTTCTCTCTTTTCTCTCCATCAATCTTTCAGCCTGGTAGACAAAGTGGAGGCAGCAGGGGAATCAAAAAGCTCTCCGGTGTCCTGGCCACAAAACCACTGTGACTAGTCCTACTTTGGCTAAACATGCTCTTAATTTTTACACACATACATATTTGTTTTTTTAAAACTGTTTTTAACATTGTTTTGTAGATTTGTCCTTTGTCAGTAGCTAAGCCTATACAGTACTGTTGTGCACACATTATGAAAACACAGCACAGCATCACATTTTCTCCACAGTAGATTCATCTCCGGCTTCAGACTCATAGCTTCTGTACCAACAGCCGTACTAGCCATGCAGGCAGGTTTGCAGCAGCTCATTGAAGCCTTTTTTATTGCTGGCCTACGTTCCAGAGGGCACTCTGTATCAGTAATCAGGATATGGGGGTTATCCTGGCTGACCTATGTATTGAGCCAGCTAGCGCAGCCGTTTCCAGTTCTAACACAAGTTAAAAGCACTGACTCTCACTGAGAAAGGAAAGAGAGCCATTGGACTGTTGCCCTTAAACAACAAGACAGGCAAGGGATGAACTGGCAACCTGCCTAACCTGGCATCAATGCTTGAGCAAATGTTTTTAGACATTTTAAAGAGGCACGGTCAACACAATAACTGTGTAGTTTGCAAAACACCATTTCCCAGAATCTGATAATCCGCAAAACACATAGTCAACAGTTTTCATAGGGGCTAGTTCTTCTCTAGAAAGTAGTTCCAATGAGCACACTTCACAGAAAATATGTTTTTTTTGCAACCCTTTAACATGTAATTTATTGTATATGTCTGCTAGTAACCTAACCCTTGACCTTGGTTTCCACTTCTGGAGAGTTTTCCAAAATGTCCACAAGTGTTGTCAAAGCAAAAAAAAGTCAAGACAGCTGCGGAGGGAGAGAACAAGATGGCAGTTGATTGTTTTCTAAAGGAATTAACTTGGCCTGACCCTCTTGAGCCGAGCCATCTTTTGAATGGCTGACACTTTATTTGTTTTGTCCCTATAACAACAGAATCTCCCCAGCACTGCAGCACCCGTTCACCCTGGTATTGTCACAAATAACTAGACTCACTTTTCCTCTCCTTGTCTCTGTGGCGTGGAAAAAAAGCCCTAGGCTTTTTACACAATCACAGGAGGCAATGCTGAGGTATGTGTGCTGTGATAAGACAGAGCGATGGGAGACAGATATGGGAAGGGCAGCGGTGGTCACGCACTCATACACATAGAAACACACACACACACTGGTAAAGCTAGTGCCCAGAGAGCAGATCAAGATCTAATATTATGCTGAAGTTATTCGTGCTGAAAAAGATTACTCAACCAGGATATGTACTATTAATGTTTGAATATATATTTGATCAAAGATAATGAGTGACAGGGGAGACAAAGGGTTCAAATACACAGCTTTCTCTTGTCACTGTGTGTGTGCGTGTGTGTGTCCTGTGTGTGGATGCTGTGGCATTACTTGAATGTCCAGCTGTGTGCAGGCGCCCCCTATTGCTTATTACCTTTCACTTTCCTCTCTGAAGAATACAAACAAGGGAAAAGCTACACTTACGAACGCAGACACACATGTGCTCACATAAATGCAAATGTAGCAACATTTGCATTTATCCATCTAACATCCATTTTTGTTTATCCGTCTAACATCCATCTAAGATGATACATTGATCAAATTTGATGGATCATCTTCATCATCAAAATAATGTCAGACTTTACAGTGAAATAAAGGTGCTTACCTTGCATGATCTCATAATAGCTACCCACATTACTTCCCTTTCCTGCTGCACACACACACACACACACACACACACACACACACACACACACACACACACACACACACACAATTCTCACCCATCAATCCCAGCGTGACCCCGTTTCAAATTCATTAACAAGGCTTCAAAACTTGCAGACACAGCAATCACCCCAAGCAAAATAAATTCCTGCGCCGGAGGAAAAAGGGAGTCAGTAGAGAGAGCCGGTGTGTTTGTGTGCGTTTGTGTGTGTGTGTGTGTGTGTGTGTGTAAATGTTAGCAGTGCTGTGTCGTCCACTGTGGAGTGGAGCAAGGAATCTGTTTGGACAACTGCTGAATGTTTTGGTTCCCCCACAGTGCCTTGGAAGGCCATGCAGCGGCTGTATCTTTTACAAATTAGCCCACGTTGTCTACCAAGCACTTTCTCTTATCCCTGGCCTAAGCCCTGTCTGCCCACCGCAGGACAGCCCTGGGTGTGTTTAGGGTAGGTGGGGTTACTAGGAGGAGAGGAGAGGAAAGAAAAAGCAAGATAATGGACGTCATGATGTTTAATATATCAATAAACAGCTACAAATGTTTTATGAGCATGATAAATGCATGTCAAATGCTGCTAATGGTACTGACAAGTTCCAAAATTGAGTAAATTGTGGACAATAATGAGTTTATGTTTCATAGCAATATATTGTCACAGGACCAGTAAACTTTCAGGAACTGACTTTATTATTAGCTTTATTTATTAACTTTATTTGAACTTTATGTTAACAGATTGAAGCTGACTTTTTTAATGCAAGCTTCTCAACAGTTATTAAAAATAACTGTATTAATAATAACAATAATTTATTGGGATATGTGTTAGCAAAGTTTGTGTTTTTCATAGAAAACTATTCAGACACAAAAGACTCACATGGTACATGGTGCAATTATGAAACAGGGCCTATCACAAACGAGTCACGAAACTACAGTTTCGTACAGTGTGTGAAGTTCTTTCCATCTTCTGTCAGATGTAAATGTCCATCTGTGTCTGGTTAGCAGCACTAAAGGCTACAGTAGGCCGAGGCGGGAGATCTTTGATGGAGAAGGTTAAAGCGAGTCATGTGACGAGAGGAGCTGCTACACAGAGTGATGTTCCTACTACTGATTTATGATGTAAAAGCATTTGTGCAGGGGAAGCGATAGAAGAGAACCCATGTGTGAGTCAAATACTTGATTTGATGATGAGTGTAGTGAGAAGTGTAACAGTCTGTCTGTCTGCCTGCCTGCTTCTTTTTTTAAAATCACACCCACGTGTTACCTTCCAACAATTACTACCAACACCCAAGCTCAGCTTTATATAAGGGGAATAAGGAAATAAGCCAGGAATTTGGGTGTGAATGTCAATCTTTTTTTGACAACAAAGGTGGCAATGCTCTGATTTTGTGAGCCAAGACAATACAGCATAGAAGAGACCTCACTTTTAGCTTTCCTGTTTTTTAATGCGTGTCTCCTCTCCTCATGATGTAGCATGTCATATAGTATTAGGTGGTCCAGGGTTGAGGAGGAAATCCTCTGGGCCGAGTTGAGTCGCTGCTCAACAGTTTGGCCATTGTTCACCTTCTCAGATACCAAGACCCCCTCTCAAAACACAAAAAAGTGAACCCATCAGGCAGCAGCTCTCTAAAACTCACAGCATGCCACAGTTAGAGAAAAGAGTAGAAAGGTGTGTTTGAGGTATAGAGAGACATGCAACAAAGATTCCTGGCTGGATTTGAAGCCAGAATGTTGCAGTTAGATTTTATATGTTTCATGATGACTCTTGTACTCTTTCAGCTGATCTACAGCTGTCCAAGAGCAACATAAATAACTGCCATGATCTTGAAGTTGCACAAATTATTAAAGATAAACTAAATGTTATAGTTCCATAATTTGAGAATGGACTTCCCCTCTACCATGAATTAATGAATCTACAATCTACTGCATCCATATTAAATTCACGGACAGCACCTCTGTCATCATTTCTACACATATTTAAGATGTAGAAGTCCAACAGTACATTCCAGCCCATATGTGGGCTAACCTTCACTCCTTATCAGTATGACATTTATTAAAATGAAAATGTCACATAGTTTGAAGAGGAGGAGGAGGTGGTGATAATGAAAAATCCAATTATACAGCAGGAGTTTCTCTTTCACTAAATGATAATGTCAGCAGCTTTCATGTAAATGCATGTGTTACACGATCGCAGAAAAGAGGAAAATAAGCACTTTTTCCAACATTTAGGTGATGGATCGCTACAAACTGCGTCAACTATTCTTGTTCTGTGGTGGTGCAAATTCTCTGATGTCATCTTTGGGTGGGGCTAAGACAATCATAAATCCATTCCCTCGTGAGTTTCCCTTCCCTAAAGAATGTAAATAAGGAATGAATTGTTGACAAAATCAAAATGTGTGATTGTTGAAAACTGTTAAATGTATGAGCTGGCTCCTTTTGCTGTGATTGTAGTCACAGATCAGTTCCTGATAACTAACTCAAGCTTTTCTGTAATTGTAACCAGCAGTAGCATGAAAATAACATAAACCAGAAGGAGAATTCTGTCTGCTTTGTATTCATCCACTTTATTTTAAAAGGTCCTGATGAGTAGTTGTCAGCTAACCTCTTTGCCAACACACAGACTGTGTGCTGCCGCTGTTATCATGGGCGTAGAGTGAATATTTGTGGTAACTGCTGGTTCCCTTAAAAATTTATGCCAGTTATTAAATGCTGAGAAGTGGTACAAACTACGATTTTTTTTCAACTTAAATAAAATAATGTTTCTATAAACAAAGTAATAGTCTTTTCTCCACTAACCAAATCCAGTCTCCACTAATTCTGAAGAACTACCTACTACTGATTTGTCAAAACGCATAACAGAAAGCAGAGTGGTCCACTGGTAGACAGGAAATTTAACAGGCTTATTTCCAGGTGAGAAATAATAGGAAGACCAGAAACTTTTTCATTGGCCTAAGTGAGTCACTGAGTGGCCAACATGTCAGTGACCCTGCGTTGTCAACCATTGCACACATACATACATACATATGCATACACACATGCTCACAAACACACTCCTAGACTGATACGTAGTCAGTCTTTGCATCTTTGCAGCAAAGGCACACATATACAGAGTTAGACACTCGAGGGGGAATGTTCTCTCACGGTGGTGCTAGTAATTGAATCAAGCCAAAACCGAACGCTGCTCCCCGCCTGTGCCTTAAAAAGGTAAGCCTTGTGGCTGATGGGAAGCAGATGTGGACTGAGCCCAGCATGGTAAAGGTGCAGAGTCAGAGCCCCACATCCACCCCTGGCCAAAAATATATCTTCATTAAGGAGAATAAGGGTGTCCACTTACATCTGCTACAGCACATCAAATCACACTCATCTGTGTGTCTGCGTACAAAGGAGAGCAAAAGGGTGAACGATAACGGTGTGTGTGGACCCCCGGGATGTGACTGACACCTATTCCTATCACTAGGCCCTGACAGCTTCACACGTCTGGCTCCAATATCCCCCCACTCTTTCAACAGAAACATCATGCCATACAACCATCCGTGGCGTAATGATACTTGTTAGCGTGTGTATATGAATGTGCGTGTCCGTCTGTGTGTGTTACTGCCCCGACTTCAGCTGTAAGATTGAATTGCAAAAACATTATTGGCAACCTCAGGCTTTGCGACAGAAACAGGAAGTTGAGAGTTGAAGACCTGGGTGATATATCTGTCTTCATTACTGATATCGAAAGGTAAAGCTGGAACTGAACTTGTCCCTTTTACTGAAACCATGAAAATAATTATTTTACCCAGATATGACACATCTACTCAAGCTCTACTGCTACTTGTTCACCAATGCTGAGCATAATTCACGTAACAAAGAATTATGATGAATAATGAATAAACAGATGTTCTGACCCCTTTTCACATATTCCCATGGCATTTATTTTAAAAAGTGATTTTATGAATTACCCAAAAACCACCACCAATAAAGCACAGTCACCTCTTTGCACCACAAGCACCAGCTCAGGCTATGTCACCGCCAGCAGCAGCACTTCTTCCTAATTATGCTTTTTACCAGGCATTTTCTATTTTCGACCATTATACGAGACATATGTAATTATGGTCTAAAACACTATATGTTAGGCTTAAATCTGGCTTGTCTCTTCAAAAACCTCTGGGTTGCTTTCCAAGACCCTACATAGCTGTAATTCTCTCCAGCTGTCGCATAAACCATATGGAGGACAGGAGGCGTTAGCGATAGATGGCATTCAAAGCCAACATGACCAAGGTAAAAAAATTTTACTGTAATATACTGTACGAGGCTAATATTACTACTGATAGTTAGATTTTAGAGTTGTACTGTAAAAAGTAGAATATAAGGCAACCATTATTTTAAAATCCGCATAATAATGTGCCATATCCAGTTTTTAGTTACAAATCACCTGGAAATCATTGCGCAGTGTACTAATAGTCATTCTAGTTCACTCTCTGTCAAAATGTGGCTATTTCCTTTGTGTGGCCATCAAACTTGATGTGATTTAACCTTCATGAAATATCCCTCCATCACCGTTTCGCTCTCTGTCTAGCCAGTCTTTGTCTGTCCCCATCTACGCTCTTATTGGATCCAGCAGACACAACACAAACTCTAGGACCTTCCTTTTCTCCCCTCCCTCTCCCTTGATCATCCCCTCCCTCTACTTCTACCTCGGAGGATTTGGCAGTTGCTGCAAGCCAAAGGAGGAGAGGAGTGCAAAACACACACTGCCGCCTGTCAGTCTCATCAGTTTTTAGAAAGTGAGAGTGAAGGAGATGTTGGGATGAGAAAGGGAGGAAAAGAGGTATTTGTTTTCACTGCAGTGCTGTAAAGCCCCGGTTAGATCATAAAGGAATTCTCGCCCCTGTCACAAAAAAAGACTTTTAATACGTATTTTACATGGTTTTATTTGAGTTGACAGTTCATGTGTGTCATAGGTGAAGCTGTGAATCCTTTTCAAAACCAATGAAGTCCTGAATGGCGATTTCATTTTCACCTCATTCTTCAGTTTGACATTGAGTTCATGTTATCCATTTTCTGTGTGGGAGGAGGGTTTATTTTATTGGTGGTGACTGACGTATTCATCCCACTGATGTCATTTTCAGTTGACACAGAAGCTGCAGTAGTGGTTACTTGGTGCTGTTAACATTTATCATGTTGATTAAAGAAACAGGCTGTTTAACAAGCATTTTTTCCCGGACAACCTTTAAAGTCGTATCAATGTTTGTATACATTTTTCTGACCATTTTCTATCACCATTTTTCTGGCTCTGGCACCAGAAGAAGGTATCTTCTTTCTTAATCGCCTAAGCTCTGATTGGCTCTGTTGTTTTTCCCAACTTGGGAAAGAGCCATCAATGAGCAAAATACTAGACGTATTTGAACGACTGAAAAAAGGTTTGGAAGGTGTAGTTGTCTGGAACTAGGTTTCTTAATATTCAAAATACATGCCAGTATTTTAAAAAATGTTTAGTCATCAAATTTAAATCAATCATTTTATTATATGTTCCTCAAAAGCTGGCTTTTGAAAGATAAATTGATTTTTGCCAAACAGAGCGTCATTCAGTTAGTCAAAGGAGCAAATACCGACAGACACAAAACTGAGACAAAGATGACAACTGAGAAATAAAGCGCAGGTGAAGTGACAGATGAAGAGTAGAGTTGGAGGACAAGCAAGAGAGAGACAGGGAGAGGAAATCCAGACTGAGAGCCAAAAGAGAAGGAGAGTCTGAGCCAAAAACAAGGAAGGAAGGAGACGAGGAGATGCAGAGGCAGCGCAAGAGGAGACGTCCCGAGAGAGAAGTGGGTAGGGTGAGTTAGTGAGTGAGTAGCCCAATGACAGACAGACTGAACCGGAGATGAGTGGGGAAATCCCCTCTGTGCACACATTCAATAAAATCACCCAGCTGCACTGTGTGTGTCTGTGTGTATGTCTGTTTCTGTGTGTGTGTGTGTGTGTTTGTGTGTGTGTGTGTGTGTGTGTTTGTGAGCGTGCACAGTGTAACTGAGACAGTCAGAGGGGTGTATTCAGTTTATACAATGTATTCTACCCCGAGGACTCCGTGTCTATATTATGTCATCCAAAAGCACTTATACAGACCTTCTGCTGGAACACACACACGCACACACACACACACACACACACAGTGCCTAATATATTCAGAATCATATGGGCCTCCCACTTGGTTAGATGGCTGGGAGCAGTTCTCTTAGTTTGGCTGTATTCTGGCTAGGGCTTCCTGCCTGATTTTGTCTTAATGTTGTTCCACATTGTGTCTGATGGCCTTAACACACATGTGGTTTTTATGTCTCACACACAAACTCACTCTTATCCTTGCATACACACCTACCCTCCTAGGATTGCACTGCAGATGTCCGAGGTTTGTACATTTGTACATGACTTTATATTAGATATCGAAAAAGTTTTTTTTTCTTGTTTCCCTCTGTTCACAATTTTCTGGTCAGAAAGTATTGAAGAGACTTTACGATATCTGTGCTAGGAGCAGAGACTGTACAGAAATATAGAACTAGCACGTGTGACATCAATGATAGGCATGGAGGACCACACTTTGTAAAGCATTATCATGAAACTCACACTGATACACAGTCCCAGAAAAGGACATGCTGGAAAATGATGAATACATTTCTGAGCACCAAAAACACCCAGATATACTCATACTCATGCTCTTTGGACACAAAACATGCATGTCTCCCTGTGAGCAACTTTTATAGAAATGAATTGGGCCCCATCTTGGAACATGGTATCCAGTTTTATAATACATTCATGCATTCACAACTTACGCCATCTTTGTCCCTAGGGCAAGAAAAGCCAGTTTTGGGTGACTGGAATGTGTGCCTGAATGGATCTGGGGTGGGATGAGCAAGTGGCATCCCTATTATAGACACCCTAATATAGTTCTCTTAAAGCCTAAATGTTTCCTAATATATCAATATTTCATTTCAAGACATTACCTGCAAGATCATTTTTGGAACCATAACTTCTTCTTCTGGGAGAAAAAAAGCGTGTTGTCCTTTGCTCTGTTAGTGTCTTCTTGTAAATGTGTTTCTCCTCCTATAGTTTCTTCCTTCTTTCTCCCCTATTGTTGAGGTTCTTTTGGATGGCGTTTTCCCTTGCACTGGGCAATGATTCAGTCCCACTGTTATGAGACTCTCAGTTCCATTAGGCATTCAATGTTTGGACTATACAAAGAAACCTGAAGTGTCATCTGTGACTTTCAGTCAGTGGTGATTCATTGCAGGAAGTTAAGAGGTCAGGCTTGAAACAATAAGAGTCAATAAAACAGGGAAATCTTAAAGCCAAGGTAACCCATGAGTGGGGAAGACAGTAGACCTGGAGGAAGAGAGAGAAGCAGAGAGAGAAAAGATTCATGGCTTATTGTGTCAGCCCCCCACAGTGCAGCAAAGGACTAAATATGACACCTCTTCACCCTGACCCTGTCTTACAAGAGAAGAGTAAGAGAGGGGGAAAGGGAGAAAGAAAGAGAATGCTTGGTAGTGACCCGCCTCGACCCTGCCAGCTCTTCCTGACCTCCCTTGTAGCCCCATGCTGCTTAATTCTCCCTAATTACATTCCTTACTGACAGAAAGTTGGCCCCTGACCACCCCTGCAAAAGGCCCAGGTAGCAGAACCCGCCATAGCATGGCTGGAACACAGGGAGGATCCATCCACTGTAGAGGTGAAGGCAGGGGGGATAACCGGTGATGACAAATTAATTAATGCAAGTGGAAGAGAAAACGCACACACATGCACACGCACACATACACACACTCATGTTTTGGTGTGCATGTGGTCTGACTTACCTCGACTGGTGTATCTAGTGAGCTCAGTAGCATGTTAATATGACAGGCAGTGATGGATGGTGTTTAGTGTTGGACTCAGCAGTAAGTGGGGAAGTAAGGGGGAAACCTGTACCACGTTGACTTTTTAGAGATTGCAGCATGTGTGAATCTGTGTGAAAGTCTGAGCAAAGCAAGTGAACATGGTAACAATGCTGGATGTTGGAAGCAGCTCCCTTAAAGTGGAAATGTAAACAGCTGTATGACATGAACAGAGCTTTTTGAATTGCAAGAGGATGTGTGCATGATATGTGGTGAATGTGATATGAAAGTTCTGCTCTCTGGCTCATTGTTTTTATCAGGCAGTGCCGTCTCTGGCCAGTCTTTGGTTCAGCTGGATGGGATAGGGTTACAGGAGTTCGCCTGCATTTGTCTTTACAATGTAATTAAGGGATTTTGGGGGCCTACGGCCTCAGAATGACAAACTCCTCTTGCTTGGAGAGCTGGATGCTTGATAGGAAATCTATTAGCGAATCAATTGTAGAAAGTTAATACATTTTGTAGCCACATTATACTGTAGGTTGTTACTTTTGAGAGAACTGGGATTCACATTAGCTTGTTTTTCTGTACGTGTTTATCAGCAGGACACTGGTGTTGCCGTCCAGTTGTATACTACTGATGCATTTAGCTTTTGCACTCAGTGGCCCACACACATTTATCTCAGGCTATTAACCAAAGTTCAAGTGTCACCTTTGAAAGAGTGGATTGTGGCAGAAAACTTGTGCATCGCCCTGGTAATTATGAAGACTCGACTCAATACAACAGTGTTGGCCTGCATTTGATATTCTATAAACATAATGGTCTCATGTGACTGTGTGTAGATAAATATCATGGACTTAGCCTGAGGGAGAGAAAAGGGGGGACGTTCTCATTTTTTTATATCACATAATACAGCTCTTGTGTTCTCACAGAATACAAGGGGGCCTTCTCTTGGCCCCCTCTGCTAAATCCCTCAGCTATCTTTCAAACAGTGATAGTTACGGAAATTAGCGGCGCAGAAATCCATAAGCGTCCATCATCGGGGGGCTTATTAGTGTCTTTGTGAGGTTATGAGGGGAGGACAGAAGGCCCTGAGCACCGCGGGGGCTCGGCTGAGACACTACCTTCACATAACACACACGCACACACACACATGCACAAAGATACGTGCCTTGAAACTGACACACACGGTCATATACATACATGTATGAGCAAACACACTCATGCACAAAGAGACAAACTTAAAATATTTCACTTTTTTACTGGACTTGCTGTACCTGTAGGATTCTCTGCTCTCTGAATGTCAGACATTATGGTGCACAAATGTTTTTTGTGAATGTGACAGAAATGAGTCTGTGGTGTCTTTATAGGGAAACTACAGAGCGATACTACACATAGTCCATCACTCTCCTGTCCATAGTTCCAGTAAAGAGCGCATATAGACCACAATGCTTGAGCAGAATTATCTGTATTATCAGTACTGTTAAAATGACAATATATTTGCACGTATAGACGAAAGTATCTCTAGTTATATCACAAAAAACTTTACTTGCTTGCTAGACTCAGAAAAAAAGTTTGTGGTAATGCAGCTGAATTTCTAATAGCCCTATTATTAGTGAAGATGTCATCTGATCTTTTGTAGATAGTATTTGTATTCGTAAAACTGCACCTTAATTCAACACACTTGGTTTTCATTAGTTCTGCACATTAACATGTGTTCCTTTGGCCTTGTTATGATGATCTCATGTTATGAGAAACAATACAGAAAAGTAAAGTATGGGCTGCACATACAGAGCAAATTAAAATAAGAGGAAGAAACAGGCGGCATGAGACAAATAACATTACTTACTTTTCTAAATCTGCAAACCATTGCTTATCTTGGGGCAGAAGTGTACGCTGAAGCGCACACACCCAGAGATTCACAAGCCCAGCAGAATTTCCATGCTATAGAACTTCCCAATATTCCCCCTTCATCTCATTTCTGTTTATGCTGCATGCATGTGTGTGTGTGTTTGTGTGCAGTTGTTTGTTGGGGTGGTAGGGGGATAATAAATGGCGGCAGACATGGACATCGATTTCAGTAATAACACGGAGAGCAGAGCAGAGGCAGTGGCAGTGGCAGACGTCAGCCTGAGGTCCATCCATCTATGAAACAGGACATGCCAGTAATAGGAAAACACCACACACCGTTATGGCCAGGGGCAAAGCACACAGGCAACTTATCACAGCACTGAACTTTGATGCTTCGACGCACGCAGGGGAGAAAATATATATAATTCCATTATTTTTTCACAGATGATGAGGCACAGGCTGTGTGTGTGCTGAGGTGTGTGTATGTTTGGTGTGGGGGGATGTTTTACCTTTGTGAACTAAAAGGAATCTTACACACACACACACACACACACACACACACACACACACACACAAAGCAATACCTGTTTCTGCTGACTTTGGAAATACAATTGTTTATTTATTGAATTATTATAATTCCTTTTTTTCCCCAAGAAAGGTGTGCACTCTAGGGGCATGGCCAATTGATTGGTATGAGTGTTTGAGCAGCTTCTGTGAGCTGAAGTATACCTTTTACATCTTTGTAATAGCACCGTAGTGCACATGTCATGTTGCTAGATCGTGCATTTATTTTCAGGCTGGTTGAATAAATCAGAGCATACCTCCTCTCCATCCAAAGATGAGAACACAAAGCTTTGAACACACCAGGCGTACCGCTGGACACCAAGCAGACCATGTAGAAACCCAAGTCAAAGCGTGTCTTACTGCTCCATAAAAATAGAACTCAGTTGAACTTCAAACGCAGAGCTTCCCTGTGCCTGCCGACCACGTATGAGTTGGAAGCTCTCGTGTCCAAAACAATGGTCTGCTACTAAACTTAATCAAAGCCTGAAACATTTACTGCTCATACTGCATGAAAGGCCCACCACTATACTGTATAGTGGTAATAATATCATGGAAAGAAGCAGGATATGGATTATATTTGCATGACATCATATCAATCACCAATGCAATATTAGTGACATGAGTGGCATCCAGGTGATAAAAAATGAGTACTAACCAAATATTAGGGCTCTCTGGTGGTGCATTCTGACATTATCTGCAGTGTGTGTTGGAAATAACCTTACTTGCACTTAATAACAGACAAGTAGGCTAATTTATAACCTGTCAAGTGCCTTAAAGAATCAATAGGCACTTATGGTTATAGATAGAATCTTGACTGGACCTTTGTCAAATCAACATTTTTGAGAATAGTTACCACTCACACACACACATATATATATGTAAGCCTTTTAAAAAAAAAGAGAGATCCCACACTACTGCTGTAAAGAAGACCGGCTTTGCTTTTTCATACTGAATCAAACAACGCAGGCATAATGCTGCCCCAGTATGTGATTTTAGAAAGCATGCCGGCGTTACAGGAGCATCTATTGTGAACTACACGTTGGGCAGTGATATTGCTCTCTAAACAACAACATTGACTGGTGAGTGTGCTTTTACTAGCCGTACACAAAGTGCAAAGCAATGTGGCACTGCATCGTATAGAAAATGATGCATGATGCTGCTATCTGATTTTAAATCTCCCAGTGGTGGGTCCCGCGCATAACATGTCATCATAACGTCACATCCCCTTCGCTTCCGGCTTATCAACATTGTTCTCCAAGTCCATGTTCAAACGTTTTACACAGATCGGCGAGGCATGATAAACGACAAAACATTCCCACTTTGAACATACTGAATTAAAATGGGCTATTGTAAAATAAAACTGGGACGTTGCACTTGAAATAGGCTTAATTTAGGCTTAATCTACAGTAGTTATATGTATGTACCTATGCTGTTGTATTATTAAGGTAATAAAATTCAAACAAGCATGGTCTCCATTCATTATGAAACAAGAAGTCGAGTTATTTTTGGTTGGCTGCTTTTATCCTTTGTACTATTTTAAAAGGTTGTTAAAAGAGACTGTGCGTTTGGCACAGTTTAACAATGTGTTGACCTCCATTTCATGCCAGGAAAGAAAAATAACATCATTACAATTCTTGTCTTTTCCCAGCTCTGGGCTTTTCTAATGGGAAACAACTTCTTCTTGAAACATTTCACTGGATTGAAAATAATTAGTTATCGTTTCTTTTGGATAATATTGGCAATAATATTTTGCATAATACTATGCTGCTTATGGATGTTTTGCTGAAAATACAAATTTTTGTGTGTGTGATGAATTTTACGCTCACACCCATTCACTTATTATCGTGCACATTTGTTTGTTGTCATTAAGTTCACACACACGTACACACATTTATGGCAGGTAACATGAAAGAGGGTCTATATAATGTTCTCCCTTATAGCCTCCTCTTTTAAATTTTCCAGCCATACCACACACACACACACACACACACATACACACGCACACATACATATATACACACACCTCCAGTATAATGAAAAGCAGATCAGTGCTGAAACAATACCTGTTATGTTACAGCCTGTCACTCACTCTCATCCATAAGAGTCTCTACATCTCCTCTTTCATTCTTTCACCCCTGCTGTCTCAGTTTCTTGTCTGATAGTCTCTTCCTTTGTTTTTTCACTACTTAATATCATTCTTTGTATATGTCTGTGCATGTGATTATCAGCAACAGTAAAATAAACAGACTATAATCTCTGCCATTCTTTTGAAAGATAGACAGAAAATGCAGTTTTGTCTTTTGCAGTTGTGTTTCCACGTAACTAAATATCTTGAGAGTCAACCTAAAACGGGCTAAATCATATCCTCCTTTACTTATTCAATCTCCTGCCCCTATACCTTCCTTCCTGAACCAATAAAAGCTGCAGACGAGATGTGTGTGTGTGTGTGTGTGTGTGTGAGAGAGAGAGAGAGAGATACAGGGAGAGAGAGAGAGGATGACGGGTTTTGGGGATCTGTGAGTGGTGTGAAAAGTATTAAGTGCCAGTAATAATTGGAAGCGGGCCTAGAGAATCCAAATATAATCTTACAGTGGGAACACTTGTAATACATTGCTTCTGGAGATGGGCCCAGAACACACATTTGCACACACACACACACACACCACAAAGGCCCACGGTGGTTTCTCCTGGCCTCCTAAAACAAGGGGAGATGTTATGCCAAACGCTGACAGTGCTTGCAGATTCTTCTGCTATTGCCCCCCATTAAACCTCCAAATCCCCCCATTAGCCTCCATTTGGCCAAATGAAACATGGCTTATATTTTACCTGGCATACTCCAGAAATCTTCTCCTGCTTCATTCTCCCTGTCTGTAGCTATTTACCAACTCAGCATCGTGAGGAAAAGTGACAGCTCTAAGACAAATCTCCTTTAAATTTCCCGTTGACTATTGTTAAATAATGTTTCACTGCGGAAATTAGCAACACAAATTGTACATTTGCATGATCTCTGCATAGAATGTTTTCTGTGTATTAGACTGCAACTAACATAAAAATGATTTTCAGTATTAATTAATTAATTAATGTCCCATAATAATACATTTTCTGGTAATTAACTAATATATTAATTAATCAGGACTACTGTATTTAATCTACATATATGAAAGGGTTTAAAATGGAATTCATACAGTTTTTTACTGTGTCTGTAAGTACCTTTTGTTGTTGTTTTGGTTCTGTACCCCAGCACATGAACATCTATGAGGTCCAAGTACTGACACTCTCCCTTTGAGGGTGAGTACTTCCACATCTGATGAACCATGACAAATTGCAGCCGTTTTTATGGAACAGTGCTCTCCTGTGTTATGCAATGGTTTATAGTTAGTAATACAAAAAAGATGACCCAGGATTAAATATGAAAGGAGTTTGTTATCTTGCTAGTAGAACTGAGAGATAGGGAGGAGAGAGGGTTCCTGCCGTCTGACGGGTGTCCCTAGCAGGTGCCAGCAGCGACTTGTCAATAACTGTTAGGAGGAAGCGGGTGGTTGGCCCAGGCATTCCAGCGGCTAGCCTGCCCCGGGTCCTTTGGCTCACGCTCCACGGCCCGCCACAGAAATGCCAGCCTCTCTCTCTCTTGCCCAAACTGTTTCTCTCTCTCTACACACACACACACACACACACACACACACACACACACACATGCACACATGCACAGCTGCTGGACCTCACACTCCACAAGCATTGTATTTTTAGCTGTTGCTGTTTTGAAAACCCCATTTAGTGCCCATTTTTGCCTGGTGGCAAGAGTTAAAGGTTTATTTTAGGAGTGCTCGTATTTCCAGTCCTGGGAAGCAGGTACTGCCGTCGCTTTGTGGCTTTTGCTGCCATGGCGGCGAAGAAGAACCTCTTAAAGCAAGGCAACTTTTTTTCTGTCTTCTCCATACATTACCCTGTTTTTTTCCCTCCTCTGGGAGTTTTCTGGGAATTTCTCTCCAACAAAGCAAGTCTGTGGTTTGTGAGGTGTTCCTATTTTAATCTGTGTTCCTGCTAGGTTTGGACTACGAAGTTTTTATTGAAATGTGGTACTTTTTTTCCTTCACTCACTGTGAAGCATGCAGTCAATGAATGACACATTTAAACGGAGATGTTGTGCGTCTGTTTTCATGCCCACATTTGTGTGTGTGTCAGCGTATGTATGGCAGGATGCTGCTGGTCTTTTTAGGCCTGCTCTTTGTCACCGTAATTCCCCCAAATGAGGAGGTGGAATGAGTCTCCCTCCTTTACTGCTGCCATTTACAGACCCCATATCAGATGCCTAGCTCTCTACACACCAGCCACAAGCACTTCATTTTAATACCGGCTCACAGAGCAAAACCCGGCCAGCCTCAGTCCAGCTGCCATTTGGGTGCGCAATTCTCCCCAGTCTGTAGAGTGGAGTAGGAGTGAGGCCCTTCTTGTTCAAGCAGTAAATGTTTATTGAATTACCATGTGTTTTTCTAAGCAAAAGGGGAGTGTAGCACAACAATAGAGAAAGGTTTACGTTTAGTCTCCCTGCCTGCTTTGCTACTCCAAAGTACCCCTGACGCTGGTCTTTTCCTAAGAATGTGGAATTCCTCCTCCTCCTCTGCGTGAACCTCTTTCCCGTTTTTGCAAGTGCTACACTAAATCTTCTCAAACACCTGACGTTTATTTTTCTCTCATGTTGTTTTCTATGCTCTTCTGTCCTCCGCACTTTTCTTCTCTCCACCTCTGAACTCGGCCGATTATTTTCCCTGCATCTCCCATGACACCTTGTTCCTCTTTGGAGAATCTTGTCGGTGCTTGTATGTTTATCTGAGGGACGGCGGCTTTCAATAAACTTTGCCGCTGGATGCTGCGCACACACACACACACACACACACACAAACACATTCACACCTACACTCGTGCACGTTCACTTCTTCCTACACACACATGCCTTGGTAATTAATCTAAGATAAACACAGAGCCTAACACATACACATGTGTTAGGCAGACGTACCCTGTAGGAAAATAATCATGCCAGAGAATGCAAGCTTTAAGCAACGTAAGATCCTGCCACCGTGTACTTTGGATGGGAACATGTATTGAAGTGATCTGAAGGACAAACACTGGTGTCTATTCTATAGCCAGACAAGGCTGCAAGCTGATAGTAGCCACCGCATATCCTGTTTCCTCACATGTTCTGCGATTGCATGAGGTGGATTCTGGAACTGGCAGGAAGAAAGGTTAAAGGTCACCGGACAAAATAAACAGTGAAGGACATAGTCAATCAGATGTGAAAAGTGGTCTTTAGTATAAATCTAGGGTTTTGCATGAACATAGATAACACTAATAGGAAGGACAGGTCACATAGGTGAATCGAGGGGTAAAGGGGCATCTCAAGGGAGGAGATCAGACTTCACATGCACATACACACTACCTGAACAGAGAACAAGCCGCATCTGTGAACTGTGAACGAGGCATAGCAGGAGGGAAAGAGGGGCCGAGACAGACAGAGAGAAAGAAAGCTGAGCCGGTGGACCACACAGATAAAAGAGTGCGCTCTGTTCTTTTTACTCCTGAAGTAACCTGAAGGAGGAAACTCCACCTCTGGGATTAAGGCTTGTGTTTCCCCAATTTACTGGCATGGCTGCCTCAGACAATATATTTCTGTTCTACTCGTCTTATATGATTGCTTCTCTTGTCATCTCTTCATCGGCAACGTCTTCGTAAAGAAAACCTAAGGCAAACCCTAATAGGAGTTATAAACCAAATATTTAAATACCCTTAAAAATCAATGTATGTTCTGTTGATTTGTTTTATTCCTATTATTCTACTTCAATTTGTGAGATGTACTGGTCCTTTGTCGTTATATTTCAAACTCTAAAATATGATGTTTGTGGAAAGAAATGCCTCATTTAAGCAATAAAGTGAAATATATTTCAGTAATAAATCCAGTATATTTATCTATCCATTCTTTAATAAGTAACCTAAGTAGGCAGCTAAGATATTTATGTGGGGTAATTATCATTTAATATACTCTAGAAGCTTGTATTTTACTGTGAGTATAATAGATAAACTGTATTTTGAGACTGTATGGGATGGCCCTGATATAAGGACATGCTCTGGCCCATTTGGTGGTGGAATTATCGAATTTGCTGTGCACTGCCCCTGAACCAGCCTACCCAACCACAAGAAAGACCCAGAGGAGGAGACGAAAGGTCTACACAAACATGGACACACACACACACACACACACACTGAGCGTCCCCCAGCACAAGGGGATGCTCTGCACATTCCCCCTAATTGCTTGTTTCAAGCAGAGGCTGATTGTGGAAAATTATACCCTTTGCATTTTTTTCTGTGCTCCTCCTCCGTCTTTTTTTCTTTTTCTTTGTGTCTGCACATATGCATACATGTCGAGTGACCAAATCTACAGTATGTGCCTTAACACGTGCTTTTGGTTGTGTTTGCCTGCATGCATGCATGTGGATGTGTATGCTTACTTGTACTGTGTAAGTGCAACATATGTGCCTTTGCTCTCCGTGTACTAGATAAATATCTGTGCATGTACTTTTGCACGTGTGTGTGTGTGTGTGTGTGTGTGTGCGCTCTTCACTGTTCTAAAGGTTTGAGGGAAGATGAGAGTCTTTCTACTCTACCCCAGTTATCATGATCTCATAGTCTCCTCAAAGTCCTGAGTATATGTGTACATGTGTGACAATTTTGCATCCCTTTGTAGCATAGAGTTAATATCCAAATTAAAAGATCTACATCCTTTTGGCGTTACCCTCAGTAGTTCTGCTTGAAAAACAACACAAGCCATCATCTGAGAATCTCCTCCACCTCTCCTTCATTCTCCTCCTGTCCTTCCCTCTCTACCACTCACCTCTTCCTTTCCAAATGTGTGGCTTCCTTACAGTGAGTGCTGCCAACCTCATTCCTACAGTATGCATTGGCCAAGACCAACGTATATGTCTGGGAGATCCACTTAGTGTGTGTGTTTATGTGTTTGCGAGAGGCTGTGAACTAGGTGCCTCTCGCCACAAGGTGAGCTTTGCAGGAGAGGTTGTGGTGGTCCCACTACTGTAACTACATAAGTGAGGAAATGAATTAAGTGGACTTGGGAGAAAAGGTGTGTGTAGACAGTGTGTGTGTGTGCGTGTGTGTGTGTGTGTCGAGGTGGCTGTTATATTCAAATTAAACACACACATACAAACGGAAGTGCAAGCACAGAACATATATCAGCGCTGCATGATTCTCACAAACAGCAGCACTAGAGTGATAATAGAATCAATACATTTGTTTAAACCAACAAATGGATCACTTAAACATGCACACACACACACACACACATCAACACACACCGTCTGGTGTGAGGGGCCTCGTCTTCTTCTAACAAGGCCTCTCTTACAGTAAATGCAGCCTGGCCTGTCTGGTGCGTTTAAGGGGCCAAGTAAATCTGTCATTTCAGCCCCTGAACATTCAGTCATTCACACACACACTCACACACAGCCTTGCAGCTGGAAGGAATTAGGCTGTCTCTCCTTCTCTCTCCCAACACCAGGAATGATAACCTCCGCCGCTCACCCTCTGTGATTGGAAAACCATTTATTTTAGCCATTAACAACATTATCTGTTGGCCCCTGGGCTAATAGTTGAAAAGACAGAGAACCTTTAGTGTTTAGGTGAAAGGCAAGACTTGTCTTCTGTCTGGGAGTATAGCTACTGTATCCTTCAACTGGTCGTTCAGTGTATGGAATGTGTGTGTGTGTGTGTGTGTGTGTGTACAGCTCCATATGTATCCAACTACAAAATACAAACACACATCGTCATAGTTCCTTTCACCTTAGTTTTATACTCAAATCTAAACTTCTGGCTGTCTGGGTTATAATGTCACTGGTGTGAGTGTGCACGGGTGTGTGTATGTGGACTCCCAGTGCCCCTCTGCAAAAATGTCAGCTTAATCTGTGCTGGCGTCTCAGCAGCTTCACAGATCCCCAGGTCTCAGTAACAAACGTTCAGTTAGATGGCCGGCTATCATGCACTGAGGCTCACATATTAATATTATGTATTATTCATTTGATAAAGAGAGGTTTTGTGTTCACTTGAACGTGTGTACATGAACACAGCATGTATATGAAACGATACTAAGGTACACAAGCATTGGAGAATATAAACAAAGTGATATAATGTAGTTAATGCAGTCTGTATTGTGTGATAAACACAACAGTAGATAGACAAGACACAACATTGTACACTGCCAATTTAGCAAGTTATCTTTAGCAGTAAAGCGTTCTACAGTAGCATAGATGTATTCAATGTGAGTCGTCAAACTGAGAAGGACCCGGTCTTGGAGGATAAGGAAAACTGACGAGAGAAGACAGATAGCAAGAAGGGCATAAGATGGGGAGAAAGTAGGATAGAAGAGAGAAATAAGGTGAGACATCCAAGGTAATATCTCATAAGGAAAAGACTGCAGTGTGCTTGTTTTCATGTACAATATGGATTTGTGAGTGAGTACTGAAATTGTCAGTTGTGTGACATACAGACAAACGAAACAGACACACCAACAAAACTGCAAGCAAACACAGAGAAAAAACAGGCTTAAATATCATCACAGATCAACCTCCACAGAGACAAGCTTATGTTGTGTATGCACTGAAACACTAGACCCCATTACAACCCAGACACAAGTATGTACACACACATACACACACACACACACACAGACACACACACAAACCTTGGGTAGTGTCCAGCAGGCAAAGCATGGCTGCAGAAGGAGGTGTAGATTATAGAGTGCTCTGTGACAACCAAATTGTCACTTCCTGCATAATGCTTATTCAAGCTCTCACCTCCTGCCGTCAACTTCAGAGTGTGCGCGCGCTCTCTCTTTCCCTCTCCCTCTCTCTCTCATTTACCTCTTCATTTTCTTAACCATCTTCACATCCCTCTTTCTTTCTTTATGTGCCTCTTATTTCTATTTATGATCATGTGTACTGTAAGCACCAATTTCCTGTTTGCCAAGGCATATTCCTCATATGTGAAAATGTACCTGGCAATAAACCTGATTCTGATTCTGATTATCATCCATCCTCTCCCTGCTGTAGATGTGGACAGTTGCTGCTCTTACCTTGACAGCAGAACAAATTCTACGTACCCAGAGGTGGATGTTTGATACACAATTTTATCATGTGTAATATTCAAAACCTGATAAAAAAAATTTGGCTCAAACTTAAGTGGCAACTTGTTGAATAGATACATTTTATTAGTGCTGAAAATAGTGACAAATTAGCGCTCTTGAAACACTGCATGTGCTACTGAGATTTACAGTACGCACTGTGAACAGTACTATTTCAGAACAGACACACTGTATTTGATACACTCTTCCTGATTCCTCAGTGTGTCATACAATATTAGCTTAGTTGTACTTATTCATAGTGGCATCTGAAATGTTTCTAAGTGGGACATTCTCTATAGGCTGTTTTATTAGCACAAACTTTCACCCATGTGGCACTTCAGGTCGCAACTCAGTTTCAATGCACTTGTTTTTCGCAGAGATGGTTTACCTGTTACCACAGCCCTGCTCTTTCCTGCCCCCACTGCACATCTTTCATTGTGTACTTGGCTGACTGGGTGAAAACAGCAGGTTTACAAGCTGTAATCAGCTTGTCAAAAATACAAAACCCTTGTAGGTAGCTGTGAAGAAAGTGGTTTGTTGCATCTGTAACAATGAGCTCATAACTGTTTCCCAAAATCAGTTTTCAAAAAATATCTGACATCAGACCCAATGTGAGGACGTTTTGTTCCAAAAAGGGCAATTGAAGTAAAGTTTTGTGAGCAACTGTAATGTCTCGATCATCTGTCCTTCTCATTTTGATGTGATGTCATTCTCCCGTAGTAACCTAATAGCATGCCTTCAGCGTAGATCTCCAGCATTACAGACTGGATGATAATACCTATAAATACACTCGGCGGCAGCAGCAGCAGCCAGGCCCTGTCTGTCTATCTCTACCCATCTCACCATTTTGGAATGTATGACCTTAAATAGTCATATATGAAGAAGTTTTAGCACAGACCATTTAGTCCAATTTTACTTGAAGTTTATATAATTTAGATTACATAGATTGTGTGAAAAACAAAGTCATCTGTTGTTCCTGTGATTTCATTTGATCATTACTTGGCAACTGATCACGTCTTAATTTGTTTAGAAGCCTTTATTGTTGAGCTTGGGGCTTCATTGTATTTTCAATACCCATTCATATCATTGTAGTTCCTAAATATTCCCTCTGGTGTCGGTTTCTTTCCTGCTCTTCCATGCGTTTTTTCTCCATTGTTCTCTCCATTAATCAAAATGTGTGTGTTTGTGTGTGTGTGTGTGTGTGTGTGTGTGTGTGTGTGTGTGTGTGTGGCAGGTGCTCTCCTTGGGGAGCCCTCTTGGCCAGAATAGAATAAGGATATGAAAATAGGATATGTGCACTGTAGTGCACCTGCAGAGTGTGACAAATGCCACACACACACACACACACACACATACACACACAAACATGCACACACATACCCAAACAAATGACATGTAGAGGAAATTTGAGATTCCATACCACAGTGTGCATGCACTTCAACAGCTATTGATGTATTGTCAAAAAAATCACTTCAATAACACACAATGTGAGAGCAAGTTTTGCTGTTGATATAAAATTACTGCAACTCCTCTTTAACCTGATCACTATCTTTCTCTCTCTCACTTTACAGTTTCTAAGTTAAAAAAATGCAGCTTCTTAATTCTCGAAATGTCAAGAGTTGTGAGACACCTGTTAATCCACACCAAAATTTACTGACAACGGGTTTCTTAGTACTGAAATGATTAATCAATTAATTTAATTGTCAATCAACAGAACATTACGCAAATTTCATGATTGATTAATCATCTAAGCATTTAAGGATTGTAACTTAAATTGCTTTGGGCTTCGGACTGTTTTAGACAGGCTGTTCGAGGACATTACCTTAGGCTTAGGGACATTTTATTGATAAACCAATACATCAGTAAAAAATCAATGGTTTAATCACTGATGAAAAGAAATGTTTGTTGCAACCCTAGTTTTTAGTTTCACTCCATGTAGAGCAGCATCAGCCCTGTCCCTGGAGTACTGTAGTCTACTGCTGTACCACTGTATGTTATCACAAGTGTTTAGACAGTTGGGTAGTAAATAGACTGCTCTAATGGCACTGAACTCACACATTCACAAACACACACACACACACAAACACACACACCTTGGTCCCGTTGTCCTCCTCCCGGGGGAGCTGTGGTGTCTATTCTCTCCCACTGGCTGCTGCAATGACTGTGGGGTCGTGGGGTCTCCTAGATAAGACCGCAGGGGTTTTGTAAAGGGAAGCTTGACTTTCAGAGCACAGGAAGGAGGGATGAATAACTCGGAGGAAAGGAGGAGAGTAGGGAGTGAGGTCGAATGAAACTCCAAACCACCTGCGCATCTGATAAGGCTGCACACATTAAGGTGAGCGTAAAAGAGAAGGTTAGCGGGGAAATGTTAATAAGTGCCTAGAGAGAAGAGAGTTAGCTGCACGGAGAGAAAGTGAGGGAAAAACGTTGACAGGAAAAAGAGAAAAAAAACTGAAGCTATCAAAGAAAGATCATGTACACAAAATATGAGAGGCTGAGGGGAACAAAGTGAACGTACGAATGAATTATCAATGAAAGAAAGACTACAGGCACAGACTTGAATAGGTGATCTTTGAAACAACACAATGCTGCTTTGAAATGGAGAAGTTCACAATCATCGGAAAACACCAAAAAGATTTATACCCACCACGCTTGCCAATAGCCTCCTAACTGAAATGTGTTGTAGTTTCTGCTCATTGACGTATCGAGCGGTTATGACAAAGGAAGTGTGGGGGACCTCAGGTAGCTCTGTGTGGAACCATTGATTTTCACTGTCCACATAAGGCAGTTGATGGATAGAGCAGCGCTGAAGTCATTAGATACATTCTCCACCACCATCTGAATACACACACAGACACACAAACTCAGAAGAGTGTGGAGTGATTGTGGGCAGAAAGAGAGGGGTTGGGAGTGAGAAGAGAGGCAGTATAAGGGGAAATATATCTGCCAAGTTTAAAATGCAACACTTAAATCCATACAATGATTGCTGGCATACAGCTACAACTCACTATGAACATGATTGTAATAGTCTTGTATTTTTGAAAAGTGTGCTGTGAATATAGGAAGTAAAACAGGAATTAAACTCAGTAATAAAAGATGCAAGACATCTAATAAAACTATTTAGCTTGAAGATGTTCTCTGACAACCACCACTCTCTTCAACCTAGCCTGACCCGTGTGCCCTGTTGTCATAAGCTCAGTATTTATGGAAGGTGGCGTGAACCCGAGGCCAAGGTGGAGGGCTTATTTTACAGATTTTGCCATAAAACGGTCAGCTTGAAAATATGACCTACTTGGCAGGGTGACTGGACTACCTTTGGGATCCTATTGCATATTGGCCTGCTTTAACCGGAGATGGACAGGATGTGCTCCGGAGAGAGATACAATGGTGGGGGGGAGAAGAGCACAAAATCACCGACAAGTTCGTTGACAGACACAATTCCTGTTGCAGTACATTGGTGTAGGAAGTGGAAAGTCGTAGTATGATGTAAAGAGGAAAGGACACATTTAATAATTGCACTTATACACACACCACATCACTTTATTTGAAAATACATTAAATGCATAATGCATTTGTTAATTGTGAATATTAACATGTTTGCATGTCCCTCCCATTTTTATTTACATTTTGAATAACTGTTAATTGCGACAGTCAGAGTTTTATTGCAGCAAGAAACTCAACAACTTTTGGAGTGTGTGCAAACTTAAAATTGACTTAAAATCCATCTGCTTTTATAAAAAAGATCTTGTTTTTTGTCTTGACAAAAAACAACAGTAGTTTGCTACTGTTTCAAAATGAGCTCTACAGTGCAGCTACAAGATTGCATTGTGACATAAACAGTATATTTGTCTTATAATGAATATTGTTATATTATAATATTTCCTTTGTGTGGATGGACAGCTCAGGCTGTTGAGCCATCAGGCACAGCTCTCAGTCTCTGTAAAACTTTCCTGTGTTGCCACAAACACATCTCTCTGTTAAAGGGAACAAATTGTCCTGACGTTGATGCTGACATTTGACATTTAAATAATGACTGAGCCAGAGGGCCATCTTGGCCACTGATCTGGAAAATGTTACCTTTTAAGATGGATAAGTCAGGATTTGAGATTTTCCTCCAGGAGAGAGCAACTGTTTACTTATGAAGAGGATGTACACTGGAAATGAGCGGAATTAGTGGAAAGTGTTGAAAAGGGCTGCAAAGCTGGAATGTTTGCTTTGTGAATGAGATGAGATTTCTGACTCCATCACGAAGCCCAAACCTCTCTGGAGCCATAAGGCCCTGAATGTGTCTTTGTGAGTGGGTTGACGCACACACACAAACACACACGCAGGCCAGATGTCCATTTGGCATCACAGATGATCTCTAATTTCATACAATTTCTGAACATCTCTCTTTTTGGGACTGCAGCCACCAGCTATGGGACTTTTTATTATACAATATCCAAATCTCACACCTATTCACATACACACACATATTATTTCATCCATCTGTTTCTGTCTTTATCTAAATGTTTTCTGTAGCCTTTTCATCTCACTGCACCTGATCATGAAATTTACCTAAAATTACACATCCAATGGGAAGCCAGAAGCCATCTTGCAACTCCAATCAAATTGGATATCCCAATCTACAAATTCTTGTTTTGCCACATTCTGTAAGGTGATTTTTTAATCACATCACATGCTGATGATGTACTGCTTTTATACTCTGTGTATGCATAGCCAAGTTATCATTCAACTCGTCACTGAATAAAGCTTGATCCACTGTAGAAAAAAAACATATATGCTTTAAGGCCTTACATTATTTTATAATGTCTTTCTCATGTTTCAGATCTTTCCAAAAAGTCAGACCTAAGAGATGACAAATGAAGAGTATATGCAAAGGCAAATATCTGATCTGTTACGTCTGACAGACTTTTGATTCTGGCGCTTGTTTTGGGATTATGACATGCAGGCCAGAGAAGTGTATGTGTGTGTGTGTGTGTGTGTGTGTGTAATAAAAGTTTAAGAGTTTACAACTCAGTGTTAAGGCTAAGCAATCTCATTCCCCCACAGTATCACACACAAGCATGTATTCACACACCTGAGGTCACAATCCAAATTCTATGACTTGTTGGCCTTTCTCCCAAATGAAGCATTCCACGGATCAGCGAGCCCATCAGCCTACCCTCTCCTCCTCTTTGCTCAAATCTCAGCAATTATATTTGACATGTAACATCAATAATCTCATTTATTTTTATGCCCCCTCTCTTTCTCTTATCCAACCAACTACACACACGCGCGTACACAAATACACAGAAGGGTCTGCTCACTCCCATTCTCTTATCTTTGTCTGCAGGAAATATGAGCCACGCAGCATTCGATAAAAACAATTTTTTGCACCATTGATCCCACAGCACTTGTTTCTCCCTCTTCTTTTTTTTCTCCTTCTTCTGGTCCTCCTCTATGAAAATGGTATTTGTGGAGGTTTTGTTGTTAACGGGTGAAGTAAATGTTAGGAGATGGCTGCATTTTATAAAGAGCAGCAGGGGAAAGACCGCGACAATTCATACTGAGATGAAATGAATCACCAGAGAAACACACCACGAGCACAGACACTGGTGGAGAGGGGTCACTCACATAGGCTACGTTAACTGTACACACACACAAATCACATCCACGTTCAGTGTGCATGTGTGTGCGCTTGTAGGTATGAGAGAATAGGCACCTGTACACATCTGTTTGTGCCTGTGTTTTCATGTGGACCCTGTTGGTATTGTCTCCACTGAGTAGACAAGCCATGCAGGCTCAGTGGGTGCCACTTTCAGCTCCCTCCACTGCAGTGCCACAGATCAATATAGCTAAAGTCACCCACCTCCACACACTTGGCCTCTGTAATCATTCCCTTTGCTGTGTTCTGCTTCATTCCCTCCATCGGCTAGGTTGTTGTTTATCCTATTATAGCCCTAATTGCCATGCTTATGGTAACCTTTCTTCAGCTTGCTACCCCCTACACCAAACTAATGGGTAATGGCACAGGAGGGCTAATGCAACCAAGCTAATTTGGCTGGGCTTATATGCCCACATGGACACCTCAGTCTAGCTCAATGCCCACGTCCATCATTCTCTCACTGTTTTTTTCCCTCTCTTTCTCCATGTGGCTTTCCTTCTTTCACAACTAGCTAGCATTAGCACTCCGTGGGCTGTGTGGCTGGGAAGCAGGTTGTGGCTAATGAGTTACCTCAGCGGTCTCAGTGCTATGGCTTTTTAATTAGTGTCGTGGTGCTAAGTGTCCCACATGGACCCTTCCCAAGCCCCCCTTCTTGTCATCCATCACCCATTCCTTTTGTTTGCCTTTCATTTACATATATGCACCAGCCCCAAATTAGCTACTCGCTCGTTAATTGGATGTGTGGGGAAGTAAATGGATGGTGGTATACAGGGGTAGAGGTGCAGTCAACATGTTTACCTCCTAAATACCCCCCAGGACCACTGAGCTCCAGCTCGCAGGGAGGTCATTGTGAATACGCCCCTCGGGCTAAAAAGATCTGTTGTGTTGTTTGGAGTAATTAGTACAACTAACAAGCTCAAGCCCACATAAAGAGGGATATACTGTAAATACACACACACACATACATACATACATACATACATACATACATACATACATACATACATACATACAACAGTTGTTAATATAATATAATTTTATTGTGACGGCAAAATGCATGCAGATGTCTGTTCATGACGCCTTCAAGTACTGAAATACAGCCAAAACAAATGCAAAGACAAATACAGTTGCTGGGACTGAAGGCAATGGGGTTTTTTCTATATTCAGGATGAGTTTACCCTGTTCTTTCATGCCATCAAATTAAAATACTTTATATTGACTTCAAAGTCTATCAAATTAAGTCTCCTATGCTTATATTGACCCATCTGGGCTGAACTGATCGATAGTTTGTCAATAATAGATAATGATGCCTAAGTGCTGAGCGATGACACGTGGCACCATAAATGTCTTCAGTGTTATTGATCATACTCAAACAGCCTGATAGATCAGCTTATATTTACTGACATCAGTTTAATTCATTTCCCTGCATTTGGGTGAAAGCCTTTTTATGAAATTTACAACTTTTCAGGGACTCAGGGATTATAAAAACAACACATGAAGTTTTGTTCAGCAGCTGCTTGACTTATAGGTATTATCAGATGTAAACAATACCTGTCACCTCACAAAAAGTCAACTCACAACCAAAACTCAAAACACACTGATATCTCTTACCACTTTTAAATTGATGGCAAGGTTATATATCTATATGTGACCATACATGTGATTTCTGTGGTTAAAAATATTATTGATTGGCATTGACATATACCTGTGCATGTCCCTGCATTAGAAACAAAATACATTGTGTGTATCATATTTTCATTCAATCAACCTTTAAACAGTACAATGTATAGTCTCAGTAATGTGTTTTCCGCTTTATTTTTGTTTGAAGTCTTGTCCACATGACTGTGTCCAACAGCCTCACTGTGTGAGGTATATTGTTGTGTTTGTTCCCAATGTTGATTGGCCAATTATGCCTGATTGTGTTCCTTGAGGGAAGCATTCTCCAAGAGTTGTTAGTGAATGGCCAAATTATGCCTTTGCTTTTAATGTGACCATGGGGAGCCCAGGACCACTCCAAAAAGTTTTCATGGTCTTTGCAAAGCCGCACGTAACTTTGTTTTGTGACAGCGTTATTAGTCAAAGGATAGTCTGAAAGTCATTGTTATTTGCTAGGATGCCGTGGGCCGTTTGAGCGATAATGAGAAGTTTCCAGGTGGGAGTTAAAGTTGGAAATGCGCCCTTTCTCTGTCCTTTCTGACCCCTCTGTACACAATCCAACTCTGCATATCTAACTGTGACTGCTGTAGCTCTCATGTCATTTACTTTACCTGCACTAAAATTAATAATATATAATGAATATACAACTCTACACATCATGCGCACATGTACGGTATGCAATCACAAACACACACAATTACTGTATGCCCATTAAGAGTGGTTACCCTCGGCAGCCCTGGCATGTCCATAACTGACTGCTCCATAACTAAATTTGAAACACAAGAGCACATCAAGGAGAGCTGGACTGTAGGAAAAAAAAGCTCAGTTTGATGATGGAGTGCTGCCTGTGTTCTTATGCCACAGTTGTATTAGGAGTCTCTAGATATGCTGCAAACAGCAAATCTCTAATGTTGGTTGGCTCTGCGTCGTGCAGGGCAGATGAATGGGACTGAATACTCACTAGCAGCTACAGAGAGGGTGTGTGAGTGTGTGGGTGTGTGTGGGTGTGTGATGAGCTGTAAAGAAAAGGATGTAGTCTGACATGCTTGAAGCAGTAATAGAGCAATATGTTGTGTCACCCCCCAGTAATCCTGCTCCATTTCCTCACTGTGTGTGTGTGTGTGTGTGTGTGTGTGTGGGTGTGCATGTGAATATACATGTGTGCGTGTGTGATTGATGACACTACTAATGGTGTGTCTAAACACTGGCAGCCCAGTTATCTCTTATCTGACAGAGAGGAGAAGGCTTGTGTCAACAGCTGCTCCTCCTCCTCATTTATCTCTCTCAGTCCTTTCCTCCTCTCTTGTTCCTGCCCTTTTTTTCTTTCTCATAAATTAAAAGCTTGCAGTGTTTGCTTATTATGTTTTATTATTGCTGATTTTCATTTATTTGCCTATTGTGTAACTAATAATTACATCAAATATTGATCAATCTGTTGTTTTGACATCTAAACGATTAATTAAAAATATAGTTTCATTGACTAATGGCTTCAGGCCCCTGTGCATGTTTTCCTGCAGATTTCCTGTTTTAGTGCCACCATCCTCTGCCGTTTCTTACTCCCTCCATCCTTTAATTTATCCAACAGCTGCAGTTTCCAATAGCTTCAAGGCCATAGGAGATAGGAAGGCCCTCAAGCCACTTTGTGCAGCTCCACTGTGGGCCCCATCTCTGCCATGGGCCTCAATCACCTTAATGCGCCCGTTTAACCATTAGCTTCTCTGAGGGGGGCCCATATCCATCCATCCCTCCATATATCCCGTCATACATTAAAGGGCAGATTGATAGCCATCAGCCAGGCCTTGGCCACTGACACACTCTTAATATTGTGTCTAACGCAAACCATATGGCTGCAGGGCTCTTCTGCTGCACGCCACACACACACGATACACTCACACACTGCTACTCTCAGCCTGTTGCCGCTCTGTCAGGAGAGGGGATGAGCGTTCTTAATTAAAAGTTGGATATATGGGCCTCTGGTTGGAGGTGGTCAAGCAGGATCCATTACCTTCATAGTGGGGCCCTCCAGAGCCAGAGTTAGGGTACAGGCTTAAGATGATGAGATGGGGGATGGAGCATGGTGTGTGGTGAGTCTGTCTGCGCCGCATGCTGAGTCAAAACAAAAATTAAGGATAGGAAAGAAAAGGAGTAGTAGAAGTGGTTATGGCGGTTTGAGCATGAGGTGGTAGCTGTAAAGCTAGCGCTGAGCCCGGCTCAGGCCAGGAGGTGTGAGCCATGATCTCAATAGCTGTATTGTGTTCACACTTGAACGGGGGCCAAAAACCCAGTGAAATATCAGAGCAGAGAGAGGGAGAAAGAAGTGTGGAAATGAAACAATGGTTTACACAACAGCAAAATGGGTCTTTTCCTCTGCTTCTCGCCGACAGGCCCAACCCTCAGAGAGTAAGCTTTATTGGCCGCCCTGTCCTGACTAGTCTCAGCCAGTAGCGCAGAAGACAGGAGAGCTAGACGTAGAGGCTAGTGTTGGACTGAGACATATGCAGACCTATGTTCAGCAGCCACACACAGAGCGCAGATGAGAACACACACATGAGAATTATCCTTTGGTAGAGATGAGAATAGCCAGATATTCCTCTAATCCTTTTCGAGGAGAGCAACACGTCTCATAACATCACGTACGCCTCCATGACTCAAGCTAATCCTTCTGGGCAGAGCACCTCTCACAACCGCCAGACAGAGTAGTCAAAAGTTACAATGTGTGTTATTTATCCTCTTTACTTTCCCCTTTTTCAAAAAAATAAGAATAAAAATAAATAATAATGTGCAACATCAGTAATCAATTAGGCTTTGTCCTGCACTTTGTGTTTTGCATTTCTGATTCATGTTGTTTTGATGAATCTACAGTTGTGGTTGATTTTTACATTTAACGATTATTCAGAAAAGTTAAAATGCTATTATTTCTTTTGGAAAAATAGCTTTATCCTAAGTTCATCTCTCATGTCCATGTTAATGCCCGTCCCTTTGTGTAATTTGGCCTGAATATAGCAGTGTATTTTTTTCTCTGGACTTTATTTTATTATTGTATTCATAGCAGCAGGTTTTGTTTTTGAATGGTGGGAGGCCTTGTCTTGCAGAATGAGCTTGTATATTCTAAGACAGGATTACATAATGATTGTTTGTAGATTTAATTTTGCTAGGCAGTCTGTCTGTCTACAGTTTTTCTGCTAGAGATAGTCAACCCAAAACATGTCCAGTTATCCCAGGAGTTTTCTGCTGCACATGGCACGTTTTTTACTGTCATAGAAAATGCCACAGAAATGCCCCAGACAGAGTCATCAACAGTATATAGCAGCCAAGAACGTTTTCATTTTTAATTATATGAAAAGACCAGAAGGCTTTAGTTGGATTTTTTTTACTTTATTTTATTTACCACCAATTATCTTAATTTAAAATTGTTGTTTGTGTGGGCTAACTATATATATTCATTAAAAACATTCTAAATATTCCTTTAATCTTTAAGGTCATTATCTAAAACTAGGCCTCACAACATAGGGTGTAACGACACAGCTTTTGTTCTTATTTAGCCTATACAAGTTTATGTCTCTTTTTCTAATTTGGAAATGTTTGATTCTAGATTAAGTCTTTATTTTTGGGTCATCTGGCTGAGGTAAGCCTGCAGTCACTACAGGTGAGGAGGAGGAGTAAGGAGGTGGTGAGAGGAGCAAGCTTAGTATGGCCGTTACAGTAAACGAAGAGCTCAGCTCAGATGGTTCCAATAAGACTCAGGCCTGAAACCACACGGGTTCTGCCACACGCTGTTCTGACCAATTTACTGCACTATCCATTTTTGGGCTCTCAAATTCAAACCTCCTGCCCAGGTGCAGTATGGGTGATGATAGGGTGAGAAAGAGAGAGGCAGACTAAAAGACAAAAAGAATGAGGAATGTGTGAGTGCCTATCACTCTCTTGCTGGCTGTCTCCAGTTTGAATGTATCTCACAGAATTTACATTTCTGCTGTCCTGCCAACTTATTGATCTCATATCACATAAGAACGCCACAGCTTTCTACAATGCAGGGGCCAAATGACATTTCTCCAACAAAATAAATTTAAACAAGATGGTTGAAGATAGAAGTGACATCTTCTGCTTTGTGTCAGTGTCCTCATGCTGAGGCTATCGTTAATTTAATACTGAGCAGGAACTGACATCCACAGGGAAACATTTGTTTTTAAGTTCATATTGCAAACCCCTGTTGTCTGGTTTAGCTCACTAGAAATATGATTGTAAATTAATGTTTTTTGTCAGTGCGTTTCTATGTCTCTCATTTTCTGCTTCCCTCTCCCGCCATCATTCTCCATTGGATCATAAAGGCAAATGTTGTTGAAGGAAGTATTCCTTTATTTAGGTGTTAATAAATAATTGATAGCGTTACATGCTCTACAAATTTGCACCGAGCACCACTTCCCTATTTGTGTTTGCACGGTTCCAGGAATTGTCCCATTCTGTGTTTCACTTCCGATGTCAGTCGATAGAGTGCAGGTCAAGTTGTGTCAGTGTTGAATGCAAGCTTCCTTGGCTCATTATTATTTGCCATTACTCTTGGCTTGGATGCATTAGACTTGATTGATTTAGTTGCTTTACTTGAGTGCAGGGAATTTTATTTTGTATCCCCACTATTTGAAAACTTGGAAAAGAGAAAGCTGCTATTGGTGATGCGTAATATGCTTTAATTTGGAGGTCCATATTTTACTCTCCTCATTTTGATGTGTTTTGGTGTGTTAAGTGAATATCTTGTGTTTTAAAAAATTCCAGGATGGCTTGTTGAAATGTGTAGATTCTTGGTGTGGTAGGCTATGCTCCAAATGACACAAGTTGTACAAAACACATTCATTGTATACTGCAATGGTATAAAAATACACATGTGCGCTCAAGTTCACGTGTGCTCTAGAAAGCACTATTTAAAAATTCACAATTAAGAAAAATTCAGTTGTAATTCAGTATGTGCATATGTGTTTGGAGGTTTATGTGTGTCTGTGTGGTGTGTGAACTCTTCTCAAGAGACAAGCCCAGCGGCACCTTCAAACATTAGTCGCTGTAGCCAATAAACAACCACTTTGCTCACTGTGCGTTCCTTCCAGCCAATAAAAATATAGTGTACTAAATTTGTACTACTCTGCCTCCCTCTCAGTTAATATTCAACCAGTTAACTCACTTTGTTCTCCCCTTGAGCCTGTTAACAATTATTTTAGCTCATTTTAAAATGTGAGCAATGTTCTTCATTGATGGCATGATTTCTTTGACCGAGGCCACTATGAGAACATGTTTCCTCAGTGTGGCTCTCAGTTCAGTGTGTCTAGCTGTTACCCTTCAAACATCACGGACAGAGTGTGTGACCCTGATGTACTGTTCATATATTTCCCCCTTTACACTGCACCTGCTTCACTATAATGAGCCAATATATCTGCTCACTAATTGCCCTAAATACATATCATAAAGCCCAGCCTGTAAAAGGCTGTCCAACAGTAAAACAGACATGGCATGATGGGAACCTCTGTGCACATACACACATATACAATTGTACACTGAGCACATCACACATACATAAAAACACATGTACGAAGGCAAAAAGTTGTGCACATACACCTGCACGTATACACACAACACATATAAGATGGCATACACAAGCATGTGCAGTCGTACACGCACATACACTCTTACACACACTCAACCAGCCTTTTAACAAGGGGCTGTAAATAACACAAAGCCATTTCATTAACGAGGTCCAGCCTGAACACTCACTGCCTCTCTGCATTTAAAACGAGCGCACACTTCCTGTTTAAAGTTACCCTAACCTGGCAACCCAACACATGGCAACCTGCTCATTCAGATGAGCTGCAGGGGGTGTGGAGGTGGACATAGTGGCGTGATGCTAAAAATAACACAATATGACGGCAAGTATGTAATCACTGGCTTCACACATGAAAAAAAGCTCCTCTCCTGTTTCAATTAGACATATTAGCAACCTAAATTTGAAAAAATGGGTTCACAATGGTTTTATATTTTAAAAGCAGAGAGTGAAAAACATATGTAGCTACTGACTGTATGTAAAAGAAACTGTCATGACTGCAGGGTAATTTAACAGGAAAATAAGTCCAAATATATTGAAACCTCTTAATCCATAGTAGTTGGAATTATTATATCATCAGGTAATAATATATTTGACTCACAAACTTCATTATATTATAACTACATTATCGAGAACCTAAAAAAATGCTATTAAACTATCTTGTGATTATTACATTATCTGATGCTACAAAACTATTATCATTCTGGCTGTCCGTGTGCGTATAATGCCTACCAAATTCGAAAATTCGAAAATTAAATCATGATTATAAATCGCCACATTTAGCCTCGTACACAATTAGCCACATGGGAACTGTTGTTCAAGTCTCACTTAAAGGGAAAAGTTATAAGCGTCAAACTCGAAACAAAATGAGATCTGACTTTACAATGAGTTGTGAGTGTGCTAGATAGAGGAACTTTAGGAACTTTTCACAAGCTGTTTTCAGTGTGGCACATGCACACTCGCAACAAATGATAGCTGTGTGACGGTGACTGCAGAGACGCTGAATTAAGAGAAGTAAGTTGGGTCATTAGCGAGCAACATTCTGACACTCACAATGCATGTAGACACACACACACACTCGCACACTACAACCCAGATGGCTTTTACAAGGCCCCAGGCCCTCCCTGGTCTGCTTGCCTGGTTTTTAATTATGTCGATGGCTGCCCGGCCCAGATAAAATGGGTCACATTTAACACGCCTTCACTCACCTTCACACACACACACACACACACACACACGCACACACACACACACTTACACTCACACACTCAAACACCTTGCATACATATTACTAGTGATACAATGAACGCATGGTACAGACACACACCGTTTTACAGTGGTATTCACTTGTGCCTTTGACAAAGACAACATGTGATCGTCAACACAAGAGTTCTTACCGCGATAAAAGTGAGTGTGTGTGTGTGTGTGTGTATGTGTGTGTGTGGATTTACAGCCTGTTTCCTCTTTAGCTTTCATTAGGCTGCCAGACATGGCTACACAGGTGTACTATTACCAGCATCAGTAATTGGACTTCCACACATGCACATGCACATACACACACACACTCACACTCACACGCATACATTTTTAAAGGCCCAATCTATACTCACAGTATGGCTTCCCTTGATGAAACACTTTGGCTCTGCCACTGATTCTCTTTACTTTGGACATATTTTTACTGAAAATATTTGAAATCTTAAATTTTCATTCAAGGATGTTAAGTGACAGTTAAATCTGTAGTTAAACATTCCAATGGTTTGAACTAAATTATGGACTGTGTGTATATTACATTTAATACACACATTACACTGTCAGAAGGATTTGATGTGCTAAGACAGTTGACGTGCATACGTCTTCTCACATTTAAGCTGTTTAAAGAACATATTTAAATAATATTTGAATGTAATTTGCATTTAGGTGGACAAACAAAATTTTGGCTTCTATATTTGACAGTTAGTTTTTTGGTAATGTAGTGTGAATGGGGTTTGGCATCTTCTTGTGTATGTACAGTACACACAAAAGTCAGGAATGAGGAGATGTGATGGTGACAGAAATAGAGGAAAAAGGAAATGTAGAGTATCAAAAGAAGGACTCTCGTACGAGAATGTGCAGCATTAACGCAAACTCATTCTGCTAGAGCTTGTGTCTGTTTAAATCTCTGGACTGGCTGGGAAAATGTGGATTAGAGTCATGCTTGACAAATACTGTCAACTTCATCATCAGAGCAGTGCTGAAAAGAGCAAATTTCCATGGATTGATAAATGTTACACTCGAGTCGAAATATGATTTTGAACGAAGTGAAATGAGCTGAAGCCTTATCAAGGAATATATCAACTCCCCTGCATCTGTTCTGGTTTGCGGTTTCTCCCACATCAATTTAGCATTTTTTGACATAGTGAAACATTTTGTGTATTTTGTGCAATGTGTGCTTGCATGTATTTTGCATGCTGTTTTCTGTGGGCTCAAATAAAGGTCAGTAATATTTTGAGTTTGTGATGATGATATTCTGAAACATTTTCTGACTATATATAGCATTTTGTAAACCTGTAAAAAAAAAAAAAAAAAAAAGCCTGCATGAGAAAATCGAGTTTGTGAATGTATAGAAGATGTGTCATTGAGGAAAACAAATTTAACTTATGTAAATAAAGTTTGAGCACAAATGATATCAACATTGAGGTTAGACTGAGAAATAAGGGCTGCTTTTGTTAACATCTGAGTACAAATTTACAACAAACACTTGTAGTTGTTGTTATAACCTCATCATGGATATAAACACTTTTTTTACACATTTTATTTAGAAATGCTCAAACTTTTTCTTTAACTACAAATCTTTTCAAGACATGCACAAACTTGAATATCTTGTGCTTACAAAGAGTGATACCAAAACCACAGGCTTTGAACATCATTTCAGAAGGTCAAGATCTTTTTGAGCCCATAGGTTTCTCCTACTCTTCATCTTTCTTACGTATACTCCACATGTAGTCACATACTCACATCCACAAACACCCTCCTAGGTTTACTAACATGCACGAAGAATTACGAGTTTGACAGTTTTATCACTTTATGTGTGCATGTTTCCTCCTTCATCTTACTGTTCATCCTCTAGGGTTTCACTGCCGCCCCCCACCCCCACTCCAACATCATCGTCACCAAGAGACACTGAAGTTAATAAAATATGAATAATCTCTCTTTGTCTCTATTTCGGTCTGTCTTTTATTCTCTGTCTTTTCCCTTCCTGTTCCAAGAGAAGTTTTTTTTGACAGGACCCCTTGTGTTCCTGTCCACCTCTCACCTCCACACACACACACACACACACACACACACATCCACCCACACAAACACACAAATTCAGACAGACACACACTCATTTAGACTGTTGAGTGATGTGGCAGGGTAGGGTCATCTCTGCAGGCCCCCATCCATCACACACAGACGCACAGACGCACACACACACATCACACACACACACACACACACATAAATGTGCACAAACACATCGAAGGCTGTGGGGATCTGTACTCTGTCAGCCGCTTTATTAGTCCGTCTGTGTGTGTGTGTGTGTGTGTGTGTGTGTGTGTGTGTCGCGGTGCATGTTAAGGGGCCTCCCAAATGGAAACAGACCCTTCTCCAGAAAGGATACACACTCTCACACACACTTCTTTATTTCTTGTTAGACGTCCTGCACCTTAATTTGCAACACCTCTAACAACCAGCTCCGCAGCCCACTTCACAGCCACTCAATCTTTCACTGTCACTGCTGTTTCCATGACTGGCCCTCACGCTGGAGTAAATCTGAGTGTGTGTGTGTGTGTGGTTGTGTGTATTTGCTTGTAATTCTTACTCGGTACACCATTTTTTTTATTGCGTTTTTCTGTATGTATGTCAGTAGAGCTGCAGAGAGGAGAGGGAAGTTTAATTTCAATGTCTGCTATTTTACCTGATGAGATTTCATTCTAGGCTGCCCCCTAGCTGCTTCAAGTCAAAGTGCATCCGCCTCTTTTTACTCCTTGTCTCTCTCTGCTCCTCTTTCTCAACATTGTCACATATTTTTGATCTAAATAGATAAAAGCTAGATCCATATTGAAAGGCAGTCAGTCGCTTATTTGTTGCTCTTCCTCTTTTAAACAACCTTTTTTCATTTGTTGGCCGCTTTCCCAGGACATGAGTAGGGGGACCAGGGGAGGGTTAGGCGTCTCTACATATTCAAAGTGCTGTCCACATATAGAAAAACCTTCAATGTAGAGAAATCTTTCAGCAAACTTTTATTGGACAAGAGTCTCATTCTCTGTGTATTTGTGTGATTATCTCTTGATTACCTGAATCAAAAAAGGTAGATTTTCACATCGATGAAGGGCCGTGGCTTTTGCTTGTCTTGATACCCTCTGATGTGAAAAAGGCCAAACAATATTTTGTCATTATGCTAAAGCATGTATTACAAAAAAACGAAAACAAACCTTTGTCGACGTCCTGCCAAGTAAAACATCAGTCAGTTTTGAAACAACCAAAAACATTAAATAGTATAAAAACTACCCTCCTCTCTATCACAGGCACATAGTCAAATACATGCAAACTAGGGTGTGTCACACATCCAAACCCAGGGCAGTGCAACAAAGCACTAAGATCACACTTCATAAAAATACTCCCTTAGAGACACATAATAACCTAGCAGTTATGTCTCACATGCTGTAAGTCTGCTTCTATCTACATCTCACATCAAAATCACAATCACCTCTGTGCTCCGGAGCTGCCATTTCCATTTTCTGCCCTCTGTCAAACACAAAATAATATGTACCTTGTCACCAACGTCTACCCGTGCAGGCAACTTTCCTCTACTAATTCAGCCCTGCACGCCACACACATCCGTCAGATATAACTGGCGAAGGAGAGGGCATGCCGAGACATCCATTAAAGGTTCCTAGCTGTCAAAGGTTCCCCTTTGTGTTGTGAGGAGCGATATAAGTGTCGTGCTCTTATCAGAGCTTCCTGTGGAGTTTGCTCTGCATCCTGTCCACTCAGAGCTGCTTCTCTTTCACCGAAGTCTCATTGTGTCTGTGCACACGTGCACGTGTTGGTACATGTGCGTGTGTGCTGTCATGTGAGTCATTTTCTGATGGTGTTTAATCAAATAAAACTATAGGTCAAGCTCTGAAAAGGAAATGTCTCAAAATGTGTTTTTTCAGGGGGGGGGTAGTAATTCAGAGATACTGAAGTGAATTCAGTTCGATTCTCTTATTTTCATAGGTTTTGCCATCATTTGTTCAGTTATAATACCATTGTGCTCACCGAGATCTAGAAACCCAGCGGAATTTCTATAGCGTAGTGTGATGAGGCAAGAAACACAAGCAGCCCAATAATCAGATCCACAACAACAATCCCTCTTTATATAAGCAAACTGTGTTCGCTCACAGCTACAGCAAGTTCTGTAGGTTAAAGTTGAAAAAGGAAATCAATCTTTTCTGTGATCAATCTAAACTGTGATGGATATTTAGAATTGAAGGTTTGGTGGTGCTGGTGTTTCCTGCCCTGTCAAACTTATTTTTAGCAATTTTGCAACATCCCCAAGTTGCAGCAATTAACATGGTAAATATAATTTTATTTGTACTGATGGGAATGATCACCTCAACTATAAATATCGATGCTCTTTGAAATAAACCAGAAGTACCCTTTACTTGTTGAGATAAAGGAGGTTCACAGACACAGGAGATCAGTAAATTGGCTTGGTCAGTTAAGTTGGAAGTGAAATGTTGATCTGCCCAGTTGGACAGATCGAGGAGAAAGTGAAGTGGATAAATGAAGACATGGCAGATTTATCAACAAGTCAGTGCAAGGTGGTTATCGTTACACATTAATATTCAAACTATAAAACAGCATTCCTGATATTTTTAGTGTTCCAATTTCTGTTTCTAGCTTTCCTAAGTTGGGTGGGGGGGGGGGGACTTTAAGCAGCCTGGTTTGCTTTGTTTTGTTGAAACCCTTTTTGCACGTGGAGCTGATGATTTCCTCACGGGTCCTCCTCCCCCCCATGACGCAAGGAGGGTGGAAGAATGAAAAAGAAAGGTAAATAAACAAACAATCAGCCGCGGGCTTGTTCTGGTTCTCCTTCTCTGTTGCACCTCATTTGAAGCCTTATAAATCAGGCTTCCACCCGGAGACAGGGTGTTAGCAGGCCTCCTAGACAACACACACACACAACACACACACAGACACGCACGCGAACATTCAAAAACGCACAACACACACAGGTCTGCAGATCATTAAGCCCATGATCAGACTCATGGGTGTGTGTATAGGAGAAGGGGGGACCCAAAATGTGTGTGTATACTGACATACCTAATACGTAGGCATAGCAGTGTTCATACATTTGAGAGTCAGTCTGTGCAGTTCCCCACCTCCCTTCCCACACCTATTCCCCCTAAAAAAAAGAATTAATCCCACTTTGACTCCACCTGGATCTCAGCTTTTCTCCATGTGTTCATAAAACATGTACAATACCTGTCGCAGCTCCCTGGCAATGCCGTGACAAGTGCACTCTGACTCCACCGCCTGCAGAAAAGATATTGGGCGGAATCATAGGTGTGTAGGAGGGGGTATGCCTGGTTAGTTTTCAGTGACTGTTTTCACACATAAAAAAGGCCTGGACTCGATCAAGCCGAGTGTTTAAACTGTAAACTGGAAGCAGAAGAGGCAGTTGTGGAGTGTGAGGAATGGATAAGATTAAGTTTTTATTTATGACCTCTTCCAGCAGACATTGTTACATTACTTGCTTCTGAGTATCAGCATGAATTACAGAAAATACATAACAGGAACTGCTTTGAACAAACAGTCTCTTTTCCCACTCTCACAATCAGCAAATACATTTACATAAACAGTAGCCACAGTTTTTCTTTCAGGCTTGTGAAACAAGGTTTTTAAACATAGGTCAAGATTTTGATTATTTTTAGCAAAGGCAATAACATGCATTGTTATTCCAAAGCAGGCACATTTAGTGAAGAGGGTATACTCACACCTTGGCACAAAAGTACATTTCTGTTACCTCAAGCTGTTAACTCAACCAGTGCGCACATGCATACACCTAAAACGGTTGCCCTATTTATACAAACAAGCACACGGCAGTTCTTCCACACCTCCAACCAGGCCCATTGCATATTTACTCACCAAACTTGGCACCTGCACCCCCACCCGTGAAAATACACCTTCTGCACGTGCTCACCCAGACAACAAGAACATGACCATTCACACTTTACGAGCTGGGCGGGAAAAAACACGAATGTGCCTTTAGAAAAGCACCCGGTTAGAAAAGTTCACGAACTTTGCACATCTAAAAACGTCATACGGCTTGTTGGTTCTTCTCCATCACACCTCGATTTCCTTCAGCAGACATTTGACTGTGATTAGGAGTGCAGAGAGTCAAGCTAGAGGTCAGCAGTGAACGAAGACTGAGCTGATTGGGAGTTGTAATTAGAGGAGTTGCTCTGTCTCAGGCCACTTCTCCCCGGAGGATTTACACAGGCTCAGTATCACATGCAGCGCTTGGGCGAAATCGGAGCTTTAACCCCAACTTGGCCGGGAGGGTGAGCTTGGGGGGTTCAGCCGAGCCGCCCCCAGATTCCCCAGCACTTCTAAACTCCACCACACACACAAATTTCCAATACACACACAAATGCACTTGAAAGAGCCAGGAGAAGAAGAAGGCATCATTTCTGGCCTTTAAAATGTTTGCAGTCTTGTTGCAATCTCTGCCGTTTCATAAATGCTCTACTATCTCTTCTTTTTTGCAAATTTGATGCCTTCTCATTCCCTATCTGTCATAATTTACAGTTTTGTAAAAAATGAGGTCCCATTTTTATATGCATACAGAAAGCATTGTAACCCCTTCCTGGGTTTCCCCCTCACCTTGTGCTCCACAATAAGCCCCTCTTCTCTTCTTCTGCTCCTCCTCTTCTTCCTTCATCTCTACCTCCATCCTTCTTCATTCTCTGTGAAAGCGGGTAACGTGAAACCCGCTCTTGGAGTCTCAGGGGAGCGTAGGGGTTACAAAGGGTGATCAATATGTGCCAGAGAAAGTCTTTAGTCAAGTGAAAGAAGCCACAGTTTGTCTGCTCCCTCCTCCTCCTTTCCCTCTTTCCTCTTCTTGTTGTCGGGATTGACAAGGTTAGGTGGCCCTAACACCCACTGACATGTTGCCCCTCTGTGTCTTAAAGTTGACTGACAATAAACTCCTGGCACGGCCGCCTCATGTGCGTCTTTAAAGTGTTGCTTTTTTTTTGACCAAAACCTCCTTGGAAAATGTAATTTATAGTAATATTCAAATTTATTTGGTAGTTGGTAGATGAAAGCCTGTTCTTTGTTGTAAATGTCTTTTTTTGGGTCCCTTTTTAAATATCTAACCTGTTGCTCTCCAACAGGTGGTGGACGACATGGGCAACGTCAAGTTTGCGCTGGACACAGGCCCGGACGCCACCAGCAACAGCTGGCTCAAATACGTCCGCTCCGCTCCGTCATTTGAGGAGCAGAACCTTGCCGCCTGTCACCTCACTGGAGACCAGGTGAGTGACATGACAGAGATGTCCCTGGTTGGATTTGTGACCCAAGATATGAGAGAAACAGCACCATGTTGTCAGCAAGGAGAAGGAGTGGGAGTGGACACGAGATTGATCTATCTGAATATGTGTGTGTGTGTTTACTATTGTGGTGGTAAAATGTGTGCGCTGGTAATGACCAAGGAATGGCTCTATTGTGTGTCTGTGGCTGGGCCAGTTGCCAGTGCTGTTAGGAAATGACCCATGTAAAGAGGCTGAAGAATAGCCTGACACTCCTGAGTCCCATAATAACCATTATCCAAAGCAAGCATGGCCTTCTTCTGTGGAGGCAGCAGTCTCTTTCCCTTTTTGCTTCATATCCCGTCCTCTCTCTCTCTCTCTAAAGAAACCTGGGTAAGGCATTGGATACTTTTGGAAAGATGCCCAGCCAGTGCCCATAAAATCCCAACTGCTTAACTAGGCCCTAACCCCAACCCCATGCAATGTGTGTCACAACTTACCACTGCAATATATTAGCATATTTCTCTGTTTCTGTTTATCCAGCAGAGGATGTTTTTTTTCTTGTTTTGCTGTGCTGACTCTTGTCCTAGTTTCTGCAAATGAAATACCAGTGGTGTTACTCTGCTATTACTTGACACACATTTCACTTTCAGTTCAGTTTGGACTATTATGATAACTCACAGTCATGCACTGGGAAATACAAGACAAAAAAATTAATTCGAAGGGGCAATGATCATTTAAAACTGTCAGCTCAAAACAAACACATAGAAACGAACCAAGACAAAACGATCTCGGTATGACAGTAGCCAATTGCATGACTTGCCTGTGTGTTTCCACATTCATGTCACTCTGCTCTTATTTGTTTCCTAATCCCTGCCTACATGGCTCTTTCCCCCTCCTGTCTCGTTCTCTAGCCGCCTGTTCCTCGCTGTCTTTGTATCCTTTCTCTGTCCTCATGTCTTGATCTGCCACCTGTCACTCTGTCACACCGAGGGGACAAGCTAGTGTGTCCATTTAAGCTTCAGACATTAAGCCTGACCGATAGAGAGAAAGGGAGCTTGGACCAAGTAAGAGAGGGAACGCACAGGGGCCTCCGAGATTGACAAGCACCAATTGGCTGGCAACACCAACCCGTCTAATCCTTTTAAGATTTTCACATCAGTGCCCCCTGCCACTGCCACACAATGTCAAAGAAAGAATCAGGGCACTGGCGAAAATTGTGGAGAATTATCAGACCCAGAAAAGGCCACGTGCACGATTGCTTTTTGATGTGTTTTGCGGTTGTTGGTACTCAGCAAACGGCTTTGCTTTTGTTTGCCTGACCAGTTGCTTGGCGTAGTGGCTCACAGGTATGACCCTATCATTTATTTACAAACACCACACACGCGCATATACACAGCCACTCAGTGCTAAAATGTATAATTTAACAGACTATTCAGTGATTTTTCTTTCCTTTTTTTTTCTCGGATCAGCATGCACAATGCATGAGTTTATGGAAATATGTGCACATGGAGCAAATTCAAATGCAGGCTGTAACCTTTTAAAAAGCAAGTGGATAATTTATTTGTTTATTTTTGTTTGTTTGTCATTAATGATGTAAGATGAACAAATGTGTGCAAGATCATGAATAATTTAGATATTTATGGTCATGCAATAATTTTGCATTATTTTATGTTTGTTTCCATATATCAGGTGCACTTAATAAATGTGCTCTGGACAGTTTCCTTAGAAGTGCTGTTGGGCTTTGAGTGTTTCTAACAAGAGAAATGTGTGTCAAAAAGATGTACAAATGCATTGTGTAGGCATCTGTGTGCATGTGTGTACAAGTACGTGTGAGTTTGTGTGTGTCTACCCCAATGAAATAGTTTCCAATCATTTAGAATGCCAACAATCACCCAAGACTGGGGTGTAAGTGAGTCCATTCAGTGGTTCTAAGGAAGGAAAGAGAGCACAAGTGATGTGTGTGTGTGTGTGTGTGTGTGTGTGTGTGTGTGTGTGTGTGTGTGTGTGTGTGTGTGTGTGTGTGTGTGTGTGTGTGTGTGTGTGTGTGTGTGTGTGTGTGTGTGTGTGTGTGTGTTGGGTGGATAGTTGATGTGAGTTTGAAGAGAAGATGAACCATGTCCACCTTCTTGTCAGTCCTTCATCTTTTGTGTTTAGGAGTGGAGCTCTTTCCAACGCTGTTTGATCTGCCCTTCTACCCCGGGATGGATCCATCAATAAATTGTGTCTGTGTGTGTGTGTGTGTGTGTGTGTGTATGAGGCCACTGTGGGGGATTATTGTGGGCCCTACGGCTGGCATTGATCGATGAGGCATCTGTCCCCTGAACACTGGACAGAGATGGGAAGAGGTCAAGACAGGTCTGAGTGTGTGGGCCTCACTTGCACACACACAAACAACGATTCATAAAGATTTAAAATGCTGCAGAAACTACAAATATCAATTAGGAATATAATTAAAATGTCCTTGATTTATCAGCTGGCTGTATTCATTAAAAAGAAAAAGTGTGTAGGCCTAATCTTTGCTGATTATGCTCTAATCTATAATCCTGTCATAATAATGACAATGTGTCATAAATTTCACAAATTACGCTATTGTTAATGATTTAAAATAAATAGATGGCATTGTAAATTACATTAAATATTGTGGAAGTATTTAAATAGAGTATTGCGACTTTGTTCAGTCTTGATAATTCATTGAAGTGTTTTTCTTCAATACATTTGCCTGTCTCCTGTTTTGAACAGGATTCTCTTTGTTTTTTCAGCTACAAATATAAATCAAAATAACTGAGGAAAATCAAATAATTAAATTACTAATGAAAAGGTTATTTAAATAACTGTTTGATTGTGAAAGCATAAAAAGAAACATTTTTTTACAAGTCGTATTAAAATACAATAAAGCATTTTACCAAATTACTGTTTTGATCTTATTTAATCCAAACCTACAGAGGTTAAAGAAATTGCAGTTATGTTTGGGCCAGACTGGAAGAAAGTGAACGAAATATTTTTTTCTGCATTTCTGCACAAAACTTTAACAATAAGAAGCAACTGATACATTGTCTGTCCTTATCTTCATGTTTTGTGTGCGCGTGCATGTGTTTGTCCGCAACATGTTCGAGAAAGATAGAGTGTCTGATGTCTCTGTCCGGCTGCTTTATCCATTATTTACATCAATAATAGATTTATCAAGAGGCCAAAGCGGCGGCTGGGATCGGAGATGCGGGGAGGGGTCTGCTCCGCAGATCCTTCAATCCTTTTGGCTGGAGATAAGACGAGGAGGAGTGGCCGACGGGTAACCGAGAGAGCACCAAGGGGCAATAGGGAATCACTAATGAGAGAGAGAGAGAGAGTCAGAAAGAGAGAGAGGGGGAGACTCATCATCATCAAAGACGCGCTCACTGACTAGATTAGAGAGTAGCCCAGCGGAGGAGCGCCGGGCTTCATCCAGCCAGAGGGAACGATCACCGACCGTCCGCTGCGCGCCGGGCCGCTCCGCGAAATCCTGTCCCCGGCCCTGTCCGCTCCAGCGCCCCGCTCCCTCTCCGGTAGTCCTACTATGGGTTGTGTCGCTAACTCCACCGGGACTGAAGTGCTACTGCAGCTGGAGGCTCTCCGCAGCGCCGCGCAACTTTCTCAACTCTTCCTCACGGAGAAAAGAAAGGTCAGGTCCAAACAGTGCAGAGAGGCTGCCGCAGCCGAGGTGTGGAGTCTAACTGTTGTAAATAGGCTACAAATAATAATGATAAGAAGAATAAACAGTAGGCCTACGTGGTATTTTCACATTCTGCTCTAAGTCTTGGAAGTTAGTTTCACTGGCCTTTATGTGTGTTTGCGTGGATGCCTCCGTGTGTGTATGGATGTATGAATGAGAGTGCTCTGGCTTCCTTGTTGAGGTGGCTTCGTTGAACTGGTGCAGAGCGCCCCCATGTGTTCAGAGATCACAGCTTCGGCATACAGCTTGAAGTGGCAGTTTGCGTTGTGGTTAATTGGAAAGCATAAAGCTATTTACTATTTTTATTGAATAATTAGCCTATAAACGTTAATTGTGAGCCAGTTTAATTACTTTTCTCCAGTCTATATGTGTATGTATAGGCTGAGCTTGTTTTGGTTCAAAGATGTTCTGTGTTTTGGATAGAGACTGGATAAGGCCTCGGCTCTTAGTGTCCTCGAATATTGCCATTACCTATTTCTGTTTTCTTAGTTTTACTTGTCTTTAGTGGGCTACTAGCAAAAACCCATAGTCCAGCAGTAATTTATGCCCGATCACACAAGTTTAAAAAAACAACAAATGAATAGTTGCGTGTAAATAAAGACCCGACATTTCCCGGATTGTTGCAGCTGTAAATAGAACAAAAAACGCTCGAGAGCAGCTGAGCGGTTTGTTGTTTATTTTCGTTTCATCCACCACTTTTCACACTGTTTAGACCCATTACAGCCGCATTTGTATCGTCTGGATCACGTCAACATTTTCTTTCTTTGTGTGTGTGAATGCTTGAGTAATCGTTCATAAGAGAAGACAGACCTATGTTTTGTTTGTCTTCAAGTGATTTGTAAGACGGGACAATTTATATTCGTTTTGTTTATTTCATTAGGTTCGAGTAAATGTGGAATGGCCTGAAACAAATCATTGTGTTGTATCATATATTAAAATAACCCCTGACGACCAGGCTTTTAATTTGTGGGCCTAGAAATAAATTGTGAAATATTGTAAACATTTAGGAACAAGAGATGTTTCCATAACTCTGCTGTGTAGCTTATTTTTATTACAATATTATTATGCTAATTTTGTCAATTTAAACGTGAGACCCGTCATTTAACCGCGATAATAGATATGGGGGGGGGTCCATTAATTCCATCTTGACCTTAAGTTACAGTCTCCCTCTCTCTTTCTCCCTCAGATTTATTATAAAGCTGTCCGGGACATTGAAGCAGGGGAGGAGCTTTTAGTGTATATGAAGGACGGGATTTTTCCCGAGGGATCCATGGCACCCAACCTACAAGGTAAGATTAATGCGCGTCATTAGCGCACATTTTAAACAAACTCCAACATGCATCCTGTGCTGCTTTCGAGGCCAATACACTCCATAACCTCGCTAATGTGACGGGGGAAAAGACACCATCTCTCCCTCCAAGATACCCCCCCCCCCCCTAAAAAAATGTGAATTATTCGAATCATAAATTTCCAGGATGGAATTAAATCCCGCATTAAAGCATCTGGTTGAAGGCCGTTTTGGACCTGTCATTTAACACAGCACTGCCAATAATGAAGGCTAGTCTGGTCTGAATAGTGCATTTATAGGCTACAATGCTGCAATGTATAGGGTCTCTGCCTGAAATACTGTATTATAGGGCGTCAATTGGCACTTGTCATATTTCATTCTAAGTGAGTAGAAATGTCTTTTAACAGAAAGTCAAGATCAAACAGAAATTATTCTTCTCAATACCTATATGGGAACACTCAGGACCTTTGAGACCAGAGTTTGGAATTCCATTGATCACATCAGCCAAAGAATAACAATATCTTGTTATTCATAAGTCAAAATTGCAGTTTGTCCTCAGAAATTCACCTAGGCGTTTGTGGAATTTTTAGTGACCTAATATAGTGTCAGACTCATGAAGATGCCCATGTTTAGTGACTTGATGCCCCTGGGAATCGGCCCCTGAGTTTAAAAACAAACAAACCCATACAGCTCAAAACAACTGATCAAGCCTATTTAAGTTGTTCTGAGTGGTACTTTTAATATTCATTTTCAAAATAATTAAAAGCCACACATGTGATCAAGCATTGTCAAATTATATATATGAAAAAACAAGTTCCATATCATCTCAGCCTTTCATTAATCCAGTCCACTTTTAGCCCACATTTTAGTTAGACATGTGTTAGAGAAAACATTTATATTCCCTAACATTGGCTTTTGTGTCAGTTGTGATACATGCTGTTGCCAAATTTTGGTTATCTGTCTATGTATCCATCTTCCAAATAAATTCCTTTGTATTTTCGTTTGATCTTTGCTGTCCTTATAACATTAATATTAAGATTGTGTGCATTAAGTGCTCCCCTATACCTTGCTTTATATACACTGTTGTCTGCAAAATGGCTCACATTTCAAAGTGCTTTATGTTTTTAGGTGCTCTCACCCACCCGTCTTCCTTCTGAATGGGTAACCTGATTCACTTTCAACCATGCCTCTATAATACGTCAGGCTGAATATGTCCAATGTTCTATCGTATAATCTAACTTGGACAGCTGTTCACTGTCGATCTGGGCTTTTCTTTCAAAATTCACTTAAGCGGAAAAGGGACTGTAGTTCCGTTGTATTTCTTTAAACATCTTGGACTTATTGTGGTGAACTGCTGTTGTCAGGTAACATTGTTTTGTTGTGTTTCCAGTCTTTCTGGAACCAGGAATAAAAAAAAAATCAGATTACTCTTACTTGTCATTGATTATAAAATAGTGGAAGGGAGAACAAGATGTTCGTGAGATGGTCTGCAGTTCACCAGTTTTTCCCCCTGCATGATGCGCATTTTATCCATAGATCTCCGTGCCAGAGGAGCAGAAGGAAACGGGAGCTTGAAGCAAGCTTGATTATTGAAAAGAAGCAGATTGTCAAGTTGTAGGAGTGCCTCAAAGATGGAGCAGACTTGTTCATCATGATTTGTTCAATTCCTCTGTGTGAATGTGTGTATGTGAAATATAGAGAGAGGGAGGCAGACAGAGAGAAAAGAGAGACACTCCACCTGCCAGAAAGTGTGTGTCAGAGCCAAAGCATTTGGCATATTTGGGCATATTTGTGTGTTGGTGTGAGAGAGGGATGACAAGACAGACAAAAAAGAGTAACAGTTCATCTACTCTTTTAAGATCTTTATTTGTGAGTGAGGCAGACAGAAAAGCAGAAAGAGAGGAGCACAAAGAGTGAGACTGTCAGAGTGCACCTACTGTAGGGATGAGACTGTGAGTGTGTTTTGTGTGTGTGTGTGTGTGAGAGAGAGAGAGAGAGAGAGTGAGAGAAAGGTAGCAAAGCTGAGTGGGAGCTTGGCAGTGCAGCCCTTCTCTCTGTGTCTGGCTTATCGGAGAAGGAATTTGAAGTAGAGGACTTGAGGAGTCCCCTGGGACCTCACCCATGCTCCCAGATTAGCTGCTAAACTGCACATAATTGTGCTTCCCTTCGTCTCCCAGAGAGCTATTAGTCTCCCCTTTATAACCCTACCCCACCCACCCAGACCAGACTGACTGAAAAAACACAGGCACACACGCAAGTACCTTTATTTATCTGCATTCTCACTGAAACACCCATACATGCACACCTGACCATCCACTCTCTTTCAACTATTTTTTCAACACCCTGTTGCGAGAGGTGTCTCATAGTTTTTTTGTCTCTCTCTCTCTCTCACACACACACACACACACACACACACACTTCCATATTTTTTAATTCAACAAAGGTTATTCTTAAAGTGTATGAACCACCTCTTTTTTTCAAAAACACTCTTAAAGGAGACATACAAAAATTGTCTCAGTGTTGAGTCTGAGCTTCAGAGCAAATGATACCCAACTCTCTCACAGTAAAACACTTTCTGCCCGTGAAATGGAAGTGCACACTGGTGTCAAAGAGAGGGAGTTAGTTTAGCATTTGAGCTCAGTGTAATGGGCCATTGACCAGAAGGTCATTTATCCTTCTCCCCAATGTCAGACACATTGATGTTGCTACACTAATGCCCTTTTAATGTGTACAAGAAGTTCTAGCTGGATAAATGGTCACATGCAGTAGGAAACAGGTGAGCCATGCACTGTAAGTCATTTTGGATAAACTCATTTAGCGCAGCTTGAAATGATGGATGGGCGTGCATGGCGTGTTGTGGACACCTGGAGGGCCGACTCAGGCGTCAGCCGCTTGGGTCATGGCAAAGAGGGTATGGCAGGTTGGCGCTGAAATCACCATGGGGTTGGCGCCACTGTGCCCCTGCTTACCTCTGTTCCTTGTGGCTCATTCTTTTTGGAAAATGTTCACATAAAAACATGCACACTCACACACACACATACACACATTTATGCCTGTGCACAGAGAAACTCCGCTGGGCTTTCCCCTGATCTGTTGAACTTGGCGTCTGACTCAGGAACTTGCTATTGAAAAAGCTGGCCCGAGTTTTATGCATTTGACCTTGGTGGTGAGAAGTATTGTAAAGGTTATCAACATGGAAGGGGAGGACTGGCCCCTATTGTTTCCCCTGTGTGCTATTACACCTACAGTCTCAAGCAAACACTTGCTTTAACAAGCAATTACCTGTGTTAATGAAGGGTACATTTCACTGCTAATTGATTTTTATTTTATGCGAATGTCAATTGCAGGATTGTTTCTTTCACCATTTAAATGGTAGTCTATTTAGCTGTAATTAACACACAGATAGGTAGATTTGTGTTCTTGTTTAAGTGTATTAACAGTTTTTATATACAATTGAATACTTGGTAGTGCATATTCATAATTGTTTCAATGTGCACAGCAAGTTGGTTTTGTCTTGACTCCCATAAAATGTAGTAATTTTGTTATACATTAAAATCCAGTAGCCACAATTGAACTTCCCTATGGAACTATTTAGTACCTATAGTACTAAAAAATATAGGAATGTACATTTAGTTTTTGTGAAGCTATAATTGGAGAATGTTAAGTTTGTTCTTTATCTTTATGATGGCTTTTTCATTCAGTTTAGTACATATTTGTGTGTAAAAAACTGCTTATTTTTTATAATATACTACACATTATAGGTTTATAGGATATTTAAGGTATTTTGTTTAAGAAATGTAGAACTGGAAAATGCAGTTATGACAACAGGAAAAAATAAGGAATTTGTAGGTTTCATTGTTAACAGGTTGTTGTTTATCATTCAAGTTAAAAGTGTGTAAAAGTTTCCGTTTCGCATTGAAGGTGGATTTTGATGTGTATTATATATTTCAGGGAGCTCATTTGCGTGATGGCTAAACAAGTGTGTGTTTGCGTGTGTATGTGCAGACGAGCAGATGTACCGCTGTGAAGACTGCGATGAGCTGTTCTCCTCAACACTGGAGCTGCGGCGGCACCAGAAGTACTCGTGCTCCAGTACAGGCTCCATCTTTGACACACTGAGAGAAGACTTCAAACAGGAACGTGAGGACAGCGACGAGCCCGTCCACGAGTGTAAAGACTGTGAGAAGATCTTCCCAAATGAGTACAGGTATATAGACACATGATAAAATTTTCACAAGACAACACATTTCAACATATACCGTTCACTTATGCTATGGGTTACAAATGTGACTTGTATGATTTTTTTTAATTCACTTACGAGCTTGTGCTCTCCTTATCAAGTCTGGGCCAACACATGATAGTCCATACAGAGGAGCGGGAGTACAAGTGTGACCAGTGCCCCAAAGCCTTCAACTGGAAGTCCAACCTCATCCGTCACCAGATGTCACATGACAGTGGCAAGCGTTTTGAGTGTGAAAACTGTGATAAGGTACAGCATACCCGGCACGTAAGTTGTGCACAGGACACACAGGCTTCATCTGCTTCAGAAATTCTGCTGGTTTAGTTTTTTAGTCTTCATTCATAATGGTACTGGACATGTATTTAGTAATCCTGAAAGAATATTTATTGTATATATATTAAAGCAATGAATTGAACTGTATATTTCCATTATATTTCAACAATGCTAATAATGGCAAAAGATAATACAACAAGGGGAAATATCAAATGTTTGCACTGTCAATTATGGCGTACACTGCATTTTTATATGCTTATTTGAAATTTCAGGTGTTCACAGATCCCAGCAACCTTCAACGCCACATCCGCTCCCAACACGTGGGGGCACGTGCTCACACATGTCCTGAGTGTGGCAAGACCTTTGCCACCTCATCAGGCCTCAAGCAGCATAAGCACATCCACAGCAGTGTTAAACCTTTTATCTGTAAGTGAGAACTTTGGAAGATAAACACCGCATTATTCTTACCAGTCCTTTTATTTGACCCCCCTACTTCTTCATCAATCTGCAGTCTCTTTCTTCTCCATGTACACCAGCTTTTTTGTCCTTGTCTGAACCAAGCTCACAGGTCCAGGGGTCATATTTCTATAGCTATTAATTTAATTATACACTGTAAATTATAAATATAGCGCTTATGCTTTTTTTCTATGAAAACTTTTTGACATGCAATTAGATTTGTTTGGATAAATTTTAATTTTTAAGTTTTAATTAAGGATCAAAGACCTATTTTTGCTCTCTTTAAGGCAATTAAATACTTATTATTATTATTATTATTATTATTATTATTATTATTATTATTATTATTATTATTGAGCAGTAAAATACATACAGGAACTTTGGCAAGTAGTTGGTTTAATTCATAGAAAACAGTACCTTCCTTTTCTAGAGCTATTTCATCTTCACTTTCCATTAAGATGTATATGTTGCTGTTGATTTGGTATACAAAGTTAGAGACAGTGTTAAAATGGGTTTAACCAGGCCCTGATGGGCTGCGTCTTTTTGCTCCCCCAGGCGAGGTGTGCCACAAATCCTACACCCAGTTCTCCAACCTTTGCCGCCACAAACGTATGCATGCTGACTGCCGCACCCAGATCAAGTGTAAGGACTGTGGGCAGTTGTTCAGCACTACCTCGTCCCTCAACAAACATCGTCGCTTCTGTGAGGGCAAAAACCATTATGGCTCTCCAGGAGGGATGTTCAACCCTGGCATCCCCATGAGCTCCAGCCCCATCATGGCCAAGGCCAAGTCTCACCATCCCCACCTTGCAGGTCTAAACCAGTCAGGTTTAGGCTTCACTGACTACTTTCCCTCTCGACCTCACCCTCACGCTGGCTTGCCCTTTTCAACAGGACCTCATGGCTTCCCATCCCTTCCACATGGTTTCCCAGGTATCTTCCCCCCATCATTGTATCCGCGACCACCTTTATTGCCAGCCAGTTCGTTGATAAAGAACCCTCTGGGTTGCAGCAGTCAGGAGGTGAAACTGCCTCGGAGTCCCCTAGATGCCCCTCCTCTGTCCCTGGTTAGCTCCACAAACAGCAATGGAGGCCACAGTTTGAGTCAGCTGGAAGACAAAGAGAAAGAGAACAAACTGGATTTGTCTTCTAGTGGAGAAGCCAAGCCTAAATCGAAGATGGCAGACATGTCTGATTGTAGTGACCTTGAAGACGTTAATACCACAAGTGGGACAGATTTGGACACCACCACCGGTACTGCTTCAGGTGACGGTTCTGACCTGGATAGTGATGGAGAGAGTGAACGTGAGCGAAGCGGTAAAAGAAGGAAGCCTTCTGGGACTGTATCAAGTCAAGAAGGTCAACAGATAGAAGATACAAACAGTGCATTGATATCAGCCGTGTCTAGTTCGGGGAACCTTGCTATTGATCGTCCCTTTCTCTCTTCTGCATCATCCCAGCACTCCTTCTTCCCTCCGCCTGATGAGCAAGCCCTCCCGCCCACCACTGCAAATGCCAATGCAGCCACCACAGATTCCATCAAAGCCATCGCCTCTATTGCTGAGAAATATTTTGGTCCAGGTTTGATTGGTCTTCATCAGGAGAAAAAGATGGGCCCACTGCCCTACCATTCCATGTTTCCCTTCCAGTTCTTGCCTAACTTCCACAACTCCCTCTATCCCATCGGCGGTGATCGAGGGGCCATCAATCCTAGCATATTCTTTAAGGCAGAGCCCAAGTCACCTCGTGAGCAGCTGCACAAGATGATTTCTGGTGCCCCAGGAGCTACTGCTTCCACAGCAGAGTCACCATTTGATCTCACCACAAAGCCCAAGGACACCAAGGTAGCTCCTTCTACCCCAACAAACCCCTCAAACCCCAACAGTACTACTGGGAGCAGTAGTGGAACTTTAGCAATATCAAGTGGTGAAGAACAGCCGTTGGACCTTAGCATTGGCAGCCGGAACCGAGGTGGTCATAATGGTGTAGCAGCTGAGCCACACAATAGAAAGAACCACATCTTTGGAATTGGAAAGGGGGTCCACATCAAGGACGAAACCCCAGCTGGGTTTCCACACCCCCATTCCCAGTTACTGCACCAATCCTCCATGTCGCAGCACCAGCAGCCCCAGGCACAGCCACACCAGCCGCCACCCCTGCACTACGCCAAGCCATCAGCATTCTTCATGGACCCCATATACAGGTATTTCAGCCCCGATTAGAACAGAAACTGCTATTTCCACATGAGCAACATCAACGCTTTTATGATCACACATTGAAGAAGGTTGATGTTTAGCGTGTGGTTGGAGACTCTAGATGAACTCTGACCTTGGTACGTAACCCTCTTCCTTGTTGTTGGTCCAGCAGGGTGGAGAAGAGGAAGCTACTCGACCCTGTAGGAGCTCTGAAGGAAAAGTTCCTCAGGCCCTCACCACCACTCTTCCATCCACAGGTAGGCTTACAGCACACACACACACTTTTCAAATCTAGGAAGGCACTTGGTATAATCTTAAGTAGAAACAATAAACAGTTCTGTGAACAAAAACTACAGCAAGGGAATACCAAACAGGGGAATTGACCTCAAGATATTGCATACAGCCTGATTATTCCCAGATGTTATCGACTATTATTTTCAAACCATGTATTATGTGAAAATACCTCAGTCCTGCCTCCCACGCTGCTGCAACCTGAATTGATAGGGCCCTACGCACCATCATTCCAGAGTGTTGATGTTATTTTCTCAAGGGTTCTGTATGATTTCTTCCTTTGTTTACTGAATGGCGCCTGTGTACCTCGTCACTTCTACCTATTTCAGAAGACACAGTCTGTTATCGCAGCCCCTTTGATAATCAGTCACATTGTTCGACTGTCCCCAGACCCTCCCTACCTCTACAAATCTTGATTACAAGGAATGATAGTATTAATAAAAGAGAGAATAATAACCGTTTGAATTGTAACAAACTGCCTCTCTTGGCCATGCTAATCTTAGTTGTGGCATTGTTTCGTGGACTGGGAGCCCACAGGCCAGCTAATAACTCAACCCCCTCCAAGTTTTTTTTCTCTGTGGCTGGCTGGCTGGCTAGATAATAGCACCGTGTCCATCAAGGACATCCTGTGTTTGTCTCCAGGAGAATGGGGGGCTCTCGTTGGGGAAACGGTTTAATCTGACCTGGAAATCTGTGTCCTCTATCAACTGTGACTTTGCAATACATTTGGTGCATATGCAGACAGATGCATTTACACATGAACATGCATTTGTATATATGACATTACTTAGTTATTCCTTTTCAAATTAGTGATATAACAGCAATATTGATTGCTCAATTACATTCACCCTGTAGTCATATTCCTCTAAAACACTGTATTATTCATCATAGGATGATAACGATATGACCTGCCTTTTGGAAGGCATCACCTCGTAATTGAGCAGCGCCCCCAGGATGAAATGTTTTCACAGGCTCCCATGTAAAAACGTCTCGTATCAGATTGTCTCAGCTGTGATACTCCTAGTGATACAAATACAATACCTCCACTAATTCAGTCTCATGACGGAATCACCCACGCCCCCTCCCCACCCGTTCTCAGACTGCGAATAAACACATTGAGACGGAGTGTCTGTCCCTGTGTCTCTCCCATCCCGTATTCACTAAAAAAGGAAGGATGTAAGCTGTTTTTGGCAAATAAACTCCCACATAACTGGCCCCCTTTGTTCACAAGCTTCTAGGGGAAGGGAAGCGGCTATCAGCTGGGGGTATCTCAAACTATATTGTACAGCTCCAATTGGGGCTCTTGAATGCCTCATTTAGGCAGTTTGCCGGCCTGCAACAGTAGCTTCGGCAGAAAAAGGTAAGAGGTAGAGAACAAAGCACTGGCTAAACCTGGGGGGTGTACGAATGGGGCTACTGAAGGAACGGTACTTGAGCAATTGTGAATGTGTTATAGGTCATGGAGGCGACTCGCGTTTAGCACAAACATTAAGGTTAACCTCTAATATACTGCTTCCTCAAAGCTTCCGCTCTCTGTCTCTTTCCCTCACTCCCTGTTTTTTTGACATTGTGTCATTGTGTCTTTGTTTCCAATGCTTCTCTTTTTACACACACACACACACACACACACACACACACACACACACACACACACACACACATGTGTGTATATATGTATATATATGGGGTTTTTTTTCAGTTACTTTTCTCAAGATGGGATTAAAAAATAAAACCGATTTCTGTAATGACATTGCTGAACTTCTGTATTGGGGGGAAAAATGTGATCTTTTAATTTTCATCAAAATATTTGATCTTACATGTTCCGATTTATTGTTTCCTACCATCTCCTTATTCTCCTTCCCTATCAGATGTCAGCTATGGAGAACATGACAGAGAAGCTGGAGAGCTTTGGTGCTCTAAAACTGGACGCGCCGCCCAATTCACTGCAACACTCTGCTCATCCACTGTTCAACTTCCGCTCACCGCCACCTTCCCTCTCAGACGCCATCCTCCGCAAGGGCAAGGAGCGTTATGCATGCAGGTAAGTGTCCTGTGGTGCAGTGTGGTATATGTATTACATACATAAAACTTAATTATGTTACATGTTACAATGTTTGTAGTGACGATACCATTCCTCAACCATCTTTACTTTCTTAGACTTAATTTTCCTTGCCTTTCTGTCCACCCCCCCCCTCCAGGTACTGTGGGAAAATCTTCCCTCGTTCAGCAAACCTCACCAGACACTTGCGGACACACACAGGGGAACAACCCTACAGGTATTCTATCCTAGTTCAGTCTAGTCTGTTACCTTTATAAAAGGCTCTTTGCTCCCAAATTTGCTCTCGTTGATATATGTCCCTTTGTCTGGTTGTCTTACTGCCAAAATATCCTATAATTTATCTTTGTTTTATTTTAAACAAGATGGCGTATTGGTATTAGGTGGTTCGGGTATCAGCCAAACATGAGTGATCCATTCAACTGTAAATTTAGTTTCTTTGTCAGTGTCATTATAAAATTCAGTGTCCTCTATCAGTTACATTGATTAAGGTACAACAGGCTGCTTACTCAGTTTTTAGCCATTCCTGGCCTAATTGTACTTACATAAGAATGATCCCCCTGAGTTCCTCACCCTGTGGTATAAAGACAATAGAGGGATCAGATTAGAAATTGGTTTTGCCAGATGCCCTGAGTTGAGGTACTGGATCGGTGCATCTCTGGAGAATAAAAACAACATCATTAATTAATAATGAAAACTGGATTTAACAAAATACCATTGGCATCGCAACCAATATGTAGTTTCAATTGTTATCATTTTTTTTACTGACTCTGCAGGACTGTAGCTCAGAAGTGGCAGCTTATTTGCAAGTATTTATTTATTTTTTTATAAAAAAGGTCAGCCATAAGGATTGTCTTACTTACCACAGCAGATGGATAATAAAACCATCATGAACCCTGCCTTCATCTCTGGTTGACGGGCAGTCCCTCCCTGCTCACTAAGCCACTCTACTGCTCTTTTAACATGCTCCTGTTCTCCTTTGACAGGTGTAAATACTGTGACCGCTCATTCAGCATCTCATCCAATCTTCAACGCCACGTTCGCAACATCCATAACAAGGAGAAACCCTTCAAGTGTCACCTGTGCAACCGCTGCTTTGGTCAGCAAACCAACCTCGACCGCCATCTCAAGAAACACGAGCATGAGAACATTCCTGGTCAGTTTGCAATATCTATGATTCAGGGTTTTTTTTGAGAAAAGTGAGGCTGTGAGAACTGAACTGTAGTTGTTAACAGGGACCTGGTATTTTATGTTATGTTATTGGACTGAATAATGAAGGGCTCCCATTACCCATTTGGAAAATATTAAATCTTCACCTAAATAAATGTTTAGCATGGTGCCGCAAACGATTTAAAGTAGGAAAACCACTTAATGAAAGAATTCTCACTTGCTTTTCCTACAACGTTGCCAAAAACATCCTTTTTATGCCCTTTTTATGTTTTATGTCCAAAACGACACCCTAATAAAACAAGGCAACACACTCGTTTTCCGCCTTATGCTACTTATATCCAGTGAAGCCCTGACATCACCAACAGACAAACTAAATTTCTCAAATACCAAGGGACGCCATTGTTTGACATGAGTATGCTGTTAAGAGGCAATTCATAAACCCATTCATTGTGGCAGACTGACCAGATGTTTTGTTTCTTGATGTATCCTTGATTAGAGTCAAACTGGAGTAGGCAATGACATCTGCTAAAATTATTCAGTGTAAATTGCAGACTAGAAAAATTGACTGGCTCCCGCTGGAAAACAGTATATTATACTCCAACATTATCCTTAAAGAGACAAACATTTTGTCAATTTAAAACCTTAAATCAAAGCAAATTAGCAAAAGAAAAATGCAATACATTGTCTCCAGTAGCCTAATATTAGTATGTAACTGTAATATTCCTCTTATGTAAAAACATTCAGGAATTTGCAAGAATCCAAATATATAAAAATGTAACAAGACTTGTCTTCTGCCCTTTGTCACTGTTTATCTTCTACATAACATACTGTGAACATTATCCTGTTTGTCAAAATATGTTCATCCCATTTTTGAACCAAACCAATCTCAGCTTTTTGATATAATATTAAAATGTGTATACTGTGTAAAATAATCCTCTTAATATTTATAATTTCCTTCAACTCATCTATTATGTATGTCTGATGATCATCAAACTAATCCCACTTATGTGTTTGTGTGTTTGTGTGTGTGTGTGTGTGTGTGTGTGTGTGTGTGTGTGTGCGTGTGTTCATGTATATGGATTTGTACATCTGCACGCCTTTCCCAACAGTGAGCCAACAGTCCGGGATGCTTTCCAACCTAGGAACCACCATCTCCTCCCCAAACTCCGAGCCAGACAATCATGCACTTTTAGATGAGAAGGAGGACTCGTACTTCTCAGAAATCCGCAACTTCATTTCAAACAGTGAGATGAACCAGGCCTCCAGCTCCACGGATAAGAGGTAACAAGAACACTCGCTCGCACGGGCCACATATGTATAGTGATTTTTGCCTCCCGATGACATTTGATCCATGAGCCTAAACCTCTACTCTTCATGCCAAACTTTACTTCTTACTGGAACCTCATCCTAAATCTAAATTTAAAACTAACTCTAAAGCAAAAAGAGCTGGTGAAATTAACTCACTTTGAAAAAAATATTTTATATCTCTCTCTTATCATGACATGTAGTCCAGACAGGTATGGAAAAGCAGGAAAAAAACACATGCTGTTCAACTAAAAGCAACAGTTGTGCTCTTACTACATCTTCCTTCCCTCCCTCCCTGCACACTACACCATAGTGTACATGCTAGTACTTGGTGCACAGTGCTCTCTAGTGACGTGAATTTGTATGGCAATAGTCATCAACATCAAGAGTTGTGTCCTAATTCCATACCATATACCAACAGTGGATAAGGATGAACAGTTAATCTGCAGCTGCAACTTTTAAATGCCATTGCTAATTACATTTTAATGAGCTGCAACCGCAAACCGATCCCAGATTAGTGCATTGTGGGACAAAGATGTATTTCAACAGCACACAAACATTAAGGCAGATATATCATGCACTCTGATTTTTTTTTCTATAATTATTTTTATTTACCTTTCCATTATGAAAGCATTATACAACTTAAAAACTGCTCAAAATTGTTTCCATATGAAACCGGAACACAGCTCATTTCATATTGTGCCTTCACCAGCGGGAGTCCATCTCACCCATTTCCAGTTTGAGACATTTCAGCCATGTCACACATTTTTTAGAGCTGTCTTTGTGAAGAATAGCAATTTATACCTGCTGTATGTCTCTGTATTGGTCAATTACTTTGCTTACCAGCAACTCTAGCAGAAGTGATCATCCTGTGTGTCTTTTTTTCCTGTACTCTAAGAAACACAACTTGCTTGGAAAACTATGAAAAAGGCTTGGTCTATTTTTAAACCTAACAGCCAATGGACAAAAAGGTCAGCTTTCTGATTTAAGTCCTGAAATGCTTTCAATGTTAATAGCTCAGTTGGTGGGAAACTTTCAAGCAAGAGAGGGTATTGGAAAAGAAAAGGAGGATGAAATGTTTTTCTCTTTCAGTCAGTGGTTTGCCTCTTTCCTTGACTCTATATACTCTTCATCTCTTCCTCTCTCAATGTGAATTCCTTTCTGGTAGTCTCACTTTCTGTCTGTCTCTTCTTCCATCATCCCCCCTCCCTCTTGTCAACACGCATTATGGCCAGCAGACCCAGTGGCAATTTAGCCCCTCTGCCATCTGGGATCAATACCGAGTCTCATCCACAACAAGCTGGTCTGACATTTTAATATCTGTAATTCAGGCTAAGTATTATGCTTTCTGTCCTCCCACCAGACAGCCCACTGTTTATTCTCCCTCTGAGTGACTGAAGTCAAACGCCGAACACAAACACACATTCATGGATGACTATCTATAATCGCTCTTAACCGCCCTCGCAACATAGTTTCTTCCCCTTTAAAAAAATTCAGCTTCATAGCCAGTCAAAATAGTCCATGGTAGCTTTTGTTTTGAAAACTTTGTTTGACCAGTTTTCAAGCTGGGGACGTTGTAGATGCTGAGGCAGCACTGCTTTTCTGAGGGTGGGAAGTTTCAAACAAAAAAGTTAGGGGGTTTAGATGTACACAGATATTGCCAGGACTGCAGTGTTGAAGGACTAAGAGGTATTTGTCTCCTCTGGACCATAGTCCAGGTCATAATTAGGGCTGGAACGAGGATCCAGGCTATGGCTTGAGCTCTATGGTTTGGATAAAACTACATTTGGAGCTGGTTCCTTGTCTGGGACTGGGCTACAGTGGCTGGCAGTTTGGACCCTGAGGGGGACTCAGGTTGAGGCACATATCTAGGAGATCCACTGATGATGGAGCTCTTCCCCCATACCGATATATCCATACCCCCAGCCCGCTAACACAAACACCCAACTGACGTGTTTAGACTAAATGACAAAATCCAGGGCCCCCTATGTCAGAGCTACGCTTCTTTCTCTGTACACAGACATGGACTTTTCCCCCCGCCAACCAGCTCTGCAATTTGATTATGGTGATATTTAATCTAGATTGAAAGAGGAGAACTTTTTTTCCCCCTGAAGTCCCTCTACCCGTATTTACCCACCCACTGTGTGTGACCCAATCCTGTCCCTGTGCACCCCTTCCCAGAGGTAATCCTGTCTGATTTGATAAATGTCCACTGTGTGGCAAAAAATGGAAAGGGTAAATTTGCCGTCCCAGAGGAAATGATATCATGAGCCATGACATCGTGGTCTGGGGGTGATGGAGGGGGGAGTTTCGGGTGCTGGCTGGAAAATGTACAGATGGCAGGTCATAATGGTGGTGTGCTGATAGCCTGTTTGCAGATCAGCCATCGTCTTCCTTCAGTCACACAAAGTATGTTCCACCATTACAGGGTGTAGAGGAACCAGTCTGAAGCGGGCCATCTCCTGCTCTGTTTCTGAGGAGCTGGCCAATTAATCATGTGTGGCCCATTTGAAAAGCGCTCCGGGCAGACTGTCAGCACCCATGTTGTTTGTGTGGACACTGGAATTGGACTATGCATACTGTCAACACATTATTTATGCTTCTGTCTCTGCTTGTGATGAGTCACGTCTTTATGTGGTCGGGAAATGGTAACAGCCTCCCTGCTCAAGACTGGACATAGCGCTCAGAGAGCAAACTAAAATAATAAGTCCTTCTCACTTTTGGATCATTGTTGGTAAACAATAAAAAGAGCACTCAGCAATGTGAATTTGCAAATTTGTAAAAAGAAACATTTTTAAATCAGAGCAGTAGAACAAGATAAAGCCAGAAAAACCCTGGCTACTACTACACTGCTCATGATTCAGATTTATAGCATCTTTTTTCTTAAGGCCTCCTTGACTGGCTAGGTAGACTGCTCACATTCATACACAGTTCTTCCAGAAGCTAAGGTAGCTGGCTAAAAGTTACTGTAAGAGCCAGAAACAACTTGAGACAGTTATTTTTTGCCTTTCATAAATTTAGAAACTTTTTTTTTGCTTTTTTAATAATGTTTGAGAATATGCAGCACCACAGACTGGATAAATATAACTTTACGTGAGCTTTAAATGCCTGTGTTTTTCTGAAAGAGTAACACTTCCTCTCTACTTTGATCCCTCTGTAGATCAGACCAGGCAGAGGAGGAGCGCCCACCCAGCCACAGTTTGTCCAACTCCAAGCTAGGGCTCCAGGGCCTGGAGGAGGAGGAAGAGGAAGTGGAGGGCGATGATGAAGAGGAGGAGGAAGGCAGCCTGACAGAGAAGTCTCACGATGAGGCGCCCGAGTCCCCATCTCCCGTCACAACAGGAGTGTATGAGGAGGACGAGGAGGAGGAAGAGACGGAGACGGCTCCTTTAGCTATGAGCTATGAACACACTCGCAGGTATTCATTCCGTTAACCACATGTACACTCTTTATATAAATCTACATTTAACAACCACAGCAATTGTACGCCATATATTGTTTCTATAGACAAACATTTTAACAGCAACCGCCCTTCGTAGATTCTTTTATTGTAACTAATGCCAATACTAAAACAAGACTATATCCTAAGAAGGACAGACAGAAGTAAAACATAGACTGAATGCTTAGATTCCCTTCTCAGACACCCAAAACTCAGTTTAAGTTTAGTTAATGTGGGGTCAGCTTCTGCTTCTACTCTTCTCTCCTTTTTCCTTTCTAAATTTATTCCCTCTGCCTGTCCTTTTATTAACCATTCTTCTTCTTTTCTCTTCATGTTATCTTTCACCTAAACTTCCTCCTTTAAATGTCATTCCCACCTCCATTGCAATCACTTTCCATCTATCCCCTATGTCTCTTTTTACATCCATTCATCCACCAACCGACCCATCAATACTGCCCTATTTCTGCCATCCATCCATCCATCCATCCATCCATCCATCCATCCATCCATCCATCCATCCATCCATCCATCCATCCATCCATCCATCCATCCATCCATCCATCCATCCCTCGGTGTGCAGGTGTATAGAGGAGCAGGGCTCTCTCTTGGACCTGGAGGGTCTGCCCAGCTTTCCCAAGAGCCTGGAGGGGTTACGTAAAGCAGCCAGTGAAGAGCAACCCTTTGATGTTAAAGACATATTTAACACTTCGCTAGAGTCGGAGGCATTGAAAGAGACATTGTACAGGCAGGCTAAAACCCAGGTATGTGACTGGCTTTTGGATGTCCTCTAAAAGAGGAAGGGACAGAAGAGACTTGTTCTGATAAGACAGGAGGAAGGGCAAAGTGTGTCCTGTGCATAATAGATAAAGGGATGAGATGGATCCTTTCACATTTTCAGGTGCTTGATAAAAGAAAACATGGCTAAAACTGTAGCTAAAAATCGCCTCTTGTCCTGCCCCCCTCACGTCTTTTCCTCTCACTTAACCTACTTACATATTACAACTGCTCTTATCTTTTCTGTGACCTTCAGCCTTAACACATTCTAATGACGCATAATTACAATGTATATTATAATAACCAGGGGTTTCGGAACATGGCAACTTTGCCAGTGGAAAAAGCTACAGAAATGAGACCTAAGGTGTAATAGATCAAAATAGTCAGGTACAGGTACTGGACAAGAGAAACGATCCTTAAAATTAGGGTTTGAAAACATTGAACCATACAGTTTCCTCTTGTTAAAAGTCACCTGTCTTCTCCCGCAGGCTTATGCAATGATGCTGTCTCTCTCGGAGAACAACCCTTTGCACGCGCCCTCCCAGAACTCTCTGGACGCTTGGCTGAGCATGGGAGGTGGACCGTCTGAGACAAGCAGCTTTCACCCGCTCAACCACATCTAGATGCGAGAGAGAGAGGAAGAGAGAGAGAGGAAGAGTAGGAGAAACATAAGTTTTGCAAATGGGTAGATAAAAGAGACTGGCTGGACGTGAATATTGAGAATACGTGGAGACCGGAGAAGAATTCAGTGTCACATACATTCAAGATAGAAAGAATATATTTGTGTGGATAGGTGTGTTCATTTGTGTGCGTGTGTTTGTGTTTGTGTGTGTGAGTGTGAGAGAGAATGAGGAGGGAGAGTTTATCCCTATAGGTGAGGCGTCTTGCAAGACTCTATCAAAGAGAAAGCACTGCTAAGCTCCTGTTGATGTGAAGGACATGATGAATGCTTCTCAACAGCATTGACACTCTGCATTATTCCTCCCAAGTCCACAAGGCTCACCCCAGCACCACAGAGGCCGTACGTAAGGCTCTCTTAAAGACACTTAATGACGAGTATGTCTCTAAAGTCTGTGTACACCGCCTACTACAAGCACTGCAGCATCAGCACTGCATTAGCACTGAGTGTCCACAAGGTGGTGGTGTTTCACTGGGCACATAGTGGGCGCGTGCACTATTGTCTCCAGGTTTTCGCCACCAATCATGGGCAACTCATTTACTGATCTTGTTTCAGTTATAACTGCAGAATCAACATTAGCACCACACTAAATGTTACTTGAGGAATTGACAGTTCCAGTAATTGGTTGATTTTTTTTGAGTGATTACATGGAGAATGATGTTCAATGTTCAAATGTGCACAGCAACTGGTGATTTTAATGAGTTATGTGGGACACTAGCCATTGTAACTGGTTACCCAATTTGATCATGCTGAAAATGAATTTAAATCATACTCAAAGAATGAGGAAAGTTTTTCTCTGCTTGTTTATTTCATCGTCATTTGTTAATTTTATTTTACTTTCTTTCCTCTTAGATACCACAGTATTGTTTGTTTCTAGGCACCACTGTGCTAAATTGTTAATATAATTATTTTAGAGAAGGACCAAAATTGTATGATATTGTCATATGATGTACAAAATAACCTAGATGTTCATAGCAAGAGTGGTATGTGCCAAATAACCCATAGAAAATGTTTTGTTCTCTGACAATCATTTCATTTCCAAGGGGCTTGCCTTTGCTGTCATAGTTTGTTTTTTTCTTACTACGCTCTTATAAATTTGATTTCAGAATTGTGTGTATGTATTTATTTTTGGTTGTTTTGGAGGAGTAAAAATGAAGAAATGTCATTTTATCCCTCTTTTCTTGTTGCTGAAGGAATGAACGCCTACCAGAACGCAAGGGAGATTCTGAATCTCTGGTTTTGATGCGTTAGTGTGCCAAAATGGAAAGAACCCATGAAATGAATTGTTTTTATTTATAGTGAAAGATAGTTGTAGTTAGTTTTAGATCCTATTTGGCATTGTAACGTCCTGCAGTGTTTAGTTGTTGTTTTTTATTCAGTTCAACCCAGTATGCTGAATGCATCTCATTCAAATTGCTTCAAATATTATGGGGGGGCATCCAGCCTTGGATGATTTTCTCTACAAATGTCAGAAAGGGGCATTACATTTTCAATCTATTGAATCTGACAAGTTTCTACCACATTAAGCTTGATTGTCCCTCTGTTTTTCATTTGATACATGAAGTGTAACCAGTGAATATTTGCTTTGAAATTACTTGTCCTATATTACATAATCCAAAAGTCTAAAACACAGTGACATCTGCATGAACATCTGGTCTTCACTGCATTGGAGTGACAAAATTGCTGGGCATGCAAGAAAGAAGGCAAGGACTCGTGAGGACAAAACAACAGAGTCAACTAAAACACAGATAGTGTTACAACACACTGTCATTCTGCTGGTCCATCCTTCCAACACATGTAAAAAAGTCTACTTGATTCTGGATGGGAAAAACAGAAACACTTGATCATGAGTTTAACTTTATATTCCCTGTTCTACTCGTGAGATCATACTGAAAGCTCTACAAGGTAGCTGTGCCATGGAGGGCATGAGTCATTTACTGTAGATAACTGTAGATAGCTGCAGGAGGGAGGGGGGGAGGGGGGGGCGTTGAGCATTGTTGATCATTGTTGCCTTGATCCTTCCTGCGTACTGGGACTTTCAGAACTAGGCCTAATGCTGTATTTTCAAATTTAACCATATGGGTCCAAGCCATAAATTGATCAGGCTTACGTCTCTAGTACTTAGAACACAGATACACACTATAGTTTCACTTTTATTAGATGAGCAACTCCTGCTCAACATGGAGAAATAAAAAAAAAATCTGAAACAGAAGCACTGTAATTTTTCTTCACCACAGCAGGTGGTAGTGTGATGCTAGGACTGATGTGTCATCTCATTTTTCTAAAGACAGACGTCTTTTTTTATATAATTCTACTGAATGAGATTTCATTCATGGTAAACACATTGTTTTCCAACTCATGGTTATAAAATGTAAAGACTTGGGTTGCTAAGTTTTTAGGTTGACTATATGTAGTAATTCATGTCATGGACTACTGTAATAAGTACGCGCTGTGTAAAGCAAAGGAATTGAAGGCATTGAAGTATTCCATTTTGCCAACTTCAGAAAGTATTCTGGCAGATGGTCGCTGACATATGTTTCAGCATGATAGAACATGGTTGCTGTTTTCCCCCCACTGTTACAGGAGATAGTAAAATATACATATTGTTTCTTTTTAACTGTATAGTATTTTAAAGAATGAAAAACAATGATGCATTTGTCTGAAGAAAAAAATCATTGAAAAATATGGGTTTAAATGGATGGTGCTTGTTTTGTTTGAATCTGAGTTGTATATCGCCTCTGTTTATTGAAAACAAACAAAAAAAAAAGATATTGTGCATGACGTGTTTAGCAGTCATAATGATGTCCATTTGTGAAACGTGTATCAAATCAAAAAATGAGAAAAAAAATAAAAGAAAAAAATAAATCCGTAGATGCACTTATTGTACATGTGGTTAGGTTAGTAGGTTTGACTTCAAGTTCTTGACTGCCTTACAGGTGGCTCTGAAAGACATAGAAAAGACTTGTGGGAGAAGACATAATGAAAAACAATAAAGGATTGTAGATTAATATTGAACAATTCTGAAATTGCAGTTCTTTTGATGCTTGTGATTATTGAAGATGTACTTTAGAGAAATTTCATTGAAAAGATATGACTCTGATGTTAATTCTGTAGAATAGCAATGTATACCAAATGTAATCTTTCCAATGCTATGAAGAATTTATACATGAAATTGATATGCAATAAAACCTGTGTGCTTTTTAAATGAGGTGTCCACTGTGTATCTGTAAGCTATAAGTGAATCTGGGAAAGTGTTATCCCTATTTTGCCTTGTTTGATTTGAAGCTACTTTTAAATGCAAAAAGGAAAAAGGCAATGATATTTGCACCTATAAATACTAAACACATTGCAAGATGAAGCCATTGAACCTGTTGATACTTATAAATACTTGGGCATCTAGCTGAAAAAAAGGTTTTACCTTAAAAACATATTGAAGCTCTTGCTACAAAACTTAAATTTACTCTGGCATTCTTATATAGATTAAGATCTTTTTTAGGTCTACACGGAAAAAAACTGGTTGCAGGATTATTCCTGTTTGACCCTCTTTATCATGCAGCTCTCAGGTTCATCACAAATGCTGACTATCAGACACATAGCCTGTATACCTTTAAAAAGTATGGTAAATTGGCCATCACTCAGGAAGCGACATTCATACATTTTTATTTATAAAGCTATTTTAGGTCTTTTGACTTCTTATACCTGTTAAAAATTTGTTCATATGCAAAGTACATGTCATTTAAGATCTAGTGATGGACTGCTTTGTAAGGTATCAAGAATGAGGACAGAAGCAAGAAAGAGGAGTCTGACTTACTATGGCCCTTCGTCCTGGAATGGGCTATAGTCTAGGCTTAAGATTGGTGCCTTAATTTCCTTAGCTGCTTTTAAAAAAAGAATATCTGATATTCTGATGGACATATGCACTTGTTTTTAATTAACAGTAGGTAGATCTGTACATTTAGTCCTTATATCATTTGTTTATATATTATAAACTCATTGCATTTGTTTTTCAGCTCATGGTTTAAAAATTGTGTGTTATTTGTGCTATACAGGACTCTTGTGAAAGAGACTGTGTCTCAATGGGACATTTCCTGTTCCTGTTTAAATAAAGGTTTACAATTAGTCGATTAATTATTTAAGTCATTTATCAAGCAAAACCTACAAGCATTTCAATGTGTTGCTTTTTCCTCTGGGAGCTTGATGGTCAATCTTTACCATTTTTTGACATTTACAGCCACATCCAAAATAACCACTTAGCTATAACCCATCCACACAGTTGTAGTCACAATGTAAAATTAAGATACAACTGAAAATGTACACCTTTTCTGAGCAGGTGTTAAATTATTCTACATTACCTACTGACATGGTGAATGGTTAGAAACAGAGGAGAGGGAATAATGATGGAGCTAGAGAAATGGTGTGTTAATATTATTGTGAATTCACGGGAGCTTGTTGCAATGGTGCACTAGCGGTGGCCACAGTGAATGCAAACATGTAGGACAGCAGCGATGTGGAGGGACAGTAAGGTGTCAGACCTTACAAGTATTTTGTTTGACACTGTACAATCTAAACTTGAAGGGTCGTATCGTAACCAGTCTGTATTTGAGACGCTAACCTTTGTGGCCTCCATGTTTACAGCAGAGGTGGGACCAAGTCATTGTTTTACAAGTCACAAATAAGTCTGAAGTGTTAGCACTCAAGATGCAAGTCTAGAAAGGCAAGTCTGAATCAAGTCCTAAACTTTGAGTTTCAAATCCTAAACAAGTCTTAATGTGCTCTTCACCAAATTTAATACCATTTTATATTTTGCAGTTAAAAATGAAAAAAACTTTATTTTCCCTGTACAGAAAAAAGGCAGAGGTGCAGTTTCAAAAACAAATGCCATATAATTTCATGAATTAAAAGAAGTACAATTAATGTTAAACAGCTAGTATGAATCTTTTCATCATGCTAACATAAGAGACTAATATTTCATTTTAAAACAAAAGTGAATGTGAATTAAAGAATCTTTTCCAGCATACTGATGCTTTTATTCTAATGTAAAAGATTATAATAATTACGTAGTCTACTCAAAGATTCTGCATGAGATTATGAACAGAATCTTCTTTTTTCATCTAATGTGGTGAATTAAAGTTGGTTATTGTTGAGACAGTGGAAAGACAAAGATGTTTTGGTGAGTTTTACTTTGTTTCTGTCCAGTTTAAATTAAGTCTGTTTTACGGTGATTTGGAAGGTAAAATGATTGTTTCTCTCAGCGTCTGGAATCTGGAAGGCCTAACTTTGTTTTGTTCTGAGTGTGTGTGTGCATGGCTGTCATACATTTGAAGAAAACGCACTATTCCCTGCTCACATGGTGAAAAGAAGATGTCCACTGAAGGCATTATGGTGATTTCCATTGTCGTCAATCTTTGCGGTAACCCACAGACGCAAAAACACAACATCTCCCACTTGTAGAAGGAGCGTGACGCCATTAGCAGATTTCCCATAATAGGATGGCTGATGTGAATATGCAATACAAATATGTTCTCCATTCTTGACCAACACAGCACCTGAAGGATGTGAAGCATGTCCATTTGCACCTATGTAGAACTCAAAGTGGTAGGCTCCTCTCACTGGTGCAATGAAAAAACCTGTAGGAATTATTTTGACAATTTTGACAGATTTCAAGGTTGAAGTTAACATGGCAGAAAAAAAAATTGTTACACTCAGTGAGTTCAGGTACCTGTGTTTGGGTTGTAGGCATTTCCAATGTTTGTGATGACATGTCTGAAGACCAGAGGAGTGTATGTGTTGAATGGTCCAACAGTTCCGTCACCTGAAGCCAACAGAGAGGCTGAGAAAGCCACCTGTTTGACTGAGAGAGAGAGAGAGAGAGAGAGAGAGAGAGAGAGAGAGAGAGAGAGAGAGAGCAATGTCATTGTTCTAAATTTGTTGGGACACAGCAATGTGATGAAAATGTTCTGTCTTTTTGTACTATACACCATTTTGGGTATGATGAACACATTTTTCAGAATGAAACTCTTGAAATAGAGAATAGTTTACGTTTATTTCTTACCTTCTCCATCTCTCTTTAGAGCCTCAACCTGGTATTCTGTGACATTTGACCTGGCCTTCAGGGTGATCAGCTCTGCTGCTTGTGCTTGAAAAAAGTGACATCATTATCTATTTGTCTCTGATGAGGCTATTATTAAGTTACTTTCATTATCAGAGCCATGATGTTCGCCAAACAGTACATTGAAGTTGTTGCTTTAGTTTGCCCACCTCAGTTTTCTGTAACTCCAATTCATTCAGTTTAGCTGTTTGTGCTTAAAAATAATATATAAAGAAATAGTCATATGCAACATATTTGTACAAGCTTTTATTGTTTTTGTTTTTAATGTAATACATTATTGTCATTGTTTATGGTACATTATCAAGGCTAGAATGATCTCCACACAGTAAGCCTACCTTGAAGTTGTTGCTTTAGCTTGTCCAGCTCAGTCTTCTGTAACTCCATTTCCCTCAGTTTAGCTGCCTGTGCTTGAAAAAATAAACAATGACTGTAAGGTCTGATGATTTATTATTACTATTATTTTACTGCATCATCAATTTCCTTTGAAATTGCTCCAACACAGTTAAGCAATAGGAAGTGCTCTTAGATTCAACAAACAACACAAAGACGAGTTATTTTTTAGCCATGCTAGCTGCATGAGTCTAGGGATGGAAATGTTGATTAGTCGGTCCTCCACTTTGGTCCAGACTGAAATATCTTGGAGAGGCAGGGTTGTGACAACTGCTGCATGGATTACCCCTCAGGATGAATTATAATAACTTTACTGGTCCTGTGACATTTCATCTACAGCCATAATCAGGTCAAAATTTCAATTAACACCACAATAAGATTGATACTTGTGGTTTCAGGTGTCTTTTCAACTAAAATAACAACTACTGAATGACTGTCATGAAATTTGGTACAGACATTCATGTTCTCCACATGATGAACTGTAACTTGTGTTTTCCCATCAGCAACAGCTGCACTTTGTTTTAGTGCTAATTAGCATATGTTAGCATGCTAGCATGTTAAACTAGCCTTGTTTTGTTTCCATCCTTCATTTGTGGATAAAATTGTATGACATTATGGACTGTACTGTGTGCATCCCAGCGATTGGTCCACATCCATCAACATATGGACCCCATCATTCACAGGCCAGGCTGCTTAGGGCTTCAGTATTATTTGACAGTAAATGGGAAATAATGTTGTGGGACATGTTCTAATATGGCCTCAGTTGCTTGTTGTAGCTGAGAAACTAAAGAAAGAGTACAAGTCTAGAAGAAGAGTTGTTTTGGGCTGAAAAGGTGTTGTTGCTGTTGTTAATCAATCATGTTGTGTGTGTGTTGGAACATAAAGTTCCATGAAGCATATCTTTGACTCATCATTATACCTGCAACAGTTATGCTGAAAAATAGTTCAGTGTTACAGGATTATACAAAACCCTCCTGTGACAAAGCAATGGCTCCTATTGCTCCCCAGAATACCTTACATACAACTGTACCTTCATTCTCTCTCTGTAAATGCTTCATCTCCACCCTCTGTTCGGCCAACGAGGCGCTCATCTCTCTCAGCACAGCATGGATATCTTGTGTACAGGTCTGTTGGTGGTCAGAAGTATTTGCTGGTTCTCTTCTCAGGGATTCAGTTTGCTTTCCATGCAGAAGAATTTCATTGTCAGACTCTGTTTGAAGGAGCTGAGCAGTGGAGAGAGAGCAGATCAGCAGCAACAGTGGAAGACACATTGTCAAAGTGGCAGTCTATGCAGTTCTATTTTGTAGTTTCTGTGTTAACTCCAGCCTTAAATAGTCTTATGCTGATCAATCATTACCAGAAATTGATAAAGGAGATATGTGCAGAGCACGCCGACATAAATCATCTATTAGTACCTGTATGTTACAATCTAGTCCTCTATCCTATAATCAGTTAACCTACTACCTATATTCTCACTGCTACGCATGTCTAGGAAATCTCAATGTTTAATTTTAGGAGTTGCAAACACATTTTAATTATTACAATGTGAATTATCAAGAGTTAAATCTATGTTTAAAATCACCTCATGTTTGATAACGCTGGCAGGTTCTAGGAAATACAGTGCTAGATAGATATAATTGTCATCCTCACTAAAATTTAAGAGCATAAAAAATGAATTTACCCAATAGTCATTGAAGGAGTAGTAAACAAAAAATACCATCCCTACCTGTTTAAATGGAGTGACCTCCCTCAGGTTGTTAATTGATTGAGATAAAAGACTTGTCAGAAACCCAAGTTAGATGAGTGATAAAGAAAAATTTTCTCTCTTCCTCAATCTAGCAGGGTAATAAAGTATTGCTTTTAAAGAGCAACAACCTAATGTTACAGAAACATGCACTGGCAGGCAGCAGCAGTTATGTGTGCAGTTAATGTGATCTTCACCACAGCCTCATTTTTCCTGACAGATATCAACAAGTGCCTCCCAAAACCAAAGACAAGTGCCAAGCCATAAAATGTAGAGCTTCTCAAATGAAAGTGGATCAAGGTGACTGTGTTGAGTTTGTAATCTCATCAAAACCTGTGACAACAGCTATTTGAAATCTGAATGTGAATGAACAGGCAGAAAGAAATATAACAGGAACATTAAAGTTATAAAAGTAGAGATCCAAAGACAACTACTGTGTGTATTGAATAATATGAACTATAATCTCATTAACCACACAGTCAGTTTAAATCACATAATTACTCACTGTGAATAAAATAAAATACAATTTATGTTTGAAAACCATTGTTTGACTATAAAAATACATTTTTGGTCAATCTTAGTGAATATTAATTGTTGTTCTGCTAACAATAAGAGGATATTTCATTTTGAAACTAAATTTACCATGAGTAGAGGAAAAGCCCAGGAAAGTACTGCAATGAAATGTATATGCTTTTATTCAAATCTAAGAGAATACAATAATAGTTCAGTTTAGATCAGTGTGCTTTTACACAGCTATTGGCATGAATGTTTCATTTAAACAATGTTGTCAAAGCAGTTTGCAACAATATAAAAAAATACATTTAAAGAAGATTAATTCAATCATATAATAAACTTAAAATGTATAAATTAGTTTTTTTCTGGGACGTTCCAGCATCATCAAGGGTTTTTCATATACAGGATAAATACTGTAAATTAGACTTTAATTTGCAGGTACTTACACAGTACTGCTGTTTGTCAAGCTACTTACTTAAAAGAAAAAAGCACAGCCACTGTGTCATGCATTCTAAGGAACAGAGGGAATTTCACTCTCACATGAACAACACAAGACCATTCAAGTTTCTATGGAACAAAGTATGAAACACTATAGAAAAGTCAGACAGCAAAGGCGAGATGGTTTGGTTGGATGCTGTGGTCCAAGGAATAAGCAAAAAGTTTCTGATGCTGATCTGGATTCAGGTGGAAAAAACCAAAAACCATGAACTGTATATTTAAAAAAATGGATTTTTTTCTTCTTTAAAAATTGTAACAGAAATCAAGAGATTTTTGAACATTTCCACAATTTTCTCACGAATTAGTGCATTCTCTTAATGGTAAAATGGCTTACAAGTGTCCCATCATTGTCTATTATTGCTTATTTTGATACAGCTCCAGAAAGAGATGTGGATTAAATGTCATGAACCTTTTCTTATCAAAACTGTTATTGCCGTTGTTGCCCAGTGTTGTCAATAAGCTTCATATAGGAAAAAAGACACTTTTATCAACATACACTTAAACACTGCTGCACTGTGTGTATGGCTATCATATAGCTAAAGAAATAGAAGGACTGTTTCCCTCTCACATTGTGAAAAGCAGATGTCCACTGAAGGTGCTATGGTGATTTCCATTGTCAAATATCCTTGTGTTATGCCACAAACGCAAAAACACAACATCTCCGACCTCTAGAAGCAGCGTGACGCCATTAGCAGAAGTTCCATAATGGGATGGCTGATGCTCATATGCAATAAAAACATGCTGTCCGTTCTTGACCAACACAGCACCTGAAGGATGTGAAGCATGTCCATGTGCACCTATGTAGAACTCAAAGTGGTAGGCTCCTCTCACTGGTGCAATGAAAAAACCTGTAGGACATTTTTGCCAGTGAATGTCAATGATGAATAATCTGTCCAACTAATTTTAAGACAACACAGTTAAAATGTCAAATAAAACATTTAAACTTGTAAATTTGAGTACCTGTGTTTGGGCTGTAGGCATTTCCAATGTTTGTGGCAACATGTCTGAAGACCAGAAGTGTGTGTGTGTTAAATGGTCCAACAGTTCCTTCACCTGAAGCCAACAGAGAGGCTGAGAAAGCCACCTGTTTGACTGAGAGAAAGAGAGAGAGTGTGGAGTGAAATGTTATTGTTGTAAAATACCAGTTATACAGCAATGTGAACAAATTTTGAAAATATTCCATATTTTTGTGCTATCCACCATTTTAGGAAGTTTTAATTATGAAGATATTTTTTAGAATGATATTTCAGTTTTGAGCCTTACCTTCTCTGTCTCTCTTTAGGGCCTCTACCTGGTTTTCTGTGATGTTTGATCTTACTCTCATGGTGATCAGCTCTGCTGCTTGTGCTGTAAACAAAAGTGACATCATGACATTTGTATCTGATTAAAACAAACTATCAAACAATTTGATAGTTACAAGTATTTTATCATGATTGTCTTTATAAAGGTTTATTTGGTCATTGAACACTTAGACATTATATTAGAAAAACACTTATAATGTTGTTGTATATGGCTCAGTGTTCTTGACTGGTACATGTATTTCTTCTAATATATCTACTGGGTTTATTTGTCCTGATTTTTTTCCCATTTGAGCTCATGATACACTTTAATATGTTGCTTTCATTAAACATCAGAGCAATGATGTTCTCCACAAAATACCTTGAAGTTGTTGCTTTAGTTTTTCCAGCTCAGTCTTCTGCCTCTCCACCTCAGTCTTCTGTAACTCCAGTTCTCTCAGTTTACTTGCTTGTGCTTGAATAAATAAATAAATAAATAAATAAATAAATAAATAAATAATGCCAACATGTTAGTTTTTAGTTTACACCATGAAATTGCCCCAATTACACATAACACCAAAACGAGGTGGATATTTGTGGTTTCATGTACCTTTTCATGTCTCTACAATGATAGTCAAGAAATTTTGAACATACATTCAAGTTCTCCTCATGATGAACTGTAACTTCTGTGATACCTTAATGTTTCATCCAGGCCAACATCAGGTAAACATCGCAGTTAGCGCAATGATCTGGTTTATAACCAAAACTACAGTTGCCCCGATCTGTCTACTGCACCTTGTGGTAGTGCTAATTAGCACATGATAGCATGCCAAACTAATCTTGTTTTGTTTCCATCCTTCATTTGTGTAGCCTACAAAGTTGTATGACATCATCAGACAGTAAATGGGAAATCATATTGTGGGATATGTTCTAACATGACCTCAGTTGCTTGCTGTAGTTGAGAAATTGAAGAAAGAGTTAAATAGTGTAGAAGAAGACCTGTTTTAAACTGAAAAGGTGTTGTTGCTCTTTGACTCATCATTACCTGCAAGTGTAATACTGCCAACTAGTTCAGTGTTAAAGCATTATAGAAAATCCTCCTGTGACAAAGTAATGGCTCCTATTGCTGTTACTCCCTAGAATACCTTACATACAACTGTACCTTCATTCTCTCTCTGTAAGTGCTTCATCTCCACTCTCTGTTCGGCCATCGAGGCGCTCATCTCTCTCAGCACAGCATGGATATCTTGTGTACAGGTCTGTTGGTGGTCAGAAGTATTTGCTGGTTCTCTTCTCAGGGATTCGGTTTGCTTTCCATGCGGAATAATATCATTGTCAGACTCTGTTTGAAGGAGCTGAGCTGTGGAGAGAGAGCACATCAGTAACAACAGGGGAAAATACATCGTCAACTCCATTCTTAAAGTGTCAACCTATGCAGTTCAGCTTTGTAGTTTCTGTGTTAACTCCAGCCCTAAATAGTGTCTTATGCTGATCAATCATTACCAGAAATTGATAAAGGAGACATGTGCAGACGATCCTAAGATAAACCTATTACTTTGTGCATGTCATTTGGAAAACAACACTGAAGACACAGCACACCAATATAAATCATCTATTAGTACCTGTTTGTTGCAATCTAGTCCTCTATCCTATAATCAGTTAACCTACTACCTATCTTCTCACTGCTGTATGTAAATCTCAATGCGTAAGTTGCAAACACATTTTAATTATTACAATGTGAATTATCAAAAGTTAAAATCTGTGTTTAAAATCACCTAATTACATAGATACAATTAAATTTGTATTTTAGTTTAAACATTGAATAACTTCATAGTCATGATATCATTGAAGGAGTAGTAACCAAAAAAATATCATCCCTACCTGTTTACACATTGATGGAATTGTCAGATAAAGTGACCTTCCTCAGGTTGTGAAATGCTGAAATAAAACAGTAATCAGAAACCCAAGTTAGTTGAGTAATAAAGTAAATTTTTCTATCTTTGCTTCCTCAATAAATCCAACAGGGTAATAAAGTCTTGCTTTTGAAGAACAACAACATGATGTTACAGAAACATCCACTGGCCTCATTTTTTCCTTACTGATAGTTCCACAGTCTCAGCTGCCCGAACTGAAAAGAAGCTGTGATCAGCCTTTGTGGAACAAAATTTAACACAGCAGTTCCCTCTAAAGGAGGCTCTTGTTAACCTTGAGCCAGCGCTACAGACTGTTACAGATTGTTTTGGCCCAAGAGTGATCCTATATAATGAACAGACAATTGTTGGTCCCATTAGTCAAAAGACGGTGCTTTTTAACTATACTGCAATGGTGATGAGAATCTTTTTTTCCATTACCTTCAGTGCTTACTTATAGAAATGATGTATGTATGTACTATTTGTCTGAGACCACGTTGTAATACAGAACAGAAAGTCTGGAAGTCTCATTGAGTGCATGTGAAGTTTTGCTGCATCTGTTTTATTAAATTTCTTATAAATTTGAAATCAGTAGGGTTATGTTTAATTTCTTTTGAGATGTTTGTAATTTGCTTTTCAAAGATTAGGTTGCTAACCTTTAACATTCAAATTTTAAATTGCTGTTGTTACAGGTGTGAATGAAATGAATAGCTTACCACTTGTCTTTGGTTTTGGGACACACAGTTTATTCTCAGTATCTCAATGTGTCAGGAAAAATGAGGCTGTGGTAAAGATCACGTAAAATGTACATATGACTGCTGCTGCTGCCTGCCAGTGGATGTTTCTGTATCATGTTGTTGCTATTCAAAAGCCAGACTTTTTACAATGCATGCTGGATTTATTGAGGATGTAAAAAGAGAAAAAAAGAGAAAAAAAGCTCTTTATTACTCATCTAAGTTGGGTTTCCGGTAAGTCTTGGTTTATCTCAGCCAACTGACAACCTAAGAGAGGTCACTATATCTGTCTATAGAGGTAGGGATGATTTTTTAAAAATTATTTTAAATACACCTTCAATGTTTTTTTGATATCAAAATTTTTACTGATTACACTCAATTTAAATGAGGATGACAAATATATTTATCCAGAATCTGTCAGTTTTATCATGTGTGTATATAAATACATAAATATGTTAATTCTGTTGTCTTCACTTGCTGTCTGGTTGTTTTAACACATTTGCGATTTTTAATGTATGTTATAACTGCAGTGCAGTGTTATATGTTTTTAATCATCAAATAAAATCATTAATTCATCAGTCATGAGGGTGTTTTAAACACTGATTTTAACTTTTGATAACCTACACTCCTAAAATTACACAATGACTGAAATATGTTGCCGTAATGGTTTCAATTCATTCAAACATGAACATGAATGTCTGTACCAGATTTCATGACAATCAACAAATAGTTACTTACATTTTAGTTGCAAAGACACTTGAAACCACAAATTTCAACCTTATTGTTGTGTTAATTGAAATTGTGTATGGTGTTTTGTTGAATCAAACAGTATTTTCTGTAACTCAACTGGGGTAGATCAACATTCAAGGAAAATGTGGGTGTGGTAAAATAAAAGCTAACATACAACCATATAATTATTTATTCAAGCACAAGCAGATAAACTGAGACAACTGGAGCTACAAAAGACTGAGGTGGAGAGGCTGAGGACTGAGGTGGACATGCTAAAGCAACAACTTTGGAGTATATATACCTGATATATGTACTGCACATATCAGCCTACTTCGTGTATAAAAGTAGGCCTAATCACATTTTTAAACCCATTCAATATTTATCTTGGCTGTAGGCTATATATCCTAATAACATACAGCACTACCTAATTCTAAGTTTATGTGTCACTGCTTTGCAGGATGTCAGATGTATATGTGTAGAATATCACACTTAACATCTTACTTCCACTCACTTCAACCAATAGGCCTACTTGCCAAACTCACTGAATTTTCTTAAATGCCCCTTCCCTCGCATCATGAGAAATGATATTATTTATCTGTCCATCATCCAAATGCTAGACTTTCGATTACAAGCAAACTATTAATACCAATACAGCCGACTTCAGATTATTATAGTTGTAGTAATCACATAGCACATAATTATGAAAAGTGGGCTCATCAACTCTAAACTCCTTTTTATGTTGCTCCGTTAAAACATTATGTCCCTTTAAGAGGAAGGAAATCAAAAAGGGGAAGTGAAGCAGGAGGGCACTACTTCCTCCCAGCCCTCAGAATCAAAACATTATAGCCTACATGCGCAATGGGTGAGTCTGCACCCTCGAAAGGACGTTTTCTAATTTAACTCTTGGCGCACCTTGTCCGGACGCTCCCCGCACAGCGTCTGTTGCTGTCACGATGCTTCAGCTGAACGACACGATGGAGCCGGAGAGTACGGGCGCTGCGATTCTCCACCCTGCAGAAACAGAGGAGGGAGTCGAGGTTGCCTTCACGCCGCCGGAGGCCGGACGAAGCCTCGGACACGGAGCCTCCGTGGCCTGCTGCCCCCCGTTACAAACCCTCACGCCTTTTCATGTGCATAACCCCACAATCAAAGCCAAAGTGAAGGACTATTTCGTGTTCAGGGTAAGTTGCTGCATAATAGATCACAGCTTGCGTTAGTCGGCATCAAGGCCGAGACAGTGCGTGTGTCCCTTCAAAATAAACCCCTCAACTGCACTAATGCTCTTAAAGGTGCTTGTGGTAAACAAACACGACCACTGATTTACCACGCTTAAGTAGCAGCGCATTGCAGAAGCTCCCACAGCGTATCACAGGGAGGAATGGGACGCGGGCATGTCTGAGATGATGCTGATGATTGACGGTTGTGTGATGCTGATCTCAGCCAGGTACCATTGAGCAGGCCGTGAGCGACATCAGGACTGTGGCTCTGCCTTCCGAGGATGGAGAAGTGCTCAGCGTGTGGCTGCTAGCTGAGTAAGTATCCCAGCAGCATGTGACTGTTTTATTATCTGTCTGAAACATGAGGCAACTGTTTGAATGAGCTGCTGTGTGCACTGCTGGGTTTATTGTACAAACAAGTACATACACATACAGACACGTCAGCTGGATATTTATTAAGGCTACAGACTGAATTTTTAACAGTGAGATGTTTGTTTTTTAGGATCTTGTTTTCCCTCCAGTTGCTCACCCACATGTTTGTGGGTTACATGAAAACAAATGGGTGCTAAAGACTTGATACTTATTCCTCCTCATCTTGAAGTTTTATATATTTACCTTTTATTTAACTGTGCAACTCAGTAAATGAGAAATGTTTTAGGCCTGATTTAAATTTGTGCTAACTGTCCAAAAGTAACTGGCATATTTATCCATTTCTACAGAGTTGACCACTGGAACAATGAGAGGGAGAGACTGGTGCTTATAACTGAAAGGTAAGTCAAACAGTAAATGTTGTTGACCTACATCTTTGAGGAAATATACGGCAGAATTAGTTCTAGGCAATAAAACATAACCACAATATAATTTCCCTCAATAACACTAAAACAAATGTTCAATAAATGTTTGATTTCATTAATTTGAATAACAAACTTAATTTTTCTATTAAGATATTTATTTTGTTGAGAAAAAGGGACTGAAAAATATTTGACTTAATTGTTTTGAATGTTTTGCCTCAGATTTCTTTAGTGATCCACTACTTGGCAAGTGTTTGTCATGTTCTGCCCATAAACAAAAATTTATAACTGCAATTAACCATCTGGTTTCTTCAACGCTTTCCCAAGTGCAAAAATCATCCTTTAAACTTGAAAGAAAAAATGATTTGACATTTATCGTGATAATTATCAATATTGAATGATATGAATTTTTTTTATGGTGTAATTTTTTTGGCCAAATTGCCCAGTCCTACGCATAACGTACAACATTTGACACGGTCTGTTGACACACGATTTGACGTCTTTTGGTTGTGTGTGCAGGTCGCTGCTGGTGTGCAAGTACGACTTCATCAACCTGTTGTGTCAGCAGGTAGTGCGGATCTCGCTCAACGCTGTAGACACCATCTCAGTGGGCGAGTTTGAGTTCCCACCCAAATCCCTGAACAAGTACGGCAACACATTTCATTCTGCCAACACGAAATAAGCATTTAATCTAAGTATGAAAGTGGCATAAGTAATCATTTAATATTGCAGCTGTGGTTTTGTTGTTGTGTTTTATTTTAGAATGGGATGAGATTCAATAAATAGACTCCATATGAATTCTGACTGGGCTTTCTCTCTGTGTGGCTCAGCTTGGTGGTGCTGGCTGATTTAAAGTCACACTGCTCTGATGCTGTTGTGTTCTCTTACAGGAGAGAAGGGTATGGGATTCGGGTCCAGTGGGACAAACGTCCCCGGGCCTCGTTCTTAAACCGCTGGAACCCCTGGTCCACGGACATGCCCTACGCCACCTTCACAGAGCACCCCATGGCCCACGCTGATGAAAAAGTGGCCTCTCTCTGTCAGGTACAGTCCCTTCAATGAAGTATGCTTGAAATCTGAGGATGTAAAGCTCGAAGTGAAAGATACTTGTGTTGGCCTTTCACAAGGCAAACAATGGTGACCACTGGTTCAGCAGTTCATTCATGCACAACAGGCAGCAAACCGCAACCCTCCAGCAGCCAGCCCAGCCGAAAACAATGGACTGATTTGCTGCCTCAAATTGAAATTCATCCCGTGAAAGGAAGTCAGTTATTCGTTTAACATGAAACATTGTAGCCATGAATTTGTGTATGAACAGTTATTTTCAAAGCGGTCTGTTTATTTCTTGATAACTATGCAACAACAGTGTCTGGGGACATTTTCTAGGTGACTGCATTTTCTCATTCATATACATCAGCATTGCTACATGTAAAAAATAAGAGTAAGTACTTTTTAGCTGTAAAGTCTCAATCATATCCATTATGCCACATCTGAGAGCAGGCCCAGATGTTTTCATCCATGACATAAATTGCACACTAAGTAAAAAAAACAACCATCATTTACTGGATGTTTTTGACGGGTTGTTCTGTTTTTTATGTTCTTTTTCTTCTACTTGCCAAGTTGGACAACTTCCGGACGCAGCTGGTGCAGGCAGTGAAGAAAGCCCATAAGGAGCACCCCATTCCCGGTCGGGCCAACGGTGTTCTGATACTGGAGAGACCCCTGCTCATCGAGACCTATCTGGGCATCATGTCCTTCATCAACAATGAGGCCAAGTTGGGCTACTCCATGACCCGTGGCAAGATCGGCTTCTAAAATCCACAGTCCCTCCAAACTACAACAGAGTTCAACCCATGTGTCTGTGTTACACTGTGCTGTCTGAGGGAAGGTGTCGCCCCACTACAGTGTAACGTGCAAACAATCTGTGTGTGTAAGTTGAGCCCATAAGATGTCCACACCTCCTTAAGTTGGTGTTACAGACAAGTGGTCAGCCTAAATGATGCGCAGCACTGCATAGACTGTCAACTCATTTGTTTTTGCGCCCCCCCGCCCCCGGTCCCTTTCCTTCAACGAGCTGTGTGGGCCCTCAGGAGTGTAATGCCCATGTGACGCAAGTTGGAGAGAAAGGACACAGCACAGCGTTAAATTCTAGATAATTAAACTGCAATGCCTTCCAATTCTAGATTGAGCTTCTTGCTGTCTCATGCTCCTTATTTAACAACTGATTGACAGACTATTGTGTCATAACTTATGTGATTATTTAGATTATGGTAGAAGAAGGCAAACATCAGGGTTGTTTTGTTAGGGTTAAAGTTATTCTTTGTAGCAAAAAAAGGCCACTCAGACAAGAGCAGAGAAACATGTAGTGAAACCGTAATATCAGCCAAGAGCATGTTTCATTTGCTACATTAATATGGTGTGAAATGAAGGATTGCATTATTTAGATCATAGGGTAGCTTGGTGAAACAGAATAGATGATGGATTGAGTTTCATGATCAAGTCACATGATTATTGTGATAAATGTTACCAATAGGGGAACTCTTCCAGGATCTGCACTGGTGTGCTCTGTGATCAGCTGTGTTACTTGTGGAAAATGACAGCTGTAATGCACTTTTCAACATCTATGAAACTTGTTCAGTGGAAATGAAAAATTACATGTTGTGACCTTTCCCTCTTTTTGGCTTACATTTGCATAAATTTTGCCATTGAGTAGGGAGCCGATGTGACACTTCACATAGCTCCATTAGCTATGATAGCTAAAATGTTCTTGTATGTTACAGATGTCTTATGAAACATGAATTTTTAAACCATGTTTTTATTTTTGTAAGTTGCCTTAAAAAGGTCCTGCAACTTGCGTTTATTTTAGGCACACATTTCCCCGCAGCTGCATGAAACTGCAGTGGTAATATTGTTTTAGGTTACAAAATTAAACACATGATGACAAAGCTTTGCATCAGTTCGTTAACCACATACTGTATGTATCTTGTGAACAGGATTTAGCAGATTTTTTAAAAAATTATTGTGCCACCAAAGGTATTAATGCTGAAAAATGCCCTTTTCTGGTTGTAACTTATTTATGCATGTTCCCTGCACGCTGAGTTTGCACGATAGATGTTTTTTAAAGGTTTATCCTTAAATGGATTTGTAAATACTAATTAGGTTTTATTTTTCTGTTATGTTGTTATTTTGATGCATTTAACTCATGAATGCTTCTAGAAAATGAATATTTCATTGCCATTTTAAGCATTTTAATAGAGATTAACTCGTTATTACAAACGATGTTAAGGCTTACTTTTTGTTCTAGATATCTGTAGTGCAGTCGCCACAACGGAGAATAATAAATGCCTACATGTTCTTGTCGGGGCCTCTACTCTGGTCATTATTAAGTGCTTTCACATTATGTTCATGTTGTCAAGGACTGCAACAAAGTGATTAAGTTGCAGTTAGAGTTACTGTATAATTTAAGCTTCTATAAATGGGATTTCATACAGACTAATGACGCCTCATGGACATGTACTGTACTATCGCCCTAATATTTAATATTTGTTTGGATTCTTACTGGCAAAGCAGGTAACAAGAAAACCTACAAGTAACGATGCAGCATTTCCATGTGTCATTAGGACCTGCACACTATACAATGCTTTAAAAATACACAGAGAAAAATCTCACATTTCTTTGTTCCACCAAACGTTAAGATTCAGTATTTATGACAAAATTTATTAAAAATAATTACACAATTCCAAGATACAACACATACAAAATACTTAACAGTGAAATTTATAAAACTTTGTAAACCTCTATCTTCTCACAGTGTTTGAAACTAGTGCTTCGGTGTGTATTTGGTTATTAAAAAGTGATATTTATTCAGTCAATGGACACACATGATGAATGTCATGTCAGGTTTTCCATATGTTTTCAAGAAAAGGAACCTGCACTGAGGGCCTTAACAACCTGGTGAGTAGCTACAGTTCAACATGTGAAAGGTGAGCGCTGTTCCTACCAATCTTTTGGTCATCACCATAACGCACCAAGTGTGTATTGCGGAACAAAGCTAAACAATTTTTCTAAGGACCTGTTTTTTTGTGTGTTTTACTTGTCCTCCTGGTCAGTGTCCATGTAGCACAAACACAGCTGCTCCTTTCCAAGCAGGATCACAGAGTCGCCACTGCAATGCCAGTTTAGTGACTGGACCTGAAAACCACCTGGCAGGACAGAAAGAGGGGTGAAAAACAATCTACGTATACACACAATGAAGGTGAAAAATAAAATCAGTGTGCATCATAAGAATCCACATTCAACTTTGTTAGTCTGTAAACCCTAAAAGGTTTTACTGATTCTACCTTCATGTAATGGAAATTAAAATGTTTGCTTTTTATTTCTTATAGTTTTTTTAAGTAAAAATACCTTTCAAGCTAAAAAAATGCACCCCATCAACACAGATAAGTGTCAATTGAGAGACCACAGATTTGTTCTGTTTGCTTTGGATCCTTGGTGGGATATCTTTACACAGAAAGGAACCATTTGAAAATCAGGGGCAAAACCCTACCCTTGACCTCTGCAAACATTTCACTGGAGTCAAGCCAAAGACTGTGTTTGAAATCACTTAGAAGTATGACATCATATTGAGAATCATGTTGTGCGTTCGAACTGATTTTGTGTCGCAAGAAATGCCCGAATGTTTAATAGATAGCAAGAATTAGAAACTTAGTGCAAGAGTATGTACGGTGAGTTTACTGGACATACTCAACTGCTCCAAATTGCATTGCATCTGTTCAGCGTTATTTTTTTCGCCACGAGATTTGTCACGAGATCAGCTTTGCATTTAGTCGTGTTCTCTGTCTGTGATTGTCGAACCTAATCCTAACCTCAACCTAACCCTGACCAGCGGCAGCAGTACTAGCCAATCAGAAGACTAAACTGAACTGTCGGAAATCTGGTGGGTTAAAAAAATAACGTAATGTCTGAATAATGACGATCATGTCATGCAGTCACATAAGAATCCTTCAGTGTGTTTGTTAGTATGTGATTATTAACACAGCCTTATTTATGAAACATGAGTTCCAGGTTTGTTTGTTAAACGGAAACAGTGACTTTTCGCTACTAATATGCAGAAGTTGCCTTGTGAAGCTTAAATAAACCTGATGGGAAGGGCATTAGTGTGTACTGGCCCTCTACTGAAAACACGTAATGGAGCTGTGTAGTCCAGCTATTTGACAGTTACAGCTCTTAATGACTGAGCACGTTACCTTCAGTGGGGACTTGGACGGAAACGCAGCCTGCTGGGGACCAGAGATAGAGTTTGGTGTTGGCTGTACACAGTGCCAGCCGAGGGCGTCGCGGATCCCACTGAAAGCAACGGACAGCCGATGTTTGCTCAAGCACAGCCTCCAGGCTCATCTTCTGCATATCCCACACCCAGACAACACTGGCCATGTTGTCTATAGTCAGAGAAACACAGACACTCATTCGAAGCCTCTCTCTGCTTATAGAGCAATGAAACACTAGTATTATAGAAAAATAAGTTAACACTAAAGTGGATGTTTAAGATCAAAAATGTGGAAACTTAGGGAGATATTTACATTTAATACAGTTTTTTTGGGTTCACCATGAAAGTAAAAGTGAACAGCTGTGTGAAGTTTTACCATTTTTGGTGGCTAGATAGCGACTGTCTGAACTGAATGCCAAAGTAGAGACACCGATCTTGGGGTTGGCTCTGTCTGGGTCTGGTTTGACCACAGGAATTTGGACTGGCGGGGGGCAGATCTCATCTGGAGTAGCCATCACAACAAATGAGAGCTTGTGATTAGACCAAGTTGGTTACTTGACCTCTGTAATTTTAGTCAAATGCAGCGTAGAGTAATTCTGAATAATGTCAAATGCTCACATACATTTGCTCTGGGTGTTGAAGAGGGTGGTGCCAATTGTAATGTTGTGCAGCGACAGGTCATCACTGCCAACAGCTGGCCTTCTCTCCACTTCCTTATAGACAACCTAGAAACACAACAAAGTCAGTAAATTGTTGAACTGCAACGCCTTCAAAGCTCATTATGGAGACTGGAAAATACTCACCGCTTTTGTGTTGCTGATTGTTGCTGGATGCTCAAACTGCGTGATTTTCTTCCACGTGATATGATTGAGGATGCGCACCTGGCATGAGAGTATTGAAGTCTCGTCATTTACTTTTTACTGTGCTGACAAATGCACATAACAAATCATGGTCTAGATATAAACAAGTTTGACACTTTTAAGTTTACACTATGAGTGAATCCATTTCTTAAAGGGGAACTCCACCATTGTACACATCAAAGTTATATGAAGCCTCAGTGGCTCAAGATGGAGCTGCACAAAGTCTGATAAATTGCTATTAAATTGCTATAAGTGATGTCACTTGAGTCTGTGTATGCCGGGGCTTAAGACTACAAGTTTGAAAATGAAAAAAATCTGGGCAGCATCTCTGGTTCCGCTGCTTCAATTCTGTCTTTTTGTAAAAATTGTCCATGGTGAGTCCGACAATGTTAGAGAAGTGCAATGGTGAGTTCTCTTTTAAGACGTGACTTTACAATGTTTAATTGGACTTTGTTTTAGTTAATGTGATATCTGCAGCCACCATTTTAAGTGTTTGACCATACTTTTTCATCATAGCTTCCGATGGCCAGGAACTGGCTGCTGGGGCTCCAGGTCACAGACTTGACACCCAGCGACCACTCATAGGCACAGTAGGTTGACAGCAACCGGCCGTCCAAAGAATACAGCAACACCTTGTACTGTGGAGATGATACACACACAAAGCAGTAGTACTATCCATTCATCCACTTTATGTCCCCACTAGGCTTAGTAGATTGACATATTGCTGTACTTTGACAATAAGGCCCCCTCACAATAAGATTTGATTCCGTGAAGGACACACCAAGTGTGTCATTTATTACACTCAGATTTTACTGGGTAGTAAAGTTTTTTTTCTGTTGCTAGTACTACTAAATTGTGGTACATTCTCAACTGATGACAGCTTTGTAAACTGGTATACCAACACTGATGATAAACAAAAACTTCTGATCCTATGAATTTAACTCTATTGGTGTACAGTACAGTTTATCTGTTACCTATCTCTTCAGTTTCTTGTACATGCATAACATGTGAATGTCCCTTCCGGGGATCAATAAGTGGTATCTAATCTAAGGCAAACAGCTTACCTCCAGACAGCTATCCCACACTGCCAGCACGCAGCCATTAGGAGACCACTCCAACCCTGCCAGGTCCTGTGTCTCAGTCTCAAAATGCTGTGACAGTGTAAAGTTAAATTCTATTTATTTATACTACATATTTAAAGAAAAAAACAAATGTACCTTTCTTTGCACATGTTCATACTAAAGAAAAGGAATAACAAAAACATATTTTGATTTCATTAAGGCAAAAAAAAATATTTCAAAAGATGAAAATTTTCTCTTCATCTTGGTCAATGACATTTTCAAACAATTATAATTTGTGCTTTATTTGGCAGTGAAGATATTACACCATGATGTACATCATATCCGTCAAAGCAAATCATATTTCTTTATACTAAATGATATTCCTACTGTCACAGGCCGAAAATGTGAATCTTTTTTTGATTTAAATTTAGGTTTCTTTCCACTGTTGCTTACTTAGCATACTCAAATGTTAGATGTATATTAATAATGGTAATAAAACACAAGTAAAATTCTAATGTCCTACTTACCCTGAGTAAATGCCAGTCGTCACACACAAATACACCGACATAGTCTTTGCAGTCACGGCGTTCAGCCAAGGCCATATAGCAGCCATCTCTGCTGAAATCTATACCTGTGGGGGAAAGATGACGGGAGAAAGCTGTAATTTGTGGTATAGTATAGTCATTGAAAAGCATGAATCAAACAACCATAACAGTTTTAAGATTCAATTTTGGGCCACTTTAATCAGCACTCATAAAGGTTGATTATTATCCTCAGAGGACATAATAAGAAATATTTCAAATTTGATCAAAACAATCTATATCTATTATCTATTCTAATAACTAAATTTGTAATTTCATGTCTCCCTGTGTTATTTCATCCAATATAATTATGTGATACTTTGGCACCATCAGGTCGGTGGTATGCAACTATCATGGCTATATTATTTATATGACGGCTGTGAGGAAACATGGGTTGCAGAAGGGCAAGGTATTGCATGTGGAAAATGGGGAGAGTCATAGACAATCATTTTTCTCCAAGCTGCTGACAGGCCTGTTATGAAGAGCATGCCCCATTTACTGAAGAGGGGCACAGCTGTCAGCAAAGAGGACCATAGTTTGGCCACATACCCAGGGTCGCGCCACAAGGTAAAGAACAGCATGTGATTCATGGGGCACGCCAAAGCACAGACCATTGGCTCTGTCCTCAGGTACTACTGGTAATACAGATACACTCATAAGCCATGAGCAAACAAATAAAACAATATTATTCCCATACTGACCCTTTTGACATGCTTTGGGATACTTGATGTAAGACACAGCTTTGGTGCACAAAGACCAGACGGTGATTCTCAGCTGTCAAGAGGAAAAACAAAACAAATTGTGGATTAACTCCGAGTAAAAGTATGACAAGCAAACCAAACTGCCAGGCAGCACAAATAATCTAATAACAATATATCAACCAATATTCAGTTTTTACCATAGACACAGTACACAAACGAACCTTTAAATTTGGTTATTAAAGACCAAGTTATGTACTAAACGGGACAGGTAAAAGTAACCTTTTCACTGCCCTCTAACTGTGGACAAACTGTGTAATTGCACTAGGAGAGGGGATCATAGGGTACTTTACGATATGATACATGATACTTGGCTCACAATAGGGCTGCAGCTAATAATGATTTTAGTTCTCAAAGCTTCTGCAGATTATTTCATTGATTCATCATTTAAGAGCACACAACCCCCCCCCCGTAACGGGATTACCTGTGTAAATTGATAGATGATAGATATTTATTAGTCCTTTCAGAAATTCATAGTGTGTCATATAGCAAACATCAGACCAACAACATCAACAGACCAACAACCAGACAACTGCTTTACCAACACAAACATCACCTGAGTGCTATACCAGTTACGTATACAAAAGGTACAGCTCCCCGACACCCAGTTAACTCATGACTGTGTCGTTAAAACACAAACTCCAAACCAGCCGGAGAAAAACAAACACACGTGTATACATTTTCAGCTGAGGATTGCGGATTACTTTTGCCAGCCTTTTGCTAATCAATAAAGTTGCTGATGCTTTGTCTGTGGTCCGCTGGCAGAACACCGGGTGCTTTCTGGTCAAATTCCGTCGTGCTGTTACAGTAGGCCACAGCACGTTTGTTTTACGGTGGACGGACTGTAACATTACAGAGTTGTCATTTTTTTTTAGCTTGAAATAATCCCATACTTTGGACACTTTCTTCTCCGTCCCTCGCTATTTTCTCTCTCTTCCTCCACTTTGCAAACAGCGGCATTGTAATAACTGCGTGTTCACATAGCGTAGATAGTCTGTGATAAATTATGCCTTGTTAACAACAGACCAGCTGCACAGATGAGCACACCGTCTCACACACACACACACACACAGTTGTTTCTTGTATATCATTCATTTCCCAACAGTATTGCTTTCATTTTTCACGAAGTTCTGTTGAATAACACATCTTTTCATGACACAGAAAAGACACATAATCAGTCGTACATCAGCCATAAAGGCAGTCTCTTTAAGCCTTCTCGCTTGCTATATTTTATGTTAACCAAAAACAAATATCTGTAGGCGGATTGTGTTTATACCCACCTAAGATCCGAACACAGTGAGAGTGAGTCTGCCTTATGACGTAGTCAGGCAGACGCTATGACATTGCTACCACAACGCATTCACATGCCTTTTTCCATACAGATTGCATTTTAATACCAGGTGAAAATGGGATGTGATTATCAATAGTGGTCTAATGATAGGTCAATCGACCAAGCCACTAAAGAGGCCTCTACGTGCTCCTCTACACCCAAAGACAAGTCCATCAGCTAGGCAGATCCGGACTACAGCCCAGGCTAGCATGGTCCATCGTGCCCTGTAACGGATGTGGACATATTGCCATATGTCTTTAAAGAGGTCCATAATAAACCTCCATTAGGGATATGAGACACCGACATGGAATCCATCCATCACTAGATGGATGGCCCTATTAGGCTCTAAGTGTGTGGAGTGTTGTCTATCAGTGTCTTTTCCATAGGGAATGAATGCATATCTTTGAGGGTTGTGGTCACTGACAGGGATTGAAAGAGATTACACTAATTAAATAAGGACTTGAGCACTTATTAAGTGAACAGATCCAAAACAACATCGACACATGGCAGAAAAATAGGACCAGTTCATTTAGTAGCCAAGATGTAATGTTAGACATGTTTGCTAGAAATGTGACAAATTAACAGCAAGTTGCATAGCCAGCAGGTTGTGTGCATTCCCACAAATGAGAAGCAGCGCCAGAGAATAACTATCTGGCCACAAGTCGGCATAACAAAGAGAGCACATGTGTTAATGCTCAGTTTTGACAGCAGTCACTCAAATACCCTCCAGTCTCACTTCAGCAAGATTGATGCCAACAAATCAGGTGGCACTCAGCCAACAGTGCAGCATATTTTTACCCAAGGACCAGTGTGATATGTGGTATCTTGCCCTTTAAGAAACAAGGAGCACATGAGAGTCTTTGAGAATCGTTAAGAGAATCTGCGGTCTGTTCCACTGTGTAGTTGCCTAGGTGTTAAGGTGTTCACAGAGAAAGCTGTTTGCTGCTGCAATCCCACTGTTAACAAAAACAGGCACAGAGTGACAGTACACAAGTACATTGCATTTTGGTAACATAGTGATACATGCACTTACATATTTATATGATAAAAACAGTATACATCTGCATTCATTTTCTACAGGTCACTGTGTTGTGAACAGTTTGTAGTTTGTCATACAGTGGTTCAATAGTTTAATAGCCTTCCTGATGATGCATGACAAAGATTATTCATTTGGTTTATTCCTCTCTTAAACACAACCTCTGACAGCAGTCATTACTAACAATCCAGATAGCAATGGCATGCAATCACAGCACTGCAACATTTAGGGTGTTAAAGGCATGGCCGTCAGACCTTCCTTCACAGCATACAGTAAGCCCTGTGCATGTAGCCCTGTCTGTTCATGCCTTGATCATGCCTGGTCTAGATAACCAGTTAACTAAACTGGTTACCCAGACTAGCCAAAAAGACTGCAATGACAAATTACAAAAAAATGACAAAATGAATTGGTGAAGTGAATTACAAATTTACTCTCTGCACACAATCACAATGACACTGTACTATCATATTCTGCTGTTGCACAGTCATACAACTTGCAAATAACAGTACTGTGTGTTATTGTGAAATATAAGTTTGTAAACAGACAAAAATATCACTATTTTATAAATTCATAGCATCCCCACAGCAAGAAATTCTGGAGAGGACACCACATCAAGAACAACAACTTTCTCCAAAAGTCTACACTTAATGCTGTATTTATTAATTCGCTAATCTGCAGAGCTTAAATTACTGAAGTGACAAGGCTCTCATCATAGTGTCCAGGCAGACATTTGAACTGGTCCAAGTCTGTCACCTAACTGGGCTGAAGTGTTGACCCTCCTGTTTGGTCAAGACATCCAGCTGTGAAGGCCCTGTAATAACACCTCATTCCACGCTTCCTGGACATCCCCTCAGACATGGTGCCATGGCAACTTATATCAACACTGCTCAAACACAAACACACTTACACGTCTTAGATGCCACGAACCCACCACATACGGGATGCGGGGAGATCAAGACCTGAAAGGCAGTGTAACTTTAAACTGGGTGGAGGAAGGGCAGCATGAGGAAAATAGGTGGGAAATGCTTTTCCATGTGGGGTGGTATGCAATAAGATCCTTGGTTGGTAAAGCTACACTTTAGATGAAGTATCCTCACCAAAGGTGAGCAGCAACTAGGAGATGGGGGCTAGGGGCTTGAGGGTAGTGTGAAAAGGCAAAACTCCACTACAACAGCTGCTGTTTATCCATCAGAGATGGAAAGATTCACGTCTGTGCCGTGGTTAGCATAACTGCAACTTGTGATCAGTACCAGCTGTAATTACAGTCAAGTACATGTTTTTAGTTTAGTATTGTTTTGATCACTACTATGTACAAGGATTCCTCATGTTTCCTCAGGTTCCATCACATTTTTACTAATGTGGTGGTGGTGATGTTTTTCTAAAAAGGGTTGAGGGGGGGCTGTTGTGAAGCCCTTTGAGACTGCAACTAAGAGCTGTACAAATAAACTTCACTTGACATGTTATGACAAGATAATCTTGAAAGTGCCAAATGGGACAGTTGTGGTTAATTTTTTACCATCACATTCATTTTGTATCTATTAGCAAGTATTCATAACAAGAAAACCACAGAATTAGGCAACATTCCCAACAGCCTGTGAGCAACATGATAACTACGATCAGATGTAGACCAAAGTTAATGACAGTAACCTGGAATAAAACCGATCAGCCATTCCTGTTGCGCGCCTAGTCGAGTGCGAGAGAATGGGCGAGCGTATTTGATGCCATATAGGCCTATCTGTCAGCAGAGGATTAGACTGTAGGCATTCCACATAGGAAGCCATCTCAAACCAATATAGCCTATTTCTCCAGTTACAGCCTCATGATTCTACCAAGGAACTGGAGCCTCTCGCAGCCCACACATAGATATGGGTGAGCTATTGTCCCATGTTGCAGTGCAGCAGCTGCCTACATTTGCAGTTTAGTCCAGTAGCGTTGTTGCCAACAATGCTACACGTTAGCAAGGCTCCAGTATTACTGGCCAAGAATGCTATTGCTAATCCGATCCCAACAATGAAAAAAACCATTAGAGAAGTCAAGCTCAATGATGTCCTTGGCTGGAGTTTTTCCACCCTCAGTTTTATCACCCCTCAGCTGGTAAAGGTGGATTAACATGGATGTGCAAGTGGCATTTTGTGAGGTCCTAAGATAAATGATAGGAATTCAAATATGAGATGACTTGCGTGACGTATCACAATACATAGGCTAGGTTTTAGCAGTGCAACTTTCTGTGACATGGTGCCATCCCATATTTGAAAACAGCTGTTTGTTTAGCTGGCTGGAAAAGAAGTGCTCACCAGTAGTCTGTCTGGGGCTGCCACTGAAACCCCTGTTAGCACTAGAGATCCATATGCCTAGTCATTCTCCTACTGTTAGAATATCAGTGGTGAGCTAATTAATGTGTAATGTAATTATTGTGTTCCTGTAAATCACCAAGATCTGAAGATATTCTGTTTGGGGTTAAAAGGAAAACACACTGCAACAGCTACAAAAACACACACATACATACACACACACACACACAGCCAGCAATGCAGATTTACTGACACATAGACACACAGACTCACACACAGAGGCACGATCCACACCACAGGCAGCTGTCCCTAAACAAGTTAATATAGCAGGCTGTTTATGAGTGGGGCAGAAATTCAAACCTGACACGAACACCCGTCTGGCACAGCCTTAATGAAATCTTGGGCTGGGGTGAAGGTAAGTTCAGCAGGCCCACTTGGCAATGTGGTAGTCAGTGCCTACTCTGCCTTCATTAAATTTGTTTCGTAACCTCAACTAAAACAGGATGCTCAGTAACAATAAGCAGTACTTAACTACCTGCTAATATTTAAACATGTGATAAGATCAAGAAAAGCCTGTCATCATTAAACCATAAAAAATACACATCAATAACTTATAAAACATTTGACCATTAAAGTGATGAATGAGGAATAATGTGTTCATAATAATAAAAGCACAGTGCAAGGGCTTGACACCTATTGTCTAATAGCTCAACAGTGTTTTCTCAAAGCTCTTGACATGAAATACTGATTTACTGTGGCTTGCCTAAACAGAATTCAACTGCCATTCCCAGAGTGACTTAAAGGTTAAGGGTTGTGTTAGTTTAAATGAAGCAGAGCAGAATTATCTGACCTTTGTATATCATTTTCCAGTGACAGCATTAATGGTAAATGGCTGCATTTAAGTAGCACTTTTATCCAAAGCTATTTAAAAATTTCCTCCCATTTATAGATAGACACACACACACACACGGCAGCGAGCTACCATGCAAGGTGCTGGCCTGACCTTCAGTTCAGTGTCTTGCCCAACGGCACTTCGACATGTCGACAGGGCCGCCAACCCTGTTATCAGCCGACGACCTGCTCTACCTCCTGAGCCACAACAAACTGTTAAACACATTGACATAAACTCCATTAACTCCACTTTACTATGTAGGTTGAAGGAAAATAGCAACTTCTCACAACTGAGAAACAATCGATTATTATATTATATTATTAAAACGATTATCAGAATATGTTTTAGATAATTGTTTTGGTTGATCAACTAATTATTTTTCCATAACATCACAGGAGAAAAGGGGTTTTGAAGAGATGTGATGGTTGTAGGAAAAAAGCTATTCATGTGCTCAAACATAAGATGACTGCCAGTCAAGTCACACTCAGACTTTGTAAGACTTTAACTATACTGTTCTATGCAGATGCCGTATCTCCTTGGGGAAGGAGGCGCCATTCTTTTCTATACTATTCATTTTTTTTAAGATGCAGACAGACACAAAGCAGACATGCCACAGACACTTGCACTCCCTGCACCCTTCCCCAGACCAGACACAGTCGTGTGTTGGGCCACAACACCTGTCAAATGATTCCTGGAGTCAGGTTCAGCATGACAAACGCTGCCCCACCACGGTGCCCCCGTCATATTCCACATGGCCAGAGGGTGGCTGCTACAGCTCCTCGGCCCTCACAACACGTGCTTACTATGGAGTGAATCCAAACTAGGAATCAGGAGGCACAGAATGGAACTAAACACCTCTTTATTAGTCTGGGTTTCATTCTGTAGACATTTATAAAACAACAGTCTCCTGACTCTTCTTCATAAGCCTGCTTTTGGCAGGAGCAATGAGTAGTTTTTACAATGTGTAGTACCTTTGCCATGACTCAGTTTTTTTTCAAGTATTTAGGTGTATCCTTGTGCGTTAAGAGTGTCAATCTTAATCAATCTAGTCACACCCAATAACGAGGTATGAAAAAACAAAAACAAAATCTAATTCCAACTTGCAGTTCTGTCCAACTGGATCTATTCTTGCAGTTCTGGGCCCTTCATTGTGATTAACAAAACACCAATGTTTCCATTCATGACTATGCCAGTGTACTGGTGTATAGTAAAGACTATTGCAGTACTGAAAGATCTGATTTTTAAAAAATTATAATATCGGGGCTGGCCTAAAAAAATCCAGCATCGGCTGAACTGCAATACATGAATTGATTAATTGTGAGCCAAAAAAGCCACCAGCCGAGTCAATTTCAACTTCGAATTTCCCGCTTCATAACCTTAATTAATTTAATCAAACTGCTGTTACATACTGAGTAGTGAAATCTCAAAACATTTGCTTGTATAAAAACCATCTCCAAAAGATCATCCTTTGCCTGCCTACAAAGTGCAACCTGTGCTTTTATATCATTTATTGAGAAAACTATAAGTATTTTTTTAATAATAAACTAGATCTAACCAATATAGATAATTTTACTCAAAGGCAGTGGATTTGGGGAACAAACTACCTAAGGAGCTCGTGCTGGGTGATTAAATCACTTCTTATACTTTTTACACATTTACTGACTTTCTTTTTTAGATTTCATCTAAAAATACTGCTTTCATCTTTAAATTGTTATTTTTTTCACTTCTTTATATTATAGCTTGTTTTGGTTTGGGTGTTTGTTTTTTGCTTCCCTGTTGGTGAAGTAGATTTTATATTATTTGAGCAACAGAACATCATTAATAGACCTTGCGGCCAAAGAAAATACCAGACCTGCCCTTGGAAGCACACATACACATTGCACCCATGTTCCAGAGGTACTTGAGAGCCATGTATGACAGGACGCTAACAGGAGGGGAGCTATGAAATCAGGCTGAATACATGCATCGGGTGGGGCTGGGGGGGATAGTGCAGTCAAGAAAGGCTCTGGTGTCTGGCTATTTTCAGGTCCCCCTTCCTTGCGGGCCAGCAACAGTTGAAACCAGACAAGCATATGCATAAACACACTTCCGTGGGCATGAATGCATGCACCCATGCACGCACCAGCTTCACACTTACATGGAACTCAGTGGTGTTGAGAATGTGACGTCCATCTGGACTCCAACGCGAGGAGACTAGTCCTATTGAGCCCTCATCAATCTTACAGTGCCAGTCCGGCTGTTCAAGAGACCACACCTAAAGAGAAACACAGAGAGTGACGGGAGGACAGTAATCAGCCATCACTGATGACATCCCTCACACCCATCCTGTATCTCCTGAAACTTGACTTCAAGCAGTAAGAAACACTTGAAACCATGAAAGACTGGCGCTGGATACCGCTCCAAAGGTAAGCTACTTGCCCTGTGATGCACAAGAACCTGACATCAAACTAGTATGTAGAATTTGTTTTCACCACTGCAGGTCTTTAAAATAAAGTAATTATTATAAGTTCTGTTACATGTGTGTGTATTATAAGTAATATCCAAGTAATATCCCTGTTTTCCATAAATGTGAATTAATCATTAACAGAACATGTTTTAAGCCTTCTGAAATAAAACGGATAAGACAAAATAACAGCTTACCTACTTCTAAGATAAGAGACAGGTGTGTGTGTGTAAAACAGGGCATGATTTAAGAAACTGTACAATATTTAAGTGAAATTTACTAAATCAAAAGGACAGACACAGAATGTTTGCTCTGAAGAGGATATCTTGTCACATTTGATTAAATAATTTCAAAATTCTGTGGTAAATTATTGGCACTACGAACAACGACCTTTCAGTAGTTCAACACAATACATTCTGTACAAATGAAATCCAGGCAGCACTTGATCTAATGTTTACTTATTTCAAGAACGTCTCGTCAATCTGACAAAACTCCAGCTAAACAAATTATTGATCTCCTAGGCACACACAGATGTACATTCCAAGCCTGTTCTGTAGATTAGATGATACTTTTAAATATATATCAATAATGTAGCCTTTCCAAACTTCCGTTTCACGGTCTCAAAAGTGTTACTTCTTCTTAAAAATGACACTACATAGAACTATTTGAATATGCCAGAAATGTTTTAAAACCATATAAAATTTCAAACTTTTGTTGTATATTTTTTATTGCCTGGCAAGAGATACAGAAGTATCTGCTGTCATACTATCAGACTTAAGAGCAGCTTCTTCGCTAAGGCTGTGGGACTCACAAGCAGCACTCCACCATGTTAAATAGTTTTATTTCCATGACTTGTGACTATGACATTTAGTGTATATTATTTTGGTATGTAAAGTCTGCTTTTTGTGAGTAATATGAAGGGAGCTACAACTTCATCTCATTATACAACCATGTGTCAAATGATAAATAAATCTTCCTTGTTGCAATAATAAGTGTTTTGCCAAGGCAAAATTAAATTACACTGTTTTTTTAAGGCTGAGACAAACCATTTTAGTTGTGGATTAATCTCTGAATGACTTATCACTTAGTTTATTGTTTAATCCAAGTGATTGGTATTGACAAGTGTTAAAAACAAAACCAATATAAGTGGCATACAACAACCACAAAATACTGGAAAGAGATGCCTTCATATTGCTTTTATTGTCTGATCCATAGCGAAACTATTGCATTTATATTGATAAAAAGGGCAAGAATGCATAAAACATTTTCTGTCATCCAAACTAACAATGAATGAATCATATCACCATTAATAGTATTCATCAGCAACACTATTAAGTAGAGTAAGATTGACTGCACCCTGTAAATTATATGACTGATCACCAGCATTTACAATACCTGTTGAGTCACATACTCATATTACTGTCCTCTTCTCATAGCCTACCTGTACCAGTCCTCTCTTGTACATAGCACAGAGGATAAAGAGAGAGTCAGAGGACCAGTCCATGTGGGATATCTGGTCCAGACAGGTGTAGAGCTGCAGGATCTGCAGGGTGCTCACGTCTCGCACCACCAGCCTGTACTGCACACAGGTAGCCTGAAGAGTACAGCCAAAGAGACATGCCTTCAAACTTTTTCATATATAACTAGGAACCTAACACACCTTACACTACAAAACCATGTATTAGCCAATATTATCAAAAAAAATGTCAACCACTTACCAAATATTTCCCATCTGGGGAAATTTTACAAAGTTGGTTGGATTGCTTAAAGATCTCTGAGAAATTCATCTTACAATCACAACTGTTCCTGCAGAAGACACAATGAAAATGATCATGACAGTTAAAAAAAGACCCCCTGAGTAATCTTTAAATGCGTAAGACATGTGCAGTTATGACAGACAGCCGAGCCCTTACGAGAATCAGCTGGTGTCGTTCCCAAATGTTAACACTTGATGGCGCCATACGTCCAACAAAACACGCTTCACACAGTAAACATTCACAGTTACTTCTTCACTCGTGAAAGAAGAGTCATTATATGGCAGAACTACTTAACTGCCTAAAAACTCCGTCCGTTTTAAAACACCTCAGCAGAAAGAGCTGGGCATCAGGTAACGTTAGCTAAGTTAGCTTAGCCAGCTGGCTCAAGGAGTTAACGTTAACGTTATATTAAACAAAATAAAGCAACACAAGAACACGTCTAAATCACTTTATTGACATCTTATCGTCTTTCTATCGTTATATTGGATGGTGTCTAAGCCAGTAGACAGAGAGATGCAAACAGGCTGTTACATGCCAACGTTAGCTGTTAGTTGTCATTGGACTCATTCAACACAAACGCGTTAGCATTTATCGTTGATGCTACTACTAGCAACATTAGCAGGTAAATAACGCTCTCTTCGCGCTCAATGGCTAAAAGTTACCTCTAGTGGCAATTGTGCTGATTCGTCGATTAGATGAATCGTTTGAAGTCCCACAGTCTGTTTAGAAAAGTTTTTTTTCTTTGCATGACTGTCTTCAGGACTCAGGCTGTTGATCTAACTGTTGCTAGTTTGTTTGTATGAGTAGATGACGAGATGCCTGTGGAGTCCAATCAGCATCTGCCTGGTGCGTTTTGCCTTCTGGGAAATGTAGTTCTTTATTGTGTTTGAGCTTATTTTTGTCTGTACGTACGTGCGTGTGTGTGTGTGTGTGTGTGTGTGTGTGGATCATAGGTGTGGAGTTTGCGAGTGTATGGGTGCGTATGCAGCTGCGAGTGTGTACCAAATTAATATGACCGTATTGGCAACACAATTTTGCATTTAAGTGGTTATAATCATCTTGGAATTTTGCATTGTGTGGGCTAATTTGGAATAGGCTTAGGCTATCTTTGATATTTTTCATGTCAATCTATTCCGTCATTTTTTTATTTCACCCTTAATTGTTCATTAGTCTGTGGGTTATGTTTTATTCACACAAACCTGTCTTGTAGTCTAAGTGGCCTACAGAACAAGTTAATTACTTTTATCCCCCACCATTATCCCTCTGCTGATCTGGAAAAGGTTTCCCGCTTATGTGCGCCCAAACCGCGCTACCGCCTCCCTGCTTCTCCCAGCGCAAAGAAAGCTTCACCTCCTCTTTGGTCTCCCTCAGTAAAGCTCACACTTCCCTGAACAGCATGCAAATCAGTTTCTCTCCTGTTTTCTCGCAGTTTATTTTGTTTCTCCGAAAAGTCAATAATGTCCGACCGCTGTTATCATAGGCTACTGTAAAGTCGGTCGATTTTTTTTAGTTTTTTTAATTTTTTTTTTTTTTATGGAGGGTCACTCTCTTGGCATGTTCAATAATAAACAGGCAGGTGCTCGGCGCAACATAATTCTTGGGTATTTGGATTGGAATAATAATAACCTTCAGGTACGTAGATTTATTTTAATGGGCTATTATTATGAATGGGTGATAGGCTATCACTGAACTATCATAAGATTATTTTTTTATCCGCAGGCCTATCAATTTTTTGGCGTTTGTTGTTTCGCAAAATGTGACTAATATCAGACCACAATTACAAGAAAGAATTTGAAGACGGGAAAGGCCAAGTTGTCTTGAGAATTGGCTGGATAAATCTACGAATATTCTAATACTTTCTTCAAGGTTATTTTGTTGATTTGATTTGGCAGCTGATAATGTTTTGGGTAATGGTTTAAGGATCTGCGTTATAGCCTATTCGCGGGACTGAATACCTATATAAAATAAGCATTATAATAAAAGTCTATGACAAAAAAAAATGTAAGCCTCAGAAATAATCCCTACTCATTTGTTATATTAGGCTACTATCCATATTTCGAGTTTTCTTTCAGTTTATAAGCATAGGCTATAGCCTGTATTTTGGAAAAAAAATATTTCAAACATATAACCCGGTATTCTTCCAGGCATTCATTCTTTTGTAATTAACATTCACAGGCTGAATTATTTATATTTATAATACTACTAGGCTACTACTGCAGTGTTTATTTCAAGACTTTGATAGCGAAAAGCAAACGACACCCATAGGCTACTTTGCGTCTTCATATGGCATATTTCAATGGGGCTGTGGAGGATCGGATCAAAAACTTTTTAAAATTAATTTCTTCTCAGTTGGGACTGCGTATTTTCTTGCATAAAATGGCCCTTGGGAAGGCAGTGTGCGTGTGTGTGTGTGTGTGTGTGTGTGTGTGTGTTGTCATGGGTGCCGTAACCCAGGAGTGGAGACACAAAGTAGACAGGTGAATATCAGAGAAGCACACGTCAAAATTTAAAGGATGGTGTGACATTTGGGCAAGGAACCAGCAGAGGCCGTGTTTTATAGAAACAACACGGGAGTGTAGGCATTTTTCGTCGCCTATATAGGCTAATATTGAAAAAAGAGAAGGCAAACGTTAATGAATCACTATTAAAATATAGCCTAAATACATAGCCTAATTCATGTCAATGCTATAATCAAGTATTTTACCCAAACCCTTATCGGTAACGCTGTGTACTTGTGCACAGTGACAATAAAAGACTATTCTATTCTTGGTTCAAACGAAATTACTTTACTAAGTCAGAACTGAAGTCTGTCTATCTAATATAAAAAATAATATTGCCTGTTTTCTCGTTGGCAAAAATGTAGGGTATTAATATTTTCCCACCCTTATTAAGAAAAGGCAAACCAAAAACTTCTTAAAAGACATGTAGGCTATATGCATGCATCGTCCTTCCCTGCGGTGTAGGTTAGTGAAAAGGTCCAGGTGGAATCCCAATTAAGCTGCTCAAGGTGCAGAGCAGAGCTCTGCGGCCTGGTCGTTGTCTTTCTTCTGCTCATTCTGCAGTGACGCTTTGTCAGATCCCCTGCGCAAACACATGAGATGCTCTGGGATCTGACTAAGCGGCATTGCAGGACGAGAATAGGGGTTGGATCTCCATGTCGGGAATAGCGGGAACCTGCAGCCAGCTGCTGCTGGAGCTCCGCAATATGCGTGTCTGTGTTCGTGTGCGTACTGCCTCTTTAATATGTATGTTCCAGAATATTTTTTTTATAACACGCCACTGGCTCATGTGGTGTGAATCAAAAGTTTAGAGGAGCACATGTGCGGCAATAGCCAGCTTGAAGATCAGAAATACACCCTTTACAGAACTGCATCGATTAAGCGCAAACCAATATGAGGGTCTTCACCTTGGTTTGCGCTTGTTACATACGCAGAGATACATACTGTACAGAGAGTAGCCTGCAAAGGAATTATTTAAACCGAGCGGGACAATCAGTTCAGATGAAAAAGTCACTTATAGCCTACCTGCAGCCAAATAAGTCATTCATTCCAGAGGAAAGGTTTGCATTTATGATGATTTGTTGCAGCATGCATCTTTAAAGCCATGCACCTTTGCCACACTTTTTCTTGTGCGGTCCTTCCGCAGGGGTTACTAAGGAGATAAGACGCTGCTGTGGTGCGCAACTGTGTATAGCTATAGAAAACTTTAGTAGGCTACGAGCAAGAATCCCCGACAGGATCTTGTAGTGATCATTGGCACATCAAACTGGAGATGGCGACCTCCCTTTATCCGGTTTCCGCGGTAGGCCTGCAGCTGATTTTCTATTTATATTTATGACAAACTCGTATTTATTTGACAAATCAAGGTATTTTGACTAAAACCATCACAAAGAGGCCCGGATGTAGCCTACTCTTTGCAGAAACTTCCACAATAATGTCAAAATACGTTTTCAGTCAGTTGCGATAAGTCTGCAATGTGCAGATATCGTGACAAATAGGCCTAAATGATAAATAAAATCCTCTACTTAATGCTCTCCGCTGTACAGCCCCACTTGCTATTTGCTTCGGTTGCTCCATATGAATTTTAAGGTTGCAGTGCAGGCTGCGTTATTTTGAGACAGAGGAGGAGAAGGTGATACTCAGACTTCGCGGAGGGGAGGGACACGGTGATGAGCAGACAGGTCTGGGCACGCCCAGACCCCCTGACACCCTGTGCCACCTCTCTGGGACTACATTGGTGTGATCACACCTGGATGAACTGCTCCCTCTCCATTTTGAACACTGATAAAATGATCGTGTATGAACTAGTTGTCTATAGTTTGTTTCCACCTGTAGCTTTTAACATATTAACGTGATTTAATTTATTCTTGTTTAGTGTAATCATGCGCACTCTAAACCATTTCTGTTTGTTTGGGTGCTTGCCTGTGTGTGCAAGGGGCGCCAAGGAATTTGCCATGACAAAAAAATCAAATTGGACCCCCTCTTCACAGAGCTGTCACTACTTCTCTTAGACTTAACTGTCCCATCAAAAGCTTTACATAAATCTAATTAAAGACTTGCAAGTGTTTGGCTTCTTGTAGTTTAATATCAGTACTAGCACAATCTTTTCTGCTAGTGATTTGTACATGCAAGTCTGCATACAGGATGCAGTTCACTATTTGCTTCTCAAATAAATTGCCCTTCCTGTATCTATAGATGTCAACTGGATTATTTTAATAGTTTGTAACTTACATGCAAGCTGAGGTAAACTGCTGTCCAGCATCCAGTACAGACAGGAGGTTTTTATTTTATTTTATTTATTTCATAATGATCATTATGTGAGAAAATAATTTGTGTTTGAATTTCTGTCATTAACAAATATTTCATTGTTTTTTGTTATGGTAAAAAGAGCAAGAGAGACAGAGAAATCCTCACAGATTCTCTGGAATGATGATAAATCATTAACACACTGTTGCTCACCTTCTTCACTGGAACAGGGAGGCTACAGTTATGGGAAGACTGGGGTCTCATCCTGTCTCATCTTGTTAGTCTGCTAAAAGTGGCAGGGACAATGATTTAATATGAATATCTTGCTAATTCACTGCACTGATTAAATGTTGATGAAATGTAGGCTAACACTAGTCTGTAGTTAGCTAACTTCACTGTGAACATTAAACCAACAGGTTAACACCACTCACAGACTAGAGGCTGCCCACCTTTCTTGGTTAAAAACTGGGTTACAGACTGACATCCTTTCCTTTGTCTTTCCTGTCTTTCATTTTTTTGAAAACCAGATTTGGTTTACTAAGCAACATTGTGATCACTGCATTTCTGCCGCATCTACTGACTGCATCTTAACACGTCACTGATGAGTGCTCTGAGGCAGGACCAAACCATTTCATGCAGATACAGGGGGGTGGTCGGTCAATATGGAGATTTACTTTTTGGTCAATGGGGATTTTTAACTTTTACTGACAAAAACAAGTAAAAACAAAAAAATCATTCATTTTATTATTATATTTGAAACATATTTATACTCAATGATGATGGTTTATATAATATATAATATAATATAATTTGATATTTGTTTATCATTATTTTTTGGGGCCCCTGTCCTAACTTGTCCTAACTTTCCCCCCTTTACGGCGCCCTGTGTGTGTGTGTTGTGTGTGTGTGTGTGTGTGTGTGTGTGTGTGTGTGTGGGTGTGCTCTGTAGAGTGATCTGCCCCTCACCGGACTACCCATCCTCTAAGATGTCCCAGTCCACCATTACAGAAGAAGGAGGCACCTTCGAGCACCTGTGGAGCTCCCTGTGAGTGTCAACACCTGCTAACGGTTGTACTTTACACCCATTTAGCATACTTACCACCTTATGTACCAATAGTTTATTGAAAAAATATGAAATGTACCAATGATCACAAAACACTAAGATTATGTCAACACCGGATTACTTTATCCTAATTTTACACCAACCCTTCTTTTTTTTTAATTAAAAATCTTTTCAGGTGTTATGTGCTATGCTTTTTTTTGAAAACTCATCCCTCTTTGATCAACTTCAATCCATGGTGTTGTGTGTGTTCCCAGGGAGCCAGACAGCACCTATTTCGAGCTCCCCCCAGGCAGCCAGCCAGGTGAGCGCCCATTGCCTTCTACCAGCACCTCTGGCAGCCACCGCAGCACTGTGGAGGGCTCCATGGACGTCTACCACATGAGGGACATGAACGACAATGTGATGGTAGGAACGTGAGCTTTCATTACAGCTCCTTTTGGTCAATCTTTGCTTTTTCCTTTGAGAAGCTTTTTTCTGTTACCTGAAGGATGTTTTCTTCTTCTGTGTCAGATCTGAGGGTTTCTTTGTGAGCACACACACATACTTCCAAAAATCTTTCCTAGTCCCTTTTTGTTTGTGGTATGCCTTCACTTTTTCCCTCCTGTGTAGAGGAGATTCCCTCCTGTGTATTTTCCCTCTCCTCTGCAGCCTTTTCCCTCTCTCTGTCTCACTGCTGAGCGGCCTGCAGGGACTGTGGGTGTGTGTGTGTGCTTGGGGAGGGCTAATTAAACTCCAAGGCAGGACCCCTTGCTGCTCCACTGTGGAGCCATCTGTAGGCTGGGGTGTGTCTTTGTGCATGTTTGTGTCTGCGTGCAATAACAAACATGCACATATGTCTGCAGGTGTTTGCACCAGTGGTGGACAGTAATTCAATGCATTTACTCAAGTACTGAACTTCAGTACAAATTTGAGTGGCTTGTACATTACTACAGTATTTTCTTTTTATGCCTCGTTGTACTTCTACTCCACTACATCTCACAGGGAGATATTGTACTTTTTACTTTGCCATTTATCTGACAGCTTTAGTCACTAATTACTTTATAAATGATAAGATTTTTACACACAAACAATTAAGATTTAATAAAATATGTCTTGTTATAAATTTAACTACCCATTTTATACAAGCGCATCTGACACTATTGTTAGAATGACATTGAAATTAACTGGCAACAACTTTGATTGTTTAAAACATTTTTCATGTAAAAACATTTCATGGTTCGACCTTCACTAATGTGAAGATTTGCTGCTTCTCCTTTTAATTATTTTAATTAATTTGTAATAATTTTGAGCTTTTGTGCTGTTGGTTAGACAAAGCCACCATTGTGAAGCTGCCACTTTGGACTAATTGTAACGGCATTTCTCACTATTTACAGAATTTCAAAAAATTGACTGATGGAGAAAATAATCAGCAGGTTAATCCTTAAAAATAATAATGATTAGTTGAACTCTCATACAAAATAGTTAAAAAGAAACTAGAGTAAAATCCAGCTTTTACATTGATGCATGAGTAATAATATTAAGCTAACAAATAATAGTATAACAGTAACAGGACATTTTTCTTTCTGCAGTGAGTACTTTTAATACTTTAGTTGCACATATTTCTGATTTTATTTACTCTTACTCACTTTAGAAACATTTTCAATGCAGGACTTTTATTTGAATCAAAACATTTTTACAGTGTGCTATTAGTACTTTTACTTAAGTAAAGGATCTGAATACTTTGTTAACTTCTGGTGTGCACCTGTATATTTTTGTTGCTGTCTACTACTTCTTATCCGCAGAATGTATGTCAAGTTTTTTATGAATGAAGACATTAAACAAAATATTTTTTAACCCTCACAGACAATGTTATTATTTTACCGATGATCAGTTAGTTTTATGCATGGATCATCTTGCACCTTTGTTCCCTCTATCCATATCTGTCTTCCAAAAATAAAATCAGAAGTCACTCCCAAACACACCTATGTTCCCTTCCCCTTCTGATCTGGAATATTGGGATCTAATCTTTCAGTGGGCAAGCCTGGGCCTGCCTGGCTGGTTAATGAATAGTCATAACATAAATTGGGGGGGCGGAGCAAGGATTTGTTGTTAGATGCAAGGCAAGTTGAGAAGGCCCAGTCAGGCAAGGGAAACAAGTGGATGAGAGCAGTGGCAGGACATCTCCTGTATCCTCCATCATGTCCTGCTCCAGCAAGGGGTCAGCTAGCCACCAAGAGTTTGACTCATACAGTCACACTTGACAACAGCGTGTAAGTCCTATGAGAGCCGAGACACAGGGACATCATAGAAACATCTTTCCTTTCAGGAGCCTTAAGATGCTGTGCGGTGTGGTGAGTGGAGCCGAGTCAATTGTTCTGGCATATTCAGGGAAAAAAACTGTAATGTTTGAAAAAGGTGTCTCACTGGTCCAGTGAAGGCAATTTGTGTTATGAGGGTCATGGCTACCTGAATTTGTGTGCTTGTGCAGTACAATTTGGTGTGTACCCTGGTATAATGGTGCTAGTTTGACTCTTGCCTCACAGCAAGAAGGTCGTGGGTTCAAACCCCAGTTGCCCTGGCCTTTCTGTGTGGAGTTTGCATGTTCTCCCCGTGTTCGCGTGGGTCCTCTCCAGGTGCTACGGCTTCCTCCCACCATCCAAAGACATGCAGGCCAGGTTAATTGGTGTCTCCAAAATTGTCCTTAGGTGTGGATGTAAGTGTGAGTGGTTGTTTGTCTATGTGTGGCCCTGTGATGGACTGGCGACCTGTCCAGGGTGTACCCCGCCTTTCGCCCAAAGCTGGGATTGGCTGGGATTTCGCAGGATAAACGGTTGACAATGATTGGATGGATGGTGTTCTACAGGTTGAGCAAATGGTAGATCCCGTCCCTGCACTTTGCTATGTATTCCCAGCAGGTGGCAACCTTCTTACACATCACTCCACATTTTACCCCCTCTCATCCTTACCTCTATTTAACATAGCTGGCGTTGTTTAAACATGCTCCAGATGTCATATAATGCATTTTCATTTATGTGGCCTAACATTTAATTTTGGTCATGCTGTTTCTTTATTTCAACTGGGCCATATGACAACAAGTCAGGTTGTGTTATGTTAAAAGTGTGCAGTTTGTTAAAAATATAGTACAGGGTTATTTTATTAATGAGTAGCTGTAAACAGAGGTCATAAGCAGGGTGATTCTCCTTATCCTCAGCCTATTATGTTTCAATCATTTTGACAAGTGAGGGTTGTTGTGGCTGGCGTATCTACGTTTTTAAATGTTTAAAGCTCAGCTTTGAGTGGCAGATACCAGGAAGCTTCCCATAGGGGACATCATATGCTGTTAGGAGGGGAGGCTTAAACACTTAGACAGAGTGAACACACACACACACACACACACACACACACTTGTTCACACAGTGGCAAAGGTTTTTGCTCTGTTTCAACTTGTTGCGGATCGAGTTTGGGTATTAAGAGCAAGCACACCTGTGAGTGCATGGATCTGTGCGGCAGTGTGTGTGTGCATGATCCCGTGTGTGTCAAGGTTTTTTTGTCGTTGTTGTTGACACATACACCTGGGCTTACCTTGTGCTCATAAAGCCACTTTGACAATACCTGTTAGAGGAAGATTTCAAATGTAATAAATAGTAAGATCCTAAGGGGAGGACAGAATGACTATCTATACACCTTAAGAAAACAAACATCAAAGCACATCAGTCTAGATTCTCGTTTTCATATTTTTCATGAGAGCAAACATATTTCTATACCTGTCCTCTTTTAGCTTGACTTAAGACATTTAAAACGTTTCATTATCACTGCTGCTAACTATTTTTTAGTGATTATTTTAGTGATCATTGTTTTGTTTTCAAAATATCTGTAAAAAGAAATTTCCTGTAATTTCCTAGAGGCCTATGTGACATCTTCAAATTCCTTATTTAATCCAAACCAACACTTCCAAAACTATCAATGTTCAGTTAGTTATCATAGCCCACATGACATAGAAAAGCAAAAAAAATCTTTTATTTGAAAACCTGTGAAAGTGTGGCATTTTAGCTAAAAAGAAATTACTGAGATGATTAATCAGTTATCAAAAAAGTGCCTCACTAATTTTATTATTTACTAATCGATTAATCAACCAAGCATTTCAGCTCTATTTTGTTGCCACTCATTTGAGACTTAATGTCCAGAAATTAAACAACTATATGTCATCAGTTGTTTTGAACCCAGCTGTCTCCAATATGATGTGTTGAGTTGTGTACCTGACTTAGGGGGGGGGTCTGACCCTGGAACTCTTGTTCTTTCATGTGTTTTCCTACTTGCCTCTCTCTCTCTCTCTCTCTCTCTCTCTCTCTCTCTCTCTCACTCTCACTCACTCTCCATCAGACCAGACAGTGTTTACTTAGCGCAGGCCTTCACAAGGTGTTTTGGAGCATGTGCGTACATGCGCCCCGGCATTGCCGTCTATGTCCGGGCATGCCATAATTAGAACTATTTTTTGGGTTCCCATCCCTCTTTCCCTCTCTCCTTCTCTCCCCTCGTCTCAGTCTAACACTTTTCTCTCTCCACGCCAGTCCTCACCTTTTTCCCTGTCCTGGTTGTACATGTGTCTGCGTGAGTGTGTGATGTGCCCACTGGTGCACGCCTTGCTTGAACTCTCTGATAAGGCTATGGTCCCACACTCTCTCTCTGCTTTGCTGTGTTTGGACATTTCTGACTGAAGAGTTGTCAAATGAGACTAGAGGATGTACTACGTGAAAAAGAAGGTAAAAATGATGTTTATTCTGCATGTAGGATAATTGTGTGTGTGCAATGTTAGATCAGTGTGAACCTGCCAATAATGTCAGCTATTTGACACAGATGTACAGTGCAGACATCAGGGATAAATTTGTGAAAATTTTTTTGAATTAATGATTAAGATTATTATTGTCTGGTTGAATCTGAATCAACAGATGTTAAATTAGTTGTATAATTCTCAATTGTTTTTTAAAGAAAGTAACTGTTTGATGAGTCGAAAGTGGGCAGGGGGACTTACAGCTGGCTGTTTGTGCTTCCTGACTTCTCTGTTTTTGTTTGAGTGTGACAAGGAATCACTAAAGGATCATAGATGATTAAATTAAAGCAAATTACAGCAGCAGCCACAAAACAGTTTTCCTTCTTTTGTAACTCCTGATTTTGTGTACAACAATCCATGGACCTCACAAAGTACATTAACTTTGAGAAGTGTGTCACCACACACACCTCAGTGCAACAAATGTTCCCTCTTCTCAAACACAGCAGAGAGGCAGGCAATTAGCAGATTACGCTTTTACAACTTGCCTCATATAGCCCCAAGGAGGCTACTGTGGGGACCTTACTGCAACTGCCACTCACACTACACTCACTCACTCACGCAAGTTTGTGTCCATGCATTCAAGTGTATTAATCGCTCAGAAAGTGCTCATCATTGACACCTACTGTTTCACATGTACCCGCCCCACACACGGAGCATCACTCACGCACACTACACATCTCTTCCTTCCCAGTGTAATGCGATCTCCCTTTAAGCCTCCAAGTCCCTGTCTCTCCGCCACCTCCACCTGTGCCCTCCCTCTGTCTCTCTCCTCCCTCCCTCTTTGCTCCCTCATTCACTTCCCTCTTCGTTTCTCCCCAGTCCCAATACAACTTGCTGAGCAGCAGCATGGAGAGCCTGGGGAGCCGTGCGACGTCCGCCAGCCCCTACAGCTCCGAGAACGCCTCCTCGTCAGCCGTGCCCACCCCCTCACCCTACTCTCAGCCCAACTCCACCTTTGAGGGCCTGTCACCTGCCCCGGCCATCCCCTCTAACACCGACTATCCCGGACTGCACACCTTCCAGGTGTCCTTCCAGCAGTCCAGCACTGCCAAGTCTGCCACATGGACCGTGAGTACACACACTTTCTTGACTTTGGCATGCAGTGTGTGTGTGTGGTGTGGTGTGTGTGTGTTTGTGCGCCTGTGTGTGTGTGTTTGTGCGCCTGTGTTTCTGTCTTTGTCTTTCTCTCTTTTAGGCTCTCTGTCTGACTGAGTTACTATCTTCCCCACACATAAACATGCACACAAAGACATTATTTCACAGACATACACACTCTCACTAACTCACTCAAGCCAGCACATGTGCAGGCGAGTCCTGTGCAAGTGAAAGTAGTACATCATTCAGTGATTCATCTTGTCCTCCACTCACCTCTATTTGAATCCAATGTGATGAATGCAACAGGGAAAGTTTGGTACATGCTTGAGAACGTTTTTGTCCTTTGTGTGTTTGACTTTTTAGACAATTCTAGTACTCAGTATATTAAAAGAAACAATAATTGACTCAAGTTTAAAAAAAAAAAAAAAGACGTTAACAGTTCTTCCTACAGAATCTCTTAATTGCTTGAGAGTTTATCCACAATGAGTATAATGTTTCTTGTATTTTTACCACTACCATTACTATTATTTTACATATCTATGTGGAACTTTTTTGTATTTGTTTTTTGTTTTTTGTTTTTTACTGCTGTGTGCTCCCCCCATCCCCCAGCACAACCAGTCAAAGCAGTCTAGGACTAACTTCACTATATGATATCAATGCAGTATTAATACATTGTAATGATAATGTATTATTACAGTAACATTACAAATATTTGGAAAAGGCTGTAATAGGTTGTATTAATCCATGTATGATACTGTGGTTGTTCCATGTTTTTCCCCCTGGGTTACTGAAAGTCAACAACAGGTATTTGATTTGAAGAGGGCTTCCCTGTGTTGAAAATATGATTATTCTTTTGCAACAGGAATAATGTAACACACTTATAAATGGACTGATATTGAACACATATGTAAGAAAATAAATCTGGTGTGACTACTCAGCAGTAGTAGAAGTAATAGTACACAACTGCATTTTACTATTTTAAAGGGTACAGGAATAAACAAAAGTAAAACCCTGAACTTCGGAACTTTGGGTAAGACTTTACCAAACCCCACAATTAGGTTGTGATGATGTTGGTGAGAGACTGGTGAAATGGGAGCTGTGTAATTTGTCATGACCCGATGACAAAGGTCTCCTGGTGGAAAGGTGTCACCTCCGACTGTCACACAGTTGACCTCCCTGAAACAAGAGAACCAAGCGACAAACTGCACTTCCTTCACTCTGTGTGTGTGTGTGTATGTGTGTGTGTGTGTGTGTGTGTGTGTGTGTGTGTGTCTTTGAGCATCCAGGCCTGTGAATGTCTCTGTGTGATCAACTGTGAGGCTCATCTGAGGCTGTGTTTGCTGGAAGTAACCATGCGTGGTGTGCTTCTTCACTCAGCCCTCAGTGATGTAAGAAGATCCCTCTCTGGACATTAGAGCGGTGGTCTTTGACCTGCCGCTTTTCTTTCTCTGTCTCTGTCTTGCCCCAGTCTTATCACACACACTCACGGCTGTCACTTCTGGCGCCTTAAGTTACGCCCTGTCCCCTCTTAAAATATGTCCATCATCTCCTTTCTCTCACTTCCATACTCTGACCCAGGTCTATCCCACATCCAAACCAAATTGACAGAAACCAAGGATAACATGGACCAAAATTATTAGTTTGTTTTACATGAGAAATTTCTGCAAAGAAGTGATGTCCTGAAATATGGCAGAAACCTGTTTCAACCTGTTTGGTTAAACATGATCCTCACTACTCTTCCCTTCAAATTAATAACCTGGCTTTCTCCCCTGATACCCTTTTAGCTTACAGTTTTGAATGTAATAACTTGATTTAAGGAAATACATTAAATCAAAGAAGCCTGATAATGCCTCAATTTTTTAAATACTTTGAACAGTTCGGCTGATTCATTGTCTTTACTCACTACACCATCCTACAGTTCCACCTACCGCTTCCCAACAAAATAAACTCCTTTTATCAGCTTTGGTTCACATGGATAATAGATTGAAAATTACCCAAATTTTATGAACAAAGAAGAAGGCTTTCAAGCCTTAGCAGTTTTGTGTTACCAGGAGAGGAGAGACAAGGGAGTTTTTGACTGGCACACGACTTAAGATACAGATAATGAGGCACTAGAAAAATGATTATGAGGAAACCTGTGATTATTCAGATGCCTCTGCTGCCATTAAACGGGAGGGATTAGAATGAGAGAGAGACTGGGTGATTGCTTATAGCTTTTATGGAGTTTACTGTAATGCTTAGTTTTTATCTTGCAAGCCTTATTATAAGATTGGCAAAGTATCAAAAGATGTATTTAAGTCTTATTATACAGAAGCTACGGAACAACAAAATGTGTTTTTTTGTGTGAAAATATGAATTATGATCATGTGTGGTAGCGTAGGATACTATATGACACCACTAATAGCCTTACAGGAAGCCTTACAGATGTTATACCTACAGTATATGCAATTGAATGCCTTAAATATATTTTTGAAATGCAGGGAAGAAAACGTGTGGACACAAACCATGAAAATCAAGTGTACATAAAGGTTTGCCAGGCTACGTTTGAGCTCAGTGACAAAAGGCTTTTGGAGGGCTCAGATCATGTCGGTGAGTCGTTTTAGAAGTCTTAGTATTGAAAAGAAAAGGGATTATGGTCAAGCCTCACAGAATGAACATGTCTCTGCTAATGAGAGGGGATTCCCCAAAAATAACACAAAGAGGACATGAGGATTTGTGTGTTTCTAATGTGCATGCACATTTGGGTGTGTGCATTTATGCAAAATTCAGTTGTAGGCCCAGGTTTTAACATGCTTGAAAAAAAACAGATGACTATGTGGACCAGACTTAGTCATCTTGTTTGAATGAGGGAGTTAACGGTCTGGGTTTCTCGCTGATTTCTTATGGCCTCAAGCAGTGGGGAATGCTGAATGCCATAGGGGCATGTTGACTATAATCATACCTAGCTGCCCCCCATCCCCACCCCTTCACCTCCCACTAAGAGCGGGTGGCATGCAGTGCTTTGGGAGATTACGAGAAAGGTAGCAGCCGTATTGCATCAGGCATTTCTTATTAAATCCCCTCTTCTCAAGTTGTCCACTTGAATGACTGATGGGAGGTTAGGTTTGTGGCTGCACTCAACTGGCTACCAAGTTGGTCCACATCTGCTTCACCATTCAAAAGGAGAACAAAGAGAAGAGAACAAAAGCCAGAAGAACAGATGGGAATAGAAGACAGAATCATAATTTTTCCACATATAGTAAGTCCATTCAAGCCCATGTTAAGATAGTCTGGTAATCCTCCCGTTCCCCTCCTGTCTCATCAAGACATTATGCATTAGTGATAATAGTTCTGAATCATTGCCACTCTCTCGCCTTCTGAAGATGATTCTTGGCTTGGACGCAGGCAAGCATCACCGCGGCTGGGAGTTAGATCTAACACCTCAGCCTTGTCAAATAATAAGACCTCTTTCCATACACTCAGAATTTAGTTTATGTGTGCGTGTGCGTGTGTATGTGTGTGCATACAGTATTTGTCAGGAGTAGGGGGTGTGTGTGATGCGGTGGTTGCGGGCTCGAGCATGCAGTGCAAGGCAGCTTGTCAGAAGCTGCTTTTCCCAGCTATTAGCCTCTCTCCGTTAGGACACAGGTCCCAACACGCCCTGCACGATGTATCCTTCCCTTCCTTTACCCATGCATCATCCACGACCAGATCACCGCTGGCCTTCCTGCTGAGCACCAGATCTTGGAAAACACACCCATTAAGATGTTTCACACACATTTCGGTGCTCAGGTGGGTTATATGAACACATAAGCAAATACATTAAGTTGTTCATAATTATATTATAATGTTTGTGCAATTCAGTTCAATTTCTTAATTTACTGTAAATGCAAGTGCTTTTTATAGTTACCCAGTAAACAAATTGCTAAGATAAACCAGTCTCCGGGATTGATATTTAACATTGTCAGCATTATCAACACTCATCAGGTAAAGACTGTGGGATGCTATCAATCCAGGAAACTAATATGTTCGTCATTTGCTCTATTCTGCCGTGTATCCCTTAACACTCAGTATAACAATGCAATCCTGTCTGAAAGACTGAACTTTACAGTGTCCGTGGACTGTGCCAGTTCTGTAAATGCATCCTTGAGAGGACGGTGAACAGCAGCGAATATAGAGCTAATTTACTCTATCTACTTACAGTATGTGATCTGTCAACAGGTTAGATAGGTCGAAATTATTATTTTAATCATAATTGGTTCAAATTGTTTCCTCAACCCTAGCACTTCACTGTGGTAAAGGCAAACTTTGCAGTAAAGTGAAAAATTCATTGCTATTCAAGGCAAAAATGGTTGACAAAAATGTTAGGTTTGTATACCTCATCAGTTATTTCAATGTCAACCTATTACTTGTTATTACAGACAACCAAGTTTAGATAATAACTGTTGTTAAAAAAAACTCAGTCTCTGAAGATCATAACATCTTTCCTTGTTTCCCTTAAAAGTCTCATAGAGACAAACAGCAATTACCATGACGTCAAAGAAAGTGTAGCTGATTCTCCAAATTTCTATATTGAATTCAATATAATTACAGACTGTACAGAAATTCAGCTTAGTTTGTGTGAATGTGTGTGTGTGTGTGTGTGTGTGGGTATGGGTGTGTGTCTATGCGTAAGCATATTTGATATTTGGACAGTTAAGCGAATTTGCGGCGGGCAAGCTGTTGCTTGTGTATATGGATGACGGTCTGGCAATTATCACCCTGTCTCCAGGAGCCTGTCAGGACCTGCTCCACTGGTCCACTGTGTAGAGGCAGGGGGGATGGATGGATGGCTGGATGGATGGATGGGTGGATATATGAGCTGCTGATACATCTATGTATTTTATAGCTCACATTGCATTTCAAGTTTTATAGTAAAACAAAATCTCCCTAATGACCTCCAGAAAAGAAAGAAGTCCACCGTGTAAATTAAACTGAAGGAAATTAACATGTCTATGCCTGCTCCAGAGTCATGAGATAAAGGATGTCTGTCCATAAAGCTTAACAGGGCTTTGCGAGGCTTGTTTTTAAAGGAAATATTTGTTTGTTAGTAGTAGGTAGGTAGTCTGATCTGATATCTCATAAAAGTGTAAACCAATTTAATTAAAAATTGGCAGAAGAACAGTTGGCCAAGATTTATGGTGCAGATTCGAAATAAAATGTAAAGAATTTCCTAACATGGTTAAGATTTAGAAATTTGAATTTTTTATAATTTAGTCTTCATGTAAAAATCATGTTCTCCAGTCGTTTTCTCCTTCGTCTCCATTCCTTCGTCCTTCTTTATGTCCTGAAACAAAGCCCAGCTTATGTTTATGCATCACTCAAGATCTCTTGTCTGTACAAGAACATACATATCAAATACTGTAGTTCTTTTATGAATGTTCACTTCACTTCTGGCAATGCCACGTGGAGTTGAACTCACAGGTTAGTGTGTATGTGTGTGTATTTGCGTGCATGCCCATGCCTCGTCAGTACATGTGCAGTGTGTGGTGGATGGGTTCAAAGTGATATTGCCAAATGTTGATCCGTGCTGATCCCAAAATTTATCAAAATATCTTTTTTGTGGCTAAAGAACCAAATGTTTTTTTGCAACGGCCCCGTTTAATACTGGGCCAACCCAATCTTAGAGTTCAGGTGTAATTTCAAATCATTACTAACCTCCTGTTAGTTTGTGAATATAAAAAGTTACTTCTCAAAACAGCTTCCTCCACCATGTCCAAGTACAAGCACAAGTACTGTTTCTGCTAATGTAATATTGTTATTGTGTGAGTATGGGTCAATTAAAAAAACTCATGCATGCTGCCTAAAGTTTTCTTACACACATTTATAACAACCACCACTATGACTGGATGCCAACGCCTCCTATCTGTGATGCTGCCTACTAAAACATTAAAGTTGTTAATAGTATTTCCATTGTGGTCATGCTGGAAAGAAAACTATTGGATCCTTTTCGGAGATGTGATTGTAGCAGGAAAAGTCCCCAGGTCTGTAAATAAAAAGTCTGGCTGTTGAATCTCAGAGAAATAATTTATTCATGGTATGGACAAGTTGTTGAGACTTGTCAGGAAAAGCTTGGTGGGAAAAGGTAATGTTGTGCACAGGTATTTCCATTGCCCTCAAGGGAGTGCTCATGGCTAAGGGCGTGTGTGTATGTGTGTGTGTGTGTGTGTGTGTGTGTGTGTGTGTGTGTGTGTGTGTGTGTGTGTGTGTGAGAGAGAGAGAGAGAGAAATCGCAATGTGTGTGTGTGGTTGTGAGGGGCTTAGGTGTCAAAACAAGGAATCCAAGCAGTTGGTGTAGGAATGACTCTATCCCAGCCACCATCATGCCAGAGGCTGTCTGGTGGGAGAGTCAAATCAGAGTCTGGATAATCAGTGGAATTTTTTAGATATTGCATTTAAATTTGAAAAATTTAACAGATGTTTTGGAATCCATGCAGAAGATAGCTTAAGCTGGCTGCCATGAACCAACTGCAGTGAGTGCAGCTTAATCCTTTGGGATTATTGTGCCCGTCAAAATGACATCCGCAAAATCTGACAATGACTACGAGTGACTCCCGGTGACACCAGTCACAAAGGTCTACTTTCAAGCTCCACACTGCCAGTTTGTACAGCCTTTCTGATAAGTCTCAAGCATAATGACATCATCAGGGTTATTTTATGAAGCTCGCACCTGTACCACAGATACTGACTTATACAACTGTTTTCACAGGTTGAGTAGTACTTCTTGTGACAAGTAAACAGAACTTTACGTCCAGTGTCCCTTTATTAAAGGTGACGATGGTGGAAAGTGGATATATATGTTTACAACCTTATGTTTTGTGTTTTCTGAAAGGATGATTGATACCTGGCAAAAAAAGTCCTGGTTAACACCAGGCTTCAGGGTTTCACTCAAATACTAAAAACATGCTCATAGATGAAGCTCAAATTCTTCTTGCATAAAAAACATTCCCCAAATGGCATATGATATGATGAAAATGAAATGGGTTTATGGATACACCAGGGTTTGAGATACAGACCACATAAATGGTTGGGTTCGAGTATGGCCATCCATCTGACTCTTTTTCTCAACTATTAAATACAAAAATGAAAAATAGCATTAAAATTTTTCGCATGCAGCATTGCAGATTATATAAATACAGATTACTGTATTTCTACCTTAGGGTGCGCTGCTGCATTTGGATTCAGGCCGATTGTAGCAAGTCCACACAGGACAACTGTCTCCAACATTTTTTTTCTGGAAGACACTAGTTTGATTTCCACTGAGAAGATTTTTTAGATTTTGTGATTGTGTTGGGGCATGTTAAGGGGTTTTTCATCCCTTGGTGTGTTTGAGAGCATCTGTATCAGCATTTACACATACATGCACTTACGCATTCCACGTGTGTGTGAGTTTGTAAATCCTTATAAACTGAGTAACATTGAAGACTTGGCTTTAGCACAGCTCAGCATGTTCTCATTGAGCTTTACTTGCAGTAGTAAAAGTCCTACCTTTGTTTTTTTATTCAGCTGGTAGTATACTCAGTGAGACAAAACCATGTTTTCCAAACTGTCCTTTTGAACTTCCAGTTCTCCTCCGCCAGCTGTGGCATCTCACATTACCACCCACAAGCCCCAGTCTGCTGGATAATAATCATATATTCATTCTAATAACACAGTAATTACCTTTACTACACAGGTGTAAATTTACAGCTGACTGTTTTACAGTCCCCATATATTTTCCCTTTCCATTTCATTTCATGCTCTTTCTTTCCGAAAATAACACAATTTGTTCTTGAGTCATGATTTTATGTGATAATAACTGTCCTGTGATCACACCCCGCTATTTTTAACCATCATAGTAACACCCAGCTCTTTATTTGTCCACTTTGTCTTCTTCACCTCTCCCTTTTTTGCAGCTATACTGTCACAGACTGTTTTCACAGCTCTTAGTTCATGTGTCTATAATGTCTACATTTAATTTGCAGTAGGTTGTTTAAATAATGTGACTGCGAAGGCATTAATTGATGTCTAATTGGTAACTAATGGAGCCAATTCTTATGTTCATATGTTAATTTACTACATTATAAGTTACTCTGGAAAGGAACATTTGCAAAATACCTAAACGTTAAATATGAAGTTAAAATTCAAAGAGAAAAATACTGTTGGGGGTACATATTTTAACACAACCGTGATCAGCATTTTATTGGGCAAAGCATGAGTTTACATTTCTCTGACTGACTGATTTGGATGTTCTAAGGATATCCGACAGCTCTTTCATTGCTGCTTTTCTCTCATACACACACAGAAAATATATATGTCATATGTCAGCTCAGATCACTGACTCGAGCCTCTCTGGCCCTGTATGTGTTCTTTTCCCACCCAGTACTCTCCCTTGCTGAAGAAGCTGTACTGTCAGATTGCCAAGACTTGTCCAATCCAAATCAAGCTGTCATCCTCCCCTCCACATGGCAGCATCATCAGAGCCATGCCCGTCTACAAGAAGGCGGAACATGTCACAGAAGTTGTCAAACGCTGCCCCAACCACGAACTAGGGCGAGACTTCAATGATGGTATGACAACAAGCGTGGCCCTAGGATAGTTTTTACTTTTATACCTTTCTCCAAATTATGCCAATGATATGGCATGAACGTTGTTGTTAGGTGAACATTCTGGGTTATTTAGTGAATGACTGTGAAATCACCCATGAGACCCACTTGCCTTGTGAATTTTGCCCTGAACACAAACATTTTGTGCATTGAGCTTTAAATAAACCAATACTCTCTGGTGTCCGGTATGTGTGATGCTTTGACTTAACTGTGTCCTTTTCCCATCGTTCTCTCCACAGGTCAAGCAGCCCCAGCCAGTCACCTGATCCGAGTGGAGGGGAATAACCTCTGTCAGTACGTGGATGATCCCGTCACTGGCCGGCAAAGTGTCTTCGTGCCCTATGAGGCTCCACAGGTTGGTGGTTCACCAACTACTGTGTACCATAGAGACGCACAATGCATTGTATTAGGTTCCTTAGGGACTGGCCTCACAACTATCAGAAATGATGGTGAATATACAAAATATTTGGGACATTGACTCTTTTCATGAAGCATATTTATGAAGTGAATCCTTGTTGATTTATATTATAGCATTTAAAACGGGGTTGGGCTGATGGTAAATAAAAGCCATCGAGACATCGAGATAGCCTTTGACAAAAATGAGAAGTGGTTGTTAGATGTGGATTATGCAAAGGTTTACACAAATCAATATCTGAAAGATGTCCCTAATATGTTGTACATTCAGCCCAAATGTCAAAACACAAAATTGATAAAACAATGAATATTTCAGTGAGGTACTTCACAGGCGACGCATCTATAAATAAAGATGCCAGGCATGTCCAAACAAGCACAAGAGTGAAAAATGTCATGAGGAGAACACACTTGTCTCCTGACACATCAAATTGCGGTGCAACACTGCTCTCTGGTGGTGGATTGGTCACATTTACTGTGAAAGGGGAGGTCTGCATGCTTGAAGATGTGCAAATTGAAAGAAAATGTTTGAAAAACCTGAAATTCCTTGTTAAGTGTCCGCGACTAAAACAACAGTTAAACCAACAAAAAAAATTCCATTCAATGGTGGGATTAATTGTTTTGTGTTTCAGGTGGGGACTGAGTTTACCACAATCCTGTATAACTTCATGTGCAATAGCAGCTGTGTGGGCGGCATGAACAGGAGACCCATCCTCATTATCATCACTTTGGAAACCAGGGAGTAAGTCAACCATTCACAAAGTTTTCCCTTTAATATAACAAGCAACTCTCAGCTCTTTGTCACTTGCTTTATGTTTAGTCTTTTTGGCACCAGGTACTTGGGTGTTATGAATTTACAAATGTTTTGCAGCAGTACAAACTGACAAATGATACAAGACAAAATTACCAACCTCCAATTCAGTGGGAAGTGCAGAAGATACTACGTTATACACATTAGATTATACATACCTTTACTGTACTTCTACTTACTATTTATTGCCGTTTACCATGATGACATAATGGCGTGATCAGACTGGACATTATTGGACAGTGTGGTGTGAAACTATTCAGATCTACCAAGCATAGGTAAAACTGAATATTAAAGGCATTCTTGGACTTCATTTGGAATGTTAGAGAACCTACATTTTATCAGTGCTTTCTTAACACTTCACTTGATGAGAATGTTTTTTCTATCCTCAATCATCTCTGCAGTGGTCAAGTGTTGGGCAGAAGGTCATTTGAAGGTCGGATATGTGCCTGTCCGGGCAGAGACCGCAAAGCAGACGAGGACCATTTCAGGGAACAACAGGCTCTGAATGAGAGTGTGGCCAAAAATGGCAGTGCCAACAAGCGCAGTGAGTTGAATTAATGAATGATACGTTTATGATAACTGTATTTGTATATATTCAACAATCAACACTGACGCAAGATGGTCCAAGATAGCTTGATCCTCAAAACGAATGAGACTGTGAAGTGTTAGAAACATGTTGGATTTTGACTCTATTTCTGTTGTTTGCAGACTTCAAACAGAGTCCGCCAAATATTCCCAGTCCCAATATTAACATGAGGAAGAGGCGGCATGGAGAAGAAGAAATTTACTATATTCCAGTAAGAGCCTTTCACACACTTACCATTTTACATTAAAATAGTGTTAATGGTGTTCATTCATGTAGCAGTATGTGGAACTGACCACAAGAGAGTCAAATACCAAAACACTGAAAACAAATGAACCATTTTTAAAGGACAGACTCACCATCATTATTATTCTTTGACTAGTTTATGTTATGTTCTTGTGTGCTTGTGTGAAGGTTCGTGGTCGGGAGAACTTTGAGCTGCTGATGAAGATTAAAGATAGTTTGGAGCTGGTGGAGCTCGTGCCACAGCCACTGGTGGAAACCTACAGACAGCAAACACAACAGCAACTTCTACAGAGACCGTGAGTCACTCCAACGCTGTGCAAAAGCACACAGATCCATCCTGGTACACATTACGTACATAGAAACATACTGTACATAAATGTGAGACTAAAAAGATCAACCCAAACACATGCACACACAAAAAGGCATATAAATTCATATCCATTTCTTTATGACAAATTTTTCAGTAAAATTATCAAAAAGTTATCAACTCAGAATATATTAAAATCACCCTCAAAAAAGCTGAATTTAGAGTCTTGTTGATTTCATCAAACTGTTGTGAAGCGTCTTTCGCACTCAATAACACACAGACGCACACATTCCTCTAACTTCAGGCACATTTTCCTCTTTTCTCTAGGAGCCATATAGCATCCCCCACCTCTTACTCCCCACTGTCCAACATGAACAAGCTTCATGCCCATGGAGGCCTCAGCAAACAACCCTCAGTCAACCAGCTGGTGGGGCAGCAGCCCCAACAACACCCCACTGCCCCCAACTCCATAGCTCATATGGGTGAGTATCTATGTGTGTGTGATTCAAATCAAAACAGATTTACTCATAAAGCACATGTTTCAAACCAATTTGTTATCGAGATTTCTGATCGGAAAATATCAATGCCAAAAGAGTTAGTTTTGTAGTACAGTTTTGCTGTTCACCATTTTATTGATCACCCCTCCCTTTGTCACAGGTTCAAACATGCTCAACAGCCACCACATGCAGGCCAATGGTGACATGAATGGTGGCCACAGTAGTCAGACTATAGTGTCTGCTTCCCACTGCAGCCCACCCCCTCCGTATAACCCTGACCCCAGCCTTGTCAGGTACCTCACCCTCCAATGATACTCCTTCTTTATCCTCCTGTAAAGGGCCAGCAGACAATCATCTGCACTTGTTGGGTTAAATATGAATGGGTGCAATGTTGATGCCAAAACAGCTTGTTCATTTGGCCATGTTCGTACAAATTTGGTCAGTTTTTTCCCTTTTGCAGCAAAATGTGTCTAGATGGAACTGTGTTATACAGACAGTTTGATTTGATTATGGCTGCTTTGTAAAGGCTTGCAATTACGTCACAAATCTCCTTGCAACCTGGTGTCATAATGAAGGTCCACTGGAGAATTGGCTGCATGGAAATAATATCTAAACATAATACAGCTCCACTAGAAAAATAAATTACCTGGTAGAGTTGTGTTATGGGAGTAAGTTCAGTAATGTTTAAAAGGCAGTACCTGTATTTTTAAACCTGGGCCCCATTTTCACATATTTTGGGGTTGAAATAGCTAGTAGGTATAAAAGTTTTGAAATCTGCGCAGCCGCAAACTGGCGACAGTGGCTGCAACCTATTCCTGTGGGCCAATTAAGGCCCCATCACATTTTTTGTTTAAAAACAGAGTTATAAAACAAATTGATCTCCGTCCTCACCAGTGTTTTAGCTGCATAACAGAATTGATCTCTAGTCATGCGTGTGCCCGGTGTAAACATGAAGCAGATGGTCTACTCCGCAACTGCAAAAGATTTGGCTAAAAAAATAAAGTACTACAGATGAAGAACCACAACAGATATTTCTTTTGCATGGACCAGCAATGAGCTGGAACTGTTACTGAATGTAACATGGGAGTTTAACGCAACTGTGATGGTGGAAAACAGACTGGAAGTTGTTGGAAATACGGCGACATTCACAGTACAAGTGTAGGGTGTAAGTGTTATTTGCAGGGTACAAAATATTTTGTTAAAAATACCAAAACTAAAACTCTGTGGGTAGCACTGTGTTTTTGCTTTGCATGACTTAAACCCAATCAGAGAGCCAAATTTGAGTGTCTGCGTCACCATTTTTAAAGCCCTCCATTTTTGCCTGTCTGCACTAAAACGTTACCCTGAAGTTTTTGGGGGGTTTTTGCCACAATTCTCTCACTCTCTCTTTTCTTGCTTCTCTGTCTTGTCTGAAATAAAGACTAACAAAGCCCAACAATTTCCCAGCGGTTTGCAGCTGCCGGCTGAAATCGTCTACTGCACAGATTTCAAAAGATTATGTACCTACCAGTCATTTTCACCCCATAATATGTGAAAATAGGGCCCAGGTTCAAAAATACAGAAATGACCCTTGAAGTAAAATTGCAAATGTTTTGGTAGTATGATATGTGTATAATATATAAAGTGTATGTCTTTATAAGCCGGCCAAAAATAATTTACAAAGAAATTGGTGGTCATACCAAATCCAGCTCCTGCTAATTGCATCTGCTGTCTAAATCTGATGTGTTGATCAGCTCCTGCTTAAAAACAACAAAAAACAAAACTCTGCTTATACAGCCAAGCTGCTCAAAAGTTGTAGACCTCCACTATGGCTGCCAGAGGGTTTAAGCCTAAACTGTATGTCATACACATCTAGAATCACTCACACTGTCACTGTGTATACAGCCATCTTTTGCAATGCACTACAGCGATTTTTTTCAAAAGAAATTTCCATTGTTTAAGTTGTTTAATTTAAAATTGTTTTTTCATATTTTTTTAAGATAATGTGTCAATGCAGTCGTATTAATACTTAGACTTTGCTTTTGCAATTTTAACATTTTTGATACAGCAGGCTTTGTCCACCTTTTTGGTTTCTAGATTGTTATGTATATTGTACAGTTAAATTGCACATTTAGCTTTTTTTCGATTACACTGTATGTTGCCAAAACTTTTAACATTTCATGTATTTATAATAAAGGTTCTTCATCAAAGCAAGAATGGCCTTATGAATCATTAATATAAATGCATGTTTATGATTTTGCTTCCACTGCATCTATCAAGATGTGTAGTTTCTGTAAATGTGAAGCTAGACATAATTATTTCTCTCAGTTCTGATATACACTAACAATAGCTTGAGTAGATAGTGAGATAACGAAATAACACAATGTGGTGCTTTTCTATGCAGTTCTGCCTAAAATTAATCCTGACCCTAATTATTAATCTATTCATCTTTATTCTACTCAAGCACAACTGCACTTTTCATCAGTGTTAATAAAGTTGTTCTTTGTATTGTAGTCCTCCTTCTAGCTTTCTAGCTGTTGTCTGATGGCAGTCTAAGCAGCCCTGCTTTTCTCCCCATACAGTTTTCTAACCAGTGTGGGGTGTCAGAACTTCATTGAGTACTTCACCTCCCAGGGTGTCCAGTCTATCTACCATCTTCAGAGTCTCTCCATGGAGGTAACCACTCCGTTCCTGCACTCACAGTCTCACAGTGTAAATGATTATTATAATAACACATTTTATGTCAAAACAAAGGAAAAGGGGGGAAAGAAATAACAATGGGAAGAATCAACAATGGTGAACATAAAACAGTAAAAAATTATAAAAATGTTCCAGAGAAAGGTTTTTAAAATATTTTTGAATTTGAAGATGGAAATAATTTTTATATTTAGTGTGGAGTTTTTGACAATTAGTGATGATGTAAAGCGATGTTTAGATGAGCAGGCTCCATATTATTTGTATCTATAATCAAGCACATGAGGATGCACATACACTCTTTTTTTATTAGTTTTGTCCTACATTCTTGCACTCATCCAATGTCTTAATGTGCTCTTCCAACAGGATTTAAGTGCACTGAAGATACCGGAGCAGTCCCGCCTTGTCATTTGGCGAGGTCTGCAGGACATGAAACAAGGTGCTCCCCTCCAACTGCCTGCCTCTACTCATCACCATGACTATCATGGCCAGCAGCTTCTTCGCTCCAGCAGCAACATGGCTGCCTCTGCAATGGCAGCCATCGGAGCTGCTGGAGGAGAATTGCAGCGTCAGCGCGTCATGGAGGCTGTGCACTTCCGTGTACGCCACACCATCACCATCCCCAGTAGGTCAGGTGTTGTTGGGACATCGGGGATGGCAGCAGCTACTGATGAGTGGGCTGATTTTGGTTTCGATATGCCTGACTGCAAGCTGTCACGGAGCAAGCACTCCATCAAAGAGGAGTTCATGGAAAGTGATGTTCACTGAGCCTGAAAAGAATCTTTTGACTGTTTTGCCAATATTATTGTCAAAATCAGCCTATTTACAGAGCATGTGGATAGGGTCTTATATGTGCTTTTAAGTGTTACTGTCCTATTTCAGTCAGTATGATTGACAAAGTGATTTAGCAGAGAATCATTTTTGACTGTGGGACATTTTCAGTACACTTTCCTGCGCAGTTTTTATTTTATGCTTGAACAATTGTTCCACCTAGAAGACTGAACATGAGATTGCACAAAAGTACATCTCAAGTCTAAATAGCAAATACCACCGTGGCAATAGCATTGTCAAGGCAATGCTAAACACACATGGTCTGGACTGTAATATTTGGGACTCTGATGAGTGCATGTTAAAAGAGGGAATTATATTTTTTTCTGGAAAACCAGATGTTGTGCAATAGTACATGATACATTTTTCTTTTACAGCATCCAATTACTTTTATGGTGAACATAAAATGTAGCAATTGCACAACCACACAAATGTCACAGAAGACGTCTCACCATTTCACAACTTTCTAGTTTAAATTTTGTTCTTGAATACACAAATGTAGTTATCACCCTATTTATTGTTCTTTCAGTTTTCCTTCCGCTGTACAAATGTATATACTGTACTTTGTAAATGTTTTGGACTAGATGTGGTTGAAAAGGGGTATTTAGTTTCAGTGTATCTTGTTTGAACCAAATGTATAGAGTTGAATAGTAATACTTACTCAGCTATGGGAACACATAGTCATGTATATTTTTATTGGCTATAATAATGTCACATCCTCTAGTTCAGTATGCCCTTATCATTTCATTGTTAAAAATGTGTTAATGGGCTTTTTGTATTAATAATGTGTATTCATGAAAACTCCTAAGGAAATCAAAGTCAATACTTAATATCATAAGTTAGACATTGCATCAATTTCTTTTTAGCAAGGCATAGGAATTATTGTGTTAATTCTTGTATAGAAACACACTGCAAAGCTGTTGAGTGACAAAACATCAAAAACAGTATTATATCTTAATAGCAGGGATTTAATCAGAATTGTAAATAATACATTAAGAATAGTATCCCTGTTTACCAAGACACTAGGCAAGACAGTAACATTTTCGTCCTTCTCTGTGTATTTTTGAAAACCTTGCAGGGCAAGGTCCTCATATTGATTCTAGCTAGTTGTGTATCTAGTATGTATCTTCATGGCACTTGGTTGTGGATATTTAATAGCAACATTCCAGTTTTATTTCTAGATTGTCATCCAGCGTGAATCATGGTGCAATTCTAGTAATGGTGTCAAATGTGTTTGTAGTAACTATGACTTTGTGATACATAATACTAATTTGTACCTGACTTGCAGCCATTTTCTTTATAAAGGCATTCTTACAAAGATACTTTCACCTACGAACCAACAACTGGTCAAAGAAAGAGCACTTTAATACTTTAAAAGTAAAATAATCTAGGATTATTTGTGCTTATGATCAGTATTATGCATTACCACAATATAATATGTTTTTTGTTATCAGTTTTGTAAAGATTAAGATGTGTACTTATATTACTATTGCTGTTCATCAATGTCCATTAGCTTCTGAGGTTGTTAAGTTCAGTGTTTATTCCTCCCTTAAAATCATGGATATTAAACTATTTGCCTTCCTTTAATGTCTCTCTTTATCAAAGTCAAAAAAGGTTTTGGAGTTTTATTTGAATGGACATTTAAGGTAAATGTCACGGTATAGTCTAAATCTAGATTTAGCTATTTATATTACTCGAGCAGGAACGTGTTGTTTATGATAGCTCTTCTTCAATCTCTATCGAGTAGTTCGTGGTTTTCGGGGCTCTACTATCCTGTCTGTCGTTTTTTCGAATCCTCGCGGAAGTACTGACGTGTTCACACCAGTTTTCACGAGAGGTGGCTAGTTTAGCTAGCTAGGTAGAGCCGGGTAGTGACACAGCGGCCGATTCAGGTAAGGACTGTCATTGATTATTTTCGCGGCAATTGTAAACACAACCAAGAAACGCAGGCAGGTATGGAAACTAAGAAACACAGTTCAAATCGATTGTATCGCTCAGTTAATATAAATGTGGGCACTGGAGAATAGATGGATTGCCAACTGGGCTAGCTGGCTAGCCGTGGAGCCGTTGGCAACGTAGTATGTTACCGTATCTCCGGAAGTGAGTTGTCAGGTTATCAAAGTCTTTGCTGGTATTTGTAGTTCAGCGTTTTCCTGATAAACATTCATTGAGATGGAAAGACAGCCATTCATGAACTACATTTTCTGTTGCCAGGCTTTAAAGTGCCCTACGCTGGAGTTCTGGGTAATGTAGTTACTTAAATTAATTTAAGGGCCGATGGGGTTTAACTGAAGCTTTACTAAAACTACATAACCCATACAAGCGGTAATTAGGGCGAAAGGGCAATGTACATTTAGATGGCTAACGTTAGTTAACTAGCTACTTTTTGGGACAATTTGCAGGCTAACGTGAGTAATTTTAACATAATATCACGGACAAAACAGTTATTGCATTATCTATCTCGATTGTAGCCATGTTGTGTTTTTCCGAAAGAGGCGGTTTTGATAAATAAGACTTATTAGCTGATTTCGTTTCTGTCTGTGCCTATTAGCTAGTTATGCAGCTAACGTTAATGTTAGCCACAACCACGAACAGTTCTACACGGTCTTTCATGTTTTAGCAGACGTTAACGTTACATGTCTAAATGAATCATTAAAATGTCCTGTAGTGACTGCAGTAATCCAGTGAAATTTGGTAATCAAAACCGGAACAGACCTCTAGCTACAATATTTAATGCGAAAACAACGGTAACGTTACCTAGGAAATTCGTGATTTACTCATTACGAATTCAATGGATCTCTTAAAGTAACGTAATAATTAAAAGTACCCGATATATGTAGCCATTAGATTGAGGTTACAAATATCGTTACTTTGTTAATTTTAACAGAGCGACGACAACATTTTGCTCTCCAGGCCATTTCCCCCATGTCCGTAATCTACATGGACATCATTCTGATGCCCGTGCAGTGCTCATATGTACCTGTCAGACAGCTGCTCGTCTGGACTCACTTCGTCACAGTTGAAAGAGTACATAACAGAGAAACTGCCAACGAATCCTGCTATTTATAGCTCCAAACAGCTTCTTCTTTATAAAGATGATAACAAATTTCAGTCGTTGCTTTCTTTCCCATTTAAAGGTGGGCTACTTTACATTAGCTTCACTTAAAATCCGGCACAGAGTTTATTTGGAATGGAGAAAACCGAAATCTCCATGTCCTTTTCTACACTTTCATCTTTTCTTGTGACCACTTTCAGCTCACCAGATGCTTATTATTAGCGCTAGATATATAATATCAACTCATGTTTTAAAGAATATCCAAAAAATAATACAGTTTTCATGACAATAATGTCGTTAGATTTCTTCATAACACAGCATCATGAATATAAATGAAGCCAGACATGTTTCAATACAGTTCAGCGATCCAGTGTACATCTTTCCATTTTTAGGAGCACAAAGGCCAATTTCTCACTTATCCCTACTAAGACATCAAACATGACTAAAAATGTAAATAAAACAACACATTAAGTCAACGTTCACATGCACGTTGTGCTGGAAACGGTTTCTGTCTTACAAACGTGATTGAAATTCCAGCTAATATATCTGACAATGGGAGCTGCTGGACTTGTGCATGCTAGATAATGGTACTGCCCACTGCGGCTTATAAAGTCTGTTTCTTTTATTTTTTTTTATCTTCCATGGCAGAATGTCAGAAGGGGACAGTATTGGGGAGTCAATCCATGGGAAGCCATCTGTAGTCTCTGCCTTTTTCACACGGGTTGGACAGGTAACGTGTCTATCACTCAGATCACACATATCATATCATTTAAGTAATTAGGGATTAAATGATTTGATACTGTGTATCATGCTGTGTGTCTCATGACCACTAAGCAACCAGTCTAATTACCTTCCTAACACATGTTAAAATGTGCTGCTAAAATGTTAAATGGGTATCAGTTTAATTGGTGGTGATAAAAGTCACATCAATGGAGTGAATCAGTTATGCCAGTGACACTTTGTTTTCAGAAATGCTTCTATAGTGGAATGTTACTGAACTAGTGGTGCTGCCATCTTCAAATATGCTGACAATTTCACAGTCAGGTTTAATACGCTTTTGTTTCAATTGTAAATGAGCAGCACAGTGTTCAAATGTAGGAATTTTCCTGCTTTTAGATTTCTTTTTTCAATCACATATTCTTTGCTCCTTGTGTAGTTAAAAAATCACTCAGTAGTATTATTCCTCGAGCTTTGCACTCAACAGCAGCATCAGTGCTGAAAAAGTGTTCAGTGCATCCTTACCGTAAGAGGAAAGGTGGCCTTCGATTTGTCCAATTGTATTGGCCTGTCAAACAAAAAAGACATGTGTTCAAGGGTTAGGGGATTCTTACATTACAAAATATTAATTTACTGTAAGTAGAAATTAGGATCATGATAGTCATTAGATGCCCATTCAATGTCCTATATCACTGTATCGCTCCACAGTGAAAGTGACTGTTTTTAGTGTCTCTGTAAGGTTGTGACATGTTCATAGGTGACACTCTCCACCTCTAATGGCTTCATTTTTATTCCTTTGTCTGTTTTTTTGTAACAGATTTATCAGTCATGGCTAGACAAGTCAACGCCATTCTATGCAGTGCGATGGGCCAGCACTCTACTACTTACTGCTGTCTACATGATCCGAGTGTACATACTACAGGTAAGTGTTTATTTTAGTTGTTTCAAATTTCCTACAGTATAGTATTTGCTCAGCAGAAAATATAAGCGTTGTAAATACTTAAAGAAATACGTTTACAAAATAATTCACTTGCCCACTGCAATATCCAGTTTCTTGAGACTTTGTACTGTACTATACTTTAAGGCTCCGTGTTTTTGCTGATTTTCACCCAAGGTGAAAGATTGACTTAGGTGACCCTCCAAGAGGAGAGTGACTGTACATCCTTTTTTGTTGTGACTATACTGTCTAATGTGTGACATGTATGTTTGGTTTACTCGCCTTTCTGTTTCCATGAAAATGTTCTCGCTCATTTGTGTATGTAATTTTTATAAACAAATGTGCTTTTTTTTACTAGCTGCCCAGAAAGCCTTTTAATATATTGATGTTCCTTATACTACTTTTCAGGGCTGGTATATAGTCACATATGCTTTGGGAATCTACCATCTCAACCTGTTCATTGCTTTTCTATCGCCAAAAGTGGATCCTTCACTGCTTGACGAAGGCAAGTTGACTCAATTAAATCGGATCAGTTTTTGTAACTGGATCATGTTGTGTACTTAGCAGTAGGTTACCTCTTGAGATGTTAGCTGCCTGTTCATTTAGGATTTGACTGGTTACAATTATGTTTATTATCAGTTCCATCAACGGTGAAGATAAAATCAGATGTGACTAAAAATGATATCTGTACATGACACAGTTATGCACCATCTTGTTGTTGTTTTGTTATGAAAGCTTTCTTAGGAGATGTAGTTGTCTGAAGAGAACCGAAAACTGCTGTACATTAATACATCTCTGTATGGAGTTAAATTTAAGTTTTTCCCCTCAAAGTGTTTAGTTGGAGCTGGGTAAAGTAACATTGAGATGGATGGATCCAAACAGGCAAAGAAAAGAGCTCTACAAGTCAAACGTATTATAACATCTAAGAAAATAGTGCCAGCCACACTGTTAATAAGAACAAACACAGCAGTGACTGCTAAGGTCCAAAAACTGTTGTGAAATAGTTTGTGTGGTTTTAACAAGCATTTTAATTTATACATAATTGTTCTTATAGATTGTGAAAACATTTCAGACTAGTGTGTTCTACAGTTATTAGGTCTTTTCAAGAACAACCATAATCATACTTTTCATCAGATAGTGTTTTCTTATATGTTGTGGCTTGGATATTATTGGGCTTAATACTTAGTCATGATTGAAGGTTCACAACTTTTATTAACTTCTACACCACCCTGAAATCTCTCCTGCAGATGAGGGCCCATCCCTTCCTACCAAGCAGAACGAGGAGTTCCGCCCTTTCATCAGGAGGTTGCCTGAATTCAAATTCTGGTGAGTGCAGCTCACAGTCTGTGCACCTAGAGCTTTCATCCAAAGATGTAATTCATATTCTCTCGAATAACCTGTGTGGTCAAAGTTTAAGTCATGTAGAGCTCATTTGTAAAAGGAAGTTGCAATTTAGCATAAACCAAAGGTAATGGATTGTATTCACGTTTGTCAATTTAGTCTGTACTACATTCATTTATACATACATAGATTGTCTCTATAGCATTGCCTTTTCTTAAAGGGATAAAAACTTTCATTAGCCTTTTTTAAGCATGGCTTGATAAACTTTCACTGTGACTGTTAACATCGTTGAGCAGTTTTAGCCATTATGAGAATGGTGTATTAATGGAAATGCTGCTTATTGAGCATTAAGCCTACCTGTTCCACCATTTACAGTGTGTGTTAAACCTTGTCTGACTGTCATATGTTATGCAAACTCTGTGTCCTCTAGCGTGCTAAAGCAGGATGAGATGAAAGTAGTTTTTCATCAGCCAACATACATTACATTTGGCATTTGCCTGGTGTATGACAAGATAATCTTTGGTTCCCCTTTCCATGTCGATCTGCCCTGTCAAACATTTCATTTTTTTTTATTTCAACTTGAAAATGTAAATGACCAGGTTGTTTTTAAAATTGTAAACTAAGTGTTGTAGTTGTGAATTGTTAATAGCTTTAACTGAACTTGAGAAAATAAATCACATTAGAATACATTAAGATATTAAGCTTAGCCAATAACATTTTGTTCAGATTGTCAAGAGCTGTTAGTCAAATTAGTTTTCCACTAATGCTTTCCTGCATTTTCCAATTTGGGTTTATTTCACGTTGTGAACTCATAAATCCTTGGATTACTCTCCCCACATTGATCCCAAAATGATTTATTTTTTAAAATTATTATGTTACTTTTCTTGGCAGGCATTCAGCGACAAAAGGCATCGTCATCGCCATGATTTGCACATTTTTTGATGCCTTCAATGTGCCAGTGTTCTGGCCTATACTTGTAATGTACTTCATCATGCTCTTCTGCATCACCATGAAGAGGCAGATCAAGGTAATTATTGCATACTGGCTGGCATACAGTATGTGTACTGAACATGGACACCGTGCTAGAGTCAATTTAATGCAAATGTTGCAATTTAACCAGAAAGCAAGCCAATTGTATTCATCATGCTCACGAGCTGTATGAAATGTCAGGAACACAAGACACCATGTACAACATTAAATTAAAAGAAGAGATGACTCAACAACCCACTGACAAAGCTTTTACCAAAACTAATCAACTCAACACTCACAAAGGTCATATGTTTTGATGGGCTGGTTTATTCACCTGCATTATTGTTATGACCACCCTTTACATGCAGTGCATGTGTTTTATTTTAAATGCTAAAAGTGCTAATCCCGTCTCTTTTTTTTTAAAGGAAAAAATGTGCCACTCCATTACATGACATTTTGTGAAAGATGTGTGAGCAAATCCTAGAAATGCCTGTTTCTTATTCTGCTCTTTTTCTTCCCTCACCTTCTCTAGCACATGGTGAAGTACAGATACCTACCCTTCACACATGGGAAGAGGACATACAAAGGCAAGGACGACACAGGGAAAGCGTTTGCTAGTTAAAAACTCCCACTTACCCTTCCCTTCCTTTTCATTTGAAATTTATTGGACGCAGTTAGTGGAACGTGACCAGGGTTAGAGATTTATTTTCTTTTTTTTTTGTAAGCGGGACAGTTAACATGAAAACATAACATGAAAAAGATCTGTGGTTATTGGGTTTGAAGAGGAAATGAGCAGCATGGATCAAATTAGTCTGAGAATATTGCCATTGTCTGTTAAATTTTTTGTTTTTTTGTTTTTTTTCTTCTTTTTTTGAGGACCACAATCCTCATTTTAGGATTGGTCTGCATTTGTTCAGTAGTAAGTGAGACTCAGTGCTACCTTTTGCCTTTTTCACCCTATGGGGTAAGTATAAAGTCACCTAGCAAGGAACCACACTGAAAAATTTGCAGTGAAATTTGTGATTTTTTTTTTTCTTCTTCTGAATGATGGTGATTTCAGTGCACCTCCTTCACCCAAGTGAAATAAATCTGCCAACGTTTGATTGATATATTGGTACCTACTTATTTGTAACAAGTTATACACTGAAAGCCAGTAGTGTTAGGATCAAAATAACATGCTTAGATGTGTATGAGGAAGTCTGACAGACAAGCAACCGTCTTCAAGTTGAATCTCATCTTTTGTGATTTAAAAAAGTGCGGCTGCTCTGGCTCACAAGTGTCTCGGCCAGCTTTAGAGAATTTAGTCACATTTCACTTGAATATGCATTCATGATAGGCAAAAACATAACACCTATCCTCATAGTTCATGTCTAGAAATGTTTCAGCGTAAATCATTCTTGATTGATTTTTATCTTGAATTGGCAACTAGCATAGCCAGTGGAGCAAGCATCAATATTAATGATTATAAGTGACTTTATTTGAATCTTCAGTCACCCACCACATCATTGAATGCATCATTTAAAGCGAGTGTCACTAACCCCAACCAGTTTTGTCTCTTGTAGGCCGTCTACCTTTAATCAGTTCTTCCTACTTTTGCGTCTTTTGTAGAATTTAACAGATGGGATACTGTGTAATTGATCGCCCCAAAAACTAAATTCTTCAATTATTTTTCATTTAGCTTGCAATAGCAAATCAATTAATTTGCTTTACCTCAACTTTTTACACCATTATATGGATCATTATTCAAAACAATCTGTGTCTTCAAAGTGCGCAACCAGTATTTAAGTCCAGTTCATAACATGGTCTAATCTGAAATTAAAGTCAAGCATAGACACACAGTTTACCCCGATGACCTTTTCGCTTCGAAACATTACCATCTGTGTTTCAAGGCCTGAAGTCCATTCAATTTGTGTAGACTAGCTGTTGTAGTATTTTATATTCTGTGTTTACTTTGAAAAAAGTTATGATAAATATAGTCATTCCAAGCAAACTTTTGTTCTCTTTCTTTTGCAGAGGAAACATAAGAAAACAGAGATTGAGAGCTTTTATTATAACAAATGGATGAAGTGGGTGGCGATCACACTTTCTTTTCTATAAACCTGTTGATTTGTTTCTCCAATTTTATCAGAATGCTGGGGATTATCTGTCATGACTAAACTTTGATCAGCACTGTAGTATGGGATTAAAACATTTTCCTGTAAAAAGTTTGTGTTTCAAAGGGTTGTGTGGAGGATTTGTATGTATATATATATATATATATATTTTAAAATATGACATTTTTTTGAGATTTTTATTTTTTTTCTTCCAACCACCATACTGTTTCCAAGTAATTTAAATCCATTTCAATTAAATTTGATGAAAGCAGAACTGGTTAATTGGGTTCTAGATTTGATTAATTAAATATGTTTCTCATGGATTGCATGTTATTGTTTTCTTGTGCTACAGTTATATACAAAAAACTTGATTTTAATAACTTAAGTGTAATTTTTTCACTCCAAATGCTATTAAAGAGGCTGTGTCCCTTCAAACAGTACATGGGTGTCTCGGCTTCATATTTTATAGGTATCCATGGAGGAGAGTTAAAGGACAAAACAACCAAAACATTTGATCTGGGCCCAAGGTGTCAATACACTTCTATTCCCTAAAGTCGACACCCTTTCAACACAGTTCATAATTCAATTAATTAACAGTAAATCAAAGTGTCTTTGAATTGGTGATGAGAAATACAAGAAAAAGTGCAACATTTTTCAGTTCAATTTGTGCTAATACTTGGCTGTCTTAATCTCTGTTTATATTGCACTTTTCTGCAGACACTCATCATATGGTAAAAAGCCAGTGTTATAATTGATGTGAAGTGTCTCACATGAATGTTAAATATATTTCTCATTTTTATGCGTAAAAGTTAGACTTGAGTACATTTGATTAGTTGGCCAAACGCAGGAAAGTGTGATCTTGAGGATTACCACATGTAGGTCTATGGGGTCATCAAACTTTTTTGCTCATGGTGATTGTTGAAGTCTGCATACAAGACCTCTCTGCAGCAGTAGTTCTGATGATTTTTGCATACTGATTTGTATATTCTGCTCCAACCATTTATAGGTACCTATTTAGGCCATCTCATACATTCCCAAATTCATGGAAATTATCACTGAGGTTTTCCTGTCTCTAGTGGCTCACAACTTACTTAAGGCAACAGAAAATCCCTTTAGAGTTCACATCAGATTGGTAAATGATGAATGAGGAACAAAAATGAAACATTTTCTTGCTTCTCTGTGTCTCCTGGAATCTCTTCTACATGCCTTGGGTCAATGCACTGTCCCAAACTCAGCGTTTCGGCTGAAAGGAGATTATCTGTTAGGTGGACTTTTTGATATTCATCAAGCCGATGTCTCTCTTCGGCATGACAAACCAGAAGCGACTGACTGCTCCAGGTAAGTCTCATAATGAATTAGAGTAGAAACCTTCAGAAGATGGAACCAAAGAATACAAAGTATCCCAGATTAGATTTTTATATATTCAAAAGTGTTGCCTCAAACGCTAGTAGAACGTTTTTCCCCACACCAATTTAATTCATTCTTGCTATAGACTTCAGTCCTTGTTCTGTAAAATCCTATTTTAGATATGTCTGTACAGCTCTCGCAAACAGTTCTACTTGAACAATCAAACTAATTCATACCCTCTCACTCTCATTTTCTCTGGTCACAGTAAACCCTTCATTCTGTCAAGTTATCGGAGGTTTCAGTTGATGAGATTCTCTGTAGAGGAAATCAATAACTTGACCACCCTACTGCCGAATGTATATCTTGGCTATGAGATATTTGACCACTGCTCGGATACAAGGAATTTTCCTGGTGTTTTCGATCTCATCTCAGTCAATGGCCTGATCCAACCATGGATTGAACCACAAAAGAATCTGTCCAAAGTCATAGCAGTGGTCGGCATTTATACAAGCACTGAGACGGAGACCACTGCCCCACTCTTCATGATGAATCTCGTTCCCATGGTAAATTTGCCCACTGCTGTATTTTAACATATTTTTACTAGATTGTGTGATCACAGATTTATATACATTTTAGAAAATAAAAACAGTTTTAAATTTTGAAAATGTATTGTCAGTGAAAAACTCTGACAAATTCTCTGTTTTCTAAAACAGGTCAGTTATGGAGCTGCTAGTTCTGTTTTTTCAAGAAAGCAGAATTTTCCCTCTTTCCTACGAACAGTGCATCCCAATAAAGACATCATACAAGCAATTGTTGCTGTTGTGCAGCACTTCAGCTGGCGCTGGGTTGCTTTCCTTAACATTGATGATGACTATGGCAATGATGGCCTGGAATTGTTCATTAACATTATTAAAGATACTGACATCTGCCTGGCGTACACCAAAGGTCTGAACGTAAATACAAATTACTCGCAAATGTTCAAACAGATAGAAGCACAGGGCGTAAATGTCATTATTGTTTTTGCTCCTGAATGGACTGTTGAACCTGTCATTAAGTCAGCAATACAATTGAATGTCACCAACAAGGTCTGGATAGCAGGGGATGCATGGTCTTTAAACAGGAAGCTCCCCAAGGAAAAAGGAATCAAAAATATTGGAACTGTACTTGGGGTTTCTGAGCCATTTATGACAATTCCTGGTTTCCGTGAGTTCATCTATGCTTCCAAAAAACAGACTCACTGTGAAAAAGAAAATCAAGCGACGTTATGTAATCAGGTTTGCAACTGCAGTAACCTGAGTCCTGAAGATGTCATCGCTGCAGACCCGTCTTTCTCTTTTCCTGTTTATTCTGCTGTATATGCAATTGCTCATGCCTTACACAATGTCTTGCAATGTGGAGCTGGCAGATGTAATGGCAATATTACAGTGCACCCATACATGGTAAGTATACAAATAATTTGAGTATTTATATTTTGCTAATTTATGTTTTGATTACTCTAACTTAAATATGTCTTTTTGAAGGTAGCATACTAGTCTGCTTGTAATCATGTCATACAGATATAAACATAGCCTTGAAGCGGTCAAACACTCAGGTAAAAATCAGGCAAGGGATCCTGATGATTCCAACGTTTCATGATGATTCCAACAGATCCCCACACTCTCCTGAAAACTCCTAATAAATTTAATTTGATAAAGCAATGTTTCAGTCTCATGCAGATGTTTGTCAGGCTTTCTTAATATCATCAAGGTGTCACTAACAATTTCTACAACCTGTAGAGGGAGCCATCACAGTGCAGTTCCTTCTTTACAGGATTAAAAAGAAAACTATTTAATCACCACCTACTATGTCTACTGTGAACACATGACAGTAATTGTCATCTGGACTCTGTGTATCAACATCAGGTTCTAGCAGAGCTGAAGAAGTCCAACTTCACACTTTTAAACCACCATATTCATTTTGATGACAACGGTGACCCCAAGTTCGGATCATATTCTATAGTTTTCTGGAACCGCAATGGTGATGCAGAGGAAATTGGCTTTTATAACTTTAATCCACGGGACAATTTTTTCATCAACAACACCAAAATTCAGTGGTACACAAACGGAGAAGTAAGTTTTTTGCAGTATAACTGTTTGTACAGTTTATGATTAGATAAAAAGACTTTTGTTTTGGGTGACATTTGTTTAATAATAGTGTGACATGATTAAAACATAAAATTAAGAATATCAACCAGTGGTGGTGGTTAATGGTGTTATTTGCAGGGAGGTCTAAATAAAAAGCATCTAGTAGGATTGTTCCATTTTACAAGACATTTGCAAATAAAAATATTCTTTACAGTATTCTTTACTTGCATCACTTACAATTTATTTGTTGCTTAATAATTGTCTTGTACAGGTACCTACTTCCCTATGTAACCCAGAATGTTCTGTTGGACATGCAAAACAGCCTAATGGAATCCAGAAATGCTGCTTCACTTGTGAAATCTGTCCTAATGGAACTTATGTCAACAGCACAGGTAAATTATTACAAGCCAGTGAGTGTGTGGTGTGTGTGTGTTTGTGTGTTTCTCTCTTTACCTGTCATAGTCTAAATAACCCATAATTTAAATTCAATTTAAAATAAAGAAACAGCTTGTTTCAGACAGATGATGAATCACAGAACTACAATATAGGGCTGCAGTATAATAGCTCCCCTTTAAGAACCCCTATAGGTCTCCTTCCACTGTGATGAATGAACATTCCAGTGAATCCAGAGCTTACTGAGTAAGTGAGGGCTGTGAAAAAAACTGTTGTGGACAATAGTAATATCCTGTTGTCTTCAACTGCATGTTGAACCAGTTTCCTGTCATCATGCAATGCATTGCCGTCTTGTAAAAATTACCTTTAAGATATGTAAAGCTTGGGTAGGCAACTTGGAGAAACTAACAAAAGACAGCTAGATTTTGACAGTTTCCAATCTGACAAAAAATCCCACCCCTTTCCTTCAGGCCTCCCTCCAAAGCCACTCATCCAAAACACATTTTCACAGTGCAAACAGGCAGGTGAGTAGGCAGGTAGGTGTAGGCCAGGCAATGCTTTCAGGATGTTAAGAGAAATTCATCAAATATAACGAAACATACTAAATTGCCTAACCTCCCTTAAAAAATTAAAGCAAGTTTGAGTTAAATAAAAAGTCATCTTAGGAGAACATAAAATACAAAATACAACAAACAATTTACAATATGAAAACACTGCTTTCTCAGTTGTCTATTATTTGTCACAAGTTAATTACTGAAAAATTGTTTTATGTATAACAGCGGATGCCTACACGTGCATCAAATGTAAGGAGACAGAATGGTCTGAAGAAGGAAGTACATCATGCAAACTGCGGGACGTGGAGTACATACCGTTCACAGACAGTGGGGCTATACTGATCATGATCGCGGCCTGGGCCTTTGTGGGCCTCACACTAGCCATGTGCATTCTCTTTGCCATCAACTATAATACCCCTATTGTCAGATCTGCTGGGGGGCCGATGTGCTTCCTAATTTTAGGCTGCCTTAGTCTGAGTAGTCTTAGTGTGTTCTTTTACTTTGGTACGCCAACAGTTTCCTTTTGTATCTTAAGGCTCTTGCCATTTCTTTTGTTCTACACTGTTTGTCTAGCATGTTTTGTTGTGCGCTCTTTTCAAATTGTTTGCATTTTCAAAATAGCTGCCAAGTTTCCCAAGCTTCACATTTGGTGGATGAAATATAATGGACAATGGCTGGTCATCACTATGGCATTTGTTACCCAGGCACTCTTACTTCTTATTGGATATACTTATGCCCCCCCCAAGCCCTACAATGAAACATTTTGGTACCCAGACAAAATCATACTTAGTTGTGACATTAATGTTAACGCATCAGCAGGTTCCGTGATTTTTCTTTTTTCTTTGTGCTCCCTTTGCTTCATTTTCTCGTATATGGGAAAAGACCTCCCAAAAAATTACAATGAGGCCAAAGCAATAACCTTCTGCTTGCTCCTGCTGATCATCACCTGGATCATCTTTACCACTGGGTACATGCTTTACCGTGGCAAGTACATCTCAACTCTTAATGCTCTGGCAGTACTCTCCAGTCTCTACTCCTTCCTGTTGTGGTATTTCCTCCCAAAGTGTTACATCATAATTTTTAAACCCCACAAAAACACGCAGCAGTACTTCCAAGGTCTCATTCAGAATTATACCAAAACAATTAGCCAGTAGCTGCCTTCAGTAAATATGGCTCTCTACATAAAGAGGAACTGATGTGCTCAATGCATTTCTAGTCATTTTACCTTTTAGAGTACATAGTAAAACCTAGTGGTAGTTTGAATATTTGTGTCATTGTGTGTTCTTCCTAGAGTTGCAAATTAATCGGATCTAATGCATGTTTTTGATTGTTTTTTCAGGTATCAATCCATAAGAAATGTACTTACACTAGCAAAAGAGCAGTTGTTATAGGTTAATTCTTTGCACTTGGATAACTAAATCCAAGAGAATAAGTGCTTGTAATGTTATTGGCATATGAATTAAAACTGTAAGATTACATGTGCATTATATTTTAAATGGACTCATTTACAACCTCACAACATCCAATGATCACATATATTTAATTCTGATATGTCCTTGCATAAATCCAGATATGAATATGGACATTCTGTGCAATTATATAACAGTAAGAGCAATTCAATAAAGATATGAAATGGGTTGGGTTTTTTGTGTGTTAAACTGTTTTTTTTACACATCCTCATACTTAAACAACAAAACAGGTTGTTTGCCAATGACATGACAGTTGGAGAGTAGGCTACCAGTTTCATGGTAACAATTATAAACACATGGTTAAAGTGAAGCAGTCTTAGTTGGTAGGTTTTAGGCCCAGCAACAACCTCTGGGCCAGTAAAATGAAGCCAACGCACAAGTGCCAAACTGGCTCCAAAAGTGAGTCGTTCCATTAGGTGGGAGGTTTAATGAAATGGACAGGAAATGTTCCTCAAAGGACACAATTAAAGGCTCTTTCGGTTGTTTTCACAACACTATGCCTCAGCAGTTGACTGGTTAGCATGATCTGAAAAAGTCAGTGCATTGGTCTTTCATGTGTTTGCATTCAAAATAGCTAGCACTATCAATATGTGTAGATCTAAATCAGTAAAAGTTACATAATGTTTGTACAGTACAACACCAAAGATGTGGAAGTTTTGTGACAAAATTACAGTAAGCTAGGGGTATTAGGAATACTGTGAATGCTAAATGGACAAGTAATGCGTCTGAATACAATTAGTAGCACACTATGATGATATGCTGTATTTGATGTATAAAGGGTAAAGCTTAATAAATAACTTTCAATGAACATTACAACAACATTATCAACAGAATGTGAAAATTTAACAGTTCTGACGTTATGTCAGAGACTTCTATGTATTGTGTTGCAGCGTTATCTACCAAAGTCACCATGTTAATGACTCTCAGCTAGCCCTGGTCTGTACTGACCATTAATACCACGCATACCTCAAGAGGTGACAGTCTGATAGTATAGCTTACTCTCTTCTCTGTCTCTCTGATGTCAGAGCTCCCTCTGGCTCCTCTCACGCTTGACGCCTCTCCTGTCCTCGCCTAAACCCACCGTAACTTGCCTTGTCTTCGTCGTCCCCACTGTTAATCACCTTGGTACTGCATTTTCTCTCATCAAACTGGCCTCTGTCGGTCTCGGAGGCTGTGTTCGGTCCCGGTGTGGACATGAAGCTGCTGAGCCTGCATGGTTTTGCTGACCTCTCACCGGTCTCCGGATCTGGTGCCCATTCCAGCTGCAGTCTAACAGGACCAGCAGTAGCAGCAGTTATTACCTGAGGACCCCTCAGATAATGAGATGGTTCATCTCAAGGGGTTTATCCTATTCAATAAACTTGCAACAATTTGATAGGTGGAGTAGTCTCAGTTCTTACACATTGTACCTTTGAATGTTTTGACATTATGAAATTAGCTTGCGTTTTTTTCATGATTTCTTTTTTTTTTTAGCAGACCAGGTTAATGTTAAGCATGGACAGGAAGAAGGTTGACTTTTGTGCAAAATGCAAATGAGAAATCCATGTCTGATCCTAGCATTTGCATGCCGCAGCCAGAATCTCAAACCAACCATTTTTCTCCATATCAAACACACATCAAACACCAAGCATCTAAATGAGCTTATATCACAACAACTATTGCACAGTCCCTGAGCTGTTAGGTTTTGTTTTTCTCTTCAAAATGAAGGACAGGAGAAGTGTAGCTTTGGAACAGACGGTCTTTATCACTGTCTACCGGCTGACTCGCTGGAGCTACACAGACATTCAATATACCAAACAATTCGTCTGCTCAATACAAAGAGAAAGAGCCCTGTAGGATGTTCTCAAGCGGAGGGCGTGTTCTGAGGATGGGAGTGCTTTTGGTCATAGAAATATTGGTCGATATTCACTGCTTCTATCTATATTTCAATCTTTTGGAAGCTTTATATTATTTGGAACGTGGTTGTATGGACAGAAATTGTGTTGTGAAGAAAACTCCCAGTAAGTGTATATATAAGTAGTGAATATGGCCAAAACATGGACATTTTCCTGGTATTTGAAAAATTTTGTAATAACTGTTTTATATTAGTTTCTTTTCATCCATTTTACAGTTACAAATGTGAAGTGAATGTTGACACCTCTGGCTCAAGAAAACAGTGTTGTTGCCTTGACTCACACTTTGCACCAGCTCATGGCCTTGTCATCTATCATTGTCATCCACAGAGTGATTCAAATCATCGCCTTTCAAATGACCTGTGTGTGACCTATGAACTGTACCAAAGCTTTTGTAAGGAAATACCTGCTGACACCACACAACTGAACCAATCTCAATGAGTTCAGGGCGCAACACTTTGCCATTGGTTCAGATATATGAACAACACCTGCGTCAAAAATGCAGGAAGTGCAAGCCTTCACAGATCATATCGATTCAGTGAACAGCAACACCAGGTTCACATGACAGGACATGATAGACAACAGGCTGTCTTGCACTGTACTTTCAGAAGCCTGGACACCCACTGACACCTGGGGATGGAAGGCTGAATCTATCAGTAAACTGTTAAACCACTTGCCAAGACATTTAATTGGGTTGTGATCAGTACATGGGATGTACTGTCCTTGCACCCAAAGAATGCCTTTGCTGATAATTTTGCACTGCCTGGCCAACATGCACCTTCTTGGCCTTAAAGGTTCAGTGTGTAAGTTTAGGTAGATTTTGTAAGGGCAGACAGATTTATTAAGAAATTATATTTACTGAATTATTCAGTAAAACCACATATTATTGTGACTTTGCCTCTGACAGACAACATGGAAAATGTAAGCCAATAGTGTGAAACACTGTCATTGTTTCTGCACCACAGTCCATTATAAACCACATATTAAATATAGTTTATACAAACATTGACAAGGGAAGCACGCTCATTCTCTCTGTCATTATGGACCCTCACCAAAACTGCCCACCAACAATAATATCTGGCCCACTGCCAGATTATAAATAATTATAACTTATATCAAAATATAAATAAATACTTTGATAGCTTTGCTTAAAAATAGATCTCAGTCATGACAGCAACAGGTACTCACATAATCACTTCCTTTTTAGTGGTTTTGCCTACAAAATAAAAGCGTGAGAAGCTTTTTTACTGTAATCTTCTATTTGAAGTTGCTGCGGAATTCATTTGTTTAAGAGAGAAAAAACAAGATCAATGTCCAAAGGTGGGCTCAAACCCTCAATCTGTAGATCGCAAGTTCTGCACCTTTCTAATTGAGCTAACCAAACAAGATATCTTGGCAATTTAATATTATGGCTTATCTTCTGATCCACCATCTAATGGTTGAAGATACTGCTGCCATTAAAAACTTATTTGCAGACCACTGTAGTACATTATTGCTACTTCTTCGTCTTCTAACGTACGTATTCAACTTAGTGATGAGTGTCTGTACTGCCTGAATTCTACCAGAAGTAGAACAAGAAGAACTTAGTGTCTAAACCATAGACTGTATATAAAAACAAAAAACGCGCTCTGTAGCGCTGTTTGTTTGTTTTCAGCTACTGTAGAAACATGACGAGGCAACATGGCGATGTCCATGGAAGCGGGTGCCCGCGGTTATGGAAATAAACGGCTTATTCTAAGGTAATAAAAACATAATGGTTTATTATGTAAGGTCTTTACACACCACTGAAAACATAGTTATGGATCTTACATTGCATTTCTGTTGATAGATCCTCAGAAATATTACACACTGAACCCTTAAGGTCATCCTGGTCGATATTGCAATACTTTCCCAGGTTGCCAAAACCCATCTGACTCGTACCTGAGTCTCAGTTGTTACTATGATGTAATCCATGAACCCTCCTATATGTCAGGCTGCCAAATACCAGACTCAGACTATAGGTGACATCTGCTGCTGCTGAGAAAAGTTTCATTCCAATAGTAAACAAGACAGCATGAAAGCTGGAAACAATATCTTGAATAGGGAGCAGCATAGTAATAGTCCAAACCGGTCTAAGGATCAGCTGTCTAATGATTAAGGTAAGGTAAATTTTCACTGTCACATAGTGAAATTCATTCTCTGCATTTAACCCATCCCTCAAGGGAGCAATGGGCAGCCCTTGTGCAATACATGGGGACCTGCTCCAGATCTGTGTCAGTGTGGAGAACCTAACATGCTTTTAATGGTGGGGGAAATCGAAGGAACCAGAGAAAACCCAGACCAGGGAAGAATATGCAAACTCCACACAGAAAGGCTGGGACGAACCCAGGACCTTCTTGCTGTGAGGCCCAGTATCCACTGTGTCACTGTGCTCCAGACATCCTGAAAAACTACTTTCTGGATTTATGTTCTGACAAAACTTTTCATGCAGGATATCCTCTTGATAAAATGCATCCCTCAGTCCTTTTCCAGATTGCTAGTATAATGCCTTTAATCAAGCCTCTGTTCATGAGCTTCCATGGTAACTAAACATGTTTTGGGCACTCCATGTATTCTTTATATGGTATACCACTAGGAACTACAGAAGGAAATGTAGGCTCCTTTAAGTTGACTTTGATAGATAGATTTTCTGGTCCACTATTAATCCATCCATCCACAATTCAGGTGCTTGCTCATAGTAATCGTTAAACTGTGTGTGTACTCATCACAGGGAGTCTGTGCATCTTAAATGCTTTTTGCATAAATATTTGTTTATTCTCCTCCAACCATTTACAGGTGTGCATTTATGACACCTGAAGTCATGCATTCCCAAGTGCATGGAAATACTGGGTTTTTATCTTTATGCAAACTTTGTATTGCTCATTACAGGCAGGGCTTATCCCATCAGAAATCACATCAGATCTGTAAATGGTATCAACAACAATCAAACATTTTATTGCTTTTATGTGTTTACTTGAATCTCCTCAACATACTGTACCTTGACTCAATGCACTGTCAAAGACTCAAAATTTTAGCTGAAGGGAGATTATTTGAAAGAACTTTGATAGTCATCATGTCATATTATGTAGGAGCAAGATACATTCCACAATGATGTTGCATACCCTCTCTGGCTCTATTTTAAACCATGGGTTTTGACTAGTAGGTACAAAAATCTTTTAAATCAGTAGTGTAGATGGCTTCAGCTGGGAATGCTGCATTGCAATTTCCCCAAAGTTGGGCCCAACTTTGGGGAAATTGGGCCCAATTTGCTATGTCCACAGATGATAAAATGTGTAGATTCAAACTTAAATAAACTTAGATACATCCTGAATCACTTGTTGACATCACTTGTCGCATCAGTGAGTTTCTCCAACAGCACCAGAGTAGCTGTCAAATTTACGCTGAACCATTATGCACAGCTGTGACTATTAACAGTACCCAAATCACTGATTTATCACGTCTACCTGTAAACCATCATTGGCAGTGGGGTGCTGATGGCGCAGTGGATAAGACACATGCCTCTGGTGTGAGAGACAATCCACTGTAAGACACCACTGTGTCCCTGAGCAAGACACTTAACCCCTATGCACCAGAGGCATGCGATCTCTGACATATACAGCAACTGTAAGTCACTTTGGATAAAATAAAATGGCAGTGATATCTCAATCATCATTATAAAATGTCAGAATAACAAGAAATTATTTATAGTAGTAGTTTATAGTTTTATTTTTACAATTGAGGATATAAATAAAAGTGTTTTTTGGTGTTAATGTATTTTATTGAGTATTTGTTCTTAATGCTGAGTCGTGGTTAAAGTTCAGAGCTGACTCATCTTGTTCTAACGTCACTGTGTCTCAATTAGTCTCACTTGATGAAGGCCTATCCCTTCCCCTTTCTAGCAGAACGAGGAGTTCCGCCTCTCCACCAGGAGGTTGCCTGAATTCAAATTCTGGGCAGGCTCCTGAAGAGCCCCGGCCAGTCATCACCGTCATCTCCTGAGTGAGTGCAAATTTTTCTTTTTCATATGACCGGTGTGGTCGAATGTTAAATCGTGCATTCATTTTTCCGAGGAGGTGGCCTTTTCGCACAAACCAGTGAGACTAGGTTAATTTGAGTTAATGTGTGTGTATTTTCTTGTGACTGTATCCTGTGTTATCTAACAGGCTCATCAGAAGATGGTGCGGTGGAAAATAGGTTTTAAACCCTTTTTTATGAACGTTTTTGGGCTTACTGCACCTACTGATAGGACAGCCTAACACTACATGATTTGTATAACTAATATTGTATTTATTTTATTATTTCAATACTTTGATATCATTGTTGGGTTTCCTTTGAGTATGTTGGGTATTTCATTATGTAATAGAATAGTGTTTACTTAGTATTCTATATATACAGTATCAGGTGTAATCAATTTCTTTATCATCTTTAACATGATATCTACATGTTACAGCTGGTCAATGTATTAAACCATTTAAATGCTGCCCAACTAAATAAATGCTCATAATATATTTATTCTTTCTTTTTTTCCTTAAAACTAATGTTACTCCTTGAAACCAAGGAAAGGTATGGAGGAAGGTATTTCAAATGTTATTGTGAATGTAAGCTGTCTCCAAGATTTTTAAACATAGACATATTTTCTGTTTCAGTTTTTCTCTCATTCTCAATCTGTCACACAGAGTGAATTAAAAACTGAAGTGAATTTTTTGTTTTGTCTGAAGAAAGGAATTTTTTCATATAGTTAAAAAAGATTAACAGATTTATTCCCAGTAGAAGCATTAAATGCTTGCTCATGGTGATTGTTAAATCTGCAGTGCAGAACTCGTCTCCCCCTTCTGACAGTGAGAATAATTACACAACTCTGTCGACACATGTTTGTGACGAGTTGGCTCTGCCATACTAAGTTTCTTCTGTCTTTACCTCCCCTCATCCGCTTTGGCAAACCCAGCATTTCACATCACTAGTGGTTCGCCAGCAAATAAGGAGAAATTTACCTGGCTGTGATAGGCTTAATCAGCATTGTGTAAACTTATTTGGCAAAGGCTTAACTGCAACAGACATTCTTTTCATCTTTTATATGTAAAAGTCCCACACTCTAGCTTTGAAGTCTGTGCGTAGTCATCACAGGGAACCAGTGCAGCAGCAGTGTAGATGCTTTTGCATACTCATTTGTGAATTCTCCAACCATTTTATGGCAGGTATTTATCACACCTCTTACATTCTCACGTGCATTGAAATGATCACTAGATGTAATAGAAGTGAATATTTACATTGTGCAGGACTTCAACTGGCGCTGGATTGCTTTCTTTAACAGTGACAATGATTATGGCAACGATGGGCTGGAATTGTTCATAGAGATTATTAAGAATAATGAGATCTGCCTGGCGTAAACCAAATTCAACGACAATACAAATAAAATGTTCAAACAGAGGCACAGGAGATACACGTGATTATTCTTTTAGCTCCTGAAATGACTGCTGAAGTTCTCATTGAGTCAGCAACAAAACTAAATGTCACCAACAAGGTCTGAATAGCAGGGGGTGCATGACAACGTTCCCAAGAAGAAAGGAAACAAAAACATTGGACCTATACTGGAGGTGTCTCAACCAGTAGTAACAATATAGTTTCAGGGATGTTGTCTATTCTTCCTGTCTGGTTTGAGGTTAATAAATACAATACAAAAGTCTAAATAAAAACTATTTAAAAAGATACATTTTTTTCTCACTTAAAATAGTAGGCAGACTACTAACTCTGTGACCAGAGTTACCTTAACTTTGGTTTTATTGAAGGACATAACAAGTCTCGGCCAGACTGTGTCATTTGTGGCGAGAAGCTAGTTAATGTCAGCATGAAGTCCAGCAAAATTAAACAATGTCAAGAAACAAAACACCAGGAGATAGTTGGTGAAGGCCAGACTTTTTTGACAGGAAAAAGCAATTGGCACTATTAAAAAGATCCACAGACATCAGAAAAGCATATCAAAGAGCTGGCATTGATTTACACAGTGCCAGGGAGGCATCATTTGAGCATCGCTAATAGGAAGAAATTACATAATCTTTTTGTATATGTGCTTTTTGTATATATTTGTCAGCTGTTGGGGAGCTTTTCTTAGATAAAAGTAGGGGTAGGCGCCAAGGAAAAAAGGTTAGGAACCACTGGTCTAGAGGGTGCCTTGTAATGTGAAGGTGGCAGATGTAATGGCTATATTACAGTGTACCAACACATGGTAAATGTACAAATAATTTAAGAGGGTTTTTTTTCAGCTTAATCTGACCATCTGACAGTTTTAGCTTGTCAATAGTTTGGAGACCAGCCTGTTAGACTTTTGTTTTTGTTTGTAGTTGTGTTATGTCATAATGTAATATAGTCTCAACATATCTACATTTTAATAACTGTCAAACAAGAGGCACATATAGCCTTCTGTAATTTCAGAGATGGTTGGCAACATAGTCCTAAACAGAAGCATTCATATGGCTGATATCTGTAGTCAGTAATGTGGAATTTTGCTATGCTCTGATTATGAAACTTGTCAAGATTTAATAACTCATGTTTGATCATGCTACTGAATTGTTAAATTCTCATTAAAGTGTAGATGTATACTAACTGTGATGGTTTCCTTCCAAATTGTTTCACAAGCTAATTAAAGACAAAGTAATAGTTTTTTTGCTAGACCTTTCTGGCCTTGCTGGGCATTGTCATCATCAAAGTTAAAATTGAATTCTACATTAAGTACAAGAAAGCTTATTTGCAATCTTTGGAAGTTATAATTTCTGAGAATGTGTGCCTTTCAGGTTGGTCACATATGGGTATCAAAATATATTAATGAGATAGGATTACATTATTACCAATTTATCAGTTTACATTGTGTTGTTGGTGGCTTATTGCTTATTGTTCTAACAGCATCAGGGCATGTAGTGACAATCCACATAAAATGCATACTGTTAAGCTCCTGTAATAAGTCAGATATTTTCACGTACATGCACAACAGTTATATAACCAGAAAAAGGGAAGTGTTTTTTTCCCCTGTTCAACAGGTTTTTGAGTTTGCTATAACACCAATATCACCACATGATGGCACCACTTCACCGTCTCTACAGGCTAGATCATAAAGGCTGATAATAAACATTCTATTTTATTTTTCACCCTTTCTGTGCCATCTTAACCCATATTCTCCATGGGTACATTTCCGTACACTTTAAACTGCACAATGCAAATTAAACTTTGAAGACACAACATAGGTCTCACAAAACTAAGTTGTGAAGAACTGTATTGAGATTAAAGTTACAGTGGGGGTGGGGGTGGTCAGAGGTAGTGAGTTTGGGTTTTTGTGTAGATTAGATTTTTTACAGTCATTTTGGTACAATTCTACAAACAGAATTTGTATTCTCAAAACTGTTTGTTCAGCCTCCACCAGAAGCAACTTTTCATTCTGTTGAACAAATTGCAAATGCTTTGACACATTTATGCAAATGAAAATTGTCTTCTGTTTCCTACTTTTATTATCAATTGCTTATGTCATATTGGTCACCATGTATTATACTGGATTTTTGTTAACTTGTCTTACCCTCAAATAATCTAGGCATAAGTTCATTGTATAAATAACTACAAGCAAAATGGTTGAACACAGGGTTATAATCTGTCAAGCATATATTTCCTGAATTGGTGAAGATCTTCGTCGCGATGTGGATGAGAATCTGTAGCTGATAGGACAGACAGGAAGGTCAGCTTAATGGGTTTCTACCCATTGTTACATTTCTAATTTTGTAATTTTTTCCATTGTGCTATGCAGTGAAGTCTTGTCTTTTTCTGTTTCCAGTGACATGCTCCTTAAACAAGTTACACTACAAACATAAAAAAATAAAACAAAAACTTGACTGAATTTTGTCCAATCTCTGCAATGTATAACTATAACTGTACTGTAGGCCTATATGCTACTCTGAAAAAGTGCGGCTTTGTGCATTTATGTTATTTTAATCAAAATCTTAGCCATGGTTTACATCAGAAAATACTTGCACTGAGTACACTGTTATATTGACAACATGGCTAAACATTTTGACTATCTTGTTTGATAACAATGACACAAGGACTTGTACTTGCAAGCACTGACATGTTCGCTGACATATTTACTTTGAGAGATAGACTAAAGATTTTGAGCAAGTTATGGGCTTTTGCAATTAAAAAACACTGTGCACTGCTGTTTGTATGATCTGTAACTATTTTGCAAATGTTAAGGATGGATGTATTCAAGAAATGTGATACAGTGACTGAGAAAACTAATGAATAAAGTCCTATGATGATAGCATTTTAAAAAAAAAAAGGTTTTGCCCCTGTCAGTGGTGTAAGCACAGGAAATGCTGGCTGTGGCAAGTAGCCTGTCATTCCGTATAAGCATGTTCGTTCAAAAACAGTTAACATTACAATGAAAGTATACTAGACATCTCTGTAACATTCTGCACCAATTGGAATCAAACTAAACTTGAACTTAATCATTTCTTTCTAACTTTCCAACATCAGGTATCACCCTCTTGTTCAGTCTTGTTAGTCTTGTCAGTGGACTGTATAAGTCAGGTATGTAATATGAATCTGGATGACCCTAAAGATGTTTTCAGGTGCTTAATATCCTATTCTTTGGGGGTATTTCGTCATTGATCCTATTGAGACATGCTTTTGTTTTCAAATATGTGCCATGGAGCCACGTCATTTATTTAGTTGTTATGTAGTCTGCAGCGATTTAAGTCACGTAGCTTAAATTCCTTGTAAAAAAGATAAAGCCAACATGCTTTAGCTTTGACAGGTTCAGTTTGTACTGACAGTATGCCCCTGTCACAAAATGAGTGATGTGTCAGCAAAGCTGACCTGAGACGGTAGTGATGGTCGACCATTTTCTTTGTCCATTTGAAAGTCAAAGTTTCACGCCGTGATGCTCAGTAAGGATGGGGTGTCCCACAAAGTGAAACGGAAAGAGCCTTGCCGCAGGGGGTATGTGACAATTCCAGAGGGTAAATTGCCATTTTGTTGTGGCTATTCAGTTTCCTGGCAAGGAGGAGGAGAGGATGGACCGTGAAACTAGGAACGAATTGGTAATTAGTGCCACTTAGCATGGCATATGGCACGTTTGGAGAGCTGAAGGCTGATACAAACAAATTGACGATTTCATACCAATTTCAGAGTTACATCCGCCACACACGTTGTCACGCAGAATTTTAGGGTAGGCATCCATTTATGAGAACCTCAAGATTTGCATATAGCATATTCCTACATTGTTAGCTTGAGGTGATAATAAATATATTTTAAGTTACAGTGTGATAGCCTAAATGTGTTTTATTATAAGTAGGCCTACTATAAATACTAAATTCGACCAGTAGCTAAAGTCCTGCTATGAATTCCCGAGACTGAGGCTATATAAACGCAACATTTTGTATTTATTAAGTTTAATTATGATTTTGTTTAAGTCAGGAAAGCTGCATTTGTGCTGCGGGGACACATTTCTGTTTTACAAAATATGGAGCGAGGAAAATCGGAGGAACGCCCCATGGCTTTTCAATTGTACCCCGAAATTTTCCACTTTGGTGAGATAAAGGGAAAACCCTGGGAAAAAACTTAGCCAGCAACTGGTCCTTCATTTTGCGCCTAAAACAAAAACAAAACGCACTCAAAGTGGAGTATCCATTTGCGTCTGGTTGCCATATGGGATTTGCCTTAAAAGTGTCATATTAGACTGCAGGTCAGTCGCTTGTCAGGGATGCTGATGTTGAGATATCTGGCCTCCCATTTCTCCTAATTTCAAATAGCTTAATTAGTTCGATTTCCACATTTACTGAAGAGTTATTATGTTTAGAATTAGTCAAAAATTTATTTGAAAACCGCTAAATGATTGTCCTGTCTTTGAGAATATCTTGATTATGTGACTATTAACAACGAAAGTTATTAATGACCAAATGAATCCATGTTTGAGTGGACTCTTTACATTTACTCTTACAATACTGCCGGGCCTCTTTCAGCAATGACAATTAGTTGGAGTTAATTTTTAGTCCATGTGCTATTGTTCATCTGGTTAAATCTACTGGGGCTGACGCTGTGCGTAAATAGATAGATCTCACCAACGGGACTATACGTGTACTTCATTGTCATAAATCAGTCGAAGCGAAACTAAAATGTCAGTTTAAGAGTGACCACATTAAGACAAGATGACTTTTCCTGTACACGCATTGATATGGATGTTGCAAACAAGCACTTGAGGAACATGACAGTGTTGATCCATCTGGAGTGAGATCACGGAGGCAATGTAGCAATACAGAGAACTGATAATTTCCTCTTTGAACGCTTCATTTCCACGTTGGCCATAGGCCTGGTAACTGTCGTTTTACGCACGGCTAAATACAGTGCGCTAAAGGGTGCTTGGTTATTCTCATTCAAATCTTGCTCAAGTGGTTCAGAGTAAATGGCAGATGTTTTGCAATTCAAGGCGCATCAATACCCATGCGCTTTATTGTTTAACAATGGCGCTCCCCTTTTGTTAGGCACTTGTGTCTTTCAGTTCAGAGCTCAACAAAGGCTTCATCCTCCAGCGAGTTATAAAGTTACTTTCCAGTCAGTTCATTTCGGCCCTTGAGAAGACCTTAAGCGATGTTAATGTGCACCTCTGGCCTTTTCATGCGGTAACCCCGGCACACACAGGCAAACAGCGGCCATTGTGTTCCTAAACCAAAGTAAGAAGTCTTTAAATGACCCGAGGACCAGTCTATAGAAATTCATGATGCTATTTCTATTTGATGTTTGATCAGAGCTTCGTCAACACGTCCGTCGCGTGGCTTTTCAGAAAACCCTGTCTAAATTTCTAATATTTTTCAGTGCACCTGTCCACGTACCTGCTCTTTTTATTGTGACCTTGTTACTCACAAAGAGCGTTTTGGTCACACCAGTGCTGCCCAAGGTCCATCTGAATGGAAGGCGGTGCATCGATTTGCTCCGCTCTGCTCCCGGTGTGTCCAATTATGGGGCTGTATTTGCATATTTTAGCAGCGTTCTGCTATGGCACCCAGGCATGGTATAGCCTATTATTGCCAGCATTTACCATATATGCAGACGACATTTATTACAGTGGTCATTTTTAAATTTTGTTGTATGAGCAAAACCTGCAGCACACAGGCCTATTTATTAGATATTTATAGGTCTAGTTAAGGTTAATGTGGGCTAGCACATAAGATTAAAATAATATAAATTTGCATGTTGTTAAAACAAAGAATTCTTTGTTATCTGTTGTTATTCTTAAACATACTTATAATTTACAATGTTTTCTTCAGAAGTATCCTCTGCATTTCTGCCTCTATTATAACGTTCGGCTACAGGCCTAACCATTGGCTTGCAAATGACTCAGTTTCCCTCTAGGAGGAAAATAGTTTATTGCAGTAATTGCATAATTGCCTCACTAATTGTTGTTAACAAGTTCCCCAATAGTCAAATTATTACAGCAGTAGTGTCAGGTCCCCGCCGGCAGGCATCCATAACAAAGGCCCGATAGGGTTAATGAATGACCCGGGGCTGAAAAGTGAACGTGCAGAGAGAGCCCGAGCCCTTTTATAAACATACACTTAACTTGTCATTTAATGGCACTTGCATTATTATGTCCAATTGGGACACAAGTTTCTCGTTGCGCTATTCTTATGGACAGATGATGACATAACAACTTTGTGAGAAGTGAGGTGGTATTGGAGTGAAAGATTTTTAAATCCTGGCTACATTCCTTCACTGGAGACCAGTAGTTATTTTAATTTTTTAAAAACACCAACCAACCCCTCCTTTCATTTCGCAAATGCCCGTTCCCGCTTTTGACCTGAGAGAGCAAACACTAATTGGAATTATACCGAATAATCAGCGGTGAAATTTCTACTCTGTGGCACAGAATAACAAGACAGGCGACTGTTGTGTTGCCACGACTTCATGCTGAAATCAACGCTCCACGGTCTTGTGTTAAAGCCAAGCGTGAAAACGCAGATAATGTGGCAACCAGGGAGGACAAAAGAAACAAGAAATACCAATTAAATGCTGAAGTTTGTGGCACTGCAATTGTGGCCCGCAAGTTTTCGGTACATTTTACGCAATTAGTTCTAACAAAAGTCAACTAAGTCAATCTGAATTATATTAGCGTGGACATTAAACTGTGATTCTCATACAGTCGCCTATTATGGATAAGAAATTACATCGATTTCAGAACTATGTTAGTTCTAATAAACGAAGAAATCAAATTTCGTTTTAGCATTCAGTTTGAACTTCAGTAGCACATTTGAAACGTCTGGTAGCGCTTTTGTGGCAATAAAAACTTACATCTGCCAATGTGAAGCTTTTGATGAAACTACTTCCATGTAAAACAGCAGATGGTACAGGAAATCTACTTTATCTTGTTAAAACGGAATGAAGAGAAGAGCAGACCTAATGTCGGTTCAATTTAGAAGTAGCGGGAATCTTTTGATGCCCACACGTTTGTGGTCACAAAGCAGACGAAGAGAAAAGATCAATGGCGCACTATAAACTGGCCTCTTTTCATGCGCGCGCTGCCCAGATTGAATGCAAATGCCCCTCCTTTAGCCGGACCCTCAGTCATTTTAACACACGTATTGTGTACCGGATCAGGCAAGAAAATTAGGGCAATGTCAGAAAGTTTTCTCAGCGTTGTCGGGTGTCTTTTAAAACGCACCATCTAAACCAACAGTCTTTGTTTAGCTGTGGGAATTCTCAAGCAATCTGTGGAGTTTGTTGGATACAATGAATACCTTTAACTTGCAACGAAGGGGCTATAGCCTTGCATTCCATAAGTAAATGTTTATAGCTTTAATTCATCCCCACTTCGTACTTTCAGATGGTCTGTGTGTGAGCATAAGATGCGCAGTGGACTGCAGTGAGCCTATGGTCAGTAGGTCTGTATTGTTTCAGTTGGTCTGACTTTCCCAAGCACTCCCCTTTCAAAGAGTAGTGTGGAAAATCGGGAGGCGAGGGACCGAGGACAAGGGGCGGCCCAAGATTTTCCTCGGTGCCTCACCGCGCCTGATAAAAGACAAAAACTGGCAACACACAATGGCCAAAGAATCATAAAGTGTTAACAATTTTTCAAAATATCTTGTGCTTTTCGTGCTTACAAATTCGGTGGTAAATGTTTTTCAACAAAAGCGCAGCTGCACATTTTGCCTTAAAAAGTATAGATTAGGCGATGTAATACCATTTTGCAGGTGTAACATTTTTGCTACAAGTGGCCACCAGAAAATCGCAATGTTGTGGGGACACGCAGGGAATTACCACGGTGCTGCCTTCGACCTGGTGGCGTGAAACTTACATATAAAAGATTGAATACAGGAGTCAGTAGTACCCACATCATGCTCACCAAGCAGAACCATTTTGATTACCCATTAAGTTTATGATTTTTTTCGCTTCTCTTTATTTTTCCCCACACGCCTTTTCGTGGGTAGACTATTTGCACTTAATATATCCTTCACATAGTGGACAGCACCTAGATTTGTGGTCTGTTTTTTTAACCCCAGATAGATAGATAGATAGATAGATAGATAGATAGATAGATAGATAGATAGATAGATAGATAGATAGATAGATAGATAGATAGATAGATAGATAGATAGATAGATAGATAGATAGATAGATTCTCTGGTGCCTCAAATTCTTTAGGAGGCTTTGGCTGTCAAATGACGCCAGTGTTGCTCATTTGAGCGCAAGAGACAGGCAGGGCTGTTTGTATTGAGATGTTAAGTGGGTGTCTCTATATAAATCTAGTCAGGGTCAACTCCTTCTTCATTCGCGCACCAGAGAGGGAAAGGGATTAACTTCGAGAAAACCAGAAAAACAGAATGGTGGCCACAACCGACTGCAATGACAAGCCCAAACCTATCGCTGGAAACAAGGTGTGTAGAAAAACTTAGAGGTACTAGATTAAAGGGTAGACAGTCAAATACCACATTTCTGAAGTGCCTTAAGCAATTTTAACAGTATCGGGTTTTTTACAGGTATCAAAACCACTCATGGAAAAGAAACGAAGAGCTCGCATTAACAAGTGCTTGGACCAGTTAAAATCTCTTCTGGAAAGCTACTACAGCAGTAGTGTAAGTATGCAGGCTGCAACTTAAGAATTTTGATTTTAAATTTTACTTCGGACCAGTTATTGCAAAAATGCTTAACTAATGATAACAACTATTAGGAGAAAATGTCTTAATAATGTAATCTCTTTATTCAGATTCGAAAGCGCAAACTGGAAAAGGCCGACATCTTGGAGCTCACAGTGAAACATCTCAGGAACCTCCAAAAGATCCAGACCTGTGAGTTTTAAGCCATCAAACATTCAAATATGATTTATGAAGATTGTTTTGATGCTTCAAACTCATGGACAGATTACTTATCTTAAGATTTCTTTCCATTTCTTTCAGACACTGATGCTGCTTCCGAGTTTTCTGATTACCAAACTGGCTTCCGCAGTTGCCTAACAAACGTCAACCAATATTTGCTGATGGCAGACAACTTGAACGGGAGCGACCGCTGGATGTTATCGCAGCTTTCCAGCAAACTCTGCCGCTCTCGGGCGCGAGAGGAAGTCTTCAGCACCATGGATAGCGACCTGGGCCAAGAGGAGACACAGGATGAGGTGCGGAGACTTCTTCCATCGGCAGCTGGGCCTGAGGAGAGAAAAACTGCAAAATCTAAAGCCCTGAAACCCCATACCTCGTCTCCTTTATTAACGAATGAAGACACACGGCAGTCATCTGGAACCAAACAGGCTGTCCTAGTTGCAGCGCCAACAAAGAATGTTGATGAGAAAAGTTCCAGTCACAAGAAGTTTCACTCTGTCAGTCACATGAATGAAGTTGCAAACACTCAGCAAAACGTCTGGCGGCCTTGGTAGAGCTGATGGAGAGATGTATATCACAAGTAACAGCTTGATTGAATGTTTATAATTGCACTGTATAGATTACTACAAATGCTATAGGTTTTACTGTACATGTTTTATTTTCTTAATAAAATTGTCAAAAGAAAGAACGTGTTTTCCTGTTTATTAAAACCATAGCCTATAGATCTTAATCTTCCACTTAGGCTACAACGTGTCAGGCAAGGCTACTCTGTAGAGTCAAATATTGCTTTTCTAGCCTACTGGTAAAAAAGAGAGATCGCAAGTGACAACATAATTGATTGTGGGCACACATAGACCTTAGAAGCTAATTTGACTCTGTGCTGAAACTGCCAAACTAAAAGAAAATGAGCGACTCAAGTGTATTTTTTTCTATAGCTAAGTATAGGCCTATGCGTTTAATTTAAAGGTGTCTTACATTTATCAAATTGTGTTAAACATTTGATAAAATCATGACATAAACACGGACGTGGTGCTATGTTTTAAAACTTCATTTGTCTTTTTTCCCCCAATGCATCGAATTTATTCAGTTTATTAATAGATTGGTGGTGTTGACATAGAGAAAAGGGGCCAAAAGAGTGGTTTGGTTTCCATTTCTTCCATTCTTCTCTGGTTTCACGCATAAGTACCGAGACAGTGGCGGGCAAATCAGATGCTTGTCGGACACCGCAACAATTTTCTGCTAGAGGCTACTAATTACACGCCATGCCCTCTTCTCTGTCTCCTCTGGACTTGGAGAAGGTGAAACGTTGTAGGCTACACTGAGCAGAGAAAAACTGTGAAACAAGGCAGTTAAAATTTCTGCTTAAATTTGCAACTGAATTTCTACTGGCATATCTAATTGTGACCACCTTTTCTGAAACGTAATGCAGAATAGCGCTCATAACCGCGTTCTTATGTCCTTTGGGCTGCTTGGGCTTCTTGAAGTGCCAAACTATTTTCATAAAATCTTGTACTGTAATGATATGAAAAATAAATATCTCACACTCTTCATGTCAGGAAAGCAATCAGATCCAGCGATTTGTTTTAATTAAACCAGAGCGAAATGTAGCCTAATCTACTCTGCAATGTGAATTAGGCTGACTTATGAAAATTAGCCTAAATGACACATTTGAGTACAAAGGATGTATTTATTTTTTTCATAGTAGTGTAGTACTCTAGTATACTGAAGTAGCCTAGTATTTGTACGTCTTATAGTTTTCTGTTTTAGGCCCACAGAATGCTCTAAACACACAGGACCCATCACCTTGTTGCACTAGGCTACTGATTGCAATTTTATAGCTACTATTTGGCTATCTAGGCCATAGGCTGTCTATCAATCAGCTCTTTTAAAGTGCCTTTTCGTTTTCTTCCGCTGCTATGGCAAGGATGTCATAAAGAGTCTCTCCATTCTTAAGGAGCAGCGCTGGAAAGGATGGCACCTTGCAGCGAGGAGAATCGCTGAAACGCCCACAGCTCTTTCAGATGGTACATGCTAAAAAGACACTACCGCCCCATGGAAGAGGGGTGCTCCTATGCAGTGCGCAGTGACAAAAAAGGACACACTGACTGGTTTCAGTTTTTTATTTTTATTTTTTAAAACAATATAACAACTAAACTCACAGCACCAACCCCCCTTGTGGTAAGTATTTGTTATTCCAGCTTTTTGTTTTACTCTTATAAGCTCATGAACCTAGTCTGTAGATCTTCTTAATCCTCTTCCCACAAAGTCAAAGCTTCTCTTTTGATGAGACCAATAGAAGACCATGGCCACAAGAAAAGTTTGTTTTATCTAAGAAAGGAAATGCCACGTGACGTCCAGACTGAATGCCCTTAAACTTTTTCTAAGAATTTCTATGAACTCTTCTCAGCATTGTTTAAGTGGTCCTAACCTTTTTGGTTTGCCACTATAATAGCGACGCATAGGCCTATCAGAGCTGAGAACCTTATGGAGAGAGAGAATAAGTCATTAGCATTAGACTGGGCCCAGTCAAGCGCTCTTAAGAGAGCAAACTTGGATAAGTGCGCTGCAGACCCCTTGGTCCACTGCTCATTTTGCTGGTCAATATGCTCTTGCTAGGCAGGTTCAATTAACCTAACTGCTAAATGTTTTCTGTCGCGATGTTATAACGTTTTATCATGACTTGTGCAATTAAAAGATATTACGGACCCAAATAGGCTACTCGTAAGTAATTAAGCGTGATCCTTAAACAATAGGGCTGGCCACTGGTTTCCAGCCAGACCTACAGCACACCGTGGAATTACCTTTTGGCTCACAGAAAGAGCCGTGTCCATGCTGACTGTTGCGTTCACCTCGGGCCACACACAGCATCCACGTCACAGCATCATGTTATAGGCTATTAAGAGGCGAAATGAAACACAAACAGACCCAACTCTGAAATGACTTTTTGTTATTAAGTCAACAAGAATTTACAAACAATGCGTTGATTACAGCGGTTGAATCCAGTCTTCTGACCGGCTACCACCCTGATAGTGAAATTTTGGATAAAAGAATATCAATGTAAGGTACATATCACATAGTATAGTTGGTCAATATTAAAGTTAGTTTGGTATATATTCAGCTGGTACTGTAAATAACTGCATTTTTACTTTTCTCTAGGTAGACCCGAAGTGTCATTAACAGGGGAATATGAAGGCAAGTATTAGGCTCAGCACTTTAGGGTTTTATTTGACAAGATTATTTTGAAAAATATTAAAATCAGGACCTCATTAGTTCAGAAACAACTGTAATGACTTTTAAGGCCTAACATTTGCAAAACTGAATATAAGGCAAATACTTTTACACCCTGATTTTAGTGTACAACTAATTTATTTATAAAGTGTGTGCTGGGATAAATCCTTATGTCATCTTTATTGATCTGAACAAAAACATAGCCTATGTGATCAAGTGATACTTCTGTAGACCCAAATTATGAACGGCAAGTTTTAGAACAAAACTGTGTATAAAAGTTAATTGTTTGACAGGAGGAAAGAGAATCAACAAACAGCACAACAAACTAATACATTCTGTAAAAAAAATATGTAAAACTTAAAATAGCTGATCAAGTATAAAATACCTGAAAACGTACGCAATTTGGACATTTCAACTCACTTTTGTTGCCAGCGGTATAGACATTAATGGCTGTGTGATGTGTTATTTTGAGTGGACAGCAAATTTACACTGTTATAGCCTACACGCTGTACACACTACTTTACATTGTAGCAAAGTATCATTTCTTCAGTGTTGTCACATGAAAAGATATAATCAAATATTTACAAAAATCCCGATAGCTGAAGAATATCTTCATTTTATATCTGTGGTTCAACCCGAAAGAAACTTGAGGCAATAACACGAAATATTTGGATCGATTTGGACTAGCGACAGAAAGAACTACACTACCTCGGAGGAAAAAAACATCCTTGAGCGCAGCGGGGCTATTTCAATGAGCATTAGAGGTTGCGTTACATGGACGCTGGAAAATAAATAGGCTACCCGTATAAAATTATTTAAGACCTTGAAGACAAACTTCAGCTAATTTAAGATTTTTTAAGGCCTTAAATTTTGATTTCGAAATTTTAGACTTTTTTAGATTTTCTAAGACGTCTACCTGACAGGTGCTGTTGTCAGAGCAGCTTCTTTAATATGGTCTCAGAGTGTTTGATTGTCCGAGTGACAGAAATGACAGAGAATCTCAGAGGAAGAAAATAAAATAACCCGGGTCTCTCACACCAAAGGCATGTGTCTTACCCACTGTTCCATCACCACCCCCAGAGAAACAGACAAATCCATCCACAGCCACCTTTCACTTGGGCTGAAGCCACTGCACCAGGAGCGTCAGTGTCAGTGACCACAGTGATCAATATACCTAGGTAAATCACCTGTCATCCTGTAGGCTAAGTTATTTTCTAGTAGGAGCTAATGTAAACTTGGCAGTTACCCAAATGTTAAAAATAAGCTAAATAGAAAGCTGCCTATCTGCAGCCTTAAAATTTGTTAACCCAGCCGCTCCTCCTTCTACCAGGTAATGTTACCTGCAGGCGGTGAATAACAGAGGAGAGGAGGAATGATACAGACAGAGTTATTAATCTTTCTAAATGCCACTCAGTATTATGATGTAAACAGTGCTGCTGCTCTAGAAAAAGCATTTAGCTATATTTAAAATATTAAATTCTAAATAATTTTAAAACAACCAGGCAGTCAGCATGCACACTTAAATATATTTTTATTTATTGCACATGTCATCTCAGTGTAAAACAATGTTATCACATATTTAATATTTTCCACCGTACCAAATAACATCACCTAATAATATAGTATCATGTATCATTAAAGAATCGGATGGTTAAGCAGTCTCACTAAGGGTATCAATATCAATAAAAATGAACGATCCCCATCCCTAGTGCTAAGTGTGTGTAAACCAGGTCTGCATGCTGACGGCTAATAAGCTATGGTAGCTTCCTCCATGTTGGACTCTCCGGCTGTTCGTCCAGTCAGAGCTCTCCTCCATCATGTTTGTTCCTCCTGTGTGTCAGTAAGCAGGTCTGTCTGTGGCGCAGCTGCAGGACCTGATGTGTCACATAGTGATGGGCAGCCTGGTGATGTTTAGGAAGGACTCTGTGCTCAACATCCTGTCCTCCCGTCTTCCACCTGTGTCCACCTGTCCTCGCGTCATTGTCTTCTTCCTGTGTCCACCTTTCCTTATATCTTCTTTTTCTTCCTGTGTCCACCTGTTCTTGCATCTTCTTCTTCCTGTGTCTAAGTTTAGTCTCTAGACTGGGAGACCTTCGAGCAGTACAGCACCTGGCAGCTGTTCCTGGCTCACAGCATCCCCCTGGAGACCATCATCCCCATCCTGCACTACCTTAAATATAAAGGTGAGTGGTGTCCAGGAAAGAGTCCCTGTCCTCCAGTCTGATCAGTCCTCTGACTCCCCTTTGTCTTTGTGTTCTAGAACATCCGGAGGCCTTGTCCTGTCTGCTGCTGCTCCGCAGAGAGAAGTATGACAGGAACACACCTGGACACTCGTCTTGGAGACTCCTGGGTCCCTGTTAACATCTCTGTCTGTGTGTCCCAGCCCCAGTGAGATGTGAAGATGGTCCTGAGTTGTCCCTGTCACCTGAGGACTAGTTCACCACCAGCATCCCGAGACACTGGGTGTCGAATCACGATAACACGCTGGGAGGACACATCAAAGCCCAGCTGATCAAGAACAACAACCAGCCCCACAAGAGACACAGACAGACTTGGACAGGTGAGGACACAGACAGCTGAGGACAGATGTGAGGACAAACAGATGAGGACAGATAGGACAGAGGTGAAGACTGACAGGTGAGGACAGCCAGGTGAGAGGTGAGGACAGTCTCTGGGTACCTGTTGAACAGCAGTTGTGTCTCCGTCCTCACTCTTCACAGTTCCAGCAGTAAACTGGCTCAGCTCACCCTGAAACAGATCCTGAAGCTTATGGACAACCTGAAGCTGGGTCTGAGCAACACCAAGAACAGCTGTCAGTACACACACAGGCTTATTGATAGCTTCAGGAGGTATTGATAGCTGATTGATTGTGTCTGTCTCTGTTAGTCTTCACTCAGACCCTGATCTTACAGGCTCTGCAGCACGTTCAGGCCAGCTGTGACGAGGTCCACAAGATGACTCATTCACACACACACTGACAGGTGACATCACTGCAGATGATATCACTTCCTCCTCCCACAGGTTAAGTGACCTGTTCGGCCTGGCGGAGGAGGACTCCCAGACCAAGCCTCGCAAGTCCCACCGTAAGGCTCTGGCATCCTCACCTCTCTTCCGCCCATCAACAACAAGGAGGAAAGCGCCTCCAGCAGTGCCTCAGTACATAATCCCACCTCTTCCTGCTCCTCTGTGTGAGTACAACCTGAATCTGCGTCTTGTTCTTTAATTGGTTCGTTTCAAAACTACAATGGAAAATCTGATAATGTGTGTTAATTTGTGAAACCAGGAAGCAGCTTTGTGTCTTCACCAATCAGGAACCTCCAGGTTTGAAAAGTGAAACCTCAAACCTGCATTCTCTCTAACAACCAGCAGGGGACGACTCCACTGGATCGTATACGGTCTCAGTCGCTAGTTTCAGGTGTTCTTTAGCACAGCATGATGTTCATTTAGAGAAAAATAGACCAGAAAGCAGGGGGAGGCTTTTGGGCGGGGCTACCTTGTGATTGACAAGTCGCTATGTGTGACCCATATGGTAGCCTACTCCATGGATGTTCAGTCTGTGTTCAGGAAGGACCTCTTTTCTCTCAGCTGGACAGGTAGGCTGGAATAAAATACAGCTGCTTGTTACTTTATATAAATTGAACTAATAGACGCTCTGTTTGTTAACCTGCTTCATTTCTCCAGGCGTTTGAGAACAGACCTTTGTACTTTTACTGCCAGCACCTGTCAGGTAGACGTCCTGCAGGGTTTCCGCGGGGTCTTAAAAAGTCTAAAATTTGAAAATTTAAGGCCTTGAAGTTAATTCGTAAATTCGTTGAAGTTTGTGTTTGTGTACATAATCTTAAAGGGTATTTATTTTCCAGCGTCCATGCAACGCAACCTCTAATGCTCTTTGAAATGGCCCCGCGGCGCTCAAGAGGTAGGCTATTGTAGTTCTTTCTGTCGCTATAGTCCAAATCGGTCCAAATATAATTCGCTGTATTACGACTTCAAAGACTAACAGGCAGCTTTCGTGTTAATGCCTCAAGCTTCTTTCGGGTTGAACCACAGATAGCCTATAAAACGGATTTATTCTTCAGTTATGGCGAAGTGCAACCTTATCGGTTCTTGGATGGAAAAACAGATCAGGGCTTAAAGCCAGTCTCTAGCAACATATTTGAAGTCTACTGTTGCTACTTAATGAATGACTGTCGCTATTAAAATTTACTACGGTAGGCCTACCACTAAACGCACGGCTGTCCCGCTCTCCTCGTTCTTCAAATGACGAGCTAACGTGAGGGAAAGAGCGGCAAAAAGTGAAGGTGAAAGTTAGCGGAGAATTAGATCAGCATTAAGTTGTCAGGTTACTCTGTCCTCTACTGTAGGCCTACATCTTGATAGTTATTAAAAAGAAAGGACAGTGTTGACCACGGAGGAGCTGAAGTTAGTAGGCCTAACGTTAAAACAAATTAGGAATGCAAACTATCGTTAGGCTATAGCCTACCTTTAAGATAATGAGGTGATTATTATTTTGGATTGATGTTTCAAATGAAATGTTTGCAATACAGAAGGGAAGTGGTTCTCATGTTGCCTATTATTTGTAAATTTCTACAAATGTATAAAGCAGTAAATTAAGCCACAAAAGGCAAACATGAATAATCCTATCTGTATTGATTCTGAGGTCATGTGTTTTCCTGCCATTATAAGGTGGTGAGGCTTAAAACTGCTTGGTGCTGTGCAATGAATGTAAAGTCATTGTGGAGAGTAAAACTAACCAAATGCCCAAATCTCTAAAGAGACCTGGACACATTTTGAGGGTTGCGTTGTGCGGGTAAAAATAAGGATATTTGTTGTGGGATGATGGCAAGGACGGCGTTAGGTGTCAACTCTGCCTCTGATTGGCCAGTACTCATTGTCTCCTTTGCTTAGTTAAGGTTAGGGTTAGGGTGTGGCTAGTCAATCACAGGCAGAGTAGGAGGCAGGACTTGATACAAAGCTGGCTTTCAGCAAATAACAGCTGTCGAAAATCTGGTGTAGGGGAAATAATGCAGGAAAGCAGCTATGTAATGTAATGTTAAGCTAACTAATATTACTAAACGCTGTAGTTCCAAAATTAGTTCTTCCTGGCTTGTATTAGGCTAGAGCTTATGACAACATTAATAGCTTATTATGACATTTGGTGTTACCGGTAGCTTTGTGCTTCAATGTATACATACTACTGCTCCACAACAAACAGACCAGCAGTAAAAAATAAAATAGAGAGTGCATCTGCCTCGAAATTCTAAAAACACACTCTGAAGCATCATCTTGTGAATTTAATCAGTCATATCATTTTAACAAAGTTATCACCTGAACAAGAAAATCATAACATTTAACATCATTCATATTTGAGTCATAAATCTTTGAATATGTTACAAAATTATATTTTAATGTTGGAAACGCAACAAAATGCAAGAATCTATGACATAGCAAAGTCTGACAGAGGAATGTGATGTTATGCTTTCAAAGAAAGATACATTTTGGTTCATATATTCAATGGAAAAGGCTGCAACATGTGAGAGGTCCACTAATACATGAGAATTCAAACTAAACATTTAGTTGACAGCAGATGACTGAAAACAAATATGCCAAACATGTGCAACTTTATTACTTGGATGATAATAACAAAACGTTTCACAACTAATAAGGCTGTCAAAAGGGATATTTTCGTTTCATAGGGTCTGTATATTCTTAATATCTTTTTTTTAAACTAAAACCCAATTTGTGCAAATACATTCAGGTTAGCAGTTACTGTCCATGAGAAGTTCAACGTTAGTTCTGCTATTATTTGTCAGTAGAAGAGTTTCACTCCTTTTAGTCAGCAAATTGTCACATTTGGTTGCATTGACTCCAGTGTCTATTTTGAGTGAGGGTGCTAAGTGAGTAGCTACTATTTTTGTCCTTTGCCTTTTACACTTTGCTTTGTTGTGAAATATTCACATTTTCTCTCCAAATAATTATTTATAGAAAATCAATAAATCTAAACTTAAATTTTCCCACAGCATCCCGTACCGAGGGTCTTACATTTAACTGACTTCATGGTGCTTAGATAAATCAGGTGTTTAACAAAAGTCACCTCACACTCAAAAAAACTCCCAGAATTCGACCATTTCCAATCTTAGTGCATGTTATGAGAGAACATATCAAATACAATGTCTGATTTTAGTTGAGTTCTATTTGAACAATGTTCCTGATTTGTGATAACATATTTGTGGTATTATGGCACCAGCATTTCAGTTATGCTTTATCTAGACAGCCTGAGGGCTGTGTGATTATTCAACTTTTGGACCATTTGACATATTTTAGAGGTTGCGTCTTAATTTTCTTTTGTAAAATCATTATTTGTGCTTTCTAATACATTTCCAGCTGTATTCATCTGATGTTCTGCATAAGAATATGTGGTGAGCAGCTGTCTGATCTCTTAACACAAACACTGTAATAATAAGAATTAGGAGAAAATGTTCTAAGCAAAGGTCTCATTAAACAGAAAAGAACACTAAAACCATAACTCCAACACCCTTCATATGTACATGACATGTAAATCTTCTTTAAAAACTGACTTCACATTTTCATTAAGAATTTAGGGGTCTTCACGTTATATCTCAATATCTCACACAGAAACTGTAAAACTAGTCAAAATTTTGGGATTACCACTCTCAGTTCACTTCAACATAGGGTGCTTGAACAAAGCCTTCCATGTGTTTTGAAAATTATGTTAATAAAATAGTAACGAAAAATAAATATGTATAATGTGTCATATCCTTAAGTCAATCTCAAGGTAAATGGGCAGTATTCAGGAAGGTTTGGTTTGAAAGCAAAAATGCCGATACAACAAAACACACAGCCATTGCAGGCCAAATAAAATACACTTTGAGCTTAAGTTCTTCAATGCTAAAAATAGGTTAAAAAAACTGAAAGAAAAAATACCACCCTAACAACTATCTCCTCCACTTCTTTGAGTATTTAATAAGAAACAACATCGAACAGCAAAAACGAGGTGTGTGGGAATGTTCACGCCATTTAAAAACAGTTTATTTGTGTCAGTGCTGGAAAAAAAGTGTCCTTAGTGGTTATTTGGTGATGTGAAAGCTGAATAACACCCAACTTCTACACCAGCCTAATTCACAAATTATGTCCAAAGCTGCCAAGGCCATTTAGCATAACAGATATTTATTGGTGGTATATATATAGTAAAACAGAATAGTGGCAAGTAAAAGGGTCAAATAGTCCACTATGTCACTTTCCCATAACCACAAATATTCCAGTGGTTTTATTATAATAACTTCAGTAATAATGTTGATATTAACAAGGAAAACCTTTGCTTTTAAGTGGTGGAGCCGACAGAATCAGAGTGAAATGTGATGTATCCCGAGGACGATGCCGAGGGCGTGCTTACAAAACTGTTAGTGCTTCCTTTACTCTCGGCCTTGCTCAGGTGCTTCTGATTCCCCCAGTCAGCTCTTGCCCCAGCCCGGGTTCCACCGCATGTCCTGGGCCTGTAGGCAGAGTGCCCTGGAGTCTGCTGGCTACGCCCAGGTGAGCCCACTTCGCCTTGATGTTTCCCGTCTCTCGAGCGCTTCCGGCAGCCTTTACCAGAGCTACAAGTCCCGGGGCTCTTATTCCCAGCAGGTCTGTCTGGTTTGGGGGAACCCTCAGGTGAGTTGCCCCGACTGCTGCTCCTTTTGTGTTCTGAGAGCCGCCTAAGTGCTTGAGGCTCACGCTCAAAGTCTGTGAGCGGGAAATGAGGGAGGATGACTATGTGATGTTCATACACATTGGGTATCAGTGAGATGGTAGATGCGCGCCGGGGGCTCTTCCTGGGGCTCGGCAGCGGCGTCTCATCTATAAAGTTAATCACCTCATCGCGGCTGAAACAGCGCAGTTCGTCCTCATAGTGTTCCCCGCCACAAACCACACGTGGCAGGTGCTTGAGGGAGTGCATACTATCCTCAGAGCGTCGGCGCTTTCGGTGCGGGTGATGATGATGATGGCTCTCCTCGTGGTAGGAGACCAGGCTGTTCCTGCGCCTCTCGTGGCGCGGCAAGGTGGAGCTGTAGTGGGCACTCACTATCATGTCCTCGGTGGAGCCCCACCGGTGAAGGTATGAGGGGATCCGGTCGCTGGTCCACATGTCGGTTTCGTCGTGGGAGAATCTTCTTGTAGGGGGCACCTGGACGCAACACACAGACCAAAACCTTCAGTCTATCAATAACTTTGACATTCATTCACCCTAAATTCTACAGAAATACAGAATGAGTAGCATTGTGACACTGCACATTAAATAAGTAGGCTAACATGTCATATAACATTATTTGCTTATAGATGTGAATTATCCCTTTAAAAGGATGTTAAATTCTTTAAGATTATGTGACTGTAACTGCCACTGTGATAGTAGCCTACACTGCAATTGTAGTGATAACACTGATTTGGGGTAGTCCCAATGAACTGCTTTGTGTAATATTTGGGTTGACAACATATGGCTAGGAAAAAACTTGTTATCAATGCAGAAAACAGGTTTATTTGAGAATTCTTTACCTTTTTATTACCCTGATTCAGCTTTAGTGTTTGTGTAAAATCCTACATGTTGCACATATACATTGTTTGTCCAACATCGTCAACTTATTTTGCAAATAACCCTTCAGACATGTATGAACATTTTAACATTCTAACATATTTCAACAGGGTTATAACTTAACTATTATTCACCTCCATTATTTGGAAATGAAAACTGTAAAAGTTGATAATTCCCTACATGTAATACTCACATTCCATTCTGTTCTGACAACTATGCAAGAGAGAGAGGGTTTGTCAAGGTGACGTCAAGAGCCACAAGATTGATATCAGCCTGCCCCCCTGTGGTTGGTTTTAGTAAATGCAGAGAAATGAGACAGCAGACGATACAGTAGCATTGAGTGTTTTAGGAAGGAGGGCTGAACAGCAGAGGGCAGCACAAGCATCGGAATGAATTAAGATGCAGGACAGACTTGGCAGAATGGAGTGAGAGAGAGAGAGACTCACACAACAAGCCAATAAAACCAAATAGGCTTTATTCTGCAATCAAACCACTTGGGAAGTGCCATAGCAATTCTCAAATGGAGGTGCTACTTGATAATGATTTGAAAGGTCGATTCATGGCCTAATTGGGCCGTAACCCTTGTAGCAGCAACAAAAATAGTGCGACTATATCGCAGCTCAGCCAGTCTTCCTGTAACTGAAATTAAAAATGCACCTCAATTGTTTCACCATCACACGTATACAGCAAAAAATAACACAGCTAAAATATGACTTTACAATCAGATGAATCTACTGTCGTGTAAAGAGGTGTATCGGACACAACAACAATGGATGGGGTAATGGCGTGGTCTAGTGAAGTGATAGCTACTGTATACATCTCTGTTTCAAGGCTTCATAAAATACCATTAGTGATCCAGTCCTCAAGGAGCATTGGTGTTTGAAATGTCCATTATAATGTTGGACACCTGGGGTTGTAGACTGTCCCAATTTAAATAATCATTTTTTTTAATATTCAATTCAATATTTGTGTTTTTATTCAAGTGACTGCTTGGGCTGCAGGCTGTTCTGAGGAAACTGAAGCCCTTGTTAAGTTGTTTCTGACAAAGATGACACAGTGTTGCGATGTTTTGTTAAAGTTAATATTGTGTGGGTTGCATCAGTTGGTTCTGAAGTTACATCCTCACCACAGTTTTCCAGGCCAAGTCCAGAAAGATTTTTTATGCTTTAATTAATCATTTTCATCAATATTGATCCCATATCTGATTCTGGGCCACAATGTGTGGTTTACAGACTTAAGTCAGTAACCAAAGTTAAGTTACCAAAGCAGAACATAAGGTTGTGATGAATTGCCCTAGAAGACTGCATGTTAGAACAAGTTTTTAGTGTTAATGCAGGCTTAAAAGGAGCAGCTCTGCATCTGACTGGGATGGATGCTGGAAACAATGGACACAATGCTTTGGGGTAGAACATGAGCAGATGTTTATAGTGTTTTCCTGAAACCTTGAGAGATTCCTGAAATGTAAAAGGTAAGTCAGTTATTAAACTCTTACCCACTTACAAAATAAAAATGTTTGCATGTAGGTCCATGACTAGGACACATTAGTCGATAAATGAAACACTAATATTTTGATGGGACTGCTGATGGTCATATTTACCAAACATTAGTCAGCCAGAGTATATCTCTGATTCACGTAAAAAAGACAAAAAAGCCTGTGGCAGATCTGGGGGAGATAACATAACAAAATGTCTGATGATTCCAGAAAATTCAAGCAAGATACTGTAAAGGCCCACAAGGCCATTTCACCATGCACATAAGCAATGAAGTGTCATTTAAAAATAGTTCAATTGATCAAGTAAAAGAAATGAAGAAAATCAATAAAAATATACCTGCAAATACTGCATTTTATCTTCCTGTTGTTCCCTCAATGGATACCCTTGCGGAACCCCCCTTTCTAAGGTTGAGAACTCATACTTGGCATTACGGTCTACCGTCACGATTTCAGGCGCCGAGCTATAGTCATATGGTCTGTCATATATTAAGTCGGCATGAATTCCTCCATCTTGGCTGTTTTCTGCAAAGTGCAGAAAAGCACGAGCGTCAGGATTAGAGAGCAACGAACTCAATACACAAGACAGACAGACAGACAGACGAATAGATAAGAGAGACAAGTTCAATTGTTCTCTGAGTTGTTGAGTTTTCCTACGGGTCTGCTCAGGAATATGGGATTTAGTTTCAAAAAATGTTTTGCTACAAAAATGACCAATAATTCAATTTAAATTTTTGAGTTGGGATAAAAAAGGCCCCATTTTGGTTCTGAATTCAGAAACCATGAGAAATGGCTGCATAAAGAATCTTTGAAAGTACAGGGTTTACATTCTAAACAACTAGCTCATACAAACAATGTCAAGTGGTCTTAGTTTACTAATACCCATCTACAAAGTTTAGTTCCCAATTACTGCATTCATGTTCATTAAAGATCGATTGGAGATGGGTGTAAAATGTTGATTTTGAGGAAAATGTTGGCCAAAAAGATGAAAGATGAAAGTAGCTATTTGCACAGGCAGCTTGGCATGCAAGTCAGTAGCTTTGGAAAAACAGGAAACAATCCTTATACATACAACTGTGATGAGTTATACATGGCAAGCCCTCTGGAAAAAAGCAGAGAACTGGCAGTGTTAATTATCACACAGAATATGGACTGCCCTGTGTTGTTTTATGGTTCCTGCTGGACAATGAGCAGTTATCAGGGAGGGTGTCAAGGGGGAGAGGGTCGAAAGGTTTGGAGGGTTAGAAACAGGAGAGAAGGGGTTCAGATCGGGTTGAGTTTAAACAGTGCCAATAGAAAAACGACAAGAGGATTCATACTGTCATCAGTTTGTACGAATTTTGAAGATCCGGTCATGGACCCAGTCCATGAGCCTTTCTATGATTATCATGTGACCTAATTTTGGGACCAAATTTTGTTGAAGTGTCTGTGATTCCTTGGTGAAATGTTTCTTGTAATATTTTTATATTTCTGTGATGAAAGACGCAAATCTTGGACTGTTTTCTTTTACTTTTATCTATTAGTCAGATATTAACTAACTGCAGTTTCATTAAGACTTCTGCATTACAGTATATAGTATTTTGCTCTTTAAGTCACTATAATCTGACCACTTGCTGGGAGTCCACATCACACAAATAAATATAAATTAAAACAAACAAATGAAAGGGGGGAAAAAGCCAAAATAAATGTATAAAAAATAATTAATTTTTATATCTATTTCAGTTTCCAGTGAAAAAACTTGGGTGTATCCCTTTGTGACTTGAGGGAAATATGACCATCATAATGACATGAAAGTGCTTTTCAGCTTTACTGCAATCTTTCCCGTTTCACTCTGGATCTTAACAAATAAATGGGGAACCATTTATTTTATTTCATCCTCTCATGCCAGGGCATTCTTCAGGAGGATTGCCCAGTTTAAATGCATTGGAGTGAAAAAGAAAAAAGTGCTGCAAGGTATATAGGCCCTTTGTCCAGCAATATTTCTTTTTCTCTTTGTAATAACATCAATCTCAAAGCATGATAAAGTAAAGCATTTTATAAAGTACACACCACAGAACAAAAACACAGAAAAATTTATTTTAGTATAGAAAATGATGTTACACAGACACTTGTCACTTCAGTTTCATCTCCTGACAACAAAGGTCACATGATAGGTCACATGATAAAATTTGACCACTGATTTCAGACCTCAAACAAAATATAATGTAAGTAATAATAACCATTCAAAATAAACTAAATCATATGTATAATTCTTTATTTAAGAAACATGTATGTACAAACAGCCAAAATCATGATTGCTACTGTAAAAAGATCTTAGCCACATTATTGAACCAAATATTAAAAATGTCTTTTAATAGGGTGTAAATGTAAGTTTTGTGATTACTTGACATCTATGTTTCGTAATTACATATTATTATTTATTTGGAGCCCTGGCCTAAATAGAGCACAGAGAAGGTAGGTGTCCAGATTCCCCATTAAGGGATAAACACAGCAAGATGACCAGCAATTGTACAAGTACACATTAGGTATCATACCTTAAAGCCAGTTCAGATCAAAGATGGGGGACAAACTAAGATCAATGAGACTAACATAGACTGTTACATGTTTTCCTAACAGTAATTATGTAGCATCACTATTTCTAGAGTCTTGTTTAAATTGCAGCTTGATTGATCTGACCCAAAATGGATGGCAGTGAAAGACTGTAATTGCATAGTTTAATATTTATAACACCAAGCAAAGCAGTCCAAACAGAGGGTTAGGATGTGAAGCTGCAGTAATTACAGGTGCTACAGAGTCAATGAGTAATTTAAATCTGCAACATGCGGTAGAAACCAGGAATATTTTATCTTCCTTCAATTTCATGGATTTCAAACATCTCTTGCCTGAGCAATTTGACAAGCCAGTCACTGTCACAGTGAGAACTTCACAAAAAATTAAACGTTGACCCTCTGTAGACTGGAAAGAAAATTGTGTAAAAACATTCATGGAAACTCCTTCAAACCCCTTCTCAGCTATCTAAAGAACAACTCTATCCAAACTACAGCCAAATGTGTGCATATGCTATGTTTAGCTACAGAACTGTAACCATGCTGCTGACATACATTATGTTCTTGTCACAAGTCTTTGATGTTAACTGGCTTATATCAAGGTCTGATGATTTTATGAGGTCACTTTTCACGTGTATTATTATGCTCAGTGGATTCTGAGTCATAAATTAATTGGTATTGGTGAATTCCAGCATGTCTCAGTTGCTAATGCACAAATCTAAATAAATCAACGCCTGAGAACTGTAAATCATAGATGTGACACCATACCATACCTCAAGGACCAGAGGTAGTGATATCTATCAAACATCAGGCTATAAATGAAGATATAAAAGTTTTTTAACGTGTTCTGTTCCCTTCTTGCAATATTGCTGCCCTCAGTTTCCCCAGTAACAATTACTCCCTAGGCTAAGAGACAGAACTGTTCAGCTTGATAAATCACATTTGTCACTGTAATTTCTATGGCCAAAGACACTCTGTGAGACTCTGTAAATTCAGAGTCATGCCTAGTCTTTAACTTTTGTAAATTCAGGCAAATTATCAATTATCAATTATTGCAGTTTCACTTCGAAGTGTCTTAGGGCTGGGCGTTGTATCGGTATAATGACGTATACCGATATAATTTCAAAAGAGATGTAAAATTAGACGTTATACCGATATGGTTTGATGTTGAGTTAATTAATGTGTTTCCGTAATGTCAGCCGTCTACTCACAAACTCTCTAACAATATGGGGGTACCAGAAGTGTTTGGGTGGTCAAATCTGCTCGGGGTCCTGAGCTTGCGGGCAACGTCACACTATGGCAGCGCCACTCGGACAAACTACATTGTGCCCCATTTACAGATGTGAGTATCAGATCTGCTTGGGGTCTCAATTTATCGATAAATATGTTTGCTTTTATTTCACATTTGCTGTGGCAATATGGCAACAATGTACAGACACACTTCAGCTTAACTTGATCGGCAGCTAACATTAGCATCATAACGCTAATTAACCGATCATGGCCTTTCTGCTCTCAGGGCTTTTACAGCTGATGGTCAGGCTGTGGAAAGCCCCATTTAATAAGTAATGCTGCATTTCATTGTATAAGTTCTCCCAGAGCTGATAAATACGTTTATTTAATGGCTCTGAATTCTCCACAGTTGTCCGTGTTGTATGTAAGTAAACACTCCAACATACAACCAATCACAATCTGCCACGTCATCATACACACGTACAGCCATTCACATTATGTGATGATATCCACAGGCGCAGGACCCTGAGCAGTTCTGACCATCTGAGCACATCTGGTGTCTACACCGGTAGACACTGCTGAAGACACGACTTGTAAAAAGAAAGAGACACTTTACTTCATGGTCCCCCCAGTTTAGGCGACACATTGTAGCATTTATCAGAGAAACACAGAGTTATTACATTACAAGTCGCGACACGGTGGATATTTTACAAGAGTGGACCAGGTAAAGCGACAGTGAACACACCAGTCAGATGTCATTCAGATGGGGTTTTTTTTGATAGGCTACGTCAACGTGCCTCCTCCACATGCAGCTGCTGCTGTGAACGCAAGCGCGGTTGGAAAAGTCCAGAAGACAAGTTCTGTTTGTTGTTTTTTGTCGATTTTATACAACTTAGCCTACTAATGATGGAGAAAGTCACTGGAGCAGAGCCCTGGAGCAATTCTGTCTAACAGTACCAGGATATGACATTTTGGTCCATATCGCCCAGCCCTAAAGTGTCTATTAGTTTGAACACTGCAAAAAATAAACCAAATTATCTTTAGAACCACTAATGCCAATTAGGTTTGTGCATGCCCTTAGATAGCATTTAACAGCACAAACTCTGCTCTCTAGCTTTTACAAGTCCACACTGAGCTGTCTTAGGAAATAGGAATCATCATCCTTATTCACATCATCAGGTTAAAAGGAGGGGGGAAAGGGGGTCAGGACAGGAGGCATAACAGCAGCTTACCCTCATCCACGTCGTCGTTGGACATGATGGCAACGCACTTCTCCCACACCATGCGGATGTCAGCCCGATAGCGGTCACAAGCCCAGATGAACATGGGCAGCAGGATGGACTGGGCAATGGAGCACCACAGCACACACAACACCATCCAGTTGTAGGAGCGGTCAAACTTCAGACTAGCAAAGCTCACCACCTGGTCAGGGTCCGCAAAGGGTTAGAAACAACATAATCAGCTATCATATATGCAGAAGTCTTGAACATTCAGCGATATTCAGAACACTGATAACATGGATTAGGTAGACTGGTCTGTACACAGTATAACAAAACTACTATTTATTTAGTCTGGAACACAGTTAATACACTGACCAATGACAGGACTCACAGAACTTATTCTGAACAGTAAGTCTTGTAATTCAGTGACAGACCTGTCATGAGAAGTGTGTCTGTAAGACATAAACTTGCTCTACCATCACACCCTCTGCTTTCTAATACTTGAGCTACAGCGGTAGGCACTCAGTGACTCTGTGAGTGACTGAGGGTACAAAAGACTATACATCCAGTTCAATATATTGGTAAATATGTTTTTCTATATTAATTCTATAATATTTCTATATAAAGGCAAGAGCTCTGTCATTAACCAATTCTACAAACAGTGGCAATACACAGGAAAAATTCAATTGCCACTCATTACCTGAACTAATGCTGCAACTAATGGATTATTTTCTTTATCAATCTATCTGTAATTTTGTTCAATAAATATATATATGATTTATTCTACAAAATCTCATAAAATAGTAAAAAAAATAATATATACTATAGTATAAATATATATGTTCAAATCATGGCTGAGCTCCACTGACGTAACACAACTGTCCAATGAATCTTATGTGGCATGCATACTTGTACAAATATACAGTATGAACCAAATATGAGGAATCATATATTTTACATTGTGTCTCTAAAAGCAAATCCATGTCCCACAGAGTTCAGGGAATTGTGGTGAAATACAACAAGATGAAAGCTTATATGCAGGTTGCTATTGTTTAAGAAATTATTAATAATTAATTTAGATGTTGTTATCATAACTTCAGACGCATTCATCGGATTTTGAATGAAAGTAGCTGCGTCTAATTATCTTCTTAATTTTTATCTCTGCATTCAGCCCCTGAACTGCTCCTTAATGTAGGGAAAGGTGACCTTGTCTTGAGCACTCTTTTAAAACGAGATTAGAGCTAATATGGGTTACCACAGTGAAGCAATAGAGTGCATTACGTGATAATCAAAGTTGACGGGATCAGTGTCTAATCTTCATCTCTAATGCATTGGGCCAAGGCGCTGATGAGATTGATTAACTCAAACTCATTATCTTCCTCTGGTCATACCTTGCATCGAATACCAGCCACACAGCAGCAGCATCACCACTACCTGACTTGATAAAATCTCAACCTGATATTGATCATATCTGTGTGCTGAACTGACCCAATCTAAAACCTACTAGGAAAACCAAGGACAGCAGAGACAACAAAAGGCATTGTGGGTAAACACAGATTTTTGGAATACATCACTTGCTGATTTTTAACACACTTTCAGAGAGACAGCATAATTACTGAATGCACATCCAACTCTAACATCAGAGAATGTCTTAACACATTACAAAGCATTATTCTGGAAAAACAAGGTTGTGATGCTGTTACAGCTAATGTATTTTCCACTGACGGGTACTTTGGTTCTTTAGAAAGCTTATGGTGGAGTTCTTATCAGTGTTCCACAGTGTGTTTTGAACTAAATATAAACTCTTACAGCCCCTAAATTAATAACAGGATATTTAAGTGACAGCGAATGACCTGTATGAGCTTTACTAGCAGACTATTTGAAGGGGTAATGACGCAACTACTACTGTTACTAGGCGTTATATAATAATAATCTCATAACAGTTTCCATGTTCATATAAAAATGTTGGTAGTGTAGTACCTCACTGGCCAGTTTTTGAGAATATGCTCATATAAGTAATTCTATTTTTTTTGGTTTTTGTTTTTAAACCCCTATAATGGTTTTCCAGCAGAGGTGATTTGATCCTGTTCAGTTCATTCATCTATTCCTCAGTATGTCGCTGTGTAACACCATACACATTTGTTATGTGTGTTACAGCTTTCTATGCATTTAAATAGCTCATTACGTCAGGCCATAAAGATGGCTAACAGACCTTTTGTTGTTTCTGTCACCACACTGGAAATATGGTCTTTTATCAGTACTACACTACCCTCTTTGTGTGGACACAATAGGATGTTGTTGTAAAAGTAATACACCATGGTCTTTTCAGCATATGAAGCCATAAGAATACAATTTCACTTCTGATCCTGAAGTCAAACATCTCAGTATAGAGGCGTGATCTTGTTAAATCTTACAAGTAAAAATATGACATACACTAATTAAGTCACACTCAATAAGGGCAGAGGCATTATACAAAGCAATGGTGGCATTCCTGCTATCCATGTTTCATCTTACATGGAAATTCACCAATTCATAAAAAGCAGCTGTGGTGCCTAAAGACTTGTGAGCTCATCAGCGCTGAGTAATTGCTCCTACCAGCAAGGATTTAATAATGGAGTTCATTCAGTCTCTATACCTTTATTCACATTCCTTTTTAGTGCAAACCTGGCCATGCTAAAATCTCCGGAAAATCTCAGCAAGAATCCTATATGTTCCTTGTTTTAGGGCAAGAGCTAATTTTAGGCAAATCAGTATTTTTTAAGGATGACAACACTAGTAATATAGAAACATTTTAGTGTCTGGTAGAAGTAAAAGCATGTAAATAGTAATTTATTTGTCAGCAATTAAATAACAGACCATTTTTGAGAGAGTACTATTACAGGTCAGCTATTGGTGGAAAGATATGGGCAAATGGCAGAAAACAGAAAGCATGGCTTTAAGGCCTAATTAAAGATCACTTTAAAAGCCAAAACATACAACGTGTAACTCTGTAGACCGGCTCTTCTTACACTGCGGTTTTAATCCTCACACACACAGAATCGGCGCTGGAAAGCAATTTATTCTTTCATGTATCATTATAATGCTGCTGCTAATGCTGCAATGTTATAATTATTCAACTGGCCACATTCCTTTTGATTGGTTCCCACAATATCAGGATGTGAGGTATCTCTGCTAAGTCACTGCTAGAACTGAAGCAAACAATGACAACCATGCAATTAAAAACCCTACAACATCTTTCTCCTGCGATTATGTGGCAAAGTACTAGTTATCTTGCTGTGTGCTCCATATTTCAGTATTAAAGGCTTATGCGGATAGTGGTGCTTTGTTCAGAAGTTTCTGTTTGGCTTGCCTGAGGTGTACAACAATTAATTAAAAAAGGTTTGTCTAAGGTAAAACTGACTACTAACAGATGGTTTGTACAATGATAACAGAACTGAGGTGATGGATTATATATATATATAAATGACAAAGAGGCACTTTGATACACATAATGTTCTCCCACTTGGAAATAACAGAGTGATATCATATACAAGTCAAACCTCATTTAACAAACCCTCTACTATCAAAAATAGACTTTTAGAGAAATCCACATGGCTTAAACATGAGAAGAGGGCACTTGATTTAACAACAACAAAAGCTGTCAAAGAATATTTTCCTTATAGAAAATGGTCTACCATGGTGAGTTGCTTTTAAAATGACAGGATTGGTGTTTTTTGGCTGCATCACAAGCAATAAGCCTTGAGCTTTCTACAGGCTCTAAAGTCTGCAAGGAAAACCAATGAATTGACTTGTTAAAATATTAATGAGAACCCGAGGGTAGAATTTGCAAACCAAATGGTGACACACTGAAAGCGAGCTCACTCCTTCACTCACTATTAATGCACTTGAAAGATCAGTTTCTCTCAGTTACACACTGTTTTTTAAACCTGGAGTTCCCTAAAAAAACAACAGAGGGAAGATGATTCCAGTGCTTAACTGTAACCTGTACCTGGAACAGCTGGGCCAGGTCCGTGACCTACACACATTGTATCACAAGGGCAGGATAACTAAGACTGTTGGAGATTTTTCTAATTATGCTGGCCAACCTATTCTTCTTTTTATTATTATCATTGCTATTATTGTTATTATAGACATAATTCTGTCAGTACCCCTTACCCCTTTTCCAGTAGACACACCACTGTAGACTGGATATAAAGTCACACACATTATCGATACACTAAGTCTGAAATATTTACAGCACCAAATTTGCAGATATTTTCACCTTAATTTCCAGTGCTGACTCAATTAACCTCCCTCACCCTAAACAGTCTGAGGATGAAGTCATAAAAATGACTGCTATCTGTCTGACTTCACTGTATTTAATGTGTGTTTCTGCCTGAGAGGGGGTCAAAAATTCACTACACACACCAAATTAATATATTAATACTGTACATACAAGTTCTTACTGTGACAAGCTAAAAGTCAGAATCATACCACAAGTTGTGTTAACATGGTGTATATGTGTAAATATTAATTCATATAAAGTTATAACAGGTTTAAGCTACACTGCATTTTTTAATAATTTAGCAATTAATTATATTATAATAATATAATAATGTTATTTCCCTTATTTTATGTTTGCATGCATTCATATTTTATTGCATGAAAATAAACGAACAAAGAGATTTCTTGCAAACTTGCAGCAGTTATACATTTGCAACTTTGGAAGCAAGTTAACAATCTTTTCTTTATCGTGCAGAAGACAAAACTCTTTGAGTTCTGGAAATATCTCCAATCCAACAGACAGTGTTGTTAAACAATCTTCTGATTTTCTGAAAGATCACTAGGCATGTGTGGGGATGTGTGTTGTAAACAATCCCTAGACAGATGTTTGGCTCTGTGAATCAAATGCCATGATACTTTAAGACGTGAGAGGCACAATCTTAGATTACATGAACTCTAGAATGACGAATGCCTGACAGCATACACACTCAGTCACAACTGATCCAGAAGTCTAAGATCTGTGTCTAAAGTTTGACCTGTTAGCCAATATGACTGAGTCCATTGTAATGCATTAATGCGTTAATTTTGAATTTATCAGCCACACTTTTAAACTTGTCTTTGACCATGCAGCTCCACCATTAACTGAAACTGTGTTTAGGCAGTGAACTTACCAGTATGGGGAAGCCAGTCAAGAAGTCGTAGATGAAGACGATACCACTAATCAGGTAGGTGATCTGCAGTGACGTCTTGAGAGGCTCCGATCCATCAATGGATGATCTGCGCTTCCCCTGGGCGTCCTCAACCACTATGGTGGGGACGTTGAACTTGTTCTTGTCGGCATTGTGGCCTGCCTGAATGGAGAAGGTCTGGAAGAGAGCGATGCCAATGCAAATCACACCCATGGCCACGCTACCACCGATCAGCAGCAGAAAACACACGCCAAAGCCTAGACCAATCTCCGTCACAATGAATCGGCAGTCAGAGGTGTAGAAGCGGTCAATGGTGTCATGCCAGCCCACTGCTGGAAGAGTAGACAGGATGAAGGAGACCATCCAGATGCCCATCACCGTATGCACGGCCTGCTTCTTGGTGTTACTCAACCTGGAAGCAGAACCATAGATTTTAGTGTCAAACTGCTGTCAGGTCTGCAAGTGAACTCTTTTACATAAAATAATTAAAATGGGCACTTACAAGATGTTAGTACAGTTATATTTTATATGGAGGAGATTGAATAAGATTGTGAAGAAATATGTATGAATGTAAAAGTCAGCATAAAGGACCTTTGTAAAACTACAATATACCAAAGCTATGGCAAAATGCTGTAATGCCACAACACGGCAGATAAAAAACACTATCCCACACGGTCATCACTTGGATAAACTGGAGTTGAATGGTGGGAAATTGATGCTTTGCTGATGGCAAAAGATTGCTTTTCACATCTCTCGGTCTATTTGTCATCTAGGTCTATTTCAGCGTGAAGGGATTTCTATTTCCTCTCACCTCCAAGTAATTGTTACAGTCGAGCAATTTGGTGAATGTGTGTGTCCTCTGGCGGTGTGGCACTTTTCAAGGTTTGCAACCGCACACATACATCTCAAGTTATGGCGGGCCGTTACTTGTGTTCTCATTCCCAAAACCTGATGAAAGACTGTGCTATCCTGCCAAAACTTTTGTACCTAAAGTGCTGAGCTGTTCAAAGCATCAGCATCAGTACATAGTCTATTACGTTTAAAACATTTTATTGTCACATCAGTCCAGCATCTATACATTTGCCTCCTTTAAAATAATAATGATGATAATTATATATTTATATTTATATAGCACATTTTAAAACAAAGTTAAAAGAGCTTTACAAGACAAAATTAAAAATGGTAGAAAAACATTTTTACACTGAGAAAAAGGAGCAACATAAGAGAAAGAGTACAAAAAATAAAATAAAATAATTAAAATAATCAAAAACTAGAACTGTAAGTTTCAGTTATAAGCAGGGTCCAAGCCTCCCGGGGCCAGCCGCACCCCTCGCCCCTCGGAGGATGTGTCGACCCGGGCGCTCCGCCTAATTAATGACCTATCCCATATGATTCGGCAGCATCTCCCAAACATGTAGACATGAGGTTTATGAATGTGTGATGTACTGTACAGTAGTTATGAGGCAAAATGTTTAAGTTTTTCAGTTTTTACAAAAAATCTAGGCGGAAATGGGCGTGGCCTATACCTGAACGTGTGGTACTGGAAACCGCAACGCCTTGCAATCATGGTTAGCAGTCCCACTTGGGCTTGGACCCCTAATTAAGAGTTTAGGGTATGCCTTTGTAGGTATTAAGAAGTGACTAAACAGATAAAGGTGATGTCAGATCACAAACCTTGTGAAAGCCCACTTACAAAAATATGTTTTTAAGAGGAATTTAAAAGTGAATACTGAACTTGCCAGTCTGATCTCCTCATGGAGGGTGTCCCAGAGAATGGGGTCCCTAACAAAAAAGGCCAGAGCCTTGGCCGCGGACCCCTGCTTCTAACTGGGCACATTTGAAGGTCTGAAATGTAGCTCTGGTGCGAGTCCAGAGCAGGCCTTAAAAGTCATCAATTATGAAGTGGATATAGTGACAAGCGATATGGACACAGAATGCTACAGTTTCCATAAATGTACCTCTTAATTTATAGTTGGGAAGGAATAGAGTAAATTCTCCCTTTAGTGTCAGTTGTCCAGGAGCCATTTTGGCACAAAACCAAAACTGTCTCCCTCAAGAGAGCCAGAGCACATGTCGCCTATCCTCTTCTTCCTCTCATTAAAATCCTCTGGTGGAGCACAGGCTACATATAAAATATATCCCCTCACGTACACAAATAATATAACCATCCATTCATCCATCCATCCATTGTCAACCGCTTATCCTGCGTACAGGGTCGCGGGGAAATAATATAACATATAATTTAAAATAATTGTAACTAATAATGCATTACCTTACATGCAGCAGTATCCTCTATCTTTGCACCATGGCTTTGTGCAAAGACAAGTAGGTCTTGTTGTCACTGTGAGTAATTATGCTAGCCTTTCCTGAATGTGCCTGGGGTACATATGATGGGAAGGTTGCGTCATCAAGCTGCTTGAATCTATTACCAGAGAGAGAGTGTTGTGAGGGGAAAAGCTCCTAAAAAGATAGTGAGTGCAGGGTGATGAGAACAGCTGCCGAAGTACAAGGTTGGAATTCATAATTCAGGCCTTCATTGTGTGTTAATGTCAGAGACAAGGCAGCCATGCTACCTCAGCAGGGCAAACGTGGAGCGATTTAAATGAAAGATGAACAGCAATTACACGGTGCATTGCCTGAGCTATCACTCCACCATATCGGTGTTAAAAGTGACTTGAAAACAAGAAGAGGAGCTGCTGAGTGCAAAGTCAATGTTTCCAGACAAGAGATGAAAGAGAATACAGTCAGATGAGTGAGACAACAGACGAGGAAGATAAAAGCATTTGTGTAAAGCCTGATATCTGTGTGGGCATCAGCCAATAATGACAGCTGCACAAGCAATATAGATAGCAAGATTTAACATTGATTCAAGAAGAAGTTTGCATATCTTATTTGAACATCTGCTAATCTGTAGAATTGGCCAAGCTGACTGTAGGCTGAGCATCTGCATGCCTGATGCCACAGAAAGTACAATAACTCTTTGTTTTTCAGCGAGGCAACAGAATACCGTTCTTCAACATATGTACCATTTCACCATTATGCACCATTTCAATAACTCACATAGTAGCTTGTTTGTACTGTGCAAAAATGAATACCAATCTCAAATGTGCTTCCACCTGTATTTGCCACAGTATTTGCTCTAGAAATGCAGTCATCTGCAAATGATTGTTCTGTGCCTGCTGACCAGAAAATAGCCATGAATAGCAATGTGGCTCAGGAGGTAGATGGCAAGGTTGGCAATTCAACGTGTATTTGGGACCCTAGACTTCTCCCGATGGTCAGGCTAGCACCTTGCATGGTAGCTTGCAGCCATTGGTGTGTGAGCGCGTCTGAATGACAGGTGAATTGTACAACGCTTTGGATAAAAGTACTATATAAATGTAGTCAACTTACCATTTAACATTTACCAACATTTATAAAGCCAAGACCTCTTAAGTGTGCTTCAAGGTGACCTTATGTTGCAAATTATAAACTACCATTTTGATCATTGTATGTGCTTAATATGCTGCTATCTAATAGTATCATTGCAGAAAAAAATATGTTTAAATCAAAGATATCATGTTGCTAATCTGTGGCTTTGAAATCAGAAATGAGTGTAAAATACAAAAAATCAAAGCAATCCAAATACATTTATCTTCCATCATGATAATGATAACTGCAAACACTTTGCCATTAAATATGTTTGTAAAAGTGTCATTGTTATATCAAACAGTAGCCAAAAACATAGAACAAAATAAGAACAAAAAAATGGCTGTTATCTCAGGACAGGTAATGTTATAACAGCACTTGTGCATCCCTGAACACAGACAGAAATAGCATCAAAATCTCAGTTTCAAAAGGAAGCATTGATGTTGCTCAGAACATCTGATTACGTGTGAACAGCAGATGTCTTGGGAGTCTAACAAGACCAGAATGGTGTTACTGCAGCAGGTTGCTTGAATGTTAATGTGAGGTGAACCTGATCTTTATTATTCAGTGTAACTTTGTAATATCACTTGTTGTGAGAAGCCAAATGAAGCTAAAGCTGACAGATGCTGAGTCTAGAGGGTTGTAGATGGTGTTACCCCAAATAACTGCAACCAGCAGATGTGTTGGCAGGAGAGAGATTTCATCTGATCCAGAAAATCCCTCTCAAAAATGGAGGTAAACAGGCTGACAAGTGACACTAATCATCGTTCCTATCCTTCTGAGGGATGTGCTTAAAATGCAGTGAGGGTCCCTAAATTTGCAGCTTAAATGCCAGAATGTTTTTTCGAGATAACTTTGGCAGATGTTGTTTTTTTGCAAGAGGTTGGAATTTAAAATGTCTTTTTACAAATTAGATCGTTAAGAATAGAAAAAGTGATGATTGAATGTAAAAAAACCTGATCAGAATCAGTATCAACAGTATCTAGCTTATTAAAAAACAAATTGATGATGATGATGATTGAGGATGTACTGTACCACTAGAATTGACCAGTCGGCCTATTAAATATCTGGCATTTAAGAACGATCAGCAACGGTCGATGCCTGCGCTCACGATGCTGATATATCATCCTAAATGACAACACATCTAATCTAAATTTGTTAAATTATATGTTGTTATTCTGTAGAGAATAATGCAGTTGAGTGATGTCACTTCTGACAAACTGTACCCCACTGTACCCTTAAACACCCTTGTACCCTTAGAACACATTTTCAAAAAATGACCCTTTTGAAAATGGTACCACCTAAATTAAGAGTGTAATCTGAATTGGCATAAACAGAATTTTTTAACAACAGCCTCATGTATCTTACCTGTAGTTTACAGGCCAGCGTACCATCCACATACGGTGATAAGAAAGTGAGGTTACAGAGAAGCAGGTGACCAGTGTGAGAGTGTAGAAGGTGGAGACAAACACCTTGCAGAGACCCTCATTCCACTCGTAGTTAGAGTGCTGACGGCGCAGCGTTATGACGCAGTACATAGTGATGGGGATGGCCATGTTGAGGATGTGCGTGCCTGCCAGTGTGCAGATAAGGAACTCCAGCGGTTTCCACTTTTTCTGCTTGGCACTGACGCTAAGGATGCTCCAAGTGTTGGCCAGGATGGACACGCCCGAGCAGACCAGCCAAGCCAGCGTGTTGGCGTTGATGACGTCATCCTTCATGGTGGTTACCTCATCCACCATGTTGGAGCAAGGCGGAGCCTGTGGGGCCGCAAGGAACTGTTGGCAAGAGCAGGTACACGCGAGGAGAAGGAGGAGATGGTGATGGGCAGGAGGGGATGCAGGGCGTTGGGCAAGGCAGGCATCCTATCTGGGTGGGTGTGCACTCTCCATGGGATGGGCACGGCAGAGAAAGGACATGGTAGTGGTGTGACACAGTGGGATGTTAGAGGGAGAGGATAGAGGGGCCAGTTCCCTTACAAGCCTGAGGCTGGAAGAGGGAAAGAGAGAAAAGAGGCAGGCACTGTGATCAGAGACAGAAGAGATTTTTTTCACTTGAATTTACTTGTAATTGAATAATTTAATTCTATGAGTCAGTACAATTCAAAATATCATCATACATAATCCCTTATCCCAGTGAACTAATTGGGTTATGCTAATCACAATAGTTTAACTATTACTGAAAGCCTTCCATTTCACAGGGTTAAGAGAGAACAGTAATCAGTCAGCAGGGCTTATTTTAAATATAGCTTAGAGCAACATTCATATGCCACTGTTTAATTTAAACAAAAAAACATGAATCATAAAGTATCACAAATCTAACCTGCTCTAATGGTCACAACTGTGCAGGAAGAAAAAACACTGAATAGGGACACTTTGAATGTGAAACAATAAGTCAATTAATCCAGTAGTCATTACTAATTTTGTTCAACGCCTATACCACTTTAACAAGGGTGACATAACTCAAGTGAATCTTACGCATTGTTGTTACAAAGACCCATCAAGAGAACATATATATATTGCTTGCCACAGATTAGGTAAGATTTTTAGGGCCATGTCCAGCATAGCATAGCTGCAGCCAGAGATTCATCAGGACTGAAGAGTGAAAAATGCTTTGCACAGCTAGAGCGTGTTGTCACATCTATTTCCTGTCTTTTTTCCTTGTCCAAATACTGAGTTGCTGTAGGCAAGACCCCAAAGAGGGGACACTGGAAATGACAAAAAAACATGTCATCATCACCCTGCTTTCACCTTACCTGATCTACTCCTCCTTTCTTTCTCTTCCCTCCAATCGCACCCTAAACAAAGCCAATCAGATTCAGTCCTGCTAATGCAAGAGGTTAAGAGGCAACATCTATACAATCCACAGGACATGTGTAACTATATGAATCAGGGGATGGTTCTGTAAACACATCATGAAATATTTTGCTGGTTCAAGAAGCTGCATACTCACACCCAACTCTAGTGACTTTATTGTTTGTCAAGAGGAGAGCAACACCAATTAGTTTCCAAGTAACACTTATATAAATATAAACTCTCAGTTTCATTTCAAGCAGAATGTGGCACAGTGTGTTAGGAGTGAAATAATGGTACTACATCAACACACCTACTACTGAAAATGATACCAAAATGATATCTGACAGCCAGCTCATTCTTGGAAAGCCGAAAATAACAAAATGAACCAAACACAGTCTGGACTTACTCTTGTATTCAGCTTGTTCTTGTTGTTCTTCTGTTGTGGTCTTAACCTCCAATACACCATAAAAGGTAAACTACAAACATACTTATATAAGTATAATGGAAACTAAATCCATTATACTTAATTATTAAGTTAAAGGGACTAGACGTGATCTCCCTGCCGCAAAACACAGGTTACCAACTGTGCAATATTGTGGTGTGAATTTAAACAAACCAAACACAAAACATTGATTAATTGAAAAAGATAATAACCAGACTATTTCAAGAACATTTCACTATGGAGATAATCATAGAAAACACACTAAAAAAGTGTTATCACACTCTAAATAAATACATTTTAAAAAGCACATTAAACCAGGCTGGGATATAAAAATGATTCATAGCTTTGATCCAGGAATCCCGAGGTGGTTGTGATGGGATGGAGAGTTTCCCCTCACAGTCCGTCTGGTTGACTCTGGACTGAAACCTCAGTTGAGTCAAACACTAAACACAAAAGCAGTGCCAAACAATCTACCACGGCTTGAACCAAGTCCACCTAAACTGGTGCCATGAGGAAAATACAGGAAAAATCTGTTATGTTTTTAGAAGCATCAAAGGCAGATGCAGGAATGCCATCTAAGTCATAGTAGCACCATCGAGTATACGTGGGTATTATTGTTTTGCCTGCCTGTGAAGGAACAGTAGGGTTTCTAAATAAGGAGTTAAGGGTGGTCACAGTAACAACCAATTATAATTGAACTGACCAAACAGTCATGCAGTAAACAAGTATGTGTGTGACTCTCAGCCACTTCCACCTGTTTCAGGTCTTACACCCGGAGTGGATCACTAGCTCCCTCACGGCCTTTAGTATTATTTGATAAAACATAATTTCACCTAAACACATATCTCTCAACCTTTGAATCATAGATGCCTGCTGCCAGTATCATATCCCCTGGATTTTCTCTGTCAATTACCCACCACTCTTCTTCATCTTCTCCACAGTGTAAAAAGGCTTTACTGTGTCCTTTCTGTGATGTGTCTTTTCTTTTAATGCATATAGGCCTACTGTCCACTAAGCTGTTCAGTTAAAATGTGAAATAAATTTCAGCTCCATTTGTTTTTTTATATATTTTTTTGATTTTGTACAATTGGTTGTATAAAATAAACATTGTGAAGGAGTCACTTTGGGCTCTGGGTACTTTTGCATCTCTCTCTATTTTAGAATACAATCAAACAAGCAAATCCAACATTTGAAATGAAAATAAGTTAGTTATTCGTTGTAAATAAGTTTGCAGTCCTGGTTTTACATTAATGTCACAGTGGATTTTTTTCTGCAGTTCTAAGTACATTATTATTAACATTAATAACATTTGTAATGCATGCCTTTTACTTGTAATAGAGTGTTTTTACAGTGTGGTATTATGGATTAGTGCTTTTACTTATGGAGTAGACCAAAAACAGAGCTGAAAGGACAGTGAATATTTGACTTTACTTAGTGGTCAGAAAAACAACATTATGTGCTGGATGTGCAAATAGGCAACTGTTTGCTAGCAACTTCAGTATCAGCTACAAGGTGGTAGTGTTGTGTTTACAGATTGTTTTCACTGTCCCCAAGAGACCCCAAAAATAACTGCAGAATGAATCATGGGCTTGTTATTCTGTTATTGTATACCCAATTGTGTGTTTGTGTGTGTGTCTGTGTGTGTGTGTGTGTGTGTGTGTGTTTTCGGTGTGTGTGTGTGTGTGTGTGTTTTCGTGCGTGTGTGCACTTCATGCCATCCCTGTATAAGCCAGTGTCCCACTTGGGCCACCCCACTAAAAAAGTCTGGACACAACACTGTTCCTCTTTCTATCCATCCAGCTGTATTTGTATTTTACCAACATAGACAGAGAGCAGCAGAAAATCATCTCTACGGCCTTTTATATGGGTGACTCTTGAGGCTCAAGAGGGACAATGACAGCTTTCAATTAATACAAGAAATTGCAATAAGGTTTCCCAGGATTATTCTGGGATGTTTACAAGCAATTACAGTTTTTCTAGCTCTGGGAACAGCTGGAGGTAATGCTTGATGTCAACTGTTGTAATTTCTTTTTGCCAATTTTTCATTCTGATGGGTCCTGCCTTTCTGTGGAGCCACGCTCTACCTCAGTTTGTGCTAGTTAACATTCACTGCTTATTCACATATTCAGAATGTGTTGAAGGCCAATGTGTGATACTGTATAGATGCAGGACAGAATTCATCGATGATTTCCAGATGTCTGTGATTAATGATTAATGCCATTGTTGATGCATAGCATGAGCACAATTTATACCGTCTCCAGCATTGTACCAGTTCTGTTTATGCACATTTAAGCTCAGGAAAATTTGTCATCATTCTGACTAAAATTCAATCAAGCCCACCAGCCACCTCAACCAGCACGTACCAAGGCATGAAAGAAAAGTTAATTAAGATGCACCTAATCACGTTTAATTATTTTTTCACAGTGCGTATTCAGAGGTCATAAATGGAAAATGAGATAGTTAATTATATCTACAATGTGGGCAAACTCTACAATACAACCCAATGTACAACACTGGCCGACACTATGAATTACATATAGGGAATCAGATTTTATGGCATTATCATCCAGTTTTTCAGAGCCAAATTTAAACATGCCTCTCTTGTGTAAGTTGGACTAATTACTGTACCAATCATTTTACCAGACAAGAGTGTTCAGTGCAAACATTTTTAAAATCTTGCTTTATCTAGAAATATCTAGAAATGACAACTGAGGTATGGCTAAAGTTACAAATAGATCATGGATAGTTAATAAAAAGGCAAATGTTAATTCACAGTCGGACACGTCCAAACACCGTCTGAATCAAATCAAATGATTGGCTGGCCTACCCGCCTTCCTGTGTAGTCTGCCTGTGCACTCAATACACATGAAACTGTGTTTTGGGTGAGTGGCTTTGGAGGGAGGCTTGAAGAAGGGGGTGAGATTTTTTCAGATGCATACTTTGAGCTGTCTTTTGCTAGTTCTCTACGTTAGCTACACAAGCTTTAAGATTTTCCAGCAATGTTACTCACATTATCTGGAGTAACTCTGAAAATGTCCTGGACCATCACAATAATGTAATAAAACAAGTCTGAAGGCTTAAAGCCAATTGTATATTTTGCAGTTGCAGCAGCTTTTCATGTGGAAAAAGATCACCTACAGTTTTGGGTGGGTGGGGGGGTACTAAAGAGCACTCTCAATAAAATCTCTGCAATTTTCTCATTACTGCCTTCATTAGCAACTCTTCAAAGAAAATGTATCGCAAATGATTGTTGTTTATCCATTTGCTTTTTTTGAACTGAAGGATTCTGGATCATAATCAACTGCTCATTTACATTTTCTCTTTATTTTTCTCTTCACTTTCTCTTGCCAGAAGTAATTTCTGAGCTGACTTCATAAGAAAAATCTGTTTACTTTAAACTGCCATGAACAGGAAATGCAACAACTTTTGTATGCATGTTTGACATAAAACTATATTGCATTTTGAGCACTGCTATATACTTATTCGTCTACACATTGTATGTATGAATAGTATTAAGAGTATAGTAGTAGTAATGGAAGTGGTATAGTGGTGGTCATAGGAGTATAAGAGGAAGTAACAGTAATAGTAAGGGTAATAGTTGTTGGTAGTACTGGTTTTATTTAAACACTGACGAGCTTCGTAACCATAGTGGAACTAACAGCTCGATTACCCACAATCCCCTGGGCCTCCGAGCCATATCTGTCCTCTACACAGGGGAAATCGGCACTGACAATTACACACGTGCTGTAAAGACTTTCTCTCTCTAATATCAAGATACTGAATATTTACAGAATGGCACAAATTCATCGAGGTGTGGATACAAGGACGATCACGAAAAAACAAATGTGGTAGCTTTATATGCAATTTAATAATTACATTTTTTGCACTTTGCATAGCTTATATGAACTGTTTAAGATAAGGAACGGTAAGCCTTGGAACAAATAATAATTTATTTCAGAGACTTCTGCCATCAAACAATGCTTGTTTCCTTACCAATAATAACACTGAGAATAACAGAATAAAATACATAATAATCAGGTTATGCCCATTGGCTCATAAAATCAATTTAGCTTAAACATTTCAATGATAGAAATAATGCTTTTGGGTGTAACAAGCTTTGGTGGCAAAGGTACATTCTTCATAGTGCTTTAGGTCCTTATATGGTGCCCCACTAATGTTTTAGCAGGGTTTTACCAATAGCTAATATCAATAATTTCCCCCAGCAAACTGCATTAGAAAACAGCAAAAGGACTCATGATGGCTTACTTGTATTTATAATAGTAAATGTAATATATAATAATAGCATGTATAATGTATGTATAATAGCTTACTAGTATGTAGTCTTGTCCTACCATAATGTATTTGTCCATGTAAACATAAAGGTTGACAGTCTATACAAAAGCATTTATAGAAATACCAACAGCATTGCGAGGGTTGGCAAAAACTGTGCTTTTCTTCTTCCAGCTGACAAGCTTATCAATATGCACAAAAGTCACATTTTGGACTGCTAAAAAAGGCACCAAACACTTTTTTCAATCTCGATAATCAGCTGAGGTACAGAGAGGAAGAGACAAGTGTGCCTAGACAGATTTTGGCAGGTATAAAGACGGATTTATCTGTTAAAACAAAGGCCCAAATGGATGACAGTGCGTCTGAAAGAGATCACACCAGTAATTACAAGGAAACCTGAACATGATGATTTACAAAGCTGTATCTAACTATGCCCATCAGCACAATGTCGGTCAATGTGTTGGATGTGGGAGAGAGTGAAAGTTTGCGTACATGTGTGGTTCAGAGCCACATCTTTCAGCTTCAAATTGGCAGGAGATGGAGTAGATGGAGGGCATAGACATCTTTTATAGGCTCCCTGCTGACAGGTGTGATACATGAGGTCTTATTGCCCGATCAGCACCTCATCCCTGGAGCTGTCAGAGTGGAAAATACTCTGCCCCTGCAGGCTGCACATCTTTCCCCAGAGCACAGCCTCAGTGTTTAATATTACATCTCTGATGCTTACAGATGACAGGTGCTTTACTTTGAAAATCAAGCCACCAGGAATTCTTTTTTTGCAGCAGCTTCATTTTAACACACAGTTACAAACACTCATGCTAGGAAACTGCTCGGCACAAGTACCAGTCCTCTACAATTTTGATGGTTAAGTGTCTTATACAGGGAATGTCAGGAGCAGTCATCATTTCCCTGTCCCACTTAAAAGCAATTACAAAACCTCTAACATTTCTAAAGATACTACACTGCTATCTGATTCATAGCTAAATAATAATAAAATTTCTTGTAACACCTAGTTATATTTTCTATGGCTGTAATCAGTTCATTTTGTCTACTTATGTTTACTGATCTCTGATATTATGGTCTGCATATGTTTCTAAATCATGGAAGTTTGTACTTAGCTACTACTTAATTACTTACTTAGTAGCTAAAGGGGATTCTGTAGGCAAACAAATAAACCCACCTAAATCAATGTTACTCTTATGCAAAATGTTGATCGGGTGATCATTGTTGACCCCATGATCAGAACATGTAACCTGATTAAGTATAAGCCAAAATTCAGAGTCTTCAGCAGTCTTCTGCTTCTTGTCATGTGTTTCTTGGTGCTGATTTAGAGAAATAACAGTCAAGAGAAATATGCATTGCGGTGACTCTGCTCGGTCTGTTTTGCCCTGAATCATATTCAGCTGTGGTGTTTGTTGATAGCTGGTCCAAGGTCAGCTTTATCAAACAGAGCTGAATGGTAAACTAAGGGGGGTGACTGTCACAAAATGTCTCTTCAGATGGTTTTCCATAGTTCATAGTTTAGTGATTAGGTGAATACCTGCAGGCATTTACTGCAGATGGGTGAACCTCAGCCACCCATTACTAAGTGCCACCTTGGCCTACTGTCACACCAGAAAAAGAAGCAGGGAGGCTATGTAATATTTGATTCTTGACAAATATAATCAATTCCCTCAGTCAAAACATAGGGTACTGGTTTGATGGAATATTCACATTGCTATTAATGGTATTACTGGCTTGTAAACATTTTCACAGATCAGCATGGAGAAATGCCATATATAAATCTCCTGACCTATGTAGTTACACTCCTTCACAAGACCTTTCTTGAAAAGACATAAAACAGGCATTCCATTTGCTCTCTGTGTTGACCAAATAGACATCAACCAGGGAGATGATTTACCAGAAGCGTTTTCATGGTTTTTAATGGGGTTACTGAAGGTTAGACGTGGCCTCCTGGTGATAGGGAAAGGGGATTATAAAAGAATAAAGAAGATATTTTTCACCAGTTAAGGTAAGTAAATGGTCTTTGATGGAGGACACATCCATTGTGATTATTATGGTTAGATAATCAGAATTATAACACAAATCTCTACATGTGGTGCACAGTGTTACCCACACAGTGCAGGTGAAGAGCTCTCCTTTACCCCATGAGGGATGACAATGGCCCTCAGAGGCCAAAACACTATCAATCTTACTCATCTCCAGTGAGCGCTCATTATCCATTTATCAATGAGTGTCCAGGAGAGGCTCCTCCTTGCGTGACAAATGATCAGCAGGACCAGCTTTAACCCACTTTGCAATGGAAAGAGATACCTCTGAAAATGAAGATGATTAACTTCTTTAAGGCCCAGGAGGCTCATATTTGTGACTTCTCTAGAACTGTTGGTTGAGCTTTTTCAGATTTATTCCAGGAAGAAAGGGAAACTAAATGACGTTGGATTTTTCCTAATTCCCCAATTGGGCATTTTTATAGGGTATACCTTGACACAACAAATTTTAAAAAAAAAGCAGAAATGTCTGCTTTCATCCCATTTTGCCAGTTTGTTGTGCACATCTGAGATTGGCGGAGAATAATTTCCTACCTACTCTATGACCCCATTCCTTAAAGAGGCCATGAACATTTTCAGGTTCATACTTCTATTTGGGGTTCCTTCTACAAAAGGTTTACATGCTTTAATGTTAAAAAAAATACTTTTTCCCCGTCATACTGTACATTGCTGCAGTACTCTACTCACCCTCTGTCTGATATGTTCCGTTTTAGCTTCCTAAAAAACCCAATCTCTGATTGGTCAGCTGGCTCACTCCGTTGTGATTGATCAACCTCTTACAGCATTTAACAGAAAATTGGTTAGAATAGCCGTATTCCTAATGCTTCCTGATTAGCTGGAAGCACGGCTGTAGCTATGGTAACCATGGCAGGCATTATGCAAATGTGTTAGCATGTGTTACATATTGACATAGGTAAGCAAAGGATGAAAATACTAAAATACAAAAATACAACAAGGCGTTTCAGTCAAGTCAGGAGCAGTGTTTTCTGTGGGAGGCAGTAACTCCCTTAGGCGTAGACTTTGGGCTTTGTAACTTTGCAGACCTTTTACATAAACAGAAAGCTATATAACAGACTAAAGGAAAGGAACCCAAAACACACAATATTGTCACTTTAACTATGTCTCTTCTTTTTCAATATGCACACGTATCTGAGCCCAAAACGGGCCAACGTTTTCTCAAGATTTCTGTTCCCTCTCTCAGTCCCCTCTCAGTGTGTGCACACTGGGCTCTATACACAAGAGAGGAAGTACAGTATTACAAACTTTATAAAGGAGCCAGAATTAACCAGTTAAATGTCCAAGTAAAATATGACCTTCCTACGACAGTCAGAATCCCTTGACATGACAGTCAGAGGTCAAATGACTGACATGTCCTTATCATATTTTCACAAGATCAGTTATTGGTAAATAGCTATCATATTAAGCACTCTGCAGCACTGTAGTAGAACTAGACTGGATCTCTTAAAGTGTTATGTTGCATAGCAACTGCATCAGTCTTGAAGAACACATACAGCAAAACTTTGGATCACACTGAGTGTTTCCCCGACACACTGTTATTTCAGGGCGTCAAATACCGACACTATGACAAAGAACGGTATTTGATGCACAAAGTACCCTTCAGCGTCCATATGAAACACCTTTTTAAGATGTGGTAAATGTTGTGAAATGGTTGCAATTTGGTTAAGTTTAGGTACAAATCTACATGGTTAGGTTTAGGAAAACATAGTTTGTATTGAAATAGGTACATTGCATGTCATCAGTCACACATGTAAAAATATGTAACTTAAAACTTAAATAAGTCAACTTTGACTTTTGGTTCTGTATACTGCATCACCTGATGCAGATGGGTTACATCGCCCAGGGCCTCTCAAATGGATACCTTGTGCTTCAAATACAGACACAATTGACACCCTGGGAATGAGAATGGCTGGTTTGCCTTATAGATATAAAAATTAAACTGTTAATTAATCTACTATTGTTATACAGTGACTCAAACCATGCTAAACCATTAAACCGGCACTGCAATTCTGGTCTAGCACTGCTTCTCATGTGTTATTTCTTAAAGGGTAACTTCAGAATATTTAAACCTGGACCTTATTTACTATTTTTGCCATGGCAGTCTGGTGGCATTGATGAGAGCGATACAGCAAATGTTTCTAGTTAAACAAAAATGATCTTACTCTTCAAAAATGTCTCTCTCTGTAGGGATCCTTTCCACAATGTTGTCATTACTCTTGTAATAAAAACCTGAGCTTGTCAGTGGCAAAAAAAGAACTTTAGTGGACGGGGAGCAATTGCCCACAAGGATTATGTTGCAGCTCTGACTCACTGCTGCCGACTTCAGCACGCTTGCTCAGAATTGTACTTTCAAAAAATGTTGTCCCAATTAGTGACATAGACCCAAAAACATTGTAAAATAGGGTCCACGTTGAAAAATACAAAAGTTACGTTCCTCCCCTTCCCTGTGTTTCTTGTTTGTCTCCCTGTCTGTCTCTCCCTCTGTTGTCTGGGCGTGGCTTCACACTCCAGTTCCTACTGCCAATCTCCACCTGCTCACTTGTTCTGCTTTCCACTAATCAAGAAACTGCAGTTTATCAACTCTGGTTCTTCTCCTCATTCTCTGCCAGATCATCAGTTAATCTCAAGTTGCATTTGCGCTACAAATGACTATTCTCCTCAAGCATTCTCCTTCTTTGTTTTATCTTCTTCCTAGGACAACATCTGCCCTGGAACTTTGCATCTGTTATTAACTTGCCTGGAACACCTGCCTGCTTCTTCCTGGTTGCGATTCTGCTCTGCTGCCTACGCCCTGTTAGCCTATTCCCACCGAAAGATTAAAAAAAACTGCTACTCATCACATCTGTGCAAGATTCCATGACATTATGACAGTTACCCTTTGAGTCAAGCCCATGTAACTCTTGCTAAGCAGCTCCAAAAATATCCCAATATGGTAATTACAGGATAACAGCACAATAAGTGTTTTACATTTACCAATATCCTCTTCAGTCAGCTGCTTTACAGTAACAACATCATAAGGTGATCTTTCTGAGCAAACAGGAAACAACAACAAATTTCTGACCTACAGACCTGATCTTTTGAGGGGGTGTCTGAGTAGCTGCTAGGTGAGCATTATGACACGTATTTTCTTGTGATGTCACCAGAAAGCTGAAGAAAAGGCTGGACTAGAAATCAGCTGTTTTCAGGCAGTTCAGAGAAGTGTTTTCTATAGGAGATGGGGACTCCCTTTCGGGTGGACTTTGGGCTTTTTCACTTTGCAAACCTATTACGTGCACAAAAAATGTATATAATTCACTAACGAAAAGCCAAAAGCATAATATGTCTTTAAGAAAGTCCAATGGTGATCAAAATAAAATTCCCTCCATTTTCTTCGTGTTAATCTCAAGAGCATTATCATGACTTTGTTCATGCCATGCTGGTGCAGCACAGTGCTGCCTGAGTTACTTAACAGAGATATTATAGCCATATCATTAGAATTTTTAAAAATAAACTGATTTAGTGAACCTACTTGTTCTTTCTTTATCTTTCTTCTATATCATTCTTGTAATTTTCTACCTGATATGTAACTCCAAAGCAAATTCCTTGTATGTGTAAACCTAATTTGGAAAAAAGCTGAATCTGATCTCGGTTTTGATTCTGATTCTACACGGCAATCATTGTAATAGAAGGTAAAAAGTGTGTTTGGTGATGATGATGATAAATGGACAAAAAAGTACTTTAGAGTTCAGTCTTTATGGTTCTCATTCCAGAAATTATATTCAACATCATTTGCATCTTTGAGGCTGTTTTTGAAGTTGGTTGAACTGAAGTGTAAAAGTTAATTTGCCCAAATACTGGCCAAACCAGCCCCATAGGGAATCCTTCATCTATGGGGCTGATCATCATCTTCATCTCCAACAATAGTCTATTAATGTATTCGAAGCACAGGATGTTGGAGTAGGATGGCACTCTGTATTTTTATGAGAGATGACAACTTACATATCATATATAATGATGTTCTGTATACTGATTTTCCAGCAGTGAGTAACTCTCCTTAGTTGCTGTCATCGTAAAGGATCCACTTACAGCATATGACACCGGAAAGCAAATACGCACAGGCACTCATACTCATGGATGAAACAACAGCAATAACATGTTGTGAGCAAATGCCCCGTCCGTTTAATCACAGCATTTCCCTATTGCACAACAGGGAGGCAGAGTGAGTTGGCAGCCAACCAGCCCCCGTGTCAACCCTGTTCCACTGAACTGAGCCAGTGAAACACTATCAGCTCCAGTCATCAGAAAATAATAATAGGCTCTAGAGGCACTGATATGACCTTGACCTCTAACTTTCTTGTCAAGAGGTGTAAGCTAAGACAATTTCTATATTGAATCGATATCCTGCTGTTGTAGATTATACATCAAACCAGCAAAGTGTTGAACGATCAATGTGCCATTAGGGTCACTATTAGGGCTGTGCGATATGACAAAAAAAATCATAATCCTATATAGGTAATTTCATATCCCAATAACGATGTACAACATTTTTTGTAAATTTAATGAAATTTCCAATTTCCAATTTCCATTTCCAATTGTAACTCGGGATATTTCTCTACATTATAAAAGGTGGTGTAAGCAGTTCTGGAGAAATCCAACACCATGAAAAATACCATGATAAAATGAACAACGTAATGCAATTAATAATAGCAGGTTGTGGATTAGCAAACTGATGCTACTTGCTGCTACAAACCTAACATGAGAGGAGGAGATGGTACAGATCAGCACAGCAGCTCCAAACAGCAACACTCACGGCTCTCCTGCTGCTGTAGCTGAGCTAGCATCATAACAGCATGTCTTGGGAAACTATAAAATAAGCTGTATGTCCGTGGGCAAGACATTTAACGTTACCTGACTGACACGCACATCATAGCTGGCGCTGCTGGATAGTGTTGTGTGGCTTGTCCATTATTTTTAAAGCAAATTTCTTCTCCGCAACATCAGAACGTGTGGAAGAACAGACCACGCTGAAAATAGTTTCAAGTTAGATATAATTTTTACGTTTTGCAACTTCAAACTAACTTCACCACAGTGCAAATCGCCGTTCCCTCACCAAAATATTACAGTAATGTGTGGAATTTGCAACAAAACGATATAAATGATAGACCATAATTGTAAAAAAAAAAGAAGAAGGTGTTTTTCTATCGTCTAACGATAGCTATCGTCATATCACGCACTCCTTGTCAATATTGTAACTCAATACTTTTTGAGTATGAGGCAAACAGTCAGTTAATGTTTTTACTCATTCTTGAATCACACATTTTTGATAAATCAAAATTTGTTTAAACCTTTATCCTGTAAAGTAAGGCATCAAGGAAAGTATCTTATTGGCACCATATATTGGTATCTTATTGGCACCACTATCCAAATATTTTGTTTATGTCAGATCGTTATGAAAAGAACTGCCATAAAGCTAAAAACTCTGATTCAAGCACTTTAAATATATCCAACAGCATTAGATTAAGTACTACTGATTTAACACCCATTAAATAATATCACAAGTTTTTCAAGCTTTGAGGTACTTTAAGGAACCATAACTATCCAGCTCTAATTGGTTTTTGCAGTGCAGTAAAATGGAGTCTGTTGTGTTCTTGCATGATGACATCCTCAATGGGTATTTGCTTCCAGCGTTAAAACATCTAAAACCTATTTTGCAGATGATTGGGGCAGCTTCTAAATGGGTTGCAATGTGCTGATCTATTAAAAAAACTAGTTTAGACTACTTCACTTGCATTTGACATTGAAAGTGTCTGTTATTTTGTTGGACCTATGAGGATGCACGAACAACCTACTAATGCAACAAAGCTCATCATAATTTTCTTAAAAAGCAAGCTCCCAGCACTGATATGTCATATGTACTAAACTACAATTTCCAGGTGTACCAGTGCAATCAGTGTCAATAGGATACCTTACCACAAATTTACTAATAACATAAAAGGTATTACAAGGTCACAAGGTAGAATCCAAGTTTGACAATTCTGAGACACATTGTAAGCTTGTTTAGCTGAGCGACCAGCTTGTCACAGAGTAAGTAGTTGAATTTTCCATCACAAATGTAACCCTAGAGGCTCTCTTCCTGTTTCTGTTAAGCTACCTCCAGCTATGATGACTGTAGCTGGATCACTGGGAACCATATGGCATTTACAGTTTGTCTCAGAAACAGGCATGCAATTTAAGAAAAATAAGGTGGTAGAATAATGCCCTAAAAGTTTGTTTTAAAATTTGTTATCAAATTTAAACTGGTACAAGGGAGCATTAAGGAATTATTATAATTTTTAAGTAGTCTTCTCATTGTCATTAATACCACATTACCATATAATGTTGTCTAAAGGAAGGCAGACTTGGATCAATGTGCTGTGTGAGAGCAAAAAATAGAATAGTGTGAACACAGGCTAACACGGTCACAAAATGACGGGGCCAAATGTGTGACAAACAAAATGTCATATATGCCCCGTGAAACACTGAGATCTGTTGTGAGGCTTTGTGGTGTAGCAGCAACTGTCACAGAGCACTTTCTCAGGCTTGCATGGCCACTTTGTAATCTGTGAATCCATGCCCAATCTCTCTTGTCTATTTCTAAATTGACTTCTCTAGTGGGGAACATACTAAAGCATAAATGTAGATTTCAAGTGTAGGCAATTGTTTAGTTTCATCATTGATTAAAGTCAGTTCCTGACTGGGTAAATCCTTTGGCCCAGTGTGTGTTCCAAATGTTATAATATACAGCTGGTTAAATCCATCATTACTGAGTACTACTGCAATGGCAAGTGTCAATATTTGGCCATACTCAACACAAGTTGGATTGGATGCAATTGGAAAAAATATACATATACATACATATATATATATATATATACACACACATGGTTGAATATCGGCAAATCAGATTCTAATATTCCAAATGAATTACCCTATTTGTTATATCTTGATAAAACAGCTATAAAGAAACAAAAGACAAAACATGATGATAAAAACAAAAGTGGAGGTGTATAGCTTTGATAAAATTGTGGAAGAAAATGCCTGCATAAGTTTGCATGTCCTTATTAATAAGATTTGTGATTGCAAGATACTCAATATGCATATGTCATAATGAGTCAATAGTTAGTATAAGTACACTATCTGGGTTAATTCTTCCTATTAGCCAACTGGTGCGTTTTTTTCTACTAACAAGAGTGTTAACTAGGCTAATGTTGGTAATATCTAGAAATCCAACACCTAGCAGCTCTGTGTAATTACCATTATTAATCCAGCACACATGTAACCTATTGTAAAGGACGATCCTCACTCAGTTAAGTTAAGTGCAAAACATAAGTAACAATAGGCTATATAATATTTGTAAGTCAGCCTTTCCTATTAGGCCACTTCCTCATCTGCATTTGTCTTGCATGGCATGAGAATATAATGCAATCCTAAAATAGGTCAGATTTGCACGGTAGATCTACAGGAATGTTACATTTTAATTCAAATAGACTACATTTAGCCTACTTTCCCCTCGCATCAGCTAAACTGCTCGTGCTGCAGGACACCACCTGTTTGGACGAAGCTTGCCTTTGTTGTTTTCCTTACACCTAATCACAAATCAGCTAATCACCAGTGAGTCTGACATTATTATAATCAGCTGTGTAAGTCTTAATTACCTTTCACACGGCGTTTGGGTTCCTAACGGCTCATTTTTCCGGGGAAATGAAAACACTCTCGTTGAGTCACATCAGTTCAGTTCCGTCATAGCGGCTTATCAGCTCTTTACATCCCCAAACTGAACAGCGGCAGGAGTGTGGACAGCATCAAGTTAAAGGAATGACCTGCGAAATGAAGGATGAGCCCTGAAACACCACATCACCACAGCTGTACTCATCTTGTGTCTTGTTGCCCTCATTGACGAAGGGGGATGACGAATTATCGACAAGTATGGATTTTTATAAAATCAGCTTACTCTTCCCGACAGCACGAGCGCTGAAAGATCGGCTAATTTTAGGCAAACGATGAATTTCTTCTTCTATTTTCCGACAGTCGCGAGGCGAGCGACGGATGAGGCATGATTGCTGCGCGCTCCCGAGCAACACAGGCTCGTTCGCGGGTCAGACGCTCCGTGGCTGTGGGAGTGAACCGCAATAAGAAATAATTCATGGGAAAAAGGTCGGCATTTTGACAGAGCGAGAACTGCTCCTGTATGTTGCACACTTGCTTTCAATAAAAGCAAGTCATTTACTTCCTGCAACGTCTGAATAAACGTGGGGGATTTATTTTCATTAAAGGTTTAATTTGAAAGAGTTTATTTTAAACTGACTTCATTAAGCTTTGATTAAGAGAGGATGGAAACTTGAGGAAATGATGAGATGGTAATAACCTATTGTGGTTAGCTATTGGACTCTACATTGCAGTGAATCTAATTTGCCATAGCATCCATTTTCATTTTCAAAACATTTTAAAAGAACGTGGCTACTGCATTGAAACACCCATATGTATCAATCGCATTAATGCACGTTATATTCTCATGTTATTCATGCTCCTTTAAATGGGGCCTTTTCATTGACATTATAGGACTTGTTATGTAAGACTCCTTCCCTGGATGATTCTGTAAGAGCGGCTTTCCTCCCTCAGGGCTTAGATTGTGCCCAGTGAGAAAACTAATAGGCCTTACATGAGAGGAGAGACAGAGATGTCCCTGGTGCCTTGGTTGCCACTATTATAATGATTATTTTCATTTATTTTGTGGATGGTCTGATGGGCAGTGCACGCTCTCCCTGCTTCCCATTCATTAAAACAGATACACACTGTACCTGAGAGCTGCTCATGCAGCACACAGCCAGGCTGTTCAGTACTGAAGTGCCTTAAAAAGAAAAGCTCCTCGAGATGCTAGGGCACATTTCCCCTGAGCTTCACAGCTGATCCACACAATACTTACCTAAAGCTACAGTGCATGCATTTATCTTTCTTATTATTCAAATCACATAATTGGACAGCAACAGAAACGGCACATTCTGTCTAAATAAATGCAAGATTTTTTAAAAGTTGGTTGAAACTCACAGTGAGTTGTGCTGCAGAGAAAGCTGGACTCTTGTACAGTACAGTAGCTCCTGCTACCAGTTATAAACTTTAAAAGCTTTTAAATTCCTTATTTTTTTACCAACATGGCTCTTAGGTATTGTCATAGTTACATTTGTTTATGACATTTTGATCACCAGTTTCATTGAGATTCACAACAACTATGCAAACCCTAGATTTTAAGTCCATAGTTTAGTTCCATTTTCTAAATCATATTTTAGGTGAGGAAAATGCCAGTTGGTGGGGATGGAAGACCAAAACTGAGTGAAAAAGAAGCTATTGTGTGCAATGGACAGAGTCAAAACACTTTGTTTAGCGCATTACATTTTGGTTTCACTTCAAAATAAGTGCCTTAAAAAATTGTATGAACTGGACATTTGTCTAAAACTCTGATTTATCTTAGTATCGCACTCATGTCATTTAACTTCTTGGCCTTTATTAAAGCTGTGTCCCTGAATCCCAGCATCTCAGCAGTGCAAATGGAAATAGTGGTCATGTAAACATGACCCAGAACTCACTCGCTAATCATGTTTAATGTTTTATTTTGTAAGGGCCGAGTTTGAGACTGTCATAAGATTTCTTAAAAATTCAAAGGTACAACAGAAGCTGAGGAAAAGACCCTTTTGATGCATCACAGCCTGAGAGAATGAAAGAACGAAAGTTGCTTGTGTGTGAAACCAATAGGTGTGTGTGGAAAAGAGAACAAAAGCTGTAACGGCTGTGATGGCAAATGAGTACCAAGTTTCCCTTCACGATGGGAGATTCACATTTTATTTGCAACTTGAAAGTGAATGACGCAATTTGATTCACAAACATGTCCAAATCATAATTTCAGTGGAAAGCAGTGTTAGATTTGACTCTGCAGGAGATGGCTCTAATCTACATTCATCTCAGAGACTCTATAGATGTTCATTATTAAGTCGTCAGGGCAAAGTGAGCAGGACTGCTTTGGCAAATCGGGCATGGGGTGTATGAATTTGCAATCCATTTACAGAATTACAATGGACATCAATTAAATCCAGCCTCCTACACTTAATGAATGGTTTGCAGCGAACAAATCACAATTATTACCTGAAAACACATTTCTGGTAATAATTTAAAATGTTAATCATTTTGGATAAAGTCTGTGTAACAAAATGAGCTGATTCTGAGACTCTTTCTTGGGTATGATGTGTATGGACAAAGACAGGTGGTAGGTGTCGCCTTTAATGGATGCTTTATTTTTGGACTCGGGACTTAATTAAAGTCCGTCATTAGAAGTGGACCGGGCAGGAGAGCTTGAGTTTGTTAAAATAATCAGACTGCCCATCTCTAGCCTCTCCTGTGTGATGCTAGGTGACCTGGAAGTAAAAAGCAACAGAAGGCATTCCCGCCCACTGGCTCCGCTGGCACAGGGCTGCCCCCACTCTCACCGTCAGCTCCACCATCACACATAACATCACATACACACAGGCACAGACACAGCAGCTGTGCTCTCCAACAATCTACTTTTCTGTGTCTTCTCACCATTGCCACCTCTCTTTGTGGAAGAGTCTGTGTGCTTTGCAGTCTGAGGTAGCCTAATTTAGTAGTATTCCCAATAAAGTCCCCTGTGGCTGAAAACAAGGGAAGTTCCAGGCCAGACAAAGTAGGGCCCATCACCTACTCCTCTGCAAGGAAAGCCCTGCTGGCTCCCAGCCCAGATAAAAGAGGAGGGCTGAATGTACGACTCATATCTCTGCTGTGTGAAGGTGTTCCAGGAAGTAAAAACAAAAAAAGGAAATATTAGAGTTTTCTGTGTGAGGTTGACGCACTTAAAAGAAGCGTTGCCACACACAAATATTGACAGACTTATTTTCACGAGCAACCTTGAAGAATGGTGTGCATGTGGTGTGTCTCATCCTTTGTGTGGAAGTGAAGCCTCTGCTGTCAGAAAATGACTGACTATGGGGATGTTCCCGAGCTGTGCGCATCAGGAGGACAAAATGCAAAGCGGGTCACTTGGTAATGAAAGCCGAGAGTTTCCTCAACACCACCCCGCTTTATCGTTTATCCTTCCTTCGAAGACCTTAATGGGTTTTCTCCTGCACCAGAGGATCATTCATCTTCTAAGTAGCCTTGTCAGTCTCTCTACACTGGGATACAACAGTGAGACGGCTGCTAGTCCCTTAATTTAGATGCAAAGTCATGAGAGGAAATGAGATGAGATCAGCTTTTTGCCTTCATGTCATTATTCTCTGATCGGAAAATGCACATGTAGCTTACTCTGGTGCCATTAAGTGTATTGTTGTATTGTGTACTGCAGTTCATGTGTGGCAGGCAGACACATTATTTACACGTGAGATTCAAACTACACAATCTAAAGCAGATTTCAACATTTATGTTACTCTATGGAAGAGAAACGTCTTTTTTGACATCACTACCATTTCAAGTCTGTTCTATCACATAAGTAACCATGGTTACCATATCGTGTCTCTACATATAAAAGCCAGCTGCTAGCATCTGAAATAGCTGTAGTCAGTAATGAACATTGTTTTGAATGATGAGAAATATTCTTTTGATTGTTTCTGGAACAAGGACAGTCAGGCTTGCCTGTCTTTATCTTGTACATTAGGAAGATGCTTTTCAACATACATATTTCCCACAAGTCTTGTCTTGCCATCTGAGAGGGATCCTGTCTCCCTTTATTGTGTTTTCCTTCCGCTCCCTCTCTGTGCTCTCTTTCTCCCACCAGATGCCTCGACTTCACCAGGTTTAAAAATAGATATATCCCCCTGGTGCTGCTTGAGCCTAACTTTTCATGGGGGAAATGAATAGCACACATACTGGAGGGACTGAGGGGAAAAATAATAACCTTAAAGATCCAATGACAAATCAGTTTCTGTCTGCGTAAGAAAAACAGTACGAGCAGGAGCAAAGGTCCAAACAAAAAGGAACTTTGTTGAGGTTTAGACCTGTGTGGCTCTCTGTTCTTCATAGAGCTTGCTCACCGGGCTTTAATCTTTTAATTTTGGTTTTGATCTCAAATTATTCCAAGCCATCTGTTACACATGATTGAAGCCTATCTACTCATCCTGACAAATCAGATTCAAGTGTAAGAGTGTTCTCAATACTCTAATGAAAAACCAATCCTGTTAAATATTTGAACAGGCGTTTTTATGGCAGGTTAATAATCACAGCCTTTCCAGTCCAAGCATGGCTGTATGGATATTGATTTCTCACTGGCTGCTGCTGATCTGGACTCTTCTTTCTGATCTTTCTTTGTGCTCACATGCATAAGAAAGATGCCCATACAGACAAATGTATTTATATTCCTGGGTTCCTGTGAGTCCTCTCATAGGAACCATCTCATCTGGAGACAAAAGGAGTGAGACGGTGAGAAGACTGGGGCAGACAGAGGGTAAAATAGAGTGAATGAGACGAGGAGGAGGAAAGTGACATTGCAAGAGAAGCCCGGTAAGGCAGAGCAAATGCTGGAGTCAGAGTGTGACAGACAGGCAGGAGGAGAGCAGAGAAGAAGGGAGGGGGAAGGGTGGACGTGGGAGGGAATGCGAGTTGAGTCAAAGCCCCCAAGCTCCCCTGATTTCTCTGTGAAAGACACAGTGCTGAAAAGATGGATAGCGTGTGCCCTCTCTGCCAAGGCATGCCCAAGACAATGACATCATCATCATAAAACTAGCAAGGACACGAGGCGAGAGCCCCAGACTCACACTTGGATCTTTTATTCATTATTATTCACTCACTTATTCATCATTTTCCTTGTGCTCAGCCTATCGCTTTACACTGACACAGATCATGAAGTCTTCATACTTAAAATTCTTCCGAAAATAAAATAGAGCTCTAACTTCCACATACAGACAGACTGTCACTTTATACTGACAGTGATCATGAGTAGTCTTCATACATCAATAAAAATGTACTCTTACATACATATATAGCTATATGTGGACACTTTGGTGTGCAGCACAGGAAAAAATAATCACAGGTTTAGGTTTAACAGGAGGCTACAATTAAAGAACAGGAGAGGTTTTTTTTGTTCCCTTCATACTGTATGTGTGTGGGGTAGATATACTGTAACTGCAGGCGTTTAACTCTGGTGAGCAGCGGTGTCACTGCTGGCGCCCCTTCTCTGCGAGTCTCTTTGCTTTATTCTGGAGGTAACGTGCTTTGCCCGCCTCGAAACGCCTCTGCTCCTCCTCACCGTCAATCTGAAGGAAACAGAAAAAACACAAAAGATTTGTTTTCAGACACATCCATCATTTACACATACGGTGCACTGGAATGTTTTCCTTGCTGCTATTATTTATATTAACCATGTGCATGAATCTCTGATCTAATCTTAGTCTGTGAATGGTAATTGCCATTCATCTTGTTGATGAATACAGAATGAATTATTGCCACTTGGAGAGGCTCTGCTTTATATACATACAAGTAGTTAGGTTAAGTAGGTGGTTTGCTAGACATCTGCAGTACATTAGCACATTTCAAATTCCCTAAACTGCATGCTTTTGAAGGAATTTCAAAAACATATTAGACAACACCTTTTATGGTGATTTATGATTTTGTATTTCTGCAAAGCAGAAAAAGCAAAGGCTTGGAATGTGAGTCAGTCAGTCATTCCTATGATTTTTGATGACTGCGAGCCTCTCAGGTCAAATATTCTGTTGGGTTTAGGGTATAGCTCCAAGAGGTTTTTTTGTGCATCTTGGGATAATACATATGCAATAAAAGTTTAGTGCAATAAATGTTTGGTACAGATATGAGCGTGTACAGTGACGTTACAACAACTTCCTGTTGCATGGGGAAGCATCACACTTCAATGCCATGGCATGGACATGCCGTTAAGTGAAAACTCCCAGGTATCACAACATAGCATTATCAATGTCTTAAGGTCTTCTGAGGCACATGGATGTGTTCAGGGTGGGACTCATATCCAATATGTAAAATGTGGTGCATATTTGAGCATGTAAACTGACGTTATAACAACTTCCTTTTTCATGGCGAATCATTGATTTTTGACACCATGCCACAGACACACCCATTTAGCACAATTTTTCATTGTCAGTGCCTTTAGATTGCACAGCAAAAATTTTAAGTGGAATTTTCTAGGAGGAGTTTGTTAAAGTATGGATCCTGTAAAAGATCAAAGATTGCCATTTAATTGAAAATGGCCAACTTCCTGTTGCATTTAGGGCATTGCTTCCTGAGGCTTTTTTGTGGGTCTGGACATGATATATCTACTACAAAACTTTTGCAGATTTTGGTCAAACGCGACCCGGGGGCTGCTTTTCAGGGGGCGTTAGCAAGCCATTTGGCCACGCCCATGTGCAAAAACCAAACTGATATGTACATGTTCACCATGCTTGAATTTTGTGCAAAGTTTTGTGATTCATTTGGGAAAAACAATTCCTTGCATTTCAATAGGGTCCTCGCATGTTTCATGCTCGGGCCCTAAATATATGACACCTTTTAACACTGATAGCACCATCACACCCAGGAATTCTTAGAAACCCCCCTGAATTTACAGCTGCTATGAATTACTTTTTCACTTATGTTTTTATTCTGAGCAAGACTTTCAATCTTGTGAAGAACAAAATCTTCCCTTTCTCCTTCACTTAGCTCAGTTTTGCAGCTTATTTGTGGAAGGAAGCACTTGCGAGCCTGCACAGTTTAATTAGACTGCCTGGCAACCCCGTGACTTAAACAACAACGCCACCACCAGTGACAATGTGAACGCACGTGCTGCCTGCTTTCCCACTCTCTCATCTGCACTGTTCTGAGGGAGCAGGAGGTTGTGTTGTATGTGAGAATGTACCAAATATATGCTTGTGTTTTTGTATTTAAATTTTCTGTACAGGTGAAAACTAACATTAATGGCATGTTAAGATGGAGGCTCTTTGCACACACCAGGTGGTTGGCAGATTCAAGAGCACCTGCCACTCAGCACCACTCTGGGTGCAAAGCTGACAGATGGCGCCTTAACTTTACGGAGAGATCAGGGTGGTAACAGATATGACAAAACATCGAGCCAGGGACAAGCCCAGAGGTCACGACTCAAACGTGATGAGAATATTAAAATAATGACACTGAGCTACAAACACAACACCAGTGGGAATATCTTTTTATGTAGAGCAGGTTCAGGAGCATACAGCTGTAGTATTGGTGTGTTTGTTGTATGCTGGTTATATAACAGTCAACATATTGCTCAGTCAATTTTGCTTTGCCATTCAACTGAAAGTAATGGATAATTCCAGTTCATTGACTTTTTTAAAGCAGAGAGAGACCAAGTTCCACCATGGTTCCAGTATTTTCAAACATTTACATAAATACAAAATGCTGCTCAGACAATCTATTTTGCAAAAAATTGAATTTTCTTGTTCCAAATCCATAAACATGTACACAAACAGGAACTGTGGAATCTGTTCTAAGTGTGTGAATGTTGCTAACTGATTGTGTAAAGCACAGCAAATTCATGGATGTGAAATTGATTAACAAACAGTGTAATACCTGTAGAGGCATTTCACATACCTTTGTGTTGTTGGGGGCGGTGAGGAGTAGAGAGGAGGGGGTGGGTGAAGCAGTTTTTACAAACAAAAGTGTTACTCACTGTTCATATGAGACAAATATACTAACATAACAGTTTTCAGGCATTTTGCCTAGAACTGCAGCAAAGGGCCCCGGATTGGAACTGAACATAGGCTGCTGCAGTAAGAACTTAATGGTATGTGCCCTAATAAGTGAGCTACCAGGGTGCCCCCATAATTTACATATTTAAGTGAGTGCTGTATATTGTAACAAGTGAAATCAGGCTAGTCTGACTTCATCACTGCACAGACAGCAAGCATTTTCTTTTGAAGTGGTTACCAATGGTTACCTGTGGTCATGTTGGAAGGCAGACACAAACAAGGCCTCAGTTAATCATAGTTAGTCCAATCAGACTCTAATCCAATACCTTTATCCATTCATGTATATTAGTGATTTGACAGTAATAGTGGTTAACATTTCAAAACATAGTTCAGAAAGACTCTTGCCATCCAACCACAGCAAAATAAAACAAAAATGGTGAGATTTTTGACCAGTAGAAAAAGTAATCATTTTACTTCATGTTAGCACTGATAATTGATAAACTGGAGTTAGTCTGTTAAAATTATTTCAGTCTTATCTCATCTGGCTAAAAAATTAACAAAAGAACCAAGTGTAAGTTATTTTTTATTCCAAGAAACTGTCCTTCAGATTATCAGTGGAAAACTGCTTTATCCTGTCTGAAAAGAATTTATGCTCATCATCTGATTTGACTTGCGTCATAAGGTGAATCATCCTGCCTCTAAAGCTTCTAAATGCTGGTTTAAGCATAACACTAAGTTAATGTTTTTTTCGAAAAATTGTTGCATATTGCAGTGAACAATAACATCAGATCTATCACAAACACCGGTGGAAACGAGAGAGTGGAGTTTGTTTGTTTTTGGTTTTACATACAAGAGCTGCTAGCAAGATTTTATTTCCTAACATTACTCCAACAAAACAATCTCCCCTCTTCAGCTCTGACTCACGTTTCCCCTGTCGTCTTACTGCAACAACTCGCCTCTCACGAAATTTCAGAGTGAGAATTGTCCTTGAGCGAAACTTCTTGTTAAAAACAAAGGGTGTCACTGGGAGTCACTTGTAGGGATCCTTTCCATTATTTTGTCAGCGGCAAAATGAAGAACTTTTTGTGGACGTAATTTTGACGGGCACAATTGCCGATTTGTGGCTGTCGGGTGAAGCCATCTACTGCACGGATTCCAAAACCTCTGGTACCTACTAGTAATTTCAACACCAAAATAATAGGGCCCAGGTTTAAAAATACTGAAATTAACCTTTAATACTGGCGTCTGTGAAGATTCTGAGTCACCAAAGTCATAATTATCCAAGGACGGTTAAATCAAGGGCAACTGGCCTGGACTTGGTATAAGATAGTGGAAGACGTTTCGCCTCTCATCCAAGAGGCATCTTCAGTTCAGAACGTCTTCCAGTTTCTTCAACCAAGTTCAGTTGTCCTTGATTTAACCTTCCTTGTAAACTTAATACTGGAGTTTTCTTTTTTGTCCATTTGTATGACTATGTGTGCAAATTATTTGGCCTGCTTATATTTTGTGTGCATTCCTGAGAGGCTGCACGTGTGCATGCATATGTTTACGCTCATGCAGATCACATTTGCATAACTCAATGAGGCAATTCAATGCCGGGCTCAAAATGTCCTTTTGGTGTCCCCATGTAATTGGTATTCCTACAGTGGCTCCAGTCTAATAACCATGATTATGCAGGATCATCAACTACTACTGGTGACTCTGATGCAGAACCTATCAACCTCGAAAAAAGCAGTCACCCTTGTTTTTTATAGTGTCTTCAATTTGAATGTCTCCAAACTCATTGCTTTTTAGATTTCAGGCAACAAGAAACTTCTGCACTGTGCCTTAACTTGTAAAAATTACACTCACGGCAACAGTTAGGCTACCATGTTTTGGTTCATAAACCTTATCTGATGCATACTGTGCCATGAGAGCAGTTTGTAGGATGTGCTGTTTTATTTTGTAAAAACTGGTTTCATTAGTCCCTTTGCAACTTTTCCTTGAGTTAAACTTCAAACTGATATGACATAGATTCTTGTGGTAATGTTTTTGCAGTATTTTGTATTGCAGTTAACATTTACAATCAATTAATCCATGCATAGGATGCAGTAATAGATAAGTCAGATGCAGTTATCATGTGATAATGACACCAAGCAGAGGAGATTCTTGTGTTTCATAGTGCATGTTTATCTTTGTATGCAATATTCTGCATGTAGAATATTTCTTTGCAATTATAGTAATTGTATGTGTAACAGTTAGAATGGCAAGAATGACTCGTGGCACACGTTGAATAAAAGGCAATGGCTCCTCATTGAACAAGATCGTCAAGTTAGAGGCATTGTGTCAGGGGCGTAGCTAGACATAACGCTCTACAGACCCACTCATTCCCCATGTAAATTTTTGTTTTATGATATATTGATTTTGATATATTTTTGATTGAAGTGTATAAATGAGTTAGTATGTGCCTCACCAGCTTCCCTTGCTTAGCCCATTAATATTGGCACTGTCATGTCAGAAAGGGCTTTGACCAGAGCATAAGCACACACACCTCTGTCACCACCTAAGAAAAATTCCAATATGGGGCCCTCATACCTGAATTGTTTTTTGGCTGTAGACCTCTGGCTGTGCCTTTACTGACTTTGGGCTGCCTGTGTTTTACTTGGGTCTGCGTGACCATCTACAAACGTCTGGACTTGGTCTGTGCTAGTACTGGGTTTGGATCAGCTGTGCTTGTACTGGCTTATGATCAAGCATCTATTCTGCTGACAAACTTTAGCGTCGCCCCTGTAAATTCAAATAATAAAATAATGTTTGCCTATGAGGAGTGCCATCACATCTGTGTCTGGACTGGTCCCACTACATGCGTCCCACTGCATGTTGCTGCTGGAATGCAATAAGGTCCAGCTGCAGACTGTAGCACCGCTCATTTCCAGAACCATTCTCCTGAAATGCGCAAGTTTCATTTTGTGAATGCACACATGCGTATGAGCGCATGTTTGCACACGATGTGGTTTTCTTTTAAGTGCTGCAGTTTATAAACATCGTTGCAAGTTGGCTGCTCAGCTGGATTAGCAAGACAGATAGAGAGAGATTCACTGCAGTTACACATGCTGCTCACATCAGATTTTGAGAGGTCAATATTTTCTCTTCTTGTGTACAGTAGGATAGTCCCTCTTTGTCTTCTCATCAACATTATAAATACATTGACTCGTTTTTTGAGACTTTTCATATCGTTAACAATCTGCCCTTTCACATCAACCAGTAGTTTTATTTTGAAACTGTAACCAGACATTGCATATATTATTGCTAACTTGATCGGACGTTGCAGATGTTGCAAATTGTTGCTAACTTCACCTCAAAGCCTTACACATTCAAAAACGATGCCAAGGGGTCTTGACAATTTCACTGGGGCACAACACATTGATACAGTGGCATGTGCCCCAGTAAAACGGGTCTAGTGACGCCTATGCTTTTTGTTACTGTACATAGGTACAATTGTGCTTGGGATGCTAATAGCCTCTCTCAGTAATAATGCTAAAATGTAAATGCAAGTATAATGTGTACCATGTTCATGATCTTAGTTTAGCATGTAAGCATGCAAACATTTCCTAATCAGTGCAGCTATATACAGCTGTGGTGAATGGGAATGTCTTTAGTTAGTATTACATAATAAACCAAGTACTGGTATTAGTACTGAGTATCAGTCAAAATTAGGACTGCCTGTACCAAATTCCATGTCAATCCATTCAACAGTTTTTGACATTTTACTCAAAACCACAAATGTGAAATGTTAGGGCTCATGGAAGTGATTAGGATACACTGCATAGGAACTATGAAGTTGGGTCCAAAATGTCATGTCAGTTGATACAACATTTGTTGAAATAATTTCGTCTGAACCTCATTTTTCCATCCCTAGAGCGATGGTACTACCATGGCTAAGAAAAACACATTTGTTACAGTACAAACTAAATAAATGGTCATCTGAAAAACTGGGACACACGTAATGATCAATTTGAATGTCATCACCTGGAAACCAAGATGAAGTCAGACCTTGGAGCCTTGGCTGATCAGGTAAAACGGACAGCTGTTTCACCTGCTATGGTCGTGCATTAAGTGGACAGTTGAACAGAGTGTGACAAGCCAAATGGTGTAAACTTGGAAAAGGGACATGGTTTGTAAAAGGGACTCCTTGGACAAAGCCAGCAAAATGCCAGAGGGGTTCCTTTGTGTTGGCACAAGCTGTTATTAGAGTGGGCACGGGGCATCAGGGGCACCGCCAAATGCCAGTGTCTCAAAGTGGCACTAAGCTGTAACCAACTGGCTGAAGAAAAATAATAACCATCTGGACTAGTATGAGTCTGGATGCTAACCTTTATGTGTGTGTCACAGACAGAAAGAGAGAGAGAGAGGGAGAGAGATACACTCGGATAAAAAGGATGACATTTTAGACAATGCTGAAAGGTGTTTCATTTGTAGACATAAAACGACCATGAATCCGTTCGTTCTGTCATGATTTATATTTTATTCAGCCAGTTTTTTTCTGTCAGTAGTTCAGCCTGCAAAGCAATAATCCTAAATTATTCAATAATATATGGTTTCATCACAGTTTCAGCAACAACAGAGTTGCATGAGTGACAAAATGATGTATACAGCTTCAATAGACAGTTATCATTGTTATTTGTGTTTTGATGTATTCTTGCTTGTTTTACTCTGACTTGAATCTTCTGAATGTAAGGCAGCAAATCAAAGCACAATAAGCAGAAATCTTAGCTTTCAAATGCAGTGCCAGACAATGACCAGGTAATCTAGCTATTCACTGAATTAAATATCCTTGCTCAAGCAAGTTTCAAGTCTGAAGCTGATTTACAGAAATGAATGGACCACAATTATAACCTGGAAAAACTCATTCAACAATGGGACAAAACACAAATTTCAAGAAAAGCGAGACAGAAGTGATTTTCAGTGAGCTATAGCTATGTTTCGCTTAGAGGCTTCAAATTACAAACAATACTGAAGAAATTCAGAAATCACCATATTTGTATTGAACTTTGTGTCATAAATGAGCCCACCTTTAATGAAAAGTAGAACTTGCCTGCTCCTTCTTTGGTACTGCTGAGGGTCATTATAGGATACATTGGAAATTAAAATGAAGATCTATGGCTATAGAATATTAAAGCCTTCTATGCATATTTATGAAGAAGATATAATGATAAACTTCTTCATAATTAGCTGTCCTTTACAGATGCATGGTGCAATGAGAATAAATTACGGTAGGTTCTCTGTGTCGTGTCTTGGATTACCACAGAGTCAGAAATATCTGCAACTCTGGCACGAGTGTACCCGTTAACCCGTTGATGTTTGTCTTGAATGGGAGGCATCTAAAAATAAATGTGCATCACTTCATGTGGACTACAGGAGGTTGCCATGACAACTGAGCTTGTTTTCATGTCAAGGAAGGCCAGCTGAGTCTCTGCCAGTGAGGAGGGAGGAAGGGAGGGAGGGCAGAGGGGAGATGGAGGAGAAGGAAGGAAGGAGATCTGAAGAAAAGAAGATAAAGGAAGGAAAGCAAGGAGAGGGTGGGATAGAAAGCAAGGGGGGTAAGAAAGATGAATAGAGGCAGAAGGAGTGTGAGATGAAGAGAGAGATGGAATAGAAGGTAGGATATGATAAAAACAATGAACAACAAGGGAGAGTAATAAAGAGAAAACAAGATGTAACAAGGACCGAACCTATTGTATGTTCACCAGGAATGAATTTGCTTTGTAACAGTTTGTTCACTTATTTGAACAGTTATGTGTCTGTAGAAGGATTACTGAATGTGCATACAGTTTTGAGCAACAACCACCTTTCCATTCATACCATAACACACAACCACACCCAGGCTCTGACAAGTGTAACAACATTACAAACACATCCTTCCACCAGCTGGTATTCAGTATGCACTGGCCACTGGCTGCGGATGCAAAGTGCTGACCTTCTGGTCCAGCCAGTTTTTTTCTTTTTACCTTGAGGCAACTGCTAGCCCATTAAAATCATCAGAAATACAACAAGAAATATAACAAAGACATACGCTAGTCAAAGACGCTTGCAGGCATATTCAAGCATTTTGCTGGCCCAGTATGCGCATATATTATTTCAGTACTTTTCAAGGGTACTGTTGCAGAGAGGCCAGGCATCCCCTACGATATTCTCCCTTCTGCTCATGCTGTCCTCTTTCCCCACTTAAGTGTTACCCACAGTATGCTGTGGTGACAGCATTAGTGACAGCCCACACACACAGTCCCTAACCCCCTGCTGAGCTAAAACAGGAAAGTCTAAAAATAGTAAACCCAGCAGGCTCACTCAGTTGAAAGTGAGGATGAGAGAATGGGGGGAAAAGCACCTGCAGTCAAAAATAGCAGACACTGTCCTTTCGATCAGGCTATTTATGGAACACAACTGGAGCAAAATCTGCCACAATGTCATGAAAATTATAGAAATGATGGATTCAGTGAAAGACAAATGTTCAGAGACAGTATGAATACTTTAAAGAAGACCATCTCATGCTCAAAAATATTTTGAAAATAAGTCCAATGTCTTACAGTGCAAATCCTGTGTAAAACATTGTGTATGTGATTTTGTTTCTGCGTGAAAGGATTTTGTGGGGAACACATGACCAGAAAAACAAAGCAGAGGAGGAATATAATCTCATCATTTAATCCTTTCATGAAATTTTATTAGACGGTGCAGACTGCAGGTAATGAAAGCATGAATAAATGTTTCAGCTCTGGTTTTAGATGTTTGTGTGAAATGGCAAACTTAATTAGGTCTGGGCAATAGAACAATAATGATATTTATTGCAATTTAATTAACTTCAATAACAATATAACAAATGCTCAATATATCTTCAATAAATGTTTGATTCAATTCATTTGAATCACAAAAAATATTTCTATTAAGATATTTATTTTGTTTGTTCTTCCACAGATTTGTGAAGTGATCCACTGTTCATTGGTATCAAGTGTTTGTCATGTTCTGAACATAAAGAAAAGTTTAAAACCACAATTAAAATTCACTCAGGAGCAAATGTCAGCCTTTAAATTTGAAAGAAATAATGATTTGACATTTATCATGATAATTATCGATCGAATAGTATGAAATGTTTTTATTGTGATAGGATTTTTGGCACTTAAGAACACCATATCTTGGCTTCCATAAAGTTGTAAAACAAGGACCGAGAGCTTTGGTAAAGACAGCTGTGAAGGAGTGGAGTGTCATTGAAATACATTGTAATCATTTACAGTAGCAGACCCTGTTCTCCAAAGTGCGCCAAAGTCACAGGTCACTGAGGTACATGTACAAAACGCTTATGCAGGAAACTCTCAAAACCACAAATGTAAAAAGTTAGGGCTCATCGAAGTAATTGGGATACACTGTATAGAATGTATGTCTGTACAAAATATCATGTTAGTCTATTCCATAGTTGTTGAAATAATTTTGTCTGAACCAAAGTAAACTGACAGACCTAGCCCTCTCGTGTGGTTAGCCAAGTGGTTCAGCAGCTAGGCTTCATTCTGCCCGCCTCAGCTATACTTTGCACTGCCAAGATGGCGACAGCCAGAGCCTCCCACATTGTTAACCGGTCAACATGCATATTTCATTAATGAAGGTTAAGGTCAGCAGTAAAGTACACCAAGGGAGGATGTCAATGCTAGCATTGTTAGCTAGCTAACTAGCTACTTAAACTTTCACGCAGCTAACGCTATGTAGCTAACGTTAGCAACAATGTAGCATGCTAACTTTGAACTTAAATAAAAAGCAAAAGCTAATGTTGTGTAATTCTTTTTTCACTCATGAACCGAACACCGTTATCCTGGGTCTGGGTCTCCTGGGTCTGGGAACAACATTCTATCCACCCGAGCATCCTGCCAGGGTCTGGGACCAAATTACTATCCACCCGACCAACCCGCCACCACCTTACTGTCAGACTTTCATGGCTGTTTATATCCAACACACACTGATTTAACCTGTGACAGTAGGCGTAAAATGGCACGTGACACATGAAATGCAAAAAATGCGTTGGAATACCACGCAAAATGACTTAAGAAATCGAAATGTTATTCATACGCCTTTTGATGATGCCAGGCTGCCCACACTGAGCTTCAAGAGCTCTTCAGAAACCTATGAGTGATGTGGGACTACGTCCATGTTTTATAGTACATGTTTTCTAGTTTTACAGTATATGATAATTTTTCATTTGTTTGATCACTACAAAAACTAAAGTGTAGTTTTAGTGTGGTGGGGGCCAGGTGCAGTCTCTTCCTGGAGTCTTGACATAGTTCCGCACAAAACCTTCTTTGAAACCGCTGGTGAAAGCGGTTACTTTTAGAGCAGACAGAGTGAGGCTGGCTGTTTCCCTATTTCCAGTCTCTGTGGAAGGATAACCTAACCAGTTGCTGGCTGTATATTTAGTGTACAGACACCAGAGTGGTATCTTCTTGTCTTTCAGCAAGACCCAAATTTGGATTTCTATTTCCTTAAAAATACAGAGAATGTTTTAGAAATGAAGCTTCAAAAGCATAAACATACTACATGTGGTAAGCTAAATGCAGTCTTGAATATACAAGTACTTATACAGAAAGCAAAACCAGTGTTCTTCTCATACAAAGACAGAAAAAATTTGGTGCATTCCCTTACAAATAAATGGCTGTTTGATGAGTGAAGATTTTCAATTTCCTGTATTTCCAGCTCTACAAGCTTGTAAATGAATCTTGACATGTGAAACATTTTGTGTAACCAGCCATGTTAATACAGAGGAGAAAAGTACTATGTTGTCTGAAAGATGACCTTTGGGGGAACTTTGTTGTCACAGAGAAAGAATTTATTGTAGGCTACTTGTAAGCAAACTAACAGAGCTGAATATCCTTACAGAGTTTATTCAGAAAATGTCACCATTACTTTAGTTCATTGATCACTCAAAGTCTTTTTAATTGTTAATCTTTTCAACTTTTAAAGTTTGGAACAAAAAAAATCTATGCTATCAAAACAAACACGTATAAGTGCAATTTGATAGGGCCATTTAGAATACTCGACGGTAGTGGCCCCAGGTAAAATTAAAATGGAAGGCCAAATATTTGTCATGCTTTGTTTAACTCTGTATTATCTGGCTTACTAGGCTAACTAATGTGATCGGTGTATTTCCATCCCTCACTGTCCCTTCTCCGCTGTTTGGGGAAATTCAGGTGTTAATTGGATTGACGTGTTAAAGCTTATTTCCTGCATGTGACACCTCTCTTTTATACACTAAGGGACTGACATCGATGAGTAGGTTTGAATGGGTTGCCCCTCATTTGGGGTCAAATTCATCCCGTGTTTGAGCCCTCAGTAAAGAGTAATAGAGTAATAGAGCCAGAAATAGCCCTGATTGAGGTACATCCTCTTTCTCTGGCTCATATAAATAAACAGACGCATTTGTGCTCAGTGATCTGCTCAAGCACCTGCACATCCACACGCAAAGCCCACTCTCTCACACACAAAGCTACACATGCATTAAAGCTTTGTTTGTCTTTATACTCTTTTACACTGAAACACATAAAGTCTGTCTATAGTGTATCTCTGGCCAACATTTTCTCTCTAACATATGCAGACACACACATTTTTTATATTCCTGCCCTTGTTTATCTGACATGCCACATCAGAGCCCTGGCAGCCCAGGCTCCATTTAGACCTCCATTTATAGTGTGGAGGATGAATTATTAAAATCACCAGAATATTTTTTTAGCCTGTCTTTTCATAAATTTGAGGTGAACAAAGAAATTACAGTGACTCAATCATTGCTGCAATTGCCGGCAATTAAAACAAAAGCCATGAGCAGCTTGTGTGAGATGAAAAACCAGGTAATGAATGCATGGAGGGAGGCAGACAATGGGCAAACCAGACGCAGGGTTTTGTGAAATGGAAATTGGGAGACGCTTTTGATGAGGGAGACACATTTAATGCACATTTCTGTCTGGCTGAGTTTTCAAACAGACGTGTCATGAAGTTAAAGGCTGATGCTGTACCTTTAATGTGTGTGATTGTTTATGATAAGATGGGTCACTGCAGCACTTGGTGGCATGACAACATTACCCTTTTCCACACTTCATTCTCATACACACTGCCTAGCTTGGCTTTGTTCTTGGACATTTCTTATTGCATGCTTGTGTTATTGTGTTAACACGGCAGGACGTGATGTTCTGTGTCACCTTTTTTTAAGATCTTAGGGTGAGTTAGACACAGACAGCAATTTGTAGTGTACATACTATATTATTTTTATTTTTATTTTAGTTAAGGTATGAGGATAGATGCAGGTTAACCCAGAAAACAGCTGGTGCTTGACTTCTGTTACTCTAAATATTGCTGCTCCTGCACATACTTAAAGTTTAATGATTAGCTCTGAATTTTGTACAAGTGTGCACTTGAGAGAGTAATGACCGGCTTTTGCTCTGTGACCAATTTCACTGATGCTGCCCACTCAGCCCATGCCATAGTTATAGACTTTGCTTGACTAAGTCAATGCTATCATTACTAAATGTATCAAGAAACTGGTTCATACCATATGGTGCAAGGTATCATGTTTCCAAAAAAAATCAGCCGAACAAGCAATGTCCAAGACATCAAACAGAATATGAATTGTTGAGTCACAAAATTTGGAGTGATACTCTTCATCATTCAAATTAAGTAAATATTAATGTTTAAAAGTACAGCAATTGCAATCCACTATATGTAAATCCTTTACTTTATGCTTTGAATGTGATTGTCTAGCCCCAGCTCACCGACAAGCTGACTTTATCTGAAACATAGTAATGTGGATGTAGCCTGAAAAGTCACACAAACGTTGGATGTGTTTTAAAGCGATCATCACAGAGACAATCAGGGTGAGTTAAACAGATGGCCTGTGCGTACAGCGTTTGCATATAAACAGGGTTTGGATCATCGTGTACTGCAGAGCCAAAACAAACAGCAGGCGTCCCTCTCCAGTCTGCAGGTAAACACGAACGTTACATGCTGACAGTAAGTGCTGAGTCAGTCAAACATAGATGTCTAGGGAAGTTGCAGAGATATTAACATTCAGCCCTCAGTGCTTAAAGATAATATGCAGACATAGCAAATAATTGAATGCGCTGAAAAGACACTTGTGCAGAATTACCAAATAAGGGGTGTCAGTGACAGAGGGAACTTTACTATCAGGTTTACTGAATAAGAAGTGAAGCGATAACAGAGTCTGTGAACATTAAATCGGGATGTGATGAAGAATACACCACTTGTATTTGCTCAAAGTTTCACTGCTAACTAAATGAAAAATAACATTTATTAAGTGGTGGAAGTAATGAATTACATTGGAGTTTAATATGAATTTAATAGGCGTTTTATATCTAACTTATTTTTGGGAAAAATAATGCAAAATAGGCAAGATCGCATCTGCTCTGTAAAGTAAATTATATATATCATGATCTATTTTTATTCGGTAAGTTGCCCATGTAAAATTTTCCAGTTGAAATTTGCTTATCCCAAATAAAACTGAAAAGAGGTGTACAGACTTTAAAGGTAATGCCTCAGCTGAAAGGCATGATAAAAACCCTTTTTCACCATACGAAACTGAGGCAACATGAAACCATGGTTTTAAATAATGTTCACCATACTTGGTGGACATATCAATAAAATAGCAATCTTTGTTTGATTTTCAGTCTGTGTAAGGCTTGTCTGTGCTTAGCTCTCTGAGGATATAAAATGATGTATAAGATCAAATTAATTCTACATTCAGGTAGTTAATAAGCTGACAGATATTAGAAAGCAGAGACTGGATGGTACCAACCTTAAGAGGAGGGACTGCCAGAGGCTTGTTGTCCTTGTCCAGGGAGATGAAGGTGAAGAAGGCAGAGACAGCGTGATATTTCCCCTTCTCTGCCTCCACCAGCGAGGTAGCATCTACCAACACTTCAATTTCCATAGATTTGTTACTGACAAAAGTGAGCCGCCCCGTCACCGTCACCACACAGCCTTGGGGAGATGAGGAAAAAGACGAGAAACATTATTTAACACCTTTCATCTTGATTTCATATATTTTCCCAAGAAATCTTCAACTTTTGAAAATCTTTGCTTGATTCAAGCTACTCTGTCCTTCAGCCATCCATGGAAAATGTATTTTGTTGTTACTTAAAGTTTTTCAAGGGTTGCAAGAGAATTGTCAAACACCAAAATGACTTAATTGAAGATTTAAACCACCTGAAAACAATGACATTCACTTTAAATCATGTAAATCATATATAGTTACACTGAACACAAACTGTACATAAAATAAGCTGGTATACTGATAAAGTCAGCCAAGGAAAATAGGCATCTGCTCTTGCAATCTACTTCAGATTGTTGCATCATGAATTTCTTGAAGTCTGTGCCACCGAGAGAGTCAGCAGTGTGAGACAGGCCGATGATCTCTGGCTAGAAGAATTTAAGAACTGCAGCAAATCAATGTCTCTTACTGCAAGGTTTCCAGATTAATAAAAAGTACGTTTCAAAATAAAGCTTTTCTTGTGCTTAAAGTAGGACAGAAAAGCTTGTCAAAATACATAAAAAATAAAGTATCATTTTACCTTTTTACAGATGTTAATGTTTAGAAGCACACATTAAAAGGACATGTGCAGTGCTGCAGAGCATGTGCAACCGTGTTTTTTTTATTTCTGCCTGAGCCCATCTAATCCATCTAACACATATGACTTGTCAAAAAGGTGTGCTTATCTCCTTGTGTCACTGCCGAGAGGTGGGAAAAAAACAGTCAACTAATGGGGAGTGGGCATTGCTGATGTGTTTCTTTATTCTCTTTGATGTGACTGTACTGTATTATTATTACTGCTGTTGCCATAGAAACGAGCAGAGAAGGTGTTATCCCTGCAGTCTGAAACAGATCTCGAGTATGTGATGAGATCTTACAAAACGGTCAAAGTCATAAATAATCAAAGATGTACATGGAAAATGAAAAAAATGGCTTTAATCAAACAATGTGCTGTACACAATTTCCACGAGAGTTTAACTACAAATGTCAGCTGAGTGTTATTCAGTGATAGAGCTTTTGAACTTGTGCAAGCAACTCTTAAAAAATACACTCACATTGAGTTTGAAGAAAACATTGATAGTATATTAAAATTATTACATCAACCTATGTTTGCATTTTCCTAACAAGAGACCTCTTGCGGTGAAGCAAATAATGGCTGTACTCCCCCATAAAGCAGAAGTACAAAGTGTATGACTTGACACAAAATATCACAGTTTGTTTCCAGTCTCCTGCAGGTAAGTGTTGGTTTCTTTTAATCATAACATCAATGTTTTATTTAACCTTAACCATGAACACACTCTTTCCTTAACCATAACCATGGAGTTTTATGTTGTCTAGACTTCACAAGGCCTTAATCATAATCATAGATGTTCATTAGTTGACTTTGTAACATGTGGTTGGTTTTAAAGGTACTGATGGACAACCTACTTTGTCATTTAGTTATGAGGACTTGTTAGAAAGTTTAAGTGTGATTTTCAGAAGTTGGAAGAGTTTACAAGACATGCGTCAGTATAATAATTGGTTAAAATGATCTGTTTTTACTGGAGCCTGCTGAAGGAAATGTGGAGAACAATCATTGGTCGTGTCCCAATGTGATGATCTTCCTCACTGAAGTCGGAATCTTATAACATACTCAACTTTGTTTCTGCTGTTACTTAATTTGTTTGTTGTAATATCTTTGTGTGACTGACCTTGGCTACTGCTCTTAAAATTCATTTTCTACAGACTTTTTTTGGCACCATTTCAAAACCAAAGTGTGAGTATACTTCTTTTCTGGCTCTACCCAACTGCATTTTCCCTATATATGGCCTTATAAAGAAATGTAAAACTGTTGACAGGAAATGTCAAACAAAGTCAATTACTGTATGAAGGTTTACATTTACATTTACTCATTTGGCAGACGCTTTTATCCAAAGCGACTGTACATTTGAGGAACAACTTACAAGTTTAATTTATGTGTGCGAGTGAGTGTGTGTGTGTGTGTGTGTGTGAGTGAGAGAGAGAGAGAGACGTCATCTCAGTGTAAAGTTCATGGGTCTGGCCAGCAAGGCCAGAGAAGGAGATCCTTATGCACACATGCAGTAGACTGCACAACACAGAAGCAAACAAGGAAGAGAGAAACAATTGCCGCTGTCAGAACATGTGTGGCAGAAACTGACTCTCGCTAAGGTTTGTATTTTTTCAGCTATATGTTATTGTCCATAGCCAAACGTGAGTCTCTCAGCTTTGAGACTGAGGGTCAGGCAGTTCTCTGTGCAATGGGGAAAATATGACAGCTCTGAATTAGATTTTTTGGTGAGTGATAAGAAACACTGATTAAGCCTACCAACCTTATTCTCACCCCTCTATTATAAAGGTGTTATGAAATGACATCACCATTATCAGAGATCTTACCGAGATCCCACAAACCTGGGATCTTGTCAGTGTGATAATGAAAATCCCACTGAGTGAAGAATTGTGAAAAGATGATTAAGTGCAATGATTGTATAAGAAATCAGGATAACGCATGGCAAAGTAACCCTCCATTTATATCCATGCAGCTTGCTAAGGCAGCACACACACTGGAAGTATTTATTCTCTCCCTTGTTAGCTGATTGGGTGTTTTTACATGTTACTGCCAGGAGCAGGTCCAGTCTCATTCAGGTAAACTATATTTGGCACAGCTTACGCTCAGGGAAATGTGCTCTGCTCAATGACATTACACAATACATAAGCCTTGAAGAGAGACTTGGTGATTTTTAAAAGACCTTCATGATTAATAATTGATTCATGCAGAAAGTTGATCTTGGACTCGAAGGTCAGCTACTATGAACAACTGGCAGAGTCTCATCTCTGAGGAGCTGTTTGATACAGCTAATCTGCTCTGAGGATGGTACATACCCAGGCTTCATGTTGTGTTCACTAAAACGGGATTGTAGCACCTTTGAGACACCAATTTGCTATTTTAGCTACAGCCTGCATGATTAGAGTTAAGGTTTTTCTATTAGTCTTTTCTATTCCTGGAAATTGCAATGTTGCATTAGCATGTAGCCACAGAAGGCTACAAAATAAGGGAACATGCAGGTGAAATAACAGCCCTTACGTCTGATATGTCCTCCTGGATCCATATTCTTCATTTTGGTTTACAATATATTTTTACATTACATGTGTGATTTGTGATTGTGATATTGGGCTGTACAAATAAGACTGTTAATTTGAACAAATAATACATAGTATCAGGTGTGTACAAATCATGCTGGATCAATGAAATAAAATTTTGTCAGTGAACATCGTTTTGATTATTCATTATACAGCACTGTTCCTTTTAATTCTTTATCTCAAACTTTCTCTCTCACCTTTAGTACCCCTTTCTCTCTCCCTGAAATCTCCTTTCATCCAACATTCGCCTTTTGAAGTTTTATGCCTTTCTTCTCATTCTTTGTACCTCTGGGCATTTTGCAGTCATAGATAATGGAGAAGAGCAGTGACTGAACACTCCTGTGATACATCAATGGCTAGCATCTCACTGACTTATTTCACACTGCCAAATAATACATATTATTGTCCAGTACGGCATTGCAGTCCTTTACTTTTCACAAAGTCTGTGGTTAGGGGGAAAAATCAAACGCTTCACTGTGTAGGCGAAAAACAAGAAAAGACACTAATAAACATGTGACTCACAAGCTGTATCATGAGTGCAGCCATTTTCTAATGTTTAAAAGACTCAATGTAGTGTCTCAGCTTCACTCAGAATAGAGACAGTAAGGTTGACTATCCATACTTCATTGCAAAGTAAAATCACCCACTCAACATAGATTTAATTTCAGTATGACATTGAAGCACTAGCTCTCACACAGCCTGTGACAGTTTGGAAGTCTTACATCAAGCATTATTATAGAATTTGTGAACATTTCAAAATATTATCGACATCTATAATGCACAAGCCAGCATTTCATCTAAAAACATACAAAGGCAAAGTGCTACAGACAAGATAACCATATAGTGCAAGCGCTGAACACACAATCTAAGAAAACCAGCAAATCAAAATGGCATTTCAACATATTGGACCTCACGAAAATGTTTGCATTGCACACTGTCTGCATGTTTTTACTGTACATCAGGAGACCTATATAAGTTTAACAGGTCTTTTGACAGCTTTAGGTGTTGGTAAAGCAGAAACTGTAAACAGTAAATTAGGTGACAAATGAGGTGTGAGATGGAATATCATACCAAAAAGTGACATTCACACATTCATAAAATCCTAATTGCTTACTTTAAGGCTAATTATATTATTTTTTAAATAATAATTCACAGTTAATTCACAGTGATTTTTCTGCAGCTGAATCCCGCGTGAGAGAACATCTGTGCATTTAGTTAAGTGGACACAGCGTGACCTCCAAACATGAACTCATAAACATGAGCGGAACATCCTTCACATTAGCCGTGTACAGACATTGACCATGGTCTGTTTAATTTTCTGGGTCTTAACTTCCCATCTCATTGTATATAATTTCCATTTTTGTCTATGTGTCTGCTAGTGTGTGGTCCCCTTCACATATGTCTGCAAGGTATACACCTTAGTTAAACATTGTCATACTCTTCACTGTTTATGGCAAAGTATCGATGGGTACCTTCTGATACTGTTTCCCTGGCAGGTATCCACAGTCTATCACCTTTCCAGGAATTTTTTTATCATGACCAACTAAAGTTTCCTTTTCTGTCTATCAACATACTGCGTCTACTGTTCTCTCACCTAAAAAAAAGAGTAGAACACATTACACCAGTTATTCAGACCTTGGTCTTATCCTGGTCACAGGATATAATTCAACATTTTACCATCTGTATATAAATCACTAAATGCCTCAGCACCAAAATATACTGCTGACCTGTTTGTACAGTATCAGACTGCCAGACTTCTTAGTTTCTCTGGAATTAACTTGTTTGATTTTCTAAGAATGAGAACAAATATAAGTGAGGTTTCATTTAGTCCTAATGTGGCCAGACTTAAAGGGGCTATATCAAGTCTTTTTTTAAGGAAATTAATCACTTTTTTATTGCATATTTGTGAACAGGTTGTAACCTCGCATAATAATAAACCATTCGCCAGGTTTCTTGGTTACCTCTGACAGCGTGTATGCTGTTTCCTATGTGAAAAAGCGGCCCATTGGTTTATGTAGACTGTGACGGTCATGCACACTCCCAAGCCTCTTTCCTACTGATTCTGAACTCTGAACTCTGAACTACATACAGCAACAACACCACAGCCAATAAAATGGAGTCCGCTAACACCAAAAAACAACTGGCTTCCAGCACAAAACAAACTCCAAGTAAGGACCAACATCAGAAAGGAGTCATAAAGAGACTCAGATTTCATTTGGGAAACAAAACTGACCCGGAGTTGGCTTTCATCCTATTGGACAGGTAAAATAAAATTTCTGCAAAGCATGTGAAATATATTGTGATTTTCTGTTTTTATTGGCTAAATTTAGATACTTAATCTTCAATCTTGAATTGATTTCTCCATGTGTGATTGTTAAACATTGGTTGCAGAATATAATGAAATAAAAACCATGCCCTAAAGTCACAAAGTGGATCAGGTGTGTTTTTTTGGGTTGCTTTTTTGTTATGGTCCTTGACCATTATTTTCCTAAGTATATTTCTTAAGTTTTTGTCTGACCACCTTAAGCAAAATTGGAAATCTGCTGGTGACTTAACACTAAAGTCACATTTAAGCAACTAGAAGCCACTAAAAGATGTGGACGTGGATCTCAACAAATCTGTACTTTTCCATTTTCCAATCTGTACTTTTCTGAAACTCCCAGAAAGGTGTTGTACATGTTTTAATGGTCCTCTACTTCACATCCTTCTCAGTCACAGCCTCTTTACGCAGGCCTCCTTGAAAAAATTCTTTTGAAATGAGTGAATTTCCCTGCTTGGATTAAGTCACCTGGATCTGAAAATACATGTACTGTAAATTATGTAAACTTACAGCAGACACAGTGCTGAGCTGTGAAGTATAAATAAATTCTTACCACTTCATAATTCAACAGTGGAGATAGATGTAGCTGGTCCACTGTTTACATCATATCCAGAGGTAATCATAACATCTGAATGTTAACACTGGAGGTCTGGATCACATCATCTCCAGCACATGAACAGATAACACAGACACAGAGCTGAGACACACCCATAAATGTAATATACTGTTCTACACCACTTTGAAGAAATTCTTTATTTTAGATTCCACAAAAAGACTAATGAACAAGATAAATGCCCAAACTGTGGAAACATTTTTTTTTGTAATTAATTAGTTTTATGGTCCACCATCTTACTGTCAAAATGTTGTTTGTCCATTTTCTCAGTATTTTATAAATAAGAGTATTTATTAATCATTGTTTCAAAAGCATTTAATCTTGACTACTCAAGTCATATTCACGAGGAGTTAAAACTGTTTCTCTCAGGTATAAGAGCTTGTGATGTTCAGTTTACAGTGAAGATACAGAGAGAAAACATAATGATATAGAAACAGGGTATGAAATATAACATATAGCACAATAGGTCAACTAGGCAGAAAGATCCAATGAGAAGAAAGTAGTCTTATTCAGGAGCAAAATATTTAATTATTCATTACTTTTCAAGTCAGCTAAGAAACATGTACAGTATGTTTAACACTCCTCTTGTTTTGATCGAGTTTGTCTGTGTATCTTCAAGAGAGTAGTGTTTTTTCCTTCTTGGGTTTTCTAACTGTCCTGACACTCAAGCACATAGGATTAACAGTGTTATCCAAACTGTGCTGCCAATAAAACCTTAAACCCAGGGTTCAACTTTCAGAATGGAAAAGCAGTATGAATGTTATCAACAATGTGAGTGTACACTTTTTTTTCTCCCATTGAAATGTCAAAGGCTAAGTGGATAATGATGTTGTTAAAATCCTTTAATGAACTTTAAAATAAGAGGCTTAGAAGCCCTCCATGTGGAAATCTTGACCTCACGGTCTGAGAAGTGTTGTGGAAAATACAGTCTAAATGACGTCTCACTTTAACAGTGAGGAAAACAGCTCAGAGACAAAGCTTGGTAATGGAAAATAGTTCAATCATAACAGCGATGTGTTTACCGGGTGCAGCGACAGGCCTACAAAACACAACTGGTCTTGATTAGCAACAGTATGACAACTGTTAATGTTTGCTGGCCCATTTTAAAACAGCACTGTCTGAGGCTGACTTTATAGAGTTTTCCTATATTATCGTGTAATTGGGTTTTAGAGAGTGCAGTTCCTTAATGGGCAAGAGGCACAAGTAAAAGAAAAAAGCATCATGAAAGCATGAAACACAGCAGCCTCCCACCAACACTGCAGTACATGTTTTGGAGAGGTACATAACCTTCAACATCTGGGCATTTTTATGTATCAGTGACTTAAAGCTCTTGAGTGTATTCTGTACATCATCCTCACCTTTCTTGATCTTGCGATGGAAGTTGATGGCATCCACAGAGGCAGTGACAATGTTAGTGTTGCAGTGCCGAGCTGCCACAATGCCGGCGACCTCATCCATCAGCTTCATGGTCACACCTGCACACACACACACACACACACACACAACACACACACACACACACACACACACACACACACACACACACACTTTTATTTATTTTTAACATGTAAAAAATAATACAGTAAAAGCTAAGAGATAATATTAACTTCATATGTACGAAAAGAAATAAGAAGAAGCAAAACGTATTTAATCCTACCCCTTCTCCACTATAAATAATCATCCAATTGGCTTCATACTAATATCATATCCTTTCGTAAGAGATACTCTACAATTTGCTACACTGAAAAAAGAAACATTATTGTGACTACTTTTGAAAATATTACCTTAACACAAAGTCTGTCTTACGTAACATAATGTCGCGAAATAGCCTCCAGTAATTTCATTGATCTGTTTTACTCATAACTGCAAAAGTAGCTCTGACACAGGAGACTAGCACTACCCACTTAACCAACAAATTCCAATGTAATTTCTTCACTGATACAATTTCCTCTCTCCTTATCAATAAAACACAATTATCTTATTCGTTATCAAATTCTTACTGAAAAGCTTAAACATACAGAACAGATTAGGCAGATAAAATCTTGAGATACAGATGCAGGTCTAATGCAATAAATGTATTGCATTGTCCCTGTTAAATTTAAAATGAAAAAAAAAGCCTTTGATACAGTTGAAAGCTCTCGAACACGCCAGTACGTCGCCCTTGAAATTGCTTTGTCAGCTGCATTTACCAAGGTCAAGAATAAATTAATGGTGACCTTAAGCTATGATTGTGCACTTGTACTTCTCATTTTCAAACAGCAACTTGTGGCATACTGCACTCTTGTCATCACCAGTGAAAAGTCACATTTGATTTCTCTGAAATCAAAACAAGCCTTTAAGGGTAAATGTATCCATTAAGTTGGTGGGATTCTCTGTCATGTTCAAGACACTTTTTCACTGAGATGAGATAGTAAAAGTAAAAGCTAATGGGTTTCCTGATGCAATTAGAAAACTATTAACCAAAAGCTAAATTATGAATGAGTCTCACTGCCATTTCCTTAACATTAGCTTCTCATTCAGACTCATTAGTCCACTGTTGACAGTATCAGCTAAGTGCCAACAAGAAATGTTTCAACAGACTTCCAACTAGCTCTCAGCCGATAAATTGTATTTCAAAATAGGAATTATGTTTGGTGAGCTCACACAAAACAAAAGCAAAAGAACCCCAACTCAACTACTGTGTTGTGAATATGAATGTTCAATAACTATCCCACTATACCTGCATAAGGCAGTTGGCGTGTGTGTGTGTGTGTGTGTGTGCACGCACGTGTTTGTGCAAAGTATGTCACTTTGAAACAGATGCTTGTTTCCTTTAAAGGAGTAGTTAGTCATTTTGAGAAATATGCTTATTTAATTCCTTGCGTTAATTATGTCATAGTTTAGGGATATCTGCTGTTACTTTTTCTTATTTAGGGTTTTTGGTTCCATCTCTCTTTCTACTGTTCTGACTAGTTTATTCTTGTTATTTATGTTTGGTCGAGTTCTGCTGTCACTGTCCCTGTTCATCCCCTGTCATGTCCTAGTTGATGTCTCAGTGTGTAGTCCAGACCAGGGTTTTTGAAACAATCATATGGGTCATTTTGAACAACACTGATAAATTAATCATGTTGTTTAGGTATGAGGACTTCTTGGTCTGTGGTTCAGTATTCTTGAAACACTTGCAGTTAGCTCACAGAGTTGCTGTTTAGATGTGTGTGACCAACATGTTTAGAATAATATTGACAAAAATACGGTGCTCGTGAGACTGTGAGAAGAATGACAGACAATTTTAACTTTAAAGGTGGAGTAAATGATCCTGGAGAAATCCAACACCATCTCAAATACCATGATACAGAGCAAACGACGACACAGCAAGTAATGTAAGTAATATTAGCTAAGTTGTGGGTTAGCAAACTGTCACCAGAGTTCCTGCTGTGAAGCTAACATGCAGAGAGCCAGCACACAAGATCCAAACAGTAATACTCACAACAATCCTGCTATTATAGCAAACATCACAACAACATCATATCTTGGCAAAGTTGATAGTAAGCTGAATGTCCGTGGGCAAGTCATTTAACGTTACTTGGCACGCAAATCATGGCTGGAATGGCTTGAATAGTGTTGGGTTGTTGTGGAATGTGGGCCTATTTGTTTCCTATTTACAAAGAAACGGCTACGTGCAATCACTGGATTTTATTTTCATCACACACACAGAAGGGGCAGCTAGCGGACCCTAAGGAGATATTAGCTGAATTTGACAAAAACACATGTATTGGATCCAATACATTTTTCACATTTGGCCCAAATCCGATTCCACAGCGTAACCTATACTGTACACGCACAACATGGAATTTGATTATACTGTAGGTGTGGTCTGAAAGGGGGATCTAGGCAGACAACAAGCCTCAACAGACAAAAATAAGATGAAATCTGGAGCACATGTACTTTATCTGATGAAGACCTAGTCCTACTTACTGCATGTTATCAGATAGAACTGAATGTTCTAGGCTGGCTGGGTAAAAGATTAAACTACAAAGCATTTCACAGCTACCTTTAAAACATACAGTCAAACATACAGGTATTTACAGGCTACAGTATTTGATACTGAAAATATATATTTTGGGTTAAAAAAAAGTATCACTTAAGATGTGACAACACATCAAATAATCCATCATCAAAAACTTTACAGAGCAGCTTGTATCATGTGTGAAGGAAACATTTGTTTGTGGCTTCTCACAGAAAGTGGGACATCTTGTATGGAGTGGGTGGGTTGGAGATGAGAAAAGTGTGGAAGAGGGTGGCATCTGTTTCTCATCCTCGGAGAAAGTGTGTGTGTGTGTGTGTGTGTGTGCATGTGTAATGTGTTTGTGACCATATGCTCATTTAAAGATATTCAAACCCTTTACTGCACACTCCAGTTGCCCCCAGTCGTTCCCTCTGAGTTGCTTTTTGTATCTCCCATGCTACCAAAAATCAATAAGTCGGCTTACTGCTGGCTGGTTTGTCTCCCAAAGGTTCCCATCATCTACACTGTGCGACTCTATTTATGACAGCCAAATGTGTGGGAGTACAAACAGAATGTGCTGCTTGCTCCCAAATACAGATTTCACTGTATCAGTGCCCGCTAAGTTGATTAAGAATTAAACATGCTATTACTTTGACATTCTTTTGGCCCGAATTGGCCAGAGCGTCACTTCCATTTTATTTTGCTGATAATACAGTATTACAATAATGTATTAAGATTTAGTTTGGAAAGTAAACTTTCTTAGAGGTATAAGAAAAATGCCATTATATTTGCACCATGATATTTCGGCTAGCTCTAACTTTGATATGTAATTAATTAACCTCAGGCCAGGCAGTGTGAAAGTGACAGATCTTTTGCTTGATCATCCTTAACTCTAACCAAAACCCTGTTGATCAGGGAAGCATAGCCATTAAAAATGCTCTCTGATTAAGGCCGATGTTGTGGCTATGGAAAGATATCACTCCTTCTATTAAACCTGTTGCGAGGCCTTATCCAAAACCTATCTTGTATTTTTTCCCATCTCCACTATGTTGTGAAAATTGATGGGATCTCACCTAAGATTGAAAATTTCCCCTGGGTATAAGGCACAGCAGGCTGCTGCTATTCAAAGCCTGGACTGGTCGTGTCTGAGCATGTAACACTTAATGGAGATGGATCTTGACCTGACAGGATGATGAAACAGAACGTAAACCTTCGCATGGTGCTAAACATTTCAATTAAATTTAAAGACACCCTACCTGAAACTGATTCATGAACTACGTTGACTTTAAGAACAGCGACAGTGAGAGAGGAAATGTCAAATTTATATACTTTGGGATGTGAGCTAATGGGTGCTATAACAAAGTCAGTTTGTATATACTACTCTATACTGCTATAATCAGTCTTTTTATATTAAGAAAGGATGCATGACTACTTGTATGTGAAAGGGGTCGCTGATACTGATGAACCCAGAGAGAATTATCAACCAGCCAACTGTTCCCCTCATGCGGACCTTTATCACAACGTATAGCTAATTGCTTTGGCTGACTCTCACCACTATCATCACTATTGTTATCAGCGCAACAGAGAGCAGTTTTTAAAATCCCTCAACCTGCTTAGCACCAAATGACAGACAAATAAAGTTAGCACCAAAACAGCAGAGACCAAAACAGAGTCATTGATGGACCTACATGGTGGACATATACACAATTCCAAATTAAGATGATTGTTTCTCTGTATCTGTTGGATGTGTTAATAGCAAAAACTATTTTAACATATTCTCAGTCACCTTAAAAAGTGATATGTCAGTGGTGTGTTCAAAAATTTTTACTGTAGGTTTAAAGAGGACAAAATGACATTTTAAGACCATTAATTTGATCTAGAATATGAATACTTACATTCATATGTTGTAGTGTTATACGTTATCCATTTCTTTAATCAACTCCAAAAGTGTCATCTGAGGCATGAAGCCTCATTCCCTATTGTTTCTACTGAATTGGACCAGTATCTCTGTACTATAGAGCTTTCATTGAATCTGTCAGTTAATTTTCTATTATCTGCTTGTATGGCAACCATGGTACCAAAGAGAAAAATGACCTGGCTTGGATTTTTAAAGTGGCCGGTAAGATAGAGGTAGTTAAGTTCAGCAGTTGGAATCATTTATTCTTTAAGCAGGTGCTTTCAAAAGCAACAGCTACTCGCTTTTTTAAAGAAATATGTTGTATTAAATTACATGATTGAATAGCTTGCTTTTAAAATAAAATCATGGCATTTAATTTCAGTTTGTAAAAACATTTTTTTACTGTTCCTACTAGATCCATAACATTTTAGTTTTATTAAATAATTACACATTAAATCTAAAAGTAGCATTCAATAAGATGATCTAACTGAGCTAACTAAGCTACAAAACAATTTATTGCCTTTTCTGCAAAAATATAATTGTTTTTTGTCTTCATCTCACAGCCTTGCCACAAAATAGCAGCTAGTAGCAGAAGTCATCAGCTGATAAACTCTGATGATATTAATCCTAAAAACAAAGTGACCCCGCATTTGGGGGATTTTATCTCATTTGTTCTTCCATTTGCGAATATTACATGGTAAGAATGAGATTACATTTTTATTCTGTTTCACTGTAATGGAATCAGGGCTCTTATCAGAATGAAACGATCTTTAGGAGGTCATCTGATGTAAATAAAGGAATCATTAGGGATAGAGAGAAAGCCCCGCTCAGCATGCTGTGGTATGAAGTGAATGCTAATGTGCTAAATGGCTAGACTGGAACAGTCAAGCATATCCTTTTATGACATGACATGAACTCTGTAACTTTGTAAGAAAGAATAAATAGAAATGTACTGACAACTTGGTTATTTGTGGTTTGGACTGTGAATTTCGAAGGGATTTTGAGACTGAGTGAAGATGTGAGAGTGGGCTCCCGTGGTCTTGTTCCCCGGCTCCCTAGTGTTAGCAGCTCTCCAGATGCCTTGAGAGAACGAGGCTGGTGGGTGTGGGGGGATAATTACCCCAGTTTGCTCATGTTCTTCACTTTACCACACTGCCTTAAAGACTTCCCACAGCCTAGAGTAGCTATAAGTAGTAAAAAGCTCCAAGTTTGGGTGTCGAAAACACTGTTGTTTAGTTAGTTCTGATGGCAGAGCTGAGAGGCAGTTATACACAGTAACTGATGAAGGTTCTTATTATCTAACTTGTTGGAATTTAGTTGCTTATTTTTCCTCTCTCCATACTTTGGAGAGAGGAATTGTCACATTGTGGGCAAAAGCTTTAGCAATTCCCCAAAATGGGTCATTAGCATTCTTTGTCAGCAGCACAGCAACTGTATGTGAATGCAGATGTCTATTCATTTCAGAGAGGAAAATTAAAATTTGGACAAATATGGATGTAGTGCATTGTGGTCTGAATTTTAGATTAGTGTAATGTAGAATGTACTTTTTGTTGCCTTAACTAAAACTCCCCCAATCAATATTTTCTAGATTAACAATGAATCGAGTCTACATGCAACGTGAAAGGGGTCACTCACAAACCCACAGAGAATGATCCCCCCAACTTTGCAGTTCTGTGGGCTTTTTAACCCCTCTTAGCTCAATGTTTTTATTTTGCATATTACTGTGTGGTTTCGTCTCCTACAGCAGGGCAGCTGTTTTCAGCAAAAATCCTGTGAAAACCCACTGCTGGGGTCAAGAAAGCGGAACATGTAGCAGTTTAACAGACAGATTGTTTTCCTCAAGAGCTAGTACACAGCACAGCTAAAAGGACAGTTAATGTTTGATTTCTGTCAGACCAAATGAAATGTTGCTCTGTCTCTTGAAAGTGTAAATCAGCAGCTGTTATCCATAATAACCTTAGAAGGCGATTATATGGCAGGCTTAGTTTGTCTGTCTGTTCTTCTGAAACTCTGTGAGGTTGCAATATTGTTACTGTTGTTCATAGTGGCAGAAAAAGCTGCAGCAGCAAGAGATATTACATGAATGCAGATAACCGCGGACAAGCTCCATTTGTTTCTTTTCAAATCTTCCTGCCATTGTTTTTCAATGTCTGCTGATGACCTTGCCTTATATCCTTATTTACTAGGCCCATGTGTCATGTGCTAAATTGCATATTGCAGACATATAGCATTTATTTCTAACAGGGTTCCAAGGAAGCGCTGATTCATGTTCATTTCACAAAAGAATTGTGTTGGATGTTCAGTTTCTCCGGTGCACTAGAAATCCGTGACTAAAATGTCGAGCCAAATCAAGCGGAAGATTGTACTGTCCTTGAGTATCAGAGACGCTTGTCTTTATTAATCACTACCATCAGTGGAACTGTTAATGCAACTCCTGCAAAAAAAAAAACTCTCCTTGTACAGTCGATGTAAAAGGTTGAAGTGAGACTCAATGTGAGACTGCAAATGAGGACACGCGAGGCCAAGACAGCCCTGAGCCTGGTGTTACACATTCACAGGGTGACATGGCACACTATGACTCTCCCTTTGCCGTAGGGTGGGAACTCAAACGCAGAGTGGGGGTTGGGTGGGGTGGAGTTGGTGTGTATGAAGAGGAAAGACAGCTCCCTCCAAATGGGGAAAAAAGGGCAATTAGTAACCAAGTCCCTAGTACAGCCCAGTTGGCCACGGGGAAGAATACCTCTGTCATTAGATTCCTTTTGATGATTTCCCCAAATCTTCTCGCACAATGCTGTCCATCAGCAGCAGGCATGAGAACAATGAAGGGAGTCTTCCAGGCAGCTCTTGTCACCCATCAACCCTGTCTACTAACTTCAAGCCCTTTTAATTAGAACCAGCTCAGACATGGCAAACTTCGTAAGTCACCCACTGATGTAAGGAGAGAGTGTGAGACCAACAGCTATCAACAGCGAAGCATGCATGACCTCTGCCTCTCTCACATATTCCCTCATCTCTTCCTAAACTTACTCCTTCCATCTTTGAATCTCTACTACTGCCCTCTTTTCCATGTTCTTGCCCTCAGCCTACCTTTATCCAACCCTCCCTTTCTCTTTCTGTACTTCTCATCCCCTGCCCAACAAGTGCTTTAATCATGGACAGTATCAAACGACTCAAACTGCCTCCTAATGAGTTGTTACTATAGAAACAGCTCCAGTTAACATTACTGCCGTGCAGCAAGCCACCCACATCTTCATAGAAAGTCCCATAGGCTGCATATTTTTGGTATATTTTATCATTCCAGCTGTGATATGCTTTACTAAACACCTTAACGAATTAGTGCGTGGCTTTAAGTTCTGCAAATTAGAAGCAAACACTGTCATGGCTACTGTTAAACTGTAAGCTCCATGCACACCACAGGCCTGGGAAAATCACTGAGACACAATTCCTGTAATGGAAATTCTGTCAGATAAAGGGCTTTCAGTTAAAATGCACCTCTGGCTGTGATGGTAAAGGTCATGGTTCCAGCAAATTACTTTTATAGATGTAGAACTTGGCCTTTTTAACAGTAATAAACATGGTAAATTTCAGTTCTGTTTTTGGGGAATCTCAACTTGTCAGCTGGCTATTACTGGTACCAGGCAAGGAACTAGGGATCAGCTAAATCTGAATTTAAGTAGGTATAGAACTTAGTAGTAATTTTCTAATTTCTAACGTTTCTACCATTGTTTAGGTTTTCTACCAAAACCTACACCTGAATTCAAACCTTAGTCTGTGGTACCCCCCTAACGTAACCTATGCTGTGTAGGCTACCTGGGGTATCTTTACAAATTTTAGACTCTCTGATCACAATGATAGATAAAAAGTCTTTAATCATTCAGTTTCCTATGCTTCCAGCTGAACGACTGCATCATTACATGAAGACCGTGTTACTTTGCAGACAAATCCGAATCAGACTAGTTTCCCATTTACAAAGGATGCATGTGCAGCCAAAGAACAGAAAACATATTGCTGATGACCATTTTCCGCATTTGGAAAAAATTCAGTTTGCTACAAAAAATATGATTGCTTTTTTTTACTGCAAATATGTTGTGAAAACTCCTCCCAATTCCTCAATTTCTTTTACAGTATGCCTCACAGTGATAGACAACTGACAGCTTGTTGGTATTACTCAACTTATATGTCTGTTTCCTCCTGTCCACACACACAGAGTGAAATCCAGGGTTCTTTACACCATTCTTTGGGTTGTTGTGTTGAATCAATTTGGTGCACATAGTTAAAGCTGGTGTTTTTTTTCTCTCTTGTATTGATTTTATGTCAACGTTTAGCACAAGTAAACAAACCTACCATTCAGTTAATGACTGGTTTGAACAGGGTGACTAGTGAGGATGCTGTGTTGTGTTTTTGGTTTGTGGGGTCATTAAAGCTCCTCAGGCTCAGACATACAATATATCTGTGGGATTTGCTATAATAACCATTCAAGTTTCCTTTACTGATTTTACTTGCATATAACTGAAACACCTCCACCATCCTGGAGTTTGGGCTTGCACCAGAAATGCTAGAATTAAGGTGATTTTTAACTTTTGTTTTTTTGTAACTTCAAATGTGTGCAGATACATAAATTCTATGATGCATGTACTTTGCATACTATGTCATGTGTAAAGCCTATTAATAGGCTTTAATTTTATTTTATTTCAAGTTTCCTGCAGTTTTAATGATTGTGTTAGCAATATGGTCAATAGTTGTTTCCTCAAGCATACTGAGATTTGTCTGTCCTCCAAGTGGATGTTAGGGAGTTTTCAAAGGCATATTTGTTACTATGTTTCAAGCTCTGAGATCTGCTATTAAATATCCAGGCCTCTATGCTATATGCCATATCAATACACTATATACTAGACTTAAACTCTCATTGTATACATAGAGATAGATTTATGGTCCTAGTTTTTAATTATGTATCAGTTATTACCAGTATAACATTTTTATACATTTTTATTACTTACTACCTATGAACCTCTTTGTATTGTTTTTGTTCTTGTGATTCTTATGGGTGATTCTGCTGCTTTAACTCCCTTTCACTTTGGGATTAAATAAGTAACATTCAATCTACCATTGATATTCCTACAGCTTTAATGGTTATGGTGGCAGCATGGTCAATAGTTGTTTCCTCAAGCATGCTGACATTTGTGGGTCTGTCTTTCCAGCAGATGTTAGGGAGTTTTCAAAGGCATATTTTGTAGTATGTTTCGAGCTCTGACAGCTGCTTTGTTTTAGTAGGAGCTTGTTTTTCACCTGGATATCTCAATAGTCAAAGACTCTTCTCCTGAGTGTCACCAGTCTAGCTGATTCAGTATTTTCTTTCTGTATCAATGTTGGTTTTGGAAAAGAGATGGCTCAAGGTAGTGTTAACCATCCACACACACATACACACACTCCTTACAAAGGTCGATCACACAAGCTCCAGTGGACATATCCCTGTCTCCTTGAATTCCTCTGTCTCAGGCAGTGACATGTTTATATACCCACTGAGCACAGATCAGGGCAGAGAGCAGATAATAAAGAGCCACTGTGATGGATGTGTTCCTGTGCTCGGGCAATCCCTGGCTCAATTCTGTCACACGCACGCATGTGCGCACGCACACACACACACACACACACACACACACACACATCCTCTTCCTCTTAATCTTTGCTCATCAAATACTTTGTAGGCACATCTCTCTCACACACATAGGGTAGATACCTGGAAACAAGTGTAACATAGAGAGAAAACAAACAAATGCAAAGATAAATTGGTGATGTTTGTGCACACACTGACAACCATTTGCCAAAGCTTTTTGTATTTAAGTATTTTAAATAGTAAATCTTCAGAACAGGACAATTCAGTAGACTAACCACAAAAGACACATCACAACATCTAACACTGTGTATGTAATTTTGATTTTTCTTTCTTTATTTGTTTAATCAGACTGCAGTGGTGTCCACCTGTGGCAATCAACTGCTGTTTCCATGGAAACAGGCAGTACACTTCCTTAGAACATGAGGGAAAGAATGGAGCGAGTAAAGAGTGAGGAAGAGAGAGCATGAGATAATGAGGAGAAGTGGGCAGTAGCTAAAGAAAAAGCAACAAAGAAAGGAAGGAAAGCAAGAGAGCGAAAGAAAAAGAACGTTGAGTTAATGGGCATTGCGGTCAGCTCAAGTCAAAGTTTCTGACCCTTTGAACTCCAGAATTTTGAAAATTTCCAGACTTTTAACACATTAGAGACTTGGATCACATACCAAGTATCATCATTCATTTGAGGAGCAACTGTACAGTTGCAGGCCTTGACCCCACATCATCTCTCCTGTTAAAAATTTAGGGTATTTCTCAGAAATGTTGTTAACACGCTATTTTCCTTTCCTGCTGCTAAGCACCTGCCAAGCAGCGCATCTATGTCTTCTTGATTGATAACTATTGACTCCAGGATTGTGATCCATTCCCCACAAACATTAAAACTACAGTTCAATTTTTTGAAACGCCTGCTGTCGAAGCTATATATAGGAATAAAAGGAATTGATTGTGCCACTCAAGTAATTGAAAAATGACATTTTAATAACAAAAATGTTCAGTTTCTGTGGATCATCTACAGTCCTCACTGTAAACATTTTTCACAGAGACTATTTCTTCAGCAGAAAGTTGTTCCAATGAAACTTGTTCATGAATCTTAGAGACGGATATCTCGAAAACCTAATCTATCTGCATGGTTTGATACAAGAAGTAAGTGAGAAAATAGAGTCTTTTGAAGACAAATAATTGAAAAATGACTTGCTAAATGAGAAATGTGAGCCCACACAACGCATACAATACAATACATTGTATTAGCATTGGAATCAGTGATATCATTTTCAAATCTCTGGCTGGATGGATGTAATGTCACATTTTGGCCCTGCTATTATCATCTGCTGTCAGTCAGTCAGGATTTGTCCGTGGAAAATTTAATAGGACCTAAAGAGATGGTGTTTTATAGAGAAAATTATTAAGGATTATTAAGAATTAAGAAAAGGTGCATATGCATCCAGTGCCGTTTCCAATATATGTAAATGCATGCATGTGTGTTTTTGAATGTCCATGTGTTTGTGCATGTGCTTTATGTCTCCTTAGGCTCAAGCTAAGTAGGCCACTTTACCACGCCACAAAAGGGGAAACATACAGTAAGTGAACAGCCTGTCATTGTCAGGTAGAAGTCAGTTTGCTTTTCCCCAATAAGAGTATATAGAGAGAAAGGGGAGCGAGAGAGAGTAAGACACAGTTAGACCGAAAGTGAGAGCGAGCACCCTGCCTGACCTGACTCGGTTATGTAAACAAAATAAGTGTAGTGAAAGCAGCAGCAGTGAACAACAGGGAACATTGCCTAATGAGCAATGGCATGTACAGAGAGAGTATGTTGGTCTATATGTGTGTGTGTATTCTAAATTACCCGCATGCTTGTTCCACATTTGATTTTTAATTGAACAGATTTCTCAGCGAGCTCGCAAAATTAAAGAAGCAACCATGACACGTGCGACACTTATCTGTCCCGCCCTGCTCCCTCCTCCTCCCATCCTGCCGTCCAGTCCTATCTCCTTTTCATTGCCTCCCTCAGTCAACATCTCTCTTCTGTTTTTCTTCTACACTATCTGGTGTCTCTCTGATGGCCTCTTTACATAGCTGACCTCAATAGAAATGGCAGTGTGAGACAGGAATATCCTGCCACAAACAATATACCTTGACTGATAAAAAGCATCTGTTCTGTGCTGATAAAATGTTGAATTTGTTACAGATGCAGCCAGAATGGTTTCCAGTGAGGATTTGCTTTTTCATGTTGTTTGGGACATCAGATAACCAGATTTTTGGTAACGGGTGGCTAAACCATCAAATCTGGATTTACACTCATTAAATGAATTGTTTATCTTGCTTTTAATCTTAGTTTGCTGCTTTCTGTACTGTTTGCCAAGTGCTTCGCCATTATTTCTACAGTACTTTGTCAACTTTGTTTTTAGAAATCTGGATTAAATCCAGAGGCGGGGGCATGGAGGGAATAACAAAAAATCAACAAGAAGCTTTTATCTTGTCTTTGCATATATAAATGTGTATGAATACACATACAATGCTGAAATAATGCATGCAAAAATAAGCCTATCACCCATCACGTCATAACTGCTGCTAACTGCTGTTAGCTAGTTAGACAAAGACACGGCGGGTTCAGGCAAGGACAGGAAAGGCGTGAAGCGGGAGAGGAGCAAGAAGTCCGAGCACTGGGAAGGCAGCGACAGCATGAGCCAGAATATTTTCACATCTAACTCATGGTTGGAGCAGTGGAAAGACTAACCAGGACGGCTTCAGTGAGTTTTACTTTGTTTTGTGTCAAGTTTGATTGAAGTGTGTTTTACAATGAGTTAGCAAGGCATAGTTCAGTGAAAGAAGAAACTTGAATTCAGTAGGAGTACATTTTCCTCTTTGATAAGGAGAACAGGTGTGAAAATATTTCTTTTTTTGACATATTGTGAGTTTATTTTGTTTATTTATTAGTCTAAAACAGCTAAAAGAGCTCATGTAATGTATCAAACTCACCCTCACACATCTCCCAGCTGAAACAGCGGAAAGCCCAGAGTTAAACTATTGGACCATCACCTCTTGAAGTACATAGTGGTATTACAAGACAGAAGGGGCCGAGGCTAGCTTGTTAGCATGCTAACTTTAGTAGTTATCTCTGCAACACAATACATAGATTGTTTGACATAACATCAGAACTGTTACTAAATGACATTATGTTAATGATCTTATTTCACTTTTTGAATGGTTTAAACAAACAAATCTGGTCATATCTTACACATTGTACCTTTAGGGATTCCTTTTTAAAAAAAAAAAGTATTTTAAACTTAAAGATGACTGAATAAGCCATGTCTCAAATTTTAATGAGGTCAAGCGACGAGTCACAGAGGGACAATGAGTTGTCAAGCTTGTCAGTGAAGCACAGAATTGGAAACGGCATCAGCTCCATAAATTTCTGTTACAAAGGCCTTCTATTTTCCATTTCTTGTTCTAGTTGTCTATTTCCTGCTTTATCCTTGTCTTTCTGTTCTTCACCATTACAGCCATGCTCATAACAGCACAGAGTGCTGTCAATGCAAATAACGCAGAACTACAACAAGCCGAGCAATTATTTCAGCAACGCAACAGTGCACACATACACACAAATACAAAACAATCACTCACTGCAACGCCAAGTATTCACCCTCACACGCAAAATCTGCGAGGCATTACAGAACCTAACGACACATTTCTATTCTTACTTCCCTTATCCATTCACTTAGGAGAACATAAGCACTAAAAGCCATAACAATTTCTGTCAAGGACATTTCACTTTAGATTAAATTCAGCAGTATTTCTTTTTCTGTGAGTCCGCTGTGTTCCCACAGGACATGCTGTACCAAGACACAGTCTCAGGGTTAATGCCAAAAGCTATTTAAACTTGGACACGTTGTCTGCGATTCATAAGAAAACCACTGAAAGTTGAAGAGATGGTAGACACTGTAAACACACGAATGTGTTCTGTATAGTACAGTGTGTGATTGTGAAATGTTTGATCACTTCTTACAGATGTTTCTTTACTCCTCGCATTCGGTCTGCCCTTATCTCAACTTCTTTGTATGGATTTTTCTATGGATATTTCTGTTTCTCTCCCTCCGCCCAACCCTTTGGTGTTGATGTCTCTGTTTCATCCTCTCCGCTGCAGGGTATCCATACTGTACTGAGGCTGTGAGGTCTGTCCCTGCCTTGAATACCAAACAGCCTGATGCTGTTCATGAGCTCTTTGTTTCACATGTATGACAATGAGAGATACTGTACAGCAAGTGGCAGAAGACGATTTGGAAACACTAGGTCCTGAAATGGCTTGTCAGCAGCTATTAGCGCCGGATCAATCACGCAGTATTTCAACTTTGAATAAAACAACTGATCTAAAATACTATGAGTATATCAAATAAAGTTCAAACACTGAATGAATTTATTTTTGACCACTAGGGGGCAGAAAAACTCAAAAACAAACTCACAGAACCACAGCCCTGAGATACTGTATTACTGATTAAGTGCTAACCCGTTAGCAAATAAATGCATACTTCCAGATACAGCAGGCACAGACCAACATGAGTATCGTTTGTAGTTGTGGTTCTGTCCACCAGATTAAAGCAAGTCCAGTACTCACTGGCTTTACCTCTGGTTTTATCCACAGAAGCCTGAGAAAAACATCAGGAGCTGCTAGAAGATTGACTTTCTTCACCAGTCACTGGTTTACCTCAATTCTCTGCTTTTGGGGGAAAATACTCAGCACTAAATGTGGCTGAAAGCTTTTTAGAGCAGAGGTGGATGTAAGTTCTCACTGGGTTTAACACTATGAGAGACACATTGCATATTGCAGGTAGTCATTCCATTCATTGCTAACATTAATTGCCTGTTAAAGATTCTTAATTTTTCTCAGCAACATGTTGTGGACAGACTCTGGAACCAAAATTCAACTGTCCACCTAGTTAATGACCTGCTCAACCTAATGTCTGGAAAAGAAAAGAAAACAGACTCACCTCCGTGAACATAGTTGTGTAGTGTGCAGTCAGAGGGGCCCACCAAATGGATCAAACTGGATTGGCTGAAGCCAACTGTGTGTTGTTCTGCAATGCAAACACGGGGGGATAAATGCAATTTTTGCAATGGAAAAGCTGCGTTTGTTTTCTGCTCATGCAAGACAAAAGACAAAACGACATGCTTCTGTATGCTGCCCCCCCTCCCAAAGTCCCCGTACTGACATGCAGCCTGCCAAGCAAGTTAACATACCCTTTGGTGGATCCTCTGCAGTTGAGTGAACGTGACAAAATTACAGAATTAGCTTTCAGTCGTACAATAATTGGAAAATATGCACGTTTGTTCAAATTAACTGTTTAAAAAAATAAGTTCTTTCTTGTGTGTCCTAATGCAATTTTTAGTGGAATACACAAGTGAGCAAGAATGCACAATAGTACACTGATTACTGAAACCACATGAGGGATTCTTCACTTAGTCCATAGACAGTTGCCATAATTGTATTTTATTTTTTATTATCAGAGCTAGCTAAAATAAACTGTCTTACACTGTAGAGAATATTTGCTTTTTTATATTTGCATTGACACAGAACATGTTGTCTATTATGTTCACCTGAATGTTCTCCAGTTACTAGTGTAGTTGTAGAGCCTCTGTGTTAAGTGTGGGATCATGAGTTTGGTTTACAAATCAGATTTCTGTTGTATATTAATTGCATGTTAGGATTTGATTTGAGCCCTTTGGGGTAGGGTGTTACCTGGGTTGGGTGGAGGTGGCACCATCTCTTCAATCCTCGCTTTGGTCTCCAGTCTCTCCATCTTCTGAGCCTCGTAGCGCTTTCTGCCCTCCTCCTCTTCCTCTGCAGTGGCATACTACAAACAGAACGTATACAGCATGAACACATGCACAGTTGTACACTTCCACTCAAATACCTGTCTCTGCATTGGTGCTTGCAGTATAAGTAAAGTATTTTACCACAGTGACATTCAAGACAAAGTGAGATTGATTTTTCACACTGTTAAATGTCAATATTTTTATCTTGACCAGATGGCCTCTCTCACGGATCCCCTCTCGGTGACCTCTGGTCATGTCATTTCTGATATATATGGAGGGGTGGAGTTATATAGAGAGAAAGAAGCTGACAGGTAAAATGCCAAACTTCGGTCCATGAAGGTCAGAGCAACCAAGTTTCCATGTACCTTGACGGGCGGCACCTCCATGATCTTGTCGACATTCTGCAGAGAGCAGGGGACGTACCACAGCGCTGCCTTGTTGGCCAGCTTTTTGGCACCTGCAGTCACAGATAAAAGGTTGAATTCTTTTACCAAGGAAAATGTCAGTAAGAAATTTTTTCAGCTTTCTTCCACCAAACACACTGACACAATTTTCTCAGTTGTGTGACTGTGAACAAATAAACAATAAGTTTTGACATGTCTTTTAAATAAACAACAATGAAGCAAAACAATCAAAAAAGCTTTTGTCAAAACAGACACTTCCATTAACACCCCAGTAAAAGCCAGTTTTTAACAAATCCAGTGGCACTGCCTGAAGATTAGTCTCTCTTCTGCAAACAAAGGAGCAGAAAACAAATGAGGTCTTTGTTCAACGACAATCATACATGTCTATTCAGAACACATGCTCACATTCACTAAACTCAGTCTCTCAGTTAGTGCTAGGTTTAGCATAATCCCTGTTTTCTGAACTTCCTGCATTTTCATGTTGTGATTATAAAATGGATGAAATACAATGGCATCTCACTTATGACATTCTGTGCACAAATATTTACACTGCAACGTTCACTCTATCTATTCGAAGCGTGTATCTGGTGAGGTGTTCCGTGTCTTCCCTGACAGTTCAACGTGTTCATAAGCAAGTTTTTTAAGATGTAGGTGAAACTATAAAACTGTCGACTGAAAAATTGACATTATTTCAGTGCAACATCTGAATATATGTGCTTGTCAGTAATGTTGTTGATAATCGCTGTAAATATTATTTACAATCACTATATATCAACGATTCCTTAGCTTTTCTTACTCTTTTTCTGTTCTATACCCAATGCTCATTTGGATTGACAAATATAACCACTGAAATCCTGAGTTTGTTATAGATCAGGTCTAAGCTAATCTTTGGGGCAAAGTGACAGTGATAAGAAAGGTCAGTAAATAATGCTCATTATTGGAACATTTAGTTCTACTTTTAAAATAATTATTTGAGTAGTTTAACTGTTTTGATATTAGATATTTAAAGTTGTCTTTCATTTTCTTGTACATTTCTTGTCACGATCCTGTCCTGAGTGCTGTGTTTTTTGGGTTTTTATTCTGAGGGTTTGGTTTTGTATCTGCATGTTAGTTATGTTGTCTGTTCTGTTTAGTTCTGAGTTTATTCATTTATCAGTTAGGTATCGGTTAGTCTGTTGTGTTTTGGTATTTTCCTGATTTCAGTTCTGTCACAGTTTCATGTATTAGTTACTTATTATCTGTCTTGTCTCGTATCTTAGTTCTTAGTCCTGTAACATAGTTCATGTCTTTAGTGTTTTCTCCTGGTCTGTGTAATTCTGTGTTTTGCCCGTTGTCTGCCTGTCTAGTGTTCCCTCTGTTCCCCCAGTTATCACACTGCCTGTTTGCCTCTTTGTTCCCCTTTGTTGTCTCTGTCTGCCTGCCTCTCTGTTAGCCCCTGTTGCCTCTGCCTGCCTCTCTCTGTTTTCCCTACTGTCTCTCTGCCTGCCTCGTTGCCTTTATCCCTGTCACCTGTGTTGCTCCCGCCCTGCTCGTTAGTCCCATGTGTGTATATATACCTGGTGTTCCTGTTTAGTCCTTGTCCTGTCTTTACAGTGTGCACAGTGAGTTTCAGTGTTCTACCGTGTGTTCCAGTTTGTTGCTCTGTCTCGTCTCATGCCCTGTCCTGCCCTGTCTATGGTTTGTTGGAGTTTGCTTTTTTTAGTTTCTGTTTTGGATTACCAATTTTGTTTTGGATTTTGATTTTCTTTTTGGTCTACGTTTTTGGACTCTGTTAATCAGCCACTCTGCCCATAAGTGTGCTTACCTTTTGTTTATGAATAGACCTTTTGAACTTTACCTGCTCCGCCCTGTGTGTCCTGCATTTGGGTCCACCAACCTGCTACCCAGCACCCACCGTGACACTTCTGGATATTAAAATTTAAAGTTGTGTGTGTGAATATCTTAGAAAACACTAAATCCCTTAGTTTTTCCTCCTATGTATGTGTCTTCCTGTGAATAGATGTAAGATCTGATATTTCCATGTATCTCCGTTTAATGCAAGAAATGTCTTGGCGTTTGGAGGCTGTAGCATTAGCTCTCCATCCCTACAGAAAGTTAGGAATCAGAAGATCAGAAGACAAAACTCGTGGAAATCACATCTCATAGCAATCAGGCGAAGAGGTTGCCATGGCGATATCTGTTCTATTCTGCCTACACCTTTTCTCTTAATTCGCTAACAGAGAGAGAGAGGGGGAGGCTATTTTGAGGTTGTGCTGTTATGGCACACAAGGGAGGTACACAGATTAAAGACAGAACCAGGCCAGCAGGTTCAAATGAAATCACTGTCTTAAAGTGTTAAAGGCTATTAATTGTGGCTGTACCACGTGATGAACATAGTTAGGAGTGTTTCCTATTAGGACTGATAAGGTTTATATTCAGATTTATTTGTTTGATGCTCTAACATTAAAGTAATGTTTTTTGATCTAATATAAAACTTTTGTTGTTTTTTCCATATTTTTACTATACTTGCTTGTGTCAAATACATAAACACTTAAGGTTGTATAATTGTGCACTGCATCTACATGGATATAAAAATAGCACATCTCATAAATAAAGAAATCTTGATGAAACTGAAGATTGGAACTGTGTGATCAAAGGTGAACTAGACTTTGAAGACCAGCGGGAAATGTGACGTTAAGAGAACAGCGTGGGAGCAGCGACTTAAAGGCAGGCTACTCTTGGGGAATAACATTTGCATTTTACACCCAAGTTAAAACAGTGCAGACAGCCGGGCCACGTTGCCATGCCGACCGAGCTTCTCTCCTCCTCCTCTCATAGGCTGCCACCCTTGCCAGCAACCAGGAAGTTGCCCACAGGAGAAAGGCAGATTTACATATCCTTGACTCTACCAAGACTGAGTGACTCCAGTCTATTTTTAGCTGCTGCTGGACCTTTTATGTGAACTCTGTTCAGGATGGAGGGAGGAAGAGGAGGATGGAGAGTGAAGGGTGAAGCGCTGGAATGAAACGGCCGGCTAAGAACCACTCCCAGTCCGACTGATGACCTTTTTGACCAGAATGTAACCAGGGAACTGGCTTTGAATACCAAATCCCTCTGCATCAAATGAAGACAATGTCATTGTTTGACCATGTCATCGACTGGTCCTTGTTACCTTCACAGTATGCCCCTCTAAAAGAGCACATACTACTCCTCATCAGGCATTCAGTATCATGACTGTGGTTAAGGGAAAACCAACTTGAGACAGACCAGAGTCATAACATGTACCTTACTACTTCATTTAGAATATGTATCTCGGTTCCATTCACCTTTTTTTGTATTTTAAAATGCCTGTAGAAAACTTTTACAAGGCTGAGAAATGGATTTATTGTATGTGTTGGTTTCTATGTGATGACAGAGAACAAATTTCAGTCAGGAGGGGTCTCAGCTAGCAGGAGGGACAGCTGGCTTACTTAGTTAGCATTAATGAATTAGTGAACAGGAAGGTTTTGGCTGCATCCATCCCGAACACAAGCTCCACAAATCTGCTCACTCAAACTGAAAAGGAGCTCCCGAGCTCCATGAATGTAACACTCGGGCAGCTATGAGACAAATAGCATCCTGCAGTGGCAGGTACCTTTTTAACCCTTTTTTAATTGGTGATCGATTTTAAATCGTATTGGTGCAGCAGTGCATTGAGTGCAGGAACTGCAGGAAGACAACTGCTTGTGAGCAGGAGGATATTACACCACAGACAACAACTAGCATCACTTGGCTGATTTTAGGAGTATAAAGTCAGCAAACAGAAAGCACTTTACCATAAGCAGTAATAAAGCATGCTGAAAGCAATTGCTATCGCATAGCAACAATGGAAACAAAAGCCAGCAACTTGCAACCTGTAGGTCTGTAGGACAAGCAGAAAACAAAACAAATCAAATACATCAGATTGTCTGAAAATTTCAACTTTCAGCTGATTACAGGATAAAAATCCAGAAAATCAGGTATTAACTACAAAACAAACAGCACCAGAAGCTGTTGTTTGTTGTTGGTGAGCAGGCTTAGACACACAGGCAGACTGTGCTTTTTTAAATACATGATATGCAGCAGAATTTTCAAACACTACGCTCTGTCGTATTAAATTATGAATTAGAGCATTTTTGGGTACTGATTTGAGTATTCACATGGGCGCTTAAGTGGGGGAAACATCCCTCCAGCACTACTTAAGCATCATCCAAACCCCTTTAATCTAAGTTTAAGGCATCAATCATTACTTCATACCATTCTTGAAATTTCCTAACATTTTCTGTTCTAAAAGACTTTGAACAGTCCTAAATCCCAGTCTGCACTACCCTAAGATCTTTAATCTCTCATCTTTTTGTTCCTTTGCTCCTCTTTTTTCTTCCCTTTTCTCCACAATCTCTTTCTCTTTTCCTTTCCCCTTTCCCACTTTGACCTCAACTATTTTATTCAGCTCAAGCCCCTTCACTTGATTTATTGCTGTCTGTTACTCGTTCACCCCTCTGCTCTGCTCTCTCCTTGGACTCTTACCCACTAACTTTCATTCTCCCTCTGAGCAGAAAAAATCCCTTTTATTCTTTTCTCCTTTCTGAACAGCGTGTTCCAGGCTCAGAGACACTGCAGCAAGGATTGTTTTAGTGCTTGATCGCCATGATCAAAACCACAGATTTTCCATTATGCTGTGCCAAGGCTCCATTACTTTAACTAGACTACAGTCCCACTATGGGATGTTACAATCCGGTATAAAAAGATTAAATCATGCCAGGAGTAGAGTTTGGGGACAGATCATTTTGAATGAAAAAGAATATCCAATACTCAATTTAAGCATTATGGTATATTTTAACCTTACAATACAAGTATTTCATATTGTTACTGTGAGCAGCTTTCTTCTTAAGTAGAATTCAGAACCGAGAGACCCAAATGTAAAACAAAAGGCTGCTCAAAAGCTGATGGATTACAGATTGATTCTATGTAAACATTGTTTTCTGTTTACTCAAATGACCTTTAATTTGTCGTTGTGTCTGCCCTGCTACAGACCTCAGTTATGCCCTCAGGAAATTCTGTTCTCCAAAAGTCTCCATCTTTCATTAAATGCTTACATTTAGATTTGATAGATTTTACATCATAAAAGTTACACATCTTATTTCTCCTGCTGTAGGTGTTCATGACTGCACAGCTTAATAAAAAGAAAAGCATGAATATGTTTGTGTGCAATGAGCTGGAGAGCTTCATAAAAACCCTAAGATTATAAAGGAAAAAAAATATATTATGCGTGTGTGTATGTTGACGTGGAACTCTTTCAGTACATGCAGTTGTGTGACCCACTAGGATCATGGCAGGAACTGTCATGCTTATTTTAAGCCTCAACCCACAGTGCACTGCGCTCAGCTCTTCTATGCATGTGTGTATGTGAGTGTGTGTTGAGGGGGCACGATCTGTGTATGCTGTCTTCATGCAAATGTGTGCCTGAGTTTGCATCCAATACATGCATTATTATCTCAGTGGGACTTTTGTGTAGCTGTGCACAGTATTCATACATGAATGTTCAGTGTTTTTTTGTGTAGCAATTTCACATCTGCAGACCTCTGCATGTGTGTGTGTGTGTGTGTGTGTTTGTGTAAAAGCCTGATTGTGTGTGTGAGCACAAGACTCTAAAGTGGATCCATGTTATTCATGTTGGATGTGACTATGTGCAGTTTTCTAGGTATGTATGTTTATGTTCATGCATGTTTGTACATAAATGGGTATATGCAAATCTGAGTATGTGTGTGGGTCTGTGTGTGAGTGTGCATGTTTGTATGTAAGTGCGCATGCGCAATCCCCCCAGCGGGGACAATCATCACGGCTCGTGCCCACAGTAGGCAGCCTTCCCCTGGGGGGCCGTGACTGAGGCCTGCCTGACGAGATGCTGCCTGACTGACTGTGGAACCTGGATGCTTGCCTCCTCCCCCAACACACATTCACATGGAATAAACATGAATACAAAGATGCATGCAGAAAGAGCATAATATACATAATAATGTCACAGTATACAAGGAGCATGCATGTCTACATATACGCAAAGCTGGGAAAACATGCACTTATGAACAAAAGCTGATCCATCTAATGTTCACAAAGGTGCTTAAAAATATAAACAGAAACTACATATGCAAGGCTACAACCAAACAGTAAAATTCCTTCTTCTTTGTTCATGTTCAAATCATCCACCAATGTTTTGCCTGGGTAAAGATAGCCAGTAACATGTAAAACCCTGCCAGTCCTGCCTCAGTTAGAGACTTCTTTTAGAAAGAATAGGAAGTGTGTGTGCTCAAGTGTGCATCTGTGTGGGTGTGAGAATGTGTAGGTGTGTGACTTTTTCTATGCAGAATGTGTCAGCATGTGCATATTAGGCTCTGTATGCACGCAGGTTATCCCTACACAACCGCATGTGTGTGTCAGTATGTGTCGGGTACGTGCGCGCGTCGTGTCGGAGAATGTGTGCAGGTACATCCACTTGGCGTCCGTATCTGACTGGGCCACAGTGTGTGAGGCCTGACGCTAAACCGACATGACAGAAGCAAATAATGTCTGCTCCCGTTATCTTCTATTCCCCCTCGGCCCCGCAGGAACCTTTTAAAGGGCCAAACACTGATGAAATCACAAACAGATACCCATGCACACACATGCATTTATACAGTACAGATGCACCCACCCACTATGCACATACATGTGCACCGCACAAACACACATCTGCAAAATTATGCATCTAAATGCAAGCGCAAGGACAAACATACAAATCTAACATAACCTTTCAAACAGTTATTGACGAATGAATGAGCTTCTGCACAAACCCGCCATCTATAACCTAAATATGTACACAAATCAAAACATGTGCTCAACCATTTGTTTACACAGCTCCACACTGTGTGTAAGAATGGACATTTCTCCTGAGTCTGGGATAGAAATAAATCCATTAAAACACACGGACTTGCACAGGTTTATATGGATAACAGCTGTGTCGACACATGCACACACCCATACAATATGACCGTCTTCCTATAGCTATAACCTAATAGACCACCAAGGTGCAGCCTCTCCTCAGGCACTCCTTTTAATGTTGCTGCTGCTTGTATTTCTGATTTGAGGACTCACTTTACACAGTCCTGGATAATATGTGTTGTACTTTTCTTTTTATTATACTGACACAGGATGTTGTCAAATATGAATCAGGGTAACGACAGAAATATAACCTGGGCTATAAATCCCATTACAGATGTTATGTTTGGCCCACGCAGCCTCCAGAGAGCTCAACAAAGCTCAGGCAAAGTTTGATATCCCAGAGGAACTCACCCCCACGCCCGCTCTCAATACAAGCGGGAACTATATGCTCATCTGCACTACACACATGCACTGCCTGACACTGAACATACATTTTAAACATTATGAACAGCACTGAAAATATAGGAAAAAGGCATTGTTTTCTGATACTAAAACGTATAAATGAATTGTGGAGCAGAGGATTGCAGCTGTTTCTCTTTTATTACAGAATAATGTACGACCACTTATTGAAATAAAATGCTAATATGGTGAGAATGTGAGATTTTTTTTAAGTTGCTTTGTGCTGCTAAAAGTGGAAATATCTGATAGTTCAGTATTTCAGGAGGTCTTTGCAAAATACAGATGGATTACAAGACTCGCTTTGTTTCTAACATTGTTTTTGCCTCATATATATGAATAAATATAGACTACATTAATAAACTGTTGATTCCATTTTATTCAAATGTCATGACCGCACTTAATAAAAGAGCCAAACGGTGCCTTGAGAGTAGTCTTCTCATCAGCTCTCTTCCTGATCTTCCCTCTTCGGGGTCCTTCCTGATAGGCCATGTACTGTAGCAGGCTGTCTGCACCGACGCCTGTATGCATGTGCGTACGCTGCTCTCCACCTGTCATCTCATTTTTCTGCCTCCGCCTCCGTCAACCTGCTTCCAGCCCAGCAACCAGCCAACCAACCAGTACAGGCCTGTTACTAGGGCAACGGCTGTCTAGGGGATACTTCTTTTGTTTCCTACACCTCCTTTTCTTCATCCTTCTTTCTGTCTCTTCCCTAGTCACACTATTTCCCCCTTTCATTCCATTCCCTTTTTGCTCATATGACAAATATGTCTGTCTGACTCCCGCCTCACAACTGCCTGACTCTCACTCCTTCAGTCTCTTTCTCTAACTCTCTTGATGACGGGCAGGTTTCTCTGATGCTACAATACTTCTAATTCTCACTACAAATCCATTCAAAAAAAGAAAATTGACACAAAGTGTGGTTTCATTCATATCAAGAAAACCTATACTAATGAAACTCACACAACAGCAATGCCATGACCTGTATTAAAAAGGGTAGACATCATCTCTCCCTCTTTGACATGAATTTAAGCAGTTACAGTACAATCAGCACTTTATATTACATTTGGTCGGGCTGTGCCACTGGCATTTAAAGGTTCGGAGATAACACTAGGTCAGCCTAATGTGATCCTCCCTGCGTCTTTACTCAAAGGACTCTGGGCAGCGTGTGTGTGTGTGTGTGTGTGTGTGTGTGTGTGTGTGTGTGTGTGTGTGTGTGTGTGTGTGTGTGTGTGTGTGTGTGTGTGTGTGTGTGTGTGTGTGTGTATGTTTTAAATAAATAAGAATTACAGACTGCATCACTTGGCAAACATTCTAAAACTGGATACCAACATGGCTCTTGGTTTCTATTCCCCTGTCACATCACATAATGCAGCGCCTCATAAAAGCAGTGGTTCATCTTTTATACTTCTCATTGCTGTGTTTCTTATTGTGTGCTGCCCTCTACTGATCAAACAGCACAACATTTCAGTGAGGTCACTTTCTTCCTCCTGACCTTACCAGAGATAGTGTTAAGTAAAATATTCACCATTAGGACAAATTCTGATTCTAGTTTTTTAAAAACCTGACCAAAAACACAAATAAATCACAGGAGGATAATAGATTATGTGATTTGTTAACTTAATAATAAAAACTTCCCAGTGACAGTAAGTAAAAATGATTCAACATTAGCTTTAAAGCATTTCAGAATGTAACTTTTCTGCAAATTACAATTTTGGTCGTTGACTATGTAATCGCAGCGTCAAGAGGCCTAAATCTTAAGTCTCAGAGCTTTGCTGTGCTGCAAACAGGATTTTGGGTGATGACATAGGCAAGGACCAATCACTGAATGGATTTCCTTATTGAAGAATATTCTCAGATAAATTCACATTAAATAGTGAAATTCCTAAGAGGAGTTTACATTCAACACACAACACAACAGAAAACATTATCCTTTATATTCTAGCTGCTTCAGGCCTCTTTCATTCAATATCTGCGTTTCATGAGTAGACCATTTGGGTACCACATCTAACATGTTGTAGTCTGCATCAAACACAACTTATGTGTTGATGCTGTGGTAACTCTTCCTGTTCACATAAACATTCTGGTTTATGCTGGGAGCAATGATATATGAGTGCTAGCAATTGTGCCTACTACTCCTGGGAAGCCGGCTATTGAAATGCATGATTTGTGTCAGCTTCCGTTGGATTACGAGGGATGTTGTTGGGAAGTTAATAAAACGTGTGACAATGTATAGAGCCATAAGTACCATAATTGTTTCCATGACAATTCAGCTTACTGATGCTTATGATGGCCCTAAATCATAAGTGTTGCTGCATTTGTCCTGTGGCAAACAAAGTCACCACCTTCAGTTTAGCTGAACACTCATTGCTACGTAAAGTCAGTGGTGAGATGATGTCCCTGGCCAATTCACTGACAAAGATGATGCCTGCTCTGTCCAAACGATACTGTATAATCTGTATAATAATTCAAAAACATTCTTCCTCTCCTGAAAGATTTGCGCACATCTCTATCTTCACAGTGCCATCACATGCCCCTACTAGCAATTCCAAACTACTTGAGAGACCTTTCAAGCCGTCTTAAGTAAATGGAAGAGTAAGAGTGATTCTTAGCTTTTATAAATTTGATAACTTGCTTTTATACTCAAGTTTGAAAGTAGGGTAACATTTCACAATTTTACACCTACTTTTAAATTTAAGATGGCTATCCACTGACCTCTTGAATTTTTTCAGACAATCAGTAACTCAGTAATCAGTAACAAAATAATTTGAAGCAGATGTGACACTTTGTAAATTTACACTAGTGCTGTCTTTGTAAGCTCACCACAGTGAAAGATTTCAACTTTTAAAAATTATTAAAATGGTGCATGTAAGCAAAGAATAAGAGATTCTAGTTATTACAGATATATACTGTATGTGGCAGGTATTTTTAGATGTGTGTATGTTAGGTTTGTGTGTTTGTCGACCTGCCGGTGAATACCTGGGCACCGGAATTTCTGTCATTCTTTTTTCTCCTCTGCAGTGACAAGAGTGAGAATGGGGCTAAAGGTGGATGCCACTGCGCAGGTTTAAACAAAATACTCAGAATTCAGAAATCTGCATTATGGATATTACTTCTATAAACAAAGGCAGAATTTTTTATCATTTGCCTAGACTCCTTTTTTTTTTCCATTACTCATTCGAACATATCAAACGGTTTAAAGAGTGCCTTAAACTTTAGTATGTGGCATGTAGCTGTTGTTGCAAATGTAACTATCAAATGCCAACATCAATATTAATCACCTGTGAGGATGTTCTCAGCCATGACTTTGACTTGCACCTCTAGTGAGTGCTTGGAGGTGTAAGTGATCTCAGCGGTGACGTGGGCAACCTCGCCAATGAACACAGGGGACAGGAACTCTGTTTTCTCCACCCGAACCAGGGCTGCCAAGCAGCGATCCTAGAGAGTAGAAACAGCAAAAACTTAAAACATAGACAAATATCACACATAAATTCACAAGAAAAGGTTAGTTTTTAAGATGCCATTAAAGCAAACAATGTTACTTTCATCACCCTCCACTGATGATCGGAACAGGAAGCAACAGCATTAGAAAGCATCTGACATTTTTGTCAGATTGTAAATCCACTACTGGTGTGATGTGGTCAAGGACGAGGTGAAGTAGGATGAGGGAGAAGGAGACAACAGGGAAGAGCAAGAGGAAGGGGGGTCAGGGACATTATAACTGATGAAATCAAAGCGACTGTGGTTGACCAAGTTGTCAAACCATCGGATGAGCTAATGAAGGCTGAGTTTGGTTCCACCAAGTCTGAGCTGCTATACCGTTGCAGGTATCATCCAATATTTCCTCTCTCACTCCAACACTCAATACTTTGAACCAGCAAGAACTCTAAGTGTTGTACAGTACTGGTTCAGTAATTTGCCCTTTAATGACAAGAATCTATCTCTACTGTAAAATCAATCAAATGTTTTACAGAATTGCAAGAAAGCCAGTGTCTGGTGGAAAAAGTCTACTGATCACCCCAGAGCTGGAGCCTCACACTGTTAATATGGTCATAGCAAACACCTGCATCAGAGAATTACAGGACTGTACTGGCAGATAACAGTATTCCAAAAACGACGGTTGTGTATTGTATTAGTGCAAAAACACAGTTTTTAAAAGAATTGCAAGAATTGTTGTGCAAAATGTTTAATGTTTTGCTTTTTTGGTGTAAGGTTTTTTGGTTAGTGTGTAGAGTTCTGGAAAAATAACATAGCCAAAATCTCACATTCCACCTTTTATTCATTTGTCTTGCATGATGCTAAATTCTCAACTTTGTCATGGGACAGTCACTTTTTTCAACCTGTCACATTTCATTGATAATAATGATGCTTACATACAACAAAACATAATACAAACATATAGTCTCAGAATGGTAACATGCTGTGGTGTTTTGCGAAATGTTGTCGTGTTGTGAAATGCTGTTGATTTGATTGGTCAAGGCAGAAAAAGTAACAGAATCAGTGCCAGACAATCTAAGGCAAAGGCTGAGGGCCTAATGGAAGACAATTTCCATCATTGATGTAATTCACTTTCACCATCGGAACTGCCTTTAATTCTTTACTGTAAACGTTAGTAAGTGTAAGACCAGGTGAAGAAACAGGAGCAGAGTAGGAATAAACATTGTATTCACAGATATTGTACCATAATGTCTCCAGTCCCACACCACAGAGATGCAACTGTCTGAATACTGTCGGAAATTGAATGAATGAGCTGTGTTTATATACATTTTATGTTGTCTAGTTGTCTAAAGCAGTAGTTCTGAAACCATTTAACTCTAAATCCCTTAAAGTAAAGCAATGACCCATCCACAGTTATAAAAGATTGGTTAATAAATGTAATGATTATTTTTATCTCGAGCCTTTGACATTTATTGAGCTATATCAAGTTCTCCTTTGCAGACTACTATGCAGATCATATTATATTTTGTTTATTTAGGTGTTGAAATGAATAATTTAGTACTGGACGAATGCATGTGTACAATTCAGTTAATAAAAATTAACATTTTACCAAGAGAGGTCCTGCAATCTTTATTTGCTCACAGTACAATAAAATAGTGTAGAGTAGGGTCTGAATATAGTTGTTGTTTCTTACCCCGTTCTGTGTGTTGCAGTGCCTTGTGCCAACAATGCATCCAGCTTCCTCAATCATCTTGAGGATGATACCGCCGTGGACATTGCCCACAATGTTTGCATCATTTGGCCGCATGATTCTGCAGTAAAGAGAAGATTTGTTAGCATGTGGATCTCATGGTAGGATTCCAATATGTGTTATTAGCATTTATGTTTTATGCTTTATTTATTTGACAAGAACAATGTCAATATATGAATTGTATTGAACCGACAATATTGAACCGATTCAAATATAGGCCTACCAATCCTCCTTATAACAGTTCTTAGCATCCTGTTGGGAAATAAAATGTTATTGATCAATACATGTGAATGCTTTCCAGTGCTATCTGATAATTTAATCTGTCACATATTTTTCCACAACTTTTTAAAAGTGGAAAGCTGGTGGTGGTAGAACAGTGGAAAAGACCCATGACTGTGATGTAGGACACCAGGGTTTGATTCCCACTTGGACACATCCACCAATTTTTTCCTGAGCAAGACAACTCCTAGTTGCTCCAGAGGTGTGCAACGTCTGACATACCTTCCCAGTAACAGGTTGGACCCCCTTTTGCCTTCAGAACTGCCTTTATTCTTCGTGGCATACTTTCAACAAGGTTTTGGAAACATTCCTCAGAGACTTTGGTCCATTTTGGCATCACGCAGTTGCTGCAGATTTGTCGGCTGCACATCCATAATGCATATTTCCCTTTTCACAACAATACTCAGGTAGGCTGTCACGTTTAAACGATGCTCAACTTTTACTAAGGGGCCCAAAGTGTGTCAATAATCACCCACACCATTACACCACCACCACCACCCTGAACTGTTTATACAAAGCAGGATGGATCCATACTTTCATGTTGTTTACGCCAAATTCTGACCCTACCATCTGAATGTTGCAGCTCAAATCAACACTTATCAGAGCAGGCAACCATTTTCTAATCTGCTATTGTCAAATCTTGGTGAGCCTGTGTGAATGGTAGCCTCAGTTTCCTGTTCTTAGCTGACAGGAGTTTCACCCGGTGTGGTCTTCTTCAGCTGCTGTAGCCCATCTGCTTCAAGGTTCGACGTGAAATTCCAAGTCACTTAAATCACCTTTCTTCTCCATTCTGATGCTTTGTTTGAACTTCAGCAAGTTGTCTTGACCACGTCTACATGCCTAAATGCATTAAGTTGCTGCCATGTGATTGGCTGATTAGCTATTTGGGTTAACAAGCAATTGAACAGGTGTACCTAATAAAGTGGCCGGTGAGTGAATATAGCAAATGTAAGTTGCTTTGGTTTAAAGAGAGAAAAAAGTTTCTTCTAAGTCTAAAAACATCAGTTATATTAATGCATTTTTTTTAAATACAGGACTTGTTGTGGACCTGCAGTCTCTCCACCTCAACACTTGTGTTTCCTGTGAGTCTTCTTGTCTGTCTCTCTCTTTGTTTTCTGTCTGTTGTCTGTCTGGGTGTGGCTTCACACTCTGGCTCCAGCTGCCTGTCTCCGCCTGCTCGCCTGATCTACATTTGACTAATCACGGCAAGGCAAGACAAGGACGTATTTCCCTGTGCCCAGGACCACTACACTCCTGGAAACTCTGCCTGTTGCCTCGCTCAGCCCGTACCCTGCCTGGAATTCCCATTCACCTGCCACTTGTTGGTCTGCCACAATGTTCCCAGCACTCTACCGGACTTCCCCCTCCCTGAAAAATCAATAAAATGTGTTTAACTGTTTTTGAACTAATCTGTTATGTCTGCTTTTTTGGGCCCAGTAGGCTACTTCCTGACATTAGGGCTGAGCCAAAGATAAGATTCAGTCTTGGGCTGTGGAGGACAGAAGATGTGTGAGTCAGCACTACCACAACAGGTTAACAAAATGTGGATAAGCGGTGTGTTTTCAGTTTATGTCCCTAAGCAGTTACTAACTGCATTTCAATCACCTATTTAGTTATAGATTTATTCAAATGAATGGGGCTGATACTTAGTTGAATCAGACTTTAATACATGTCAAGTGATCTATAAAAAGAATCTGACATTTGCTGACAAAAGGCCAGGAGAACTATCTAGGAATATACCTTCTGTGATAGTCACTTGAAATGAGTTGAAATGACTTCTATAGAGCACTTTTCACAAATGATGAGCTCAACAATGTCAAAAGTCTCAAGAGACTCCAGCCTCACCTTTCCATGCCTATCTGATGACTAGATACAGTGTCATTGTCACTGACAGTGTAGTATGCTGTCATGTAAATCAGGTGTTTCCAGTTCTTCCGTGTGTGGGTTAAACTACTCTTACCTGTAACTTACAATCTAATCTGCTTACCTGCTCAGAGGTCAAAAATGCCAGACCACACGGGTATGCACCTTTGCACTGAGATCTGACTAATCATGTAAAATCAGATGGTCTAGCTTCACACAAGTATGTGTTTGTGTGCATACAAAGCAAGAGGATCCACATCTTAACAAGGTTAGCGAGGCCCTGTTTAACAGGATGGTGATTGTTTACTTCTAACAGAATTCATTGTGCAATGGACATCCTTAATGTTTTGTTTATGGTCACAACAACAATAATTAACCATCTGATGTACCTTTTTTTATATTAATTATAGAGTGTGGATGACTTCATCAAAATTACTTCCTCTAGAAACGGTCTACGCTGTGTGGGGAATTTTAAAGTTGCAACACTCAGTAACAGTCACTGGAACCATGAACAGAGCAGAGCAATATACTTGACATTGTTGTTTTACTCAGAGTAACCAGAAAACAAATTCTAATCTAATCTAATGTAACAGTACTGTGATAAATACTAGTGTTGTGAGACTTATATTAGCAGAGATGTGTTTGCTTTAACTTTGTTTATCATATATATATGAGAGGTTATAGAATTACGAAATGACATTCAACATTAACACCGTGTCCACCCCATTTACATACATGAAGCAAAAATGTAACTGTTTAGAATATATTGCAATCAAATCAACAGCATTTTAAGCTACAGCCTCAAAATGACCATAGTGTTCAATAACAAAAGGCAGTATTTAATATTAGTAATATTTTTTGTATTTGTATAATGAACCATTGTGTGTGTGTGTGTGTGTGTGTGTGTGTGTTGTGTGTGTGCATGCGTCAGAGATTCAGAGATAAACAACCTGCTGACTTGATACTTGAGCTCCTACCTCCACAACTTTCCTGACATTCCTGCTGGCTTGCTGACTTTTACTCTTGGCTTGGCGTTTCTCCACCACTGCAGCTACCTTATTCACTTCATCTGTTGCCTTGCTGCTCTGAGGCGTAAAGCAAAGCATCTTTGCTCTCCCAATTCCCTTTTGTGTAATCTTTACATTCACAGCTCCTGAGATTTTGGGGCCTGGCATTGCTGCGTGAGTGATGTAATGAAGTATTAACGCTGACCCCACCTGTGTCACTACTGGGTAAACTGGATCTCAACACACTAACTAACTAACTAACTAACTCACTAACTAATGCACAGACATCCAGCAGTTGGGCAATAAAATCTTCATCAAATCTCAAATCCCTCTCTCTCTCTCTCTCTCTCTCTCTCTCTCTCTCTCTCTCTCTCTCTCTCTCTCTCTCTCTGTCATTTTCAAGCTGGGATCCTCTACCAGAGGCCTGGGAGTTTGAGGGTTTTGCACAGTATCTTAGCTGTTCCTAGGACTGCACTCTTCTGGACAGAGACCGCTGATGTTTTACCTGGAATCTGCTGTAGCCACTCTCCCAGTTTGGGGTCATAGCCCCCAGTGCTCCGATTACCACTGGCACCACTGTTGCTCTTACTTTCCACATCTTTTCTAGCTCCTCTTTCTGCCCTTGGTATTTCTCAAGCTTCTCGTGTTCCTTCTTCCTGATGTTGCTGTCGCTTGGTATTGCCACATCTGTCACTACTGCCTTCTTCTGCTGTTTGTCGATCAACACGATGTCTGGTTGGTTATCCATCACCAGTTTGTCAGTCTGGATCTTGAAGTCCAACAGGAACTTAGCTCGGTCATTCTCAACTGCCTTAGGATGTGTCTTCCATTTTGACCTTGGGATATCCAGCCCATACTCGTGGCAGATGTTCCTGTACACTATGACAGCTACCTGGTTATGGCGTTCCATGTACACACTTCCTGCCTGCATCTTACACCCTGCTGTTATGTGCTGTACTGTCTCAGGGGCATCCTTGCACAGTCTGCACCTGGGGTCCTGCCTGGTGTGGTAGACCTCAGCCTCTATTAATCTTGTACTGAGTGCCTGTTCTTGTGCCGCCATGATTAGTGCTTCTGTGCTGTCCTTCAGTCCAGCCTTTTCCAGCCACTGGTAGGATTTCTTGATATCAGCCACTTCTTCTATTTGTCTGTGGTACATGCCCTGCAGCGGCTTGTCCCTCCATGACGGTTCTTCATCTTCCTTGTCCTCACCTTCGGGTTTCTGCTGCCTGAGGTATTCACTAAGCCCTTCATCTTTGGGGGCCATCTTTCTGATGTACTCCTGGATCTTCGTCATTTCATCCTGGACAGTGGTCTTGACACTCACTAGTCCTCGGCCTCCCTCGCTACGCTTGGTGTACAGTCTCAGGGTGCTGGATTTGGGGTGAAACCCTCCATGCATTGTGAGGAGCTTTCTCGTCTTGATGTCAGTAGCCTCTATCTCCTCCTTTGGCCAGTTTATTATACCAGCGGGGTATCTGATGACTGGCAGGGTGTATGTGTTGATGGCTCGGACCTTGTTTTTCCCATTCAGCTGACTTTTCAGGACCTGCCTCACTCTTTGTAGGTATTTGGCTGTGGTCTTCCCTGCTGCCTCCTCATGGTTTCCGTTAGCCTGTGGCACCCTAAGGTATTTGTAGCTGTCTTGAACATCTGCAATGTGGCCTTCTGGTAGTTCAACCCCCTCGGTTCTGATCATCTTCCCTCTTTTTGATACCATGCGACCACACTTGTCCAGTCCGAATGACATTCCAATGTCATTGCTGTAGATCATGGTAGTGTGGATCAGTGAGTCGATGTCTCGCTCATTTCTGGCATACAGCTTGATGTCATCCATGTTATTGGAGGTGACTGATGATTGTTCCACTTCGGTATCCGTAGCCAGTCTTTGTGATGATCTGGCTAAGGGGGTTCAGGCCTATGCAGAACAGCAGCGGGGATAGTGCATAGCTTTGGTATATGCCGCACTTGATGGTGACTTGTGCAATTGGCTTTGAGTTGGCTTCCAGACTTGTTTTCCACAGCCTCATTGAGTTCTTGGTGAAGGTTATTAGTGTCCTGTTGATCTTGTACATCTCCAAGCATTCCAGTATCCATGTATGTGGCATTGAGTCGTAGGCTTTCTTGTAGTCAATCCAGTCAGTGCACAGATTGGTCTGCCTGGTCTTGCAGTCTCGAGTGACTGCTCTATCCACCAGTAGCTGGTGCTTGGCTCCTCTGGTGTTACTGCCTATTCCATTCTGGGCCCTGTCCATCCATTGAGCCATGTGCCTACTCATCTTAGCCACTATGATGCCTGACAGGAGCTTCCATGTTGTGCAGAGGCAGGTTATTGGCCTGTAGTTGGATGGGATTGTTCCCTTCTGGGGATCCTTCATGATCAGGATTGTCCGTCCTTGGGTTAACCATTCTGGGTGGGTCCCATCCACCAGCAGTTGGTTCATTTGTACTGCCAGGCGTTCATGGAGTGCAGTTAGTTTCTTCAGCCAGTAGGAGTGGATCATGTTAGGGCCTGGTGCTGTCCAGCTCTTCATTCCTGCCACTCTTTCTTGGATGTCTGCTGTTGTAATGGTTACTGGTTCTTGTTCTGGGAGATTGCTGTGATCTGTTCTTAGATCCACTAGCCACTGAGCATTGGTGTTGTGAGATGCCTCTTTCTTCCTTCTTCCAGTACTGTTCAGTCTCAGCCCTGGGTGGATCTGATCTTGTGTTATAACTTGTTGTATTTCTTAGGTAACCCCTTCCTTACATCTTTCTGTAGCTCTGAGTGCTGACTAACCTCTCTTTGTGTTGCCTTGATCTTGGCCTCTAACCTTCTCCTCCATGGGGGGTAATGCTCTTTGTGGTTTGTGGTGGTTATCTTATAGCCAAGCATCTCTAGGATCACTGTTGCTGTGGCATACATCAGCTCATTGGTCTCGGTTATGGCTTTAGTAGGGATAGTATGTAGTGCTGCATTCACATCTTCTAGCAGACTTTCAGAGGGTACTTTGTCACTTAGCTTTGGCAGTCTTGGTCCAGCTTGGCTATGATCTCAGTCGCCCTTATGTTGAGTGGTTCTGTACCGTAAGGGCTTGTTGTTATTGGGGCCACTGAGCTAGAAGTTGTTTCTTTGTCAGTGTTGATGATGGGGTATCCAGGTGGGCCTAAGGGTCCACCTGGAGATATATATATATATATATATATATATATATATATATATATATATATATATATATATATATATATATATATATATATATATATATATATATAAACAGAGCACACTGCCTAATTGCTTAATTTATGAAAACTCTGCCTAATTGCTTAACTTAATATGATTTTTCCTTTACAACTGCTAAGAAATCTAGAATTAAAAATACCAGGGTATCACAACAAAAGCAGTGCCACAAGACACATTCCATGTATATCTAGTCATAGTTTTAAGAAACATCCCACTGGCAGACAAACAAACAAGCTAGCAGTGGAAATAGCATGGCCACACTGAAAAACACTAATAATGCTTATAAAGAAAGGGAACTGAAATATAAAAATTGTTGCAGTGTTGTTTCCAGAATTTATTCAGCAGTGAATGCCTACCAGCCTGAAACCTGTGATGAGCTGCTTAAAACACTGTAATCTGACACCCTGGATCAAGGTAACAAGTCTGGGTGTTATTTCAGACTCCAATTTACATTTTATGTCCCATATAAACAGAGTGACTAAGGTGGAAACATTGTCATAGTGGGGACATTTCTACCCCAGCGAGAGTCTGAAAGATTAACTCATTATTTCATCTCAAGCAGACTAGATTATTGCAATGAACTTTTTACTGATCCATTAAGAGGCTGCAACTTATCCACAACCCTAGACTACTAACAAAAACAATAAAGACAGAACTCACTCTTCAGTCTTAGGCCCAATCTACACTACTGCATTTTCGAATTAAAATGGAGACCTTTTGCTACGTTTGCACCTTCCGCTACACTACACTGGCTCCCTGTAGCTTCTAGGACTGATTTTAACCTTTTCTTTACCTGCTTTATGCCTTTTTAAATTTGAAGGACTTCCATGTTTTGTATGAAATATGCTATATAAATAATAGTTTGTTGTTATTATTAATATCATCTATACCAAAATGAAGATTATGTACTGATGGATCACTTCTGTTACCAACAGTGCAGCACAAACATCCTTTACAATGTCAGTTGAGCAGCAGATCTTCATCCTGTGTGTGTAGTTTTGTAATGCACTGACAAGCTAAAGCAGTTTATCACTTAGGTATGATGTCTTGTCTTTGTAGTTAAATGTACCCAGCAAAATGGTTTAGTTAGAATTTATAGCGTTGGGTGAGAAAGTTAGTGTACAAAATACTTCAATGTACCCAACAATGTGTATATAACATATCTATAAAATACAGACTTTCTGTACAAGGCATGGTGTGCATATTTTAGCTACTTGTATGTAACTAAAGATGAGTTTTGAAGTTTTAACAGACACACACTACTAAAAGTTGACAGTTTTTTCACATGAATTTTCATTAGTTAGAATTTGATTTGTGCCTTCTAGACCAGCAACACCATTTAAATATACCATAGATTACTAACTAACTGAAACAAACACAAAACACAAAGCATTTACCTGTGTCGAGAATAATAGTGGCATAAACTGTCAATTAGCTTCTGGTATCTTGGTGTCATTTCTGTCCCAATCCCCGACAGTACAAGCGCAGCAAGGCACAGAGAACTGACAGGGGTGGAGGGGACCATGCTTCGCAAACAGGTTTGAACTGTATTTTATCTAGGCAATCCTATATTACTAGGTAAGACAGGTATTCGTCAAGCATCCACAGCTGAACCAGGAGGTACAATCACATCCCACCTGTTTCAGCCTCTTTACACTGGCTTCCTGTTTGGTTTAGAACTGATTTTAAGATCATATTAATTATCTAACGAAGGTTGAGGTCAAGGGCAACTGGACTCGGTTGAAGAAAAACTAGAAGATGGTTTGTCCCTCACCCAAGAGACTTCTTCAGTCGTCTTCTAGTTTTTCTTCTGCCAAGTCCAGTTGCCCTTGACCTCAACCTTCATTGGATAACTATGACCTGGATGACAAAGAACCTTCACAGACATCCTATTGATTACTTTTAAGGCTCTCCATGGCCTGGCTCCAGATTATATTTTAGATCTTTCAATTTCTTATGAACTTTGCGTAGTTTGAGATCTTCAGGCAGGGGTCTCTTGTCCACACTAATAACTAAAGAGGACAGAGCTTTTGTCACCTGAGCAAATTAGGCTGTCAGAGTCAAGTGACTTCTTTTATTATCATAAAATAACACACTGACCATCACACAGCTGTTGCTCATGTCCAGTGAAATAGCTTCTATTCAGATTATGTGTGGGATCTAGAGCCGGCGTCTACATCTGCCAGCATCATGCCGCATCATCACGCAAACATAGAACATCTGTACTCTAACCAAACTCTTATGTCATGTTTAAGTCATTTAAAACTTGAACAGGTAAAGTCAGAAGGATTCAATGCAGGCTAGAGTCACCTGATAAGCCTTGTATTCCAACTCTTTACAACCCAATACAGTTATGGCACATTACTGTGTATTCAGCCTGTGTGCAGGCTGCAAGTTGCCGTCAGGTTATGACTGACTGACAGGGACATTTTATTATTGACCAAAATAGTATATTTGCTTTGAAAATGTTGTCAAACTCTTATCAGCAGCATAGATATTATGACCAAAACAGGTGGATATTGTCATTGGTACTTTTACTTGCATTGTCTAATATGTTATATATGTTCTGTTATAAAATTTGATCACTTACCTATTAGCTAAATAAACTTTCACTGAATACAACTTATCAGACTGATGTGGACATAGTAATGCCATGATAAGCCATGAAACAACAAAACTATCAGGATATTTTAAAAACAAATTCAAACATAATGTTTAGTTCTGATGTTGACAAGACTACAGCTTTCAATAACAACTTCCTATTTTCACCTGAATTGACAGGGATATTTTGAAGAAGCTGAGTACAGACCTATGCAGACAGAGCTGCTGTTCTGTGAAAGACCTGTATGACTCCACCTACGGGCCAGCACGAGTACAACAAACTACATGCTGCTGGGAAATGAAGCCAAGTCACTGCAAGGGTAGCCTATTTTAAAAGGTAGCAGTCGTTCCCACCATAGGCTATCACTCGCAGCTGGCTGCTTCCTTTCAGTGCCCTCCTGGTCTTTATTATCTTTGGAGAAATAATAAATGGAACTTCGCGATCTTATCACAGTCCAGACAAAGAATTTACAGAAGCTTATTTATACAAGCCTTTAAATATAGGCTACAAAATGTAACTTTTTTGGAGTTTTCGGTGAAATGATGGCGACCTTAATGTGTCCTTCATAGTTTTTGGTGCGTCCTACCGGTGAAAACCGCGTTGAGGTCATCAAACCACATGCGACATAGATGATCTGCACCTCTGCCCTAACTGCACAGAATGAATACCTAACCGGAAAACACACCGTTTGATTTGTAATAGCCTACACGAGCCACGATTAACATGGTCGACCACCGGCAGTAGCCTACATAGACTGTGTCTATACAGACAGTAGTGTAGGCTACTGTGTATTATAGCAAGGTATGAAGCGGATTATCAGGGTTATACCGGCAGCAACGACGCCGGAAGCCGCGCTGTTCTCTTCATTTGCCGATCAACAGCACGTTATCGGCATATGAAGGTTGCTCGCACGTGTTTATGTGTCGTATTAAACGTCCTACCTGCATAATTGAAGAGAGGATGCTGCCTCGCGAGCCTGCGGTACCGACATGGTGTTGGTGGTGATGGGGAGGATAAGGTCTCGGGGTTTGTTGGTCTCGTGTTGCGGCGAGATTCCTGTGCGATGTGAAAGGAAATCAGACTCCTCCGGTGTCCGCCGGCTTCTCAGGACACAGCCTCTTTGTGAAATGAGTCATCTGTGAGTGAAACGCTCCTTCACAGAAACGCAAACGTGTATTGTGTAATGTAGCTAAATTGTTTTGCGAACTGTGTTCTTTCAAAGTGTATTCAAATATGCTAATCTTAGCCTATATTACAGGATGGCATAAACCAAATGACACTCATTTAGTTTATTATAGTGGCCGCAGTCTTTTTAAAGAGGGCTGTCACATGGGTTGTGCAATACAAGTAATAAAAACCATCACCATGTCAATACCTACAACCGTCAGAGGAGGGCAGCAGAGACCGCCTTTACTCTTCAGCATAATCAACGCAGGGGTAGTATTTCATGTAGGCCATTGTTGGCGCGCTTGACCACAACATCCGTCCCGGTGTAACACCTGATTATTAACCCACTGAGTAACGGTTTTTATTCTGTTCAAATCCGTTTGTCACCCATGGAATTATGACATGATATTTGCAGCAACAAGGATCAGTTCAAAGTCTGGTGGTGGAGCTGTCTTTAGTTTTCGTACATTTTTGAAAAGAGGCAGCCTAAAAACATTTTTGACTCTGTGTGTGTGTGTGTGTGTGTGTGTGTGTGTGTGTGTGTGTGTGTGTGTGTGTGTGTGTGTGTGTGTGTGTGTGTGTGTGTGTGTGTGTGTTGTGTGTGTGTGTAAGTGAGAAAGATGCGTAATTACCCACATGAGTAAAGACCAATATTCTTACAAATGACTTTAAGGTCTAAACCAAACAATAGCACAAGAGCTTACCACGATATCGTAGTTTTATTAGTTTTTATATAACATATATACAATATTTGCTATAAATAGCAAAAATAAAACATATCCCAACAGAGATACTGACAGTGACACATAATGTCTACAAAATTCCATTTGCACAGACACTGAAGTCTATGGTGCAAATTCATACACACTGACCCTTTGGGTCTTACAGGGCTGTTTCAATGGCCCTTAATCACTTAGTCCGCAGAGAGGACTAAATATTTAACGTATACATACATGCAGATTTTTAAAAAAATACGACTGTCTAAACTTGTCAACTCATACAGGACAACAGACTCGTGCGCAAAACTTAAGTATATAATACTCAACCAGTACGATTTAACGATGAATTCTGGCTTTTCATCAACGGAAACGAGGCGACGAATCACTATGCATATTTACAAGTGATGCTATCTCAACATGTTGCATACATATGAAACACTTGTATCAGAGTCTTTCCACAGGCTTTTGGGAGATCCGGTCTTTACCAAGGTCTCCACATGGCAGCGCCGACAGCCTGCGGACCTGGCTGCCCTCGGCTGGGAGCTACTGCGCCGCTGCGGGACTGGCTGTCCAGTCTGGAGGTGAAGCTGGATTTTAGGCTCAGGAGTCTTTGTTGGATCTGAGGGAAAGCCCTGGTGCTCTGAGCGCAGCAGTTCATGCAGGTTGGGGTGAATGTGGCTGACGTGGACTGCTGGACAAAGTCGTTCACACGCTGGCACGCGTCCTGATCCAGGCTCGTTTTGGGAAGCAGAGCGGAGACGCGCTGGAGACAGGCTGTGTAGCCTTCCTTGTAACCGGCTGTAGAATCTGAAAAAACAATGAAATGTTAGTTTCGATGTTCAAAAAGGATAAGACCCAATTATATATACATGAATTTATCATTAAAAGGGTTAAACAAGCAGAACCATAACTCACTTTTGGTGTTAACAGGGGGGATGTCGCTGAGGAACCTCACAGTCATTTCCAGGATGTCTGCTTTCTCAAGCTTGGAGTAGCGAGTCTTCTGGAGGAAATGAAAAGCAAATGTTACACATTTGAGCCTAAACGTTACCTTAACTTTAGTATATCGAAAACGTGTTTTCTGCATATGTTGAAATGTATATAATAACTTACATCTCTGCCTGTGAGGGGAAGGATGAGGTTTTTCAAATGATTCAGGCTGTCGTTGATACGGTCGCGCCTTCTTTTTTCCAGCAGAGGTTTCATAGTCTGAAAAGAATACAGATTTAGCATTCAATCATTGCATCGAGCGTATGACATCAGATAAAATGTTCTAGATAATGAAACTAAATTCAGTGACTCTGCTTACCTTTCTGAGCTCAAGAGCCTCTTTTCTTTTGGCCACAGTAAGCCTGGGAGAAAAAGACTGGAGAGCTTCACAAGTCATGTTTGGAGACATTTTCAGTGTCGTCTTTGTTCCAGAGAGGTTTCCAAAACAGAGGTCGGGGAAGGTGTGTGTCTAACGGCCAAGGGCTGCGGAATATATCTAGGTACGTGGCGTCGGTTCCGTGCGTCACGGGTACGCCCCCAAGCCGACACAAAACGAATTGGATTGGCCAAATATTCGATGAAAACAACACAAAACCATCACATTTAGTTCGATAACCATCTGTCTTCAACTCTAATCTATGCATAACAACTGCAGTGCGTGTCTGCGTTATGATCCATTGACTAATTCAAACAAAATGTGCGTCAAGAAGCTGAAGAAATGTGTGCGTAAAGAAGCTTAAAATTTGGACACCAATGCTCATTTACCAAATAAATCTATATTTACTATACTACTATATACCAAATTTACATCATACTAAATAGTACATTTGGGTTCATTATTATGTAGCAGATGGAATAGGGTTAGTAAATAAATTAGTGCGTAATTATACAGTGCTCTGAGATGGCTGGGAACAAAATGTGGGATCGATTGCATTCATTTATTTTGTGATCTAACTATGAAACATAACATATTATAATATGTATTTTCAGTATGCATTAATATTCACGTTTGTTTATATATCTATTTTAAATAGATGTGCACACTTAGAACAACGGAGTGTAATACATACATACTGGCATAGGGGTCAGGCTTGCGTGTATGGAAAAGTGTCCACAGAGATACAGGCTCTTAATTCAATCTCATACCCAAGCCACGCTACTTTCAAATAACATCTGCTCTTAGATTTTGACAACAATAGTTTTGCATATGACGTTTTTATGCAGTTTCAGTCCGAGGGGGAGTCTTTACCTGTAGGTTGTATCCCCCGCTGCCTGCGTCTCAATAGGGGGGTGGGGGTTAAAAAACATAGGGTGGTTAGAGAGGCAGAATGTACTTCAATCTCATTAGCCAACTCGAAATATTAAATGAGTCTATAGTTTTTTAACTTATTAGGCGTTATAACTACTTAGAGTATTTACTGGTGGACATGGACTTGTTGTATTTAATAACAAACCGCCGTGCCCTGTGAGGTATGAATCAGCGTTGAATTTTTCAGATTTGAAATGAAAACCATGGAGACATAACAGTCCATCAAATACCACTGCACTCAGGGGAACCACGCGCGGAGCACGCGCCACGGGGACCAGATGGCTGTCTGTTACGGAGCCTTAAACACCCCCACCCAACCTCCATCCATCGACCCCACCCCCACACTCTCCTTCTGCCCTACACCAGCATCCTGAAGAGCCAATGTCGATGTCCTACCATGGATGTACCCAAATCCCATCCATCCACACACACACACACACACACACACACACACACACACACACATTGTATGCACTCACGCTCTCTTTTTTTGTAAACTTAACACGCACGACACATGATCTCCACGCAGGTTTGGCGTGGGTAGCTCATCTGCATGCTTCTTATGGGCCCATGTTGTCATTGTCCAACTGAAACAAACCATTCTCCCTCCCGCCCCGTTTGGACACTCCGCGCTGCAATTGTCTCCTTCAGCTTGTCTTCTGGATATTTTAGCGTCCAAGCTATCATGAAATGCTTGTTTATCAATATTATATGGTGATGATGAAACACGAAGCCCAGTCTGTTGATGGACGTTAAGAATCTTACAAAAACTTTCCAAAATAGAACAGAATTACAAATACAAAATAGTAAAATATATGAAAGCAATCATGCAAAGGCAAACGATATGCAAAGAGATTGGATTTAACAGTCGTGTCTTAAATATACTTTGAATGCTTTTCCACCCAGCACTACTGGTGCAGTTTGATTTTACAATTTAAATCGAGTTGGGACCGATTTCAGTGATGTTTGTCTTCGGGGTATTTCTACAACTTGAAATGAAAAATAAAGTCTAGAGTCGAAATGTGAAGGTCATCTTCATGTAGACATGATCTTGTTGTGCTACTTCAACAAAGCCAAGCGCTGCCCTGAAACTGAGAGGCACACTTGATGCACGCGCCCTTCGCCGCCCCACTGGGATGGAGGTTTGACTGGGTTGATGGGGGTTGGGGGAGGTACACTTTACACTCAGTTTTTCTCTTACGGTTAGAGTCCTCTTTTGTCTTTTCCGGCAAATTCGGCGTGGGTAACCCATCTGTGCAGGCCGGATAACAGGGAGCCTTTGTCTGGAAATGTTCCGACACTTCATGGGAATTAAGAGTCAACACGCGGGCTGTGGGTTGGGGGAGAAACAGCGAGTGGGACTCCACCTGACTTTTGCTGCAGCGTGGTGTGAGCTGAGAGAAAACGGGCGGCTTTGGTGTTTTTCCTGCACCTCAAACAAAGGAGAACACCATATCTAGCTCTAACAACAATAAACAACACTTGATCGCCATATGTGTTCATCAATAGGTCCAAACTGTTTCATTTACCAAAAATAAAAGAGAAAGTGTTGAGATACAAGCTAGTGCATATTATTCATTTATTCTTCTCAATATGTAATGAAAGCAATCTTGAGCAGACTTGAAGTCCTCAGTCTGCACTGGTCTTGTGGGAGTAACATATCAAATAGGCCTATCCCAAATATGGAAATGAAACTTAATGCAACTAGGTATTTTTCAGTTGAATGTCCTTTCCAAGAGTCTTCCCTTTGATTTACCAGCTGATTGTGTCACAGGACAAAGTTACAACTCCTAATACTGCAATCTAGAGTCATTGAAATTTATTATGATGAAGATGTTGGTTTAGTACTGCACTTATGAAGTTGAGAAACGAAATGGAGATGCACACAGGAGACATTTGCGCTCCCAGATGACATTATCAGGGTTATCTCCGACTTCAGGAAAGTTCTTTCCAGAGCCATGGAAGACATTATACAAGTGGCTGAGCTGTGCTCCTCTTGACTAGTAAAAAGTTTAGTTCACTCAGTTTTACTGTGTCACGTGACACAGAAACATTTATGCAACACTCCTAAAACATTCAGTGTCAATGTTTTTTTATATTCAGTGCCTTCTACAATAAAAACAAAATGCAGACCCAAGTACCATCCTGACCTCCATAACGGACTTCCACACCTTCACGTGCTACATAAAGGGCACACTGCTTGCTCCTAAGGATACTGGTAAAATCACTGGAGTGCTCCTTCAAGACAGTAATGTGCACAGATAATTTCAGAAATCATGGAAAAGTTCTTTGTTTTTGTAATTTAAGTCAAAAAGTGAAACTTTTATTCTAGATTCATTACATATAAAGTGAAATATTGCAGGCCTTACTTTGGTTTTAATCTTGATGATAAGTGCTTACAGCTTATGGAGATCAAAAATCCATATAGCAAAATATTAGAATAAAGAATGTATAATACTGAAATGTCAACCTTCTGAAAAGTTGAACAGTTCTGAAAAAGGTTAATTTATGCACTCAGTACTTGGTTGAGGCTCCTTTTGGAGGAATTACTGCGTCACTGTGGCCTGACATGGAGGCAAATAGCCTGCGGCACTGCTGAGGTTGCTTTGATAGCGGCCTTCAGCTCATCTGTAATGTTGGTCTGGTGTCTCCCATTTTACTCTTGGCAATGCCCTAAAAATTCTCAATGGGGTTCAGGTCAGGTGAGCTGGCTGTCCAATCAAGCACAATAATACTATGGTCAGCAAACCAGTAACTAGTTGTTTTGGCCTTGTGGACAGGTGCTAAGTCCTGCTGAAAAGGAAATCAGCATCTATAAAAGGTTTGTCAGCAGATCAGAGCATGAAGAGCTCTAATGATGGACTTGATAAAACACTGTGGACCAACACTAGCAGATGACATGGCACCCTAAATCATCACTGACTGTGGAAACTTCACACTGGACTTATAGCAACCTGGATTCTGTGCTTCTGCACTCGTCCAGCAGACTTTGGGACCTTGATTTCAAAAGGAAGTGCACAATTTGCTTTCATCTGAAAACAGGATGCTGGACCACTCAGCAACGGTCTAGTTATTTTTCTCCTTAGCCCAGGTAAGATGCTTCTGACGCTGTCTCTGGTTCAGGAGGGGCTTGACACTAGGGATACAACACTAGTAGTTCATTTCCTGGACACGTCTGTGTGTGGTAACTCTTGATGCACTGACTCGAGCCTGAGACCACTCCTTATGAAGCTCCCCCAAGTTCTTGAATCAGCTTTTTTGGACAATCCTCTCAAGGCTGCGGTCATTCCCGTTGCTTGTGCACCTTTTCCTACCCCACTTCCACCTTCCAGTAAACTTTCCATGAACATGCTTCGATACAGCACTCTGCAAACAGCCAGTCCTTTCAGCAATGACCTTCTGTGGCTTACCCTGTCAAGTCAGAAGTCTTCCCTATGATTGTGGTTGTGTTTACTGAGCCAGACCGAGAGATTAAAGACTATTCTCAGGTCAACATTTCTGTGTTATAGATTCTTTTAGTCTTTATTTTGACAGATAGATTTTTGATTTCCATGAGCTGTAAGCCATAATCATCAAAGTTTATATATAAAAAGGCCTGAAATATTTCACTTTATTTGTAATGAATGAATGATGTACTTAAGTTTCACTTTTTGACTTAAATTACGGGGAAAATTAACTTCCACACAATATTCTAATTTTCCGAGATGCACCTCTGTAACCTGTGGAAGCCAAAACCGTGTCACCTTTTTTCTAACGGATATTAAGTTTTTGCTTTTGGACAAGAGCAAAATGAACAATGTGGATCTGAGCCTTTATAAGTTACTGTATCATAGGACTGTTCTCCAACTTATACCTGTCTTTACTTGTGTAATGTCTGTCCCCTTTCCTCCACTTTTTAGACAAAATTACTTTCTTAGCAAACAGTTAGACTATGTAACACCTTTCATTTTGTTTCATAAAGATGTATATTATATTTGTGAATCACACTGTCCCAGTGTTTGGTCCTTTAATAGTTAAGCAGATATTTGTGCTTTTGTGGTGTGCAAATGATGACAATGACAAAAGTAGACAAAATTATTTATTAACGAACTGGTAATAAAAAGACAGCTAGAAACAGGTCCGGCTTTTGGCTTTTATTTTGAGGCAAAGAACAAAATTCGGCTATATTTATCTGTTCTTGATTGCATTCTACAAATATGGCTCTTCTCAGTGCCTTCTCACTTTGCACTCTGTTTATCTGGGCACTTTGAGGTATATATTGTATTTTGCATGATAGGGTTGGCTGGCTTTATGCATTCTGAGCAATGGCAAAAAGCCGTGATGTATGCTGCTCCCTGCAATTACAACATGCTTCAGTCAGACATAAAAATTTAGAAACCTCTCTTTCTCTCTTTACAAGCTTTTAAATCTGAATTTGAGGCAAGTCAATCCAGCTGTCAGTGTTAATAGATTTAATTTATCCATGTCTGTAAGAATTTAATCTACTACAAATCTAATATTTAATCAAGCAATTCAATTAAATTCAAATTAGCTTATTGGCATGATCATACAAACTACATAAGAACAATCAACCCCATACATTTCATTAAACAAGTAATTAAAGTGTAAAGTGATTAAAGCATATATATGTGTTTTAAAAATAAAAATATATTAAAAATAAAAATATTTTTGTTATAAAATATAATATTACTTTATCCTTTTGATCTTATACTGTATGTTTTGTGTTTCATGACTATTCTTGTCTGCCTTACACCAATCAGCCATAACATTATGACCACATGCCTAACATTGTGCAGGTTTTCCTTCCAAAACAGCACTGACCTGTCGAGGCATGGACTCCAGTAGATCTCTGAAGGTGCGCTGTGGTATCTGGAACCAAGATGTTAGCAGCAGATCCTTTAAGTCCTGTAAGTTGCAAGGTGGGGCCTCCATGGATCTGACTTGTGTGCCTAGCACGTCCCAAAGATGCTGGATTGCATTGAGATCTTGGGAATTCGGAGTCAACACCTTGAACTTGTTGTGTTCCTCAAATCAATCCTGTACCATTTTTGTTTTGTTGCAGGGCTGAAAGAGGCCACAGCAGTTTCCATGAAAGCGTGTACATGATCTGCAACAATGCCAAATGTTGCCAATGTCAAAGTAACATTCACATGAATGGCAGGGCACAAGGTTTCCTGGCAGAACATTGACCAAAGCATTACACTGCCTCAGCCGGCTTGCATTCTTCCCATCTTGCATCCTGATGCCATGTATTCTCCAGGTCGCCGAACACATGCTTGGCCATCCACGTGATGTAAGAGAAAGCATGACTGATCAGACCGCACCACCTTCTTCCGCTGCTCCGTGGTCCAGTTCTGATGCTCGCATGCTCGTTGTAGATAGGGGTCAGCAGGGGCACCCTGACTGGTCTGCAGCTACGCAGCCCCATACACAACAAAATGTGATGCACTGTGATGAGTGTCCTGACACCTTTCTGTCAGAACTATCATTAACATTTTCAGCAATTTTCTTCTGTCGGATTGGACCCCATGGGCCAGCCTTCACTCCCTACATGCATCAATGACCCTGTCACTGGTTGACCGCTTTTTCTTCCTTGGAACACTTTTGATAGGTACTGACCACTATAAGACAGAAAGTGTGAACTTGGGCTTGAAAGTACCATAGCTGTGTTTTGTATAGTTGCATGTCCTCTGAATTATTACTGACCATTTTCCACAGAGTACTATGAGTTTTCATAGAACAGTTTGACAGTCAAGCTGGAGAGAGCTAATACATATAGGGAATATTTGATCACTATTGTTGGTCCATTCAACAATTCTCCAACATCCAAAATGTATGACTTGTTTGCCTAAAGACAACTACATTATCAGAAAATGAATGAATGTTGTGAAAAAGGATCATTCGAATTGGATGTTGGGCAATCCTTGAATGCACCAACAAAGGGTTTTTAAAAGAGTCCCTGCTCTCAGCTCCATTACCATAAGATGATAATATCACACTGAATAAAATATACTTCTTGGGAAATTATTGCTGGCCCCTCCCATGTCCGGTATTCAGAATACAAACTGCTTTCATCAGGTAGATGCAACAGGAACTCAATTACATGAAGAAAAAGATACTTGAACAGATATGAAAACTCTCTATCAGTGAATCCCCTAAACTCAGGACACAAACAGGGTGTGAAATGAGGGGCTGTGTTATATGTATTATGTCTTCACAATTTGTATGTATTTTATGTGGCAGAATTTATGTACAAGACTTATTTCTGTATTTTTAAAATTCTCTATTTTTATAGGCACAAATAAAGTAATCTGGAATCTTGAATGAATTTAGGTATCTTTTGACAAAGTCATATGTTGTAAGTTTACAAATGATAGAAAAATTATAGTTAAGTATTAGAACTGGTTACTTTGTGTGTTATAACAATGCCTTTTTTTGCTTTTTGCATGTCACACACCTGAGAAAAAGTTGCCAGGTGACATATATTCTGTCCATGTTTACTGAAATGTTAAAAGTCATATTAATGTGGTTCACTCATAATGGCGAGAGAGCTTGATCAGTGCACAGCTTATTTTCAGCTTTATGGGAAATTATTTTGTTGTTAAACACAGTATACCTACTATCACTGCTTCCTACATGGATGGTGTCCACTGATAGAGACTGTTAAATATGACTTAGATATCAGTAAATCTAGAGAGAGAGGACATAAATAATATAATATAAACAAAAGCAGCTTGTGCAGCAGAAGCTGCAATAAAAAACATCTATGAGTCTATAATCATACCATCATACCATCTATAAATCCTACAAAAAAAAATGCATGAGAAACAGAAGCACAAATTTCAAAATATTATTTTGTAAAAGTGGTAAATTGGGGATAATAGCTATCTACAGATATCAGAGAAAAACAACCAAGGGTTATAATAAAGGGTTATTGTACTGTGATATGTAGTGACTACCATTTTGCCTATTATAAGTCCGCTATTGACAAATCACAGGGATGTGTTGACTAATAATGTTTGCTATTGTAAAATTACTAAGAAACATGTTTTTGGGTTATGTCAAATATGTCATTGTAATTCACAACTGCTGTCATCTCAGTGTGTGTCCCATCACACAAACACTCCAACTTTTCCCACCAATTTGGCGGCAAGTAGAGAGGCGCCTCACATCGACAATAGAGCAGCTGCTCATCAGCATCAATAGGCTCAGGCTGACCTGTGGCTTTATGCGTTTGCGCGCCTTTTTTATTCATTACACATAGCAGAGATTCCTCTCACTAAGACGTCTGGGTTTAATGATAAATTTGAGATCTTTAGACCACCACAAAATCAAAGATCAAACAACACAACCATATTTGACAAGAGTAGCTACTTTTATTGAACAGCTTTTCTCAATGACAAAACAGTTGAAGTTTCGCAAAACGTGTTTTTCTTAAATAATGTCAATGAATAATATGGAATCATATTTAACACATAGTGTTTACAGACTATTCTTTTGCACAGACCAAAATACTTTTAAGTCCATCGTGCAAACCTCAAACAAAATAACCCTTGGGGTTTTACAAAAGTGTTATGTATATCTTTGAAACCCCAAAGAGGATTGCATTTTAAAAATTCATAGACTTCAGTTTCCATGAGATCTGTGCACGTTGCCTTCTAGCATTAAACGCAAAATGCTGAATTAAATCATTATACAGCAACTCCAACAATTCTTTATCGCTAATACTACAGTTACTGGAATACAAATGACATAAATTACATCACAAAATAAATAATGTGCATGAGATGAATGTCTATCTAATTACTACCAAGGTCTCCACATGGCAGCGCTAACAACCTGCGGACCTGGCTGCCCTCGCAGGGGAGCTACTGCGCCTCTGTGGGACTGGCTGTCCAGTCTGGAGCTGAAGCTGGATTTTAGGCTCAGGAGTCTTTGTTGGATCTGAGGGAAAGCCCTTGAGCTCTGACCGCAGCAGTTTAGGCAGGTTGGGGTGACGGTGGCGGACGTGGACTGCTGGACAAAGTCGTTCACACGCTGGCACGCGTCCTGGTCCAGGTTCGTTTTGGGAAGCAGAGCGGAGACGCGCTGGAGACAAGCTTTGTAGCCTTCTCTGTAACTGTCTGCGGAGTCTGGAGGAAGAAGAAGAGATCTGATTAGTGGCTTGCATTGCATGTGTAGCCCATAATCTCAAATAAGATTTTTAAGAAGTTTCTGCAATACATATCGTGGTTTAAGTAATGATGCTTACCTTTAACTGGAGTGGAAGGAAGGTCTCTGAGGAAACGGACGGTCATTTCCAAAATATCAGCTTTCTCCAGTTTGGAGTAGCGTGCGTTATCTTTGCCAACCAGAGGGAGAATCAAGCTTTTCAGATGACTGAGACTGTCATTGATACGAGCACGTCTTCTCTTCTCCAGCAAGGGTTTAAGAGTCTAGAAGAAATAATGAAAAACCGTTATTCAGCTGCTCTTTAAAGAGTCATATCAGAAACATTTCCAGTAACATAACAACTATGTACTTTCTCTCTTTCCCTTACCTTTCTCAGTTCGTTGGCTTGTTTTCTCTGGGCCACGGTGGACCTGGCAGGGAGAGGCTGGTTTGCCTCAGTGGTGATGCTGGGACTCATTTCGTTTGCTGTTTCTTGTTGTGCTTTTTGAGGGGAGATACTTGCTCTTGCAGCGGCTGAGCTGAAGTGTGCCGAAGAGCTAGGGAGCCTCCTATTTATGTGGGTCCGGCGCGTCAGAGGGGAGGGAACACAAGCCATTGTGTTGGGAGTTTGACACGGGGGGGCGATGCCTTTGGGAGATGAGCGGAGCTCCTGTCCGGACCATCTGGTCCCGTTGGGCCCCTGCGTCTACCGCTGGTATGCGGAGTTTTGCGATGTTATTGCTCTTTGTTGCGGTTAAAATTTAAAGCTTTAACGTTCATCCAATATCCAGTTACGCATACAAGCCAAATGAAGACGTTGTTTTTCTTTCAAATATATGCTGTATCAGATAGCTGCTCTTTTGCATTTTCTAGTACCTAAGGGTTGCCTCTTTTTTTTGCCTGGCTTGGTTATTAAATTTATATTCTTTCTGTTTATTGGAGTGTTTATTTTTGCTTTGAAGGTTCCATCCAAGTGAGTGACCAAATCCGTAAAGGATCATTTTGGTTTGATTAGATGAAAGTTGCACTACTGACAATGAACAGTTAGAAAGTTAGATCAGAATCCACAAATTCAGTACGTTTATTGGTGCTTATGGACTCGACTTCTCTTGCCGCCACAGCAAAAAGCAAAACAGAACCAGATGAGTGATTCTGAGGTGACGACACTAATATATTCCTACAATTAATAAACCAGATACCCAAGCCACGCTATGTAGGCTATGGATTAATATCTGCTTGTAGACCCTCAGCAGCTTGTTTCCAACATCAACAACATGGTGTTTACCTGGAACAGTGGGGGAGGAGACTGAGTGACGTGGACAACCTGCAACATATGCAGACAGGTGCATCCGTGGAGTTTGAACATAGTAGAAAGAGGAGATATGCGTTACACAAGTCTGCTCTGGCACTGCATCGATAACACGGTGAGGAATAGGCCTATAATTCAGTAAAAGCCTGGAGCTCTTTTGACGTGATACTCTCTATTCTATGAACGCAATCGTAATATCATTATTATTGCTATGTTATATTTAAGATTGTAGATATTAAATCAAAACGTTCAAAACGTTATTTCAACATCTTCGAAGAGTTTCAGTTGACCATTAAACTAAACGCTGTGCAGTGAGCTGCCAGTAGGATTCACGCGTTCGGCACGCGCCACAACAGATGGGAAGCCCCCCTAGTTTCTCTTCTCCCGTTTCTGCACACCAGACACACCCCCTCTCTGTCTCCCACCGTTGCACCACTCTGCTGCTCTCTCCCAGCATCCCGGTCCCTGCTCTTGTTCTTGTGCACCCTTACCATCAATGTGCTTCAATTACGTTTTTTTGTTGTCTTTTTAACGGCACAGAAATACTATGTCAATATAAAACAAAGCAAGTAAAAACAATATTGCATAACAAGATGCTGTAAGGAAGCCTAAAACTGATAAGTTCATGCTGGAAAGACATCAAAATCAGCTAAACAGATTTTAAAATATCGTTTATATTTAAAATGATGATGTAGCTAAATGTCCTATAACTTATGTTTTAAACCAAATTCAGTTCGTCTTGTGCTGAATATCATAGAACATAGAACATCACATTTAAGACCGACTTTACGCACACAATTTACGCACGGAATTTCACTTCCAACCTTAAGGCTTAAAGTGAAAAAATAAAGAGCGGGAACATGTTCAACACACCGAAAGATCCGTTGATTTATTTGCATTTGGAAATATACGTAGTTCAACAAGCAGAAGTCATTATGGCAAAGATAACGCTGTTCCACTGCTGCACCAGCAAGTTGCTTTGTTGTCGCTGCCTGAGGGTTTTCAAAAACAAAATTCAAGCATTAAAGATGCGCAATTGTGCACGCGTCATGCCCCCATGGGGCCCTAAATAACTGCCATCAAGTACAGTCTGGGAGTGGGCCCTTCGAGATAAGACCCAAAAAAGTCAAAGGGAGGCTTCGGTTGGGACCCTTGTTGTCCTGGTTTCAGCGTGGGTATCCATCTGTGCAAGCTGACAACACAGTGATCATTTGTTGAAGGACGTACAGAAAAGTGGATTCACAAAGAATTTTCCAGCAAGTGAATGGGAAAGGGATATGATTTTTCTTGGTTTTCTTCCACTTAGGCTGTTGAATTCGGTGCCTGCCTATATGTTTGATTTAATAAAAGAAAACACTAAACGTTTTTTAGCCTACATATTAATTTTACGGATTGTTAAGAATTAGCCAATAAGATAACAACAACACCGTCACGTTTTGGGCAAGAGTCTGGAGCAAAGGGTAAAAACATCTTAAAGCTGAATCCTTGAGTTTTAAAATAGTATTGTGCTAAATCAGAATTTGATCGTATAAAGGGCATGAGACTGACACGAGCCAAACCACTCAGACAGATGGAGCCTGTGCAGGTTTATTGATGCATGAAACCAAAAGCGTCGACGGACTCCCTGCGTTGACGAATGTGATCGTCTACATCGCCATAGCAGCTTCCAGTCTTCTGGGTTTTCCAGCCTTCAAATCGTGACTGCCGCTGAAAGGATGTCTGGCATCCCAAGCCAAAATCTACGCCAACTTTATCCGCATCATACTGAAGCATCTGTGGGCTAGGACTGCTGGGTGGTGTTTGGGTATACAGCAAACATGTCAAGTTTGTCCTGTTGTTGTCCTGTTGTTCCCAGTTTGTGATTAAATCGGACCATAATGACACACATAAGTGCTATAATGCTTCGAAATGCTAAAAGAAAATGTATGATTTCAGAATTGGTTCCACTAAATTGTGTGATGTGTTATATGTGAAGTATGAGGACATTTAACTTACTTATATATTTCAGAGAGGTCTGTCTCCCCTGTTGTCCTTTACCCAGATTTACATCTGAAAAATTCCAATGAAATGCTAGCCTGATACTTGATATCCATGTCAATTTATTAAATGTGTCCATTAGCAAATTTAAGTCTCTGCTTCACTTTCTCTGAGCCTAACAGTTCACTATTTTACCTAATCACTAAGTCATGTCTGTTAAAAGGGCTAGACTGTTTAAACATATAAAATGTATTTCAAAGATATAAAATAAGTTCAAAATATTATGATTGCAAGAGTTAGTACTAAGTGAAGGAGGAAACAAGGAGAAATGTCTTTTTCTTTTTCTAATGGATAAAAAAGCACAAAGGACAGTATTATTGTAACTATTACTCTAAATCCTAAAATAGCAATTCTGCAGTGGGCAGACCATTTTGCTGTTCCTTATGTCAAATTTAAAGTCACAGATGAAAAATCTCAGAGAAAATTGTTGTCATTATCCTTGTTTTAAGTTAGATATAAAAGAATGAGGATAATCAAGCAACACACAACACAAAAAACAACAATAATAAAACAGCATATTTTCACTCTGCTTTCATTGGGGTTTGTGGAAAATGATTATTATTATTATGGAAGAAAAAGATCAAGCCTGTTTTTGACTTTTCCATATAATGACACACTGAATTTATTCAAGCCAGCACTCTCTTGTTTCCCCTTACTGTGGGACAGTGTCACTTCCCCACATATGGAGTGAATTATTTCATGGGGGAAAAGCAGCAGAGCACACTGATTTACAGCCTTTAATAGTGCAAACAGACTAACGTTTGCGATACTGTGTAGACACTACACTCTAAACAACTTTTTTTCTCTCTGACATTTGCTGTCCTCGTTCTGAAAGCACCTGATTCACCTCCATGTTGGTGAAATATGTGCAGAGAATTCTTCATACAATAACATTCAGCGCTGATACTTGGCTGATCCCTGTTAGCAATGATTTCATCAATACTTCACTGGTTTAGTTGTAGATATCTTTCCTCACAAAAACAGATAAACAGCTACATTCAGACTGATGATATGGTTTTCTCAGAAATAATCCTTTGTTTTAAGTGTTTAAGCATTCTCAGTTTGTTTAACTGACAGCAGCATTAATGGCCGCCTTGCTATTCAAGCTGTTTGTTTGGACAGGGACTTCTTAATTAGATAGTATTTATACCGGAAAAGTGAGCTTAACTGACTGTTTCAGATCCATATCAATAGCTTACCCCCCTGAATTATCTCTTCATGAGCATGACAGAATCAACTGTGCAATTTTCTGTCTCTTGGATCTCAGGCACATCGCTCTACTTTGGTATCCCCGGTACTTCTTGTGGAACAAAGATACATTACGCATCACTGTGTGATGCGTAATGTAAGAAACAGACTCTGTGAGCCTGATCTCCTCAGGCAGATTGTTCCAGGGTGTAGCGGCCCTGACACCAAAGGCCCTGTCTCCTTTGGTTTTTAGCCTGGACCTTGGAATAGCTAGCAACACCCTACCAGAGGATCTCAGTCTGCATCCTGGCTCGTAGGGGATAAAAGTTCAAAGATACAGGAAGGTATCAATCCATGCCTGGCCTTAAAATTAACCAGAAGAATTTTAAAATAAATCCTGAACTAAACAGGTAGCCACTGCAAGGATGCTAAGACTGTGGTGATGTGATGCTTTTTTTAAACAATTTTTTTTACAAGTTAAAAGTTAAGCTGCAGCATTTTGGACTACATGTAGGCCATGAATTGATTTGTGACTAAGACAGGTATCTAAGTAGTTACAATACTCTCCTCCTCTAGACATCCAGTATTTTATTTCAGTGAGGAGTTGCAATGTTTGACTGGTCACTGGGTCTGGTTGGAATATAAAGCTTTGTGTCATCAGTGCAACAGTGAAATAATACATTGTATTTGCGGGTGATATTACAGAGAGAGAGCATGTAGATGGAGAACAGAATGGGACCCAGAATGGGACATCATAGAGCAAGTTTGTGGGGGATGAAAAGGAGTTGGCCATAGTAACGGTAGGATCTGAACCAGTTTAAACCCACATCAGTTATTCCTGCTCACCTTTGCAGTCTGTCAAAGAGCAGCGCTGAGGTCCAAAAGAACTAGAATGCAACACTAACCAGTATCTTCAGTGGACAGAAGGTCATTAATGACCCTGAGAAGAGCAGTCTCAGTACTATTGAGAGATCGATATCTGACAAATATAACAGTAACTGTTTGAATACAGCTTTTTCAAGGACTTTATAGATAAAAGTGACTATTTTGAAACATGTCTGCAATTATTCAAGATGGAGGCATCTTAAAATAAAAGGTGGGCAGTGCAGTCTCCTTCAGTAGTCAGGAAGGGACCGCATCCAAGGGACAAGTCGAAATGCAGAGCTATACCTGTTTTGATGGGTTGCTGGATGTACAGTACATCATGTAAACTCATATTCTGGATTTGGATTCAGCACATTATTTGTTGCCCACCCTGCTGAATTATTATCACTCTCCACTTGACAACTATTTAACAAAATATAGATGTTTTATTTTTTACAGCATGTCTGTGACAAATGCTTCTTCTTCCATATTTTTCAGCTGTATCTCTCAGTCTTTATCAGCAGATAGAGTATGCTCAGTATGATGAAGGCCATGAGCTGAGGTTGAAAGCTAGCAAGTGGACCTTAAGACTGTAAGTGGAATGAATGGAAGTGGATTTTGTCACTGTTCTGGGACCAAGAACCATTTAACACTCAGACTAAAAAGGCACAAACTTGAACACTTTATTATTACAAGTCAGAAAATAACAATCAGTGTAATGTTACCAAGTTGTTTTTTTAAGTGTTGTCCTCTTTAAGGTGAAGAGGAGGTCCCAAAACTGAAAAGGCTTCCTAGAAAGACCATGAGCACAAAAAAAAATCATGAACAGTTTCTTTCTTCTATTCCATTAACACAGCAGAAAGCAACATGTGCACTGATATGGTAAATGGCAGCATTTATGTAGCGCTTTTATCCAAAACCCTTTGCAATTTGCCTCTCATACACCTACTCACACAGACACTCACACACCAATGGCAGCCAGCTACCATGCTAGGTGCTGGCCTGACCATTGGGAGCAATTTGGGGCTCAGTGTCTTGCCTAAGGACACCTCGACATGTGGACAGGAGGAGGTGAGGAGTAAACCGCCAAACCTGTGATCACCAGTCACAGCCGCCTACATTGATATCAAGGTCATGAAGTTAAAAGAGGGGGATTTTCAAGCTATTGTAAGGTATACACTCCCTCCTCTGGCTACTTCTTAAGGGCTTCATCTGTGGCTTTGCATCTCTGATCAAGAGGAGTCAGGTGTGGCTGACACTTTTACTCCATGTGTTGGTGCTTTGTAAGGTGACCACTGTCCATGGTACTGAAGAGGGAGAGAGCATTTTTACAGGTGAAAGCCATCTGTGGTGCTAGATTCTGGCTCTGAAGTCACCCATTCAAGCCTGACAGTAGACGTTATGTTGGTCCTCATTTATTAGTTGTTCTCTCTCAAAGAGGAATTGGTGCTAACTTGCCTGAAAATCTGCATGAGATTTCTATGTTTGGACTTTGTCCTGAGAGGAACTAATTAACGCCCTGCTAGAATGAATAATCCATTCAACATCAACAAACCTGCTCTATAATGAGTCTACAGTATGAAGACATTTGTTCCAATAGGAAAGAATCATAGGTCCATGTTCATATCCAAGTCTAACTTTGGGATGATTATCTTATCCTGTGAGGCATGTAAGCTAAACAGTTGCTAATAACATTTTAACCCTAAAAAGCAAGCCACTTCAGGTATTATTGAGGTCATAGTGGGTGGTGGTGTTATAGTGGAGTGCATTACAGCCTATTAAAAGGTGTACCTAACAAAGCCAGGTCAGTGAGTGTATGTTGCGGGTTCATCTCACTTTATGAATTTGCCATTACAGTACTGCTTTTATGCTGGCTGTAGGACCGATATATTTCAAGATTTCAAGATTTTTTAAACCAAGAATTGGGAAATATTTGAAAATGTTTTTACATAACGATGTTTTGTACTGTTTGCATTGTCAAAGCACTGATTTGACATTGCTACATCTCCCTCTGGGAATGCAAAAGGAAAACCTATCAAATTTTGCCAAGAAGCTTCCCACGCCTAAACCAACGCCAATTTCATAAAGCATCTGCTGCACCAGTGACGAAAATCCAAACTTCTGTCTTCTCCTGCACGAAGTCCATTTGACGTCACGGATTCTGTCCCGAAAAATGCGTCAGTAGGGTGTCTACAGGATGCTTGCTAAATGAGACGTTATCAAAAGATACAAAACACATTCCGACTGAAGTTGTTTACAATCTTAAATAGAAATCCAAGGGTCTAAAAGGACATCATAAGGATTTCAAATAATTTCGGCTCCCTCATATCTTCTATGTCCTTCTTCCCTTGAAGGCTATATCGACCAACGTCTATTGGTTGCTACTGGACAAACAAAAACACCACCAAAGCCGGGCACGGTAATCCAGCATCATGTCAGCTACTACTCAACACATAGATCAAAACACAGACAAAGACAAAAATATGTTGAATGTTGAATGAAAGATCACATATTCTGTCTGGATTGTGGTTCTCTGTGAAGGGGAAATGTGTATTGAAGACATAAAGACTGGAGAGGTTTTGCAATAATTGTGCTTTTATAACTTTACAGAAGCTTTGTAATTCATGTCCAATCCATTGTCACTGATCCCATTAGAAAATGAAATCCATTACAGTGCAAAGCATCGAGTCTGGCGTCGTTTTCAGAGTCAGAGAAACATTTTTGCTAATTGTAGTCTACATTGCATAAATCAGACGGATGGCTCAGACAGGATTTGAATATCCAATAAAGCCTAACCAAGCCAAAAGCCAAGCTGCAAGGCAGAGCACACATCTGGTGGTGCACATTTGTTTTGCCCTTCAAAGTTGACAAAGGTAAACTTATAGCGTCGCACTGGCCTCTCCACCAATAGCTGTCGCCTCCATCACGGACAGACTCCTCATTCATGCACCTCAATGTGCCTCTACAAACAAGCCAGCAGTCTAACACTATCTTCCTGTTGAGGAAGGACACGTGAATGATGAAGTAGAGACACTATCTAAAACTTCTAAATTAATAGCTGTTTATTTTTTTCATCTTTCCTGAATAATAGAGGATATTTGGGAATGGAGCAGCCCCATGCAGGCGAGGCATTGGACAGGCAGGGCAGGCGGCTTGTTGGCGGGTTTTTTGAACATTGGATTTCTGATTGAGGGGAATCCATTGTGCTGCCATATCAGGGGCACGAGAACAGCACGAGCCAAGCGAACAAAGGCAGCAGATGGCTTTCCTGCTCCGATGAATTATTTTGAAGTTACAGAGACACGGGGACCATTAAGAGTTGTCCGGGGGGAAATTAAGGAGTAGGGTAGGGGATGGGGGTGATCACAAAAATACATTTATATCAAGTGATTCTGCAATTTCCGTCCAATTTAAAGGAAAATAGTCTCAAAGTAGTTTCTTCAAAGTAGGCTATTACTGTAACTGGTCGGAATGAAATAAGAATAAAGGGTTCACAATTTGCCATATAAAAAAGGTGGTGCTCATGTAGGCTACTCATTTATTCATTGACAATCAATGTAGGCCTATACCTATATTCTCCTTTCTGTGTTTCTTTAGAATATTTTCACAAGTAAGTGATTTTTTAAAATTTATTTATTACATTTTAATTTGAAAATGAATCTGACAACAACAAATAGGGTATGTTTGAGTTTATTTGGCATTCAAGTTCACAGTTAATTGATTGGAAGCAGAATTTACAGTAATAAAAATAGAAATACATCTATACATACGTGATAGAACTAAAAAACACGCCTGCTTTCATCCATGCAAACATAAAAAAATAAAACAACATACAAACAAACAAACACACAAAAAAAGAGAAAAAACAACCAAACCCCAAAGACTTCAGCTATCCGTCTTTTGTTCCATTCAGTTCTGTATTGCACAGTCTGAATGCTGTAGGCAGGGCTGCTGCATTCAGCCAAAATGAGCAATTAACAGAGACACTCAAATTTGCTAAAACAGTCTCAGCCTATGTAAACAAAACAAAAATCAACTCTACGCTTGTAAATTTCATATTTTTTTATATTTGGTGTATTTTATATTTTCTAGCTGTTGCATGCTCCTGCGCAGTCATTCTGCAGAGAAAGGCGTGGCCTGTGTACGGTGTCCGCCCACAAAGGGAACGCGACTCTGTCATTGAGTCCCAGACCTCGTGTTGCAAAAGGGCGCTCAATACAATTGTCGTCTTCAACCAGCAACGTCCTGCAAGCACTGCTGCATGGGTTGTGAATGACGACCGCAGGTGCAACGAAGTCCCACCCTGGTATGTTATTTTCTTTCTTTTTTTTAAATACAATGACATACCTGTTTTGAAAATGTAGTACATATAATTTATTTTAATCTCAAGGCTCCTTGATTTACATGGAAGCTCAGCTGCTTATCTTCACCTATCTCAATTTACCGTTTTAATGAGGATAAATGTGTATGGCTTTATACGTGACATTGCCTGTGTTGTGTCCGTATTTGTTGTAAGGTTTAATAATGAGATGTGTCCAACAAGTTCAAGTAAGCCTACAGTATAACCAAAGCTGTTTAAACTGTAACACGCAACTGTGGATTTTATAATATTAAGACGTGCATGTAATCTGCTACTTTATATCTTTACAATTCTTTTAAGGAGGCAGCTATTCTGACTCCACTGTAAGGCTGTACAGTTATTTTGTGTAGGCTATCTATCTAATATATTCAAATAAACTCGGGCCGAGTGAAACCATTTAAACACTACTTCACCATATTTCCAGTAAAATATAGATCACATCAGAGTGTCTAAAGTATTTTTGACTTTTTAATGTAGACGCTGCATTGTTGAAATGCCTGTCATGTCAAATTAGTTTGACAAGACAGGCGTAGTTGTTCCTGTCAATCGCTAATGAGCCCAGAGTGTGAGAAAGTCTGACCGTAAAAATTCTCACTGCAGCTCACGGATGACTGGGTCGCTGTGGGACAGACAGCATGCCTGCATGGTGAGTTCAAGGGGGCAGGAGATGTCTAACTCGTAACTCATGTCTTAAGGCTGTTAGAAAGAGAGGAGAAACAAGATGAACTGTAAGATAAGATGCTAAACCCAAATAATCACCTGCTACTACAGAAAATTGACATGGTTATTCCTGCGTTTGTTTTAAAGGGTGCACTAGCTCCAGGGATTATCATAAGGGAAACAACCACAAACTATGTTACCACAACTAGGCTATAGGCCTACAGAAAAACATAAAAAGATTTGTGTCCAAAAACAAGAGAAAAATGCAGTTGAAATATTAAATATTTCAGTAAGGGAAAAGATAGAAATATATAGAGAATATAGCAAGCACATCGTGGCAACAATAGGTATTTAGGAGAATACAAATAACTCCAAGATTCAGCAAATAGGATTATAATCATTTACACCAAATAAACAGTAGGATAAATGTCAGCATTTCAAAAAGCACTTCATTGCTGGCTACCTCAAGACAGATTTTTTAAGGAATACAGATTCACTGCATATAACCACCATTCATAGAGTTTGACTTTTTAAATGTTTAAATGTCCCCCTATCTAAAATGAAATAAATGACCTAATGCTCAGAAATCCCAATGATCAAATGTCTTACGATTTGAAATACTGTATGTTATATACATTTCTAATTAGTATAAGCCAAATATATACTTTGTAATGACTCCTGTAGAGAAAGAAAGAAAGAAAGAAAGAAAGAAAGAAAGAAAGAAAGAAAGAAAGAAAATAAAAAAAGAAAGAAAGAAAGAAAGAAAGAAAGGTTAAGATGCAACCAAGGTTTGGGAATTTCAAATTGGCCCACCAGAAGGATAAATAAAGTCATTTCTTCTCTTTGTGTGTGCTGGTCTTCTTTCAGCTGCTTAATAAAGTATATTTTGTCTGGTCTCTTTTTTTTAAATAAACTGTATGTGTAGTCTACTTCTGTTCATTATAGAGAACAGCAGATGTGGGAATTGTGCTATGTGATGTTCATTATTATTATTATTATTATTATTATTATTATTATTATTATTATTATTATTATTGTTGTTGTTATTATTATCCTTAATATTAGTATTTCAGATTATACATTAAGGTAAAGACATGCTTCTCTCTGTGGCTCAACATAGACTGACGGCATCCTTACTGCACGCGCCCAGGTTTACTCAGGCGAAAGCAATTACTTTAAGGCACGCGCCAACCAGCTGGGCCGTTGCAGAAGGGCGCGAGGGGCTGCTCTATATAACTGAAGGTCTACCAGTTGGCTGTATTGTATTTTGTCAAAGGTGCTTTTAAAGCAAACTATATTAAGTTATAATATTAGGTTATAATTATTAACATTATTATCGTTATTATTAATAATTATCATCGATATAAGAAAATTCAAACTCGAGCTAAAATTTTCAAGAGGTCATTATCGAGACTTGCCTTCTCATAACGATGTTCTGTTTTGATAAAATGAAATAGCTTATCTAACGTTCCAATTTAGGAAAACACTCGTAAATGGTTTACTTTTATTACTAAATGTGATACTTTTCTCTGGATTTTTACTGTTTTAAGGGGTACTGAGGCTATTTGCCGCTGCAAACAGACTGTGTTAGGTTAAAGGCAGCATGAACTTGAGCAGAAAATTTGAATTTTCCCGCTCAGCAGCAGATGTGATCATACAATAGATGGGGCCTACGCGTTGAATAATTGAGTCCAATTTGAATAACTGTCGCACGTCTGACGCGTGCAAGAAATATCCCAGCTTTCCCAGGCTTTGTAGCGAAACCGTTGGCAGCCCCTTTCCAGTTCAATAGGGATTTGGCTTCCCATTAATGCTTAAAGTTGTGGGAGCGCTGGGAAAAGACTCCAGATCACCTACACATGATTAAATCCTGTGTTAGGTCCTTCATTATAGAGTTTTGAGGCTGCAGTTGCAGCAAGTGTTTTGGTAAATGAGATCCAGACATACACACAAACAGGCAAATTAATAAATAAATAGCCGGAAATGACAAATAAACATCCTTTAAAAAATACAAAAAAGGCTATCCAGATGTCTAATTTTATGCAGGCCTATAGGCAATTTGTGCCATTAGGCCTAAATTTTTAACGTAGCCATCCTGCCTGGGTACATTTATTGAAAACGTTAATTGGTTTAGGCCTATTGAATTTATATTATTTCAATAAATATATCAACGAGGTAAGGTGTCTGATATATTATATACCTATATATACGTATTTGCCTATAGGGCTAGACTGCATGTATTTTTTTATCTGCACGTAGCTCTAATATAACAGTAGGCTAATGGAACACTGATGTGTTCCCCTAAATCTTGTTAGGGAGTTATTATTGTCTATTTCCTTTAGGGAATTGTACCAATAGTCCCGCGAGACTGCTCATGGGAATTTACCTTCTCCTCCCCCAAATCGGCGCGTGGTGTCTATGACAGTTGGACCGGTGCAACAGATGGTCCAGAGAGGCACGCGCCGAGCACGAGACCGCCCCCACCACCACCACCGCGAAAAACCCACCCACGTCAGTCAGAAGCCGCTTGAGCGGAAAAACCAATCAACCTAATCTGACAGTGAAGCAGACCTGATGTGAGGCTGCAAGTTTTCTTATTAAATTAACTCCCAAATTAGGCTAAGAAAACGTATAATAGGCACGAGTCTGAACACCAATAAACTAGGCTATAGCTTATGCCTGGTGGCTTAAATTTAAATAACCCTCCTATTTTCATAGTGTGTAAATATTTAAGCGTTCAAAGCAGTGGAATTAATCCATTGTTTTAATAAAAGGCTACGGTAGGTCTACTTTTTTATCATTAGGCTATTACTTAGCTATGCGTGTTCAATGTCTCAATGTGTGCGTCATGATTTGGAGAAGTCAGTCCTGATGACTCGACACCTGAAAACCTCCGCAGGTAGAGCTAAAGGCCTACCTGGCTAAATATGAAGCTTCCCTGCCACCGTTTGGTGATTAAAAGTATTACAGTTCATCACAACGTCAAGTTCAACTTTTCTCAGCTGCGCAGAGAGAAGTTAGCTGTGCTTCGGTTGACTTGGGCTATTTGACTGGATGGGTGGTGTGTAGACTAACTTTTCCTCTTACACATCCAGTGATGGTTTACTCTGTAAAGTCCTGCATTCTAAATTTTACATAATAGTACAGAGTAAAAGTACACAAGAGTAATAGTCAATAGTCCTACTATGGCTATATTATATTATTGTATTATTGTTAAGAATAGCCTACGTGAGGTGTAGCTGTTCAACCAGGTCGAGGTAGAACTACTTTATAAGTGTTTGGCGACTTTAATCAATAACAAATCATCATCATTTTAGAGGCTGGTCATGTTTTGTTCTTAATACTCTTCTTTATGCAAAGAAAATACTGACGTAGTAGCATAATTTGCTTCTGGAGACACGTAGGCTTTAAAGTTAATAAAATGGGGAGACTCAAGAGTTGTTTGCACCTCAAAGTTTAGGTAATTACAGTACTTGAGCAAGTGTAGCCTATTTACTTTCCACCACAATTAAAATATTTTCATTGTCGCCCATTCATCTAATTTGTGAAGTTCTTAGCAGAATTGATATATCTGTTATGCTGTTCTTTAGTGCACAAATGCATAGCCCACATAATGATTAGAATATCGTTGTGACCTCAACCATATTTCACTTGGCAAAGTAGCAACTAGGCTACTTTTACTAGAATAAACGTATTCCATCGGTAGCTATAAAAATAAAACAAAATAGGTTTTATATTATAGCCACAAAAGCAGAAACTGCTGAGGCGTTCTTTATAATAGACTATCATATTGACAGCTAAGTAAGGGGTTCATTGTGTTGATCAAACTGTTACCGGATATAGCTTCACAACAAGATTCTGAACTTCTGCAGTCATCACTAAACACAAACCTATAAAAATAATCAGAAGCTCAATTCTCCCAAAGACCACCAGATGGAACTCTACAGGGTCTAAACTGTGGATGTCCAGTGATGCTGACGCTGCCATATGTTAAATTAATTCCGGTGAGGCTGCCCACAAACGAGACTGGGCGTGTGTTCAAAAATAGCATTTCTGAATTAGTATTTAGCCATGGACCTATGCCTAGGCTACTTGATTGACACCCAGCACAGTAGAACTTTCTCTGTCGGGCTATACTCAGACATTTAAGTCGCATGTTCGTACTGCCCCTTTAACTTCTGAGCCGATTTTCAGAAAGCAACAACCTGTAACAGGCTCAGCGATCCTCCCCCTGATGGATTATTTAACAGGCGCTGAGTCCCATGTCGCCATCTGCTCTAAGAAGAAAAACACTGCAGAAAATTCTCCGAGGCACATGATAGACGCTAGCAAACAGGATAAACAAAGAAATTAAACAAAAAAGAGTTAGCTGGAAAACACACAAAAAAATTAACGTGTGCAACAGGTGTTCAGCATCCTGCAGGTGCCAGAGAGAAAAGAAGACAGCTGAGCCACATCGCCGGGAACAAAGCGTAGAAAGCTGGTCAGTGTGTCACTCATAAAGAATAGTGAACTGAGTTTTTATTTCAACATGTAAAAAAGGGATCGCATATTAAAATGTGTAGGAACGCATTTTGCTTTTGACCATTTAGCTCAGATGGGGGGCGATCACTGAGCTTTCCCCGCAAAATTAACCGGGTGACTGAGATGCTCTGAAGCTTTGTAAATAACCTACAATGCTGACCCCATCCGAACGGTGAACGGATCGGGCTCAACGCAGGCGACCAAAGGAAGGAGTCGTCCGATCTGCAACAGCCATGGTGGTGGAGCAGGACAGGACGCTGCTCGCTGCAAGGCAAGGGGACGTGCAGACTCTAAAAGTGCAATTAGCTGCAAAAGCGCTCACCAGTGACGTCAAGGATGTGCTGGGGGCTTCACCGGTCCACCACGCAGCCCGGGCCGGGAAACTAACCTGCCTGCGTTTCCTGGTGGAGGAGGCAGGACTGCCGGGCAATTCGCTGGCGAACAACGGGGCAAGCCCGGCGCATGACGCAGCAGCCACCGGCAACCTGACCTGCTTACAGTGGCTGCTGACCCAGGGTGGATGTCGGCCAGAGGTGAGTGACTTGAGCTATTAGTTGGACACGTTGAAGTGTAGACAGTAGCCTAATTCTGTTTCCTCTGACCTGGCTGCATTGTCTCAAGCTGTGTAGCCACCTCCAAACCTCATCTCTCTTTTACCTCACCAACTGCGGTCCAGTTGATGTGGGGTATGTTAGAACTGTCAGTGTGTTTTCATGCCCCAAACATACACGTTTTCTATTACTTGGACGTGAAAAACCAACATTTAGACTATCACAAGATACTAAACCCATACTAATGAGTATTATTTAAGTAATTAAGGGACTAAATAACATGTTTCAATTACCTTCTACCCAAACTCCACACTCCACTTTCAAGGAGTTTTTGTGTTGCCATTTATAGAGGAACTGCCACAAGTGGTCAGTTGACCCCAAGGCCAGTAAATATGGTTTAAATATGGTTCTAAACCACTCCTTTTAAGTTGATTGGTGATCAATTACAGGCTGGTGATAACAAAAGATAACTTCATCCAAGATGGCATCCGCCTGCCAAAAAGATTTAGCATCAAGACCTTACCAGACATCACAACATGGTGATCTCACGGTAGTCTGGCTCATATGCATATGCTAACACATTTAATTTAACTCACAAAGCTTAAACAGATGGAACATACTGTCAGCTGGTAGGCGTTAGAAAATGTTAAGAGTATTCCCCTGGTTCTTTGGGACTTTTGCTTTCAGTGCCTCATGTCCCCATGGTAATGAAGTATGCAAAACTGGATTTGCAAATACAATAAACTTATGTATATACAGCCCATTCAATAACTCATGATTAGCACAGAACAACATAATGACAGTATAGTTTGATATGGTGGGGAAGATGTTTGGCAGGGAGAATGGTTAAACCTTAACATAGATGATTAAACCTTATGACTCCATTACCTCATTTCCATGTCCCTGCTGGTAGTAAGATGCAAATATTCACACTAGGGAAGGAATGAAGTAGACATTTTGAAGGAGTCTTAGTTAAAGCTGTAATACAGTTCTATTTTACTGTTCTCTGAAGTATACCCTTATGCACCATTAAGTTTATCGAAGCATATATTTACCAGCATTGTAGCCATTATAGTCTTGTGTGTCTCTAATTCTAGTATTTTTCTGTAATACCTTGTTTTGTCTTTAGTGGCAGAATATAATCTAGACATCCTTTTCCCATCATTTTCAATACCTGCTTATATTATGCAGAGGATTGCAAGGTATCCCAGCATAGTACTCTCTGGAAAGGTCTCCAGTCTATCACATGGAGGGAGACGCAGCTTTCACAATGGCTGACAACTTAGATTTTCCAGTTCACCAAACCTGCATGTTTTTTGGATTGTAAAAGACCCAACCAGCTAGGTCACATTTGTCTCCTTGACTTTTTGGGTCTGAGGCAAGAGAACAATGAACTAAGTCACCCTGCTGACCAATATTATCTTCTGTCTTCTCTTACTCAAAAATGATTTACACTAACACAACACGAACTGAAGTACCTGAGTTAATCAGGCACTCGATCTGACCTCTAGTAACATTTGACTCTGTTTTTGAAACACAGTAATAAGAGCTCTATCATGTATTTGGTACTGTCTCTATTTCTTCTGAGGGCTACCAGACAGACTGCAGAAGAGCATCAAAGAGCACCCCAATGCCACAGTCTAACTGATAACATACTTGGCTGACATTTAGTAAAAACCTCCTTGTAATCTACTTGATGGGTGGTCAATGCTAGCTTACACTTTTCACCATTGTGTATTTTCCTTTGTGTTACTGCACTCTGATTCTGATTTTCCCTTATGTTAGTGAACTTCATTTGAGGCACTCCACTGCCTCAGAATACAGATTTAGCTTCTTTGTTGATAAGACTTGAGTATTAATATACATCTACCCAAAGAGCAAGCAAATACTTAGCTATTGGTCCATCTTTTAACACAAAGTATAAAAGTATGTTACAGGTAAACACGTTTTAAAGGCATCATGGAATCTGTAAGTAAGTAAGAGTTGCAAATCTGTCAGTCTTAGAAAACTGAACCACTTTAGTCATGGCAGGTATTTGGCTGTAATATCTGGTACCTTTCACATTCTCTTTTCTTTTTTAGAAGCACAGTATGTATGTTTTCACATGACGAATGTGTGTGTGTGTGTGTGTGTGTGTGTGTGTGTGTGTGTGTGTGGATAATTTTCATAAAAAAGCACAGCACAAGAAGTTCTATCCACTTAATTTCATTTCACTTAATTTTTATTTTAGTGAACACTAAAATACAGCAACAATTTATACCTTAAAATGAACTGGCAGAGAGGTACCATTCCCTGACAACATGACTTTGCTGGGGTCTCTGGATGCCAAACAGTGCAGGTTCAAGATACAAAAGTTTGCATGTTACTGAAGAGGTCTTTCATTTAAAAAAACTGAGATTAAATCCTAATTTCATAATGTGAAATTAAACTATGAGCTGTTTTTTACAGGAACATACAGTACTGTATATTTACAGTTAATTCATGAAATTATTTTGATAATTTACTTTTTTAAAGGAAAAAGAAAATAACAAATTTAATTTCAGAAATGCATATTTCAGCTTTATTCCTCTTTTGTTTGATTAACAGCACAGGGACAGTTCTGGTGCCACTGTTCTCCACCTTGCATCCCGCTTCAGTCACCATGAGATCACTGACTGGCTGCTAAAGAGTGGTGAGGTGGACCCCGGGGCCTCCACCGACACAGGCGCCCTACCTGTCCACTATGCTGCTGCCAAGGGAGACCTGCCCTCTCTCCGACTGTTACTGGGGCACAGCCCAAAGTAAGAGCAACATGGTTTTGTCTTTATAGCAGCTTTAAGCTTCCTTTCATTCTGTTCACAAACTGAACTTACCCCCACTGTCATTTTTAAGTTGCTATTGTCTAATAGTAATTTAATATGGTTTCTTAGGATTTAAGTTAATCTTTTGGTTAAGAACACAATCTCTAAAACCAGGCTAGGTGTCATTGATTGCGTGCCAAAACACACAGTAATTCTACAAGATTTAATGTAAATAAATATTTTTCAAACAAAGTGTGATATTTAGTAATACACACGATACAATGCTAGTATCACTTCTTGATGTTGATGCTGTATGTTGTTTAGCTGGTATCTGTTAAACAGTTGCAAAGAAAACTCCTGCCCACTACTCAACACGCAATAGTTTACAATGCTTCTGTCAGGTTCTGTCGTGTGTGTTGGCAGGACAGGTTTTAGGACCCAAACGCAGGACACAGAGGCAGAGCAGGTACAGTTTGTGGATATTTATTTAAGCCCAAACAAAACTTACGGCAGAGTCCTGAAAAACAAAGGTAATCCACACAGGGAATCCAAATGGGAAACAGCAATACTAAGTCCAAAGAACAGAAAACACAATCCAAACCTAGGTAGTCCGCAGAGCAGCAAAAAACACAGTCCATAAACAGAAGATCCAGGGAAGACAGAACTAAGGATAATCCAAAGAAAAGCAGGCAGACAACAGGCAAGGCACGCACGCACGCGACGCGCTGACGCACGCGCATGCGCGACGCGACGCATCGCGCACGCACGCGACGCGACGCGCATGCGCCGCGACGCGACGCACGCACGCACGCGAAATACATGCGACGAACCAGCACTGACTAACGAGGAGGGCGGGAGCACAAACAGGTGATACTAATAATGACAGCAGACAGGCAGGCAGGGTGATGAACTGACAGGCAGGTTACTGAGGGGGAAAAGACAAAACACTTGACAGGCAGACATGGGGCAGAATAACCAACACAGACAAAACACATGTAACAAAATACCAGACTCGGATCTAACTACAGGCAATAACAGAAACTCATGTAAATTGTCAAACACTGACCAACTATAACACAGGGATATAACAGACAAAAAATAAACGAGAACACAGAACTAGGATACAGAGTGCAGGAGGAGACTAAACCAAGATAACGAAAACAAGAACTAGGAGAAAATACTAAAACATGAACTAAGGACCAGGACTAAGAACAAAGACTCCAAGAAGACAGACAGAGACAGACATGAGAGAAACCCAAAGCACCACAGACTATATAACAGATACTGGACACTAAGACATAAACTGAGACACCAAAACGAGGAACTAGGACAGAGCTAGACAGATAAGTAAACTACAAGATGCACATGAACAAAATGATAAACAAGACTACACGGAGGCTAACACAGAATGATAATAATAATAATGAACTAAACAGATCATAATACAAGACTATAAATAACATGGCGGAGAACAAAAACAGAGCAGACACGCCCACAAGCGTGACAGCTTCGGTGCTAGACCTTCATCAGGCTAATGGTGTTACATACTGTGAAGCCATCTTTTGTAGCAGGTGACTCGTTTGTCTACACCAATCACCCACTTCCACATAAAATAGGGCAACCATTACAAAACATTCATTCACATTTCCAGTCCTAAAAATTTAGCTTAAATTTACATATGACTCTCTCTATGATAACAATACTATATTATTCCAGAGTGATCTATATTAGATGGATGTAGATTTCTGTATAATGAATGTACACAAAAAATATAATAACATGCATTCATCAATAAATTTTAAAAAAACATATGTGACCCCACAATAGATTCAAAAGACAACAGTATCATACTTCAGTAATTTAAGTGTTAAATAACAATGAAATTTATAGAATAATACGAAAAGAGATTACAAAAAGTCATCACCGTAATTGTTGCCTAAAAATCTACACATTATTATTTAGGTCCAAAAAAACACCTCAAGATCTTACTTAAGGCATCAGTGCTTACATATATAAATGGTCACATGGGTTGTGTTTATTATCCTATTTCCTCTATTTATCTATTGATGTATATGTTACCAGAAAGATTTGAGAAAATGTCTGTCCATGAATAAAATGTGAATGAATGCTTTGTAATTGTTGCCTTACTTTATGAGGAAGTGGGTAATTGGTGTAGACAAACTCTTTGTCTTCTCTTACAAAAGATGGTCTAGCACTGAAGCATTGTGTCAGTATATAATTTTTGAAGTCTAACAGATAACAGCTTAATGACATTCAGCCAAATCAATATAAAAGTCCATTTTCAGAATTATTTTATATTACTTATACAGTATTCTTCCGTTACAGATGCCCTTCACCTATGAACACTGCAGTGCAAATATGATTTTAAAAGACAACTTTTATTTTATGATGTATGATGTAGTCGGTTTTCTCCTAATGTTTGTAACTGAGACACGTAGATGTACATCCACTGCTCAGATTCAGATTTCAGACTGTTGGCACATGAACAGTCTGACGTTGATAAATGATCTACAAGATTGCAAATGGTCAACAAGTTGACTCTTTTCTGAGACATACCAAACAAATCAGGAGTGATATAGATCCAGCTGGCGTTTTGGTCAGTAGATCAGCTGTTGGCTCATACTGTAGGTAGTATGTAAAGCACCGGTGGGAAGCAACCAGAACTTTTCTTGTTTGATACGTATGTTGCAATCGAAATACTTTGTGTTCAAATCTCATTTAGAAAAAAACCCTCTTAGTGGTTTTACTTTCCCAAAATAATGCACACTACCACAACCCTGGTGTGCTGTTTAGGTACTCTAGCTAGAATAATTTCCATTCTGTACAGATGCGTAAGAGTATGATCAAATGTTTTTGTTACAAATTATAGTCATTGCTGTTCTAGTAAGAAGTATGTGTATTTGTGTGTGATTACCCCTATTATCCCTAATCAGTGCATTATCAGACCCACCAGTGCCCTGTAGAGATAATACCCTCCCATATGGACCATTACATCACAAAAGACAAGGGTGAGGCGTTAGAATGACTGAATTGTCTTTACTGGGAAGGAGCACTGAGCACAGACAGTTGTAAGGACAGGAAGGGCACAACACCACAGACTCTTTATAAGCAGTAGCTTATTTGCAGGTAATATCTGCTAAAAAAGGAGGCAGGGTTAGGGTCACCGCACTCCCATTTTTAAAAGTAAATTAAGTGCGGATTTGGCAGCATTAACACCCCAGTATCCAACAGTTGTTATGCAACCTAACAAATGTCTCAAGTTAGTAAAACTGTATTGAGAGAGAAAAGGTACATTGAAAAAGGTCCATGGTTAGATACACGCTTAGCTTCAGGTGTGATATGAGAAAATATGCAGCATAGGCATAGTAAACTGCAGTTTTGATGTTTTGTGTCTAATCATCAGATCACTGTTAATAGCTTTTATAAAAAAAGAGTTACAGTCACTAGAGTAATTGCTGCGAGGGAAGGTATTAGCTCCATGTTATGAAACTTAATCTTTCCAGTTGTTGTCTGATTAAGTTTGTTTTATATTACTATATTGTTAAAGTGAATTCAGCATATGAACAGATCCCTCTCGGTAACTTTAAGTAGGCAGAAGATTGGCCGTGTTTTGTTTGTTTTTCAGTTTAGCATTATTGACAGCAACACCTGTCGGGTTATGAAATGATAAAAAAGTAACTCATGATAGATAAGACAACTTAACGATGAACAATGCTCACTAACTGCTGCCATAAAGATTTATAAATGTAATGAATTCACACATAGTCTCTAAGCTAAACAGCCTTGTCTGCTTTAGCTTTGATGACCTTAGCAAGATGTGCAGCTTGTCAAGGCACTAACCTTGTGCTCTGCACCTCCAATACTGTTCGGTTGCACCCCAGACAGGTGCGTAGCTGCTGAAAATTTAATGAGCCTCAGGGACATGGTAGCTCCCTGATAGCTGGGCCCCATTCACTCTTCTCCACCACCACTCCCACTGTTGCTGTTTACCACCATCTCCACGGTGACACACAGTAGCACCAACCAGCGATAAGATAATGAGGAAAACAAATCCGTTTGAATAGACGGGCTGCTTTCTAGTCACTAGCCTCAGGCATTGTTTATAATTGAACTTTGCAAAAGAGAGATAGCGTTGTTGTTTCAGGGTTTATTACAGGCTGCAAATTTATATCTGCAAGTTTTAAGAGGTAATTGGATGGCTCAGAGTTTGTTCTGCTTGAAAAATCACAAGGACAACATGACCCCCTCTGTTACATCATCCCTTTACTAACTGGGAGCCAAGTGACGGTACAACATAATGAGATACACAGAGGTAAAAGTACACAGAGCCTGCTAGGTATGTAGACCAGCTACATTTAAAGTCTTTTGTTGCATTTTCACTTTGCAGTATTACACTACACCAATGGTTTAAAGTTATATTTCACACTGTTAACATTAACACAGCCTCAAGACCCTGAACAACCTCTGAAAAAGACCGATAACACCTAGGCTTTGAACAAAACAGACTTTTATTTCTATTTGAGATCTATGTCTTTACCCAGTCCAATGACAGGAAATGCAAGGATCTACAAGCATTTCCCCCTAAATGTCATTACTAAAACCAACCACTGAAACTCACATATAAAACTACAACTAGCACATCTATTTATTAGTTGGTTAAGAACAAAAATATATGTACAAAATGTGATGACATACCAATATTGGTTTAACTGTACTTGCAGTACCCACTGAGATGATTGCACATGTATTTTTTAAAAATTGTATAGTATAGTGGTAGTATAGTTTTGTATTTAGATAAAACTGTTACAAATGTGAAACACAACAGATGAGGTTTCCTTGAAAGACGTGCACAGGTCAAAAGTCCCCTGTGTTCAGGTACCATAATTGTAAAATTACCATGAAATGACTGCAGTATTCAGCTGTCTGCAAAAAAACGTTAAGCAATCACATTTTTTGTGTTTCCAGTTGGCACAGCACAGATGTGGCTTTGTTTCCCGATAATTTAGTGTTTGTTAGATTTATAAGCTACATCTGTATTGGTAGCTCGCTTGCTCATCCATCCATCCATCCATCCATCCATTCCAGAGACCATAACCAACAAGCTTATGTGCTGTGTCTCTGCTGATAGCCTCTGTACACAAAAGACTGAATGAATGAGAGAGGGTGAGAGAAAGAGGAGCGACAGAGAGGCTACAGACAGGTTATGCAAGCAATTAGTGCAGATTAAGATCTTTGGCCAAACCACAATTCCAACATGCAGTTGAGAAGGGTAAACCTCTGCATTAGGATATTCCAGAAAGTTAGTCTAAACCTCCTGCTAAAAACACATAAGGTGGACTCACAGGAAAATCAACAGTCTTCTAATTTCTTATTTAGTCTTTTCCCAGTTTTCTCATATACATATATTTGAGGTTCATACTTGTATTTAGGGTTTCTACTAGAAAATGTTTATATGCTTTAATGGTCAAAAACATTATATTTCTCATACTGTACACTGCTTCAGCACCTCTGTCTCTTTAAACCTCCCAGAACACCCACTTGCTTCTGATTGGCCAGCTTCCCCAAGCACAACAGAGGAGCTGGGCCTAGCTGCTGGCTGGTTTTACTGAAAATGAATCAGATGTGATGGAGAAAATCTTGTCCTGTTTTCCTTCTGGTGTCCTCTGGCTGCTCTGCCTCCATTTTTGCCGATTTACGGAGTTTATATGTTACTGGTTACTTTAGCAGCTAACTACTGCTATCAGCAGCTGCTGATAGCTACTCAGTTAGCACTGCAGCTAGCCATCTTATTGCTGATTCTGTCCGGACTGGAAGCTTGGCGCTCCTGGGGTGTGTTTGTGGATACACCTCTAACATAATCATAAACATCATAACAGAAGCTACTGTGAGCAACAGCTAGCGGTTAGCAAATGGAAACATAAATCACAGATTTGAGACAGAGCAGCTAGAGGACATCAAAGGGAAAACCAAGAAATATATTATCTTTCCTTCAAAGCACTATCTGTGAGACAGCACTGCTCAACATACAGCTGGGGCTTCATGAGCTTGTATGAACCGCTAACTCTGGAATACAGGCTGGTCTATGTAACTTCGGGGCCGTAAACATCCCAGATGTTATATAACATCTAGCTCTTGTTGGCATTTGCCCATTATTCCAGGGTGTTTTGCATGCGTAAGATTTACATATGAATTAGCAAGCAATGGAGATGCAGGTTCATCATATGTCAGTTACATGTACTGCAGTCTTTTTATTCAGCTATGCCAAGGGAAATATAGTTTTCCATTCTATGGTACCTTTAAGTTAGTGGGGTACAGAATTAAGTTTAGACATGGAGAGTAAGGGATAAATAGGTGATTAGAGTTTTTCACTGCACTTATTTTCTTCAGCACTAATCTTCTTAACTTCTTGGTACAAGTTGGAAAAAAACTGTTCCGTTTTTTACAACAAGAGGATTAAACTGAGAAAATGCTATCAACATGCCATTTTCAGAAGTATTTGGGCAAAGGGCCCACAGTATTACAACTGCACATTTTCTAAGAGTGTACAGTTGTGATACTTGAGTTGTTATCAAGTGAAAAACTTAGACGTACAATTCTGTAAGTGAAGGATTACATGCTCCTCCACAGATTTCAAAATTCACTAGATCAACTGGCAATATGCGTGGGTACTTGGGTGAACACAAGGATGTTTAGCTTCAGTAGGAAACATACCCTAAACATGTTAAGTGCTCAACTCATGTAGGACCACATCAAATGTTTGTCCCCACAGGTTTCATGTCTGTGTTTTAATTTTGTTGTCCTCTTTTGGGGCTCGGTTGTCAATAGCTGCAGCCTCTAAAGGAGCTGCGTTTTATGTAATCAGCAGATTTCCTTGATACAATGTGGCACACAAGAAACTCAAGTCAAGTGCATACTTTCTTCCACTACATTCTTTATTATTTAGACAGGAAAAGCCATTGAGAAGCTAATAAGCCTTTATCAGGCAAGAAGACCATTAGTGTGACATCAATTACTTTCCTAGTAATGAAGATAACCTTGGTTTTTGTTACCGTGTACATGGGGTGGAGGGGAGGGGACAGTACACAGACAATTACTGAGGTGAAGTAGTCATCAGAGCTGAACTGGATATATATCAAATATCTCATATACTTTAAAGAGTGTTTTCTCTCATCTGAGTGACTGACGAGGTAGGTGGCCCCTTGTGCCACTTGCTAGCTCTGTCGTCACACAAGGCTAACCTCTTTCTTAGCGCTTTGAAATCTACACCTGTTCTCCAAAAGCACTTCTTTAGTGGAGTGTTCAAGCCTCTTCGCAAGGGAGAGTTGTGACAAAAGCAATGTGTGCTTTGTTAGACTCGGATCCGTCTTACCTCAAATACACTCAATTTTGTCACTCTTGCGAAGTGGTTAGGATTAATGACAAATGTAGGTTTCTCTCCTACACAGGCCCTGGTGAGCAGGTGAACTTCTGCCCACTTTGGTTACACTAATGAATAATTAACCTGTATTCCCACTTCCTGATAACAGAATTGAAGATTACTTCCCTTTCTTAATTTGAAAAATTTAAGATGTGCTTGTTTTTACTTGGAACTTTTCCCTCAATCACCTCGACTTCCTTTGTTTATTCTAACAATTTTCCTGAAAGACAAGCCTGTGCCTCAACGTTGACATGTGTTTGAGTAAGTGTATTTGGTGTGCTTACCATTTCCAAATATGTTATCTGAAGAATATGCATCTCTTTTTTTGGCTCAGGATAGGACTATATGATATTACAATATTAGAAAGATCATAAGCAGATAAAGCCTTGCGTGTTAAGATTTGGACATGAACATGTTGTCATCCACATGTTGTAATGCAGTGTCTTTAGTCACCAGAGTTTTGGCCTTGAGCCGCATCCTTTTGAGGGAAAGTTTACCGGGGTCATGTTTGTGTCTACAAGATCCACCCCTCCCCTTAAGCCCTGCCTCTCATTTCCCTCACCTTCTCTACTCCTCTTCACCCACTCTGTCACAGCAACTAGCAACACTTCGTTAAGCACAAAGCAAGTCGGGCAAAGCCAGTGGAGTGATAATCCTCTTAGGAGACTCACTGCTCATTTGTCCGCATCCAAATAAAGCACAAACTTATGGGATTTGGTGGGAAAGCACTTGTTCACTCCCTGACCTCCCGCTGTGACTGAAAAGATCTGGGACGAAGAGGGATGCAGACATTGAATGAGCTTTTTGCATGGGAGGGGCGGGGCTAAGGGCCTTCGGAAATGAAGGGGAGCTGGATTTGGCTCGGCGTCACTGCCGTCTGCTCTGAAAATAGCTGCAACTGACAAAGGGATGTTTTCCAGTTACAGTTACCTCTTATCTTTAGACAACATTTTACACATGCAACCTTCAAGATAAATCTGAAACACAAAACATTTTTCTGCAGTGTCTGAAGGTTAAATAATTAGTGTATTGGCTAAATATGAAAATGAAACTCTTGCCTCAACCTGTCGACCTAAAAGATTTCCCCAGTTTGGGTCTCAATGTTGAGTTTTACTGTCTAGTGGTAAAAAACTGAACTGAAGCCCTTACAGATTGTCACCTCTTCATTTGCTTCTGTGTTAAAAGCCTTTTGAGATACTCTACAAACGTTTTTTTGATGCAACTATTGGTGTGGACTACAAATAAGCAACACCTTTATCCAGTCAGGAAAGTTTTTACCAGGGTATTATAAAGCTGAATCCAGAGAGTTGAATGTAAAATCCAAAACCACAACTCTTGAACTGTTTGACCCATTAACTAGTTCTGGGTGTCAGTAGATTATATTTATGTAGACCTTGTGTGGAAGTATTTGGTGAACCATTTTCTCCTATATTGTTTCTTCCCATTATGTTTCAGTGATTAAGGAAGGACAAGCTACGTGTCCCTTTATTTACCTTACTGCTTAATTTCCCTACAGCTTTGTCAACTCCCAAACTAAGAATGGTGCCACTCCGCTCTACCTAGCCTGCCAGGAGGGACATTTGGAGGTCGTCCAATACCTGGTCAAGGATTGTGGGGCGGATCCGAGCATGAGAGCCAATGATGGGATGACACCTCTGCATGCTGCTGCCCAGATGGGCCACAACACTGTCATCGTCTGGCTGGTATGTTGGAATGTCCGGACACTTTAGATCAAACTTTGTAAACAAATACAGAGTACATTGACTTATTCCTAGTTCTGCACCCCATAATTAATGCCTTGTTATATATCTATTCCATTTATTAAAAGCTAAATGTGGTCAAATGTAAAAAATGAACTCACAGATGTCTATGATCAGGCAAATTAATGTTTAATTAATTTTTGCATAAATATTACTGATTGATGATTTGAGTTCTAGTCTGAGTCAACACTGTATTTCATATCCAAAATGTCTCTTTGTTAACACCATAAGAACTTTGTTGTAACATGATTGAACTGTTTTGATTGTCTAAAATCCAAAAATTGTATAGAGAACTGTGTACAAGCTAGAAAGCATACATTTAAAATTGCACTTGCTACTCTTAGTGCTTTATCATTTGTTTACCCTGACCAGGTTTTTACTATTTTTACCTAACTTCTTCCCCAAAAGCAGTTTTCATTAATTCCTTAAGTTTCAGGAGATGACTGTAGCTTGTGTCGTTATCCTCCCTCCTTCAGACGAGTTTCACAGAGATCAGCTTGACAGACCGGGATAGTGATGGGGCTACGGCCATGCACTTTGCAGCCAGTCGCGGCCACACCAAGGTGCTCAGCTGGCTCCTGCTGCATGGCGGAGAGATTGTCACTGACAACTGGGGAGGGACCCCACTTCATGACGCTGCAGAGAACGGGGAACTGGAGGTGTGTGTTTGTGTCTTATTTCTTTAACTTAAGTATTGCTCATTGTGGTACGAGTCTTCAATTTTGGTATAAGTTTGCCAGCTATACAAAAGTTGATTAATACAATAGAAATATAAGATAGTGGTATTTTAATATTAGAATGTAAAGGCTGCCCTTTTCAATATGAGCAACTGCAGAGACGATCTAGATTAACTTTGTGTAAACAATATTCATATAAGTTATGTAGGAGCATTATGATTTTCGGTGCTCACATATCCATATTGAGTTTCACACTTAACCACCTGTTTTGAATGAATTCCCTTTAGCTTATGGTTTTACCACCACTATGACCTACTACTTTGACTAACGTTTTGTTTTATCATGTTTGGTCAGTCAGCTATTTCAGCACAAGCTTCATGTATTAAATGTAGAGAAAGTTGCTTTTTATGTCTGATATTTACAATGTAGGGTTTGACATTATTGACATTATCAATAATATTAGAGTACATTGAAGTACATCATATCAACCATAAACTAACTATTATACCTTTAGATATATATATATATACAATTATATAAATTTTTATATATTTAATTAGATATCTAATTTCCTGTTATCTGTAATAGTAATTGATGAGCAAGACTGACTGACTTCATCCACTTTCTGAGTCTCTACTGTCCTCTGCCTCTCTCATGCCACTCTCCAGTGCTGTCAGATCCTTGTGGTCAATGGTGTGGACTTGGGCATCAGGGACCAGGATGGCTTCACAGCTGCAGACCTGGCCGAATACAACGGCCACTCCCAGTGTGCCAAGTATCTGCGCACTGTGGAGAACATGGTAAGAGACACAGCTGTGCCCGCCATGTCTGGCTGCCATGTATCCTGACCTTTGACCTCCCTGTGGACCCAACCTAGAGTCAATTTATCTGTGAGGATCAAAGTATTTTAATCTACACAAGTTTGAATCGTGCCTAAGAAATAGACCGTAAGAAAAAACATAGGTGTTGTATATCTTGTCTACTTAAGAAAGTTGTGAATTAATCTGGGATTTCAGAGGATTTTTATTAAATCAGTTGAGGTTCCCCAAATACTTTTAAATCTAATAATCAACATTAATGACAATTTAACATTTAATTATTTTCACATCATCATCAATATCTCACACTGATTGGATTTTCGTAAAAATTAACTGAATGATATGCTACGTGCCATTTAAAAACATCAACCGCCCTGCCACCCTTCAGTGGTTCCCAACCTGGGATGATTACACAATAACTTGGACACTGCTGGTTTCTCAGCAAACTTGTGTTATGTCTTCCTGATGTTTTTTTTTGTATTTTGGAGCACTAATTGGTCCAATGGGAGCTCTACTCTCAAAAGGAAAAAACATACAGTATTTTTCCCAGACAGAGAACATTCGCGAAGGACGCATCTGAACTGTAGGGTTTTTTGTTCTATTAGTAGCACAAATGCCCAATTTCCACCTCATCCCATCCTGTATGAAATTATAATGAATTATCATGTCTGCTATAGTGACTACATGCTCCATGACCAAACTGTAGTCTATATTCTGCGTAATATTAGTCAAAATAGGTGGTCCCCATAGCCAAAATGCAACCTGGCAAACACAAGACTGTGTACATTGCTGCTGTCGCTGAGCCAACATGTCCCTTGTCTGACATTAGTTTATCTCTGCTAATTACGAGAGCTATTAACACTTACCTTACAGTGGCCTCCCCAAGTGGCCAGAAGAATAATAACTCCCCTGCACTGAACTCTCTTTGGTGTGTGGGAAACATATTTCCTCCCTCTTGTACGCTTCCCATTTGGGACATTCAGCCAACTGAGTCCTGCACTGTGGGAAAAGCAGAGGGCCCCAGAGCCTTCTTGATCAGCTGTGAGATATTTCATTAGTGTGCAGTAATTAAACTTGTAATCCCGTTCTCCTCATGTAAGTCATCAGGGACTGAGATCGACTAGGTCTTGTGTAATGACACTGAACCCCTTTATATCTAATTTAATGAAGCATGTTTTAATAATGAGCATTTATGTCAGAATGAATTGATAGATAATGGATATAGATATAAATTATTATGATTGTTATTATATAATGGTTTTGATGTTTTTTTGCTATGGAAAAGCCACAGTTCAGCAAAACAGATATATTTCTTTATACCTCTGACAGAGTGTGGAGCACCGTGTTTTGTCTCGGGACCCCTCAGTGGACCTCGAGTACAAGCAACAGGACTCTGGCCTCTCGTCCCCAAACACCACCATGCCCCCAGCCAGTCAGGCAGCACAGTTTGATATCAGTTCACCATCCAGTTCCCTGTCCAACTACGACTCAGCCAACTCCAGCCAGTCCAGCACTGGGGAGAAACGGAGCAGCTTAACAATGTCACGAGGCCCACCCGCTCAGCTGAATACAGTTGCGCACACAGGTATGCGATGCATGTAGTAAAAATGAAAGCTTTAATAAACTTTACTCTAGACTAGAATTTTGTTTTCTAAGGAGAATCTGACTAGAAATATACTTTTTATGACATCTTTAATATGAATTAATTCTAAATAATGTCCTACTCTATTTTGAAATATCAACAGCTGATGAGCTCAACAGTCAAACATATTTTAACAGTTTTAGTTGAAGCAAGGTTTGCTGTCATGAGATATTTGATATATATCCAGTTCAGTCATTTAGTCATGCTCAATACGGCATCAGAAATGAAACAGTGCTATTTAGTGAAGCTAACATCATTCAGCAGTTTGGTTACTTTTGTTTCATGTCATTGGTGCATGTTAAACTGGTGCTGCACCCTAGTGGTCTGTGTTTAGATAGTTTGTTATGGATGGAGGTGGACCATCAGTAGAGTAGATCATGTGTCTCATTCATGTTTGAATAGTGTAATAAATGAAGTAAATGTTTTTGTACATTTAAATCAGCAATAGGTCAGTAGGTAGGTCAGTCTACATTAAACCTGCCCACGTGTGGGCCGTGTCTTTGTCACAGGTGCATCAGAGTCAGCCATTTCAGACATGCAGGCGTATATGGACATGCTAAACCCAGACATTGGCTCTGACTTGTCCAAGAAGAATGAGATTCCTGCTGATGCCCCCTCCAAGCTCCCGCCACCACCAACCTATCCACCCCCACCTCCCCCACAGTCTCCACCGGCGCTCCCGCCACCCCCAAGCTACCCAGCACCACAGCCCCCTCAGGAGCCGTCGTCAGCTGAGTTCTTGAAGGTGAAAAGCAACTTACGGCACGTGGAGAACACCACTGGCAACATGGAGGTAAGAGGTGGTAAGCTCCTGCTTGAGCTCAAAAGATGAAGCTGTTTTAATGAGCCTGAGGCATGATGAATTCTATGGAACAGTCCTAAAGAAGTAGGAGGACCAGGATGTTTGGGATAAATTGGCCATTAGCTGCCATTTTCTCTTGTGTCTAATCAGTTGGGATGTTCCGCTTGTGTAACTATGTGCCTTGTCTGGTTGCCCACAATGATGTTATTGTGCTAGCACGGCTAACGAGGCTAACAAAGATGCTCATTACTGTGGCAGGTCCTCTGGGTTGACACACACAGTGGTTGTTGTGATGGGTTTGATTTTAATTCCAGTAATTAGTCTGGCTTTGCATAATTCAAAGGTGTGTTTAAAGAGCTGACAAGGAGCAGCAATTAAAACGGGCATCAACACTTTTAGTTCTGCTTCTGGTAGTTCAATACTCCTGCAAAGTGCAACTGTAAAGTTGTTAACACTACTTGAATTGTAAATGAGTTGCTCCAAAATCATTGTAATTATGTGACCTTATTTTATCTTAATTGTAATGACAGAAGATAACCAGTCTGTGAGATCACTTTCACCTCATGAAGAATTTAATTCCTAATTGTTACCATGTCTTCCAGTATGATAGTGAGACTCTTTCCAGTCCTATGAACAAATTTGCATTTGCAAATGTGATATTTCTTTGCAATCTTTTCAAATACTTATTGTTTTAATCTTTATTTTATTCATTTCTGAAAGTAAAGGAGAAGAAAAATTTTGATTGAAATAATGTTTTTATCTTGCATAGTAATTGTCAAATGGCACACCTCTAAATCAGCCAAATGAATGGTTGTCTGTGCTGTAATGTGTAATCTAAAAGCAGAAGTACGATAAAAACTCAATGAGCTGCAGAACCAGCAGAATTGTGGGACAGTCAATCAGTTGTTCAGATAACAAAACGATCTGTGTGTGTATAGATCTGCTATGCAAAGTCAGTTGTTGGTAGCTGTTATAAAGTCCAGGAACTGGGCTGGGTCCTGCCCTGGGGAATTTATCAGTGCTTGGACCACATGCATAAATGCGTGCAAACACACACACAGTGGGTACCATATACACTGGGAAAAACAATCTACCTTGGAGGCCACAGTAACAAGGAACCGTAACCTTATCCAGGGACTGAGCTTATAGTAGAAGGAAACCTGGTGAATGCAGATGTGAGTTGTTTTTATCACTACATAGGCCTTTTGTGCTGCTCTCCCCTCATTTGTCTGTATTTGCTTTGACTGAAGTCAAATGTTGCCCCCCCGCATGAAACATTTGCCTGTCACGTTTTTGATTCTTTAAGCCTACTGTAGCCCCTCCAGCAAACTTGCACTTTGAGATCACACCCACGATTAGAGTTTCTGCAATGTTTTGTTGCTAATTCAGGGCACTGAAGGCCATAATAATCTAATACTCTTAAAGCCTGAGAGATTTGAGGAAGGTTGGCCTTGATGAGGGCAGCACCTGGGCTTTTGTGTTTTGCATAAGAGGCAGGTTTGGGGAGTGGTTGATCTGTGGGCTGGTAGTGACATCATTGCCATTACTGTGACTGGGCGGTTAGGTTATTGATGAAGCCTGTGGGTAAAGTGAGAGCACAGGTAGAGTGACAGGCATAGCGCTGAGCGGAGAGGAGGAGACGCTCTGGATTTGGTGACAGTTACTGTCTGTGCTAGGCTTGGTGGATGAGCCTCTGTCCAGGCTAGAAGAGAGCCACAGGAGAGGATTCTTAATGCTAAGGTAAGGGTTTAAGAGGGGTTAGAGAGCTTTGTTTTTACCAGTGGCAAAAGTGATGTCATGTAGAAGTTTGGGCTTCAGATAGAATAAAGATATTTCAAGTTTGTGCATTTTGACTAATCTCCAGGTTCTGGATCTGTTCGAGCTGTCAAATGGTTGGGCTTGTTGGACTCTGTTGTCATGTTTTTAATTGTGTACTCTCCTTTGTCTCTCTGTTATCATTGTGAAATGACAGCGACACTCATTGTGAAACTACAACCAGGCTAAACAGCTATTGATAAATTCAACAAAAACATGACTATGAAAACAATTATATAATAATGAGTTTATGCTGACAGACAGATCTATATAATGGGAAGAAAGTCTGTCTGTCTAAGTGTGCGTTTGTGTGAGGGATGGGAGGGGGCAGCTGAAACGCTTTGTTCATTTGCTATTGTTGTCCCACCTCCCTGGAGGATGACAATCAAACCATCTGTAGTGCCCCCCTGCTCATATTACCGTGCCACCTGATGAGTGCTCAGGGACCATTTCTTTGACAGTAGACATGAGTCAACACAACTAAACAGGCAAGAACATGACACCACCAAAGGAGGAGAGGTCAGGGGTCAGCTGTAAATTATTTTCACTTATGTTAACAATGGACATCTGCTTGATGTCTGAGGCTCTAGTCCTGATTTCGTGAGAAGTCATTGCATTGGTCAGCAATAAAATGTAAATTAACTGAGGTCTGATGCCAAACCCTGGATTTGAAAGGCAAAGTAACTCTATTGGTTTCATGGCTAAGGCATGCTTGTAGCTGACAGCTTTCAAGGTTAATTGTTGAAAATATAAAACAAAAAGGAGCCTTCCTTTTGCACATATGCCATTTATGTTGTTGGAAAAAAGTAAAAGATTTGATGCAACGTTTCTTAAGCCAAACGCTGAATGGAAATGCAAGGTTTTTTTGCATTAGGAAAAAGTATATACAGACTGACCTTAGTCATTATGGCTGCTCAAAATGCAAGGTGAGCTTGTCTACTGCTAATGTATGGTTGCTTTGAAATGCATACAGTCTGACCCACATACATTCTAATAGCAACATACAGTGAAGACTCTCAGATGGACAGGGGTGAAGTATCCTTTACAGCTCCAGTTTGTATGAGATAATTGTCAGAACAGAAAGTGAGAGTGCTCAACTCAAAGACCTTTGACCCTGCTCTGCGGACATAAGGATCTTTCTAACATTGGTGTAAAAGCTGCATGTGAACCCTTGTGTTGTGTGACTCTGCAGTCTTTACATGAAACATAAATGCTAATTTTTCACTGGAACTGAATTGAAGCCTTGTTCTGTCATTCAAATAAGGCCGCTTTGGTCACACGAGAGAGCTAATCTAGCAACCAAATCTACTAAGGTATGTCGTACAGTGTGAATTCCCACAAAGTGCAAGCTCATTCCAAAAGAACTGTCGCCATATTATAACAATTTCCTGCTATTTACCACACAGTATCTCTAAAAGGTCAATGATTCTGTTATTTTGTCAACCAAATACATATGTTAGCAACTGTCATTTAAGAATTATCACTTATTTCTTTGACTTGACTTATTTTTTAAAGTTGACTACGAGATGTATTCTGTAAATATGGCGATTCTTTTCTTTATTCATTGATTCATTATTTTTTCTGTAAAATACCAGTAGATAGTGAGAGCCCAAGGTGACTTCTCCAACTTTTTTTCTGACCAACAATCCAAAACCCAAATATATTCAATTTCCTATCACCTAAGACAAAGAATTGCTGCAAATTCACACATGTAACAAGCTGGCAGCAGTGATTGTTTGGTTATTCAGACATGAAAAAGCACAATTCACCTAAATCGACTAATTGAGGAATCAACTTTTCATTTCAGGTTTTATTTCATTCACACATTCAAATGTGCTAAAATACAAAAATAGATGATGGATGCTAATTTAAATTTTTACTTTTTCTCACTCAAATTTTTTCATCCCTTAAAATAGTTGAGTCCTGGAGAAGGCCACGACAAACTACGGCGTGTGGATTCAAACAGGAGGTCAAGGAGCTTCAGCAAGCAGCCCAGCACTGGGGACTACTACAAGGACTTGGGCAGCGACACAGCCGAGCCCAGAGGGAGCAAAGGCATGGCGCCCAACGAGGAGGTAAGCCAGATCTCTGCTGTTTATGACATCAATACCATAAAACTTCAATTAATAGCCCAGGCTTTTATTTGTTTAAATCACTGAACTCACCCTGCCTGTATGTGGGACAAGCGTCCCACATACAGGCAGTATCTGAATGAATAATACTTTGGTGCTCATTGTTAATGTAAAATTAACTAAACAGTTGATTTGTGGATAAATATCTATTTGACCTAACAATGTGTAGCATGTCCATATTGACAAAAGTTTAAACATTTATATTGGTATGTACCTGGGACCAGCTCAGGCAGGTGACCTGGTGGACTTTAAGAGGTTTCATACATCCAAACTTCTATAAAAACTGACCAGTTGTCTTATTGAGACTTGTTTTTATTTGTCAAAACTTGTAGCCACAGGCTTCTAATTGGGACAAGGCTTTTAACTGAACGGTATTCTCAATGTTGAGACAATATCACACAAATTTAAATTAAGTATATGTATATGTCCACCATCTTGTGATTGGCTAATGTTTTGAAATATTTAATATAAAAACAAAACTTGATGTATTTGCCTAGCAATATTGTAAAATGCTATGAGTGGAAAGGTTACCACAACAGTGGGTAAGTATTTCCCTATACATACCTTAATTACCACAAACCAAAAAGTGCTGACAGAAAAATATTAGAAATTGTTTATTAGATTATACATAATATATTGAGAAATCATGGCTTAGCTTATTTTTCCCTTATGATAGCACTTACTTCATTTTTTTCATTTGTATTATAAAAAAAGGTCACAATGTAACACTGTGGTTACTGCCAGTCATTTGATATCCACTGAGAAATCTCTCAGAACTAGGTCACCGAGGTTATCAAGTCCTTTTGATGTGGTGCGGCTTTGTTCATCAGGACAGTAGCTGATTTCAGACAAGGTGTGATATCTTAAAGTAATTCTTTTTATTTAAATTACTACGTAATGAGATAAATTATATAATGTATTGCTTGGAAAACAATTGTATATGGCTTGTAAAAGTTTAATATGTGCTGCCCTGTATCATTTAGGGTTGTGTGGGCATCTCAGTCCCTTATAAGGTGTTCTTCAGGGTGAGGTTTACATAGGTGATGGTGTATTGGCATTGTGTTACAACAGTGACTGCACTATTTGCCTGTGCATTATGCTCCTCACCATGTTACATAATGTTGTGTCCTTTTGAGCTTTTGTTTGCCACCTGATGCAAACTGCCACCTCATTTCCATTGCTTCTTGAGTCTTCATTGTGTAAACTGTCCAAGAACCTACGTTGGAACAAATTCATGACAATCCCAGACAAATGAGTCACTAATGCCCAGACATCCCCCGAAAAGAAGAATACCACTGAATCTTGTAGTTTAAATTGTTCTTTAACTAAGGATGTGTTATATGTATTAGCTTGTGTTAGCAACAACTTGTGATATCCTTTTGATTTGTTTACATTTGTATTAATGAATGCTTAATTTTATTTATTTTTTTAAGACAAAAGTGCAGACGTTAACCTACAAACATTGTTGTTTCATGAAAGGAAGTTTGCATAAGTACATATATTTTGGTTACTAGATTATAAGCTAATACGTATTTGCACTAAAATAATTTATCGAGGAAGATTTCTGTCTGTGACTGTGTGTGTTCACCCAAGATTAATGGTTAAACTACCTGTTTGCTGCCACATATCTCCACAGGCAGCTGAATGAATAGAGTCTGTTGGACTCAATAATGTCCCAGGAGATGTATCCGTATAATCTCATGGGTATCAGGAGTGGGGGTGTTCTGGGTGATACGGGGTACAATCCAAATTGAGCCAATTAAGGCCTCAGCGGGGCCCCTCCTAGTCTCAGAGGCACCCTAGCAGATGGCCCGGCTAATCAACGGGAGCAACGGCACGTGCTGCCAAGACCCATCTGGACACAGCCCTCCCCCCAACTCTCTGGGGGGTTTGAAAAGTAAAGTGGGCAACAATGATAAGCACGCGTCTGAATAATAAAGGAGGGGCGGGGTCGAGTCAAATGTCATGGTTCATTAATTAAAGCAGAGTTATGGCACGCTTTCAGTGCGTGCTGAGGGGGGGGGGGGGGTTAAAGTACTATCACTTGCAGTGACAGATGGCTTCTTCTCACTGTTTTCCCTCAGAGTTCCCCCCTAGAGATTAGGTCATGTTAGCTCTGTTATTGGCAATAGGGCATTAGGTCTTTACGAGTTGATTAAAGACGGCAGGAAGCAGAGGGCGGACACATTTAATCGGGCTGCATACATCTGTCACTGTCAACAGTCTCTGTACAAGAATTCAATACTCGTCATAGCCCAGCAGGGTTTTTAACTTGCATGCCTATGCAAGCAGGGAAAACAAATACACTGTCATTGTTTTGTCTTTAATTGAGTATTTTCAATGAATAAATAAATAAAGGTGTTACTGTGAAGAAGCAGATTAATAATTGTTTAATTTGTTTGTTTATATATATTTTTATTATGTTTTAAGAATATACAGCTGGCAAATGGAATGCAAAAATCATACTCATACTCAGAAAAAAGTTTTGTTTAAGTAGACAATATTATTTCATGGGCCAACTGTCACATCCCTGTTATCAGTGACCAAATATTGGCCGTCAGAGTAATACAACAATGTGGTTGCTAGGAGTAACAACAAGTTAATGTGTATAAAATATGAATGACTAATTCTGCTCTGTCCCTCCTTCTCCAAATAGGGCTCCATGTTATTGGAGGAGCCTACCGACAACCCTGCCCACAGCTCTGAGAATGGCACGACAGAGGACTCGGTCGCCCCCCCACTTCCTCCACCTCCGCCCCCTCTTCCCCCAGGCAATCCAACACCAACACCCCCTCCACCTCCTCCATTGCCCCCAGAGTCGCCAATCTACCAGAATCAATCTTCCATCCGCACCTCCACCAACCAGCGACGCCCGTCTTCCTCATCAGGAAGTGAGTGTCCATTTCTGTCTTTCCTTCTCCATCCTGTTATTTTTTTGATTCACTTAATTTCCTACTTTTTCTGGCCCTAAACATATGTGTAAAGTTCCTTAAAAAAGAACATGGCAATACATTTATGCACATTTTTTCTGGTAAACGTTATAGATTATTGGACAGCAGAGGCCCTGGTTTTAAAGGGCACAGTGTAATCTCACTGGGTAAAGATGAGTTGAGTCTGACCCTAGCATCCTAAAAACCGGATTATAAATTAATGATGTAGGGCTACCATTACCATGAGAACTGGTTTAGTGTTCAGCCATTTCCTTAAGTGCACAGCACTGCCCTGGATGCTGCTGTCTGACAGCGTACATGCTGTTCTAGTTGCAGGGACATTTTACCGGTTGTGTAATGTGAGTTTTGGTAAAACTCACATTACACGATGAGTCCCATGAGTCTTGAAATGCATGAACATTTTAGGATTGCAAAAAGTAGGTCCTCATTGTGGGATAAGATGTGACAGTTTGACCAATTCAATTTCTGTCTCAATTAATACACAATTTAAGTCCTAGAATTTCACCCAACAAGCTTTGGCAATAGAGAACTTGTTAAAGTTCAAGATCTCATAACTTACTTTCACATTTTCTCACAACAAAAACAAAAATATCAAAGTAATTAATAATCAACCGTGACATTAAGTAGCCTAATCAATTATATAACAGATAACCCAAAAATGGAGCACAACGCACTATCAAAGAAATCTACGCAACGTAGCCTAGTTTGTAAAGCAGTGTCAGTGTCAAAGAGGGATCCAAGATGGCTGGGCATGCAAAAGATGCCCAGACGTAAAACAACAGTAACAGGAAGAGAAACAACAGATAAACTTGTTTTCTTTTGGTAATAATTACAAAAATGATACTGATGCTAGTTCATTTTTCATGATTGTCAGGCCAACACCTGTTCTTCTGCAATCATTTTACCGCCCATTAACCCCTTAACGTGCAATTCTGTTGACATGTTCCTTCTTTCACCTGCTCCATCTCCACCTGTTTCTCTCCATTTTTGTTTGTTTTGGGTTTTTTCCCCCTCTTCTTGCCTGCCATGGTCTGTCCTCACTGCTGCTCTGTCAAGGCGGGGATATGTCTGCTTCTCAGGCATTGGGAGGGGCACCAAGACAAATGAAGAGTAAGTACAGATTGTGAACCAGTCTTTCAACCAAATCAGTTTACTGGGTTACTCATATCAAGGTTGGGGGTCCACAGTAGGCCTTCACACTTGCCATAACATTTAAAATCATAATCTAGAGTCTATTAGTCATATAAATATTTTGATACTTTCTGTTGCACAACAATGTATTTCACCTTATCAAAGCAAAAAAGCATAACGACTTTTAAAGGAAGTTCTGAATAAATACAAGAATTATGTAGATAAGCTGATATCCACCCTGGCTAGACAGCAGAAGGGCAACACCTACATAAATCAGCTGTCAGCTTATAGTCGACAAGTGAGCTCAAGGAAGTTCACTGCAAATGAAAACACCACTGCAATCACCAGTAACAGCTGAACTCAATCCGTTTTCTTGTACAAACCTTAATCCTCTCCTTATTTTCTTACATTTTTTACAATATTGAAAATTGACCATCACAGTAGAAAAAGTCTTTCTGGTGGACCAGACACTATCATAAATGTTTTAGGTAATTAATAGCAAGAGGTAAGCAATGATTTGTCTTTTTATTTTCTCAAAAATGTTATTTTTGTCTGAAAAAAATACTTTTCACTCACAGAATATACTCTAAAGCATTAAAAAAGAAATATATATTATACTATATTATACTATATGCGCCACATAGGGTACAGATAATAAAAAGGGAAATGCTAGTTGAGAACAGAATTTCTGTTGAGATGGATATATGTCATGGATAGATTTAAGTGAAGGATCAATTACAGTAGGCCTATATGTATAAAACAGCAACTCCAATTAAGCTGTAAACCATTAATTGCCTTATTTAGGCACCTCTTTACATTTGATACATTATAGGCTTTTTTCACCATGATTTGTGCTTCAGTATTATTTAGGTGGTCATAAAGATGAATTTACAGCTACTTGTTGAGACAAACCAGGTGGCTGATTGAAAGTGCTGCTGCAACAATGTAAATGGTTGGAAGTTTTCTGTCGTTCTCTATTGATTAACAGGGGGAAGAACATAAAACTTTTTATTATACGTAAAACATCTTTATCTGAATTGCTAAGGAGCAGTGTGTGCTCACTAATGATATGAATGGTTCTACAGTGTTAAAAAGGCAATCAAACAGGCAGTTAGGCGGTCATAAAACTAAAAGCCACCAGCACAACTGAGAGCTCAACTTGCATTTACAGCTCAGATACTAATTGTGACGACAGCAACAAACCAGGTGGCTGATTGAAAATGCTGCTGCAACATTGTAGATGGTTTCCCATTGATTTCTATTGATTAACAGAATGAGATAATCCCCCTTTTTATATTACCAAACATATACAGGACAAATCTCTTATCTGAATTGCTTTGCGACTAACAGCAGCAACAAACTAACCCAGAGCAGAAAAGCTTTTGTGCTGTGGGAGGCTATTTGTCAAATGTTCTCTACCTGTCACAGCTCCGCCCTCTTTTACACTCACTCTAGCAGAGTCACACCCCTAGCCTAAACAAAATCTGACCAGCACAAACACATAACCTTTTAAAAAAAAACGCACAAATACAAAAGGTATTCTCAAACAGATGGATACAGATACACCAACTTCAGGCCATTGTACGTTTTTTTGTAGCCTTCAAACACATCTGATTGTGGATAATCAAGTGTTCGGGACAGGGGAAAATGAGTGAAGGTAGGCTAGAAATTAATTAGAAATAGTTTTTTTATTTTTTGACAGTTACATTCTTTTAAAGAATTTTTACAAGCACACGTTTTGGTGGCACTCATTAAACCTGGCAATGAATATTTATAGAACAATATAATCTGTTCACTGTAAATTGAGCTACAACCGAGTTGTTGTAAAAATGTGGCAGTGTTCAGTTTCCTTTTATCCACCAACTTTTCATAAGCCACAGTTTGAGTGTGTGCAACTGCACATTATGTAAGGCTTGGGGGGTGTAGGTCACCGCCCTCTCTTTCTTTGTAGTACAGTAAATGTGACGTGAGACTGTATGCGTGCATGATTGAATTGTGGTCAGGTTTGCTGCGGTGAGGATTGGTCTGTGTGGACTATGGTGACTATGTGTGTGTGTGTGTGTGTGTGTGTCTGGGCTTGCTCCTAAATGCATCCGTCCATGTGTGCGTGAGTGTGTTAATTCCTGGCCGGCTTGCCAATGGCTCGCTGTCACTTCCAGTTACTGGTGATTCCTTTAGATTTCCCCCGACTGTGATGATGGGTCTTTAATAGAAAGCTGCTCTCTCCTCCCAGAGAGAGAGACATCGAGAGGGAGAGCAAGGGAGAGCGAGGAGGGGTGGCAGGCTAGCGAGGCTCTATGTCCAGCTAGACCACTGAGGTTGTCGCAAAACGGAACGTTTTTATGGGAGGACTTTTTTCCACTTCGCAAGTAGAAAAATGAGTGATTGAGTGACTGAGGATATTCAATTCATTGGAGTTTTACATTCATTCAAACAGGTGAGGTAGCCGTTGGCTCTTTTGGCCAAAATGTGTGAAATTTAAATGTTGTAAAATAAATGTGTGGCTGCTATAATAGTTAGTTGTACAGTACATTGTCATTATTTATTAGAGCATTTTATAGCCACATCTTAAATGTTTGTGCATAGGTAAAACTAAAGTAATAGCTACATGGCATTGCATGTACATTGACATTGGAGTTCATAGTTCTGAATTATTTGCATTCTTCTCACTATAAGCAGATTACGGTCCACAGAAGCTGTATGAATATATTTTACCATAGACCTGCTTTTTAAAAAGTTCAGCAGTAGCTGTGTAAACTTCAGGTGACAGATTGTGTGCCTCCTCTCTTTGGGTTCACTGTAGTGAACTAATTTTGTATTGCTCCTTCCCATCTAATCCTGGCTCACGGCAACTGTTGATTGATACAACATTTGACTAATGTGCTGAATTCTCATTGGTTTATTTGAAATTTATTCAGTGGTTTTCGGTAGCGTGGAAGCCATTTGATTTATCCAACAAATCCTGACCTCCCCAATATAAATGCAAATGCCAATTGAAGTAAACAATGTAAAAAGAAAGATCACAATCTTATCAATGAGAAACAGTGGCTCAGTACACCATAATGACCTCCCATCACGGTGCAACATGCTTCAGGTCAGCATTGTTACCTGCCTGATCAGATAAAATATTTAACACTGAAATGCCACCCAACCCTTCTCTCACTCCCTCTTCTTCGAATCTCCCTCACTCTCCCTGTCTCTCTGTCCCTCTGTTCCGTTGTTCTTTCTACCCGGTTTCACTTTTCTGCTCCGTCCTTTTGCCTGCAGGCACAAAATCTTTCAACATGATGTCCCCCACTGGCGACAACTCGGAGCTGCTGGCAGAGATCAAAGCAGGGAAGAGCCTCAAGCCTACACCTCACAGTAAAGGCTACACCACTGTGTTCTCCAACAGCGGACCCACAGGCAACAATGTAGGTCCACAGCTTTGCTCCACTACTGATGATACATTTATGTAACAGTTACTGATATAGAATTGTTATTCAGTGACAGCTTTTGTTAATAATAGATTGGATGTCACTCTGCCTTTAATAAATTCGGAGAAATTAAGCAAAATAATCCCAAACCATCAAAGGAGAGAATAGGTAGCCAGCCACCGGTGCCGTGCCTGTGTTCACTGACCACATCACCAAGGCGATGTCCCTTAGTGATGCTTCGCTCATGATCACATCAGTGCAACTTTCTAAATCTGAATTTACTTTGATGGATACAAGAAAAAGTAATTCACTTATGATTCAGGGTTCCCAACCCAGAATTTGTTAATGACCAACTTTTTATAAGTTTGGAAACTGTGCACAATTTTTGTGAGGGGTCAAGAGGTTCTCTAAGCTCAATAAATAGATCACCTCAATCATGAGAACTGTAATACTGTACTTTGTTCTATTTAGAAACAACAGTATTCGTATCCGAGTTTTCAAATTCTGACTATGCATTCATGAGGTGTCGGAATAATCTGAAAAATTATTTCCCAACTGGGAAAATTCAAGTGTGAGAAAATGTTGGTGCAAGAGTTGCCTAGTTGTTGACGTCATACATGTAGAAACCCCAGTTGTCCCGTGGGTGCTCCGGCTTCCTCCCACCATTCAAAGACATGCAGGCTAGGTTAATTGTTGTCTATCTATGTGTGGCCCTGCGATGGACTGGTGACCTGTCCAGGGTGCACCCTGCCTTTTGCCCAATGTAAGCTGGGATAGGTTCCAGCCCCCAGCGATCCTGTACGCAGGGTGACCGCTGACGATGGATGGTTAGTTTGCTGTCCATGTAGAGTGACGTTGATTAATCAATATTTTAGTGGTTTCAGGTAATGTACTGGTGCAGTAACGAGTCTTTCTTGTAATAGAAAGCTGCAAACTCTTTCAGCATACTTGAATAACAATGACAATCAAACACATCTTTGTAGTACCGTCCATGTTTTTTCCACATTCCGACTTAAAAGGACACGAACACACCAAAGTTGGAAGACCTACTTCACAACTCGAGAAATGGGACCATCCGAGAAGCTTGTGACAGAACAGTAATACTAATGCTTTGATTTGTCCTTCCTCCAAGATAAAATGCCACATTGTGCCTTTAGGCTAAGAAGAAACTGGCAACCCATTGCCTCAGTTACCTAGCATACATTACAATGTCATCATTCATACCAAAGGAGTCAGAGTCAACGTGGTCATAAGAGCCGTATGAGTTGAACTTAAGGTACTGTAAGTAAAGGGTAACTAATGTGTCATTTTCTGGAAGAAATCATCATGTGACATATTAAATTTCAACAAGAATGCCTAATACTGTCTATAAGCTATATGTGTGTTAGGATGAAGTTAGGAGAGCAGTTACTGGTTTAAATCCACCAGTAATCAGTTTTGTCATGCCCCATTTTCACCTGTCCACCTGTGTCTTTATTTTTGTCCAGGAAAATACCACATCTCCACCAGAGACCCGCACCTCTAGTCCACCAGCCAAGCCGCCATCCCCTCCACCAACCACTACATCCATCACTTCCCCACCCACCACCCCTAGTCCCAGCCCAAGTCCAACCGGCTCCGGATCTGCCAGGACCATGTCGACCTCTGCAAGCAATGAGCAACTGTCCTCCAACTCTCTGATCAATGGGAACGGTGGTGGAGGCATGGCAGGGGCAGAGTCTGGGCGAAAATTGAGCCTTGCAGATGTGGAGGCGTTAGTTCCCACTCATGACGAACAGGGAAAAGCCATCCCTGAATGGAAGAGGCAGGTGATGGTGCGAAAGCTTCAGGTCAAGATGCAAGAGGAGGAGGAGCACAAGCGTAAGGTAGGCAAGTCGCTGATAGGCTGTACAAAGTCCAGAAGTTTTGTTTTGTCCCAGCTATCCCATTTGTGCCTCCATAAATATAAATGCTCTACAAACGTGATTAGATTTGGCTTAATTTTCAAATAATTAACAACACAAACGGGATAGCTGGTGCTTGGATTTCAGTGTGGATTTTTGTGACTTTAAACAATGTTGGCTGTATTTTTAGTATAAATGCACGACACAAGTTTTGAGTTAGTTGACGGTGAAACACCCAAATGGCGTTCACAAGTTCATTTAGCATCTCTGCTGTCTGTACTGTTAAACAAGCTGCAGATCACTTTTGGAGCATTTCTCAATTTAATTGTCATCACCTGTCTTATACTTATCTATACAACAATTGCCATGGCCGATCTTATTCAACAGTGGTTTCAACAAACAAGCTTTTTTTTCTAAATTTGATTCTTAGGTCTTTAAACCAATGACATCTAACTCTCAGTTTCTGTCTTGGTAAATAGTCACAGCAGTGTGTGGTTATATGATGTGTACTTAGACAAGGTATTAGTATTCAAGCAAAATGTCGCAAAATGAACTGTTTGTTTGTTGAGATACAGTGGCATCATTAGAATGTCTAACTGGCTGTCGGGAACAAAAGTTGTAAACTAAGCTGAACATAAAGTATTTTAGTGATATAGTTTCCCCTGTAAATAACACATTGAAAGATAATGACTGATTAGTAATTAGATGAAGCAGCACTGGACCTAGCTAGCGCGCTAAATGTAGACACCCAAGTACTCACTAATATTAAAATGATTTGTTTCTTTCTTCATTCATCTCTATGCATGTTTCTTTTTTTCATATTTATAGCCTTCATAAATAGCAAGAGACTCTTTGGGGTGCAGTGAATTGAATACTTGGCTACAATACCCATCACAACATTTACACACTTGAACGGATTGACAGTGTGGCCAGGTGTTTGATGATGGAGTTTTGCGGCAAGTTTTTACATGCTGATTCAGTGGTGTGATGCGGGGCTCATTCACACTACAGGTCAACCAGTAATAATAACTAAAAAAATGTAAAAAAGAAGTAGTAAGAATTACATTAATATACCACTTTATTCTTAAAGTTACAAAATACTGCAAATAAAATGTGTGTGCAGTGAGGAGAAAATACCTAAATGCCATCTCCATGAAGCCATTTTTTGTTTTTTTTCAACTGGCAGATCATGATAAGTTAGAGAGTAACTCCACACCAAGTCCCTCAGTCAGAAAAACCTTTGCTGCACTGACCTCTTTGGGTTGGACAGTTTCAACTCTGTGGCACCTCTAACCACACCAGTGTGGTTTCAGGTGTGAACTGAAGTGTGTCTGTCTGTTGCACTGGTGCCAGTACCCAAAAGTAATGTAACATTACACTATACTACAGTGTTACATCATATTTGGGTCGCAGACAATATGAAAAAAATCAACTGTTGGATTTAAGTAAAAGCTGAATTTTCAGCATTAGTGTAGTTACCCATTTAAGAACATAAAACAGCTGACTCATAAAAATGGAAGAGAGAAACTGTATAGATGTAAAAGATCTGCAGTGTCAGGTGCCTAAAAATAATACAAATGTAGACATGTTGTAAACCTGTAACACTTATCAATATTTTATACATATCAATACTGGTATAATTAATAAATAGTTTGCCAATTCATTCAAAAAGGACAAAGCTTTCTCTGTTCTCTTTGACTCAAAATTAAAAGTAGAAAGTTCTGTGCTTGTAATGAGGCAGTGCCATTGCACCACTAAATCCATGTAAATCCTGTGTGTGAAGATGGATTTGCACTGAAGCGTGTGTTCACACCAGGAACTTCGAGCTGAAGGAATCCCTCCCTCCTTCCCTTTTCTTGTCTTTTGGTCTCCTTTGACCTCTGATTTAGTTTGCGGCAAGTGGACACTACCAGCCTCAGGAATGGCACTACTCCCACATCCACAATGCCATTTTGGGCCCATTTGGGGAACTGATGACAGAGGATGACCTGAACCGTATTGAAAAGCAAATTGAGAACCTGCAGGTCATGCACAAGGTCTCAGAAGTTGAGAAGGAGCTGGAAGACCTGGAGCGGCAACTTCACCAGCTTCTACCAGTGTCTGCTGCCCTAAGTCAAGGACACTTTTCAGTCAATCCAAAACAGGTACATGGCCAGGCTGAAGATCTTCCTGCCTGGTGCAGCAAGATTTCTACCCTGCTCAAGAGTATGGCCATTCTTCTTGCCACTCTGGGGGGAAAAGAGATAGACATCTTGGATCTTATATGTCCTGGATATGCTCAAGAAGAGGCAAAGAATGTGAGCGCTGGTCAATCTAATCCAGCAGGATCTGTTGGGACTGGATTTATTGGTCGGTCTCTGTCCTTCTCAACAAGAGAGGATGTGGAGAAGGAGATAAAACAGTGTGGCGTTTCAGTGAAGAACCTGAAGGCCAATTATGAAATTCAGAATCCGTCACAGTCTGCAGATAACGCTAGGGTATACAAACGCAAAAGGTCACTCCCTGTGGTAAGTGAGTCAATTTATCCAGAGACCACTCATGAGGATGTTGTCCCTTGTTCCTCTGCTGAGGTCCTTCCCTCCCATACCAATGGAGATTTACCTTCAGTGGGAGGGTCAGTCTTGCCACTTGTTGAAGAGCCAGTTATCATTGCATCTCATGCTCCTAAGACTTATGTGCCGTCCGAGGTAATGGCTCCAACTACCATTGAACAGTTCAGTCAGGTTATTTCTACAGACCCCGTGTTAAATAATGATCAACTAACAAGAAGCTTGGAGGTGCAGACAGATCTAAGCTATGTCCAGGAATGCATTGAAATGAGAAAAGAGAGAATCGTCTTCCTGTTCCTCGAACACTGGCGGAAGTACACTATCTCTGAATCTTATCAGACCAAATATACTGGCAGGAAAGGAAATCATGTAGACATGGGCTGGGAGGACTACAACCAATTTAGTGCACAGATTGGTGGAGAGATGCAGAGTGAAGACGACAAACTCTTCCTTTTCATGAAGTCTAAGCAGGTGGTAGGGAATCTGATTGGCCACTGGAGGACAATCATGAGTCAAGTGCCCACACGACAGATCCGCAGGCTGAGTCGGACCCAGATGATCTACTGGCCGGAGCACTTCTTGCCACACATCAATGGGTCACCTGTGAGCTACGAAAGCCTAAGCCTTGACCTGTTCATGCTTGGATACTTCCAGTTGCTAGAAATGACCATGTCTCGCAGTGAGCGCAAATTCCGCCACCTCTTGTGCTACGAGATGTTTGATCGTCTTGGTACCCATAAATGGGAGGTTATAAGGCAGTTTCACAAGGAGGTCATGGAGGAGATTGAGAGAGGGAAGCGAGACTGGGCAGATGGTTTTGAAGACATAAAACTCAAGTATTTTGGAGACTCGGGTGATGGGGGAGGTGTGATGACGGCTTCTCTACATTCCATGTCTCCTGACATTTCCATAATGCCAATGCAGGAGTCACTCCCTCCTCCACCTTCTCATCCTCCACCTCCGCCACCACCTACCCATCCTGCGCCCCCACCTCCAAATGGTACTCTACCAGCATCATCATCACAAGATTCCCTACCAGCCTCGCAATCTGATGTTTCTCCATTACCATCACCTGCTGTATCCCAGGATGGTGTATGTGTCAATGGCCAGTTTGTGGAGCAAAAAACGGTGAAGAGCTCAGAGGAGGACAGTGCTCAGGGGGACATAAAAGCCAGTGAGCAGATGTTATCAATTGAGACAGAGCTTTCCAATGGGAAAAGTTCAGAGCAGGACCATAAGCAGAGCTTGACAACTGAAGCTCTACAAAACACTGACGCAACAGAAAAAGCCGAAACACTGCAGGAAACAAGAGAAAGCTCCGTACCAGATCCAGTGAAAGATGTTCCACCTGTTACTGTTGAAATCTTAAAGGAGCCTCATGTTGATAAACCTCCACCCAGAGATGAAAATAATGAAGACTCAATTAAAGTAATATATGAGCTAAAAGAGTTCAGTAATGAGGAGATCATAAGGTACATTGACCGAAGTTTTGCTTTTTGGAAAGAAAAAGAAGCTGAGCTTTTTGATATCTAACAACTATGTTGACTAGGGGTCCATACAACCAGAGAGGAAATGCATAAAGAGCAGGGAAGCAAACCTGCAAAGTGGAGTATGCTGGGAAAGGAAACTAATCTGGCCTTTAGCCCATGTCACATAAGGGACTTAACTCCAGCAAAGCAAAGAGCATCCACTTAGGTGTACTCACTTTACCATTTGCATATACTGAAGTGGATGAATAGAGATCCCGTGATGTCAAAAGACACATACCATTTAATTCTGAATTAAAGAACTTTTGAATCTAATGTGACTGATTGCCATGGTACAATACTTTGAGCAAAACAGGAAAAGAGAAAGGAAAAGATTTGCCATAAATGCCATCTTTGTAATGAATGACATCATTGGTAAAACCCTGCACACTTTGTTTGTATGGAAAACTTCAGATTGCATTTCATGTTGAGAAAGACTCGGTGACTCACTTTCTCAGAAAGGCAATTCTGAAAAACTATTATCTTATTATATACTTCAAGAGCTTAAGGTTACTTCGTGGTTTACAAAGGGCCATTGTCTTTAAGTCTGTGACATCATGATTTTGTTTATGCAATCTAAGCCTTTCAATATAGATTACAAAGATTAACAGGGATGTTTAAATGAAAGGGCTGGAGAAAGAGCTCAGAGTTTGGTCAATTTTTATTAGTAATTGACATTTGCAAATTTCTGTTAACAAATGAAAGGATTTACTTGAAAATGAAACATCAAATTAAGGGTTTGTAAATGTTCCATGAGGACTGTTCCATCTTTTTGTTACTTATAATTCGAGTGTTTTTGAGAGATTTGCTCAAACTTTCCATAATTTAAATATGTTGTTCCTTTATTATTTGGTTTCTACATTGCTGTTAAAAATAAAGCCTGGTGGCATTTTTGTGATTATATGATTTCAGTAGTTCTTTCCAAAGTCAGTCTACTTTAACTGTTGGTTGGACTCAACTGAAACACATGGCCATGATCTGAATAGCAATCAGGCTAAATTAATATATTTTAATTAATTTAATTACACTGATATATGTATTAATGAGAGACACTGTGAAACAACAAGCTCTGCTGTGACGCTTGTAGCAGTGAAGAACCAAACTATTCTCATAGTGTCACTTCTGTATTATCAAGATTACCTTCAAATAACCCTCTTAGCACCACCCGCTGTCATGCTATCCGTGGCTTACAGGAGCCATAAGGAGGTTACAGTGAATCTTGATCAACTCACAATCCAAAGGGGAAGAGAGTCACCTGGTAAACTTAAAGGCATATATATAGATTTGTATTTATGTGCAGTTTTTCATACAGATTTACAGTTTTACAGAATAAGTCATGTACAAAACTGTAATTAGTCCCACTTTTAAATCTAAGCGTTCACACAGTACAAGGGCAAATAACAATAATAACAATAGCTTTTTTTGTATAGCTATTTTCAGTAAAGGTAACAAAGTGCTTTACAGCATTCAGTGTAAAAAAGAGACTAGCCAAATAAAAACTGGTATCACACACAGTGGTTTACAACAATGATTATATATAAAACATAAACAAGTCAATGTAAAGTCATTTATGTTTCATTGGCAAATAAAACATCTAAACACAAACAACAAAGAGAGTCAAATTTTTTAAATTGATATTGTAATCCTGAGCCCACTTGTGTGCAGACTACACAGAGGTTTATGTGTACATGTCTAGGAAATCATATAAAAATAATTTACTTCTATGTAATACGAAGTGGTAACAGGTAATACCCCACTGTTATAGCTGATACAACAAGAGGTCTGCTCAGACATGAAAGACATTTTTCAGATTCAGCCTTACTCGTACAGCCAAATTCATGATCCACAGCCACTAGCACAAAATACTAAGTAGCTTATTATTGCCATTTGCCTTTTCCTTTAACATGTTAAGTGGCAATAACGCCATAAAATACAACTACCAGCACATGATTTCTCAATATCAGTAATAATAATGTATCTGCCCTACCTGTCAGTACATATCAAGGCAATTTTTAGCCTTTTACTAATATTGACCAGATGATCTTGGCTGATATATGTGAATTCAGAGCTTCTTACTCAGAGGAACCCGACAATCCACACAGTCAAAATACAGAGTGGTGTGCACATACAGTTACAGGACATACAAGTTTTACCTGCATCATTGGAAATTTTGCCAAACTTTCATATTAACTATTTTTATTGCATCTATTATTAATTCTAATGGATGCTTGCAAGGCTAATGCAAAGTATTTGCTACACTCATTGGCTCCAATGGATGTAGTCCGTAAGGTGCTATAAGGACAACATGAACCTGACCGAAAATCTAATACCTTTTTGAGTCCCTTCATGTGTAGTTTGGGTCACAAAACTTCAAAACAATCAGTGTGTCATTTAATTTTTCCTTTTGTATTGTTTTTTAACTGAAATGGCCCAGCAACTCTTTTGCAGTGACAATTGATTAACCTGACCAAACCTAACATGACCACTTTTTAGTTGTTATTGATTTTGTTGGCCACATGATTAGATTTTAGAACAATAGGCGATTGATTTTTCCTCCAGCAACTGTTCCTTCAGTAATAAAAGGTTAATAACGAGTTTATTTCCTGTGTGGAGTCTGCATGTTCTCTTCATGTTCATCCAGACTCCATCCAGTGCTGTAATAAATGCTATTAATGGATTTAATATGAGTTAAATGGACATTGCATAACAACATTGCTGAGCTTAGTGGTTCAGGAAGTCACTGATAAACTACTTGCACTTTGAATAGATGCACCTTCTAAACACTACTGTGGATTTTAGTACATTTGCTTTAAAGCTACTGTTGGTTTGGTTGATCAGATTGGTCTCTACATCAGAACTACAATACTACATACTTTAATCTGCGTATGTACCCTCCCTACTCTTCATATTACATAGCTGGTATCAAATAGTGTAGAAAGCTGATTTAATGGTCAAAATTCTAAAATTCACAACACTTTGCAAACCAGGTATTCATAGGTTTATACAGTATGACCTTTTGTAATCAAGTCATTTTTTTCACTTTTATCTGTTTACTTTTATTATGTCAGCGAACGAGCAAATCTGTGACTCGTGGAGGAGCAGTAAGTAGCCTTATTGCATTCTTAATATTATCCACATTATGCACTTCACATTCATAGCATAAATCTATCACCATTTTTTTTTTCTTGCTCCGTAATTCCCAGGGGAATTATTCATTCATTAAATATTCACTGTGTAGATAATCTTACCTGGATTCATGTTTGCCAGGGTAAGTGAAGCGCTTTAGTAAGAGAAATGCAAAAGGGTAATGTATCTTGTCAAGTAAAGATGAGAAATCCAAGATGGCTGCCCTCAACCCTCAATCCCCCTCCACACACACCATCACACACACACACACACACACACACACACACACACACACACACACACACTCCACCTCCGATTACAGTGTGAAAGAGAAAAGGATCCAGTTACTGTTTGTGTGCGCCATCTGAGTGAACGCCCTGTAAAACAGTGTCCTGTCCATTTAAAAGGCTTTCTTTTATTTTAAAGAAAACATGAGAAGAGTAGCTATTGTGAGCTCTGTTTGCTGTTGTAAGTGCATGGTACATCAGTTTACACAGTACGCTATATGCAGTATTTAGTCTTTCATGAAGGCCATTTGTCTTTGAATGTAATAAGTATTGCAACCGCCTAGAAACTATAGTTTCAGAAACCAGATTTATTGAGTTATCTGGATTACTTTGTGAATAAGACCCTGCAAAAAACTGCAAAACAAACTGATGTAAGTATTTGAAAACTAAAATGAGTGGTTTTGACTTTGTTCTACACACGTGAAATGTCTTTGGTGTAATACATTATTGTGACACAATATATTGCATTGAACATCAGTTAAATCATGCTTTATGTGATTTTGTATACATATCTTTCCAAAAATTTCAGCTGTATCTCCCAGGCCTAACAGCATGAAAGGCCTGAATGTTTTCCCATAAAAATGTTTAGATAGCCCTCTTAGATTGATAGCATTGATGTTGATTGAACCGCATTTCAATCATTTCTCTCAGTGTATTGCAACAATAAAGACTGTAGTGAATGTTCTGTATTTCACACGTAGAGGAGGGTTACAGAGGCAGTGTATTTGAAGGACTTGGCATAGTTAGATCCTAAAGTCATAAAAGGTAAATATCACTTAAAATTTCACTTCACATTAATCTGAGGGTGATCTCTGCACCAGGGGATTAGGTCATGCAAAGCAGGATGTTGTTACAGTTAAAAATAACTGACTGGGATGGGCCCCTATTCTCTGTTCTCCCCTGACCCTGCTGTCCCTCTACAGGCTGAGGAGGAGGCTGCACGCCTGGCATCTATGCCAGCCTGGAGGAGAGACATGTTAAAGAAGAAAATAGATGAAGAGAGGTGAGTAACGAAGCTGTGTTGCTGTGCACGGCAGTTTTTCATCTTATCCTGTATTTATTATATCCTGGGCCAGTAGGGACAGATTGGGCTCCATGTGTTTGCTTAATGTTAGTGGGTTTCTTCACCAAGATACCCTTGGAAATACATTCTAAATTAGGTTCTTGCTAAATTATATAATAAATACTTTGCACCATAATTTGTTTTTACCTCTTAGGATTCTGTCTCGCCTGCAATGAGAGCATGAATCTTTCAAGGAAATTATTTAACAACATGCTGTAAAGGATCCAGAGATTGTAGTCTGCGCTGATGCAACAGCATGTCAAAATGTTACGTTTTTCCAGTGACAGATTAATGCTGCCTCATTGAGATCAGTCGGCTGTACATGTTGAATTAAACCTATTATGACCAGGTGTTTTTCAACTCTTTGAATGGCATGCTTTTGATTTTCTGCCAGTGTGTACTGTTTTCACATTCTATGATTTTGCTCTCCGAGAGGCCCTTCTGAAAAACACTGTGGTATTGATTTACTTTATTATTAGTATTCTTGTGCCTTGCCTGTTAGCTTGAACAGCTGATGCATGGTGATATCATCTCTGATATCACCGATTATATTCACTCAAATGAATCCTGCTTTGTTAAACTAATTCAGTATAAAGTCTTATTTCTGATCTTGGACAGTATGTTCAAAACCACACAGTAACAATGCAATGTAGTAAAGTAGTAAAGCAAAGTTGTAACTGAATCTATGGTTTACAGTTGGCTGAGATAGTTTGTAATGAGAACATTTCCCTGAAAAAGTGGCCAGTGTCTGTTTAGCTGAGGGTGGTAACCGTGTGTACAGTGACATTTGGGTACTAGCACTAGAGCTATGTGACAGTCAAATCAGAACTGTTGTTTTGACTGGCGCATGTGGGTTTGGTTTGCAGTATTAGATGGCTTTTAACTCAAGATGGTTTAATTATGAAATGGAAAGTTACAAGTTTATTCTGTTACAACATTCTATAATATTCTGCGCTACAGTCTTCATCTGTCTTTACAGTGTTATATTCAAAGTTAAGCAAGTAAGTATGTTTGTTGATCTGTTTGGAAATATAGTTCTTTTGTTTTGCATAGCTTTCTAATTTGTCAACTACAGTCATCTCGATTTCATGTTTATTATAAAACATTCTCTTTTTACTTTGTCACTGGAAAGCCTTACAATAATGTCCTAATTGTTTACTTTTTACTGGTGTAATAACTGTTGTTGCTGTTTAAGATATTTACACCATTTTCCCTTGTGCTTATGTTCTCCTGATGTGGCAGGGAACAAAAAAGGTAAGAAAATGTTTCCTGTTCCAGATAATAATGTTTACATAACATTGATCTTCTTGTAAAATGTGTTCAATGATAAGAAAACATGTCTCCAGAATTTCTTAATTTAACAAGAGACTGTGAATCTGAGATCAAGTGGCCAAAATGGGGGGAGGTAGTAGCCAAAAATTAGATACTAACTAAGCCATTGTTAATACTACAAGGGGGCCAAAAACGAAAGAGCGTTGAGGATGCTTTGTGGCAAAATCACTTGGACAGTCAGAAAGCATTCAGTGGTTTTGTTAATGTTGTAGTGGTTGAGTGCTGGCTAAGGCTAATCATTCTTCTGTTTGCATTAACTGTACTGAGGTGGACACGTTATCTTACACAACATGTACATAGACAAATATACAAAAATAAGGTTAAGCTGTATAAAGCAATACAGTTATATCTATTAGTTTTCAAAGATAAGCTAACATGCATTTGCTATCCAAGGGCTCATAAGCTCGTATTAAATCTCTACCAGACCACCGCACACTCACCTGTCATTTTGGGCCCTAGCATTAAAACACTATTCCTGTGAGCAGGAACAGGTCGCATTGTTGAGGAAGTATCTGTAGGTCTGCGAGTGTCAGGTTCCTTGCATTGTGCAAGCTGGCTCACTGGCATGGCTTACTGGGTTACTTGTCCAAACGTCTGCAGAAAGCTTTCTCAGAAGAGAGGGGAGGCTGGTACAGCAGCATATTAACACAATGGTTTTTGAATGAGATGGTGGCTGTGAGATGTAATAATAGAGGGGAAGACTCTAACTGACCATATGATACACATTATAAAACCCAATTCTATATCACAGTTGACTTTTGTGTTTGTGTAAGCCTATATTATTTTGTATAATAAATACATTTGTATAATAAATAATAAAAAAAAATATATATATATATATATATATATATACATATATATATATATATATATGTATATATATATATATATATATATATATATATGTGTATATATATATATATATATATATATATGTATATGTATATATATATATATATATATATATATATATATATATATATATATATATATATATATATATATATATATATATATATATATATATATATATATATATATATATATATATATATATATATATATATATGTATGTATATGTATATAAATTATTTTATTTGAATAAACCTTTGAAAAGCTTTCTGTACAATTCTAACTTCTTTTTTGTTTCTCTCCCCCTTTCTTCACGGATGTCTCTATCTAGAATATCGGAGCAGCAGGCCAAACAGGCAAAAGAGATAGAGGAGAAGACGGAGCTTGAGCGACTACGGACCCTAGGCTACGACGAGACCAAGCTGGCCCCCTGGCAGCGTCAGATCATTCTGAAGAAAGGGGATATAGCCAAACAGTGAACTGGGCCCTCTCATCCCTCCTCTGCCCTGCAGCCCTCCCCAAACTCACATACCCACCCCAAGGCCTTCACTGAACACCTCACCCTCCCTGATCCTCCACCTTGCACTGGACAGCGGGGAAGAGCTTCTCTAAACCCTGTCTCACTCTTTGGCCTCCAGAAACACAGAACCATGCTGAGGTTGCTGCTGTCCACCGGCTTTGAGGCTCAGCTTGGGCAAAACGCAGCAGCTTGACCCACCACCTCCCATCAAAAGTCTCATGGACACAAGCTCTTGGTCTTTTAGTGCTAACAATAGCTTTGACATGCACTGATTCTTCTCGCTTAAGACATTTGCTATAAATGCACATTGTCCTTAGCTAAATTAAGATTATCTGTAGTATAGATCTATTTGCTTTCCTGTAAATCAATAGAAGCTATTTCACATAGAAGATTTACTCAAACATAGAGGTTTGTGATAGATGGAAAAGGGGCTACTAGTGAGCATTTTTGCCATGGGGGAAAAGCCTGTCATTGCATGTATATTTTCCCTTCACTAGCCACACCATTATGTAATGACTGGAAAAGTAGCTCCATAACAGTTGTCATCTAAAGATGGCATGGACATACTCAGCAAAGGCTTATTAAATCCCGAAGCAGCTTATGGATTCTGTATGTAGACAATATCATCTTTATCATGTTAGATACTTAGTCATGAGATTTTTGTATCAAGCTCATAGAAGCACTTTCTAAATGGCTTCGTTTTACTGCCAGAGTTGTAATCTTAACACTGCTCAAACTAATCTGTTTCTTTAGATAAGCTTGTTCTCATTTCTCTGTGGATTTGGAACATCGATATATATCCTATTTAAAATAATGTAAAGAGTATGTAGCTGTGCAAAATGAATTTTATTAATTATCACCGGAAAAAGATGCAATGTTCCAATTAAGTTTTTCTATATGTGACCTAAATGTTATGCTGTTATGTGATCATGAATGTGAAATGTGCATGTGTTGCATAATATGTATCAAGCATATTTTGATGTTTTACTGACCCCAGGACCCTGGGATTTCAGGGCAAAACAAAACAAAGACACAGAACATGGCTTTTTTAAGAAAAAAAAGCAGAATGTGCACATGAAGAACACCGTCTTACACCAGACATCTCATCTGCACACTGAATATTGCAAAAGTAGGGAAAATACGTCAGTTTGTCCTGTGTCCTGTTCCAGCCTTTGTCCCACTAACCTGTATGATAAATCTTTGATCAAGTTATCTGCTTACAGAATGCAGAGTGCTGTCTGTCTGCAAGACACAGCTGTAACATCAAAAATGTACTGTTCTTTAGATAATGCGTGCTGTGCGTTAGTAGTCTACAGCAATACTCGACCTGATGTCTTTTGCTCAAATATCTCATTATAAATAAGGTGAACATGACTTATACAATGTTTTGAATAATTCATTCTAGACATACAGGCATATCATTTTTACATGACAGAACAGTTTGATTATGAATACAGCAACTTTTATTCCTAATTTATCTGGTTTCAACAGTCCCTTCCTGTTAAAGCTTTTCAAGCATTCCTAGGATTTACACATTTGCTGGATGCGGGTTCATCTATGTGGGGCTAAATATGGAAGTCTGGGTTTTTGGCCGCACTGAGGAGACATTTTAAGCAGAGCATGGATCTGTGCACAGACATTTAAGAGTAACTGAACCTCACAATCATGCTTGATGTCTCTTGCTGAGTGTGACATTAGTATTCCCCACATGATAGAAAATATTCTCTTGTTTACTACATTTATGTTGGGTGTTTTATTTTTACAAATGTAGGGCGCGTACTCATCATGTCGTCATGAAAGACATGGTCCTGGTTGGGGAATCATTTGGAAATAATCTAACTCGCTGTCATCGGATGCCATATGATGTTGAAATTGAAAATGATGTAAACGTCATTGCCATTTGATTTTCTATATATATTTCAACTCTGTACATAGTGACCCTCTCACAATTTTATTGTTTCCATATTGCATTAAATTACATGTCTCAGCCTTGCTTGAATAGAATGTTGGCTAATTCATGTATATTTTCAGACTGTTAACAATGAAGATAATAAATCTTTAATCAACAAACAGTGTTTAGAGTGTGCTTGTGCTGCTTCCAACAAAAACACATTATTGAATAAATGCTACCTTAGGCTTATAGTGTTCCGTTTCTGTTGAGGCTAATTCACCTGTGATGATTTTTTAGGCCTCTGTTTGTACCATCTTATTGGACTGAGTTACAGATACTTTGAAACTTTGAGAAAACTGACATGTGGATGCGCAAACCCAGTTTTAACTCCAATATCAGGAACATACATTCACACATCACAGCTTCAACAAAAGGTGGGGGAATTACATATCAGAATGAGATTTAAAACCAGCATACCTGTTGGGATTTAACCCCGTATGCCAATGAAGTTTTACAAATAATAATAGCAATATGTAAGAAAAAATTGCTACGAGAGTAAATACACCAAAAACTTAAAAATAATCATTTTAAAATAACATATTTGAAACGATAGGGTACTGTGTTCATGTGTTTAAGACACGTTTGATATTTATTTATGGGTTGCAGCTTTCAAGAAATTGTAATAATAAAAAAACCTGTAATGAGAGGAAGATTTTTTTTTCTAATTTCTAAATGGATCTTGCAACACCATGTATTGTTGCATGCTAATCGGTGAGAAGACTGTAGTGTATCCTATTGGTCACCAGAGGGCGCCAATGAGCTATTAGCAATCAGGTGTGTGAGACGTCAACAATCAGATATCTAAGAGAGAGTAGAAATTCGATGGCAGATCTAATAAATGAGGACATTTTATCGGCGTGTATTTGGAGAAGGATTATAACTACGTGGATGGGTCAAACTCAAACTTTACCTGACGTTTTAAATGCATTTGATTGAAAAAAAAAAGTTTTATGTGGTCAGTTCGGTTTGGAAGTTAGCCCCGCGTCACAGAAACAGCTGTCATATCCAAGATGTAAAGCTGCTTTTCTGTGAAAAGTTACTTTCGTAGCTGCAGGCTTCGGCCTGCTTTAATCTAAATTGGCAATTGGCACTCAACGATTGATTGACACTCACCTGTAGTGACGTATGGAGCACAGCTTAATGGGCGCCTGCAAACAGAGGAGGAAGTGAGTGAGTAAGAAATATGTGACAGAGTGGAGCGGGGGACTATAGCTGCTGAAGCTGCACTTCTCAACGCACCGGACAGCAGCCCTCCGACAACCGCCGGACTGACCTGTGATACTATTTATTAAGAAGGCTGGTGTTTGTAAGGTCACCTCTCACAGGTAAGACAGCTGCTCATGTGCTTACAGTTTCAGTGTTCGCTGAACTGCGTTTCACCTCGCTGTTATGAACCATGGGAATGTGAGGCAGACATTTTTGCTCCCACCCTAATCTGTCTTTCAGTCAGCGAGGTAGTTGGTAAATCAGGCTGAGTGAACAGCCGGGGGGGGCTAGCAAACTGTTTTGGGGGTTTTTCCTGTGTGTTATAACAGTTTAATATACAATTTGAAACTGCAGATAAGTCAAGTTTTAACTGTCTTTTATGAATATCATTTTAAACATGTAATGTTTAGAGGAGCTACATAATAACGTGCTTGTGTGTCTGCACTTGACATGGTACTCTTTGCACATGTCAGGTTGGGAGTGTTTATCAGGAAGTGTGAATTTGTTTTTGTTGTAGTTTCTGTGGCGCAAAGATTTGCTGGAGCAGGTCTCTGTGCGCTTTTGTGTGGGTAAGCGCAGTGTAGGAGTAAGCGGTGAGTCACGGGTTGAGTTGCTTTTATTCGAGTTTGAGGACTGACACAACTGACTGCTCCATCCCACCGACCAAGTGTGTGAGTGAGGAACTGGATCAGGGGTGAGGCTCCCTTCTTTGATGGGAAGAGATCTGGTAGCCCCACTATAGGTCACTAGTGGTAGACATTCATTTTTTCCCATGTCTTCATTCAAGGTGCTAGTTTATACATGTTTCCTGCCTGTTGTTAATTATACTAATTATATGTAGTTATGATACTAATTATCTTCTGGTTATGCATGTAAAAGCCAAATTTTTCCCTCCCTCCTTCAGACTCCTCCAATGTTGTAGGTGCTGAAGAGTTCAGTGGACCAGGCCGGGTGAAGGCAGTAGGGCACCATGTCTCACAACCAATCAGACAGCTGTATGGGCGACCAGACCCCTCTCATTCTGGAGAGCTACTTATCCACAGAACTACATATATCTGAGCCAGGGGATGATTGCTGCCAGTCACAATCTGAACCATCCAAGCGCCAGGAAGATGTAGTAGACAGGATACCTCGGCAGGTGGTTTTGAGCACCCAGAGTCCTGCAGCGCTAAAGGTTGGCACCCACCAGCTCATCCCCAAGAATTTAGCTGTAGCCAGCCGGCCTAAAAACCGCCACCACACTACTGTGGTGACGTTCCCAGTGGGACTGGAGATCTCCAGTAGTGGGACACGAAGCCGTCACTCAACCCAGGGGCAAGATGTGTCCTGGGAGGATTATGACAGTGAAGGAGACGGCTTTTCTTTGAGGAGAAATCGCAACAAATCATACAGAGCGGCTGTGACCAGCCTGGACTTTGAAAGCATTGGGACAGAACAAGTGGCTGCAGCCACACTGAAACCTGCCAAAGAGGATAGAACCCCTAGCCGTAGTCCAGCTCGCAACCCTGGACGCAAGGTACAAAGGTTTGGGTTCAAAGGGCAGTATTTACGATGTTCATTTACCATAAACTAAACTACAGTTTGTAGTTGCAGTTGTCTACTGATAATACTAATTATAATAATGTAAAAAACAGGAATTTTATCCACTTATCTGTTGGATATTATGATTGTTTTGTAATGTAGGAAAGCAGCCACTTTCAAGAAATGAATTCATCGACATCTGCACAACTACCAAACTAAATGAAAGTGTAAATTTCAATGCCAGTTCTGTTCTCCATAAGAAGACAGAACCCAGCTGATAGAGTTCTGCTCTTCCAATAGCCTCATAGGTCACAGCCAGGATAGCCAATAGCGTTGGTGGCGACCATGTCAAATTCTCCTTTAGTCATGGGGATGATGGCAAGTTTCCACAACTGTTTCCTATCTTCCAGACCAGTACCAATGTTGAGTTTGAATGAGGGTTTCTACCAGACTATACTTAAATATGCCACATTTAAGGATTGAAAGAAAGAGACAGAAGAGGGAATAAGATGTCAGGAGTAAAAAGATAAAATAAAAACTGAGTATTATTTAGGCACATCCATTTCACAGTGTTAAACTCAGGCTGCTGTCTCTCCTCTAGCGAACCCTGGGTAGAAAGAGGAACCAGAACCACCGTGGGTCCTTCAAAGATGGTATGTTCACTAATGTGTCACTCTGTCCACTTCTCTAAATTTGGCTACGGGGCTACAAATAGACGGGAAATAACAATGACTTTTGCCTTTCTTTTTAATTGGATTGTAGAGCAATTACGTGTTTGTATAATTTCTCAATGAAAATGTTCAAAAAAACAGATGTGATATGTGGATGCCATAATCCCATAATTCATAGTTTAGGGAACATCCCTTGAGGCAACAGGAGCGGACTGAACAGGAAATTGTTCACTCTGGACGCTCCCAGCATTCTGAATGTCCCGAGTGTTCAACTTTGATGTCCTGCACCTTCAGACACTCGCTCTTTTCAAGTGTTTTTAAAGTTGTTAAGTGACATTAAAGCCGACTGATTTTTGGTGTTTTGGTCTTTTCTCAAAGATGCAAGAGCAGCCATCATTCTTTCTTAATATCATAATGAGATTTCAGTCAGACAACTCATGTGAAACGTTTATTACAGCAGTAGAACAACATTACAGTTCGGCAGATATGTTTACATGGAGGTATTAGGGTAAGGTAGAGAAGAGCAAATATACTAAACCCCCAGTCAGAGCCTGCAGATGGATGCTGGGGTGGTGGTGGGGTTGAAAGAGCAGGCATGATGCAGGGGAGCAGTGGCGTGGCAGAGCAGAGGGAGAGATGGGACATTCTGCAGCTTAAATAGACTTGAGGGGGTGTGTTTGGTGGTTCATTGTGGAGTACGAGGCGTGTCACGTGTGTATGCAGTGCAGCTCGAGCTGAATACCTGAACTAGCTCGCAGGCGTCTCTCCATTTCACTTGCATATTTAACATTGAGAATCAAACCTGTGACCTTTTGCTTACATAATGCTCTCTGTATCATTCCAGTAATGGTAGGAACCTGCATTTAAATATAAATTACTATCGCCTTTATTCCAAACACATCCTTTTAAACCTCCCACGCTTTAATTCTCAGTGGGACCTGTGTTATTATGTGGACGATTCTGACTCTGCTTAAGCATTTCATCTGTTACACTTAACAGAATACCTACAATTACCTTCTTTCAATATGTCTGACAGATTAATGAGTTAATAACAACAGAATCCTTAATGTGCAAGCCCATTGTGTACTTTCGCCCTGGTTTTGTTATTCCTTCTTTTTATAGTCATGGAACAATGTTGTCTGTGTGATGTGAAAAGTCATGTGAATCCAAACTGCAAACCCTGAGACTCTGAATTGAAACTTAATGATGTTTGTTGATGTGGATGCGATCCTCAGCTACACCGCGCCTCTACCAGGAGATCCGTGAGCGAGGACTGCACTCCACCAACCAGGATGAGCTGCTCGATGACTTTGTGGTGGTGGAGGCTCCTGTGGAGGACCAGGGTATCGTGGTGAAGAGTTACCGGCCTGCACAGCTCACCTGGAGCCAGCTGCCACAGGTAAACCTGTAACCTGTAAAAGTGTGAGCATTGAGGGAAACAAAATCAAGTGCAGCGTAAGAGTTCTGCAAATGTGTTTTGAGTTAATAATAGAATTCAGATATAGTTTTTCAAGTGTGCTAGTACATTCCCGTCACCATTTCCTTTGACAGCCAACGTTTGTCTTCTGATAAAATATTGTTCCTTTTCACTCTTAAACCTGAGCAGATATTTTCATTTTGTTTAAAATGGTGCAATATAAGAGCTTACAGTCTTACATGTTTTTTTGCTACTGCATAGACTCCCACACTTCATGACCCCGTGTGGAAATGCTGGCGAAGTTTGCTCTAGATGTCAGAACATCCACCGAGCTTGTCTAACGCTGACATTTCATTTTTACCATTTTCAAAACCAGCTCAAAAATACAGCAGAATGCAGAGTGTAACATCAGTTTTTCTTTGCATCTCTTACAAAGGTGAGGGACACAGATATCTTGACCAGAATTTCACCTCAAGAGAGAAAGAGACAAGAGGTAAGTGTGTGTGCATCATTTGCACCTCCAAGTATGCCCACAGAAATGTCCTAGAAGACATTGTCATTTAGTTTTGCATACGGATACAGAAAGCAGGACAGCTGTCATGCAGCGCAATGACAGAACAATCTTCAGTACTAAAATCTAAATCAAAATACAAACTCGTCTTTCTAAAAAAAAAAAGATTTATCTGTACTGTATAAGAGAGAAAGGTGGCAACTTTTCCACAAGCAGTAGTATTGAAATGGTGGAATGCAATGCAACCATAAGACATGTTGCATTTCGAGGGGCAATGACAAGATCATGACAAGAAAATGTGCAGTTTAAGAAACCTAAGCATTCTCACAAAAGGGAAACCAAGTGCTTCTTTAACAGAAACTTTACAGTCATATTGATTTTCCAACATTGTCGGACAACAACTTCAAACTCCTAGAGGTTTTGTAGGAGCAGCTTTCTAGGAAATGAAGGAACTCGCGGAGCAAGAGAAGATAAAACAGGTTGTGGTAATGTGGGTATAACAACAAAGGAAGATCACATGCTGATGCCAACTATATAGCGTACTTTCTCTGAGGGTGGATTTTTCCCTTTAGTAATGTGACTTCACCAGCAGTCTAACAACCGATGTTGTGTCAATACCAAAGGTCCACCCTGAATAAAGCCACACCCTGCCAGTGTGTTCACTCTCGGTCTGTCTCCGTGAGCAGGTGTTTTCCTCGCTCTGTTGTACCCTTTCATGGGTTTCGTTTTAGTGCTTAAGCAGTGTGCTCCGGATTTGCAGCCATCCATAGCAACATTAATGCTACTTTTTAGGGACAAAAAAGCATTTTGCTAAAGTTTGGAGCTAACTTAGATCAACAAAAAATACTGCTCTTCTAGCAGGCATGCTGTGATATGAGGGAGGTTTGAGCAGCGAACAAAGTAGCTCAGACAGAGCAGAGCTTTACCAGGTCCACCAGCAGACTATTTGTTACTATTCTGTAGTGACATTTTGAGCTTTTAGTCTGAAACATCAACGTTGGTCTAAGTACAGTTCTTGTTTTAGCTCAGCTTAATGCCCATTGGTCCTTTCTGAGCCACGCCACCTTTACATGAAGTAGGGGTTGTGAAAACTGCATCATCACCACCTGATAGCTCACCTACTGTAAGATAATGACCGCAAACCGCAGAGATTAACTAAATCCTCCATTTCAAAATATTAATACATGGATAAAAAAAATACTTTGTATACTGCTACAGATCAACCAGTGCTGATATGTCTAGCATTCCTAAGGATAATTGGCAAACTATAACCCCACTGTACGTAGATAAATTATAAAACATCGCCACTAAACATCACATTTTCACTCAGCTTTAAATTATTCAAAATGTAGGGAGACATTTGTCATAGCAGAGAACAGCAGCCTCAGTAGACCAGAATGCATTGCAGCCACAGCATATGTTTTATTTTGTGACAGGGGCATGTCTGTTATACTTGATTTAAAAAGGATTTCAGTACTTTATTCGCTCCTTCAACTATGCATGAAACCCACCTTAGAATGCAGAAGGTAGAGACCTTTTCTCTGAATGTTAAAATGAATTCTGGGAAATATAGGAAATTTCCCAGACCAGAAAAAGCAGATTGGAGGAAATTGGTTACCCCAACAAATTTATTGGGGGGAAAAAAACTCAGACATCAGACATCTAACAATAAATCATGTTTTATTTCCTTTTTAATGGTTAAAGATGGAAATAAAGTAGAGTGTTGCAAATGTGAATTCCTGCTTTACATGCACACTTAACGTGGGTATGTACGGTCATTTGACAGGCCATTTTTGAGATCATCACATCAGAGCATTCGTACCTGCACAGCCTGGGCATCCTGGTGCGTCACTTCAAGAATAATGAAGCTCTGAGGAAAACGATGACGGCCACAGAGCACCATCACCTCTTTTCCAACATCTCTGTCATCCACCAAGTCAGCCAACGGTGGGTACAACACTTTTTTACTTGTGTGTGAGAGGGGGAAGTTCACCACCTTGTTTAAAAAAAGGATGTGGTGATGCTTGTCAGTGAGCGAAGCAGTGTAATGGACTGTTTATCTGTACAGCATCCACTGTACTTTGCAGGTTGTAAATGGGTCTGCGCAATGTGTGTTCTTCTGTCATACAGCTGAGTTGTATTCCCACTGAGACAATGGTTTCCAGAGGGAAATTGGTAGATTTAAAGTTTCAAGTAGAGGCTCCATTGACATGTTAAAACACGTCAGCCAAACTGGTTCTGCTGCCTAGCTGCTCTGAGTGGTGTTCCCAAGGCTTTAAGATGATAATGTGATTGGGAGAAGCCTCTGTTGCTCTGTGTGTAGCTTACTCGTTACAGTATTTTCAATGACAATAAAACCAGTTTAAGTAGGAAGAAGTGTCCTTCTATCTTTGATCCTCTGGTTCCCTGTTTCCAAGTAAAACAGGATCTGTGAGACTAGAAGGCGGAAGGTGCCTCACAAGGCTTGTGTGTGTGAAAGTGTGTCCTGTAGTTGTTTCCTGGGTTGGGCTGTTTTTCAGGTGTCATTTCACTCCTTTTTGTTAAAAAGACTCTTGGCAAGGGTGGGGCTGAAAGTCATTTATCATGTTGATAATGCTGACAATGGAGGACATTTGCAAAGCTTTGGCAGAAGGGATCGCCTGGATCTTACAGTAGAGATACCATGTTACATATAGATAATAGTAAAGTGCATAACGCCTTTTTTAAGGATTTCAGGATTGTTCTGATGTTCACATTTTTTGTCAGAATCCACTGGGTTAAAGCTGGGATAGGCAACTTGTAGAAACTAGCAAGGGTCAGCCAGAAGTATCCAACTGGAAAACTCCCACCCCCTCCCTTCAGGCCTCTCTACAAAGCCACTCCCCCGAAACACATTTTCATGAGGAATGACTGCACGGGCAGATCACGCATGTATCTAGGTAGGTTGTAGTGATGCCCCCGATCCTGAGTCAAAAAGCTGAATTGGGTATCTGTGGCAAGGGAGCTGATCTATTCAGATCAATTACAATTACCACCTGAACATTTAGCTAGGAGAGCTAACAAACGAATAAGGGAGTTAAAAAACAAAGGGGTCAGCAGGAGTTATTTCACACTTGCTACGCCAATAATTCTACACAGCTACTTGGAATATCTGCAAAGCCAACTCCAAAAGCATCATGCCAGAGAACTTGTTTCCCAGCCTCTTCCTCACAGTGAGGAATACAGCTTATTAATTTTGCACTGGTATCTGATCGATACTCGGCATCAGCCAATTCCCAAATACCCAGGGATCAGTATTAGTATCAGAACTGAAAAAGTGTGATCGGTGCGTCCCTAGTAGGTAGGACACGCAATCATTTCATTTGAAGCGAAGTATATCTTAATCGAATAAATAAATTGTGTTATGTTCCTATTTTAGTCCTGCAGCAGCCACAGATACTGGATATATTTAATTTTTGTGTCAGAGCATTTGATTTATTGATTGCTGTTGGATATAAAGAGAATTTAAAGAAATATAACAAATTCTTCTGAAATAAATTGCCTACACCAGCTTTAAATGGAAAAGGACACCTTTTGTTTTTGAAATTACAGACTCAAAAATAATTTTGTTTCAGTGACACAACAGTTACAAATATTACCAAACATTCCTTAAGTTTCAACGGAGACACCATCCTGTAAATAGGCTCTAATGTAATAGGTATACCTCACCAACTTAAATTTTGACATAGTCAGATAGAACCTTATAGGCCCACGGTGAAAGTTTGTTGTTACTAATGTTACTAACATTGAAGTGAAAGCACATAACCCAGAAGTTATCACATTCTTTTCAGCCTGAACGGTCTGTCCTCTCACAGCTTTGTGTATTCTGCTCAGGTGGTCATTCTGTGACAGGAAGAACAGTTCTTTTAACACCTTTATAAACCTTCCTCTGTCTCCATTTTCAGTTTTTTTGAGGATCTTGAACGGCGTCACTATGACAACCCAGTGATCCGGGACATTAGCGATATTGTTCAGAACCACGCCACCCACCACTTTGAGCCCTACATCGTCTACTGCTCCAACGAGACATTCCAGCAGAGGACGCTGCAGAACCTGCTGTGAGTAGCGGGACAAACTGTAACAAGCTGTGACACCAGTAACGCGGCAGGACCAGCTGAAATTTCATTTGTCTTTCCTTCTATCAGGAACAATAACGCTGCATTCAAAGAGACCCTGAAGCAAATTGATGGGAGCGGCGAATGCGGAGGCCTGCCCATGATCTCTTTCCTCATCCTTCCCATGCAGAGAGTAACCCGACTACCACTGCTGCTCGATGTCAGTTTAACTTTTAACCATTAACAACAACATATGTGAAGTATTAACTGAAAATATGTCAGCAGAAATACTCACCATCGCCTGGGGGCCCCTCTGTGGGTTCATGGCCCGTAACCTGAGAGCCACACTATCTATTTTTCCTCAAGTGTGTATAAATATTAGATTAACTGTCATTCCATAAAGTTTACTGTTTATCTAATAGTGTAATTTAAGTATGTGTTCGCCACATTATCTCTATGCTTGTTGTATCATAGAGACGGAAAAATGGAAAAAATTGAAAAATAAGTAAACAAAGGAATAGAAAAACGTAAGTTTATAGACACAACTTATTACTAATGATTTAGGAACTGCAGATTCAGGTTCATGGCAGCTCGGTGCAGAAGTTGGTTTTTGTTTTAACTGTTATTTTGAAGGTGTTTTTTTTTTCTCACCTCACAGACAATCTGCCAGAAAACTCCAGACAAGACAGCGGAGTACTTTGCAGCTGTTTGGGCGCTGCACGCCATCAGCAAGGTAGAGATTTTCAGAACGGCTGGGCTGAATGCTTCAGAAGCACTCCTTTGCCTCTACAGCTCTCATTTGAGTGTGGTCTATGAAGTCAGTGTGTTTTATGGTCATGATCATGTCATTATCATCACTGTTGTGATTTATTATTTCAACAGTTGGTCACTAGTTGCAATGATGGAGCTAGGCGGATGGAGAGGACAGAGCAGATGTACACCATCCAGAAACAGATGGATTTTGGGAAAATCAAAGTAAGTGTCAACCATGTGTTTCTGGCCAAGCAGGAAGAACACAGTGAGTATAGAGTTCACAAGGTTTGAGTTGTTAAGTAAAATATTGGTTATGGACGTCAATATTAAAAGCAGAGAACATAATGGAACTTGCTAAACGCTTCGGGCTGATTCCCCTTATATAGTAATGTACAGTACTAAGTTTGCCATTGTGGACTGATCTCTTGTGTCCTCACAGCCATTTCCTCTGGTGTCATCGTCCCGGTGGCTGAAGAAGCGTGGTGAGCTGGCAGTCTGCACTGAAGAGCTCAGCATCTGGAGGGCTTTCAGCAACAAGAGCTACTACCTGTTTCTCTTCAATGACGTACTAATCGTCACAAAGAAAAAGAGGTCAGTGGGACTAAAATACAGTCTTAGTTTTGGGAAGTATTCACTTAAAAGTCTAAAATACTATTTTTGTAGAAAGAGGTTGTGACAAAATTATATTAATATGAATTGATTATATATTGATTTTGTTGAGTCTTATAGTGATCAACTAAAATAGCAGCAAACATTCTCCAATATGTCAGCATAATTTAAAAAAGTAATTCAATGTAATAGGATCACCTGCCATATCCTGTATAAGAGAAGTCTGGCATTAGAAACTTAAAGCTCAGACCAAATCACTCATAAGAAGCTAACTGGGTATCTGCTAAAATGGGGTCTGCTACAGAAAACATCACAACCACTTTTTGAGGCATTTCATGAACTTTGTGGGCTTCCCCTGGTGACTACTTTGGACATGGAGTAGGTCCAGCTGCTGGCAGGCGTGGAACATGGGGAAACGGAGAGGAAGGGGATAGGGAAAGGAGAGAGAATGGATGTGGTGTGTGCATACTTGAGATTCTTCAATCTTGCATTCAGCACGTCAGCTCGACACACTACAGCTTTCTGTTTTGAGTTAGGGAGAAACCAAACAATGTCAGCTCAGAGGAAGGAGCTGCCCACAACACTGGATTAACTTTCAGGGTTGTAAAGTCGACACTGTCACCCAGTCATCAGTTGATAATATCTAGGAAATGTTATTAATAGATGGTCAAGGAATGTGTTTTAATTGTACACATATACACAGTAAAAAATGTAAAATTGTAGCTGGGTTTAGCTACAATAGCACGTGGTAGCTATTTCTGTGAATGTCCGTGTTCACTGGAACCAGTGGACACAATTTCTCTGATTTAAAAGATATAATGTAAATGGATGTATGAAATAAAAACTGTTTGTTTGTGCAGTGAGGAGAGCTTTGTCGTGATGGACTACGCCACTCTGGAGAATGTGGAGGTGGAGTTCGGAGAGGATGCAGAAGGACAGATGTCTCCACCTTCCAAGAACAGCTCCAGCCACTATCTTTCCTTCAGACTGCTAATGAGCAGGAACAGTGACGGGAGAGCGGAGCAGATCTCCGTGGTGGCAGAGTCCAGGTACTGCTGCTGTCAGCTCCCATCAGCTGTGGACTGTACCTGATAATAAGTACAGATATTATCCTTCAAGTACAAATTTATATTTGAGAACACCAGATTAAAGTATAAGAAGCAGACATTAGCTACAGTTTCATCTGAAGGGAGGGACGCTTGGAACATTTTGCTGAAACTGACCTCTTTCTATCACATACTGCTTCATAAACAAATGAAAAATCAGCCTCGCTAACGATGAAAATTGCTGATTAAGGTGTCCTCTGAGATACATGGTCCTGTAATTTTTTTATTGTTTTTTATTTTCAAAACTACATTCACTTGTATGACCTGTAGGGGAGGCAGTCGAGCCACACTGGTACAGTGTGAGTGTTTTCCTGCTGCACAGCAAGCTAAAGTTTTTTTACCATGATCCATTAACAAAAAAGAGCAGGATATGTTTTTAACTGAACAGTAGCACCACTAATTAAGCTCTGCTAACTAGACGACAAACACATCCTCTGTCCTATATAAGTTCTTCACAATAAAGGTATCATGTCGGTTAGCCAGTGGAAAGCTTTAAATATGGTGCAGCAACTGCAGTTTGGTTTGCATCAGCAGTAAATTAACACAGCTTCAATACAGCTGAAAGTAAAATTAGGCAGATGTGTGAAAAAACAAACAGGAACGCAGAAGAGAAGCAAACTCCAAACCACAGAGATTCAGGTAGACACTACAAAAGTACTGAGAGATAAACACAGACACATTTTGTAAAAGGAAGCCTTTTCTCTAGTCTCAGCATAGCTGAGCCTGTCACGGGTTGGCCGAGGCTGGCCCTGCCACCAAGCAGGACCACAGCAGCGTGACTCGGGGCAAACATCCCCTACTGCGTGGCTGTAGTAGAAACCCAAGTCATCAAGGCACTGTGATGGAAAAACCCTAATGGAAACCAAATCTGATGTTTTGTATCTGGCTCCCTCTAGTGACAGAAGTCTTAATGCCAAACTAAATGATCCCACGCTTTCAGTCCTTTCATAAGAAACATACTTTAGTGCTATCACATGTACAATAGGTTAGGCCTGGAGTCATTTTTAACAATTCCTCTTGTCTCTGTTGCCAAGGGTGGACCGGGCACGCTGGATAGTTGCTCTTACAGAACACAAACAGGCAGGTGTCTCCACTCCCACAGCTGGTAAGTCAGCATATTTTATTTACCAAGGGAGTCATTCTTGGAAGTACACTTTCAATTAACTCTGGGTTTGACTACAGTTGTCAGTGTGCACATGTAATCTTTGAAAGTGGCAACTAATGACAAATCTGTTCTTACCATTCCTTTGAAAATTAATCATCTGTGTAGAAGGCTGTGCGCTGCACAGAAAACACAGTTTGCATTCATTATGCATTTTAAATCGAATCTTATTCACATACATATCAGCGCTGCATAGGTTCTCCCTTTTATGGCCTTTTAGACTATTTCTGAATCTGTGAACCCGATTTGACAATGACTTTAATACATAAAAAGCACATCATTTGTACCGACTTGCATTTGACTGTATAAGAAACAATGTGCCAAACGTGCCTTGGACATACATGCACAGTACAACTTCCAAAATAAAACAAGATTCCTGTGTATTAGGCCATAGTGTGTTATAGGTATATAAGCCAAATAAGAACAGAACAGAACAAAATCTTAGATTAAAGCAGTGATCTTGTTCATACAAATACACACCCTTACAATACTCTGTTAATGCATATTTAAAACAAAACCATCACGCAAGCTGCACTCATAGTGGCTGTTTGTGTAGTGGCTATTGTTTTATGAGTTTTAGGGAGAGTCTGTTTGGTATCGTTATCAAAGGGTGTGCCTTTCCACAGTAAATGTCACATGATTGGAGGTAATGTGAGGTGCTGTGGCCGTGTGGTACAGGATGTGTTTTTACATTACAAACGACAAATTTCTTAATTCTTCACAGAAGGCATATAAGATGAGCCATAAGAGCTATAAAACAGAAACATGAAATAAAGGAAATATACTGTACCTAACATAAAAGCTTTGATTTGGCACACATTGAATTATGGGAATGGGTTTCAGGTCTGCCACAGTATGAGGTCACCAAAGCCTACATGCCAAAGCAGCCAGATGAGTTGGGACTGCAACAGGCTGAGGTTGTAATCGTCCTGCAGAAAGAGGAAGGTGAGGCCCTGTGTGTGTGTTTAACTCCATCACTACCTGACATGCAACATCAAATCCAGACATTCAAGCTCCATCAGTGTGCCATCTTCATATAAAAGCATGCAAGAGTAACTTAAACTGTCTGCTCTTCCTAGCCTGGTGCTATGGGGAAAGGATGCGAGATGGAGAGAAGGGCTGGTTTCCTGCGAGCTGTGCCACAGAGATCACCAACCCCACTGCCATGGAGAACAACGTGCAACGTATGAAGCGCCTGCGCAAAGAGACAAATGTTTGAGTGTCTCTCAGTGGCTTTACTCTCCGGATGTACAGAATAATAGAAACACTTTCCAGTAGATGCTCTTGTGATGCTCTCATGTCCAGTCTTCATTAAGACTGCATTGTTTGTGAATCATACTGAACACAGGAAAATAATCAATTACTGTAATTACTGACCCAGAAGTCCATTACCAACAGACTGGAAGACAGTTCCCAAGATATGAAAAGCCTCACAAAGGGCCATTAATGCCGTCCTGGAGCCTGAGTGGTCTAAGATGGATACAGTGTACCCATGAGGTTCCTGGTGTGAATCCAGCCAGTGTCTGTCTTTCATGTTGCTCTCGACTGTCCAAACCAATTGCTTTAAAACATAAGGTGAAAGCTCAACAATACATTTTTGCAGAGCTGCTGTATTTGAGGTGTTTTAGCCCACCTTATATATATGTGCAGCCAATAAAAAATGGATATTTGCAAGTAGGATTTACTGGCCAACAGTAGACATTTTACTCAAATGCAGCCACTACCCCATTTCCTTGTTGGTGTGAATGTTAAGTTCAGATGACTTGCTGAGCAAAAAAGACCTCAGATGCAGCCTTAGGGTAAAATCTAGGAACTGCAAAATATAATTTGTCTACATACACTTAGTATGAAGATGTATGCAAAAATTAGTGATGTGCAGATCGATATTAAAGTATTGAGTATCCTGCTCTAGGATCGGTACCCATAAAAGGATCTATATCTTGGTCTAATTATACTCTGTTGATACGAACTTCGTCTCCTTCAGCCTGTCAAAGTCGTGCTTGCGCTACGGCTCTGTGACAGAGCTGCAGCTGTTTTCATTTCCCGAGATTGAGTAATGACTATGGCTGACTGTAAAAGCAGTCACTTCTGGCTGTTTTTTAGCTGTGAAGGTAATGACGCTGTGATGTGTGTGCAAAGAGTGAAATACTTTGGCAACACTGCGAACTTCGCTAAACATCTGAGATTAAGTCAAAAATAATATGCTATGAAGTGGCAGTTCTGAGCAGGATTTTTTTTATTATAATTAAAGAATGTGACAGTAGTTTGTCTTGTGATTATGCAACTATTATTTGGAATAGGTAAGCCTACAGCCTACTCTTTAGTTCCCTCAAACACAGAAACAGGAAGGGGCAGGTCACATTAAATTACAAGTAAAATATGTTAGAAGTATTGGTATCAGCAATTACCAGCCTGGGTATTATTTGGTATTGGATCGTACAGGAATATATTTAGTGGTATCGCACATCACTACCAAAAACAAATATTACAATTTGCTTTCATGAGGCATGGCACTCCGCTAACCTCCAGATAAGAACCTTGATATACTGTTAGTTACATTGTATTAATGTCACTTAAAGATTCTATGTATGGTGTCCGTATGCTGGTGTAAAGAAAATGTGACCACAATTAAAGTTTTGGTAAACTATTTTAACAGTGACGTGCCGTTTAATTTTTTAGTTTATAGAATACCACTTACTGCATCAGGCATGGTTATTTGTCTAGATATATTAATGTGAAATGAAAAACCACTCCATCTTAACTATATATTATGTAACAGAAATTCCATGGTTTTGTGTCATTAGAGCTTGCATGATTGAAAAATAAAAATAAGCCAACACTTGAGAGTTTTCCTGGTTTCTGGACTTTTATTTGAGCTTGCATTTTGTTAAAATGTTTGAATACATAAAAAGTTATTTAAAAATGTCAAACTGACCAGATATCAAATTCCATATTTTTCTTTAAAAACCATTTGGTGTAAAAACTTAGGACAGATTTAGAAAAACATTTGCCGTTTCCCCAAAACGTTTTGTAGCTGTCACATAAAAATAATGGAAAAAAAACAGGTCTGCATAGATTCTGCAGGCAATCGGTGGTAATCTGGTCAAATGCATGGTGCAAGCTTGTGACGATCGTCAAGTCAAATCTTTATTGCTCAGATCTTGTTTGATGTTTCTTGTTGTTGACAAAAAAACTGTAAAGAGAGGAAATCAGCAAATTAGTCCATTGTACATCTTTATGCTGAATTTCCAGTCATTTGGGTATCGTCATGTGGCATGCTGCACGGCGAGTTGCCTGAAAATGTGCACCAGATAACAGAAAAAGAATCAAAAGCCGCTACTCATATGGAAAAGAGACAATAGCAAGTGGGCTCTATGGTGTCAGACAGTTTGCTTTATCAAATCCACCATTACCTCATGCTTTGGATCATTCGCTACAGAGCCTAAAGACTACAAATGACAAGCTAAGCAAAAAAACTTAAATGTTGTTTTACGTTTCCTAGACTGTACTGTCATTATCTTTTACTTTCAGCTCTGAATCCAGATATTCATGCAGCTTCAGTTAATGGAAATGACAGACCCAGATCAGCCATCGTAAGGCTACAGACTCACCCGGACGATGGTAAAAGATGGTAGGTGCCGGTGGGCAGGTTGTTTCCTACTCATCCCCACCCTGCTGGGCCTCGGGAGCGGACGTTTTCTCTGCAGATGGGTCACCTCCTGTCTTGGGCTCCTTGGCGCCTTCCTGGCCAGGTTTGCCACCAGTCTGTGGGCGTCTGCGGCGGTAGTTGAAGTTACGGCGGTAGCGCCGCTGACGGGGCTGTTGGTTCTGACCACCTTCGCCGCCCTGATTCTCCTTGTCCTCCTCACCGTCCCGCACCGGTCTGGGACGGGGTGGACCCCTGGAGTTGACACGCAAAATGCAAGGGGCTGTAAGCAAACATCCAGTATACAATAACTAATAAGTGGCATTATCATGCAACAAGTACATCAACCACTGAGACAAGATGCAGTTTTATAGTAAAAAAAAAAAAAAAAAGTACATGCGCAAAATTTGGATGCACAGCTGCAATTTGAGGTTAGGCTGCAATAAAAGGAGAGCTTTTCTGGCCAAAACAGGAGGCATTTAGTTATTCAGGTTAATTTTCAGAAACAAATTTTAGTTTGTGGACTCTGGGCTGATCCAGACAGCCCAGCGCGATACTCTCCTCATATTGCAACCCTGCGTCAATGAAGCCAACATGCAAACCTTGGTCTGAACCTTGGTCGGAAGCCTCTGTAGTAGTTCTGCCTCACTGGTTTGTTGCCCTGGTCTGGACCTCCCTGGCTCTCGTCACCCTCACCTCCCTGAAGGCAAAAGATCAAACAAAACTGACAGTTTTTTTCAGAGCCAATACACAAATGTTAAGAACATTTATGTTGTGTACTAGTAATGAAACTGGCCAGTTTGTTGAGGCTGATAAAAGTGCAACTTCAGGCAGCTCCAACATAACACATTAGGGGACAATTTCAGTCAATTTGCAAGATATTGGCATGACCCCCGATACACCAAGATCTATTGTTCACAACCACGTGTGTTAGAGAGGAGAGGGTTTTGAGTTGAGTATGTCATCAACATATCAAGGGTCCCAACTTTGTCATAAGACCGCTGGGTGCCCTGTGACTGCGTACCTCAGTCATCTCTCCGCGTGGTGCGTTGGTGTACGGGGGCCGGCGGCCGTAGCGTCTACGTACAAAATATGGCGGGTAGCGTCGTCTGCCAGGGTAAGTTGGCCTGCGCTGTTGTGGCTGCGTATCTCCTTCAGGGGCGCTCTCTCCCCCATCTCTGCTGCTTTTGTCACGACCTCCGCTGCTTGGCTCACCCTCTCCGTCACTCTGGTAGTTCTCTGGATATTCACCACCACGGGGAGGGCCCCTTCTTCGGGGATAGCGTCTATAGCGATTCCTGTCCGCTGCGTACTTGCTTCCCTGGACTGCAATGCCTCCTGGGCCAGTGACATTTGCAGCTTCTGCTCCCTGTTCATTTTTAAGTCAACATTATTACCCAAAATAATATTCTAGGGAACAACAAGATGTATTTTTAGCAGCTGCAAAGTAAAATCAAAGAACATGATCGGGCTGGCAGCTTACCTTCTCTCCCTCAACTACATCAAACTCCACAGTTTCTCCATCTCCAACACTGCGAAGGTATTTCCTCGGGTTGTTCTTTTTGATGGCTGTCTAAAAAACACAAAAAAAATCAGATGTGAGATTTTATATTCCTGATCTTTTTTTTAAAATAAGAAAACAAGACTTGAAATTTACCTGGTGTACAAAAACGTCCTCTTTTGTATCATTCCTAAACAAAAGGAAAGAAAAAGTTAGCAGTGTCTTGCTGAACCACAGAATGCAACAATGTATCTACAGACAGGCTGCAACTGAACCAGCAAATGTATGGATTAATCGTGTACTGAGCATACAGCATGGAGAACAGCAGACAAATCGTCTGGTCAGCTTTGTAAGCAAATCAAAGCCATAATAGGATTGGGGATGTTCCTTCACACACGCACACAGATGATAGCAGGGTCTTCAGGAAGCAGGGATGGGGGTGGGGTACACTTACCTATTGATAAATCCATATCCATTCCTGACGTTGAACCATTTGACTGTACCCAAGACTTTTGTTGCTGCAATGAGACACATTAAAAACAAAATTATAAACAAGTTCAGTCATTTCCTCTTCACTGTTACATTAATAACATTGTGAGATAAAGGGAAAAAGGTGCAAACAAGCTTCTCCCTGTCTCACAATACCTTTACTGTTTAGAAAACTGTAAAGGACTCGAATAAGGACAGATGATGAAAACAAACCAAGGCCACATATAATGTGGAAGTTATATATAACTCAACAACTGTCGTCCTTTTAATAGATCTTGATGCTTAGGGGTGTCATGTGCACTTGGTGTGCGGTATCAGTCATGAGCATTATGAGCCAGTTATGACTATGCGTATCTTAAGATTTCATAGTATCCGCATTATCAGTACATCTGTTTTAAAGAGCTGCTTTAGTATGGTATGTCAAAAGATTGATAAAGTAATAAAGTGCGGTGTGTTCACTGACAAGAGTTTCAATTACTACAGACCTACTGCCCCATTTTAAGCAGCTCTGCTTCGGTACATGAGCGTTCACACGTGGTAAAGTCGCGCCCGGATACGTTAGCAAGCAGCGTGCCCAGCTGGTTTGTTAGCATAGCAGCTAACTGGGTCTCAACCATGTGGTTGGATTAAAGCCAGCAAGCGGAAACTAGCGTAGCACATCGGACAGTAACTATCTTGACCAAATGTTATTTAAGGAAAAAACGTGTCATTTGTTATAATGGGTTTTAACGAACAAACAAGTACATGGCGAATGAAATCCGTGAAATCATGCGGCGGACATTTTGAGTGGCCCCTTCAGCCATGTAAATAGCAAGCGTTAGCTGGCTGGGCTTCGTTAGCCACTGAGCTAACGTTACCATTGCTTCTAACTAGGCCATAATGCTAGACCTTAAATTTTAGCGAAATTCAAAAACAGTTATCAGTTGTATTCCGGTGTATTTAGAAGACAGTCACGACATTGTCAATGTTGGCAAACTATGTTGGCCGCAAGTTTGTGTATATGATTGGACTATTTATGGCGATAAGACTGCTAACACGGAACCAGCCTCGTTTATGTGAACAAAGGGATGGCCAGCAGCTAATGTTAGCTTGATTTCGACGACAGTTGTCTTAGCCGGTTAATTATGCAGTAACGTTAACTGCTACAAAATAACTTCAACTGTTAGTGTGCTTATTGTACGGAAATTATAGTTAGCAGTAAGTTCTGACGCCTTGAAATAAACTGCTATTACCCGACTAACTTAACGTTACATGTATAAAAGACACTATCGTTAGTGTAGAGACAGATCCTGAAACAACTTGAACGGTAGGGCATGTGATAGCCAGTCGGTAACGTTAATATGGCATTTTGTGACGGCTATTGGACGTTAGGAGGCCGATGAACATGAGTGATTACGTTAACCGGTTAAAATGCAAGGATTAGCCACATTTACCAATCGTTTCTCATCTAAAATTATGTCATTTAGAGGAAATAATGACTTGCAACGTGAAGGAAATTTCTAAGCAGTGGTAACGTTAAATAGATGACGTTACAGCTAGCACTGATAATAATACGAACACCGATCTTCCAACTGACATTTTTAAATTTATGTTGCTAGTTAACGCCAGGACTAACGTTAACGCTTCATGTGACAGTAAAGGGAAATTTGTTTTACCTTGCTTAAGATAAAACCTCCCACCTTCAATAAGTCATTTAAGTCAAACACTACTTTAATTAGACATTCCACACGGTAACTTTATACGAAATCGGGAGAAATTTAACTGTTAATGTCAATTTCATATGATGTGCGACTTAACGGCAACATCAGATTGTGAATGCTGTAATTCAACGGTTAACTGAACCAGTGATCGGCTCGTTAACATTACCAACCGTCGCTTTTGCGCATCGCCTCCGTGTCCCAAACCACGTTAGCTAACTAGCTCATTTCCAGTAGCCTTACCGATGACCTTCTTATCCCCCGCGGAAGCTGCGGCTGCCGGGCTGGATGGGCTCTCCGCATCGGCAGCAGGCTGCGGTGGTTGTTGTGTCTCGGCCTCGCTGCTCATGGTTACTTCTGGTTGGTAATGGCTTCTGCCGGCGGCGGCTCTCTGTTATGTTTCCCGGTGCTAGATGGTAACCTGGGCCGGCGGTGGTGGGGGCTACTGCCTTCGGGCTCTCTGCTTTCCTCTTTCCGCTCCCGTTGCCGATCGAACTGGGCAGAATGAGAAACTGTGCCGGGGAATGTTCCTGGTCGGGGGTCCGCCCAACTACTACTCGAATTGGTTGGAATCTGTAACGAAAAACAAAAGGCATTCCTATTGGCTAAAACAACTGTCGATTTCGTTTGAGAGTACCGTTTGCTAAAGTGATTGGCTAAAGCAGAACGTACCTGTCTAATGTCACCGCCCACACTGATGTCAAAGCCAGACAAGTCTGACACATAACCGTGACATTTTACGAGTGTCTACAGCATGTTAGTTGACATATTTAAAACACACGCAAGTACACAAGTACACATACTTGCAAAACATGACTACACTTATTATTAGCTGTTCGTGAGTTTGTTAGGAGATCTAGGTTGCATTTTCCATTAACAACTAGCACGCCACACTCAAATAAAATTGTCTCAAAAGACAGCATGACTGAGATTCGTCATGTTTGGTCAAAGCAGGTCTTCAGTTCAGTATACTACTGAACAAATGTCACTAAGAGACCCACTGACAGTTGCCATTTGAGAATAGTAGTCTGTTGTCTCTCAAACCTTATTATAATAGAGTAGAATTGCCGCCATACTAACAAAGTAGTAAATATGACATTACTTGTAGCCCTATAGAAACTTATTGAGGGGTAACCGACCTTAAAGAATAGGAGGGTTAGAAGAAAGCCTCAACATTTTATTCATGGAACATGATGTAAATGTTATATCATTCATTTTTAAGACATTATCACAGCTGCAGTATTACCAACCTCTTTTGATACCTTTGAAGATTTAGGAATACAGCTCCTTGTGATATGCTGTACAGAACATCAAGTTCTTGTCAGCCTATAAGAAATGAAACTACCGTTACAGTTCAATTGTGATATTATTTTGTAAGACATTAGCCCTTATCATTTAGATGATTCTTTTGATTAAATGTCATATCAGGAAACTTTACACAATAACCATAAAACACCTAGCATGAAATTCGATTGTGTCCTGATATTCTTTGGGATTCACAGGGAGGACATTTATGATGTTGACTGTACTGCTTTTTAGTAAATTGTGTCTTAGATGGTTATACTTATCAAATTTTAAGGACTTATATAGTGACAGTAAATCCTGATGCAATAGGACAATATTTTTCTCCGGTCATATTGCCCTGCACAATAAATCGGTTAAATGGAGTCATTATCCTGAGTGAATTCAGAAACTACTTTCACTAGCAGAGAGCAGACAGAGTGTGAGACAACCCCATCACAGACCCCCCCACCCCCATTGTCATGTTAATGCTCCACTGGCACTGTTTATGAGCACTGGCTGATGTGTGAAGAGCTCGCTGTTAATGGCCGAGCCCTGTTCTCCCACACAAAGATGGGTTTTAGCATTGACCCCAGAAAGCCTCCCCACGAAGAGACCCACCCCCTCTACTCCAGAAAAAAAAATCTTCTTCCTGCCACCATAAGAACAGTTTCCATCTGAAAGGATTCTTTTGTGCAAAGGGAACGAGGTCCCAGGCAGAAGAGAGAGAGCGTGGATGGGGGAGGGGTCCGGTGGCTTGGATTTGTATGGATGGCTGGGATAAGACGAGGTAGCCATAAGTTCAGCAGAGGATTGCTTGGCAGTGGAGTGTGTGCCTTAGAGGACTCTCGTGCCTTTCACTATAAAGTGTGTACCTCCTTAGCTGTATGGCTTTGTGGTTAAGCGTATTACCCACTATCACTTCCGAGTCCAACTATACATCTCTGCACAATTCCTCATTAATAAATTCAATTTCCAATCTAAAGCCTCTGATAGGAAACGTCCCCGTTTTTTTCTATAATGTCAGAAGCATAAAGACGTGAATACCATATAACAAAAGTTTCAGAAAAAGAATAGTTTCACATAAAGACACTTAACAGATAAAATGGTGGATTAAAATCATAAATATTGCCTTATAGATTACTAATCATTTCAGATTTTATTTCCTCAATTGTAGTTGTACTTGCAATCCATGGTTACTGTTAATATTGTAATAAATACATATTTTGTAAAACTGGTCAAAAGCAGTTAAAATTCACTGTTGCTGCAGTGAGCTTAATATCAAAACTAATTATATGTACATATCTTAAATGGAATAAAATTTTAGTGGTTGAGAGAACATTAAAACTTTGAATACTGACAATACAACAGCCAAATGATGTTAAAAAGATATAGAAGTATGGTGCCATTTACAGATGGGAACAAAAATGTAGAGAAATTTTACAAAAATGTAAAACACTTTATTGGTCATAAATGATACACAGTGTGACTGAATCCAGATTTGTAATGATTCACATGCCAACTATTTTTTTTCTTTCAGGCTTAAAAAGGTCAAAATGTCTTATTGGTCTTTTTATGACAGGATACACACATTGTCTCCATTTGGACTCAACAACAATAGCAGTGTTGACCATGAAGTCTCACAAAATGCATTTTAAAACCAAGTAGATCCTGTGAGTACAAAAAACTCATATCAAATGTGAATAATCCTACTTGAGTTTGGATGCAGCAGTTAACCTTGAATCAGTTATACCAAACTCAGTAAATGGCCAAAATGATGTGCTGCTGAAGTTTATAATGTCCTTTAATGTGCACTACGGGAGAAGGCATTGATACAGGAAAAACATGTGGGTTAATGTTTTCAGGGGAGTATTTGAACTATAAGACACTACTTCATGTGTACGGAAGTTGTGTAGTTCTCTTATGGTGGTGTGTGCACGCTGGATCACATCTCTCCGCACTGTGCAATGACGATGGGGAGCTTGGGCTTGTTGTTGGGTCCTGTAGGAACGTTCTGTTGGGAGGAAGGAGCCCAAATTTGGAACAAAAAAACTCATCTTTAAAACAGTGACGTAAACATTACAACAACTAAAACAATAATTATGGATTTATGCACAAAATCAATAGTCTAATTACTCATTACATAGAAAAAGGATTGAGATTCAGTCACAGGTTAGACACCTGCTTTGAAATAATCGGGTCTGAAGCTGACTGTGGAGATGAAAATGGTCAGGACAGTGAACATTAAAAATGTTAGCCTCAAAATCTTCAAATCTGATTTGATTTTAGAGCCGCTTGAAATAATTCAGGCATGCAACAACTCGTCACTTTAAACATGTTGTTCAATTATCTGTGTTTTCATTCTGTGTTTAAGCTTGAATACATTTATTTTATTTAAACCATTATGAGTGGTCTACCTCCTCTCCCTGTTTTGCTTAATATTTTTGGTAAATTAACAGGTCAGTCCAAAACGTCTTCATTGATTTATTCCTGCCAAAGGAAAAAAAGAATAAAATTCTAACCACAAATACATTAACATAAAATAATATTATATTTTACCTCAATTTTTCTCATGATCAGCAAACCATCAACCACTTTTCCTGAAACAGCCATGAACAAGATAATTCAACTCTAGCACATAAACAAACAGAAATAGAGCTCTAAATAAATATGAATGTAGACTTACTCACCAAAAACAACATGCTTCCCATCTAACCAGTCACATTTAGTGCAGGTGATGAAAAACTGACAACCATTTGTCCCTGGGCCACTGTTTGCCTGAGCAAGACACACATCATTGAGGAAGAATGGCAGTTTTAAAAGCTCTGTTTGCTGTTTTGGTTAGGGTTAATTCACTTTGAATGGATCAATCAAATCCCATTGTCTATCAAGGCTGGGGTTAATTCACTTTGAATGGATTAATCAAATCTTAATTAACATATTCTTTTGGACAGGATCATACAGGACATACTAAATGATTGCAGGACACCCAACGTCTTGATTGGGTGAAGTCAAATTAAATAGACCCTTTGCTGATTCAACAGTGTCCCTAACATCTGAGCATTGATCTACATACATACCATGGACAGAAGACCAGGTGCCGAATGCTTCATTCTGAAGTTTTCATCTGCAAATGGACCTCTGTAGATGCTGCAGATACCAGTTCCATCACCCTTCACAAAAAAACAGTATATAAGATTAGGCTCACGAAGTAAAAAGAGTGACAGGAGAGAAAGAGAGAGAGGAAGAGGACGAGAGAGCACTTTGCATTCATAAATTTCAGATGTGCTGTAATTCACAACATGTCCACTAGGGGGGCTGAATTACAGTATGGTCATCCTGCTGAATTCAAAATTCTGCAGTTTGTCATTATGGTATGATTAATGAACACAAGAAATGTTACTAGTGCACCAGCAGTGCAAGAGCAGAAGAGGTGTGCATGTACTTACATTTACAAAGTCCCCCCCTTGTATCATAAAGTCTTTGATCACCCTGCCAATGAACAAAAAAACATCAGTGCAGTCTATGGTGCAGTCAGATTTAATTTTTGTTAATCAAAAAGCACATTTAGACATGCTGGTTAAAAGTTGATAAATGCAAAACAATAATAGGTGACAACTTCAAAGTGGGGTGAATAGATTTTTAGAAACTATAATTCCTATAAAATACTAAATTGTTTATAAATATTAAGAAAAACAGGGACAGAAACAGCATGAATCCCAGGGAAAGCTGCTCCAGGATATGAAGAGCCATTTTATTCAAAACCCCACCCCAACTGCACACCACCTATCCAGTTACCGAACACCATCCAGTCAACCTGCGCAGCCACCCAGTGGACAGCACAGGGTGTTGGGAGAAGATAGTCTCCAGGCTTTTCTGCCAACATGTTTAGGCTACTACTGTGTGAGAGAGCGTGGGCCAGAGCGAGCTCAGAAGCAAAGCAAGATGCATGACTAGCAACTGAATGCACACTCCTACGCAGAGCTGCCTGTAAATACAACTTTCGGCCCTAATTCTATTCAACCCTTGAATAGGATTAGGGCTGAAAGTTGTATTTACAACCATGAAAAGCAAGTCTGCTGAGAAACTGCTCTGATTCAATCCCTAATTTAGCCACACTCATTTTACCATTACACAGCACATACACCTGCTTTCTTAGCTGTGGGGCTTAGAGTAATCATATGGCAAAAAGCATTGAACCACTTGGCATCAGTGCATCTACCAGTATATGTGGGGCTTGCAGAATTTAATAGCGACAAAGTGTGTGGTTATTTAATCAGTGTAGTAATATATGCAAATTATCGTCTAGTCATACTATTTTCTATTAACAGCGACCCCTCCTTCTACCCGTACAGCTTTCATGTGTGTTTTGGGTTAAGGCTAGATATGTGATTTCACTTAAGTTTGAAGTACAATTCCTTTGTAATCTCTTGTCAATGATTCATGAAGAAAGTCTGATAAGGGTCTAACCGTGCGAAATCAAGCTGCAATGTCCTGGAAACCTCCAAAATCTTACTGGGGGTATAGTGACACAGCATCAAATGGTCTGATGTCTTAACTAATAGATGAGTAGAGCATTGAGGAAGCATGTAATACTACTACTACCTGCAAACAACACGGGACTCTGAAGAACATCTCGGCTACAAGGGACTTTATAAAACTATGTTAAATAAAGGCTAAACAAATGCACTGTCCTCTGAACTCTGTGTTTTGTCTGACTAAGGCTATGCCCAATATAATATGGCATTAAATTTGTCTAATCACAGCTTGTGTTGTTTAATTAAGCTATCATAAGCCCATCTTCCAACATGGTGTATTAGGATCTCCTATTTGGTTTCTAAATACAGTATAATAGTGGTTAGGTTATTGCATATTTTGGGTCTAATATGTCATTATATATTATTTCTAGTTTTGGTCTAATTTGAAAAAAAATTCCTAAACCTAAGCAAGTAGTTTTGTTGCCTAAACCTAAACAAACACCTAATGAAAACTACCAATAATGATAATTTAATTTAAAAAAAAATGTAAATAATAAGTCAACCAGGTCTAAATTGAACCTTAGTGTCCTGGGTGAGAGTCCTGTAGTTGACCAATTCAACAAATAAGACTTCCTCCCCTCATGTTGCTCTTTAGATTACGTCACCTGACTTTTCATAGCCTTTCTGGCAGAAAAGGCTGAAGACAAACTTCTCTTAAAACCCAATGCAACTCAGCTGGTCACTTGGCAATGCTGACTAGGTGGCACCTGATGTCGAACTGGGTTGCGGGCGCTGCCGCTGGGTGGCTGCGCAGGCTGACTGGATAGGTGGTGTGCAGTTTGGGTGGGGTTTAGTATGAAATTGCTCTCCATACTACAAGACAACTTGGTTAAAATAACTTTAAAAGCCACCAAAGGGTGTGGGTTTTTACTTGAATTAAAAAGATATATTTTTAAAAATCATTCCAACATCCAAGCATGATATATACAGATCAAGCTGCCATGTCGTGTACCTGTGGAATGTGCAACCTTTGTAACCAATAGGGACTCCATCCTTCCTGTGGGACAGAAGTTTAAGACAGAACAAAAGGATGTTAGCAGTAAAGACAAATATACTGTGTTGTATTACAAGCTATTCTTAAAAAGCAGGCTCGTCTATGTATGTGAAATGTGTTGACATTAAATGGGCCATCAACCACAGACCAAGACACATCTTTGGCAGCAGCTGCTGAACAATCATTGAAAGGATCCTGTTCTATTGTAGCTGTCTGAAATGTTCATGAAAATGCTCTTTAATTTTACCATCAGTATGAATGGACAGAGTCTATCATCTTTGCAAATGCAAACAGCATGAAGGAACTGTGTTAGTTGCAGAAAGAGCACCTGGTCCTGTAAATGGTGTCATATTCCCTCCATGTATGACAACCATGCAGATCATTTATCAGTCTCAGTGATAGCTGCCAAACCAGATTTACTACCATGTTTAATAGCTTGCACCACACATTGTGGGTTACAAGCTTCATGTGGGTTATATGCTGCATTAGGCTTTCTCCAAATAAGACCATTCAATCAAGAAATATCAACTCATTTGTTTATGACTTGTCTCTTACAGAGTTAAAACCCTGTGCCTCTCACAGCAGGTAAGGGACGGCCAAAAATGCATGGCGGATGGCCAAAAATGTAAACATGGTAAAAAAAAAGTTCCAATCATTGAATACGTCAAATTATTTCTTTCAAGTTTATCAAGTCAATATCCTCCTACTTGTACATTTTTGATCCATTTACTTTTCTATATTTCTATATTTATATTGTATATGTAAGCAACAAAATACCAATGCAAATTCCTCTTATGTGAGAATGTAACTTGCAATAAACATCCAGGTCCTGATTCTGAAGTTTAAAGGCTGATTTTTGCTTTGACTGAAAGTTGAAGAAACCAAACAGTTAATTGCCTTTTTCTTTATGTTCAGAACATAACAAACACTTGCCAAACAGTGGATCACTTAACAAATCTGGAGGCAGAAACTTTTTTGCCCAGCCCTGGCTGAATTACAGCATTGTGAAAAACTTGTTTGACGATACAGCATACTTTCCCTGTCCTGGGTCTTTGTCACACTCATGCACACTTATAAATACCTTTCAGAGACCAGGGCCCTGATTCAGAAAGCAGGTTTAACAAACTTTGAGCCTAACCCTGAGCTCTGAGTTGAAGAAGCCTAAAATGGGAGTTTTTGGTTCCAGAAGAGCTGATCAGAATTTGTTCAATCAACTCTGAGTATGTTCCCTCCGCTTTAAGTATTCACCACAGCAACAGGTAAATAAAGAGTCCCCATTTTAATATGGTGGAGCTAGAAATATGAATGTGTGCCAACAAGGACCAATCAGGAGTTTAGAAAGGAGTCAATAAGTTAACACTATTATATTTTATTCATGCCCTGCAATGGACTGGCGACCTGTCCAGGATTTACCACGCCTTTCGCCCATTGTCAGCTGACATAGGCTCCAGCCCCCCCGCGACCCTGTACGCAGGATAAGCGGTTGACGATGGATGAATGGATATTTTATTCTTCATAGTTCACACATTCATCCTTTACCAGAGCTGAATTTCCTGATGGATGATAAAGTGGTGGCATCATATATTCTGTTAGATTTTTAAATATATTTATTCAGCTGCAACCTGATGGGGACCAAATGGCGGTGGCAAAAACTGAAGATGAAAATATGGATCACAGAGATAAGACATAGTTTAATCACAAACCTATGATTGTAAAGTCAAAGACTAACCCAGTAATAAGGATTGTGGTGATTTGCAGTTTAAACATGCGTCTAGGTTCAAACTGATTTACATTTTTGATGTACATTTTTAGACATGTATTTCACAATAAAGAATCTTGCTCTGTTCACATTTAATAAAATACTACATTCAGTTTATATTCAAAAACACACTTTTACTTTACATTTAGTCTAGTTTTAGAACCCTAAAGTAATTTCAGCTGCACCTCAGTTGCCCTCATCTCCAACATGACAACTATGATAGGAATGTTCCACCAGTGCAACTAATCACAATATCTAAATGGTTGTTACTGCAGTAAAGTATCACACAGTAAACGGTTCAGTGCAACCCTAGGTAACCTGACAGCTGCTATCATGTCCACAGAGCCACCGTGTTTTAAAGGACAGTGTAGCCCACAGATTTAACTCTGTGCTGAGGATGAATCCATGATATCCAGAGATTGCTGTGTCTGTCTTTAGACTGATGACAGATTGATCATAAAAGCAGTCATGTCAAAGATCATATTTGGGTAATGAACTAATATCTCACTGGGGTTTTGATGTTTATAAAGATGGGAACATCTGCAAATGAAAGCATTCCATGTGACAGACAGCTGCTTCAGCTGCCTCAGGAGGAGAGGATTCAGAGAGAAACCTGCCAGCAAGCAGGTTATGTTCACAGAGTCAGTCACCATGGTTAAGTTAACCCTCTTTCTGGAACAGGAAACCCAGAGTTTCCCTCATCTCAGGCTGTGTAAACTCAAGAATTTTCACTAAACCATCTTTATGAAGCAGGGCCCTGAATAAGCATGTACTGTATGTGGGCAAAAAATTTGGTTTCATCAGCAGAAACCTTTCGTTAATCAGGTTTCTACTCATCCCTTAACCTGATTCTTATTTTCTTGTTTCAAAAATCAGGTTGCTGCCAAATGCTGGGACTAATCAGATTTCCTAAGTGAATGCTAAAATGAATGAACGTGTGGCCAGTTTACCATACAGGATGGTGAAGTAGTATTTGTGTACCATCAAAGAATACAGGCCTTCACTGCCTTACCTGAACTCTCCAGTGCAGAACTGCCTGTAAAAGATGATGAAACTGTAAGTAACATCTCTGAAAATTCCAAAATAGTCTAATTAGTGTTAATATATATATTTGTGATATCTCTTCTCCAAAAATGTATTTTGATCCAATAATCTGAGCAGCCTATGATTCGGACTTTCGCCTTACCGGAAATTCTCCGCTGTCTTTGGGACCACATCAGCAAAAAGCTCTACCTTCATCCGTCCGACATCCTGACAAACAGTTGAGAAAACTTTGTGTAAACAGACAACATACAAAACGCAAAGATACCCATCTAGGACTGAAAGGTTATACAACTAAAAAGGCGGGGGAAACAATCTCGCTTCAGGGAAAACACAACAGTATGAATAGAAATGGATCATTCTTGTTACATGCTTGTTCTACTACTCCACATGACAATGACGGCAACATCGGGACAAACTAGTTACACAGAGACCATAGGCGTTAAGCTCAAACATATGGTCGTAGAGGACTTCTTCTTTCACCCTTCGTCCACTTCGGTGAAAACATCAAATATACCCTGTTTCATCTCAACAACACAAGCTATTTTGTTGCAGTTCTGATAACATTTCCCAGTGGGCGAAGCATATGTCACGAAAACATGTAAATGAGACCACAATCTTGATGCAATGTGCTTGTGTGTGTGTGTGTGTGTGTTTTGCAGCATGGATGTCGGTCCACCAATGCTTCCCACAACCAAGTGGCTGACTGTTACAACAATGTCTGACTGTCTGTATCTGTGCGTGAAAACAAATAACGCGCTGGTGTAAAAGGGGTGGTTTGTACCCATGACATGACTGCACAACTGTCCTTTCACTCCACACACACAGACTCACAGCAAAATAAGCAGGTCATTGGATCTATCCCCATTGCTATTCAGACAATACAGTATGCTTATAGTTTCCAGGAAATGAAATACAGAAGCCAAGTGTTGACACGGAACAAACAGGCTTTTTTGTTTTGAGGTTTTCTCTGCTGGAGTGTGATGTCCACTGTCTGACTCAAGTGCCTAACAGGTAAGACCGTTTATAACATAAAAACAAAAGCAGTATCTTATCAGATAAAACACAGACTTAAGGGTCTAGTGTCTACATTTTGATAAATGTATACGGTTGGACAACCCTTACTGTGATGCTGGTATTAGGCTGAAAATTTTAAAGACCACTTCAGATTCCTTGAAACAAAACAAAAATGTAAGCAAGATGAGAAAGGGTATCAAGTGTTCAGACCCAATTTATGACACAAGGCAAAGGGTTTCACTTAACATTTATGAGTCAAGAGTACAAACTCTACATCTACCACACCTACTTTAAATCCCCTGCAGCTTCCTGGACCTAAACATATGGACTTTTAAAAGTCACACCTTTTCAACTTGTATAGCTAAGCTATTGTATCAGGAGTATTTCTGCAGGCAGGCTTCAATGAACATGCAGAAGGCCTCTCCCATAACTGGTTTGCATTCCCCACAGGAAGGTGGAGCCATAAATACCTGTCTAAAAGGGAACTGCTCCACCTGACAACAGTCGCCATCGAGTGTTGATGAAAGCATGCAGTGCCTCTATTTTACACTGCTGTATGATTTAAGCATCTGGATCTACAACTGAAACTCACTGGACAAGGACAAAATTGGTCTGACTTACAAGGCTTACATTGTTTTGTTTTTTTCTTGGTGAGTAAATGCAACATGCTTCAAATGGCAGAACTTGCTTTAGCTATCATCAATGCTACAACTCAACCATGTGGGCACTAAATACTGAAGATTCAGGCCGGTGTGTGTGCTTCTGATATCAGATACCATTGATTTTGAGAAGGAAGTCAGAATTGATTAGTAAACCATTAGAGAACCAAAGTGGCTCAAAGCAGCAATGATAAAAGTGAATGTACATTTTGTATTTAGTGTGTAAGTCATGCATCTTCGTCATCTAATTTGCCAATGGTCCTAACCAATATTATCTTGTCTTCACAGCATTTCCTGGAGCACCTTGACACTGAACTGCACAGCTGCAACAACACAAATGCAGCTTGAGTTTCCAGCGTCTCCAGGAAACTAGCCAAACCACCAAAATGCTGGCCATTATAAAACAATGGGAGGGGGGGTCTGGCTGTTATACAGACAATACTGAGAAGTATCTGTTTCTTCTGCTTTTAAAGTTGGGACTGGACGCTGCAGTCTTTCACTTATGCTGCCAGAAGCTGTATAACTCCTTTTTAAACCTGTGCAGCCTATCCATCGTCATGGCTGACTTGGTGTTGGTGTTTTTTATGGCTAATATTTGGTTTCTTGGGGCTGAACGGTCTCCCGTGTCACCCTGCTTCCTCTTGGCAAATGCCACGGCGACATACGGAGCACTCCCACTGCCCATGATGTGCTTGGGTCTACTGGACTACTGTTTAGAAGATACCTACCTCGGCAACCAGAGGACCTTCTGTAAATTCCTAAGGAACGCAGTCTTAACATTGCTGGTGTGGATGCTAGCTGTTATTTATTCCTTTGGTTCTGTCAAAGCTGAACTCATAGAACTGGACTATGCAACAGGGATAAAGGTTCTAGTGTGTGAAGTAGGGGATTCTCCACTGATTATCTACTTTGTTTTGGGGCTTTTCACAGCAGTAACTTGTACATTGCTGCCCTTTTGGTCAAGGATACCCCAGTGGGTGAAAGAGGCTAACAGGTTATCTGATGCGAGGGAAGAACAGGAGCGCCAAAGGAGACACTTGTTGTTCACCTCAAGCAACTACACGGACACAAAATGCAGTGACGAGTATCATCTGGAGGAGAGCACTTGCCCACGACCACCTCTGTGGGTCAGCCTAACACTGGGCTTTGGTACGTTTTGGATGCCTTATCTTGCTATGTCTGTGGCCTGTCTGGTCTTGGGCTCTGGAGTACCTGCCTATCTCACTGTTAACCTTCTGTGGTTGGAGTGCACCCACAGTTTACTGGTGGGTGTGGTATTCTGGGTAAAGAGCAAGAGGCTAGGGCCATACAGCCATCTACCAGAAAATGTGTGCTTATGGCAAATTTACTGGCATTTGAGCGAAGGAACACAACAGCATCAACTACCTATACCCGTGTTTAACCAATCAAAAGGAAAGAGACACACTCTCTACTATGTGTAAAACAATAACGATGAACAATAATCCTGTTACCTATCATGCGTGACAGCTAACAGCAAGTGTAAACAATCATGTGTGAAAGTGAATTAATACTTAATGAAAATGAGATCTATGAATGGTTCATGTGTGTCAATGCTGTGTTTGATGTTTAAACTGACTTATGACGAATATTGAAAAAGCCTGGACACAGAAAGGCACCTCTCAACTCTCCATCAGCACATGCAGAAGTGACTGATCAAAGCAACAACAGGAAACAGTGACTGGACTAGGGAGGGAAGGGGATCTTTCATTGAGAGCCAACGGCAGCTGGATTTGACGCTGTGCCAACTAGAAGACTATCAAAAGTACTGCATTTTACCTTTAACTGACTTCCTTTGATGTTGTCACCCCCCCAAACCTTTGACCACTTTGCACGTTAAGCCATCCTAGCAAGCAACCAACTGGCCAAACCAGGGTGTGAGGTAGGAAGTGTGCATATTAGCTGCCTGGCTGAATACAACTAAATTACAACTACAACTAAATGTTGTTTCTAGAGTAGCAATATTAAAGTTTACAACAGCAAAGTCACTTTATAAACTCAATATCTGACATCACAACACTTAGTGACGTTTAGAACTACTGAAAAACTGAGACATCAGTCAGCATCAGTCTTCCTCCTCCTTCTCCTCCTCTACTGTCATTCACTGCCTGCAGGTAATGTTACCTGGTAGAGAAGAGCAGCAGGTTTGTCTCAGCCAGCAACTGAGTTTACATCAATGTAAGATGAACAGTTAGACTTAGGGCTTGACGGTATATCATAACTTCAAAAGAGATATCAAATTAGACAATACAGTTTATACTGATATAGTTTGATGTTGAGTTGATTAATGTTTCTCTAAAGTCCTGCCAGGGTTTGCTCAAAGTCTCTAACACGATGGAGGGAGACACAGTGCTGTTCAACACTGTTAAAGAACTGGCTTGTAAAAAGAAAAACACGGTTCATGATGCCAGCACTGTCAATCAAATCTGACAGACCACTCCCCCAGTCCTTCATGAAGCAGATTCGTTTTTATGTGCTTAATTAATAATTATACCCAAGGTTGTTTTTCTCAGAACTTTAACTTTATAAAAATATTTTTAGCAAAGAACATTTAAAGGGTTGTGTATATAAGATTCTAAACATTAATATAGCAGCAAACAATAACTTGCTATGTATATACTTGTATATACTGTAGTAATTGTGTCCTGGGCAGAGAATGACTTCACACTCCCTCTAGTGTGTGTGTTGTCATCTAAGCTTCTCTGATCTTTGTTTCAGTAGCCCGTCTAGTCATGCGCGTAGCATGTCAGTACATGTGAGACCCAGGACCTGTGGAGGTGCATTTGTAACTAAATATTTGTTTATTCCTTATTATTTTAACGTAAATCCAGATGTAACCATTTTAAGTCCATATTGATTTGTTTTGTTGTGATGGCTCATATGTTGCAGTGTCTCCCTTTTGAGAGAAACAGTAGGTGTGTGGATTAATCTTAGAGGCTGGCAGTTCTGTGACAATATGTAGTCAAATTAAATTGTTGCATGATTAACTCAACAACATGTTCAAATCTGTATTTTGTATTAAGTTAATTTATATTATAAAACAAATAAAAAATTACATATTTTTACTCATGGAGGAATTGTTACGTTACTTGTCAACTTGTATGCCGAAGCTACAGCATCAAGAATATTTCTGCATATAATTAACTCTCTAGCCAGAGTATAAGTATCGCTGGTCAAAACCCTAGACGTAACCTTTAAACAAATAGAGGATTTCATTAAAAGCATAATATAACAGCTGTTTTGTTACAGTCAGGTAGGTAAGCATTTCTCTGAAACAACCTTAGGCCTCCATCATTTCATGCTTGATGCTGTTTCCTGGGATTCTAGTGTAATTGTACAGGGACATGATGCAGGTGAACAAAACCAGTCACGGGTTGTGGTTTCAACTATCAAGTATTGTTAGTAGATCCTCCTTTTCCACCTAGGAACAATAAGCTGTGTCCTTTGGGGCATATGGCAGGCAGCCCGGAGGACAAGCAGGTTTCTTTGAGGAAGCATTAAGCCTCGCTCATCGGTTGTTTGGCATTCACAACAGGAAGGTGGAGCCACAAAGATCTGAATAAAAGGGAACTGCTCTACCTGACAACAGTCACCGTCTAGCATTTAAGAAAGCATGTGGGGCTTCTTATTTACACTGCTGTAAGAGTTAAGGATCTGGAGCTCTACAGAAACTCACAGGACTAAGACAACGTTGGGCAGAGATGTACAGGCTTATAAGTGTCACAGAATTGTTTTGTTTTTTTAAAATTGGTGAGTAAATACTACATGCTTCAAAAGGCAGAACTTGCTTTACCTGTCATTAATGTTACAACACATGATGTGGAAATGAAATGCTGAAAATTCAGGTCAGTGTCTGGGCTAGTGCAATCAAATACCATTGCTGTAAGATGATGACACAGAAGTGACAACAGGTGCAAAACAAGTAAGTCAGAATTGATTAGTGAGTTTTAGTTTGAAGTGCCTCAAAACTGCAACGATAAGTCAATGTGCTTTTGTAGTCAGAAAAAAAGATCTTTACAAAAATTTATTTTTTTAAATGGTGTACTTGTCAGTGTACTGTACTTAATGTTAGTGACACCGGAATCTAGTGGTTAGGCATATTCAGTGGTGTATAGGGACAACTGTGCCAACTGCTCTGAACTGGACAGGCACCTTGATAAACACAACAAAGTGTTGAGGGAGATAAGAAATGACTCTATTCTATTAAGGCTGAAGCAATTCATCGATTAAATTGATTAATTTGATTACTAAAATGCATTGGCGCAAATCCTTTGCATCAAGGCTTCCTTTAATCCATAAAGCAAAAAAGTTATAGATGGTTATCTTTCAAAGTGTGAATAAATGCCTATACATTACACCAAGAAAAGATGGATAACTAAGAAACTGCATCTAGTTTTACCATTGTGCACAAGGACAGCGTTTGGGGTAAACACATATCAGATTACATCTTTCCTTTGGTGGAGCGCAAAGTGAGTATCATCCTGGTATGGTGTTGTGTCAGGGAATTCCCTAAGTGTTTTATAACAGAGGTGAATCATATAACCCGAAACATACCTCCGCTAACATCATTAAAAAATAATCCTTCGTGAAATATAACATTAATTCAGGAAAAAAAGAGCAGAGGCACTATTTCATGAATCAAATGTAATTTAATTAGTATGAATGTTAAGGCTGTCTTGCTTACTAAATTGAATATGAGATGAGGATCATCAGGATCTGGGTCCAACCTCAGCTAAACAACTTCCTGGGCTTAAGTTATGTTACCTATTCAACAATCCCTCACTATTTTTTTTAACTCATGCACTTTCGTCATCTAAATTGCTAATGGTCCTAACCAATATTATCTTGTCTTCACAGCATTTCCTGGAGCACCTTGACACTGAACTGCACAGCTGCAACAACACAAATGCAGCTTGAGTTGCCAGCGTCTCCAGGAAACTAGCCAAACCACCAAAATGCTGGCCATTATAAAACAATGGGAGGGGGAGTCTGGCTGTTATATAGACAATACAGAGAAGTATCTGTTTCCTCTGCTTTTAAAGTTGGGACTGGACGCTGCAGTCTTTCACTTATGCTGCCAGAAGCTGTATAACTCCTTTTTAAACCTGTGCAGCCTGTCCATTGTCATGGCTGACTTGGTGTTGGTGTTTTTTATGGCTAGTATTTGGTTTCTTGGGGCTGAACGGTCTCCCGTGTCACCCTGCTTCCTCTTCGCCAATGCCACGGCGACATACGGAGCACTCCCACTGCCCATGATGTGCTTGGGTCTACTGGACTACTGTTTAGAAGATACCTACCTCGGCAACCAGAGGACCTTCTGTAAATTCCTAAGGAACGCAGTCTTAACATTGCTGGTGTGGATGCTAGCTGTTATTTATTCCTTTGGTTCTGTCAAAGCTGAACTCATAGAACTGGACTATGCAACAGGGATAAAGGTTCTAGTGTGTGAAGTAGGGGATTCTCCACTGATTATCTACTTCGTTTTGGGGCTTTTCACAGCAGTAACTTGTACATTGCTGCCCTTTTGGTCAAGGATACCCCAGTGGGTGAAAGAAGCTAACAGGTTATCTGATGCGAGGGAAGAACAGGAGCACCAAAGGAGACACTTCTTGTTCACCTCAAGCAACTACACGGACACAAAATGCAGTGACAAGTATCATCTCGAGGAGAGCACCTGCCCACGACCACCTCTGTGGGTCAGCCTAACACTGGGCTTTGGTACGTTTTGGATGCCTTATCTTGCTATGTCTGTGGCCTGTCTGGTCTTGGGCTCTGGAGTACCTGCCTATCTCACTGTTAACCTTCTGTGGTTGGAGTGCACCCACAGTTTACTGTTGGGTGTGGTATTCTGGGTAAAGAGCAAGAGGCTAGGGCCATACAGCCATCTACCAGAAAATGTGTGCTTATGGCAAATTTACTGGCATTTGAGCGAAGGAACACAACAGCAGCCACTTACCTATACCCGTGTTTAACCTATCAAAAGGAAAGAGAAACAGTCTCTACTGTGTGTGAAACAATAAAGATGAACAATAAACCTGTTACCTATCATGCCTTACAGCTAACAGCAAGTGTAAACAATCATGCATGAAAGTGAATAAATACATCATGAAAATGAGTGAGCATCTATAAATGGTTCATGTGTATGAATGATGCGTTTCATGCTTAAACTGATTTATGACGGACGTTTAAAAAGCCTGGACACAGAAAGGCACTTCTCATCTCTCCATCAGCACATGCAGAAGTGATCGTGCAAAGCAACAACAGGAAACTGTAATTTGTTGAGCAAAGTCTTGTTAAAAACTGTGACCATAAAGGTAAGCTATTGTAAATAGTCAGAGACCACCATTCATGTTGGATTGTCTACATTATTTGTCAAACAGTTCTTTTTAATGTATTTCTATCTTAGATTTGAGTGAAATATGAGTCTTACATAAGACTCACATATAGGTATTCCATTTTGAGCATACCAGTACCTACAATATGTAATAATAAAAGGCTAATTATTATAATATGTAATCTTTGTTCTTGATGAAAGGTCTGCACCTTTCATATATTGATCCTTTTTATCTATGTAGCATGTAGGGATATACAGTATATGCATGGATTAATTCAAGGAGATACATAGGGATTCTACACAAGCTGCTGTTATGACAGAACTTTACTAGCCTATTTACTTTATTTGACAAACAAGTCGTGGTTTAATCTGTGATAAGACTGTCTGATTTTCTTCCTTGAAATGCCTACATGGTTTAAAATCCGCTGTCTTACATAGGCGCGGCACTCACCACGTTCTACAGTATCCAGGAAGAAATTTGGAGGGGTTTGTTGTCTTTTTTTTATTGCCGATTGTATGACCTTTGTATGGCCTTTCCGAACACTAACCGGACCAGTTGAAAATTGAAACAATGTATCATACTCGCACTGGTTCGATTCAAGAACGGGATCTTTAGGTGTGAACCCGCACTTAATGTACATACAGATTAGTCAAATAAAATGATACTTGAAGTCATTTCGAGTCAGAGCATAATATACTGATCGTACTGTTCGCCGAGAGGTGTACAGTATATTGTTATTATTTGGCAACTACCATGTCAGTAAAATTTTACATTTCTGTTAAAGCTATAAAGTTCGTATGTATTACACCCGGTATAAGTCAAAATATGTATTGTAGTAGTTGTTAATAACTGCAGTTATGGGTCGGTGTAGAAAATGCTGTAAAGTACGAATGCTTTCAAAGACAGACAAGTTAATAGATTATATTTATCAATTAACAAGATGCAAAGTATGTGAACAGAAGGAAAATATAAATGAAATCAATATTTGGGACCAACCATTGCCTTCAAAACAGCATCATTTCCTCTAGGTACACTTCTACAAAGTCACAGACGTTTTGTAGGCATATCATCAGGTGTATGATTAAACAAACAGATAAACAAACAGATACTAATGATTATGAATTCACTGTGTAGGTTGAAACAAGATCATTAACTACAACAAAAACAGCTGTGTAGGAGGAATACAACTGGATGAGAAACAGCCAAACACAACTGACAAGGTTGAAGAATGTGTCTGCAGGCAACAGTGAAGCATGGTGGAGGTTTCTTGCAAGTTTGGGGCTGCATTTCTGTAAATGGAGCTGTGGATTTGGTCAGAATTAACGGTCTTCTCAATATTGAGAAGTACAGGCACATATTATAAATGAACTATTATATAAATTTATTCTGCAGCATGACAATGATCCCAAACATACAGCAAAAATCATTAAGAACTATCTTCAGTGTAAAGACAAAAAAGGAGTCCTTGAAGTGATGATATAACCCCCACAGAGCCCTGATCTCAACATCATCAAGTCTGTGATTACATAAAGATAGAAAAGCAATTGAGGCTGCCTAACCAACAAATTGACTGAGGATAGTTCTCCTAAGATGTTTGGGCCAACCTGCCCTTCAGAAACTTTGTGTACGTAGAAAAATTGATGCTGTTTTGAAGGCAAAGGGTGGTACATATATAAAATATATTTACATGTCTATTATGAAAGCTAACTTAGAGCATTTTTCCGCACGCCCAAGACTTGTACACTGCACAATACTACACATACAAACACAGGTGAACTGATTATCTCGTTACCATGGCACCTGTCAGTGGATGGGATATATCAGTGAGTGAACATTTTGTCCCCAAAGTTGATGTGTTAGAAGCAGGAAAAATGGCCAAGCTGTAAGGATTTGAGCAACTTTGACAGGTGCCAATGTAGCGCCAAAAGCGGTGAACCGGCTACAAGGCTCATTGATGCACGTGGAGTGAAGGCTGGCCCACAGGGTCCAAACCAACAGACGAGTTACTGTAGGTCAAATTGCTGAAAAAGTTGATCCTGGTTCTGATAGAAAAATATCAGGACACACGGTGCTTCACCGTTTGATGCATATGGGGTACGTAGCCGCAGACCAGTCAGGGTGTCAATGCTGACCCCTGTCCACTGCTGAAATCACCTACAATGGTGCATGTGAGCATCAGAACTGGACCAAGGAGCAATGAAACGAAAATGAAGTGTAGCTGGCCTGGTCTGATCAATCACATTTTCTTTTACATCATGTGGATGGTTGGGTGAGTCTCTTACTGTGCTAACATCTTATTACCAGATACTACAGTGCACCTTCCGAGGAGTTAATGCCTCAGTGGGTCAGGGCTGGTTTAGCAGCAAAAGGGGGACCTACACAACATTAGGCCACTGGTCATAATGTTACAGCTGATCAGTATATATCTGTATATCTTCCTTGTAAATATAATTTAGTTTTGCTTTTTATTTCTTACTTTGGTGCTAGTTTTATATGTTCTATTCTAATGTTGCAGGCATGCATGGTTTTCAAAAGTGAATTTCTATAAACTAAGTGAAGTCACTTTGACTTTCAGGTTCAGGTTTATTTGATGTAACTTGCCTGATATGGCCTCAGAGAGATTTTAGTTGAATAACTATGCAATTTCAAAAAATGACCAAGGCCAAGCAAAGGACGTCATTTAACATTTGAACAAAATGTAAAATCTGTTTATGACAATAAAAAGAAATACAACTGTGGAAATAATTAAAATTAAAATGTCACATTGTGGACATTTTGAGACAGGGTGACTAATGCAATGTTCTCAAGCGACTGAAAGATATCTTAATACATCTTAAATATACCATAACGTTACAAGCGTTTTAACGTTTTTATGCCATTTAACAAAATAAACACTTTAAAGCCTATGTGATGAACTGTCAGGTCAGCTCTTGTCCTACAGAACACAGCGCGAATGAAGTGCAATACAGGGGTATCACTGAGCTAAATCATGAACGTATTCGATCCAAAGATCCAGACCACCAATTCAATCAAACCGTAACGTTAGCTGCTCATCACAGTATTAACGGCCAGCAGAGAATTGTACAATCTGCATTCTGCTTATTGTATATCAGATATTTAATTAGCTGGCAACATTAGCTAAATAGCGCCAATGTAGTTAACTGAATCACAACTATTCACCAAAACATTAAGTTATAGTGACATTGCTGAGGTGCGTAACGTTAACTCAACGTTAGCTGGGTTACTCATTGTTAGCTAAACTCCTTCTTCTACTCACCTGCCCTCCGATGGTAATGTCGAAGAAAACAATCGGGTTGTTGGGATTTGTTGATTGAACAGACATTGTGACAGTTTCGTCACTGTTGAAGACCAACTAAATATGCTATTTAACAGATCACACGCGAATAATTTGAATGTCCAGCATATGCGCTGTTAGGACCTACGGTGGCGCAGGAGGACATGTGATTACGGCTCGCAGCTGAGGACAAAACAGTACCGTCGCGAAAAAACGCGACAGTAAAGGAATATATTAATCCAGGATGCCGATTAAATCCATCCACCAGGATGCGGTATTGGTTGAAATAACATTTATTTTCTGAATAACAAACCACAACATTTTCTGTTACATTGGGTAGCTTCGATTTTTTTAAATGCAGTAGAATACCTGCAGCTGTCCATAAGCCTGAGGCATGTATTCCAGTCAATCAACAGTTAATATTATTTATCTACCTTTACAATACTTTTTCTGTAGCAATTTCCAAAATATTCTTACATAAACTTTTAACACCTTAAAACGTTCCTATTATCCTTCCTAATACTTAACCATTGTTTCTTGTTTCTGAGTTCCCCAATCTCTAAGAAAATGTAAAGGAACTGCATTTTAGCTTTGCAATACCTTTATGTTTGCAAAATGTCAGTGTTGTCGGACATTGTATAACTCTTTCCACCACCGCACGCTCCACATCCAAACAACCTTACTGACTACCGCTTAACTCAGACTTCACATCTCACAGACACAAGTTTTTTGGTATGGGTTTTATTTTCACAATAAAACGTAATTTTACAGTTTAACATAATGCAAAGGTGGCTCCACAAAAAATAACAAATGGCAAAGTGTCTATCTAACATTTGTCAAAGCTGTACCTATGCACCATGATCACAAAAAAAACATTTAGCAATAAAGGTGTCAACAGACTCTAGTGGGTCAGCAGGGAGATAATACTAGCAAAAGCAAAAAGGCTTAAATAAAGAAGGTTCTACGTAAAGTAATATGGTTTCTTGACATTGACGCCATATTCTGAAAGGGCAGGAGTCAGGTCCTCCATAGTCAGAGTGTACTTCTTATCCTATATATAGAGAAGAGGGGGAAAAAACAAAACAGAAAACGATAAGTTATCAGCAACAAAATGAATAGAGCATTTACAGGCAGCTGACAACATGGTGACACTTCTGTCACCATCTTCTGACAACACTCTTCCTCACACATCACTGTCAAAATCCTGTATGGCGGTACTGCATTTAAAATGTTAAAAATTTTAAACACTGACCTTTGTCTTACTCCTTGAGCTTCCTGAGGCAGTGCCCTTCATTTTACAGTACTGCAGCGCATCATTGGCAATGTCTGAGATAAACTTCTGAGAAGCAAGGGAGATCAGACGAATTCTAAAGAAATGAAAAAGAAAATCATTGTTGTAGTTTTCACTGTCTGTACACAGCCAGCCTGTGTCTAATGATCTATTTATCATGGAAGAAAAAATGAAGGCAGATCAAAGAATACCTCTGATCTCATTTCCACGTTTTACTTCCAAGAAATGATCACAGCAAGTATCACAATGGTGACAATACATGGTCTACTATGCTAAAGAGGAGTCTTTACCTTATGCCCATACATGCCAATGAGTATGGAAAATTAGTAGCAATATTAATGTATATCCTGGGCTTTCTTAAAATAAATTAAACCCCATTTTGTAAGTCAGACAGGCATGACAGTCAATTTAAAATCAAATCAGTTTTTGTTAATTTTTTAAAATAATTAACATATACATTTTCACTATAATGATAAAAACATAATCTCACCAGGTATATTACCTAACTGAAAGCTGCTGAACTAAATTCAGAAAACACTGCCATTCTCACGAGCAGTAATTAAAACAAATTTTCCAAAGTAGTTCAGCGCATGATACCAAATTTCTTTCCCCAAATTATGAGCCTCATACATTATCCCTAATACATGATATATGGCAATTATCAGGTTTGTTTTATCATTGAATTACTCTCAGATTGACTTTGACTAATCTCACCTAGTAGAACATACTTCCCCCACTCTCCTGTCTCAGTTGACTCATTTATATAATTTGGGGCATGGTTCTACCTTGTCCCACGTTATTGATTAAACACTCATATACACAAGTCATACATACACTGCCTGTTGGCTTACAAGGGATACTTTTTAATTCATAATTGAAAGATTTAACTTAAATTCACTTTCTCAGATCTTTAAACTAACAAGTAATTTCAAAATCTAAATAAACTGGTAAATGGATTACTTTGTGCTTATAACAGGAAGGGCTTTTACAAATTGCCTCTCATTCAGCCATTCAAAAGCACTCTACCTGCAGCTGCTAAAGCCATCCGTTTGTGCCTGTCCTGTAAGTGGGTGGTTATGACTCTAACTTCTGAAAGTAACCACTAATAACAACACTGTGATCTGTGTCATTTGGTTCCATGGGATATCAGACAGACCCACTCACACTTTAGCTTGATGACAGCCTACACTTCATAGAGTTAGTCATAGTAGAACTTACATTCTTGGATCTGAAGCCTCAAAGCCAGCCCGGTTAAGGTAGTAGCCTGTAACTGCATCAGGAATCTGAAAGAAGAAAAACAAAAAAAACAACAGCAGACATCAGCTTGTGGTCAAAAAAGAGCCACACAGCCCGCTGTCACCGTGACTGAAACTTTTTTCATGAGGAACATTGTTACTGTATCCCTGCCATTCAGTGATGATCAACCAAATGAACTGCAGCGAGAATTCTGGTCCAGCCTCTGATGTAAATTAATCGTATTTAATAGGACAAGGATTGGACATACACATATACATATATATCTCTTACCTTTTAGAATCCATCTTACTGAGTGCCTAGCCTTTTCACTGGGCAAGCCAAAAACAGACATACTGTACACAATCTTTATATTTATATATTGTTTCCCAACTAAATTTCCACTTAATTTGGTGATGTGATCAGTTGATGTGGCTGGCAGGGTACACAAACATACCAGGTGTTTCCAACAGTGACCAGAATTTAATTTTTTGATAACTTCATAACATATGAACGGCTGAGCTGACTACCAAACTTGACTTACTGTGGGAGTGTAGTCTTCCAGCTGCATGAGGAAATCTGCCAGGGGGGTGGTGGAGAAGGCGGGCTTTACATCTCCATTGGTGATGCCACCAGGAACATAGACACCGTTAGATACAGATGTGTCTGCTGACGGTGTCACCATGGCCGCTGAGGCTGAAACTGGAGTGAAAACGTACGGGGATGACTTTATGTTAAATCAAAGAAACAGAGAAATGTAAACCTATCTGCACCATTCAAATAATGAAATGTTAGTTTCTGTTTTTCAGTATTGCCTACACTGAGATTGTGCAAAGTCCAAAACCTTTTGGCTAAGAAAGGGTTGTACAAACTTCCTACAAACACATGATGATGCCTGGAAAAAAATCTTAGCGTACTTGTATATATACTGTGAGAGGCAAACAAATAATCTCACTTCAGTAGCACAAACTGCCTTCCTTGAACTAAGTGTTTAGCACAACAACATGAACATTTGCTAAATTCACATAACTACCATACCATTACTGGTGACCGAAGGGATGCTGCTGACGTTGGTTGCTGCATTATCATTTGCGATACAATTACTTGAAGTTGAAGAAGGCGTAGATGAGACTCCAGTTGTGACAGACTGATTAACGTTGTCAATATTCATGATGCTAATGTTAGCTAACGCGCTAACCGTGGCTAGCTAGCACAGAGAAATGCCGAAGAAATACGCCCAAAAGCGCGATTCCGTGTTATACAGCTCTAAGACTAGTCTTCTACAAAATACTGCGTTGTAAAGTAAATCTACTATTATAAGTCGGAGAATATTAGAATCAAATGCTAGCTAGCTTCAAACGTTTGTAGCTAATGTTATCGTGCAGCAGAAAGCTGAGTTCATGCTGGAACGCTAATCGCGTCATGTGACTCTAGCTGTACGTGTGGATCGGATTTGCCGAAGGTTGCCGAAAATTTCCGAAGATGTTGTACAGTTCCATACGAGTACTTATGCTAGTCTAGTCTAACCAAAGTTGTTTGTTGGATTGTAGACTTATTTGACACTGCTCTCAGCAGCGAACTAGGTACTTGACTTAAATTAAGTGTATAGCTAACAGATAAAGAATAATAATGATTTATCCGTCTGTATCTGCTAACTACGAAATGTGTTATGTGAACCTAGTATGTTTATATCTAGCGGTGTGAAATACAGACGATTGCATATAGACGGTTATTTTTTTTTGGAATGAATTTGCTCAGTATTCGGTGTAAAATGTCTTTGACTAACAGTTCACGAGTGCACCAGTAGGGGGCTCTACACAACCTTCTGGCTGCTTTGCAGGGTTGTTTTTTTGTTCGAAGAAGTGAAGAAGCAACCGCTCGGAGTCCATTCTGGAGTCTAGACATTTATGGTGTCGGATCTGGACAAAATTGAACCAACACGGAAGACCGACGTAAAGTTTTGGCAGCTGTATGGGACAAAACAGGTACTGCCAAACAGCCATAAACTAACAAATATCATTTACCATAAACACTGTTGAACACATTGAAATTGGCTACTTGCTGGCACATACTGTATCTGTCAGGGTCTTTAATCAGTGCATTAGGAGGGAGAAAGGGGTGTTTAAACTGTTCATTTAGTCCACCTTTGAACCATGACCAATTTCCATCTAGAGAACTGTATGTGTTGAACAACAAACCAGATTATAGGAAGCATGACAATAAGACCGGGACAGTAGAGGTGTTCACCTCTGACTGATGAGAGGTTATTTACCTCAGGCTTTGTGAGGTGTGTCTTGTCTGACAGCTTGTTTTGGTGTCAAAGTTCACAGGGTGCCAGAATGACTTCCCCTGTCCGTGTCATCGTGGTGGGAGCTGGCAGCCGAGGGGAGATCTACTCCCAGTTTGCATCCATCCACCCTGAACGAGTGAAGGTCTGGAGACATTTCATTGGCCTTTAGCTGATAATGCTTTTTAAAATTTTGAATACAGGACTTTTACAGCTATGGAGTATGTTTCCTTCTTGTATTGCTTGCTTAAAAGTATAGTAAGTGTTTTTAATCACTGGTCATTCCTAGTATACGGTACACCATATACACCATATTTTTGTATAAAAATGGAATAATAGTTATTTCTAAAAGTTTGTCTGTCTTAATATGTACCCAGGATTGATTCATTTAAAAAAGTTACTTGGATTTTAGTAGACTAAATTGTCATGTCCTCAATTATGTTCGCTCAGCTTTAGTTTCAAATACAAGTAATAAAAATCTAACAAATTCTACATTTTTCATTATTGTTGTATAGCCCTATTTGCAATATTCCACAACAAATGTTTTGTTGTTGTTATTAATTCAACAACAGTCCCTCCTGTTACTCATGGAAGTCCCTCTGAACAGCATCTGGACTGTTCCTCCTGTCACATGATTCTCAGGACTTAGCATAAATTTATGGACGGAAGTTATCTACATGAAGCAGAGTATCACTCTTTAATAAACCTTTTTCCAATGTTTTAGAATGATTTACTGATAAGGTAAAGCATAACATCCACTTTCTTATGCTCATTTATAGTAGAAAATGTAAAAATGTTTGAAAATTTGAATACATGGTTATGAAACATGTTGAAAAGCTTCCTCTGTGTTCACCACGTACTAGCCTGCTGTTCATCACATGAGTAGTAATGGCCGACTTCAGCATAAAATGTACCTCCTGACACATAGTAATAGGGTGGATGTAACAGGGCTACATAGATGAATGTCTCCAGCATGTTTTGGTATATATTATTAATATGTAATGCGTTTATTTGTTAAAATTGTTATTATTTGTCCAAAATTACAAAAAAATTTTTTTACTATAAGTAAGCATACCAGAGTAGACAGATCAGTAACTCATTGTAAAACATTGGGGGGGAAAAGGTTGATTAAAGAGTGATACTTACTCTTCTTCTTGTAGATGATTTCCATCCAAAAATGTAGTCATGTGACTGGAGGAACAGTCCAGGGGCGTGTTCAGAGGGACATCTATTAGACCAACAAGAAGACAGTATTGTGTTGTTGTTCATTGGTGATCCATCCTGTTCCTCTGTGTTCACTTGCAGAGAATGAATCTGCGAAATGTAATTCACTTTAAGGTTCAGTGTGTAATATTTCTGAGAAACTATTGACAGAAATGCAAAATAATATTCATAACTATGTTTTCAGTATGCTTTTATTACCTTAGAATGAGCCATTTCTATGTACGTACACCTTGCCCCCCTTACTTGGAGCTCACCATGTTTGTACAGTAGCCGAAAACTACAAGAAGAAGAACGTAGTGACGAAAACGCACTCTGTATAGTTGTTTGTCTGTTTTGGGCTACTGTAGAAACATGGTGGCACAATGTAGCGATGCCTGTGTAAGGGGACCCACAGTGTATGTAGATAGAAATGACTCATTCTAATGTAACAAAAACACAACTCTTCATTACGCAAGGTCTTTAAACACCACTGAAAATATTGCTTTGGATATTATATTGCATTTCTGTTATAAATCCTCAGAAATATTACACAGTGTTGTAAGTGCAACTGTTCTAAGTTATAATGTAACAGAGCACTTGCTATGCCCACTTCATTTACTCAACTTCACCATTTCAGGTTGTCGGAGTATCTGACCCAAGGAAATTTGCTCGTACTAAACTTCAACGGCAACACAAAATTGTAGATGAAAATGCATTTGAAGGTGAGCATCAAAAGAGAAAATCTGCATTTATTGTTTATAATTATCTGCCTCATACTAAAATATGCATCGCTCTTTTGCTCAAACTAGACTGGTCCAGTATAGTTGAAAGAGAGAAATTTGCGGATGCTGTGTTAATTTGTACCCCAGACCGCCTTCATAAGGTAAACATAATATATGTGTATTCTCTATATATGAGTAACTCTCAGTTTTAGTCTTTTGTGTACACACTTGATCATTGGCCTATTAAACTAGTTTGTGTTCCCCAGGAACCTGCAGTGGCCTTTGCAAAGAAGGGCTACCATGTTCTGCTGGAGAAACCAATGGCAGTAAGTGTTCTGTAAATAAACACTAACCATGTTAGCATAAAGCACAACGTTAAACTTGGTACGGGTGTTGATCCAAAGTGTCAGTTTCTGAAATACAAAATCTGTCTTCTCTTGTTTTTTTTCTGTGACTACATCTGTGTGACACTCATGGGTTTCTAGCAACACTAATGTGTTCCACTGACTTTAGACAACTGCAGAGGACTGCAAGGCGATTGTGGAGGCTTGCACTCAGAATGGTGTGATGCTATCAGTGGGTCATGTTCTCCGGTATGATCCTGTCATCCACAAGATAAAGGTGACCATTTTCTGTCACGCTTTCTGTTTCCATTTGATTGTTTTCTCCACCAGGCATGGGTAACAGTTTTGGATTTAAAAATGTATATTTGGATACCTCAACGTGTAGTTGAGTTTTAAGGAGAGCAATTACTAATTTCCCAACACTGAATATTATTCAAACATTGGGTCAAGTGGTAAATAAAATCACAATATCCAAGTTAAATAAAAAAATGTAATGAATTCCTAGGAGCTGATAGATGCTGGAGTTGTGGGTGATGTGATCCATATTCAGCACCTTGAGCCGGTAAGAATCCTAATCCTCAGGACTCTTCATTCATTTAAGTAGTACCTCCAAAAATGCACATGTATTTTTTTAAATATCTGTTAGGCCTACACATAAGTATTTTCAACCTCTTGCTCCAGGTTGGGTTTTATCACTTTGCTCACTCATTTGTTCGGGGGAACTGGAGGAATGAAGCAGAAAGCTCTTTTGCTCTTTTGGCTAAATCATGCCATGACATCGACCTAATACATCACTGGGCTGGAACGCGCAGGTAAACCATCAGACAGCAGTCAATAATCAACTCCAAGCTCGTCTCATGTTCAGAAGTACGATTAACACTAACACTTGTGGAATGCCTCAGACAGTTCCAGCAAAAACTAGACCCTGGTGGCTATGTTGGACCACAGTTTCTGGGTTTCCAAGGTTGTTTTCTGGGAGTTAAATCTGTTTTTCCTGAAGCTGAATCATTAACACTGCTGTTTGTACTTGGCAGGTGTGTGAAAGTGTCATCATTTGGATCAGTCAGCCACTTCCGAAAAGAAAACAAGGTATGTGGCCGGTTCACAGTGCAGCCACAGCAGCTGAACAGTTTTTTTGTATTTTGTTCTGTAGTTCTACAAATGAATCATTTTTACTGCAGATCTTAATGCTATGGGAAATGGCACACATTACTGCTGTTAAATCATTTTCAGCATTGCTGAGTTGCGTTTTTTGTCTCATTTTATCAATGATGACATAAAAACATTAGTGCTAACAGAATTCTGTATACTAAACATGAATATAAAATGTGACGTTGCTAGTCTTTTGTCAGCCCACAGGTGCTGCAGATCGCTGTCTGGATTGTTCAGTAGAAAGAGACTGTCCATACTCAGCATCCAAAATCTACCTGAATAGTGTGAAACAGGTTAACATTTCAACACATGATTTTCACCTGACCTACTTTACTTTTCTGTGGATCTGTGAACCTATTATTTTACTTGCTATACGTCATTTCATGTGTACTGTATGTGTGTATATGTGTATGTGCTAGGGTCGCACTGGCTGGCCTGTATCAGTCATATGTCCGAACTCACTCCCAGACATCGAGTCAGTAACTAAGGCACTGAGGACTGGACCATACGGCCGCTGCGTCTACGAGTGTGACAACGATGTCTGCAGTAACCAGGTTAGAAAACACTGGGTTTAAAACACACTCAAGTTTGGCTCCTAATCTCCATGGTACAACATAGTATACCTCTTTAACCCATTAAATTTTGTTTCTGCTAAAATCAGACTACAATCCCACCAGGGATGCACCAGTATCAAATATCATTTTTGTAAATTATGGTCCCACTTAGCATGTCTACTTTATAAGTCGCTACCACGGCAGCCTGTCAGGCCTAGCAATCCTGCAATGTGTATCCCTCCCCCGTTCTACCCTCCTGTCCAAATATGGTTGCTTCTGGTTCAAAAAATAAAAGATAGAGACAGTCAAAATGCCAAACTCATGGCTTTAAAAAGGTAGTCCACAAACCAATGGGGGATGTGACGTTGGCTACATCCACTTCTTTTACACAGCCAATGTTAAGGTCATTATTTACATTTAAGAAGCGTAACACTTTTTCAGTTGTGCCTTGTTTATCTGTTCCGCTTGCCCAGGTTGTGAACATGGAGTTTGAAGGGGGTCTGACTGCAGCCTTTTCAATGGTGGCGTTCACCGAGAAGCTCTGCGAGCGAAAAACAACCATCTATGGCAGCAAGGTAGGACTGTAAGGGACTGCAGAAAGAAGGAAATGCTACAGTTTGGCATTGATACATACAAGCAGTTCTACAAAGAAAAGGTGCCAGCAGGGAATAGATGCATCAACTTCTGGCTCACAGACCATTGAGTAACTCTACCTAACCAAAAGTGTGTATAAATTGTAAATAGAAGGGGGTGATAGAGGAAAAAATGACCAAACGTATGTGGACACTCAAACATCACATATGTGATTGCTCAAGATATCATTCCAAAATCACTCTTAATAATAATCACTCTAATATACATTAGTGCTTCAGGGAAGGCTTTCCACAAACCTTTCAGTCTGGATGCAGAGATTTGATCCCATTCGGCCACAACTGCATCAGTGACGTTGTCAACTGATGTTGTGCGAAAAGGCTTTGGCCATATTGTACCTTAATATTTATGTTATCAATCCAATGTGCCACAGTTTACGAAATAACAACCCCCCCCACACACACACGTACACACACAAACACACAAATGTAAGCCTCTGTTTTGAGACTAAATTTGTTGTCTAGCTCTAACTCCACTCCACACAACTGTGTCTTCACAGGGGGAGCTGTCATATGATGGCCATGAGATTCGCGTGTTTGACTTTCTGACCCAGAGATCCACAAAGCACACGGCGCGCAAGATGGTCCCCATTCACTTTGGCCTAAGTGGGCATGGTGCAGCAGACTACCACCTTATGGATGCCTTTATTTCTGCTGTGGCGGTGAGTGCTCATAAATACTATAACTTTACATTTTGTCAGTGTATTTTGTCCCGTTTATTTTGATCCTTCTTTACATATTTAGCTGTTGCAGTATATGAATAGTTTTGATTTATTTAAATCTTGACCTTAGATTGACAGTTGACCTGTGCTTGCAGTTGTTTGGGAACATTAATAGTAAATAAGGACAGATTAACACTGACTGGGATGGTTGGTTAGTGATGTGTCTGTCTGTGTTTGTGTGTGTGCAGAACAATGATCCATCCCTGATCCGCTCGGGTCCTGAGGAGACACTGCAGAGCCATATGTTGGTGTTTGAAGCTGAGCGTTCACGACTGGAGAGCAGGGTGGTGTACTGTGGCGACATCAGCCAGAACTAGATGACTAAGAGAAACACTCTTGACAGGAAAATTATCTCACCTTAAAAAACAAACAGTATATGGCCAAATTTTTGAGTGTAATCAAATTGATTATTTAGTTAATATTGCTCAGGAATTTTTTATACTGAATGATAATTTGTGATGAAATGAATAAGTGAACGCATTTAGTTTTTAAATTACATAAATAAGCACTATGCCAGAACTTGATCATTTGTTGTTCTGTATGTCATGTTTATAACTGTATGAGGAAGTAATGTTAATGGAAAGTACTCTTATTATTCCTACTAAAACATTGTGAATCTGTATAATATAAATAGTTGTTGAATCTGTGTTTGCTCTTAATGTGCCTTTTAATGTCATCCAACACTCAATATGACTGTGTTTTTTCAGTGTGCAGAATATACTGTATCTCTTGATATTACTGTATGTGTTTGAATCCAGTTGATCTGTCACTCCCAATGGCTTCTTGAAATGCTCAAGGGTTAAATAAATAAAGAAAATGCTTCTGAGTCACTGAGAGAATAAATAAACTAAAATACATTTATTGAATTCACAAGTATCACTGACTGTGAACTACTGCACATAAATATACATTATACATAACTATGCCAATAGATCTCATACTTCCTTAAAGTAAACTTAATTTAAGCAAGGTACTTCCTGTTGAATAACTGATGCAGCAATGTTTTACACCATATTGTGTCTATCTAAATGTTCACTAAAAAAGCAAACCAAAAAATAGCTCTTGGAACATGTAAAGCACAGACATGTTTCTGATGGCTCAGTGTGCAGAACCTCATGGCAGCTCTACCGAGCAGCACCGGCTCATCAGGTAAGTCTCTTCTTTTTCCTCTGAATCTGTGGGATAAATGAAGGATATCAAGGCATACAAAAAGTCTAATGATATTTGACATTGGATGATGGCTTTAACATGGAATTTTTTTTTTAAACGGGCAACTTTTAAATTGACATAGACAGGTTACAGTTTGATAATTACATGTGGGCACCTAGAGATTCATAACTTGTGTTATATAATTAAAATATTTGTCTCATATATATACAGTATATATACTCTAATGGACAAAAGTACTGGGACTCCTACACATTACTTTTATGACATCCCATTCTAAATCCATAGGCATAAATATGGAGTTGGTTCCCCCTTTGCAGCTATATTCTGCTCTTCTGGGAAGGCTTCTAAAGGATTTTGCAGTTTATCTGTGGGAACTGTTTCCCATTCATCCAAAAGAGCATTTGTGAGGCCAGACACTGCTGTTGGACGAGAGGGCTCGCAATTTCTGTTCTAGTTTATCCCAAAGGTGTTGGATAGGGTCGAGGTCGAGCTCTGTGCCGGCCAGTCAAGTTCCTCCACACCAAACTGGGAAAACCATTTCTTTATGGAGCTGGCTTTGTGCAAGGGGGTATTGTCACACTGAAAAAGGAAAACAAACTGTTTGAAGGACTACTGTCTAAAATTGTGTGTTGTAGCGTTAAGATTTCTCTTGACAAAGACCACACCATGAAAAAAACATGAAAGAACAGTCCCTCCCAAAAGTATTGGGAGAGGGGTGTCCCAGTACTTTTTTTCCATACATACATATGTATATCTTTTTTCTTTTTTGCTCACCCTCTTATTGACCAGTGTCAAGAGATCTGCTCTACTCACTGGCTCCTTTGCCTCCAGCAGCACTGACTCCACCAACTCTGGGTCATCACTGAGGCATCACAGAGATAGTGAATTCATATGCACAGTTTTTTCTAGCATACATCAAACCAAACAGCTAACAAGAGGTTTACTAATTACTATGCTGTTGTGTAAAACCTGCATTTTTATCAAGATTGAAAAAAACAACTACTCAGGTGCAGTGGTCGCAGCAGCAGTGGTCAGGCTGACAGCTGGGGGACTTATTCCCAGGAGCTGCCCAGCAATGGTACTAAGGCTGTCAATGTCCTGGAGGAGAGAACTTACGTTAATATGCAGCATCTGGCTGAAACCTCTCAATATGCAAAGGCTAGAAATTAAACACTACTGTACTGTATGTCTGTAACTCTTTACCAACAAGGCGTTTCAAATCACATACCCACTGGCTAAGGTTGTCGTGGAAATGTAGATAGGACTGCAGAGTGAGAAGCTCACTGACTCTGTCCTCCACCATTGTCATGCACTCTTTGATGTTTTCTTCTTGGACTCCACCGGAGAAGCCCAATTGGTCACAGATCACCGAGCTACCATAGCTGCTCTGAAGCAATGTCTTAAGACCTGGTAAAAGTAAATTCTAAAAAAAGTTATAATCGTTCTACAGGACTGTTTATTTTATCTTCCACTGTTAGATTAAACACTTACTGTCCACAATGTAATAAACTATTGATATATTTATTCATGTACACTATCACGGATTACTGTTACATCATGACTACAGCTGCAGTTGCTACACAGAGCAGATTTACATGAATGAACACAAGCATTTACAGCCTGCTTTTACTTCTGTGCATGTACTCTGAGCCAGTTGGTATAATTCTACGTTTTGGAAGGTGGGCTTTGATGTTGTTGTTTTTTTGCTAACCTGAAAACACACGTATGTGCTAGAGCATAATTTTCCTATAATTTTCCTAACTTTGGTGTATCGTTAAAATCAATTCACAAAAGCAACAACTGTCTATTGTTAACATCGTCTATGTTTTTTTTAAATTTTGCAGTCCTCATGCTAGTGCTTTCAGGTGCAATACACATTTTAAATAAGTACTGTGTTGGGAATAGACATTCACTAAGCAGTAAGCACGTATCCTATATACATTTACATATGACATATATCAGTCTTCTAGTACAAGACAAACATTTCTAAACTCCATCATACAGTTTACCATGTCTCTGTTGCGTGCATTTAAAAGATAATGTTTTGCAGGGGTGCCTTATGCTGTACCATCTCTGAGCTGAACTAGGAGCTTTTCCATGAACTCCACACGCTGTTGATAAACTGCCAGCTGTTGCTCGGTAGCCTCTTGCTTGATGGAAACTCTCATCAGAAGAGCGTGATGCTTCTCCTGCTGCTGCTGCTCCTCAGCCACAAAGATCTCTCTCTCACTGCAAAGCTTTCGGTCCAAGATATAATCGAAGACAAGAGAGCGTACAACCATAATGACATATAATTTTCTTATTTATCTCCCTCCCTTTCTCTACAACACACCCACACAAACACACACACAAGAAACCACAAACCTGAGAGATCTGCCTTCGAATGGCCTCTGCTTCATTGTGCTGATAGTTGACAAATTTCAGTAAAGTGTAGTTTTTCTCCTCCACTGATGGAAATATATCAAAACATATTCTGATTGGTGATAAGATGCACAACTTGCCTTTGCCTCAATAATGTTTAATGGAGACTTACTTTGTATGAAGTTCCTGACGAGCTTGTCGAGGTCACTTTCCTCTGTCCTGCTGAGGATTGTTTTGATAGCATCCTCAAAATCTTCAAGTCCCAATTCTTTAGACTCCAATTGCTTGTGTTTCTCCACTATGGGGACAAATGTGAAACTGAGGTTAACCTCATCTACTACAAGCTCCTTAATTTACTTATTTTTATTAATCTTGGGTTACAGAACTCCCAAAGGGACTTGTATTAATGAATATCTCCTTATCCAGTTTCTTACAAATTACTAAAGACATTTATCATTTAAAATGTCATATTGATTCAAAGTTATTAGATAAAGAAAATTAATAAACGTGCCAAAAAGCTTCTGCAGAACTCAATCACATACAGTTGTGCTATATAATTGTAATATTGTAATATAAAATATAAATAATGAATTCTATAATTAATAACTATTTATATTTACATAAAATGAGTAAATAATAAAACTGTTTTGTCCTCTTTGCCAGGAGTTTGGTTGGTCAAGAAGTAACATCTTTTAAACACAAGGTGTCGCTAGTTTATTTGATTAGAAGTCAACACTTCAGTGGCTTGGAGTAACAGTGGTCTGTTGTGGTCAAAAGTCTCACTCTGATTTAGGAGTGGAAGATCTCAAAATGCCGTGGAATACCACAGCCAGAATGATTAAGCCCATAATGACTGTTTGGAAAAGGCTGCCATGAAATGTCCACAACAAACAGAAGAATGCAAGAAACATTTCCAAGTAACTCTGGCAGTGCACACTACCACACTTTATGGCAACAGCAGGATGACAGGAATTTGTACTCTCAGATTACTGAACCTAAAAACTATTAAATAACATTTGGAACCCTACAAACATATGACATGGTTTGGTCACAGGATAGCAAGAGCCAAAACTAAATTTGTGTTCAGAGCATGAGATTTATAGTTACCTTGTCTGTGGTCAAAACCCTGGTTTTTACGTGCAATAGCCTTTATGTTTAGGAAAGCCTCAAAGTTGCTGTAATGGGCGATTTCTAGTTCCAAGTTGCTCTTTTCTTTGATGTACTGAGTCACATCCTTAGCATTCTGGTCTCTCAGCATCCTCTGTTTTTCCTGGATCTTCACACTGGGTGTAGCCAAATACAGACAACAAATTATATTAAAAAAGATATTTATTTCTTATAAATAAAAGTGGATGCATCTTTTATGAATCTAACCTGTTAGTAAGCAGACACATTCAAGTGTGCCTCAACTGTATGATTTCAGCAGTCTACTCCTACACATTTCTTGTTTAAAATCAAGGCATTTAATGATGGCCTCTGTTAGATTTTAAGGTATTTAAAGAAGGTGGCAATCTCAGCTAGCATGCTCAGCTGAATAAGAGTGCCACTGCATCTATGTACGTACTTTCCTGCTGTAAAATATATCCATCTTCCTTCATCTTTCACTAAAAATATGAATATGCAGTCTAACCTAATCTAATTGTGTAGAGCAGGTCACAAGAAATGCAGATAGATTTGGAGTGCTGCAGAAAGGATTACCTGGCATTGAAGGCTTCTGTGCATTTAGTCATCAGGTTACAAATATCCTTGCGAATTGCATGCAGCTCCTGGATGAAATAACGCAGTTAACTGTATACAGTTTCAAAATAAATAAAATAAAATAAATGACCCCTTTATTATCCCTTCACTAGCCATTCCACCTCAAAACAGCTACATCATCAAGAGTCAACTCTTGTCACAAAACCCTCTGCTTTGGGATGGTGTTTAATTTCTTGTAAACTAATTTAATTACATTTTTTCATTTCATTTCCTAATAAGAGGAATGGAAACATAATTCTGGCACATTGTCCCTGGTATTCCCCCAGTTGCTACATATTGATAGGATGTATCAGCAGCAAAATCCTAATTCAAGAACCGACAACTATTAAGTGAACCTACCTTATCTAGCCGATACTGAACATGGGAGAACTGTTTCTTCTCCACCTGCAGTGTCTTCAGCTCCTCCCTCAACTCTCCATTCCTGGTCATCAGCTTACTGAAGCATTTGTGACCCTAGAAAAAAACATACCTTAGTTAAATAATATTTGTGTTTACTATTTACAGGTGTTACAGTGGCGCAAGACTAACACTAACCCTGTACAGTTTGTTTTCTATTAAGCATGTGGCTTTTAGTAAGTTGCTTTTGTCAGATTTCATACTATGACGAGTAGTTCCCCCACCAGCTCTCTGTCCTGCCAACTTTCTCTCCCATTTCATAATCTGAAAACAAAGCCAACAAGTAGAGTCAACTGTGGTAAGAAAATAAGCAGAATTTCACTGTATGGGGTATTCTGTGAATGGTCCATGAGAAAACAAACTTCACCTCATCTTTCAAAGATGCCACTTTGGCCTTTTCTGCTTCCAGTTCCTCATCTATTCCATCTCCACAGGCCAACGTGGCAGTAAGGTCTTGAACAACACTAGCATCAGCCCAACGGTTCAAACTACTCTGACAGACTCTGAGACTGCGTAAGAGGTCTTCATGTTCATGCTGCAGCTTGTGAATCTCTCGCCTGGTCACACAGGGACACAAACACAGAGATACACATACAGATTAGATAAAACATGTAAAACTTACAACAAAGTACGCCTCAGACAAATGTGAAACTGACCAGTACAGATGCCTTTAAAAGCTACATCAGTCTAAATTATTTTTAGTATTCGCTGTTGTTTTTACTTCACATTCTTAGCCTACTACTTAGCATCTACAAGGCACCCTAGAGAGACATAGTTTGGTAAAAGATACTTCTGTCTATGGCTTAAATCTGGCACAGAATCTTTGTACATACCTACCCCTTTGATTTAATCTCCTCTGTTGTTATCCTCTGATAACTAGTGTTATGAACAAATGGCTGTAGTTGTGATTAACTGCTTATCCAATGACAACAATATACTGAATTAAAAAAAGGCAGTCTGCATTTTAATGTCATATGTTCATGACTACATACATGTGTCTATGATTATTATATAATTAGATGTTATTTTCATATTCAATATATTTAGCATGGACTCAAAACATCATCGAATCTCTGTAAAATGTCTATGGAGTTTCCAAGAATTGGCAAATAGGACGCTACTTACCTGTCCCTGATGATGAGGCCTTGGGTTTTCTCTGTATATGCCCGCATGGATGCCTCTGCCCTGCTATACTGCTGCTGTAGTTTGTTTAGGTCTGTTTCTGCTGCATTAAAAATATGCTGTTGTCATTTCATAATTACTGTTTAATCAACTAACGTCATTCATTTTATTTGAGACATAGAAGGGAGGCATATTCTATCAATTTTTGATGTGTGATACCTAACAGTTAATCAGATAAACTTTTATTATTACTTGAAAAATGTGTGAAACACAGTTGGTTTTAGACTGGCAATTAAGGCTAACTGGTTGTGTGGAGTTTGGGAACCACAAAGTCACATGATGTGAATAGCAGCAGCGGAATAATAACTTACAATAATCCACAAGTGATTGACTTCTGACAGCAGATGATCGCCGACTCATGTTGAATTGTATGCCTTGAGACTGAAGAAGAAACAAACGACGAAGCTTTTAACAACCAGATTGTTAACTTCGCAAACATGGTGTCTAACGTTAACGTTACATTCAATTTAGAACTAAACTAGGTTAGCTGAGCTACATTTTTATTTTAATTTACCTTAGCCTAACTTGCATTGGTTGTTAGCCACTAACGTTAATTTACAAAAAATACTATAACGTTAGTAGCATTAGTATATTACCACAGGTTAAATACCCAACTAGCGTTAGCTAATTTAAGGTTATTGAATTTAAGGATAATTAACATTAGCCAAGTTCGGCTAGCCTAATATATTTAATTGATTTCGGTTTACGTTACTTAACTTTATCTGGAAGTAACTTAATATCTGTTAAAGCTCCTGATAACTAAAAGTTAAGACAAGATCGAGTGATATAGATGGAAACCGGTCTGTATCGAAACGTGCTTATCCGTCTAACGTTACTATACCAAATGTAACGTTAACTGTTGATTAAAGGACCTAATAAAACAGTTATAACCGTTAACACAGCTGTGCTCTTTCGAATTCCAAGCTAACGTTATCTAGCCACGTAGGTCGCTAGCAAGCAATGCTAGAAGCACCCTGTTAATTCCGAGACCATACACGGTATGCCGAGACCTTAACTAACTTATATTTCATCATCAGAGACGTAAAATATATTAAATACAGAGAAAAAATACTGAAATGAATTATCAATTGAATATAATTTTGTAGCTATGATAAATGTGTTTCACAAATATGGTAACGTTTACCAAAAAAAAAGTTAGCACAAAGGGGTAACGTTAACGTTATTGTTCTTATGACTGCTAAAGTTGGCTTCAGATAGCTAATCAAGGTATTTTCTCATTACTGGAAGTAATTAAAAGTGTAGTCAAGAATGGTCTTAATTTGCAATAGCAAACAATGCTAGAAAAATTTGCATTTCTTGTAATATGATTAAGCCCCCCTTAGGGACTGGATTGCTGGTCTAAACTTGTTTTTATAGAGTTTATGGTCTAAACTTGCTAAGGCAAAGGATGCCTGCAGGTATCTTTCCAGAAACAGCTGCTGCACATTGTTTTTGCCATCTTTGTGTTTACCCCCCATGTTTCTTCCTATCAGTTTTATTGTAATACAATCTGAACAAGTTGTTAAAACTAAACAGGTAAGTACTGTACACACAGTCTTAAAAAATATATATGACTCATATTGCATCACACTCGGGTAAACCAACTCAACAATTTTATCAGGAAATTACACTCCATCTGAAGGGAGGTGTCCCGTCCCTCTTAATAACCCTCTGAACACAATAATGTCAACAATAGAACACCATTCCTGGACCTTGCAACACATCCAAGATGACTAATTCTGGAGTGTGTCCATGTACCCAGATGGATCATATTGGACTGACACAGTTTTAAGACTACTGTGGCAAGAAGTTATAGAGAAAACTAAAGAAATTTCGAAATTATTGAATCACAGAAAAACTTTGTCCTCGTGCCAGGACAGGATTACAGCAGTGAAGGGAATTGGCACTCCTTCGGGCAAAGCTTCATTATCCCTTCAATGTAATCTGCATTTGTTATGTCTCTTTGACATGTTCTATGTCATGAAAATTGCCTTGAGATAACTACTGTCTTTTGATTTGGCACTTTAGAAATAAGTAGTAGTATTGCATGATAATTCTTTAAACCGTTTTTAAGCAAACCAGAAGTTTCTGATTGACTGAAACTGAAACAATAATGTTAACCTCTCTTTATCTTTTTCAGAGTGATAAAAATCGACTTGGAGGAGTTCTCTTATCCTGTCTCTATGACGATGATTGGTCCTCACATGAACAGGTTGGACAAACACACACACACACACACACATAAAATGCCAGATAGACTGGCGACGTGCTCCTGGAGACAAGTTTGCAAACTGAGTCAGCAGCTGTATTTTGAATGACTCAACCAGTCCACCACAGAGTCCTTTCGTTTCTCAGAGCCCTGCCCTCAACCCTCCCTCACACACAGGCACGCACTGCCTACGTTTATGTGAGGCCTTACCTCACCACAGCATCACTTCCTCCCACTTTACTAGGATATGTCGGCAAATAGCCAGTAGCAATATGGAAGTATTTTCCAAGGACCTAAATCAGCTCCGTATTCAACGTTATTGGAAAAGTTATGTAAATGTTTTCAGGTTTATTTCATTAGTTAATTCTGTTTGTTCTCTGTCTTTCATTTGACTTTTTTTCTTGAAGCTCTGTTTCTTCTAATAATGATAAAGACTGATGGCATGCTGTGACGAACAATGTGGTGCCTTTTCTGCAGAGCTAATAATCCTATGATCCTCCAAGTCATTTACTGTATGAATCAGTCATGTTTACCAGGAAGAGACTCCTACTTGACTCTTTTCAGACTCTAACTATTTTTATGCTGTAATGAACTAATGTCGGAGGGCTGTTATGATGCCACACTGCGTTTTTTCTCCGTTACAAGGCAGAGGCATCTGTGAACAAGGAAGTGGAGGAGGAAAGCAAGGAGGGGAGCAGTAGCATGTAAAACATGATGCAGTCTGATGCTGTTGGTGACTCAACAGGAAGTGATGGTGCGGGAGTAAGTAAGGTGAGAGAAAGAAAGGGACGAGGGTGGGAGTGATAGGAGAGATAAAGTGAGGAAAAAAGCAAGATTGCCTTTGTCATGCCTCAGGACTCTGAGCTATGTGGTGTTACTGATGATGAGAGATGATTTTCAGAGGAAATGTGAAAGCCGTGAAAACACAGATGGCCCCATTACTCCCACACCCACCCACACGCACACACACCCAGTCACCACTCTGCACAATAGAGTCATGATGTGCACACACACACACACAAGGTAAATAATCAGCAGTTGGACAACAATATTACCTAACTTACTATCTTCCATTGCCTTTGTGAAATGTGACCCTGTATGTACTGTGGTGATTCAAAAAGACTTTGACCTCAGAACAATTTGTGAACACTGCAAAGACAAGCAAATATTGACAGTGTCTTCCCGTCACATCCGTTTACCCAAAATGAAAAAACACTCAGTATGTCCATGTCCTGGTGAGCAATCTTGTGTTAGTGCCAACAAATAATAGTTTTTACTCTGATGTTATGGTGATTTACGCAGAGAGTTTCTACAGAGGAGCGACATGATCTATAAAGTCAAATCCATTGCACATAAACAGTTTTTGGGGATTTAAGTGCAAAGCCTGTTTTCTCACTCATTTCAATTGAAACTCTTAAAGAACCGGAGATCAGCTTCACGTGGTTGCGGAAGGCCACCCGCTGGGCCTGCAGACCCTCTGCCCACATTGAGGCCTGAAATCCACTGGTAGGGAAGCTGCCCAGGCCTCCTGATGCTGCATCCTGGGCAAAGAATTGCTCTTTTCATGCTCGGGTCTCTGCCATTCATTGAAGCTATCACCATGAAATCAGATGTCACACGGTTTAAATCACTTTAATCCTTGCCACTTCCTCAATCTTCTTCTTTGCGCGCTGTTTTGTTTTTCTCTGTTGGTACCCTGGGAAAAAAAGTATTTTGCTTTCTTGTTTCTTGCACCACAACATAAAGCTGTTGTTGTAGCTATATTTCATTCACAGGACACATTAGCAGCATGTAATGCCATTTGTGTAATTTAAAAGAATGCAAATCAATATAGCATCAGAATAGTTTTCTAGTCTATAGTCTTTTCTTTTGGTCCGCAGTGCAGTTCCTGAGCTACCCAGCAATCAAAGGCAGCACAAACTTCATTCTTCAGCCCATCCTCCTCTTCTTCCCGGTGGCTGTTGGCTCTTTGATAACTGAGCTGTCTCCTCACAGGATGAGGTCAAAGGCCGTGGTGCGAAGCCCACTCAGACATTTGAGGAGCCTGATTCCTTCCCGACGCCTCCAACTTGTCAGACCCAACCGCAAATCCATTAAATTAAGAAGGATTAAACGAAGGGTGTGTTTTTCAAATCACGCGTAACTTCTGAATGAATGGCACTGACTCACTTTTGTGAACCTCTTTATCTCTTATTTATAAAACAAATTTATGAGAAAGAAAAAATATATATGTGTATACTCTCTGTTTGGCAGTCTAATTTGAAATAAAAATATCAAACATGACTGTTCCATGTCAGGCTGAAGGAAGTGGTGGGTGGTAACAATAAAGTAGACCTAAGAATTTCATAAGAATTTCTCTGGTTTTTCACAATCACTGCAACTTCAGTCCAGACTTGATTGATGGTGCCCCTTGTTTCAGCTCTGGTGCCCTACTACAAAGTTTACTCATTTACTAAAAAACTTGATAATTAAATGGATAGGACATTCTAACTTCTTACACATAGCAGTTGCAGCTTAGGCATTTTCACATAATCATCTATTTTAGATCTAATAAACGTAGCTGTGATACAAGTCTTTTTTATTTGTTACAGCTTTTAAAATTCATTTACACGAATGACAGCATTCCGATTACAAAGAATGTGAAACTCAAACAGAAGATAGGTCGACCGTGGCTTTGAAAACAGCAGCAGGCTTGTCTGTCGGCAGTCAGTAACAGGGCTCTAATTACTATTGCATGTTTGTACACAGCTGGTTCCTCTATAAGAGAACTCCCTGTGTCACCATGTCAGCACATCATCCTACACAAATGTATTTACCATAGAACACGTATGTTAACACCTACCTATTTCATTTCCTATTCCAGCTTGAGACATTGTTAAATGAGTGGTGGGCAGACATTTATCTTCTGAGATATGTCTCATTTCAGGGGTTATCTGCTGTTCACACCGTTTTCTGGAGAGATGCAAAAAAGATCTGCTCTACCAATTCAGTTTTCTATTCAAGGAATTATTGTATCTGTTTATAATTATCAGCTATTGATTACTTCTTTAACCTCAGTGTTTCGTGTCGTTTATCAAATGGAGTTATTAAAAAAGTCATATATTGAAGGCCTTGATATTGGTCCAGCTTTGGTGGTCCATCTTTAATTTTGCAGCAACATGAGAGGACTTTCTTCAGAGCAATCCATCATCTTTGAAAAAAGCACAGAGAGGGGGGTTTACAGATGTGGGAGGTGGACTTCTGACTGCACTGACAGCTGTGAGGGACAGAGGTCTCTCAGAGCAGGAAATGACTTGACCTCCCCCTGTGGGAGATTGGCCCACCCCGACAACAACCCCCACAGCTTTGAGCATCCTGGGTCACCACAAGCACCCACAGAGCAGAGCATCAAAAAAAAAGAAATTTGGATTGTGCCGTGTCACCTCCATACAACGAAACAGAACAAATGACAAGACAAAGGGCTTTGAATGGATTGCAAACGTTCAAAATCAAGACTTGAGCTGCGCTGTTACTCTTCAAAAAACGAAGCCTTGTGCAGCGTGACAACTGACAGCAGTTTTAACCTGAACCTTTGTGTCACACTGGAATCACATGCTCCCAATCACTTGATTGCACAACAGAAAGTTCATCAAACAGCTCATTAAGTATGAGTATTCCTATAAGCAAACAAATTACTTTGGTGGAAGAGGGACAGTTGATTGCAGCAATAGAGGCACATTACATCTTTCTTTTGTGGGTTTATGATTTACAGTAGGCATATAGGTATAAGCCACTCCTTAATCCATATATGGATCTATATGGATTTTATTTGTATTACTTTATTTTATTAGAGTATTACAACAGTGGAAAAATTGAACAATAGGACAAAAGGAGGAGAGGTGACAGAGTCATTTAGCTTGTCTTTGATGAGGTAGTAATTTTATTCAGCACTTAACAATATCAAAATTATCTGTTTGCCTGAGGATTGATTTGGATTGTTACTGCAGTAAAAATATAATTTGGCTGTCTGGAGGAAGACTTGGCTCAGTGTAGTCCGGACTCTGTGGTAAAACCAAGAATGGCCTGCACTCACTTCCCTGTTATTTTCTACTAAATGGCCTCCTGTATTGTCCTTCTGCCTCTCTCGGCGTGGGGGAAGACAAACACAGACAGTGAACTCCTATGTGACATGCAGGCTTCAAAACATGTCCTCGTCCACCATGACTGGGCTGCCAATCTCGTACTTGGTTCTCTCTATCAGTCATATATTGTATTCACTCCAAACGCCACCCACACACTCTGACTCCCACTCAGGTCAGACCAAAATTGTTTACTGCCTATGAAGGGCAATTTCCCATAGAATTACACAAGGCAGATAAAATGATTCTAATTGTGGAGGTCTCTGGGCATTGTTGCTATTTAACCTTCAGAGCTTTGTGAAGGGGAAACAAACACTGGACATATGGCTTTCTGATTTGTGAACATTCATTACATTATCTTGGAATAAATGAAATGCTAAGAGTGCTCGATAGTATTGAGCAAACACATATGAGTTAAACCCTTGAAATAGGCTAGTCCCATGTCTATCATCCACCGACAGTGACGACACACATTTTGTGGCTGATGATAGCTGCACCTGGAGTGAGTTTCTGTGTGAATATGGGCTTATTTGACCTATATTTTTTAACTGAATATCCACCAGGCTGACAACTTCTCTGGTTTACAGTGGTGGAGGAAGTATTGAAATCTTTTACTCCATTACATATGGACAAGTATCAAAAGTACTAATTATGCTAAATGACCAAGTTATTGGATTATTATTACTAATGTAGTTTTTTAATGTACAAGCAGCATGCTGTGGCTGGACCAGAAAATAGCTGATTTGAACTTTTAATGGTTTGGCAGTTTAATCAAAAACAATGCATCATATTGAATGAGACTATGCTTAGGCCTATACGTTTTGTATGTAAAATTTTAATCTGGAAAGTAAGTGACTTGTCAGTGAATATCAGTGGATTAAAAAATACATAGCCTAAAGTTTAAAGCTATTTAAGGCATAAAAAAACACACGTTGGCTAGTTATGTCCCACCACTGTTGCTTTATAAGCCATAGGATATGTTTCCTAATGGTGTTTAGTATTTCTAATGGTTTTAGGGGGATTTTTTCCCCTTTAAGGCGGACTTGGGTGGAGTTACAGTAACGTGCTCGGGGTGCTGGATGCATTTATAAGGAGATGTGGAAAACCGCGTCACCATGACAAAATGAGTTTCACCTCCCAGTATTATTGACAGAGGAGGCATGTTGCACATGGTTAAGTATTGGCTGGGAGACTAGTGGCTCGTACTCTACAGTAACCTACAACAGATTTTCTCAAATTGGAAAGGTCCACCGACCCCGGCTTTACTTGATGGACAACTAGGCTACTCTGGATTTTCATGGTAAGACTTCCTTTCATGTAGCCATGTCAGTAATATATTATTTTATGAAAACTGGGCTTTAAGTCCGCTTTAACTGAGCGATCAAGAGCATTGTGTTATATTTGATGTAAACGGGAGAGCCTGCTTATTTTAAACCATACTTGCTGATATTCCTCGTGGGGAACTTAACCATAAAGGCAAAAAGAATCGAGACGTGGTCCTCAGTCCAAATTATAGTAACTTTTGTTGTTTCTTTGAGAAGACCCTTTAGTTGAGCTGTGTGTCGACTGATTCAGCTCCTCTGTCAGGTTTATTTGTCTCTTAGCAGCGGGACAGACCGCTCTCCTGGCCAGCCGTAGGGTTTCCTCATGTCGGGATGGGTGAGTCCAGGACTGCTCGGCCCGTCCCTGGTCCGCCGCTAGTGGACGCTGAAGAGCGAGTCTGCCTCCAGTCAGTGCCAGAACAGTTACATACAATTCTTGTGTGAAGTTTGGTCCAATTTAATGTAAATAAAATAGCGTTAATTCTTCTGATAATACATGTAGGCTATATTGTTTCATCAATTCCTTTAAAAATGTAGTAGTATTGATAGCATAGGTAAACTAACATTTAAATAAAAAAAATAGGTAAATGTTGGGTATGGGTAACAGTATTACATTTGACTATGGTATTTAGTATGGATCTGTTCCTTCACAAGATTGTTGCCTAGACCTATTACATTCATGAATGGTTATATAAATATTGTCACTCAGCTTTCTCATAGGTCATATTCTGATTTTTTTTTGTACAAGCAATCACATTTGAAAGCTGCATATAAATGTGCTTGAGGAAATACAATTTTGGATTGCTGTAAACCTTATAAATATTTTTTCCCGGTTTTGCTTTTTTCTATGCTTTGCATAAATTTTGGCTAGTATAATTAACAAATTATGTGATTAAGTAATTTATTTAATTTAAAACATAACTGAGACACTTATTTCCAGTCTATAGCAGTCACTCACTAATTCACAAATAGGCAAATTTGATTCGGTCTCCTGGATAATTTCCACACCTGTGGGCTGTGAGCAAATGAGAATCAGTTCAGCTGTAATTTTTTTCTATTCTACTACCAACACCTAGTGAATCAGCTTCAATAAACAAATATGGTTCTCAATAGTTTAAATGATTCATAGCATTTCAAACTGCATGATCAGTATTGAATAAACTACTGTAGGCCTATAGTTCATGAATAAAGTGAGCCAATCCCAGAGATTAATGATTCACCAGTATCTGCCCCACAGTGAGGAGAATTTAATACACACTTAAAGTGTTATTTAGATTCAAAGGTTTTATTTTTCACATGATCATATAGTAATTTTACTTGTGAAATGTAGGGTGGCATAGTCCTGAGCATATGCTAGTGTGCAAAAAAGAATAACAATTAGACTGAGAGTAAAAATCAGAAAAATAAATAGTATAAAAATGTAAATTTGAAGTTTTTCCAAATACTAATGTGAATACTGGCCTGGATTAGCAGTGCACATTTTCCCAGTATCTAAACATGTGAATAAGAACATTAAATCCCCTGTTAGTACTAACTTTATTAGAGATACAGCATTTTGGTCATTACCTAAAATATAAAAATATAAAATGTACTTATGTCACAGGTGTAAGGCAAACCATGGGCCTCACACATATGATGATGATATGATGATGATTAAGAATCAACACATAAAATGTTTGGAAAGCCCAAGTCACAAATTTAGATATCTTGCCTTTAATGAAAACATCTACAATTGTTAATTAATTTATATTATTTTGTTAAAACAACCTTCATCTAGGCTGCAAATACTGATGTTGAGAACTGGTCTTTTAAGTCACATAGTACTGCATTTGTTTTAGAATTGTGACCTGCCATTATTGTGGTGGAAATATTTACAATAACAGTATCTGGTAAGATTTCCGTGCTAAGCTCTGAGTGTTACTTGGCCACTAGAGTTTACAGTAAGTTGTAAGTTGGTGATGTAAAACAGATATGCCTGCACCATTAATAAATCATCTGTAAAGGTACAGTCAGTGAATGGCCTACTGCTTGAAAAAAGTAAGGGACAGCCAAGGACAACACATCAAGGTTTCTGCAAGAGATAAACAAACTGTTTTTTAGCCCCTGGCTTGTTCCTCCAACACTGCCAGTACGAAAAGTTCTCCTGCAGGGGAATTGTGCCACAGGCTCATACCTTGGCCATGTCTGCTTGTCTCCATGGTGTATCTTCAGTCTTGACCTCATGGGAGAGTTCACTTGTATTTTCAGGCTTGCTTCACTGCGCTCCAAAGTGACACAAAGGCCCATTCATGCCCGAGAGTGGCTCCATTCATGGACACTGAGTACTTGCTGGTAGAATTCATAATTGTTCGGCGTCTTCCATCTCCGAGGCTTACTGGCGGAAATGACGCCACAGTGGGTTGTTTTAAGAATGACATAAATATTCAAATACATGCATGGGTCGCTATTTTGTTTGTGGTGGTTTTGTTGTTGCATTATGCATGCTCTGCATTGTTTGCTTCCCACACTGGCTGTAGACCCGTAGTGATATGAAACAAAGCAGGACTTTGAAGAATAAGATTGAAGTGTGATAGTAAGATTGAGACCTTTCTCTGGCCTTCAGACAAGTAGGAGTGGGGTGGGTTATCAATTAGTGGTTTGCAGGTGAAGCGTCCCTCAGTTTTTCACAAAGTAAAGTAGTTCATTTGACTTTATGAAGAAAAACAGTTTTCATTGAGGTTTGGCACATTTAAGTTTGAAGAATATGTTTTTGGTATTTTTTAAAATAAGTTTCCCAGTAGAGTTTAACTGGTACTTTCTGATCATGAAGCTAGGTGAAAACATTACTTTATTTGCCTCCTACATGACAGAGTCAGGGCCATGCAGCATCCCTACTGTTAGCTGAAATGGAATCGATACTTTGATTGTGGACTTGTTGAGGACAAAGACCTGCCGACACATTGGCTTCACTCAGTTAAACTCCTTCAGCTGTCAAATGGTCTGTTTAATCCAACCTTTGACCTTCAACCTTGTGAGTAAAGCTTATATTTTATTGCCCAATAAGTAAGAAAATGTAGTTATTGTTATGCAATTTATCAAACACCTGTAGAACAAGCATAACATAAATGCGCAGAAATGCTTCGACTGCTTCCCCCACAGTCAAATCACTGTCCTCTCTTAATCCACATGTTATATAAGCTCCCATGTTAATATATTATCGATTATCATATCGGTGTCAGCTAGAACAAACACATATGGGTTATCTTTATCTGCCCTGAAACTATCTCAGGGCATCTCTAAGGATGACCTGACCCAGAATGCATGTGTTCATCTCCATGCAGGAGTGATATCAGTATAAATATACTGATATATGATATTCATGTCATATCAGGAGGCAGGAAGCAGCCGTCACATATGTGGTTAAATGTTAGAATGTGGAGCATCTGAATCAAGAGACTGCAAATAAGCATATACAATTATATACAACTATGTCTTTCTTGTACTCATTAGCTTTTCAAGCATATTTTACGCAATACCTAAAGTCCTTTTTCCTTTTTTTGGTCATGCTTCTAGACTGTAGAACACTTATAATACAATACAGACACGTAATCATTACCTGCCTTTAAATTTATATTATTATTTAATAAAATAAAATATTTTATGATCCATATTTGGTGTGGTGTCTCAGTGGTTTGACAATCAGCAGGACAGGATTGTTGTACAATTAGCCCCTGTTGTAACTGACCCAGAGGTTGCGCAATAGCCCACTCATCAGACAAATGGCTTTAAGCTGGAACCACAAAGAGATACACATCATGGCAGCTGCCAGGGCAGACTGAAGTAATTTACAGGGCTTTTGTGGTGAGTGTTGTCTCTAGTAAGTTGTTGTTAACTGTACCAAGAAAAAAATCTCTTTCCTACTACTCTCAAATGTCCAGCCAGAGTAACAGGACAGGTAGTGACAGGGAAACTGTAGGCGTGTAATGATAGTTGTGCTGTATAGTAATATGAATAATCTATAGGTGATGTATGTGTTTGTGTTTTAAGCCTCTAGAGTATCTGTTCTGACCCTTGGCCAGCCTAGTAGGATGAGTGCTTGCAACTGGGTGTGCTGGATGGGGTTGTGTTCCAGATGTACACTGTTTATATGCCCTGTTTATCGGCATTCCACACTGACAAAGGTGTGACCGGAACAAATTAAAGAACTGATGTAATTCAAAAGTCAAATGTGGAAGGTTTGTTCATGTTTTTTTGTGTTTAAAGGCTAACTCTGACACACCTGCTAAAACAAGGTGTGAATGTAAAAGATGCACCGTTACTCTGGATCGGCAGGTGAATCCCCTACAACTCGGTTTTCTGTTTGTCTCCCAACAGCTTACTACTGGCTACAATGAAGCTGTGATGTGATTGATGGGGCTGATTTATGTTGGAGCTTTGGACCGATACCAAACACACTTTCATGCTTTTTAAGAACACAATTTCTGCCGCGACATGGCCAGGAGTCAGAATAACTACTGGGGACAGCATGACCTAAACAGGTATGCAAACACCACTCTAACACTGAAAGAAACAAAATGTAAACAAGGATCACTTATTACTATTAGTGTGACATTACAAAAACTACTTTAACTTTTCATCATAAAATATCAGGGGTATAATTCTGGGACAATCTATATTAAATACACAGTACTTTTGTTATTTTGTTCAAAGATGAACACCTGCAGTCCCAGAGTTAATTAAATAATTGTTTCAACGTGTCTGTGATCAGAATCCATCATATTCATATTGTCAGTTTTATTTAAATACCTCAATATGACAAATTTGCCTTACAATCTTGTAGAACATATGACACCCTTTTCCTTTGGACCCTGGAGATTGGATAAGGAAAGAGTGAAAAGAAAACATTGAATGGGGGGGGGATCAGTCACGTTTGGAAAGCTTTAAAATGATAACATTTACAGAACATCATCAAAGCTCCATAAATACAGCAACAAACAACAAGAAAGATATGGTTCAGAGAAGAGGTCAAGCATCTGTTACATAATGTAAATACAGAAAGGAGAGAAGAGCATATGTTCTGTTAAAGCATATGGCATGGTCTTTATTTCACATATAATGACTTACTCATGACAGGTTATGTGACAGGAATGATTTACATTCGCACACATCTCTGTATGGATTTCTCAACCGCTCTTGCTTTGCAGAACGTGCTTTGGCCTGAGTGCTGACATGGAACACAACCCGACGGAGCTTCAACAACAAATGGCCAAGGAATTTAACTGTGAGTCTTTTAGATATTGTTTTTACATATAGGTAATAATAAAAAATATTTTTAGCACAAAGAAAAGTACAGACTGAAAAGTGTCTACAACTAGCACTGGTTCAGTTAACTTTGATGCATGTGACACTTGTGGTGGTTTAAATGCTTTGTGAATTTGACAGAATTTAATAGTTAGAAGTTAATATTGCTTATGAATATTACATTATTAACACTTATCTGTAATTACTGATAAATGTTATACCTCGACATAGAATGGAACATGTGCTCAAAACAAACAGTGCACACGGTTATGAATATCTTTGAAATTAAATACAAATAAACAAAACACTGACATTTTTGACAGTTTTGAAGGTTTTGCTATGCTAATTCATTAATTTTCTGATTTTATCATGATTTTTAAATTGGGTCAAGTAATACAATCTGCCAGTATAAATATATACCCTTAGGTTCGTCTTAGCTCGACAGACTTTGAGTTTAAACCCTGTTTGAGTGTTAAAGCAGCATGCAGACATGGGTTTAGGTGAGTTTGTCATCAGTGGACTGAGCTGTGTAGCAGAGAGCGAGTGAAGGAGGGGAAGCTATTGCTCCCTCGTCACCAGCTGTTCCTGCAGTCTGGGGCACGTCGGATGTTTCCACAGAGAAGGTTATGGGAAGCTCTGTGAAGATTATGGCCTGCCCCATAGATAATGGCGATTCCTGTGTTAATCAGGGTGTTGTGGCTGATGGTTGACGAAGAGGGTGATAGGTTAAGCGGTTGTTTTCAACATGTTTTTACTCCCATTTCCTGTACGGTACCTTCAGCAAAAAGTCTTTTCCTGAGTAGAGTGGGCAGCCCATTCCCCCTGGTATTTTTTCCCTCCTACACCATCACTACACTTGCGTTAAGAGTTTGTTTTTTCTCATGGCAAGTTGTTTTCCATGTTTCTTCCCCTGAGAATTGTTTCTGCACTGAAGGAAGCAACAGTGATAGCAAAATCTTTGTACAATAAAGCAGTGCTATCTTGGTGTAAAGTACAATTTAGTATTTCTTGGAGACAGTTATTTAATACATACATGATTGTTTTCAGCTTTCGTAGGCAACATCTCTCACTCCCAGCCTCCTTTCTACTCTGATACCTCCCGCCTAACGTGTGATAACATACTGCAGCCTCATGAGGGAGACCAGGTGGTCCCTTCTTCCCAGAGACGGACTGTGTTTGGGAGCCACCAGAAAGAAGCCAAACCCTTGCCGCCTCTGCCTGACCCTGAGGAACTCATGTCTGATGAGGCAGCCGATAGTGAGGTGGAGTTTTTTACCAGTGACCGACGTCGCCTTTTGCCCAAAAGCTGCCCCAAGGCCATGTGCAGGGGCACAAACAGAGACTGTGGCCAAGTTAATTACGCCTACCAGGAGAGCTCGTTGCGGGCTGGCGGTGCTGGGATTGGCTCCATGGCTTTCTCATGGCCAGGCAGAGAGGACAGACCAACAGGGACGTGGGTTTGGAGCCAACATCTGGGCATCAGCTCTGCAGAGAGAAGAGAAGACCACCCGCATGTTGTGTCAGCAGTCGAGGATACGTTGTGTTGCAAACAGCCAGACCAACACCAATCACCCAGACTCCGGTTTTCCTGTTCAGGCCCTGCTTCCCTGACTCTCCACAGCAGCACCACAACCTGCCCCACTGACAAGCCACAAATCCCTCCTCGTATCCCCATCCCGCCAAAACCTCCTGCTCTCTTAAGAACTGTGACCACCAACGAGGAAGACAAGCCTCCCAAAATTCCACCAAGGGTGCCCTTAGTCCCACCCTGCCCACCTCGTACCCCAAGCCCCAAAAGCCTTCCAATTTATATCAACGGCGTGATGCCTGCCACACAGAGTTTTGCTGCTAACCCAAACTATGTGAGTAAGGCATTACAGGGGCAGCAGAGTGAAAGGGCCCCCCCTGAAGCTCCTTTATCTCCCTGCATTGTTCCCATTTTGAAGGATGGCAGACAGGCCAGCGCTACGCACTACATCCTCCTGCCACCAGACCGACCAACGTACTCGGACAGACGAGGAAGACTCCTGAGTGAACCGGCCAGGACAGGAAATGGCAGTGTCTGGCAGAACAGATAGAAACCCTAGCTTATGTCACTGTCTGACACTTGAGTACAAAACTGTGACATATAAATCATAAATAACCCTGTGATACGCTATTGTACATAGTGCGTGAGAACAGCCACATGCTACATTCACGTCGTATAAGTGTTCTTGTTAATGACTGATGTTTTTCAAGATCACACAACACTGAGGTTTTTGTCCGTTTTTAACTGAACATTTTAACTGGTCAGTATTTTGGCGACGTCCCCTGTAGTTCATCCTGGAAAACATCATAACATTCCAGTATTTTCACTAATAGTGGAGACTTTTTTTACCTCTTAAGTCTTAAGTTTTACCTGTTAAGTCTGACAGCCATATGCTCATATCACTTAAACAACCTGAGCTACTACTATATTTCTTTCGACAGCAAATAATTACTGTATGTACAAGCTGGGCTTGTACCAAACTGTTCATCCCGTGTGTGAGTGTGTGTTTTTTATGACAATGCTGCTTGAAATCTTAAGTATAATGTATTGATAGATTTAATGTTTTACCAAATCATTCTCACATTCATTCATATTTCTGAAAAATTTATCAATAAGGGTAAAATAAGATTGACACAACAAAACATTAACATGGTTTGCGCATGCCTTTTGCAGCTATCATTAGCAGAAAGCTGATCACTTTATTTTAAAGTTACACCTAGCTACATCCTACCTACAGAACACTAAACATCCTCATTTCAAGCATTCACCCTTGCATCATATTCTAAGCTCATGTGCACAGTTTAATTAAGTTTAATTTATTTTAAGGAAAAATCTGTGAGCCGACTACAAAGAAAAGAGAAGCCCCACCAGGTCTTTTAATACATATGAAGAACAGTAGTCAACAATTCATTAATGTCTTGTGATGCTGATAAAGGTTTTCCATCAGAAGTGTTTATATGCACAATTATGGTCAGTGGACAAACTATGTATATCACTATGATGAATTATTTTAATTATGTATGTACATTTAGCTCAAATACTGCATATATGGTCCAAAAAAGTACTGATTGGGCCTTAAATGCTTGTTTTTGTCTATGGACATGGAAGTCACGTTACGTTTACACTGTTGAGGTGCACACCCACGTTTGTAACATCCTTTGTTACATCGACAGGTTGGAAGTTCTCATGAAGGTTCGGTATCAAATTTGGCCCAAACAAAGGCTGTCTGTAAATTCATAATGTTGTTTGTTGTCAAAAGTAAATCATTTTAAAATTGTGTTTTTAATCTATTTATAGAAATAAAATAACTTATTCATTCTATGATCGTCTCTGTGTTCTTTTTCCACACCAGAACTATGATACGCACCAACTGAGAGCTTTTTTTGGCTGGTCTGTTTTGCTGGCATTTTCATGTTGATGATTTTTTTGACATTAGATCCTCATGAAACTACATCATTCCTTTTAAAGGAAAGAAAGTCAACATATCACTTCCTTTTTTTGCCAGTGTTTTTGTCCCATCCATCTTTGACGAAAATCATAAAGAATGAAAGAAATTTGTGTCCTGCTGCAATGACATTAAACTAACATGGTTTATGGTTTTAACATTTTTTGCCAATTTTACTAGTTTATATTATCTATAAATACATGTCTGGAAAATTTATTATAACCTACAGTAGGCAAGTACACGTAACACAAGATCTTTAATAAAAATAATCCTGAACCTAGATTACTTAAGAGCAAAATAAGCGTTAAAAGTACCATTTTTTCTTAAATATATCATATTCCAAAAATTAACAATTTTTGTGCTCTCTCTGAGAGCTTGAGAAAACAGAAAAAGAAATTGTTAAACTGGAGTTCTGAGACAAATTTTAATGGAGCATCAACAGTAGCTGACAGTAGATCAAAAATGCTCACAAATGTATGAGCTGCAGGATGACTGATGTACACAAAATAAAGGCTACTGATGTTCATTTTTCCTTTGTATGGTGATGACAGTGTGACAGTGAATTTGGTCAGGAAAGCACAAATAACCATTTTTTGTCCATGCTACATTATCTCCTCACACTCGAGAATCATGGTGATTCAGCAGGCTAAAAGTACAAACCATATAACTACTTTATTATACCTAATCATGCTGACATGAGTCTTCTGTCTCTTTTCTCTGAACTCCACATGTATTATCGCTCTCCATTAGAACAGTCTAATGAAGCAGAAATGTCAAAATGTAATCTTGGAAAAAACTAACATCGTTTAAGTATCTAACTTTCACATGTGTCGGAATTTCCAAACGCCACGATTTCTTTTAATCAAAGTCTGTTTCATTCATTTGTAATCACCTTATTAAACATCTAATCAAAATGACATGGCATGAAAAACAGTTATTTTATGATGAAATAAGTCCTTGTGCTTGCAAAATAAGTTAAAAAATAAACACATAAAACTTCTACTAATCCCTCCTTTCACCCCCATCCCGCCGTCCCCTCACCCCTGCAGTTCCTTATAGGCCTTATTGAACTTTGACCTGTGGTCTTCTACAGGCACGGCCTCAGCCGTCTCATCTCTTTGGGCTGAGGTCCTTCGCACAGCCATAGGGCTGTCAGAGATGGGATTTGGACGATACATTTACCGCCACGCCCGGTTGAGTAGTTTGACTTCTGCCAGGCGTTTGCTGATCATGGTGGCAAAGAAAAGGGCGAAGAGGACGCTACTGATCAGCATGTAGTCGTAGTCATCTTTGAGTACGTCAAACTGCTTAGAGGGATAGACACGTGTCTGGTAGATGTCCAGACCGTATGCAACCACCTACAAGGAAACAAGCAACATTGTCAGTTTTATGTTTGATTTACCTGAAAGGCAGAGAACAATAGGTTGACTGTATTAACACCTGTTTTGGTTACATTTAACTTTTTATGGTTATACCATTATTCAGTATTGTGTCAAAATAAATATCTTCCCTGGGTGTTCAAAACAAATAATACATATGTATTATAAGTATATCATATTTTGTTCATTGGAATTATTTAATTCTAAACTATCCTAAAGTAATCCAGTGGTTGTTTCCCTAAGGCCTTAAATGGCAATGTCAGGAAATACTGGCACTAGAGATCAAGATAAGTTAAGACAAACACCACACATGGAAAATTAGGAAATTAAATTCTCACAGACAGTGGTAGTTCATGAAAAGAAACAAACAAAAAATCTTTTCCCTTGGTAATACAATATATACAATATGTCAGTCAGTAGTACTGTGGCGGCAGACTCACCAGGCAGGTAGACTCGAGTCCAGAGGGGGCAGTGTAAATTCCTCGCACTCTTGATACACTCTGATTGTAGTTGATGAACCATTCTGTGCGGATCAGCAACTCTGGCGCGTAAGGTATCAGGTTCTCTTCCCTGGAGATCAAGTAAAGAGGGTAGATACAGACAGGGAAAAAACAAAATCTATTAAATATGATGACTGACTGAGTGACTCACCGGCTTTGCTCAGATATTATTTCTGGCCTCCGAGGGTCAAGGAACATCTTGGGTAATGACAAAATCCCTCCAGACGGCAAGCCAACTGTGACAAAGAAAACAAAAGAAACACATTTTAAAAAGGCAACGGGCCGAAGAATGTTCAAAAGACCTTTTGGTTTATGAGAGCAGGTGGGTTACTCTCAAATTAAAGACAGTAATACACTGCAGGAACTAAGACAGGACCATGCTGAAACTTACTGAGCAGATGGCGGCTGGTGATGCCCTTCTCAGTCAGTGTGGCCTCCAGGGTAGAAATGGACGAGGGGAAAATGTAAGACTGTTGCAGCACCTGAGGAGCATGTGGCCGATCCAGTGAGCTGAACACAGTGCTGTTGTAGAGCTCCATCCCTTCATACAGTTCAATTACAGAGAACTCGTTCCTGCGAGACTTCGTGCTCCAGTATTCGTACTGCAGGATCAAACAGAGGCAGGGGACACATTCAGTAGGGAGATCACATGACCCTCAAGGCGTCACCTGTGTTCCCCTGTAACAGTCTAATAGCGTGTTCAGTGTCATTTTTACAGCTGCAGTGAGACGACACCGTATTCTTACTGTAACCAAGCAAAAAGCAACAAAACAATGAAAAATCCTTTTTATCTTTTTTTCCTTATGAGTGACTTTAGCAGCAAGTCATACACACCACCACCCAGTTTTCAGAGTGCACAACATGCACCGGCCCTCTGGCCTTTCTCTGAACAGCCTCGTGGATAATGCGACCGGTCACGCCATCAATCAGAAGGATCCCGACAAAGCTTCGCTCCTGGTGCAAGTCTATGCTCTCAGTCACCACAGCCAGTAGATTGGGGTTCAGGTACTGTAAGAGATGAGATGAAACACAATTCAGCATCTTAATCAACAATGAATAAAAACATACAAGCCATTGGGCACTGATTTTTAGCCAAAATGTATGTTTCCCTACCTCTCACTTCTAAATTAATAATCTTGAAATTCTGGCTCATCTTTATTTCTCATGACAATCAATTTGATGTAAAAAATTTTTTGGCATAATACAGGATACACGGACCCGAATTGTTTAAGAATCTACCTTGTAGATGGAAAATAAGCTTCTTCGCCCTTTTTGAACAAAATACAATTAAAAGCAAAGGTACTTTATCAAACATGTTAAATATAAACAACCTCAACAATAAGGTGTAATGTTAACACGTAAAATGGTGCCTGTCTTAATAGGGTGCCATGAACTTTACAGTCGCCACAACGCCTTTAGAGTTTTGTATTGTTATTGTACATTTTAGAAATTCATGAGAGAGTGCCTTATACTGAGTGCTGGGATAGAAGATGGTTACTTTCATACATACAGTGAGGAGTGAAAAACAGGGTTTATTCTCATTCAGAGTCTGTGGTGGAGAGGCGATATGATTCACTGGGGAAATAGTGACGTGAGGTACAGTGTTTCTTTGAAAGATTAGTTTTCAGCCTACATCAGAAAACTCTGTGAGTGACTCTGTTTTTCTGACTGAAGTGGAAAAGAAAAAAGTCTAGACAAAATTGACCAAATCCCAAAACAATAAGAGCATTGATATAATTTTCTTCCTCTTCCTCAACACTCATTCCAAAGCACAGTGTTAGTAAGGTTTAAGGGGAAGTTATTATACCTTATATAGGACACTACGGTCTCCCATTACTCTGCCCTGGGAGTGCACATGCTCATTAGGCCGTTTTCCTTTCACCGAGACAATCGTCTGTACCTCCGTCGGGATGACCACCTCCCAGATCAGCTCGGTCGACAAATCCTGAGTGCAGAAAAACATCCACATTAATTCTTTTAGTCAACCGTGAGTATCATTTTATGACAACTCAGTATGAGAACAGGAACAAGCATTAAGCATTATAGTGCAGGTCCACTTGCTTTCCACACTAAAAGTATAGTGTTGCACTGACGTCTTTCAAACTGAGACATAAAATAAAATATACTCTCTTAAACATCACTCATCTGTTAGGTACAATATATTTTTTACCCTTTTCATTACCATAAAATTATCTCAAATATGAACAATAAACAAATATGGAAACCATTTTTGTCATCTATGGCAACCAAAAGCTGAAGACTGGACTAGGCTTTCTAAAATGAGCCCAGAAGGGAACACTGAATCAGATCAGCAGAACAAATTTCACTTGCCGTTCGTAGCCTGTAGCCAGAAAGTCTTCCCTGGCTGGAGTCAACAAGATAAAAGAATATGGATGAGGCCATCTCCTGGAGCTGCTGTAGTACATTCTTTGTAGAGGGAAAAGCAGACACCTGTGGGGAAAAAAAACAGATAGATACAATTGTTACAAGTCATTTTTGGGTGACTAATCTCTCTCACAAAAGAAGAATACCATGACAATTTAATTCTACATGTTTCAAGTGTTATGCAGTATGTGTGGACAGAGAGACTGAATCAAAGAACTTAAAAGGAAGAAAGACTGGAGCAGTCGAGTGTTGGCCTAACGGATGTACATTCAGAGAGACAAATTGCTTTGAGAAAACATGTACGTCTGTGTCTGTAGGGTGTTGACCTGGTGGGTAGGGAGGTTTACGGTTTGCCACTGACCTTGTACTGGTCATCAACAAGAAGTAAGACCTTAGCATAATCCTGGTCCATGAGAGGCAGCATGAGTGACTGAAGTATTGGGTGAGGTAGAGCGGGTGGGGTGACATGACTCTTCTTTCCAAAGATGGGATTGAATACATGGAGGGTGGCCAGGCCTGTGTCCTTAAAAAAAACAGAACAAAATATATATATATATTTAAAAAATGGCAAAAATAAATAAACACCATTTCCTCAGGTGAGACCAATGTTTCCTTTGTAGTGCAGCTGCAGATGAAAGCCTCTGCCATGGCTTGTAAGGCATGCTTTATTTTTTAAAGCTAGTACAGATATTAAAAATTCATCTGATGATTCCACAGTAAAATCATTTGCTTTATTTATGTTTGTGTAGCCCACCAGATGAATGAAACTGACTCAAACAGAGTTCAGAGCCCTTGTTTTAGATACCTTGTCTTTGATGAGCAGTGTGCACTGCGGTGGATGAGGGAAGTGTGCAGTGGTCCGTTGCACCATTAGTTTGAAGGCTGCATTAGATGGGACATTGTCCAGGTAGTGCCTCCATAAAATACTGCCAGTCTTGCTGTCAATCCCAAAGAGCTTAACAGAAGAAAAGCAAAGGATGAACTGTACAGGGGAAATGAGTTTCAGAGAGGTCTGATGGGAGTCTGTTTATTACTGTTTCATTTCACTTTAGGCCTGGCTGACCATAGACAAAATAATCAGAAGCTAGTTTGACCACAAGTGTGCAGCACAGCTCATCTCTCCCAAAAGGTCCACCAAACAGCAACTCAGTTAGAGGGTAACCCTTTAGTCTCGTACCTTCCCAGATGCAGTTACCATCACCATCATCTTCTGCAAGTTGAACTCATCTCTGGAGAGGTTCTCAATGGTCACGTCATTTTTAACTTGACTGCGGGGCTTCCGTGCATCGTAGAAAAGCTTCCAGAGGTGTGCGATCCAGGCCTGCAGCAAGATGAGCTGAGAGGAGAGCCTCTTCAGCACCATGGACATCAGGCCGTCTAGACAAATTGCATTGAGAACACAGATGCTGCTCAATGACCGTCAGTGGATTACATTCACATTTAAGGTTGTAACAAGTCTGTCTTTGCAGACAATGCACAAATGTAACTTAAATTAAATTAATAGACTGGCTCTTTAGAACACTTTGTGTGTACAAGCTAGAATACTGTAAAGGAATACTTATTTAGCAGCTTATTTCTTGCCTCATTATTGAAAGAAGATACAGAATGCAACACATTTGGCTCGGCAGAAATATAATATGAGTAATTCTAAAAGTGAAATTGATAGACTAAAACAAAAGTTCAATGGATGTGGAGAATATTTTTTTAGTCAACAACAGGAGATCCTAGCCTTAAGACAACTTAATCAAGATTTATTGTAGAAGAGTATTACCTTGAATGGCTGAATCCAAGCGCAGCAATAAAAACGGGAAAATACAGAGGAAAGTGAAGCTAATAGCAAGCAAGTGAACGTACCCAAGAATCAGTTTTTACCAGGATGATGCAACCTCAAATTTGATTATTAAAGGCAGGTGCCTAATAGCAAAAACTCAGTGGACTTAAGTATTAGTTATATATTAGTGGAAAATCTTGAATGACTGACTCCGGCATGTTACAGCTGTGCCACAGTTTTGATGCGTCCATACCCCAGCGTCAAAGTCCACTGGAAGCGTCTCAGTCACTTTTTATTAATTTATCCTTGTTGTTTTTCTACAAAATCAGGCACAGAAAACGCTCTGATTCTGAAATGCTCCTTGTGGGAAATGCAATCTGAAGGAATTGGATAACAGTCTAAATTTTCTAGGACAAGTAAATTAGGGAACTACGAAATGCAGACGGGGAACTGAAAATAATACATTAAACACTGAATATTAATCCACAGCATAGATTAGTACTTAAAGTTGGAAACTTCTGGCTTGACATTTACCAGCCTTTTTGCCAAACTCTCCCTCCAGCTCTGCCTGCGTTCCTGTGAGAGGCAGATCCACCATTTCCATTGTCACCACATCTGACAGGGCCTCCTCTCTTGTCCACATTACACGCCCTGGAAAACAAGACTCATTATTGTTCTGCAATCATTCATTCCACTTTCCACACCCTGTGACAGTATGCAGTTTGTGTTGACGCTTTCCATGAACATGAAACATTTTTTTTCCCCTTCATGTTTGTGGAAAGGACAAGATTATGTGTACATTATGAAAACCGAGTGCCTGTTTGTGTTCCACACAGTGGTCAGATTTGGGCAGTATTTATGATGATTAAGAAGTGGGATATACCCAAATGTTATCACGAGGCACAGCATGGCTCACCAGTCTCTTTGCAGCACTTTGGAAAGACGTACTGGATCTCAACACAGTAAACACAATGAGGTAAGGGCTCTTCACACAAATCAAAAGTTTCAAGTCTTTCCACCTGTTAGCTATCTGCTACCAGCTATAACTCTCGTGTGATTCACTACAACCCACCACCTGCAGAAACACATCGCCTCCATCTCCATGCATGATGTCAAGCAACGGGTCTTTTTTTGTCTCTTATTTTATTATTATGAGCAGGATTTTAAAATGTACTGACTTTGGCGCCCCTCAGAGGTAGAATCAAAAGAAGCCACAGTGGTAGACAGCAGCTCAAGTCAATGCCTCAGACAAAATGAACCAGTGCAGACTGACAGAGCATGCTTTCCAACACTAAAGCTTTCTGCTTCTGCCATCCATACCTGGCTGTTGTATAAAAGTGAGGGTCTGGTCTTCCGTCTGCACCATGACCCTGTAGCCAACGGAATCATCTTTCTTAAGGAATGCCTGTACATACAGCTAGAAGACAAAATAAAAAGACTTAGATTGTGTTATATTATAAAAAGAGAACACTACATGCTTAAAATTGTAAACATCCTAACATGCACAAGCTGTCTCCCAAACCAGACAGATCGGCTCTGTAAGTAATTATGTTAAACTTTGTGTAAAGTAAATTTTAAGCCTTGCTGACTTGACCAGCCAGATATCAAACAGGCTAGAGAATCACTGGGGAGAAATTTTGATTCACCTTCTCTGGTTTCCCACCATTAGGATCCATAGCGAAAATCAGTGTTGTGTCTAGAAGTCTGCGGCCAGTTTCTGCACTATAGAGGTTCACAGTGGAAGCCTACAGTGAAGAAAAAAGATAATCATATCTTTCACAGTGATTCAAAAAAAGAAACTGATAGTTTTCATTGATCTTTCAAGTATTAAGAATTGTTTCTCAGCTTTATTAAGTAACACATTTAATCTGTTAATCAACATTCAAATAACACACCAAACACACAAAGACTGTACAAAACCTGCTGATTTATACACACATTACTGTTTGCCAAGAAAGCACCATGGCAAACCATACTTAGCAAATCTAAATGTATGGTTTCACATTTACGCACAGTTTTATTCTTGGGTGACATGACAGCAGCAACAGTCTTCTCTCCGGTGGTAGCAAATGAAACCAGCATGGCCTATGAATAGAGATAAATGTGTCACCAACAATTTTCACAAAATGTTTCTTAAATCAGCAATTGTCATATCTCAGTATTACACACTAAGGTGTACCATTGTTAAATAAGAAAAAATAATACATTTTGAAACAGCAGAGCTTAAAAATAAGGACGTATTCTAAAATAACTTTGAACTTTGGCCTTACAGATGTTGATGCTGTTTCAAACATTTCCTTTTGTTGACGACACTCACCTATTTGACCATGGCGATCAAATATTTCAGCAAGAAAGCCAAGGGACCTTTACATTTTAGGCATGGAAGCTTTGATGAAGATTGACTTACAGTACAATAATTTCAATACTAGAATAAGCAAACATTTTAGGATGGAATCTTAAGCAACAAGTAGCTTAGATTTTAATTGTCAGAATCTCAAAACACGTTTGATGGAGAAGAGCAAGCTAAAGAAACGGTTACTTACCGGCTTCAAATCTCTCAATGTAACTATCTGCCCATTGTTGAGCTGGAGAAGAAGGAAGTGTTCAGGCCCCAGCTGAAGGAAGAACTCTGACAGCGGCTGCCGGGCTGGGTTGGGCTGGGTGGACACCAGCACTGGTTGGAAGCCAGTGGCGACTTCAAATCCCAGTGACTAGAAGAAGACATATGGTAGCACATTGTAATGGTTAAAAGCATTCTTAAAGAGACCACGCAGAGAAACTAGAGCATAGGATATACATGTTCATTTTATAAACTAGATGGGTTTTGTGTTCATTTTGGTGAGTACCTGCAGGGGGATCTGGGTCATCTGTGACTGTACATGCAAGTCAAGCATGTGCAGGGATACAGTTGCAGAGTCCACGCATGTCAACACCCCCTGGCCGATCATTACACAGCTGGCCTGTATGTTGGAAAGCCACGGAGCTTCAACTGAGATCTGACAACACAAGCAAAGAAGTTAGAAATGCAGAATCATACTCATATATTGTAACATTGGTTTGGTTTACTTGTTGTGTTTGAGTTGTTTTATTCCTTTAAGTATTGTAATTAAAATGTGTATGTTCTACACAGCATGTATATACTTTATTTTGCTTCTACAAATCAGGATTACCTGCTTGATTATCTCTCCGTCCTCCACACTATAAGCAACAACAGCAATGTGGGAATGGGGAACAACTCCCAGTGCGTACACTTCACCATTTCCACCAGAATACACAACCTGGTAATCCACGGTTTCACTATAGAGATGCAAAGACAGACACTTTTTTTTTTACATTTCTTGTAAAGCCAACTTTCATTAAAAAAATAATTTGTGGCTTTATGTACCAGATATGTTTGCTGTTTAAACACTACCGTTTCTATCTGTCCGCATGCTGTTAATGCTTAAATTCATAATCGTTGTGCGCATATCCACTTAATCATGTATGACTTGGCTTTTCTAATCTCAGAGTTGTCATTTTAAATGTGTATAAATCAGAATATTTATGATCTATTCTTTTTGATCCTATATCATTTTCGATCCAATATTTAATTAATTATTTCAAATGCTTTGTTATAATTTCCATCAAATATACACCACCAACCACCCTGACATCTTGTAATATAGACTGAACTTTCTAGAAAAGCATTCAAGCAGACAAAATAGGGGAGAGCCGGGACGAATGAAACGCGGGACGAATGAAACACAGCGGTTTTCTCAGAGACCATACAAGTTTGAAATGCCAAACTACATCAGCACATATAGAACACAGTAATTAACAGAACAGGGAAAAATCAGGTGGATCCGTTACACTTTCACGGAGTTATATGAAAGAAGCTGTTTTTAACCAGGTAAAGTAAATTCACTCAAGCGATCTTTTTTTTGAATGACGAGTTGTGTTTATTGTTCCATGTGTCATCGTCATGATCACATGAAAGATCAGTCAGCACTTTAACACATCCTGAAGTTTTAAATGTCAAAGTTTTACAGTTTAGAAGCTGGTGAAGTTTAAACGTCAGGAGTCACTGTCGGGACGATTGAAACAGGTGTTTCATTCGTCCCGACACGCAGCCATTCTTCCTTATTTAGATACGGCGGGAGGGGGGGCAGAGTCCACCAGGATGCAGGTTGGACCACCAGGATGCTCACAGCCAAATAACAGGGTCTTCTTCACAGTAGACCAAGAAAACAGGCTGCAGATGTGCATAAAAAGGGCAGCCGATATCTGATCCAAGTGCATTAGCTATTAGATTTTGCAGTTAGCTAGCTAAGTCATATTTATACTATTTTTTATTAAGAAAAAGGACATAATGGGTTTGCAATTACGTATTAAGAAAGGCAGTATCCAGCTTTCTAAATAAAAACAAGAATAACTTAAACCATTTAAATGTATATCGCTGTGTTTCATTTGTCCCTCCCCTGTGTCTCATCCGTCCCGCACAGTAGGGACGAATGAAACATACGCACCTTACGTTCAAAGTGAAATTATACTGAAGTCGTTTTACATTTTAACAAGATAACACCTGGTATTGATAGAACACACATGTGAGTTGTTGATGACAACAACAAATGATTTCTGTCTGCAACGTTATATTTTAAAATGACGTGTATGTGAAAAGTGTTTCATTCGTCCCGGCTCTCCCCTACTTCTATTATGTTTTGCTAATTGTTATTTCATGTATGTACAGAATCATGTATGTATTTGACACCGGAAGGCTGTTTTCACATTCCCTTGCTGAAGGAGGAAAGCACAAATCTAAGTTTAAGATGTGTACAAGCATGATTTGTGACAACACAACTAATTTGTTGCCAATCGTGATCTGGTATGAAACTTGCACAGGTCAGATACACTGAGCGTAGACTTTTCAGCTAAACAGAACACATCTTATTTCCAGCAGTTAAACTTTTGAAATGAGCAATATTTGTTTCTGGATTTTTTCAATAAAAGGTAGAAACAATATATAGATCTTTTTGAGAATATTTACCCTGGTAATTCATTTCTAAAAAAACATTAGACAAATTATTATTCAAAGCAGAGTATTTTTCAAACATTCTTGGAAAGGATATTTGATTTCAGGGGAGATGTTTTGTTAATGAAGTCAGGCTTATATTAAAAGTACATAGACAAAAATTAGGTTTTAATGTTGACCCAATAACATAAAAAGCATGGCCACTTGCCTTTCTGGTAGATTCTCTATCCATTTTTGATGACCATTAGAAAGGTAATGGAGAGAGATGACACTTTTCTTCAAAACAGCCACGTGTTTCACAGTTTCTTGCTGTCCAACCAAACATGCCGACTGGAAACTGAAATGTAGCAGCAACAAAAGCAGTTAACATCTGATCACATTAAAGACAATTCAAAACTGAACACCTGCCAGGAAAGGAGGTTTTCACCTGCCAGAGTCGAGCACAACCTCCCAGTTCAAGCCACCAATATTTGTCTCCCAGGAGCGCAGCAGGCGGCCATTACCAACCACCAACACCGCATCTAGAAGACAAGAACTGCTTCATAACTTATCTGCTTTCAATAAGGGAAGACTAAAAGCTCTACAAAGTCAACTGCAATGAAAAGCACACCTTGTCCGTGTTGCAGAAGAGCGTCAATGTTTCCCTCTGGCCCAGTCTTATCCACATGTCGCCAGACTGTAACAGACATTGAATGAATACTAATATAAGAGAAAAGTATGATAACTGAGAGGTGGATCACATTTCTGTACTTGGCCCTGTAGAACTGTCTATTACAGCAGACTAACAAAATACTCACAGAGTTCTCCAGTCCTGGAATTGAGAGCAGCAAAAACATTATTCTCTGTTGCTAGAAGCACCTTTTTCGATGACTGCAAATGTGTGTCGAAATGGGAAAGGCGAACCTTGCCAACATATTGCTGTCTCCTGTGAATCACAAGATGGAGAACAAGCTGTCAGAAGGTCAACAAGTTTATAATCGTGGTTATGGCATATAATTAAGGATCAAACCCCAGTGTGGTGACACACATGTTAATATCAGATGGTTATAATGCTATCCAAACACTTCAATTTCAATCAAATTTACATGAACTTATTGAGCTTAAAGCAGCAGTGGTTTCCTAATGGCAAATCAACATTTACAAACAAACAAACTTGCAGTAAGTAAATAAAAGTTCTTGTATTTATTTTAATATTTGTTGGCCTGTTCTCTCGCACAAAGTCCACTCCTCACACACCGGCTCGCAGCTAGTGGCTGTGACAGATATTAGCATTAGCATCCCCACAATAAAAACATGGCTCCAAATAGCACACATATTTGAACATCATCTAGATTCCTCTTACCAGTCAAATTTCCCTACTTGGTCCTCAAACACAGCCTCGACAGTGCTGTATAAAATAATACATTTCAGGCACAACAAAATTAGCTTTGCCATTGCAGCAACAGCTTTGGCTTGCTCTTCAAGACAAGGAGGAAGTCGGAAGTTGACTGGCTTATTTTTTGTCTTGTGACTGAGAGGTGCTGCCCCATACAGGTTAGAAAGGTTCATAGCGTCTGTAGTTGGAAAGAATACATTTAAAAATGTTTAACTTTAATCAGTCCACACCAATCAGTCCCTACCATATACAGTCTGTGGTCCACACCAGCTCAAGTAACATATAATAATGTAGCATTGATGTCGTTCCATGTAATAAAGGAACCAGCTTTATGTGCTACTGATCCTCTGTCATCTGTTTTTGACACAAATTCGGTTCAAATTTTTGAATTTGACTATGGTAATTTGTGTACATTATTAAAATACAATTCATTATTGCAGAAACACGTGTGTACAAATGGTTAATGGGTGATGTTTACAAAATGTTTTATTTAAATTATTTAGTCAGATTTTACAGTAAAAGAAAAAAAAATACAGAAAGCAATCTTGAACTAAAAAACTAAACCTATTCTCTAGTCTATCTCTAGAGGTTAAAAATCTAATTCTGAGCCTCCTGTTAAATTTTACACGTTCTTCCTTAATACCATTGGTTTATCAGAAATCAAAAAGCTATAGGAGAACAGACTTTTTTGTTTGGTTGCTTGTCTTGAATAAAGTCCTGTTGCTATAGACATGATGCAGGTACCTTTCTGAAATTAAAGTTGCAACACAATGTAAGTAGTCTACTATGACTGATTCTTACATAACCTACAATTTGTTGGACCAACATTAGTCCAGTAAGTAAGGTCATGGTCCCATCACTAAAGTATCATAATACCTCAGATTTCAGATAAAAAACAAAACACACTGACTTAAATTTCATTTACAAGGACAATAAAATATCAATGATTCTACGTATTTGTCTCTTTAATCAAACAATAAAATAATACTGCCTAACTATTAGGTCAACTGCAGTTAAAAGAGTAAATATTATAAACAGCTGACCCGTATGAGGTCTTTGTGTTATGCCATAAACTCAAAGGATAGAAATGTACTGTTCTATTTTAAAGTACAAAATTGGAATTGTACTATTAGCCATTACTAACCCTGGGTTGAAAAAAACGAGTAAAATTGTGGATGAAATGATGTTGGCCTGACTGTTGTTAGATTGTGAGCGCCCCCTATGATTTACTTTTACAGTTCCTTCTTCCACTGGCTAGTTTTTTTCTATGGGATTTGAAGATGGCGTCGAGCGGAGGAGATGGGGAACACGAATGGACAGCGGCAGTGCGGCCGCTTTTATCAGCTTCGTACACCGCTTTTGAGACGAAAGAGCTACCTCAGCTTATTGGGTCTATAATCAACAGGTACCCGGTTACATGTCAAGAAATTACGTGTCTCTGTTTGCTTAAATATAGACTGTGTTCACCCAGTGGTTAGCTGGTTTGCTAACTTGCTAACTTAGCTTGGTGAGTTAGCGTTACGTTGATGGGAAACGTTACCCGCTTAGCTAACGTTAGCGGCTAGCAAGTTACTTGAGCCTTGCACTCGCTAGCTAACTTATTCAAAATGCGATGTAGCTTTCCCTGACTGGTAACTCATAAACTGTCTGAAACAAGGCTCGACTCATGAATGATGTACGTCGGTCTTTATTGTAACATTATTGCTGCGCAAACATTAGTCGACATTTTAAAAAATTGCTTCATCACTAGCTAGCTAACACAAACATTAGCCAGCAAGCTAGCTGGGCCTTCCAAACGGACTGTATAACGTAACGTTGAAATGGTTCAGACATAGTAATATTTGACTACGTCAGCTAACCGAAGTTGGCTCGATTCGATCGGCTTGCATGCCAAGCTTGCCATATGCAGTCTAGTCTGGACATGACAACAGGCAGTTTATGCATTAACTGGTTAATAAAGTAACGTTAGCCAGTCAGTTGAACGTTATCTGCTGAATGTCTGGTTGGGCTGAAAGTAGGCGGGGACCCAATCCTCAACTCTTTTTTTGGTGAGGTGGTGATGGGTCGCCGTGTTAAGTAAACGACAACTTGGTGATATAGCTGCTTTGACATTACATGTAAGGCAGAAGGTCTGTGGAGAATCCGACATGGTGCTGCTAAATCTCAAGGAAGCTGGTGCAGTGCTTGTTCCGCAGGGGATACGTGTCTTTGGAGGCGAGTGTTATTATATGGCATACTTATTTTCTCGTAAAACTAGGTAGGAAATGCACACAAGTGTATACATCACCATGGAGTGATTATAACTACAAGCAAGTAGTGCCTACACAGTAGCCAGGTTGTCACTTGACACTCGTGTTCAGTGGTAACGTTACCATCAGCTGATCCCTCTGGGCATTCAAATGAAGAGCTTCCTGTGATGTTTGGTGGTTTCGTTTTCTGAAGCAACATGTAGTTATGATATGAGCAGTAAAACTGCTAGAAGGCTTGTTAGTTTCGATTTTAAATGAAACGACCAGCTGGGCTGGTAACGTTATACATGTTGGAGATATGTGTATAAGCTGTGTGAATATATTAATGATGTCTTAGCTTTGTTATCAAATGAAAAGCATTTTTTCAGCAGTATGTTATTGATCATACAACAATTTTCAACATCTTGAGCATGAGGATTAAACTGAGCAAGTGCTGCAAGAGTAGTGACATTTTTCACCAGAATTGTTGAAGAGGCGTCATTTAGCTTGGGCAGCTTGTGTCAGTATATGGTGTAGGTGCCGCTGAAGTCAAACAACAGAAACATTACATCAGAGCTGTGGCTCTCCATGTGTTTTTGGGACATTGAATTGTCTAAGCTTACCTGCATAATACATGACAAACTGGTTTTCCCTGGTGACAAACTGCAATTAGCCAAAGAGCAGATCTATCAGACATTTTAGAAAAGACTGCATAAATGGTGCTCAAATGCAGCGAGTTAACCTGAGTGCAGTGCACAGTGTAATGTCCCTATACTGACAGCTAGGACCAGCTCTGGTTTCTATGTGGAAACTGGGAATACATTTATAAACACTCATTAATAACAAACTATTGTGTGGGAAACCTTATGTATACAGGTGTGCCTAATACAGTAATATTTTCTCCAGGCCCGTCTTTGAATCTTTCAGTCCTAGATATTTTTTTGCAAACACCTGTCTTTGTTGAAGGGGATATCTGACTGTAGCTAAATGTTGTAGGTGTTACCAGTTGGACTTAAGTGTTTCTCATACAAACATGTCACAATCTGTCTTTGCAGCTCCCCTAACACTCTTCACCAGTAAGACAAATGCTATTAAGATGTTCTATGTAAATTCATATTCAAGAGTATTTAATGAGATATTCTACTTGTTCTTTGCAGTGAATCAGACATCCTTCACCACGACAAACAGTATGAGCCTTTCTACTCATCATTTGTGGCACTCTCTGCACACTACATCACCACAGTATGTGGACAAAGTATGTATTTAATTTAATTTTTTCTTTAGTGAAATCGATATGCAGTTATTACTGCTATTCAGCCAAAATATTTAGATGTCACAGGTTGTGTGTTCTTCCAGCTAGCAAATTTTCTCTGCTCTGTCTCTCTAGTACCGAGAAACCAGCTGCTGTCGGTTGCTGCAGCGTGCAAAGTATTGATTGAATTCTCATTGCTGCGTTTGGAGAACCCTGATGAGGCATGTGCGGTATCGCAGGTGAGAGAAACAAACTGCACGGGAGGCCACTGCTGCTTGTCGATACAACTACTGAGCAGTACTGATCTGTGAGATTGTAGTGTTGTGGGACTGCACTGAACTGAGAATTTTTTGACAGTTTTAAGGGGATAGGACATTTACCAGCCACAGACAGACTGTTGCAATGTTTTCAGCCACGTTGGCTCAATTCAGTTGAATTGAATTTTACACTTTGATGTAGAGTAACCCTGTTTGTTTTTTCTTCAGAAACACCTGATTCTTCTAATAAAAGGACTTTGCACTGGCTGCAGCCGACTAGATCGCACAGAAATCATTACGTTCACCGCTATGATGAAATCTGCCAAGTTGCCTCAAACCGTCAAGACCCTTTCAGATGGTAAGTGTCTCTTAAATGACAGACCAAACTTAGACAAGACTTTATTGATGATTAGAATTATGCATTTATTAAAGAAGTTAAGTCTTAAAACTGGGTGGACATGTTTGAATCAGGGTTTTCGCATTGTTTTTTATTTGATTGGTTTATTTGTTTCCTATATTGACTGTTATAGTGGTTGATCAGTGATGTTGCAAAGCTTTGGTGTGTGAAATAGAAAATTGTATCCTTGTTCATCTAATAGTGGAAGATCAGAAGGAGTTACCCAGTGCAGTGAACCCAGAGCTTCGACAAAAAGAAGTACAAATGAACTTCTTTAATCAACTGACTTCAGTTTTTAACCCTGACCTTACCACCATCTTGGCCTCCCCATCAGCAGCACACATGCAGGCAAGTGTTACCAGCCCACCAGCTGCCCACGCCATTACTGTCCTCAGTAATTGACAGCTAAACCACAACAACAGGACATTCGAAACAGCTGCTCTTTCCCTGCATTGCTGGTCGTAATTAATCATTATAATAATAATAGTTTTTTTGAACTCTCTCCAATTACAGGCTGAGAGTGATTGCGATGACCAAACCACAGATCAAGCCATTCAGGCCAAAATGAAAAATGCCTTTGTCTCTCAGAATGTGTCAAGCTTACAGGAACTTGGTGAGAAATTATTGCTTTGTCGTAGAATTGTGGCTTTTTTTACACTAAGTTTACAATTATACCGTGTACATGTGTTGATTGAAACTTTTTATCCCAGCTGTTTGCTGTTTGTTCTGAAACACTTGAAACACTTTTTTTTTTACAGTCTACAGTTTTTTTTACAAGTCTGATATTTAGGAATATACATGAACAGTTCCTAATCACTTTTAAACTGCAGTAAAACTATATTGGGAAATACATTTCTTTACAGTTCTTTTTCTTTCTTTGTTTTCAGTAAAGCCACATGAAGTATTCAGTCCTTTCACATTATGTTTTCTATGAAGTTGATTTTCAAATTAAATATCAGTTTGGACTTTTAAGGTAATTTGCTGCAAAGAGCTAAAAGTATTTTTCACCTACATAAATTGTATTTCCAGGTGGGTCAGAGAAGTTGCTACGAGTGTGCCTCAACCTGCCCTACTTTCTACGCTACATCAACCGTTTCCAGGATGCTGTATCAGCCAACTCTTTCTTTATCATGCCTGCCACTGTGGCTGATGCCACTGCGGTTCGCAATGGGTACTTATTTTAATTTATGTATTATGTAAAAATGTTCTTATGTCAAATGTTATTATATTCTGATTTGTTTTGAAGGGTCAGTATAATCTGTCTAGTTTTTGCATGTCTATTAGATGAAGAGTGTTAAGAAACATTAAATTAACTTTGTATACTTAAAACCCATACCCAGATTTCATTCACTCGTGATAGACGTAACCATGGCTTTGGACACACTTTCTCTTCCTGTGCTGGAGCCCTTGACACCAGGGAGATTACTGGATATGACTGTGCTAGCTTTGAGCTGTCTCTATGCTGGTAGGTAATAACTCTCTTAGCTAAAGTAAAATTATACTGTCCAGTTATTCAAACTGCTACAATGTTCAACAAACAAACAGCAGGTATTGTAAATGACACCAGTTTCCATCTAAAATCAACAATCTCAGTAGATCATAAAGCAGTGCAGCAGTACGTCATGTGCTTGACTGTACTAGCGCCAGCTAGAACAACCAGTGCTGTTCTTTCCTCTCTTTAATAATCAACTGAATGCAACAATGTCATTCTCTGCATAGTGTTGAAAGTTAGATTTGTAATAAATAAAGCAAAAGAAAACCCATTTCTGCCCTTTTAGGTGTGAGTGTGGCCACTTGCATGGCCATTCTGCAGGTAGGCAGCGGCTTGCAGCTTCGCTCTGCCTCCACTGGGACTAAAGAGGAGGACTATGAAAATGATGCAGCCACAATTGTCCAGAAATGTGTGAGTATGAAAAGTACAGCATCCTCAATGTATGTTCATATGTTAGTTGTGAGACAGGAACTTTATTCACTAACATGTATGTTACTATTCACATGTTTTTTTACATAGACCTAGTGTAAGGTTATTGTCTCATATTTTTATCATTTCTAATCATTTTATCATTTCTAATGACAAGAGGACAGCAAATTTAAAATGTTTAACAACAAAAATGTGTGTTTGCAATAGCTGGAGATCTATGAAATGATTGGACAAGCCATCAGCAACTCCCGAAGAGCTGGAGGAGAGGTGAGTACCATGTGTGAGTGCTATACTAGAATAGTAAAATAATAATACTAGTTCAACCTATACTGGTAAGTGCATCGCTTAGGCTGGGCCACTTCAGAAATGGACTGTTTTTGGAGTTAAGAATTGTGTCAGTTTTTTATAAAATATTTATTTCTGTGCTACAGCATTATCAGAACTTCCAGCTGCTTGGAGCCTGGTGCCTTTTAAATAGCCTGTACCTGATTCTTAATCTGAGCCCCACTGCCCTGGCGGATAAAGGGAAAGAGAAGGATCCCTTGGCTGCCCTGCGTGTCCGGGACATTGCTGCTCGCACCAAGGATGGCGCAGGATCACCAAAACTTGGTCCTGGAAAAGGGTAATTTCCAATTAATATGAAATAAGTTCATATAATTGTTCTAGTGTCTTTTGGCTCAGTTGTGTGTTTTGATTTGCAACAGGTATGCAGCGTTTTTATTTATATAAATGAAGGTGTGGGCAGCAGTTACTGCAATGACACCTTTTTATTTCCTCATTTAAAATTAAAAACCACAATTTATATATTTCTGATATGCGCTGCATTAAAAAAATCACACTTGAAAAGTGAATTGTGTGCATTGATTATTTTTGTTGTTTTTCTTAAGTCACCAAGGGTTTGGCGTTTTGTCCGTAATCCTGGCAAACCACGCCATCAAACTTTTGACATCACTTTTCCAGGATCTGCAAGTTGAGGCCCTGCACCGAGTAAGTGAAGCAACAAACTTCTGTTGTATTTCAAAGAAAATGTCCATAATTTAACAAATGTGTCTTACATTCAGTGGAAGCTGTCTACAAAATGTAAAAAAATAAAATAAAATGACGTAAACAAGCAAGCAAAACATATAACAAACATTTGTTAAAGGAACCGTCTGGTCCTTGAAAGACATGTTTTCTCATTCCAATTCCTCCTTCCCTCCACCTGCAGGGTTGGGCGAGTGATGGGCCACCAGCTGAGCTCAACATCATGGCACAGAGCACTTCCATCCAGAGGGTCCAAAGGCTCATCGACTCTGTGCCCCTGACCAATCTGCTGTTCACCCTTCTCTCCACTTCCTACAAAAAGGTGCAATCATTATATATTTACGTACATACTTTGGAGAATTGCCAATTATGTTGTTTTATTGACCACTGCAAACATACAGAGAGCAGAAGTGCTTGTGATGCTTTTGGGAAAACAGACACAAGTTCAAAAGATGCGTTTCATCGGTTAGCTGCCTGTAAGGGGAAAACTTAAGTTTCCACAGCATATATTTTTCTGTAAAGACTAATTGTCCTCGTTTTGATATTTACATAACACAAAAGGTGACATAAATTAGACATACAAGACAAAACATATACCCTCTCCTATACATAGTGCTTTGTTAATAAAATGATTGAAAAAGTGTGTGAAAGTGTAATGGAAAGATTGAAAAGTGTGCTCATTTTTAAGACCGTTCATGTTTTTCCTTCCATCAGGCTTGTGTTCTCCAACGGCAGAGGAAGGGCTCAGTCAGCAGTGATGCCAGTGCTTCTACAGATTCAAACACCTACTATGAGGATGATTTCAGCAGTACAGAGGAGGATAGCAGTCAAGGTACTCAATCATTCTGGATTAAAGCAATTACATAATCATTTCAGAAAGCCTCCTTAAAATTGAACATTCATGCACTCACACAGCAGCTTTAGATTTGCAAAACAAGATGAAAATCACACCTCTGACAGTTGTCTGGACATAACTTGATGATGATACAAGAAGACAGAGCACATATTGTTCTGCACAGCATTGATTATACAGGAACAACAACTCAAAGGGACTGGCTAATTAAGCATTTTATTCAACTTGATAGAAATAGATGACTTGTCATTCATATGAATTGTGCAGCAAAGTGTGTGTCCAACAAAGAGAAGGATTTTATTGTATCTGGAATGTTGAGTGAAATACAAACATTTACTGATGAAAATTGATGACTTGGCTTAGCGGTAAGTATTGAGTAGTTTTCAATAATGCGGGGACTGTATATTGAGCCCAAAATGTCTCAGTATCACAAGTGATCAACTATATTGATAATATACATTTTAAGGGGGCACGATATATCAATGACTGATGTATTATTGGCTAAGTACGAACATTAAATTGTTATTGTTCCAGTAATGGAATGTCAGCCGATAATAATATCCGGTAATGTGGAGAATGCTGTCGAGTGGCGATATCAATCAACCATTGACCAAGCAGAACATAAACTTGCAGAAATGTGACGTCTTCGTCTGTTCTCTCTGCAGCTTGTACACTGTCTCCTCCATCCACAGGCAGCTTGTTTTACCCAGACATAGATAGGTTGTTATTCTAATATCTAAACTGTTATGAACAACCTAAAGATTACTAAAGATTTTAAGGCTGAGACCAAGTCCCTCCTCTCCATTAGCACTGCAGAGAGGCTCTCTCTAGCTGTAGAGGGTCGATGACAGAACAGTATAAGTGACCACACGACTGTTAACCATTTCATTGTAAAAGGCTTGCAGCCTTTCTAAACAGTGGTGTCCAAAAACTTCAGGTAATCATTAATTATTTCAAGATATGTGAAGCTATTCTAATGTTTTTTGTAGCCTGTACATGCTTGCCAATAAAGTTTGATATTAATGTTATTAATAGTAGTATTAAATATGTATTAGTCTACGTATTTAAAAAAAAAAAAATCAAAGTTATGACAAACAGGTGTATAATAAATCAAAGTATTCTTTATTCTCAGGATGGATTCAACAACAAAAAAACATGATGTTTTGTTTAAAGATTAAACGAGACAATGAACTAATAAACTTTATTTTCCTTGCATCTGGAAGACTAATATTATCAGTAATCCTATCAGTATCGGCCAAAACAAACGTTATCGGCCCTGAAATTCCATATCGTGCATCTCTTATATATTTGATTTAGAGGAACCGTTATAATAGATTTATGGACCATAGAATGAAGGCATGATCATGATCATCATGTAACAGTAGCTGTAATGGTGGCAAACCTATATACTCATCACTTGAGTGAGTATCAGTAAACTGACAAACAAGCCAGTAATCTCTAAAGATTTCTGTAACTCCTTCAAGGTATGCCTCAGATTTCTCTCTGACAGTGTGGATGCAAGTGCTGAAAGCAGAGTTATGTTTGTGTTTGATCTTTGAGCTAGTGTCAGTGCTGAGCTGTATCAGTGAAGCAGTGAAACAAGTGTGCTGTCAGTGGATCAGTCAGTCAGGTTATGGCAGCAGTGAGAAGGGTAAACACAAGCTCACACACACACAAAGTAATGTAATTACAATATTTTGTCCCTTCATCACACAATGACAGTGTAGTTGACAGTGTCTACTATTTCAGCAGAGAGAAGACAGGAGAAGACAAGTGCAGCTTGTGTCTCAGGTCAGCAGTTTTCTGTCCTCAGGTCAAAGACTTGGTGTCAACCTCACTGTCTTAGATTCATTTTGTTATTGTATGTCTCTCAGTTTAGGCTCTGAGCTGTGGCCCTAGTAGCTTAGCAATGACAGAGCCACAGAAGAAAAGGCTTTGGCAAAACAACCCCTAGTCTGAAAGGTGCTTTCAACTGAAATTGACATAAGCCAAATTTTAATGTTTTGTCAAAGAGGTTTATCTGTGGCTCGGTGTGGTTCAAAGGATAATACCAGTGGTGTTGACATGTGGGTGCTCATTATTGTTTTTACCGATAGACTAAATTTAGCCCCTCTTGCTTTGTAAAGTAAAAGTTTTCCCCAGGTGTTTTTGAGAGCTGTGTCCTAAAAACACATCACCCCTTTGTCATCGAGTGTGTACCCCTGCCTTGTCTTGCCTTATTTAACACAGACAATATATAGATGTAGATGTGTATAGATATAGATAGATAGATAGATAGATATTTTTTTTGGTCATTCACATTCTTATTACTCGCATCACTTGTCACACATGGCTAAAATGTACAAATGCAAAAATAATGTAGCCATAACGTAACCCATGTCACAAAGTGGTATTATTCTTGAATACAATAAATTCTATTTGTGCTTGTAAATTATGGGCTTAAACACACTATGCTACGTCTTGCTGTCACCTTAAAAGTTATGATTTTTGTATGTTGCATGCAAATGTGAATATCAACTTAAAGTGATATTCTTTTAAGATTTAAAAGTTGCTATTCTTGTATTTGAATTCATCTGGAGACACTGAAACTCGTTACGTCTTCAGCGAGATACTTTACAAGTCTACTCATAATGTTGCGAAAATATGTTTAATTGATTCATAGCCTCTGAAAAAGGGTAGCGTTGTTGGGCCACCACTTAAAATAAGTGGCACCGGATGTGACCATATATGGACGAGATGATGGAGTTACCGGCCATGTGTGGAGCTAGCTAGCTTGCTGAGCTAGGTGCATCTTAAATTCACGTTAACTGTCATTTTAACAGGGCTGATAATTTATAAGACTGCTCACCTTTATGCACCTGGGGAGGAAGGCTCTCACTGTCTTTTTTTTTCCCCACAAACATGTTAGACATCTTAGAGTATCTGGCTGTCTCCTGGGTAGGGTCCTTTTAGAGGGCACCATTTGATTATTCTCTATTTCTGCTGGAGAAATTGAATGCACATGAAGGAAACGACAGAATAATTGATGGGTTGATTGAAGGTAATGGCCTGCCAGATTTGAACCAGAATGATGCTTTGCACCTTCTCCGCTTGTCATAGATTGTCCATGACACATACTTTTTTTTTGAGCAAAAGACAGTGGTAGTGTTCTTGGCAGCAGAACACCCTAGGCCAGAGATTGATGATTGACCTTATAATAGTAACGTCAGATCTGCTGACATGGGTCTTACTCTCGGGTGAACAGTGGAGCAGTGCTGGCATCTGACCTGGATCAGATGGTGGCTTAGGATGCAAGAGATACTCTGTAAATCCAAATGTGTTGTGAGGGTTAACAAAGTATCTCTGGCAGAAGCCATGTTTGCTAGGTCTTAAAATCCCACCGCTTAAGGATTTCTTCCCCTGTCCTATAAGAGGTTGAATGTAATAGACTAATGGAACAGACTGACTATTGCTTTGGCAGAATAGGTTTTTCCATAGGTTTAAAGCAAATAAAGTCATTCACGATAGTGTCAATCGCATTAGAATGTTCTTTGAATATTTAAGTGACATTTTCATTTGTAATTCATAGTTTCCATGATGCTTCAAAGATAGCTGGTTGGCCATGTGACAGAATTGACCGTGTTAGTGCACCAAGAAAATATTTAAAGGTGGGGTATGTGATTCTGGAGAAATCCATGTCAAATACCGTGATGTAGCGCAAACGACGACACGACAAGTAATGTAACTAATGTTAGCTAAGTTGTGGGTTAGCAGACTATCGCTACAGCTTACATGCATAGTAGGTTTGAACAATTTTGGGAAAAATTGTAATTGCGATTTTTCTCCCAGATGTTGCGATTATGATTTGATTTGAAATTTTTAAAAAAAAGTTCAATATTCACTGCCAGTCTGTTTTTGACAGAACCTGCGTCAAGCAGCACAGAGCAGATGAACCGGGCAGGAAGTCAGACACAAACCGTCAGAGAGAATCCAGTCGATTTTCAAAATAAAACAGCCTGTGCACACTCCTGATCATATATCAACAATAAACACAGTTAAAACAGACACAACAGAAACAGTTTAACTACATAGCCTTCTTAAGCATAGCAACCAACAAATAACCAACCAAGCAAAACAAGGACAACTGAACAAATTAACACAATCTGAACAAGTAAGCAAAATCAAGCAGGCAAAACGCTCTTATTCTGAAATGCATGTCGATGTTGCCATGGAGATTGTGTAACAAAACGGGCTCATAGAGAGCTGCTAACTGTAGTTGAAGCACACAGAATGACAAATTAACAACTCGGCAACAACGTAGGCCAGGCTAAATGCTCTGCTGCTGAAACACATCAGTGTGAGTTGACGCCGGACAAAACTGTGGCATAGCCACCGCCTGTGTCTGTTCGGCTGATTCCATTATCCCACGTTTTCCCTCTAGTTTCATTTGTTGTTGTAAAATGTACTCGCCCTGTACTCGCTCTGATTGGTGAGTAGGACCGTAATAGCAGGCGCATGACGCTTGTGATTGGCGAGCAGATCTGTCACGGAATGAATTTGTAACTGCATGACTGTTTAAAACAGGTCAGATGTGCTGTATAATTAACCTACATTTTAATCACCGTTTTCATGATTAGCATTCTTTCAAATCGCAAATTTGATTTGGAAACAAAGTTCAGCCCTAATACAGAGTGGACGAGATGGTCCCAGAGCCAGCACACCAGTAAGTCATTTAAAGTTACCCGACACGCACATCATGGCTTGAATAGATGGAATCGTGTTCGGTCTGAGCAACTTTGTTTCAGATTTACAGAGCCAAGGCTGTGTACCAACACTGGATTGAGGATATAGTAGCTGAATTTGACAAAAAGACATGTATTAGATTAAAATTGCATATCCCACCTTTTATGCAGTTCTAAAATATCAACAGCTCCCAAAATGTGATCATTCATTCATGTATTTTAACTTGACTTGCATGTTGCTAGTACATAAAAATTAAAAAATATCCAAAGCCCGTGGCAAGTAGAATGTAACACTTTCTACTGTGGAATAATACAGCAGTGATGTGTTGTCAGCTCAGCAGATACTGTACAGCTTCCATTGGAGAGTAACAACACACGTTTGTCACTATAAGCGTCAACTTGACTTTAGCATTGTTTGTCTCATAGTTGCCAGTAGAACAATCGCATATATAATGACATACCCACTCAGTGGCAGCTATGAACCAAACATTGCATGCCATTTAAATGATTATGTTTCTTTTAATAAAATTTATTAAAATAATACAACTTTGACTCATGCTTAATTATTTGTAGATTTTTGCGAGCATTCAATCCAATGGGGTTTTATTAACAGACGGGTAACAGATGTTTAAATGGCAAAAGCAAGAGTAAAATAAAACATGTACATAAACAGGTATTATAAACGGCACTTAGGTCAAAATTCCATGTTTGGTCATTCTGTTTGAGCGACACAAATCTGGATTACTGTACAGCAGCTTTGGGGTTTTACGGTAACTAGTGTGACATGGGAAAACACTACAGCATGATTCATTATCATTTCAGTACCTGTTTTAAACAAGTGTATTGGGGGAAATAGAGAAAATAAATACAATAAATTGCCTTTCCCCTAGTGTCAGGGATATTTGTTTAAAAGTGTATGTCTTTTGAGAAAGATAGAAGAAGAATTCTGTAGTATTCATCTTTAAGTGGATATTCACCAACAGGAAGTCAGTGTATGTTCACTATTCACTGCTGTCTTTCGCTCTTGTCCACCGCCTGCACAGTGTTGTAGGTGTCGTGAACTAGTTTTGAAGCTTTTTTACATTTTGCCTTTTGATGACACCACTACCACTCCACAAATATCTTGTAAGTCTTTGGACATCTCTCACCTAAACTCATTGCATTCATTTACGTCATTTGTCTTTCACTGCAGATGATGACAGTGAACCCATCTTGGGGCTTTGGTTTGAGGAGACAATTTCGCCCACCAAAGACAAAGTCGCTCCCCCGCCCCCTCCACCACCGCCACCCCTGGAGACCTCTCCCAGACTGAAGAGTCCCAGCAAGCAGAATCCAAGCGAGAATGGCAACATTTTAGCGGGCCGTAAAGACCCAGAACTGGTGAGGACTAAACTGACAGCATTAAGTCCAGATTAAGTCCATATTAAGTCCAGAGTTAACAGCACATGTATTTCTTTGTGATGGAAGCATACATGTCGTTATGTATCTAACAGCTTATGAAAGTTTTTCCATTTTAACTTGTGATAACCCAGCAGCTCATAATCGTTTGTTTCTATAGTTCCTAAGTTTAGCCTCCAGCATTCTGAACTTCATCACCACCTCAATGCTCAAGTCCAGAAACAACTTCATCCGCAACTACTTGAGCGTGTCTCTGACAGAGCAGCACATGGCTACGCTAGCCAGCATCATCAAAGACGTTGACAAAGATGTTAAAGGTACACCTGAAAAAATGGCTGCTTATTGTACAAATGATCAAAATGTTACTCTGACTTCCTTTTGGTTTGGTAGTTAATGACAGGTGTAGCCCATAGTAAGTAGACAGCAATGCATGCCGCTAGGTTTATTGCATTTTTTCTCCTCAGGTTCCTCAGACGAAGTGTTTTCTTTAGCTCTTTATCACTTCAACCACACCCTGGTAACATCAGATCTTCCATCCCCAGCCTTGCAGGTGAGAGGGATTTCTTTGTTATGCCAGTATCTTGTTCACCAGGATCACAAATCTCTGTGATTAACTTACAGAAATCAGCACATTATTTGGATTGTTTACTTTATGTCACAAACTTATTCTTGAATCCCATGTCTTTCCCAGAGCACCCTTCTTCAGCAGTTAGGTGTTGCGCCATTTTCGGAGGGCCCATGGCCCCTGTACATTCACCCTCAATCGTTATCGGTCCTCTCCAGACTTCTGCTCATATGGCAACACAAAGCCAGTGTCCAAGGAGAACCAGATGTTCCTGAGTGTGTGAAAGTCTGGGAAAGGTATGGCAAACATCTTATCTGGCTCATTTGTACAATGAACTGGTTAAATTCTTCCCATGAAGCATTCACCATACCCACCTTATCAGTACTTGTACTTTTGACTGATAATAAAAAATAAGAAAACAACAGGAGTTAGTGCTCACAGAAATGCTCTGCTTCACTTTGGCTTCTGTGTTAAGTAATGAGTGAAAAAAGACCTTTTTAAGTTGATAAGTATTCAATATTTACCAATATTCGAGAACAGAGGGAACAAACCTTTTTAAGTGAATTGCAAAATCATACCTGCTGTGGTTTGCAGAGCTACAGATGCTGGCATATATAGACCTTGTTGAAACATAATACTAGCTTGCATTTGCGCACAGTATATTTTAGTTTTTCTTTTTTACCCACTTCTCCTTTCTGCTACCTTTCATTTCCTGCTCTCATAGATTTCTGGGAACATTGAAGCAACACACCATCCAGAGTTCTGTGCATGGAGAAGATGACCTTAATGTGGAACATCTTCAGCTCCTTCTGCTCCTTTTCCACAATCTGTCAGAGCGTGGCCGACGGTCAGTCCTGACCCTGGTCACCCAAGCCATCACTGAAGTGGCACAAAGCATAGACTCCCAGCTGAAGGCAGTGCCCATCTATCTGGCCCGCCTGTGTCTGGTTTTTGACTACCTGCTCCGCCACTACTCCAAGGCTCCATTGTACCTTTTTGAACAGGTTAATTGCTTTTCTGCTACATTTCTCTACTGGTTTTCTAATGGTGGTGTTCTTGTCCTGATGGCAAATTGCAAATATTTAGTTTTATATTATTTGAATATAAAAATATCTACACATTCACTTCCCAGCAAATATCACTTATCAGCATTATCACTACTTGATAATACCACATATTTCTAAGTTTTCCAACTTTGGTAAATTCTTTTTGAGTTTTTTTTTATTTGATTACCCCAGCTACAGGAATAAAATGACACACAAAGTGGTACAAATCATTATTCTGATGCTGAATATTTTTTAAATGTGTGTGGTACTGTGATGACAGGAAATTTAGCTTCTCTCTACCATTATTATTTATAGGTGCAGTATAACCTCCTCACTCCACCATCCACCGGGCCATGTTCTGTTCAGGAAGGTGGCAAACGCAGCAGTCTCCCACTTTACTACGGATTCAAAGAGGTGGAGGAGAACTGGGCCAAACACTGTTCAGCAGGTAAGATCAGTGAAGAATTTATATACTGGCCAGAGCATGGCAGCAGGTACAGAAATTCACCTGGTGCTTGCATCAATTTTTCACAGCCACACATTTTTTGTAGCATAAACAAAGATTATTAACAGATCATTGGTTGTCCTAAGCATTCAACTTGGTGGCATTGATTTCCCGATTAGCATTTTATCTCAGCGCTTATATCCTGCAAGACATTTAATGAAAAGTGTAGTTAAGTCTTATAAAACATCAGAAAAGCAATGTATATTGTATTTAGTGGCTTCTATTATGGTAACTGTTCCTGTCTCTCCCATCATCGGCTTAGCATTGCAGTTTGTGCTAGGTATTAGAAGTAAAGCAAAATCAATGAAGAAAGTGGAACTTGAAAACAACAGGAGACGAAAGAAACACACACGTGTATTTCATATTGTCTCTTCTTATTTCTCTCTCGTGAATAGGGTGTGGCTATGGTCATACTAGAAAATAATGTTCTGATTTCATGCATTTCCATTTTAGATTCAAATGTTCAGCCCAAGTTCTACTGCGTTCTGTCCCCTGAGGCATCTGAAGATGATATCAGCAGACTGGACACTAAGGTGAAACTTTGACCCTCTAATAAATAAGTATATAAAATATAATGTCCTTCACTGTTTTCAAACATAATTTTTCTTCTTGCCTTGTAGGTCTTTCCTAAGCTGTTCAGTGGAGCGGTTAAATACGATGACCTGTACGGGTGGCTCATCTCACTCCTGGTAGCAGGCTCTCAGTTTGACACAGCAAGAAGACAGGAGAACAAGGCCATCACTCCTATGGTGAGAAAACACCACATGAACAAACCATGAATTGTGTAAACATTGTTAACAAGTTAACAAATTACCCCAAACTACTGTAAGCTCATGTTGACTCCCAACGTTTCAAGTTACCAGCTCTCTGTGTACCTTCCAGTTGTTTGATGTTGAAAGCCTTTTAATTAGGGATGCACTGAATGTTTAGCAACCTAAGTGAATTAATTAAAAGTAAACATTTGACTTTTTCATTTATGGTAATGGTAAAGAAATTGGCAAAATAAATGGGAAAAAACGTGTTCGGTATTTCGGAAAGTTTTTCATCATATTCGGTTTTGGCTTCGGCCACCAATTTAATTTCAGTGCATCCCTACTTTTAATGTGAGGCACCATCAGGAATTGTTAGGTTTTAATAGTAACTAAACAGCAACAAACTTCAGCCCTGACATTAACTGAGTGCAGATTGGAAAACAGTGCATGTTTGTTTTATCACCCTGCACAGGAGGCATGTTCCCTTCAGTACTACTTCCTTGTACTGTGGAGGATCCTGGGTGTTTTACCACCATCAAAGGCCTATATGGAGCAGCTAAAGAGTGGCTGCAGCGACCCCAGTGAGAGTGACATCCTGCACACCCTGCGATGGTCCTCACGTCTGCGGGTGTCTACCTATGTGAATTGGCTCAAGGTCTGTTGACACCTTACAATCATACATGCTAGTTAGCATGATTGATGCCAAAACTAATAAATTACGTCAAAAAATATTACATTTGATTTTGTGTCATTGCCATAGTCAAATATAAGAGATTATGATGTTTTTAATTTTCTACTCATAATCACTTCTATTCATTTTACATTTTCAAACAAATCAGTTGAAACAGGAATGCTGCAGATTTGCATTTCTGAAGTGACAGACAGTAGTTAATATCTGATTTACACAATATCCTTTACTGTGTCTAATGCTATAACATAATGTTTGAGTCCTTTTTCATTTTCATTACTGACAGGAACACTTGGTGAAGCAGGGAATGAAAGCAGACCAAGCAGCTTCTCTGGTTGAGACAACGGCTGCTAAGTGCAGCACCGTTAAATACGACGTAGAGCTAGCAGAGGAGTACATTGCCAGACAGGTAATGATTATTATGTAGTCATTGTCAACTTGTGTATGATTGCTGTCCACACTAAATTTTAAACACAACTACAGCTGTCTTCCTGTAATTGTGGGTAGTCACTGACATTTTAATATGAGTCCTTGTAAATTCATGGAAAGGTTTTGATATTTTGTTCATGACAACGTGTGTGAACATGGTTACTGTCAGTGTTTGATGACTTGATTCTATTGCAGATTTCCACCTTCTCCAGTGTAGACCCAAATGTCATCCTTCCACTTCATCAGTTACCTTCTCTACAAGCCATCTATACACTGGATGCAGTCATCTCCAAAGTGCAGGTTTCCCTAGATGACCATTTGTCTAAGGTTGCCATTGAGGCAGACACCCACAAATCATCAGAAATCACAAAGAACCTGCTGCCTGCCACACTGCAGCTCACTGATGTTTACACAGCCTTTACAAGGTGAGAAATCACTCTTAACCTTTGCACTTGTGTTTAACACTGAACATCAGACAATCTTGTCAGCTCATGCATTATGTCTAGCAAGCTGGAATACTGTGGAAGGATATGATTACAATATTTGTAGGATTTGTTTAAATATTGCATTATCTTCTGGCTAAACCTTATCTGCTTTAGCCAGAAGATTAAAAATGTTTTTGTGTAATCTCATGCCTGACTTGAGGACTTTTGAATGCAGTCTGTCATTAAAAGCATTATAAACAGATGTCTGTGAAGATTCTCATCTAGGTCACAGTTATCCAAGGAAAGTAAAAATCTAGGGCAACTGGACTTAGTTAAAATACCTGAAATCATCATATGAGGACAGGAATTTTAAAAATTTATTGTAGAGCTTCCATGCCGCCAAAACAGTATTTTTCAGTAGTTAAATCCAAAAAGTGATTATGGTGTTTGCATTTTTTTATGTATTTATATATATATATATATTTCTTTTACAGATATCCACTTGTTAGTGTTTAATTTTAAACCTACTTCTGACATAAAACCTTAGTAGAAAAAATAAAGCTCAAGTTGTAAATCATTTATCCCTTTACCCAAATCAAAAAACAAACTTGTCATGACCAGGTCTTACCTGCTAATGAACATCCCAGAGGAAGGGGAGAACAAGCTTACAGATGCCAAGCTCCAAGGTTATGCTGCAGTTCTGTCCATTGGCTCCACCCGCTGCAAGGCTAATACACTTGGTATGTGAAGGAATTTTTCCTAAACAGTACATTCACTTACACAACTTTTTTTACGCTCACTGTTTAACCTGGACTTCTTAAAATTGAAACTTCACAGGTCACAGTATTATGCAGAACTTACCATCAGCTGTACAGACAATATGTGAAACTTGGAACAGCATCCACACCAATGAATTCCCCAACATTGGCTCATGGGTACGTGAGTGAAGTATTATGGCTCAGTTTCTACCTCTTTGTGAGCAAGCTAAGTAAGGCGAGCAGGCAATCTACTCACCTTTATGGGTTTGTTAACCTAATTTTGACAGTGGGTAGGTACTTAGTAATTGACTGAGTCTGTCTTGATGGATGATGTAAAAATTAAAATTCTTTTGTAAGACCTACTCTAGTTCTCAACCTCAAAATGCTAAATCCTCACTCTGCTGTTGACTCTGGCTAAGCTATTTTCAGAGCATCTTTTTTTTGTTGCTGTGCTTTTGATGTTCCTACACAGTCTTAAGATTTTAAATGTCTGTATTATTTTAATTTTATTTATTTTAGTGTAATTGTAGTATTTGTTTAATCTTGTTTTAATGATTAGATATAATGCACTCATATCTGTATCTGGTTGAATTTGTTATTTAGGCTGCTCATTTTGAATTATAGAAAATATACATCTTAAAGCATTTCATAAATAAAGATATCCAGTAAAAGTATTAAAATATCAACATATAGTTTCTACCTGCATTGCCTAGCCCTGCTCAGCATTTCATTTAAAAATGTTTGTACCAACAATTGTAGGAATAATAGTCTGGTGGGGGTTTTTTCCTCAGCGAAATGCTTTTGCCAATGATACCATTCCATCTGAGAGCTACATCAGCGCCATCCAAGCAGCTCACCTGGGCACACTGAGTTGTCAGTCCTTGCCTCTGGCCTCTTCTCTTAAACACATCCTACTCTCGTTGGTTCGCCTAACTGGGGACCTCATTGTGTAAGTGGTTGTCCAGTCCCGTTGATAATCTTAATAATTTCACATATAACAAATGGAATGTGATGCATAGAATTAATTCATGAAAATTCTGTTGTTCACTTAACATTGCTATATGTTTGTCTCCTCAGCACAGAGGAGCTGAATCCTTCGCAGGTTGTACGCACTTTGTTGCCCCTCCTCCTGGAGAGCAGCACAGAAAGTGTGGCTGAGATCAGCAGCACCTCACTAGAGCGCATCCTCGGACCGTCAGAGTCAGACGCCTTCCTAGCCCGCATCTATGAGCGTCTGGTGACCGGATGTTACAACATCATTGCCAATCACGCAGACCCCACCAGGTAAACGATGTGTGACATGATATTTAACGAAATCTGCATTAAACACTAACACTATGTGCACTGTTAAACAGGTGTTGGTAGTGCTGAACCCACTGAGAATAATAACTCACTGTGCATATTGTTTTTGTTTAATAGCCAGCAGATTTAGTGCTTGGTTAAGTCTCACTGCTCTTAATAACCTTTGATCTCTTATTTTCTTTAGTGGTTTGGATGAGTCTGTTCTTGAGGAATGCCTTCAGTACCTTGAAAAGCAGCTTGAGAGCAGTCAAGTCCGTAAGGCCATGGAAGAGTTCTTTTCATTCAGGTATCTGCTCAACTGAAAACACAGACTGCATTATTACACATCTGTACTGCTACCTCACTGATTTTGTGCTCCTTTATTTCAGTGGTGAGCTTGTCCAGATTATGATGGCGACAGCTAATGAAAATCTGTCAGCAAAGTTCTGCAACAGGGTGCTGAAATTCTTCACCAAGCTCTTCCAGCTCAGTAAGTCTAATGTTGAAAGTGTAATTTCAATCAAGAAAAAAAGTAAGCTTCAAATGGACTGGGTTATACCATATATGTCATCTGATCACATGTAATAGCCAAAGTGTTAAGTGCTGTTCTGAATGGCCACATTTAAAGGCCGGGTGAATAGTTTGCTGTGAGAAAGGTGTGAGAGACAAAAGATGTACAAAATGGGGATAAAGCCACATTCAGACCGTCTCTCTTCAAAGACTTTCTTGGTGTTGCACTATATACAAGAAATGGCAAAAGTACTTGTGCAAAGAATTTTTAAAAAGTAGCCTGAGAGAAAAGTTTAACTGCTGCATGCTTTGTCACCTCTGCACACCTGCCCAACAGCAGCGTAAAAGTAGGCGTGCTTGTCTGATTGTCTGTTGTTGATTATTCAATGATCCAACAAGCACTTTATTTGAAGCATACTGATGCCTTGAAGGTGTCAAAAATCTAATCAGAAATCGTTAAAGCTGCAGATGCATCAGATTTTTTTCAATAAGTCTAAATGTCATGGTGACCTTGTCGTACCCAGCTGAGAAGAGCCCGAACCCCAGCCTGTTGAGTTTGTGCGGCACGCTGGCCCAGCTGGCCTGTGTGGAGCCCTCTCGTCTGCAGTCCTGGCTGACGCGCATGACCGCCACCCCACCGAAGGACTCGGAGCAGTTGGAAATAGTGCAAGAAAATCGACAACTTCTGCAGGTGCTCACCACTCATATTGTGCGTGACAACAGCCAGGTGGGCGAAGGAGTTTGCACTGTTCTCCTCAGCACCCTTATTCCCATGGCAACAGACATGCTGGCCAATGGTGATGGAACAGGCTTTCCTGAGCTCATGGTCATCATGGCCACACTTGCCAGCGCGCCGGACAGGGAGCTGGCCACCTGCAGCTGCACAGAGCAGCTATCGATTGGCTGACCAGATGGTAAGAAATCAGTTTCACAGACATGATTTAATTTACATCAGGGAACTGCATGATTTTATTAGCAACAGTTCACTAGGGCTAAAGTCCCCAGAAAAATGCTTGATAAAGGGAGTTTATTTACCATGGATTGAAACTTTGCATTGGCTGACCTAACCCCTTAGCCATTATCGTAGAGCAATGCAATTTGAAATTTCTGACTATTTATTTAAAAATTAATCAATTTTTTCCCTGCAGCAAGAAGTATTTAACTCAGAAGAACGTTGTGGAAAAAGTGAGCTCAAACTTAACCCAAGGAAAGGTACGTTTTTATATTTGTCAGTTTGTTAAACCAGAAGAGCCTTTTTTTGACTTGATCCAGGTACTTGATGTGTACCTCTTCCTTGATTTCAGCACGCCAGCATGCTGGAATGTTCGTGCCACATCATCTCCTATCTGGCTGATGTGATGAACGCCCTGCGCCAAAGCAGTGGCCAAGGCACTACAGCACTGCTGATGGAGGGGGAAGAGAAGGCCATGGAAGTGGACTCGGACTGGGTGGAGGAACTTGCAGTAGAGGAGGATGATTCCCAGGCAGAGGACTCTGTGAGATCTCATCCCTTTATGTCTAACCTCCTGAAACAGAAACATTAAGGGTGCTCTGTTTAATCGGTCACCAATCGTAATCGTAAGCCATTATCGTAAGCCGATAATGGCTTTAACTAGTTTGATCGGTGATCTCTAAAAAGGCCGATCAGATGATGCAATACTCGCGGGACAAATTTTCAGCAGCTGAAATGGTTTCACTACAGTCTGAACAGTTTTCAAAGCCAGCTAGCACCAAAGTCCTTTTCAGACAGGAAGCTATTGATGTGGCCAGTTAATCATTTACAATGACAGTTGAGCCTCAATCAGACGAGAGGAGCAACAAGCAGGAGCGATCATGTGAAACTTTCACGGTCGTCCTCATCTCACACACACACCCGCTGTAATTGTCTTGACCCATAGCGCAGCAAGCAGAGAGAGACTGATACTTCAGTGTGAGTTTCCTGATGCTAAGAGAGGCGTCACTCAATCAGCTGACTGCCTCTCTTCATTTTAAAACAGAGACGTTTGCTATGCTGGCCGTATTTAAAGTGTTTGCTTCTCTCTCCTCTGGTAAAGCCTGTGGGGTTAGAAGAAATATTGAAACTAAACAATTAAGATGATTGTTAGGCGGAAAAAATTGTAGCAGCAAAATTATGACTTACTTTGTGTAAGTTACTGTGCTACATGTGTTCCCATTTCTTCTTATAGCCTGTCTTGTCTTAGAGACCCAATCAGCTGAGTCTGTATACATAGACTGAAATGCAAACTAAGTGTTTCCCCTCGGATGGAGTTGTAGCAGCAGAGGTGAAGCAAAATTTTTGTCTGAATATAAAACCCCAACACAACATGTCTCGGCAACATTGCTCTTGTGTCCATGAGCATGCGATGCACCTTAGAATAGCTTAAAACTGCAGTGTTTAATGTGAGCTTTAGATTAATCTTGGTCGGGGGGGGTTTGGGGGTCCTCCCCCAGTTTGCATCACTAATTAGCTTTACTAACCTCAGCTCCTCCAGTCACATCCGTCCTTTCTTTTCTAAAACCACTTTTTCAGACTGAAAACTGAAAAATAATTGAATCAGTCTGTACAGGACAGAGCTGCAGGCACAGTGTGCGAGTGAAAACATTTGTAGCGCATAGTTTAATGATCGTGGGAAACTTTAGTAGTGGCGGTCGTGATTCAGCAGCGGAATGCATATAGAGGAAAGACTGATATTGTTATGGGCAATAAACGGGTAATATGATGTTATAAGCCCGTACCACTTTGTTCACATATTTAAGTAAGTTAATGTAATTAGTGTTTGCTTTACTCATTCTTTGCTCAGTTGCTAAATTAACAATTCATCTTGACATGTTTGTCGTCATTTGACAGGATGAAGACTCTCTTTGCAACAAGCTCTGCACCTTCACCATTACTCAGAAGGAGTTCATGAACCAACACTGGTAAAGAATCCCTGTGATTTTCTTGAATAAAACCAGACGTTGTTTGTTCCTTTTTTTCATGAATTAGTTAATGTTTTTGGTAGGTTTGGTGTAGGCTACACGGACTGAATCTATTCTCAGGTGTAATGGTCTTGTAGCCACACAGGAACCCTTTCAAAACTCTGGGCTATAAAAATCCTGCATACAGTAGATTTACAGGAGTCTGAAAAGTGGTTGGCATTTGTCGAAATCTTCACATCATTGACTTTTTGAAGAAGCAATACACCATTGTATTTATTTGTTTAAATAAAATATACAGTCTATACTTTAGTGTTATGTAGATGAAAGGAAAAGTAACAGTCAATTTGTTAATGGCATATTTTCTGTAAGCAGCATGTTTTATTACTGCTGAGCTAATTGTGTTATATTGCTAATAGTGAAGGCAACTAGTAAAGTACTACTGATTAAACTCTTTAGTTTGTGTTTAGTGTAATTTCCCTACGTGTGAGCATGCCTTAATGCAACAAGTTTTTCTTTGTAGAAACTAAGCCTGGAAACAGCACCTAGAAGGTTTTGGTGTGGGAACTTTGGAATGTGGTTATATTTGTTTGTTTCTGTCATGAACATACACAAATGGGATTTAAAGTTAAAATGCCTTGTGGAAGTATGCAGGTGACATTCTGTCATTGCTAAATTGTTGATGTACTATACACAGTCTTGTCCTGGTCCTTTTTCGTTCTTTAGGTACCACTGTCACACCTGTAAGATGGTGGATGGGGTAGGTGTATGCACAGTGTGCGCCAAGGTCTGTCACAAAGACCATGAGATCTCCTATGCCAAATATGGTTCTTTCTTCTGTGACTGCGGTGCCAAAGAGGATGGCAGCTGCCAGGTGAGACCGAATACCTCAGGTCATCATGGGAAGAGAACAACAGCGGTAACTTTGGCTTGCAAGTCATTCCCCCATTGACTTCCATCAAGTCATTTCATTTTGTCAGGATTATAGCTAGCCCACACACGTGGCCAGAGAATTAGAGAAATCATGCTATGTTGTCAACATTTTGTTTACTGAAAAGGCCAGCTTTCCTAGTTAATGTTATATTATGGATTTTTGAATGTGCATGTGATGATGAACACAAACCATCAACTACATTTTGCCTTCAGTTTGCTGTTAGTTTGATAAGAAATATAATAGGCCTTTGCATTCTTTCTTTTAGTTTGCAATGTTTTCATCTTCTGTGTCAGTTTTGTGATTGCATTGGCTCATATTAGATTTGTTCAGTGGCTTAACAAAGTGAAAGTATATTGTATTATTATGCAGCAAATTCCAATTATCAGTACAGTTGATTGTTCCAGTCATATCAAGTCTCGTCGATCCATGATTTTTGTTTGCTTTTGGAGGCAGTTTAGATAAAGTGCACCTCCATCCAACACAATCTCTCTGACCTCCTTTTTAACTAACTATATACTCCACAATTTGGAGGAGCTAGCAAAGTGAAAACAAAAGCAGGTTATCCAAATTGTAAAGATTTAAACAAAAAATGCTTTAAATGATGCTTGTCAGTTATATATGTGCAGTGTTGTGGTTCTCACTGCTCTTATTTGTGTCACACCTTCCACAGGCCTTGGTAAAACGCAGCCCCAGCAGCGGTATGGGCTCCACTCTAAAAGAAGCTTCTGCGTTCCAGAGTGAGCTGCGTATGCCTGACAGTGCAATCCGCCACCAGAATGCCTCACCCTCCGACAAGGGCAAGGTCACCATCTGTGATGGCAAACCTGGTGATGAAGACAGACCTAAGAAGAGTGTGTGCAAGAGCATCGAGGGCTGCCAGGAAGAGTTGCTAGCACAAGTGGTGAGAGAAAATATGTTTAGTTTTTCTGGATTTATCACAAAATCTGTGTCTCTGTCTTGTGTCTTTTTGTTTTTGGTTTAAAGACTGTTCAAATTACATTACTGCACTTCTTAAAGCAGATGTATTTAATAATTATTTTACATGCACTGTGTGACTCAAGCTTTTGGCTCTCTTTCTCCACAACAGATGGGATCATCCACTGCAGCAGTCATTCTGGAGATGCTCATGTTTCTCATGGAAGCCATCCAGACCAACTTTCAGCAGGCATCAGCAGTGGGAAGCAGCAGCCGGGCTCAGCAAGCCCTCAATGAACTGCATACTCAAGACAAAAGTGTGGAGATGACAGACCAATTAATGGTATGAAGGCCTGGACATTTTGGAGTGGTTAGGAAAAAAATCACTTCATTAGAAACTATAATGTATGTAAATTGCTGCGCTTCTCCTCAGGTGCCCACGCTCGGCTCTCAAGAAGGGGCTTTTGAGAATGTGAGGATGAACTACAGCGGTGACCAGGGACAAACTATACGTCAGCTCATTAGTGCACATGTCTTGCGCCGTGTTGCCATGTGTGTCCTGTCTTCACCCCACGGCCGCCGCCAGCACCTTGCAGTCAGCCACGAAAAGGGAAAAGTAAGTTTTACAAATCTGTAAACTGAATCCTGAAATATTATACTACAATAATAATAAAAATAGCCTGTGAATTTTATGTAGATCTGCACTTTTGTTAATGATGTATGGTTTTGAATTTCAATTCAAGACATTGTCCACATAATCATATCAATCCATACAGGACACACAAGCTGTCAACCTATTAAACTCAGTAGAGAGATTTTAATAAACATAATTTAGATAAATTTAAAATATAAGCTCAGTATAATGTTTATTTCTACACCCTTTAATGAGCATTTCTGTTGGGTGATCTTTCATGTTGTGTCTGTTCCTTTGTAATTGCCATCATCGCCAATCTGCATCATCTTCTTTGTGAAAACCGTTTTCTTTCTATCTCCCGCTTGACAGATAACAGTTCTGCAGCTGTCGACTCTCCTGAAACAAGCTGACTCGAGCAAGAGGAAGCTGACACTGACCCGTCTGGCCTCTGCACCAGTCCCTTTCACAGTCCTCAGTCTCACAGGCAACCCTTGTAATGAAGATTATCTGGCTGTGTGCGGCCTCAAGGTCAGAAAACCAGCATTTTTTTAATATTTCCGTGTTGCTTTTATGTTTTATGTAAAGCATTTTGACTTACCTTGTTGTTGAAATGTGCTATTCAAATAAACTTGCCTTGCCTTCTGCTAAATTTAGGTTTGTTCTGTTTTGTTTGTGTTTTCTAATTCCATGTGTGCAAATAAACCTATTAAAATTTAAACACTAGAGGTTATTTTGCTTGTGAAAGATGACCACAACTAAGTTACAGTAAATCACAATCATGATAGAATTAGAGTAGCTGTTCACACTAACCTTAGATGTGGACTTTGATTTTAATCTTTTAATCAACGGCTGCTATATAGGAATTTGGTATTTGACTGTTTTGTCTTTGTTCTTTCATTTTTTTCCAGGACTGCCATGTACTAACATTCAGCAGCACAGGTTCTGTGTCAGATCATCTGGTGTTGCACCCACAACTGGCTACTGGCAACTTCATCATCAAAGCCATCTGGTTACCAGGCTCGCAGACTGAACTTGCCATCATCACGGCTGACTTTGTCAAGGTATGTATTCAGAGACAATAGACACTTTATAAGTACCCTAAGTTACGAGTATGAAGCGTTTATTGGTGATTTGATTACATTTTTTAATTCTAAAAAGTTCTAAACATTTAACTAACAGTGCTGCTTTTGCAGAAAACTACTTTTTCAATTTTTCTCTTTCAATTTGTCTCCCTTCCTGAACAGATTTATGACTTATCAGTGGATGCCCTGAGTCCCATGTACTATTTCCTCCTCCCGAGTTCCAAGATACGTGATGCTACCTTCCTTTTCAATGAAGAGGGGAAGAACATTATCGCCATAATGTCTTCAGCAGGTTACATGTACACCCAGCTCATGGACGATTCCAGCAGCGCCCAACATGGCCCTTTCTATGTCACAAATGTACTTGAGATAAACCATGAAGACTTGAAGGTAAGTGGGATGTGTACCAAAACCATGGAGCTATACCCACGGGATTTTGTTATGTTATACAAAATATTATCACGTCAACATCAAAATAGGTCATTGTTGATTCATTCCTGCTGATTGATTTCATGTTTACACACCGCTTCATATCAGTGTTTGCGGTTTCTTGAAAATTCTGAATGGCAGAAAGTGTTATTGAGATAAGTTCTTTCTGTGTGCCTCCAGGATAGCAACGGGCAGGTAGCCGGCGGTGGTGTGTCTGTCTATTACTCCCATGTGCTTCAGATGCTTTTCTTCAGCTACAGCCAGGGAAAGTCCTTTGCTGCCACAGTGAGCCGCAGCACCACAGATGTGCAGAGGCTCTTCCCCATCAACGTCAAAGGGTAACACCATATAGAGTCTCTCCACATCCCTCCTGCCGCTCTGGATTTGGTGATATGTAATCCCTCCCTCTTGCCCTCTTACCTTTTTTAGCTCTAATGGCGGCAGCAATAAGATGTCACCTGCTTTGTGCCAGTGGTCTGAGGTCATGAACCACCCAGGCCTGGTGTGCTGCGTGCAGCAGACAACAGGCATACCGCTGGTCATCATGGTCAAGCCAGACACCTTCCTCATCCAAGAGATTAAAACTCTGCCAGCCAAAGCCAAGGTAAAGGCCACTTACAGATGTGGAACAGTATATAAAATGGAAAAAGCCCTGTTAAAAAAATAATAAATAGCGCACTAAAAGCGTGGTGACGGCACATGTATTCCCATTCCAGTCTTCCAGTACAGATCCTTTTCTGCTTTTGTATTGTAGTGCACAAAGTAGTGCGGCCTCAGCTTTGTATCCATGTCCGTTTTGAAGTATAAACAAACTTATAAAGAAAGCTTTCACTTTCACTTTTTTTTTTAACATTATGTCCAAAAACCAATGCATGCATTTCAGGGAAGTAACACTTCTTTTCACATTTGTAAACCACACAAATATGAAGCATGATAATTAAGCATTTGCAATTGCAGCATTAAATAAGTATGTTTCCCTATCAAATTTGTCTGGGGTTGATTTCTTTGCCATTTTTTAAGGTTAACATTCAAACATGTTTCATTTTCTGCAGATTCAAGATATGGTAGCTATTCGACACACTGCCAGTAATGAGCAGCAGCGTACGACCATGATTCTTCTCTGTGAGGACGGAAGCCTGCGAATCTACATGGCCAATGTGGACAACACCTCTTACTGGCTGCAGCCCTCGCTGCAGCCCAGCTGTGGCATCAGTATTATGAAGCCAGTCCGCAAGCGCAAAGCTGCTGCTACTAGTAAGTCTGAGGCTAATAAAGTGTAATTAATTTTTAATCACCAGAAAATGTAAACAAATGGATCCAGACATAGATGAGAAATAAACTAATATGAGATCAGCAAACCTAGACAATGGATGGTTATTTGCCATAATAACATTTGAATTGTAACCCTTACCCACAACTTGTTCTCATGAATGCATGTTATTTTGGCTTACGTTATATATCATTAATCTCAAGGTGCCGCTGTTCACATTTTTTCTTTGAAATTTCTGGAAACACATTCAGTGACTCCTCAGGATCATTCTTGGTCTACACAGTAGACCAATTTATACATAACCATTCACTTTTTACAAAATATTACAAAGCATTATGCAACATTTTCAAATTTGAATGTAATCATTTTACTTTCAGCCACCCGGACCTCCAGCCAGGTGACATTCCCAGTGGACTTCTTTGAACACAACCAGCAGCTGACAGAGGTGGAGTTTGGGGGCAATGACTTGCTACAGGTCTACAATGGACAGCAGATCAAACATAGGCTCAACTCCACTGGAATGTATGTGGCCAACACAAAGGTAAGGGCCTTTAAAGATAATGAGTCTGTGTGCAGTAGACTACTGTGCTTTTATAATGTAATGAATGTGTTTATTTTATGCTTTATACAGTAAAAGCTCAAAGTATATGTGACTGTAGAGTGACTAGCTAAAAAATCTGTTTGAAGAGTAGAAGTGGTGGAAAGATTATGCCAACTTTTTAACGACGTTTATATGCACTGATATTGATAATAGTCTCACGTTTATGAATCTTCTGAGCATACGTTCAGAAGTACTTATATACTCTGTTGTACTGTAGATGTGCGTAGATAGGTATATGAATATACACGTCATTTGCCAGCACTTTTTGCCATCTACCTTCATGCAATTTAACATACAGTGAGGAAAATAAGTAATTTAACACTCTGCTATTTTGCAAGTTCTCCCACTTAGAAATCATGGAGGGGTCTGAAATTGTCATTGTAGGTGCATATCCACTGTGAGAGACATAATCTAAAAAAAAAATCCAGAAATCACAGTGTATGATTTTTTAAACTATTTATTTGTATGATAAGTGGGAGAACTTGCAAAATAGCAGGGTGTTCAAATACTTATTTTCCTCACTGTAACACGGAGTACTCGAGCATTGGAATGCATCCAAAGGCTTTTTTTTTGCTTAAACATTTTGTCATGGTTCTGGTTGTTTCCTCCTAGCCTGGAGGTTTCACTGTGGAAGCGGTCAACAACAACAGTTCAATGGTGATGACGGGCATGCGGGTGCAGGTGGGCACTCAGGCCATTGAGAGGGCTCCTTCCTATGTGGAGGTCTTTGGCCGCACCATGCAGATAAACCTGACGAGAGCCCGCTGGTTTGACTTTCCCTTCACCAGAGAGGAGGCCCTGCAGGCTGACAAGAAGCTCTCCATCTTTAGTAAGAGCAGTAGTCCATTTTTGTGTATTACCTATTATTTCACAAATTATTCCATTTTTGTGTTTCCTTGATGTAAGTTACAGGATTTAACTAAAAGCACACCATACTGTGAATGTTAGTATTTTAAGTTACATGTCTGGATTATTTGCATATCCATCCAATCTTTCAACACCAAACTACTTAAATGCAGAATGAAATCTCTTTGACAAACCCTTTTAAGTAAAATTTCACTACAAAATAAAATTTGTGTTGCTGTGTAATACCTCAGCATTTCAGCAAGTCCACTGAATGTTATTAATATGCAACTTTTCACAGAGCCGACATGCTTGTCAGTCATTTTTTGGCAACTGACCAATCACAGCCTGTATGGGTTGGGACATTAAAAAAAGTTTGATGTGCTACAGCAAATCATTAAATGTTGACAAGTTAGTATTAAGCATTAACAAATTAGAGACCAATGTAGAGCCTTTTTCCTGCTCAAGGGTTTAATGAATAAAACAGCCCACAGAAATGAAACCACTGTAAGTGCATTTAATATTCAACTAGTGGTAAAAAAGTATACTATTAAATGCAATTATAATGAATGTAGTATTTAATATATTATTGCTATACTAGCAGTGTACAATTAACTAAACATTATACTCTTATTTAATATATTTAATACACTCATGTACAGTTCCTCCTCCAGGTTCTGGATGGAGACTCTGCAGTGGACAAATGTGTATTGAGCCAGTGACAGTGTGCCAATATTTGCTGTTTCTAGCAGCCTCCTCTGCAGAACAACACACTCCCCTTATTCTGTTTTACATCTATTTTACTGGTTGTTTAACTTTGTTCAAGTTGAGAAATACACTTTCAATACACTTCAAAGTCAGTATTTTGTGCATTTTTCTTGGTAATCAAGCAAGTAGACTCATAGTACCATTTTTTTCCCATTATAATCATATCGCAAAACTGTCCACAATAATCTCAATATGACTTTTTCTCCAAATTGTGCAGTCCTAATATTTATTTTGCACTGAGCCTTTAACTTAGATAACATTCAATTTGCTGCAGACTGTTTGGAAAAATTTTCTGATGTAGTTTCATCTTCCTGTTTGTTTTCTAAAGTCGGAGCATCTGTTGACCCAGCTGGAGTCACCATGCTTGATTCAATCAAAATCTATGGTAAAACCAAGGAGCAGTTTGGTTGGCCTGAGGATCCACCAGAGGATTTCTCCTCTGCCTCAGTTAACAATGTCTGCAGTCCCAACCTCAATCAGGGCAATGGCACCTCTGATGGAGACATAGCCACCCCAACCACCACCAGTGGCAGTGTGCTGGAGAGGTAGGGGCTTTCCACTTTGCAGTTCATATAATTTTTGGAATTTACACTTCTTCTATAGTTCAGTTTACCACACTCATGATCTGATGAGTGTGTGACTTTTGAATGGCCTAGTTTGTGTCATTTCTGTATTTAACTAACTTTTTATCTCCACAGCCAGATTTTGCCGTACCGTTAATATGTCTGTCCTCTTTAAAACTGTGGGTGTATAAAACCCTTGTGGGCAAATAACCTGTGTATGGTTCGTTCTTTGATTAATTCGGTTCAAAGCCAAATCTAAAAAACAAGTCATTTTCAAACTAACTGGCTGTAATAAGTAACTGTTGAAGGCTCTCCGCAGCGCCGCGCAACTTTCTATAAATATTAAATAACCGGACCTTTTAATCTGTATCATATTTGCTGTGTACCATTGGGTAAACTGACAACTACCACTGAAATAATTTGATGCTGTAGAAATCTTAAAAATGGAGGATTCTCATGCAACTTCTGAGGCGTTCCTGTCCCAGTTGTTAGTGTGTTACAAACTGAACGGTGAGCCTCCTGTTTTTCTAACTAAAACCCACCTATGTTGAGGTTCAAACTCCTCTTAATTACATTTAATCAGGCACTGCCCTCGCTAGGGCTGAACGATTAATTGCATTTGCGATATCGCGATGTAATAAAACGAGATTTTCTTATCGCAAAGGCTGTGATTACACTCTGGTCACATGACACCCAAGCGGAAAGCAGTCTGACGAAGTTAATGCTTTGTCTGCACGTTACGCTGTAACTTGCCTTATTGCGGTAAAATGCCCTTAAGCTTGACAGAAGCTCACGCTACATAAGCTTTAATGTCACATGGAATGAAAGTAGCAGCTGCCACCGCGGGTAACTTGGTGTTGGTGGGTGAAATCGTCGGGCTATCCGCGGCTTTGATGGACGGAAAAATGCACAACAGAAAGAGGCATGTAGCAACCTAAGCGTATTGTAGCGATCGGAGCCTGCGCCACACACACAGCCACCGGTCAGCTCAGGAAATATCTGTGAATTGGCGTTTGAAACTAAACACCTAAGTCCGAAAGAGGCCCAGTCTGTACAGAGTTACAGCCTAGTTACAGCCGGTGCGCCGCTCACCAGCATCGGAGGCTGCGTAAACACGAGAGGTGTCACTCTGTTCTATTATAGTTAGCCAACTTTTGAATTGAACCTCAAACTGAGTATTTGTAGTTTGCTTACGGGGATACAGAAAGATGGACTCCAGGAGATTTGAACTGAGATCAGGACTCATTAATTGATGTTTGAACTGTGGGTTTTGTATTGAGCGCTTACTGTATAATAGCCTGTGGTGAAAATGTAGGCCGACCTGATGATATTATATCATACAATTTAATGCCATGACTTGACTCAAATTGTCTTTCTCATATTATTATAATTTGATATATCTTATTGATCATAATAATAATTCTACCTAATTCATCATAACACGGGCCTGACCCACAAGAAAGACCAGAGTAAGTTTAATCTATCTAATATACTATACACTGATTTACTGCTTGTCCATTTTGAATATTACAGAAGGTAAAGAGCTTAAAAATTAATCGCAAATTAAATCGTAATCGCAATATTGGTAAAAAAAAAATCGCAATTAGATTATTTTCCAAAATCGTTCAGCCCTAGCCCTCGCCCAAGTGTATCTGCTGCAGGTTTATCAAGTGTAACACACAAAGCTACACTAATTAAACACGTTAAATATCAAAATCAATATTTTCCCGTTTTGATTTTAAAACAGAGAAACTTGTTTTTTCTGATTCGGTTTTGAAACGAAATAATCAAAGAATAAACCATACACGGATTGCAAATCAATGAGCAATACTGTTTTGTGATCATTTTGCAGTTATTTTAATTATTTTAACAGTTTTTTTCAATTGGTTTTCCAGAAAAGAAGCTACATTGCAATATCATTAGATTGAAAAGAGTACATACTGTGAAAGATGTGATTAGATTTGTTCTATATTGCCCTCTCCTAGCGTATATTTACCCTTCATGATACCGGCTATGTAGCAGGAGTTGAGGAAAAGCCTGAAGTTTTAACAATGGGGGTTTGGTGCTCTTAATAGTATTTAGTGCATGGCTATCGTGATGTCATCTTTTCTTGCATGCTTCTCTTGTGTTCAACTGAATCATTTAATTTCACTTGTTTCTTTCTGTGATCCTCACTCTTTTTTTTGTTCTTTTTCTTTTGCTCCCAAAAATACAATAAAAAGTTGTGAAACTGAGTCCTTATCAACCTTGGACCGGTTAGTAACTGCCCTTTCTCTGCTTGTTTGTATGGTTTTGTGCATGTGTTTGTGTGTCCATGCCTGAGACTGTAAACATACCATGCACCATCTCCACACTTGTACAACAACATTTATTCTTACATTCAGTGTTGTTTTGGCATTTAGATCAGCTCAAACTGCAACAGGTTGAGATTTGCTCTTTCTTTTGTTTGTTTGTTTGATTTCAGGCAAACCTCTTTAGTAGAAGCAGTGTTGATCTTCTTTCTTCATTTCAGGTTGGTGGTCAGCTCTCTTGAGTCTTTGGAAAGCTGCTTTGCAGTAGGTTCCTCCAGTGAAAAGGTAAAACAGATAAAGATTATATTCTGTGCCTTTTTAAAAGTAATAACATATTTGAATGAGAAGTTCTGTGTTAAAAGTTCTGGTCTTCAGGGAACATTGTTCACTGCATGTCTTTAACTTTACATAGGAGAAGAATAAGGCTGCAGCACTGGAGTTGGCCACACTACTCCTGTCCATGCCAACCCCTGCAGGAGTGCAGCAGCAGACCAAGGGACTTCTTGCCAGCCTGCACACCAGTAGAACTGCCTACCACAACCACAAGGTTAAAAAATACGTGTCAAACTAGACTGGACAGTTTTTCATCATTAGCTCCCAAAACTCATTTAATTAAAAGTTCCATTAACTTTAAGTTAAAGATTAAAGGCGGCATACAGTACTTGTAAGTGAAGAAGGAACAGATAGTGAGCCAGGGAAAATTGACCGTTTACATTAAGGAACCCTGAATTGTGAAAAAGTATTTATTTGCTGACGCTGTGTAAAGGAAGTAAGCCAACATAACTGTTTGGCAATTTTATGTCAATGTATGTAGCCAGCAGTGCAGTACTTGATCGTCATTTATCAACAGTTAATCCATTAAATGTAGAAATTACACAGCAGTTTGTTCAGAAACCACACCCGCAGCAGGGCAAAATGAAATTACAAACGGTATTCTAAGCAGTCAAGGACTTGTAGGTGTTAAATGTTGTGCCCATCCTCTACACTCACTATGAAGATTTAATGCAACACATGTCTGCTCCCTCACTTCAGGACCAGTCCTTGTTGAGTAACGCGGTGCAGTGTCTGAATAGCTGCAGCCGTGAGGGGAGGGAGCTCGACCCTGATGTCTTCCAGAGGCTCGTGATCACTGCCCGCTCCATTGCAATGATGAGACCCAACAACTTGGTGCATTTCACTGAAACAAAGTCATTACACCAGGACTCTGGTAAGAGTCTAATCAGTTGGTGACGGATGTCGCCCGGGACTTGGGAATTTCTGTTTAAATGATTTATGTGCCGGTTACACAATCACAATAATGTTATTGTTTTCTTTATTAAATCCAGAAGTGACAGAGGATGGGCAAAAACACGTGGATAGTGAATGCTGTAATTTCATCACGCAGCTCATGAATAACTTCTGGAAACTCCATGCCCTGAAACCAAAAAATGCCTTCCTTGCTCCTGCTTGTCTGCCGGGTAAGTTCAAAATGTGGGACCCCAAAGTTTGCAAGTACATTCACTGGGTGTGAAAATTGTGTACATACGGTAAGTTATATACTAATGTGTTCGTGAATGTGACCAGTTGTCGTCCCACATTTAAGTGTTACGTAGTTTACACATTGTATACTGTCAGACAGTACTAATTTGACTTTGGTACTGTACACCTAACTGACAATGGGCAGTGTATATTAATGTGGTTTTCTTCTCCTCCATCTAAGGCCTAACTCATGTGGAAGCGACAGTAAATGCCTTGGTGGACATCATCCATGCATACTGCACATGTGAACTGGATTACATCAATGTAGCCTCCAAAATCTACATGCAAATGTTACTGTGCCCTGTAAGTGTACTCCTAATGATCACTAGAATCATATTTTAATTGGCATTCAAAAAAAACCCTAAGAATGAGTCATGAGATCACTTGTGAGACTCGTGGCATTTTACCATTGCTGTTGAGCATTGTAACATTCTAATTCAGATCTTATAATACATAGTGTTTAACAGGATTTCAGTGATCAGGAAATTACTTGACATGATAATAATGTCACAATTAGGAGAGGAACTGTAACCTGGACTGTAGTTAAAAGCTGTATAGTCAGACTGTCATAAGATAACCGTTGCGTAACCAATTTCAGGACCCAGCTGTGAGCTTTGCTTGTAAGCAGGCTCTGATCAGAGTGCTTCGACCAAGAAACAAACGGCGACATGTGACCCTTCCATCTCCCCCACGCTCCAACACACCTATGGGTAAGTTTGCACCGGCTCTTATACAAAGCTTCAGTGTATGTTACTCGATGTGCATGTGTATTTATTAAAGGGTCATTTTGTTGCCTCCTGAGTTCTTATGGTTTGGTTTTCAAGGCATTAGGACAATTACAGTTTCAAAAGGTTTTCAACATACACATTCTATGCATGATACGTGTAAAAAAAAAAAAAAAAAAATTCAGGTCTCTAAAACAGTTTGTTGATTTCCTTTAAAAGGGGACAAGGATGATGATGACGACGATGATGCAGATGACAAAATGCAGTCATCAGTCCTGACTGGAGGAGAAGAGGGTAGACAGGAAAGTCAAGACCAGGGTGAAGTGGACCATGGTGACTTTGAGATGGTGGTGAGCAAAGAGGGATGAAGTCTGTGGGTTACATTTGACAGTACTCCTGCATTGTTAACATTGTGAGAGGAAACTAGCAGCAAGTGTAATATAATAGACCTCTTTCTTAAATATCCCGCTTTTAGTCAATAACGATGACCCAGATAATAAACATAGTTTAGTTTATTTAGCTGCACAGTTGTTTTCAGCTGTCAAAGATATGATTGAATTGTTTGCATTTTGAAAATATCACAGTGTTCACACATCATAGAAACCATTGATAAACTCACCCTACAAAGAGAAATGAAACTGATATTGAACCTTGTTCTTATTATCCTGGCATATGAGTTCAACTTTAAGTCTTAGATATAAACTTTTTCACTTAAGATGCGTGTTGAACAGGTTAATAACACCCATGTTTTTCTGCATCCTCAGTCAGAGTCTATGGTCCTGGAGACAGCAGAGAATGTCAACAATGGAAATCCATCTCCCCTGGAGGCTCTGCTGGCTGGAGCTGAGGGTTTCCCCCCCATGCTGGACATCCCCCCTGATGCAGATGATGAAACTATGGTAGAGCTGGCCATCGCTCTCAGCCTTCAGCAGGATCAACAAGGTAGGTGGCCAGAAAATAAAAAATAAAGCAATTCTCTGGTAAGCCGAGACTGCCTGGGGGTCCCACTCCACATTTAGACACTGTTCTGAATCAGTTCACAGTTGTTCAGGACAGAGTTGATTAAACCTAACAATAAGACTTATGAACAGCAGGGAAGCACTGAGCAGTTGATGGCAATTCTGGGAGATAATACCACCAACACAATTAGCTTTTTAGTTAAAAAGCAATAATTTTAACTTTTGTGTACCTGTAACACTTGTCACAAAAGTGAAACTTGCAGTTATTGAAACGCTCCTGCAACTGAATAAAAAACACGGTTTGGGACACAAGTTAATCTGAATAGACGTGAACATGAATTACGTGAATGTTCTACCTTCCGAAGTGAAACGATTCACCTTATTAAATATCAACTTCAACCTTGTTTACCTCGAATGGTTGACCAAATCTTTAACAGGTGAAACATCAGCAAGATTTTGGGTCAGTGCTGCTAACGTACTATACATATTTTTGACATTTTTAGGCAGTAGCAGCAGTGCTCTTGGCCTTCAGAGCCTTGGCCTGTCTGGCCAGGCCCCAAGCTCCTCTTCACTGGATGCTGGCACCCTTTCAGACACCACTGCATCAGGTAAAGAGACCACCTCTGGATAGTGTGTGATCAGCAGGAAGCTAGGTTTTTATATCTGCAAGGTCACAGTGGCTAGTAAATTAATAAACACATTAGAAATAACAGATTAAAATATTTTTGTCTACAATTTTGAATTAAAACTGCCAAAATTTCCCAATATGGGAATCTGATCTGTGGCACATCTTGTAGTCTTAATCAATTATTTTAAATTTAATGGGTTGTTTATCCTCTTTTCAGTCTGTCACATTTGCTCAAGTAGGTAGTAATTATATATGGTAATACCCACAATAGGTCCAACAGGACCCCCCCCACAAAAAAAAAAAAATGGCAGATTGAAGTGTTTTGAATGTATTGCATGCTTGATTGCAATTTTGGTGCACAAGTACAAACTAAAGTCATCTATCCTGGCCAGATGACTGTGGTGTATTTACTGTTACAGCTATTGCTATGATTTCAGCCCCGGCATCAGATGATGAGGGCAGCACAGCTGCTACTGATGGCTCCACGCTGCGGACCTCCCCTGCTGAGCATGGTGGCAGCGTGGGCTCAGAGAGTGGAGGTTCTGCAATTGACTCTGTTGCGGGGGAGCACAGTGGTGGGTGATTTCAGAGAAACAGTGACCCGAAAATGTTATCAGATTATATCTATTCTTTTACCGCACATATTTTTTATTACTTATTACACACCATGTTTTCTGTTTGCTAAGTTGCATGTTTGCATGCATTTGTATGCTCAGTGTCAGGGCGTAGCAGTGCATATGGGGACACAGCAGTCGAGGGCCACCCTGCAGGTCCAGGCAGTGTGAGCTCCAGCACTGGAGCCATCAGCACCACCACAGCCCAGCAGGAAGGCGAAGGCTCAGAGGGAGAGGGAGAGACCGAGGGAGACATTCACACAAGCAACAGGTCAGAAAATCCCAAATTCGAAGAGGGACTTTAGAATAAGTAGGAAGTTAATATTAAGCTCTGCCAACAACAAACGTGGGCATGTTAAGAGGAGGAAAGACATTTAGGAATGAATGTACTTTTTGGGGAGAAGTAGATTGTTGTCATAAAGAACACCACATTAAGGGCAATTAGGCAAACTCACTTGTAGAAGTAAAAGTGTTTATTGCTTATCTTGTGATTCTTGTCAGGCTACACATGGTCCGTCTGATGCTGTTGGAGCGATTGCTTCAGCAACTTCCTCAGCTCCACAATGTAGGTGGAGTCCAAGCCATCCCGTACATGCAGGTTATCCTCATGTTGACCTCTGACTTGGATGGTGAGGATGAAAAGGATAAGGGTGCCTTAGATGACCTGCTAGCACAGCTCATTGCTGAGCTTGGCATGCACAAGAAGGTAACCACAGTCTCCTGGTGTTGAATCATAAAGAGAATTTCAATGAATATGACAAAGAGCGCTTTTGAAATACATTACCTACCCAGTGTTAATCCCCATTATTCCTCTGCAGGATGTGTCCAAGAAGAATGAGCGTAGCTCCATCAATGAAGTTCACCTGGTCATCATGAGACTGCTCAGTGTCTTCATGTCCCGAACCAAGTCTGGCTCCAAATCCTCCTCTGAGGTACATCCTCATTCTTTTCTAAATGCAGTTTTCTCACTGATTTCACTAAAGGCTATCAGTTAAATGTCTATTGGTGTACAGTAATGTTAACAAGAACATAAAAATTTTCAAATGTGTTTAAATTTAACACAAGTCAGATCATTTTTTGTTCAAAGCCACTCTAAATTACCCATAGAAGATAACTGCAGGGCTCTACAGTGTGACCATTTTGCTTGCATATGCCCCAAAAAATCGATAGGTGCGACCCAGAAAAATGATTTACGAGCACAGTGTGCGACTAACTATAACCTACCATAGTTCTCACACCGCACCGCTAATTGTTCAATATACCCCCGTCCCAAGTAGCGGGCAGGACCGGACGCAAGGCTGGTGTCAATCATATGAGAGTTGTTGAAACTCTGGCAGGAAAAAAGCGAGCTAGTCACCAGAGCACCGGGAGAGTTCCCGGTGGGCGGGTCGCTCAGTGATCGCTTGAGCAGCTCGTTACAAAAACAAAGAGAGAGGTGTCAGCAGCTGGAGCGGTGAGACGGAAGACAGTAGGGAGGAGAAACAGAGGTTGTTGGTTTTGCTAGCTGGGTATTCAGCTATATCAGCTGCCTTTTGTTGAAGCATGTTCAACTTTTCATAAAATCAACGTGCTCATCAATTTCATTTTTCGTCTAATGAAATCACAGCCTGTATGGGGCAGCCATACAAATGGTTTGATGTGCTACAGTAAATTTTCAAATGTGGAACTCCCCTGTATGAATGGTTCTGATTATTGAAGGATTTAATGAATGAAAACATGAAACTGCTGTTTTGTCCAACTGGAATAAATACGACACTAGTGGTGAGCTATATAGTATACTATTTCATAAAATGACAATGCATATATTAAACTTAAATCCTTAATATATTAACACACTAACAGTATATTATTAAAAGTTTAAACTTTTAAAATTTAACTTTTATTTAATGTTATTATAATAATAAAATACTAATGTTGTGGAAAGAACCTCTGCAGTGTAAAGATGCACATTTCCACTGCACAGGTGCCAGTATGTGCTCCTCGACTTCTCCTGAGAGCAAGATGTTCCCCTTGTTCGGTTTTACATCCGTTTTACTAAAGTTATTGTAACACTGTTCAATTCTCTTGTTTTCATTAGGTGTGGGTTGTGTCAGTGCTGCTGGTGTATTGTGAATCCGTCCCTGGTTCAAAAACTACATAAACACCAATCACAGCACAAGTTATTTGTGATGAGCGATCAGTGTTTTAAAAGCTGTTTTCAATGTCAAATGTTCAAAACATCTATTTCAATATAAAACGCTTTGACAAATTTTCTAGGCCAGTGCCGAGTATACAGATAAGAGGGTCTTCACTTCCATAGTCCTCTAATAGTTTCACACCATAGTTGAACACAAAGAGAAGGAGCACACATGTAGTCTAAATATGTATGTAATAAATAGTTTGTTAAACGCTGTCTTACTTGAACACTTTTCACTGTCCTTCTAAATTTCTTTGTGTGCTCCTAAAGTTTTCATTTAGGGGCATGTGCTCCTTTGGAAAAAGGTTAGCGTAGAGCCCTTAACTGCATTACTCACATATAATTTTGACTGAATTTTTCAACTTTACTTCTTCTTGGTTATTCAAAACTAAGTTGCTTGTACATTGTACTACATAGCCAGGCGAAACCTCTTTCTCTCTTCCAGTCATCTTCGCTTATCTCGAACGCCACTGCAACTGCCTTGCTCAGCCTGGGTGCTATTGACTACTGTCTCCACGTGCTCAAATCACTCCTGGAGTTTTGGAAGAGCCAACAGGGTGAAGAAGAGCCTGTGGCCGCCAGCCAGCTCCTCCGCCCACACACAGCTTCCTCTCCCCCAGACATGAGCCCTTTCTTCCTGCGCCAATATGTCAAGGTATCACATAATGTCTTTATCTAAACTTGAAAAAGTGACTTTTCTACAAGGAATGTTTGAACTGACTTTGTTGCCCATCCTTTTAGGGACATGCTGCTGATGTGTTTGAAGCCTATTCCCAGCTATTGACTGAAATGGTCCTCAGGCTTCCATATCAGATCAAGAAGATTGCTGACACCAACCCACGGATCCCACCTCCTGTTTTTGACCATTCCTGGTTCTACTATCTGTCTGAAGTAAGCAGTTGGGTGTATCACTTATGTGATTTTCCGTATCAAACTCCTTGTCCACAGAATAAATAAATACAACCCCTTAATTCTGTCTCCCTTTTGTCCTCAGTATCTGATGATTCAACAGACACCATTCGTCAGGAGGCAAGTCAGAAAGCTGTTGCTGTTTATCTGTGGCTCAAAGGAGAAATATCGTCAGCTCCGGGACCTGCACACTCTTGACTCCCATGTGCGCAGCATCAAGAAGCTTCTGGAGGAGCAGGGCATCTTCCTCCGGGCTGGCGTGGTCACAGCCACGTCTGGCTCAGCTCTACAGTATGACACACTCATTAGTCTGGTGAGTGTCCCGAAAGTGTCATTAAGTCGACTCGTACAAAGCCTCTTGCATGCAATGAGTTTGGCTAGAAATTATGTTTATTTCATGCACATTGTTTTTTTGTTTTAGTAATGCTGGCCACACACTAGAGGATATTTTGCCAGTGTTTGGGTCTGATTCGCCCCTCTCAACAATCGCTTTCCCGAGCTGAGGCTGGTCAGAAGAGATTATTCTGTAGTGTGAGGGGGTTTACAGACAAACTTAAGGTCGCCAGCTAGATTGAAGGCTCCCTGATTTTGAATCGTAAATTTCAAACATTGTTGAAATTCAATCTGAAACCTGCAACAGCCAATGAAAGCAAGCTGCCCAGGAAGTGTCACCATGCTGCTTCCCTTTTCTCAGCCACGAGTTCTTTGGGTCATCCACAGTTTTGTTCTCCTTTTTTTGTTTATCTGTGCAAAACATAGCACACACAACTACAACAAGCTGCTGACGACAGTCTGACTTCATGTTTAAATGTGTGCAGTCACATTTGATCACGCAAGTTACTGTGAGATCGTAATTGCCCAAAATTGCCACTCTGAAATCTAATTTAGTATAAACGCTGTGTGAGGTCCTGTGTCTTGACTGAATCGTCTGGTATGTGCTTTCTTGAGATTAAAATAAAAAATTGGTTAATTCTGTTGGTCTTCTAACATATTCTGTGCATATATATTACATTGTTATTTGCTAAATTCTTAGCCCATTTTTCAGTTCCTGTGCTATATTTCTTTGCTCTGTGATACTACAGATAGCTGCTGTAAGAATTGAGATTTAAGTGTAACTTTCTTCTCTTGCTGCAGATGGAGCATCTGAAAGCTTGTGCTGAAATTGCCACTCAGAGGACGATCAACTGGCAAAAGTTCTGCATGAAGGATGACTGTAAGTTGTTTCAGATCAACTTTTGTTACTGGATAAAAACAAACTTTTGTGGCTAGTAGTGTTAACCTATTTTTCTCTTTTCCCTCCTTATCTGTTTCTCTTCTCTGTCCAGCTGTGTTGTACTTCCTGCTCCAGGTCAGCTTCCTAGTAGATGAGGGCGTGTCCCCAGTACTTTTACAACTGCTCTCCTGTGCCCTGTGTGGCAGTAAGGTGTTGGCCGCCTCCTCTTCATCATTCACTGGAGGAGGCTCAAATAATGCTGGACAGGCAGGAGCTTCTCAATCCTCTCAGAGCAAGTCCTCCAGTAAAAAGAGCAAAAAAGAGGACAAGGAGAAAGACAAAGAGGGTGAGGAAACGACACTGACTTTCTCATACTTAATAGTTCTTCTTGTTTAGATAGCACACATTGAATGCTGGAAGAGGATCAAGCCCCCAATGAACCTGAACACGATTTTTGGGTATCAATAATGGATAGTTACACTAGTGTCCTGATTGTGTTGTATCTGTGTGGGCTGACCACAGGTGATGGAGTTGGCAGCCAGGAGGATCAGCTGTGTATGGCTCTGGTCAGTCAGCTTAACAAGTTTGCAGACAAGGAGACTCTCATCCAGTTCTTGCGCTGTTTCCTGCTGGAGTCAAACTCATCTGCTGTGCGCTGGCAAGCCCACTGCCTGGCACTTCATATCTACAGGTATATACAGACAGCCTAGTTCCAAACTACTTTTTAGACTTGTGTCATTAAACAAACATGTAGCAACAATGAACAAACTATGTAAATAATGTGGGAGTGAGCAAAATAAACTATTCAATGGTGAAATCACATCCCTGGCTTGTGGCTGACATGTGAATCTCTCTGTAGGAACTCCAGTAAATCTCAGCAGGAGCTGCTGCTTGAACTGACTTGGGCCATCTGGCCTGAGCTGCCTGCATATGGCCGCAAAGCTGCTCAGTTTGTTGACCTGCTTGGATACTTCTCACTCAAAACCCCTCAGACAGAGAAAAAGGTTTGTTTGACAGACAGGCTATGATTGTATCAATTTCACTAATAGTAACTGATATGATATCAGATCATACACATCTGACTTTGGAACTATATTTCTTAGTGTTCATACTTTCCCTGACAATGTAATTTGTGAGTCTCGTGTGGGATTTGAAGTCCTTTTAAGGATGTGTCATCTCCAAATTATTGTTTTCAGCATTTGACATGCCATGTGGTAAACAAAATATTGTTTGGCTGCTCTACAATAAGTGTTGCTCACTTAAAAATACAAGGAGACAAAGGAATACCCAGACTTTAAAATTAATAAATTATTAAAAAGGTAGAATGGCCATAATGTATTGCCAACAGTTCTTATCCTGTATCTCTAAGCCTTTGCATCATTCAGCAGAACATAGCCGCCACAATGATAGTGCTGCAAAGTCTTTCTAAAATAGTTCTAATCGTTTCCTTTTCTGTTCCAGCTGAAGGAGTATTCCCAGAAAGCTGTGGAAATCCTCAGGGCACAGAACCACATCCTGACGAATCACCCCAACTCCAACATTTACAAGTATGTGTACACAAATCTGCTATATTGTAGCAAGAAGAATGCAATTTATGCAATTAATGCAAGAATGCAAGTAGTGGACATCATCTATATTTAAATGTAACAATCTTGTGTTTTCTCCTTCAGCACTCTGTCAGGTTTAGTGGAGTTTGATGGATTTTTTCTGGAGAGTGACCCCTGCTTGGTGTGCAACAATCCAGAAGTTCCTTTCTCAGTATGTTCAACACAACTTCCTTTAATGGACACAGTGTCTAGTCAAAATGTACACAAGAAGTTTAGCTAACCAAATTCCATTTTTAGACACTTGTAAGTTAGCATAACATTTGCATTGGTTAAGGTTTTAAACTATGGTTAGTTTTAGGTTTGTAATATGAAGAGCTAATAGAAATTTGACAGCTTTTGGATGTTCATCTGTAGATCTCAGCTTTTTAATTATACTGCAAACTGTGGCAAAATGATGAATATGCTGATAGAACAAGGACATGAAAATTTGTAAGATCCTATTTGCATTACTAGAGTCTCTAATAGTTTTAAACATTGCCTTGTGTGTCCTGTGTCCTAATCCAGAATATAAAACTGTCATCGATCAAAGTGGACACCCGCTACACCACCACACAGCAGGTTGTCAAGCTCATTGGCAGCCACACCATCAGTAAAGTCACAGTGAAGATCGGTGATCTCAAACGCACCAAAATGGTCCGCACTGTCAACCTCTACTACAACAACAGGACTGTACAGGCTATAGTGGAGCTGAAGAACAAGTAAGTTTCAACAGAGTGGCTGATCTTTCTCTCGCTCCTTCTTTTTCACTAATTATGTCTTCATTAAGGGTATTTAACAATGATTACATAATAGCCACTCTCTCTCATTTACTTGACCATGTAAAGTCAAAGCTCTGAACTTTACTGTCTGTTTTTAGGCCTGCTCGTTGGCATAAGGCCAAGAAAGTTCAGCTGACCCCGGGACAAACAGAGGTGAAGATCGACCTTCCTTTACCCATCGTCGCATCCAACCTGATGATTGAGTTCTCAGATTTTTATGAGAACTACCAGGCCTCCACTGAGACCCTGCAGTGTCCACGCTGCAGTGCCTCTGTGCCGGCCAACCCTGGGGTGTGTGGCAACTGTGGTGAGAACGTGTATCAGTGTCACAAGTGCAGGTAAGCTGCAGTTTTCCTCTGCAGGTCTGAAATCTTTGGAAAAAATGAAGTTGGCTGTATATTTAATTATTGGTTGTTTTCTATTAGATCAATCAACTATGATGAAAAAGACCCCTTCCTGTGCAACGCCTGCGGTTTCTGCAAATATGCCCGATTTGACTTCATGCTATATGCTAAACCATGCTGTGCTGTGGATCCCATTGAGAATGAGGAAGACAGGAAAAAGGTAAACTGTCAGTTTTTTGGAAATACAAGTGAAAAAGTCAAAAAGGGCGTTTCCTAAAAATCAACTGCATTGTTTAATATAAGCTTTGTCCCCATTTTTTGCTTAGGAAAGCAAATGAGTAATCCTACACTTTCACTCTGCATATGTTAATCTTTAATGTATTTTTTTTTTCTGCAGGCTGTGACCAACATCAATACCCTGCTAGACAAAGCTGACCGGGTCTACCACCAGCTAATGGGGCACCGGCCCCAGTTGGAGAGCCTGCTGTCTAAAGTCAATGAGGCGGCACCGGAGAAACCACAGGTCAGTCACAACAGTGGCCTGAACAGTACTTTTTTTCATACTTTTTTAATTTCATTTTGTAGACTTTGTTTCCTTCGAAATGTTGATTAAACATGTTTTTTGTCTTTTTTCTACAGTTTTATCTCATTGTTTTTCTTCTGTGTTGCCCTCAGGATGACACTGGAGCAGGTGCTGGGCTAGGTACATCCTCTGCTAATGTGAACAGATACATTCAGCAGCTGGCTCAGGAGTACAGCGGAGACTGCAAGACGTCATTTGATGAACTCTCCAAGATTATACAGGTTAGAGAGGAAAAAGAGTACGAGTTTCCTAGTCACCAACCCAGCTCACATATAACGCCTTTTTATCTTTGTCTACAGAAAGTGCTTGCATCTCGTAAAGAACTCCTGGAGTATGATCTTCAGCAGAGAGAGGCTGCCACCAAGTCATCACGCAGCAGCAGCAGCCACCAGCCCACCTTCACCGCCAGTCAGTACCGTGCCCTCTCGGTGCTGGGTTGCGGCCACACCTCCTCTAACAAGTGCTATGGCTGTGCCTCAGCTGTCACGGGTCACTGTATCACACTGCTCCGCGCACTGGCCACGAACCCAGCCCTCCGGCAGATCCTGGTCCTCCATGGTCTTATCCGTGAGCTGTTTGAGTATAACCTGCGGCGAGGTACAGCAGCCATGAGGGAGGAGGTGCGCCAGCTGGTCTGTCTCCTCACCAGGTACGTCCCAAACCATCAACTTGCAGTTAAGTAGATCTTGTATGCAAGTGACAGTGTATAGTTCTCTTGTATAAGATGGCAAAACAAATGGGGAATAATTATTTTTCCTCTCTGTTTATCCTTCATGCATTGAATTTGCACTGAACAACTCTAAATTGATGCTGTATCTTAATCCCTCAGGGATCCCGAAGAGCCTGCCTTGTGCCAGAGGCATTATGTTTTGAACTGAAATCTTTTTCATAGCCCCAATTTGCATTTGCCAAACAACAGGGGCTGCATAATTTATGCCCAGTGCAGTTCATCTGTATTTCTTTATTCTTTTGCAAAGTCTTTTGTAACTACGGAATAGACCACCTGCTTCATGTTTACACCGGCACGTGCATGCTCAGTGTATGTGAACGGCCACTAGATGTGTGCTTTCACTCGTTTTAGTATAGACAGAGATCACCTCTGATCTTTTTAACAAACAAAAACAGTCGTGTGAATGGGGCCTAAGCGTGCACAGATGCCCAGTTGGATGCATGCTCACTCGACCAGAGGCATGGCTGAGTTTAAGGCTCTTTTTAAAAGTGTTTTGGGAGGAACGCCTGTTCCGTCTGTTGGCTTCTCCAGATAAATCTATGAAGTTTTATTGTCTTGCCTCTATCCTCAGACCCTCTATTTAGATAGACAAATATCTAGAGGATTGTGCACATAACCAGTGTTCCACGGGTGAGGGAAACGAGTCAGACCCTCACCACCTTCTAACTCAGTGAAGTGCAGTTTAGATTGGGGAGGACAGAATGTTTACTTCTGCTGTAACGTTTGGCATTTTAACATGGGGGGTCTACGGGCATTTGCTATTGGAGCCAGCCTCAATTAGCTATTTGATGAACTGCAGTTTCTGGCATTTCAGTTCGGCTTCGTTATTCAGTGCCGCAGGTTGCTCGGGGTTTGTTATACCTTGTTTCCCTCCATCTGGCAACATTGTATATGCATTACCCCCAGGCACTAATACTCAATAAGGTGTTAGCATGAAAGCATATAGTGGACAACTAAATTTATTTTTTGCTTATTACACTCAGTGTTGTGCATATAGAGTGAGTTGCACTGATGATTAAATATAATTCTGTTTCTTGTGTCTTTCCGTGTTTTCCTGCTTCAGAGATCATCCAGAGGCCACTCAACAGATGAATGACCTCATCATTGCCAAGGTGTCGGCTGCCCTCAAAGGCCACTGGGCTAATCCTGATCTGGTATGTCCTCTTGCATGTTCTACTGGAAGCTGTAGAAATTAAGCAAAAGAAGTACTTTTTCATCTAGATGGCAGAGCTCCTGGATTCAGTTTAATTTTGTTGAAGAATTAAACATTTTAAAATATAAACGTGATGTCTTTGTGTTTCCAACAGGTTAGTAATCTGCAATATGAAATGCTCCTACTGACAGACTCCATTTCAAAAGAGGGAGGATGCTGGGAATTACGATTGCGTTGTGGTAAGCCCTTTTTTCTTTATCTCATCCATTGAAAAGATGGTGTATTTTTAACTTTGGTGTTTGTTTTGTTTTAGGGTATCAGTCCATGGGGATTAGTTTCATGGAGAATAGTTTACATCTTAGTTGATGTTTTCAGATTCCTTGTTTTGGCTTTAAGTCCCATTCTTGTGTGTATTGTTGCTATTCTGTCTTCTGCATACAATATTGGTAGTCATATGCATCATATACTATACATCAACCATCAGCCCACTTGTGTTATTGTGATTGGTTGAGAGAGAGAGAGACATTCAGCCTGAACACCGCATTGCAAAAATTTTGCGAACTGTCCTGTCAGTTTCGTCAGTGCTGGTCAGAAGGGAGAGAGCAGCCGAGTCTGACCTGGACTCTGCCCTGATTCTCTGATGTTGGCTTCAGTTAGCATTTGGAACTACCTTCTCAGATTTTAGGTCATATTTTGTTTAGCTCTCATACAGCATTTATTGTGTTAGGGAGGTTGTTTCTATTTAGGTCTGTGTCTAATAGCACTGTAAAAAAAATTTTGTTCCTCGTAGCCCTCAGCCTGTTTCTCATGTCGGTGAATATAAAGACGCCTGTGGTAGTGGAGAACATCACTCTCATGTGCCTGAGAATCCTACAAAAGCTCATCAAGCCCCCTGCTCCCACTAGCAAGAAGAACAAGGTAAATATGCTAAAACATATGCTGTGCCCTCATGGTTTTCCTTTGCCTTTTAGAGTGTCGTAGGTGCCAGTTGTTCAGTTCATTATTAAATAATTAAAAAATAAGAATAATACAAGGTTAATAATATGGGTTAAAATAGCCCATTAACAAAATAGCCCAAAAGACTGTAATTAACATTGGTTACCTTATATCAAACAAATCACTTACTACAACAGATTGTAGATTTGAGAGAAGAGGTTCATCAATACTGTCTTCATCCTCTGCGTTGGCTGAGGGCAGGTGCTGCTGGCTTTGCGCACTTGAGAATAGTTCTGCTTGCTGGCTATTGATGTTACTTATTATAAGTGCTGGGCAAAAATTCAAATTTTTAATGGTGAATAATAGCATTGTTATGCGTAAAATTGAATAATGAATTCTAAATTAGTGTATTTTGCATTTTTTATTTAAATGTGCTGCTATATACACAAAAGTGCAATAACACATGGTTTGCAAAAACTGTGATCCAGATGGGTATTAAACCCAAAAATTAAGGTGATTTTTGCCAGCAGTATTCCCTTTACACAGTAGCAATAAAATATTGCTATATGTAAATCTCAACTTCAACATTAATCAACAGTAATCAAATCTGATATAAAACCAAAGCTGTTTGCCACTCCCAGGGCATTACCTTTTATGTAGCTTCTTAAAACAAGTTACCATCAGAGTCCAGAACCACAATCATAACATCACATAACATCATATAACATAACATCAAATAAGAGGTTAACATATATAAATCTGTTTTCTTGTGTGTTCTTTGTGCTTTATCAGCAGAAACATTTTTCTTTTATCAGGGACTAGCATAAACAGTCGTCGTTCAGTAGCAAGTGTCCAATGAAAAAAGAAAAGACTGACATCTTCCCCAATACTGATCAGCGTGCAGTGTGTAGCTATGCACTTTGCTATGGCATTTGATCGCTTGTCTTGGTTTTATCTACTTCTGCCACACACTGCATCCAGCGTAGTCTGCTGAAGCCTCCTTTCACTGCTTGTTTGGGTCAACATCCCACCCCTTGTGTGACCCATGGTTTGACTGTATGTGTATTCAGAGCCAGTGAGCGATGGACGTTCAAAATAATAATAATAATAATAATAATAATTGTCGGGGTAGATTTAATTAAATCATTAACGCAATAATAACGCCTTAACAAGCCCAGCCCTACTTATTATGCAAGTTATGTAGGTGAGCACAGCAGAGCACAAGCTCACCAACAATAAAAGGCTTCACAGTTACACTACGCAACCACCCCAAATGACAAATCTGATAAATGTTTTACGACCCTGGCTCATCAAGAGTAGGAGTGGGTGCTGGAGACGGCCATACAATAGCTTTTTGAGCCCTGTAAGCTAGTGTAGCTATTTGGAGGCTGCCATTACAATTCTCAACTAACACTACACTACTACTTTTCACTACAAGACTGGAATAAATCAAATTATACAGACAATAAACACTGTATACATTAACGGATGCAGTGTCTGTCAGTTATCACTGGGTTATGTTCTCTTTCACAACAGTGTGTGTTTGCTTTTGATTATAGGATGCTGCTACTGAGTCCCTGACCACAGTCAGGCCCTACAGTAATGAAATCCACGCCCAGGCCCAACTCTGGCTCAAGAAGGACCCCAAAGCATCTTATGAAGCATGGAAAAAGTGTCTCCCAGCAAGAGGCAAGTACTGTGTCTGAACAAATCTACAGTATATCAGTGTAGCAAGATGGTTTGCTTTTTTTGTATCAGTGAAATTAAGAAAACTCATGATGATTAGCTTTTCACTGCCAAGTTTATCTTGATAACCACAGGCCAGGAGACTGTGTCAAAGCCTCAGGGGAAAGCTGAGTTGCGAAGGCAGTACCTGTTGGAGAAGTATGTGTGGAAGTGGAAGCAGTTCATGAGGTCCAGAAAAGGTGAAGGCCTCTTCCCTCGCCTGCTCAAACTGAGCCACAACAACTGGCTGCGGCAGGTATGAAACCTTTTTTTTAAAATTTCAAATACATTTATTAGTAGGTCTCTGCGTGTCTTCCTTAGTAGTTTCAGAAGCTCACATGTACATATCTTTTGTTAGAGGCTTGTTATTTCAAAAAGCAACCTCTTAAAATAACTGACAAAGTTAAATTTGTTGCAGGTCCTTTTCACACCTGCTACTCAGGCTGCCAGACAGGCAGCTTGCACTATTGTGGAAGCTTTAACCACAATCCCCAGCCGCAAGCAACAAGTGCTGGACCTACTCACCAGGTATGAGCCTCAAACTGAAAACCAGCAAGTCAAACAAACTTCACAATATGCTGTATTAGGGACGTTTATAAACTGCATTAGATTCCAGTACTAAACTAGAGGATATACATTATGGTGGTTCATATATCATATGTTACCTTAGTGAATATGTCAGTAAAAGAAAATAATACAGAAATTGTAATACATTGGATGTGCTATTTTCAGGCAAATTACATGCTGCTTAGCTTTATTGGGGATTAAAATGTCTTAAGTAAAAACGGTTATAAATAATAATAAAGAGAAAAACATTCTAATGTAAAAATGACTTGGTTTGAAACGACTCTTACTTTGTGTGTCTGTCAGTTATCTGGATGAGTTGAGTGTAGCTGGAGAGTGTGCGGTGGAGTACTTGGGTCTGTACCAGAAGTTGATCAAGCCCACACACTGGAAGGTTTACCTGGCAGCCCGTGGAGTCCTGCCCTACATCGGTAACTTGATAACCAAGGTAATCGCACTGAAGTTCAAAATAATATTATTTTAACATAAGTTAAACTCAGTATTATTAATATGATGATGATGAATAATTATGAATATCTGTATATGTCAGTGGTTTCCTTGAGTTAAGACCTTTTAGATTTGTTGAAATGAATGGTAGTCTGAGTTTTAATTTTGTCGCTTGTGCTTTTTATGCATTTCAATACATTTGAAAAGTTTGGTATCGATGCTGATATCAAATACGGCAGTAGAGATATTCATGTCACTAGCTAATAAAACTGTATCTTTCACTGTTTCATTCTCTGTTCAGGAAATAGCCAATCTGCTGGCTCTGGAGGAGGCCACACTGAGCACAGACTTGCAGCAAGGCTACGCCCTTAAGAGCTTGACTGGTATGTTAGTTGCAGAACTGTTGTTTGTCTGACTATGAAACTAGACATGACACTTTGGGTACTGTAGGGTGTAGGAGAATTTATGATAATGATATATCACAAGTAAACTTGTTTTGATGCCTTAAATATTAAAATGATTTGTATGTGTTTGGTGCCGTTCCAGGATTACTCTCTTCTTTTGTGGAAGTGGAGTCCATTAAGCGGCATTTCAAAAGTAGGTTGGTTGGCACTGTGCTCAACGGCTACCTGTGTCTGAGGAAACTGGTGGTGCAGCGTACCAAGCTCATCGATGAGACTCAGGACATGCTGCTGGAGATGCTGGAGGACATGACAACAGGTCTGCACTGACATCAAATCTAACCATGTCTGAAAATGTGCTTCCACTGCTTAATTTTAGTGTTTATAGCAGTTCTTTGTTTTCATGCTTCTTAACATCAAAGAAAAAACTTTGGTCCAGTGATAATTAGGAGGAGAGTTTTCATATTTCAATAGAATAGGTAAAGGATATTAAAGAAGAAAGAAAATTATATAAAGTATTTCCAAAAAGGTAATTATATATGCGTTTAAAACATCAACATTGTAAATCTTGTGGTGTTTATAGGTACTGAGTCTGAAACCAAAGCCTTCATGGCAGTGTGCATAGAGACTGCAAAGCGGTACAACCTGGATGACTACAGGACGCCCGTGTTCATATTTGAGAGACTGTGCAGCATCATCTACCCCGTGAGTTACCTTTTAACCCTGTGCATTTCAATTAGAAAAGTCCTCCAAGATAATGAATTTGTTTTCACCTGCTGCTTTTTGTTTCATCCTTTGTGTTTAGGAGGAGAATGAGGTGACAGAGTTCTTTGTGACGCTGGAAAAGGATCCTCAGCAGGAGGACTTCCTTCAGGGCCGCATGCCAGGAAACCCCTACAGCAGCAACGAGCCTGGCATTGGCCCACTAATGAGGGACATCAAGAACAAGATCTGCCAAGACTGCGACCTGGTGGCACTTCTTGAAGACGACAGTGGCATGGAGGTATGTATATTTTATTTAAACAACACTTCTTGTGTTTATACTAGATTTTATCAAAATATTCACACATTCTAAGTGAATTCTAAAAACTGGCATGTTGCAAGAAATGTATTCAGTGCAACTCTGTTTTCCTCAGCTCTTGGTGAACAACAAAATCATCAGCCTGGATCTGTCAGTGGCAGAGGTCTACAAGAAGGTCTGGTGTCCTACAAATGAGGTGAGAGTCCTAGTGAGTTTGACAGTGAATGAGATCCTTTTAAGAGCATTTGGAATTGTGCAGATTGTCATTAAATGCTAACAATAATCTAAATAGCTGTGTAATAAGGAAACAGTCATGAAACCTGCTGGCTTTTTCCCCCCCAAGGGTGAGCCAATGAGAATCATCTATCGAATGAGAGGTCTGCTGGGAGATGCCACTGAGGAGTTCATAGAATCACTGGACTCAACCACAGGTTCGATCTTCTCTTAACTTGTAAAGTCAAACACAGCTTCCTCAAACGTGTTTTAACCTAATGGGTTATATCCTAAATATCACGCACATTAATGCACAAGCCGTTAGCCTGAAGGGACATGCTTTGCCATCACAGTTGCCTGTATTCAATACCCTGTGCAGTACCTCCATAAAAAAATTTTTTAACCTGACCTTGTTACAGATGAGGAGGAGGATGATGAGGAGGTGTACAAGATGGCAGGAGTCATGGCACAGTGTGGAGGTCTGGAGTGTATGCTCAACCGGCTGTCTGGAATCAAAGATTTTAAACAAGGAAGACATCTGCTCACTGTAAGACTTTTATTTTTGCCAAAAACCCTTTGCGATAAGAGTTTTCTTAAGAATCTTTATTCTCTCTCTTTCCTCCCTACCTTCAACGCATACTGAAACATGTTTGAAATCTTAATGAGTCTTCTACACACATTAATAATAAAATGAGTAGTAACTGAATTTTGTTATTGAAAATCTGAATAATTATCTGATTTTAAGCTTTAGCCTACTCAGCATTTCACTCCTGTAGTTAACATGGATTATCTTTACAATTTAACCTTTTACTCTGTACTAAGAGGATTGTGGCTGCTAATACTGGCAAGGCATTCAAGGTGGTTATCCCTCCAGAATAAACTAATACCTGTCTAATTTAAAATGTATTTAAAACATGAAGAACCTTGGTTGACAGAAGTTTTTTGGGTTGGAAGTCTCGCATTTCCGACAACAGCAAAATCACAGCGATCCCCTGCAGTTTTCAGAAAATATCCACAGTGGAGCTGTAGAGTTGATAAGTGTGCGCCTCTCTTTCACAGGTTTTGCTGAAGTTGTTCAGTTATTGTGTGAAGGTGAAGATCAACAGGCAGCAGCTGGTCAAACCGGAGATGAACACACTCAACGTCATGCTGGGAACTCTAAACCTGGTGAGTGTTACAGTGACTGTAACGTTGTGTAGTCTGGTTAGAGGAGAGGAGGGTGATTCTGGTTCAGTTAATCAAATTATAGTGCAGTCTTAACCATGGCTGTTATAGTACAGTTTATAGGTTTCTTTAAGTGTTTCAGAAATATCAGTTTAATGTCCTTTTTGCTTCAGGCTTTAGTGGCAGAACAGGAGAGTAAGGACAGCGGTGGAGCATCCATAGCGGAGCAAGTGCTGAGCATCATGGAGATCATTCTGGATGAAGCCAATGCTGAGATTTCAGAGGACAAGGTAAGCGTCTAAAGCAGATTCAACCTTCTGAGTGAAGTAGAAAAATAGGAACTTTTGACACCATACTATTGTCAAAGCATGACAAATTCTATACATGTAGCTTTTAGGTTTAAATGTGGAATGGTTTATCTTTTGCAGGGTAACCTGCTGCTGACCGGAGACAAAGATCAACTGGTCATGTTGTTGGACCAGATCAACACACCATTTGTTCGCTCCAACCCCAGCGTTCTGCAGGGTCTGCTGCGCATCATCCCATACCTGTCCTTTGGTGAACTGGAGAAGATGAGGATCTTGGTGGAACGCTTCAAACCATGTTGCAGCTTTGACAAGTGGGCACCGCTCAGCTTCACTTACAAAATTTTAAAATGGATATTGCTCGGGACTTTAAATGAATAGAAACATTTTCAGGCTTTACAAAGACAGATTTGTGCTACTTTGAAAACCATACTTCTTCTACCTCCTTTATTCATTACAGTTTGTGACTAAGGAGAACTGACCCCTGGTTTTGTTTTCTAAGGTATGACGAGGAGCATAGTGCAGATGACAAGGTGTTTTTGGATTGCTTCTGTAAAATCGCTGCTGGAATCAAAAATAACAGCAACGGCCATCAGCTGAAAGATCTCATTCTCCAGAAAGGAATCACACAGAGTGCTTTGGACTACATGAAGAAACATATCCCAAATGCCAAAAAGTAGGTCTTCTTACGCCTTCAAGAACCTTATGATCAAAACCTTTGTTTTAATTGATTATTGAAACCATTTCTGTCATTAGTCTGGATGCAGATGTCTGGAAGAAGTTCCTCTCCAGACCTGCGCTACCCTTCATTCTCAGATTGCTGCGTGGTTTGGCTACCCAGCATCCCCCCACACAGGTACTAAATATTTTTAATGAAAATCTCTATTAGAGCAGCCTAATGCCAAACAGTGGAAGAAATATTTGATCCAGCTTCAAACTTTACATCGTCAGTTATTTTACAAACAAACCTATTAAACTAACATGGCTGTTTGTTTGTGTTCTTGTCTTCTGTTCAGGCGCGCTGATAGGCACAGATTCAATAACCAACTTGCACAAGCTGGAGCAGGTATCCAGTGACGAAGGAATTGGCACGCTGGCGGAAAACCTTCTGGAGGCACTGAGGGAGCACAGTGATGTCAACCTGAAGATAGAAGCAGCCCGCAGGGAGACGAGAGCTGAGAAGAAGCGTATGGCTATGGCCATGAGACAGAAGGCCCTGGGAACACTGGGCATGACGGTACTCCTTTCCTCTTTTTTCTTCTCTTTGTTTTAAATGCTCTTCATTTGTATCTCTGAAACTCCCATTTTGTTTTATTAACACCGTCCTGTGTTATGTTGTTGATTTTTGTTTAATGTGTGGTTTGTGTGTTTGCCTTTCAGACCAATGAGAAGGGTCAGGTGGTGACGAAGACCTCACTGTTGAAGCAAATGGAGGAGCTGATCGAGGAGCCAGGCTTGACCTGCTGTATCTGTAGAGAGGGTTACAAGTTCCAGGTACACAACTCATCCAGGATTATGAGTGGATAACACTTTACTTAAAGTCCCCCTGTTTGGCATTCATAAGCAGTATAGCAGATGTAAGTTTCTAGTGTAATATAAAATATCTCTTCATAGGAGAGGTTGTAATTGTTGTCATATACTGTACCTTAATAGACACTTTGTCCTCTTATTTATAACAATGTAACATGTATGTACTCCTTTTTAAATGCAAAATAGGGGACTGACTTAACTGTGCCTGGATCACATAGTGTTTTAGTAGTCAGGTTTAAATTAAACACACACAATATTTTTTGTACGAAGCTGATCTTATTGTTGATATTATTGAAACACTCGGGTGGTTCCAAGTTGTGGATGACATGATGTGAGTGTATTAATTTAAATCATCAGCTGCCTCTGATAGTACCTGTAGGCAGATAAAATGATACCAATTAGCATTCTGAAAAGGCTTGAGTACTGAGTATGATTTGGCAGTCTTATTGTGAACTGAACCAACTTGTTGTGTTTTAAATTAACATTTCGGTCTTTCTGTCTCTTATCCTAGCCAACCAAAGTCCTGGGTATTTACACTTTCACGAAGCGTGTGGCCTTGGAGGACTTTGAAAACAAGCCTCGCAAGCAGCAGGGCTACAGCACTGTGTCGCACTTTAACATAGTCCACTATGACTGCCATCTTGCAGCTGTCAGGTAACAACAAACGCCATCACGGACCGGCTGATGTTTAGAATGCCCTTTAAAAATGTTCTGCTGTAACCTCACTTTTCAATTATTGTAATCTTTTTATTTTTCCTTCTCCCACGGGGCAGGCTGGCTCGTGGGCGAGAGGAGTGGGAGAGTGCTGCTCTCCAGAACGCCAACACCAAGTGCAATGGCCTGCTTCCTGTGTGGGGGCCACATGTGCCAGAATCAGCATTTGCTACGTGCTTAGCAAGGTAAACTTATTTATAAGCGCACATACACATCTGACATTTCCTTCATGTTGCACACAGTAAATCATTTCCAACTCGATTTCTCTCTGCCACACAGACACAACACATATCTGCAGGAGTGCACAGGCCAGCGGGAGCCCACGTACCAACTGAACATCCATGACACCAAACTGCTGTTCCTCCGCTTCGCTACAGAACAATCGTTCAGCGTGGACACAGGAGGAGGAGGGCGAGAGAGCAACATCCACCTCATCCCTTACATCATCCATACTGTGCTCTATGTCCTCAACACGTAAGTGCCTTTTTGATGTAAAATGTATCTGACCACAGAAATTACTGATTACACGCAAACCATATGTCAGCCTTTTTGACAAACCTTCAGCTGGTATGGCTCATGTATTTCCCACCCTCACCTCACTTTGCAAACCCTCACTGTCACTGGCAGTACAAGGGCTACGTCCCGGGAGGAGAAAAACCTGCAGAGTTTCCAGGAGCAGCCGTGTGAGAAATGGGCCGAGAGCTCGTACGAGGTTGAAGGACCGCACTATTTCACCACCTTGGCCATGCACATCATCCCGCCTGAGCGCTGGAGGACTTCACGGATATACTTCCTACGAAGACTCCTGGTCACCGCACATGTCCGCAAGGTCTCGGCAGTCTGCACCAACAAGTATGACACCATCTGATTTTTCTGCAGCTATTTCTTTTGGAGTTGGCACAGAATTGAAGCAGCAGTTTTGTCCACCCATACTAGCTGCAGGATTTCCGCGTGGGTCTTAAAAAGTTTTAAATTTCAAAATCAAAATATTCGCTGATGTTGATGTTCTAGGTTTTAAATAATTTTAAGCTGGTATTAATTTTACAGTGTCCATATAACGCTACCTTTAATGCTCACTGAAATGCTCTCAAAGTGTTTTTCCTCCCGTGGTTTCTTTTTTCTTTCGCTAGTCCACATATAATTTGCTGTGTTTACGATTACAAAGACCAACATGCATCTTTCATGTTATTGCCACGAGTCTCTTTCAGATTGTACTACAGATATAAAACAGATTTATTCTTCAGCTATAGGGAAGTGCAACCTTAGCAAACCTTAGTGCCTGAAAGAAACTGAGCTTAGGACTTGGTTGAGACCAGCTGCTAGCAACATATTTGAAGCAACCTGTCGCTGCTTAATGAACAAGCGTCGCTACTAAAATTTCACACGATCATTAACAATTTTCAGCAAAGCTGCGATAACACTAAAAGCACGGCTGTCTCCCTCTCATTCTTCAAATGAGTGAATGTGAGGGAGAGAGAGGCAGAAAGTGACGGTGAAAAGATCATTAAGTTGTCAGGTTACAGCTCTGTCCTCTACTGTACATCTTGATAGTTGAATTAAATGAAAAAGAAAGGACAGTGTTGACCACGGAGGAGCTGAGGTTAATAACATTAAAGCAAATTAGGGATGCAAACTATCGTTAGTCCTTTTAAGCTAATGAGATTATTCTTTTGGATTAAGGCTCAAAACTGCTTGGTGCTCTGCAATGAATGTAAAGTCATTGTGGAGAGCATCAAAACTATCTTTATTGCAAAACATAAGAATTTTCTTGGGGATGGCCACCAAACCCCAACACAAAAATACGATCTTAAGTTTTTACATTATACCGCCCTGTAAAAAGCATGTTTTAATCCCCATGGACATTACTTTTATTATTTGTAAATCTACCTGCTTTGCACCTGCCTCAACTTCCCCCTGCACTCACTCACTCACACACCCTTAACTCTGGTCTCTCACTGCAAACTCACCGGCTTTTCCCGCCGTCTCTGTCTCTCTCTCCATCAGCAGTAGGTTGTGTTTTGTAAAGTCGCCGAAAAGACATCATAAATAATGACATAATGACAAAGAACTCATAATTTTTCTGTATATTTTCACCCGTGATCCTTTTTCATGGCCGCAGGTGCACCACAGCCAGCTTGTTAATTACGTAGCTTATCAATGTCATCGTCCATCCCGGTGTTTCATTATTGAAATTGTCCAATGCCAATTTTGAAGACATCACTCTACCCCAATTTGAATACATTTACTCTGCAAGTAATTTTGTGACTGCATTTCCTTTGTACGTTTCTTTTTTTGATGTCCCAACGTAGGTCTTAAATTTTATTCATAGTGGTCTTAAAAAAAAACCCTGAGTTGAATCTCTTCAATTTGGATCAAGTTGAAATGTGTAATTTTGTTACATTGTGGATGTTGTGTACTATATTTAAGATTTTCATATCAGATCTCCTACCTTCATCCTCTCTTCTTTTGTTGTCAGACTCACAGATAAAGCACCAAAGGAATATGCTGTCTATCGCTCTCCTCTTCTCTTCTGGGGCCTGGTGGATCTCGTCTATGACATGTTTAGGGTAAAAACGTTTGTTTTTTCAATTTCAAAACAACAATGTATGTTGATGCCACAAACATTCAGACATCATGCAAACCAATGATATTCTGCCATGTCGATGTTGTATTTTGTTGGGAGGCTTTGATCCATTGGGCACTGATCTGTGATGGTCATATCTTTGCAATCTTGATAAATTTGCTGAGACATGTTTAATCCAGTTTTTTAAATTATTTTGAGAATGAAACGATGCTAAACGAAGGCTTGATGAACAGAAACAGCAAAAACAAAAAGAGCTGAATGTTGATGCAAAAACAGCTCTGAATGTATTAAATGAAGTTTAAGACCTCTGCATTTGACATACCACCAGGATCATATATGGTAAAATGAAACTACAGTAACTGACCTCACTGCCCTTTTCTTCTATTTGGCCATACAGAAAGTTCCCACCAGCAACACAGAGGGGGGCTGGTCCTTCTCACTGGCAGAATATGTCCGTCACAATGACATGCCCATCTACGAAGCCTCAGAGCGCGTGCTCAGGGCTTTCCAGGATGAACTCATGCCCGCAGAGTCCTTGTCAGAGTTCTTTGATGTTGTAGGTTAGTATACATACACACTTGATTAACTTTCTATCTGCCTAATTATCAAAACTGAGTGTCAGAGATTATACTCAAAAATGTGAGTTAATTTGAGATGTGGGACAAATTTAATGTGAGTGGCAAAACTGAGATGGTCTCTGATCCAGCTCTACTTTGTCATCTGTTGAGATTAAATTAATGCCTGGTTTAAGTTCTAAACTTGACTTGATGTTTCTCCAGGTCTTCTCTCTGAAATCGCGGAACCAGACCTCTTCCTGCAGGATTTGTTGAACTCTTTGCCCTGATGGCCAACCTCAACACACAGACACCTCCAACACAAAACAGCCCTGCAAATAACGTTGGGACGCCTACCAACTGAAAAAAAAGAAAGATTTTCTCCTTTTACACACTGACACACACGTGCTGAGTACACACACAGTATGCACCATGCTTCTTACTCACTTCCCTCCACCATATGACATCTTGAAATTAACTTCAAAAACCTATGTATAGTCTAAAAAATCATCCACTTCTGGCAACATCTCTGTAGCATTTAACACAAAAACAGTGCTGTTAAAGGGTGAGGGGAGCACGCTAAAACAGAAATTGCGCTTTGCCTCTGATTTAGACGGCTTCAGTCTGGAGCTGAGGACAACAGGCCTGAGAGAAAAGATCTGGGACTCTGTTAATCATTATACCAGAGACATTTTGTGTATTGTGTGGTTCACCACTGTTACCAGCAACAAACCAGAAGCTGTCTTTTAAAGGACATCACAGATTGTCACAGAATGGTGGGCTGGGAGAATTGAATTATTCATGTAAAATAACATAGTTGGCCTGTTGATGGGAATAACTCGTGAATTCTGTTTTAGGGTGGAAATCTTTTTGGCTTTAAACCCCCAACCCCCTCATATTTTTGGGTGCAATGTTAAGGTAACTGAAAATGTTTTGGGTTGTGACCCACCAAGTGTTAAGAGTGACATTTGATTTTTGTTTGTTTTGTTTTGTTTTCCTTTTTGTTTGTTTGGTTTAAGTTTGTTTCTGGCCAGGGCTTTTAACATGGCAGAAGGTTTCAGTGTCCCGTGTTTGCCAGCTAACCTCTCCTTTTCTTCCGGGCTTTTGCGGTTTGGTCTTGATGTAGGTTCTAACTGGAATTTGAGTGATGGACAGAAAAAAAGGTGTTTGATTTAGTGTGTATGCGTAAGGTTTCTTTTATCAACCTCATGCAAAATGAGGAAAATAAAGATGAATAAAGGTTTATTTTATTTTTTTTCTCCATGAAGCTATGCCTTTGTGAAAAACGTGAACTTTTGACTAGTAAAAGATTCCAACTGTTGCAATGAAATATTAGACCTGTCTAAATTAATAATAAAACAGACCTACATTATATCCTTTAACACCTTTTTCTTTGACTTCTTGTTTTGTTGTTCACTTTGTTTTATTCCTCAACATTTTTATTTTATTTCTCAGGCCTCTCTGTGCTCTTGCATTTAATTTACTGGCCGCAATCCCCAGAAGATATTACTGGAAAGAAAAGCGCAGCTGAGTTTTAACCTCAGCAACTGATCAACTTACACACAGTTAAAATGGCGTCCTTCTACTCGAGAGCTGAATGCATGGTGTAGTTCACCCAGTTTATTGTTAATTCGCCTATTCCCGCTGCTACAATGTTCAACTGTTGCTGAATGTCTGCTTTTTGAATTTAGCCTATGGTAATAATAAAGCAGTAATAATACCAAATCTGATCCAGGGTAACCTCTTCTGTTTCAGCTGCCATTTACACTCTTAAAAAAGGTGCTTCACTTTTTATGTCTATATTAAAACAGCACATTTGTCAGCAAAGGCCTTTTTCTCAAAAGACATTTTGACCAATACAAAAGATTATTTATTAAAAATTGGATGATGTTTAAATTCCATTTAGCTGCTTCAGTTTCTGGGTCCTGGTATCAAAGTCCTTATATAGGCACCCCAAAATAAGGTTTATAAAGTGTTTTCCCCCCACAGGTTATACTTTTATGCATGCTCAAGGTTTCACAACACTCAACTGTAGATGTACGTCAGTGGAAACACGATTGGCTAAATATTTCTCAGTTGTGAAAAAGCAGCCGATTGGCTTGTGGGCGGGACGGGATATGTGCATCCAATCTTTGGCTTTACGGGCTTTCCCCACAGAACTCTATTCAGCATTCTTTAAGTGATCTCTGCTGGCGTCCAGTTCTGACTCGCTGTCACACTGTCGTGGTTTATGGGTTTACTGGGACATTTGAATAGAACAGAGCCGTTGTTTACGTTGTCACTAACACCCGTGCTTTTCCTACTACGACAAAGTGAACAGGTCTGTCCTGCCAAGAGGCACAGAATTGACGATAGAAATACAAAAGTAATTCCAGTCCATCGTTTTTAAGTGTTTTTTTTTGTATGCATTAAAATTATATTTTTATAAGTTTATTTTGTTTTTCTCTAAATGATCAAATATATCTTAACTACTGGAATGAAAGGGTATTTTGCATTTTTGCACGGTACTTTGCACGGTAAAGTAAACCCTCTGAAATCGGCATCAACCTTCCTGCCATTGCTTCTTGAATCTTCTGGCCAAACTGTCACATTTTAATTAATTACTTCATCATTTCATGATTTTGGCCTGGTGTTTATAAGTAGCAGTGTTTACTCCTTCGGCCTCCACCCAGTATCCACTCCGTCTCCGTCACTCTGCACTGCTCACACATTATGCTCTAACTATGGATTGTTATTCTGTAGCAATAACAATGACCCATATGATATCCTTACAGATTAATACACTTTTCCACTCTTTGAGACAAACTCAAGCAAATCAATGAATGCCTGAGCTTATTACTAAATCACTAAATATGACTCTTGAGAAAGGTATTTAAAGCTTCACAGGCTCCAGGTAAATACGCATACTGCTACACATCTGGATTACCAACAACCCGATCATTGTTGATCCAAACGCTAAGTCAGTGTTAATTAACTCTTTGGTATAACACTTGGTTATAAAATTGGAGCGAAAACTTGAAGGACTTTTGGCTCAACACAGAAACTTTCACCTGTTACCTCTGAGGTGTTGAGACCATAGACTGTATATAAAAAGGTTGAGACCAGAAAGTCCAGGGAGAAGCTAATGCTGTGTGGATCATCTGAGGTATAGCTGCATGAAGGCCACTAGAGGGTGATATTAAGACGCTGATATGTGAGCTATGAAAAGTGTAAACTTTAAATCAAATGGAAACTCTTAATATGAACAACCAAACTGGGCACATTCATTTCCAAGTGTGTTTAAAAATGGCTAGTCGAAATAATCAGTTTATTTTGAACTTTCGTATGAAAGCACATATTGCACATTTCACTTATGGCTTTCAGCAAGACATGTTATACAGGACAACCAAAAATAACATCAGTCACAATGTTGTAAAAACATTTACAAAACAAAGTATGCATTGGCATACACATTTCCCCCTTTATACAAAGGAATAGGATTTTTTGTGTAACAAAACCTCGAACATGGTCTTTAGGAGACCAGTTTGGGGGAGCATTAAGGCATAGAATGCACATTTTAAGGCCCATTAGTGGACCCATGAGATCACAGTATACATGATTTAAATCTCTGGCTTTTCCGCTTACAGTTGAGTGAAAACACCCAACAGATAGTGGGGAAAAAAACTTGAACATTTTTTTGATTTGCAGTCCTTGTCCATCTGAACAATATTTTCCATGTGGAACTTCTTCTACACATAGTGCTGCTATGTTCAGTAGTACAAAGCTTGCAGAGACACTCGCACATAATCCCACACATCCCATCTCACTTCATGCTGTCTTCATGAGTGTCCACGTCTTACTGGCAGCATAGCGGCGCCACGTCTTCAGCAGGTGACGGGAACAGCCGCATGGCCTCTCTGGAGGATTTGGTGTAGCCATTATGGAAAATCAAGGCCTTCTTTACTGTGAAAAAGGAGACTGTTTTGTCCCACATGTCAGAGCTAGACACCCCAGTGTTGAGTTGGCTCTCCAGTGCTGAGCGGAGCCTCACTGCTCTATCTGTGCACTTCCTCTCCAAAGTCATCATCTTACACATGCTGAGGAGAAAGAATGAGACACATCACATCAATGCTGGACACAGGTAAAAGACACCAGTTTTAAATTCAGCTGTTTCCAGAAATTCACCTCTGTGAGCTATTCATCCATGTTTTAGTCCCTGTTACTTTAGTAATAGCTCTCTTTGGAAACTTTCTACTGACTAATCTTTAGAAAAAACAATGTTAGTGTGATCTGTGCATTGGAACTTCACCTCCATTGTACTGGGGTGGATGCACAACTCAAAATGAGGTGAACAATTAAGTGCTATTTGTAAGTCAAATCCCTGTACTGCTGTCAGTGACAGAATCAGGCCCCTAAAAACCTTACAAAGTCAAAATCCCAAACCACTCCTGTGAGTGACCTTGAATGAGACAAAATTCACTGACAAGAAATGAGCTGAAGACGAGTCAAAGTCACTTCTTCTACAGATGAGTTTTCTCCATTTGAGCTTACGTTGTGTGCTGATCTCTCATGATGAATACGCAGTCAGATGGTGTCCAGGCCTGTGTCGTCTACAAGAGGTGTTCAGGGTTATGATTTTACCCACTAAGACCTCCTTTATATACTTGTGTCAACTTTCCCAGCGATTTAATGTGATGATGGTTCTCACAGTGTTTGGCCAATCACAAAACAGTGTTATGACAATAGGATGTGAATGAATTAGTTAAATTCATGGGGTACAATGGCCCCAATCCAAAAAAACAGGTGGGAGGGGCCCTTCCCTGGCCTCTTGTCGCTCAGCTGATGCGCCACAACAAGGAGATATCCTTGCTATTGTATCAACTAGTAGTGATATGTGGTGGGAACATGGAGGAAAAATGTCTGCCTGAGGACATCCTACGTCCATTGAACAACAGAGTGGACAGAGATGTTAATGGTCACACTTAAGCTTAAAAATTGTGAGTGATACTCACAGTGTTACTTTTGTCATTTCTAAGATGTCTCGGTGACAGCCGTAAGTGGAAAGTTGCACCTTTTAAAGATCAGCAAAATGTAAAATCATCACAGACTTAATCATAACAGACAATATTATAGTTTCTCATGTTGTTATTACATGTTATCTGTGTATATCTGTCTATAAGTGTATGCATGGACATATGTGTTACTTTATTTAAAACTTTCCTTGTCAAAATTTTAAAAACTTTATCAAATCAGTCCAGAAACTTTCATGCACAAGCACGCACACACTCCCTATTCTTCTTATTTAACTTTCCGTCTCTATTTCAGGCTCTCCAATTCTCACGGTGAGCGTCTCCCATGCTTGATTGGCTGACAATAGTGTACAATCAGTCCAGATGGTGTGCCTGGAAGCACTGTTGACAGCACTGTGTTCCTGGGTGTGTGTGTGTTGCGAGGGGGGTTGGTCATTCAATCTTTGTTCGATGGGGCACACTTCCTTTGTGCAGCCGGCCTCAGTGTCATTAACACTGAAGTGTGGGAAGCCTGGGACCACAGCGGCTCCCACGTTTCACACGGACGGGAAGGGAGCGTGTGACTGAGACGTGGCCAGAGGCAGGCAGGTCAGACAGCTGTGAGTGAGTGAGTGAGTGTGTGTGTGTGGAGGGAAAGTGAATGAGAGTGTGACTATCTGCATGAGTATGTGAGGGTATGCCTGACGTGTGAACATGTGCTTGGAGTGTGGAGACTGTTAGGATGTTTAATGTTGAAGCAGTTGTCTTCTCTGACAGTTCAGATGATGTTCATCTACCAGAGCTGATATGGCTCAAAACTACTTGAAACTGTTAAAATAACCAGCTATATTATTATTATAAATCACTTTATTATTATATTGTGAAGTGAGGATTTTAAAGTGCTTAAAATATGTTGTCAAAACTCATAGCTTTCTCTCTAAAGCTAAATAGTTGCTGAATAATTAGCACTTAAGTAAGGAAAATGAACAGAAATGTCCATGGTTATAAATTAATAATACAGTTTGTTACAATTTGCATCTTTTTTTCTTAGTTTTGAACATCAGTTCTATCAGTTATAATAACATTGTACTCACAAAAATAATAGCTTGGATTTGCGAACACAATAACATTGCTACAACTGAGTCCAACAGGGCAGCAAACACAAGCAGTCAAATATGTAATGTCAGTAATAATGCCTTTTTGCACAGGAAAAAATGTACGATAGGTCAGAGCTGAGCCAGAGAGTCTGTGACAGATGCTTAGATTTGCCTGTTTGAATAATCATGATCTGTAAATACACCTGACATCGCCTTGCTCACTCCAAACCAGTGAGAAGAGCACAAACCTATTGAGCGAAAGAACCGATATTCTTCTAATTTTGACAGATCTTTTTTTTTTATGTATCCAACCATCATTTATATTGAATAAGAAAGCAGGTGGCCTTTAATTAAAAGACATTTTTGGCGTGTGGGTCAAAGTCTCATATATATTATTAAAGTCCACACATTTTCTTTTCTTCATCATGTACATGTATTTATAAAACTTTCAGAGAAGCACTTTTTCTACTCATCTCTCATTCGTCTCAACTGTTGCACAGCTCCATAAGGAAAGTCTGCCATGTCAAACTGGTGGAAGTGGCTGCATGTTGGCCTTTTCTAATGGTTGGCCCTCTGTAACACCCACGTGTGCCTGGTGGCGGAGGCACTTTGTGCTCAATTACGTGGCGGTGGAGATGACATGAGACCGCGGTGTGCTTCCCTCTGGGGTCAGCACTTTCCCATATCAGCACAAGCACAGGGTCAGTCTCCCAGCTTCAACCCCACCCCCACCCCCCCCTCCCCACTCCCCACCACCACCCCACCCCGCGCTCTTTCTCTCGCAGTCTATTCCTCCACCTGCTCCCCGGAGACACACTCATTGTCCCCACGGCTATAAACACTTCATTGAGCATGTGGCAGCCCTGCGTTCCTCAAAGCCCTTCCCAGCGCTCTCATTGGCCAAGGGACTGTGAGAAACTCCAACAAGCCCAAGACCCACACATTCATATGGAGATTTGGGTGTATAAATACAGGGCAGGCAGAGCAGAGAGCAGCTCAGATTCAACTGGCTCCTCTAACCGAGCAGGAACGCTCTGACTCTACAGCTATGGCACCCACTGTTTTTGGACAAGCAAGCTTTTCCAAGGAACACCTGGCTCCTGCTCATAAGGTAAATTTGATTTCTATAAAGTCACATAACTCCCTTGTTTAATTGCATTCATATAAAATGAAAAAGTTAGATTTTGTTCCTAAATGGTTTTCTTCTTTCTTTTTCTTCAGCTGAGAAAGCCAATGGTGGAGAAACTGCGCAGAGATCGCATCAACACCAGCATCGAGCAGCTGAAATCCCTGCTGGGTCCTGAGTTTCTCAGGCAGCAGCCCGACTCCAAGCAAGAGAAGGCGGACATCTTGGAGATGGCTGTGTCCTATCTGAGAGTCTGGCAGCAGCAAAAGCAGCAGCAGCAGCAGCAGGCCAGCGGGACCTCTGGCCTGATGTCAGCCAGTGACGGCTACTCCCACTGCGTGCAAGAGGCTGTCAGCTTCCTCTCCCACTGCGAGCTCCAGACTCAGGCCCACAGACGGCTGCTCAGCCATTTCCAGGGCCTGCAGCCATCCAGCAGAACCAGCCACAGTCCCTACACCCTCTCCCCGCCTGGCTCTCCGCTCCACCGAGTCAGCTCCAGCAAGGGTGTGAGCCAGGCCAGCTGTGATCTGTGGAGGCCCTGGTAGGATGGAGGCAGCCTCGCCTCCACACAGAGAAAGATAACTATGTCTGTGAACGTCATGGACGGAAAGTTGAAGACTCACTGAGTCTGTTTCCTTTTGCTTTGGCATGAGATTCAATGTTGTTGAGTCTATTACTAGTGTGTGTTTACTAGTATTCCTTTGGAAGGACTGAAATGAATCAGGTTTTACTGAATATGTACAGCATGTGTATACATGTTATAATTTAAAGTGTTTACACTGTGACTGTGTTCATCTTTCCTGAGGGGAAAAAACAACTCCTGACTTTGTTTGTTTTGCAAACGTTGCCGAGTTGTCTTGTTGTAACACCCACATTGGGTTGAAGCTATTGTGTCTGAGACACTGTTTGATTCACGTGTTTAAACTTCTGTATTTCGTTGATACTGAGTATCAATGACTGATATGTTTCATCAGCTTGGTGTTGATGAATCGACAACATCCCATAAATGGATCCCATGGATTCACTTTCACTGTAAATCATATTATGATTATACTTAATTATGACTATATGTAACCATTATTTGGCCTATGTGTGAAGGAGTGTTACTGTTGGTCTTGTACCTGTTAACTGTTCAGTTGTGATGTTCAAAATAGATGTTTTTTCATCTTCAAATGATTACCTTTTATAAAGGCATTTTATTTTCCATCATCTTTACTGAAAGAATCTTTTGAATCACTTCCTTGAGAAGTTTGCTTTGAACTTTGAAGAAATAAATGGAAAACTTCATATGAAGTATTCCAAACATAAACAACAGTTGTGTTTTTACTTTTTTCAGGAAACTGCAATGCTTAGTGACAGAGGGCAATGTACATGTAAAATCACACATACAAACTGTAGTTTGTGAATGAATAATCAATGACATACTGTATGTAGGAGAGTAGGTAGAGTTTTTGTTTGTTTGTTTGTTTGGTATAGCTTCATTAAGGAATATACACTTGAATCCAGTCACGCCAGAAAGTTTATCAGCACAGCGTTCAACTAACAGCAGCATCACTGCTATGTCTTTTAGTAGTCTGTTTGAGTAATGCTAAAAGTGTGCTACTTTGTCAGGTAATCACAGCTTATTCTAATTCTGCACATTCACTTTCTTTGTTGCCATTTAGGCTTCTGCTGCCTAAAAGTCAGCGTGTACATATTTTTGAAATAACAGTGTACACACTTTTCATTGCACGTTGAGAAGAATCATTTCAAGAAATGGAGAAAACCCAAATGAGGACCATGTATGTGCACTTAGACAAGTATATAACTCCATCTGAGTGCATGCAAATCATGTAAAGAGTAATGCTGAATTAATTTACAAGATTCAAGAATGTGTGTCATTCTTCAGTATGCTTGTATAAAGGAGAACACAATTGTATCCTTTGTTGTAATAATATGTACATGCACGGGTCTTGAGAGGTTTGTTATTATTGGAACTAGTGGGGATGAACAATGATGCTGCACATTAAAACTACATTTAAAATTATAGTCAGCGAATTAGTTTACAACACCTGTATGTTAAAAAATATATAATCAATGCTATTCATGCTGCAGGTGGTTGATGCTGTTTTTTGCTATATCATACTTATACCCAGTATTTCCCACAAGGATGACCTTTCTGGTGCACAGGTGTTCAAAAAAGTGAAAAACACCCATGCGTCTCACATGTCCCACTTCTGTTGTGGTGGTCATGGCATGCTGTCTAGTGCTTGAATTATATCTCAAGTGCCACAAAAGTCTTTCACAACTATTTATGTGTGCAGAAGTTGTGGCATGCCTGGGACTTTCTCAGGGTCTAGTTGGCCAGGCCAGATGGTCCGGCTGAAGCTGCCTCCCCTTCCCCTCAACAGGAGATCAAACACCGTAGCTAATGTGATGTGTAACAAGACACACTTCTATTGTTCCCGTCTCTGGGCCACTGAATAGGCGCAGAGTGTGGGAAACGGGAGATACCACACTCACAGAGAGATGGCTGACGGGAAGCTGCTCCCGGCCGCCACAGGTCTGAGCAATGGTCGAGACTTTATGGCAGGAATTCAGAGCTCTCGGGCTGCTGGTGGGAGGGGAACTCGTCTTCACACACACTTGTAGACAAAGACCCCCAGCAGCCCTGTAGTGCACGCTAACTTTCAGAGGAGACACAAATTCACACAAACAAGTTGACAATGAAATCAGGGTGCGAAGAGAGAATAAAGCCAAACATGGACGTGACTTGACAGAAATGCTACAATGATGACATGAATTAAGAGGGAGAGACATGTTTAGTTAGATATACTTAAAGTTACAAATGAAGAGCAAGAAAATAAGTGCTGTTGTGTTTATAGTTAAGAAAGATACAGATGTGGATCTGGTGCAGGTGCCTTGATGGAAATTTGAAGCACCACGTCTGGTCAAAAACCTGCTCACATCTGTACAGACGATATGTACATTTACTCAAATGCTGTTGTATTAAATATTTCTGTTTTGGAACATGTTTTTATTTGGTACTTATTTGGTTTTCTATTTTAGGTTGTTGGCTTGTTTTCCTTCTCTTTCTGTCTTTTCCACACTGTTTAAAATCAATAAAACACCCTGAAATATCTGTTTGTCAGCCTGCATCTCCAGTTTAGTGGCTCTTCATTACTTCATTATGTCCAACTTTGTAGATTTTCATTATGCATTAACCTACCAGGTACCAAATACCTATCTATGCGTTCATCATTTAATGCTTGTATTGGGTATGTTTCTCTTAACATTGTGCACATTTTTGTGCTGGTACTTATTTTTCGCCTGATACAGACTTAGAAATGTTTCCAGTGTGTGGATCCTCTCTGCTTTCCTTAGCTTTTACTTAAGTAACATATTTGAATGGAGGATTTGAAATGAACTATTTCTGTTGGGGCATTTCTACTTTGACTTAATTAAAAATTTGAGTAGGCCTACTTCTTCGTAGATGGGTGTCTGAAATGTTAAATTAAAAGAGTCAACACAGACAGCCAAAATGCTCTGTGCCAGGCACTGAAGCCAGTTGACTTGATTTTTCCCAGATGGACTAGGACACAGAGTTTCTGTTTGTCCTGCAACAAAAGATCAATTAACATTCTCAGTGGAGCATTGAGGAGTGGCATGGCTTTTGTAGCTCATTTACCCTGATGTTGGGGACTGGTGGGAAACTGGGGAGACAGGGCTACTCACACTGCACCCACAAGGCGGGCTTCACATCTGGGGCCAGCCAGTGATGGAGGCCCTCAGGCACACTGCCAGTGCGGTCATACTGCCATTAACTTGACAGTAATTTGACACAGTTCATTTACAACAGGGTCTCTCAGGGGAAGTAAGACAATAGCTTGATTAAAGCCTGTGTAGTTTTTCAGCAGAACTCAGTGACTAATATGTGACTAAAAACAACAATAATCCAAATGTGTGTCATCAGTTTCATCATTCATAACTGAACATGCAGTTCAGTGTCTGAGAAAAACATCTTTACAAGCATGGAAACTAAATGACTAAAACTAAAAATCCTTAATTTGATTAAGTGAAAGCAACTTTTATGAAAGGTTTGACTTAAATGTCCAAATAACGAAATTACTTATACATAGAATCACTGATAAACTAATTAGGCTACTTAAACTTTGCGCTTACAATCTAACAAGCATCTTTCATCATAATCTCAGGAGTCCTTCACACTGACACCTTTGTAGGTTACATTTATGATAAGTGATATTAAGTCTCACGAATCGACAGCCTATAATATCATATTCTTGACTTACTTCCAGGCCATTTTACATAATACCTGTTGGTTCTCCTCATGTAGGGCTTCAATTATAAAATTTAGAGATTATTTAAGGGAAATGTTTTTATGATTTCACATGACTTTTTTTCTCTCTGGTTGCCACATTTTGTATTTTTGGTTTGTTCTAATTCGCCCCATCCTTGTTTGTTCTTCATGACGGGAGCAACAAGTTTTTAAAGCGCACACGAGATCACTTGTTGCGCTTTGAGCATCTGCACAGCATGCGGTCTATGACTCGCGCCACCGAGAACGTGCGCCACTTTCACACGTGGGAGTCGTGCAGTAGCCTTTGATCGTTGCCTTTTTCAGACATTATTTACGAGCCTGGAGAAAAAGGGTGAACTGTAAGCAGCGTGCAGTTGGAAAAGCAACATGTGGAAAATGAAACGTTTTTACCTGCAGCCTGACGTCACTCTTTGACGTTGATGATTTCTCTACGTGCTCCCTCCTTTCTCTTTCAGAAACCCTCATCATTTTAAACATTATTTAGTTTGACTGTGATGAGCCTGTGACCAAAAAAAAAAACTCAAACAAACAAAAAAGAATCACCTGCTCTTCTGAAAACACTTCATGTGTCCAAATGCTCCTGTCCGTACCAAAATGCTTTTTGGAGGAAGGAAATCTTTAAAGAGAAAATGAAAGCCTTCAGCTTATATTGTTTTATTGCACTGGGGCATTTGGTCTTTAATTGCAGTTACCACCCCTTTGAAGATGCTCACTTTTGTGTGTATCACTTCCCGTTATTTTACCTCTAAAAATTGAATTCTGACCTGCTTTTCATGATAAATTCTTAGATGACAGCTTGATAAGGTGTTGATTACCTGTTGCTTATCTCGGACAAACATACATTGCACAGATAGTGACATGCTCTTTGAGTTATTGACATGCCTTCCATTGTTGTGCTGGTAGTCCCACTGGTGGGAGTGTGGGAACCCCAGCCCTGCCTGAGCCACATGGCTTTGTTATGCTAATCTCTCAGTATAAATTGAGGAGCAGCTCCCCCAGAGACATCAGACCTAACACTGCCATCCTGAAGAAGCAGCCAACTTCACCTACACAGAAATGGCTCCCTGTTACACCAACTACTCCTCCATTCACCACATTAGGATGTCTGAGAAAGACAACATCAAAGTAAGTACTGAAGGAGATTTTAATGTAACTGCCACATGTGACCTGATTTAGTCCCTTTCCTTTATGTATGATGCTTGTTGTATGTTTTGATTATCCTACTCTGAATTTCTATTTAAATTGTAACTGGTGTGCCGTTTTGGCCAGTTTTCCCTCAGAAAAGAGATCTTACTGGTTAAATAAAGGTTGAATAAAACAATGAATGGCTTTGCATCAGCTGGTACAGTACAAATGTCTGATTGATTTTTTGCTGAACTTGAATCATGAGCTTACCTACCTGTCTCCTCTTCCCCAGTTGAGAAAACCTATTGTGGAGAAAATGCGCAGAGATCGCATCAACAGCTGTATCGAACAACTCAAGATCATTCTGGAGAAGGAGTTCCACCAGCAGGAGCCCAACTCCAAGCTGGAGAAAGCCGACATCCTGGAGATGACTGTGAGCTTCTTGAGGCAGCAGCTGCAGCAGGGCCTCTGTCAGAGCGACTACAACCAAGGCTACTCTCACTGCTGGAGGGACTCTGTGCGCTTCCTCTCTGCTGGATCCAACACAGAGGTCTCTGTCACTCCTCTGCAGGGCCTCCAGCAGCAGGAGCAGCAGCTCCATCAGGCCAAGAGAGCCAGCACCTCCTCCCCAGCCTGCTCCGTCCTCAGGCCCATCACCCTGCAGGACAGCAGCAGCAGAGGCCCCGTGTGGAGGCCTTGGTAGAGACACACAGACACTGTGAGACCTGAGGGGACCTGGACTCCTCACCATGTAGGAAATATATTTCCAGCCTGCTCATTCATAGTGGGATTCCTTAATGTCTCATCACATTGATGGATAAGTAGTAAAAGCGAAGGCTCTCACTTATTTGAAGACTGTCCTGATTAACTTTGATTCACATTTGATTTTTGCTTTTCCTTTGTGTTGATGATGGTTTTGTCAGATCTTGTGAAATTACTGTTTACTCCAGTGGAGTGTATCTGTGGACTGCTTGATGTAACAGTATATAATGTATATCTGCCATACTGTGTTGTACTGACAGCTTCTGTTGAGAATATTTCTCTTCTGTTTTGAATTATCTATGCCAAATTTTATGTAAGAGGATGATGATGACGATGATGATGATGATGATGATGATGATGATGATGATGATGATGATGATGATGATGATGATAGTTATATGTGTGTTTGTTTGTGTGTGTGAAAGTGAATGAACATATTAACATGTTTTAATGGGATGTTGACGATGCTGTTTTGCTATCACATTTAGGCTCTTAAAACTAATTCCTAACATTTGTATGACAATTAACAATAAAAAGATACAATCATTAAAAAAACACTCATTCCTGATTTTTTTTTATTATGTGAACCAAGAGTAAAATATTTGCCAGTTTTCATCATGAACCACTGCCCTGAGCTTGACTTTATTTTGGGGAAGGTCATATGATTTTTGATCCAGGAAGCAACAGATATCAGGACTCAAAATAGTAATACACACATGTCCCTCCTTTAATTTAAGTCTTACATATGAGGAACCATAATTGCATTTTTATGAATTATATTAATAATTCATTATTCCACAATGACACAAAAAATTACATGCTGAGTGTGTGTTGTGTACAAACAATATTTGTGACTAAAAACTAAAGGAAGGTTTAAATCTTGAAAGAATCCGTTGGAATTTATAGAGTTTTACACATGGCAATATAAATTTTATCTGTATTTATCAAATAACTCCCAGCTTCCTGGGAAAAAACATCCCAAGAGTTACCATAACCCAATTTAAAATTATACCGTGTTAATAACAAAATTAGCCACAATGTCATGAGAATATACATACACACACACTTAAAATGCAAAGTCATTGTTTTTTAAAAAAAAAAAAATATTTTATTTAATCCAAAATTAAGTTATGGTAAATACTTTATAGCATTTGTTTCACCATTAAATTACATTTTCAACACACAGCATTTACTTATAATATAATGCATTGCAATAGAACACACAAATCACCTACACTGACACACAAGGCATAGTCAAATACTTTCACAAGAGACATGTTTCAAACACAGTGTGACAGAACTTTTAACTTCAGAAGTTTGACTTCAAACAATGAAGATATTTCAAGCTTCATAAAGGAACACATTTACAGTAAACACAAAGGAGCAGGGGTGCAGTAAGTGTTATGTTGTGTTGTGTGCTTCTCATCAATATGATGAAACACTAAAAACACTCAACAACACTGTGAATGAGCAGGCTAGAAATATATTTCCTACATGGTGAGGAGTGCAGGTCCCCTCAGGTCTCACAGTGTCTGTGTGTCTCTACCAAGGCCTCCACACGGGGCCTCTGCTGCTGCTGTCCTGCAGGGTGATGGGCCTGAGGACGGAGCAGGCTGGGGAGGAGGTGCTGGCTCTCTTGGCCTGATGGAGCTGCTGCTCCTGCTGCTGGAGGCCCTGCAGAGGAGTGACAGAGACCTCTGTGTTGGATCCAGCAGAGAGGAAGCGCACAGAGTCCCTCCAGCAGTGAGAGTAGCCTTGGTTGTAGTCGCTCTGACAGAGGCCCTGCTGCAGCTGCTGCCTCAAGAAGCTCACAGTCATCTCCAGGATGTCGGCTTTCTCCAGCTTGGAGTTGGGCTCCCGCTGGTGGAACTCCTTCTCCAGAATGATCTTGAGTTGTTTGATGCAGCTGTTGATGCGATCTCTGCGCATTTTCTCCACAATAGGTTTTCTCAACTGGGGAAGAGGAGACAGGTAGGTAAGCTCATGATTCAAGTTCAACAAAAAATCAATCAGACATTTGTACTGTACCAGCTGATGCAAAGCCATTACCATCCCATCCAGTTCTTACTTTGATGTTGTCTTTCTCAGATATCCTAATTGGGTGAATGGAGGAGTAGTTGGTGTAACAGGGAGCCATTTCTGTGCAGGTGAAGTTGGCTGCTGACACTGTAAGCTCTGATCTGTTTGGAAGAGCCACTCTTCATTTTATAGTGAGTGATTAGCATAACAAAGCCATGTGGCTCAGGCAGGGCCGTGTTTGTAACAACAGGACACACATCAATAACAGGTGAAGCAATCACAGGCTGACCAGTAAAGATAAAACCATTCCCAAGATATATATCAGACTGAGAATTATATGCTGTCAGTCACTTATCAAGGGCAGCTGCTTATCTCGCACTCCAGTTACACAGGGGAACACAGGCAGTATCTCCTGATGTGCTCCCAGGGAATAATTAAACAGTATGTAATGCATTGGGAGCATCACAGAGAAATTGTAGTAAATGTAAGCATGTTGTCATAGATGTATATTTCCAACTTGAAGATTTTTTTCAATGTTACATTGTTGTTATTTGGAAATATGTATTTTACTATTTTGCTGCTTGTATTTTTGTTCCTGTAAATCCTTTGCAAAAAGTCTTAAAAACGTCAGAATACATCCTCTGATGTCTCTGTTACAAATTAAATTTCATTCCAAATGAGACAATTTCACATAAACTAAATGCAATATTACTGAATAAACAACAAATTCCACTCTGTTGAACCTGCAAATTTAATGGCATCTAGACAGTGATTTGTTGAATTTGGAGCAAGAAAGGAATGCCTACTGGTGGCTGTTGACAAGCAGCATGTAAATGGATTAACATGTTTCTGCATATATTAAAATTTCTGGTTTGTATAATTGGAGCTATTATGTCCTACTGTCTCTGTCAGACCAACTCTACCCCTCACTACTCTCTCTCTTAGAGTAGTGAGGGATAGAAAGAAATATGATCAAGTATAAAAGATTGTTCAGGCTTTTGCTCTCCAAATGAAACACACATGTTTTTAATATTGTTTGATGATGAACATACATTTTCCAAAATGCAGTGGATCAAAAGGCGTGTCAAATAAAACTCCAGACATTAGCCCAACAGCACCTTATTGGTGTGCTGGTAATAACACTCCTGCTTGTTCACCCATGGCACACTTCTATTGTTGACTCGGGGTATTAAGCTGTGAGTGGATGGAGAGACTGTGGGAAAACCGAGCTCGGACTCTACTCACACATCTACTGGTCAATAGCGCTGACCTCCCAGTCACAAAAGGCCTTTTCATCTCTCCTCTCTCAAACAACAACCAACAGCAGCACTGTGTGTGTGTGTGTGTGTGTGTGTGTGTGTGTGTGTGTGTGTGTGTGTGTGTGTGTGTGTGTGTGATTGCACATGCACAAAAGACCCAAGACAGACCAATTGTGCATTTATTAGATATGCAATGAGATGTTACGTCATGCTGCATTGCCGCAGCTGCTACTTGTTGTCAGATTCCTGGAAATATGATCAAGTACAAAAAACTCAAAAACAACAGAGACAGACAACAGATGAATTTTTTGAACAAGATTATTTTCTTGATTTTATAAATACTAGTGAGGTTTTCAGCAAATTATTTTGAGCATCACATATTCTGGAAAGAAGTGAAACTTCCTCAGAAACAAATGGTCTTACACTTGTGGCATTTTTGTCTTTAGTTTATGTATCTATTTTATTTTCATTTAAAAAAAATCTAACACTCAGTATTAGTGTGACAGTCCCTGGCACAGCTGCCAGGGTATATTGTTTATTCTCCAATTATTATCCAAAAGCGTACATTGATTTTGTGTCGTTGCTCAGTAATGTTAGTCATCTGCCAGCTTGATTTCTATCCTCTGTCTGTGTTGATGATATGTAAAATGTAGCTGTTAATAAGTGTTCATCAAATGTTGATGGAAAGAAAAATTCTCAGTTTAAGATGTATTAAATAAGGATTATTTTGACAATGCTCTTGATTGGATGTAACCTACACGGTCTGTGGCTGTAACTATAGAAATTTATGTTGAAAAGACTTTTTTGAAAAAGTTCAATAGCACTTTTACACAGCACACACTTTGATATATCACAGTAAAAGCATGGGTGAACCATAAAAGAAACAATGGATGAATCAATTCCATTTTGTTGCTATAGTTTCAGCGTCCTGATAATGTGCATGCTGGCTCACTGAGAGTGCTTATAAGCACAATTTTACTTCACTACAGTCTGTACTAACAAAAAATAATCAAAACTCTGCATAAGGTGTTTACTTGCCACATTATCACAATTTAATATCCAGCTTTCTGAAACTAGGACATGTTTACATGTGCAGCTCATAACCAGGACACTCCAGAAACCTCATCATAACCAGGAGACATGTGCACATGTAAACACACATTGTGAAACTGTCCTGGCTTACTGGGACACTTTGAAGAGCCACTCTTAATGTTAATGTGTTTTTTTCCTGCAAGGACAAGTAAAATGCAGGCCTACTGACTCCTGTTTTTACTTGTCTGTTATGTTGCAGTGTTGTGTCAGGGGATCTGGATTCAGCTGAATAACAAATGTCTGGAGCTGCAATTAGTCGTGAGTCATGCCTGCCTTTGTTTCAAGACCAGTTATGATGGATTCTACTGAGACCTCTCTGAGACCATAACACTGGGATCACTGGGGGCATGTCCTCACCACATTTTGAAATGGCTTATTTTGTCGTCACCACTTTTTGAAAGCATTTGTTAAAAATGTTCTGAAAAATAGCTTGCACCAAGAAAAGTTAAATAACAAATGAAAATGCTTTGAGAAAGGTTTATTTGCAACCAAAAAAAACATGCAATGCAAAGCACATATAAGGGAAACAAATGTGCATTGTCTGAAAAAAGTAACTTAAGCTAAAAAATAAGCTGCTGATTACTATATTATATTCCATCATAATTTTTAGATTTTGAATTGTCACCTGCAACCTGAATTTAGTGTTTCCTTTTACATTAATTTAAGGCATTTCCACCATAAATTAGTGCAGAAAATTTCTCCAGAATGCAGGAATTTAACTGTTTATTTTTCAAAATCTTCTGCCACATTCAGCATTTTACATTTCTTCAAAGTAGTGTTAAAATATCTTCTCATCTTGTTCTTGGGAACACAGAATTGTGCATAGGCACATCCCTAATCTGAGCATTTATGTCACCACTGTTTTTCATAACAAAATCATGCACTTGTCTGAGATCAATCTAATGCAATGTAAATAACATACACAAACATGTAGCGAAATTCATCCTCTGCATTTAACCCATCCCTGAAGGGAGCAGTGGGCAGCCACTGTACAGCGCCGCTCATGGACCAACTCCAAATGCCATGCCAGGTCAAACGGCACTGACTGGAGAACCTACCTAACATGATTATGCTCTATTTATACATGTACAGATAGCACTTTAAACTTCGTTGTTAAATAGATTTAAAAGTGAAACTCAACCTATCTTATTCCCATTATTTTACCTGCATCATTACACATCAACTAGTTTTCATCAACTGAAATAATTACAAGCTTCATTGTTTGCTCATGGTATACATTTGAATACAATTCTGGAAATGGGCAGTTGTGTTCATTTGCGGCCTCAGGACAATAATATAAATTTTGGGCAGAAAGTAGCCCCAGAGGAAGGCCAGGACACTGAAGAGCGTAGCAAACACTTGTGCGGCCATGGTGAACGAGTCTCTGCTGATGAGGTAGACAGTGAAGAAGGTCATCCAGGAGATCATGTACACCATGAGGCTGAAGGTAACACACTTGGCCTCGTTGTAGTTGGCTGGCAGGTCTTTGCCCATGTAGCTGAAAGAGAAGCAGAGGACGCTAAGCAATGACACATAAGCCAGCTCGAGGCCTGAACCAGGTGAGAGGGTGTCACTGCACTCCAACACAATGCTGTCCTCGTAGAAGTCAAGATCCTGGGACGGCTGGGGAGGGTGGATGGCCACACGGACCACAGATATAAGCAATATGGTCACGGACAACAGGAAAATGGTAAACTCTGGCCCATGCTTTTTGGCCCACTTGTCATAGACCGGCGGCAGCTTGGATGCAAATTTAAAAATGCAAACGATCTGGAGGGAGCGCACTGTAATGCAGGCCAGGCACACAGTGAAGCAGAAGATGAAAAGAGTCTGCTTGAGGATGCAGGCCAGATGAGACGGCCGGCCAAAGTGGCACAAAGAGCTCATAGCAGCGGCAGTCAGGGCTGCCAGCATCAGCAGGCAGGTGCGGCCTCCGGCAGACTTGGCCACGGGTGTGTTCAGGTTGAGCAGCAGGATTATTGCAAAGCTGGAGGTCATGAGAAGACAGGTGGCCAGAAAGAAGAGCAGGGCGATGGAGAGGGGGTCGTCCCAGGCAAGCAGCAGGACGGTCCTGTTCAGACAGTGCTCACTGCTTGGGGGAGCCCACTGCTCGGGGAGACACGGCTGACATGTAGTGGAATCTGAAGAAGAGGAGCAGCATTGAAATAAAGAGAAAAACTGGGATGTAAAAACCTGTCTTGGTTTTTGTCCAAGGTAAATTAAACATTGGTGAGTAATCAAGATAAATGTTATTGTGTAGAAGCGAAAACACACAGCAGCCATTTGTCACATGTTGTTAGGCACATTTCAAAAAGGGGTTTGCATCCCTTTGGCGCCTGCCTCAGGACATAAAGCATGAATACTCAGCGCCACCTGCTGGCCAATCTCATCCACAACAGCTGAAAATATTCGACTCAACGGGTAAAAATCATGAAGAAGAAGAAAATAAGAGAATTTCAAATCACAATTACAAAGACAAAAAAAAAATCAGTGGATGAGCTGTCCCCTCTTCTCTGTTTGTCAATGAGACCACTGGTGGAGTGGGACATCTGTCTATTTTGAGTTTATTTGCTTTTACACATCACAGCATCCTCCACCACATGCTTCATATATTTACTCACCTGCCGCTGATGATGCTGACATCCACAACACTTGATTAGGTTTTATAAGCAACATTTTGCATGGTCTGTATAATTTATCATCTTTGTCATGCGCCCACAAGTGAGGATATGACATTCATAATTTGTACAAAGTGGCTCTTTGTTATTTCGTCCAACATGGAACAAATATTTCATCTAAGAACTATCTTCCCATCTGTACTCACTCTCTCTTTGCCTGAATGTTTTTCTCGTGCTTTGACCTTTTTTTGTCTTTATATTAACACACACACTCACTGTCCACTTTTTTAGGCACTAGGTTGGACCCCCTTTTGCCTTCAGAACTGCCTTTATTTTTCGTGGCATACTTTCAACAAGGTGTTGGAAACATTCCTCAGAGACTTTGGTCCATATTGACATGATAGCATCACGCAGTTGCTGCAGATTTGTCAGCTGCACATCCATGATGCGAAACTCCCGTTCCACCACATCCTAAAGGTGCTCTATTAGATTGAGATCTGGTGACTGTGGAGGCCGTTGGAGTACAGTGAACTCATTGTCATGTTCAAGAAACCAGTTTCAGATGATTTGAGCTTTGTGACATGGTGCATTATTCTGCTGAAAGTAGCCATCAGAAGATGGGTACACTGTGGTCATAAAGGGATGGACATGGTCAGCAACAATACTCAGGTAAACTATTACGTTTAAACGATGCTCAGCTGGTACTAAGGGGCCCACAGTGTGTCAATAAAATATCGCCCACACATTTACACCACCACCACCAGCCTGAACCGTATACAAGGCAGCTTTCCATCAGATGGGAAGATCCATGCTTTCATGTTGTTTACGCCAAATTCTGGCATTAAATGCAATTCCTGTCTGACACCAACAACCATGCCACGTTCAAAGTCACTTAAATCCCCTTTCTTCCACATTCTGATGCTCGGTTTGAACTTCAGCAAGTTGTCTTGACTACGTCTACATGCCTAAATGCATTGTGTTGCTGCCATGTGATTGGCTGATTAGATATTTGTGTTTACAAGCAATTGAACAGGTGTACCTAAAAAAGGTGACAGTGACTGTATCTTGAGGAACGTAGCAGCTGGACAGGCCTGGCAGTCGAAGCAGCATGCGTGTTGCCCTGTCAGCAGCTTCTTGTGGCCTCTCGGGCAAGGTGGAGAGCAGATGGACAGCGGCACCTGGACACAACCAACCTTATTTGATCAGGTAATCTCATTGAAATCCGAATCTCCGGAAACAAGAACACAGATAAGAAACACAACAAAACACAGGCAGTCACACAAAAGCACAAACAGTTCCATACATCTCCAAAAAAGGTCCAAAATTACAGGTTTAAAGTCCGTTGTAATTCATTTCATTTATATGGTGCAAACTGTTGAAAGTTCAGCATTTATCAGTCAGATGTCAAGAATTTACACTTTATCACTGCATATGAATTTAATTTTAAAAAATCTAATAGAAAATACATTTTCAGTTGCTATTTATGATTATTATTCATTACTGATTTGTTCCAGCCTCTTTGAAATCAGAACTAATTAATGTACATAATTTCATAATTTCATAAACCCTTTTACAGATTTCTTGCTAATGGTTTACAAATGTTTTACAAACACTTTACACAAAAATACTTAAATAGATCTTACTGTTCTTGAACCTCCTGTCTTGGGCCACTCAATTTGATCAGCATCAACGGTGAGCTTAATGGGATCTGGGCGGAAAGAGCCCACTTGTCTGACAGACCATTGCGTCCCCCTCCAAATCCAGGTTACAATGTCATATCCCTCGGGTGGATTACCATTCGCATCAAAGTACACTGAGGTGTTGTCCAGAGAGAACCGCACCTGCTTTAGCTGCGAGAGAATCTGAGGTGTGGAGACGAAAAAGGAAACATCAGTGCCTAAGTGGTTCTGAGAGATTCTCACCTTTTACAAAACAGACAAGTTTACATCTGCTCACCTCCCATGGATACACGCTCCTCTGTTGGCACTCTCTAGAATCACAACCAAGTGCTTTGTGCAGAGCATGTGCCACCGCATACACTGCCTCATACACACTGAAGCAGGAGGTGAGATCATATGTATCCAGTGAAAAATTATTTCTGGCGAGGCTGTACAGGTCTGTGCTCTGTAGACAGTCATTGTCTGAGCTCTTGGTAACATTAGACACCTTCTGGGTGTTACTATTTTGCATTGAAGCCTGAAATACCTTTCTCTCAAAGTCCTTAAAACCAGATATTGCTGCATATTTGATTGATATGCCGATCACAGTGCCGATGGTGTGGATACCAGGTATCCCTGATATAAGAGAGGATGCTGACCAGTCCTCCGTCCCAATCCACACCTTATCTGTCACGTTCCGCTCAATGACATACGGGAAGAAGCGACTGAGTATTGTCTTGCTGGAGAAGACCACAATGGTGTTGACTTTAGCCTTCAGTATGCTTTCCACCATGTTCCTCATGGCCTGGACTGTGTCAGGTGTGGACGCGGGGATGACTCCTTGGTAGGCAATGCAGATGCCGTACTGTGGTGCTTGCTGGGACAGGCTCTGCATTCCGTCCAGGCCATACGCATTGTCACTGCCTAAGAGAGCAACCCAGGTCCAGTTGAAATGAATCAGAAGCTGGATCATGGCTGCCACCTGGTTCTTGTCACTGGGAATAGTGCGGAGAAAGGATGGATAGAGGTACTTGTTGCTGAGCGATTCACCTGATGCTTCATATGAGATCTAAAATAAAGCAAGAGCATGTGAGGGATGATTTGATGTTGTGTGTACAACTTTTCATGTCATTTGGAATATGTAATAATTCGAGGGCCATGATCAAAATGTTCCAGGTAATAACCTACTTGTGGTACAAGATAGGCTCCCATCAAAGCAGCAGGGGTGAAAGAGTTGCTGCTGCTGTCTGGCCCAATCACAGCCACTGCCCTTTGACTGTTGTTGTAGTTTGGGTCTGTGTCTCCCTCTGTCCCAGATATAAAGGGGCTCTGATCCTGCTGATTTACCAGGTCCAGTGCAGCCAGGAAACTGGCCTGTACCGAGCAAGTGTCATACAGCTGGTAGCCCAGCTTCACCCCTGGTAAAAGAGGCTGCAGCCCGGTGTGGTTATTGATTTCTTCCACAGCAAACCTCATAGCTTGCATCAGGTGAAATCCGTGTTTGTTAGGTGGACCTCTAGAAAAGGTAACATGTAAAGGGGAAAATGAATTAAGACATGTCAAGTGAAACAAGATCACAGTCAGAAGTTTTCTGTCCAGTAAAACAATAAAACTTACTCATTGCATGGAAGCAAAGCAGGCAAACTATCACTTTTTTCAACTGCCTTATGGAGAGGAAAGAGTCCAGCAATGGTGAAGTTGCCCTGCAGTTGCATCCCCTGTCCGTGAGAGATGTAATCCAGTTCCCCCTTAGCTAACTGCAGCATCAACCAGCTTAAGGAAAGAAAAACAGCACCGGACATGTCCATACTTTATCTCCTCACACACCGCTGCTGTGGAAGCTCAGTGTGGTTTGCAAAATGGATCAGGGCCTGCTTTTAAAAAGGGTGGATTGATGGAAGGAGTGGTGAGACGATCACTTCTGCGTCTTTCCGGAGAGTGTTTGTTGAGTGAAACGTATTTGCCTGTCAAAATTGTGTGTGTGACTGTAGAGTTTCCCCCCCATTAAAATGAACGGCATGAATGTAATAAGCCATAAAATGGGAGAGCGATGTTTTAAACCATTGATCTACAGTGGTTTCAGTTTATTAAAGCTGTTTTAAAAGATCCATATTAAGAACAAACAGGTTCAAGAAGGCCAAAAACATCAGATCTTAAATAAGAGGGGCTCAACACATTTAGGTCCACTGCAAAGATTTAATCAAGACATTTTGTGAGCAAACAACAGTAAATGATTAATAATTTTAATAGTAACTATCATGACAGAAGTCAAATCTAACTTGTTATGTAGTTAATTAAGTTAAATTATGAATAATAATTTAAGAATAATTTTTATTTAAATAATTTTTAAGAAACAGCAGTTGGCCAGACAGGAATTTCGAGTCAAATTTTATACATATGTCTAACCTTGGGCCGACTGGGTCTGCACTTGTAAGGATTGTATTTGTATTTTATCTTTTTTAATATCTTATGTTTAGCGTAGGACCTATTTAGAAATTATGCCCCTCCAAATTTAAAACCCTTGCTGCACGATATTCCAAGTCAATTATCTTGTCTGACATCTGCAGTTAAATTCATCTGTAAGAAAAAAACAAAAAGAAAGCAAATCATGAGAGAAAAGTCACCATAATAATTAAACATCACACACAGAAGTGTATAGCTTCCTAGCACATTTGATTGAGTATGAATGTTTTACTCTCTAATTTCACACACTGATAATTCCCTCACAAACAGGGGAAGCAGTGGTAAAATCAAATGTGACTTTTTCACAGCAGACATTTTTATTTGTCATTGCAGGAAAAGTACAGGCATAATTAACAACAATAATAATGACTGTGTCCCATGTAGGTGAATCAGTTGCAGAGCCATATACCTTTTTCACAGCAGACATCTTGGCATGTCACGGCATGAAAAGCACAAGTGGAATTGAGCTTTCATTAATTAATGTTATTAGTCATACCTGCGTTTTGCTGCTTCGTTAAAATGTCTGTCATGAAAAAAAGCTTGTGCGGGATTTGCATTTTGGTTGATATTTGAGGTTCATTTTGTTACACAAAACACACCTGTTTTACTTACATACAATTTGCCTGATGCACACCTGCGTCCAGGACCCAAACCCATTGTTTTGAAAGGAATATTGTGCATTTTGTCATCCGCAGTATTATGGAGGCAAATGGGCATGTAAATTCCCATGTCTGTACAAACAAAAAGATTTGAGTTATTTGCATTGCGCCAGCTTTCCCACTTTCAACCGAAAAAGTGTTTGGTAATATCTTTTATCTTTTATTTATTTTATTATTAGATTAAATACACATCTTTCTTATGAGCAATAGAGTGATAGCAAATGATATCAGTCAAAGAACCAGAGTTCACCAAAGACTTTGAGTCTCATAATTATATTATTTACACCTGTGCTTTTCCTGTTAATGTTTCTAAACTGTGAAAAATGTCTATTTCGGGCTTCTATCTTAATGTTATAAGTATGTTTTAAATTTTTATTTTTTTATTTTAAAGTTACAGATTGTTTTGATGCCTTTTCTCTTTCTCTATTTTGATTGAATGCTCCTATCTTTTGCTCTTATGTTGTTACATTACCAACCACAACTCAGAAGGTTCTATTTCAAAATATGTTGATGAGGATTGTGTCAAAACAGTCTCAATGTTTCAGGTTCATCAATCAAAAATATTTTCATTTCTCATACCATCATTTATCATTAGTGTTTTTACAAGTTATAACTAAGTCATAACTAGTTAGGCCTATTTCAACTAAGTAATCAATTCATTACTTTGTTTATTCAATATATTACAGCATTCAGGTACTGTATGCTGAATCCCCAGTGAATTTAAATAAACCATTACATTATCAATTAAGAAGAGAAAAACCTATAACATGTAACGAAGGTCAAAGACCTAAAATAAAAACAAAATTATAACTTCCAATTCATAACTTCAATAATCTATCTAAAGTTGCATCAGTTTTTCAGTGTTTTTTATTGAATAAAATCAACAGCTATCCAGACATGGTTTGAGCTGCTAGATATTCTACATGGTGCAGTATTATAAATATAAAGTAACCAAATGTAACAATTTTACTTAAAACTATTTTAACAACTCTTTACATTACAGTAGCGTTGTGAATGCACATGTTTGGGGGGCTTAGTATTAAGGAGCCTATGTAAAAACTACACTAAAATCTGATCTCAAAAATAGATTAAGGGAAGACTTTTAATATAATATATTACATGGTTACAATATTTTCTCTGTGTTTGTGAAATTTCTCTATGAAAAATATGAGATTTAGATTTAAGGAGTTACTGTTACATGGTATTTTCCCACAATTGCAGCAGAATGTCCAGTTGTATTGAAAATATTCCTGTATATTGTGTCAGAAATGTACTTAATGGGGGGCAATCTGATTTATATTTTCATCCCTGGATAAAGGGGTGCCTGGCTCTGGTTTGCGTCACTACTGTGCGACGCACATGTCGAGGTGAAAGTGCAAGCTGCCATTTTTTCGAAGGAATCTTCCTAGTTAGACAAGCAAAGACAAACTGTGAGTTTCACCGTCACTCTTTAGCAGTTTTGTTTCATCTCTTGGCGTACTGAAGACATATTCTACATGAATATCACAGACGCTAGGTTGATTTTTGGCTAAAGCGCAGGCTTAGCTCAGGGCTGCACTGGTCTCCAGATGGCTGCTTAGCTCGGCTAGCTAACGTTAGCTTTGGCTGTAAACAAACACTACAGACAGTGAAGAAACAGCAGGTGACAAACGAGCTTAGACCTTGCATGTTTGTTCAGTAACGTTAGATTTGGTCAATAATTCGGTCAGATAAAAAGCTAACTTTACGTTAGAAACGTATCGTTAGGCGGAGCGGGGGGGCAGGAGGCAGTTTGATGTTGCATGTCTGGAAGTTAGCGACACAACTTCAGTTTTGATGACAGTGCGAGTTTCTCCAAACTAGGTCGGAGCTCAGTCGCTTTAGAGCGGGTCGGGGTCAGTCGGGTCACAGGGGAAACACACACTTACACCGGCATGTCGTCCTTCTCTGAGTCGGCCCTGGAGAAGAAGCTGACGGAGCTGAGCAGCTCTCAGCAGAGCGTGCAGACTCTGTCTCTGTGGATCATCCACCACCGCAAGCACTCTGGCCTCATCGTCAAAGTGTGGCACAGAGAGCTGAAAAAAGGTGAGTGCTGCCAAGTATATTAATGTATGTTGTTGATTTTCTGCAACAAAACACAATATTGGCAACATAAAACTTCATAGATGGGGTGAAGGTGTCATTGTGGCATCTAGCACATCTGATTTACAATAAACGTAATACTTCACAGAGTTAACTGTTAATTTAGATAATTCATTTGTAATAGGTTGAAATTGTTATAGAGAGGACTTTGTCTCTGATCTCAACAGCTGTTTTCAAACCTGAGTGTGATAAGACAACAGTCCAACAATATTCAGAAATCACAGAGATAAATAATGATAAATGCCTATCACAAGTAGGGAGTCCAAAATAACGTTATTAATGTTATTAAGTGTTCAAATAGCTCAGGGGTGAAATTAAGATAAAGCCATCAAATCTGACATTTGCGAAGCTGTGACCAGAAAATGTTTGATACGGTGTGTAATGGCATACCTACAAGTTAATGGCATTTATATATAGCACTTGAAACAAAATGATAAAATATATTCATTCAGAGATCATTATTATCAAAACTACTGAAAGGGCTTTTATTGATATGGGTTCTATTTTATTATAAAGTATTAATTATTTGAATGGCTGAACAAATCTGAGGTGCAGAGGACTTGATCCTAGCTAGATCAGAAATACACAAACAAAAGCTGTTGCTTTTTAAGTAAAGAGGCATGACTAAAAAAATGCTACAATGACAAAACATACTGGGAAATGAGGGAAATTAGTTACTAACGTAGAATATGCAGGTATGTTAAAGAAAAGTATTTCCAAAAAAATAAACTTAACTCATTTAGAGAGCATTAGAAATCACAGATTGATTATGTAGTGTTATATGAGTATATGAGTATTCTTTCCTGTTTAAATCTTAAACTCTCATGATTTATGTGTCCTCCAGCTAAAAGCAACAGGAAGCTGACGTTTCTCTATCTGGCCAACGATGTAATACAGAACAGTAAGAAGAAAGGACCAGAGTTCACCAAAGACTTTGAGTCTGTCCTCGTCGATGCCTGCTCCCATGTTGCCAGGTAGATGTGATGTGACCACTCACAATGTGCTGTGTGTTTGTGAGTTGGCCAACGTGTGTGTAGATAAGTGGCAGGCCTGCTGCCAGAAGCTTTTAAAGACATAGCTTAGCATCTTAATCTGGTTCATAAAAATCTGCTTCTACATCTTAGGTAGGTTGTATTTTTTTTCCTTTTGTTTCCTTTTTTCTGCAAATAAATCTACTAATGGAGATAATATATGAAGGTGACATTAACCCCAAAATAAAATCTTGATCTTGATCCTTTTGCACCATTCAAGTCAGAAGCCCAGTAATGTTTGTTGGTTAAAAATAACCCTTTTTTCACGATGTGGTTTGGGGGAATTAGCTGAACACAGTTTTGGCTAAGCTTTGAGGTGTTAAAATAATTTCATCCTCTGCTGAACTCTGCTGTTCCTCGTCCTCTCTACAGTGAAGCAGATGAGAGCTGTAAAAAGCACATGGAGAGACTGCTGAACATCTGGAAGGAGAGGAGCCTCTACAGAGCCGACTTCATTCAGCAGCTCAAACTGGCCATAGAAGACTCCAACAGCCCAAGGCCTTCAGGTGAGATTAACCACTTTGTTATGCAAAAAGGCAAACAATTGCATGAAATTGGTGGTATTGTAAAGAAGTCAGTTTTTTATGCTATTATCTCATCTATAGTATAGGATTAACTACATACTTAAGTGATATTTGTTCCTTGGTTTCTAAACTTGACTCTGCAGAAGAGAAGAAGCCTGTGAAACGAAGCTATCAGAAGATCCAGGAAGAGGAAGATGATGAAGACGACGACTACAGAAGCCACATCTCTCCATGCAACACGGACATCTCCGCAACTCAGCTGGTAGGAGGCCAACTTTGCACCTGAATGGAAATACTGAAAAAAGTCCTCCCCCACAATTGATGTTAAAATGTTGCTTGTTTCTTTGCGTTCCGCTGTGATCCCTTTGCACTGCTGTCTTCCTTCTCCGTGCTGTCATTCCTCACTTTACTTTACTATCTCTCTCATTCTCTCACTGTTTTACTGTCACATGCTCTTTTCCCTGATCACCCCCCTCCTCCTCCTTGACTCCTGTTAACTGTCTCCCTCTGTTCCCATTAAACATAATTTGACACACACTTAAAGACAGAGGAGCTGGTGAAGGCCCTACAGGACTTGGAGAACGCTGCATCGGGCGACGCAGCTGTTCGCCAGAAGATCGCCTCGCTTCCACAGGAAGTCCAGGATGTTTCTCTGCTGGAGAAAATCACTGGTAACACCTGAGAACTCAGCTTGATAAGAGATAACTTTTCTGTTTTATATTCATATTATTTGAGCATGGATTTTACCCTCATTATTAAAACATGCTCTTAATTTCTCTTTTTTGTTTTATTTTAAAAATTCACACATCGCTTTTCTGTTCTTGTGCAATTTCTGTATCAAGTGGGACTGTGTCTGTTGTAGTGAGGACTGTCATATTGATTTTAAAATGAGATAGGAGATTGTAATAATAATAGTAATGTTATCACCTTTGGGGAAAACATTTAAAGCAAATGCACACCTGAACAATTGAAAGTCAAATAAGATGAGCAGTGAAGGTTAATAAATAAAACAATGCATACAGTGTTGAAAGCAAACAATTTACAGTAGTTAAACTGGGGTGTTATCGTTTCAGTTTATAGCAACATTCTGTACATGATGATGAAATCTGCACTGTGTCCACATTATAGTAATCATAATAAATGTATTTGCATAGAAGTTTTATAAACAGGTTATTAAACAATGTAGACCAGTATAGGACAAAATACACCACAATAAAAAAGAGAAATAAGAAAGTGTTGCGATAAGTATATAGTAAAAAAATATTTAAGGCAATGCACAGGGGGGAAAAAACAGTTTTAAAAAAATTTAAATGTTTTAAAAGTTATGCCTAAAGAAACTAAAAAACATGTCATATTCTGTGACCTTAACAACCCACTTTGGCGCCAATCTAGACAAAGAGGCAGCAGACAAGCTCTCGAAGACGGTGGATGAAGCCTGTTTGCTGCTGGCGGAGTACAACGGCCGACTGGCTGCAGAGCTGGAGGACCGGAGGCAGCTGGCTCGCATGCTGACTGAATACATCGGCAGCCAAAGGGAGGCGCTCATGGAAAGAGAGAAGAAACTAGAGGCAAGGCACCACATACAAAACAACATACTGGGAACTGTGACTCTCTTTCTGAATCTCTTTGTGTAAAAGTTTCTCCTTCACTAAATGATAATGAGTCACTTTTGTTAATGAATAATGCAAGTCATTAATGTCTACATTTTTTTGGTATTTACTGGTCTGGTTTGCGTTTACAAAGGCAAAACTCAAAGAGTCCAGATATTGTAGACAAAAGCTATGTGGTGGAAATGACTTATTACGCCATTATTAGTCATACAAGCTCACCAGTTTGCAAGAATTTATTTTCCTTCATTTTATTGCTGAATATTTATAGTGGTCTTATTCACCTTCTCTAGTAATAGAGAAGCGTTCTATTCAGCACTTTCCATGACTGTGAATCGAACAGCTTTTGTCTGATTCTAATTCTGGTTTATTACAACTTAAGTCTATTTACTGTTTTTGTAGTCCTTTGGTGATATTGTTGTATTCGCCATTAATCACTTCCATCTGGAAACATAGTAACATTACTAAAAAAGAGTCAGACAAGGCAAGAAACACAAGGTGAATGGTAAATATCCAGTAAGCATACAAAAACTGTATGTTGTAAATATGCACCATAGTTTATAGACCGATTTCCTGGTTTACCTTTGACCAGCTAGTTTGAATGAAATGTAGTAATAACTGATGGATATGATGACCAAAACTATACAAATAAGACCCATGTTGTGATGCGCCTTAATCATCTTTTAAAGCCACATACTGTGACCAAAAAGTGTTTCAGACATGGCAGAAAGCTGTCGTTACAAGACATTTTAAAATAATAAATATGTAACCATTTTTAGCTCATTTCTGTGGTGTGTCATCTTGTCCTCTGCAGGAGTATAAGCAGAAGCTGGCGAGGGTGACCCAGGTTAGGAAAGAACTAAAGTCCCACATCCAGAGTCTCCCTGACCTCTCCCTCTTGCCCAATGTGACCGGGGGTCTGGCCCCGCTCCCCTCGGCCGGAGACCTCTTCTCCACCGACTGAGAGGTCTTCTATCTGACACACTGCCCCCCATGCCCCTCCCCACCCAAACCCAGCGCCACCTTTGATTCACAAAATACTTCTAGCTGTGTCTCCAGCCAGAGGACACATGTGGTCAAACCTGCAGGACAAGAGGGAGGAAGGGACATTAGAAGGGAGATTTGGTGAAATCAGAACGCTCTGCAGAGGAGAACAGAGACTCTGTCAGTCTGGATTTTTCCAGCTCCTGCTCGACGGACAAGGATTCCACTCCACCAGCTTAGAAAGAATTTTTTTCGTGTTTGTTTTTATGTTTTTTTTAATGCTGGTAATATCATTGAACTAGGAGGAGGGGGTGGGGTGAATAAGCAAAGCTTAGACAGACATGTTGGTTGTCAGGTGTCAATCAAAGTGTCTTTCTGTGTGGTATATTTTGGATTCAGCGAGCAGAAGGTGAGCCGATTGCTCTCACAATGCTCAGAGGTTGTAACAACACTGTGAAGATGATGTACCATTCATTAGTTTTATTTTTCAGTTGTGGGCGGAGGGAACGCTTTTTATTGACACATAGTCCCATAGGTGGTTTTGATGTGTGTGTCCAATTACAGAAAATATTAGATTGGGTTCAGTGTATGTTGCTTTTTCGTTGCTTAATGAATGATCAAGCATTTTCATTTCAGTAACACCTCATAGATTGTGTGGGACAGCATTATCCTCATAGTTTAAAGTCAGTAGACTGTGTCCCGGTTTGCAAGTGTTTTTCTCATTTACAAACTAAAACTTTGCAATTCAAAGAGCTCGTTCATTTTCATGCTTTAAATTGGACACCTGCTTGCAATCTGGAAAAGCTAATTATTCTCATAAGTGTTCTTGACAAGGTTTGAGTTTTACAAAATAAGTTGTGGAAGTTTGAGGAAACAATTCAAGACAAAGTTTGCTTTCCAATAAACTGCCTGGTCTTTAGTTGAATTAAAAAAAACAAAACGTGAAGCCCTAAAACTCAAAAATACAATATTTTCTTACAGGGCCAAACAGATGAGAAGTTTTAGTGTGTGTAGAGCTGTGACATATGGAAATAAAGAAATGTCAAGATAAGTTGATCAGATGAAGGCCCTTTTCTAAAATTGTGATAACAATTTTAGAAAAGGGACTGATGATATCACAACATGTGTTTTGGTATAAAAAAAATTGGTTGTCCAGTTACATTCATTAAGTTAGATGTAATATAAAATGGACTGAAACTGTCATTTTAATTTACTCACAATATTAAATTCCCACAGTGATATTAAAATGAGTAATACTTTATTCATATTGCTCAGTCCTACCTGTGTGTAGATGTCCAGTGATGGAAGATTTTACTAAAAAGTAAAAGCAGCAACAGATTCACCTCTACAGGTCTCTTTCTCAGGTTTCTTTTTTAAAATGAGGCAACACATTACAAATTCCTTAATTGAGACATTAAGGTCAGGAAATCTGAGTAATTCTCAAAATCATTTTTGGTACAAAAGTGATCAAAAGTTTTGTGAGTAAACAACAGTTCTCTGTAAAGGCCAGAACAGTATATCTCATTTGTTGAGCTAATGTGTGTTTTTCAGTTCTGTCTGTATGCAGAAAGAAAAATTCATTGAGAGGTTTTATGAAAAAAGGTAGAGATGTTTACTCAGACCATGGCTCCTGCTGCCGGAGCGTTTTCTACAGATAAAAGAAGATTGCAGTTGCTGTAATTTACCTGCTGATGCAACAATCTTGGGTGAGAAATGCTGCTGCAAATCTTTTCAGTAACCTCTCAGATTGAGTGTCTACCACAACATATTTCAAACAGCAGGTAAAAATGTGTATCACAGCCGCTTTAGCAGTGTTTGTTAAACCAAAGGTGTGGATGATGATATTAAAGTCATTGGTGCCGTCACAAAACAGATATTTGGGCCTGTGTTTGGTTAAGATGTCAGATAAACTTTCTGTGGCCTGGAGGCTAAATGTTTGAGTTTCAAGAACAAAGAGTGGAGGAAGTTTCACCCATTATTTGGTTCAGTCTTGATCATTTATAAATGGAAAAAAAATACAAAAGTGTTCAATACAACCTCTGGATGTCAGGAAGGATTTCAGCAACATTTTGATCCAGATTTGCTTCACTGTAGAAATTAGTTAGATCTTTTCTTACCTACTTGCCGTGTGGAATGTTTCTCTCTGCAGAATCATACTGTACTGCTAGGACTCTACCTGTAGAGGTAGTGTTTTTCTGTAATGAAAGTGATTCAGTGGATGCCAATAAACTGGAACCATATGAACAAATGCTGTGTGTGTGTGTTTTGCATGAAGTCAATATTCTCACAGAATTGGATGTTCTTTAACTAAATGCACAAAAAACCCAGTGTGATACAGAATAAAATCATATATACCATAAAAATTAAATTAAAAGCATAGTCCCAATTAGACACCTGTCCCTTTTACTAGCCTGGTGTAGCTATACATTTTGACATATAAATGCAGGTCTCAATTAGAAGCCTGGTCTGGTTTTTATAGAAGTTCTTTTAAACCTTTTAAAGCCCACCGGGTCGGCGCTTGAGCTGATTCTAAGCTACTTCGATCATGCATACCAACATAAATGTTTAAACGTCTGTCAATCTGGATATGATACACATACAGATCTGTTAGATTTTCCCCAATTCAATCGTTCAGTTTATTTTCGAGCCTATTCAGTTTTACCGACATGGTAAAGGAGTTAAAGGCCTGTCCCATATAGAACCCTGTCCCAAATATAGGCAGGATAAGTTAAGTGATTTAAGCAAATTGTTAATAGAGTGTTTTACATTATATATAATACTTGTTGAAGGGTCATTATGTCATTTATTACAATAGTTGTGGAGGGATCACTTAAGATTACAACAGATTCTAAACCATGGGATCGGATACAGACTACACAGACTAATAGAGTAACAGGACAGTTTTATGAATTATATATGTATATGAAACTTGTAAAATGTGATAGTCTCCTTAATGTTTGATCTTAAAGAAACTTCAAAGTAAATTAAAAAACATCACATATATTTTGCTACAAACAGCTACTGTACATGACGCATACACTAAGTCTACTTATACTTGTAAATAAATTCCATATATCCTGTCCATCACTTCATACACATTAAACTCTAGCTGGGTTTTATGTTCACAGAAAATGTGTATAATTTGGCCAACACAAGATGAGCTGGCAAACATTCATTTGTAATCATGGATCAACCAGAGGATGAAGGGTAGAAGTGGTTGAATGAAATGGTTTGAAATCCAACACAATCTTTATACAAAGGTATTAGCATGGCTAATTTACACCCTATGCTTTCTCTAAGTTGTCCACACATTCCTATGAAATAGCTTCAGGCAAACTTAAAATTATATTCATGATATTTAGTGTTTTTATACTTCAAGTATCAGCATTGTATATTTGTGAATTAGCACATGGATCTACCCATATTAATGTACTATTAGTTAATGTACAATAGTCATAAGGATTGGAACTGTTCTTCCTAGAGAACATTTCATTGGAATAGTGGCCTCTGGTTGTGAACAGATTTTCTGATGTCATTACCCTCCGTTCTAGAATCCTGTCATGATCACACACAACTACAGACCCTAGTTAAGAGTCAGGAGAGACCCCTGCACACCAGACATACAGAATACAAGTTCTCATATTGAAGAGCAAAGATGAGTAAGAATAGCTCAGTGTATGATGAGCTCCGTCTGGAACAACAGCTCTGTGACGCTGTGATCAAAGTAGACGACGTCGAATTTCATGTGCATAAGGTCATCCTCTGTAACTACAGCTCATACTTCAGGTGAGCTGGTCACTGGGTGTTCACAGGGGGATGCTGCTGAATTTACTCTCTTCGAATAAGAAGAAAATGAGCGTTACTGAATAGGAGTTAATGAACCCACTATGAACAAATGACAATGATTCATAGAGAAACAAGTTGGTGAAATAAGGTTGTGTTAACCAAGAGGATCTTGATCACATTTTTGCTAATGTTAGAATGCTAATGTTTTTTTAAAGGTCAAGATTACCGTCTGCGCACAATTGCAGTTTAAAGCAAATTTTTCTTTCAGATTATGGTATTTTAATGTTTGTGTATGTGCAAACGTTTAATTAGTTTACTAGAATATGACGATGATGTGATTTTATGTGACGTTTATACAATGGTTTACAAATACTTCAGTATTATCCTTTGTGTTGCATTTGTGATTGTAAATACTGGATTTCCAATATCCATGCAAAAGTAAATACCACTCTCTAAGTGTAACAAGTCAACACAACAGATACCACTAGCATTGTTCATGGTCTTTCTTCATTACTCAAAAAAGAGAAATCCACATTAATATTCAAAGTTCGCCTTACCTTCAATGTAAAAAGACTTATAAGAGTTATATTTCTCATTAATGCAATTTTCAGATTACCAACATCTTCTTTTCTGGGAAGTGAAGTTGATGAAAAAGTCAATCTGTGCAGAGGCTGGATATAGCTTTGATACACTCACATCTGTTCTTAAAATTTAAATGTCAGCTTTATTTTTATATTATTCTTTTATGAAGTGTAAGTATGAGGAGGAAATGTGGACCACTTTATATTAAATTGCTTTTTTTCATCTTCTTCCTGGCCCACAGAGCCCTCTTTACCCACTGGTCAACCCCAGACAGTCGGATCTTTGACATTCCCAATGTGTCACCTGACATGATGAAGCTCATCATTGAGTTTGCCTACAGTGGCTTTGTTCCTGTGACACAAGAGAATATACAAGACCTTTTTATAGCAGCAGACCAGTTCAATGTAAAGGGTATCATACAAGTCTGCAGTGACTTCCTTGAGGAGCAGCTGGCCCCACAGAACTGCATTGGCATCTGGTGGTTCACAGACATCTACTATAACCCTGAACTGAAGCACAAGGCCTACTGCTACATGCTGAATCACTTTGAGGAGGTAGCTGGTACCTCAGAAGAGTTCCTGCTGCTCTCTGTGGAGGAACTTGCTAAAATCATTGAGAATGACCAACTTATTGTGAAAAATGAGAAGATGGTGTTTGAGGCCGTCCTTCGCTGGATTGCCTACGCACCTGAGGAACGCAGAAAACACATCTCTTTGCTTTTGCCTAAAGTAAGTGAGGGACAATTACTCAACCGCCACTACATAAGCTTTTGATTTTCATCTTTTATGTGTTGTTAACGGTGTTGTCATGAATACAACAGCAAGATCAGGCCCATGGTCAAAACCCACAGTATGTCTCTAACACTTCCAAGAACAGGTGATTAGTCAAGACAGATGTACAAAATCAAAACTAAGACAAGGACACACTGAGCTGTATTCTAGATTAGACAAATGTTGTTCTTGTCTTTACAAATACTTAATGAGTAAATTCATATGAAGACCCATGTAGATCTATCTACATGAGAAATGTTACCATCATGTAAAGTTCCTTAAACATGTCTTCAAGTCTTCAACGACCTACTCACTTCCGCTGACACCGGTTCCCTCAACATCCTTATTCTTCTCGACCTGAGTGCAGCCTTCGATACTGTAAGCCATAACATCCTGCTTACCAGACTCAAAGACCTTGGTATCGAAGGTACTGCACTCACCTGGCTCAGTTCCTACCTTTCTGACAGATCCCATTTCATCTCCCTTCATAACCACACCTCTGCTACTGCCTCAGTCACCCAAGGCGTTCCCCAAGGCTCCGTAGTCGGCCCCCTTCTTTTCATCATCTACATCCTCCCCCTTGGTCAGATACTCCGCCACTTCAACCTGAACTTTCACTGTTATGCCGATGACACCCAGATCTACCTCAGCACCAACTCCCCCCACAATCCCCCTCTCTCCCACATCAACTCCTGTCTGTCAGCGATCAAAACCTGGATGCACCACAACTTCCTCAAACTAAACAGCAATAAAACAGAATTCCTCCTCATTGGCTCCAAATCCACCCTCAGCAAAACCAATAATCCCACTCTCACCATTGACGGCACCATCGTCTCCCCATCTCCCCAGGCCTGCAACCTTGGTGTGATTTTTGATTCAACCCTCTCCCTTGAGCCCCACATCCGTCAAGTCATCAAAACCTCCTTCTTTCACCTTCGAAATATTGCCAAAATCAGACCCTCACTCACTCCCTCACTCACTCCCTCTGCTGCTGAAAGACTTATTCATGCCTTCATCTCCTCACGACTTGACTATTGCAACTCACTACTCCTCGGCATCAGCTCAACCTCCATTAAAAGGCTTCAACTGGTTCAGAACTCAGCCGCACGACTCATCACCCGCTCCACATCCTGGCAGCACATCACTCCGGTCCTACAACAGCTACACTGGCTTCCCATTTCTCACCGGATCACATACAAAATCCTGGTCCTTACCTACAAAGCCATACACCACCTTGCCCCGTCATACCTCACTGTCCTCCTCTCCCCCTACCAACCTTCACGGTCCCTCAGATCCACCTCAGCCGGTCTCCTCTACGTCCCCAAGTCGAAGCTTCGCAGTTTTGGGGACAGAGCCTTTTCCAGGGCAGCTCCCAGGCTCTGGAACTCCCTCCCCTATGAGATCCGCATGTCTGAGTCTCTTACCATTTTTCAGTCCCGTCTGAAGACCCATCTCTTCTCTTCTGCCTATCCATAGTTGTTTTTTTTTTTGTTGTTGTTTTTTTTTGTTTTTTTAAATATATTCTACTCTGTTAAGCGACTTTGAGCCTGGGAAAAGCGCTATACAAATTCAATTTATTATTATTATTATGTAAATTACTTTTTTTGGAAGAATTTGGTCAGCAGAAACAAATCTGTTGTTGAAACCCTGACTCTGAGTTAAAAATATAGGCTGGCAACAAATACAAAACATCAGTGAAGTGGTTTGGACACAGGACTGAAGTTCTACAGTTCTGACAAAAATTGTTAGGTTAAATTCCTGAATTACAGTAATTATTGTTTGTACACAGCCTCCAGGTGAACAATGTAAAAAATATTAGAATAAAATGTATTTCCAAATGATGTCCCTCGTCTAATAAATCTTTTCCGAATAGAGCCAAAATGTTGCGGCATTTTTAGGCCAACATGGGTATTTGACTATTTGACAATTATTTATTGTGTAGCCAACACATAACATAAACATTTTTTTTATAAATATCCTTTAAATTTGCTTTTAAAATTCAAAAATTCTGACAAAAAGAACTACTGAGCAGAACATTTTTGAGTCAAACAATAGCTGAACCTGCCACTCTTAAATCTACGTTTGAAATTTCTGTTCTGTATTTTTTTTTTAATACCAAATCTCTGAAGTTTATGCCAAACGTATTTATTTGTGAAAAGCTAAAATCAGCGTCTGTCCTTGTGTCTCGGTGTAGGTCAGGCTGGCTTTGATGAATCCAGAATACATCATAGACAGTGTAACAGAAAACGAACTGGTGAAGGCAAGTGAAGAGTGTCGACCAATTCTTGTCAAGACCTTGGAGGACATGCTTGACCTCCGAACCAGAAGGTTCTCTGACTCTATTATCTGTACCTCTTTGAACCGCCCACGACTGCCCCCTGCCATCCTTTTAGCTGTAGGAGGCTGGAGTGGCGGCAGTCCCATCAATTGCATCGAGGCGTACGATGTCCGTGCTGACCGCTGGGTCAGTGTCACCAACAGTGAGGAGACTCCCCGGGCCTACCATGGTACTGCTTTCCTCAATGGATCACTTTACTGTGTCGGTGGCTTTGACAGTGTTAAACAGTTCAGCACTGTGCACAAGTTTGACCTGGGCACACACACCTGGCAGGAGGTAGCACCAATGCATTCGAGCCGCTGTTATGTCAGCGTAACTGTGATGGACGGGTTCATATATGCCATGGGAGGTTATGATGGACATCATCGACTCCAAACTGCAGAGCGCTATCAGCCCAGTACCAACCAGTGGACTTTAATTGCGTCCATGCACGAGCAGAGGAGTGACGCCAGTTGCACAGTCCTCCATGGCAAGGTGGGTGGAGCTTCAGAGCAGCCCAGAATAAGTAAAATAGCTCTGTGTTTGGGCAGGGAGAGCCCAGAAGTTGCACACTTATAGCTTGACTACAGAAAAACATGAAGTTAAATTGAACCAACCTCACACGATTATTTAAATAGATTTAGAAAACTCATTTTTTTCCAAATACTACGATAATGTAAACTTCCAAAGATTACTTATTACCTCTTTAATTCTTTCCAGGTGTACATTTGTGGTGGCTTCAATGGGGCAGACTGCCTGTCATCGGTTGAATGTTACAACGCTGAGACCAACCAGTGGACCCTGATAGCCTCCATGGGCAGCAGGCGCAGTGGAATTGGGGTCATCGCCTATGCAAACCATGTCTTTGCAGTAAGCACATTGAACACTGCTGATACTCAAATAACACAGAAACAAGATTGACTCCATTGCAAGTCAAGTCAGCGTTGCACCTTTCAATATGATGGAGGTTCATCCCTAAAAACCTTTACATTGAACGCAATAGTACACTGATGTAGTACAGTTAGAGCTGAAACTGACTACAGTAATCGATATAATAATTTTTGGCTGGAAAATTGTTAAATTTAAATACAAACTTCTAGAAAGTGTCAACAGTTTTACTCAAAAATGTTGTGTCAGCTGCCTCCTACTATTACTTTTCACCCTTAATTTGACAGCTTTAGTTAAGGCATACATTGAGGTCAGGTGCCCTTCTTTACAAGGGGGCTGAATATAAAATAAGACCAAAAAGACAGAAAAATAGTTGAAGCAGTCCTGACTTCATATTTCACTTCTTCTCTTATAGGTTGGTGGTTTCAATGGAACGAGCCGTCTGCGCACAGCTGAGGCCTACAACCCCCACAGCGACACCTGGCATGCTGTGCCCTCCATGCTGAACCCCCGCAGTAACTTCGGCATTGCAGTGATCGATGACCGCCTCTTTGTGGTCGGGGGCTTCAACGGCTACACCACCACTCTTGACATTGAGTGCTTTGATGTTGAAACTGGTGAGTGGTCTGATGTCTGTGACATGGAGATCTCCCGCAGCGCCCTGAGCTGTTGCGTGGTGTACGGAATTCCCAACATAGCCGAGTATGCGGCCCCTCGACACTCCCTGCCATCTTCTGATGAGGCTGAGGATGCAGTGGAGTGACAACGCTCCATCCACTTATGAGCTACATTGTTCTGTAAATAAATGTCTCTATGCATGCATGAAACTACAGCGGTGCCACTCATTCCGGGAATTTCAAAGACTTTTTAGGCCCCAGTGACCTTTGACCTCTGTGTTGAACGGTGAAACAGTGAAGTCATGAACATTCATGACTCCTACTGAAAATCTATTTCATGTGTGTTACATGCAACACAAACAGTAGGTGGCTCCAGCCACTGTGAAGTATTACGTACAGAATTGCTGAGCCACCGGTGAAAGATACAGTAACAGAAGTAACAGAGCCTGAACATGTCTGTGTGAAAAGCCACAGTCAGCATGCCGGTGTTTCTGCGTTTACTGCAGGATCTCTGTATGAAAGCGGTTGTGTTTCGGATTAAGCTCGCTCTTGAGTTCAAGTGAGCACGCGTACAAGCTCACACCTGGTTGCAATCTTAAAACCGCACCTCTAGTGGCCGCTGAAACTCCATAATGCCCCTTTAAACTTAAACTGCTGAAATTTGAACAGCAAATTCTGGGTGGAGACATCGGAAGGAGTTTGAATTTATCATCTTTCAGGTCCACCACTGCAGGAGAAGAAATAAAGAAATAAAAATGAATTATCAGTGTGTGAGTTCATATATTAAACTTGAACAAGAAGGTGGCTAAGACTGGGGTTTTGTAGCCTAACTCATAACTTCATCTTATCTCAGACTGCGTGTGTTACTGATATATATTTTAATTCATTTTAATTGCTTTAAATGTGTCTGTGTGGCCCTGCGATGGACTGGCGACCTGTCCAGGGTGTACCCTGCCTTTCGCCCAATGTCAGCTGGGATAGGCTCCAGCCCCCCGCGACCCTGTACGCAGGATAAACGGTTGACCATGGATAGATGGATGCTTAAAATGTAACCTATTTGCATTTTTAATTTAAATGAGTGTGGCTATCATAAGAAGTGATATTACCCTAAAACGATAAAATGTCAGCTGGTCATCATGGAAGCCCTAATTTTACCAGGCATTTCCACTCTGCAGTACATAAACTCACCAAAAGACAACAAATTACACCAAGCCTCAAAATCTTTTTTAAAAAATTATATTTTTTGGTAATCAAATTGGATTTTTTCCTCCATCACCAATAACCTTAACAAGGGTTAGGAAGCACTACTCCCTTAAAGAAACAACTACTTTACCCAGCTTAGGCTTCAGTGGGTTTATTGTCCTGTTTAAATGTAATCAAATCAAAATAAATGCATCCTTCTAATCATTCAAGTAAAGTCAATTTGTTTGTTATGGTTAGTGGATATTTATTTGGTAATAAAATTACTCAAGAAAAAACATTTTTAAAAAACAAGTACTATTCTTAGACTTTATGTACTGGCTTATTCCTTCACAACAACATTGATGTAGCTTTTGATGTTCTTGAGTTTGTCGCTATCGAAGTTCACCAGCAGTATGCTGGAGCCAGCTCTAGTTGGACTGAACTCAATGCTGGCCTTGGCTTCCTGTTTTGGCCCCACAGCTCCAATCCTGCAAGAATCATACACGATATTCAGTGAGCATCATCAGCCAAAATCAGCTGAGAGGAGGTTTCTGCTTTCAGCTTATCTATTCTTATGTGTACAGCTTAGAAGAAAATGTTTCGGTGGCATCAAATGTCTAAATGCTATTTTAGCTTTTAAGATATTCTAACTGTCACTGTGATTTTGTGATTGTATTTCACTACAAATCATACTGTTTCTATTACAGAATTAGGAATTGGGTGACAACATTAAAATGCTAAAGTATAAAATAGTAGGAAAGAATACAAATGCTAAAATAAATAATTGACATATATCCGCTCAGTTGAGATGGAGTTGACATACTTTGCTGTTATGGGTTTGCCATCAGTAAGGCCAATCCCCTCTATGGTAAAGCTGCAGTCCTGCAGCGACTCTGGTAAAGAGTTCATCAAGGTCAGCTCTGCCGTCACAGACTGGTTCACTGTGGCTTCTCCCACTAGCTGCAGAGAAGTGTTCACCATGTGAGAGGTGGTAAAATATTGTTATTGATGTCATAACAAACCGTACAATTAAATAAAGGATGACACTTACCATATAATGCACACTTGACATTTAAGCAGGAGGGGCTGCGGGTTAAACTACCATCCTTAATTATTGGTCAAACTGACATACCAACCTACCACAACCGCCTGTTTGGGTCTGGTCACCAAAATTAATTAAATTAAACTTTTACAAACTTATACAGATACTGCATGTTTACGTATGCTTTGTCTCATGCCAGTAAGTTTAATCAATATAAGAAAATACATTTTTCTGATGTACATGTCCTGCTCTGCTTTGAGCTTGTGATTTCTTGCAACTCAAGTTTTGTTTTGGCCATGTAAAAATTTTCACCCATACCTTGATATTTATGTCTGGCTCATCTAGCACAATTGTCTTCTCAGCCTTATGGAAATCTATGGTCTGCATGTCGGTGGTGATGGCTGTAAGCTGAATCATTCTGTCAGAGGTGATCACTGATCCATAATGGTCATAATCCAGTCTGAGGGAGAGACGTCTTTCTGAAAAACAATAATAATAATAATAATAATAATAATAATAATTATTATTATTATTATTATTATTATTATTATTATTATTATTATTATTATTATAGGTCTCACTAAGATTAAAAATCTTTTAATTATGTTGCTGTCTGGCCACAACAGACAGCAACATAATTAATAGGGTTGCAGACATTACAGGATCATAAAATTTTTAAAATATTCATAATATATCAATGTTCGAATGCTCAATGTTGAAGTTATCAACATCAGGGATCAAAAAGATCAAAAATTATATACATATTAATTAGGTTACTGTAACAATTTCTATGCATGCATGATAACAGCATTTTTGACACATTTTGTTTCATGGAGGTACCTTAAAGACTATTTGCACTTGCTAACATTGGGAGACATAGTTTTAGTGAGATTATTGAATTCATAGCTCAGATACTGTGGTTTTAAGTGTTTACATTATTACATTAAGATCAGCAACAACCTTCTCCAGCAGGCAGCTTCACTTTGTCTGAAACACATCCACAGCGCTCTCCTCGCTTTCCACTGTAGCTGACAGCCGTTGCGAAGAACAGGAAGGAGCAGGCCTTTGCCTCCATGCAGTTGTTAGTGAGGACAGCTGACACCTCAAAGTCCGAGCCAACGATCATGTTATCAGCCAGTTTGATCTCAAAGGAGAATTATAAAATGATTCATTTAATTTAATTCATGGACTATAAAATAAAATAAATGCATCATTATATTCTATATTTTAATTATAAGCAGGTATGCTTAAGTATGTTGAAATGGGTGATTCTGTGATCTTCGGAACAATATTAGCATATTGTGATAAAGTTGTTTAAAATCAAATGAATTTCAAAACTAATGCAGCACAGACATAACAATAGAGTATATATGAAGTTTCTATTCATGGACAGTTTTATCCTTGATGTAAACATATCACCAGTGCAAACACATGTGTGGCTCATGCCAGTTAGCAGTATTTAACAACCACATGTGTACTGTATGCTTATCATGCCAATCTTGGTTATTTTTAATTTGTGACCATTGTTCTACTGTCTTGCCACAGTTTGCCATTTTTTCAGATACAGTTCCCTCTGACATATCCTTTTTTTCTCTCTGTTCTTTTGACTAAAGCACCTGCAAATCAAGCTCAGATGATGTTGCCTTTTTGACTGAGTTACTTCAGACTAAGTCCTTTTCATAGATGTGTTTTAGAGTATTTGCTCTACCCCCTGTATATGTATAAATACCTTGAGGTGGAGCCTCGGCTCTTCTCCTCGCTGCTGGAGCTTGTTGTGGTGTTGAGCCTTCTCATACACCCGCCTCTCCTCCTCTGATCCTGAAAACCATCAGAATCACAGGTAAGTACAACAGTCTTGATCAAAACCATTATCATATAGACATGCTACAAGACTATCATCTTTAATTTGAACATCTGTTTCTATATTAATACAGTGTTTACGTAATGAGTGTCTGTGATTACAGTAGAAGGAGGATAATTTTACACACATCACATGTACTGTAGATGCAAGGCTACTGAACACACCTGCACACTGACTCCAAACCACAAATTTGTTTAAATGGACAATGTTTTAAAATCCAACTTAAACACATTTGAATAAATTTGATGTTTTTTAGTCACATGTTTCTGTGCACATGTGACTCTGCAGTACCTTCTGGGTATTTGTACTGGTGTGTGATGTCGTGTCTGTCGTCTGAGCCCACAGCCTTGGTGCTGATGAACTGTCCAACAGACTCAGTTGATCTGATCTTGGCACACTCTCCATTTGGCAGGCACATCATATGCACAACATCTGCATTAACCTGACTCCATCCACGGCATGAGATGACATGGAATAATACTGATTATGAAGACAATAGTCACAATGCCGTAAGAAAAAAGGCATGACAAGCACCTGACACAACCAGTAATAACAGAAAGACATATTTTTAAACACACATCTGCACAAACACATTCTATAATATCTGTCAGAACACAGAATTAATCATTTTCTGTTTGGTGGGTTAGCTTGAAACAGGTCTTGTCATTAAATGAAACCTCTGACTTGGACCCTCTTTAAGGTCAATGGAGCCCAGCTTAAATATATGTACTAGGTACATTTCCTGTGTTTTTTTAAATGTTACACTCAGAGGTTTAAGCAAAAACTCACCTCAGCAAAAATAAAGGGAGTATCGTACTTTGTGGTCAGCTCTCCTTCCCTGATGGCCCCCAATGAGGCTGGTCCACAACAGTAAAGACCTAATAGCATCACACAAGCAGAGACAGGGTTCATGTGAGCAGATTTAGGCCACAGTAATAAAATAGAATAAGATAAGCTGCTCATGCTAAATATTTTTGGTGATGAGTGATAAATCACTTCCAGAGACAATGTGAAGGTCTAAGTGTAACCACTAAGCCTAAACTTAAAGCAGCTGAGTGCTCCACAGAGGGTTAAAGTAATTGACTCACTTGGCTTAACGTTACTGTGGCAGCTATAGTTAGGTCTAGAAACAAATCAATAAGATATTTCAGGTTTATATTTTGTTACCATTAGATACATGTGACAAGTAACAGGTCTCCAAAAATGGCAAATAATCTGTGTCAGATTTATTAGTAAAAACAAAATGTTTGGTGATCATGTGATACATGACTTTTTTTTAAACTGTATAAAGGAGAACATTCTCGAGATGAGTCATGTGAACATGCTAAACACAAGCTGACCAAACCTGGGACTACTGTCAGAGACTGAAACCAACCACCATGGTTAAATACTATGACTTGACCATATGAACAATCTTAATAAAAGTCTTGATATAGTTACAATTAAAGTATTTACATTACTTTGTCTCTGTTCTGTAAATTTCTGCAATGGCAATATAAAAATAGCCAGTTTACAGTCTCACATGTAGGACTTTCTCTTCCAAAACAAAACTTTTGATTGTTTTTTGGAAACAGGACAAACAACACAAATCAAAATCATAGTTTACCTTCACTTGTCTCCTGTGGGGTTGGGTCACTGGTTTGCCACCCATCAAACTCTGGGCCCAAATCAGGACGAGTCATCCAGCTGTCTACCCAAACATGGAAGTTCCTGGTAAAATTTGTCAAATAAAGGACAATGAGATTACCATCTTGTTTCAACCATTAAAATAATGCAGAAAAAAAGGTTAATTCTATCATGTAGGAAGAACAGAAGATAATGAAAGAAATAATTAAAAAATCAGTGGATCGAAAGAGACCATTGTATTTATGCATACAGTGTTTGTGTAACGACGTGGTAATAATCACTACCACACACTCACCATATCGAATCATTTACAGCTCTTTCACCATCTTCATCAAACAGGTATTCTATCACCAGGCTGCCGTCAGTATCGTGAGCCGATTCAAAGTTGGTAACTACTCGGCATGGGATGCCCAGGGCACGGGACACTGGAGGTTGGGGGAGAGCCAATTCATCACACCAAACTACTAGACCAACAATAAGACTAACAAAAAGGATTCTTAACGTAAGGGTATAGGTGAGAAAGTTGGATTGTGTGGCAGAAAACAGTACTGTTGGTGTTGTATGGTACCACATCATTGTCTCATATCTCTCATATCTCAACTCTGCTTCTGTCTGGAGGGGCTTCAGACAGATCACCAACTGTAAACCTAACAACTCTCTGCTGGCCAACAAGCCCAACCAGTTCTACTGTTGCTTTGAGAGTCACCGGGTCTGTCCTGACACCATCCCCTGTCACTCCAGCGATCAGCCCCAACCGACCAGCTCTTTCTCCATCTCACGTCAACAGGGTAAACAGGAGGCAGAACCCCCACAAAGTAGCTGGGCCATACTCTGTCTCCCCTTCCACCCTGAAGGACTGTGCTGATCAGCTGTCTCTGGTGTTCACAGACATCTTTAGCACCTCACTGGAGACATACCATGTGCCAGCTTGTTTCAAATCCTCCATCATTTTTCCTGTCCCCAAAAACCAAGGACCACAGGACTTACTTACTCACTCTATAACTTCTTCTATTGTGACAATAAACCTTCCTACCAACCTTCTTGACTTCACTATAGACCTGTCGCCCTATACTCTGTGGTAATGAAGTCTCTGAACTCCATAAATTGTACCACCTCAAATCCATCACAACACCTGGACTCCGCAGGAACCTGCAGGATCCTGTTTCTGGATTTCAGATCTTGCCACTGTCAGGGAAAAGGCAGACTACGGGGCATCATCCGCTCTGCAGAAAAGGTGATTGGTTGCAGATTGAGTGGATCCGACCCCTCCCACCCTGGTCAAAAACTGTTTCAGACAATTCCCCTCAGTCAGGAGGCTGCGGTCATTCAGGAGCAAAACCTCATGCCACATGAATTGTTTCTTCCCCTCCGCAGCTGGCCTCATCAAGACCTGGGACCCCCACTGACTCTGACTCTTGGATATCTTTATATTTATATAGGTTTATGTTTATGTTTATTGTTGTTGAGCACCTAATACCCGAAATTCCTAATACCGAAATTCCTTGTATGTGTAAATACAACTTGACAATAAATCTCATTCTGATTTTGATTCATGTTCTGATACATTGCCTAAGATAAGTACCATATTCAGTTCTAGGTAGGTTTATTTACATTTAAAACTCAAATTTAATGCAAGCAACTTTGCATTTTCTTTCTTTTAAAATGGCATTATGTCAGCATAACAGGAGCATATGTATATATAAAAAAGAGAATGAATCAATAATTTCAACAAACAAACAACAAATAGAAGACCAAACTAAGACTCTTATGCACTCCATCCTGTGCTCTAACCTGTGCATGCAACTGCAGCAAAGACCCAACATTGGCCGTAGTGGACGGGGCCACTTTCTGCCCACTGGCTCAAAATATCTGTGCTGCTGATCCACAGTCCTGGATGAACCCCATACGAATAATCGTCCCACTGTCCCACCACCACACCACTGTCATCATCATTACTGTTGATCTGTAGGTATAGACAGAGGGGAAACAAGAGAAAGAGAGAAAGTATAAACAGAGAGAGAAATGCAATAGAGAAATAACAGACCTTGGTCATGACCTATGGTCATGGGACCATAAGATCAGAGAAAGAGCTCAAAGAAGATTCAGCTATGACTCCTGGGGTCTCATGATTCTTCTGTCTCTGTTGTCTCATAGTGACCTCAGGAGCAAAAACTCATCTGTATCTTAATCTGATCGAAAGATGAGATCTCTAAATGATCCTAAATAAGTGTAATTTAAGTCTCCAGAATGTGGATCAGAAAAAAAGCTCCAAGATATGTCTAATTTTTGTCTTATTGACCCCACAATAAACTTATTTTATTCAAGTACTTTACCTAAGTCAAATGTTGAAGTACTTGCACTATTTTCCTTTTAGGGGACTTTATACTTTTACACTCGTAAAACACTGTTTCAAATCCTCTATTGCACTTATTGTATTTATTGCAATTTATCTGAACCCTGTTACAAGTTATTGAGAAGAAGAATTAAATACATTTTGCCATTACAAATAATACTTTCCAATTTGTTGAGTTAGTCTCTGGACTAACTCTGGATCTGGAACTGGAACAAATTTACAATAAGCAAAACATTAATGACCTCAAAAAGATATAATAACGACATCTCTTCCATTTCTCCTATTGAAATCTCAATTAAATATCTATTTGTCTTACCTAAGTCTGAAACCTCAATCTCTCCTTTCTCCTAAGGGGGTTGTAGGAGCAACAATTCAGAGTGAAGTGATCTCAAAAATATATACAATTTAGTGTGGAGCTGTGGTTAAGGGCTTCAAAAGAATGAGATATTGTGCCCTGCCGAACAATAGATCTCTAAAATGCGCACCTTGGTAATGCTATTCACAGAATGGTTACACTGCATCCAAAAGGTCTCAGCTCTTACCAAAGCGTGGACCTACCATTGCACTGAGCACCCTGGTCACATAGATAGGATTTCTCCTGGCAGAGCAGTCCTTGTCAGCATCAGACACAAATCTGGGGTTTGTATCGAGGATCTTCAGACAGATATCCAATATTCCTGGTTCAAACTGCATACAGAAAAACAAACAAAAGGGTTTGTGTCCATTAATGACAATGATGAGTTATTAACCGAGTAAACTTTATGGAATGAAAACTATGATTGATAAATATAACTGGATGTTAAAATAGTGCCATGTAAATTGCTCTTTTTGGTCGCAGTGAAGAAGCATTTAGAGATTAATTTTTTCTGTGTACAGTTTACTGAACTTTTTTATGTACCTGTCCATAGTTCCAGGGTATTCCTTTGATTCGGTTGTATGTTCCTTTGTAGATCAAGCCATGTTGTGATAAAACATACTCCTGCCTCTTTGTCGCACTCCGCATGTAAACAGCATCTCCTGTGAGTCAGTATAGACAAAGTATTAACACATTTAGATTGGTATGACAGCATCCCATATAATATCTCAATATTTAGATGGTTTATGCCAATGTTGCTAGGGGTACATAGGGGTACATAAGGGTTAAATAACTTTATTCACATTTAATTGTGCAAATAATGTAAAGAATGTGAGCATTAAAAAGGAAAACAAGCTGTGTTTTTGATCACAAAAAGTATAAATAAAGCACTATATTTAATAGTGAGGAGGAAAAAACAGAATGTACTCACTAGGGCACCAAGCATTAAAAAGCAGGATGAACTGTCCTAAACTGGTCTTCTGCCCCTCCTGGTCCAGAGTCAGAGAATAGACCCCTATGGGGGCATTGGGTGAAGAACTGATAGCCACAGATACTGTTTTTCCAGAAGGATCATTAGTGGCAGATGCACTCCACTCAGTGTGAACTGTGGCGTCCCGTAGACCAAAGGAAACCTTAGTGTCTGATTCTTCTCTGGGTAACGGACCTGGAGAGACAGTGATGAACATGAATATTAAATCTAAATCCAGATGAGAGAAACACAAATCCATACAAACACACAAAATTGAATACTGCGCTTGAGCATACATACTTTATGCACATAATTACATACAGGCTTGTGAGTACACCCCTAAGTAAAAATTTTCCCTCCCTGGTGTCATGTGACTTGTTAGTGTTACAAGGTCTCAGATGAGAATAGGTGTGTTAAATTTGGTGTTATCAATCTCACACTCCCTCATACTGGTCACTGAAATATGGCACCTCATGGTAAAGAACTCTCTGAGGATCTGAAAAAAAGAATTGTTAGTCTACATAAAGAGGGCCTAGGCTATAAGAAGATTGCCAAGATCCTGAAACTGAGCTGCAGCACGGTGGCCAAGATCATACAGGGGTTCAACAGGACAAGTTCCACTCAGAACAGGCCTTGCCATGGTTGACCAAAGAAGTTCAGTGCACATGCTTAGCGTCATATTCAGAGGTTGTCTTTGGGAAATAGACGTTTGAGTGCTGCCAGCACTGCTGAGGTTGAAGGAGTGGGGGGGTCAGCCTGTCAGTACTCAGACCATACGCTGCACACTATATCAAATTTGTCTGTGTGGCTGTAATCCCAGAAGGGGCCTCTTCTAAAGATGATGCACAAGAAAGTCCGCAAACAGTTTGCTGTAGACAAGCAGACTAAGGACATGGATTACTGGAACCATATACTGTGGTCTGATGAGACCAAGATAAACTTATTTGGTTCAGATGGTGTCACGCGTGTGTGGCGGCAACCAGGTGAGTAGTACAAAGACAAGTGTGTCTTGCCTACAGTAAGCATGGTGGTGGGAGTGTCATGGTCTGTGACTGCATGAGTGCTGCTGGCACTGGGGAGCTACAGTTCATTGAGGGAACCATGAATGCCAACATGTACTGTGACATACTGAAGCAGAGCATGATCCCCTTCCTTCAGACTGGGCGGCAAGGCAGTATTCCAACATAAGGACTCCAAACACACCTCCAAGACAACCACTGCCTTGCTAAAGAAGCTGAGGGTAAAGGTGATGGTCAAGCATTTCTCCACACCTAAACCCTGTTGAGCATCTGTGGGGCATCATCAAATGGAAAGGTGGAGGAGCGCAAGGTCTCTAACGTCCACCAGCTTCGTCATGTCGTCATGGAGGAGTGGAAGAGGACTCCAGTGGCAACTTGTGAAGCTCTGGTGAGCTCTGTGCCCAAGAGGGTTAAGGCAGTGCTGGAAAATAATGGTGGCCACACAGAATATTGACACTTTGGGCCCAATTTGGACATTTTCACTTAGGGGTGTACTCACTTTTGTTGCCAGCTGTTTAGACATTAATGGCTTTACATTGTAGCAAAGTGTAATTTCTTCAGTGTTGTTACATGAAAAGATACGATCAAATATTTACAAAATATGGCGTGTACTCACTTTTGTGAGATACTGTACATACATTCATAAGTATCTATGTCTGCACAAGGTGAGTATGCATATATACATGTAGCATGTAGTGAGTGGGAACGGAACAGAACCTGGGTCTGCCACACCAAAGGCAAGACTCCATCCTCTCACCCCACAAACATTCATTCATACTCTAACTTGCACATACATATTCACTACACTCAAGTGTATATGTATGCATGTGCAAGCAAAGCATTCAATTTTGGTCTGTGCTGCTTCTCATACTAATCACTGGGTAACAAGAAGCTTACCAGTTTCAACAATGAGTGTGAAGCTTGTTTCACCCGGTTTTAACTCTTTGCTGCCAGATTTCAGATGTAACATGATGTTGAAGGGCTGTCCCCTTCTGACAATCAAACGCTCTTCTGCAAACAGCTCTGTATGATGATTGTGGCTGTTCCTCTTAATGTCCAGATCACAGCGCTCAATGACCAAGACTGTGTGAAGAAAGAGAAATACAGATCACTTGTCACAAATGTACAAATGCCAGTAGACTAAAACTGTGAATATTTGACTTTGTAACTTTATCAAAATTTGATCAACCTATTCACAAGTTTCAAGTTTTTTTTACAGCTAAATCAGAAGAAATACTCAGCGAGACATTCCCAGACAGATTAAGTGTTACTTGATTTTCAGTTGGTGATGGATAAGAGATCTGAGTTTGATTCCCACTGGGAAACATCCACCAATGTGTCCTTGAGCACAACACAACCCCTAGTTGCTCTAGAGGCATGCAACTTCTGATGTGTGTAAATAGATTTAACTTTAACTTCAGCCATGAATCAAAAATATTATGGCCTCCTTACTAAGTATTATGCAAGCCATTTCATGCCGGCCTGCCACTGGGTCTAACATTTACAGTATGTGAGGTACAATGTGGTAAGGGCACCATAAATGGCTAAATGCATAACCCCCACAATAGATGGTGGACATGCTGTAACTTGTCTACTCTATCATTTGTTCTCTGCAACTCTTTTGTTGCAAACAAAAAAGACTTTGTCTTAAACAAAAACAAATCTAAACACTGTATCAGAGCGGATCAAGAGTATGATTTTGTTCTGTTTTTCAGGGTACGTTAAAGGTGAGCTGCAGGGGATCCCACATGGAAAGAAACTATATAAACATATGTTTTAATATAGGTTTTGATATGTTTTTAATATATGTGACATAAAATTGACCGTTTTCCTATATTATATGTACAAATATGCACATATATGTACACATATGTGTACATATATACATATATGTGTACATATATACATGTACCTATATAGGTACATCTGTACGTATACCTATATAGGTACATATATACACATATATGTACACATATATGCACCTCTCTGATTACCTATATATTAGTAAAATTATTAAAATCCATAGCCTTGTAAATTTTACATTTAGCTGACGCTTTTATCCAGAGCGACTTACAATTGCTAGACATGTCAGAGATCACACGCATCTGGAGCAACGAGGGGTTAAGTGTTGTGCTTAAGGACACAATGGGATCCATGGGTCACAGTGGGGGATTGAACCTGGGTCTCTCACACCAAAGACATTGTCTTATCCATTGCTCCATCTCCCCCACAAAGAACAATGTTTCAGGAAAATGCGTCATCATAGCTTTCCATCTCCTCTCACTGAATTGCCATAGTTAAATTCCATAACATGCCAATTACATGATACCAGTTTCATTTGTTCGCACATACATAAGTCCTTGCATAATTTTTTTTTGTTAGTTCGTAGTTATTGCCTTGATAATAGAAATTATGAGCTAGGCATCATGTATGACAGTTGCCAAAGTGAGATATGAGCTACAAATTGACCAGATCCTGCCATGAGCTATATACATATCAGACATATCTTGTATGTATATATAGGGCTTATATGTGGATATAAAGAAGCAATACCGGAGATCCCCTTTGGGCTGTCAGTGAAAGTTTGGTAGACGTCTAACCATAACCCAAGATACACAGCCAAATACCAAATACACAGCTTTGACTACATATCTACCTCTAATAGACAACAGAATAGTGGCTAGAGGATTGTTTTTACTCAAAACAAAACAGGTTCTCACAAATGGTAATCCGTCCAAACAAATTAAATGTAAAGATTTTATTAAGGAAAAGGATTACAACGTAGACAACTTAAGATAATACAACATGATGAAAATATAAAGGAATTATTGCTAAAATATTATAAATATAAAACAGTTCATATATATATGAAAATACAAACAATTTTAACAACATGCGGTAATAAAAACATAAATAATGATAAAATAAATTGTGTTGGCTAGATCCAAATCTAGATCTTCATCTACACTGCTACTTGATACAGGAAGAGCAGCAGATAGGTCTCTCGGTTGGCCCCAGTCTCTTGGGTAAATGGGATCCATAACTGTTGAATATGTAAGAATATGAATATGAGTAACATTAAACATCATAATTTGATTATGTTTACTGTTTTCCCATAAGACATGACCACTATCAAATGATTTTAAATGAAAACATACAGTATGTTTCTAATTATCATTATAATGAAGGTTAAAAAATCATTTATAACGTTTTTTTCTTTTAATTTAAAAGTATTTATTACTGACCCATTTATCTCTTTGGAAAATATAAAGATACTTGAACAGGACAAATGTTTTAGCCATGTTGCGTTAGAACAACCAAATAGAGAAAGTTGCCTTTATCCTTTTGAAAGAGCTTTGTGCTGTGAACGTAAGTGTTCTGTTCTGAATATTTATTGTTGTCTATATTGTTGTCTTGACTGTATGCTGGAGAATTTACAATAAATATTTAGTGTCAAAAACTCTTATTTTCATATCATAATGATCTAGTGAGTATAATATGTGTGGCTTTCATTACAAATTATAATGGGTAAGGTTGTACATGTTTCATGTTCACCCCTCTGAATTCAGATAATATAGTTTTTAAAGGCACGAGGAAACCCGTGGGTATCGTGGAGTAACGTTAAGTTACACTTGCATGCAGCATGTTAAGCTAACCACAACGTGCCTTACTCTACACTGTTACCCGCTGAAATGTCACGGTTCCTACACGTTAAGATATAATGTAGATAAATAAGGAAGACATGTCAAACAAAGACACAGATACTTACAAGAACAAAGTAAATGTCTTTTCGCTTCCAGTGGTTGCAGTAAACTCTCGCCCGTTGCTCGCTGAAAGGAAATCGTAACGTATCCCTCTTTGAAAAATGGCAGAAGTCTTTATCACGAGATCTGACCAGTAGTCATGTCTCAGTAGGGCTACAGCTGCCATCTAGCGGTTGACAATAGTAATTGCATCTTGTTTTAAATTAAAATGAAAGTTAATGTAGTGAACGTTACAGCGAAATCAAGGTAATTTAAAAGTTTCAAACGTTTACTTGCATTTGATGAAATGATATCACGCACCTCAAGAGCTGCATGGGTGAAAACTACATGTAACCTATTTGGTCTGAAACACGGCTACAGCCAAGCAGTTGACATTAGACCAATGATTGCCTCTATTTCGCCGGGTGGGCTAAAAAGAGCTAAATCGTGGCTACAGATAGTCCATGTCAATTTAATGACACTTAATAAATTGTTGATATTATTGAAATTGCAAAAATAATAGGATATCAACCATCTCACGCGATGCCAGGGCAAAACCCCACTTTTAATTTTGACTAAAAGTGGGCTATAAATTGCCAGTCTGTCTACGAGCTAAATCATGTCTACGCACAGGCTGCGCATAATGGAAAGAATCTACCCAGCCAGCAATAGTCGTCATTTCACCGTCTAGGTTTACTATAGACCTGATTTAGTCCGGCTATAAGTAGCCTACTTCTAGCCGCAATAACTTTACATGTGGTTACATGACGTTTTTGCCAAAATAACTTGCAATGTTTATGATATTCCATCATTTAAGCAAGGTCTGCAGTTATCACAAAGTTTTTTGTTTAATTTCTTTCAAATGATTTAACTTACTCAAAATACTGTGTGAAGTAACAAAGGGATAAACTGCATCTTTACCTGCTGATAATACAACTAATAACATTTAAATCTCTGTGAGACAGAACTGTTTTCTTACTCCTTACCTTTACTCATGTTTGTTGTGAGGCTGTGGTCCCTCAAGTTCTTATGGCTTAGTGACTCTGCAGTGCCACAGTCCATGAGGATATTTGTAGCATGTGAAACCCGATCTTGACACACCCATTTGTCATTTTGCAAGTACTTAGATTTTACTCAGGATGGGCAAGGAGGTTTTCAACACTCCTTCATCTTTGTTAAATTTGGTCATGCCCATTTAAGCTATTGTGAAAGATTTCTGCTGGAAACAAAAGCTGACAACTCAAGCATAAAATCATATTACCAGAATTTGTCCTCAGTCAGCAAATTACTGATAATTTTTAAAAATTCATTTATTTTGTGTGTTTGTCTCACATAATGTACAATGCAACATATAACAATATAATACAACAACATCTAACATCAAACATATCTACATGTAAAGAAACAACAAAGATGTTTATTCATAAATTATACCATTTGTTGTAGCTGCAAATTCTATATATTAATGTATGATGCAACATTAACAAAATGTTACAATTCAAAATGAATCAAAAACTGATAAATAAAATATTATAATGCAAAAATGAAAAATACATCATATAGTTAAAAAAAAAATCTTTTGCAACGGAGCAAAATAATTTTTTCTAGGTCATCATGATGACACTTTCACTTTAGTTTCTGGAGGAAGTTGTAAATAGGTCACGAAAGGGCCACTTGACTGTGCAGTCTTTCTAATTTGGTGTACAGATAAAATAAACAAAACTGTTCAGTACAAGCTGAACAGATAGACTATGAAAGTTTACATTTCATATAATTTTACCACAAAATGTATTCATTAAAAATACTCTACTAGTCAGAAGTATACCACTGATTCATAAAATAAAGAACAGTTAAGAAAGCAAGTAAGGAATAAAAAAGTGATAGAAAACAGAAATGGCATGGATCAGCCATGTCATAGAAAGTTAGTGGCTTTAAAATAAAATACAGTAAGTTTTTATAGATCCTATCATCATTTGTAGACTGTACATTTTGCACAGGCAATAAAATCACAGAACTTACAAAAGAATGATTCAGATGATTGACTTTTCATCAATGACATTAACATATTATTAAAAATCATTTAAACAATCTGAAAATACTAATTAATAATGGTCATTTTCATGAGACTGAAGATGGAACATTGTTCAGTTTGGAACCTTTAGTGGACCCTAAATAACAGTAAGTGGTAGTCGTGTTGCCTCCTTGCTAAAGATTATGATTTTTGACAACTGGGGTGTGATTATCTCACTTGGTAGAATCTGCACCCCATGTACAAGGCAGAGTCCTTTTTGAAATGGCCCGGGTTCGAGTCCAGCCTGTGGCACTTTGCTGCATGTCTCTCTCTCTCTCTCCCTTATTTCCTGTCATTCTTGAGTGTCCCTCCCCTGGCCAAATTCTTAGGTAGACAAACCCAGTCTTTCAAGATCTTTTCTCACTTAAATGCATGAGTTACAAAATACTTCAAATCCATATGTGAAAACAAATCCCCAAGTGGTCTCTCCCTTCTGATAAACTATTAAATACAGGACTACTGTAATTTCCTTTTTTGACAGACGGATGGCAAAAATGTTTAGAAATAAAATAAAAATAAATAAACACAAACCCTTAAAAATGTAGCATTAGTTATAATACTATCAAAATATTTTACTTTTTCATATCTGCACACGTATCCACATCTTTCTCCATTTATGGTCATCAACTTTAATTTAAGTCTTCAGCTTCTGGGCTTATGGCCAGTGGGTAGCTCTGTACTTGAACTGTTTCTTTCACTCCATTAAGTTTCCCTTGTGATCTTGTAACCAAAACAGTGTAGTCCAGCTGTAATTATCATGATATACAATTGCTTCTCAAGCAATGCGTTGCCTGCTAGCAAATGAAAAGGCGCATGAAATGCAGAGCGATACGCTTTACTTTGTCACTGGACTGAAATGGTCTTCCACATGTGTGGTTTGCTCTCAGTGCTGGTCCACGCAAGCTGTTGATGTCCATGAGGATAACAAATACAACCTTTTCTTGTTGGATAACTTTGTATAAATAATCGTACAGGCTGTACAGCATAGAAGATCCAACAAATTTTTTTTTTTAATGCATCCCTTGATCACATACTATCTAATTCTGTGCTATTGTAGATGGTGGAAATATATGCTACTCATTACTAAATGTATATGCAAAGAGCATGTTCTAAGTTAATGAACAGTGTAGTCTGTAGACATGTGACATGCAGGCAAATCTGACTGGAGAGACAGTTAACCATGTGTTGGTTTGCTGAGCAAAATCAGGAAAAAACTTGTTAGGATGAACAGTTTTTCTTGAATTTGTTGGTGACTTTATGTGTAGCATAGATATTAATATTCTTTCACATTTTGAGCTATTCAAACTAAGGAAATAAAAAAGATGTTTTCTTCATATTGTTCTAATGCATTTTAGCAGTAGCAGCTGCTACTTAGTTCCACATTAAAACAAAAACATGGTTGGGGATGAAGATGATTTTACTGGGCCAAAGCACCACATGTGTTGTGTTGTTGTGTTGGCGGCTCAATGTTATTATATCATATTACATATTACCAACACACCAAACCTCAATTTCTTCAATAAATCCTTAAAAACAAGACCTTGTGACCAGACAAAGCTGACTGCCCTGCGAATGTGTAGCCACACAAAATAACATTTTTCTCTCTAAAACCGTCCCTCTGCAGGTGACCAGAAGATCTCCAACAGGACTTGACAGCTTCAGTGGACTAATGACCTGCAACAATAATAACAGCACAAATTATACGGGGGGCATCATAATACTTCATAACAATTTTCATACAGAGATGCAGCCCAAAGTGCTTCACAAGACATTTTGCTGACAGTGGTAAGCAGAAAAAAAACAAAGAAAAATGCAGGAAAAAATATCATAAAATATGCAAAACAATAAAAATACAATCAAATTCTACAAATAACAAAAAAATAAAAGCATAAAAGATGACCAAGTAGAATTAACTAGAAAAGAGCCTTTACTGTATTTAGACTATCCAAAATTGTGTGTCATTGAGACAGATAATAAAGGCACTCAAAGACCTGAGGATGTCTGGAGAAACAGATAAATACATCATAATGGTAGTGATGATTCTAAAATATTGTAACAAAATAAATGTACATGACTTTTAGTGATTCTCCATCCCAGACCACTCGTCCACCATCATTCTGCTTACAGGCTTAAGAACCTGATTAAGTCATGTTTTTTCTCCTTTTAACACCCAGTCACTGTTTTGCTCTACACAACATAAGAAAAATCAGGCCCTACCTTACACAGTATGTCACCTAGCTCCTGGTACAGGCCATGGTTATATCTCGCCTTGACTATTGCAAAGCCCCCCTAATAGGTCTTGCAGCTTGTGCAGTGAAACCCCTACAAATGGTTCAGAACCCAGCAGGGAGTATTGTTTTTAATCAGCTTAAAAGGAGCCATTACTCAGGGACACTGGCTATCCGTGGCTTCTCGAATAAAATTCAAGTCACTAATGGTTGCCTACAAAGTGACTACTGGGTCTTGCCTCATCTGCCCTACCACAGCATCTTTCCACCAAGGAAGAGGTTGGAAATGGGCAGTTCGGGATTGTTCCCAAAATTCCCAATGGCCAATCTGCCCCCTGGTTATATGTCTTTCTCGGCTCCTCTCTTATGTGGGGTTACAAAAGGATCAATTCTTGAACCTATTCTGCTTTCGCTGTACATGCTGCCTCTGGGCCTTCTGATTCACTCTTCCAGTGGCGTCTCTTACCATTGCTATGCCGATGACATGCAGCTTTATTTCATGGTTAGACCTAATAACCTTACCATCTGTCATGACTGCCTAGCTTCTGTTACGAACTGGAATTCAGTGCCTTAGTAAGGGCAAGGCTGTTAACAAATACTAATCATCTGTCTCACATCACCCAGTTCTTGCCTCTTTTCATTGGCTTCCACAGAATAGATTAAACATTTTTATTTTTACTTTTAGTTTTTAAGCCCCTATTCCAACTCTGGGCCACTCTGATTATCTGATCAAGGCTTTTTATTGGATTTATTTTATAAAAACTCTGTCTTTGCCTTTAGTTTTATGCATTTATGTATTATGAATATATATATGTGTGTATTATACTCTGTATTGTATATGATGTATGTATGTATTTATGTTTGTACTTGTATTTGTATGTGTGTATTGCGTCCTATATGTGAAGCACTTTGTAACTGTGTGTTTTAAAATGTGCTGTAAAAATAAAATTATGTTCAACATTTTTCCAATGAAAAACTCTTCATATTCATTTAAATGTATGTTAACATTACCTTCTGGAGGAAATCCAGGGTTAAACTTCCGTTGATTTTCCGATTATAATGTCATCACCCTGCAGTGCAAGATACCAAATATAATATTATGTAAAATTGTCAAAAACAAGCCCTAACATAAGTCAATGGTTCATCATCTGTTTGGACACGTTTGTACAAAAAACTTTCTTCAGTGTGCTAAAGAATAGCCTTCACAACTGTTATCATTAGAGAACATTTTGAGTTCTGACCCATTGTCTTCAGCTTCTACATATAATAAATGCATACAATTCACTAGGTCACACTTTTACACTCTACCTGAGATAGATTAGCCAGATGTGGAGGTTTGGGGACGACAGCTGGTTTCTTTCTGGTAACCGCTGGTGGGCCGTTTTTCCTCAGACTGGGGGTCCGACAAAGTGGTGGACAGGGCTTTGAACTCTGGGATACAAATGAGGAGGAGGAGTCCACTACCTCTCCACCAATGGCAGACAGGCAGCTGCGGTCTGAGCTGCTGAGGAGGTCTATACATTCTCCAGATGATCCAGTGCTGTCCACTAAAGCAGAAACACAACTGATACTTTGAGAAGCAATTAAAGCTGAGAGTGTGGATCACTTAATGTTCACATTGTCTAGATATCGTACATATAGAATGCATTGCTGTCTGCCACAGTGTCAATCTTGATGCTACCGCCAGATGGTGTCAAACTAAAGAATTTTAAAATCTACAGTGGCTTTAAAAATACCATCTCATCTTCAAATGTCACCCTATTTAAGATTGATCATTATTTATCATATATAAACATTTTGTCAAAATCATTTGATTTCTTTTATAGATATCAGAAGTTAATTTAGAGTCTGAGGTGCTACTAAGCTAAGAACAGCAAACAGACTCTTCTGTCTACCATCAACTAAATAATTTAACAAAGATAAACAAACAAACTCACTCAGAGGATGATGAGTTTTCCATTGTTCACAGTTACAATGAAGATGATGCTGATGAAGGTGAAGGTTGTTGAGTTCATTTTCAGCCACAGCCTCAGGGGAGGAGCAGGCTGCAGGACTGGTCTCCACTCCTTGTGACTGGTTCCCAGGATAACCCGGAGGAGGTAGCGAGCCCCGGCCAGAGGAGGAAGATGATTGGCTGAGGGTAGTGGATGCCGTGCTTCCAGAACCGATGGAGTGTGGTCGTGGATATTCTAAGCCCCTGTGTGAACAACACGCCACAGGGACTGACGACACATCGGTGAGAAAATAATGGGCTGGGTCAGTGAGCAATTAGGCCACAAGCATAACTGTTGCAGTTATTTCAGGAAAACTTATTTAGTTTTGTAACATTACATTTGTTAGCTAGTTTTGTTTAGTTAAATGTAACAACAAAATGTAAAAGATGTATTAAAAAATTAAAAACAAGACTAAGACTTAGTTTACAGCCATGCTAGTTGCTCTGTTACAGCAGTGCTTCAAGCTAAATGCTAACATCAGAATGCTAACATGTCAGCAATGTTAATATGGTAATATTTAGAAGGTATGATGTTTACCATGTTCATCATTTGCTTATGGTTCATAGAGAGTCACGCTTCAGGCCCATGTCCCATGGGACCTTATTTTGGAAAAAGTATGTAACTTGGCGAGAGAGGACTTAACGTTATCTTTTTTCCTGTAAGAATTGAGCCCTGAATTACACGTATGATGTTGGTCAATTTAAAATATAACTTACGTCAAGAAAGTCGCAGTTTGTCGTAAAACAGAGTTACTGTACATGCTATTTTGTGTGAAACCTGTTGCACAATATACGTGGGCAGCATAGTGCGGTTACGCTAGCTAACGTTCATTGCTTTCTTGCTACTAGCTAGATAACTTAGCTACGTTCCACGCAGAAATATATTTCACCTAATATGTTTAATGTAATGACTCCTGGTCCTTTTATCACATCCTCTCATGTAAGTTTTTTGATGTTAGCTTCAGTAACGTTAGCTTCAGTCATTGACAGAAACAGTTTTGATGTCACATACTTTTGGGTTTGTGGTCTTGCATTTTCGCGGTCTTATGCCTCAACAGTATTACAACAAATTGCGACTTTCTTGACTTTAAAATGTATCTTTTAAATTGACAAACATCATATGTGTAATTCAGGGCACAACTCAAACAGGATCAAAATATAAGGTCCCATGGTGGTTCACCAGAAGGGGAGGGGCTCTCTATTGTTTCAGTAGTTTTGCAGATGTTTGGTCATTAACCAAAGTACTGGACAAGTTAAAACTTTAACCTGATGGTGCTAGATGAAAAATCAAGGGTGATCACCAAAGTCTGAAGAAAACATTCCAAACATAGTAAGCTAAGTTCTGTCATAAAAACATTAATATTCTGTGCAGATCCTTACTTCTCCCAGGCAGGATACAGCTGACGGCTCGGTCACAGATGGCAGCATCACTGGGCTGAATGTCCATGAAAGGTTTGCGGCCCATTCCCATGAAAACCCTCTCCTGCATACGCAGCTCTGGAACAGTATATTCACAATATAAAGTAAAAGCACTTTGTAAACTGTACTTTGTACTGTCAGCTATGTTGCTGCATTGTTATTGTTGTAACCTCTACTGTGAGTGGCCTGATCCCAAAGAATCTTTTCCAGGTCAGTAGTCCAGGCTTTCTTCACCTCCATGCTGGAGGCCTTCAGGGTGTAGGTGTCCTCACTTTTCCTCCTGCGGAACCAGATCTCAAAACACAAACCGCTCACACTTGAGTTGTGGGTCATCCCAATGTCGCTCGTCTGGGAGAGAAAACATAAAGAGACACACAGAAATTACATAGATGGAAATAATCAAATGTGGTTAGTTGTTTCAGCTTCACTAGAAAGCTTTGCATACTAGAGGCCCCAGATGGCTTTGAGGTGTAAATCAAAATTACTGAAAAACAGCTGTGAAGTATAATATACTGTATATCATGACAGCAGAGAATAAAGTTGAGTATTAAGGTCTGTGTGCAGACCTTGAATGACTGCTTGTAGACATAAACGTCGTTGCCAATATCTGTCCTCTTGGTCTTGCTGAAGAGGACAAGATCTTCAAACAGGAAGATGCGCCGGACACATTTCTTCTTCTTAAAGAAAACTGTGAACTCGTCTTGGCGAATCAACTGGCCCTGCTCTTTTAAATTCACCTGATAAAGCAGTGAAAAGTACAGCAGAGCAGAAAAGAAAAAATGCTGTTAACTCCAGGTAATCACCATATGTCAAGTATATTTTTTCGATCATTTTAATATCTTACATCACAGTCCTGGATGGCGTCCATGGTGAGCAAATCGTTGCCATGACGCATCTGAAACCGAACGAGGTCTGCAGCGGCTCGGATCTCAGCCCTCTCCCGCTCCCTCTCACTGCTCGTTAGATCTGGCACATAAACATCTGGACCACACACACTTTGTGCGCACACACTAGATGCGAGCAGTGTATCCTGGATCGTGTCTTTTGGCTTGTAGGAGCCAGCCAGAGCCAGCATGTCCTGCAGCAAGAGGCTGTACTTGCTGATCCTCTGGATGGGTCTCAGCAGATAGGATGAAAGGTCCATCATATCCCCAAGCTCCTGCTGCTTCTTCTGTGAGGGGACAGCAAAGTGGGACTGTAAAGCTGAATGATGAACAGTTTGGGGCTGTGATGATTACTGCAGCAATCAAAGCTGAAAAAGTTAAAACATCAGGGTTCAGGTGCTCGAGTGGTGGATAAAAGATCAAGACTATAAACAAAATATGGTTACTGCATAGATGATTATGCTTTTCTTATGTTGTGTGAGTTGCTTTCAAGGATGTGATTTGATGACTGGACCTGAATTTAATCTAATTTTAAAATCACTTTATTTCAGGTTGGGGTACAGATACAGTGTAAAAAATAATAGTGAAAGGGATATACAACATCTGCTTTAGAACATTTAAAATGGGAAACTCTTCGCTCCTGTATTTCAGTTAAGAGAAAGATGAGCCACTTAAACTGACCTTGAAGATGTCATGGCGACGGTGTAGGATTAGGGTGTCTGACTGAGGTTTGTTCTTGCTGTACAGAGCATACAGGCCAAAACTGTCACTCTGTGGAAAGAGCTCAAGTTAAAGCATTTAAAATGTATGTTATTAATAAACCAGCTTTAACTCTTAGTAGCCACATACTGCAATGATAACTATTATTATTCATCTGATCATGATCATATGCAGGACTATTTAGACTCCTGTATATTATAATTAGATATTTTGTCAGTTTTAGACTAATCTTTCCCATTTTTATTTAATTATATGACAAACATAATCTGATAAAAACTAAGCTAAAAAAGCTTCATAAATATATCAATGAGAATTTCAAAAACTATTTACTCATATATACAATTCATTAGTTATACAGTTACTACATATGAACTCACATGTCTGAGAAAGCAGCGGGCCACCATGGCGGGATCCCGCTGACAGGCCTCCAGCTCTGGTAGGAAGTAATGGCTGTGGAAGTCGTAAAGCTTCTCCAGGTTGCCGAAGATGACGCCTCGCTTGCCCCTGAGGTCCTGGGGGATGTCTGGTCTGTCCAACAAGGGGAGGTAATGGGTTAGGATGTAGCCCAGCGAGCGGACATATTCTCTCTCTGTGAACACCAGCTCCTCCAGGACACGCTGCAGCCTCCTGGTAACACAGACACAACAAATATCTACTAACTTCATACTGTTACCTAGTACACGAATATATACACTGTCATGTCAATAAGGTATTTTGTTATGTATTTATTAGCTAGTAATATTTGCAAATGATCTCTTCATCCTTTGAATACCTAATTGGTGTTTTTTTATGCATCAGTACAAACCAAATAATATTAGAAAACTTGTTTAGTGTTTTCAGTTCTAAGGTTGGAAGAATTGGATGGACCAGGATTGGTTACAAAGGCTGTACAGTCTCTATCTCCACTGTTTTGTTTGATTAACTGTTGTACTGTGATTGTTTATTGATTAGTTAGATCTGTATTGTCTCATTAAACATGTTGTGATGAAATGATATTGAAATGATTATGAATTTAGGAATATTCAAAGATTAGCTTAACATCAGTTTGAAAAGCCCAGCATCAGTGATGGGTGGGTGTTGGGTGTGGTCAGAAATAAGCTTTGTGGCACCAGTAAGAAAGCCACAGTGGTGTCCCGGAGTACACCAGTACATCACTGCAGCAATGTGAGAAGATAAACCACCAGGGTGTGTTAAGTTACTCTTTAAAATTGTTTTCTCTTCCTCTCTTTACTCTTCAGCCAACAGTTCCCCAACTCAGCAAAATGAAAACATAAACACATCATGACATAAAATCTGATGGTAAATCTTGATAAGTTATGCATCATAGTCATCAATAAAATTATCTTTTTTTCAGCAGGTGACTGTGAGATGCGGCTATTTTGTGATAGAAAAGAAACATGCCAAGTACGGATGGATTATGATAGCTGCCCCCTGGGAACATAATCCAAGTTTACCATAGGTTTAATGTAGCATAGGCTAACTGTAGCCTATAGGTTTGGCAGCTGTATTATGTCGCAAAAAACCCTCCCAAAACAAATTATTTGACTGCATTCAGGATCAGCAGAATTTATTTTTAAAATTGCTCAAATCATTATCAGGAGCCAAAACATGTGATTGTGCTATCTCTACTTATGACTGAACCCATTAACTTTTCAATCAGATACATACAGTATATCTCATTATTAGCAGTCACTGTGAACAGAGGGGCCGTGTCTGGTAGGCCAATTTAGTAATCCATCCATGTTGTCAAGTAGAAAAAGAGAAGCAAAGAGATTTAGAAGAAACAATACCTGTAGTACTTCACTGTAAGCTTCAGGGATAGAAAAGAGTGCATGAAATTTCATTAAGACTCACAAGATTAATCAAAATAAAGGCAGGTCACTGAATTATCTCAAAAACAATAGTATCTTGCAAAGCATTTGTCTGATTCAGATCATTTTTATCAGTGATGCAAGCACATTTTACCCACGTGTAGTAAACTTACAGGGCATTGCTGGCACTCTCCCGTGGATTTGCCAAACATAACGCCCCCTCATATCTCCCGATGGGTAGGCTGGAGTGTTTGCAGCATAAAGTCCCGTTACCCCCCGCAGCCCCCTGGTCGCTCATGCAGGAGTCTTCTGAGCAGAAGCTCCCGTGGCGGGAGATCTGGAACTTCTGCGCCTCCTGAAGGATCCGACATGACGGCTGACCGTGGTGTGAGCAGGATGACGGGGGTCGAATCTGCTGCTCTGGAGGAGTGGATGACCCTGCCGTTGCTACTCCAGGGGTGCATGAGTCCTGGCTCACTGACCTCACTCCAAGACCTCGTCCCCATGGAAACCACTGGCAGCCGACAGTGTGGGACTGAGACAGAGCAGCAGCATCTCTCTCACTCCTCGCTCTGCTCACCTGTCTCCTCCTCGTCTCTCTTTCTGTTCTCCTATTTCAATAGTAACATTGTTTTTTCTTTATTGTAAACCACCTTGTAATGCCATTTTGAAATGTCTACTCATATTATGGTTGTTAATATCATCATAATATCATAATCCCTCAGACTATGAACAGTCTCAGTATAGTGGGCCTGACTACCAGCTCAATAAAGAATGAATGACAAAGTGGGTCACAAACATTATTAAATAAACAATTGTAGAAAAGAAAACTGCACTATTTACTCCTGTCCATCATCAATCATCAAAGGTTCAGTCAGGTCTAACAGCAATGTTTTCAGAACTGAAAATCACTACAAACCAACTACTCCACCTACTAAATCCACGCTGGTGAGATGAGTGAGATGAATGGACAAACAAATTACCTGTGAGGTGACTGTGAAGTGACCTCTGACCCTTGGCTGCGTCCCGCATCACTCTGATCCTCAGGTTTGACAGTATTGTTACAGCAGGCTACAGTTGTTGAATTAGTGCTGTTGCTGGCCGGGATCGGTTTTCTCTTCCCTAAATCTACCGCTCCTGATATGATGCCCTCCCACTGTGGGTGCCGAGGTCCAGGAGTTGATTGGACAACCAGACTCTGGCCACCGGGGGACGTTGTCTGAATATTAGTGCTCACCACATCAATATAATGACTTTCACACAAGCTGCTAGAATCTGGTTGTTGGTGGAAAACCTCATCCACATCTTGCATCCTCTCTTGAAGTTGCTGACTAGCCTCCTGGCATCTCAGCCAGGCAATGTTCCAGACCCGCATCCCCCGGGAGCCACGCAGGGCGGTGGCCTGGGCTTTCACCTCCTGAAATCTCTCAGGGCTGAACTGGAGGAACCTGTCTTGGAAAGTCTGGAGGATGGAGCTGTCATTGCCTGACAGTAAAACACTGGTGTTGTTTGGGTCTGAGCCGTGTGCGGCCTGGATATCAGAGGGGGTAGAAGACGCAGCGGATGCAGACTCTTGGTTTTTGCGTTGTATTGGCTGAGTGTGTGTTTGATTGACAGATGTTGTAGACTGGTCTTGGTCCTTCATTGCATGTATTCTGGATTGACTCTGTTCCAGGTACTCAATGCATTCGCTGGCCAGAGCTGTAGCCTGTTTGGAGATTAAGGAGGTGTTTGTTTATAAGAATTTTTTCCTTTTTTTAATATCATGGTACTCTACTCAGGCAAAACTGACTCAAATGTTACTCAAGTAGCAGTGCCACTGCACTTAGGCTGAAACTACTACTATAAAAAGTAGTACAGATGTATGTTTTTCTACTGATTCTTGATTGCACAAATGTAGTTTAACTAAATCCTACTATATATGTTCTGATGAATGGTTTGCAAAAATTCTTCCAAAAATGAAATTTGCAAAACACTGACATGCAAAGGGATGTCTTAGTGCATTTTGGTTCCAAACAGGGCCAAATAAAAGATTCTGCAGGGTAAGAGAACTAGCCACACACTCATCTTGGATACTTAAATTCTGAATATTGATCTTACACCAACCTGCTCACAAAAATCACACACGTTAACCATGATCTGCAGCTCCCTGCCGCATGCCTCTGCCCTGTACAGAAAGCCTTCCAGGCCTGACTTAAAGGTGCAAACTAGAGTCCAAAATGCCTCTGTCTCTGGGTAGGAGAGCCCATTCTGCTGGAGTCGCTCTGACTCTGACACTAATGTCATGGCATGCTGCCTTCGGTCCTGGAGGAGGAGTGAGAGAGTGATTCAGACCAGTGGACAGACAGAGAAGCACTAATACACAGACAGAATGATAGCCGCAAGAAAACGTAAACTCACATTAGCTTCAATAAGGAAACCAGTGAAGCTGTTGAGGATCTCCTCCATTTTGTCTCCGGAGTCCTCAACCGATTCAGCCTCCAGCAGGTGGCGCTCTCCCTCTACATTAAACCACTGTTGCATCTGCAGGGGCCAAAGAAAAATTATGTTATTATGAGCACATTAAACACACAAAGGATGTAGTATACATGTTCATTCATTTATTTATAGAGTAATGTATCTAATTTTACTTCCTATTTTATATACGTTTCTACTCTACTTCAAATAAAGACACTACTATAATGCACCTGCATGAAGTGTCCCTCCATCTCTCTGATTTGAAGCAGGTACTCAAGGTGTTCCAGCGACATGTTGGACCTCTGCACAAGGATGTGAGCCTGTTCCTCCACATGGTTGTACAGACTGGTCACAGAGTCCACTGCATCACTGCATGTAGGAAAAACACAGATCATCTTATAGGCTTATTAATTTTAGATAAATAAATAACATGAAATGAGTAATTGGTGTTTTGGGAGAAGATTTGAATGAATATTAACTGTAATAAATATTAACTGTGAAAACTAACAACTTTTACATTTTGCTTTTCAGGTTTTGGACAAAGCGAGATGTTGAGTGTATATATATATATATATATATATATATAAAATTTTTGTGTTTACCTGAGGTCCTCACAGTGTGGGTATTTGAGGTCACTCTCCTTCCTCAGCCTGGCCAGGATGGCCCCACCCTCCCTCTGCAGGCTGACCAATCGGCTGTCCTCCAGCACATCCCTCATCAGAGTCCTCTGGTCCATCATGCACTGCTGCACAGTCTGTTAAACAAAAAGCCATTTTAAGATTAGCAAATAATACAATAACTCCTTCATATCTGCAATGTTGTTGACATGACATGTGCTTGTGCTGACTCATTATATAGAAGCTATTAATCTCCTTCCACACACTGTATTCACTGTATTATTAGTGAAGACAGAGTTAAATAACTCAGGATAAACTCATATCACAGCACATGAAAGCGGTCAAAGGACAGCATTAAGGTACCTGTACAGTGTCTGTCCTCTTGGGCTCCTCTAACTTGCTGATGGCCCTCAGAAGAAGGCTGGATGCCTCATGAAGATCAGTCACAAATGGGAAGAGTTTCTAGAGAATGAAAGACTTGGATAGTAAACCATAAGAAATGGAGAAACAACTAGTGCACTACTTGATTAGAGGGGAGAGAAAGAGAGATACATGGTATGGAATTGATGTGACTGTCTCACCTGGTGCAGCTCTATCCAATCACAGTGGCTGTGAGACAGTGTGCCATCCAAGCGGGAGCTCAGCTGACACACCTCAACCAACTTGAACAAGGCTTTCATCGATGTCACCACTTCAGTCTGCTTTGAGGCAACAAGTGTCGAAGTAACATCAACTCGTAGGAAGATTCTTATTTTTGTCAGTTATTTTTTAGATACTGTACTTGTGCTTAAATAAACTAGAACCTTAAAGGTGCATTTACATTTATTCACTTAGCTGATGCTTTTAGCCAAAGCAACTTACAGTTGCTAATTATGTCAGAGGCCGCACACCTCTGGAGCAACTAAGGGTTAAATGTCTTGCTCAGGGACACAATGGTAGATGTGTCGCAGTGGGGTATTGTCTGATGATAAATAAAATATCCAATCCAATATTTGCCACGATATTTCACTCAAAACATGATTTGGATTCACCCTCTGGGGGCCGTGAATGTCACATTTTACATGGTAATCCATGTGTGAAGATATTTTAGTCTTGACCAAAGTGACCATTCGACAGAGCCACACCACAAGCATGGCTAAATACACACCTTGATCAAAGAGATGAATAAAGCTTATAACCTACTCAGACTAATAGCCTTTTATAGGAAACCAAAAAGAGGTCTTATGTGTCCTATAATTCAGTTTCTGAAGAATGAAAAGGCTGACCTGGGTGCCAGGACACCGCTCTGGCCGATGGCTGCTCTCCTTGTCCACCAGCAGCACGAAACTGTTTACTGCCAGGGGAATCTGCTCCTGCAACAGTTTAAACACTCAATAAATCCTACTAAAGTACATTCATGCATCTTTTATTTTGTTCCTCCCTTCCATTAATCAATACAAATACATTTGAATACATTATAAAAGTCAAACACATACAAATCTATTTTCCAATTTTAGTAAAGCAAATGGAACTGATTTCAACTCTAGAAAACAGTACGAGACACACACTGCCACACACACACATATATATATATATATATAAATACATATATATACATATATATACATATATATATACATATATAAAAAGTATTATGCAGTCATTTGACTAAGTGAGAAAAAAAAACACTTAACTATTTACCAACAGGAGGATGTCTGCATTTGATAAATTATTCAGGAATAAACACCCAAATAACAGTTAGCTCTGATCTGCTGTGATACAGAAGTTTCGGTGCTTCTTACCTGAAGCGTCATCAAGGCCTTATAGAGCTGCGGCTGAGGATTTGTCTTCTTTGCATCGAAAATAAGCGTTATCCCAGCTTCTCTGATTTCTCTCCTAGATACAAAGATTATAAATAAAATTAGTACACAACAGTGACCACGGTAAAAGAGACATGATCAGAACGATAAAACTTCAGCATGCATAACACAGCATGACTGTTTGTTTCAAGACTTGTTAATTCATCTGTTCCTTGATCCATTCATTCATTTGTTGGCATATTGATGTTACCTGGTTATAGAGTAAAAGTAGAGCAGCATTTTGAAAAGCTCCTGGCTTGTTACAGCTGATCTCCATCCCTGGTGGTCTCCATAGAGCTCAACTATTGCCCTGCCTGTCCTGTCTCGGCCGCCTGAAGAAGTTGGAAAGAGGAAGAATCAGGGAAAATCTAAAATGTTGTTCTCTCTGCGAATTTTCAATAATCTCTATCAGGCAGCGAGAGAGGAGATTAAGTTTATTGTGGCTCTTGATGCCAAAAGGTCCTCATATAGCAGCTATTCAATATCTCATCAAATACCAATTTAGTTTGTTTCCTTTATCTATAATTTTCTTTTACCCTAAATCTCAATAGACATCTGTGCTCATCCTGATCCCTGAGGAGGACAACAATTGACAGAGGCTTTATATTTATATAGAAAAGTATGTAAAGGTGGCTGTGGCAACCTTCTAGTCTCCCATGAAAGTACAGAAATAGATCAATCAAACTAATTAGTACAATTTTCCTTAAAATAGTTATTCTGTATGTTTAGAACTAGTTTTCAAAGTACAGTGAACAGGCTTAGATATTTTTTCATGTAATCTCATTTGTATTGTTTGTCCTTTCATGCACCGTGAAGAACTTTGTAACTCTGCTTATGAAAAACTGTCGAACAATCCATGTGGACTATTATGATTATCATGGTTGATCTGATGTTATTTACTGTGTCTCAAACTAACTTACCTGTAAGAGATGCTACTCCTAAATAGAGGGGGTGGGCTCTGGGGTCTGGGGATCCCAAGGGAAGGTGGTCAGGTCTGGGACGAGCAGAGGCAGGCTGGGAGATTGTCTGCGTATTTGCTGCTGGAGGTGGATGTGTTTGTGTCGGGTTCTCCGTCTGGTGGCCATTTCTACTGACAGGCTGAGCACCATCTGTAGAAAGTTTGATGTAGGGAAGCTGATGAAGACTGATTTTCATCTGGCAATAAACAATAATGAAACAAACCTAATGAAACCTCCATGCTAAAGAGTAGAACAGCTAATAAGAACTTTAGTCTGTACCTGGAATGACCATCTTCCTCCTGTTGATCTTAGGTGAAACCAGACGAAAGGCTGTGCTGTTTTTACATTTGACCACATGCAGCTGGGGAATCTCTGCACAGGTGTCAGTATTTTCTCTTCGCCTTACATTTTGACCTTCAACAATGACCACCTCACACTTCTCTGAGGTGTCCACCACAGCTGTGGAGAGGGATGAACATCTTCCATCTGACGTGGATTCCCGTCTGTTTTGTGGCACTGCAACAGACCTAAAAAGGTTTGGACTCCCAACTTCCATTGTATTGCTTTGTGTTCTTTCACGAGGCTTGAGAGTCATGTTCTTTGCTGAAAATTCTTGTGAGCTAAACGGTAATCGGTTGTGTTTGGCAGAAATCACATCTGATGTTTTAGGATCATTAAAACTCGACAACACTTTATTAGTGTTTATCCCGGTTTCTGCTGCTAAATTTTTCCCATTCACATTGTGTAAATTGCCATAAGTGTTGGCAGAGTGTGCATCCCTTGGTTCCCTAAATGGCAGGGAGGTTGTTTGAGTCGTCTGTTCTGGTAGCCCACCACATTTTAAAACATGTGTTCCCCTGTAATCCATACAGGGGGCAGTGTGTGTATCTCCTGGTTGCCAATATGTAACAGTGTTCATTTCTCCTGACTCCTTACAGATGGCTCCACTGACAGAAGAAGGCGACTGGTGTTGCATTCCAGGATCAAACCACATTCCTTGAACATTACACCAGGGATCCCCTGTTTCAGTCTCTGGTAGCCTGCGTCTGTCATCACACTGTGAGAAATCACCATCCTCCACCACCACAGCTAACATATTGCCCCTCTCTCTCTCCTGTCCAAAGGTGACAGGGTTTTGTATAGCAGCCTGGTAGGAGTCCCTGTATCGACACCTCAGCTCCTGAGCTCTCGAAACATTTCCGCCTTGTCTTCTCCTCATGCACGGAGTACAGGGTTTCTCTGAGAACCGGACAGTACGTACACACTGAGAAGGTTCAAGAGATTCAGGGTGAGGGTGAGTGTGATAGGATTGGGAATGGTGGAGAGCAGATGCTGTTTCTGCAGACATGTTAGGCCTTAATGATACAACAGCCTCTGATCTAGAATGACTTTGTGTTTGTGGTTTTGCAGGTAACAGCACATGGGATTGCAACTGTGCTTGAGGGTCTGTCTGTGTGTTTGGCTGTCTTTGTGTTTGCCTGTATGACTCCATTTGCACATGTGCTTGTCTGTGTGGATGTCTTTGCATTTGTGGTTCAATTTTTGTGTGTGATTGTATTTGTGCTTCTAATTTCTGTTGTTCCTGAGTTGCTGACTGAGCTTTACCAAAAAGCATAGTTGCCTGCCGAATATCAATATAATCTCCTTCTGCAACAATATGGTCTGCTGGCCCACTCCTGCTTATTTCTTGAGTGTTTGTATCTTTATGTCTATCTGTTACGCCCTTATCTTCACCTTTGCACGTGTTTGGATCTCCACTTGCAGGGGTGCATGCATCTAAAACAGGGCTTGTTTTTGTACCTGTATTTGAATCTGCCGCAGTAAAACAATTGTCCCATGTATTAGGGGACACCCAGCCAACGGGCTTAGGCTCTGTTTCAGTCTCTTTCCCTTCAACAGTCCTAGATGAAGTAGCAGCCCTAGTATCCACCAAGCAGAGTGAGACAGCAATGCCGTGCTTTGCTGGACATATTCTGGTCTCTACAGAGAAGGTGGAGGGATGTGAAGAAGATGTTAAAATTGAATTTTGAATGGTTACAGGATACTGTTTCGGTGCAGATTCTTTTGAAGAGGAAAAAGGAACTGAAAAATTTGATGAAAAATTCTCAGGAAAAAGAGGAAGAAGTGGAGGGTGAGGATGCAGAGGTGCAAAAGAAGGATATGAAGGAGGAGCTGAGGCCATGCTACTCCGTGCACACAGTGACACGTCCACAAATTCAGGCACGGCCACCCGTTCCCATGGTAACCTCACCACGCCCTGCTCATTGGCAAGCAGGCATTGGCTGAGAGGTGTTCCATGGCGGCCCTGGTTGACCTCTACTAACCAGTCACAGCTGAATATACAAGGATAGGAAGTTTCAGGAATTGGAGTCTCCTCGACTACCTCCTCTCTAAGCCCCTCCTCTTCCAGGAGGCTGCAGACCACAATGCGAGCTGACTGGTCACAGAACGGTGCCACCTGGAGGTAAAAGTCGCCAGGTTTCAGTAGCAGGGGGTTGATGGGAGCGAGATGGATGACAACTTGGTCATGCAAACATAGAGGCCAGCCCTCACACTGGAAAAGTACATCAGAGTACTGAGCCTAGAAGGGGATAAGGATAATGACAGTGTAGGGTTTCAGAAATTAGAAGCACATCAACATTTTGTCTATTTTTATTATCCAGCAAGAAGATCACAGGGCAGCTGTCTTTCATATTAAATATAGTGAATGTAAGTCTCTTTAGACTCACACACAGGCTTAGCACACCAATATAGTGTACAAGAGAGTGACTTACACATGCAGCCTGCTGCACAGTGTCTAAGATGTGCTTGGCTGGGACCAGAAAGTCCAGCAGGCACCGCAGGGCATCTCCCTGATAACGACAATCGATGACTTGGAAAAGCTGGCTGAGAAGAGTGGGGGCGGTGGCCTCGAAGGGCGGGTACAGCTCTGACAGCAGGTTCTGGATTGAGCCCTCCAGAGAATCAAGGTTCTGAAAACACAAGAAAGAGAAAGCAGAGGCTAATAAAAGCTTTGTTCATCAGTAGGAATGCACCGATCCCATCCTGATATCAGCCCAATACTGACTCATACAGGCAGATCAGGTGTATGCGGTCAATATATAGGGGTGATATATTTAACGGAACTCTGCGCATACTATGTGCCAGCAGTGTGCCGGTAGACGCAAACATTTTGCTCGAAGAGATAACATAGCACGGATGGAGCTAAAAATAAGGCATCAGCAGTTTGGAGTTATTTCACGCTTGGTCAAGCCTGATGTTGCCTTACACATAAAAGAATGATTTTCAGTCTCTTTCTCACAGTGAGGAATACAGCTTAATCATTTTACACTCCTGATTTAAAGAATACCTTGCCAAGTGATAATTTGTGACTTTCACTTTTCTCACATCTATTCACTGGATGACAATGACATAAACAAGCCATGACATTATGACATTTACCTTGTCAATTAAAGAAGCAAACGATGAAGCACTACAATTACTTATCCAGTTTGCTTTTAGAAGTAAAATGCCTTTTGAATTAAATTTATTTCATTTATTTTTGTTATAATTACATCTGCAATTACTTTTTTTGATGAATCAATCAGTCTCTAAAATGTCCATCAGAACTTACAGGAGCCCAAGGAGATAAATTCACATTGTTTGTTTTGTATATAATAATTAGATATTTAATTCACAATGACATAAAACAGAGAAAAGCCACAAATCATCACATTTGAAAATATCCAACCAACAATTTTAAGGAATATTTTGCTTGATAAATGATGGCAAACTCTAAAAAAAGTGGAACTGTATTACTTAAGGCTCCTGTAATATACAGAAACCCTATACTACAAGAAACCTTGAGTCTGTCAATTTCATCTCACTGGCATCTCACAGTAAATTACACACGCCTTGTCTGCAACCTCGTGACCAACTGAGAGAATAACTCCACAAACAGGCATCATTAAACATGTAGTCAGCCAGCCTGACAGCTAACATCCAAGTAAATACAACGTGTGATGGCTGGTCTCAAGGCTAGCTCGCCTCCTGGTTTATGGTTTCACATTCCCTTTGACCTGAACTCACGTCCTGCTGCCCACTTTTAGGCCCTGCTTTATTTAGCCCAGCAAAGGCCACTGCAACAGACCTTGCGGTTATTGTATACATGCAGAGATATATGGCAGAAGGGTGATGGGTGCATGCCCCCCCCCCCCCCCCCATACATGTGTTCAGTTTCATTTACTGTATGAGATTACATAAGTGTCAGTGTAGGAGCAAGTAAACAGAGAAGGCATGTGTAAATCCCTCCTGGTTTAAAAATCATCCAGTCTTGAGTTGAATTAATCATTTAGGTTAAAGGAATGGTAAGACATTTTGGGAAATAGATTTATTGACTTTCCGGCGGAGATTTAAATAAGAGGTTCGATCCTGGTCTCATATCTATTTGTTAAAATAATTCCACTGAACTTAACAGTTCCCAGCTGTGTTAATGAAGAAAGACAGACATGGATGTACAGTAGGGAGACGAAAGAAGAGAAGGGTGTGTTCGGGTGTGATGAATTATGTCCCCTCAGACTAACACTGGCTCACTGCCTCTTCAGCACTGCTAACTGGCGTGCATGTCCTTCTCTGCACCCTTGAAAAGGAAAAATGTACAACTCTGGGTCTTAAAATGACATAAGACAGGTAGGATCTGCACTGTAACAAGCGGACATTATTACGCAATTATCTTTGCTATTCTGTATTGTGTTCCTGTATGTTTGTTGTGTTTTATTCTGTTTCTTTCAAGCAACTATGGTCATCCACCCTCTCTGCCTTATCTCCTTACATTATGATCTAAAAATGCGGGATTCTCAGACAGTCCGCAGCCCCCACAGCTCCAGAAACAACACTGTGACTCAGAGCTTTCTGGTCAGTCCTACCACACCCCGCTGGAACAAAAGACAGAGATGGTCATCGTGAGGATATAATGGTGATCAAATAAGATGAAAGTGAGCATGGGGATAATGTGTATTGTAAGCAAATTCAGTTACAGCTCATAAGATTTAAATGAAATGTTTTCCCATCCTAAAGACAATGAGCACCTACTTCATCAGCTCTTAAATAATGTCACCAAGCCTCAGTGTTTTTTCTCAGTTGTTAGAGAGGGAGGTCTGTGTTTCTTGGCAAAGGCTGAATTGGAAATTACAGAAATTAAAATGTGAGAAGAAAACTAAATGTTGCGTCGGGTCCCCTGGCAATGGTGATAAATGAATAAACAAACAAAGGCTAGAAATGCTTTGGAGTGCTTACAAATAGAGAGTGAAATTTAACTTAGAGTGTAGTAACACTGCTGGTAATATGAGTCAGCTGTGAGAAGGAAGACACCAGTCAGGGTTACTGTATGTCTGCTTACAAGAATATATGTGAAGGCTGACTTGCAAATGTGATGCTGTTTCAAGCTGTTATCAGCATACATGCTTTGTTGAGTGTCTATTTTTTATTTTACTTGTTCACTTGTGTCCTGCTGCTCAGGCCAGCTCACTGTTGCTCTATGCAAACACCCAGATCTCAATTTCAGTTCAATTCAATTTCATTCGAAGGGGCTTTATCGGCATGGAAAGCAGATATTCACCTTGGATTTAAATGCATTTAAAAATATTTGTTCTGTATGCATGTCAGTATCTCTGTCACTCAGCCAATGAAAGAAATGGCGATGCTTACATTACTGTGGATAAGATGTCCCAGTGCGGGAGCTGAGGACAGTTTGAATATCTCTGTACAGTATCATTATGAAACAGAAATAGTCTTTGCACATTCCTGATGTCAAGCAAGTTCCTGCCTGGACAAGAACCAAGAACCAATATTTAACGATGAAAAAAGGAAAACATGCTTTGTGACTTATCACATTCCTGTGCTACATTTATCTCCTTATGCAGTTTGTCTTGTCTTCTATTGTGACATTATGTTTTTTTTAAAATGTTTTTGGGGAATTTTGCATTTCTCAATTGATAGTATCTGTCACAGAGTGACAGGAAATGTGGGGAGAAGGAGAAGTGAAGACATGGTAAACAACGAGAGCAAAATATGTCCTGGAAAGAATAAAAATATTCACATTGTATTAATAAGAGATAAACTTAATGAATTCAGTGGTTTTAAGAGTTAGCTATAGAAAAAATAAACTGTAAAACAGTTTCATATTTGGCTCAAAAAATCCATCATTGCAACTGTACATTAACTTCAATAGCAAAATAATTTTGTCTTTACTTATTTATATAACTATTGTACCTCCCCTCAGTTTATTAAGTTTATTAGTCCAAAGAAGAATCGTCAGAAATATTCAGCAAATGCCTGAGAAATATGTGAAGCACAATAAACAAAATTGATGTGATCTGGATAAACTTCAAAGCTCTACAGACACTGATACTGCCTCTAAATAAGCATGAAAGAATCTATTTCCTGTGTTTACTTCTGCGTTTTTTCAGTGTAAAAAAAGAAACAAGCTCATATAAACAGCTTCCCCCCTGGATTACACAGACTACTTTAAATGGTTTTCATGCTGCCCACACAAATACAAGCTGAGGGACAGACATGCATATATGAACAGGAAGTAGTTCTCTCATCCCAGGTCATTATTACAACTTCTGTGAGCATTTTTGAATTATGTATAACCAACAATCTTGACTTTTCAGGTACTATGAAGAACATATTATATTCAAATGTGTTTTAAAAAGACTAGACAGAAAATTGTGTCCATTTAAACTTGATATGAAACTCTAAATGAGTGTTTCTAGTTTATTAAAGTGATAAAGCTACACTAAGACAATGTCAATCAGCAGGTGTGACCTTTGTCTCCAGTCGTGGCAAATTAACTCTTTCTAACTTTTCCCATCACTTTAGATATAATAGTGATATATTCATCTAAGATATCTGATATTACACTGGCAGTGAACACAAAGCATTTTTGGCAGCATTTCTTTCACTCCTGAAGTGTTGTTTCTTTTGAACATGAAGATTAATAGCCTTACATGTATCCTTTAAATCACATTCAGGAGCCTTACGTCTTACAGCTCAGTTTATCATCCTTAGAGTGACAAATTTAGTTATTGTACAACTCAAACAAAGTAGCCAACACTGAACATTCTTGTCCTGTAGCACTTAAGACATGATTTAAATCCTGTTAGGCCTACTGTTTGGAGAAGACGTTTGGCCTGCTTACAACAGAAGTGCACAGAAGCAGACTCATAAAGCCATGCCCCTTATCTTCACCTTTGTGTCCTCCTGCTGTGCATCATTAAAATGAGAGGAAGTACGAAAGCTCCTTAATGTGACATTTAACCACCTGGATAGATATTGGCGGTGAATATTTTTCGTTGCTTAGTCAGTAAGGAACCAATGTCAGGAGGATGGAGGATGCATTTTGGCCAAATGAATGCATTAGCTATATTGACTCCAATGCACTGTTCTGTATCTGACCTCTGGCCTTCCTGTGGGGGAAAGGAAGGTAAAAGAAGAAACATGTTCTTTTTCAGAACTAATTACATTTAAGATACTGTTATACTTCATGTCAGCTTACATGGCCATAAGGTTTCCAGACCAAACCACAGCTTAACACATTTGCATTGATGCTGAGTCTGAACTGTACAGTATTACCACCCACTGCACAAAACTGCCCAACACTACATGTAAGACACCAGAAACAATAACAATAAAACCTTTGTATAGAGGCTTTTTGCATCTGTGCACAGCAGGAAGGACACCTTCACTAACATCTGCGTCACAGCACTCTGACGAACTGCTGTTTTCAGCCTGCTGCTCTGTTGAGTCATTAACTGAAAATGACAACTTTGACAAAATGACAGCGCCTCTCGGCACACGTGCCCTGACCAAGAAACAACAATAGTAACAGACAATCTTAACTATTTTGTTATTTGGAGGAAAACTCAATTGTGCAGTAAACAGATTAGTGCTGACGCAGAAGTTGTGCAGTGACAAATCCCAGAACAATCGATAAAGCACAGAAGTATTTAACACAAGACAAAAAGTAAAGCCTATAAAAGTTGAGATTATTTTTATGGAGAAGAAGCAACATGTCAAAACTGTTCATCATGTTTTCTGAAAACAACTAACTAACTTAAGTAGCTGATTAGCAGCATGAAGGCACTATACTTGAACTATGTCTTTTATAATGTTTGTGTCCTAGGATCAATTTCAAAAGGAGAAGGTTCATCTAAGGGAGATTATCCTTCAGTGTTGTGTCTATTTTTTTCATTAAATTTATTTGTTATCCTCAAATTACCTTTATTCTTTATTCTTATATCTTTTTTTCCTCGCCGTCACTGTAGAAAATATTGTAATTTGACATTGCAAATAAGCATAAATATGATTAAATCAGAGGCGCATGTCCTTGCTTTGATGTTTAATGCTAGTTTATTGGCTCCCTAGATTGTTGCTGCCTTAAACAACAGCCTGAACAGAGATTTAAGATGAAAATAAACACCATATGAGATCTTTTCAGGTTGTCCAAAAACATCTGGTATGTCTCTTGAGCCTTTTATGAGTAAATAATTTACTATTCAAGGCTATTTACAGCTTGGAAATCTGCAGGAGAAAAAGAGATACTCATAGAAAAGGTACCAAATTCCATCTTTAGTAAATGGATGTACCTCATAGATAAAACGTTGTACCTTTTAGCCTAAAAGCTGCACCTTTGGGCTAAAAGGTACAAAGGCATAAGTTTTTTTTGTCTTTATCCATTTCTTTTTCTAAATGCAATATCTTGTGGCTCTCTACCTCAACACACCCGGTGACACCCAAGCACAAACCAAATTACACTGAGGTTGAACATAAACACAGGCTGAGTAGAGCTACTGTACATGACCACTGAACCACTGAGACGGCCAGACGGTATATTTTGTAGCTTCACAGGGATCAGCAAATTGGAGCTTACGGAAGGAAAACACTAATCATGAAGGCCTTGATCAGCAGGACGGTTTGAAGGTGGCTGTAAAGCAGCAGTCAGGAGGCAGTGAGGCCGGTGTTTAAGTCATTAAAAACGCGTCAGTGAATTATGAATGAGCTGAGACTTTAAGCACATCTTTAAACTCACCATGAGTGAGTTGACGTGTCTGGTCTGTGTGTGTGTGAGGCGTGTTATTATATCAAAGTGTGGCTTAGCTTTCACTGACACACTCAGCTCATCTGTAATTAGCTCACAGCTGCTTAATGTAAGTCACACCGGCAGATTTCATAACAAACAACAACCAGAAATGATCACTTAGATACAGGAAAAACAGGTGAAAACACAGATGAACTACACTACTACAGTCATGCAGTCATCAGACCTGACATCAAAATATATCTATAAACACTTTAAATATATCATGTTAGATTGTGCACACACCTATACATCCAGTTATTACTGAATTAAAGCTCTGATGTTTGAATGTATTCATATGATGTGCAGCTCTACAAAAACCTTGGCTGAAAAATACTGTTAGAAAATCTTTGATGCAATGAATCTCTAAACTAGGCAGGGAAGTGATCAGTATATGTTTTGGCCAGAGAATAAAAATTTACACTTCGCAGTTGTCCACACCCCTCAAAGTTTAAACAGCTGCCTCAGAGCCCCTTCAGCTCAGTCAGTGAGCCATGTCAACTCAAAGTTAGTGTCATTGAAAAGTTCTCTGTATCTTCAGACAAGCTCTGAATGCAGATGCCGCGTAGTTCCTAGCCAAAGCAACATAAATGAGCAGGCTCCAGGTAAAGGCGAGGTGATGATTTGTAGGTTTGCAAACAGAGCTGTTGAGCTGACTGTTGTGTATTTCCATTGAATCACCAGGAGGGGACAAGATGTCTTTCTGCTGAGAGAAAAAGGATGCTCTGTGTAACCTGGTCAACACAGGAACAAATAGCCAAACATTGAGGTCACTCCCAAAACAGGAATAGTCGGGTTAATGGACTCTGGCTTCAACGACATGGCAAATATGCAGGAAACAGGGCGGGAAAATCACAGTGGCACACACACACACACACACACACACACACATACACACACACACACACACACACAGAGTATGCCAAATAAAACCTACAGGAGAGCTGGGCGGGCATTTTAAAATTCAGCTGCCTACATAACATCCTCCCAGTCAGTGAGTGCTAAACAAAATCTACTTTATGTACAACCGGGCACACCCTCTCTGCAACCAAAGGTGTAACAACAACGAAAATCATCAGAATAAGGAGGCTGAGACTCTCAGCAGACCAAAATAAAAGAAAGCTTCAAAGTCCACATCCATACACAGATTCCCAACATCACCTTCCTGATGTTATAGGGTAGAATGTATTTTTCACACCAGATCTATTTTAGCTCCTGCATGACTCACATGCCAGTATATGGGGATCCAGGAAGGAGGCAGATACAGTGTCTGGTTTGTGAAATCTGCCTTAATGCTCTGTAACCTGAGCCCTTCACCTTGAGTCAAAACACTTCAGGAGAGAGCAGCAGCCAGTGTAAGCTATGGGAGCTATGCTGTACATTGTACACAGTCAGAGTACATGCATGTTTTAACATAAAAGGATACTTGTCAGGACATATTAATTCTGACTGAAGTAATATTGTAAAAGGAGACAGCGCTGTAACTGCCATGTCTTATATGTTAAAGGACATTCTACATGAATTTAAAATGTGTTTAAAATAGGCAAGGTATGTATGACCAGTTAGTCTGCGTCAGAATATAGTGAGAAATCTGACGTCTTCACATTACTTTTTTTTGTCTGAACCACAGTTCAAAACCAAAATATATTCAATGTACAATAGCTATAAACAGAGCAAATCCTCACATTTGAGCATCTTGACTCAGCTAATGTTTTTGTTTTATAAATTGTATCTATCAAAACTGTTAATTAATTTTCTGATGATAGACTTATCCATTAATTCAACTTATTGTTTCAGCACTAAAGTCACCTTCTAAAGAAGAAGTAACATAAAGCACCTCACCCTTCGCTGTCATCTCACAGAGAGGCTATGACAGGAAAATGATGGATTATGAGTTGAACGCCAGGAAGCTGAACATCCACAGGACATCTAACACCTTTAGACAGGTTGGTATAATACTGTCATATAGATACAAACTCAGGATCTGACAGAAGTCTGCCAACAGCTCTTACACTGTTAGTAACAGCTATGATAAAAGCCAGAGAGGAGAAACACTTTAAAATTCAATTATGCAATGTTATTTAAAAACTATATGTTTTCATTAATTCAGGAGTACATGCCAGTTTAAAAAGTAAAATTCCAAGGTGACAGATATAGCAAATAATCCAAACAAAAATCTTGTGATCACTCATCAATGACAGAACAGAGTGGAAGTAAAATCTCACAACAACCAGAGTAGATTGTCACATTACCATCTTCCTTTCTGCATGCTGTCAAATAATCCAAAAGGAGTGATAATCTACAGAGCTGCTGTTCCTGCTCTGTGGCTGTTGGACCAAAATGAAATCCATTCTTCCCAGACGCTCGTTCACAGCTGAGTGAATGAGGACAACCTTAAGCCAGCAGGATGAGCTTTCGTCAAGTCCTACGCTGAGCTGCACTTAGTTTTTGATTTGTCTTGTTTCCTCTCCCTCTCTCTCGTGTGTCTCTGATTAACTGTACTCTCGCTGCTTTCTGTCTTTGCTTCTGTGTCTCTCTGTGTTTGCTCTCTCCCTTTCGCAGCACCTTGAGTGCTGGGTGCTATGTTTGTCCGAGAGGAGTAGTGTGAACAAACATGAGCAGAGCTGAGAGAGAGCGACAGAGAGAGAGAGAGAGAGAGAGAGGAAGAGAGAGGAAAAGGGAGAGGGTGATAAAGAGTGAGATAGGGAGATGGAGAGAAAGAAAGAGAAAGGAAGAGAGGGAGAGAAAGAGACGGGAGAGAGAGGGGGGAGAGATTATAATGTTATCTGGCTCTAAAAAGAGATTATGAATCGGCAGAATATCTCTCTACTTTCAGAGTTAGAAATCAGAGACAGATTCTAACCACGTACATGCTCAGTGGCCACAAATTGGCCATCAAAAAATTTAACACACAAGAAGTTCTGGCATCCAAAAGAAAACTGTGTGGTCACTGACAGGTAAGGTTGAGACAGAGATGCACTTCCTACTACAATGTAAAATATTCAGTGTGAATTGGTGTTTAATTTGGTTGACAGTGGCTTTTTGGTATCAAGGATCATGTTCCTTGATGGCATTGTAGGTTAATTATGGCTATCTTACTAAGCTGTTTGTGTCGTGTGTGTGTGTGTGTGTGTGTGTGTGTGTGTGTGTGTGTCTCTCTCTCTCTCTTTCTCACTCTCTTTCCACCTCTCTGAATTTAATTCAGTTCAATTAATTGGGGCTATATATGCATGGGAAACAGAAGTTTACATTGCTAAAGCAATTGTGAAAAAACATATATACTGTTTATACACACACACACACACACATATATATATATAAAAAAGGGTGTACCAAGGTGTACCTATATATATACAGGTACACCTTGGTACAAACTTTTGCCTTCAGAACTGCCTTAATCCTTCGTGGAATACTTTCAACAAGGTGTTTTCAACTTTGGTCCATATAGACATGATAGCATCACGCAGTTGCTGCAGATTTGTCGGCTGCACAGCCATGATGCGAAACTCCCATTCCACCACATCCTAAAGGTGCTCTATTGGATTGAGATACAGTGAACTCAATGTCATGTTCAAGAAACCAGTTTCAGATGATTTGAGCTTTGTGACATGGTGCATTATCCTGCTGAAAGTAGCCATCAGAAGATGGGTACACTGTTGTCATAAAGGGATGGACATGGTCAGCAACAATACTCAGGTAGGCTGTCACGTTTAAACGATGCTCAGCTGGTACTAAGGGGCCCAAAGTGTGTCAATAAAATATCACCCACACCATTACACCACCACCACCGGCCTGAACTGTTTATACAAGACAGGATGGATCCATACTTTCATGTTGTTTACACCAAATTCTGACCCTACCATCTGAATGTTGCAGCTGAAATCGAGACTCATCAGACCAGGCATCAATTTTCTAATCTTCTATTGTCCAACCTCGGTGAGCCTGTGTGAATTCTAGCCTCAGTTTCCTGTTCTTAGCTGAGAGGAGTTTTACCCGCTGTTGTCTTCTTCAAGGTTCGATGTGCGTTCAGAGATGGTATTCTGCATACCTTAGTGGCAACAAGTGGTTATTTGAGTTACTGTTGCCATTCTGTCATCTCAAACCCTCTGTCTGTTTGCCCATTGACACTGTAAGTGTCTGTCCATTCTCCTCTGACCACCGACATCAACAAGGCATTTTTGTCCACACAACTGCCGCACACTGGATATTTTCTCTTTTTCAGACCATTCTCTGTAAACCCTAGATATGGTTGTGCATGAAAATCCCAGTAGATCAGCAGTTTCTGAAACATTCAGACCAGTCCATCTGGCACAAACAACCATGTCACTTAAATCCCCTTTCTTCCCCACTCTGATGCTTGGTTTGAACTTCAGCAAGTTTTCCTGACCACGACTACATGCCTAAATGACAGACAAAAAAGAACATGACTTGAGGAGGAAAGATGAAGATGTGGGAATGGAAAAAAAGTATTCGGAAGAGATGATGCTACTGGGTGAAGCATCATACTGACGGAAGCTGTTGTGAAACCAATAGCAAGAATACCTCATCTCTGTATATTTGACCTGGTCCCTATACCAACCTGCTGCAGGAAAGGAGGCTGCCATTTTCCGGACCTGCAGTCCTAAGCTTGTTTTTCTAGACCCCTTGTTTTTTGCAACAGCGCCACCTAGTGAATTTGATGATGTCCCCGCAGTAGAGGAGGATGCAGTTATAGAATTCAGGACTACACTCCTAGACTACATTCGTAGGACCCTAGCTTCCAGATCAGATACTATTTTCTGTACAACTGCTTATGGTTTTAATTTTTTATTCCACCCAAATAACCAGATATTTGAAAGGTTGGAGAGAGGCAAGACACAAGGATGACTCTGTGGCCAGATTCAAGATTTTATATATTTAGTGGTGGATTTTTTGATACAACAACGTACATCCACATCGTTCCATCCATTCTTCTTTCCTCCCTCCAGAATGTACAGTGGAGGATGACACAGGCCTGAGACAGAGAGAGAGAGAGAGAGAGAGAGAGATGCAACAAAACCAAATACATATACCATGTTATTGATATTTGACAGGCCTACATAATAACTGACTATTAAAAATGCCAAATGTCTCACCAAACATTACAAAACAATATCAAACACATACTGTGGGATAAACACCACAGTCACCACAGTTTAATTCTGATGATTAATAAGTGGCAAAAAAGTTTTTAAAAAGCATTTAGGCTACTGTTGATTTAATGTAGACATATATCAACTTTCTTATATCATCTTTTAAAGTTTAATTCATGTGCGGGCTGAAATTGATTAACATAATCATTAAGTTAACAACTGATATGAAACACCATTTCGCTACCACAACGCTAAAACTGCACTACGGTTTCATTAAACAAATAAGCAAACATGCTAACATTTCGTTTTCCAGCAAGCTGTCAGATAATTGTTTGTAGTGCCCTCGGCTAGCTACTGTTAACTTTGCTGTCCAATGCAAGACACCAGAATAGTTTTTAATGTTAAACAAACAACACTTGATTCACAATACTCACACTCTGATTATCATCCATCTTGTTTATGTTTCCGGTTTCACGGAAAACAGGTCCTAGAAATGTGGTTGCAGTCTTGAGCTCAGTCCTGAAAATGCATCCTCTTCTACAGCAGCTACATGCTCACCTGGTCATGTGTCCAAAGCACTAAAGTATTAAAAAATTATAAATCTTCTCTGAAAAAAAATAAGTATTATTTTGATACTGGTGCTACAACAAATAGCAAGTGTCCCTTAATCCACTATGTTTGCAATTAATAAATTAATTATTTAGCTTATACAACGACAATAGTGAAACATACCCTTCCCAGAGCCCAAAGTGTTGTCTTCAGTGTCTCAGTTTCAGAGTATCACTCTAATTGTGTGCACACAAGGGCTCATGTGATGCACCAATAAGAATAAAATGAAATATCTGCTGTTTCTTACCCGGCAACAAAACAACTTATTCATCATAATGTATTTGAGAGTAGCGTGCCTTCTGCCTCTACTTCTGCAGTTGAGAACAAGCCCAAGGACATTATGTGTGTTGATGTTGTTGTCATATACTGGAGCTATCATTGTTGTCCTCATGTTCCACCCCTCGCTCCGTCTTTCTCTCTCCCTGCTCCTCCTCCAGGCTCTGTCAATGCACGGACTCTACTGGGAAGGCAAATGTGCAAAAGTCACAAAGGGACACAGAAAGAGAGCGAGGGAGAACAGGAGGAAAAATCAGCAGGGAGAGTGGATGAGAGAGAGAGAGAGATATAGTGTGTGTGACGGCATGTCTGTGGTATTAGGCTTGAGCAGAGCGAGCGTGTTCTAGCCAGAGGAGAGAAGCTGTTGATTCAACTGGTCGCAGTCAAGGCCTTGTCGCCCTTGTCCTCATCTCGCTGTCTCTCTCTCTCTCTCTCTCTCAAAATCCCTTTCTTACTCAGTCTCATGGTCTCTCCCCCTCTCTTCATTTCACTCATACATATTATAAACAGGACATTTTACTTAATCCCAAATCTCTGCCCCTCCTCCTTTGCTTCCTTGTCAGGTTGTCATTGTGAATTACAATCTGCACAGAACCAGCTTGCCTGGTTAAAAATAATGTTTAACAAAAATAAATCCACAAAATTGTCCGTGTGTTATGTGTGTGTGTGTGTGTGTATGTGTGTGTGTGTGTGTGTGTGTGTGTGTGTGTGTATGTGTCGCGAACTATTGACCCTAGCAAAGAATGACAACCACATCACTGTGACACACACTCATACATGGACATGTGCAATGTGCAGTTCAGACAAGGATCACCGTGGACAGAAAAATCTAGTCACCACTGTATGCTGCTTTCTCATGTTGTTGCTGTATTATACACATATTCTTCATTCAGGATTCCACATTTCTCTAAATTTTCTCTAAATTTTACATAGCAGACAACACTACAGGTAGATTTGTCAGATCTGGAACGATCAGGAAATTACAAGCAATTTAGAGAATTTGTTTCGACCTAACTGGAAAACCAGGGTGAAGTTTAGGGAAAGTCACTTTCATAGTGAAAAAGTAAAAACGAGTCTTGAATAATCTGACTGACCGACTTGACTGACACAAACTTCCGCTACTCACTGCACTGTGATGCAAACCTGCAATTTAGCTTCTCTTATTATGGTACGAGAGACTAGAGTTTCAAGAGTCATGTGATCAAATCTGCATATTCTCTGCAGATGTTTTCCTGACTTAAAGTTTTTTTCACTGACTTAAATCACATAGATTATACTAAGCAGGTTTATTTGTCTGACACTTCACATTATTTATATTTATAATATTTGCTGTATTTGGTTTGTATCTGAGGTCTATGTTCTGTCATCTTTCTGTTTATCGTCACTGTGAATGTGCAACATTAACAGCTCCAGACATTTAACAACAACCAATAAAATACTGTAACACTGGCTTTACTATATTTGGAAGCAGCGCTGTCAATGTTACAGGGTGTCAGAGCGGATTTAAAAAGTTGTGTGTGTGTTCATGAGTCTGTGTACTTTGTTACAATAGCCTTAATGGAACGGAGTGTTTAGAAGCCGCTAATCCCTGCCAGTGATGGAAACAAACGCACCTCGAGCCTTGGCCTTCTATTTTTGCCTCCAGCATCCTCAGCACTTCAAGCATGCATCGTCCCAAACTCTGGCTTAGGCAGCTAGCACCTCATTACCATTCTGTAAAGCGGTTAACATAGCTGAGGATGTATTTCCTCCAGTGAACAAGCGGGAGTCAGAGCTGGGCTGCACAGGAAGTTCATGTAATTGCCAGTTTTATGGGCAATTGCTTTTTTTATGAAGTCCTTGGGATACAAGCATGTTACTGGTGGTAAACAAAACAGACAAATGCTGTAGATTTCAGAAAGCTATTTAATCAAGTTTAGTTTTACATTCAGAAGGCGATGCTGTTATCTATTATTGGCATGTTAATGAAACAATTGAATCATTACAGTCTCTTCCCCTGCAGTCTATCTGGTTCATGGTGTCTTGTGTCATTGCTACAATTGTAAACTTCCCATCGTGCCATCAAGGCCTTAAGAGGGGCATATTTTGCGGTCTGTTTATCTTGACTGACAGGTGTCTGAACACTTCAACACACAGCTGTGGTGAACACCACCTGCTTGTCCCACTTCACCTCCATTAAAGCAGCAGTCGGTCACAATTGAACATACAATGCAAAACCTTCCATGTCTCTCTCTGATGCTCGTATCACTCCGCTAACCCACAAGAAGGTGCCGGATGCCCTGGGAAACCTCATCCTGCGTAGGGCTTGTCTTAAAAGTGTTCTCATGGAATTCCCATTACACTACTCCCTTTTAGCATATTATGCTAACACATGTTAAAGGTACTACAGTCAATCTCCCCAGCGAGAGTCTCGCCAAGACCCCAGGCCCCTACAGTGCTTTGCGGCCCATGGCAGAGTCCCCAGGATTCAGAGGCAAGCTTGTGTCACCACTGCTCCATTTAAATGTTATTCCCCAGTGTTTTTCATCATGCCTCTTTGCCACTCATCGATCTGAGTGCCATGGCATTTAACATAATGAGCCTGAAGCTCCCTGTTAAGCCGCGGCATGTTCACACAGAGGAGGGATGGACAGTTCTTTCACAGCTGGTGGTTGCTTCTCAGATATTGTGTTTGAAAAGTTTCAGAAGCAGCACTAAAGATATTAAGCTTGACTGGATGAGAGCATGCGTGGGGAGGGGGGCTGTGCAGCGTGTGCCCAAGCAGTAATTGACACTAGAAATTACACCTGGCTCTGATTGGTCGCGTTAGAAATTCCACCTAGATCTGATTGGTTGTTTTGACTCGGGACTCTTGCAAATGGCCTTATGAGCACTAGGAGGAGCCAAAGGAACCTGATTTTTTTTCACAGATTATCTGTTTCATGTACATCTGTCAGCATATGGTGACAGTTTTACCAAATACGACAAAAGGTTATTTTTAAAATAATTCCCAAGTGCTGCTTTAAGGTTGCATTAAAGTGAATTTTCCAAACAAGTCAAGTTTGGTACAGCAACACTGTAAGTGTGCTGGTGAAGAACCTTTACACGTAGTGACCCACTTTGCAAAGGTGCAGACAGGAGTGGCAGGGATGTCCTCATTATGGTTGTGACACACATGTGACATACAAAACTGTTCAGTATTCCACTGGGTGCTAATATTATACCACACCAATGTTGAGCCCAGTATGAGCACAACAGTGAGCAACTGAAACAGTCAGGGCCTTTCAACAGACTGACCCAGGAGATCTAGGCTGCGAGATTCAACACTTGCTTTATGGGGACAGCTCTGGGTTGAGACAAATCGACCCAGTGGGGGAGTAAAGAAGAGGCATCTATTTTGGTCGTCTGACTGACTGTGTGACCCCTCAAAGCCTCCTACGGAGCTGACCCTGCCGGTCATAAATCACCATGAGCTGTTTGGGGCACTCTGAATGAACTGAATGTGTGGCTAACTGGAATATTTTTAAACTTATTGTTCTCACAAAGGTGTGTGTGCGCCTGTGTGTGAGTGTCTGAAACATGATGCCTACAGTAGCCAGATTAACAAACATAACAGACAGACAGGCATGACTGGGACACTGATTAACGAGAGTGAAGAAAACATAAAATTACCAAAATAAAAAAGAGAAAAGACCATAAATTTTGCAAAACAGTCAATATAAAAGTCAAGACATTCTTCCTATATTCCTATATCATGCTACTTTAAATTAATGGCCAGCTACTGAAATCTCTATTTAAGAAAAGTTGTCAGTCCATAGCCTTGACCCAGTTCTGGCCTGCTGGCGAGGTTTTGTGGATCTTTATGTTTGAATCATTTAGTGTCTGTTCCTTAGGCTCGTTCTAATCCCATGACTTCCATATGATTCACAAGCAACCCTGGCCTTGAATGTCACAGCAGGCCCGGAGATAATATAATATTAATATATTGCAGAGTGGCAGAGCGCGTGCAGATAGGTAGGTAGGTAGACAGGCAGAGGATTATTGTATGTAAGGGAAAAAAGATGTGTGACAGCATGTACTGTAAGCATGTATGGATAAAAACCACTATAACCATTATCTACAACTAAAATATATTGTACTGCACATACAATATGGAGACCAGCTCCTGTGGATTTTAAGCTTGCAATATTTAAATATACAGGCTAAATTTATGTCACTGCTAGTGGTCTGCCCTGGAAAGTCAGGGCCACTTTCCTATGCTTCACTCTGTCTAGACGGAGACACAAACGTACAGGTGTGTACAGGTTAGAATTTATCTCAGTGGACCTGTAAAAGATCAAAAATTGAATAAAACCTCAAATAAAAGGTAGCAATTTCTCTGCTGTAAGAGTTTCTCTCACTGTGGAGTCAGTGAGCACTCACCAACTCCCAAACTCTCAAATCAGACATATGGAGGTTAGCTTAATGATTGTTGAGCATTGGCATCTCAAAAAACTAACTACAACCCTATGACATCAATCACATGACATTATACTGTATATCTCCATGAAAGTACACAAGAGTCATGTTTCCCGCATATATACAAATCTATTAATTTATCATAAAGAATAAATCATTTTTAAATATGTTGATAAAATAGGGGGACAAACATTCTCTCATCCAACAGGAACATTTTTAATGTTTTCAAACACTATGTATCAAAAAAGTCACACACATACATACACAGCTACAACACAGGAGACAGGTGATGGTGACCCAACACAAACAGCCTTAAACCCTTGAGTTAAAAGCAGGGTGATAAGTGCTGGCTGGGGGGGAGAACCTTAAAGCAGACCCGAGAACAGCATCTAGAGGTACACCTGCACACAGAGTAGACAAACAAACTTCCCCAGCAGCTGGTTAAACAGCACACACACACACAAAAACCTCCAGCTTCTTATTTATAACCTCGCCCACGCAGCAGAGAAGACGGAGCCACACACAGACAGACAGTAACAGCTGGCTACAGGAGTGAAGCCACAGGGTTCAGGTCACACAGGAGGAACACTGAACATTAGGTTTGGAATAACACAGAGAGAGCAGTTTACCGCTGCAGCTGACATTTTTTCCCACAATTTATTATCTTTCAATTACTTTTTCGACTCAATTGTTTAAGAATATAAAATCAAAAAATAAGAATAAATGTCCACCACAAGTTTCCAAAGCCCAAGGAGAAGTCTTTAAATTACACAAGGAGTTTTATCAACAGCCAAAATCTGCAACAATTATTAATAATTATTAATCCTTCATATTTGTGAAGCTGAAACAAACAATTCTTCAGTTGAATTCACCTGATATTTGACTGAAACAAATAACAATGCTTTGCTGATCGCCTCGTCAAACACGCTGATCATCAGCTATAATTAATAGCCAAAATTTGCGTTATTTAATCTTCTGTCAGTAATATATTGAATAATTGTTCCATGACTAGTTATCTCCTTAATTTCACAAGGATTATGATATGTATGTACAAAAAAGTCTACAAATAAACGAACACAAAACAGAATTTAAGTTGAAAATACTAATACTTGTTTGTGTTCAACTGCAACTTAAATAAACAATTTCTAAATTGAGTGTTACATTGCTGTTGTTGCAAATCATCATGTCCTCCATCAACTCAAACCAAATGTACTGAATATTCATGACATCTTAAACTATAGTATTTTGGCATTACAAATTCTTGTATATACAGCAGGGGAAGAAATGAAATTTAACAATCCACTTCATAATGCAAGTGTGTCTAAAAATAACAACAGCGTCTCATTAAGTAATAAAACTTTCCTGGAGAAATGACACGAGATGCTACGATGAATATCAAATATCAGCCCTTTGAAAAGAAATCAGATCTTCAATCATGCTAATTTTGACTTGGATAAGTGACACTGTCTTGCAAGATTGAGTGTGTGTGTGCGTGTCATCACATCATCAGTCTTAAGTTTATGTAACTGATTGCCAGCAGGGCTTATAGTTGGGAATATTATCACCTCCTTCTTGGCTTCTGATTAAAAGGATATCTGCATGGATTTATTAATCCTGTTGATACTGATGTTATTGGAGTGAAACAAGATCCTCTGCCTGCGGATGTGTATTTGAAAATAAGACATCAATTATTACCATTATTAAGATACCCTACAGTGGCAGTGTAACAGTAGCAGTGTTGTGTGAGGTACCATTAGCTATAACATTTGGCTGTGCAGCACAGTATTATGTTCAGATCAGATTGGATCTGTGTATTGAAAAATGTATTTCTTTAAATCATCTAAGACCAAAGTGTTTCCAGCAGCTCCATTTATTGTACGTTCTACTTGATATTCATAATCAAGTTAGATATGGGATGTCCAGCAACAACTACTGCAGTACATGCATTTTAATGCAGACATCTGTGTGGGTGATCTGAGCCTTGGAAGGTTGCGAAGCTTCAGCGTCAGCACTATGTCAAATTAAACACTATCGCCCACTTTTCCACAGTAGTGATGTGTGCACATTTTCCGGGGATCATTGGGCCTTTACCAGCTAAAGTGCCTTCAGACTATGAAGAAGATCACAAATGACATTAAGAATGCACCAAACTGTTACTTATAAATTAAAATCAGTTTCGTTCTGCAACAAAATCTTAATTTGCGCGACTGGACAGTGTCCAGCTTAAGCCCATCACGCGACATGTCAATTAGTCACAGTGCCAACTTTAAACACAAAGCGTGTCATTGAAGTATTAATTTAACAGCTGTCTGTCATTTAAGATGATATAAAATACATAAACGATTCGGTGAGACCTTTAGATTAATAGGCCATCCATCATTAGCACATAATTGACAAACTTAATGGATGTGGGTGCTCGTTACCTTGCGCGTCGCTCCTCATATCCAGTTTGGGAGCAGTGTTGGAGTTACAGCAGGAACATGCTGCAGCGGCGCGGACACCTACATGTGGCTTCGAGGTCTGAGACGAGACCACCTGGAGATGTGGAGGGTCGCCTCTCCGAGCCCCGTTGTTCGTTTCGGCGGTGCAGCGTCCTACTGGTGGCGGAGATTATCGAGAGTCGGATGAACTGGGCCGCGGGAGCACGCAGCGGCGACGCGCGCGAGTGATTGCAAATCAATGAGCAGCTTCTAGGGTGGGTGGCAAGTAAAACAAACTACAGGGAGGCAAACGCATTCTGTGCTGCTATTTCCACTCCACATTTGCCTGGGATCATTCTAGACCACTATAGGAAGAATCAATCGCTTAATCAATCAATAGCATTGCACCTTTGACACGCATATGAAATTTTGATTGCTAAAAAAACTACAAAATGCAATAAAAAATTCACCTGGCAGAAGATCTCAGCAAGATATTTTCCTTTAGCTAAGAAAGTGTTATATGTGCTTTATTAGAACATTGACCCAGCACTGATGACATGATGCTTTCTTTCTTTTTCTGCTGTGTTTAAGAAATTAAATTTCTATCATAAAATAGAAGGATGAAATATTAAAAGCAAGTAAACAAGGAGAGGAGATAATAATTTATTATTTGAACTTTAGAGAAAATAGGCTAAAAGTTTTGTAGGTACCCATAAAGCAGAACCTTCATACTCTTAATGCCCTTCAGTCAGTTGAAACACATTAATTTAGATCAATGTTTAATGTGTAACATATTGACCTTAAATTTATTAAATGTGGGTTTGATTGTGTGAGCATGAGAGAAGAGTATAAAGTATCATGTTCTGATTCCTTTGACACTATTCAGAAGCAGTAATTTCCCGATAACATTGTAACAGAGTAGATACAATTTGATCTGATCCATCAATGTGTGTTACTGTGCATGGAGCATCACACACACACACACACACACACACACACACACACACACCAAACATTAGCCTACACCATGAAGATGCTTCACATGCCACTGCTGTTTACATCACTGCTTTCTTTCTCGTGGGAACGATGAAGAGCTGCTTATTATAATATAAGAGGGCACAAAGTTCCTTCGCAGAATGAGATTTTCAGAAGTTGAAAAATGTGAGTGGTAGTAATGTTCACAATAACACAATAACTACAGCGATTAGCAGGTAATGTAACAGTCTCAGACTTTCAGGGTTTTTAATTTCCACTTTTTTTCTTATGTTCCAACGAAAATTAATAGTTTTTATTCAAGTCACTCCACTGACTTTTGGATTGTCTAACAGACTTAATAAGACAAACTGTACTGATTTAAAAGATAAAGTAATATGCCTATGCATAGCTTATTGGAATAAAAACATTTCCCATACACTTCCCAATGTAAACCCACTGAGAAGCTATTGCATTGCTTACGTGACTTAAAGAGTCTTAAGGCAAGCATTGTCTTTTTCTCCATCAACTTTATACAGTATATCAGTGGGCAAATGAGATATATCTCAACAGCACTCTTGGCTCTTTAATTTTGTTCTCAATTTAATTTCTATTTTCCCGCATCAACTTACTTTTCATGTTATACTTTTTGGCAAAGGTCTCTTTCATAACATCATTTGAAAATTCATTTCCTTTTTAGGTCAGATGTTGTAACAACAACAGGCAGTGGCCGACATACATGAATATCCTGTTTGGGTCAGAGGTTGTAATAACAACAGAGAGATTCCAACATACATGCTATTCCGCAGCAGTCTTTCATAGCAATCTAATCATAGTTTTCAGTGGAGCTGCTTTTAATAGGGTAATAAAATACAGCTGGAATATAGAGAAGTATAGATATTTTAAAGTGAAGCATTTCTCTAAATGGAGCTGAAAACTGGGGGACACATGGATGCAGTCCCCCCATGTACTTTTATTAGACTTGAAGGCGCCTGTTTCCTCTCAGAGAAGGTGCACTGGAGGGGGCTTTTCATTCAATTAAATCTGTACTGTATCAATACATTTTCCCATCCACTAGATGGAGTCATTTTCAGCTGAACATTATCCTGATATTCAAACAATCCCACTGACCCAAATGATTCCCAACAAATTCCTTTCTACAAGTTTATTGAGCTTTTTACTACAACACTCACATACAATACAGCATAGTGATGAGTCTATATATACAGAAATTATGCACGGTGATTCTTCACGTAATCATGTTAACGCTACAGTATAGGCATACAGAAATAAATAAAACAAACATTTCTCTTAACAAAGTTAGCGTGTACCTTTATTTTGCATTTTACTATGTCATGACACGCTATTTTACTTACAAGATTAACAATATATAGCACATGTATTTTAGATATGTTTAAATCAGACAGTGGAACAGCAGGTGACAATATCGTACACATTTCTCCCTCCTCAAATGTATTTATTACACTTAAAACATGATGTCAAATAGAGGGTTTGCTTGGACACGTACAGTAGGGTTTGACCAGGTGCAGGGTTTTCATTTTAGATGGCATGTGATAGAATGGTGATGTTATATACTATGTATAAAATGGTGTTATTTCTGTAATGTTAGCTTTATTATTCAGTGCATCTGCTAAGCCTCGAAGAACACACGCTGTCCTGATTGTTCATCAGCAATCACATGGTTTTAAGTCTATGGGGAAGACAGTGGTGGTGGCCTGTGGTGGCTGTGACTGTGAATGTGAAGCCCTGAGATGTTGTTAATGCCAGCAGGAGCATGAGACAGAGTGGTGCTGTTATGAATGAGGCTGCTAAGAATCAGACGACTGGGGAGGGACACTCACAATACGTACTGGGGTCCTATTTGGGCAAATTTACACGGAGAAGTCAGTGGATGTAATGCAATGAACTGTAAATGGAGAAATATTTTTAAAGATTAAATTGATTTTTTTTGCAAATATTAATAGGCCTATGCGCAAACTCTGAATAATCAGATCAGAGTCCACTGTGATCAAATACGCGGTCAACATGTAAACTTAAAATAGAAACAGAAATTTAAATGAACTCTTTTTTTTCTCACTTATTCACTTATATGTTCGTGCTCCTTTAAAAGCTGTGTGTTAGTTATATGTTTCCTTTAAGAATGACACACTTCAGGTCTGATCTGTCATTTTACTCAGTGACTCAGCTCAGTCCAAATACATCCATCCCTTCGTTACCCACCTAAGGCATGCTGCTTTCTGCTGTCCTGATTGGTTGGTCAGGATTACTCACAGAAGAAAATCAGCACGACCTGCAAACTATAAACAACAAGCTTCAGCCAAACGGTCAGTCCATCCCACACTGGTGGCTGCTCAGCTGGGGACTCGTTAGCAGAAACTCCCTATTTGTTGGACTTTTGACAGTTCTGATTAAAAAGCAATGAATCACTGAATAACTTCTATACAGTCTTAAAGGGGCTTGTGATGACTTTTTTTTTTTAAAATCAAACTGTAAATAACACAGTGGATCAACTTGACACTGTCTGACGGGTGCTCTGCTGCAGCAGAACATTTTTGCAAGCACTTCAGCAAAGCTCTGATCTTGGTATGTGATGGGCATACACAGATTCCTTCTGTGTATGGGTTAACTTCAGAAGAACATAACTACTGCTCTGGTAAGAGCATTTAAATCTACTTACAGCTATTGGTGTATTAAAGTTGCAACTTTCTCTAGATCAGCTCTTATACAGTGTTTGAAAGTATGTTATATAACTAACCTGTGTTAAGTGTTTAATGAGTAGCTCTAGAGGTAGTAATTACAAATGTATGCGCGTGACAGCGTGTTTGTTTGATCATGAGAAATCAGCTCTTGTTAAGGCTCCATATGAAGACTTCGTGTGGGTGCAATGCTGGGAGGGACACATTAAATGGGCGTGGGCAGCATTACCTGAAACGTACAGTGGCATACAGCTGCAACATCACAGTATCAAAGCAATTACAAAAGGTTTCCTCGATACACACCGCATTTCTGGGCTGGGTTTCCCTGATACATGTTCCATCCTATGCCCTCTTCTTATAAATTAAAACTAGGGCCCAGATGTGTTTTATTTAATTTTCATGTGTTTAAGTCACATTAACACAATAGCCCAGTTTTACTTTATAACAGAAAATCTAAAGCACTGACACCAAGATTAGGATTAAGGAAAACCAGCTCTCTCTTTCTCTGTGTGACATCTGTCGTAGTCGATCAGACGGTTTACCCGCAAGCATACCAGCTCCTGACATGAATCAGGGTACATGCAAAGATTTGAAAGCTAACCCGCTAAGCGATATGCATGCAGAGTGTGGGTCTTCTGTTACAAGCTGGCGTTACACACTAGGCTCTTATTTACGACACAGAAAAAGGTCAAGTCTGCCTACAGTTTGTCATCCGCATGATGCCCTTAAGAAGATGTGTGCAGGGGATGGTGGAGGTGTGCATTCACACAAACAGTTGCTGGTCAAAAACCTCTACTGGAGTGTACGGCACTATTATTTACAACATGTGTGTACTTAATAATCAGGGATGGAGTCAGCCCCGTTTCAGTTCAACCACCTCGGGAGGTAATCAGCTTCAGTGATATCTGATGACAAATTGATTGGCTGAGGAATTGACGAATTGATTAAGTGGACGTTCTGTATAAAAAAAGATGATTTAATTAACTTCCTTCACCAACTGAACTGGAAGGGACTGGACCCCAAACCTGAGGGTGAGAGTGGTCACCATAGGAGCAGGAGAGGCTTCATCTAGTTAGAAGACTACAGGGGCTACAGATCCTCATCATCATCTTCATCAGTGATGTAATGGAGGGACAGGGAGACAGGCTGCATGCAGATGGGAGGGGTCCTTGGATTGGTACAGTGTATGGTCATCTTCTGGGAAGAGAGAATAAAAGAAAGTCATTGTTTGGAGAAACAGAAATCTGTTAAAATATCTATTGAAGGATGAATTATCATTCTAATTATTCTTATACAAACAGTGTTGTTTTAATTTTCTTTTAATTATTTTAAATCGAATATGCTTTGCATTTATTGCCACCAATTTTCCAAAGTTTGTGATGTTCTGACTTCCAGGCAGCCACTGGTTTCCAGTTTATGGCTGTGTGTTGGGAAAGCACATTTGTAGGGACTTTCTCTTGCTTAGCAAGGGTAACTAGCAACTGTTGGCTAACATTTTTTAAATTTCCATTTCCATTTTTCCTTTTTGCATTATGTACATAATGTTGCTCTAGGGCAGCCTCAGGTGCAAAATGTCCATTAACGCGTCAAGAGAAAGAGTTTTCAAAAGTATAGAATCGCTTATAATTATTCAGTGATGTATAACCCTAAGCAAGTCTCTGTGAGATGATTTTCTTAGTACTGAAACAAACTGAAGGATGAAAATTGGTCTGGTTTGGAAACTTTTCAGTAAATTAAAATGCAGGTGATTTGTGGTTAATTTGCAAAACAACAAAACAATGACTCAGTGTACTTTGTTAAATACCATGGCATTAACTTGCAGCAGTCTCCTGCTGAATGACGTAGTGCCTGTTTGAATCATCCACCTCGCTGCCACAGTGAACATCACTCCTGTTAATGCAGACACACACAATCAGTACACAACCATGTCATAATTACTTACTGTACATCACTCCTACTGCACACTGCAGCACCATGAAATGTTGGAGCCAAAGTGAATTGATAACACATGGCAACAATGTTGAATTTTCATTCAATCTCAATTCTCTAGCACAAATTAATTTATTATTTTACCTTACCAAACCAATAATACAGTTTAATGTTTATTTTAATCTAATTTTAAGTTGGTTAAAGTGACCAGAAACAATAAACAGTTTTTCTGTTTACTGCTGTCTTACTGTAAACTTCCTAAACTGACATCCTCACCTGTTGTCATTGATGTCTCTTGTTTCACTGATGCTGTTACCTGTTGGGCAAACAAAACAACAGCTTGGTTTCATTGATTGATAAGCATAATCAATACTATTACTACTTAAAGGCACTTTAATTAAATTACCATTAAATGAGTGTATGCATCCATACAAAAACACAGAGTTATTTTTATATTTCAGATTCTTAGTATAACTATAAAATACCTCATAATTTGATGCCAAAATATGTGTCGATGTGCACATATACATATTTAAACTTGCACTCACCATTGTCAATGTTTAGAGGGTAAGACTCCAGTGTGTCTCCATTATATCTGCCTGCTCTGTAGCCCAGCGCTGTGGAAACTCTGCAAAACACCACAGAGGTAACAGAAAACACAGTTAAAATACAAGAAGTATGATGTTACAAGTGAAGGAGACCTATCTCATCCCATAATTTTGAAAAATCAAAAGGTAGACAGAGTAAAGAGGAACACAGTGTTTAAGTAATACTTAATATAGAAAAGAGACACCTGCCAGCTATAGGTTATAATCAAATGACCATGCTTGGATGAATCACCTCTCCATATCTGTCTGAAAACACCACAGGATGCTTTATTTTAAGACCAGTGCAGAATCTTCCTGACATTGAAAATCAGTAATTATGGACAGACCTGACTTTAAGCCATGGAATGACTAGCTGGAAAAGGAATGAAAAGGAGGATTTAAACTCACGTGTTGCTCTGGACAGAGTTGGGATTGCAGTTGCTGCTGGCAGAGCTCGGCTGTGTCATGCCACTCTGGAAGAGGACGTTGCTGTAGGTGTTGGCTTGTTCAGTGGCACGGATGTAAGTGTAGAACGGGTTGGTGGGAGAGCAGACGGGCAGCTGCTTCGGTCTCACTGGCTTGGCTGTAGGGATGAGAAAGCAATGTAAGGCAGGGTACAGCTGTAATAAAACTTGGTCACTGCAAAACAAATTGGTTAGAAAAAGACATCCAGTTCAAAATGACATGCATTTCAGACATTTCACTTAAGAAAATTCCCATACCGAGGCAACAACACAAACAAAAGCACAAATGATTTATGATAGCTTCAGTGCAGTACCAATCTGTGCTGCATGGGGGCGCCTCAAGGCGCTCTTTGCCTTCATGGCGTCCTTGATGCGGTCAACCTCCTGCTGGTAGCGCCGGCGGTCCATCATTGCACCCTCCTTGGCATCCCTCAATGCAGTCTCCAGGGCCTTAACTCTCTCAGCAGTAGACCGAAGACGTTTCTCCAACTTTGGAAGCTCACAACGCAGATCTGCATTGTCACGAACCAGCTGGAGGGAAGAGAGACAACACACAGTAGAGAGAGTGAAACAGAGTCATTGTGAGGAAATAAGAGGAGAAACAGAACGAGAGAAAAGGGGGCAACATGTAGCACATGTAAGTACACTTACAGTTTAAGTAGCTAGGTAACTACTGATTAATATCAAACAGATATCAAACTGATCTAATACTATCCAAACTGCAGACTGTGTTCATCACTAAAAGATACATTTTTTGTATGACTTGTAGTGTGTGTTTCTCACCTGTTTGTGAACCTTTGTAAGTTGGTCCAGGTTATTCTCAAGAAAGGAAATCTTCTGCTTCTGGGTGCAAGACCCCCCGCTATCATCAGGCTCCAATTCGGAACTCTGCAGAGACGATGAAGCAGGAAGGTACGAATAAAAATTTAAAACAAGGTAGAGGAAGAGCTTTTCTATTGTCCAATGGCAAATGATGACCTAACAGGGACTGACACATGCATTTAAGAATACTAGTGATTCATTGATTACCGTGAGAACCTTAGATCTTCCACTTGTCCGATATCAATACACGGTCAAATGTGCCAAACGTGCCCTTTAGTTATCCTTCCAGTATTTTGCATGGTGACATATCACCTCATAGCAAGACCTTTAATCCACTCCATACAAAAAGTGAATTTCTTGTGTCACATACATGATATCAAAAAGTCAAGGAGATTAGAGGGATGGAGGATATAGATGCAATTTCTACTGAGGATTATCAGGGTGGTTCAAGTCACACATTCCTTCATACCCTTTTAACATAATTAAAAAATAAAATTTCCTGAGTCACTGCCTTCTCTTATCATCTTTGAGCTGCTTACTTTTTTAACCCGCGACGTGAGGTCTTGAACGAACAGCTTGCGCAGGTTGTGGAGGGTCTGGAGTTCGCGGGCCTGAAGGACAGACAGATGGAGAGGTTAGGAAGACAACTCTAGACGCTGTGATGTACAAGACAGGATATAAAGAAGAAAGGAGAGACCGAGATAGATGGATAATTTTGTATATTTTACTCACTACAGTCTCCTCCAGACCCTTCAAGTCCTGTTTAGTCTGCTCATGGCGCTCATGCAGGAATCTGACGGGACAGCAAAACCATCATCATAAAAAAGACAATATTTCCTGTGTGCCTCAGGAAAATTTAACATCTATGTCTTGTTTTGAGTGCCATCTGCTGGAATTTATGAGAAGGGACATGGACCTCTCCAACACTTACGAGAGCTCCTCCAAGCGCTCACTCTTGGTGTTGTCCTGACTCTTGAGGCGTTCAAAGTCAGCGCGAACCTGAGCCAGCTCGAGCTCCAGCTTGGAGTTACGACTGGAGGTGTGCAATAACAGCACACGTGTTCATGAGGCAAAACAGAAAGTGAAGAGTTTAAATCAAAATTAATATATAGCAATCTTCATTTTAACAGATAATAGTTACAAAACTTTTGTGTATGTAGTACAAAAATAGCATATAATAGCATATAATATTATTAATGATAATAATATCACAAAATGATTAATAAGACATCTTCTATAGTATCTTTGTGTAAATAGAAAAAACTAAAAAAATGAATATGGTCACGGACTCGGTGAGCTCGTCAATGATCCTCTGCTTCTCATTGATCTCATCCCGCAGGCGGGCCAGCTGCTTGTGATAGAGGCCTCGGTGAGACTCCCCCTGCTGACGAGGAGCCTTCTGGAAATGGAGACAGAAAACACACATCTCTTCAAAGATGCTTGAAAAAAAAAAGAATAAATGCAGTAGAACCATACAGGTGAGATCGAACAGAAACAGAAAGCATGAAATGTCACAAAAGGTCTGAACAAGAAGTACTTTGCTTGTATCCTATTCTGGGACGCCCATGTCAGAATTTCAATATCGATTTAACCAGTATACTCAAGTTTCAAGCTGGGCACAAAAAAATTGCCTTACCTTTACATTTCCATCCTCAGTCTCACCCTTCTCTCCATCCTTATCCTCAAGCAGGGAGTTATCTGGTAGGAGTAAAAGAGGAGGAAAACATTCACCTCAGAGGTACAACCTAATAACATCTTCATGCAAATGCCGGGGGAATTTTAAATAAAATGGGATGTGTGAATTTTAGTTGAAAATAAGTAGGATGGCTAAACTGTCCCCTATTTCATTTTGTTTGGACATTCAATGTGTAACTGTGTTTTTGTGTGTGTCCCTGTGTGTTACCCTGGTCTTGCAGCTTGGCCAGCTCTTCGCTCAAGGAGTCGTGGCTCTCCTCCAGCAGCCTCTTCTTCTGCTCCACGCTCTGCATGTACTCCGTCAGAGAGCGGATCTTAGCTTCATGCTGTGTGAGCACAAATGCACATACACAGGAAATGAAAAGTCATAAAAACCCAGCCATGACCCACCACAATAAATGATTCATTCACACAGCCTTTCATCAAATCCATCTCTTCCCCACCCATCCGGTCCCTCTCCCTCCATCCCTCACCTGAGAGATGAGGAGCTGGCAGGAGGAGAGCTCCCTTCCGGTCTCCTCCATCTTGCGGTGGCACTCTAGCTGCATGTTCTCCAGCTGGCGGCAGCGCTTCACCATGCTCTTCACTTCCGACTTGATCTTGCTGATGTAGAGGCGAGCCACCGTGAACTCCTCCTCGATCGCACCGCTGATCTCCACCGGCTGGGGATTGGAGACAAAAATTTTAACACACTTCTTTCTCCACCAGTCATGTGCAACAGAGCAGGACATACAAAAAACGTAATAAGAATACACAATCTATTAAGTGTCGTACTGTGTACCTGCAGTGTATGCACATTTTGACCTGAAATTTAAAGCTCTCTTTACACTGTGATCCAACTCACCAGCTTGATCTCCCCGTTGCCCACGATGGTACTGAACTCGCTGAGGTCCCTCATCAGACCATTGAGGACGTCGGCGATGCGTTTCCTCTGCTGACCGCTCACTTCCTGCATACGAGACAGCTCTGCCTCCAGCTCCATCAGACTGGCCTGTTGCAGAGTCAGTAATGGTTAGTGATGCGCTCCTTTTATCAACAGATAGCAAACTCAAAAATATAATGGGACTCAATTCCTCCTTGACAGAGGCAATAAGCTAAGTTTAATGTAAAGAGGCTACACTTTTTCTCCAGTACTTGATTGTCATTTCATTCATGAAAGTATTTTCCACTCAAGAAAGCTGCGCTGACACAGCAGATGCCTGTCTCTGAAGTGCAGCAAGGGAGCGTCTCCTTCTGTTCCACATCCTGTTTCTGATTGAAGCTTTAATTTTCCTCTTATACAGTAACTTACCATTTTCTGGGACAGTTGATCGGCCAGCAGCTGGTTCTGCAGTCCTTTCTCCTCAACCTCCTGGCTCTTCTGGTCGTAGTTGATGGCCAGCTCCTCCAGAGCCTGCAGCACCTCCTTTACCTCAGCCTTGGCACAATCGCTCTCCACCTGCAGCCTGCCGAGTTCAGCCTGGACCTTGTCCCCATCGCCCTTGGACGAGGCCAAGAGCTGGGGGAAAGACAAGACAGGTAGAGAGGCAGAAGAGAGACATTGTTAGACAAGTGTCAAAAATTTTTCCAGTCCTGAATTCTTTAAAGGGTTGTGTGAAAGCTGGAGCTTGGTTTTGAGCTTAAATTCAGAATTAGAAAGAATCCTCTTAAACATAGTCTGTGTGTGCATGCAGTGTGTATTAGTTTGTGTGGTTGTGTGTATGAATTTCTGTGGACTGACCTCATCCTGGTCCAGCATCTGCTGCTTCAGTTTCTCCACCAATTGGCACTGCAGGTTGATCTCATCATCCTGCATAAACATGATATGATCATAAATACCAACCTCACTACAATCCAGACTAAATCACTTGCCTGTGTCTGTCAATACATGTGACACAAAAGGTTTTAAAGGCTTTCATCTGCTTTGTTCGTGATTGTTTTCCATTAATGAATCCCTAATTACATTTGAGTTTATAAGATGGTGCACCTAAAATATAAGTGATTACAAAAATAACATCTGCATGTACACCATGCTAGAGAGGTGGATTTACAGTACTGCTAACATTAAAACTGAGACTTAATGTGACTAATGTGCAAGCAAAAAGTGTCTGTGATTAGAATGTTCATGGTTTTGTGTTTAGACCTTGTCATCGAGCTGCTTGTACAGCTTGCGGATCTCCTCCTCGTACTTCTGCCGCTCCTCCTCAGAAATGCGGACCACAATGGAGGAGGTGTCATTGTCCAAAACGGGGCGCTCCTCCACACTATCAAGACGGATCACCATGTCCGCCGTGGTCTGCTCCGTCTCAGGCACGTCCTCTCCTGAGGGGAGGGATGAATGGACAAAGTGGAAAGAGAAACAAATACATGAGAATAACAAGGTTTGTTTATAATGTCAGGACAGACAAGCTGAAGTTTCTGCTGGAAGTCCGTCAGTGAGGAAACACTTAACGTCTCTCACCATTTCTCCAGCGGTTGAGCTCAGTCTCCAGCTTCTGGATGGTGTCCTTCAGAGTCTTATTCTTCTCCTTCTCCTTCTCGTACTTCCTCTTCCACTGCTCTGCTGTCAGCTCAAGGTTGATAGAGGCGGTGTTCCTGATGGTCTTGGCACTGCGACAGAGGAGGACAAAGACAGGGGCACACAGGGGGATAGTAAAAATCAGTTTTCTAAGCAAGTAAGGAAAGGACTGACATTGAACAATTCAGATTTCTGTCGGTTCCAAGGTCCCCTAACAAGTCTGAGAGGAAACTACCTAAGAAATAAGACTCTCACACCATTATAATAAACATTTTATTAAATCAAATCAAGAATTTTATTAAATTCTTGAGACCTTTCTGACTCAAAAAGAGATTCATACCATAGATTCATACATAGCACTTGCACCTGCCCTGCTTGGATTTTAGGTTACGCTAAAATTAGTTAATTGCCTTTTTAGATTAAGACATTAGACGTTAAATACGTATAATCAGTTTGGTTCCTTGCTTAAAAACATGGCAGCATGTTAAAAAAATTGCTCAATTCTCATAAGCATATTATATACATATATCATTTCTTTCCAAAGACGCTTTGACATATGTATCTACCGTTGTCCAAACATCAGAGTCGACTTGGTCTCTGCATCATTGTAGCTGGAGGGAGAGCAGCAGATGAACATGGTGGTGCGACAGTTCCCACCAAGGGAATCCTGCAGGATGCGGGTCATTTTGCTGTCACGGTACGGCACGTGGCTTTTCTGCAGGAGAGAGAAGGAGAGACGGGAGGATGGAGGAGGTGAGGGGGTGAGGAGGGGGAGGGATGGAGGGAGGGAAGATGATGACAGAAGAAGTGGAAAGAAGAAAGAAAAGAAAGGAGGATAATTAAAGAGGAAGAGATGAGGAAAGGAAAATAGAAACACAAGAGAGAAAAAAGATGCAGAGACAATTTCGAACCAAACAATGAAAAAAAAATGCCTGAGGCACCTGTCATTTGCTTCTTGATTCAGTACTTCTACTGTGATCAGCAGATTATAATCAGCAAAACTGTACACTTTCCCATTCCTCTTGATTTCCCTGGATTTAACAACCCCCAAAACTGCTGTCAAAAGTGCCAGATTGATTGTGGTGCATCCAACTAATCCTATAATTGGCAGGGATAGTTTTGGCATTTGACGGCCAAACCTGTTGAGCTGGCAGAAAGCAAAGAAGGGTGTGGGTACTGGGCAGGATGCATTTCATTAACAAGTTGACAGGGACTGACAGCTGCTGTACATCAGTGTTAGAAATGAAAGAGGAAGGTAATTTGCTACAGTCTCTGAACTTGGAGGTAAACATGACACATATTTTAATTCATTTAATATCCCCAAATTCTACAATAAAAATAAGCTTCAGTTGTTTCACTTAACTGAAATCTGGAGAAATCAATCAACTACTTTACATCAGCTCCTTAAATATTATTTAATATCCAATGGCGTAACACTGGCAAACATTATTCACCAAAATATCAAGCCAAGACCAAAACAAAAGTACAACCACTTTCTGCCACTTCACCACTATTTTGCTGATATATTCCAAATAATAATTTAATTAATAAATAATTTAATTCAAATGTATACTTTTGCTGATTTATTTTAGTGTAAATATCAAAGCACACAGTGTCAATTGTTACTCTACTGTCTACACACAAATAAAGGGAAGTGTCTCACCGTGCCCTCGGCCAAGGCAGAGATGACATTTCCCAGAGCAGAAAGAGACTTGTTGATGTTTTTAGCCTCATCCAGGACGGCTCCAGCCGCTCCAGTCTTACTGACCTGGAATAAAGAAAGAGACAGAGCGAGTGATGTTAAACATGAGTGATGCACTGCTGAAGAGGAACATAGAAACAATTATTCCGATTGAGTGATTTGAAGCAGCTGAATTGCAGGTTGAGTGTTGTTACCTTCTCACTGCCAGCCAGATCCACCAGGTACAGTTTTCCACACAGTTTCTGCTCAGTCTCAACGTGCTCCTGCTTGATGTTGATCAGGAAGATGCTGTGGCTGCGAGAACTGTGCTCGTTCATGTCTGTACAAAGACAGGAGCAACACAACAGTTGGGGTGAGAAAAAAGAGGTTTCCCTGCAGTAAAACTGTAGATACTAATTTTTTTTCTTGTTTTATGTCTCTCTCCAACCTAGTGCCAGCAGTTCTAAGGGTCATGTCACCTTAATATGGTAAAACAGATTACTGTGAAGTTATTAATCTGTGCATGAAATATTCTGTGCTTCGTTTTTGTCAACAAGAACAAGTCATTCCCGCAGCACAATGATATCATCATTCCACAAAGTGCAGATGAACAGCACAGATCCATATGTCTCTCTTCACTGAGCCTCCTCACAGAAAGCAAGTTCAGGTTTCTCTGCAGATGATATCTGAGGGCACTGGCTCAGTGTCTACAGAGTGTCACCCTATTAGTCTGCTATCAGCACACCGCTCTGCAGCACCGTGAGTCAGCAGGCAACTACCAGGAAAGAGAAAATACTGTGCCTCTCAGGGGCACAGCCTTCAACAAATCTGATCCACTGCTTCCTACATTCAGTCCATTTTTAAAGCTCGATATTTGTAGGACTTTTGCAGACTGTAGTATCATTATCATGAGTTATTTCTAAATTTATTTTTTAAAAAGATCTAAGATCTATTTAATGTATCCTCAAACCCAATCAATATGCAACACCTCCATCATATCCATCACAAGTACATCAAATAAATAACGCCAACACAATCCTCTGTCCCCATCCCCATTACAGAGACACTGTTTACTAAAAGTCTTAACACACAGACAGAAATGATTATTTAGTGATTTTGCATGCACCAAGAGACTTTGTATCGTCTGCCAGAGCACAAGCACTCAGTGTGAAGAGAATGAGTTGGTCAGACAAAATTTTTTATTGGCCTGTCTGGTAAGAGACTGCTCATAGATCAGCTCAGTGGATGGATGATTTATAACACCCCTGTTCTCTTAAAGCAGCCTGTACCAGACAAGCAATCTGAGCATTCATCTTTCCAGATAAGTTGACATACAATGCAGAATTCTCACAGCCAATAGCACTGTAGCAGAGTAAGTGCCTGTGTCTGCATAGAAAAAAATACATACGAACACAAAATATATGTTATTACTGGTTGAACATTTCAGCTTTTTTTGCACTCTATAGTAACTTTCTTTTACCAGATATATTACCAAATATACATAAACATGATTTGTAAATGGAGATGAAGCATTTTTGTGCTTCTCAACTCCTCATTGTTTCATACATAGGCCCGTATATGGCAGCTTATAAATTGCTGTGTTTAGGTATTACAAAGCAAAGGAAGACAATGATAACTGACTTTAACTTGTTCTCTATTGTTGGTCTTCAATTTTAAAAAAATCTGTTAATTTATAAATGATATAGGGGTTTGAATGTCTACTCTTCTTATATTTCTTTTTTCATCACAGTTGGTGTATTCAATTTACTTTATTTTGAATGTGAGTATCACTCTGACCCACTGAGCTCTGGCTCATTACGTGCATGCTGAGACATCAGATTATGACTGTCAGGAAGTTAGACTGCAGTGATTCAGTTTAAGGTGATTAAGGACTTGCACTGAGAAGCAGGAATGGTAATGTATGGTAATGTATGAGCTATTAAATATCTGGAGCTGAAGCTCAAAATGTCACTGACAAAATGTATACTGATATGACATGTACCAGGTAAACAGTATTTGATTACTCTCCAGATGAATTAACTCCAAATTAACTAATGTGATACTAGTTTATGTTTTCAGTGGAAATATTACTTGTCTAATCCTTTTTTGTTTAGGTACTCTCTGGATTAATATTTCAGAGAAAATAACTCTTTTTAGAGTTTCTAGCACTGTAACATTTATCTTTTAAGCTCGTTCTGTAATGTCTTGCAGAAAAGGGCTGCATTAAATCACAGATTTTTGAAAAAATGTAGCAGAGAGTCTGATGTGATCCACAAAATACATTAACTCTGAACTGCACAGGTTGATCTTTATTGTTGATCTTTACATGTTTTATTGAGCGCTGAATCCCAAAGCTCATCTGATCTTTTTACTTCAGTTCAGCCCAGTGAGTCAGCACAAGACTCCACCACAGAAAAAATAATGAATTTGCTGTAGTGGTTTGTTACTTGGATAGTCTTCAAAATAATTTCTTTATTGGATTTTACCTTTTTGAAATACCTCCACTGCAATACAAAGTCTGTCTTTTTGGAACATACCTGTCAATTACGGTAGTAATTGAAAGGTATTCAATTAAAAAATCATAACTTGTTTAACAAAAACATGAACTAAAAGGTGTCAGTGCTTATGATTGTTCTTCTTAAAAATAATTAATTAATTAATTAATTAATTAATTAATTAACAAATTCAACCAAATTAAGAGTATTCCTACTGGCACAGACAAATGCTTACACTACCGAAACATTTTTATGGATTTTTGTATCTGGTAATTAGGTCACATTTTATTTTTAGCTGCTTTTTTTACACTGCATAGCAATCACTCTGACCTGTAAACACACAGTACTGATGCCATTAGTCAGATATTATTACTGGGCCATAGAGGAGCCAACAACATTAAGGCCAAAACAAAGTACAGGAATCACAGATCAGAGAGCTGTTACCTCTAGTGAAGGTTTTGTAACATCAATTAAAGATAAACAAATCTTGTCAGTTTACATTACAGTGAACTCCATCTGACAGGATCTTATTTCTTTATGTGAGAATGAATGAAGCTTGAAAATTATATAGCAGGCTATAACACAAAGACAGCAAGTTAAGTACTCACTGGTCACAGCAACATGGCGGTTAGCTTTGCCTTCGTCGATCACATCCATAACCTCATCGGGGCTGGAGACAAAACGCTCAGTGCATCCCTGAGGGGAGGAGAGGAAACACGAGGAGAGTATATGAAAAGGAATGAGAGGAGAGGAGGAAACCAAAGAGAGACAGACTTAATTTAATTGATCTGCTGCAGCACATAGGCAGATTTTCACCCAAAAAGACAACATACAGAGCACTTTCACAAACCTTGACATATGGCACCCTATTCTTATCCTCATGGACAGACAGGTTGGTCTTTGTCACTAAAAAAGAAAGAGTTATTCAAATCATGAGCGCAGTAGTCACTACATTCGATTTTTTATTTCACAATATACTGGCAAATCAAAATACTGTTGCAAGTGGTTCACAGCACTAACCATCCAGAAGGTCACGGATTTTGTCCATGTAGATTTCAAAGTATGAAACCTGTTGGAGATAAAACAAAAACAGGGAAGCGAGATTAGCTTTTTATTCAGCTGTTTGCAGAGAGAATGTACTGAAGAATAGCTAACAAAGAAGGGTAAGAATGTCCAAACACATGCACAATGTAACATAAGAAGCACAACACAAGACATCAACTCATCTACCTCATCGTATACAGTACCTTGATGTGGAATTCAAGGTTTTCATCCATGGCAAAGATGTGGTTGAAAATGTCCTCAGCAATGCGAGGAATAATACCCATCTGGTGAGGATCGTGCAGCTTGCCCTGAAACAGGAAGTCACAGATAGCAGTGAGATGGTGATAGCTATCCAGGGTCAAAGGTTAATGGAGACTTCATGCAATAATTCCTTTAAAATTCTCATAAAATGTCTGTTAAATCAAAGCTAAGAACGGTAAAGGGCTTGGAAGAAAAAAAGAGAAAATGCTGTCCTGGAAGAACAAGAAGTTTCAACAAAATATTGACCACGTAGTATCAAAAACATATGAAAAACAACAATGTTGAAGAAGGACTGTTAGATCATTTCTGTTAGACTTGGCTAGACACCATTTACCAGTTGGACTGACATTAAAATGGATCTCTGTGCAATACAAAGACCGAAAACTCCTCCAAATATTTGATGAATGAATCACAAAAAAAACTTTACAATAGTTGGACACAGTCGGATAACAATACCGGATGTTCCACATCCAGCTGATATTATTAATGTTCAATTCTATTGTTATGCTAATACTGTACCTCCATGGTGTGAGTCTTCCCGGAGGAGGTTTGTCCATATGCAAAGATAGTGCCATTGTATCCAAACAGAACATCTATGAGAAAAACAGAACATTAAATGAAACCACAGTACGTACATTTCAAATATCTGACATGTTTTATAATGTTGCTGATCATCCATACCCTTGACAATCTGCTTGGCACAGGTGTTGTACACCTGCTCCTGGGTGGTGTTGGTTGGAAACACTCGATCAAATGAGTAGGACTTGCCCTGTGAAGACCATCAAGAAACAAACAGTTAACAAACACCACAAACGATATATGGTTAAATAGTGATTTTTTCCGTTTAATCTCAGTACATTCAAGTAAATGCAGTATTCAAATCTTAAATGTTTTATTCTTCTTATTCTACATAAACATGATAGGAATTAAACAGACAGGGCACAATAATGGTGATTAATCAAATAATATGCAACAGTACAACTGTGTTGCTGCACTGTAAGAAGAATTAAATTCAGTTTATTTAAAAATTAAAAAAAATTGAATCTCTTTTCTAGCAACCACATGACATCGGACTGAGGTATCTGATGCTTGAAACTGGAAATAGGAAAATGCACATTATTATTGCTGCCCAACACAACATATCACTGTACCGTTAAATGAATAGGTCTTGAAAGCACACTTTTAAAATGTTTTTGGAAAAACTCAGCAACACATTCAAGCGTAAGACTAAACATTAGTGTGTAATAACTGTAAGTCAACTCATATCGCCACATAAAAATGCTTTAATACAAGTTTTCTCATGAGATGACATATTAAAAAAGCTATATTATCTCAATCTGGACACGCGGGTGTGCTGAAAGTCCTGCTTTTATCTTTCCAGCAGTAAGTACACAACAAAAGAAGATGATATCAGCAGAGGGTGAAAAAGCCAGCTCTGCAGTGCTTCTTTCTACTGGCTAGTCAGAGCCATATTTCATCCAGGACCTGGCAACTTCAGATCAAGGACCAAGGTCATTAAAAAAAATGCTTTTTCACCCCATAATTACCTTCATATGTCACATGGAAACAAAGCCATGAAATACAATACGGGGCTTTTATTAATAGCTGCTTGTACAGTACAGTGCTGTTAGCAGCGTTTCCGCCAGTACCGCCAGGCATAGCTTGTCAATCCTAAAGAGCTTCTGTTACTCTAGCACATGTAACTCACAGGGTTTTTCCTTAGTGTTTTCTTCTTTCATTAGGCTAAAATGAAAACATGTTCCCAGAAGTAGGTCAACAAATATGGAAAGATGAATCTCCTACACACTGTTAACAGAATTTGAAATTACTGCAAAGCTCGGTAGAAAGTGACTGAGACTTTTACACTGATGTCTAACCCTCATTTGTAAGAGCAGGCACATTTTTGAGAAATTTGGTATTTTATTTTGGACCTCTCCTCATCAAAAATTTGCGGCTAAATCCACAGGAAAGTATTTAGTTTTGTTTCAAAATATCTCCCCACAAAGAATCAGCTCCTCCTAAAAAAACAAACAATCTTTGTGACTCACAGAGTGAGTCAGCCCTGACAACCAGACTTGCTCAAAAACCAGGCTATTAAATCCCTGAATGGCACTGTCTCATTTGATACAAAGGCCACAATGCAACACATTAATGTGAGCTGCCAGTACTTATTAAATGACATTAACAAATTGACTCATCTGCAGACTGCCCCCATGACAGAGTGATTTACCTGACAAAGACATTCAGTCTCAGGACGAGGGAGGGAGGGACAGGGGAGGCACAGAAAGAGTCATAAAAATGGAAATGTTTGAGCAAAGGAGAGACAAGGGTGAGAAACAAAGAGGGAACGAGACAAATACATATTCAGAGAAAATTCAAAGACAGACAGATAGAGCCGGGGACAAGAGAAAGCAGGTCTGTCAGAGATGCATTAGCTCACTGGATGATTATTGATTCTCTCTGTAGGCAATTTGAGAGATCGGTTTCTGACTATACTGTCCAGTGTCAGGCTGAGAGGAGAGAGGTAGGTCGGATCGAGATGTTTCCATTATCACTGGAGAAAGTTTCAACATGATACCTCTGCATGCTGCAGAGGCGCTCCTTTTATCAATTATGTGTAGTCCTCGTGTGCACTGTTTATGCTCCTTTTTTATTAAGAATAAAAGAGGACAACCACCAAGAGCAAAGTGCAATGGCAACAGATACAATTATGTTGCAGGTCTGAAGAACCACATATCATTTGGATCATTGTCTGTCATTTTTTTTGTTCAGGTTGATGTGCATTGGCCATTACACTGGAATGTAATGGAATGATTTTGGGTTCCAGGTATGGTATTAATTCAAATAAATTTCAAATGTAAATGTGAATCACATAGAAATGGGCAAAGCTCTAGCCTCAAAGACATCTGTGCAGCAAAATCTCATTTTTATCAAACCTTTTTGTCTATAATTGAAATACTAAAACTATAAATCTGTATTTTAAAGAAACAGGTCAAAAAAATATGCCAATGTCTCTGGATTATTTTCAGTCTGTTTCCAATACAGAACGGTCTGTTTCTTTAGAGCATACTGAATAACACAGATTGCTGCCTTGAAAATTTAGACTTCATTCCATAAAATTCTTAAAATAATTTGATTTGCATTAGGAACTAACACTGAAATAAGGCTACACTGGCAGATTTTGAGGAAATGTTTTCCTTATTCAATTCTAACAAAAATGTGATAATATGACATGATAATATTTTGCAGTGTTGGAGAAACTGTTCACTTATAACAAAAAACAAATTCCAGTGAAAATGAAACTGTGTTCTCCACACATTACAGCCTTTAGACGCATGCTCCCCAACTATTAGACATTTTGAATTTAAAGAAACTGAATTGTCTGATGTATTCTTTGCATATATATTAGTGAATCCACCATGACAAACAAAAACAAATCTGCAGAGTAAACAAGACATGCAGCACCATCAGATTTTATCCACCTAGCTAACCGACCATATTTCCAAACTTCAACATATACTACAAAGACCATGACCAGACTTCACCTCTGAACCAGTATATTTGTCTGAATGTGCTGCTAGCACCTGCTGTATAATGACAGACAATAGATAATAGTAGTAATAATAATAGTCCTGCAGGCTGGCCTCCCTCATGGCAGCAGGAAGGAGAGGTGAATTAGGCTAATTAGTTTAGTAACCCAGAATGAATGAATGGACCCATCAACATCAGCATGGAATAATACGTTTATTATTACATTTTAGGGTTGTGTTGGAGGTAGGCCTGTTACATTCATATATAGTCCTACAGCAACATATAAAGTAAGCCTATGTTTAATGATAATAAGCTATTAGGCTAGCTATGTTTCATTCAAAGGCTACACTGTGCAGACCTTAGTCAGCTGAGGCAAGAGGCCAGTTTGCGCACTTTAATCATGTATCATGTATTTGAGCTTTGTCAACTTAAGGGTAATACAGATTTGAGGGAAAGGTGTGATATTTCCCAGTGCTGCACCGATCATCACGTTTTCTTGCCGATGCACAACCCAAACAGATGGGCCGAGGTGATAATTTATTGATGAGGGGCCTGCTTGCAAAACAAAGCGCCTCCCTTTACTTACCCCGACGACGACAGTGTCGTCCCCTTGGAATTTGGGGAGAAACTGGTCCCCACGTAAAATCTCCGACTGGTTGAGAGGGCGAAAGCGACACAGCACTTTTATGTTGCACTCCGCTGGAACATCGGCCATGGCGCAGATTCAAGGAGGAGGAAGGATGCTGCTTTCTGCTGAGAGGAAAGATGATGCTGAGGCTGGAGGCGACCAGTCGCTGATCGGGGCCTGATCTGACCGTCAAAATCAACGACGAAGGATGCGCAGTCACTTCGTTCTTCTTCGTCGAGGGGTAGCCTAGATTTTCTCCCGACAAGCTGAGACAGGCTAACGTTACAGTTTATTTATGCGCAGCTGGACGGTGATTCCTTGTCGCAGTGAGGCGGGCAGGCTAAATTAGATGTCAAACCGCGAAACGAATCCCTACATCATTAAAACAACGGACTATAATGTTACTCGGTTTCCCTTGTTGGTTTGTTTGACGCTGTCTTTCTGTCTTGTGTTTTTTCTTTCCGTTTTCGGATGCGGCGGTGGATGCGCGTCTGGCCGGTTGAAGGTGAGATGCTGCTGGAAGGGCAGTGAGGTAAAGCTGCTGATGATCGGCCAGCTTTGGTCGCCACAGCACCCTCTATCGGAGAGTACAGGAAGGGCGTGGTCTGCATCCGTCTCTTTAAAGTGGTACCCACAGCTTCGGCATCACCAGTTCAGCCTCTTCACGGGCAGGCGGAAACCAGAGTTCCGCGCTGCAGCGTCACATCCGCACAGAGCGATGAAGCAACATTACTTTCTGTAAACCAGCTGCCAGGCGCGCTGACGTAGTGACTAGTCATCACAGCCATACTTTGGCCCCTCTCCGATACCTTTCTGCATTCCTTGGAAGGCGTAACAACCATTATGGGAAGGCAGTAGAGCCTTCAGTGGAGCATTACAGAGATGATGCAGCACTACAGAGATGATGCAGCACAATGTCAAAACTGAAAAAACCCATTACTATGCCCATTTACAAAAATCAATAACAGCCATTCTTACAATAGTGACATCCTAAAAATCCTAGATCAGAATTAAATTGATGATTATAATCAGCAAAGTTTTCAATTATTAGGATTTCCTAACCAAAGACAAATAAACTTAATTTAAAAAACAAAACAAACAGAACTGAAAACATAACTTCCTTGACTGAAATAATAAACTGGAACTTCTGGTCAATAAATGTGCACACCTTTAACCCTGTTTTCCAAAATAAACGTCTAGACCAGACCTGCTAAAAGGATGGAAATGTAACTCAGTATTGTCTTTAATCGGCTCTCTATAGAACTTCTTTGGAAAACATTTTAAAATGTGCAATTTAACTCAGGGTGAAGGTTTGAGATTTCTTTTTAAGCTATCACACACATTTCTTGCTATCTTTGATGTTATTTCAGTCTTCAATAAAATCCTTATTTTACAATGTGCAAGTTAAAGAAAAACTCCTGTGCCTGTAAACGTCGTCACAAAGCCGCTCACATCCTTTACAGAAGACAGCAATCAACACACGGCACATTTTCTGTAAATAGTTTAATATTAAATAAAAAAACTCCCATATAAAAAAGAAAGCTACAGTCCACAATTTAATCGTCTTTTTAAACATAGGTATTGAAAGCAAAGGGTAGAATGAGAAAAATACTTAATTACAATTCCCAGAAAAATTCACAATTCATTGTTTTCTCTCTTGTCTCTTTCTCTAACAATATAAAATCAAAATAAAACACATTAACTGTACATATGTACAAATCTCCAAGTGTAGAAATTGCATAATCTGCTTTCTTTTTCCACTTTTCATTTATTCTTTTTTTTCTTTAAATACAGCTAGAGATGCCAGTACTCTTGGGGCAGGGCAGTGTGTGGAGGAGAGCTCAAACAGTGATATGAGTAGACAGAGGGAGGATAGCACTCCGAATCCATAGTAACATACAGACTTAACAGATTCACGTAAGACGTCATCACTCTCTGCGTTTTAAGTTTTCCAGCCACTCGTTCAACCTATCAAAGGACATACTGTACTTTGTTTAAACTCGGGATTCCTGCAAATGTTCAAAATCAATACTTTTTTTCCAGACACTCATCTCATGGCAGGCCGGTGTGGTCAAAGTTTTGGTGAAAGGTCAACAGAGAGTCTCCATCACACCACAGCTACATGTAATTCTTCACATCAACAAAATGACAGGTGAAATGTAAGTGGGTTGCCAAAATGTGACAGATGCTGACAGACTCTTTTTCTAAATTGTGCCAGATTTGGTGTGGATCTGTCTGGTTACCCTGACACGTTATGACATGATTCAAAGTTGTACACAAAGAACATTTTAATTGAATGTTTTCTCAGTACATAAAAATATAAGTGACGTACAAACCATTAAAGAACATCTCACAGGACACGTTAAATTGTGATAGTTTATCTCTGTGTGTGAAGAAACCTGATAAGGTGACCCACATTATTTCCTTGGCTTGTCGCATATAAAAGGTTATTTTATACTATGAAAAAAACCTCAAGCCTGTTCCTTATCTTCCAGCACCTTCTGAAAACTTTTCAGAATATTTCTGTGAAATGTAACCGCTGTGTGTCTCTGAAGAGCCCTTGATCTTACCAATAGACAGGGTCTCGTTTACTAAAAATGAAAATAAAGTCAGCTAACGGATAGTGAGGGGCTCAGCAATAGCACTGTTGTCCAACACATACTGCGACACATAAAAAGACACAAGTCCACATACACACAGACACACTTTCAACAGAGAGCATCGTTCAAGTAGATGGGCTTTATCCTGACTCACAGTTACACACTGATGAGAAGAAAACAGTACTCTTTTTTGTGTTTTCTCATTGATATAATTCTAACACCAACCATAATTAACAGATCTCTGATCACAATGTCAAGCAACCATTATTTTGTGAACTAGACCTAAGAGAAGACCTAAGTGAAAAAGTATCCACAACATTTCTCTTCAATTTTTTTTCAGTTTTTATAAATTAACTTTTCAGACTAGATCTCTCTCCCATGTGTTTTTTTCATAGTGGTTGCCATAACAATGGTTGACATGACAACAGCATAATATTAGTGCAGTTGAATTAAAAAAAAATAAAAAAAAATAGACAGGTCTAAACAGTGGTGATGATGGTGGAGAGATGGGAAGGGGAAAGAGGAGAGAGGCGTCTGGCCGCCTCTGATTGGTGAACCGCTCTGACTTACAGCTCCCTCCACCAATCACTGCCTCTGAGACCTGGCGCCTCGTCGCCTCCTGCCGCGGACCGACCTCTCCGGCTTCAGCAGTGCTGTCTGGAGCAAGAAAGAGAGAGAAATTACAGTTACATCAGTCTTATCTCTTCTCAGCCCCTTAGTGGAGGAATGCTTTTACCAGTGCAGTCAGGACTGCACAATCATTTCCAGCATGGAAAAAAACATCTCTTCTCAGCAAATCCTTCACGTTTGCTTTCCATCCTTCAAAGGGTAGTTAGAGTGTCCCATCTAGGTTGCGCAGATTCAGTGTCTTGCTTTAGCCGTTTTTAACAATCTAAACAAAAACGTGAAACACACTGCTTCTGAGGTTAAAAGTACTTTCTTGACCTTGAAAACAGCAGTTGAGAAAATAATCTCACCACGATGCCCATTTCGGACATTGTTTGTTTTTCGAAGATCAAGAAACTTTAAACGTCATATCTTAAGCTAACATGGACAAGAAATCCTCAAAAAGCTCTAAAGCCACGCCAACAGTCCTGTGCTAAATGCTAACATCAACATGCTAATATTCTCACAATAATACAAACATGCTGATGCTTAGCAGATACATGTTTACAATGACCACTGTTTTACTTCCAACAATTGGGACAAAAATAGGCCTTGCTTTAAAGTAAGACTGCTGGAAATAGTCTGACTTGAAACAGTTCAATGACACTCTTTCCTGCATAGAGAAATTTAGTCCTGCCTCCAGCTCTCAACAAAACTCTGACGTCTTCATTGTAGACATTATTTTCTGGTGAGCGTTGTACTTTTGGATTCTGTCATTTGTAACTGCAGTTGCAGCATTATGCTAATGTGGTGAAGGCTGTATTGTAACTAGCACAGTGCACCGAGAAAGACGAGAAGAAGAAAAGAGCCTTCTGTTTGGCTGGACCGCAGTGTTGCACTTTCAAAATGAAAAGGCGTGATGGTGTTTCTGCTGGTAACATCTTTACCACACAGCAAAAATAAATCACTAAACAAAACAAAACTGCTTTAATAATTAAGATATATATAACTTGGAAGCAAAATAAACAACACTTATAAATGTGTCTTGTTAAATAGTGAAGGTGGTCTGCATTTGTGTAAATAATAATTTGACATCAGAATAAAATTGTTTCGGTATATCAGTATCTGTGGTCATGTTCACACAGTCATGTCCTGTGACATTCCTCAGTAAGAACAAATATTACTGAGTCCTCAACAGAAAATTGCAGATTAACAAATTTAAAACCAGGAATGCACAGGAGCTACACTGCAAGAGGACCCCTGTGAACTAGAAGTGGACATTTCTTCTGTAAATCCTGCGGGTCATGGGATTCCTGTAGGATTCCCACAGGATGAGAGTCACTTTCACTATTCGTCACGGGAGTGGGACGGAACAGGAACATAAATCAATGGGAGCGGGCAGGATGGGATAATGTTATATATGATTTGATTTTAAATAACTCAGTGTTTGATAACTGTGTAAATGAACACCTTAGCCTTTATTTGATTGTCAAACAGGGCACCTTTTTTGGATGAGCCAGTTGAAGGCATGGTACGCATGTAGGTTTGCACGTGATCGGGATGGTACTGCCTCCGCATCATTTTGAGCCAGGAAAAACCCTGATAATAGTGAGCTGTGGCTGATAATTAAACCACTCTAAATCACTGAGGGGCAGCCGGGTCTTACCGTAGCCTTGGTTTCCTCTAGTGCTGTAGCATCCACATCTCTGAAGTCTTCTAACACATTCTGTAGCCTGATACAAAAAGTAAGAAACACATTAGTATTCAACATTTTATAAAAGAGCCAAAAACCCCCTGATAGGACAGTTTGTATGAAACATCAGAAAAGGCATGTCTAATGCACAGATACATCACAGTGCAAGATCCAGCAACCAGGGCCACTATTTTTTTATTTTTACTGGATTCCCTGCCTAGAGCATGTCTGAGTAATGAACTGTTACCAAGACAACTTACGTTTGTTTCCTTTTCCTTCCTCTTCTTGCTCCACCTGCAGCGTCTGCTTGATCCTTGGGAGGTAGAACCAGAAATCACATTACAAAAACATGTAAATCCTCTTCAGCTATCAGTGGCATACAAATGCAGCACTTCAAGGCAATCACAACGCTACACTCCTTTTATTGTGTTTGGTCCATGCCAAAAACTAAATTCTGGTGTCTCAGCAGGATAATTATGCAGTCCCACTTTGTGATATAAAATCTTGTCTAAAGGTGTGAAGGAAACAGGAGACTCAGGCACTCACCCTTCCCTGTTCGGTGTGCATCAATGTCTCGGCCGTCTCCTCATTGGGCCTCCCACTGCATCCATCCCTGGGACTGAGGTACCCTGCGTGGGGAAGATGTCCCTGCCTATCCACCCCTGCCTCCACGTAGGGGCACACAGCCGCAGCAGGCCCAGTACAGTCTGTCTTAGCCTCCTCTAAGTAAATGGGTGGCAGAGGAGGCTCTGGGTGGGTATGTGCCTCTCCCATGACCGGTTTCCTTTGTAAGGGTGAAGTAGACCCGTCTTCAGTGGGTTTGGGCGTTCCCTGTGCTGGGGAATGGGCTGCTGCTTCCAGGCTGATTCGGGATAAGTCTGGGTTGCGAAGAGAACAGGCCCGACGTGGGCTGAGGGAGACTGGGGCACTTGCCTGGGGCAGAGTTGGGACTGGGGTGTGATGCTCCACAGGGAAAGAAACCGGCGGTAAGGCACAGAAGGGTGAAGTGGAGTCAGATGGCCCCAAGTGGGCCCTGTCTTCCTGCTCTTTAGCACTGACTTGAAGGAAGGAGGTATAAATCGTGTCCATGAAAGATGTGTAAGGATCAATAACAGACCTGCCCTCAGATACTCGCTGTGGGGGCAGGGTGGGTTCTTGTGCTGGGGCTGGGGCAGGTGCAGGACTGGGAACCACTTCTGGAGCAATCTGACTGGCTGGAATGTCTTCCTGCGGGGCAGGGCTTTGTGTTTCCTGCAATGAGACTGGCTTCTCTCCTTCTGAGGGTGGTGCAAGGTTTAGCTGAAGGAAAAAAGTTGAAGCAATCAATAACAAATATACCAAAACTGATGTTAGGGATCAAACAGTGTGTTTTCTCATTGATGCAAAAGCAAATTATCCCCATTTCCTAAAGAAAAAATGTATTGGATGTCCTGATCTTAATCGGAGTCCTTCAGCATCGGATATCTGCTGATAGAGAGTCGGCTTGAATACTTATATTTACATAATGTCTGTGTCTATAATACAATAACAGCTGTACACTGCTAAATTTGGCAGACATTTTTCACATGCTACAGCCTACAAATCATATTCACCAGACATCAGAAAACACGCTAGTTCGGTACAGAACCCAGCCAAAAGTCATATCTTCATTATAATATTTTCTTCGTTTAAATGAAATGCAAAAATTATTTTCACTACGCTTGGGATCTGCTAGGAAATTTATATTTAAGCGTTATAGAGCAATTAAAGCCCATACATGTAAAAGTCTGTAAGAATAGCCCCATTTAGGTGGTAACCTCTTTACCCACAAAGCTACATGCCAGTTACCCACCTGTATGTTGTTGAGCAAGTTGATGGCTCCATCAGGACCCTGCAGCAGAGGCATGCCCAACGCAGAGGTCTGGACCGGGGGCAGGAGGATGGAACCTGCGCCAATTCCCAACATGTTATGGAGGCCTGCGATGCCAGAAAGATCCCCTACAACGACACATTTCATAGATACACTGATATAATGGGTTACTGCAACAGAACACCTGCAATGTTTAAAGTTTTAATTAGGTCAGTTGTGCTGGTGTCATTTAATTTATTCCTCACAGTGTATATAAAAGAAAATGTAGTAGTGTTGAGAGTGGACACTAACTCACCTAATACAGAAGAGTTAAGCAAAGTGGGCAGTAACTGTTGGAGGATGGGGTTGTCCTTGCCTTGGAGAGACAGGGGGATGAGGGTGTCAACACCAGCATCAGTAGGTACCTGGAGAAAAGAATAAAGTTGAAGGTTTGGGTTTCAGGCAAGCAAATTACAAAACAAAGAAAAAAAAGAAAAAAAAGGAGATATATATTGGACCAGAAAAATACAGAGAGACAGGAGTCAAAGAAAAATCTTTTTTTAAAATGCAAAATTTAAAATATGACTTAAAGCATGTGCATTCACACCTGAGGTAAATTGGGATTAACAGACCATAACCAAAACAAACAAAACATGTAGTTTGAGAAGGACTTCATTTGAAAATAGTGTCGAGATAAATCCTGTTTTAGCAGTAAAGGAAAATGGTTTATGGGTTTTGACAGAGGGGGGAAATGATGGAACATGTGATGAAATGAGCTCTCTCTAGTTTTTTCTAGTGAAATTAGGATGAGCTCAGAGGAAACAGCTACAGGAGATAGGGGAGCCTACCTGAGGTTGGGTATGTTGGGTTTGCTGTGCAGGAGCTAATTGGGTGTGGGGAGGCGGGTGGAGCTCAGCAGAGCTCAGGGCAGCAGTGAGCAAGGCAGGGCTGAGGGGCAGGAAGGCTGTGGGAGGAGGAGGAAGAGTGGTAGGAAATAGCAGAGACTGCAGGGCTTGGATAGAGCCTTCAGATCCTGGATGAATGGGGAGAAGGCTCTGGACGACCTCCAAGAGCCCCGGGCCTGATAGGGTTGATGGATCCAGGAGGCCAGAGGTCTTATCCAGGGTGAGGCCCTCTAATGTGGTGGGTGGCTGCTGGAGAGGAACTTCCAAGCTGACCTGGCTCAAATGACCCAGCCCAGATAGAGGTAACAAAGACGCCTGCTGTTGCCCAAGTAACAAGGAAGCCATGAGCAGAGCCTGAAGGCTAGGTTTTTCTGTTAGCCCTAAATCAGCTTCCTGTCCTGTAGAAGGTGTTGGGAGCGGGTTCAGCAGGCCCAAAAGGTTCAGAGGCAGCTCCCCTTGGACACCACTCAACAAGGGCAACAAGGGAAACAGAGGATTGTTGTTTATCTGTTGTTGTTTCTGTTGTTGATCCTGGTTTTGCTGCTGTGTCTCTTGTTGAATCAGTAACTGCTGCTCTGACTGCTGCTGCTCTGCAAGATTCTGTGTTGGTTGTGGTGAAGAATTGGCAGGGTGTATCTGTGCATGTTGCAACCATAGACCCCCTAGAGGCAATGAAGCCAAGACTGCAGGGTCCAGGACGGATGGTAGCCCTCCTGTGGATGACAGCAGCTGAAGAAGTTGCTCTTGGTTCATGAAGGGGAAGGCCTCTGCCAGTGGTAAGGGAGCATTTGAGTCGCCAGCAGCTGAAGGTGTATGAGGACTATCTGCTCTCGTCTCGCCAAGACGAGTGCAGATAGTGTGCCCGGGGCTGGTGGCTGCTGGAGATTTGGTCACTATGGAGACCTTTGGATCCAAACATCTAGGCTCCTCTGGCCCTGGAAAAAAGACATGAATCATTCTTTTCAGGCTATCAATTAGTAATATTTTACACAAGCGTCTAGAGCTGGGCAGTAAACTGTGTTTTACACAGGTTTTAATTGTGGTGGTGACAGTAAGCTACAAAACAATATTCAATTTACAAGGTGGCAATAACATATCAATGAACTGTGTTCAGTCGTATCGATTCAGACCAACACCCTAGAGTGCGCAACCTTAAGAAACCATTTGTACCCCTTGCCCAGAACCTAACCTAAGAGATACCATCAGCTGATTTAAAGGGTGCGCTCACGACGACACAGAAAGCTCATATTAAAGCTAAGGCAGATAACGTTGGAGAAAATAGCAAAAGACAGCTGGATTTTGAAAGTATCAACTCAAAAAAACATCCTCTCAATTTGTGGCTCCCTCCAATCACATTTTCATGTGCAATGAGTGCACAGGCAGATAGCCCAGCCAATCATTTTGTTCGGGTCGAATAGAGTATTTAACTTATTGTATGCTGTTGGGGTGAAAAGAGAATTCAACAACAAAAAAAAAGCTTCTGAAATTCATTACCTACCCCAGCCTTAATCAGATGAATGAGAGAATCTTGATGTCTATATGGGTACATGTTCAATGTATTGCCAAGTTCTACAAACAATACTACTTCAATATGGTAGGTTGGTACATTTATTTGTCACAATATAACAGGTTATATAGTGAAATTGAGTTTTGTAACTGCCTTCTGTTACAAAGCAGACAATATACATTATTAAAGAAGCAATTATAATTTAATATTATTATATATGCATTCCACATCTTAAAATGTGGAATGCAGATCTGTCCAGGGACAACGGATGAAAAATAGCCTTTTGGCTAATTCTGGTGCATTTGCAGCAATGTTAATTAATGTACACTGTCCCTGTCAAATAAACTAATAAATAAAAATAAAAGACTAAAAACACACTTCAGACTGAAAAATATCCTCACCTGCAGTGAGATTTCCTTGGGAAGACATCACAACATCAGTGGTACGGTCAGAGGAGCTGCCCTCCCCCTGGGGAACAGTGGAAGATGCTGCGAGAAGGGCCAGGACATGGTTGCTAAGATCAAGAGGTTTCGGGGAGCTGGGTATCGCAATAGAAACACTGCCTTGAGAATGACTCAGGTCCATTGATGAGGATATGTTGTTACTACCAATATCTGCTGGCACAGTGCCCTGTGGTGAGGCTTCCTGCAATGGTCCCTGGGAAACAGAGTCCACTGCAGGAATGTGATTCTCAGTTGGTTGATGCTTGTTGTCTGAGGGAGTCAGGGACGCATGCTGAGATGGGCTGTTGTGTAAAGCTACACTTGAGTTGGGCAGCACTGCAGAAGAAGGAGAATGTCTCTGTAAAGGACTTGATTTAGTGGGCTGAGGATGTGATGGAGACTGCACTGATCTGAACTGAGAGGAAGTGGGAGGAGAAGAAAGCGGTTGTGGCACGGAGGGTAGAGGATTAGTGTTACTGGTTCGGCACAGCGACTGAGTCTGTGGGTGCCTGACGTTAGAATGCGGGGCGGGAGAAGAGGGGGACCGTCTGGGGCTCTGCTTATTAGTGTGTCCGCTTCCTTCAACAGACACTGATCCTGGCTGAGATGAAGCAGAGTTTGATGCGGAGGCTGTGGCCTGTGCATTCTGCACACTGAGCAGGTGTAACAGAGCAGACAGAGGCTGAGTTGGAGGATCCAAGCCAAGAGGTGTAGGTGTCAGGCCTGTAGTGAAATCCAGAGCCTCATTTTGTCGGGGAGGCCTGGAAAGGTGTGCCATCTGTCGGGGAGCAGGGAGCCTTGGCATCTGCCCTGGGAGGAGATGATGATGGTTTTCTAACATTACAGCATTCTGGTTCTGCACAGCTGAGGTAGAGGAAGAGTGTGAGGAAGAAGGGAAGGAAGAGGAAGAGGATAGGTTGATAGCTGTAGCAGAAACGGCGTCTCCTGGTGGGGTTTTCCGAGGCCCATTAACCAGGTGCTGGGTGTCTCTTAGCATGCTGAGCACTGTGGGAGATCGCCGTTGCCTCTTCCTGTGCGACGCGTTGCGCTCTGCTGTGGGAGGCAGGTGGGGCAAGGAGGAAGCCAGGGACTGGGCCAATGAGTGGGATGGAGGAAAGAGGACGGAGGAGGCTGCTGCAAGGGAGGAATGGGGAGGCCTAGTCGAAGCGATGGAAGAAGGAGATTGGCTGTTATTTAAAGTGCTGTTTGTTACCTTTGATGACTGTTGTTGTTGTGCCTCTTTCAAGACCTCCAGCGAAGAGGGCAAGCTCACTGGGTTGCTAGCCACATTTGAACTCTGGCCCTGGTTAGCCAGCTGAGCCTTGGCAGCCGCAGAGAGCAGGCTACTCGCAGGGAAAGAAGCTGGGTGTGGCAGCTTTCCCTGATGGCATTGGTGGTGGTTCAGAAATGGCCCCAGAGGTAAACTCGAAAGACCTGCAGAGTTCAATCCAAAACTTGGTGGCCCTGGGCTGGGAGTTGGGCTCATGGTACTCTTTGAGGGTTTCGAGGAGAGAGCATGAGGGTTGCTACTGCTTTGGTTAGTCAGTAAGGAGGGGTTAGTAGGGATAAGGAGGTGGTGGTTATTAGTGCTGCTGTTGCCTGAGTTCTTAAACTGCTCCAAGATGTCTTCCAGCTTGTACTTGGGGAAGTGGGGGCTGGGGTTTGGGGAGCCACCGGAGAGAGGGGAATGTGGAGAGGAAGAGGTGGATTTCCTCCTCTGAGGCAAGTTACTTCCCATCAGTCCTCCTCCTGCTGCTGGTGTTGAGCTTCCTCCTTGCTCAGAGAGATGGGAAGGAGAGGCTGAAGGGTGGCGGGACCGCTGGTGAGGAGACACACAGTTCATGTTATGGATAGAGGGAGAGAGGGAGGAAGACGGAGAGAGGGGGGAGCCTCCCACAATGACACCATGAGGGTGATGAGCGTGAGTCTGTGCTCCTCTTCCTCCTCCACCCATGGTCATAGGGGACGAAGGAGGAGGGGAAGACAAGTGGCCCTAGCCGAGGAGAGCCCGGAGTCTCTGGGGTTTTGGGTGTTCTTTGACCTTGACTGACATTCTGAGGTGTGGGGGTACGGGGTGACCTCTGGGCATGGCTGTAAGCTGGGAATGAGGAGCTGGAGGAAGAGCTGGACGAGGCAGGTATAGGAGGAGGATGGTGAAGCCTTCTCAAAGCCTCTAGAGGATGGTGAGAGTTTGACCCCGCATGAAGGACAGGGGAGGAACCATTGTAAGGGAAAATAAACTGGTGGGAGGATTTGGGGCTGGCACAGGGGTTTGGGTGGAGGTTGCTGTGGGGTCGCGCTGGGACTGGATGAAGTTTGGGATGGTAAATGCCATGGTCCTCTTCTTCCCGCTCCGCAAGAACCCGCTTTGGATCGCGGCTGTCCACTGCACTGCTCATCTCTGAAAGTGGATACACACAAAAAAGGCATTTTACTAAACTGCTTTAATTTATGATATAATATGTACAATATGACAGCATTATTTACTTTCATTAAAAGGTATTGTGAGACACAAAATTACTAAAATGTAAATATAAATGTACTTTTTGGTTAGTATATAATTGCGTACATCATATGTTCATACAAGTCTTTCAAATAGTCATGAGGGCTGTCACTTGATGTATTTCTGTGATAATGTAGAAATCTGTAGTCAAGTGAGATCTAACTTATTCTAAAGGCACATGATTAAACTGATTATATGTGCTTGTTATTTTCCCAGTACAGCCCTATAGTTAGTTAATCACACAAAACATCCAGATAATTTAAAGGGAGTTCTTACATTTTGTCAAAAATATAAACAGATCTACGAAGAACAAATGAAACGGATGCACAGGACTACAATGATGGAACTATTCTGCTGCACAACAAACGTTTTTTTGGACTATAATAAGATCTTCTGTGGAAGAACATTACTGCTATTAAAATGTGGTTTCAATTCTGTGAGGCTGACATCCGTTGCACTGACCAGCACTTGTTTCAATTCCACACCCACCTGCTCTCGCAGGATTTCCCATCCCACTCCCGCCCACTCCTGTAGTGATTCCAATCACACGCCATCAAGAATGATTTCTGTTGAAAATCTGTCTGGCCTTTCCCACACGGAAAATAAGACACATTTAGCTCTTATGGATTTTGCTTGAGGCAGTAGGAACCAAAAGTGTATCTGAACATGGATCATGGATCATAGTTTCTCTTATAGCTAATGTGGATTCCCATATAAACAGACACAAACTTCAGATTTCAGCGTGAGAAAAGAAAGCAGGAGAGCGAGGGAGAAACTAAACTAAACTTCTGATTCTATACTTTGCACGTGGTTTACTGAAAGATAATGTATTTACAAGCATGGTTAAGCAAAATAACAACAGCCTCTCATACTTTTAGAAATGAAAATACATCTCTAATTCAACCCACCATGATGTGAATACTGCCAAAACCCTCCCACACACATTACAGCAAATTTGTGATGAGTCCTGTGGGACCTGCAAAATCGTAGTCTCATTGCAGCCGTCTATATATGGTCAGTACTGTGCAAACAGCACAGTCAACCCCAATATCAAAAGATTTGGTGTAAGAAGTAAAGTAAAGAGTTTTTTCACCATCCACACCAAAATAAAAATGATATTCTCCTACATGATGCCCATCCATATTGGTTTAGTAAATCTGTAGAAATTAGCACAGAAACATTATTTCTAGTGATTTGTTTGTGGTTCTTTTAGCTTGTTTTGTAGCACACAGGTGCAGGAGTAGCACATCTCAATGTGTAAAAAAATGTACCTGGATGATGAAGGTTTGTGAAGGGCAGCTGTGAAGCCTGCATACTCCGACATAGAGCAGCCATCGCTACGACTTTCCTGCGGTGGTTACACAGTTTGGTCATGTCCTGCTCTGCTTTGCCTAATGGCTGGCTGTGCTGCTCCACCTTCACTCCCACAGTAAAGTTGAAAACCTGCAGGATACCAGATAAATGAAAATTCTTTGCACGACACTGCTTCACATCTAGGATAGTAAAGGGCACCAGTGGGGTATTTTAAACTCATAATATGCAGTGTCACACATTGCTTATACTCATAGACTACGCATGCTTTTTTTAAATTTTATTTTATTTATTTTTAAACACACTTTATGAAGGTTAGCTAGCCATGATTCCACACAGTTGGACAAACACCATCCAAAAGGTTAGTCATAGATATTTAATTTAACACATGTGGGGATGTCACCTGCCTGCATTTCATTCGTAGTAAAAACCTTGCAGGGCTGCCAATAATTACTACGCAACATTAGGGCTGAACGATAAATTGCATTTGTGATATTATCGCAAGGTGATAAAATGAGACTTTCTTATTGCAAAGGCTGCGATTACACTCTGGCCACATGACAAGCAAGAGTAAAGCAGTCTACTCCGGTGTTGTAGGACAATTATCAAGCTTGTCTTTTAGACATGAGAGGTGTCACTTGGTTTTATTATCGGTGGCCAACTTTTGTACTGAACCTCAAACCGAGCTTTTCTTTGGGTTTGTTTGCTGGGATCCAGAAAATAAGTTGTTTTTGTTGAGATATGTACTCTTGTGGAGATTTAAACTGAGAGAACGACTCAATTAGTGGTTGAACTGTTTTCACTTACTGTATAACACACTGTGCTGAAATTACTTTTTCTTGCCTGTAGGTAGGCCTACTTGATGATATTATGCAATTTTTTTTAATGCCATGACTTGACTCTCAAATTGTCTTTCTCTGAAATTACTATAATTTCATATTTCTTCTCCACCATTGCTTATAATAATTAATGCAAGAAAGAACAGTGTATGTTTAATCTATCTAATATTGTATCTTTCATACCATACACCGATTTATTGCTTGTTCGTTTTGAATAATGTAGAAGATAAGCTAAGATCAAAAAATTGCATATTAAATCGCTATCGCCATACTGGTGAAAAAAAAAGCAATTTGATTATTTTCCATAATCGTTCAGCCATATGCTACATATAAACAGTAACAAATAGAACAAACAACTAGTAAAACTAACCCGTCACAATGTTCAAGTGAGTTAACAGAAGTTAAAAGGTCATCGCCATGCTGCTGAAATATGTGACAAGTGTCACAGAGGTACTAAATCAAAAAACGCAAAAGACCAGATAATAGTGAGAGATACTGCGTGTATTTTGTCTTTATTGCCCACCATTACAACACACACACACAACACAAACACAGCACAAACACATTTCAAACATACAAACTAGCATTACCTTATGGATGATGAGTGGACACTCAAGACCACATTTGCAGGTGCTATCAGTCAACAGATAGGCCTTGACCTCTTCCAGAGAGGATAGGGTAGTGCCACTGGGACTGCAGAAAGAAGACATGGCCCAACTGAACACCAAACTCAGAGAAAACTGAAAAGATCTGGACAAAGACACTATAAAGCAGAGCAAAAGTTCGAAGTTGCAAAACTGAACGCACCTCAAGATCTCCATTTTAAAAATCACAAACTGAAAGATGTGTCTTACATGGCTGCTCAGACCGTCTTGCTATATTAGAGAAACTCTGAAATCCCATTTCAGAGTCTAATTTGAATGGGAACACAAGAACAGATTCTGGATGACTCCCTTTGTGTGTATCAAACAAAAGAAGTCTCAGAAATTGAACAACTAAAGTCAAGTAGAAAGAACAGAATCTGCCTTATTGAAAGACTTAATGTACACTTTAGGAGTTGATTTGAAACTATGGTTACTTAGCTTGCAATATTATTATTACTCTTAATATAGACAAATCTTGGTTATGGCCTATGTATGAATATGCTGCTGTTACATTATATTATCAGGCTCACTGCTCCTTATACAGCAATCAAGCTTCTTGACTGGCTAGGAAATCTCTTGCTGCTTAATAAAATATGTGTATTCAAATTAAAATAAACTCTTCTGCCCTGTGCTGGTCAAGAAAAATAAGGCATAGGGAAATCTTTACTGGAAAATAAGTACTTCATCTTATGCAAATTTCTAAAACAAATCCACATAAGCCCCAGTCATCTTTCTGGGTAACAGCTCTCTAAATATGTTGGTAAACCACACAGTCTCATTTCTCTGGAATATATTATTTTGCTCACATCCATACACATTTATGAATGTATACTTTCACGTCCAAATATTAATTATTTTCAGCAATAAGTCTGCATGTCACATATCTATTCAACTGAACCAACCCACCTGACATAGATCACCTGCCCGCCCTCCACTCTCCTCTGCCAGCCAATGGGGATGTGTATTGCAGTGGTGTGGACCCCATCCTTGTCCCCACTGACAGTTTCACTGCCTCCCATCATTTTTTACCTGCGGCCTGCCAGCACCTTGGAAAAGTAACAAAGTGTTCATTGTGTGCTTTGTGTTTTGCTTTAAATGATTACATAGTTTCATTGCAGGAAAATCATTATTCTGTATTTGAAACATATCATTTTCTAAAATGTTTTCATGTGTTATTTTATTAATTACGGTCTATAGAAATCTTACAGCCGTACAATTCTGTTTTACATTTGAAAACTTTAAAATTTATAGTCGGTACCACATTAGACTGCCATCTGGACATTTTACAAGAGCTTTAAAATAGTCAAGTTTCTTTTTATAGCCCAAAATCAATAAAGACTCTTAACCCTTTTGAACTTCTTTTAAAAATGTACTAACACATGCAACTATAATTAGTTTCATGCATCAGTGTAGTTTATTGTGCCACACTAAATAAGTAAACACACGCATGCATGAAATGGATGAACCGATGTTTCTGCGGTGAAGTCTTCAGGATATCAATATTGTAATTAAAGCAACCTGCATAATGTGTGTACCACATTCACCTGACTACACAACACCAAATGTCAACCTCAGACATCAAATATTACAAAATGTAGCGCTATGATGAAATCAGCCTAGAATCACAACAAGTGCATAAAATAAGGGCTGCTAACTAAATGTATTGCACTATTTCAATGTCACCTACTGAAAGTTTACTTTCCAGCTGTCTTCTACCTCTCCAAAAAGGTCTGGCAAAATGCCCAACATTTACTTTCATTATGTCTGTGTTCCTGAATATTCAAGCCTCTACAATGTTGTCTGCAACATTTAAAACCCCAAATATAATGTAACATATCACCACTGGGTGTGGTCACAGCAAAAGAAGACTGTTTTGGTTTATGGTCCAGTAAAGTAATAAGTAATAAAAAACAGAATAACTGAAAAAAATTTTTTGCATACCTTGTCATCTTTGGGAAGCCAGGATCTGTTTTGGCTAAGGTATCCACTGTCCAATGTACATGCTGGTGGGTGAGAAGCACACAAATTGCCAGTAAAACCTGACTTGATGCCCAAACACCTGGACTTTCTTAGGCAATGAGGCAGACCCTCAACTTAGAGGATGACTCCTGCAGATTTATTTGTTCAGTTCACATCAGAGTAGGCTCTTGGATGAAGATAGGGAGCCTGCAAAGAAAGGTGGAGGTGGATTATATAATCTGACAGGGGAATCCACGGTAAATAACTAATGTAACATACAATTTCCTGCTATCCATGTTATCCAAGCATTCTTCAAAAAATGATTGCATCAGATTCATTACTCTCTCAAAAAGAATACAACTTCAGAACAAGCTGCGGCTACTTTGAAGTGGGAGGGTGTGTTTGGATAGGCCCGTGGTTTACTGAATGTTTAGCCACAATATAAGCGGCTGTCTTTCTAACAAACAACTCACAAGATAACACGCTTACAACATGAAAAAACCTTGAAATCTGATCTTGGTGGTATTCGTTGCTTAGCTAAAGTCGACATCTCTGCAGAGTGCAGGCATGGAACACTAACTATACACAACTGATGGACGGCATGCTAGCAGCTAGGCTAACAGCTAAGCTAGCAAGCTACCCTACTTTGTACTATGTTGTCGTGACAGCTGTCAGGCGCACAAAACACTCCGATGCAAAACTCTTACGTGTTAGCTACGGTAACAAGAAACGAGTCAGACACAATACTGCTTCGGAACAAAATATGAATCTGATCACCAGATGCACTTACTTATTGACAGCCGTTAGCTAACGTTGATGTTAGCAGGACCTATCAACCTTTCTCTGCGTTGGCGAAGTTTTGGAGTGTTCGCTTTTTTGGCTCGCGGGAGAATCAAGAGTTAGCTGGCTAGCTAGCTAGCCGACTAGCCAGATAATGTTTTGAAAACGCCTGATACTTCAATAAATAACCGTGAATTATGTAATCCCACCATTCAAATCACGTATTAGCGCGATCAATCAGCTCGCAGCGTTTAGGCAACGTCTGCCAGTCCGATTTAAAAACAAAGGGCAATAACGCTTCATTTTACTGCGCCTGGGATCTCGGGGCTAACGCCACCAGCTAGGCTAGCAGAGCTAACTGACTGAAATTTACTTGATTCTGGAGTGTCCCAACAAGACTGAAGGATGTCCCGCTCCCGGAGCACACTTATCCAGCCGTTGCGTTGGTCTCCGCTCTGCTAAACCGTCTTGCATTCAGGTCTATTCCGACAACCATTACGACCCATGTAATCCCAAATTCACAGTTTCCCACTGTTTTTTTTTTCTTACATATTCCGAGCAAAAAAAATAATGGAGTTTTCTTTTGAGCATGCGCATTCCGTGCTCAGGGAGTATTGTACCCGACATGCAACGGGACCTTTGTAGTGTTCCAGACAGACAACAGTGCGGAGCTCCTTGATAGAGGACATGATAATGACAGAACGATAACAGGCCCGGGATACATGTCTGCTGCAGCTCAGAATAATGGCTTCATGAGCACCTGTCTACACTAAATGTGATCCCAGACAACACGGCATTTATCCAGATACAGAAATGTAAAAATCAAAATGTAAAAAAAAATCAAAAGCATACCCAGTTATATAATGTGAATATATACATGGCATATAGATTTTTTTAAATTTTTGAATGCATATCATGTATCACCATACCGCTGCTCAGAGAAATGTCTGTGTTTGGTATTGTCTTGTTTTTCTGAATTTGGTTAAGACTGAATTAGACAACCCAGTAAAGCAGACAACTGCCCTGGGCCTCAGACTGCCATAGGCTCCAGGTTTGCCATACAGCAATTAGTGGTAATTTGATTAATTACAAATTTGTTTGGTAATATTGTATGCACCATTAAAGCACAACATAGACCTTAATTAAAATGACAGGGCACTTAAGGTGCCACCTTGATTATTACATAACATGTTGAGGGTTAAAATGTAGCCTTTATTATTTCAGTTTATGCTGGGATTACATGGTGGAAATTCAAAAATGTCTGTGCGTTATTAAGTTACAAAAACTCAGGAAAGCTAATTACTAACTTGTACATACACAATTGGCAGAAAGTAGGAAAAGGGTGGTGATCACAGGCCCACATTACAGCTCATGTCCACCCCTGGACCTTTAGATGATTAACCTGGCCCTTATTTTGGTGACTTGATTTTAACTCTAGCACCACCACCAGGATAAAACTTCAATTTTCAGGTGAACCATTGGTTGTAAAACACACTTGCTGTGCACGTTCATGCTCCTAACATGAAAAAACCAAACATGTGATTTAAGTGACCACATGACCTACCTTCTAAAACCACCATCAGGGTCACATGAAATGGTTGATAAAATCAACTATTTTATCATCTACTGCAGCAACACTTGCTGTGAAAGCAATATGTAAGAGTGAATTTAGCTAGACTGCTACAATTAGTCCTTAAGCGTTTTAGAGAAATTATCCAGATGAGTAAATACAGAGTTAATACATGGTGTAGTTAATACCTACACCATGTGCCATTCAGGAAGTTAATCCAGGCCCAGACCATAAAAATACATGTTATATGTTACTGTGTATGTTGTAGAGTAGATGAACATTGTACTTACAGGGGACCTCAGGAACGTGAGGTAGTTCAGGTATACTGTATGTGGATTGACACTGTTGTTACACAAGGTGCTGTTCATTGTAGTTATTGTGTACAGTAAGTACAAACACAGTAGATACAGCTGAACTGAAAACCAGTCAAGGTGTTCATCTAACAGCAGAGGCATTTGTAGAAGACAATCGATTTTCTGTCCTGCCACAGTGTAAGTGTCATGAACAGTAAACCAACACCACTGAAAAATGTAAGTGGCAGTCATTGTAAAATATAAAAATTTTAAAACTAAAACGCTATGGATTATTTCATTACTTTCAAACTTATCACATTTCTTCTAATGCTAAACTAACTTCAAACAATTTCAATTTGTATTCAAAACTGAGCAGACCTAATGGCAAAACCACAGGCAAACATCTATCTCTATCGAAAAAGATCTTTACAGCGTCCCTTAATGTGGATGAAAAGTCTCAGCTAAAGAATGGTCAGGCTCATATTAGAATAGATACCCAAAAATAATTACAGTTCAAGTTGTTTTTAAGTCCCCCCCAAATGCCAGATTGTTGCACAGTAGGCTATATTGTGCCCTTTAATACAGCACTAATGTGAATTATCAGTTTAAATGTTTAATAAAAAGGTGACATACAGCCTGGTTTTTGCATTGTTCTTTGTCTCTTCAAAAGGACAAGGACAGTGCAGTGAGCAATGTGTGTGTGTGTGTGTGTGTGTGTGTGTGTGTGCGTGTGCGTGCGTGCGTGTGTGTGTGTGTGTGTATTGCTGTTGTTTGTGAACAAGTGGGACAAGGGGAAAGAGGTGTGTATTAGTGTAATAAAGATAGAGGGAAACAAAGTATCTGATTTCCCCTCGTCATCAGTCTGAGGTCCCCAGCTGTCGTGAACAGTCAGCTTGACACGAGTGCTGAGCCTAGCATGCATACAAACACACTCACACACACACAAAATCATAGATAAGTACACAAATACAGACATATGCTAACATCCGAACCTGGAAAATTCTGGAAATCACCTAAAGAGACAATAGAGGCAATAAATAAAGGGCCCAGACTGTGAAGGTGTTCACAAAGAGTCCTGAGGGCCTGAAGTGAGGAGGTAGGTTGATCGGCTGGTTTGTTAGACTCAGATTCCCTGAACATACACCGCTCCAGTCATCGCCAGCAGGCAAAGGACTCATTCACAGAGAGATTTTCCCACATAGTGGATTTTGTCATTTCTCCTCCGAGCTGCGTGAATTTTGACAAGAGGTACGTTCCAGTGTAAGTTTAAAGTTTGAGTTAATCCACTGCAAAATGTATTTGCATGACTAAAGCATGTGGAAGTCAGTTTATTCAAATTAGTTCCAGTAATGCTGTTTCATAAAGCTTTAGCTGAATGCTAGCTGAATAACTGCCACATTGAGATTTTTTTTTTGCCAATTCACAACGATTGATTTTTATTGCTGTCATACTTTCTGGAATTCTGCTCTTCTTTTCTCGAGTGACAGAGGCAAACCAAATTTAGCTGTGATGAGATTTAATTTCACTACCCTAGAATAGTTTAGGTCAAGTGGACAAGTGCACTTGTTCAGTATGTGTGTGTAAGTAGGTGCGTAGCTACACAAAACTTTTTTTGTTAAGTGTTCATACAGACACAAGAATACAAGCTGTGAGCCATATCTGTTTGTGTGGCTGTATGTGCTGTGTCTTAAATAACATGTTTATGCTACTTTTTAAAATCATTATCCTCTTATAAAAATTCAAGGATGATAAAAATATTTTTAATACAGTTTGACTGGATGCCATGTGAAGGCCAACCTCAATAAATGACAAATATAAATTCTAACTACAATCTAATTTCATTCAGTTGTTTTCCGTGAACATTAAGAAATATTTTTTGTGGTGCTAGTTGTTTTTACCAATCATGGCATATAACAGCTGATAAGAGAACAGCCACGGTTAAACAAAGATATTTTTGTCCTTTAAGGTTAAAGAGAAACAAGACAGAAGTTTAGTTCGTGCTTTCCATTTTTCCACTAAGGCAGTGCTTTTCAAAAACAAAACCCCTCACAATTATTTACTCATGTATGTAATAAATACACATATACTGTATGTCTTTGTAGGCGGGGCAGTGCTGACATTATCCACCAACACCATGGACCAGTGAGTATATTTCCTGAAATCCGTTTGATTACCTCCGAAATAGGAATATATTGCTTGCCCTACTTTGCTTGCCTGCACCTCTTCACCATCTCCACAAACCTCAATTCAAATGATCATAGGCTAAACAGTCCAGACTGAAAAGCACAAAAAACACATTTTTTTTTTCAACCATGTCTTCCTACAGCATAATAGGAATTTAATTTAAATACAGTTATGACTCCATGCTTATATGAGAAAATGAGTCATAGGAGTCTCCCAGAATAAATTATCCTCCCTCAACTATTTTGAGGGGGAATGTTTTTGATATTTGATATTGGCACAAAGCATACCAGTTACATCAGATCACTGTTTGTGACCTTGTAACCCCATTTTAGTAATTTTTAAGTTCACATTTGATGTTAAAGTTTAGGTATTACATGTTCACCTACTAACAAGAGGTCAGGTTTAAAAACTGAAGTTGACACCATGGAGAGACAGATGTTTCACGTGAAAGTCATGACACATAGCTGCATGAGATGATCTTACTCATGGCTTTGTGTTTTCTTTTCTTTGTGTGTCAGGGAGGATGACAAAAACTCTGTGGATATCCACGACAACCCTCCCGCTCCTGACAACGTAGTGAAAGAGGACGGAGACACTGTGAGTGACAGCACCATGTCATCCCCCCCACTGTTAGAAGTGCCATTCCAGTTTAAAATAGCCACCAGCTGGGGCAGGAACGCAGTGCAGCGTCAATTGTAAAAAAAAAAAAAAGAGCCTTGACTTGTGTGTTTCTGTCTTTCATCTCCTTGAGATAAAGTCACACTGCTAAAAAGAAGAGGATGAAGTTGAACAACAGAACACAAATCTGTGAGATCCGAATTTATACTGACTCTAGGCTGGTCGTTTGTTTAAATGGGTACATCACTTTTCAAACCAACACTTTTTGCAGAACAAATCTCTACACCATGCAAGATGTGCGTCATGATTTTACTCAACAGGAACATCAAATGTAGGCATACTTGAAAGCAAGACATCCAAAATAGTTCACCCAATTTTGACCTTGTCCCTTTTAAATGACCATGATAAAAGATATGCAATTTAGACAAACATCAAAATGTGCGCATTTATTTTGTTTTTTAAGTGACTGTGATATGCCCTTTGTTTGTCCAGGTCTATTTTATATATGAGGAGGAGGTGGAGGTGGAGGAGAAGGAACCAGAAACTCCAGAGCCTGTTATCCGTATCAATGACAAACCCCACAAGTTTAAGGACCACTACTGCAAGAAACCCAAGTTCTGTGATGTCTGCGCTCGCATGATAGTCTGTATGTACTGGAAGCTATTATATTATACTTATTATATCTTCTGTATCTCATACAGTATATACATACTATATATGTAATGTTTTCTAATTATAATACTTAATCTTGCTTTGTAAGAAGAAGATATATTTTATCCAAATTTTCTAAGTAACCCCAATTGCTGTTCCTTTGTTAATTTTTCAGTGAACAACAAGTTTGCTCTGAGGTGTAAAAACTGCAAGACCAACATCCACCATTCATGTCAGTCCTATGTCGAGTTTCAGAGGTGCTTCGGCAAAATTGTGAGTCCTATTCCTTCTGCAGGAATGCTTTATAAAAAAACAATATACTGTGTCTAAAGTACAGTAGGCCACAAAAATGTAGACACATTCCCATTACTTTATCCTTCGTAAGCATGATGTCCTCTACTTCTTTCCTGTAGCCACCTGGCTTCAGGAGGGCCTACAGCTCCCCCCTGTACAGCAGTGACCAACCGGATTCAAGTGAGTTCACTGAATGGCAATATGTCTCATGTATACCTAGCTTTCTTAACCTTTTTATCTATCAGTTTATTGTATGTGAAAGAGTACAGACTATTTGTAAAAGTGTGTAATTACCTGTACCATAACAAAAATTTTTGTATAACCACTTTGTCCTTAACAAGACAACCCGAACAGGAACGACCCCGTCTTTGACACCCTGCGAGTCGGTGTCATCATGGCAAATAAGGAGCGTAAAAAGAATGAAAATGACAAGAAAAATGTGAGTGTACAATATACTTTTAATCAAACTGTAAAATCTAAAATTCTCGGATACATGTCTTTCACTCATTCATTAAATTAGCCCAACACCAGTAGGGGAAATTCAAGCATGAATCCAGACATGTCAGTATAAAAGCAAATGAAGGATTTGAAAGGATATGAAATATGACATTTGTGGTCAGTTCTGATTTACAGTGGTTATCCTCTAGATAATGATGATGGAGGAAGAAGAAGAAGAGAACCAACAGCCCAAAGAGAATGAGGAGGGAGGAGAAGGTACCAAGATTATCACTATTATGATGGTTAGATGTGTGTGGTATATTCTGCGCTAGCTGTGGTCATAAATCATAATTTGTGCACATTTCTATATCCAACATAGAATTAATCAAATTAAAACACAGTTTTATTTAAAGTGCAGAAAAAAACATTAAAAAGTGTCCAATTCAACAAGGATTCTAAATACCTGAGGTAGTCACAATAACATGAAATGTCTTGTTCTCCATTTTAAAGTTACTGGATTTTAATCCTCCATCAAAAGCAAGGAATTTGTTGATGACTCTGATGCCTGATGTTCATACAGGGAAGCCCGATGATAAGAAGGAGAAAGGAGGAGACAAAGCGGACGACAAGGTAGGAAACATTGTCAATAAAGCACTTCTGTTTTACTCACAAGCAGCTACTAAAAGTTCTTCCCTGTTCCACCAGCTGTTTTGTTGCATGTTTTGTTATAAATAAGTTCACTTACAGTAGATTCTGTGCTGGTTTGTCAACAGAGTAAGGGTACATTCTCCCAATCCCACTATTACCTGGCTCTCTACCGCTTCAAGGCCATAGAGAAAGATGACCTCGACTTCCAGTACGTCTGAAATCCCTAACATCCAGTAATATCATCCAAGCATTTATTATTTTATTTATTCAGTTAAACCTACTTTAATTTTCTCTAAGTGAACACTACACTTTTTTGGTTTTACAGTGTAAATGTTAAACAAAAAGGCAGTGATAAAAGACATTTATTGTGTATGTTTGTGTGAAGCCCGGGTGATCGGATCACAGTACTGGATGACTCCAATGAAGAGTGGTGGAGGGTGAGTTTAACTTCATTTAGCTTTCGCTGGATCCTTTAAACATTTGCGGTGAACCCGTTTTCCAAAGTATGTGTGGAGGATTAACTCAGTTCCCTTTATTTTCAGGGAAAGATGGGGGAAAAGACAGGCTACTTCCCCACCAACTACCTCATCAAAGTGCGTGCATCGGAAAGAGTTTTCAAGGTGACACGCTCCTTTGTAGGGAACAGAGAGATGGGACAAATCACACTGAAGAAAGATCAGGTACCAGCACTAACGTCTGCAAGTGTGCGTTTAATTTAACAAGATACATCTCTCTAATCAGATTTTGCACAATGTTTTTCATGTGTTGGTTCTATTGTTGTCCATTTGTAAGTTAAGATTGAAAAGATGTCATATTTGCCAGTGAAGTGTTTTTTTTTTAGTCATCACTGGAAATAAAGGCAGATTTCAAAGAAACATTTAGTATCCTTAAATTAACCCAATGCCTAAGTATATAATAATTTTATTGTTTTACTAACACAAAATATTGTACCCTCAGTAGCAGCACATACAAATGGTGCACGGTACATCAATAAAGGCCTTAGTGAGAATGTATCAAGTTGATACAAATGCTCAGATGTTTATTTGTGCTGTTGTTTGTTTCAGATTGTGGTGAAGAAAGGAGATGAGAAAGGTGGCTACTTGAAGGTCAGCACTGGACGCAAGCTGGGCTACTTCCCTGCTGATCTTTTGGAGGAGATCACTGTGACATAAAACCTCAACATGCAATGAAAGAGCCTGCAACACACTTTAAATATCAGTACAAATTTGATGCGTCACTGTTCTGGAGATCCTTCTGATCTTTCAGTAATGTTATATACTTGTTCCCCAAAAAAGACTGTCACAGCAGAGAAGTGTATGCTGTGATGGATGTGTGCCTTTGACACAAAGTGAAGCACGAGAAAGGAGAAATTTATGACATGATATTTTGAAAAAAAGAAAAAACGGTTTCATTAATACGGACATTAATAAGTTGGTAGCAGACAATCAGGTGATGTTTATAGTGGCGTTTGTTGTGAATACCATGGTAATACAGATGGTCAGATGCTTTACGTTGCTACCTGCTAAATCTAGTTAGCATTTAGGAGAGGTAGAGAAAACCTGGAGAGTCTTGCACAAGGTCATAAATCAATTCATTAATTGATATGAATGTATACAATTTAAGACATCAATAGGTTTCTGAATCTAGATGACAATGCAGTTTTTAAAGTAAGTGGGCAGTTAAATCCCACATCAAATTAATAAAATGAGGCCATAACAAAACTTCTGACTTAACTCAAAACTTCTCATTTAACATTGCTGAACATTTCCAATGCTTATGTGATCCATTAAGTTTTTTAAAAAATCAATGTCTAATAAAAATGTTGTATTTGTTACAAGGCTCTCTAGGTTCTTTATAGTTGCACAAGTAGAGGCCTCAAAGCCTTATCAACATATGCATAACATTTCCTAGATTGGGCTTGTACATAATTTCACTTGTGACAAACTGAAAAAAGGCTATATAAAAAGAAAATGTGTAAAAACACAGCAATAGTGCTCAAAATGGTTTCAAATGTTTGCATGTTTGCGAGTGTAAATGTTTCCAATATTAAACCTGAAGTGCATTTAAAAACTCACTGTGAAACTTTCTGTTTCCAAAAGGGCAGCAGTGTATTTTAAAGCAAAAAAAAGAGCGAGAAATACAGAGGAACCTCTCTTGCTGGAGTTTTATGCATGAAGCAGTAATGCAGTATGCGCACGCCTACTACCACTTGGTACTGTTGCTAAACAAGAGATTTAGCTCACATCATATGTGTGTTTGTTAAAACTTGCAAATGAAATCTAGTTTTAAATCGAGGTTGGTTGCTGTTATCAACTCTGGACAGAAAAAAAAAATCAGGTGACCCAGCAGCACTTATTCTTATAAATAAAGCACAACTTACATCATTAATGTAGGCCAAGAATTTAAAGAAAAAAAAGGAATAATGAAAAAAGAACAAAAACATCACAATCTTTTTTGCGTTTTTTTCTTTATTGCAAGATGCCTACTAAAATACACAAATTAAAATATTAAGTGCTACATAGAGTGATGACTACGAATTACTACAGAATGAGAAAAATACAACTGAGAAGTAATAATCACTAATACAAACAAACTTTTCAAAAATAATAAACTGCCTTGACAACTTATCTGTTCTGTGAGTCTCATGTTCCTCTCTGCAAAGACAGAAAGGGACGTCCTTCTTTTCAATCTACATTTTTTTAAGACTGTGAAAAGTATAAAGATTGATCTGTGACCACTGAAGATTAAAGTCACTGGACAGGGGCTTTGTCAAACATCCAGTGCCGTGTCTCTGATGACAAAGTGGGTGGATTGATCAGCCAAAGGTTTTTGCTGAGCGTGTAGAAGATACTTTCACTTTAAATAATCGGGATACTGAACATGGCACTTAAACATAGACAGACTAGCTTTAACACTTAAAGATTTGGTTGCATCTCTACAGCATTTATGACGGCTTCTTCTCTTCAGCATCAGAACCTTCACATACTTTCACACAGTCAAACCAAATTGTATTTGGTGAAAACCAGCTGCGGCACATGGACAGGTAGATGTCTGTAATCTGGAGCAACAGTATCTTCTCCTGTGCTCAAGAGCCTCTCAGAGGAAACACTTGTCGGTGGGCACGCCAAATATTTGATTGCCACTCGAGCCAGTGCAGGATTTTGTGCCATCTTTGCTGACCAGTATGAAATCACTGGGTCAGAGACCAGTGACAGTGTGCTGCTCTCTACTAGGTAGGTTTCCACTAAACCTGACGACGTCACAGTCTTTGACAAAGATGCTGCATTATTTGCTGTAAGACTTTGCATTGCACCCCAGAAAAGGCTTGTTGGACTGCTGCTGGTTCCCTCCGGTTCTAGCACCACACCTGAAGAAGAGCCGGCTTCTCCTGCTGAAGGCATGCTATCCTGGTCCAACAACTCCTCAACCTCCACTGCCACGGCAGCTTTCAACCTTTCAAAATCCAGCTTGCTGAGCATCGTCATGGGCATGATCTTAAATCTGGGGTCCAGGAGCGTGGCTTTAAAATAGGCATTGGTGGGTGTTTCAAAGACGTGTTGAAAGTGTTCCTCAAGGTGGCTCTGCAGTGAACCAACTAGCTTGCGAGTCTCTAACAGATCACTTAAGTCCGTATTTGCTATAAGTTCGTTCAGTGCTGCTCTGAGGGCCTGGATGCACGGGATCACAGAGGAGATGGATGTATCATCTTGGCACACTGTGCGTGTTGCTTCCTCAAAGGGCTCCAGCACTTTGACTATGGCCTCCATCAAAGTCCACTGATGCTCTGAGATAGACACACCAAGGTCCACCTCTGTGGACATGGCAATCAGTGCCTTCTTCTGCTCCAGCAGGCGCTGCAGCATGAACAGCACCGTGTTCCACCGGGTCGGCACATCATGGATTAAGGCAGCCGCAGAAAGGCCAAGTTGCTCCTGTCTCTCATGTAGCGTAGCTAAGGCTTTATTCGACATATGTACAGTGTTGGTAATTTGTCTTGCAGTGTTGATTACACTAACCACACCATGGCACTCTTCAATAGAACCTGTTACAATCAAGTGTAGGGAGTGAGCAATGCATCTAATGTGCTCAAAGCCACTGTCTGATATGGCTTTCATCATGTTGCAGGTGTTGTTAGTGACAAAGAACCCAACAGTAAATCTGTGTGGAATTATGGTTTGCCATTCTTCAACAAGGTCCTGGAGGTGTTGCAAGATTTCTGCTGGAGTGTACTCTGAATCAATCACCTTCATGTTGAGCAACGCACGGACACGTTTATGCGTCACAGCCCCGCTCTCTGTTACATTTTGTACAAACCAATGTCCTGTAAGAGACAGGAAGGAGCTGGTTGAGAACTTTCTAGTCCAAATATCAGCTGTGCAGTGCACAACGTTGCTCTCAATGTTCTCAAGGCTCTCCTTCACTTTGGTTTTGAGTCTTTGATGAAGCCGTGGTACAACTTTGCTGCTGAAGTGAATGCCTGCAGGAAGCGTGTAATGAGGTGCCACCAAATTCATAAGTTTACAGAACCCTTTGTTCTCCACAAATGAATATGGCAAAAGATCCATGCAAATCATTTCACCCACGCTGTCAGTGATTTTTTGGGACATCGGATGGTTTGCTTCATCAACAGCTTCAGTTTGGGAATTTGGAACAGCAAGTGGGCTAAAGGGCACTAAGGCAGGGGGTGTAGGGGTTTGCTGTGGTCTCCTGCTACTCAGAGTGCTATGGATGCCTGCCACATTGCGATGTTTGTAATGCATATGGTTGTGCATAGCACTGGTGGTTAGATGTGCTGCATCCTTGCCTCTGCTCCCAACTCTCTTGCATAAGTTGCACACCACCTTGGTCACGTCATCATCACAAATGGTAAAATATTTCCAGATTGCACTCTTATTCCTCCTTTGCTTTTTTGGTGGTGGTGTGTTTCCCACTTCTTGTTGGTGGTCACTGGCATTATTGTCACAGTCGGTTAACTCTTCGATTTTTACAATGGCACTAGCATCCATGTGTGCTCTAAACTGAGGACAGGCTAACTGGCGTCAAAGACAATCAGCTGTTCACAGGATAACAAGACTTTACACACGGACTGATCTCAGTGGGTAAACGTACTATTGCTCTGGTCCACTTGTCTCATTCGCTTGGCAACAAAAACGTCCATGAGTTATTTTTCATTCGGCGTTGAGGCGCTCCTCCTCTGTCAGCGGCTGGTACGCTGGACGAGCAGATCTGCGATGCGCCTCTGAATGTCACACAGTCAATCTATGAACGAATAAAGAAACTCTCTTGCAGCGTGCTTGTGCCAGGGACTGGGTGGTCTATTGTTTCAGTGGAGATCGACGTTTTCTTTTTCTTGCTTCTGGTCTGTTTTGCTTCTTCTTCTTTTTCCAAATTCTTCTTCTTCTTGCACTCTCCTGCAGATTTAGCGCCACCGGTGTATTGCTGCCCCTCACAGGCGACTTGGCGAAATGCAGCTACTCCCCGTCATTCATGTAGCTTCATTTCACATTTTTAACTTGCTGTTTGTTGAAGATCCCGAAAGCAAAATGTTATGAGGTTGGCAATCAACTAAAAAAACATAAACTAAAAAGTTGATATAAGTGTGCTTTAAAATATACGGTATCTAGATGTATTGTCAGTTGTTAGATCTGTATTTGATGCTCTGTTGATACTTGTAAGTTGTTCCCATAGAGGTAAGTCGCTTTGGATAAAAGCGTCTGCCAAATGAGTAAATGTAAATGTAAATGTCTTCATTTAAAATATACACGGTATGTAGATCTACATGTATTATTGGTGACGTGGACATTCATATGATATAAAACTATGATTATGTGTTAACTGGTCTGCTTAAAGGATATATCGAGATAATTTCAAAGAGGAATCTGCATTTGTGGCAGTGAAACTAAAGTAAGAAATACATTTTACAGGCTCAAGAATTCAGAGATAAAGCGTCAAAACAAATGTTTTTCGGTAAGTCGAAAAGTGGCACACTTCGCAGTGATCAAATCTTGGGTTCATTTCTGAAGAGCGCGTAATCATTCCTTCAATTACTCTCCAAACCCAACTTTTGAAGCACTGTAAGTACTCAGTTTTCCCTGAGTTTGTGCTTATCCTCAAAGGTTTTTTTTTGTTAACAGAGACAGGAAGCCCCGCGTTAGCAGGGCATCAAAAAATTGGATGAAACTCTTATTGTTCCTCTCCACGGAAATCTTTAGTAAAAGGCGAAAGATTTATACGATCTGAAGAGAAACAAGAGTGTACTGCCTAACCATCCGCTTGGTGGCCGACCTCATTCTCCGCCTTAGTATCCTCACTTAGGCTTCACAGCAGCAAAATTACCTACCATTTCTGAAAACATTTGGAACCCAGAAGTAGAAAGTTTTTACAATGAAGATATCCGATTCTCACACCAAAATGCTACTGGTGAGAGTTACATGTAAACAGTTTAGCGTGGAAATGCCCCATGTGCGCTATGCATTGTGGGAATATGGCGATCTTGACCACACCTCCGATTTAAAATAAACAAATTAAAACCCTACTAGAATAAAACACATTGTTTTTCCTTTACGCCAAAGACATAGGTGGCTCTTGACTAAAGAGAGGATGTGAAATGTTTGCGATAAATTGGAACAAAGTCTGTTATTTTGCTTACGAGCATCTAGTCGTACGCATGCGCAAAAGAAACATGATCTTAGTGCCGAGTGCAGGCTGCTCTGCTCATGCCGTCTTATTTAGGCGGTGTGATTATGATTATGATCAGGACGTTATTTTTCCCCACCAGATTGAGGACATCCGGTATAAACTAACAGGTGATCTGTTTCTAGCTGGGTGTTTCTAGCTTATGTCAACATGTTTGAACAAACGAATATTTTCACAAAAAGAAACTATGAAAATGCGCACTTATTCGGTTATGCCTGTTATCCTTTAAGGCCAGTTAAAAATCAATTCAAATGAATATCTTTAAAACAGTGAGACAGTTTTAAGACACTCATCCTAAGGTTTTATCAACAATGAAGCATGCGAAGAGGCTGTAAAGGTTTGACATGAAGCCAGAGCATGAAACCTAATGGGTTTCTGTATTTATAAGTTCTCATTCTTTATTAAAGACAGCTTGTCTGGTTGGTTAGTACCCTACCTGCAGTGAGTTGTTAGCTTGGAATACCACTGATAGGCTGAGGCAGTGGCAGAATCTCACCAGACTTGTCAGTGATTTTTACATTTCCCAGAGAGAGCCCTTGTCATTTTGTCAGCCTCCCCGTGGCTAAAGTATGCGGAGACAGCGGGGAGGGCTGTCAAACTGTGCATACCCGCCTAAGAGCGCCTTTCCCCGGGTTGATGAGTTATAATAAGGGCCGGCCAGGTGGTGAAAATGATCAGGGAGGCAAGTGAGGACAGTATGTGCGTGTGTGTGTGTGTGTGTGTAGGTGTGTGTGTGCGCGCGCGTATAGCCTCTGTGTGTGTGCGCGCGCGTGCGCGTGTGAATCCGTATGTGTGTGTTGTCATGTCGTTTTTATATCACAATGGGGACTTTCACCTGAATGCACACTAATCCGATGGGAACTCGTGTCACCGTGGAGACAAAACTTGAGGTCCTCACGGGTAGAGACTGATTGCTGAGGGATTAAGACTTGGTTTAGCGTTTAGGGTACAATTGGGTTGGGGGTTAGGGTTAGGCATGTACTTCTGATGGTTAAGGTTAAAGGGGTAGGGAAGGCGATATGTCAATGACATGTCCCCACGGTGATAGAGGAACAAACGTGTGTGTGTGTGTGTGTGTGTGTGAGAGAGAGAGAGAGAGAGAGAGAGAGAGAGAGAGAGAGAGATGAGGGGAGGTTTACTGAGCAGAGTATTCACTCCAGATCTTGGGGATTTTTGAGTCTCTCACTGCGGAATGTCTTCTCTAGCCTACTTTTAAAGTGAGTGTAAGCTTTGACTCAGTAAATCACCTCTTACTCAGTCGAGCAGATTGCCTTTAAGACAGTCCGGCTCTCTGGATGGGGAAACGTTGCTGCCGTTGCTGCAAAATGAGGGCACTGTGTTTGAACTTTGCCATCACCTGTCTGTGGCTTCTCCCTGTAGCGGTGAGTAAATCAGCGAACAGCAAGCGCTTGCTCTGCTCCTAAAGCTGTGTGGCCCATTATTAACAAATTTAAAAGGTGTTGTGGTGGCTCTGATAAGTGTTATTTAGGCAGATTTGCTTAGCCTATTAATTAGTGAAACTATGTCATCTTTTAGTTGTTGTCAAAGAATGAATCTCGAATTCCCTCGTGCTCTGGTTCTGCTATTGTTCATCATATTGCAGCATTGTTGCACAATCAATCAGTGGTCTTTTCTGTTTCAACTATTAAGAGTTTTTTCTGTGTATGAGAAAGGGGATGGTCCAATCATTTTTAAAAGACTTAAACTGTTTTGTTACAAAAACGAGATATCTACCATCTCAACAAATTTGTGCTCCAGAAATTATTTATAGCTTAAAATACAATCAGTTTATGGTAGTTTTAAATGATAACAGGTAAGATGGCATGATAGCATTAGTTCAGCAAATACACCAGATTATTTTGAGAAGTAGACAGAGTTGAGAACTCAGGTTTGACTACAGTAAGAATTGTAGGCTGCTACTTGCTTGAAACTTGATTTGGTTACTGATTTGATATTCAACTTACATATCTTAAAAATGTCTAATTGAAAAGTTTGATCTATGCTGGTTTATTCAAGTAATGACATTTGCACTGCTCTTTTGTGGGTGGCAATGGCGCAGTGGATAAGACACTTGTGGGAGACTTGTGGGAGGCATTCAATTCTCACTGCGACACATCCACTAATGTGTCCCTGAGCAAGACACTAAACCCCTAGGTGCTCCAGAGGTGTGAGCCCTCTGTCATATATAGCAATTGTAAGTTGCTTTGGATCAATGCGTCAACTAAATGCCTAATAATAATGATCTTTTGTTCTGATATGATTTGGTTTTCTACATTCTATATATTCTATGGGCTATATACCATCCTCAAAGTTTTAATTTGTTCCAGTCTTGTGGTCTGTAATTATCTTTCAGGCATTTAATCTGCTCTCCTGTCTTTAATTTAACTTTCTTAACTTTGCTGCATGAGCAGCTGACTGCGACATCTGTAACTTTAACTCTGAAGTTGTCAGGTGAGAACCTCAAAGCAATCTAATTTTGTGCTTTATTACTTGAACTAAATGATTGCACAGTCGTTGTCAGTTTGATAAAGTTCTATTACCCTAGGGCTTAAGAAACATTGTCACTTCGTTTTTGTTAAGTCGTGAAAAAGTGACACATTAAGGTTCCTTTTAGCCAATGGCAACGATGTTCTCTCTGTCCTTAAAATGCAATTACTGCTCTCAGGTCTGTGGGTTTTTAGTTTTTGCATCTGCAGGTGCTTTTGCACAGGTGTTGTGCTTGCATCCACTCCACCGCTGTTGCTCAGTTGCAGTTTCTGTGCTGGCATCTTGACACAGAGCCAATGACACGGCTGTCACACAGTGGGCTCCAATTAGGGTAGGTGAGAACAGCACAGAGCTGGAGATTTAGGTGTGTAACAATAGTCACAGCTGGAGCTCACAGGAGAAGGCAGAGATTGGCACACAGGGCTGGGGTGGTTAGGGGTGATGTGAATCCCACTTGTTGGTGAGAAATAATGATATCCTGGGAGCTGTTTATTCAGAAATCTGGCGGAGAATAACTTGAAACCTCCATCTGCCTTTGACACATTATGATGAAAATAGAAATCACGTCCTAAACAATGAGTGTGCAGAACTTTTTGCCCAATTCATGTCTCAGTTCTCAAGAGGCAAAAAACTGTGACCTGTCTCCCTCACTACATTCACACTTCTTCTTAAAAATGGAAGTATTTTTTTAATGAGAGAGGGAAAAAAACTGACACCTGGATTCACCTGACTAGTCAGGTGGTCGATTGGGTTTTTACCTTAACAAAGATATAAAACTTTGTTTTTATGATTTTATGCGTACATTCAAATATATTACGTCAACTATGCAGTGAGTCTTAGAAATATCAGTCACATATACAGTCTCACTAATGACTGGATTTATTGGGATTTGAGCATTTTAATAGAGACAGCAGGTGGCTTCCTGGCTTATGATAAGATGCTTCATCAATCTGAACATGCACTTAATTTTCACACTTCTTTTATATTTGTTATGCAGTACCATGTTAAACTGGGATACTCATTAAAACGAACTAAGATGATTTAACTATTTTTCTATATGTTACTGATGTATTCTGCTCTGTGTGAGATATGAAATTGATATGAACTATTACTGATAATACTATCACAAAAACAACTACTACCACTTATCAATATGTGTCTTATGAGTTTGTTTCTCCACATACATTATTTCTTGGAGGAATAAATGGCATTGCAATCTTTGCAGGGAAACATTCTAAGAATGTTGTAAGAAGGTAAAGCAGCATTATGACATGCTGCAAATGTCTGGGAAAGTGAGCTTGTATAAACCTTTATGTGTATATAATGTATGTACAAAATCTGAGAAACTGTAATGGGAAAGAGTAGAGTGTGTATGGAGATGGAGAAATGCAATGAGGATATACAGTAAGTGAATAGAATATGAACTGCTATTTGTATGAAATATTAACATGACAAGGTGAATCCAGATGAAAGCTTAATACCATATAAATTTCAAGAAAGTAATCCAAATCAATTTAAGAATAGAAACTGGGATGACGAGGAGGAGAAAGGTACAAAGGAGAAAGAGGGATCTATAGTCTTTGAGACAGACGGCTGAGACATGTTCAGCACAGACGGAGCTCGATAAGAAGAAGATGCTGCTAACAGTTTTACCCTTTCATAAATTACGCACTGTAAATGGATATTATTTTATTGATCCTCTTCAGTGTCTTCAACTGTGACCTGTGTGTTGACAATGTTCCTTTCTCTTCTAGTCATAATGATTAATATGCCCATAGATTCAGTCCATTATCAAGGTTGTTTGAAAAAGAGGACTGAGAGTTTTTACAAGGGAGCAAGAGAGAGCATAAGGGAGGACAGCCAAATTAAAATGTGTTAATGGTAATATGAATGTGTCTGTGTGTATGGGCGTGCATGGTCCTTATTACTGTAGTCCTTGCCTGAAGGAGCTGACCTATTGATCACAGTCAATTTCAAGTCATTCTCATTCAGAGGACGCAGCACCTCAAAGCATAATTATTTGAATCGATTACTTGGTAATGTAGCTACAGTGAAGTTGTCCTTCATTTGCGGTCGTCCTGGTGGTCTAGAGGCCTTTCTTCCCTCTTATCTTTCTTGTCACCTCATACAGTGCATCTTATACAAACCAAATCATACTGTACTTACTGTATTTAGAGTTTTTAGTTGTTGACCGAAGAATTGTTTGTTCTCTCCCAGAGCTTAAATGGATGAGCGCTTCAAAACTATCTACAAGATTAAACACAGCCCAAGTGTTGCTCTCAGAGTTACAAAGAAAATCTCGGAGACAGACGTCTCCAAACTTAAAAATAATAAACAAGACCACCTGCATGCCAGACTACCACTAGGGATACAGGTAAATGAGAAACCTGTTTCCTGTCGTGGCCATAAAAACGACCATTTACGTTGTTTGATGGCCATACAACAGTAGCAAAGGAGGAAGTCGGGTGACAGAAACAGTGAAAACGTCCCTGAGGAGGCAACCATTTCACAACGTTAACCATGTCATGTGGCTTAAGGTCACTGGACTGTTACAGGAAACACTCATATGTATTGTTTTGGGAGGTATTGACAAATTACCTATTTTGTCGTTTAACTCGGAGGATTGGTGAAAAAAAAAACCTTTTTAGTGGTTTGGTTGAATTTACAATTTAGATTAGTAACAAGAGCACTTTACATTTTAAGATGCCCTTAATTTATGGTCTGTTCTCCACAGGTCCAGGAAACAACCAATCCCATGAACCTTCAGGGCCAACAATGGAGAGAGGAAGAAGGAGGAAGAGGAGACACAGTGGGAGCTGCTTTGAAGGTTAAACATATCTCCAAAGATTTACAGATCATCTCCACCAAACACAAAACACCAGCTTACGGCTCTCTCGGCCCGTACGGATGGCCGCAGAACGTCTCTCAAGCCCTGGATCAGTATCTGTACCGCCCTCTTCCCAAATCCAAACCTCCCGCTAAAACATCCCCAAAGGCCAAGAAGATCCTGGGCTGGGGCAATTTTTACTTTAACGTGAAAACAGTGAAGTTCAGCCTCCTAGTGACGGGGAAAATCGTGGACCACATCAATGGCACATTCAGTGTCTACTTCCGCCACAACTCGTCCCGTCTGGGGAACATATCCGTCAGCATCGTTCCGCCTTCCAAAGCTGTAGGATGGGAGGTTTTTGATCCGACAGCTCAGGGTGTTCACACCAAAAACTCAGTCCTGGTTCCGGACCTGACTTCCCAGTTCCAAAGCCCACCTCAGTCCACCAGCTCTTCTCCTCCAGAACAGCAGAAGCAGCAGCAGGACACGATGATGGTGACCGAACTCAACTGCCGGATTGAATACCAGAGAACCAACCGGTCCAAGAAGACCAAGCCTTGTATGTACGACCCTGGGCAGACCTGCTACTCTGAAAACACCCAGTCTCAGGCAGCCTGGATCTGTGCCAAACCCTTTAAGATTATATGCATCTTCATTGCCTTCACTGGCACCGATTACAGGCTGGTACAGAAAATCTGTCCGGACCACAACTATCAGACAGAGCAGAACCAGCAGCATTTCGGATGACTCAGGTTCTGAGATGCAGAAACATGGACTTTGCATACATCATTCAAAATCATGTGTTCAGTTTTCAAACTAGTTTCAAACTTGACTTTTTTATATGTTGTTAAAAACACATTTTCAACATGTCAGTGAGCGCAGTTTGAGCCAAAACTTGTGTTAATATCAGTATTGACTATTAACGATGACATTTCTAACGTGTGCTTTGTGTTGTCTGAAACTAAACTCATCTGCAAAAAGCTTCACATTGGTTTTTTTTAAAAAGCAGTTACTTAATTCATATCACTTTGTGTGTTGTGTTTTATGAATTTTGTTTTCTGAATACGTATTAATTGAACTTTAAATCCAAAACTTGTTTTTGAAAAAAATTCTTGCCTCAATAATAAAAATAATACAAAACAGATATATCTTCACGGACAGAATCATCTGTACTTTTTGAAACATGGACTGACTTTCAGTGCTTTTTAAATGTGAAATGAATTCCTTGCCTGTTCATTGTACAGTGACTATGATTGATAAGATATTTATTCTTCAAAGAACTGTTACAGAGTGAGATGAAGCAGATGATTTACTACTGGAGTCACTTTTATCAGTGACACAAAGTTCCCATGTCCTTGGCTTTCCCCCATTGCTGGTTTTACTTTCACCCTTTGTACCTTCAAAAGTTTTCCCAGCCTTCGGCTGTCACAGACATGCTTTCTCTTTCATTACGGCAACAATTACAGGTGAGTTCATTAGTTTTATAATGTATTTATTCTAGAGCTTTTTGAAATGTACACACAGATCCACATGGATCTGCAATGGAAGATTTCTCCCCTCCCAGCCCCTAAGAGCAGTTGTAACTAAATCACTTTGTACTACAAACTAGGTCAGCTTGTCACTGCAGGCCTGATAAAAATGTCTGGTTTGAGGATACACATTATGTACGACTTTGTATTGTATTTTGAATTTGTCAAAAGAGAAAAGAGCGCTACTGTTTGTCCCAGAATATGTTTTGTTGTTGAAGGAAAGTTGACTGTATACTCTGCTCTTCATGCAAGAGTTAATATACTCAAGGCTTAGAAAACATAATGAACACAAAAGATGAAAGGAGGCTTGTTTAAACATATATTTATGCGTGTACAGTAATCTGTCTATTAGCCCAAAGTAACACAGTTATGTAACTATCATGCAGCTACAAGCTGCCTTCAACAAACAAGACCCTGATAAGTCACTGCGTGTGTGGCCAGCCCACATTACACTTTTCATGTCCAAGGTTTTAACCGCTCCACTGAATAACACGCTTGCTTTTTCACTGCCTTTCATTTAATGGATTGTTTAGAACATCAAAAGACACATTATTCTAACTCCCTTGTTTCCGAACCCCTGGTGCAAAGTATTATAATTTTGAGTGATGAAAGTGTTTTTGCACAGGCTCACTCTTCCTGAGGTTTTCAAAAGACACCAAAGGAGCAATCTTGGACAACAACAACAAAAAAACCTTTTCACTCTGCACAGACACTTTATAGCACAATGAAGAGTTGTACCGAATCCTGTGACTTATTTGTTTCCCCATTAAAGTGTCATTAACTACACTGAGTTGTTAAATAGAACAGTGCATTTAAAGAAATACTGCACTATCTCTCCAGGGTCTTCCCAAACACTACTAAAATATTATTTACAGTGACGGAGAGCAGTTGGAGTGGAAGTTTAGTCTAGTTAACTGAAATGATTTTTGGGTGTTCACCCACCACCCCATGCAGCCCCTCTTCCTCAGGGTTTCAGGATGTTTGGGCCGAGAGGGGCAGGTCACAGTGGAGTCTTACAGACAAGGCCTCAGAAGCAACAACGGGTGGACAGGACAGGAAAGCTTGGACCAGGACGATCCAGAGATGTGGAACCTTCTGCAGCAGGAGAAGGACAGGCAGTGTCGGGGACTAGAGCTCATTGCATCAGAGGTGATACCCACATATTAAGAGAATACTGTGAAAGTGTCCTACGCAGCCCTGAATACTATATTGATTTTAAATATAATACCTTATGTAACCCTCTCAGAAATGGTTGTCTTTCATCAGGTGAATTCACAAAGAAAAAACAGATTACTACATTCTTTTGAACTTGAATATAACATATGTAATCCTCATTGTAAAAATACCATTCAGATGCAGATGGAATGTAAACTGTGATGACCCATGACCACAAATCTGGTGAGGAGAATCAAAAGCTACTGATTAAATGTTTGTTCAGTATCTTGCATCACACATATTTGATATTGGTACTGGAAAAAACGGTGTGTTTTGGAATATAACTTATAGAAGGATTTCTGTATGTTATTTACAAAAGAAAAATATTCATTATTTCTTTTTTGCAGGTGAATTTCCTGTCTTACCTACAAGATCGATTCTGATTGTTGGTAGATAAAATTGTGCCAGAATATAGTTTCGGCCAAAAACAGATAGCAGAGGGATTATACCACTCCACAAACATACATTAAACATTTGGATCTCACTTAATGAACTCAAACGTTGTGGAAATTTTTGAAGGCTTTTCCTGTATCCTAAATTTCATGGAGGACCCTTACAGTCCCACACACTAATCATCTGGAAATATCACGGTATGTGCAAAATAACAGATAGATCATTGCCTGCAAGGAGTAATTCATTACCTGCAGGGTGTTTCATTCAAAATCTTGCTTTATTTCTTCTGCAGGACAGCAGTTGTTCAAATTGTGAATCTAGATGATGAAGAGATGTTGCTAATTATCCTTTGTGCTTTTCTGTGGACAAAGATGTTTGGGATTACAGTATGTGAGAGAGTAAGCAAGAAAAACAACTTAAACTGCAGAGGAGCTTCCTTTGGCAGTGGAAACGCAAGTCACCAGAGATGTACTTTCTAGAATTCGACTGTTTTCTACACAGAGTTCAAGAAGACTTCTTTCATATTTGTCACTGATTTCATCTAAGTGGAAGCTGTGGGGAAAGAAGGGAGCTTTCATACTTTTATTCTCCAGCAATTATGAATCCACAGCACTATCAGCCACAATGACATCTGAAAGATATTCATTTTCTTGTGCTTGTGCTGTCAGTTGCTGCTGCAGCCTGATTCCCAACGGAAAGCCCCCTTTTTTATTCAGGAACACAGTCAAATGATCCCATTAGATTCCCTCGCTGATTTTTGCCATTGATCTTCATATTCTAAGTTGAGACAGATGAGGAGAGGCGACCGTTTACATGTATGTTGAGATTGTGTTTTGAAATGTCATAGAGTGAGTCACATGGGGGACTGGTTTTAAATCCCCCTGGAATGATTGAGGGATCCCTGAACAGTGACAGGTGTACTATAATAACAAGGCAGAGGGGGCGGCTGAGGAGGACAGAGATAGAGAAGATAAGCAGAAGTGAGAGTGGGAGAAAAAAAACTGAGACAGAGAGAACAATTCATTTACATTCATTTCCTTTTTTGCACCTCTAGCTCTCCTCTGACTGAATAAAGTGGTTTGGGGAGATTTGACACGGAACCCCACAGGGATTCAGTATAAGATAGATTCCTCCATATTCATCTCTTAATCTGACAATAGCACCTCTTTACTTTAAATTTAACATAGCCTTAACTTGGCTTATAGTTGAACAATATTATGTATCGTATTATGTATGTATTATGTATATGTATGTATATATATTGGACTGTAGTTGTACTGTGTAGCTGGGCCTTTCTGAAAACTGGACTAGGTGCTCAATTACTCATCTCCAGGTAAATAAAGGTTATTTTTGGATGGTGACAATGTTCTGATTATATAAGCTTGATAAAATAATAAAAGTACAGCGTGTGGTTCTGGATCTTGACACTGTGCTTGTTTGTCCTGTCAGAACTTCTGCAGCCGTGCAGCACTCGAGGCCCAGGGCTCCTGTCTGAACAACAAATACTCTGAGGGATACCCAGGACAAAGGTAACTACATGGATAGTGCACTTTTCAGAATACTCTATAATGTTACAATCATTACAAAACACTGAAAGATTTTCAGAAGCCTAAACATTACATTTTGTCAAATGTAATTTTTAAATACGATATGATTTGATACGATACGATATGATACGATACAAAACAAAACAAAACAAAACAAAACAAAACAAAACGATACAATATGATTCGATATAATATAATACATAATCATATGCTACGAAATGATAGAGTACAAAATGATATGATATCATACAATTAATGCCTTTTGTGCTTGTCAGGTACTATGGAGGTGCAGAGATTGTAGACCAGATTGAGCTGCTGTGTCAGAAGCGAGCGCTCACTGCCTTCAGCCTGGACCCAAATCTGTGGGGAGTCAACGTCCAGCCATATTCTGGATCCCCTGCTAACTTTGCAGCCTACACATCTGTACTGGAGCCCCATGACCGCATCATGGGCCTGGATCTGCCTGACGGGGGACAGTGAGTGAACATGTTCAAAGCAAAGATACTCAAATATTACTAATAGATTATAATAGAGTTTCTTTTATTTATCTGTATACAATTAACAATGTAACAACTGATAGGACAACAATCTAAATTAAACCAAAATCAGATCATGTTGCCCTCGCCCCCACAAAAAATACGTAGGCTACTAGGAGAATATACATAAACATAAAAACATACAATAAAATAAGCAATGATTGCTGGGTATAGATTAATAATGTGATGTTGTGGATCACTGGATTTTCCTAACAATGAATTATTAGATAATCTTATTCAAAGTATCAAGATAGACATGTTATTACATTTTCTGGCCGTTGTAATGTGGCGTGAAATGTTTTATGATCATTTTCAATGTTTCCAGTCCAAAACACCATGCTCATATTTTGGGTTACTCAACAATTAATTCACAATCAGGATATCATGTGCAGACACAAACTCCATCAAACTGTTAGAGCCAAGTGACAGCTGATCCAGCTGTGATCACCTGCGGCTGTCATCAGAAATGGACGCTTCAGAAGAAAGAACATCTCATTTCTTTAAATACATATTTCCTTGTTTCTTCTCTCCTGGCATGGTTTCCTTGCTTATCTCCATGCATCCCCAGTGAGAGGGACTCAATTGCAAGGAAAAGACGCTAGTGAGAGAAACGTGGATGTAATTAAGAGGCTTGAGATGCACCCACAGAGAGAAATAGACAGGGGGAAACAGGAAACACCAGGAAGGGGAGGTACATCTGGAGACGCTAGCAAACACTGACATACTGTGACAACAGTTGTTTTTAAACTTAAGAGGAATGTACATGACAAAATGTTAGTCATTGCAGTCTGGAGTTGTCCTATTATGCCACCCTCTTTGAATTTAATGTATTTTTATCTAAACTTTTTCTTTTCTGAATCAACACCCAAATACATACCATATTGCTGTTGCAGGAGAAAGTTAGCTTTGGGCCGAATGCAGAACTGCAATGTTTATATGCCTCACACTATAGAAAACTAATATGAGTGGCTGTCTGGGGGCTGGTAGGGCTACTGTAAGAGAGGTGTTGGATTTTGATATCAATGGCTAAAGGTTTAGCAACATTTGCAATAGATAACAGAACAATAAACCCACTCAGTTGCACATAGTAACAAATTGAAACTGCATTTTTATTCTCAAAAGACTAACAAATATAACAATAGAACATAAGGAAGATCTGGTCTTTACATGATCAGATGAATTTACAAACAAGCTACAGCAACTATAGAGGATCTGTAGATCAGAGGAAGAAAGTTCTCAGAGGAGAAAGTTTTTTAAGTCAGTTGTACAGAAATGACTTACATATGAAGTGACAATGAATTACATAAATATACAGGTCTTATGGAAGAAAAATAGGGATCTAGAGTGGTCAGAATTAGTTTACAACCCTTCACCTGCTGAACTTCTGTGACGCGCTCTCAACTTAAGTTTCTACAGCTTTTTTTTATATTACGCCATGTTTCAGCCTTACCCACGGCTACATGACAGACACCAAGAGAATCTCAGCCACCTCCATCTACTTTGAATCGATGCCTTACAAGCTGGATGTGAGTAATTTGGTTGACGTTTTGTAAATAGAAATAAAGTTTTGAATTGCCAAAAGCAAATCTGAAGAAAACTCTATCCCTAAAAACAAAATTACAAGGTATTCAGGTTTGACTAGTGTGTGACTCTTCCATCTCTCCCTGTCCTCCTGAATCACCTCAGCCCAAAACAGGTCTGATCGATTATGACCAGCTAGAGAAGACAGCCCGACTCTTTAGACCCAGACTCATCATTGCAGGAACCAGCTCCTATGCTCGCCTTATGGACTACTCTCGCATGAAGAAGGTACCGCTTAGATCAGGGACTATGTCAGTTAAAGTAGTGGTAAAAACATTTTAATAGCCTTCAACTATGCAAAAGCGGTTTCTTAAGCTCCTAAAGCAAGCAATAGCAAAATATAAGGACAATAAATAAAAACAGGAAACACAAATGAGTATACAAGATAAAAGAATGATAAATGAGATTGTCCAATGAAATAAGATTTTGAAGAGATTGAAAATGATTTTGATCAGTTAATTTGTGTGTTTCAGCTGTGTGTAGAACTTAATGCCTACCTGCTGGCAGACATGGCTCATATTAGCGGCCTGGTGGCAGCGGGAGCTGTTCCCTCTCCTTTCCAGCACGCTGACCTGGTCACCTCCACCACTCATAAGTCCCTGCGTGGATCAAGGTAAGGGCCTGGACGTTGTGTGTTTTTTCCATCACAGAATAAGTGGTAATGATGGTCCTGTCATGGTATTGAAATAACTTAATATAAATGTGGTGTTGCTGTTTATTGTCTGTGAAAAATATAAAAGGGATATTTCAGGTGGAGTGCATTTGGCGTTCTGTCTCACTCTGCAGAGCTGGTCTGATCTTCTACCGTAAAGGTGTGCGGTCTGTGGATAAGAAAGGTCGGGAGGTGACCTATGACCTACAGGACAGAGTGAACTTTGCAGTGTTCCCATCACTTCAGGGAGGACCTCACAACCATGCCATTGCTGGGGTGGCTGTCGCCCTCAAACAGGTCCAGATATCAACTTTAATTATTATATTGCAGTAACCTGTGAACATCAATGGAAAACATTTTACTTGTCATCTGGAGTGCCCTGATATGGTCTTTCTCTTTACACAGCATAATTTCTGTCTCTGCAGGCTTCCACTCCCATGTTCAAACGGTACATCATTCAAGTGCTGCTGAATGCCAAGGCAATGGCAAACGCCTTGCTAAAGAAGGGCTACACCCTGGTGTCAGGTACTGAGGGGAATGAAGAGTATTTTTAGATATACTGTGCGCGTTTTTGTACAAAACACATATACAATACAAGTTTGTTTTAACCAGCATTACTTTGCTGGGTGTTTATACTGTATAGTACTGTGTAAAGATTTTAGACAGGTGTGGATGAAATGCTGTAAAGAAAAAATGCTTACAAAAATAGACATGTTAATAGATTATTTTTATCAATCAACACAATACAAAGTGAACAAATAAAAAATCTAAATCAAATCCATATTTGGTATGACCACCCTTCAAAAAAAAGTGTTAATGCACGCTGCAGTCACAAGACTTGACAAGTGTGCAGTTGAGCTCAAAATGGCGTCGGAATTAGAGGGTTAGACAGTTTTAATCTACAGATAATTATTACCAGCTGCAATAGCAATAGAGTAATAATGCATTTCTACCATTTAAAGTATCTGATGCAATTGCTAGTAAATTGCTTCTGTATTTGCTCCAAACTAACTTTGCATTTTGCTTTCATTACTTTGGAAAAGTTCTCTTAACCTTCACTTGACAGTTGAATGTGGAAAAAATAGTATGAGGAAATGTAAAGAAATGATGACTTTATCATTGCTTGTTTGAGGTTTTGAGTGGAGAGTGAAGCAAAATGACAATTTATCTCACTGTTAGACACATTTCCCCTGAGCTAAACTGAATATCATTTTACCACAAACCAAACAAAACTCTCCACCTCCTCCTCCTCCTCCTCTCAGGTGGAACAGACAACCATCTGGTCTTGGTTGACCTTCGACCTCGCGGGATGGACGGGGCAAGAGCTGAGAGGGTCCTGGAGCTGGTCTCCATCACCGCTAACAAGAATACATGCCCCGGAGACAAGAGTGCTCTCACTCCAGGAGGACTTAGGCTCGGTACTGAAATTAGTATATTTAAAGGTGGTGCTGGATTTATTGGTTACTTTACAGGTGCAAGAGCTGCAAGAGTGGAGGGTTTTTGGGCAGAATCTGTCAATCTTCCTACCTATAGCATGCCTGATCCTTTCTTCTCTCACTGTGTGTGTGTGTGTGTGTCTATGTGATGTCTGTGTTTTCTTTTGTCTGTCTGTTTATTTGTCTGTATTTCCATCAGCCTGTCAGTCAATCTGTCACCTTGTGTCTCAACCGCACCAGTCTTAATGTCTTTATCGACAGTGATAACCCTAAAATTGCAGTACTTTTTTTTAAAGTCTTGCCTTTCTCTTTTCTGTTGTTGCTTTCTTCCAGGAACTCCAGCTCTGACCTCCCGACAGTTCAAGGAGACAGACTTTGAAAAGACTGTGGAGTTTATTGATGAAGGGATACAGATCGCACTGGATGTGAAGAAGAAGACTGGTGAGAGAGGAAGAAGTTGTGTAGAGTGGTACTGGTAGATCTACCATGGTAACATATGGTGTGTTGAGAAGGCTTTGTAATGTGCATCAAAGGGAAAAATCTGTCATTTTTGCCTGGCTAAAACTAATGCAGTCTATAACAGTTCTGCAGTAAGTCCTTATCAACAAACACCATATTTGTTGAAACTGTTTAACTTTTTAGGATGTAGTGGTGCTACATCCTAAAAATAAATAGCAATAAATGGCACCACATTTGTGGTGAAATTTATTGCAGTATCTCTAGAGAGAGCTGTTCCTGTCGTTTAGCCTACCCTCATTGAGAAAAATAAGATGAACAAAACAAAAGAAACACCCTTTGCAACACAATACAATACAACAGCACAAAATATTAGTAATGCTGGAGGGGGCCTTGCTTTTTAAATAAGTATACATAATGTTCAGTCCTCCTTCTGACCTCAAAAGATTCACCATATGAACATTTTTAACAGCGCTACAGGCTAATTTAACCAGATGTTTATTATTAAAACCCTAAGCTAGTTGTTTTGTTTTATCAATCTCCCAACAGGAAATCTAGCCAGCTTTAAGTCCTTTCTGCTGGAGGACCCAGAGACAGTGTCACGCATTGCAGAGCTCCGCCAGCGGGTGGAGCTATTTGCCAGGCCCTTTCCCATGCCCGGATTCACTGACCACTAACAACAGCACACAGAAAGGCAGTTTCCCCACCACATCATGGACATATGCTTTGGAACTCCTCAAATAGAAATAGTCTCAGATGTCTTTGATAATGTTGCCATGAACACAAGTCAGTTGAAACTTAGTTGGTGTGCTGCATCAGGGGTCATCACATTTCCGTAATCCACTCAAACATCATATTTGCCAAATATGATGAAACATGTAAATGTATCTAAGGCTGCTAAAAAAAACATGTAAAACAAATTGCCAGCTAATACTTGCATCAAAAGAGAAAAGGTTGAGTAAAACAATAAAATTGAAAACTTACTAGAAAATGTTTTGTTTTGTGAAGGTAAGTCATCATGTTGCAGTTAATGCATCAACAGCTGCTGCAGTTGCTCTAATATGTTTTGTACGAGAAGCCAGGAGGGACCGTAAGTGGTTTAGGTATTTGGCTTTTTGTCATTCAGCTCTTTCTAGAGGCCTTATCAATGTCAGGCTTTGTCCCAGGTCCTGGGAAACTCAAAGCAGCTCTATTGGGAATTGAACACACATTCAGGTTACACACATAAAACAACAAACTAAAAAGGCTAAACAGCACAAACTCTGTTTTCAGACTTTTTTTGTATAACATATTAATTTCACCCTCTATACCTTCACTCTGATATCTATTTGTGAAGAATTTATAATGTATATAATGTAGGTTTTCTTCATTATGATAAAAAAAAATTTCCCAAATGCACATTTACATATTTATTGTATTTTCTAATATTTCATAAGCTCTTTGTTCCATTGATCCTATGAATACATGCTGCTCTGTGAGACACGCATTTCTTAGAAAGACAGAAGGTTTATGTTTACAGTTGGAGGAGGGAGGAGACTGCAGAGATTATAAACATTGATCCATGTTAAGCGGCAAGCATTTCCTCTCACTGTCAACTTCAGGAAACTGTCTAAAAACAGACAATAAGAGCTTTGAACGTGACCATTTCATATGTTTTCAGTGAGCTTCTGATACCTTATTCATCCAGTGTAGACATCTTATCTCCGCCAGACAGCTGGTATTGTTTTCTATTTGAATATATTGCTTGATGACTTCAATTAAAATATACTTCTTTGCACAAAGACTAATAGCCCAGACTGTAGAGCAGTACTGACAAGCAGGAAATTGAGCTGAGACCATCTTCACTTAGCCATTTGCACAAGTGCCAACAACCATTAATACTAAGGATCCTGTCTCTTTATGTCACCATGCTACCCCAAATTACAAAATGCTAATAAACACTGGCAAGTCATTGTATACATGAGAAGATGAGAGTGTTATGTAATACCAGAGTCCTTCACTGTCCTCACAAAACCTTCAGAAATTAGATTTCTAATTGTTTAAACTCCTTTCCCACTGTTTGTGAAATTGCTGCAGTCAGATCTTTATACTCCTACACAGAAAAAAAGAGTGAGCCTCCTCTTCCTTTCACTCTGGGATGAAATTATAAACCTTGGTTTCCTATGAGACACAAAGTCTTTTATACAGCAAAGCAACACTAAATGAGCTTTGCAACATGAAGCGCTGCTGCCGCTGCCACTGCCTAGTGGAGCGCTTAATATTTATTTCACTGAAGATCTTTTGTTTTCCATCAGACGTCCTTGGGCCCTGCTCGGCTTTTTAGTCTTCCAATTTTTCGGTTGATGGTTATTGCTTCAGTCTCTGCCAGAGGAATGTGTTCCCTCCACAGAGACTGGCCAGCTGAATCACAGGTCAAAGGTCAGGGAAGCGCTCAGCTCTGTCGTCAAAAAACACACACAAACAGACACAAGGACACACAGACACACACACACATGCAGCATCACAACACAAATAACGACTCATCTGCTTCATCTCTTTGCCCTGTTTCTCATGACCTGACTACTCCTTTGACGCAGTGCGTGTGTTTGAGTTTTAAGGCTTCCTTTAGGGAAATCATATAATCCCTCATGTTCCATCGTTCTGCGTTCTCTTGCCATCTCCTTATTGCCACAACAATCCCTGTGGTGTTTAAAAGGAGGATGCTTTTTTGATGTTCGCTCTTCTTTCTTCTCTTTTCATTCGCTCCTTCTTGTTGTGTTATGGGGAGGAATTGAGATGAATATGAGCTCAGAGCACAGAGAGCCGAAAGGGAGGTCTGAGGTTTTGAAAGAGGATGAAACAAAAGTCTCACCTTCAATGAACAAAGCCAAGAATCTGTACAAATTCATGGGTGTGTTTTTCATTTACCCTTCATTAGTAGCAATGGTGTTACTGTGGAATAGGAAATAAGGAAAGGATAAACACTGTGTGTCTGTATTTAATATGACAAGGGGTATAAGAAAGGAAAACATCCAGTTACAAGTTAGGGATTGACAAATCTTGTGGTCTCCTGGGAGTTCCCACAAATGAATATTATATTGTAACATTAGTACACAAGTGTATTCATGGTAACACTTTGTTTGCTCCTCAGATTATCAACTTTATAAGAAAAAAACAAGAATGGAGGAAACAGAGTTGAAGTGTGAAGCTTTAACATTTTAATTCATGAACTTTTTGTTGTTTCAATCCACAGACTTAAAAAGTAAATTGTCAACCACTGTTTGATTTTCACCCTGTATATAGTATTCTCAGAGTTACCCTAAGTGGGACAGTGGTACCTTGATGTCAATGTGTGTGTGTGGGTGTGTGTGTGTGTGTGTGTGCGTGCGAGCGCACTGTGCTCTGCTATCATAAATCAACGCAATGCTTGGGGACTGCTAAGCATCCTGCCGCTGCTGTAGCTGATCAAAGACTCTGCTGCTGTTGCAGACACTGTTGACACACACACACAAACACAAACACACAAACACACTACTAAATGTGGTCTCAGAAGCACCGATCCAGCTGCAAACTGACAGCTGCTCTGCCAACAGATGGACCTGTTCCATCAGCGTTACTAATTATGCATTTGTATCTGGGATGTGGAAAAAGATCTGTATCTGACTAAGTTCCATGCAGGTGTGAAAGTCACGGTGCAGATGGGCAACAAACACTCTCCTATCTGAACACGAACCGGACACAACCGCTTTTTTATTGAAAGAATCCAGCTTTTATACATCTTTGCCGTTTTATAACTTACACAATGATTGCTGAATTTAGTGGCTGCTAAACCTACAATCATGTGCCAGTTGTGAAGAAACATATGCATACAAGTCACATTCATTTCACCATCAAAGGACTGTAGCAGTCAAATGAGATTTTATCAAAAGTTAGCATAATGCTTCACTTATGTACGGGAAAAAATGCGAGAGCGAAGAAGAGAAACGTGTGTTGTGTGGGTGTTTATGGAAATGCAGGGAGTGACGTCATTGATGTGTGGTCCCACTCCTGAAACTCTGCTGGTAGCACTACTTTTAGGGTTCAGCTCCTTAAATACAAATCACATATATTTTACATTAATACCATTTTTTGGTACATGCCACTCACTTATACATTTTTGGGTATATTTTTCCCTATTTTCCAGGCAGCTATTTGTCTCCATTTATTTCTCAACTGCAGGTTTGTAAGTCTCATAATATATTTTTATATCAATCAATCAAATTTATGTGTCAAATCAAATCTGTCTGGAGAACAATGAAAGATTCAGAACTCGGGCCCCTCCTTCTTCAGGTTTTTGTAGTCTGTGCTGATGGCGACAAACTGGGGAAAAAGAAGAAAATCAAACTGAGGAAAATCTAATCTCACATGCAAACAAAGATTTATGAATCAAATTACATTTACATTACATTACATGACATTACAGAAGGTCATCCCAGATTCCTTACATTGACTACTTGTATGTGTAGTGTGCTGTTTTACCTTGTACTGATATGTAGGGTCAAGTTTATTCCATGGCTCAGGGTTATTGGTCTTGTTCCAGCTAAACAGACAAACGGATACAGGCAGAATTGAGATAATCTTTTGGGAATGTTTTTATTTTTATATATATTAGCTTAGGAAATGGAGAAATATGAAGGTTCTTACGTGACATGGGGTCCTCTGGCCAACCGGATCAGGTACAGAGATGCCCCACCCATTCCCAAACAGATGAAGAAGAACTGGGGGATGAGCTGAAGACAGACAGAGATAATCAGATAACTAAGATTCTTAAATCTCATACTATTTAAGATTAGATAGTTGATCTGTTATTTCTGAATTAGATATGTGAGGCTGCGCTACTTTTACATAAATAAATAATACAACCTGAACCGTTCATGATATGACTCCAACACATAATAACCTTGGATCACTGTACTTTGCTGCCATTCTATTATGCAGAGTGTAAATACAGATAATGTTCAGTTTTAGAAAAGTTACAACTGTCAGTGGCAACACTTCTCTTTGATTGATGACATAGCTTGCAGTATTGGAGCCCACAGGAACAGAGGGAACAGACAGCTGTGTCTCACCTCTGGCTAAGAGTCACTTCCTAAATATAGTCAGTGTTCAAATTCTGACTTATTGTACAGAGGAAGTAAGTGTTAGCAGTGAATATACTTCAGTATCACTGTGTACTGACATATTATTCTGCAAGTGTTTTAATGTTTTAAATTAAGTACCTCATATCACATGAAGCTAGCTAGCAGGAAGCAGAGGAAAACAGCAAGTTAGCTTAAGTGGTTTCTGTGACCTTCAGACAGAGCAAAGCTAGCTATGTCACTCTCTCTAATTTATTTTTACAATCGTCGTATCTCGTCATTTTTGTTGATTTGTAATTACTTACTTTACATTTTTTGTCCAAATACTGTTTTTTACTGCTATTTTTACAGTGTCACAAGTGTTTCCAATAACTGTCTTCAGCCTTTTTAGGAAGTCTGTTTAGCTCACTGCAAAGCTGTGTACCCTCATGGAAAGTAAAGGATGAGGAGTTTATGGTGCACCAAATTCACACTTGTAGAAGTTTGACTTGCTGGTCAGAAAAACCAAAGTATTTTCTGTTGGAAAATAAGCCATTATGCAGTATGTTAAGCAGGTTTTATCTTGATGGAAAACAGTAACTCCATTTCTACGTTGCATCAGCCAAAGTCAGCTTCAACCTCATGACTCCTGACACTATGTTAGCTGAACATCTTGAATATGCAAATATAAAGCACATTCTTGAATTAAAAAAGGGCAGATGCAGCATTTTTCAAAATCAACTTACTATTCAACTGTGAGAAACTCTCCACTGAACCATATGTCAACCATCACCTGTAACACCAGGGAAAATATGAAGTCATTCCAAATTTATACAAAGGGATTTTAAATTATACTCCACAAGGTTTTCATCAAGTAGAAAATGTCTTTTCTAAAGTACCTGAGATTTGCTGTAGGGCATTCTTCATTTGACACTTCCCGTCTACAGATGACAGTTACTGTAACAATTTTGGTTTGAGCAGCTGACCAACAAGAGCTCTGAGGATTAACTGCTGGCCCGCTTTAACGGAGTCACCCTCTGTCATCCCAATGAACTGGCTGACACACAGTATGTGGTGTGTGTGTGTGTGTGTGTGTGTGTGTGTGTGTGTGTGTGTGTGTGTGTGTGTGTGTGTGTGTGTGTGTGTGTGTGTGTGTGTGTGTGTGTATGTGTGATTATTTTATAATCAGTAGCTTGTTGGTTTTAAGTGTAAGTTACTTTTTTTGGACCATGCACATTTGTTTCTTCTACATTTTAATGGCATTGCATGTTTTTTTCAATGTGCCAATAAACCTTTCTAAAGGCATGTAGGCTATGTTTCAGAATGCTTTTAAACACATTATTAAAATCAGCCATTTTTAAAAAGTGGTGGAGACATGTCCCTATGTGTAAATGACACCCATGGGAATTTACTGTACTTTTTAGTCTACCACAGATATCTAACAGCAATAGTTACCGGTTACTTTTCAGATTAAAATTTCACGTTAAAAAACATATGCTAATCTTATAGAATACAACTCATTTTAACATTTTCTATGTCTGTGAGTTGTTAGCAGTTCCACCAAAATCATTTCTTCTCTAAACATCTCAGATGGTTTCACTTAAATAGGGTTTTGAGGCCCAAAAAGGTAAAATCAGCCAAAGTTTCACAGAGAAGGCAAGGGATAGAGAAAAGCCCAAGAATTATTATGAATGTAGCATCGAATGTAGCATGCTTTTATTTCTGTCTTCAAGATGCATAATAGTGGTAAGCACTTGATTTGTGATCATTGATTGTAAACTTTTCATTTTGTATTTATCCAAGTCTATTTTATAAGGGACAAGTGGGACTATATTTTGCGTGGGCGGTGATTTTGGACATCTCAGTCTGTCTGATTGACCCTCCATCTGTCTGTCTGTCTCAATGCTGCACCCACCTGTCTGACCTTCTTCTCAATCTGACTCTCTGGCGTTAATAGACTCTCTCCATCTCTACCTGTCTGTCTGACTATCTGTGCCTTTGTCTGTCTTTCTTTAAACTTTCTGACTTTCTCGAACAGCCTGTCTCTTTCTCCCTATCTGTCTGACTGTTGTGACTTGATCAAGGAGTCTTGTAGAGCCTCACAGGCAGGGATTTGCTCCCTGCAGCTTCTCTCTCTCTCTTGCTGTCTGTCTCTCAGCCTGTCTGTCCATCAGGATGATAGACTATATCAAGGGGCTCTAGTAGAGTCTCATAGGGATTTCCTCCCTGCAGTTTCTAGTTTCTCTCTCTCTCACACACTCTTTATCTCCCTCTCTCTCTCCTGGGAGGCTGAAGACAAGAAGTTAAAACTCTGTCACTTCACTCTGACAGCAGAACTGGTTAAAAGCACAGAAATAATCCTGTTCCCTGTAGAGACAACTTTTTTCAAATGATTTTATCCCATCATTTCCTAAACACTTTGATTTGATTGAGATTGTGTCCATTTAAATTTAGGAGGTCTCAGATGTGTTCTTCAACTTGCCTTGAATTTAAATAATAAGTCACTGGAGTAACTTAACTTACTCAATTAAAGATTAGATTCAATCAGTAGAATAGAAGAAAAATTAAGAGTAGATAATTAGATGTTGAATCACATCTTCTGCTTTGACCAATACATTTACTTAAGTCCTGCATTTTAATATACAGCATAATAGGCTAAATTCATAGTGCAATATCTTCTTAGAGATATATTGTAAATCATGCATTTTAATAGGATGTGATACTTTATTAATGTGATATCATAGAAAACAGAAATACATCACACTGTGAGTTAGCAGCCTTTAAAAACACACAAACCAGAAATTATTTTAAAAGCCTTCCAAAGGGATGGGGCTGCAAATTAGCTTCAGCGACAACTATAGCCTATTCATTAGATTCACTTTCTTTGTCTCATGACAATGTTGATTTGCAGAATAAATACGCACTCGAAAAAATAAGAAAAATTAAGTTCTATTTACAGTATATCTGACATACTATTACAAAGATTGGAGCTGTCCAAATGCTGATTCCATTTGGTGAAACAGAATTTTCATGTGAGTTATTTAAGTTGCCACTCTGTGATTTCAAGTTAAAAAAAAAATTTGGGAAAATGAACCATGCAAACAGTTTAGTGCTAATCTCAGTAAACTTTATGTACACTTGAAAATATGAAACTTAATAAATAAAGATTACTCACTCCAGGGTGCTTCTTAGCATGCTCTGCTGCTGTCCGAAAAATCATTGCTCCAGTTTAGAGAAATTTAAGAACAATGCATGAAAAAAATTATCAGAGTCAGTGTTTCAGACCCTTGTTATCAACAACCAGCTCTGAACAGTCGTGCACAGACGGGATTTAGACCTGTTGCTCCCTGCATGTGGAGGGAGGAGGAGGGGAGGAGGAGGAGAAGGAGGTCATTTACATCCAATTACAGCTACTTTTGCTCCCTTGTTGGGGTGATTACACTGTGCTGGACACCATGTAAAAGTTTGTATTCTACCTATAATGTTTCACCCTTTTGAATGTTCATTAAATATCCATGCCAGAAACATTTGATCCTCATATCAAGATGTTCAATCAGAAGAAGTTACGTAATCTCCTGCTGACAGCACAGATGCCTTTTCTCCCTCATTTCCTTCACTGCAGTTTTGAAGACTTTTCGGTCCTTTGGGAGCTGACTGGAGGAAATGGAAAAGCATACAAACAATGTGTCCTTTTAAAGGCCACTGGGGAATATCTATGTCTATGGACTTCTTTAGTTGCACAAAGCATATCAGTAAAGATGCACACAGCATAAATCTAGAAAAAATACCATTCAGTTGACAGCTGCTACAACAGAACAAACAGAACCAAACAGAAAGTGAGAACCACAAGAACCACACACGGGAAACAAGCTCCTTGAGGTTGAAATGGTGCCTCAATAAAGACAGTCGTTCGTTTTTGTGTGAGCATACCTTATTTCTTAATAACGAAGTTAACAAAAACAATAATGCAAAAGATGTTGAATGATACCAGAAGACGAAAATGTACACAAACTTATAAAGAAGTCTGTTATTGTTTAATTATGCGTTGATGGTGCTTCTGCTTCAAAAACACTTATCCTGGCTTTTTATCTAGGCAACCAAAGCCAGGGACACTCCAAAACATAATTATGCACCACAAACATGTTTGTCCCTTTTCAGGCCATTCAGCACAGTGAATGATGTAGATGCACAATGAGCGAGTTTGGAAACATGGCAGCTCAGCTCATTGACCATTCATTGAAGATTTATTTGCAGCTGAAATGTTGTTAATTAAAGGAAAAATCTCCAGCATGCACTTCATACACGATTCAACGCCAAAAATAAAACTTTAAAACAATAATTGTCATTCTGTTACAAAAGATTTACTGTTGTGTTTTGTAATTCTTCTGATTAATACTGACAAAAGAAACACACCGGTCTCCAATTGTCTTCATGTTCACATAAAAACATAGTGCTTCATCTTATTGAAACAAAACCTCCCAGCCTGTTTAATGGGCTTGTGTCTCTGATTCATGACACTCAAGTTTAATTAGAAGTTAAAACAACTACAATTCAATTTGGAACAAGAGTCCTCCACTGTCTCCAGAGACGTTTCATTACCACCCAGGTACCGCACGTCTGTCCTCAAATAAAAAAGCAGGACAGTTAAGTTCACATGAGTAAAAACACATATTCAGCATTCAGCTTTTATGTGGCTGGGGGGAAAAAACTGGACTGCGCTATGAAATCCGCATAAGATATAATGGAAAGCACCAACCTTTAGTTTAAATAAAAACAATGATCATTTGCAAAACTGGAGCTAGGTGGTTTTTCATAGTAGCAGAGACCCATCAGCCGAGATGTCTGCAGACAGTAATAAATCCCAGTGTGAGACAGGGCCATAGTTCTATCAACCTGTCAAAGCTGTGTGTGTGTGTTGGGGGGGACTTGTCGTACCATCTTTGTGGGGTCCAAAAACTAGGAGCCAATTATATTTGTTAGGTCCAGCAGCTTTGTGGGGACCAAAATGCAGAACCCACAAGTTTAAAGGGCTGTTTGAGGGTTAAGACTTAGTTTTACGGTTAGGCTTAGAATTAGGTCAAGGTTAGGGTTAGGGTTAAGAGGCTAGGGAATGCATTGTGTCAGTGACAGCTCCCGACAAAGATTGTGGCACAAAGATGTGAGTGTGTGTGTGCACGCACGCATGTGTGTCCATGTGTATTAATGGTAGTCAGATCTTTTGCAAATGAGCTACTGGTACTACCTTGTAAGTTCCAAAAAAGGTTCCATCATGTCTGGCCATGACTCAAACACTCACTTATGCTTACAAGGAAGAGGTATTGTGTGTGTGTGTGTGTGTGTGTGTGTGTGTGTGTGTGTGTGTGTGTGTGTGTGTGTGTGTGTGTGTGTGTGTGTGTGTGTGTGTGTGTGTGTGTGTGTGTGTGCTTTTTCAGTATAAAACTCTTACTGGCTCGGAAAAGTTTGCAATTGGATTCACGTCACTTAAAATGTCCAAAAGTGACAAGTTTTCACATTGGTAGAAAAGTATTAAAGCATCCACAGACACTTCTGAGCCTGCTCCTGCAACATAGTCAACTTCCCCTGTCAAACCAAGTGCTCATTGTGTTCAAAATAAATAATCAAATCAGCATATGGATAAATTCACTGTGTCTGTGTCTTACCTAAAACACACATATTGGTGGACAGAGCGTATTATACTGCAGAAATGGTTCAACATGTTTCCACAGGGTAAATCACTCACTATTGGAATCCTTTGTCAGTGATGTGACTTTAAGTTGACAGGAAATTATAAACATTTATGGCCACTTCTCAAGATTACAGAAAGTAATTTTTGAGTGGTATATCCCTTTAACAGGAATCTTTGTTAACATTAAATGAATCAGTACCAAAGAAATGGTGATTGGCCATTAATGATGCAGAGACAGCAGTTTCTCACAAACTGGTCATGTTCTCTGTCCAGGCAGGAAATGTCAGGTCTGCTGGGGTCATTCAGCTTATGATGTCGAGAGCCTCTCTCACCTCTCTGTGAGAGCTACACAGTAAGTTTCCTCATATTGGACAGCAGCCACATTTCTGTTCAGTTTATTAAAACTCCAGCATGGAAGTCGAGAAAGTCAAACTCTGAAGGGACTATAAGAATAAAAAAAAAATCATTATTAACAAAGTTATTATTTGCATTTACACAATTACTGTAATTAAGAACACTTCTGAGGTTAAGTATTTTCATTTTATGCTTCTTTATAGCATAAAACACTCTACTTTTTACTCCACTACATTTATTTGCCAGCATTTATTTATTGGAACTATCTGTAGTATTTTTATATAGGGTGATATTACCTTTACACTTTAAGTAAATGATCTGAATGTGTCTTCCATTACTGCTAGCTTTAAACTGCATTCCCAAACAGCAAAAGCACAAAAAAAGAAAAAAACTAAAGCAACAAATTACCCTCAAACACTTCCAAAATGTTTGCACACATTTTCATATGCGATAAGCTCCACCATGCACAGCAAGTTCAAGATATAACCCCATTGCCACTCCCCACTGTGCAGGTGCCCCAACCAATTGGGAGTCCCTAGAAACAAGGACATGACAGGCCCTAACATGCTTTCCACCCTTGAACACAAGTAATCTATGGTAGTCTGCAAATGTTTTGCTCCTGTGTGGAGTGAAGAGAGTCAAGAGAGAAATAGCGGGATTGTTTGCAACAAAGGTTCTATTGGATTTCAACTTGGTGTTCACCTTATGTAACTATGCCAACAGGGCATGCTGCCAACTGGCTATTTTAAACTCTGTAACCGTCAAGATGTCTGTAGATGAAAAAAACAAGTGGATCGTGTTGCTGCTCCCAGAATAAATAAAAATTTTCACACAGGAACAATAATATAAAATAAGACTGTTGAACCGTTAAGAAAACTTCATTGCGCAGCTGTGACACTGCCAACTCTGGGTTCTTATTTTCTCCTTCCCTCCAACACAGGACTGTGTGACATGGGCTCAGCCCTTATTGGTGTTCCTGCTGACCTGCAACACCACAGCTCAAAGATAAATCCTCCTAATTGGACACTAGCCAACACTATGGCACACACAGTCCAGACTTGTTTAAAAATACACAAGATCTGCATGGTGTGCCTACAGTGTCCCTTGAGCTGGAAGGAATTTATTTAGAAACTCCACCTAATGATGACGTTTATTGGTCCTAGCAGTAAATTTGACTTGTACATCACTGACATCTGGCAAGGTGGTGACACACACAGAGAAAAATGGATGGCAGAGGTAAGCAAGTAAGGTAAGGTATGAACATGGATAAATATGGGCACTATGACCAAGTTATGACATGTCCTGAAGGGTTCAGAAGAACAAGGCCACTATTAATATGATCATAACCACCGAATATTGTAAATATCAAATATGTCTTTCTTAAAGACTCCGAGCTTTAAGCGTCGAAGGCAAAGATTACTTATCTGCTTGTTTATGCTGTAAAACAAACTAAAAGCCACACAATGCCATCCCCATTAGACAAGCACAGACAAACATGACTATCTTACAGAAATGAAAAGGTAGAAAACACCAATAATCCATTGTCTTTTTTGATTTGCACCTGCAGTTCATTAATTAAAAAATGTGGTATAACCATAGAAATAAATCCTTACTTGTTTTTCCCTTTTACTCCCTCTTGTTAAATTTGAGCCAATCACCCTGCAGTCACAGGCCTGTGTTGGCTCTAATTAGCCCTGCACTGCCCTGTTGTGGAAACCGCTGTGTGTGTGTGTGTGTGTGTGTGTGTGTGTGTGTGTGTGTGTGTGTGTGTGTGTGTGTGTGTGTGTGTGTGTGTGTGTGTGTCTGCTGCTTGAGGATAAACAGAACAATCTGGCTGAGAGTTTGAACCTTGAGCTGTGGCACCGTTTAATACCATATAATAGTATTAGAACACACAGAGGTCTGCTGGGTAAATAATGAGGACCAACAAAGAACAGAACAATACAGCAAAAACACCTGCAAGACACCTGGCAGTTCTTCAGTGAGAGTGAATAGAAATTCGATGAGCGAGAGAGCCCAGGAGCCCTCATTATTGCATCTAGTATCTAGTTTCAAAGATTGTCATGCTGTCACATGTTCTTGAGAATATTAGACCGATTAAACTGTGGGATTGTAGATTAGTAACACAACAACAAAGGACAGTTTGTTCTACCGGCATACCCAGAAAACAACTTCAGCTTCAGCGTTAATGGAAACCTACAGTGAGAACGTCTCTCTTCTTAAAGCTGGCGGACACATGACATGTGAAACTCTTGGCTTTAAGAAAATCTACAAGAAATGAAAATTACAGAGGTCAGCCTACTTATATTGTATAATAGATCTGCTATTGTGAATATGCTGATAACTAAAACTAGTAGATCAGTTGAAAGTTAGAGTTTGAAAACTAAGCAATTACATTTTGTGTTAATCTGAGCCATCTAGTGGTTCACAACTATATTACAAATCCTAATTACATACAGTATATATAATACATAATATGCTGCATTTAAAGGACAGTTCATACAAATTTAAACTAAAAACATTTTCTCATTTACCTCTAGTTTTATCCATCTAAGCAAATATTTTTGGTTTCATTTGTCTAGGTTTAGAGATATTTATCTGAAATATTTTCTACTGAAGAAATATTTGCTAGCTGACGCCATGTTCTTTGAATTAACCAAAGGGGTAATGAAATGATAATAATTCATATCATTTCCAGTCATTTTCTAAAACTTACCATATTTTTTAGATGAATATCTAATCTTCAAGGAAGTAGACAGATGAGTTGATCAGAAAATCAATTATCCACAATTTTGATAATGGTCCAGTCAGTCATTTATCAAGCAAAAATAGCAAACACACACAAACAACATTCTTTTCGCCTCCATTGTGTTTGTACGCTGGGAAATATTTACACAGATGAAACCTGGGAGACAATAAAACTAAAACTTTCTGCATTGATAGATACGACTAGAGGAAAATTTATTTGTATGTGTGTAAGTTCAGTGAACCAACCCTTTTTGTTTTTAAATGCGCTGTAGTGATGAAACAAAGACCAGTAGCATCAGACAGCTGTCCCTTTCTTTGTAACCTCATTAAATCAAAGGCAACAACTGTTTCCATCAGGGAAAATATATATATAATTTTGACATACCAACAACTTCTATTTACATAGTAATACATGAAACATTCAAACTAAACCTTTTAAGATCATTACTTTGAGGACCATTCAATATGAATGGTCTCTTGTGGTTTCGCTGAGCACAATGAAAATAAAACTAAATTACTGATCCAAAACAGTTCTAATCAAGAACTTACAAATATTACAAGAGACCAAAAACTCAGCATGTGAATTGATGAGGTCAGAATGAAGATACCAGTTTACGAGGTAACAATAGAAACATCAGCAGCAACAGTAGAACAGGAGGGAGCTGGGGCAGGCGTAACCACGGTGATGGCAGCAGAAGCTCCAGCTGATGTTAGTGTGGTAACAGAGGGCTCAGTTGGGCGAATCGGTTTGGCGATTTTCATGGGAATGAAGACATTAGAGGCACAGTGCTCGCTCAGGTACTCGCCTCCTTTCTCCTCATAGTCCTGTCTGCTGATCCATCCCTCTGTCGCTGCCCCCCCTCCTCCAGGTGGATGCTCCAAGGCCCAGTCTCTTGCCCCGTACCAGGAGTCCAGGGCTGGCCGTGATGCCATTGTCACCTGGGGAGGTAGTCAGTTAGAGTTCAAGTGTCTTTACTAGAAGATTACTTCTGGATCATCTGAACCAATCTGAAATGTATTTGGGCAGGAAAACTGGATTTTCTTTACTGTATGTTTTTAACTTCTTTTGTTACTTTTTAAAAACTGGGCTTTTCTCTCTTTCTTTATACATGGATATGATTCAATGATCAATGGGTTTTTTAAAAAAAGGATGTAGGGCCTTGTACCTTGAAGTGGGACTGGAAGGGCCTCATAGCCAGCAGTTCTCTCTCCACTCTCTCCTTCATCCCAGGATACTGCATGTTCCCTCCTGTAAGAAACACATTGCTCACAAGCGCCTCCTGCTGCTCTGGAGTGTACCTGTGTGCAGTATAGACATAAGACAGACATTGTTACATCAGTTTCACATATAATTTTCTAACATAATAAAAAATAATAATAATATATAATATTATATAATAATATATAATAATATATAATATAATAGGATCCATGTGTGTGTTTGTGTGATTTCATTTGCGCATGCCTGTGTTTATATGTACAGAATGTATATGCATGTGTGCTTTACCTAGCCAGGACGTACTGCAGTGTCTCCATTAGTCCCATCTGTTCCTCTCCAGTCGGCGAGGGCTGGAAGAGGATCTCTGGACACCGCAGACGCTCCGTCCCCACAAACAGCTGGTGGTACTCCGCCATGTTGAACATGGGCTGGAAACCAGACCTAAGTTAATTTTCACCGACACTGACACCAAACAGTTCCATTTATGAGCAAAGTTAGCAAGCTTCATTACTATTCTGTCGCAAACCATAATACAGAAAGTTTTCTTATACACACTGCCATTTATTGAACTGGCAGATAATTGCCTGCACAGCATTAATGAGGATCTAATATATGTCTGAAAGTTCCAGTGTCTCTGTGCCACTACCTGAACCACATTAGCAGATTTTTCTGGCAGCGTGTCCTCAGGGAAGTCAGGATCCATCAGTGCTACTCCGTCTCCCTCGTCCATCGGCTGCTCCAGCTCAGACACCTGGCAGAGAGCAACAGAACAGCCTCAGGCTTCATGTCAGCTGCAGCACATCGACTGCAGCAAACAAGGACGGATCCTGTAGAGCCCCCGCAGCAAATTCACGGTAATGGCATGTAGACCTAATTAATTACCGGTACATTTGAATGTGACCTCAGCTCAGTGGCTGCTTAGTTTTTCAGCTACTGCCATCACTTTTCTTGAGAATACAGAGTAGTCTGGCCACTTTTCTTCCTCACTACTGTTGGCAACTGAAGCACTTGCATGCCAAGATTACAGCCAAGTGATACGGTACATACCTAGACACACTACTTATATAATATATAACACTGCTATCCACTCAAGCTATGCATATTTTTTATATATTATATATATATATATATTTTTTTTTTTTTGACTACTCAAAAAAGAACAGACCGTATTTATTTATTTATTTATAGAGCCTAAAAGGTGGACAAAGCTTTTCTGTGATTTGGTGGAGTAGCACCCACCTCCGTCTTTCCCTCTGCTACGTCGCTGTGCAGCAGCTTCTGTCTGCCCTGCTCCACAGCCAGCTGCAGTTTATTGATGTACGACTGCAGCTCCTCAGCAGAGTCCATGTTGAGCTCCACCAGGCTCTTATGAAACTGATCCAACAGGCCGTCCTCCAGCAGCTCCTGCACACACAAAACTCAAGGATCACTGTGCAGCACACGCCAGCTGTGTTTAGGAGTCAAACTAAAGATCAAAAGTCACATTAAAAGTATAGTTAGAGAACATAAAAAATCCTTAGAAGAAAAATCAGCCTTTTTAAAATTTGTTTCCTTCTCAGATGTAAATGGGTCAAAAGGTCCTTCCTACAGTATTTTATCTATAGTATATAGTATATCTTAAGTTTTATGCATTTAAATGCTATTTGAAAAACCTTAAGATCTTCATTATAAACTGTAAATGATAATAAAGGTCCCTTGCCTGTATTGCCATAAGTTTGTCCAGCCTCTCTTGGTCCTGCAGCAGCTTCTCCTCCCGCCGGCGAGCGTTGATCTCCTGAAGCCTCCGAAGCTGCTGAGCTCGTCTCTCCTGCCTCTCCTCCACACTCACACAGCCGCCCGGTACCTTACCCGAGAAGGGAAGCTGCATACGATGAACCTCCCGCTCATAAAACTCTGGGCTGCGCCACTTTTCCAGCTCTGAGTAGAACACAACAGAAATGGAACGGATAAGTAGATAAAAATCAGGCGAATAAGGCCCATGTATCACCATGTTGCCTTTGAGCTCCTTCAGTTTGGTACCACCAGCCACAAGTAGAACATTCATGTCTGTGAGAATTTTATTAATTAAGATTCATTTGCCGGACCCTTAACTAATTAAAGACATAAATGGTTATTTGCTGCTGCAACTTGGGAGTCGTAAACCAAGAAGCTCCAAGTGTTTCAATATATGGACAGTATGTTTGCTCTGATATGCTGTACCTTCATGATAATCCACAGCAATGTAACTGTGTTCATGCAGAAGTTCCTCCACCCGGCTGAGTGTGATGGCGGCGAGGTGACCTGGGTATTTCAGCTGGAGGAGGCGCTGCAGGTAGGACGCTGCCTGACTGCCAGCCACATTCACACGCTTACAGTTCACTGCATCAAACCTTGAATCAAAACCATATTGGGGTCAAAACTGGACTGTACAGAACAAACTGTGAAAGATGTGTGTATTATTACACTAAAAGCAGTCAGCAAAGGAGGGCAGACAGGTAAAGCACTTCTTAAGAGAAAAAATATGTAAGTAAGATGATATAAAATCAACTTTGAAAGGGCAAATATAAAACAGGAGCAGTATGTGTGTCTCCTCACCTGCCGTTGATAACCGGCAGCACGTGTGAACAGTGGTATCCTGAGGACAGAACAATGCCGGTGTGTGGTGGCTGGAGCCTCCTTTGAGTGTTATTGTGGTAGAAACTGTACAAGCCGTCCACACCGTAGGACACGTACGGGACGCAGTAGCACTCAAACAGCAACTCTGACATCATCTGCCGACAGTGCAGCGGGTTGCAGGGCGCCTCTGTCAGCACAATGGGGTGTTCCACACTGCCCTACAAAAGCACGGGGAAAGTAATACTGATTGATCAGCTGGTTGTCGAGAGGAGCTAGTTCGACGTTGCCTATAAAACAGAAATGGTAAAAATTACCATTATGACATTACATAATTTGGGCTACAACACTTACATCCCAATTCCCTTATTTGATCGATCACCATAATGAAGGCTGTTCCATTGCTGTTATTTAAATCAAGTAGTGAGGACATATGAGCGAAGATACACAACAGGAACCTTAGCAGATCTTTTACTGATTGGACGTATCACCGGAACAGACTGAAACCTCTGTATCATCAGCATCACCACAGTTTTATACCTAACTGGACAAACAAATTGTGACAGCACCAAGTCAAGAGTATTACCCTGAAGTTTGTTTCTGATACAGCATCTAGGTGCAAAATAGTGGCTATGTAAGTTTGACTGATAAAAGAACCATAAACAACTTTCTTCATTCTTAGAAAGAACGTTCTCTTCATCATCTGTTAGTTCCCCCTTTAATCCGTTTCACTTTTAATATTGATCGGGGAGAGGAGGAGACTCTGATCTCTGTCAGCACTAAACACATTTTAGTTGTTTGTCATCGTTTTTATAAATAATAAAAGAATAAACACCGTCTTAGATCCTCAGGAATTTTGGCCGGTGAAATTAAAAATATCACAATGCCACAAGTTAAGGAGCCTTTCCTATCTGTGTTAATGTAGTCTACAAATAATTACCCAATTAATCAGAAAGTCAAAAGACGGAACACTAATCAACAAAACATATTTAAACGCAGCTGTGATTGTTGCTATTCTTTGTCTGGTGTGAGTTTTGTATTGTTGAAGATATCACAATGGGCACTGGGAAAATGTGATTTTTTTTATTTTTTTAACTATTTCAGAAATCTATCACTTTGGCCGTATTTCTTCCTGCATGTTGACACCATGTTAATATAAGTTAATAGCAGACACAACATGAAAACATGTAATGTGTCTAGACCTATGACATGCTAAAAAATGAAATTAAGCTTAAAAGAAATCACCTAAATTGCAAATTAATTAATTTTGGACCAATAATCACAGAACCATATTGTAGTTTATTGTTGAAGAAGATATCTGTGTCTTTAGGTGGGGTGCGAGGTCAAAACGGGTTGACTCTGAGGGCCCCTGTCTCCTGAATGGTTGCTCATTCTGGTTATCTAACACTTTCTCATGTAGGTTAACATGTAGGGGGAAAAATGTTAAAATCAAAGGGCCTGACGGAATGCACCAACAATTAAGGAAGAAAATAATCCTCACAGCATATTCATCGATGATTTAAATCACTAGTTGTGCCACCTGTTGTTTGTAGCTACATGAAGACTTTTTTGTTGATACCTTGGAATAAAATCTGATTTACTAGGGTCTATACAACATTACCCCTAAACTAATAACAATGTGTGTTAAAAGTGTAGTACAGACAGGGTTCAGATCCAAAATAGATCTTGTGTCTAACTGTGAAGGTGCAGTAATCAAATCAACAGTATGCCAAATAGTTTTACAACTTAACTTTATGGAAATACTGTTAAGTATATAAAAGTAAACAATAAAAAAGCTGAACTGAAATGTAACCTTACCTCAAGATCACGTTTTTAGCGTATTTACACAAGCGTGGGAACACATTTACTTGGTGATACAAATTTTGGCGCAACACTAGCGGACACATCAGTCCCCGCCCACCACTAACCTCCGAGGCGATGCCCAGGTGTGTAAACACATGGTCGAAGATGAGCTCCTGGATCTCGAAGTTGACCACCACGTTTCGGTCAAACTGGCTCTTCAGCAGCCACCGCAGTGGCTCCAGGTTGGGGATATCGTTACCGATCTGGGTCTCGCTGCGGGCAGCCCCGCGGCTGCGCGCCGCCACCGACCTGAAGACCAGCTGTGGAGACTCAAACTCCGCCGCCGGAGCCGCCCAGCCGGCTCGGGTCTGGAAAGAGCCGTTATCTATTACTATCGGGGCCGGTGTAGGGTTCAGGCACTGGGTGGAGACCTCAAAAATCGGGTCGGGAGAGGATTTACAGTCCTGAAATGAGAAAATTTTAAAGACCGGTTCCCCTTTAGAAGCCATTTTGGAAGTGCGTCACTGTAAAGTAGAGCCGAGTGGAGGCTTGGTGTCGCCGACTTATAGTTCCCAGTTGTTCAACGACTTTTTTTTCAACATACAGGCACTGAATCAGAGTGAATCTGTGTATACCAATATGCATGTTAACTATATTATTATTATTATTATTATTATTATTATTATTATTATTATTATTATTATTATAAACGAGTAAAATAAATGTTTTGGCTTTAATGTTTCAAAAATCCAAGTGTCTCTACTTTTGTATTACTTTGTTTTTCATTTTCAGCTACTCATTCCTGCACTGCCAAGGTTTAAAATGTTATGTGTAGAAATGTTATGTATCCACAATTAGAATAAAGGCGGATTTAGAAGTATCCTATCTTTTACCACCAGAGGTCGTACTACACTCTCTGTAAGCATAAATCCCTATGAGACTCCCTATAAAACATACTGCTTTATCCTGGGTGGATTAGATAGCCAAACTCTCCGGTGGGGCCTGTAGACACCTGCAATTGGCATTTACACAAGAGTTTTACTTTAATCTCACTGACTCATTGTTTGGCCGCTTGCAAATATGTGCAAATACCACGCTTTGTTCAAACCCAAAGAACTCGATTTTAAATTCTGGTGCAGGACCCAAAGATCCCATTTTAAAGATAGCCAAACATTTGTAGAGCCACTTCTGTATGCAAACTCAAAGAGATGATTCGAGTTTCACTGCCATTTTCTTCATCACTCATCTCCTCAAATTTGTATACAGGCTATATACTAGAAATGGATGAGTGCATTTTGAACTTACATTTAAGCCATGCATGTGAACAGACAGTTTCCCTCAGGCACCGAGATCCCGGATTTCTTTCTGTCTGCCATCCTGTTACTTTCAGCTGACCGAGTGAAGCCTCAGCTGGTGATGTGGGACACCTGCACATGAAAGCTACTGTATATCCCAGTAGGCTTCAATTCAGATTCAGTCCATCCACACGTCCATCTCTGAGGTCTCACACTCATATGGATTATCCTGAAATGCATGATCCATTCAATTCCAAATTCTCAAATGGATGAAGAATAACTGTTGATGTGATAGTCAGCTAATAAAAATGTGTCCCAGTAAAAAAACTACTGGTTAGAACTTCTGAGTTTGCAGTTTTTTCTCTCAGTTTCTGTAAGCAGGTAGCCTAGTTGAATGATTACTTGAAGTAGATTGCACACAAACGTGCATACGGTAGGCTAAACATTAGTTATTATATTATACAGTATTTTCCCGGTATTTATGTGTGCCATTGCTTTACTTTGAGGCTGTCCAATGAAATTTAACAGTGGAACACATGTGTTTTCTGTATTGAGTGGGTTTATTTCCTGGATAGCCCAGATATTTGGAAGCAGAGGATGAAAAGGATGAAGAAAGGAACGTGTGTGTGGGAGGGGTATTACTGTATGAAGCTTGATGGTGTGTCACTGAAGCACGGGCACAGTTCACTGCTCAGGCACAAAGCTCTAAGTGACTGCTGTCCCCCTCCTCCTGATGCTAATAAGCATATCTGGGTCAGCTCACCCACTCAAATACACACTCGCACACATACATGGGGTTACATACCCACTAGTAAGACACACACACACACAATCACATCCACACCATCCACATATCCGCACCCACACACACATGCACATACGATCACAAACTCATACAAACCCCCATCTAGTGTCTTTCCTCTCAGACATATGCATACACACACACTGGCATCCATTCCTTCCAGGAGGCATGATCCTCGCAGCGCTCTCTGCTTGTTGTGCTTGTCATTCAGGCAGCGGTGATGAGGCACAGGGGAACTAATAGGCTCCAAGCACTCTGGGACTGCCACATGTGAGGCCAAGCAGCCTCCATTTTGTGGAGGAGGAATAACAGACTGTTATTTCCCACTGACAGGGAGAGGGAGGAGGGAGAAATACAATGTTGTGGGGTCAATTGTGTTTACTGTTTGTGAATGATACAAGGATTTCATAATGTCTGCCATTTTTTGTTTTAATCATTGTTTTGTTTTTTTTATTTGAATTGAATTTTTTGGTCCTAATTTGGATGTTGTGGATAATAATGAAATAGGCTAAGTAGACCATTTCTTTAGTTTTTGTTTTGTTAAAAAAGAAATTCTGGAGCAAAAACTCCTGTGAATTAACAAATAAATCTGGGAACGACAGGCAAGAGGGGAAAAAAAGATGTGTGTGTGTGTGTGTGTGTGTGTGTGTGTACTCATACTCATAGACTGAATATAAAATGCTGTTCAGATATAAATCTTTTTACACAGTCACATTGTGGAGACTCACCTTCCTTTTGGAGACAGAACACACAGGCACATGTAAATTTTAGAGTGAAGAAGGTTTAGGTTAGGTTAGGGTAAGGGGTTACTGTAATGCCTTCTTATATGATGGAAACACGACTGTGTGTGTGTGTGTGTGTGTGTGTGTGTGTGTGTGTGTGTGTGTGTGTGTGTGTGTGTGTGTGTGTGTGTGTATGTGTGTGTGTGTGTCCAGTTTATGTAACAACTCTGACTCTGAGCACTTCTGATATATCAGAGCCACACTGCGGACAAAAACCCCTGCAACCTCCATGACTCTCTTCCGCACCCTGTCACGCCTGCACACACACTGTACACACACATAGTGGTACACTCTATCTTTTTTTTTCTTTCTCTGTGTCTCTCCTTCACATACAAACACACACACACACACACACACACACACACACACACACACACACACACACACACACAGTCTGTCACTACCACTCTCTTCAGTCTCTGGCCCTGTAAGCCAAGATCTTTTTGGGCCACAGAGTGATTAATGTGTTTGTGCACCTGTCACTATTCATGCATTCATAAATGTGTGTGAGTGTGTGTGTGCATGCACGACTGTGGATGTGGGAATGGGTATTTCTACAAATACAAATATTCAAATTTATTTGTGTGTGTGTATTTCATGTTGGCAATTCTTGTCTTAAACATGAATAGTTCTGTACAGTAGCAATATGATCATCCACTATCTTTAGAAAGAGTCTAAAATGTTAGTAATGTTTAACTCTGCACAGGCCCAGGTGTTTTAATTATTCATTCTTTTCCTCCAGTTAGATTGGTTGGGTGTAGCTATGCTGGGAATTGACCAGTTCACTAAACCCCACCTCCTAACAAAATTTTTCCATCATTCCATCATTGCAACTGTAAATAGGCATGGTAGCTTTGGATTTGTGCGAAGCTAGTTTAGCAAAGATGCTAGTTTATCCGAATTTAAAGTAAGCCTAATGATAGTGGATGTGTGGTGTCTTTATTTGGTTTGGGGAGGTTTACACTGCAGCAACTAGCCAAACATGTGTTAGATTAGTTTGGCAAACTCATCAGTTATTCCTCATTCTCAAATCATATTCTTGAGTAAAAATGAAGTGTTAGAAAACACATACACTGAAGCATAGGTCCAACCACTGTAGTCTATGTTGTGTGTTAATGTTTTGTGTTTTTATGTGAAAGAAAAGGCCTATTTCCTAACTTAGTAGCACCTAATGAGGATCAAATAAACATATAAATTGTGTTGCTTGTCCAAGTGGCCCGTGTTTTTCATCTAAACAATTATCTTAAAAGGAATTTTAATTACATTTTTATTTGCTAATATACTACAATGGCTAATTATCTCTACACTGCAATATAAGGACAATATTGTTCTTTTTTATCTCTACATGGATCATCAGACTTTTAGCCCAGGAAATACCTTTATGGGCACCTTTTAAAAGTCAGGCCTCCATAGGCCTACACCAAGTAGTTAATCCCTGTTTGTCTGATATCTAAAAAGTAAACCGATTTTATAAGTTTGATGGAAACAGAGGAAGAACTGATTTTTTTCTGGTTGTGGATGATGGTGGAATATTGCCATCATATGACCATTTATAAATCCCGCAATTAGAAGCAAAATCAAATTTTGCTGATATACTTTCTTTCGACTCTTATAGGCCAAGCCCATTCCCACCTAAACAAATGGCACTCTTTTGGAGGGGGGGGGGCTTCTTCTATTTTTGCAACATGGCCTAGTTTTTTTAATCTAATCTTCACGACATGTGGTAAGCTACAATTTTGGAATATATTTGGATGTGACATAAATGTTAATTTCATAATATGTTACTTTAGGCTATAGGCCTAACCTTGTTTTCCAAATTCATTTAGCCTAAGCATGGCCAAGTAGGACTTTTCACATCTTATTATTTTTGGCTGCTTTACAATCCAAAACGTGTGCTGTGAAAATAAAATATTATTTTGAAGGGAGGCATTTTGAAAGCAAATTTAGCCAACAATTGCACGTACTCACATGTTCATTCTCGCGATGCAGCGTTGATAGAGGAAATCTTCTTGCGCCTTTTTTTTTGACATTCTTTAGACAAAAGGTTAGGATTGGCTTAAATGTTTAAATTCTCTTCCATCCAGGCAGCCGAAGATTTTCGACACAAAAAATAACCTGTGCTGAGAACAGAGTCTATTTTCTCTAAACTCTTACACACACATGCACACACCCTGTCCAATTACTGTGGCCATGGCAACTATCAGAGATTATTGCTTCCAGTCAGCACTGCACGGCTGTTAAGCCCCCGTATCTCAGGCCTTCACACACACACACATACACACACACACACACACACACACACACACACACACACACACACACACACACACATTAGAGCGGGTGTGCAACACACTCCCCTGCCTGAGTGTCTCTATCATGCTGTCTCTCACACACGAGCCTGAATTAATCCATCTCTTTGTAGCCTAAGAAGCTAAATTGGTCGCCACAGCAACCATTTTAAAGCCCTTTCAAAGAAAAAAGCAGACTGAAAATCCATTTTGTCATGAGGAAGTATAAATACATCTATCGTTTAGTGTTGGAAGGGAGATAATTTAAATAGCCAGCATTCTTTTGTCCATGTATGTCTTTCTTCATAGATGTAGAAGCAGTGTCATTTCTGCAGATTTGGGGTGAGCCAGCACGTATTTTGCGTGCTTGCGTTTTGGTGCGCGCGTGTGTGTGTGACATTTGCAGCCGATCCTCTGTCCTACCATTAGCCCGGGGACTGTGCATGTGATGGGGGAGGGAGAGATGCCTCAAGGACTCTCCCTATTTCCTTACTGCCACATACACACGCACGTGGATGACACACACTCACTAACAAACACTATGTTGGCTTGAACACAAATAGCAGCTGGCAAAGCAGCCCAAGCCAAGCATGAAAATATGCGGAACTTTCTCTGTCCTCTGGCTGGTTTCTAAATTTAGACCTCTCGTCCATGTTACGTTTTATTTGTCTTACAATGCTGCTCGTAAAATATTGTCTTGCATGCCATAATACTTTATTCTATCAGCACCATGATAATTTAAATCAACCTTGAAAAATCTCTATTAGTTTGATTTACAATATTAATAGATATACATATATTACATATATTAATACAGATGTTTTTTAAAAGCTCATAAATCGCGGCTGCGATAGAGCCTTGATTTTTTCAGCCTCCCTGCCACAGTGGGCTACTTTTCTGCAAGCAGGCTGCAAAATTTGATGGCAGTTTTGTTCAGCCGTGTCACAGCAGATTACGGAGGAAAAGATGAGGTGTTTGTTATTTCCGAGGATTACAGCTGAGGTGGAGAAGAAATAACTATCACCCCCTGGGTTTTTTTCTTCAGTGCAGATATTTATTAAATATAGCCCACTAAAAGCCAATAATTAATATAGCTATTATATGACATGCATGGCGCGTTTTTTTCTTTCACTCTGCGAAAAAGAAAAAAAGGCTAAGGAGGAGTCTGATCCTTTTTTTTTCTGTGGAGCTGTCCGTGGTGCTGCTAGTGCTCTGCGGCAGGCGAGCAGGATGTGCATCATATCAGCAACGAGTTGCATTCCTTCACAGCCTGCTAAACATGCTCATCTGGAATCAAGCTGTTAAATGAGGTGGAAACTTAAAATCTGTAGTCGTGTGCATCCATGAGAAATTCAAACCTGCAGATCTGGCTAAACTATGCCATTATTTTAAATGTTTTAATATGAAGGTGCGATGTATTTTATAAAGAAATACTAAAATTATGTTTTTGACACGTTTCGTAAATATTGTTTATAAAATGAACATGTGTAAAAAATAAAAATAAAACATTAACTATTGGAAACATATAATTGCATACAAATAATTTCTGTTCGCATGTTATGTAGGCTATAGCCTAGTTTAGAAACACAATTTCATAATTCCTAAAAACCTATATATATATTAGTCTCTTCGTGGAAGGCCGTACGTCTGTGCACGCTCTTAGAGTAGGACATACTGCAGTCCGCGTGCTTCATCTCACAAATTTAGGATTGATTTCACATGTTAAATTACAGCTGAGCAGGTCAGGCAGAACAGGTAAAATGTTCCTAACGAAAAAAACAAACAAACAGATCCTCCTGTTACATGGTTCATCATGTTTCTCTGTCTACGAGGTTCATTTAAACCACAAATATCCTGCAACTGTGGATCGATGAGAGGATTTTAAATGAACATGTCTTAATTAAATAGGCAACATTTTGCGTCGATGCTTGTTAGATAAGCCCTATTTATTTTAGCATACATGCAGGACGCCTGCTGTTTGTTGATGGCACTGCCTGTCGACTTGTTGACACACTGCAGCATGAAAGCAGGTGAAATGTTTGATCTCTTCATTCATGCATAACGTCAGGGACGAGTCTGTAACAGCCCACCGCTGCCGTTAAATGACCTGACCGTTTTATCCTTTTGATTACTCTGCCAGTGAAAGGCCCGTGGAGAGGGTCAACCTCTCTCTCTCTCTCTCTCTCTCTCTCTCTCTCTTTCTCTGCCGTCCGTGACAGTTCTCCTGTGCGCGAGCCGTTACACTGGCACTCTATGCGGACACGTGCGCGGTCCTCTCTCTCTCCTCTCTTTGGGTGATGCAGTCAGAGATTCCAGCGCTCGCGCTGTCACCAACAGGACCCCCAACTGACAAAACTGCTTGGGAAAAATGCAAATTTGTCTTTTTTAACGACAACCGAGGACATATTTTGTTTTTTGTCTCTGTTTTGGGACATTTCTTCGTTGAAGCAGATGACAAGGAGCGTTTCTGAGGGTGTACTATGGATGAGCAAGCCAAGAAAAACGGCTGAGGATTTTTAACAGTTTGGGTGAAACGGTTAGGCTGCCGTTAGGAGGGTTAGCGCACTTCTCGACGACATCACAGAGGCAACAGGCATGACTTTACAGTAGCAGTTGAAAAGCAAATATCAACCTGCATGCATCTGCCTCTCTGTTTTTTACTCGGTAATATAATTTCCAGTTGAAGAACGCATTTTATTCGGATAAAGATGGCTCACCTAATACGACACAAGCTCACCAACAAGCTGACCAATGCGGCCCACACGGTGTCCAACAAATCTCAGGCCAAGGTCAGCGGGGTGTTCGCACGGATGGGCTTCCAGGCCGCGACGGACGAGGAGGGCTTGGGTTTCGCCGAGTGCGACGACTTGGATTATGACTACAGGCAAGGGATGCAAATGGATGTCCTTCAGGGAGACGAAGAAGGAGGACACACGGAGGGAGAGGGGGGGCTGGAAGGGGACAGCCACTATCAGAGAGATGGCAACGGTCGGAGGCCCTCGTCCCTGAAGACAGGTGGATCGCTGGATGAGGATAAGCCTAAAATCACGTCATGGGAAGCTGGCTGGAACGTCACCAACGCCATTCAGGTAGCCCACATTGTAATTACTATCATCTTGCATGTGAAAGCTCAAATGCTGCATGGATGAGGCCTGCACTTGGACAAAAAGTCACCTTGAATATTTTTATATTTCAGATTTATGCAAGGAAAAGAGATGATGCGCATCACTTCACACAATTCAAAATCAGAATAAAGCATTGTGTTGAATTTTTTCGAATTCACTTATATTGAACTTTAAAATGTATTGAAAAATCCAATGCAGGCTTCAATTTAACGTTTAATTCATGGATTAAGACTGAATTCATTAGAGTCAATGGGTCTTAGAATTTATTTATTCAAATCTTTTTATCAGTGGACCTGCAGGCAGGGCCTGTTCGATTTTGATAGCCCTGAGGCTGAATGGCGCCCACGTGCTTATCAGCGTCTCCATCAAATTGAAGTTGTAATCAAATTAATTTAAAAATTGGTTTTAAAATAGTATTTTTAATGCCTTGATTCGATTCAGTCTACAACAGACGCAACTGAAAGGCCTATTTTTCATGGGCAAGGCGAATGAGGAAAATAATTGTGTGATGCAGAATTAGCTACGTGATAAATCCCACGCTTCTGTTTTGTATTGTTCTCTTAATGTAGAATATTTTTTTACTGTTATAATGTAAGATGTGAGCTGTGTGCGTCAGTCACTGCATGCCCGGCCTGGCTCGGCCTGTCACTGCGATGTGGGCCTCGTCCATTACCACTCAACTGCGCTTCTCTGTCCGCAGGGCATGTTCGTCCTCGGCCTGCCGTACGCCATCCTCCACGGCGGCTACCTCGGCCTCTTCCTCATTATCTTCGCGGCTGTGGTGTGCTGCTACACCGGTAAAATCCTCATCGCGTGTCTGTACGAGGAGAACGAGGATGGCATCAAAGTGCGCGTGAGGGACTCCTACGTGGACATCGCCAATGCCTGCTGCGCGCCCCGCTTCCCAGCGCTGGGCGGACACGTTGTGAACGTGGCACAGATTATCGAGCTGGTCATGACCTGTATTCTTTACGTTGTGGTCAGCGGTAACCTGATGTACAACAGTTTCCCGGGGTTTCCCGTCTCCCAGAAAGCTTGGTCTGTGGTGGCCACCGTCGCGCTCCTGCCCTGCGCGTTCCTGAAGAACCTCAAGGCCGTGTCCAAGTTCAGCTTGCTCTGCACACTGGCGCACTTCGTTATCAACGTCCTCGTGATTGCCTACTGCCTCTCCAGGGCGCGCGAGTGGGCCTGGGAGAAGGTCAAGTTTTATATCGATGTAAAGAAATTCCCCATTTCAATCGGTATCATCGTGTTCAGCTACACCTCCCAGATATTCCTCCCCTCCCTGGAGGGAAACATGCAGAGGCCCAGCGAGTTCCACTGCATGATGGAGTGGACTCACATCGCAGCCTGCGTCCTCAAGGGCCTCTTCGCCCTGGTGGCCTACTTGACTTGGGCAGACGCCACTAAAGAGGTCATCACGGATAACCTGCCTTCAACCATCCGGGCTGTGGTGAACATCTTCCTCGTCGCCAAAGCGCTGTTATCTTACCCGCTGCCGTTCTTTGCTGCGGTTGAGGTTATGGAGAAGTCATTTTTCCAGGATGGCGGGAGAGCCCTCTTCCCGGACTGCTACGGCCCGGGTGGGCAGTTGAAATCATGGGGTCTGGGTCTTCGAATTGGCCTGGTAGTCTTCACCTTGCTTATGGCCGTCTTTGTCCCCCATTTCGCCCTCCTCATGGGTTTAACTGGAAGCCTCACCGGCGCTGGCCTATGCTTCCTCTTGCCAAGCCTCTTCCACCTGAAGCTCCAGTGGAGGAATCTCCTGTGGCACCACGTCTTCTTCGACGTTGCCATTTTTGTTATTGGAGGCATTTGCGCCATATCTGGCTTAATCCACTCGATTGAAGGGCTCATCGAGGCGTTCAAGTACAATATCCACGACTGAGAGCTTCAGAGATGACCTTTATTGAATGATGATGTCCTAAAATACCGCACTTCAGCAGGCTGTCCTGGCGCAGACCTTATCAAAACATCACGTTGATCACTTGACATATAAGCCCATGAGGAGGATTTTTTGTGTGAAATGTACATCTTTTTATTTTGCCTTCGTGATAATGTGCAATAATAAACTCTACAATCATAGTGTAAAGTAGTCTACTCATTCCAGAAAACATGTTTTATTAACTGGACAGAGGAACACAACCTCCGCATGAAGGGGGGTAATTAAATATGCGGGCATTAACAAGCCTGTCCAGGTATCAGTCTTCATGCAAATGTGTCAAACATCCAGTGAATATGTCCGCCATGGGTCTAACTGTGAGTGTGTACGTGTTTATATCTGAGGAATGAAATATATGAAAAACAATGGAGTGAATATGTTATTATTGGTTTTTGAGCTGCTAGATATATCATTAAACTCACTTCAGAGAAAATATAATAAGACCAGGGCACCCATCAGCTCAGATGGTGGTCTTTGGATTATAATAAACCATGAATAACGTATGTGTAGTTGTTTAAAAAGATTTCTTTTTTCAGTTTGTTTTCGTTTTGTGTTTTGTTTACCTTCCTATGCGATAGTAGTCCTCCTTGGCTCTTTGTTTTCTTGGTGTTTCAAGTGTCATTCTGGATGAAGTGAATTCAAAGTGCAAGCAAGTGGGTCCTAATTGTGTTATATGAAACATGTCTGTCTGATAATATTCTCTTCCTATTGAACTTGTTAATTGTGATTTAATGGAACTAATCATGGTGTGTGAGACAAAGAGTATTTGTTGAATTAAGAGATAAATAAATCAAATATTTTATGGCTGGTGATTTTAATGTTTCCTTGAAATGTAGCCAAAGATGACCGCGCCTTGCTGATTTGACTTTCTCTTTTGTTTCTGCTGCTCTGGGCTATGTTTAACATCCTCTAAAACCAGCTGATCACGCTTCCTCTTTCTTTAAAGAACAATGTGAGAGTCAAAGACAAGACTGGTTTGTAGCTGCGATGTAGTGTGTGAATGCCAGCTACATTTGCCAGTTGAAATCATTCATGATATGGTGCAGAGGCAGAATTACAGTAGCATTTATGAGCCTGCCTTTGAGAAATATTAAAGCCAATTTGTTGCTTACTTAAAATGTTACAGAATGTAAAAGTCAGCAAAACATGAGATAATTTTCACTTCCTTTTTGCCAGTCGACCATGACATGCCTGAGAATGGGGAGGTTGTTCAATTTTTTTCTGATATTTGGGACTTCAATACCTTTAAAACACTCTTTACTTTAGTCGTAAAAATGGGTATCAATATTTCTTTAACACTTTATCTCCAATACTATTGACTTTGTTTAGAATGTAGTGTTTTGCTTTACATGCTTAAGCTCTACCAATTGCTTGGTTAACACAGATGGAGAAGAATCAAAACATTGTTTCCTGTTCCCGCAGACACACACACACAAATCAATGCAGTAGTCATGTCCCAGGATATAGTCAGATGTCAGTGAGTTTCACTTCTCAGTGATAGCTTACAGGAAGTACAAGCTGCATAGAATTCAACGGTGGAGAAACAGCGGAGACGTTTGCTCAGATGTACGACATCAGGAGCTGACTTTCAACTTCATAACTACACTTCTTCCTGCAGTAATTCAGGTATGCTACATAACGTCACCAAACAGCTTTATTGTGAATAATATGTCTCAGTAGTTCTTTGATTGTGCAGAGTGTAAGTACACAGTAACAGGAACAGTAAAGATGTTACTTTCACCACAGGGGACCCAGAAAAATGCTTCCATCCATGTTAGTAGTGCTCATGCTGATCCATTTTACCTGTGGACAAAATCCTGCAATACAAGTCATTCTGACCAACAAAGGACTTCAGTACGGTAAGGCAAAGTGAGATTGTGTTATTCACTCAGTTTATTTAAACATACATTTTAAAGGCTGTAAGATTGCTTTGCATTGCGGCTACATGAGTCTTTTCATTAAGAACCACAACAAAAATTGTACTGTATGATCTGTACATGAGACATGTTTCATTTACAACTCTTAAAACTGTACGCATGTGTTGTTCACCTCAGGAAAGCATGCAGGTACAGGATGGATTCAGGATAAGTTGGATCTTGTTACTCTGCCTGACATCAGAGGTGAAATCGACTTGAGCATCCTTGGCAGCATTTACTACACATTAACAGGGTAGAATTACATTTGACATTCTTGCATGTAGAGGTTAAATATAAGTTATTTCTTAGTGTTAGATGAGCTCTTCTCATGTGTATGACAGAATTTATAAAACAGTTTAAGTAGACCTATTGACATTACACAGATCCTCACGTCTATTTATACTTGTCTCTCCTCATATGCACTAGCATCACCATAACAAAGTGCGACCTACCAGAGCCATCTGTCGAGTTCTATCAGGACGTCACAGGATTCAAGACATCGATCTCAGGCTTCAGTGTTGCACTATCTGGCGATTGGTTGACAAACTTTGGCATAATGTGAGTTTTGTCTAATCGCTGCGCTACATGTTAACTCACTGATCACAAAGCCAGTAACGGGCAAACTGACTGAACAGCTGTTCAGTCAGTTGATATTTCTTAGGTTTTCTATTTGGGCGAAGGACCATTCTTCCAAGCACCTGAGATAATCTGATCATCCTCTTTTAACAGAATGTCAAAGTGTTTGAGAAGAGTGATTACATGTAGATCTTTTCTTTTAAAAGGATAAGAACACTTCTTTTCAAATGCTGAAAGACAAATGTGCTTCTTAATGAGGAAATGATATTAAGCTCAAAAGAGCCTTTGTGTTCTTAGTTCTTCTGAGGTCAATCAGAAAAGGAAGTGTCATTTAAGGGTCATTGTCAGCTATATCATTTTAACTTCTGTACTGGAACATCTCTGGCTACGGTCTTAAACACCTGTTCACTTGCCCTATATCATCCATAAGATCTTTATCTTGGTCTTTATGTTAGAAAAAATATATAAATTTTTTTTTTACCGTGAAGGCATTGCATTAAAACCAGAACATGTCATATCATCATGAATGAAATCGTATCGGTTAGATTTGTTAATTACTGTTAGCTAAGTAGACAGTGGTCAGTGGTATAAAACCTCCAACAAGAAGGTTATGTGATCTACTGGGTAGAAACCTGTTATGCACATTCACACTCAAAAGGAAGAAACCAATGGTTTTGGTGACTTCCTGTTCTTTCTCTTAGTGCCACTTTGGGTGTCTGCATATAACTACATTGCTGTATACCCGGTAAATTTTGAATGTGAAAGTAACAGCTAACTTAGACAGTATCAGGCCTAAGCAGAGGTTTGCAGTCTGTACTCCAATGAGTTGTTTTAACATGCAGTTTATGTCAAAGTATATATAATTAAAAAACAAAATGACATGGTATCTGTCTATAAACTACAGGGCTTTGTCTATTTTTGAATTGGAATTTTAAACTTAACTTTTTTCTGACTCCAGATTAATAATTTGGTCCCTAATGCTTATTAGTAACTATGTGTGCCAGCAATAATAAATTTCCATTTAGATGTACTGTAAACAAGGAAACAAGGAAAGGAATCATCAAACAAGAAAAACAGAATCTATCACTTTCATAATTAAGATAAATTTGAAATTTATAATTCATGGATAATACTGTATGACCTGGACAAGTTACTGAGGTGGGTCTGCTGATTCTATGTGCATGGAGTACAAATACACGCATATGGCATATATAGGGTTGCTGTGGCTTTGAGGAAATGTTCACCAGTACCAACGTGCACTTACTTTGTTTGTACGGCATATTTTCAGACACGACGGGGGATCATTTGACATGGCTATATTTAATGTGGATATGACCTCTGTAGTCACGCTGGGGAAAGATCCTGACGGGCATCTGTCTGTCACCAGCATCAGCTGTGATGCTCAAGTTGGAGATGTGGACGTTCAATTCCATGGTGGAGCCAGGTACAGTAGAAAAGACAGAGAGAGAGATAAAAGAAGTGATACTGATGTCAAGATATAAGCCCTGCATTTTTATTTGCCAATAGTTGGATGTTCCAGCCTTTAGTGAAACATTTCAAGGGGCGCATCAGAGGTGAAATAGAGGACAAAGTGAGTGTTTCTTCCATATCTTTGTCATATATATCAGTGAAGGCTTTATATATCCTCTAAGACTGTCAGGTAATGTTAAGGTGAAACCAACAGTAAAGATTTTCAGGGGTGAATATTGTATGACATTTTTCTTGGTGCTACCTCTGTAGATCTGCCCTGGTGTGGAGGAATACATTGCAATCTTGGAGGACAACCTACAGGCCATGAACGGTATTGCAGCAGAATTACAGGATACAGAGCCTCATTTCAAAAACATTTACACAAGAAATTTTAATTTATAAACAGATAAGTCAGTCAACAAATGTTTTCTCTTCTGATCAGTTTCCTTTGATGTGGATCAAGACCTTACTCTTGACCTCCCTCTCACCACCTTACCCGTTATTGATGCTTCAAATCTGAATCTGGGTTTTAAGGTAAGGATACACAAATTTAAGCAGTTTCATGTAATCTATTTTTATATTGTGAAAGTCCCCTTAATTTTGGCCACATGTTTTCAGGCAGTTCTTTCACTTCTTCTTAATATGGTAGCCTATAGTGTCCAACATGCTCTGGCATAACTTTAATTTATAATGAGGGCCTCAACACCTGATGTAAACAGCAAAACATGATCAATAGCTGTAATTGATTATTTGCTCATCTTCATTTAAAGGGAGAATTCTACTTTATCAAAACTCACACAGACCCTCCCTTTGAGTCCAAGCCATTCACCGTACCTGAGCAGTCAGGCTACATGTTGTCAGTGGGTCTGTCTGACTTCACTCTGAATTCCGCCTCATATGGATACTACTCAGCTGGACTGTTTCAGCTCCTCATCAATGATAGCATGGTAAGTGCACCTTTAAAGATGCATATAAGGATGGAGAGGAAGAAAGCAGAGAAGAAGGCAAGTTTGGTTTCAGGTCTTGAAACATCTCACCCATTTAGGCACTCATTTTGGTTAACTTTTGGTTTACCATAAACAATGCATGTGGTTGAGAAATGTTGTTTCATCATCTCAGATACCCCCAGGCTCTCCTCTTCACCTAAATACCAGCGCAATGGGGGTTTTCATTCCTCAGGTAAGATTATCTATATCAGGGTTACAATTGGCAACATTCACTTGATGAATGGCTTTATGTCAGCATGCACCTAGTGTCAAGTGTCTACCATCCACAAGCTTGTTTAAGAACATGAAAACAGCCAGAAAATGAGCCCATGCCTAAAAATGTTCTTAAACTACAGACCACAGAAAATGTGTAATACTTCTTTAAGCCTTTATGAAGGTCAACACTTCAGACAGTTTCCTAATTTTTTTACCTTGTAAACTTTGGTACTTCTTCTTTTGGAAATGTTTTTCAAGAGATACCCAGAATGAAAGTTTGAAAGGGATAATTACTCTTTTTCAATGGAGAATAATAATAATAAAGGTGATAGGAGATACTTGTAAAGAAGATTGCAAATCTTTTTTCCAATTCAAGTTGTCACACACACACACACACACACACACACACACACACACACACACACACACACACACCAACTGAACACCAACAGAGAAAATCCAGCCCTCACATTTGAAAAGCTGAAACCAGTTCAGATTTGGCATTTGTGCTTGGTAAATTATTCAGACGATGAACTGATTATGTAAATTGACGTCCTGTTAATTGGCTAATGGTGTCACTGGATAAACGGTGTCACTGCAGTAGTAGCTATGAAACTTACCTGGCATTTTTTATACTCACACTAGTCAGTCAGTACAAGCATCACTGATATGCAGTTTAACCTCATACACAGTTAAAACGCCTAGGGCACAGTAAATATCTATATTAACCTGGGATGGCGATGGAACAGTGATAAGACACATGCCTTTGGTGTGGGAGACCCAGGTTTAATTTCCTACTGTGACACATCCACCAGTATGTACCTGAGCAAGGCACTTAACCCCTAGTTGCTCCAGAGGCGTGCAACCTCTGACAGATATATAGCAATTGTAAGTCGCTTTTGATGAAAGAATCAGGTAAAAGAATAAATGTAATGTAAAAGTTCCTGTTATAGAATCCTGAAGTAAATCCGACGGTCGACCAGATTTCAACACAAACAGGAAAACAAGAGGTTGTAATTTAAAATGATTAGACAAATACTAACAATAACACATTAACAGTAACAAAGTTTAAAAACTTCTGAGTATATACAGTCTATGACTGTATAGATGCACATTGTTTTTATCTTTTTTTTTTTTTTTTTTACAAAGGTCCGGAGTGAACCAGACTAGACTGGATAACAAAAGTTTCTGAGCCACATCTATTTAGTTCACTATTGTAATGCAGTTATAATGCACCTTGTTATCACCTTGCACCTTGTCTGTCCCAACACTGTTCTGTTCATGAAATCTTGTCATAATATCTTAGAATGAAGTGTTTACCATCCACTTGTTTCTCTGCAGCTCCCCAAGATCTTCCCAGGTCTGCTGATGAATCTGCAAGTTTATGCCAGAGAGGTTCCAATGTTTTCCTTCCAGCCTGGTGCTGTTAAACTGGACCTTCAGGGCGCTGTCAAGGCTTTTGCCATCCAGCCAAATGGTACCCAGACTCCACTGTTCAAACTCAATGTTGTGAGTACTTCTGGCATATCGACACACACCAGAATGAACGAATTCAAGTGTCTGTTATGTTTTTCTTTATTTTAATCTTTATGTAACAACACAACACAGTATTGTAGAGCACACATTTAAGTACCTTCACAGCTTGTACCTGCCCAGTATGTTATTACATTTGTGCCTTACAATTATTATCACTCAAGGAGCAAGTTACACAACTTCAGACAAAATGAATACATGCAGCTGTTTGTGTCTTCTGTGTTCATGTATTTATTCAGTTTGCAGTAAATACAGTTAAACTAGTGCTAAAAGGATTTGTCAATTAATCAAATTGGTTAACTGATAGAAAATTAATGAATAACTATTTTGATTAGTGACTAATAGTTTAAGTCATTAATCAAGCAGAAATACTGAACATTTGCTACTTCCAGCATTTCATATGTGAGATTTCTGACATTTCCTAAACAACTAACTGATTATCTTTTTTTTTAAATGACAATAATCATAATTTTTTTTTAAAATAATTTGTTGCAGCTATAATTTAAACCTTCTTTCAGGACTTGAACTTCACCAGTAAAGCGTGGATTGCTGATGGATGGCTAAAGGGCAACGCAAAAATGAACAAGTGAGCAACATCATATTTTGAAAAGACACTCTGAGCCTGAGTTCACAAACTCAGACTTAAACTAATGATACAACTTTCTCTTAAACAGTCTTACAATGACGCTGGTGTCGAGCGAAGTGGGCACCTTTCCGGTAGGCTACAGGATATTTGATAATAACTGCATCACATTTCATGGTCGTCTCATCAGCCTTTTGTGTGCACAAACGGAGGAGAATCTTACAGTGACTACAGAATCACATTTCTCTTTGCAGACTGAACCTCTGGAAAACATTGCGAGGGCAATAGGATCGAGTCTAATAGTGCCAAAACTGAACGGTGAGCGTTAGTGATGTGTTCAGTTCTCGCTTCAGTCATCAACCAATGATCTGAGAGCATAAGGTGAAAGATTATCACCACTATTGCTCCAAAAAGTTTTTATTTTGTGTTTTTCTGTCTGCTATGTTCAGGGACATTTGGACAAAATTGGCAGCTTATGAGATGTTTTATTATTCCACTTTTGGAATAGCAACATAATGCTTATAATGGTCATTCTGAACCCATCTTCATTACAGTAAAGTAGTGCAACATACTTGCTGTTGCTCCCAACAGCAAGTATGTTTTTATTCAGAATGTGACCATTCAATACTGTACAGATCCAACAAAATGTAGGGGAAGCTAGATAACAATACTGTGTGAAGTGTACATGGTCCTTGTCTTGATATGAAGTTTTCTGTTTCAGAGAAACTGGCCGTGGGTGTTATTTTACCCAGAATGAAACAAGCACAGCTGGTCAACACAGTTCTGGAAGTGGATGAGGTCAGTCTTAGCAGAAGTACACTGCTGAGCTAACTTTTGCTTTTGGAGAACATTTTAATTAAGAGACGAAATGGATACTGGGTTGACCATTGTCTTTATTCCTATCAGGGATTTATAGCCATCTCTTCAGATGCTGAGTTGCTACCAGACAGAGGCTTCGACTGACAACCTGGCCTGTTCAGCTCTGGCACATCAAACATGGGTGCTCTTCACCTCAGTTCAGATTCTTAAACTTTAAACCAGTGAACAAACTGGATGTGTATCTGACACCACATGATAAAAGCATTAGCGTGTTAAAAAGGTAGCTACATTTACTTCAGTCTGAACGCTGGACTGTAAAAGTTTAACACACCTGCCTACACAGAAGATAATCAAAATTTCTGTACTCATGATTTACTATTTCAGTTTTCAACCTGCAGCTCAATTTTACAAATGTTTATAACATGGAGGTGTACAGCCTAAAATCTGATCTTGGTTCACATATTACTGTAAAAATGTTTTGTTTTTTAATGCACTCACACTCTTATTAATCAAAAAATTGTAAAACCTAGCTGATTGAAGGGGTTAAAATTTTATCAACTGAACTTTTCTTATTTTTTTACATTTTACAAATTTCCATTAAAAGAGAAAAAAAGGGTGTGGACTTTACAGTCAGTCTGTGATTTTGACTTTCAAATTCTTTTCATGGAGGTTTTGTTGTAGCTAAAATAAAACAATTGTGGTTTGTCACAGCAAGCTGTGGGCCACTTTGTTATAATCCAACCAGATAAACATATATAAACATAAAAAATATCTGGAAATGCAAAATAATGGCAAGGGTTAGGACAGGCTTTTTTAGGGCAACCTTTTTTTTAATTCAGACATTTGAACTTTCTTTCAATGCCATTTGACCCCAGGAATAGGAATACCATATCTTGATTTATCTGCATGGCATTGTTAAATAAATTAAATATAAATTTGTTTTGTTTCTGACTCAAATAACAAATCTTTCAATACAGTAACTGAGAGGCCTAGTAGAGTCTTTTTCAGCTGTCACAAGCCAATTAGCTGCTTTTTTCCCCCCTAAAGCCAAAAACAGAGACAAAAAACACCTGAATGAAAGATCTGAGACTGCACTAAATTTAAAAAAAATGCTTCAAGCAACATAACCCTGGACAGGTTGATTAAGAGGGTGCACATAGTGTTTTGGTTAAGGAGAAAACATCTCAAGAGTTTAAGAGGCAATGAAAACACTCCACCACCATATTCATGAAACAATGACATCTGTTTATTTTGAAACATTTCAGTGTGTACTCTTTAGATTCTGTTACATGTTGACATTCTTGGAATGTAACACCATCAAAATATAAATTAGCCTATTTACAGCCACTGTTCCTAAAATGTTCCTCACAGGAAAAAAAAAAGTCTCACTTCATGAGGAGACACTGCCACTACCCACTGACTGGCTGAGCAGACCAGACTTCAAACAGAATGATCCTGAGCTGGACAATACATGATGAGATGTAACAGTTGACTATGAACAGGCCTTTCAAAAGAAGCTCAGCTGAACTGGAAGCTGGTGTGAAAAGAACTAACTGAAACCATGACAGTCGATCAGATACTGACTGTGGAGACTTGTGCTGCTGAGTTCCATCAACAGATACTGTAACACGAAAATAGCTTTAGTTGAACCACTAACCACTTTGATATAAACATGTTAATTTGCAGAACTGTTCTTAGCACGATTTCTAGAGAAAATAAGAGAACAAATAAGAATTACAGATTATATTGCCTTTATCTTAACGTGGTCTTTATGAAAAGAAGCAAACAGGGAAACTGAAAAATGCTCAACTATGTAGCACCTGAGAGTCGGCTATGGCATAACAAAAGGAAATGAACTATAAAAACACCACAAGCTAACAGCTTTTAAAATTGAACACAATTTAACAGCCTTTGTCAATATTCACTAATACAAATGTATTATAAATAACACCATCTACAGACAGTATGAAGTACAAAGTTGTTTTGTTCATGATAATAAATAAAGCTTGAAAGTGTTTTCAGGTATTAGATTGACAGCACACTCAGTGATTCTGAACACAACCTGGTAGAGCTCCTCCAACAACACAACAAATGAAACACTGAGGTGAATGCAAACATGTTGCTCAGTGCTCAAACACTCATTTTGCAGCTCTGCATTGTTCAAGGACGTCCTGCCAATTTAATTGAAAGTGTAAGTACACATGCTGAAAATAAGTTAGACATTCAAGTATTCACATTTTTATACTGTTAACACTTAACTATAGAACAGAGAAGGAGAAGCAAGAGACACTTAAAGAAATCAAGTCATTTGTATCCAGAACAAGACCAGAATGTGACCACCAGAAGTGACTACAGCCCAGTCCACCATGTTGACATCTTCAGCAGACAGACCCGTATCAAAAAGTAAATTACGGTAAACATAAAAAAGGCTTTCAGACTTTCAACAAATAGCAAGTTTTAGCTCATCTTCATCATTGTACAAAACCTTATTAGCACTACCTGTGGTGTGGACTGCTTTGGACCCCTGCACCCAAAAGTATTCTGGACAACACAGACTCACTCAGAAAGCTGGTGTACTTCCACCTGATGGCACAAGACTCGACTGGCTGTACCAGACCTGGACAAGTTCAATTTGTGTTGAGCACCATGCAAATACACCCACAAACTGGATTCCTTGTCTTCATTTCAGCCGTTATCAAGGATTTGGAAACAATAACAAGAGAACATAAGAAAAAATTTAAAGTTTAAGATAAAAGGGAGAAAGAAAAGAGGGAATTTATGAAATGATGGAGGCACAGTGTGAATATTTATTTTAAAAAAAAATTTAAAAAAGAGCTTTATCACCACAAGACTACGTCCAATGAGCTTCAAGTGCAGTCCAATTCAAACCTGTTTGTTTTTTATACTGTCATCAGCTCAGTGCTCCCCGTCACTGCCCACAGCAGCGAGTATCAAACCCGTTGGTGCAGACTGCCGAGGAGGAACAAACAGCAACTTCTTGTGATAGACACACAAGGAAAGGATGGGGCTGTGGATATTAGGCTGTGCTTGCAGATTGGGTGGGAGGAAATGTATGAGAGGTCCGTCGGTTCATGATGGCGGACAAAGCATCGATGGAAGGCCGGCATCATTTATCTGCAACAGCTGCTGCCATGGGAACGCGTATAGTGCCGCGAGCGGTCGCAGCCAACTCCTCGATTTCTGTGTTTAGTCGTCTGATGACCCACTCCATCGCCTCCCGACCCTGAGACAGACAGAGGAACAGAGTGTTACAAAACATAATGTGAAGTGACAGGTGTGCCGTAATAAAAAGAGATGTCAGGCCATACTGTCAAGACGAGTTATTGGGAGATTTAAAGGGCGGCTTCACCTTGCCAGCGTTTGCAGAGATGGTCTTGGCCATGAGACCCTCGAGGTAGCTACTCAGACTGACACCTTTCACACTGATCAGAGCTTCCTGTGTCAGCACAGTCCTGAACACAACAAATAAAAAGGTCACAAGCAATCGGCACAATGTTAAATCTGTTTTTTGAATCAATTTTAGAATCTTTCAATTAAAACAAAAACCTTTTGCCAACAAAAGTCATCCATAAAACCATCAGTAATTTTAGCATTTATACTTCCACTTGAAATACTCAAGACTCAAGCAGACATGTTTAGACAGAACTACAAAAAATAATAATTATTGATCCCACGAGTGACATTTGATATTTATAAAAGAAAAAAAAGATGTTTTATATAAAAAGGACATTTTATATTTTTTTAAAAAGACATTTACTTTTCAGGATCCTGCGGATGTGGTTTGTACGTCAACTTCTCATCCACAGATACCAGGTTAGTGAAGGAGATCTGAAGGGACCAAATAAAAGTTAGCATATGTCTTAGTAAAGCTCTAAAATGCATTTCTCGTAGTGAAAATGTTCAAGCAGGAAAAACACTAAGACGTAACTGATAACATTAACAATGGCTTTAATTGGGACGCAAAAATTAATTTATGTCTTTCACTCTGTCCAATAAGTCTTGTACAATGGCTGTGGCTGCTTAATGAAAAATAAGTTGCCTAGGCTGACTGAGGAAATTTCTGCAGTTAATTAGTAGACTGCTCTGACATTGTTAAAGAAACTCTGTTTTACTAGAGATATAAACGTCCCACTAGAAAAAATAGTCTGCAGATGTAATGCTTTGTTAACCAACAGAATAGCTCAGCCATAACAACTTCCTGCAATCGATTACCTTAGAAGTCGTTTTGTGTCCTATATACTGGCATGCACACTACTGTACCTAACACAAAATATCACTTGGTATCACTGTCAATCAAAACTATTCTTACTGAAACTGTATGTATACTCACATTTGTAGATTTCAGCTCGAAGGTCTTCTCTTTGGGGTCTACCACTGAATGTTCCTGAACGTAAGTGTATGTTCTTGTTACCCCAATGATCTGCAGGAAAAAAGCTTGGTTAAAAAACACAAAACCAAAAGAATATAAAACCTCCTGACATTGGCCTTGTTCGAGATGAGCCAGGCCTGAGCAGAATATATGAGATCATAGGATCAAGGTGGCTGCTGTTGTTGAGGCCAGGCACCACTGTTCTCCACTGACTGCAAAGCTTAAGGGCATGGTAGGAAACGCCTGGTACTCCCCTGATCTAACAGCTGATTGGTTTAGATGTCAATTTTAGTCAATTTATTAGTTGCATTTTCTCTTTAACAGAATTTGTGGTGAATGGTGGCAGGCTGAATACATTCAGCTTACATTGCGTATAGATTTCATTGCATACAATCTATGATAATGTGTCTACAATATGAATATTACTTATTTAATTCTTTAGACATCATGAGGCGAGTTTCTTAAGCTTAAGGGGGACAGATCCAGCAATCCAGTCTGGACAGTAGATTGTATACAGCAGCAGACTGATTTGACGGTACGCCTTACTCAAATAATTGAGTAATATGGAGGTTAAACTATTAACGCTGTCATGATGAAAACTCTATAGTATTTTGATAGTCTACCTGTCACACAGAAGAACATAATTCAAGCAGCAATTTCCTGTGAGTACTGAGTATAAGATGAATAGATTAGTCTAATAACATTTTATTAATCCGGACCTAACAGGATGTGAGTGTTTCTGTAAAGGCTGCTAGAAGCTGACCGTCCGCGTTTTGTCACTGCGACCGCCTGCTCTCATGCACTTTCCAGGTGAGGCACAGTTAATCTCGAACAAGCCTATAAATCAATCAGCATTAAATGAGCCCAAGCATTCCTCTCGTCTTCTGACTTACCGACTTGGCCATGGCGGGGAGCCCCCACTCTGTGCTGAGCAGCCTGGTGCTGTGTAACCGTCCCGTTGAGTCCACGCTTCTGTCCAGAACATCCACACCAAACACATTCGGATTCATGGGGTTGGGGTACTTCTGCATCGCCGCCTTGGTCACAGTCTCCCATGGGTGGCTGTTAAAACCAATACTGACATTACAAACGGCAAGTTCCCAAATGCAATTTAACATTGTGGAAATAGACTGCAGATGTCAGCAATGTCATTGTTAGTCAGCGCTGAAACAATTAGATTATAATCATTGTGATGTCAGTGCCTTCAATGTTTTTTGTGTGTAATTTTCAGAACCGACTAATAAAACAAAATGCACTGCTATGATATGTTGAAAATCAAGAATTAATAAATCAGATTGATTGTTTATGTCATTCTGCCCATTTTAACCACTAAGGTAGAAAACATAGCATGCTGGGCGTAAAGTGAATAAATAACTTTGTCATAAGCTTGACGCATGCTCAAACATGCTCAAACATGCTGTGCTGTATCATCTGGATCCACATCAAAATTAGGTATAGCGGTATCGTTACACATTCATCTCATATATTTGACAGCTGTTATTCGTTTGATTTTATTTGATTCAATTATTAATGAGAAAACGAGTGAAAGCTATCGGACTTGCCCTACCCTACAATGTTACAAAATAATTTTCTATTTTTTTTCCAAGTTCAGAGATATTAACACTAAACATTGGTACAGAATCAAAATGGTGGAATAACCTAAATATTCCGGCTGCCATGACAGGCGGGAGGAGGAACGCCCCTCATCATGGGTTCATCTAGAAACTTCTGGAAACGGACAAAAATGTCGCGACCATTGTTATACACGTACTGTCTGATAAGCAAAAATACACACAAAATACACGGATATATTGTATTTCCATCGCACTATCTGGCAGCCAGCCAGACCGTTATATAACAGTTAACCTACCGCTCATGACTGCGGTAACGTTAAACTCGGTTAATCTCCGTGGTTGAGACAAGACACATGAAAAGCACATGAATCCCTTCACCGTAGATTAACTTGCGATGTTGCAATAAGCTTTAAAATAAAAACTGACGTTATATGGCTAAGCAACTAACGTTCCAGCGTCTGATAACCAAAGTTAGCTTTGAAGCTAACAGTAAACCGCTAACCTTCACGTAAACTCTGATGACTAAAGTTTTCTTCAAACGCAGAATGACCGACACATGTAACGTTATATAAATTTGTTGAAAAAATATTTAACATAATGGCGAATAGAGGTCACGCTTACGAGCTAAAATGTGGAAACTAACATTAACGACAAACGGAAAGGTAAGCCGTAGGCTCTTTGTGTGAAGTTACCTAACTTCAACCTTAGCAAGTAAGGAGGCTAACGTTAGCAACTGCAAGGTACCTTGTGGTAAACTCACAAAAACTTATTATACGAATGCAAATATGTTACTTAACAGACACAGTTTTACAAGACACCATCACGGGCCGAAACCTACTCACTTGAAAATATGCTCTGACGCCCAGATCTTCATCTTATTAGGCTTTTCTGTAAGGGGTCGGGAGCCCCGGTGACTAATGACAGCGTGACACCGGCCTGAGGAAAGAGAGAGGAAGGGACAGCAGCAGGAAACCTTATTGGAGCCTCAGCAGCAAGACTCCCTCTAGTGGCAGAAACAGCTGGTGCACTCTGTCGTCCAGAACAGTCAAAGAACAAATGTTTTTTTGTTTTTGTTTTTAAATTTCAGCAGTGTTGGGACAAGTACTCAGCTCTTTTAAGTAAAAGTAGCGATAACACACTGGAAATACTCTGTTACAAAAAAAGTTGTTATTCAAACATTTACTGAAGTAGAGTAGCACAAAAAAGCACAAGAATATACATATACTGTATGTTATATTACTGGTTTATAATTATTGATACGTTGATGTTTACATCACTTTATTGTTGCAGCTGGTAAATATGGGACTCATTCAAATTACTTTATGTACTACAGTAGCATGTGAGTTTCTCCTCTAAACACATATCTTAACCTATAATATTACACAATAATGTGTTTTTGATATATTACAGACATTATTCATCTCAATCTGCAAAGTAACTTGTGTTTTAAAATAAATGAATTGGAGTAAAATGTCCAGTATTTCCCTCTGAAATTAAGTGAAGTATAAGTAAGAGAAACTGGAAATACCTAAGTAAAGTAGCCTACAGTGCTTGGGAAATGTTTTACGCGTGTGTGGGGAAAATGCTGAAAATTAAGAATGCTTTCAAATATAGACATGTTAATAGATTGTATTTATCAATTAACAAATTGCAAAGTGAATGAACAGAAGAAAAATCTAAATCAAATCAATATTTGATGTGACCACCCTTCATCTAGGTTCACAAAGTCATGGACTTTTTAGTGGAGTGATACACCAAGGAAACTTACTGCAGATGAAAAACACATCATACTTACTGCATTCAGAAGATGTCAATCAGCTCAGAACTGGCAGAAAACAGGGACCCTGGTAAACCCATCTACTGTCTGGAGGAGTCTGGTCAGAAGTGGCCTTTATTGAATACTTGCAGTCATACCTCCAACGTGGAAACAAGACCAAGTGTCTCAACTCTGCACAAAAACACAGGAACTGGGGTACAGAAGATTTAATGGTCTCCTCGTGGTTGAGTAGTACACGTAGATACTTATCCATCATGTATTTGTTTTAGTTTTTAAATCTATTACTGACACAGGCGTCGTCTGGAGGGGCGGGATAAGTGACTGTCAATCATGATCAAGCATTATTCTTATTGGGTGGGGAAAGCTCTGCGCATCTCACCCGACGTCATCACGCACTTTTCCAACCTGTCCTTGAAGCCACAACACAGGCAAGATGGTTGCGTACTGGAGACAAGCAGGCCTAAGGTAAAAAAATATAGATAAATGTATGTCTACAGAGGTAGCTTTGTGGTCATGACGTTATGTTAATGCGGAATTGTTATTATAACTGAATACTCTAGCTAAAACCTTGTTATTCCGTCTATTAAGTCCTTCAGAGTGCTAACGTTACCATAACGTTCCTGTAGTTAACGTAATTTTAGCAATAGCTTTTCCACCTGGACGCTAAAACTTTAGGCGCTAAAGTTAACTAATAAACGTTGAAGATGTCACTCTTTCTGTTATGCATCGGATACATTATTTGTTCTTAAGGAAACAGTTATATTTTTTTCTTCCAGGTTGATCACTGTCAGTATTGCTTGCCCTTTAGCATACGGCTAACAAGCGTGTCCTCTTTGCAGCTACATCCGCTTCTCCGCTATCTGCGCTAACGCGGTGCGGGCTGCCATGAAGCCGCAGTTCAAAGTCGAGGCAATAAAGGCCGCAGAATCCAGTGTGAAAGTCCTCAAGCCCAAAACAGCAGCATGTAAGCTCATTAGATATTATAAGTTACCAGCATCATAGAAAAACTGCATACATATCTGCACATCTATCACGGCCTCTCACAGTCTTTGTATTTCAAGGAGGCAGCTGTGACATTGAGTGTTGTCAGTGTGCAGACAGTTGTGGAAGAAGTAGAAGTTATGTAATGCTAGTGTGTTGAAATGTTTCATTTACAAGAAATGTTATTAATGTTATATTGGATTATTATTGCTATTGTGTAATTAAATCTTTAACAATGCGGAATTTTAAGTTACCTTTACAAGTAGACTAGCCCTAAACCTGCACCCCCTGATAGGATTTATATTCTTCTTAATTTAATAATTTTCAAAATTATATTTTCAGTAATTTTTGTCCTTCTGCTGTTTTTCCTTCAGGAAATGAGACCATGATGTAGATATGTTTTTCCTTGAGTTGTGAGGTCCTGTCAGTGTCCTGTCCTGCACTCTGTGGAGAAGGAGGGGGCAAAAAATGGATGACATCAAGATGACCTGTTAAGAGACTGGGGACCTGAATGAAATTGCTGTTTTTTCCCTTCATTTGTAATTAAAATTGTATTAAAGGTGAATATCGGAAATACATTTTGTATCCTTTTATTCTTGGCTTGTTGGCGAACGTAGTTAAGTACAGCACTGCAGAATGTGACACTAAAACATTTTGTCCAACAGTTTTTATTTTGGTATAAATAAATCAGTGTAGTAGTCTACATTTCGCACATATAGAGAAACATGGTATTTACAGAGATGTTTGTGTTTAGCCAGGAGTATATCAATAGTTTGTTGAAATTCATTGTTCTTGTAAGAATCTAAGACAGAGAATAAGATTGCATGTTTTCTGTACACCAGTAAAAACCTTGATCTAAAATTATTAGAAATGCATGCATTGCCCAGTGAGCTGAAAATCATTAATTGGTTTTTACTACTTCTAAATTATTGTAACATGTCAATGTTGATAATCTGTATGATTTGACTGTACTTTGTATGTGTAACCTTTATTCAAACCAGGAAAAGTGTTTTTGTTAGTGTTAATTATTGTAATTGTATAATGAAAACAGTTCATTATTTTTTATGAGCACTGATCTGCTCAAAAAAATCTTTACGTGCCTTTTCCATGAAGGTCAGAGGTCAAGTTAGTAGCAGGGTCCGAAAGGGACTCAATCTTTCTCAGGGGCACTTCAACAGGGTTCTTAATTACAACATGTTCATCTATCACAGGTTCCCCTGCAGCTTCATTGGCCACAAATTCAATTTTAATTGCTCTCATTGGAATAAAAATGAAAATACTACTGCACCAAATTTTATTTGCTCAGAAACATGTATTTTGAGTGATGGGAGTTAAGTGTGGACACATCCAGAGACGGATCAGAGATTCACCCCTGTTGTCCTGTACTAACAGAGATTATGCCACCAAACCCTAGCTGTCTTTCTTCTCTCTGGTCATTTTGATCATGGTCTCCGGTGATCGGTAGAGGAAGATGAGTTTCTCAAACAGTGTCTCCTCCAGCTCCATCTCTCCTGTCTCCCGGACCACGAAAATGTCTGTGCAGAGTTTTAGCACCCGGTCCACACACGGTAGCTCCTCAAACATGATGGACCTGGAGATCCCATTGAAGAACTCCCTGACGAACTTTCCGATGACCAGTACTACTGACATGTACAGGCCTACGATGCTGTGGTTAAGAGAAGTGGAGCAATGGGAGAAAAGCTTATAGTCAGTTATTGTCAGTAAAAAGACAATATTTCTTAAATTTCTCAAATTTCAAGTATATCATCCTGAAAATGTGTAAGATTTAAGAAACCGTTCAAAATCTCACTTTTCTTTGTTTTACCAAAGTACAAGTACAAACCTTGGATCATCATGTTAAAGGAATACTCATATACAAGGAAGAAATGAGGCACATGGGTTATCACCATCAGCTGGTTATATTGGGAAAGAGATTTTGCTGTTGACTTTTAAATCTAATGTTTTGTCCACAAGCTATTGGTGTGAGCTACAGCAGATACATTATCTTCAAACGTAGCAAAACATAGACTCTCTTTAAAGTTTAAGAAGAAACAAGGGCTGGGTTTGAAGAAATGTAGCAGAGAAGTCCACAATCATAAGAAGAATGATTTCCTGACAAAATGCAGGTGAGATGTCTTGTTACCTACCCGTGTCCAGCCAGAAAGCCCAGACTGGAGGGGCTGACTTTGTCACTGAACACCACTATCTCTATGCTGTGACACTTCTGGTTGGAGGAGGCGAGAACTGGGGAGCATTCCTGCACCACCCACCACTGGTCTGGCTCCTTCTCTGACCCAACATTGACCTGCTGAAGTGTGATTGACATGGGCCTGAAGAAAGCCAGCGCCTGGAGGTCTGGGCGGTCCGAGTGCTCTGTGGGAAGACATGCCGGGGTTAAATTAAACTGCATACTTTTAAAAAGAGATCTGTACAGGACGGATCACTCTGATTGTTATTGCTGTATTGTTTTCCTTTCTTGAGCTCATTGAAAGCTCATTGTTGCACATACAAAATGAGGCCTGATATATAGACCAGTAATAAAATCTTAAATAGAAAGAGAGGACAAGCATATGAATTGCACAAAAATTACTTACAAATAAGAAACTATTGTGAAAAAAAATACCACAGCCCAGATGGATTCCTCTGGATATTATAAGTACAATGCAGTTAAGATTTATAGACAAGAACTGTAACTAACCTACTTTCATCCTGGTTGCCATTTTGGACTCTGGTCCCTTGGGACCCCTGATGAACTTTGGCAGCAGAGAATGAATGAGCCTATAGGACAGGATAACATAGTTTAACAGCTTTGAGTTCAAATCAGAAATCAGTTTTAAACGTTTTTAAAATCTTCACTTTTAATCAGTTTTAAAAGTGAACAATAAACAGTGGATGACATATTGTGTTTCAACGTTCTGTAATATTTTTAGGTATGAGTTAATCTTAATTATAGCCATTACTAGCAGCTTTGTTTAATTTCATTATGCTGTTGTCTAGCATTAAAGGACAATTTTGGTGTTTTTAAACCTGGGCCCTATTTTCACATATGTTGGAATGACTAGTAGGTATAAAGAGGTTTCTAATCCATGCAGTAGAAGGCTTCAGCCAGCAGCTGCAAACTAGTTGCATTGGTGGTCAAAATTACATACCTAACAACATCATGAAAAGGATCTCTACGACTGACTCCCAGTGACACCTTTTGTTTTTAACAAGAAACTGAAGTCTTGCTCAAGGACATCTCTTGCTCTGAAATCTTGTGAGAGGTGAGTTGTTGTAGGAAACTCCAGTGGAAACGAGGGGAAGGAGTTTGTTGTGTACATAGAGAACTGCCAGCAAGACTTAATTTCTTAACGTTATAAACCTGCGGGGATCCTTTGTATGATGTTGTTAGACACCTGGTAGAAGACAAACAGTAAAAGTACAACCAAATAAAAACCAACTGGTTGTGTCTGCTAACTGCGACTCACACAGGTTTGCTGCTGTTCCCTTTGAGCATGTGGACTATTCCTTCCCTCAAGGCCTTGTCATCAAACTTCACAGTGTGTTCTCCCACCGTCTCAGCATTCATTGAAATGGACGCGTTCCTGAGAAGAGCAGGGGAGGAGCCTTCAGTTTGTTGTGCAAAATATAGTTACTGAACAGTTTCATGAAGAGATTAGCATAAATAATCGAACAAAGTGAAAAGAAACTATACATTTCAGTGGCAATGTCTCTCTATATAGTAAAATTAAACTTGACTCAAAATGCACCATGTTTCGTCTCATGCAGTTCGATCAGAATTGAATCCCCCCAAAATAAATGTGACATTTAAATATACATTGTAAATGCATATGCTTCTGTTCACATCCATTCAAATATCAATGAGTAACTAAGTGCTTTTCAGAAAATATGTTTTCCTTTATTTGATATATAAAACATAGGGCCCACAAAGTGGCAAAGTTCAAACAGACACACACACATAACACACACGCACACACACACACACACACACACACACACACACACACACTGACCTGAGCAGCGTCCAGCGTAAGGTTATGTATATATGAGAAGAGTTGCTGAGCTCCTGTATCATGGCCTCGCGGCTGGCCGGGCTGATGCTCCAGAGTAGACTGGCATCACTCTTGATCTTAGCAACAACAATGTCTTCTGCCACATAGTTCATTATGAACTGCATAGCAGACTAAAAGGGGGGGGGGATAGATTTCCACAGTTATTAATTAAATCCCCATTATGTGTCTGATCCCCACATGTCAAATCAATCAGACAGACAGTCTCAGGTATGTTTCTTAGACCAGGAAAGTGGATCACAGGAGGCCAGTGTCAGATCTTTACACTGGCCTCCTCTTATGTAAATCACTTTGAATTGCCTTGTTGCTGAAAGGTGCTATACAAATAAACTTGCCTTTCCTATAGATCTTAACTATTCACTCCACTCCATCAGTTCTGTACTATATGTATAAACTGCAACCACTCATCCTGACATCCAAATTAAAATACTGAATACTAATATTGAAAAACAAAAAGAACAAGAGATACTTGAGCTTCACAGTGTCCCAACACAGTCAACATAATGTATTTAACATAAACAGTTAGGCTACGCTAAGATTTGTTTGTTCAAACAAATGAAAAAACATAACAAGACAAAAAAAAGAAAGAAGAGACATGCCCACACGAGTACAGTATACGTCTACATGCACATACATCTGCACACATAGAGAATAAGAGGTGCTCCTCCTCGTGGCTGTAGATAGTTGTTCTAATTATGATTAAGACAGTTATCGCATATACACATACATGAACAGCAGATACACTATATAGTTATATTAATTTTTCCGCATTTCTGGTGAATGGTTTTGTATTTGGTCTCAGTTTGGTCTTTACAGTAAAATGAAGTGTGTCTTACCGGATGGGTTGCATAGACTTTGGTGAGTTGGCTGAATTCAGCTTCTGTATACGGAACCAAGTTCTGCTCCTGGGCGCTCATGGTGAATAGAGGCTGTGGAAGCACAATCAGACACATTCAAGAGAAAAACATACACGCCCACTAGATATGAAAAATGACTAATGGCTGAACTGCACAATTAGAGGGCAAGTAAAAACGTAATCTTGTAAACAATGACGGCCCTGCAAGGAAGTGGTTGTTGTTGCTGTCTTTGGCTAGCAGCAATGCTCTAGGCATGGCAGTGTTGGTCTGTCTGTCGGTTGGTCCGCTTTTTCAGACCGCTGTTTGTTTTCAATAATGCCCTAGGCATGGCAATTGTTCTCTGTTCTCTGTCTGTTGTACAGACATTCATTGTCCCCAGAGGATGAATCCCACTAACTTTGGTGATCCTCCGACTTCCTCTAGTGTTCCCATGAACTTGACATTTGGGGTTTTGAGTGAAATGTTTCAGCAACTTGGATGGATTGCCATGAACTGGCATTTGGTACAAACATTGAATCTCCCCTTTGGTGATCGCCTGACTTTCCATCTAGCTATATCATCAGGTCAAAAATGTGTCCCTTGTTTTATGACAAAAGCAAAATATCTGCAAAACTACCAGCCTCGGCTGATGCAGCCGGGACCGTGACTGTAGGCTCTAAGGCTTCTTCAGAGAGAAGAAGGAGGGCAAAAGAAAAAGTGGTTGCTGTGCTTAATGAGATGCTTAATTCTTGTTACTTTTTTCCATAATCTGCATTTTCTACTGTAGAAATGAGTTTGCTTTGTTTTGCTTTGTTTCACCCTGTACAAGAAACAAATACTATAAGCCAGCTAGCTTTTGTGTTTTAACAAAACAAACACTAAAAGTTGAAAGTTAACACACAGTTTGACCAGTTTCCATCCTGACCTCATATCCTGCGATGCTGAGCTGGATGGAGACTTCCACCGGCTGATTGGTCACTCCGGCTGCTGACTGGACCAGTGACATGAAGAGGAGCGGGAACCAGATGATGCTGATGAGAGCGAAGATAATGAAACCTCCCATCCCGTACTTCACTACTTTCTTCTTCATCTGTCCTGGAGTGTGGGGGTATTTCTGGAAGAATTATAATTAAATTACTGTATAAAAAGAAAAAGAAAATGTTCATCACACCTTTTCAGATTGATGCGTAACAATTGCTTATTTGGTCTGACCAGCAGTCATAAATCAAACTGTATTTAATCAATAAATCAATATACTACATTTAGTATTTTTACTTGCTAAATCCCTAAAATTATTAACTGTTCTTCAGAACAGTCATGAATAAGTGATCTGTCGATAGGGCAGGGAGAACATGGATGTGCATTTTACAGCACAAAGAAAGGGCTTTTTATATCATTTAAATATAACTTTGAGTAGGTGGTATTGTAGAAATAGTGGTCTATCCATAATGATGATGGTAATGATAATATGCAGCATGCATTATGTGTACTGCACGCTCTCAATTACTTTCTCGGACTCCCTCCAGCACTTGAGGATAAATATGTTAGCATAGATGTCTTCAACACAAATCCAACTGGAGAGAGACAGAGTGGTGTTGGTCCAAACCCAATCCATCACTGCCCTCAACTCCGTCAGGAAAGGAACCATACGAAACCTGGAGGAGGAGTGGAGAATTATCTATTTTGATAGTTTACAGTGTAGAAAATTGTCTTATTCAATGAAGTTGCAATTGCTCCATGCTCTTAAATAATATTTATATTTATTAAAGCCAGTGACTATTTTTGTACCCTTGGAAGAGGAACAGGTTCAGGTAGTTGTAGTTCTTGGTGAGGAAGTTGCCCAGGATGCGGTTTGGGTAGCCACATTTGATCTGATAGGCAGACAGGCCGAAGTAGATACATTTTACAAAGTACCAGAGCTGAGCAATAGGGTTATTGTTGAACCTCCTGTGGGACAAAAAAAGACATGATGAGGGAAGGAGACATCCATGAAAATGGATATTTCTTTTTTTTCCTCACTGAGTTTTGATTAAAAAATTCTAATTATACAAATAGCGTCTTGACGTTTTATGAGATCAGAAGGTGCGGGTTGGTTAATGTTTTCAGTCTAGATCAATTGAATAATTAATTCAGATAATGACCTCTCTGTGACCCCAGGGAGGATGAAGAACATCCAGAAGTGTATGCCGAACACCAGCACCACCTGGAAAACACACTTTCCCAGCAAGGACTTCTTCAGGTAGAGGGCTCTGTCCACTATCATGGTACCAAACTGCATGAGCAGCATGACCAGGAAGGCCTCTGGAACCTGGTCCTCCGACAGAGACTCTGTGATATCAGCCACCGCAGAGTATTTCTAAAGAGCAGTAAATATCAGTCTGAATGTGTCATACTGTCCATGACACGCATTTTAGGTGTGGATACTCTTGGTTTAATGAGAAACAAGGCAGACTCTTACCCCAAAAGCCCAGTATCCATATATAGTGACGATGAAGTTGACTACATCGATGAGAAACATGAGGGCGTAGACGTCACACACTGGACTGTAGTCTGGATGGATGATGTCATAGAAAAACTGTCTTATGGGTAAGTAAATGTGAAGGGCCCTGTGGGGAAAAAAGTAGAGTCAGACCACATTTTTCTCCAAGCTGTCAGATTCACAAAATATTTTAGATAGTTGGGGGACAAGAATCAGTAACATAGTGTCAAAGTGAGGATTGTCTGTCTCCTTCATACTTCACAGATAAACAAACTGGTATTAATGATATGATGCTCGTGGGTTAGCTGGCATCTGAGAACAAAGACCAGACATGTAGATAAAAACTCTAAAGAATTAATTATTTAATATAATTCTCTTCATATAATTGTTTTGCGATCAAATTCTCACATTGGGGGTGCCCTGGTGGCCTTGGGATTTAAGACCTTGAATGGCATGTCCCCCAGTTCAAGTCCAGTCAGTTATCTTTGTTGCATGCTGTTTCCCATCTCTCTCAATAAATGACCCAAACATTCATGTTTATATTGTGCTTTTCAATTCTAATGTCTAAATGAATGCAGTTAAATCTTACTGATACCAGTCACAGCATACTTAAAAACTGACTGTGCTAAGAATGAATTTGACTTTTTATCATTTGATTATTCAGACTAGTAAAAATCCTAACAGTTCAATATGGATTAATGCTGTAATAATTATTATGTGTATTAGATTTGTTAATTACACCCAGCCCATCCACACATTAGAAAATATGTCTGAAGAGTGTGTCCAACCCTTCTAAACTGAGATATTTTCTCTATTTGTCCAAGTCAAATTTTGACGGTAAGGAGGACAACCATTTCTGAGATAACAGGAAGGAAGTAATAAAACCTAAGCTAAAAATGAAAGCTGCCCTCCAAAAATTAGCAAACAGTTTGACATCCTAGACCAGCTACAGTAAATCATGTGCATACAATTTCCAGATGTCTTCCAAAAAAATATATAATTTCTGGAAATTGAAAAAAATCACCTGGTGCAATTTTAAAAATTTTAACCTTCCAATTCTACTCTAACAAATCTTACTGTTTACGTTTAGTGTTACTGTTTATAGCTTCACGTTAGAAGACAAGGCAAAAAAAAGAAGGAAAGAAAACCAAAATATTTCAACCTGATCTACTGGGTAAAAAGCTCTTTAGACAGAAGGTAGAGTAGTCCGATGCTCATTTAAGACAAAAACAAAACAACGCACACTTCTATGATGGCAGTTTTGGCATGTAGCATCCTCTCTTTGATCTGCTGTCTGATCCTCTGCTTCCTGGTCAGCGGAGCCTTGTGGCGCTGCCGTGTCTTCTTCTTGCTGTGCTGCTTCCCTGACTTCATCTCTCCAGTAAAAAAAAATTATCATGAAATGGAGAAATGTTAGTCATATATTTTGATTAATTTCCTACATCAGAAACAAAAAAATAGAAAAGAATAACAGAAGAGAAAAAGGAAGTAGAATTTCTCACAGTGGATTCACCCAAACAGTTTGGTCACATTTAGATCAAACTATGTCAAGCTCTTTCTCAATATTATTCACCAGAAGATTCTGCTGAGTCGTCTCTCTTTCGTCTACAGAAAATGGATGTAGTGGAGGCCTGGAGAGGAAGGAACTTTAGCCGGCGTTGTGTTTTCTCTTTGCTGCCCGTCTTATCTCCTCCTGTCATCTTCGTCTTGTCCACCTTCTTCTTCAGCTTCTTGAAAAAATCAGGCATCTCAACCTCCTTGTTGTCCCACAGCCCGTGGCACTGTACAGTCATGGACACAAACAAAATTACAACATGCAACATTAGCTGCATGACAAGACATACAGTGGCAGATGGGTATATTTGAATGAACAGATACATTTCATGATAATTCTGTCATGGTTACCTTGAGAATAGACCGATGGAAGAACAGAGCGAGCAGCTGAATGAGGTCAAAGACGACGTAGCCGTCTTTCTTCTCCACCCCAATAATGTTTGGTAGGGCAAAGGGACGTTCTGCGTTGATGCCTCGGTAGGCAGAGGTCGTCCAAGGGAAGAAACCAAACTGGAAAAAGTACTTCACCACAACTGTCAGCTGAGGAAAAGAGAGAAGAGAGATCTGGACCATGCATCAGCTGAAACAATTATCACCAAATAAGGCATAGTTATTTATCCTCATTTTACAGACTTGATTTTCTGTATTTTAGAGTTATGTTAAACACACCACACAATGCTGTAATAATTTACCTCTGTGTAGATTATGGCCGTCATCCAGAAGCGTTTGGACGGCCGGGGCACAGACAGCATGGCCCAGAGGAAGATGAGAATCGGCAGGATGAGGGAAAGGAAAGAGGCCGAAACAATGTGGTTGAGGATGATGACAAAGTAGCACAGCATCTCTGACTTGGACACCATGGTGTTATAGAGGGCAAACAGCAGCTTCAGCGGCCTCGGCAACGTCACAAAAAACTTATCGGAATCTGAGATCTCATCATTTTCAAACATACTATAGAAGGGATGGAGGGAAGGGAAGAAAAGAGTCAGAGATTGGAAAGTCATAATGTCGCGCATTGCCACTCTCTTGCAAATTATAAAATGCTTTAATCTTGTTTTCAAATAACATGTTTCTTGTGTGTACTGACTTGTTAAGCAGCAGCTCGCTGGCAGTGAGGTTTCTTGTTTCCTGACTCAGAGGTCTGGGAGATTCTTTCAGGTCAAGGCTTGTCTCTCCATCACTCTCCCTGAAGTCCAACAAGGTGCATTCAGGGTAATCAGCGCATTCATCTTCTCTCTCTACTTCTCGATCATCCTCTCGTTGTTGCCGTTCCTCCTCTTCCTCTCTCACGTCTTGCACTTGCTCACATTTCATCTCACCCTCCGTGTCCTCCTCCTCATCATCCTTTTCTTGTTCATGGCCCTCCTTTTGAGGGGTGCCATCTTCACAGCTTTTGAGACAAGGACAGAGACAGGGACATTTCAACTTCATGAATTAAGGGATATCTATAAATATTATAATATAGTATAATTTACATATGCAAGGAAGTTAAGCACATGTGCTGCCCAGAGTCTTAGGCCATAATGGACAGTCTTGATCAGATCTGCAGGGAGTTTGAGCTCATACCTGATTATGTTTTTTATGATGAATTTGTTTGTATACTTATATACTTATTGTAAATAGTGAACAGGTTTTGTCAGTGTGGAAGTAGTCCAGTCCTGGGTTCTCTCCACAACCCTATACCCATTCTTTTTTACTGTCTGTAATCAAAGATTTCTTCCTCACCTTGGTGAGAGCTCATCAGTCTCCACAGAGGTTAAGTCAAGGTTGGCTGTTTTCAGGAGCCTCCGTCTGAGCTGGTGCGCAGCAGGCTGCACAGTAGGTGGCTCGTCTAGTTCTTCCTGGGTCGGCTGCCGGGAGCCAAGCATCGTCTCATCCGTCATACAGCTGAAGGTGAGGAGGAGGAGAGAGAGAGGGAGAGAGAGAGAAAGAGAGAGTGCAGTTGAGTATGCAGGGTCTGAAAGTACAGTAATAATGATGTTCATGTCTGTAATATGTTGGCAATTCTAACTTCCACAGTTAGTATAACCCATAAGAAGAAATACAGTAGAAGCAGGAAAGAGAATGATGAGAGAATAAAAACATGAGAGAGGTAATATGTTACTGACTCAGAGCCCAGCAGCCTACCTGGAAACACTGCTCCCCCAGGACAATTTGGAGGCTTGGTTCTGCAGCTTTGCATAGGACAGGTGTGAGGAGGGGACAGCGGGCGGGGAGGAAGGAGGAGGCAGGGAGTCATCTAGGTTGTCTTGAGATGAGAGTGTGTTCTGACGGGACATCCAGTTTTGATAAAACTTCTTCACGCTCTCCTGGCTGACCTCTCTGCCCTGCCGAGTGAGAGAGCGAGAAAAAGATAAAACAGTGTGGTCAGAATGACCCAAAACATAGTGTATGTGGGAAGTACTGTATATACTGTACCACACATCTGTGGATTTACTCTATAATTTACTACATGTCTTAAAAGTAGTGGGACTCCACTGAAAGGTACTGAACCTGCTTACCACATGTATTGTAAGTAGATAATACAAATCTTAGCCTTAAAAAAGAAGAGCATTCAAGGCAAGTTTACAACCATCAGTTTTGCATCCTTTACTCTCACCTTCTTTAGCTGCTGGTTGAGTAAGGCTCGCTCGAAGCGCAGCACCTTGGAAATGTCCAGGTTGTCTTTACAGAACGAGTTCAGACCCTCCGTCAGGTCGTCAAGAAGGGCCTGAACGAACACCCAGATGAACTTCACGGTGTTAATGACGCGCTGCAGAATGTTTTCTAAAGAAGAGGACAAGTGCACAGGTGAGGCAACTCAAGTATGAATGTGTCAGTGTATTCCCCTGCTCTTGATTTACAGTTTCACCGTTGCTTGTTAGGATTCCAACAAATAGAAAGTCACTCAGTAAAAAAAGATTTCCCTCTCTTAGAGGTTCCCTTGTGAAAAATGTGGTAGAACTCAGTGGTTTGTTGTGTCATGCAACGACTCATGTTTGTTTACCTTTTTCCTCCTCTCCCCCCTCCTCCACAGTGCTTTCATCCAGTTCATCCTCACTAGAGTCTGCTCTATCAATGCCTGGAATAAAGATTTTATTGTTAAAACTTTTATCTTATAGTCTACTGGGCAGATTGCCATTACATTAATGCTCCAGGGAGGGTCGTCTTTTAGACTTTATTGACCCTGTGGCATTGCCTGTAGCGCCACCTTCAGAACAAACAAAAAAGACAGAGGTAAATAAAGTGTAAATAATAATAATAAATAAAGTGTAGCTTTTGGACTGCTGAGGCTCTCATCTGTAGTGAATTACAGTTAGTTAGCAAGTATAGAGGTTTTTTGTGTGTCTGCTCAATGACACACAAACTTGTGACCTTCCAGTCTCAGAATTGTCTCTAAATGTTCAATTCATTAACAAATCATTTTATATAATTTCTAACTGCATGATACAAGCAGTGATTCATAGTAGACACTCTGACATTTGAATTTACTGAGATAATTATATTAAGACTACAGAGGAGCATCAGACAGTTATATAAACACCACTTGTTGCGCTCTCACCCTGCTGTCTCTGCAGCTCTCTCTTTTCTCTCTTCTTCTCCGCTTTCTTTATTTTTTTCTTCTCCTTCTTCAGGTCCTTCAGAGCCATCTTAGAGCTGGTGACCCAGGCGCTGTAGGCCAGCTGTGATACAGATAACAAATGTCAAACTGAATCTGTCACTGTGCAACTCTAATCTTTGATCCTTTGGAAAACATTAAGCACATCCCTTTTGGTCATTAGTTTCTTTTGTTTCAGGTGTTTTTCTGGCTCTCACCTGGAAAGCAGATTTCTTCTTTGGTGGTTCCTGCTCTTCTTTTTTCTCTGTAACATCATCCTCTTCGTCCTCGCTGTCACTCTCGAACAGGTGGTAGCCACAGTTGTTTTCCACTGCGTAAAACAGAGACGTGTCAAAACTACATCACAATGCATACTGTGGAGCTTTTGAGCAAGGGTTCTGATCCAAAGCTGCCTGCATTACAGACGTCTCTCTGACAGGATGACTAAATTGAGGAAAAGAATAAAAACATGAAATTGCAGAGCATTTTTCATTATTTTCCCATTTCTTTGTTAAGCCATTTGTGGATCACTCTGACAGCACTGAGCAGTGTTTAGTTTGTGTGACGTTCAGGCTCACCGCCAGGCTGAGACACCCAAGGCTTCCACCATTTTCCTGCATCTCTCTTTGCCTTCTCATCATCACCTGAAAAACACAGATCAGACTGTTCAGTTATCATGGATATTTTCAGTGATAAAAATGTAAGAGTTTCATAAAGTAAACATGTACAACACAAAAATATTGTTGCTGTTTGTGGTGTACATTTATTGAAATGACATGTGGGGAGGATAATCTTGAATGTTGATTGGTGAATGTCCCTCTGGGGACAATAAAGTCTAATCTAATCTAATAATAATAAACATTGAAAACCCCAAAATTATCTTTCATCATAAAAACACAAATATTATGTGTCTGAATGTAGCTCAACTGTATAAGATGAGAGTATGGGATGGGATATCTCTCCTGCCACAAAACAGAAACTTGATAGAAATTTGATATACATTTATTGATTGTTATTCCATGCTATGTCTGATCATGCTTTACTGGTTTTAGAAAATAGATTCACTTGTTACCCAGTGTCACCTGCTCCTGATCAGCAGGATCAGCTGGTTTGTCTGCTGCTGCAGGCCGACTCTTCTGTTTGGATTTGATCTTCTCCATCCTACAAGAAGAGGGCAAGTTAAGGCTTACTTTTTTTGAGAGGATAAATAGGAGATTGCAAGGGGAAATTCTGTTGGTTATCAATGCAAAACTGGATCCAAACTGGATCAAAACAGCTGAGTTGAAATGTACTTTACACTGCCTCTACACTGTTTAATGTTTCTTACTGTTTCTTCAACGTCTCCACAGACTTCTTCTCCATCTCCAGTCTGGCTGCGATCAGCTTCTTCACTTTGGCCTCAAACAGCTCCGAGCCCCTTAGAAGTAGAGAGAGGGACAGGAAAAGAGCATGACTTTAATTCTTGTTGGTGCTCATGTTATCGCTGCTGTGCGTGTTTGTACTATTCTTCCTGTCTAGTGGTCTATGAAACGCTTTTTACTTTGTTCACCCTGGGGTTTGCACAAATGTTAAAATCAAAATTCAAAACAAAAAAAGGAGTAATGCTTTATTTTACAGGTTCATTATTAATAGTTTCCTCATTTTCAAGGTGTTTCCTGGAAAGGTACTTTTGTTTCCGGCTTTATTGCTGAAACACGTGTTACCTCTGACAGAAATACACTAGAAAAGGAAGATGGAGTTTTTGGATTAAAGAGCAGTGGACCACGATCCACCCAGCCCGATCAATTGGACCAGGCGCCGCTGTGGGTGTGGTGATCGCTCAAAGGAGAGGAAAGAGAGCCAGGATAGAAGCCATTTTGGAGCAGCTTGGACTTAATTCTGCTTCTAAAGGTCCGGTCTGGACAAAATGGTACTCTTGCTGGCCAAGCAACGGAAATCAGAGACTGTTGTTCTGTGTGGGTAGCATGAAGGGACTACAAACCTTTGTTTCGTTATACAACCTTGTAACTTTTTTTAAGCACATAGAACAGATAAAGATATATAAAAACAACATAGTACTGATTGTGCATGAGAGGTAAGAGACTGCCAAGGGATTATAACAAAACCTACCCTCTGGATTTATTGTGTTCTTATTATACATTTTTTATAATAAAATTAATAATAATATTAATAATAACAGTAATAATGACCTTGTGAAATAGAGGCCTTGTTCAAATCCCACACTTCCCATTACTTATTTCTAACTAATTGCTAGCATAACAGCTTATTTTAGTCAGCTCACGGTAGATCAACTGAACATGACAAAATCTGTAACAATTAAACATTTATGAATCCGTTATGAACCGAATACAGACAAACTTAGTTGGGTTTCATTTATCCAGCTAAATACAAATTTCAGGAGGTTGTTAACTATGTGCGGAGAACACACCTGGAGGCAAGTATCTTAGAAGACTTGAGGTCAGACACCACGTAGAGAAAGTAGTAGCTGAGGAAGACCCTCCTCTGTGCCAGGAGGACAGTGAAACAGATTGCATCCCAGACGATGCCGGCCTCACCCTCCGGTAGCTCACACTCATCGTTAGGCTCAGCTGAAAAACACACAGGATAAATATGTTGTATTCAGTTTGAACAATTCAATGGTAACTTTTTTGTGTCAAAGTTACCATTTACTTTTACCCATTAGGGGACATAAACAGATATAATGCTGACTTTAGTCTACAATGAATTCAGGAAGCTTATTTTCAATAAATACCAACCAAATGTGAACTCTTAAAAAAGACATTTTAACCTCAATATGATTTTTGTTAAAATTAAAAAAGGTAAATTGATATTTACTGAATCTTGCAATTATATTATAATTATTATTATATATAAGTTCAATACTTCTTTTTATTTTCCTCTCTAACACATGCACACGCACACACACACATATTGTATACAAAGATTTATTTTTAACTGTACAGACACTTACGGATGTCGTAGCCTTTGATGGTGCAGAACATGCTGAAGGCCTGAATTAACCAGCAGCTGTTCTTCAACAGGCTGTCCAGGTAGGCACAAGAACCGAGCTGATCACAAAAAATACAAGAATGGCAGAGAGAGGCTTAATTGACGTTATAGAGCCTGCTAAAAAAAGCAAAATAATGAACTGGTGTGTGTCTCAAATGATTTTGTGCTAATACTGAACATCTTTGCAGTGTGGTAACTCACAGACAGCAGGTTCTTCATGGCGATCACGAAACAGGTGTATCCGATGAGCCAGTCCCACAGTCGCAGGATGTACCTGACAGGCTGCATTAACACGCTGCCGCCAAACAACATGAAATAGAAACAGGCCACTAAGTAGCCCAGACAGAAGATGTTGATCCGCGTGGTGCCGGTGATGAAGATGAGGCATAGGACCAACCAGAAGAAATAACTGAACACAAACACTTTCACCATGTCGAGGTAGCACCTGAGGACCAGAGAGACATTCAGAGAAAGAGCAACATACAACAAACATACTGCCAGAACAGATAAATACAGTGAAAGAGTCATTTTTTGTATTACTGTAAAAATATGAGTGGAGATTTTACAGCTTCCAATCATTACGCCAAGGATTCTTTGCATCTTTCTCTGCATTTAGAAAAAAAAGGAATGTAGGTTTTTGATAAGGGGAAAAAAAGAAATGCTGTAAACTAGCAGTTCAGTTTTTTTACCAAATGTCACAGGCTACATGAGATACCAATGTCATAAATATTTAAAATATGTGTTAAATATTCTGTCCACTTCCTTTACTTTTTGCCTTCTACTAAAACATGAATTATATTTTACAGTACTCTAAAAACACCTAAAACACCTAGAATTTTACCAAAAGGATTAGTTTCACATTTGTGAAATAACCTTATTTGCTATCTTGCCCATAGTTAGATGAGAAGGTCGATGCCACTCTTTTGCCTGTACTTTAAATATTAATCTATAACCAGCAGCTGATTAGCTTAGCTTAGCAAAAGACAGGAAGCAGGTGAAACAGTTAGTTTTTAAAATGTTTTGGCTCTGTCCAAAGTAAAAAAACACACCTACATAAATCTCTAAAGCTCACTAATTAACACATTATATCCAGTCTGAACAAAAGTGAACAAGTTGTGGTTTTACAGTAGGTTATTGTAACTATTTCTTGGCGAACCACAACCTACCGCGGTTGTGGTTCGCCAAGGTCGTAGTACCAGTACTTATTTCAAGCTGGGCAAACCAACTGACTTTGACACTGACAGCCTAATGTCAATGTGAAGAATTTAAAACTAGTGAATGGTTGTTGATTTTTTTGTTGTTTTTATTTATGTGTTATAGGTTATAAATATGTCTAATGCTTATTTTTGTTATCAATAAAACTATATATTTTGAGATGAACTGATTAACTTTTTGATAAGCCAATAAAATATCAAATTGAAAAAACAAACAAAAACAAACAACAAAAGTAATTTTTTTGATTGATAAATGACAATTTCCAGTCATTTAACTGACTAATTGCTTCAACATTAATTATGATCGTTGTTTATTCAGTAAGCAAAATTGATAAATACCATATGCCATTAATCAATGACACCTACAGTGTTGATCAGTGACATTTACTGATGAAATAGAATCCACTGTCCCAATTAAATACTAAATAAAAATGTCAATTAAATTGTTTGTCATACAACAACATTTACAATGTACACAAGAATAACTTCTTTCTTTTCAATGCACTGTCCATGACTGATACCAAATTTAGTTTTCAGTCAAATCTATTTGGTCAACAACAAGATGGCAAATCTCATGAAGGCAGCAAAAAGCAAAATAAAACCCATAAACAAAGGCTCTAGTCTATCATGGAAATGGAGCGGCCCATGAGTGCTTATCCAGCAGTTTCAGTTTACCAGAACAGCTTTTATGAGTTTGACAACACATAAATGGAATGATTTAGCTCAACCCCTTAATGCTCCTAAAACGACCACAAAACCAGCATGATGGATTCCCAATTCTCCCCCTAGTTTAACCTGGATTATGGAGTCATGGCTATTTTCTGTTCTAATATAGGGCCAATAAATTTTAACTTTAAGGGTGAGTGAAAAAACATCAATAAAATGATTCATATTATAATATAGATATAGAATCTGATCAATCTGAAAAATTCAGATCGACATTCAGACCAAGATGAGTCATAACGGAAATGGGTCCAAGACTCTATACAATGTAGAAGAAAAAAACAAAAACAAAAGACCTTAAGAGCAAAGTTCATATGTCTGACCTGCAGTGAAGGAAGTTATCGACAGGTATGAACTGGTTGAAGGAACAAGGATCAAGGCTACGGCTGATCTCAACGTTGTCTCCAGCCAACAGTCGCACCGCCACTCGGTTCTCCTCCTCAAACACCTGCCACTGCAGAGATGAGCAGAGCAACAGGAGGTGGTCATCTGCAGAGAGTAGGGGAGAGGGGTTAAAATCTGACATGAGGAATAACACAAGGAATAGGGTACAAAGTCAGAAGACAAGAGAAGAGACGAGAAGAAGCGAAGTAAAGCTAAACTCACAGAATATGAATGAAGGATTGGGCCTCATGGCAAAGTCGGGCAGGTAAAACCACTTAATAATATTTGAGGTCAAAGGTTGAACTGCAGTTCTCCAGGGATAATCTAATGAGAAAACAGGATAAATTAGAACCTACCCTTAGGTTTTAGACTGATGATCAGATAAAAGAAGCAATTTAAAGATTTTACCTTGGACTTTGGGATATTTCAATGGGCATTCTTGCTATTTTCTGATATTATACATTATTATACATTACTATACATTAACATGTATAGGAACAAAATAGATGTCCAATAAAAATGGATTACTTTGTGGATGCTAGTGGCTAGATATAAATTGTACATATTTTATCAAAACTTTATTAATACAAAAATATCACAGATTATTAAAAAGTGCATACCGACACAGAGAGCAGGAGGGATGCCAATGCATAGCAGGTACTGCAGCACCATGAGGCCTGCAGTAAAACAGCAGTATTTAGGCCACACCTCCCCGATAGCCTTCCTGCGGCGCCGTAACAGGACAGCCATTAAGGCGCAGGAATGGAGCACGGCATAGAAATCCATCCTCTGACCAATCACGTTGACCGCCACGATTAAACTGATCTGAGGAAGAAGCGTGTTAATATGCTAAGTGAATGTCAGATGTGTTGAACAGTTCAGATACACATGAACAGATGCACTTCAGCCCCTAAAAAGTACCTCCAGTCCAAATTTGTAGAAGAAGAAGTTGACAAAGTACTTGATGCAGGGCAGGATGCCGTGATCTAGGTGTTGCCTTGTGATGCCCTGGAAGATGATGCTGAAGGGCGGGGCCTTCAGGTCGTTATGGAGGCGGAAGTAGAGCTGGTGCCGATGAACCGTCGCCTCGAACACCAGCAGCCCCAGCACCATCAGATGGTTCTACAACACAACACACTTCATAATGCAAATTTTTAATCCAGATTTTCAACATCTTATTAAGCTTCATAATTTATTTTTTAAGATTTACAGTTTTACCTACAGCAAATGTTTAGTTGAGTGTATTAGACCTAAACGTGGTTGAGTGCACTTGATATTAATGGAATGAAATACAATGTTTTGTGTGATGGTTGAGATTTAAAAGAATTGTCAATGATCTCAGTTTTCTAGACTTGGGCAGGTGCTTCACCGTACCCTGAGACAGGGGAGGATCCTGCCCTCACATTTACGCAGCGCTCCACACCAGTAGATGGGGTCCACAGGCTCGATGTAGAGAACAGACCTCCTGAGCAGCTCCATCATGTTCCCACTCAGCTGGCCATCATCCAGGCCAGAGCTGTTGGATAGTAACAGGACCTGAGACACAATCGACAAGGAAGTAGGAAGGTGTGTTATGTGTGTCATTTTCAACAAATGCTCGTGTCTAATTGTGGAGGATGGTGTTTGGATCAGATGACGTTTTTTACTGTTTAAACTAGTGGTGGGCCGTTATCAGCGTTAACGGCTGCGTTAACGTGAAACTCTTATCGGGCGATAAAAAAAATATCGCTGTTAATCTATTCTCAAAGTTGGGTTGGGAGGGTCTATACTACGCAAGCTATGATGACTTTCACCTTGATATTTTAGCACAGATTTATACCGAATCGCACTGTAGGGGGCGAGAACAAGTCTTCGAACCTGTGCGTCTGCCTACTGTGAAATTACCACAAACGTGACGCGCTAACATGGATGCAGCTGTTGCTGCGTTACCTCGGAGGTTGGAGCTGGGAATGACGTCACACCCGAGTTGACGGCGTTCCAGTTACAACCTCGCTCGGCCAGCCGTTTGTTTACAACTAGCCAGGTTAGTTATTGATACGCTGGTTGATGAAAAAACGCATTGTGCGGTATTTACTCACACTAACTGTACACTTTGTGTGTGAACATTTCTGAAGCCGCCGGTGTTGTGCCGAATTCTGCCTGCCTGCCGAGAATTGCATGCACATTGCGGGTGCTAACGGTCATCTATGCTGAGAAAAGAGGTGGATGCAAATCTCGGCAGGGAGCCTACAAAATCTGATCTGCCGAATTATGCATCCACCTCTTTAGGTCCTTCTCAGACACTTTGCTGTGCTCATTGATCAAACAGCTTTATCGCCATGTATGTACTGAATGTCAAGGAATGGTCCTTCTAGCCTAGTGTATTAAAATATTAAATACTCTAAACGTTCATAAAATATATACTTAAAATCAATTTATCACCATTGATGAAGTCCACAAAGAATTTTACAGCATTTAAAAGCATTATTTGGAGGTGCATGCAATTCTCGGCAGGCAGGCAAAACTCGGTTTGCACCTTCTGCAATGCGGAATTAGTTTACTGTAGGAGTTCTTCCAGCCTCAAGTAGCCTACCACCTAAACGCAAAGCACATCACACGCTACACACAAGTACATCTTATTGAACATGATTTATTTTCATCACCAATTATCATAGTAGAACAGCTTTCTCAAGCAGTTTGTGATGCATTTTGGAAACAGGAGATGAGCCCCTGGTCTAATGCAGCACCTGGCTTGAAACCTGGCTTGAAACCTGTCTTGAAACCCGTTCGCACACATATTTTAAATGCCTTTGGCAGAATTCAAATGGGCCATTTTAATCTAGATTAATCTAGATTTAAAAAAATTAATCTATGCCCACCCCTAGTTTAAACATACAATGGGAAATAAATGGTTATAGGTTAGTTAAAATGGCAGGCGATCGAGTCTGCTAACAGAAGTATTAGATATCTTTTAGATATGTTACAAACACACTCAGTTATGGATACTCACAGAGGTGCAGTTGGAGGAGTAATCGAGGGGTTTGATGACTTTGAGCTGGTAAAACATCTTGCACACCACCATGACGCACGCCCACACAGCAGAGATGCTGGATGCCAAAGGTCGCAACCGTGGGAATGGGAGCGCAAACACCCACAGAACCAGGAAGAGCAAGTTCATCAGAGAAACCTGTGAAAGGGGAAATCATTTGATATTTTTGAAAATTTGTATCCACATTTTAACACACCCCCTTTGCAGACACACACACAAACACATACACGTGCACAGACCAAACATCCCACCTCTTGCAGTGACACCCAGATGATGCCGGAGGACACGATTTTGAGGCTGTGGAGCTCCAGCAGTCTCCAGCTCTGCTCCTGAAGCCTCTGGAGTCCTAACAGAGCTTGAATGAGCAGCAAGCTCGCCCGGTCCACAATTATAGCCCACTTGTCTTCACGACTGCCAGACACGGACTCTGGGAGGAGGAGATGAGGGTTACAAGGGTAGGCTGAAGGACATCAGACATCACTTGAACATCATATCACTGCTACAGCTTTCATACGACCCAGACAGCAATTAATGGTGAGACAATGACAATGAAATATGATACATTGCGAGGTCTGTGAAAGAGGAAAACACAAAAATGGAAGATTTTTTTAAAGAAGCAGGAATCAACACAACTACAAAAATCATTGAACAGAGATCCAAATCAAACATGTATGTGTGAGCTGTCATTCAATCAATAACAAAGCACTACATAAACTACTGGCACTCACAAAGATGCAGTACTTGGTGCCAGCGTATGATAAACATATTGTTGTAAGAGAGCCCAGAGTTTTATAATGCCCTACCAATAACTGACCCAACAAAATGAGACTGAAGAGCCATTTTAGGGGGAGAGTTAGGGCTTGAGTTGTATTTACCCTCTTCTGTTGCCTCCTCCTGCTCCTCATCTCCTTTCTCTGAGGAAGTTTGTAGTCGGATGCTGCCCAGAGTCTCCTGACTTTTCCCACTTCCCATTTGCTCCTTCACAAGCCTGGGGGACAACAGGAAATACTTTAAAATGTTTACACAATCATTGAAAACCCTTACTCAAAGAAACTTACAAAAGACTGAGTAGGTGGGAGTTCTGTGTCAGGTTCAGGAGCAGTTTTACAGTTCAACATGTATCCACACATGAGTTGCCATAGTGAACACCCCACCCCAAAACACCTTAAGTATATTTGAATATTAAATATATTCCAAATAAGCATAATACAGTATGTACTGTAGACATAAATGCTGCTCCATTAGACTAAACAGCAAACATCAAGAGTCCAACAGCAGCCTTACCTTTTCTGTAACTTGTCAAGGTTTTCTTTAATGCTGGGGAATCAATTAGAGAGAGATATGTGAACATTACAGTGAGTATTACTGATATTTCTGTTAAGATTCACAGGCAATACAGCTCTTTCTTGTTCAACCACTGATTACATCTACAGGCAATACATCAACGTTGTGAGATACAGTTAATTGTGATGGGTCTTTAGACAAAGCGTCAAAGTGCGAGAGCAACAAAACATTTATGGAGGAATAAACGGTGCTCTTACGTTTCAGATATCACATTGACTGAACTCCTGAGCTCTTCCTCTCTGGGTGGAGAGAAGGATGGATGAGACAAATGAGACAAACAGAGACATACAATATGTTTAGCAGTCAACCAGAGCTTACATAAAGTACATAGAGAAACAACACTAAGTGCTTACAAGAAAAAATGGCACATCCATTCATCAATGGTGCTGGTTTATATGAAGCAGACACTATAATTAATTGATTTATTACTGTTTTGAATATAATATAAAACAGACAATATAATTAATTGATTTATTACTGTTTTGAATATAATATAAAATCAGTAAATGTGCTTTAATTTACATAATCATTTTAAACCAAAACTGACAACTTAACACACTGGCTACACTAGTCTTTTGTAGTGCTTTTATATTTCTTCTTGACTTGCTAGTCTAGATATATTTATATCAAGCGACAGTAACGTTATTTGAGTAGGATATTCTTCCCCGCCTGCACATATTCTTGCCGCCTCACCTGGAAGCCTGTCTGACAGGTACGTTGTCGAGGTCAGTGAGAGTCAGGAATTCTGAGTTGAAATAGTGCAGCTGGAGGATACAAGCCAATAAGAATGCAGCAGGAAGCAGGATACGTGCAAACAGTTCCACTGTGTCGTATCGTTCCAAACCCAGGTCACGAAGACTGTAAAGTCAGACAGTTGTAATGATATGATAACTAATGAGCAGGTTCAAGTCTGCTGTATGGTTCTGATTGAAAAATTCACCATCAAACACAATGTCTTTGAATTTTTAAAACTAAATCACAAGGCCAAAATGAAACAGAAACCCACCCTTCCTCTGACATGCCCATGATCTGTCTGAACAGCCCAGACACACTTCTGAACTGGTACATGTAGATGGCTATCAACACCACCATGGAATAACCGACCACCACCGCCCAGAATGTCTTCAGGAGCCGACGCCACACGTCGTAACGGACCTGAGGGGAGAGGAAAGACACAGAGTGATGCCTCCCTCGTCCTTTTCCTTTGCAGCTACAGATCTTAACATAATTACTGGCCTTAAGAAATTTCCCCAACTTATTCTAGGCAAGGCGAGTTTATTTGTATAGCACATTTCAAAAACAAGGCAATTCAAAGTGCTTTACATCAGACATAAAAGCAACACAGGGATATTGAAAAAATAAAACACATTTTAAAAACAGGATAAAAAACAGGGTAAAACAGGACAGTAAAAGTTACAGTGCAGTGTACAATCAAGGCAATGAAAATCTAAAAACAAAGAAAAAGAAAACCAGACGTTTCAGTGCAGTGAAAGGTACTAATCTATGACTTTAATTTAATTTAATTAAAAGTAGTGGTAAAAAGAAAAGTCTTCCGTCTTAATTTAAAAGAACTGACAGTTTCAGCAGACCTGAAGTTATCTGGTAGTTTGTTCCAGATACACGGAGCATAATAACTGAACGCTACTTCTCCATGTGTAGTCTTGACTCTGGGGACAGAAAGCAGACCTGCCCCAGACAACCTGAGAGGTCTGGATGGTTCATAACGAAGCAGAAGATCAAAAATGTATTTTGGCCCTAAACCATTTAGTGCTTTATAAACTAACAGCAGGATTTTGAAATCAATTCTTTGACATACAGGAAGCCAATGTAAAGACTTCAGAACTGCAGTGATGTGATCCACTTTTTTGGACTTAGTGAGAACTCAAGCAGCAGCGTTCTGAATCAGCTGCAGCTGTCTGATGGATTTCTTAGGGAGCCCTGTAAGGACACCGTTACAGTAGTCGAGTTGACGGAAGATAAATGCATGGACAAGTTTTTCCAGGTCCCGCTGAGACATAAGTCCTCTAATCCTTGATATATTCTTCAGTAGGCTGACTTTGTAATTGTCTTAATGTGGCTCCTTAAATTCAGGTCTGAGTCCATGACTATACCAAGATTGCTGGCTTGGTTTGTGGTTCTTAACATTACTGATTGAAGATGAGCACTGACTTTCAGTCGTTCCGTCCTTCCTCAAAAAAACAATAACTTCAGTTTTATCTTTGTTCAATTGAAGATTCTGGCACAATTGATTCAATTCTGGCACATCCAATCGATGACCTGCTAAATACAGTCATTCAGTGCCTCTATAGGATCATAGTCCCCTGGTGATATGGTTATGTAAATCTGTGTGTCATCTGCATAATTGTGGTAACATATTTTGTTGTTTTTCATAATCTGAGCCAGTGGAAGCATGTAAATTCTACTATCAGGGTTACTCAACAGGAACACAGCTCATGAGTTTAGCCTCCAGTAATGAGACAAAACACTAAAACACAGTTTGTTTGGTTTTTCTGTATCTTCCAAACAAGTAGGTAAGTTAAATCTAAACATTGGTAATAACAGTATTGCCTATATTCTTTTCATCACACACACCAGTATGTAAAAATACCAGGGCATTACTGATGTTTTCTGAACAGACAAATGGTGTTGTCTGGTCTTACATCACCTCCACAGCCATTAGGCCTTCCTGTAAGTGCCTACCATGTTTCTAAACGGTCAGCAGAAACATAAGATGGGGGAGAAAATACAGGAAAACAGCAGCAAAAATTGTAAAATGTGTTTATGTGTCACAATCAATACTTTCAACTGTCAAATGATCTTGATGAACGGTACATTGTGCGTTTGTGTGTGCATTTCCAGAGTCTATATATAATAGGTGGACCCACTCTAAATGTTTTCATGTACAAACAACTTAATGATTCATTGGAGATAATTTAGGAGCCAACACATTACAGTGTAAGATGACCCTGAAACTATAGTGGCTTTGTGTGTTACGCAACCATGTCTCAACTATTAAAGCAGGTTTTTCTCTCCACTTATGATCTCCACCCATGCAATCTCTATTAAATATCCATCCATCACCTACTCAGTATTACACTTATGTACTACAGTAAATACATAGTCAGAGAATAAATGTATACATAATAGTTGATTTTTTTACACCAAGGAGTAACATAAGTACTATTCGAGATGCGGGGTGTCATATAAGTTAGCGCTTCACTGTAGAAGCTAAATAACTAATGTCCTACTTCAAATGACAAGCCTAAATGTTGGCTGTCTATTACGAGCCAGATCACTAAAAACACTAACCTGGTAGAGGACAACACAGAAGAGGAAGAGGACGATGTAGAGGATCTTGTAGACAACCACCTAAGCAAGTGAAACATGTTTGTGATGAGTCCTGATACTGAATTCAGATATTATTATTTTTTGTTCATGTACTTATTTTCTTTATTACCTTTTAAATTAGTGGCTCCCACATACATACAATGCATATACATGTACTACAGTATCCAAAATAAATACACACAACATACCTTAATGAAATACAAACAAAAAAAATACATATATATATGTTTTATATCCTATATAAACATGTAAACTTCTCAAGTACTGATGAATAATTTCTTTTACGCTTACCTAATCTACCGTCGAAGATAGAGTATATTTTTATCATATTTTATGAAGTGGAATGGTGACTGGCATTTAATTTGTTTTAATTATCACTGTGGGAAACTTCAGCTGTTCCACATGGAGCAGCAGAAGAGGATAAAATGTAAATTATGGGGAAAGATTATCAAAAGAAATGACATGTCTGCCCTGAAGCCTTCTGCTTTATAATTCATGTATGCAGCTTATAATGCCATTGAAACGTGTCATAAATGGGACTTAGTTTAGTTTTTAAGTCTGTCAAAAGATACCTTTCCAGAGAAGCTGACTACAAAGAACATGGAGCAGCAGAAGAGGATCCAGTATTTCACCAGTATCCCTTTCACTCCTGAGATCAGCATAGCTACCAGAGGTGATGGCTGACTTTCCTCCGCTGATATGGAGGAAGGCGAGAAGAGAAGGACGAAGAGGAGAAGGGCAAGGAAAGTCAGCAACAAAATGAAAGACAAAAGGAGAATAGGATGAGAAGAAGAGAAGGTAATGGAGGGAGAGCTGGAAGACATTTTTAACTTTTCAAACTGAAGTCAGCCTGGCTACATGTCAGGGTGGTTTTAATGAGTAAAAAGGTCTTACATTACTCCAAACTAAAAGTTATTCTCTATCACAGTATATAGCTGTAATCTTTATGGAAGCAATTTGAAAATAAATTACGTGGCAGGACTTTGACTTCATCTAGAGATTCCTCCTTTAAGCTCTTGTCCTCCTGCCTCTCCTTTAGCTGCTGACGAAACATCAACCAAAAGTTGAAGCTGTAGAAGACCTGCAGCACACACAGTGTGTCATGAGTACAAAATATGTAGAATAAAAGCACGGTTTTACAAAACAGTGGTTTAACCTGAATTAATTTATCTGAAAGTGTTACATTGGCAGCCATGTTCTTGTCAATTTCAGTAAACGCTATGAAGGGGAACTGTAGTGGTTTCTGTCGTACCTGCATTAAAGACCCTGAAAATCAATTTTCTGAATCAGCTTATTACTATAAGCAATGAGATCCTACATGATCACATTATTATCTGACAACGTTTGCACAACCCTGGTCATTTCACAGGGGAGATTTCTGTGTTTATGTTTTGTCCCTGTTCTTATTTGGTCCAACATGAGTGGCATTTCTATGCACCAATAAGAACGTAAATAGGCTGTATGCTGAAGTTGCCAAGATGATACCGCTGGCAAATCAAATCTAAGCTACATACTTCAGCTGCATGTCCAGTAGTTGACTAATTGTCACATCCTTTTAACCATTAAATTGTTTTGACAACCACACAGCCCTGTTTAACTATTAACATTTATAATAATTTAATAATAAGACTCTTTGTACAATTTAAACAAACTTTGGTTGCTTATTTAATGTGATAGAGAGATATGATGCGAAACCAAGTTTTAGGGAGAACAACACATGAGCTTAATATGTGTGAAGAACAGATACTATTTCAGTCAAACGTTTAGGTCAAACTCCACGTTAAGATCAACAAAATGTCTTTTCATGTCACTTGCTGTCCTTTTACCCCTACTCCACACCTCACCTTTGCTCCCAGGTGGACGCAGGGCGCAGGGTGATAGCTACCGAGGTCGAAGTCCGCTATCACAGCCGGGGGGAGGCCGGGGTACAGCTCGGCCCGGCTCAGGCGCAGCCCACTCAGGAAGCCCAGCACCACCAGGACTGTGCCATAGATGGCCAGGAAGGGGGCGGACATCATGGCGTAGCGGCGTCGATCTCGCATCATCCAAATTATACAAGACCACACCAGCAGGGCAAAAGTCAGCCAGTTGTTGTAGGTAATACTCCACACCTAAAATACATTATATTCGATATGTTGACATTATTGCAGCCAGTAGCAATGTGTCTAATGTTTTTGAAGTATTATTGAATTTTCTGCCAATGACCTTAAATGCGGGCTAACGCCAGTTCTTAGTTCTAGGTTTCTTGCCAAATGTAACGTTAACGTTAACGTAACGATAATGTCAGCTAGTTAGCTAACGTTAGTAGTTAACTAAACTAGCAAACAAGAAAAAACAATTACGTTAAGTTATTTTAAGGTCAATTAGCTCAGAATCAGGTTCATTGCCAAGTTATAGTTAGGTGAATGCCTACTTGAAAATTAAGGTTAGCTAACTTTGCTAATGCTACCATAATGTGCTTAATTAGCATACTGACTAACCTTGTTAACATAGATAGATTAGCTAGCTAACCTTCACTCCACCAAACCCGTGTTTTTATTTATTTTTCATGATAATCACTTAATGTTTTAAAAATGCCAAACAATGTCTGGTTCCAGCTCCCCAATGTTTCTTTTCTCTTTTAAATAATTTTAAATAGAATATCTATTGTGTTTTGGTCAGACAAAGCAAATAACGTTAACTTGAAGACTCTCCTTGGGTTGTGCACCTTCTTCTATAATCACTTGATTGAAAAATGATAGATTAATCAATAAGGAAAATGAATTTACGTAAATACAATACAAACAAATCTAACTTACATGCTACAATTTTATTTCATTTTTAACAAATTTTCTATTTTAATCTGTAAACCTCTTTGGTCGGTCTTTTTTTACTTTATCTGAGATTATCTCATTTACAGTGCTTTGCTTGTTTCATTACTGAGCTGTCCTACTCTACACCAGAACAATTGTTGTTTTCAAATATTTCTACTCTCCTGTTGACTTCCATGATGGCACTAGTGATGGCTGCTAAAATACTTGCCACTCAAAACCTTAATAAATTAATGTTAGTATAGTTTACCATCATGATGATAAGGGCGCTGACATAGCTGTGTTTTTGCACCAGCCGTCCAAAGATGACCAGGCCACTCGGACCTGAGGGCGAAAGTGAAGCCTCAGTTGTAGTCCTCAGATCCTCTTCACATTCTTCCTCCATTTCTCCCTCACCTTCTCTCTCTAGCACAAGTGGGGGGTTAAGGATGAAATTAAAGTAAATGAAAGAGTTCACTAAATAGACCCCTGGCACAAGGACTTAATGTAAGTATTGCTGAGGTTTTAGGGCAACATACAGAATATAATTAATCAAATCAGTGAGGTTATTATTGTTGCTGATGTCATGTACTTAGAGGTTTGAATGCAATGATTACCATGTGATGGTGAGTCTTTGCCATCATACTGTGGTGGAGGGTAACAGTTTCGGTGGACATCTTGCCAGGAACTCCCCGACATTAAAATAACTGGCTGAGGAAAGAGAGTACATCATACTGTACATTTAGACCAGTATTCACATTTCTCACCTTAATATCAGTCATTCAAAAACATAGTTCATCTTGACAATAATATTTACCAATAAAATGACTTACCTCATCAGGTAGATAGGTTTCTTCATCTGTGCTGCTTAAAAGCTGAAAACAGATAGCATGTTAGGTTGGTTATGTCCTTGACAAATTATAGGATGGCAATTATGAAATGCTGATTAGAGCTGAAATAGCAAATAAAAAAATATACAAAATTATTTTTGTATTTTTAGCTGATACTATAATCCGTAACCATTAATGAGCACAACAGCAGGATACTGATGAGTGACAAAATACATTAATAATTTTCCTGTGCTTGTAGGTTACCTCCTGCTTATCCCCTGAGATGTAGATGACCCTGGAGAAGCTTGGAGGAGCCTCTGGACTTTCTGCTGGAGTCATCGGCTCCTCACCATCAACAGCATCCTGAGAAGCACAACTGCTATTAAAAGCCTGTCATGTAAGTTAATAAATGAGTAGTACTAAGTAAGTTAGTACTGTGTGATGTGTATGTGCCTGCATGTTTAGAAGTAGTAGCAATAGAAACAATAGCAGTAGTAGCGGTAAAAGTCACAATGGCAGATTAGCAATAACGTTTCTAGTTGCCCCAGTGGCAGTAGTAGCAGTATTCAGCTTTGCCTCTGTGAAATTAGCCTCCGTTTCCTCCCCACCCACTCATGGGATAAAAAAAGAAAAACCTGTCACATTGAGGCGACAACTAAGCAGAGGAAGTTGTAGCAGAGGTTGCAGTATCATGGTACAGTAGCAGAGTGGTACAAGTTGGAGTTGTAGCTGTAGTTGTGCTACTAGTACCAGTAATGTTTGCACAAGTCACAACAGCACTAGTGGTAATGTAATATAAGAGGCAGATATCATAGTAGCAGCAGTAGAGTAGCAACTAGCCAATGTATGTGGAACCCCATATAAAATATCCTGTGAAAAACCAAGGTCACACAAATACAATATCTAACTTCTGCCTCAGAACATAATTCCCCTGACTCACACATGAATACACACACAAACACACACCTCCTCCATGATGTGGACCCATTTGTGCAGTAGAGCCACCAGTGTGTAGTAGAGCAGTAGTAGAACCAAAGGGTTGATGAAGTCAGGCCAGCTGACATGTGGGTGCAGACTAAGAGTGTGCTGGTCTGAACTGTTGGTTCTAATCACTCCTGTCATCCCAAACAACCTGGGATAAGTAAAATGGGAAGGATGGAAAGAAAGAATAAAAGGAAAGAGAATAAATATGAGCTAGTGTATAGTACAATTTTGAGGAGATAAAATGAGATAAACCAACTTGGAAGAGAGTAAAACACAATTTCAATAAAGCCATTAGATCAGTGGTGGTTGTCAAACTTTCTGACATGCATCCTATTGGAAGCCAAAACAGGTGCATGCTCAAGTTTAGCTTCACACCCTATTCAATCCTACTACAATACTATGATATAATATAAATGTGAACGGATAAAGGGAATGACTTTCATTGACTTGATGACTTGATTCTGGACATTCAATGCAAATGTCCTTGCATTTGGTAAAAACCGGAAGCTGATCATTTTTATTTGTGTCTGGGTGGCATGAGCCTGAAACCAACATCTAAGTGCTGATACCTGATATTTAATGAAAGCGCCAGATCAGCCAATATATTAGTGTAATCCTTACTAATACTTTTTAATCACTTCTGTACCTGGCATAGACATCTTCTGGTGGCACAAACTGCTGCGACAGAGGCAACTGGTAGAGGTACAGAGCCAGCAGGTGTCCTCCGCTGAAGATGGCCATCATCACACACAGGGAGCTAAAGATGAGCAGGCTGATGGAGCGGCTGAACACCCACCACCAAACCAGGCCGAGAAACACCCCAAAATACACACCTGAGGTGAGGGAGGGCAGCGTGATACCTGTAAAGCCGCACACACACATACACACAAGAGAAAGAAAGCCACCAGAAAAAAATTTCCATTTAAAAGTTATCAACATTTTAAAACTACAGTATACCTCTACTGGGCCCACACCAGCTGCTGTATTGTACCTGCTAGCCCAAGCAGTAGAGTCACCACAACTTTGCCTGCTGTGTTCATGATTGCTGACAGCAGCAGCCTCAGTCCGGCTGCAAACACTATCAGCTTCTGGACAAACTGGGGCGGACCCGATTGAACTGGCACCGTAGTCTCATCTGAGCTGTCAAACGATGAGCCTTCTGTGTCACTTTCTCCCTCAGACTCTGTTTCTGAGGTTTCCACTTCCTGCCAGACCCATTGAACAATTAGATTGATATCACTGGTCATTCTTAACATAACGTAATGTTATAAAGAGTCACCTCAGGGTCAGATGGCGGTATTCCATTTTCATGGAGACTGATATGGGGCGCAGGGCGTAGTAGCTTTTTGCACAGCCTCAGTATGAAGAGGGAAGAGAACAAGAGGCCCACATCTGGGGCCAGGAGACGCACAACATTCCCGGGGTGAACCGAGCTGAATCTGGAAACAGACACAGATCATCATAAGTTTGCTCTCTGTTGTTCTCCATTCCAACCAGAAAGGTATTAAAATCAAGACATTCTTGGTAATACCTTAACATATAGCAATGACAATAAAAAAACACTAAATAATAGATGATGTGTGTGATGTACATTAACTTTCAAGCCTCAATAAGGGGATTTTCATACTGTGCTAAAATTAACTGAACTAGAAAGCTCTCTGAAAGACAGAAATGCAATTAAAAATGGTAATGTAGTAATGTAAATAAGATGTAATTTGACATTTTGGATATAAAAGGCATAACCATAAGGTTCCTTGAAAATATGTATGTCTAGTGTGCTCACATACCTTACAATGCCCAAGTGGTAGAGGAAATCTTCCCAGTGGCCACTAACTGTAAAAAAATAAATAAATAAAATAAATAAAAACAATTAAAAAACAAACAAGCATCAAGCTGGGATCAAAGTTTTACATTTTTCAATGACAAAAGAGATTTGTTACAGATTACATTTTTCTATTCTATTATTCTGTTTCTTTGAAGCCCGCTTACAGGACTACTGACAAGTGTGATTTTACCATGTGGAGGGATGTAGGCGAACGGGATCTGCATGAAGCACTGCAGGGTCAGGAAGGTCAAACTAGTATAGATGATCAGCCGCACGAACTGACCTGTTTTACCTGAATATAGCAGCAAATGACAGGAGGAAACAAAAGTGAACAAACTCATTTCAGAGTCCTGTCTTTGAGAAATTCTGAGAATCTTGACAATGTACTTAGCTAGAGGTAGTCAGTGGTTTACAATGTTTATTTATAGTGACTATATATCAAAGGAACATCCTGTGAGCTGTAAATGTTGGGATTTTATCTTTAGCTAGTTTTTCTTCTTAAGCAGCTCACACAGATTGTCAGATTTCACAAGTTGGATTGAATAACAAATATTTTAAACATTGTAAAAGTTCTTTTCACAGTAGTTGTAGTAACCTATGCAAACTCCTCCTCTCCTGCCTAAATGATTTAAGCTGAGATCCGACACACACACACACACACATACACAAACACACGCGCAGAGGAATTGATGAACCCCATAGTTCTCTTAAATACATTTTTCAGTAGGATGTTGTCTTCTAGACACTTGGCCGTATTTTAAAGCAACATTATGTAAGATTTGTATTTTTTGTGTGATTTGGCGTTCCTGCTGTTTGCAGTTTACCGTGGTGACTGCATAGAAAGAAGTCCTAATTCAACAATTCTGAGCTCTTAAGCTCAGAATTGTTAGGAGCAGGGACGAGGACTTTTAAGAGGCTTAAGAGTTTCTTTAGTAGAGGAGAAAATGGCAGAAAGACAAAGAGGGAGAAGGAATGTGTTGCAGGATGACAGTGAGTGAATCAGACGCTATAGATTAGATCGTGCAGGGATCGTGTTTGTGACTGATCTTATTAGATACACGCAAACATCTCCGACACAGCGCAGGAATGAAAGTAATCACTACATTACGATATTTGGCAATGCAGCGGTGATGATTTGGGTCTGTCACAACCTTCTGTAAGCGTGATCACACAAACAATTAAAGCTGATGATACACGGGGCAACTTTTTGAGCAATGTTGCTGGGCAATCGAGGCAAGTCCGACTATGTTTTAAATGGATAGCGGCGATGCGGTGGTGGCGGAGTGGTGGGGAAGGGGATTACGGTAGTAATCTTTACTCATTATTATTGACGACAGCGTTGCCCTGCGCGATTGCTCTAAAAGTTGCTCTGTGTATCATCAGCCTTACAGCACTTTCAGAACCTCTTATTGTGTCGCAGTTCATTTCGTTTCCACTGGACATTCCCACCTTGCAGGCTCAATAAACTGCATTTATGAATATAGCAGCTTCCCTCTTGCGCACAACGAGAATGAACCGTTAATAGTTTGCGCTAAGCTCCCTCGTCTGCTTCTCGCCCCGTGCTGTGACACCCGGCCCGAATTTTCCTTTCAGAATTGCCTTGTGTTCATCCACTAACTGGCCCAGTTGAGGTTTCTTGCCCTTCTTGGTTTTGATTCCGTGTTTGATCCATTCAAACCAACATTCAAACCACCACTTATATAGAAACGTCACCAATCAGTGTAATTGGAGTGGAACAATTTTTATCATTCCAAGCCAATCAAATACCTTATAGGAAATTAACAGCATGGTAAATAAAAAACAGGATTTATATACACGTAATGTGTGTGTGTGTGTGTGAGAGAGAGAGAGAGAGAACGGTCAAATAAGAAATATTACGTATGTAATTTCCAAAGTGAAGGCTTAGAATAGAACCTGTACTTAAAATCACTCTTTTTTTCCTTCTTGGACAACCAACCAATCACAGTCTTCAAAAGATTGTGTCATACATAGCAACAGGGTCAACCCCGCCTCCTCACTAAGATAAAAGTTTTTGTCTTTTCCTTGCTCAGAGTTGCTCTCAGATCAGTCCTGAATAGCTCTTAAGCTAAGACTCCTAGGTAAAAGTTTTTAAGCTAAGTTATTAAGAGTTTTCTGAGAGGACTCTTAGATTCTTTATGAATACAGGCCCAGATGTGCAACAAACCACGCTAACATGTAAGGAGTGCCATGAGACCATGAGATACAACAAACTGGTTTCAGCACCTTAAGCAGCAGTACGTTGAGTACGAGACAAGCTCCACAGCTACTCAAAATCAAAAATATTTTTCAGTATTTTGTCATATTGTCCACATCGCCCTACTGTACTCATAGATACCATAAACATAGGAAGGACAAAGTAAGCACAAACGTAGTTGTGAATTCACAAATAGCAGGAGCAACCCAATCCAGAAGTGTGTAATTAAAACTGCCTTTAAAGCAACTACCAAAATTGTTTAAGCCTAAATTTTAATTTGGTAAAATAATTTCTAAAAATATCCCTCTTTGATAGACTGTGCCTGTCCAGATTCACAAATCCCAATTTTATTAAAGATAAAAATTAAATGCTAGAAATGGGTAGCTTTACAATGAATTTGTTTTCTTTTTTTCAAACAAATGCACCAGTTCATAAAGTAGTCTAGAGTTTTGTGCATGTAATCAGAAGGTTGGAGGTACAAAAGCATTAATATGTGATGTGGGTCAACATTAGCTGAGCACAGCAAATGTGCTGTTGATGTTCAGGATTTTTACTAAAAGCTTCATTTCACTTAAACCTGTCTGCTGCCCAATAAGGAAGTTACACAATCTCACACACATACACTCTCCCAAGTATAGGGGGACTTACAAAAACCCATGAAACAAATGCACACAGGATGTACACACACTTGACCACTTAGCCCAAGGAGAGCGAGATCATATTAGGGAAATTAAGATAACTGTGGGAACATTGAAGCTTTCAAAGACAGACTGAAAGGCAAACAGTTTTTAGATGGAGGGATGTAATGTGAAAGAAAGAAAAAAATGCTGACATCACATCTTTTAATTCCTCACTGTAATTACCAGGCTATGCATAATTGATTTGACCGTTCCAACCGCATCCCCTTTACAAACTACTTTAAGGGAGGGGTACAGATACTTTAATTCACCAGAATGCAGTGATCAATACAGAGGAAGTACACAGATATGCAGTAGGCACACACATGCACATACACACACACTTTTTGCCTTACTCTGTATAATCTCTTGCACTATATCTCTGCTCCCTCTCAATTTTTATTACCAAACTTTGACAGAACAATTAAATGTTTATTTTTGTGTTTTTTCTCATCCCGTGATGTGATAACTGTGGAGCAAGATAACACAAATGAGATGCATTTGTGTGTTTTGTACTGTACTGTTGGTTTTATCTACACATATGTGCATACATGGATGTAACATTCACCTGTCCACCGCAAAACAAGAAAAATGCAAAGACATAGCACTTGAAACTAATAAGTAGTGAAATATTTTGTTTTTCTTTTCCTTTGCTTTTCACCACTAAGTTTACAGTTCAAATTAATATTGTTTATATGTTTGAATGGATTAAAACTTAAATTAAAACACATCCAGATGCAGAGCAGACAATGATGTACAAAATATACACAACTTTCAAAGAGATTTACTTGTTTGTTTATGGTGGAAGGATCTTTTTTAATGTGATCATCTTAAATTGGAAACATAAAGGACTGAAACTCCAGAATGAACATAAATTCATTTAAAGCCCAGCAAATTTGCTTAAATATTTTTACTTTTTAACTAGGTCAGATAAATAATTATATTATATAATAATAATTATAATGTAATTTGTCTTTGGAGCCCATCTCACCTTTCATGGTGACCAGGCTGGGGTTCGGAAGCAGCGGCAAGGTGAGCAAAAACAGGAAATACACCACTGACAGACCATTGTAGCGGAATAAAGAAGCTGTGGTGCAGAGAAAAGGTTTTAATTAATTAACTTGTCCCCAGAAAACTGGGTTACATAATCTCTCACTTTTTGTAATCTGTTCTATATATCACAAAAAGGACACATTAACAACCAAAGAAACTCAAAGAAAACAAATCAGCCAATGACCTGTGTGGGTGTATTTTTTAATGTTTGTATCTAATAAGTACTAAAATGAAAGTGCTGTGTCTTAATTTCACCACTGAAACTGAAAGGAATACACAAATGTATGCTTGGAGTGAGATTTCAGCTATAGTATTTTAATGTAAGACACCAGGTTAAACAAGTTGACATAAGAAAATCATTAGTGAAAAGTAAAATGTGTTTAATTTTTTAACCACATCACAATTTTTCATGCAAATTTACCTTAGGTAGCTAAATAAAGCTGGATCACTCATAAAGTCTTAATGTGCCCCCGCTAGGGTTTAATGTATTGAACTTGAAACATTTCTCATCTCTTTACCACTGCATCAGGTCGTAAAATGTATGTTTTCCACATTAAATATTTCCTGTTAAATATTACCTGATATTCAGCCTATATTTGGCTTTTAAAACCTTTGGCATCTTGACTAGAATTTCACATATATTTCAATTATGTGAGCTTGAACAACCCTTGGCAATCAGTTTATTCATTCATCACAGTAACATCATGGCAGCAAGCTATAACTTGTCAGATGGTCCGGATGTGGTTTTTATCATCACCTTCTACAATACATGTGGGCCTATAGTGAGAACATTGACTCCCTATCAATCAGCATTGATTTGTGAGATTAAGTGCCAACTTTGCAGAACATCGTGGCATCCAGGTATTATGCAGAAAATATTCCAGTATGGTCTAGACCTGCTCTATATGAAAGTGAAAGGAGGTAACTTCTGTTAAATAAATAATTGCTGTTAAATAAATAAAATTGAATTGAATTAAACTAAATAGGTACAAACATAAAGATGTTAGTGTAAGACAGCAGTCAAAGTTACACAGTACACTTTACACTTCAAGTAGACACAACTATGCTGCTCGGGTAAATCTGTGGTCATCATAGTCTATCTCAGTGCTGAACTGGCAGCACACAGTGCTTCTTGTAAAATACTGGCTCAACAGCAACACTCAAGACTCAACTCTTGTATCATAAGATGTGAATGCTCCTAATAGATTGCCATATTAATCTCTGAGACTCTGAGAGTCAGTGTTGCTCATTTCCTCAGTACTGTTCCTCAAAGGGCGAACGGTCTGTGACAGTAGGCACACATACTAGCTTTACTACAGTAACTCCACTCATAAATACACTGCCATCAATATAATGCGTTTCCACCAAAGGGAGGAATTATAACCAATATATTAGTATTAACTTAATACTGATGCCATACAGAAATGAAAGCCACTACAGAAAACACTTTGTGGGGAAAGAATTTAAGACTAAGAAATAGTAGTAGTCATCTATAACAGGTCACACAGTACAGTCTTACTCTGATCTCAACTCTAACACAATAAGATATGAAACTGCTGTAGAAATACCATCTGTATATTTAATCTAATCATAATATGACCCCTTCCTCTATAACTGAACTCTGGAGAGGGACGCGCCAGAAATGTAATTTCTAATACATATACAATATCAATAAAGTAATTAAACAGATATGAACTCACCAGTCAGCAGTAGCAGTGGTAGTAATAAGTTATAGAGCATCCCAACCACGAGTTCCCCTGCCATGTCTCCTTCTCTGTGTCAGAGACACCCACACTGCTCCTTTAGAAACTGTCACCCTCTAGATGTCCGCACAAAGAAGTTAATGTTTTAACAATGTGGAGGGATACTCCAACCTGCTCACACATTTCTCAGAAGAAAATGTATGCAGCCTCGGTCAAAGCATCCTCAAACACAGCAGTGAAAATACAGGAAATATAGTTTTAGTCCAACACATTTAAGCTATAACAATACTGAGATGATTTCGGCCAGAGTGACAGGCAGCAGTGTGAAGAAAAGTAGAGGAGAGAGCGGAGAATCTTGATTTAAGATTGTGTGAAAATGATGACTCCCTCTGCTCTTTGCTTGTGTCTCCGTCACACCCTCCTTTCCCTCCCTCACCTCTCTCTCTCTCTCTCCCAGACATAATGGGTTGTAACCCAGCATCTCTGTTACTATACTCATATTGAGGCTAATCTCAGGAGAATATCCACTATTATTACATGACTTAAAAACATGCTTCCACCAATACATAAAACACATAGCAATAGCAGAGAGAAACTGTGACTTTTACACACAAAATTATGACAGCCTTGACTTGTGCATGCAGCCATCTTTGCATTCATTCACGCATTATGTACAAGCCACGGTCTAATTTCTTTATTTCTGAAACCCAGACAGATACTCATACAGCACTGTGTTTGTTTCCGTACAGCCGCGTCAGGCTGGCTCATCATATTTGCTCTGTGGGGTGAAGGGAAGTGTATCTAATATTCATGGCTGTGAGGCCATTAAGAGCTGGTGTGACTACAGAGGAACGATCAATGCGAGAACTGAGAATAGCAAAAACATTAACTTTAATCCAAAATATAAGAGAAAACATTGTGCCATCTTCCAAGGAAGTGTTTTTGTGCGTCAAATTCCTTTTTTTATTCACATCTTAAACTAACAACATAAACCTGCAAAAATAGCAGATGTGACTGTGTTTGTACAGGGCAGGACTATTAAAGGAGTGAGATGGGGAAATCAGTTAATTAGAGTTTTATTACCAGTGACAGACAGTGCTTTCAAGCAGGGAATTTATGCATTGGATGCTGTAAAGTCTATTCAATTAGACAGAAGATAGGGAACTGATGATTATTCTGCATTGTAGTGTTTATTGCTGTTATTTTGATATACAATCAGCATGGAACAGTACAAGAAAACACATGCTTTTTTTTAAAAAAACATAAAAACTTATCAAACAGTTACAACATAAAATTCAATTCAGTTTTTAAGTTACATTGCACTCTCCCCTTTTTTAATAAGTTATTAAGTACTTTGTAAAGCTGAGTTTTAGAAAACGTTATAAAATATATTTTCACTAAAGTTTGAATTCAAACATCTTTGGATTTTATTTGTTGAGCAAATCAAGGTATTTGATGATATCCTTGTGTTTTTAGGAAATGCTGATGGACGTTTTTCACTATCTTCTGTCATTCTTTAGACCTAACAATTAACCTGAGAACCATAGTGTATTTATTTATCTATTTATTTTCTGGAATTATGGTCCCTGCTGGGTCCATGGATGCGACCTGTGTATTCACTGCTTTGCTCTGGAGCCCAAATGCTTAAAAGTTGTCACTGACAGGGTGTCTGAATGTTTGGTCTTGTTTTTATATAACCGGTAGACTGAAATTTAATTGCCCTACAGGGATAAATAAAGTTGTTTGAATTGAATTGAATCAAGATTAATCAATAATGAAAATAAATGTTGGTTGGATCCTACTTTTTCTTAACTATTTTATGATGAGTGGTGTTGAGAAGAAACAGCTTTGGCTTTCACAGCTCACAATTACAAGCTTCAATTGTTTTCTTCTTAAATGTTTTACAAAATGCTCAAAAGGCCATAATTGATTTATTTATTCTCAGTTTAATGATTTTACTACAATTTATAATCCAGTTTAGTTTGTGCTTGTTAAGTGGGCAGACACAATAAGAGGAAAAAACACACACTCGATTACTCCTCAGCAGTAGATCTAAATTGATTATGATGAGAATGAGTGCTGAGTAGGGAGCTAACATCTCATGACAGTGCAGTTAAAAAGAGCTGCCAGCGGACATACTGAAAAAGGGTCTTGGGTGGTGATGTAGGGATAGAAAGAGTGTGTGTGCGTATGTGTGTTTGGCTAGTTATTTTGACCAAGGGTGGAAAAATGAGGAAAACAATTTGGGAATTCTCAGGATAGGATATCATCAAATAACAATTTGATTTGATGATATATAATTTATAGAATATGTATCACCAAACTTGAGAAAAGAGGTGTGGCAATGATGCTCTTCATGTTCAAGGGAGACTACTCCTCAGAGATTTGGCCTCAAGCTCCAGCGAACACCAGGTCAGCACAACGCTCACTACCAAAGCTCACCGCAAAACCAAGAGGACAGCCTCAAGCTTCAAATGCATAGCTTCCAACAGCTTTTAGTCCTCTCAAAGATACATTTCACTTTTAATGCCTCAGAGGCAAACCACATTAAGCTGGCCCTCTGTCCTGCTTTTTGTCCTGGTTATGGGTGGAGTTTGAAGGTTTGGCTACAGGATACAGGGTGTTTTCATAAGTCATAAAAACTGAGGGAAAAAGTGATGCATTATGGTTTATAGAAAACTTGGTTTGCCTCAACAAACAGCAGATTTCTCTGACATTTTGACATTTTTAAAAAGGCCACAACATAATACATTTTCAGTTTTACAGTCCACAGTAGACACCCATTTAAACCGTGAGAAATGACCTGACACTGACATGGGCAAAGTACTGCTGAATAATGTTTTTTGCACCAGTAAAGGGTCTAACAGTGTTTTGATTTAATTTAAGGTTCAAGCTGCTGTTAAGATTTCACCTCAAAATCTACCCAGGACAAGATAATAAGACTGTATAAGACTGTAAGACTATTTAGATTAGAAATTTAGCTGGCAGTTTTACTTTTTCAAGTCACTTTGGAAAATACTTTTTAATGAATAATTTTGTTTTCACAAACCGAAGAATAATGCAGTTGTTTGGGTTGACTTGGAAGAGTTGCAAAGAAATGAACTACAAGCCTGCTACTCAGAGTTAAAAGACTGCTGCCACCTAGCGTTTAACAGACCAAACAGCAATAGAGCTGATGGCCTTTTAATAAATCGCATAATTGATTTGAAGAACTGTGATTGCATTTATAACCACAAAATCTAGTGAAGCCCTATGAATATGATAAGCTTCAAGGAGATAGGATATGTTGCGGGTTTGCAATAGATAAACTAATAAACTGGTTGTTTTAACCACATTTGGGCTAATTTGCTTGGCAGTGGTGGACTCAGGCTGTTGCCCCCCCCCAGTGCAGCTACATCCAAATGAAAAAAATGCACTCTGGGGACCTAATGACTGTATGATAATGCTCTCAAGTGCCCACTAGGTAAAGTGCTCACCATATGGTGTAGTGTACATTGCTATACTAAACAGTGCAAATTGCAACCACAACCACATGTGTGAGTGTTGGACACTGGGTGTGGCACAGTGACTCTGTGGTTAGCACTGTTGTGTCTCAGTATGATAGCTAATGGGTTCAGGTTCTTACTGTGTGCAGTTGCATGTCCTCCTGTGTCAATGGGTTTCCTCCAGGTGCTGCTATTTCCTCCCACAGTCCAAAGACATGCAGGGTTAGATGAATTGGAAACTTCTGGAGCACACATCTACCTGTTGTTGGAAATGTGTGCATGTGATCGTGTTGCACTGTGATAGACAGGTCCCGGGAGTAGTTCTCATCCAAAACATGAAAGATGGATGTACACCCATGTATCCTGTTACCAATTTAGATATAAAACCTACAAATGTGTGCCTAAATGTTTGTTTAAGAAGAATCTGTTATAACATGTATAGTCATCAGTGTTAGTATTGAATTGTTCTGTTTAGAAACAAACATGGACTAATAATACTTTAACTGGAATTCAAATGTTCAGAACCTTTAAAGGTTATATCATGAATCTTTGTAAGCACAGCAAAACGTTATAGACATAGATAGTTTAAATTTTGGCTCATGTGTCATTATATTACATTATGCTAGTCTTGTATCGTGCAATGATGTGTGTGTGTGTGTGTGTGTGTGTGTGAGTGTGAGCGCGCGCGCGCCCACATAGAGAGATGTCTCTGCTCATAGGACATTAATTTAGCTGGTTGTCCTTTATGCTTTACTAAGCATTGAATAACTTCCTACAAATATATATAGATAGTGAATTAGTAAATGTGTGAGTTTATGTATTATTTGTTGTTTTTTGTTTTAGTGTGGGAGGGTGTGGCGTGTCTTTTGTGACAGGCTGTCAAGCAGCTCTGGGAGCCTCTGCCCCGGCTGCACCGTGTGCGGTCGTTTCCTTTGAAGAGGGCGCCGTTTTCTCCGCAGAGCGGCGCCGCTGACGCCGCTCTGCGCCCGGGCCACGTGACGAGGCAAAGCGGCCTCTCCTCCGCTCTCGGTCCTTCCTTCCCAGGGTTCAATGAGCGCTGTGTGGCCCCACCCCGTCTCTCTTCAGCGCTGTCTATATCCTCAGTGTAGGTTACTATTCTCGGAGAGAGAGAAAGGGAAAAAATAATAACCTCCAAGAATTGGTTATTCTTGTCTTTCACCTTCCACGACCAGCGGCCAGGAGGGGAGCGGCCTTCGCGGTGGGAATGTGCTGCTACAACAACCCCGCGTCCTATTTTTTTGTGAATGTAAATGCACATGTAGTGTCAAGCCTGTAGCCTATTTACCCACCTCGGATTCAAGAGGAATATATATGTATGAGTGTGTATGTGTGTACACATAGGTCTTATGTAGGCTATAAAAACTGAGCCTGACAGCGGGGGTTGCTTTTTCACCTGCAAGAAACGTGGATACATTTCGAGGGATTTTCACGTCCTGGTCACGTTTTCTTTTCCTTTTCTTTTCTAGTTGTTTTTTCTTGAAGGGATTCATCGGAGCAGAGTCGGGAATTCAAAAAAAGTCTATCGGTGCGCAGTTTTTGGAGGCTCGGTGGTGATGTGAGGGGCTGATAACACATTTCAGCAACAAAAGCGAGGAGCAGGGAGAGAGAGAAGGCCCTTTGGAGGAGAAAACACAGTCAGAAATAGCCACCACAAACAAGGAGGACAATTCTGGGGATATTGGATCGTGTCGGAGTTGGAGGTGGTGGGGGATCCAGCAGAAAAGACAGCCGCAGTGAGTTTGGAGCTGTTGTGGGCTGATTTGATGCAGCGAATGAAAAGGAGTCGGATGACGACGGAAGCAACGAGAATATCACACATGTAGGTCGTTTGGGTGTAAATATTATTTCCCTTCCTCCTGTCCTGTTGGGCACCCGACGAAGACAGCCGTCGGGGAGACAGAGCAATAGCTAGAGAGTATAAGTGTTCACCTATGGAAATATTTATCATGAAAGGAGAAGTGGAAACGAGCCGCGCCACAGCACGGGCGAGGTTTTCGGACACGCCGAGTTCGGCTCCTTGTCACGGGCAGCAGTGAGACGCAAGACCCGGGCTTTTGGAGATGCAAATTAGGTTGTTTATTCTGCCTCCATTTGAGGTGAAACCCCGAGTTTTGGTGTCTTAACAAACGTAGTGGATTACAATTCTTAACGCAACACAGTTGACGGACAGAGAGAGAGAAAGAGTGGGAAAACAAAACAAAAACTATACTGCATGCAAAGGAGGAAAAAGCCCGAGCAGGATTCAGCAAACTGAGAAGGCGGCCTCGGTGTCGTCAGCAACAGTATCCTGCCCTTTCTCTGACAGCAAAATACGCGTTATGGACACATAATTTCTACAGTGCTGCAGCACGGACAGTTTTTGGAGCAGGCCAGGGACGTTAAATGGTGTAAATGGATGACATTGCTGCCAAATCCGCATGTCAAACGAGGGATCTAGATTAGTTTAGTTTATTTATTTATTTTGCTTTCTACATACCCCCCTCCACCTCCACTCCTTCTTCTTCCACCTCCTCCTCCTCCTCCCCTGGACCCCCTTTTTCTTTTTTTCTTGCGGGAAGATGGGTTGTTTGGGCAACAGTAAGACCGAAGACCAGAGAAATGAGGAGAAGGCACAAAGAGAAGCAAACAAAAAGATAGAGAAGCAGCTCCAAAAAGACAAACAGATATACAGAGCAACACACAGACTACTACTTTTAGGTGAGTTTGATTTTTTTTTGTTTTGTTTTTTGTTTTCCTCAGTCTGCACAGTTGAGGCTCTGCTTCCTAACCTTCTGGGATGTTGTTTTGGGAGACATTATCAACAGAGTGACATTGCCATTACATAAAGCTAAAACTGCTGCACTGAGCTGGGTTTTCACTATGTTGCTGTTAAATTGAAAGTCTATCACTACCAATAACGTGGTGTAGAAGCCTCCATAGATGGCTTTGACAGTATACAGCTAGGTGAGGGTAAATGTATAAGGTGTGTAAACTGCTTTCAGTGGTCATCATAGAATAAACAACCCAGTCACATTAATAAAAACTGGTTTTATTGTCATTTAGTAAATGTATGCATGCTGTACAGTGTTCATTGTTGTCCTCATCAGGCCTGAAAAGTTGGCTAAACTAAGTTTAGTTTTACATTACACAGCAGTTTGTGGGTGTGTTGCTCAAACAGCTTCTTAAGATAATGTGACTAAGAAAAAACAATCAGACCTACTTAATGGAGACTCAACGTGTGTGTGTGTGTGTGTGTGTGTGTGTGTGTGTGTGTGTGTCAGAGTGAACTATAGGTGGGCTGGGCGTCTACAATTACAATTACAGAGTCTAACTCCCTGCCATGCTCTCCTCTGTACCCTCCTACTATGTCCATAAGTAGCCTTACCAAGAAGCTGTGGTGTTCTTTGTAAGAAAAAAAAATTGATTACAGAAATGCCAGTGAGGGTGCGTATTGTAAGACACACCCGTATTAATGTTGGGGAGGAAGTTGTGGTGACTTTAGGAAAGCAGAAGGACAGGAACCACAAGAAAACCAAAACAAAGATGTCTGCCGAAAGTGAGCTGCCTTTCAATCATATTATCTTCTAATTTGACTTGTGGACCTGCAGGCTGTTATTTGTGATTCCGCATATTTAAGAGGATGTTTAAACAGTGAATAAAGGGAAATGAAGCATGAAAGGGTCACTCTGAATTCACACTAGGTGCTGCTGAAAAATATATGCTACGCATTGAGCTTTTTTTCCTCCTTGTTAGATAAAAGGAAAAGATAGTTTTCAGACTATAACGAATTAAAGTTGTTTTAAATATTGGTTTATGTTGCTCTGTATAATTGTAACCTGCAGTTAGAACTACACTGGTCATTAGATTAGATATATAGCTCAGTGGATTCACTAGATAGCCCAATTCATGTGTTAATGGTTTGTTGGAAGTCCGTTTGGGAGTTTGATTTACTTTGAAGACAGACACCTTTTTAAAGCAGTGATAACGTAAAATATGTGTTGTATTGAGAGGTAGCAGCTAGTTAAAGACTTAAGTTGACTAAGTAAAACCTTTACGATATCTGCTATACTGAAGATATGATGACCTTCAGGTATAATTTATGTATTAGTCTCCATATATGAAGGTAACATGTTTTAAATTAACTAAAACGAATAAACATGATACATTTGAACCATGTATGAGGTAAAGTAGTGGTTTCTATAAACTTCAGACCTATAACTTTTATTCAACAAGTGATTTTTTTTTTTTTAAATGTAAAAATCTGAGGAGGATTTAACTACTGTGTGTTTGTCAAGAAAAAAACAAATTTTACACAGAAAGTGTATTTATCTGATCTATCCAAGATTCATTTAAAAGTTTTATTTGCTACAAATTGCATGACTGTCCACAATTGAAGTGACGTTGTTAAAATCATGGCAAGTATTTGAATTGACAGTGCAATTCTAATGCATAATGCATTCTATTGCCGCTGTATTTGCAAATCAAAGGGACAATCCTGTGTGCACAACACTCTGCAAATGTTTGGTATATGGTAATATACTACTACAGTTATCTGTTATATAACTGCAGTAAATGTTTACTGTGTTACGTCCTGCCTAAAAGATCATTCACGTTTTAGTTGTTGGTTAGAGTGCGTTACTTCTGTCTGATGGTTCATTGACAGAGTGCAGTTTATGTCTGTGTCTGATGAGTTACACACAAGTTTGACATTTTTGGGAGTGTATGTTGAATTCATTAAGGTCTTTCGCCATATAAACATTGAATTTTATGTTATTTTGGAGATATTAAACTCTCGGTGTGGTTTTAAATTTTCAGTAGCATACAGACAGACTGTGGGAGTATTTCCTGTTGGACAAATCACCAATGGCTAGAATCCTCAAATGTTACTTTTGCCAGTGGTTTGCTTTGCAGACTGTAATCCAGCCAAACTTCTCAAATGCGCCAGTGTTTAATGCTGTTTTAACAAAAGAAATTAATGAATAAATAAGACTAAGAATCTGACCAAGCTTTAAGGGGGCAATTCTTTCCTACTCTACAGTTTTTAATTCTTTGTACTCTGTACACAGTCCTGCTGGTACTCCAAAAAGATTCAGTTTCAATACCAAATTTAATTGTGTGCTTTTTTAACCATGCAACCAAAAATGGTTTCTAGTACATGAGAAGGGCAAGCCCCAAAAATTCACCACTACACTATCGTACGTTACTACTTAATGCAGTCATTTTGTGAGGCTCGGGTTTTCTGCTTCATTAGACAATGTGTTGTTGGAAGGGACAGAGAGATGGGGGAGAAAGAGGAGAGCTGACATTGTGACATGAGGTCATCAGTCAGATTTGAGAGCATGATGTTATGAGTTCATGGTATGTGCTGTAGCTTGCTGAGCCACTAAAATGGGAGAGTCCCAGACTCTTCTGTGGCCCTATAACAAATACGTGTCATGGGTAGGAAATGTGCTATAACATCTAATAAAAAGCTGTTGCAAACTGCCAGCCAATCAAACCACATGATTTAGATCAAATTAGGCAACTAGGCAGTCATTTTAAAATAGATCCGATATTCATGTCTCCACCTTTTTTTCACAAACAGTACATAAGTACACGATTAGTTTGAGGACATTGGACAAACTGTTGGACAGTTTTTGTTACACAGTTGTCCAAATCTTTATACTGGGTCTGTAGTTCGATAACTGTGCCAGTATATTCATTTATCACTACTCCAGCTCACCTGTAAGAAACATAAACCACAGCATGTCCATCAAAACATGTCCCACAGTTACACATTGAGGCTGAAATGTTTTTATAGATTGTACTAGACACAACTAACATTGCCTTGAAGTGAGACACATAGCTGTACAAGGACTATGTATAATCATTTAGACAGACTGAGAAATGTATTATTGATTGTTTTTTAACAGAGACCCTGTGTATTAATACACAATACTGTAAATGTGCCAGAGTTAGCCAAAATTAAAGCAGTTATTGACATAGTTTGTAACCATGTAGAGCAATAATAAAAAGAGAATATTAATGTTAGTAAGATAAATCACTATCTCACTATGGATATTTTTGCATATTGATGCATTTTTTAACCTTCATGTTCAGACTTTTAAAGAAGAGTACCACTTTATTTTTTTGATTTTTGATTTGATATAAACTGTACAAAGTACTTGGAAAAAGAGCAGATAGCTGAATGTTTAAGGCCTTAGACAGGAAAGGCGTTGGACAGTGTGAAAGAGCTGCCGCTTTTTAAATGTTGAACTTTAAGCTGCTCACTTTTCATGCACATATTCACAGTGCATGTGTGGCATTATAGAGCAAAGAGATGTGAGTTTCATTCTTACAACAGACACACACAGGCTGTCCAGCAGACACCTAACCAGCAACCGATCTCTCTTCATGCTCATTTTGGCAGCATTAGTTGAACCATTCTCACAACTTTGTTGAAAGCTAAATACCACAACAAGAACAGTGATCACATTCTCCTCATAGGACATAGAGGCATATAATGAACCTCTGAACTTGTTTTATTGTTGTTTTTTTGTAGAAGAAAGTTGTTTCTCTCAAAAATATGAAGAGGGCAGAAATTGGTAAAATGTGAGGTTAAAAGGCAGGGCTCCAAAATGGATGACTGGCTGTGTGTTCTACACTAAATTGAATTTGGCAAGGTGTCAGACTGCTGAACAGCTTAACATCGGTAACTGTACACCAGGTCTGTGTATTTAGTGTCTTTTGTTTAATAGTATGAGTTGACTGCAGGAACAGACACAACAGACACAATATCTTATTGTTACTAATAATAGCTATGTACAGAGTGCTAGCCTCGAAAATCCAGCTGCATTCTAACATTAACTTAGCTCTTCTTATTAGCTAGGCTCCTTCCATGCTGGCTAATAACATTTTTTAAAAGCTGGGTCTCCGACATTGACAGTGTTATGTTGGACAGATTTGTGCAGCGGTGTTCAATGAGGGAGAGAGAGCAAGAGAGGGACGAGCAAGAGGAAGTGCTGTGTGAATGCGCTAGGGCGCTCTGCAATCAAATACGATTTTAAATAGGCCTAGTAAAAAAAATCGAAAATCAATCTATGGCAGTCAGCGTTGATATTGTGGCAGGGCCACCACAAATAAATGAACGTATGGGGAAACTCCTACTTTTTAAGGGAAATGTTTAAAATGGCACTTTTATCAAGTCACCAAGTCTATGAATGTAATCTTGTGATTGTGATCACAGAATCTAGTGGAATAACCAGTTTATTATTTCAGCCATGACCGTGCAGCACTGTCCTTGCCTCTACTACTGTTTTTTCTAAATAGAGTCGCACATGCGTATGAAATTTTGTGTTTGTTCATTGAAAGTTTCCTGTAAGGCATAGTAAGTCACAGCCAAATAATCTTATGAATTTCCAAATCTTTTAGGCAGCTACAGTGCTTGTAATCAGAATACAGAAAATGGAACAACTGTACTGTGTGTGTGTGTGTGTGTGTGTGTGTTTGTGTGTGTGTGTTGTCTTGTTAACACACATGTTAACAGATCCCTAATATTTCCTTGTCCTCTCGCTCTCTCAGGAGCTGGAGAGTCAGGAAAGAGCACCATAGTGAAACAGATGAGGATCCTACATGTCAACGGCTTCAATGCAGAGTAAGTATGAAATGAGGCCTAAGTATGAAAAAAGGCCTACAGGTATCTTAACATGAGTATATCCAAAGTATCTGCTGAATGCACCAGATGACACCGGTAACCCATTTCTGGGGCTGCATCTTGTCTGGAAAACCTGAAGTCCAAGCGATTTGACGATCCTTGTGCTTTTGTTAACCCTTAAATGGAAATTTACATACATACCTCGATGAAGCTGCCCTGAAAAGTCCAGCTAATGTGATGAACCAGGGCAGCTTCCGTGATGCCTCAGTTCACAGTAAGAGCTGTGACATTTCACTTTAACACATGACAGACAACTTGAAAACAGTGCACAAGGTTAACATCAATATAACCTGTGTTTATCTAGAGACATGTGCCATTAACAAGATATCCAAGCTACTAACAAAAACTGAAATGTATGCCCAGCTTATTTATGTCCAGCCGTTATTTACACCTTGTTGTAGCGTTTGCTTTGTGTGTTATGCGTTCATCAGTGGCTGATGTCCACAATGCAAATACCCTGTTAACGCGTCACATTTATGTGATATCTCCCAGCTTTTGAGTTGTCAACAATTGACTGTAGGAAATATTAAACAATTGCCCCCACGCAGTGGCTTTCAAGATACTAGAGGCCACTTTTGGAAGAGCCTTTAAAGTGAGATGGCCCTGTCAACCCATCATGATGTGCTTGTTTTAAGAATTGTGGACTTTGTAGGAGGCTGAAGTGAGATGCAGTCTTAAGGTTTATATGGCTGCTTTATGGATCAAACAATAGTACTACTAATTTAGTCTACAATAATTTGACCAAGTACTGCAGTGCAGAAAAGGAAGCAAAAGAGCTTGGGACATTGAAATAAGGTATTTAAAATTTAATGATATGACAGGTATGATGATGATAAACACTTGAATGTTTTGACTGGTAGTGAACAATAAATTCTTCCACTGGTAGCTGCTCCATGCAAAGTGAATATAGATGCTGACTGAGCCAATGCTGTGTAACAAATTTATTGGTGTGACGGAGGCAGTTATCAAACATATAGCTTCATGATGTCAGGAACTACATCTTCCACTTAGCTTTTTTGAAGCCATGCAAAGCCTTATGGGAACAGTAGTTGTTGGATGCTAAGGAGGATTGCCCATAAAGCTTACAGAACATCATATCTGAACTTTTCAGAAGACTCTGTGTAGCAAACCTTCTGCGCAGAACAGAAATGCACCAATTACAGATTTTGTTGGTACGATTATAGTCAGAGAATTAATCATGGTTTCATGACTATTACAATTATTTTGCATTAATTAATTTCACAACACTAGTAATGACTTAAGTTGATTTTAAATATTTAATTACATTAACAATTATATTTCTACAATATACAAGTATTATTAATATAAGAGGAATATTAACTTTTATCCCCAGGGGAAATTGTTATAAAGGAGGTGAATAAACTGTACTGTTACTGTCATCAACTCTCATCTATACATAGGTTTTAGTGAAAATGATAGATGTCTATAAGCTGATGAAAGTCTAAGCGTCTGATGTAGGCCTATGTTAGTATTTTACATCTGGCAACATTTTCTCAACACAGACAGGAGAAGACAACATGTAACATTAAATGTTCAGCGACTGAAGGTCTTGAGAGGAATACATTCTTCCATTAAAGGACCGCAGCGTGCATACAAGCTCGCTGTGTGGTGCGTGTTGCTTGATTCAGCAACAAACCGCCCTGGCATGGCGCAAACCATTGAAAATAACAGGCCTCATAGCACAGCGGGGCTGTCGTTGCGGTGGGTCTGAAAGGTTACACCTGCTTTGTTTGTTTATGTTGCACTGAAAGCTCGACTCTCACCGTTACAGCATCAATTGTAACTGACACATTTATATTTAATTCCTTACCAACTTGCTACGTCATTTAATATAATGTATTAGGCTGACCTTTACTTGGGCGTGCAAAGCTGGGTGGTGATCCCGCAGGTGCTGCATCAAGTTTAAAGTAGTTAATCGCTCTTTTAGCAGGAACCTTTTAACGGCAAGTTTTTGAACAGGTGATCCATCATCTTCAGTAACGCCGTGGCCAGACTTGGTGTACCCGCTCCCACACTGCCGACTTCAGCCGTTTCTTTGGTGGAAATAAAGCTTCACAGTTCAATCCCTCCACCATAGTTTAGCCAGTGTAGCCAATAGCGCTGAATGTGTGTTACGTCCCGCCATTCCGTCACGCAGACTCTGTGCAGACGGGTTCAGCTCTCACTGCATGAAGACTACGGCCGGACTGGGACCCAACCTCAGAGACTGACAGAAGCCAGTTAAATGACACGGAATATATAGGGCCATGGTTTTTTTCTTGCCAGGTTTGGCACCCTGGGGCTGACTCAGCTAGGACAGCCAGGTGCCCAGCTGTCTGAGCTAGTAACGTTAACTGCATGGTTAACTGTTGCGGTTCATCAAAAATAATGTATCTTCTATTCAAGAAACTCTGTACATCACCTTGTTACTGTATTCCCTGTCGGTCTCTGTGTCCGCTCTAGTTCATCCCGTGTTTACTGGGAGGCTGCCAAGCTCCATTTTGCTGCATGCTCGCTCGGCTCTGGTTCTGGTGCCCAATCCGGTGCCGTTTGCTGACATTATCCTGGCCTAATATCCTCCAGTGCTTGAGTAGATGTGCAACGTTAAACACAATACACTACCCAGGTGCTCCGAGCTCCCATTCCAGGCTGAGTCAGCTATGACCACTAGGCTAACTGAGTTAATTATATAACAGCAGCTAGTTAGCCGTGCTTACTTTAGCAGCAGCAAGTAACACTTTCTGTTCTTCTTAATGTTGATTTTATGATGGCCAACAGTTAACAGTGTTGCCTTTTGTAGACAGCAGACAGAGCAGCTGTCAAATGCATGTATGAGCACAACTAAACTGATAGATTGTGCACTGTTGCACGATATTTGTTTTTTCTGAAAAAGCAGATCGTGGAGACATTTTAATCGTCCACAATCTAATGTCGTAATATCGCCCACCCCTGGTCTCTAGACACACAGGTCTCAAGTATTTCTTACAAGGTTAGAATTCTGCTGCTCTCTTTTTCTTGCTTTTTGGTTTCCAGGTCACATCATTGTCTAGTGCTTGTTTCAATAAGCAAAATGGAGTGTGTGTGTCTCTCTCTCTCTTTGGGCATAACTAACATGTCATTACATTTTAGGGTGAAGACTTGGTTTAAGGTTAGGTTTAGGCAAGTAGTGGTTAAGGTAGGGTAAGTATCCAGGGAATGAATGTAAGTCGCTGTAATGTCCCCAAAGAAATATGACTGTGTGTGTTAAGTGTGTTAGTGACTTGTCATGTATTGATCTGGTGGCTATGATGGTGATGGAAGCATATTTGCAAGGTTAGACCAGAAAATCAGCACCAAAGGCAGATGGGGGAGCGTGTGATCCAGCGCGTGACACCAACACAGAGCTGTGTGTTTGTGTGTGTGTGTGTGTGTGGGTATATGTGTGTGTGTGTGTGTGTACAGGTGGTCGGATGTCTTCATTAACAAGACACACAAACACATGCAGCATCATCACTTTCAGTCACATCTGTGTCTTGGATTATCTAGTTGATTTTTGTTTTGTTTACCAAGTCATGTGGCTCCTTTGTTTCCTTTTGTGTGTGTAGTAAACTGGAGTACTCACATATATGTTGCTCCATATGTATGTGTTTGACTGTTTCACTTTGAATGTGTGGTCAGATGTCTAACAATGAATGCCCTTTTGTTTTTAAAGATCTGCTAAAACCAAAGCAGCAGTCTTCCATGGCCAGTTGCTTGTGGTTCTCCACATGACAAACATAGTAATATGTTTTAATAAGCCTGGATCCTGAGGCAGGACATAAATTCATTGATTTGAGACTGAGAGGGTTCAATAACGCCTATGATGAAAGAGATTGGGTGAATGGGTTGAGTGTTGTGGTAACCTAAAAATCAGAGTAATTGGCTTGTGACCGGAAGACTGCTGATTCCAAATGCAGGCCCGATTTGGAAAAGGAATGAATGACTGACTCAGCTCTCTCTGTTCTTCTCAACTATGACTGAGCTGCCCTTGGGCAAGGCATGTGACTGCCAGCCTCATCACAGTAACTGTTAAGTGGTCAAGAGCGGAGGATTGCTGATGATTTTTTTTGGGGGTGGGGGGTTTGCTGAAAAAGCTCTGATTATTGTGATATTTGTTTCAGCCCCAGACCCTGTCTTCCTCTTTACATCTAACTGATAATTTTCTGCATTTATTCAACCTTAATGTATCACTAGACGTCGTCACTGTAACATGTTGTGTCATGTCTTCTTGTTTTCTTTCCTTCTCTCTTACCACACGCAGGCATGCAGTTGTACTCTCAACTGGAAGAGCGTACACACGCGACCATGTGATTTTTAATGACTATCAGGTTGAAAAAGTAAACAAGGCCTTCTCAATCTCACTCCTAACCCAATAATCTCTGCCTTACCTCTTCTTTTCTCTCTCTTTCTCTCCTGTTTCTTGGTGCACAGTGACCTCACAGGCTTCTCAGGCTCTGTTACCATTTGACAATGAGTATTACGCAAATTGTATTCAAGTCTGCTTGTATTTGTCAGTCCAATGCATAGTGATTTTAGTGGGAATGTAACTGCTCACTGTAGTTTAATTTAAGTCTTTCTGGACCAAATTCTGAACTGGATTTGGAAAATGAACACGTTGTAAATTGTGGAATTTGTTTGAGGCTTTCCTTTCTTGTCAGAGTTACCATTTGTAGTAGGCTAATTGTAACCACCTCTTGTTTTTGTTATTGATGTATCTGCTAGAGCAAATGTTGTGACAGATATATATGAAAGGTCAAAACAAGCTTACAATGACATTGCATCAACATGGTAGCCTGGCCCAGGAAGGTGTGTGTGTGTGTGTGTGTGTGTGTGTGTGTGTGTGTGTGTGTGTGTGTGTGTGTGTGTGTGTGTGTGTGTGTGTGTGTGTGTGTGTGTGTGTGTGTGTGTGTGTGTGTGTGTGTGTGTGTTGAATTGCAACAAAGTGTGAGAGAATACATTCTCAGTATTGACCTGTTCGTGTTGGATGTAAATTTAAGATCCTCTGTGCTCTTTCCTTATCTTCACCTGTGTTTTAGCCGATATAAACTTTCTGCCTCCAAGTTAACAACTCGTGTTCGTTTATATCAGCTTGACAGAGAGCCTGGGCTATTGAGAAAAAACTCTTTTTGATACTGTGTCTACTTTTACTGTAGGTGGCAAAATTGACATGTCTGCATCTGCATGTCTAAACTGCTACTGCAGTTGCCTTTTTTGTATACAAGTCACAAAATGTTCGTAGAATCGTATGGCCGTGATAAAACAGTTACTCTTTGTGGACAGTCCGCAGCTAAATGTAAGTGAGTGCATTTGTGAGTGAGTTAGAAACCACTTCCATTATGGGTGTCTCGCATCTAAAAATCTGATGCATCAAGTAGCCCCAACCTGGATTGCCCTTTGTCACTGACATAGAACTATTGTAAACACAAGGCGCTGTTGTCTTGGCAGGCTCAAGGTAAAAGATAGGCTAACTGGCTCTCTGGTTGCCTTTTTATTAGAAACATTTCTGTCACAGAGAGTCCAAATGTCTTATACAAACAGCAGACAGACATAATTTCTCTACCATGCGTGCCAATGAAGGTCTGTTTAGCCTTCCCAGATCAAAAACAAATTCAGTGCAGCACACTCTAGTGTACTATGTCACAGTAACATGAAACTCCCTCTTTGTACGTTTTTAAAACTTCACTAAAACATTAGTTGTTAACTAATCCGTACTTTGTATACAAAAGAGAAGCCTTCCATCTATTATGGATGTGGTAAATCTAAAAATGCTCAGACAGTTTGTAGTGTACCCTCAACACAACTACACAACTGGATGCTGAGTAGAAGTAACAGACTTTTTATGTACTGTAATTGAATTATACTATTCTGTCAAGAGTATACATTTAGTAATTATATTTTAATTTGTGTAAGTATTTTGTTTATTATTAAATAAATTATTTAGGTAGAAGTAATCGGAAACAGTTATATTTTATTGTAAAATTATTGTAAACATTTTTTGTGTGTGATTATTGTAGTTTTCTGTCCTGTCTCTAACTACTAATGTTGATGCTGTTTCAGTTGGAACATTAGGCTGCAACAAAATAATATTTTTATACTTATATATTTGTTATATCCATAACTGACGTGTGAATGAAAACATCTGCATAGAAGCAAATACTGTGTACAGACAGAATCACCAACATATAAAATTAATATTTTATACATGAAGTACTGATCTGATGTGTGAGATGGACATATCTTTGTTGCCCTTTCTGTCTATGTATTTTTTTATTTTTGGTCTGACAACACACTTATGTCTGAATGTTACTGCTCCACAGTAATAATCATGATTGTCACTGAACCTGTCCGTGTATCTATGTGTTTCAGAGAGAAGAAGCAGAAAATTCAGGACATCAAGAATAATATTAAAGAGGCTATTGAGGTAAGTGACTGTGTTTGTGTCATTTTTGCTGTTAGTAGACAAAAACACCAAAATTGCTTTAGACATGTTCACTGGGAATCTTTGAACTTTTACAGATGAGTAGGTAATCCATCCTGCTGTCTTTTTAATATTCAGAAAATGTGTACATCTTCTGTCCTTCTGTCATCTGCACTTAAAAATGTATTTTCTTTGGGTTTGTTACAGACCATAGTAACAGCTATGAGCACCCTGACACCACCGGTGCAGTTGGCATGCCCAGAGAACCGGTACCGGATCGAATATGTTCTCAACCTCGTCAACCAGAAGGATTTTGAGTTTCCATCTGTGAGTGGTACAATATGAGACACCTCGAACACACACAAACTCAGAAATGTGATTATCTTCCTTCTTTCCTTATTTTTGTTTTCACAGTTGTACCATGTGGCCTGCAGTTTCCGTTTCTAACAACTGCCATGTAATGTTGACATAGAAGTAGTATTAATATTTTAACAAACATATAATTTTACTCCCGGAAAGTGGTATAGATGTCTGTGTTTAAATTGGTTGCGTGCCCTGTTTGCGTCATTGAATGCACTTACTGTAAATCGCTCTGGATTAAAGCATCAGCTAAATAAATGTAATGTCATGACTGACTCTGCTGTAAAGCTGTGGCCGATATAATACGTTGGCAACAGGTGCAGGTATCTTCAGCTGCGTGTGTGTTTCAGTAGATGATAGTAGGTAATAGTCCCAACATCCCAGGTGATAATCCCTTGACACATGTAGCAAACACTGAGGTTTACTAATGACCCGATGGGTAAGGTCTAAGTACATTTAGTATTCTCGGTGGGACATTCCCATTAACTAATTGTCCAAGTCAGGTCTGCCACCTTTGGGGCATGGCTTGATTCACTTTTCAATTCACTCATTCTTACATATGAATAGAAGCTATATTTCATTTTCCAGTGATGGGAACAGATCCTACCACAATGGTACGTTGTGTGTGTTGTCATACTGTCTCACCGAATTACAGTAGATGTAAATAATGTAATAAATTTAAAATTGTACCAGAGGTCCCCCTTATAGAATACATAATTGAATATTGTAGCATACTTGCTTATTGCTTGGAAAATATTTTGTCATCAACCATAATATACCCATCTGCAGATTAAGTCTACCCTTTGTTGTTGTTGTTGTTTTTGTTACTGAACTCCTCTGATTTCAATATGAAAATCAACTTGCAGGCTCTTGAAAATAGGTATCCATGGCTTTGAACAAATACCATGGTGTTTGAATGCAGATGGAGGTATGCTGGTGTAGCACTTGCTTGTGGGAAGGTAGGGACTTGAGAGCAGGCAGTTGAGCATTAGATAGTAATGGATTGTTTTTTAAACGAACACTTTAATCTGAGCTTAAATTACATTTCCACGTTATCATTATTTCAATTGCAATTTATTTCAGTAATGTAAAGTAGAGTATGTTGTGATTTTTAGTAAATGAGTAAATCTAGTTGCGTGGATTAAATCAACACACAAATCAGGTGCTAGCTCTGGCATTGTTTTGAGCGTGAGAGGTGAACAAACACACAGGTGACGGGGAAAGGGAGATCCGTGTGGATACATGAGACCCTCAGAAAGAGGAGACACCGCTGGTAGTACCACCAGCTGGTCCAGTAGTTTCGTCTTAATGATGGTCGGTTCAAGGCGTATTTTAGGATGAGTCGGGGACAGTTTATTGCAGTCTACAGACAATCCAAGCAACTGTAAACTTCCATCACTACAACTGAGGGCCCGTCTCGCCATTCATTCGGTTGGAAAATGGGGAAAAATGCGAATGACGGACACTTTTCTCTGCGCTCAGAGCGTTCCTTTTGAAAATGCAAGGCGCAGCAGGCGGCCAAAATGCGGGCTGTCCAAGGCGCATAAATAGCGCGAAGAACGCTCCCTGTCTGTCACTGCAAAAAACCTGTTCTGTCTGATCTGGGCCTTAATTGGCATGGCAACCTCATTAGTGCAACTGCTTGTGTTGAATGTATGATGGTGATTATAGGGGGATATTATACTGGCCGCATGCAAGAGGATAATTGGGCCAATTTTGGGTCCAATTCCCCCCTTCTGACAATCACGTGGACGTCCCTGAGCTGAGGATGGTCAAAGCAGATTATTGGCCCAAATGATAATGTAGTGTGAGGGGTTTACAGATGTAATTTTAAGTTCGCCAACAGGATCAGAGGCTCCCCAATTTTGAATCTTAAATATTAACCACGTTTGATATCCGATCAGAAAACCACAACAGCCGATGAGAGCGAGCTGACCAGGAAGCGTCACCAACGTGTATTTGCACACACTATAACATGTATAAACCATTCAGACTCCCTCTTCTCAGCCATGAGTTTATTGGTTTATCCACAGGTGTATTCTATTTTTTGTTATTCTGTGCAAAACATAACAACTACAACAGGCTGACGACAACAGTCTGCTTCTATGTGTAAATGTTTGAAGTCACGTTTAATCACCTGTGATCCCACATTCCCGGTCACTCTGAAATAGTTTAGTATAAACGCCAAGGGTGTTGTCACCAGCGCGTCTTGACTAATTCGTCTGGTGTGTTTTCTTAAAATTTAAATATTTAAAATTTGTAAAAGCTGGCATTATGCGATGCTATCCCACATTTTAAAATCGGTTAAGACTTGAAAATCCTAGCAGCTAAAGCACCTCTTGTGTCTTTCCATACAGTAATAGATAACAGCCTTCAGCCAACAGGGTCAGCTCTCCTACCAAACTAGCATCTACACATCAACCCTGCTGAAATGTCCCTGAGCAAGACACTTGTTGCTTACCAGCTCCTGCGGCTCTGACCTGCTCTTGGGGATTGTTAGTGTCACACTTCATATTTGAAAATTGAGATTTTCTTGGTTGTCTAGTTTGATGGGTTCGTTGTTGTAATGCAACAGTAACTGAAGAAAGAAGAAGAAAGTGAGGCTGTAAAAAAGAGAGAGAGAAAGAGAGAGAGGAAGCAAGTAGAGAAGGGTGTTTAGAGGAAGCATTGCATCAAAAAAAGAAGAGTGAGTTGTTTTTTTCTTAAAGCGCATGACTAATAATAAAAGGGCACTCTGTAAACACATGATGAGTTTGGTGTCATGGAGAACTACATGATGAAAGAATTTTCCTACTTGTAAGGGACAGTGCAGCTGACAAGATGTCTCTCACTGACGGGTCGTTGACATTACAGTCAAAGTGTTCTAGGTTTAATGGTAATTTGAAACAACTGAGGCAAACAAGGATGTAGAACTGCAACAATAAGTCGATTAATCAGTTTAGTAAACCAACAGAAAATGAATTTTGCATTTCATTTTTTTAAGCAAAAATGACAAACATTTGCTGGTTTCAGCCTCTCAGATGTTAGAATTTGATGCTCTTTTTTTATGTGATCATAGACAATAGCTTTGGGTTTTGAACTGTTGGTCAAATAAAACATTTGAAGATGTCCCGTTGGGCTGTGGGAAATAACAGACATTTTTCACTATTAACTGATATTTTATAGACAAAGCAATGAATCGAGTTTATAGAATAATAAACGGATAATGACAATAATCGTTGGTTGTTACAAGGATGTTGGGTTTATTCCTGATCTTGAAATTAGAACTGAATCTTAGAACAATTGTACATCTCTTCACCACATCCTAGCCAGAACACCTTAACAAAAGAAAATGTTATAATAAAAAAATGTTATGATAAACTACACAGAAATAAATAAGACCCATGCTGAGCAAAAACTTAATTTAAGTTAATAAAGAGATACTTTAAGGACGATAATGATCCATATTATTCAAAATGGGGGAGAAATAGAAGGTAGGGGACAACACGTGTATGTTCAAGTCCTGTGACCATCTTCACCAGATACATTGATTTATTCATTTATTTATTTTTGTGGTGTCGCAAAGCTCATGCTGTTATCCGGACTGATTTATAGTAAGTGTGCAGACAGCAATTAAATGTCTTACTCAGCGACAATTCATTAAGACTCAGCTGTTATAGGAATCAAATCTATGAGCTTTCCTATGCGGGATGCTCTCTTTAACCACTAAATCAGTCCGCTGCCCCAGGAATTCCACTCATGCTGAGCTGTTGGGAAGCAATTATTTGTTTACTGTTGCTGTTTGGCTGTACTTGTTTGGTTGGTTGACTTGTTTATGACGAGCACGGCATAGTTTCCAAGTTATGAAACAGGATGGCGAAAGTGTATTCTGCCTTTTTATTGGGATCTGCATGAGAGACAGACGGAAAGCGTTGATACCAAGCGTGTGTGTATGTGTGCAAAGAGAGATGTCTCTGTTCATAGGCACATCATCACTTTAATTTATCTGGTTGTAGTTTATGCTTTACTAAGCATTGAATAACTTCCTACAAATAGATTCAGATAGTAAATTGATCTATTCCATTATAACGTCATTTAATAAAAAGACTGTGTGCGTGCGTGTGTACAGAGACAGACAGGCGTCTGTGTATTCCTGCTCTGGAACAAGGAAGTAGCCTGTGTTGGACCTGAATTAGGAGAGTTCACAGACACGTCAACCACAAAGTTCCTGTTAATGAACCTAAACAGCCCGACACATACAAAACACACGGCTGAGTCACTGTACTAAGTCTATACTGTATATGCACCTTTACTTTACCTTCACCTTTACCTTTACTTCACTTAACGCAGTGTGGACAGGATTAGATTGATCGGAGCAGGTCAAAAATTTAAATGTCACTAGTATTATTACTTCTATTCATTACAGATACATTTCTGCTGATATAGTACTAACAGATAAATCAGATATTGAGTAAACGGACCTGTCCTCAGTCAGTTTTACTGTCAGTTTTTTTTTCTAGATTAGGAAGCGCTGCTAGTTTTGTACTGTATTTTATAAAGAAAAGCTCTCTTACAGCTGACATATAGCTGATTTTCTCAACTGAAAAAAGTTTTAAAACATTAAGACGTTAACATTAAGGTATTGTATTGAAACTGCAGTTTTTTTGAAATGTTCAATGGATACCTAGCTTCTAAAACCTGCTCTAAATATTGTACTGAGGAGTTTGGATCCTTTGATTATAACTGTGTCCTTTTTATTGCGATTACGTAGTCTGGGGTGCTGTTGACATGTGTCATTGCAAGTTACCAAGTCATGGGTACTGCCTGGATCACTGTGTTTTCAGCAACACCCATGAAATTAAATGTACAGAGGACACCTGTGAAGTGGTAAATCCATGCCGTGTCCCAGCATGTGAGTTACTACACCTATAGTGCCTGTGCGTATTGCCGTGTCTCTAGCCCTCCACCACTATTTACATTTACAGACACCCATGCATAACGTACACTGCATGTAATGTCAACAAAAACGCTGATCACCTGGTACCGTCAAACACACAACTCTAACAGTCTTCTGTCTGGAGTTGTCATATGTTGTGTAAGATGCACACTAGATAATACAGAATCTCTCCTGCTCGTTGGAATACTTTCCTTCTGTGCTGCAGAAGACAAACTGTTGGTTGACCATTTTTAATTCAGCAAAGGTCACAGGTTTTTGTAGTTATTAGGGCTGCAACGATTCATCGATGTAATCGATTACGAAAATACGTATGTTTGCATAATGTGCTGCACACGGCCTACAACAAGCTGCAGCCAAAAAAAAAACTCTATTACAACCATCTAATGTTTGGGAGAACCAACAAGATGGTGCTCCGCTGTTCACCAATAAGTGAAGCGAAATCAGCAGTTTGTCACGGCGGCAGCAAGAGAGCACTGTGTTTACTTTTTGTCCCCATACAAGCACGACATATTGACATTATCAACAGAAGGAACTTGTTTCTGTCAGTAGTAGTCACTTCAAATAGATTTTCTCCCCATGTTAAAAGAAATTCCTGCGCCTCTGCTGTTATGGTAACTTTACACCATGCATCATCTAATGTTCCGCTAGTTTTATATTTTCTGTATACTTAAACGTTTAACGGGTATGTACAAGTGAGTAAATGGCTTAAACATTACAGTCTGTAAATCGTTTTAGTTAATTTCTTTGCCGCACACTAATGCAAACATACATTTGCCATTGATTAACTTACTGCACGTTACTCCAGTGAAATCCATGTTAGAACTGTTTTAACTGTTTACTTCAGTAAAAAAACAAACAACTGATTATCCAATAAAATTAATCTGTGTCACAGGAATCCTTTTGAATTTAAGGTGCAGTATTTTTCTGATTAGCCATCTAACAAATAGGGTCTGTTGTTGATGATGATGATGATAATAGATTCTAACAGCAGTGATGTGAAAATTAGACAAATTTTAAAATATGCTACAATTATCACTCATTCTAATGTGCTTTGTGTGTCTTGCTTTCAAGATGACTGAATAAAATATTGAATTATTAATTAGACACATTTATATTTATTTTGGATGCATTAATTGTTATATTAATCAAGTAATAAAAAATAGTATTATCATTAAATTATTCAAAGATTACCATAAGATGGAAGAGAGTGTGTGTTTCATAATTTTATCTTTAGAACAATTATCGACCAGTGCATCAGATGTCAGCTGACAAAAACACACCAGTAAATCACTCCAGTTACTCTATTAAGCAGCAAGAATAAATATGGTACACTTCTGTTACCATTTCTGCCTCCTGTCATTCATGTATTTCTGTTTCCTCCTCAGGAGTTTTACGACCATGCGAAGACACTGTGGCATGATGAAGGGGTCAGGGCGTGCTATGAGAGATCCAACGAGTACCAGCTAATCGACTGTGCACAATAGTAAGTAACCATCTGCCAGTAGAGATACACGTTGACATGATGTCTAGACTGAGGTAACAGTTTGTTAGGTGCAACTGCACAATGAAATACTATACAACAGCTTGGCAAAAAAATATATTCGTGATGCTTATACAGTTTATTTTTTATTGGCACTGTGTCTAAGAGGTGTTGATTCAACTTGTAATATTGGATTTAGGTCTGCAACTAATGATTATTTTCATTATTGAGTAATTTGCTCATTTTATTAATGTGTTGTTTTGCCTTTTATTTGGTTTTATATGGTTCACACTGCCAGATCAGAACCAGTGCAAGCAAAGCCACATGGGCTTGGGACATCCTGGTGCTTCAGTGATGTTGGAGTACTTGCATGCCAAGAAGCAACAGAGCAGCTCCCCCTGTTCAGTTTTGTGTACACAGTGTGGAGACTTTGCCTCTTTTAGCCTAATTATTGACACGGTGAAAGGTTGTATTGTTACACTTTTCCAGCTTGTTGTGTTGCTCTGATTAATTACTGTGAAGCGATCAAAATCAGTCATTTATTAAGATGAATCGGCCAGACTCAGACACGTCATCGTCATCTGTCAGTGTAGTTACTTGATAATGATTTAAATAATTGCCTCAGTTATGATACTGATGTGATGTAGCACCACTGCTCAGTTTCCCTGAAGCCTTATAAGCCCAATATTATATTTCACAAAAATGTAAGAATTTCTTGTAACATCAGTGCAAGCACCTTTCATTTCAGGCAAGGTGGTGTGGCTCTGGTATAAAGCACTGCCGTGGAGCAGATTTTACCGTCTGTGCTATTTGTTATTACTGTTATTTGTTTATTCCTGTGTCATTCTTCTCTCTTGCCCAAACAACTTTATTAAAAGGAGAAGTCATTCTACAGACTGAATGGAAAAGCACAAACATGCCCAATGTAAACGTTAGGCAGCTCAAAAGTAATGTGTCATGTATCTTACTAGATAAATTCTTAGAAATATACATGTACAATCATAAAGCTGCTATAGGATTTGGCTCTTCAGTAACATCTAGTGGCAGCTGTAGGATACCGCCACAAGCTTTGTGCCCATTACGTAACTGCAGAGATATGACTTGAGCCTCCATGTGTACCTAGCAAATGTTATTACATTTTACACTGGCGCACAGTGAAAATTGATTCAGGTCAGACACATATTAAGTCAATGCACAGATAAGCCCCAACATTAGCAACATCTGTGCTTGTCCAACCAATATTTCTCTCCAAATCAGTTTGCAGCAGTAGATGCTTTTTAGATGGTTTTATCTGGGTGGAGTGTGGCGAAAGCTCAGCAAATACTCAATGCTGAGCTGACTGTTTCTGCCTGTTTATAAAGCTGTTGAGGCAACACAGGTGTCACTGGCACTGATCTCAAACATTTGCAAATCTCAGACTGCTGTTCATTGTTAAACTAAACTCTTTATTATTGTACATGCTCAACATTTCATACTCAATTATTATCATCACTCATTATGTCTCATACAGTTTAGAATATGTGCAGTTAGCAGTATGTTGTGCCCTGGCAACCTTGCCACCTGTCTTCAAGGCTTTGGTTATATGAGCCCCTCTGCCTCCTTTTTCCTAAACATCTAAATGATACATTTGTTGGGGTTTGTTTTTTTTATTGCACAAGTGCATTCAAATTTGTTTTCAGCAGCTCAGAGTTGATTGTTTTTCTTCCCAAAGCAAAGGAAAAGCAGGTCAAAAACACAGGAGAGAAAAATTACAGTGAAATAGTTTCATGTAACAGCAGCAGTTTGCAGTGTTTGGGAGCAAACATGGCCGAGGCTGAGTCATCTACAGATCAGAGGATGTTCAAAGGAGGAGAAGGGGTGATGTTTGGGAGGGTTTACCTTCGCTGCACAGCTGTGGACCACGAGTCTGTAGCCTTAATGGCTTTTTATTACTCTTTTTATTACAGTCATTTCATTTAGCACTTTTTCATTTAGCAGATTGGGTTGGGTCTTTTAAAAGTTTACATGAGGAGAAACTCTCCACGCTGTTCCTCCCTTGAGTGGTTGAGATGGTACAGTCCAGTCTTTTCTCCCTCCCTCCCTCTTCTCGCTCACACAGCCAGCAAAACACAAGTTCATCCTGCTCTTGCTTTCTTTTTCCTCCCCTTTCTTCCTTGTCTCAGTTCTCCATCGGGCTGTCTTCTTTCTGGAGCTACTCCAGTCACACTAGATTGGGAGCTGATAGACTATTAATAGTGCCTGTGGTTGGGTCTCCATGGTAACCATGCTGGAGGCCAGGGCGCTGGGGAGCTATTTTTGAAATCTGCTCTGTAATGTCAGACAGACGCCACTACGCTTTCATTCTCTGTCTCTGTCCTCCTCTCCTTCTGTTTCTTCCACTCTTTTATTTTCACTCACATGCACTCTCACTCCTTTTCTCTCTCTCAGCATGTGAACCCTCTTGACATCCCTCTATCTATTCTTTCTTCTCTTTCCTTTAGTTTCACTTTGTTTTTCAGGAATATACAGATTTTTGGCAAATAAACCCTTAGATCCTCTTACAGTTGTGCTAATTTCCTTTTCCTGTTATCTAGTTCACCTGTCATGTTTAAAGAGATTTAAGCTGCGTTATATTAGTAGTTCCACTTCGTCTCAGCCCTTGGTATTGCATAACAGCATGCTTTGCACTGAGGCCACTTGGAGAGCAGAGTGAAAGTGGGCAGGGGAGGAGCAGGCGATTTAAATCAAACGCACCTTGTATACTTTTAGCCCAAACTATTGTGGCTCAACCGTCATTTGCAGGCTTAGCTCTGTACTGCTTTTCACAAATCATCCAAAAAACCTGCCGACTCATTTCAATGAGGCGAAGGTGTCTTCTGCGGCTAAAATTGCAATACTTGGGCACATCGTAATTGGCTGCATCGGTTTCTGATTTAGACCTTTCTGTTTGTGATCTTTATAATTATTATAACTGCTAATTGCAGTTATAATTACAGATAATGTTGGGAACAAAGAAATCACACAAGCTGAACAGCACAACAAAGGAAGGAATAGTTTGGGATGTTGGGATGTAAAGAGGGGTTCTATAAGGTACTTATCTATAATCCGTGCATTACCTGCAGTAGATGGCAGTTGAGGTGTCCCCACTTTGGAGAAGTAGAGAGTTGTATCAGCTTGAAAGCTAAGCAATGTACTCATGTGGACAGGGTCAGCAGCAAAATGCTATTTAGCCACCTAAAAGAAGGCCCATCGAAAAAAAACCCTATCAATTCAAGTGTACGCTATATTTAGAATACTTTCAGTGGATCACCTTGGCGTCAGACAGCCATTTCCTTTATACAACGTGCAGCCAAGTTGCACTTACACACAGGAATAATAAGTACTACTGTTGATTTAAAATTTTGTAAGGCTGTTTTTGATAACTTCAATGCTTCAGTCATGTCTGGGGTTTTGACTGTTTTCAGACGTTGTGAAGTAATCAAATCATACTGTGTCAATTCACCAGCTTTATATAGTATAGTAATATGACAAAAAGATTTCTATTCAATTTCATTTTATATTTATATATCATCTGAAGTTGTGGTGGTGTTGATGATATGTATTCCTTTCCAGGAGATTTGGCCCACTGTCTCACACTTTTATTACATATCAATAAAACGGTTCCATCAGTAATAAATACAGCATTAAATGAATGAGCTCTCTGGGTTTGCTTGTGGAGGAGAGCTTATTTTCTTTTTGTGCATGAATGACCTGAATTTTGAAATGAGCAATACTTGGGGATTTTTAGACCCGTGTATCCTCTGCTTTTTAGTTGTTGTTGTCCCAATTACTTCTAGGTGTGTTCATTCCCTTCTGGTACACATACTGATGCGTTTTGACATACTAAGCGTTTTAGTGTTTTCTGTGGCTATTGAATGAGCTTTAAAGTCTCCCACCAAGCAAAACAGTACAATTTATGTTGGTTTAACGAAGAGTGTCAGTCACATTGTCAAACTTTTGTGTTAAAGGCCTTTCCATGCCATGTAGAACCCATGAGAGAAATCCACTGCTGTAATTCATATGATAATCAACCAGATGTGTTATGTATGAATTTTTTTATTGAACTTTTTACATAAACACATGGTGCTTTTTAAATGTTTAAATGTTGTTGTGGTCGAAAATGATGATGCTTGCTGCAGAAAAGTGCATGTCATGTTTGGAGTTCCAACTGTTCTTTCTTGTTTTTTAAAATTCATTTTGTATTCAACAGCTAAGCCACTATCCGTAATATTATCCCCATAATAGTTTTCTTACTTGTCATTTTTTCCCCTTCTCTTCTCCAGCTTTCTAGACAAGATTGATATTGTGAAACAGACTGACTACACTCCAACAGATCAGGTGGGTGACTCTCAGCCATCACAAAGTTAATATTACCTACACTTAATTAAACATGAATATTTATTTTTCTATAGAGATATTTCAGGACAAAGTGGTTTGGAAAATATGGTCTATATCACATATTAATCAGCAGTCTGTTACTGTCATCCCTAATGACTAGGGGTGTGATGAGATCTCGTGAGATTAAAGTGTGATGAGATTTCTCATCAGGTAAAAAGCTGTTTTCACATGCCGTCAGTCAAGCCACACATTAATTTTCTCACGCACTGAAAATTCCCAAAACAAAGAAACAGAAGTGAAGGGAAGACTAAATCATGACTCAGCAGGGATGATATTATATGAGAAAAGTTGATCTACAAGAGAAACTGAAAGCAGCACAGAATGCCTAAGAGCTGCACTGATTTATGTTCTGTTACAGTTAGGTTATTCATAGTTTTCACGTGACGTCACATTCTAAGCAAATGCTCCCATGGAGGGCAAAAAAGATGTTATTTTCTGCTGCCTGCCAACCAATAGAAATGCGGCAGCAGATGCAGTAACGTTATACAGATCAGATATGCCCAACATTTGCAGTTTGCATTCATATCTTTCTTTTCCTTAAGTTGGTGAAAGGTGATTCAAATAAAATTTGACTGCTTTTGCGGCGTCTGTACAGGAGAGTCGCAGTGTTGGTCTGTTGTTTTGCCCTCCAGGTCATCGCGCATGCCACATGACTGAAAACCATGAATAGATTTTGACTTGCCACCTGAGTTTTGTTTCTGTTTACATAAATTTTAAAAAATCACCCTAATCTGGTGCAGAAAATTTCATCAGAATGCAGGAAATAAAGTGTTTAATACTCAACATTTTCATATAATTCAGAATTAAAGATTTCTTAAAAATAGTGTTAAAATCCAGTCTCATCTTGATCTTGTGAACCCAGTCTCGAATCTCATCTCATCTTGTGGGTTAAGTGTCTCACCTCCTACTAATGACCCTTACTCACCCTTGTCTGAGAGTAAGAAGGAAGAGGTGTTGGGGTTGGATCTTGATCTATCTAGTGCGTTTGTTTTTAGTTGAAACTTGACCTGGAGAAAGGCACTATATTCTTAAAACTGTATTAAACTGTACATAATTTTCCAAACCATCTAAGATAAATCTTATACAGGTGAAATGAAAAATTAGCATATTGTGCAAAAGTTCATTTATTTCAGTAATTCAACTTAAAAAGTGAAACTAATATATTATATAGACTCATTACATGCAAAGTGAGATATTTCAAGCCTTTATTTGATATAATTTCAATGATTATTGTGTACAGCTTATGAAACCCCCAAATTCAAAATCTCAGAAAATTAGAATATTACATGAAATCAATAAAAACAAGAATTTTAAATACAAAAAGCCCTCTGCAAAGTATAATCATGCATAATGTACTCAGTACTTGGTTTAGGCCCCTTTTGCATGAATTACTGCCTCAATGCGGCGTGGCATGGATGCTATCAGCCTGTGGCACTGCTGAGGTGTTATGGAAGACCAGGATGCTTCAAAACCTTCAGCTCTTCTGCATTGTTCGTTCTCATGTCTTTCATCTTTCTCTTGGCAATGCCCCATAGATTCTCTATGGGGTTCTCCATTCTTCCTCCAGACCTTGGTTTCCAAATGAGATGCAAAATTTGTTCTCATCAGAAAAGATGACTTTGGACCACTAAGAAACAGACCAGTTCTTTTTTTCTTTAGCCCTGGTAAGACGCTTCTGACGTTGTTTGTTCTTCAAGAGCGGCTTGACAAGAGGAATACAACATTTGAAGCCCATGTCCAGGACCCGTCTGTGTGTGGTGGCTCTTGTTGCAGTAACTCCAGCCTCAGTCCTTGTGAAGCTCCCCCACACATTTGAATGGCCTTTTCCTGACAATCTTCTCCAGTCTACGGTCCTCCCTGCTGCTTGCGCACCTTTTTCTTCCACACTTTTCCCTTCCACATAACTTTCTATTAATGTGCCTTGATACAGCACTTTGAGAACATCCAACTTCTTTTGCAATTACCTTCTGAGGCTTTCCCTCCTTGTGGAGGGTGTCAATAATGGTTTTCTGCACAACTGTCAGGTCAGCAGTCTTCCCCATGATTGTGAATTCCACTGAACCAGACTGAGAGACCAATTAAAGGCTCAGGAACCCTTTGCAGGTGTTTTGGATTAATTGGCTGATTAGAGTGTGACACTTTGAGCCTACAATACTGAACCTTTTCACAATATTCTAATTTTCTGAGATTTTGAATTTGGGGATTTCATAAGCCGTAAGCTGTAATCATCGAAGTTATATCAAATAAAGGCTTGAAAAATCTCACTTTGCATATAATGAGTCTATATAATATATTAGTTTCACCTTTTAAGTTGAATTACTGAAATAAATTAACTTGCACAATATGCTAATTTTTCGAGTTTCACCTGTATACACAAATTGCTCTATGCAAATTTTTCACCCTGATGTAGAAAATAAGTCCAAGACACAGAAACAGTTTGTAGAGTGTAAAGCTTGCTCCAGATTTGTAGTGCAGTGTAATCATTCAAAATTCTGTAGAATATCTTCATGATCTTGGAAACCTTGTTGTTACAATTTCTGTTTTTTTTTGTTTTTACCAGGATTTGCTGCGGTGCAGAGTACTGACTTCAGGAATCTTCGAAACAAGATTCCAAGTGGACAAAGTTAATTTCCAGTGAGTAAAAATATAAAGAAAAGAAGAGGCATTGCTGCTGTACTGAATATCAGCACGGCTGTGATTTGGTCGTAGGTCTTAGTTCAGTATTAAACATGTACTATGACTCAGGATATCAACACAAATTGTTGGGCTTCTGTAAATAACTTCAGAGTACGGTCTAGACCTGCTCTTTATGAAAAGCGCTGTGAGATAACTGTTGTTGTGATTTGGCGCTATATAAATAAAATTGAAAATTGAATTGAACACGTTGACCAGCTTAGAGAATCTCAGATGAACATTTTCTCCACATGATAGGGTGTTAACAGTCTCTTTCTTGATTTACACAGTATGTTCGATGTTGGCGGTCAAAGAGACGAACGGCGAAAATGGATTCAGTGCTTTAACGGTAACTTCCTCTTTACCGCTTCCTCTTACGCCACTCGGCTCATATCTTTTTTTTTTTTTCCTCTTTCTCTCTCTCCGAGTCTCATTTATCTCTCCATCTCTGTCACACTCTTGTCCTCAGATGTAACAGCCATCATCTTTGTGGTGGCCAGTAGCAGTTACAACATGGTGATAAGAGAGGACAATCAGACCAACCGTTTACAGGAGGCCCTCAACCTCTTTAAGAACATCTGGAACAACAGGTGAAGAGAAGTGGATGCGGTATCTGTCAGCATGTTGTAAAAGTGTGTTCCACATGGATTTCCAGTTCCACAATGACAAAGCACTCTTATCTGTAGATTAAAAACTGGAAAGCCTCAGAATTTTTATTTCTGAAAGGAGGGGGCGGTGGGTAACTGCAGATAGATGGTTAGACGGTTATGGTTATAAATGAAGTCCAGTGCAAACGACTCATTAACGAGAAAAAACATCATGCTTTTCTCGTTAATGATTACATAACCAAGTGTGGGGGTTCCTTACCGACAAGCAAAGCATAATACCAATGAGGGGTAGATACTTACTTTACGCAAATTTTTAAGCAAACAAAAGTTGCATAATGGTGCAAAATTACCAAGATCTTTGGCAGACTGACCCAATCTCAATGCCCACTCTCAGACTCTGACTTTACAATAATAATAATAATAATAATAATAATAATAATAATAAATTACATTTATATAGCGCCTTTCATGAAACCCAAGGACACTTTATTAAATTAATTATGCATGACACAACAACAAATATTTTCAGAAAAACTACTGGATAATCATGCTTTCCAAGGAGTGCTGAACACATGGTGTTTGAGTAGTTTTTTTAAACATGTCAAGGGATGAAGCGTTATATCTGCAGGGAGGTGTGGTGGTGTGGGGAATAGAGAGCAGGCCAGCTCCTGAGGACCGGAGGTTCTGGGGTGGTCTGTATGGATGGAGGAGGTCAGAAAGGTACTGTGGGGCAAGGGCACGGAGGTGAGAAGGAGAATTTTGTAGTTGATGCGGGACTTGATTGGGAGCCAGTGAAGATGAATGAGGGGTGGGGTGATGTGGAGCCTGTCCAGTGTTTTCCTGGGGACCCGATAAAGGACTCCATTGCAATAGTCTAAACAAGAAGTTATAAAAGCATGTATGAGGGTTTCTGACACAGAGTCGGAGAGTGATGGCTGGAGTCTAGAGATCTTTTTAAGATGGAAAAAGATGGTCATAATTTGATATGAGGCTGGAAAGAGAGGGTGGGGTCCAGGATGACACCAAGGTTGCAGACCTCAGAGAATGGGCAGATGGAGCACCTGTCAACATCTAGGATGAGGTCTCCATCCTTCTGGATTATTACCCTGGGAGCAACAACGAGGAGTTCTGTTTTTTGTTTTTTTGTTGTTTTTTTTCCCCTTGTTTAGTTTGACTACATTTGTTGACATCCAGGCTTTGATGTTGTGCAGACAGTTGACCGAGGTGTGTGTGGGGGGGGGCTGAGTGGATGGTTTGGTGCTAAGATGGACATTAGCGTCATCAGCGTGGGGGTGGAAGCTGAGACCATGTTGACAGATAACCTGACCATGCAGGTTAGCAGGTACATTATGAAGAGGATGGGTCCAAGCACAGACTTTGATAAATCCATGAGGGCTCAGGCTGCACCCTTTTCAGCTGCCTCTAGCGGCACTTTCATACAGAGATTCTGCAATAAATGCAGAAACACCAGCATTTTCAGGATCTGTTACTTCAACTTTATATTATACGGGTCACGTTAGTTACAGCAACTGAGAGGTGGAGAAGCTGGGTACCTGATTATCAGTAAAGGAAAATAAATCTAAATTGAATGTTAACAAAGCAAACAGCGGCAGGTCCGAGCTAATGTAGCGTTAGCTGGCTGCCCTGCCTGATATCATTATAACATTAGGCTAGTAAACAAATCGCTCCACATTTGCTTTGTAGCATTACATACTTTCATGCAGTCTAAAATCAACACTTTGACATAACACCGGTGGTACACAGGATAGTAATGTGGGTCGTGTTAGCGGTGAAGTAATGTGGAAAGCCATAACGTTACATATTATATTGCAATGCACCAGATAGGATTAGCAACTGCATGGCGTTAGTTGGCGAGCTAACAGGACTCTCCCTGTGTTTCTCCAGCCTTTCTGATGTTGACCGTTGTCACCGACATCATCTGAATCTCTTTGGCCTGACAGGCTTCAGCACATAAACACTTGTTGTTGTTGTTTTTATCCTTAAGTGGAGTTTATGTTGGAGTATGTGTTGTGCTGGGAGCCGGTTGTTTTATGGTGTTAGTGGACTGCATATCGTTAGCTGCAGTGTTGTTGCTGTAGTCAGAGAGAGGCTCAGGAGCGCACGCAGGGCCACATCCCGACCCGGTGCCTTCACATTAAAAGCAGAATAGTGGCTGTTCCGAGTAACAGAGAAAACGGGCGTGTGCTTGATTTCTAAGTGAGGCTACAGCCCATTGACAATAAGGCAGTAAAAATTTGATTTATTAATCAGTGATTTCATTGAAAAATTGCATATAGCCCCTTTAAGTGCCTTGGGCAAGAAGAAAGTAAAATATGTAAAATAAAAAGCGTGCCAGCATTGCCAAGGTAACGTGATAATGTTGCAAAGTGCTGTCTCATTCTTATTTATAGCATTTTGAGTCCTTGCAGCTTCTTGCACTCAATCACTTACCAGGTGACGTCAGTTAAGTCTGTAAGGGATCAGGGTTTAGGGGGGGCATTGAGATTAGGCCAGTGTCTCAAATTACAGCACACATGGCGGTCACTGAGTTTAATGCCTAAATTTAAATGTATTCATTCTAGTACTGAACCCAGACAGTCAGAATTTACTTGTTTCTTTGTATTGTAGGTTTCAATTGTGGCCATTTCTGAAGTGTTTTTCAGTTGGGGATCCATGCACACATGTTAGGAAAAATACATATCTATACTTTTGATGCCATATTCTGATAGAACTTGCACCCAAAGAACTCATGTTTTTGGGTTTTTTTGGATTTATTTGACCATCTCCAAGCAATGGTTTCTTCTTGTGTCTCTTGACTCTCCGACACAGTTTGATTTAGATGTTGGTTCTTACTATTTTGTTCTCTTCAGGTGGCTGCGGACCATTTCTGTCATCTTGTTCCTAAATAAACAGGACCTGCTAGCAGAGAAGGTGCTGGCAGGGAAGTCCAAAATTGAGGAATACTTTCCTGAATTTGCTCGCTACACCACACCTGATGATGGTGAGCACTTGTGCTACAGTTTTATCTACCTACAGGCAGTTTTGACCTCATTAGGCCATTAAGACAGGAAGATGTGAATGTAGTTGGGAAGTTCAATTCATAGCAACACTGCCCATATTAGAAGCTCTATTAGCTGGCATTTTTCATATAGTACATATCTCCATTAGAAACTTCAGGAAATAATGTATTGATTGTTTGTAAAGTAGGGTGACCAGATGCCTCAAACTGTCCCAGCTGGAATCTGGTCTCTGAAAAATACCAAAATGTCCCAGTTTTTCACCACCTGTGTCAAATATGTCCCAGTTTTTAAATATCCCTTACTTGTCACTGTAAAGGTTAACTGAGCATGCCTACTCATTCCTGTGTGTCCATATACCAAGACATGCAATGATATTTCTGTAATTTCAGTAATGTATGTAAGATTTTCATTAAAACAGCTGTGCAAATACTTGCACAAACTCTTGCTGTGCAGTTACTCCAAAAAACAAAACAAAAAAACAGTGCATTTAGTCTCATTGACCACAAGAGGTCATCCTTAATACACACCTGTGATGTCATTCTTTTCACACAATTGATCACAATGAAGTGTAAATTTACATTTACATTACATTACATGTTACATTACTACTTACATCATAATGTGTTTATATGATCCATTCATAGTCGAATAGTCCCCTACTGAGCGAATTTCATGTCAAGAGAAAATTGTTCTCATTTCCCTCTCTCTCCTCTTCTAGCGACACCAGAGCCAGGAGAAGATCCACGTGTTACAAGGGCAAAGTACTTCATAAGAGATGAATTTCTGGTAAGTGTGTGGTGTATAAAGACCTTACCTTACTTTCTCTTACCTTACAATGAGGCATTTCCAAATCCGCGGGTCCTCTTTCATGGCAGACTTTGCCATGTTTCTACAGTAGCCCAAATGGACAAACTGCTCTACAGAGTGGGTTTCATCACTTGGTAGCAAACGTATGAAAAAAAACAAGGAACGTTAGTAGTAGTAGTCGACTTGGTTATTAGAAGTATTAGTATTAGAAGGTCCTAGCTTTTGATTGTAATTGATTGAAGTCGCTACCATGGCGACCTGTCAATCAGGCTAAAGGCGAATCAAATCCACTGCACTGTGTACATTTAATGAGCGCGGTTGAAAAAGCTTATTAGTCAGCTGTTCATTTTTTATAGTAATACATTTTGTTTTAAGCCTTTGTTTTTACTAGCCAAAATTAGCATCTTGGTTAAAATCACAGTTGGCATGAATTACAGATACACCTTGCTAACTAAGCTAGCTAGCACCTCTGTCTTTCCTAAATATGGTCTTATCTGGTGCCTGGCTGCAACAAAACAAGATGGCCAACGCCAAATGCCAAAATCGAGGCTATAAAACAGTAGTCTACAAACCAATGGGTGACTTCACTGTGACTAAATCCAGCTGAAAACAGTCCCAACAAATGTACTGTTTACTCCTGTAACATTGTTAAAAACTGCAGTGTGCATGTCTTTAAGGAAATTATTTAGCCTTTTCTAAAGATGAAACTATAGCCTACTATATATTTGTAACATATTCTTTTATTTCTTTTAGTTTTTTCAGTAGGAATTGAAGTAGTGCCTAAGAAAGGGTAGGACAGTTGGAAAGTATTGAGAGACAGTTACTCATTGTTGGTTTTGGTCTTTTCATGGTATTTGTTGAGATTTAACAGAAATATTGAATAATTTAATTTGCTAAATATGGCATGACCAAGAATGTGTTTGTGAAATGTATGTGTCTGCTTTACATCGGCTCTCAATTGTAAATGAAAATTGGAGACTGTATAAGTTAGTGACTGTATATCAGCTATAACAATATTGGGTATGTAATATATGTCCTGAAATACCTTTTCACTTTTCTTTCTCCATCTATAGAGGATCAGCACAGCAAGCGGGGACGGAAGGCACTACTGTTACCCCCATTTCACCTGCGCCGTCGACACGGAAAATATCCGCCGCGTCTTCAACGACTGTCGAGATATCATCCAGCGGATGCACCTGCGGCAGTACGAGCTGTTGTGATAGAAGAAAGGTGTATGGCCAAAAACACATCGGACTATGAAAAACCCAGAACCTTGAGTCTCTGAACTCCCCTCTTCCACTGAAGTGTGTGAGCTCGGAGCCCAATGCACACACACAGACACACACACGCAAACTTACAGTAAACACAACCTGAACCCAGAACTTCCCCTGATGCAAACTTGCTACCTGCAGTAAATTGAGCTAATTTGATGAAAGTGTTTGGGGGGCTAACACATAAATGTACTCTGACCTCCACCTTCAGCCATACTCCCAGCTCCTCACCTCTTGACGTCATATATAGTCCCCATACACATTATCTTCACCTTTGTAGGAAGGGGGTGCTTCGGTTGAGATTGTGAGACTTCCCTTTTGTTGAGGTCGGGATGAAACTGAGAGAGCTACTATTTCAGTAGGAAAAATATAACTGTCGAATTACTGCAAATAAAGAATAAACATGTCACAACAGATCAGCTGAACACTGTATCTAACAAAGAAAACAAGCACTGTGCTCAGGACTTGACTCAAACCATGTACACCAATCCTTCCTATCATTTACACAGATCCATAAACCCAACCACCGTATCTGCTTGCACACAGAAACATATCACACCTGCTTTTTACTGGACTGCACAACCGGGTGGATCCGGAAATGTACTGATCTACCGACGAGCAGCAGGTTCGTTGAGCTGTCAGTTGACAGTGCTTTGAGATTAAACAGACTGAGTGACTGTGCAGCTGAGCCCCAAGGAGCAGCGTTACCACAAACTAAACGAACCAGCGGTGGGTTGGGATCAGTCAGGCCGCACATGGGGCAGGGGTTTCCAAAAACAGTACAGAGCCAACTCTGGTGTGAATTTGTCTGATGGACTCTAGACACATTTTACAGGGACGACAACGACAGTCCCTAGACTTCTCCACAGAACTGTTTTGCCACTGGACATTGCCTTGTTGGTAGTGGAGCAAAACGTGATGAGGATATATTGAGTTTAAAACAAAAGGAAACAAAAAAAATGCAAACTTTTATGGAACTTACCTAATGGAGGACAGAAAGCATCCTTCCACAGTACAGTACCATATAAGTTAAAGAAAACTCTCATCTTGTCATGATCGGCCCTGTTATACTGTCTCCACAGCTGTTTATGTCTGTGTAGACTTTTGTGCCATTGTGCCCTGTGCGTTCTCTTTTCTTTATCTTTACTCTCCTTTTTTTCACCCCTTTTTTTCTTACAATTTTACTCACTCCCCATTTTCACATTTCTCCCCCTCTCATTTTCTCCTTCACTCTCCCTCCTCCTAATCACCTTTTCATATGCACTTTTACCTTACTGGCAGTGCTCATTTGTTTTAAGAGGAAATAGAATATAACAATCCTGGAATATAAAAAAAATAAGATGAATACAACAAACGGGACACTAATTTTTTTTTTTTTTTTTTTTTTTTACTTATGTGGTCAAACAGCCTGCTACAACCTTCCTGGCATTCTTCCCTCTGTCATTCCGACTCCTTTCCTCCTTCCTCCCGACTCCTTGCTCTTTTGTATGTCTGTCTTTACTTTACTGCTGAACTATTATTCTTGTACAGACTGTAAAATGTATTATTTTGTACAACTTTATTGAAAAAAATTACTTTTAGAAGATCCCTGTGCCTTGATCACGACTGTACGTGTGTAATGAGCTAAAGTGGGTGTGATACTGCGCTGTATAGCTTGGCCAATCCCCTCCTAACTCCCTTCCTCTCTCACCACTTCCTTCTGTCTCGCTCTTTCTTTATCCCCCTCTCTCTGTCCCTCTCTCTCTCCTCTGTCCTGTCTTCTCTCGTCAGGACAGAGGACAACCATTCGTGGCTCTTGTAGTTTTATTTCTCTCCCCTATCCTCCCATTCTCTCTTTATGATTTAAATGTCTATTTTTGGATCCATATACCCCAAAAAGATAAATATATGAAATGTATATGGGTTTTAAAAAAAAAATAAGTATTTTATTAGAATCAAATGAACCTTGACAAATTGTACACTTGATAGTGTGCGTATTGCTATAACTTAAATCCTTTCAACTGAAGTTGTGTTCAGGTTTCTTTTGTTTTATTCCGTTGACATCTACAAAGGACATTTTGAGGGTTAAAGAAGATGACAGATGCAAAACATTGCTTGTTTCTACACAGATCTTATTCTTTTGCTAAAAAGGCCAAACAAAATGACAAAAAAAGAAAACCTTTCAGTTTATTTTGTGGTTGGGGGAAGGGTCCTCCTTCCTAGCCTTGAACAGCAGAGGCGGCCTGTACAGTATTAGCATTTCTGTCATTTCAATGCCCTAGTCTTCATTTACTGTGTACATCAAATATGGGTCTACTTTCTGAACAGAAGCTCTAAGAAATAAAAGTTTTTTTGGTGCAGACAGCAACAGGTCTGTCATTTTACATATAAACATCTCAGGCAACACAACTCTGCTCTCACATAAACTGCATTTTTGCAATCTTATCCCTAAATTTCCATCAGCAGGAAGGACTGTTGTAAATCCACACTAGAGGAAGTGGAGTTTCCTGTTCGTTTACCAGTCATTTCCTCTTTAGATACACTTAGTATTGTATTTATTGGGACAACCATGAAGATGGTAACGCTTCTGTCAGCAGGCCCTCTGGTTTTAAAGCTTAGTAATTTGGAAATCACGTTGAAAGTTAAATAAACAGTTGGCTCCTCAATGAGTTCCTAAAGGTAAACATGTACTGAGTGGACTAGTTCTGAATATCCAACCTTATTCTGGAAAATACAAAATCTGATATGTGGTGGTTGTTGTTTTGGTGTTTTTGTATGTTGTTATGACAACAGCCAGGAATGAAACCGTAGAAAGGAATAATTTTTCTTAAAAGGAAAATTTTAATTGTAATAAGTGTTATCTCCAGATCACCAAACGCACAGCGAGTTAACCCCATAGTTCACTCAGTGTTAGATAAAAATGTTTCTTTTTTATGCCTTCAACACACAACATAACTTTTAACCCCAGAAGGAACATTTTGTTCCCAGGATACTCAATATAACCATGTCAGTTAAACTTCAGGGAAATAAGTTTATTCAGTTAGGAAGCTTAGGCAATTGTGAATCAAGGACACTTGTTTTAGAGCAAATGAAAGTGACAACATGTGCACTGGACAGGCAACAGCAAGACGACCCCCAAAAGGGAATGGTTTTGCAAGTGGTGGCCACAGACAGTTGCGCTGTCCTTATCCTTCCTTACTGATTGTTCTCTAATTTTGGAGTTTGCTATTGTCCTCGTCAATACTGGTAGCATGAGGCGGTACCTGCAGCCCGTTCAGGCTGCACAAGTAGTCCAGCTCAGAAACAAACTCCATGAGGGTGGCAGCCCTCAGTCGGTGATTTTGGTTTCCACTGATCACTGTTGTGTTGTTTTGTTCTCAACTAACTTAACAATGTACAGAAAGGATTTTGAGCAGTGTGCATAATGGATATACGCAACTCTCTAATCTCTGAAATCTCAATCTTTTGCCAAAAAGCCCAACTGTCAAATATAAAAATATAAGTATAGTATACTCACTGACCACTCCATCAGGTACACCTGTTCAATTCCTTGTTAACACAAATTGCTAATCAGCCAATCACATGGCAGCAACTCAGTGCATTTAGGCATGTAGACGTGATCAAGACAACTTGCTGAAGTTCAAACTGAGCATCAGAATGGGAAAGAAAGGTGATATAAGTGACTTTGAATGTGGTATGGTTGTTGGTGACAGATGGACTAGTCTGAGTATTTCAGAAACTGCTGATCTACTGGGATTTTCACACACAACCATCTCTAGGGTTTACAGAGAATTGTCCGAAAGAGAGAAAATATCCAGTGAGCGGCAGTTTGTATGGGCGAAAATGCCTTGTTTGATGTCAGAGGTCAAAGGAGAATGGGCAGAGATGACAGAAAGGCAACAGCAAATAACCACTTGTTATTACTGAGGTATGCAGAATACCATCTCTGAACGTACAGCACGTCAAACCTTGAAGGAGATGGGCTACAGCAGCTGAAGACCACATCAGGACACTCCTGTCAGCTAAAAACAGGAAACTGAAGCTATAATTCACACAGGCTCACCAAGAATGGACAATAGAAGATTAGGACATTTTTACCTGGTCTGATGAGTCTCGATTTCAGCTGCAACATTCAGATGGCAGGGTCAGAATTTAGCTTAGACAAGAAAGCATGGATCCATCCTGCCGTGTATCAATGGTTCAGGCTCGTGGTGGTGTAATGGTGTGGCTGTATTTTCTTGCCACCCTTTGGCCCCTTAGTATCAATTGAGCATCATTCAACGTAACAGCCTACACAGGGATAACAAATGGACCAGCGGCAGACGTTGCTCCACCACCATCAACAATATTTCAGTGAGTTAAATCATATTTCCTGGTCAACTATAAAATGATGGCATTTCAATCATGTCATTTCCTAGTCAGCAATAAATAGATCACTTGTCAATCATATTTCCCGGTCAACTATTTCAATGACTTTTTGATCATATTTCTCAGTAAACTGTAAACTAAAGTACGATTGCTTTTCAGTCACTTCATTTCCTGGTCAGGAACAAGAAGATTACTTGTCACTTGTTATCCCGGTGTATGCTGGCATCGCATCGGCTGGTAATGAGTTCAAATGTTTTTGAACAGCTTTCATAAAGGAATAGCGCCAATAGATCAGGCTCCCTTCAAAGAGCCATAATTCTCATCAGTACTACTCCCACAGAGCTACTGTATAGCCCTCACAGTGTGGAGAAGTCTTGGAAACAGCATTTAGACCTTTATGTTGGAAAGTGGAAGCCCAACTAAATAACAAAATCATAAATGTTAGTGACCTTTTCTGGTTTCTGGTCATAATTTTCTGTGGGTATTTAGGGTAGGGTTGCCAACTTCTTGAAATGGAAATTTATTGCTGTGGAAAATTTTAAATTGTTGATGGCATATGTGCAGTTGGCCCTATATTGTTGCATTGTAAAGAATATGAAATATTGTAGTTATAGTTAGGTTTTCTGTTAACAATGAAGGTGACACTTAGTGAGTGGGGGCTTCTGGGGGTACTCCCCCAGAAAGATTTGAGCATTAAATGCTTAATTTTCTGCACCAATTTCTGCCTTTTTTTCAACATCAATTATGGTGGAAATGTTTTTATTTAGGTTAAGTGAAAGGAAACGCATACCTCAGTAGGTATAAGACTTCTAAGCATTTTGTAGCCTGCTTCTTTCTTTCACGATTTAGCCGATTCTCTTCTTTTGTATCTTTGTTTGGTGAAGTAACCTTTAAATATGGATTTGGCAACTGTTCACATGAATGATAAATTTATTCAGTTATAAGCTCCTATAGTTCCTGTGTTTCAGAAAATCTTTTGCTAATGTTCAAAATTGTATGCACATTCAAAATCTACTCACATTTGATCTATGTTCTCTGACATGTCAAGAAAAAAAGTGTATAGTATTGCGAGACTAACGTCATTTATTGATAATCCATAATATTTGTTAAAGTCTACCTGCCCTATACTCTGTTCATTACACTGGGGTTGGGGTGGGTTGATTAGCGCAAAGAGGACGTTATCATTTATACATTGTTTTTCCAACCATAATTTAATTGACGTGTGACATGAGAGTGTGTGAAAAGAATCAATTGTGTGGGTCTCACGCTCAATGTGTGAGAGTTGGCAGCTCTGCGTTCATATTCTTGTAGCCATTCTTCTCTGCAAATGTTTTAGAATCAGAATCAGAAGGAGCCTAATTGCCAAGTTGTGTTTTACACATGAGGAATTTGCTGTGGTGGTAAGGTGCTACACGTAGACAAACATACAGTTAACATAAATAAATGCAGAAATATATAAATATGGAATGGAAGAACAACATTACAGATATATACATGTGCATTATTCTGGGTCTGTGCCGTGCAGAAGTAACGCAACTACGAATAATAATTTTATCTGTTTAACAGGTGGAGCATTAGACATGTTTATTGAAACTCCTGCTGTCACTGGAGCAACACTGACATTGGTTCCAGACAGGGAGAGGCAGCAGCAGTCAGAGCTGCACTATTTTATTGCTCGGACGCTTGTTCTCAAAATACAAAACAAAATGAGTCCCTCATCAGTTCAATACACACTTTTAGTTTATAAATATGGGACCCAGGGCTGCCAACTTTTCAGAAAACCTTGGAGTGAGAAAATACAAATTTGTGGAGGGGCCCTGTTCGGGGTAGCATAAGACATTTTGTGCAAATGTTTGTATTTGAAGTCAGATGTCATTTTTTTCAACTGATAATTTACTCTACGTATTATTTATTAAATATAATAGGCTCACTTAATGTGTTATCCTTGTAATAATTATAACTATTTATAAAAATTCCGTAAAAACAATATGATTCAAAGGGGTTCCGTGGTGATCTTCACCCAGAAAAAATAGAGCATTAAACACTTTATTTCCTGGATTCTGGTGAAATTGTCTGCACCAGTTTATGGTGGAAATGTCTTCACTTTAGTAAGGGAAACACAAAATTCTGGCGGCAGGTGACAATTGAATGTATAAAAATATATTGTAATATAATGTAGCAAGGCTCTCATGCAATCTGTATTGCTTTCAAATATGTAATCTGTAGTTCTGCTAATTGGATGGAGGACCCAGCATAATATTATTTTAAAGGGCTTTAATGCATGAACGGAGTGAAAAGATAAATAGATCCTCAGTGTTTTAAACAATGTGGACAGGATGGAGTCAGTGACTAAGTGAGTTAGTGAGGGACATTCACTCTAGGCCCCTACAATACAGCAAATGTACTTTATGAAAAAGCAAATAAACACACAGACACAGCATGGCTCATTTTAAGCATGTGTTTAACTTGGTGTTGCTCTTCCTGTCAGTGGACAGTGGACTTCCAAAATTAATTCAGTAGTTGCTTCACGCCCTAGATAGACGCAGATGTGTTTTTTTTTGCTGGTAGATTATGAACTTCCTACTTTTTTTCATTTTATCTGATGCTTAAATCTAAAGCTGCTATGTCAGTGGTTGCACGCCTCTGGAAGAACTAAGGGTTAAGTGTCTTGCTCAGGGACACGTTGGGTGTCTCACAGTGGATTCAAACCCCGGTCTCTCACGCCACTCCTGCCCATCACCACCCCATCCTACTTAAAGCTGGACACGTTAGTTTAAGAATTTTATTGGCTACATGAAATGCCAGTCATCGGCGCAATTGCTTGCAATTGGCTCGGCCTACCCACTATATAATAGGGCGGCCCTTTCTTACAGCGTGGCTTTCGTTGGCTATTGTAGGCTGTGAAAGGGAAATGTGAGCTCCTATTGGGTCGAATTACCTGTCAGTCGAAAGGTTAGAGTTCAGCGCTGAATCTGCGTACAAAGATCAAATCGGAGTTAATACAGTTATAATGACATATTAGCCACGCCTGCCAGCAAATATGAAAGGATGCAGCAGCTGTCCCGGGGATTTATTGATAGAATAATGTGTTTTGGAGTGAATGTTTTACTTTCGCCTGGACCTTTGACAACGTAACAGGACCGCTTTTTTGTTGGAATATAATCGATCGGGTGGATTAACGTTACTGTGAGGCTTCACAGGTGAGTCGCGTCAGTGTTGATTGTTCTGGCTGCTCTGACAGAGGCTGGTTGTAACGTTACCTGCTGTGGTCGAATCAACGAAGATTTTAGCTTTCAAACTGTGTTGTGTGCACATAAATGACTAAAAGCTGCCGCCAGGACATTTAAAGAGGTTTTAAGTGCTTGTTAACGTTAGTTACTATGCGTTGTTTATATAGAGGAAAGGATAATGACTTTGTATTAATTTAAATTTAAATAGAGCGAATCATAGCAACATTAACATCTCAGCTTAATAAAAAAAGCAAATGATAGAGCGACTTACACTCAGCTGCTCTGACAAAGTGAGACGGGAATGCGAGAAGTTGGTGGAAAAGTGAAGTCCGGGATCGCTACTTCTTCTTCATGTGTTCTTGGATATTTACAGTTAGGCACACCTATGGTCACCTAAATAAAGCCCCTCTCCACCTAGTATCAGTGTTGCCAACTTAGCGACTTTGTCGCTATTTTTAGCGACTTTTCAGACCCCTTTAGCGACATTTTTTCAAAAAAGCGACTAGCTGACAAATCTAGCTGACTTTTGGACAAACCTTAGCAACTTTCAAAATTCCAAATATCGCCAGTACTGCTAGTGTGAGGTCTTACTTCCGCCTGCGTCTGTTCAGTCAGTGAGCGGCTGAGAGGAGCAGCACATTCCGCTGACTGCACGCCAGCTAACATAGACATGAATGAGCTGCGCATGTGCACGCTGTGTTAGAAGGAACCAATCAGTGATCACATAGCAGCTGTCTTCTCCTTTGTTTTAATTCAAAACATTTAATTTGACCGTTTAGGGGAGATAACCGTTATTATAAACTGAAGTAGGCTACAGTACCGACAAATTAGGCAGAATGCAAATACAACGCGATGACGTCATTAATATGCTAATGACGCATGACGTCATCTGGCGACATTTAGCTACTTTTCGAGCAGGCTTTAGCTACTTTCCATTGAAAATAGTTGGCAACACTGCCTAGTATCCAGATCCAGACATCTTTTAAGATAGGATTATGCAATTATCATAATCATAAATTAAGATGTAAGAAAACGATGTCTGGATCTGGATACTAGGTGGAGAGGGGCTTTATTTAGGTGACCATAGGTGTGCTTAACTGTAAATATCCAGTAAGGGCAGCCTGACTGTGCAACTCACAGCGGGAGAGGAGTCCACTTCATTACTGTCACGGTGTCGGATCAGTTGATTCGCGCCGTAAGTCGAATTTATCAGTTAACCTTAACGTTATTATACATTTTCTAGCGTGAGAAAGTTGATGTGTGGCGTGAGAGCGTGTGAAAAGTGTCAATTGCGTGAGTCTCACGCCAATTGCGTGAGAGTTGGCAGCTATCCGGGACCCATATTTTAAGGGACGGTTGGCAACCCTAGTTTAGGGGACTATCAACTGTGGCCAGCATTTCTAAAAGGCTATCTACGGCCCTGGTTCACAGGCATCAAGACTGTGGACCAAGGCCAAAGGCAGTATTTGGCTTTCTGATTATTTTGTCCATGTAGTTTTCCAACGCAGTGTCTTATCTCGGTCTTAAATTGGTGGAAGTTGGTTAGACTGTGTGGACGTACAATTTTTGCATTTTCTTTTGTGTAACGGTCAAGAAACCACCTGACATCCCGCCCTAGCCCCGCCCCGTGCGTGACGTCACATTCCTCCTTCCTTCCCGTCTCTCCCTCCGCTGCTAGCAGAGTTAGCGCTAGCACGTTAGCCCCCAGCAGCTGTCGGTGGCAGTCAGTCAGTCATCCAGCCCATCCGAGTGGTGGTGGTGCATTTGTAATCATCATCATCATCATCATCGTCCTCCTCCTCCTCTCCTCCCATAGAAAAACCGTGGACGACCAGGTTGTTTCTTCGGGAGCCAGCTGTTTCACCTCTCTGGGCTACCTGCGGTAAAATATTGTTGTCCTCGCCGTCACGACAGGAAGAAGCCCTGGGACATGGCCAGACCAGAACAAGTCCTGGTGCTAGAGCCACAACACGAACTGAAATTCAGAGGTAACGGCTAGCTAACGCTGAAGCAGAGGGCAGGGCCGGGGTTAGTAGCTAACCTAGAAGGCGTTAGTGAAAGCCACTGTGTCGATTTCTGCATTAACCACTTAACGTCCACTAATGTGCCGTTTTTTGTTTTTGCTGTTATTAAATTAGACTGATGCAGTCAGAGTTAGCCTTGGTCTAAATTGTGTGTGCGACAGCAGTGGCGATGACAGGTGAAACGACACTGTGCGACGATGCTAACTAACTAGCTAGCTCGGTAGCGTTCAGCTAACGTTGCTAGCAAGTCAAACTGTCATTGCAGCGTCAGGGCAGGCCCGCCGTCCCATTTTCTAATTCACTCATTTGCGCCCTATGTCTTGTCTTTCAAACTCTGACAGCACGTCAGACACTGTGCCATGATCATATACTTGGCATACGCCTTTCTGTCGGTGTTGTTGCCCGGCTGCCAAGAAGTTACTATTCTAGCATTTTCTACGATCAGGGTGTCATTGCTTAGCCTTATTACCGTGCTCATTTCACAATATTACATACTAGCAGGCTGCGATTGAGAGCATTACCGTTTACTCTGCCTGTGCAACCTGAATTCTTTTCCAGCTTTACTATATCCTATCCAGAAAGATTGTGAAAATAGAGATTAAGCTGCTGTGGCAGGAAGAATGGCTGTATGTGTAGATAATTTCGTAGAAATGGGTCAAGCGATGGCCTAAGGTGATGGGATCAGTCAGTAGTGGGTTGTTCACTTATTGATCATTGTAGAGCTTTTAATGCAAAGATAAGCAGAAGAAGATGCATACACCCACTCAGTTACTGATGCACAGTGTAACTGATCAGAGCACAAAGCGCAGTGATGTTTGTCCAAAACACATTTCCAAAACCATGGTTCAGTTGTCAAAAGAGGCTGACAGTGTGGAGTCATTAAACATGGTCAGATGGCTTTATGAAGAACACTCTGAGGGTGAAGCAACAAGAAAACTTTAGCGCTTGTCTGTCACAAAGATGCAAGTTTTCTTCAGCATCCAGTTTTTGGCTGCGGGCGGGGCATGAATAATAAAATAAGCACTTGCACACTTTGCTGCTCTTTCCACTTAAGGTTTAATGTGCATTGTTTATGGTAGGGTCTGTGGTGTCCCTCACAAACACTACTCACATATTCATCCTTACACAGGATATCAAACAAGTGCCTAGTCTTGAGTCTTAACTAGGAATCTAAGCCGTGCACCCAAATTACAAACAAGCGCGCCTACCAAACTAGTAGATAAGTGTGCAAATCCGCACACATGCTTTTGAGTCATTGTATTGTTTCTCTCTGTCCTCCTCAGGCCCATTTACAGATGTCGTCACTGCCACTCTGAAGCTCACCAACCCCACAGATAGAAATGTGTGTTTCAAAGTCAAGACAACCGCGCCTCGCAGATACTGTGTGCGCCCAAACAGTGGCATCATTGACTCTGGCACCTCCATCAATGTCTCTGGTTCGTACGCTTTTTTGTATCCTCTGGCACCTCTGTAGGTGAAAAGCCTGGTCAAATGGGATTCAGATCCAATCAGATATCTGTATTTTTGGCTTAGTGCTTTAACAATGTGATGATCTGTTGTGGCTTTCAGACAGTATGTCTAAATTAGGAATATGTATTTGGTATCTGGGGGAAAAATTCACTAGCATTGTGGATCTATTGGCTGAGCAGAAGAAGGCTTTTATTGATTATTTCAGCCAACAGCAACACTAAAATAAGTTCAGAAAATTGTGTCTTTTTACTTTAGTGCAGGCTGTAACACAAGGGGACGAGAGCCAGCTATATTAAGCTATCATGATCATCAAAAATCCTAGATGACAGCTAGTCTCATATGATTCAATTGATATAGATCCAGGAATATTACAAAAAATGCTAAACTGCAGCCAGAATTTATTGTGTTACAGCACCAAAATACATTTTCTGGCCTCAGTAAGGTGGCGTAGGACAAATAGACTTAAAAGCTCTAAATGACAGTTTCAGTTGGTGGTCATTTTTTCTTTGCTCTATTATATTGATGTTTGAATTGAAACGGTCCCACATTTCTGTTAGCTTCATTACGATCTTGGAAATCAAACAGAAACATTCATTATGACCAGAATCATTGAGTAAATGGTGTTACAGACATAAAACTAAAAATTCCAAGGCAAGTAGTCATTTCACGAGAAGTAAGCAGGTCACGGTGTAACCCAACTCATAAACCTGACTGACGTCTTTTTGTTTGTAGGTTGCATAATAGTTATTATGGGTCAATACAGGAAGTCTTTCCCTAATGTTCTGGCCCTCCATTCTGTTATTGTCCACAGTTATGCTACAGCCGTTTGACTACGACCCCAATGAAAAGAGTAAACACAAATTCATGGTGCAGTCCATGCTGGCCCCATACGACATGACTGACATGGAAGGAGTTGTGAGTACCAGAGCATAAAATATGATTTGGCATTCTATTCTTATTGAGCACAAGGATATATTTATATATATTTATTTATTTATTTATTAAACTATATAACTGTTGACCCTGAAGTTTTCATGATGAACCACACCCTACAGAACCCTAAAGTACCTCCAACTGAACTCTAGAATATTGCAGTTTACGGCTGTCTGTTCTGAAACATGAGCATTTATAATACACATCCTTTAGAAGATCATGTCTGTAGCGTGTTTCCCTTGAATTACATGAAAGATAAATTAACCTGGTCTGTCTCTGAAGAATCCCTGTATGAACTTTCGCTGTGTTTTCTTCCCCGTCTGTCTCTCTGTCCCTCTTGATGACCGCGTCCACAGTGGAAGGAGGCAAAGCCTGAAGAGCTGATGGATTCAAAATTAAGATGTGCATTTGAGATGCCTCTAGAAAATGACAAAACTGTAAGTGTCACTCTTCAGTTAATGGCCGTTTGTTGTGCCAGTGTAAGCCTTCAATCATTAAGTGTCAGGTGTTGATGCACAAAAGGCAATTTCTTGCATGTACATCAGATCCACAAACTGGGAAATGTTGCATCATGTATTTCACAAATGTCAACCTAGCCAACTTAGGATAACCATTTTAGACCTTAAAGACTTAAATCCGATCGAAACATTCACATTGCATGTTTCTTAAGAGTTACATTTTTCCCTTATACTCAGTATTTTTCTTAGTCTCCTTCCCATCAGCGACACATCACTGTATCACTCATTACACTCCTTACATCCTTATTTATTTATTTGTGATTTATTTGTTAGTACTTTCATCTCACTCCCTACCATGTCTCTGCATGTCTCTTCACCCCCACTCTCTTCCGCAGCATGAGAGTGAAAGCAACAAAACTGTGTTTTCCTCTGCCTCCTCTGTTAAGACTGAGCACTCCGCGCTGCCCAAGTCCGCCAGTGCCTCACTGGACGATGGAGAGGTGAAGAAGATCATGGAAGAGTGCAAGCGGCTGCAGATGGAGGTGCAGAGGCTACGGGAAGAAAACAAACAGATCAGGGTGAGACGCACAAAAACAAGGCAATCTGTCTGTGTCCTTTTTCAGACTTGCATGTTCTACTCCAGCACTTCCTCGTTATACACAGTAAAAGCAAGCTAGTTGGGAGAGTTTCATTCTTGTGTTTCGAAACATCTAAAATAATGGCGGGGCAAATGATTGGGATTTTTAAAATCATTTTATTTAAATTAATCTATAGGCAAACATTTACTTTGTAGATAAGTACTGCACCCTGTGAGACTGAACAAGAAAACAGAATCGTCCCAAACATTGCCTGAAGAGTAAATTCTTTCCATATGAGGCATAAGAAGTTAGAAGCTGCACATACGAGGTTACTTTACAAAATGTCAAAATTCAAGTTCTTGTTTGTCTTTCATATTTTTCTAATATAGTTGAGACCTATTACAAATTCTGCACCAGTGCAAGAGATTATGTTCTAACCAGATGATGTCATCTGTGCGATCACATATCTGTATATTTGGGGGGGGTGAAGCTGCTTGTGTGCTTGTCTATTTCATAAGAGACCACTGATAGATTAAAGGCTTGTAAGGAGCAGTTTGCCCTGATTCCTTGTTATCTGGCTGTATTCATGCACTTGTCGAAAGAATATTGTTTTGAAGCCAGATACTACTTCTATACGTTCATGTGCTTTTTCTTCAAAATTATGATCCATTGTTGAAAAGAAGCAAAGAGAAAAAAGTTGTTTAATATTGTTTATCAGTCAAGGGTTTATCTGCCTTTTACTTTGTTAGTTTAGTTTACAAAACAACAACAACAATGAGCTTAGTTCTTCTTTATACAAACGTCCACAAGGCAGCAGTTTGCCAAAGCCACATTTCTTTATTTTTAATTTGGAGGGTTTTTTGTAACTGATTCAGAAGTAGATTGCTTTGCTGTAACAGTCATTTCTTTACATTAATACATGCTTTCATCTACAGGCTTGTCCTCTCGTCACACTTGGACAAAATGAAGAAATGATGAAATTAAAAACAGGCATGACTCTCAATTTTGCATATTTTACTTAGGGACTCTAACCCCAGGGCCCTGATCAGACAGAATGCATTTTTTTTTTGCAGTGAGAGGCGCCTTTTTTATTGTATTCTATTGGCAGTGAGCATTCTGCAGGCTGTTTATGTGCCCTGGGCGCCTCGCATCTTGGCCACCTGCTGCACCTTGCATCGAAGGAGCACTCTGAAAAGCACCTGATGGCGTTCGCAATTTTTTTTTTCTATTGTCCAATCAAAAGATTGGAGAGGCAGGCCCTCATTTGTTGTGACTGAAGTTTACAGTTGCTTGGATTGTCTGTAGACTGCAACAAACTGTCCCTGACTCATCCTAAAATAAGCCTTGAACAGACCATCAGTAAGACGAGGCTCTTGGACCAGCTGGTGGTGCTACCAGCAGTGTCTCCTCTTTCTGAGGGTCTCATGTATCCGCACGGATCTCCCTTTCCCTGTCACCTGTTTGTCTGTTTTTTTAAAGCAGATGTTTTTAGCAACAAAAGAGAGACCTGTGAGTTGTGATCAAGTTTCTGCTAATATGACAAAGATTACAGATCGCTGGCGCTATAACCTTTGATTAGACTGACAAGACAGCTGATTTGGTGGTTGCCTAGCAACATGGAAAAAACATACAACATACATAGCCTTCACTGTAGTTTGTGTGGCAGATAGTAATGCCATAATAATAACAAAGTGGCAACAATATGCATCTGTTCATTCCTCATTCATTCTTATCATTTTTTTTTAATTTTAAAAAAAGAAAAAAATCAATCAAATAGATCTTACATTGATTATTGGAGCTTTTTATGGCTTTTTTATTAAGTGTTCCATTGAGGTGCAGTCGTGTTTCAGTTCAACAGTAATCCAATTGAAGCAGGGTTTGGATCCAGTCCATTTTGATTTGTGGATGATGAGGACCTGCACAGTACAGTTCAAATCGTGCGGAGTGCAAAATGTAACATGACACTCTTGTCGAAGCTACCCGCAGACAACATGTTGATGTCAGACGCACGTCCATTTACGAACCAGTTGATGTCAAGTATAGGAAGAAGCAGCAGCAACATAGATGACGAGGACATGACACAAGTCTGTCGTGAAGCTCTTTAGTGAGACCAAACCAAAACTAACCAAATGTATCAAAACATGAACTTTGGTCCGGATCTTGGTGCGGACTTTAAGGTGTGAAAAGGCCCCAACATAATGCAGGACCAAGACATGTGTTCAGTGGTCAAATTTCTGACTATCTCTGACTCCTCTCTCTTTTATTGCAGGATGATGATGGGCTGCACAAGAGAAAGGTGACCTCACTGGGCACCCCTCACTCTTCTTCCATGGCGACTTCGGCCATGAGGGACGAAGGCTTAAGCACCCGCGTCCTGGCGTTCTGCGTGCTCTTCTTTGTCTTTGGAGTCATCATTGGCAAGCTGGCCCTGTAGAGACACAGACAGACAGAGAGCACAGTGATAGACGGATGGACGGCGTGCTCGGGAGGACACGTGTCAATAATGGCAACGGGGATGTCTTCTGGGTTTATGGGGGTTTTTTTCTTCTTTTTTTTCTTAAACAGTAATATCATGATGGTTTGTCTGGATGGAAATAATTTAATGTGTAAAAAGAAAACAAAGGAAGGCGAACCCAAGTTAAACCATGAGTGTGAGCGTTTTTGTCACAGGTCTTGCCTTTTTTTTCTTTTTTTTTTGTGTGTGAAATAATCACCACCTCTGATCTGTTCTTTCCGTCCATCCCTCCTTCCTAAATGATCTTCCGCAACTTGCACAGGTAACAGCTGGTGGTGTGTGTAAGTGGCTTCACGCTGGCTGAATGTCTAGTCTTTCATTGATTCTTTATTGATTCAAGTCTTCAAGTTCCTCACTCACATAGTCTGTAAGAAAGATCTTAACACTCCTCAACTGATAATCCTTCCTCCACTTATTACTGATAATCTGCAAGGAGAGGTGAACACAAGTGATCAGTGAAAGACTCAAATTCTATGTATTGTCTTCTAAACAGTATGTGGTAAAAATGAGAGCCAGTAGAAGCTCTGTGTGTGTGTGTGTGCGCGTGTGTGTTCTTGATTTTTGCCTCCTGCAGGAGGGATGTGGATGTTTTTTTATGTAAGGAGACCACAAACGGTGAACTCACAGGCTGTTTGAGAACAAAGGAAGAGGGGTGGTTTGAAAACTAAACTGTCATTTGAAAAGATTTCCTGTACAACAGCAAATGGCTATGTTTGTTGAAAATCAGATTAAATCCTTTGATCATTTCAGTTGCTAACCAGACCAGGGAATCAGTGGAAATTAAATAAATCTGTATTTGGGCCTTTTGTAAAATTAGATTATGATATCGAATTTATGCTACACGGTGATCTAGTACGAAATCAAAGCTGTAATTTAAAGACATCAGATTTTCCCAGTTAACACTTTAATTTTCTTGATAGTTGCCTCCTCAGGTTGAAGAAGACCCCCTTCAGGCAGTAACCTTGTCATGCAAAATCAACACAGACATTTACAATATATAACATACAGTGTGTTACAATAGTTTGGCCACCTTGTTTAATTTTGCCCATGGAGTATTGTATTTGCGTCCTTTTAGTGTATTACAGCAGTTGTTTGCTTTTTTCCTTATATCATTTAGCCACAATGCTTCTGTTGTTTATAATATTGAAATGCACTATAGTCAAGTGTCCACTCTGCAGTCTGCATGAAATGACATGGATTTATTATGATTATTATTTTTTTGAGTGTTGAAGTTATATTAGCAAAAAAAAAAAAAAAAAGTTTTATTTTTTTTTCAAAAGGGACCATCTTGAATCTGGTTTATCAGTTTGTGTGTGATTTTTTTTTTTTTTTTTTTCCTTTTCGATTATCTTTTCTTTTGTTTCCTGTTGGGCTCTGGTGGTTGCGAGATAACTGAGACAACACAGCTGTATTATCTCGGCTATCACATGACTATCTAAGCAGGTTGGTAAAAAGGAAAAAAGAATAAATATCTGTATTTTTCGTTGCCAGAGGGAGCTTCGGGGAGGAGGGAAAGTGGGAATGTGGGCGGCTGGGAGGAGGACTGACCTGTGAATACACACTACATAGAAGAAAAAAGGCGTCAGTGCTTCAGACCACACATGCAAAGATACAGTTACACAACTATGTAATCACAGTAATTGGATACTCTTTTGTATGTATATAAAAATAAAAACGACTTTAAAAGATAACTGGCAAAGTGATTAACATACTGTAATAAAGGAAGACAATTAAACAACCACCATGGATCATCATAATGTAGCATCATAATGAATTAAAACACATAAACCCCCAACTGTCTGCTGCTGTGAAAAGTTTACTCTTTTTTTTTTTTGCTCATTTAGAATAGATTGGAGTTGTGTGTGTGTGTGTGTGTGTGTGTGTGTGTGGCTGTAAGAATTGTTTGATAGACTAACAATAAAAAAAACATTGTTTCATTATTGAAAGAAAATCCTAGAAAAGAACTGCTTTGATGGATTAAAGGAGCACTCTACTGCTTTTACACATAAAGATCAGTTTACTCTTCACAAAGAGTGCTAGCCAGTCTGTAAGAACAGTTGTATAATGTTGTCTGTGGCTCTGCAAGGAACATAAAGTCATTATCATATAACCAGGGATTTGAGGCTCCACTCCACAACAGAAAGCCATTGCAAAGTGGGGCTGAGAGGTTACAAAGATATGGCAATTTACAAAGTAGGGAGGGTCCAAAGAAATAAGGATCTTGGTTGCATTTTGGGAATTCTATGATCTTGGTGTTTTTGGAGCTTTACCTAGCCAGGGAGTAACAGTCAGGTTATTTGGCTACAACCTGCAATGTTGCTCTCAACGTATTTGCACTGGTAGCTTAAGTTTCCAAGTCATGCTAGGGTAAGTAGACCATGAATGGCCTTTAAAGTGATCCTGCTCATGCATGCCCCTCTTAACATGGCCGTGAGTGTGAAAACCATTCTGCACAGGGAATCTCAAACACTCAAGCTAAGTAACAATAAGCAAAACACGAGTGGAAGGGGTCTTTATCAGTGGTGACTGATAAAACAGATGGTCAGCAAATTTCATCAAAATACTTCATCGTTAAATTTTGTTAAACAGCTCAATGTTTTTAAGTTAAGAAAACTAAACTGGTGATTTAACAAACGGGTCCAGTGATTTTCAGTGCTCCCGTTGTCCAGCAGATGAAGACAGAGATGCAACGAGCAGAGCACACCTCTTATCGGGCAACACGACGTCATTGGGCCTTATCCAGGAAGTAGAAAAACATCAACAATCCTAACAGGCTAGGGCGAAGTGTCAGTGTAGCCTAGCAGCGCGGTAGCTAAGCTTGACTTTCTCGAGCATTTCACTGAGTTGTTTTGTTGTTTTTTTATAATTAGTGTGCTGTAGCATCTCAGAAATGTCGTTGTTTGGTAAGATATTTGGAGGAGGAGGAAAAGGGGCAAAGGGACCGAGCCCACAGGAGGCGATCCAGAAACTCCGAGAGACGGAGGAGATGCTAACGAAGAAACAGGAATTTCTAGAGAAAAAGATCGAGCAGGAGCTGCAAATTGCCAAAAAGAATGGCACGAAAAACAAACGAGGTGAGATATCAGTGCGTATTTTCTGATAGTTTCTACTCTTTATCATGAAATTTCTTGGCCAACAACCCCGAGCTAAATGTTAGCACGTTAGCTAAGTCGGCTAACTTTCCCGAGCTGTCATAACTGTTGGCAACCTCACTGAGCGTCGTTAATATCATGGCAACTAGAGAGAAGCGCACGTTTTGTCGATTGTGTGTGAGATTTAATTATGTGATTATAGATTATCATTCTCTTATTTCCACTGAGGTAACGCTAGCCTTGTCTTTTGCTAACATATCTGGTGCTAACATTTGATTGTTCAGTGGCCATTTAAAAATCAAAAGTTAAAGGTGTGGCAAGCGACACAGCTAACGTTAGGTGTCTGGCAATAAAGTTATTGTCTCCTTGTGTCGGGACAAGAGTTGAATATTGGTGTAGCACATGTTAAAAGGACATGATGTCGCTGTCAAATAAGTGGGCGTGTTTGCATCGTGGTCAGAAGACTACATAGAAACCTACAGACATCCTGAGAGAGCTAATTATTATATAAGCTATTTACTCCAGAAAGATCCGTAAACGTTGTTTATCACCAGTGATGGTGGGCAACACGGAAACAAAAATATTACTGTGGTCAGAAGACCCTGTTCTGACACTTTTACTACATGTGTTAAAACATGATAAAGATATGTGTGTGGTGGTGCACCTGTTGATAGATCTAGTTAAAATGAAAGCCAAACCTGAAAAGTTGTCTGACATTTTGGTCTGAAGATGGTATTAGAGGGAAGCCCTCAGAGCGGCTAAGACGAAAGTCTTTTGTCCCCTGGGGATTTTGAATGTGGTTTGTTGGCTAGTGGATTTATTATGATTCTAACTTTGGGCATTTTGATCTGATGGTGCCGCTAGAATGAAGATCAAGGGGTCACCAAAAATGGTAGGATAAATCCTCTGAGACCATGAATATCCATAGTGTATTTAGTAGTTTTACAAAGTGTTGATTAATGGGAATGTTTTGAACTGACAATGGTGCAAAGAGAAAAACTGATGGACAGACTGACCAGTAGATTAATTTATGTCACCACAAGTGGCGTAAAAAATATCATTATAAGAAATGATTTAATATTAATCAATATTTCAGTGTGCATTCAAAGAAAACAAAAAACTTTTTTCTCCCCAAAGGTTGACAGAATTGCTCATTCCAGCATGACACTCTCCGATGGTTTCACTCCCGCCTATCAGGTGTTAGTTAGTGGCTGTGGTCGTGTGACACTGGCTGATTCATTCTTTCCACTTTTTCCATTTCATCAGCCAAGGGCCAGCCACAAGCTATATCTAATTTCCATCTTTGTTGATTTAATGGTCACTAACATAGTGCGGCGTACCTGAGGTGACAGCGCTTTCACTATCGCAGCCTCCTCCCTCTGGAACTTCCTACGCATAGACATCTGTGACTGTAGTGACCTGGATACATTCGGATCACTTATCAAAACCTGCCTCTTTAGACTAGCCTTCAAACTCCAGTAACATTACATTTCACCTGCTGCTCTCTGCTAGTTTTATGGGCTTTTATGTATTTTGTGTTTATTTATTATGTATTTTAAACATGATAAAAGTACTGGTTTTAAGTGTCTTTGAGTGTCCTGAAATAGAAATAGAACTACATTTATAGGAATAAAATGTATTATTATTGTTATTATTATTATTATTATTATTATTATTGTTGTTATTATTATTATTATTATTATTATTATTATTATTATTATTATTATTATAGTAAATTAATATGTAAAGCATTTTATTTATGATTCCACTCAGTGGTGGATGACTGTAATTTCACAGAGCATAAGATGTGGCACTGACTACTGGAAATGTATTCTGGCTCTCATTCCTCTTGAAGGACAGAACAATCTAGGTGATTCACGGTTTTACACCACTGTCATTGAATCACATTTCTACGCAGTATGTCTATTTTTGTGACAGTCTATTCGTCCTGACTCCTTTCCTTCTGTCTCTCTCTCCTCAGCGGCTCTGCAGGCCTTGAAAAGAAAGAAGCGATATGAGAAGCAGCTCGCCCAGATTGACGGCACGCTGTCGACCATCGAGTTCCAGAGAGAAGCTCTGGAGAACGCCAACACAAACACTGAAGTGCTCAAGAACATGGGCTTCGCTGCCAAGGCCATGAAATCTGCCCATGAAAACATGTAAGAGCAGGCATGCAGGCACTGTTTAAGTTCTTTAAAATTTGATTGATCGAGCGATTGGCTAAAGTGAAGCCTCGTTATGAAAATAGTATATTTGTAGCCTGTTTCTTCTAAATTGCCCTCATGGGACTACAGGGACAGAAAATATGAGGAATACGCTTTTCTGTAGAGCAACAATTAATCAAAATTTTATCAAAATCGCAATATGGTCTACGGCAATTTTCAAAGCGCAGGAGGTGCAATATTTGTTGAAGGTGAAGTACTATTTTGTATTAAATATTTTTGTGCTGCAGAGATGTCCTGGTCTACACATCATATAGTACAGACTTAAAAAAAACATCTGTGTTTGCTACAGATCCCCTAAAATCTAATTTAATCATTTTGACATGTTTTTCAATGAAAATGAGAATAATGATGTTAAAATTAAATATTTTTTCAAAATCGTTCAGCCGTACTTTTCTCATATCAAAACACAGAAGATTTGACCTGTATGCAGTAATGCCTTCTTAATCCAAACCCATCAGCACCCTGTGTTATTAATAATAATAATAATAATAATAATAAAAACAAATAAGAAGAATGTGTGATTAAAAACAGGCATTCATAAATGTTTCCCTTCTAAAAAACTGCTAACTTGCATATTAAATGGAAAACATCAGTGGTTGCACATGTGAGGTACTTTTGCATTGCTGCATGCCATGTGCATCACTTTGCCAATTTATCAGTATATGTAGGTACGTGAGCCTTGGTTAAAAGGTATGATAGTGCACTCTCTTGTACTGACATACGAATCCTCCTCTGCTCGTTGTTTCAGGGACATTGACAAGGTGGACGACCTGATGCAGGACATTACAGAGCAGCAGGAGCTGGCCCAGGAAATCTCTGACGCCATCTCCAAACCTGTCGGCTTTGGAGAGGAATTTGATGAGGTGCGTGATGTATATTTAAGATTTTCCTTGTACATTTGTTTCTTTGTGGTGTTTTCTAAATGCAGTGTGTGATTCTGAAGTGTTTCCTCTTTTAAATCCAACAGCTATATATCTGAAAGTGTCTAATTTATTTTGAGATTTACTGTAAATATTGCCTCAGGTTAATCTGACATCTGTCACACTCGTGACCCAGAAATAAAACCACCCATCAGCTCAGAACATGTTCTTTTTTCTGAGTTTAACACAGTAATGAATGATGAACTGATGATAACACATGTCCAACACGGTGGAGCAAAGTTCAGCATTATGGACTTGATGCTGTCCAGCATTGTTCTGTGACCCACCAGGCTAGACACAGTGTGTTGTGTTTCTTGAGTCATTTCTCTGAATCAGCCTTCTTTTTGAATGGTCTTATTCAGAGACCAACTTCACCTCAATAGATGGTATTCAGCCATCCTGGCATAATATGGCAGGAAGAATGAATACGCTCTTTCTCAAATGCTCAATCAACTGACTTTAAGTATTTTAATCAAACTCTCAGCGAGACATTTTACTGACCAAGTGTACGAAATTAGGACCAGGTTACACCACCCCACGCTCATTTTGACGTTGTCTTTGTGATTTCTGGTGTTGCGAAAATAGTTTGTGTTTAGCCTCATGTTTCATGCTGATTGCTGTCTTTCTCAGGATGAGCTACTGGCGGAGCTGGATGAGCTGGAACAGGAGGAGCTGGACAAAAACCTGCTGGAGATCGGGGGATCAGAGAATGTCCCCCTCCCCAACGTGCCTTCTACTTCATTACCTGCCAGACCTGGTAGGAGCCTTTTTTTAAAAACTAATACAACTCTGTGAGCTTGACTGCAGCATCTTTTTGATTTATTTGAACGACTGCTTCAACGTTTAGGGAAATATGGTGATTCAGTTATTCTGGGGGAGGGTTAGATGAGAAGATTTTTTGCCATTTTCCGGTGGGTGTATATGCCGGACAATTTCTTGGCTCTGCGCAGTTGCCAGGTAACCAGTGGAGACTGCAGGAAGTTTCACAGCCATGAAATATTCCAGCACCTAACCCTGCGTAAAACAGCACATTGTTGTTTTCGCTCTTCACTGTTTGTATGGATTAAACACATGAGCTATCAAGGTAATTTATTTATCAAAATTTATTTTATTTATTTATTTATTAAAACAGCACATTGTTGTTTTCGCTCTTCACTGTTTGTATGGATTAAACACATGAGCTATCAAGGTAATTTATTTATCAAAATGCAACACAAGGTTGTTTCTAGTCCATGTTACACACAAAGAACATAACAGATAATGACATTTATATTAGAATAGACAGAGGAGGCTAGCTGTGCCTAGTCTTTATGCTAAAATAAGATAAACTGGTGGCCGGCTGTAGCCTTTACTGCACAGCCTAGATGTGCACTAATATGGAATTATCTGTTTGTTGTGACCGGTTTTCAACAATATTATTCTTACAAATGCAATAATGTGAAGAGGAAAATAGATATACATTTTTAGAGTCACACATTTATTCTCTCTACTCGGGCTTTTCTGTGCTCTGCTTTCTGTATTTTAAGTGCCATCCATAGCCTGCAGCCGTGCTCCACATTATTGGATTTAATTGTCGGCTGAAATTCCATTATTGGAACAATAACGCAAATCCAATTTTCTAACTTATCTGCCAGACAAATATGTTCTGCAACCCTGGTAGAGACATGAGTGAGATATTCAATATCAATATTCTCATCTTATTCTCCATCAGACGGCAAACAGTTTCCCAAAATGTCAAAATATAAGCACTGTAGAGGCCACGAAACCACCTGAGATCAACTAAACGTAACCGTACCAATTCATGCACATATCTCACCATTTCCCCCCACCTGTCTTTTCACCCCCAAAGCCAAGAAAGAGGAGGATGATGACGACATGGAGGACCTGCAGCGCTGGGCGATGGAAGCCATGTAAACGCGGCGTCCGCCAGATCATACCTGCATCAGAGAGGGAGGAGGAAGGAGCAAGGGGAAATGAATGGACTGATAGGATGTTGTGTATGAGTATTTTTGTGTGTCTGAGGAGAGCTGCTTTATGTAACACTACGAAAAAAGCAAAAATGCTGTAGTCTTTCTTTTCCTGTCCCCTTCACAACCCCCTGGGTGCTCAAGCAAACGACCCAGGTAGGGGCTTTTATATCGAAGCTCTGTCACTGTACCATGGCAACATCACCTAATATATTTACCCTTGATTTTAATACAATACTAGCACCTGGTGGGCCAATTTCAGTGGCAACATAGTTCATATTGAAGTGTAATATTATGAACTCTGTGGTGCGATAAAGGAGTGGTCAGATTAGTGTGGCGTTGTTAATGTCACTGGATGACAGGGGAATTTTCATGGGAGCTTAATCCTCAAAGATCTGTTTCCAACTCACATATTTACCTGTATTTGTGGCGTCTTTCCTTGTTGACAAAAATAACAATCCTTTGCTTTCTTGTTTTGTTTTTTGTTTTTTTTCAATGCTCTTGAAAATCGGAGAACAGCTGAGCATGAGCTGGTTGGTGAAGCTATGAGCTGTGTGTTTGACAGAATCTGAACCTCTTGTTTTGTTTCAGGCTGCGTGCTTTGTCCCCCCCCCCACTCGCCTCCTGTCGCCATTTCAGCGACTTCTCCCTCGCTCAAAGGCGTTCTCACCAGTGGTTCTTGTTATTTGGTGTAAATATCCCAAATGTGTCTCTTTTTATATGCTGTATTTCTGCTGTCACTGAGAGGTTCTGTTGAGGCTGTGCGAAGCATGCAACAATGGGAAATCACAACACAGATCACAATGCACGGCCAGAAAGAGAGATGTTAAACCTAACACTTTCATCCTGCTCTGTCTGTCTCGGTCCTCCTCGTAAGGGTTTTTGTTTCAAATCGTATAATGTTAAAAAAAAAATAATAATAATAAACTATTGTCACACCTTATTAACTCGTGAAGGACATGGTGGTTTATAAAAGATTAGATTACAGTCAATCTACAACATGAGCGTTTTGGAATTTAAGGAGGTACTTCCTTTAGTTTTTCAAAGTCATGATGTACATTTTTTACATAGGGGGAAAAAAGCAACAACACAAGGATGGATGGACAAGCATGTTTGCATTTCTATGTTTTATTTATCCAGATGAGAATATTATTTGCAAAATCATTAAAGGTTTTCAATTCTTTTACTGTAGTGGAAGCTGTATCTTTTCACGTTGTCATCGTGTGATATCATCATGTTCAGTGTCAGAGTTTAACACCTATTATACAGCCATGCTGGGAAACTGATGGGTGCAACAGTGTTTTAGAATTGAGGCTCACAGAACTGTGTGTACTCTTGACCTTATAAGATTGTAGGGGTTCCGGGACATTTTGATTGTATGTCTTTTCAAACTGATAAACTGCACATCCAATTTTGGTGCTCGAATTAGGGCTGCAGTTAACAAATATTTTCATTATCCATTAAACTGATGATCATGGTCTCAATCAATTAATCGTTTTTTTTCCATCTATATAACTTTAATTTTAATTTTGATATTAAATCAAAATAGTTGCTAATTAATATTCTGTCTATCAACTTAATGATTACAATATCAATGTAGTTCCAATTCATATCAACACAAAGAAACAAGGATGTAGGCCATTGTCTGCACTGTGAGTCAAACATTTTGGACACCAGCATTTCTGATAAATTTCACATAACATGAGTAAATACCATAGACTGTATATAAAAAAGGTAAATACTTTCTAAGACACTAAAACTAGAAAGAGTAAGCAATGAGGTCTTAGTCCGTCATATGAGGCACCTGTAGCAGACAACAGGGGACAAAGGTACAAATTGCTCATGTACAGAGTTTGCTCTGGAGGACAGAGATCCTACTTCAGTGAGGATAACAAGAATGATGACGATGACTCTTTAATATCTGGAAAACTTTCCGGATACAGATCACATTTTAATACTGAATGGATAGTTTGACAATTCTTTGATGCAGAGGGGTGTCCATCCGCACTGCGGATGTAGGCTTGGTGTGGTAGATAAGTTTTGTATTTTGAAAAGTACATAATTAAATGCAAATCTAAAGCTGTATGTGCCTCCCCAGTCCCACATAGATAAATAAATAACACCATAAATAACAAACAGTCCCTATCTTCATTTTTCCTGCTGGCTGTTCACAGGTTTTAGATTAAGGTTTTTGGTTTAGACCTTTACCTTGATGCCCTAATGACACCCAGTGCTCATTTGTACAGGTTTGCTCAAAATAGTATGAACTGGGCTTTAAACTATGCTGACATACTCACTGTAACATTGGTAAGGGAAGAGCAGTGAGTGTGATTAATCTGAATATTATAATTCATACATAATCAGTGTTGGGAAGGGTCGGCTACTTTGGAAATGTCATTTACGGATTACAAATTACCCTATTGAAAATGCAATAGTGTAACTATTTCAATTACTATTTCAAGTAATACATTAAATTACTTTTTGATTGTTTTTCTAAATTTTTGATGGATGCTTTCAATTGGTAACCATTTTCAAAAGACAGCTTGAGAGGCAACTTAACTGGCAGACGGGTGACGCTGTAAATTCAAAAACTAGAACCGATCAAAAGCATCAGAATATAATCAAAGTTTAGTATGTGGCTGGAAATGGCGTAGGAAGACATTGTGCACATGGAAACAAAATGAATATTATTCAACATATAGCCTAGCTTTTTAACTGTAACTGTAATTTAATTACGCATTTTCCTGTAACAGGTTACAGTTACATGTATTTTGTATTGTAAGTACTTACTCCCCAACACTGTACATAATATAGGCTGCGTGTGTGTGTGTGTGTGTGTTGTGTGTGTGCGTGTGTGTGTATAATATATGCATATACATATATAATATAATTTGTCTGTTTTCTGCGGTGGAACAAATCCTTCGTACCTCTACTAATTTATGATGTACACATTTAACAACAGGTTCAGTGCATCTTTTCTCTTGAACACTTCCCAACTGGAATGCACCGTCGCAAAGTAAAGACGTCAGGATTTAGCGACTTGACGCCTGCGTACTGTCGATTCATCGCTGATGCAAGACATTTTCGGCGCAGCAGTGTGGGACTGATCGAGGAATAAAAAGTGACCAGATTTCAGTCACATTTCAGCCCGCAATCATGTCAGGTGACGAGGTAAGGCATCTCGGGTTATCCGATGTTTAGTCTGTGTCAGTATGTAGACTTGCTGGGTGCAAATATGGGGAATTTTAGGGACTGATAGGCGGTGAGGATGACTTTGGGCCTCGGCACTGCTGCTCCCCTCCCTGTCCCTACCAGCTCTCACATGGCTGCAGCCAAGCTAACAACGGCCCACCAGCCAAAATGACAAGAAAATATCCAGTACCCCACTTTATCACTATTTATCACATCATGCAGGTTAATAATAATCACCGTGTTTTATCAATTCACCCTGTCATAGCTGCTTTGTAACTCAAAATGAAGGGCTGGAGTTAGTTAGCTAGTGTTAGCTTCCGTTAACGTTAACTGAGCTGCGGCGCTAACAGTTCGTGCTCTCCAGCAGAAACAAAAAGCTACCACGGTTTAACGTTAACGCTAGTTCCATGTAGCTAGTCTAACGTTAGCTAGACGGATAGTTGGTTTTAAGCTGGGAGTGAGTCCTGACAGAAAGAACCGTCACAATTATGCTGGAGACTAACGTTATTATCAAAATAAACCGTATAACGGCTCTAAATCAGTTTAACGTCGCGACTAACGTAACGTTACAATTTGATGTCTCCATTTATATCCGTTGGTGTTTAAGAAAACAGTTTCACGTGACTCATCTGGGTTACGATGACAAACCAGGAAGCTGCGTTTATAGTGCAAGTTATGTAATTATCGCTGTATATCTCGATTTTTACAGAGCACAAAATATGTTAAACTGCAGAAAACTATAGCAACAATATTTATGTTTCATTTAATGTTACCGGCTGACTTTCATTGGTGAAGGTAATTGTGCTTGACAACAAATACATTGTGACTGCACAGGAATCAGATGTAAACCAGTTGATCATGGCCTAAGGCTGATGATACACGGGGCAACTTTTTGAGCAATGTTGCTGGGCAATCTTGCTAGAGGCAAGTCCGACTATGTTTTAAATGGATAGCGGCGGTGGGGTAAGGGGATTACGGTAGTAATCTTTACTCATTACCATTGATGACAATGTTGCCCTGCACAATTGCTCTAAAGGTTGCTCTGTGTATCATCAGCTTAAAGGAAAGTGGCTGTCTGAACTGCAATTTTGTCAGCCAGGTTATTGATCAACAAATGATCTCTTCCCTGGGAAAAAACTGTTAGAAACTTGTCTCAGCTGAACCATGTTGGCCTTCATTTCGTTATCTTGTCAGTCGTTGTAAAACTTGCTTTCCTCTCTTTCAGATGATTTTCGATCCCAACATGACCAAGAAGAAGAAGAAGAAGAAGAAGCCCTTCATGCTGGATGAGGACGGAGGCGAAGGGGTGGGAGGAGAAGAGGCTAAAGAGGTGGAGGCAAAGGAGGCAGAACCGGAGGCTGGAGACGACAAGGAGCTGGATCTGGATGAAGATGAAGGCAGGAAGAAAGGTTATAAGAGAACATAGAGATGCTCTGACTGAAAGCTCACATCTTAAGCTCCAGTGTCAGAGCATGTTTTTTGAGGAATGTAACAATGTACATTTAGCTGCCAGCCTGCATTAAGCTAGAATTAAGCAGGGTTGGTTTTCTCTTCTCTAGAGCCATCCGATGATTTGAACGACCTGAATTTCTTCAACCAGAAGAAAAAGAAGAAGAAACCCAAGAAAGTATTTGATAATGATGTTGTTGAGGAAGGATTAAAGGTCAGTCAGTTTTTCTTCTTTCTCCACTCCTCATCACTACAGAGTCTGTAGATTCCTGTTTCCTTTCATCCTCTGCCCATCCTTCAGATAATTTTAGATCTGCACTTCTTGTTCCACTTCTACTGTTGCTTTCCTATTACTTGTCTTACTGTCATTGAATTTCACTTCTCATTGGTCCAATTCAGGAGCTGAAAATAGAAGGAGAGCAGACAGAGGTGCTGGAGGAGGACAACCTGGACCTGATGCTTCCTACCAAAAAGAAGAAGTCAAAGAAAGTGGACTTTGATGAGGGAGAGATATTGGAGAAGGATGATGGTGAGAAGACACTAAATCTTTACAGTAGAGAACTAAAGGAAGACACGTGTTTACTAACAGGTTTGTATGATGTGTTCTCAGCACTGGAGGACGATGAGGGGAAGAACAACGATGGAATCTCATTCAGCTCGTCCACGGGACCAGCCTGGGCCGGCTCTGAAAGAGACTACACTTACGATGAGGTAGGACAGCTGTAAACTAACTCTCACACAACCAAGACTCAGCTATAAATGGAGAACCCATTCTACCTGAGGAAGGGCCACTTGTTTGTGTATTCACAAGTGGGAATGTGGGAAAATAGGCAAGTATCTCAATTCTTACCATGTTTTCTTTTAGTTATTCTGTCCTGCTAAGTTAACTTATTCAGGGTGTCCGCGGGGTCTTAAAAAGTCTTAAAAGGTAATAAATCAATTTTGCGAAAATGAAGGCTATTAAAAAGAAGTCTTAATCGCCATTTAACTGTTTTTTAAATTAACTTTTGAAGATAGTTTTTTCAATGTGAAAATCCTGTTTGTCCAAAAGTTTGTTTGCTAAAAGTGTAGATGATGGTATTTATGTATAATGCTTAGCCAAAAATACTAGACAGGCAGTTGAGTAGCGACTGTGTGATTCGTTTCTGTAACATTAGGCGCAGGGATCTACCGAGCGCCTGTTTCACTCTTAAATGCTCCAAAAAATAGATCCATGCGAACTGGAAAATGATTTAAGAGTACAACCGACCGTAACCTCCCACCCCGCTGGATCCCCAATGCCAATTGTCCAAAACATAGTCAGCAATGTTTTTTTTGTTTGTTTGTTTTTTATGATCTTATCCTAATGTAAACATGGTCAGTTTTAACTACAGTTGGTGTAACTCTTTGCACCCTCTCTGTCTCAGCTCCTGAACCGAGTTTTCAACATCATGAGAGAAAAGAACCCGGACATGGTGGCCGGAGAGAAGAGGAAGTTCGTGATGAAGCCTCCTCAGGTGGTCCGAGTGGGAACCAAGAAAACCTCCTTTGTTAACTTCACAGACATCTGCAAACTGTGAGCCTCCCACCTAATACACACTGACCACTCACACTGTCGATCACCGCTCCCTTTGATACTCACCTGACTTACCAATTCAGCTGATTCTAGTTCTGTATCAATGCAGAGTAAGGCATTAAACGGAAATACAAAATATTTAAAGTTCAATCTACAATAGGGCAACTCACTGACGATTTGCATAGCGTGGTCGGCAAGTCACTATAAAGTGCTGCATCTGGTCTAAGCAGGGATTTCCCCAGAGAACAACCTGCACCAAAAAAAACCCTCACCGACAACCATCTAAAGTTTGGGAGTATTTCAGACACCAGCAATGTGGTGCTCTGCAAATTGGAAATGGCTTATTACGGCTCTTCAAGCAGCACAAACAACAATCCCAGAGCTCTGTGTCAAGACAGCAGCGCATCTAACGTTTGGCCTTTTTACTTTTTCAGTTTCCTTTATTTGCCATGTATGAATGAGAAAATGACTTACATTTGTTACAGTCTGTAAATTTTTTGAGTTAGTTTCTTTGCCCTACACTGACACAAAAATACATGTTCCATTGATTATCTTACTGCATGTCACTCCACTGATGAAATAAATCCAGGTACCATTTTAAGTTTTAAGTCGAGCACTGAAAGGTTGAAAGACTGTCTTTTAAATTAATCTGTGTGTGAATATGAGGTCCAATGTTTTTCTGTAGTAGTTTTAAAAAAATTGTTAGGTGCAGCCCTAATCTACAAATTTATCTTTCATGTACTGTGTCACAGGTTGCATCGTCAGCCTAAACATCTCCTCGCTTTCCTCTTGGCTGAGCTGGGTACCAGGTAAGCTTTTCAATTTACAGTGATGAAATTCATAAATATATTCACTGGGACATTGTCAGTTTAAGCACTAGTTCTCAAATGACAGGAAATATTTCTGTGTGCACTCTTATGAGTGTCTGAATTGTGTTTTTTGCTTTGTGCCTTTTTTTCTGTTAATAGTGGCTCCATAGACGGAAATAACCAGCTTGTGATCAAAGGCAGATTTCAACAGAAACAGATAGAAAATGTGTTGAGAAGATATATCAGTAAGTACATCATTTAAAACTCTTATTTATAGTAAACACAAATCTGATTAGACTCTTTCCAAATTAATGTGTTGGTTTTGTGCATGAGCCGTCATTTTCCCACCATACTCACTCAGTGTCTGTATTTAGCCGTGGTCAATGAAGAATTTAATACAAGAAGGGTTTGTGTTTACAAAGAAAGGACACTTGCATCCAGAACAGGTATCACATATTATTAAATGTATTTTTGTTTGGAGGATTTTATCTTTATCTTAAAAATCACTAAAAGTGATTTCTAGTTTCACATCAGAGGAACTCCTTTATAATGCTATGCACAGATACAGTTGGAGAAATGTATCTTAAATAAGTTATACTGTATTATACTTTAAGTGTTTATGTTTTGTAACTGATTTTTATGTAAACCGCTGCTACTGCAACACTGCAATATCCCTTCAGGGTTGAATGTAGGGATCCGAATTGAGCAGCTTCTTTCAAACTACTGTATATGTGGGGGGAAAAAAAGTTGCATAAAGCCTTTCGAGGCTGCAGAGGGAGCTGTGTGAAGTTTGTGTAGGTTGAAAATTAATGAATGCTCACACCTCTGTAGCCACCTGCTCATCTCTGTTTGAGGCTACATTAGCTGCTACTAGCATAACACACCTGAATCTCCAAAGAAGATGTCGGAAGCCATATTGTATTGTGGGTATTGTAGGCGCAAGGTTATGACAAGGAAGAGGAACGCGTGGACTAAAAAAAGACACTGTCTCTGGTTCCGCTGATTGGATTTTTAACTGTTCATCATTCGTCTGACAATGCTGTGAGCGCAGTGCTACATCAGAGTACTGTTTTTAATCAACTCTTTTTTTTTTTTATCCAGCAGAAACATAAAACAATATACAGTGAACTCCTGTGTGTACTCCAGTGCTAATAACCCTCTTCTCACCCCTGCAGAGGAATATGTGACGTGTCACACCTGCCGCTCTCCAGAGACCATCCTGCAGAAGGACACTCGCCTCTATTTCCTGCAGTGTGAAACGTGCCACTCCCGCTGCTCTGTCGCCAGCATCAAGACCGGCTTCCAGGCTGTGACAGGCAAGAGGGCGCAGCTCCGCGCCAAAGCCAACTAAAGACCACCGAAACTGGGCTCCACCCCCTCTCTCTGCCTCCCCTTTCCCCTCAGAAGGGCCGAAGCTGGGGTTGGATGCCCCCTTGATTCGCTAAAAGGACTCTCTGAATCGAACTGCGGGAGGGTTTGGCTGTTGTTTAGTTGTCGTGGCCTGACCAGGCAGGGAGTGAGAGAGTATCGAATGCTGACAGATGGGGTTCAGGCACTAAGCAGCTGATGTGTACCATACACACTGTTGGATGCATTTGATTTCTTGTCTGGCTGATGAACCCTCCACCTCCTAGGTTTTTTTCCATTTGCTGTGATTCTTGATTCCTGCAAGAAAACCCTGATTTAATATGGCTTGAATCCTTCTACATTCTTTCTTCCCCCACTCTGCATACACCAGACCTTAAGATTTATTCTGCTAAGGGATCCATTTCTCCACAACAAGCCAAATTGTAGTAAAGCTAAGTTGAACTACAGTGACAGAGCTTAGTTGCTCTAGTAATTGTAGCCCATGTGGTCACCTGTTCATTCTTTAATTCCACATTGCTTAAACTAAAGGCTGAGTTCCTGTTTCTGGTCTAGCCTCAAATCACAGAACTGCCAGTTCAGAGTATCCTGCCCTTGTTTATTAAAGATAAAAACCAAAGTCACCAGGCTGGAGTACAAACATGGCAATTTGTCACTGTAACTAGTCAGAGACAGGCTCCTAACACAGGCTTCTTTTGATTGTTTTATAGCGGGAGATGACTATAAAGTCAAACAACGAGTTGATAAAGTCTCAAAACTTTAATAAAGAGACTGTGTATGAGACAGAAATAATAGTGTGTTTGAGTGCTTTTGTGGCATTGATAAGCCATTGTGTACATCATAATTTCTTGCTTTGACTTCTCAAGTTAAGATAAACAATTTGATCAAATATTGGGAGATTTGATTAGAAGGATGTGAAAATTAATAAAATAAATTTTGTTCAAATAAGCAGGTTTCTTGAGCCAATGCTAGTCCCCTAACACCAACACCTAAATGCTTATCCCTGAAAACAGCTTCTGAGCTGGCACCTCAGATCAGTCTCCTGTAACAGGTCTCTATTTTCAAGTGTGTTTCAAGACATCCACACCACAAGCTAGCTAGGACATTAGTTTCAGTCCAATGATACTGGCGACGTGATATGTGTTCTGTTCTTGTTTGGGAATAATGTGAATAAGAAGGTCTGGAATCATTTTAAAACCTGGTTTTTACAAAAATAAAATATTCTACTCTCTCCATTACTGCTCTCTGTGTACATCCATGTTGCCACAGTTTCTTTCATACAGAAAAAATATTGGTGAATCACTGGCATTAGTACAACTTGTACATATATAAGCCTCATAATTTGTGGAAGAGTCAATTTTAAAAATGAATTGCTATGAAAATTTACCTGACACTTTTATCCAAAGTGACTTACAATTGCTATACATGTAAGATGTCGCACACCTGTGGGGCAACTAGGGGTTAGGTGTCTTGCTTAGGTACACAATGGTGGATGGATTGTAGTGGGGGATTGAACCCAGGTCTCTCACACCATAGGCATAGTCTTAACCATTGCACCATTACCACCCAAAATTTAACCATAGTGAACTGAGACAGTTTGTTGTTTGAGGTCAATGATTTTTTTCACTTGACAGCTATTTACAGTGCCCAAAACTGACCAAGAGAACTGTGTTGCTGCTACTTCTGAAGGCCAAAAAGTGTTACTTTCAAATAATGTATTCATAGAACTGAACTGTATTATTAGCTACACCGTGTTTCTCACAAGATTTTAAGAGACTATGGTGGGTGGGCCTTAGAACATTTTACACATTTTAAAGTTAAATGCATTGATTTGGCGCAAAATTAAGAGGCTATCTATGAGGAACTTTGCACTCTTGTAAAAAATGTTGTGCTCTAGTAAACTATTTGATCTTAAACCCATTGTATAGCTATAAATGATGAAACAAAAGTTTACACATTTATTTAATGTTTTTCCAGCAACCATAAATCAAAGAATAGAAAATAGAATAATTCATTTCTCTAACTTTTAATTGTTGTCTTTTAAAGAACACATAAAATATGTTTTATACTGTGTGAATATACTCCAATTAATCTTCTTTCCATACTGTATAGAAACCTTATTTTGAAAACCGGGCGTTGTCACGTGTATTCTCGCGCTAAATCCACAAAGTCGGGCCCAATTTGTTAAATAATGTTGTATGTGGTTCCCGTATCGCGTAATATGAAAACTTAAGGTCAGACTCTCATACTGCAACACTTGTCTTTGTAAAGAGAGAAACTTACAGGACATATATTTGACAGTGTTGTCCTTGGTCAATTTAAACCACCTGCTTTGGGGTAAACACATCCATCTCAATGATTAGTGGCCAAAATGTTATCAGCAACCCTTTTTTTACAGTATGCACCTTAGTATTTTTTTGATAGAGGACTTGTTTAAGTTAATTAGTATGTGATTAAATTAATAAACGGAGCCTTTAATTTGAAGTACAAAAACTTGCCGGAAATGTCCCACCGTTAGCTTCGCAGTGATTGGCTGGTTCGGCACTAATCATCGCTGGCTAGCAGCACTGACTCCAGTGGTAGCGTCCAACTCGGAACCACCCGTTGTGAGGAACAGTCGAGAACAACGTTAGGCCAAGAACTATGCCTCGTGTTTATATTGGACGATTGAGTTATCATGTCCGCGAAAAAGACATTCAGCGATTTTTCAGCGGATATGGAAAACTCATGGAAATCGATTTAAAAAATGGGTGAGTTTTTGGTGGAAGTGCAAACGCGGGTTACTTAACATTTCCTTGCTAACGTTAGCGTTAACGGCCGTTCATGTTAACGACGTAAGCACTGGCACAGGAACATTTCACGCTTTCGAGCGAAAATATTTCATCCCTGCAGTCAAGTCAGCATGTAAACTTAACCATGAGTCTGTTTTATTTGAATACTAACGTTACAACTTGTAGCTTTTTTTGTTTGTCTCCCTAACTTCTGCTCCTTCTCGTGTGGCAAATGTCTCATGGCCAACATGGCGTCTTTGTGTTAGCTTCAGTGCGGAGCTAGCAGGTCGAGCTAACGATAACCAGCTGGTTAACGGTAGTTTCGTGTGAATGAACACGTCGTGCTGTTGTTTAATTGCATGTGAGTTAGCCTGTTTTTGTCACTTAATTGCTTTGTATTTTAACGCCTTCTTTCTCACCCAGCTATGGATTCGTGGAGTTTGAGGATAACAGGGACGCCGACGATGCGGTCTACGAGCTGAACGGGAAGGAGCTGTGCGGGGAGCGGGTGATCGTCGAACATGCCCGGGGGCCGCGGCGAGACCGAGATGGCTACGGTGGGGGTTACTGGGGTGGTGGGCGCAGTAAGTGCAGTCTATTACAAGATACCCTCTCTTCCCCTTCCCCTTGGGGTGAGGTGTCGATGTGGACTGCACAGAAAGCTATTTTGTTGTTTAATACTGGCGCTAATGAACACATTTATAGCAGAAGTTTGATTTTCAGGTACACTGTTACGGTTTATATCCAGAATCCCATGCTAATGTGTTACGTGGCTACACGTTTACCATGGCTCAGGTTGCATGCAACTTTAATAGTTGCTGTAATATTAGTAAAAAGTAGAGGTACTGTACTTTTAGATTATCCATATTTATTACATTGTGTAGTAGCATTGCCCTCATGGAGACGTTCCTATGAAACCAAGACTGATTGACATTCTTGTTCAGGGAATCCATTGTAACATTTGATGTTTTGTTTTTTTTTTGTTTGTTTTTAATTTATTTTTTGTTTTGAGTGTGTGTGTCCGATCTCATCCTGCTGAACAGTTGTTCTCAGTTTCAACCCTCAAGGGTTGGTGACCTGTTGGTTGTCGCTCCTCCCTAGTGACCACAGGCGACCCTTGATTGGTCTGTGGTTCATTATTGGAAAGGAACAACAATCTGCAAGTCAGAGCCCTAAAATAGCAGAACTAAGAGTCTAGTCTGTAAAGTTGGCATTAGTCAAGACAGCTTGAAAGTAGGGCCTATCACGGGTTGCAAAGTTCTCTTGGATCATAATTATTTTGGCGAGCCATGTTTTGAAGGTGTGCATTTTCAAATTACTTTGCACCACAGAGGACAGCTAATCACAGATGATCACCACAAACCTATCTAGGGTAGTTTTAGCTTAATCATTAGGACTAGACTAACATTTTCATGTGTAATGTGTATTTTTAACGTTGGTATATATTTTTATATTCAACATTAACAAAAGTCCTTGATGTTTCAATTTGAAAGAGTCCAGTTGCGGGCTGAGGCTGAGAGTCCATTGAGGCTAAAGATGACTGGCTAAGATGACTGCCTGTCCCGTTTGGCCTTGGCTTTCACCTTACAATGTGTGTGTGACCTTTGCCCCCCTTGATCCTTGGCTGACCTAACCGGAAGCCATGATGACAGCAGCCTTTTGCCAATAGACCAGGGGCGATGGTGAGGATTGCCATTGGTTTCTATGTTGACAGAAAACATAAGTGGATCGGCTCTAGTAAAGAACTTGCAATCAAAAGAAATGTTGTAAGTGAGAAAACAAAATTTCACACTGACATCCGGCCAAATACCAAAAGACTGGTGTATGTTTCTTTACACCCTTCTTACTTAATTTGATCGAACAGTGTCCTTGACCGCAACCTATATGGATACCTCCTTTCTGTTTGTGTTACAGGGTTCAGAGGTCTTGAAAGAACATCACTGTCCATTTGTTTATGCAGCTAAAGCATCACAGTGTGATGTACTGGAGTAAGACAGGCTTTGTATTGCCGGAAACAGATGCAGTGGTGTTCTTTGCAGCAGAGAACAACTTCAGAATGCTGAACAATACAAACAATACAAAGAGCCCATGCAGTGGCTTGTAGATCACTTGTCTGAAGCTTTGTGTTTGAAAAAGGGATCAGAGGGACTTCTTTCATTATTAAGTACAAATTTATAGCCCCTTGGACTTTTATCTGGCAAGTCACTGCCTTGTGTTCATTTGATAACCCAGGCCTGTAGTTCTTTGTGTGTTGGCCATTTTAAGCGGTTTCTAACTTTTTTTCATGTGCTGTTGTTTTTAAAGGTAGCGGTTACAGCAGCCGGAGCCGCTCTGGCAGAGATAAGTATGGACCTCCAGTCCGTACTGAGTACCGCCTCATCGTTGAGAACTTGTCCAGCCGCTGCAGTTGGCAGGACCTAAAGGTACACGCTTGAACACAAACCTGCATTTCTCCTCGTTTCAGTTCACTTTCATGAATCATCGTGTGATTTACACCGCTCAAATTTCTTCTGTTTCACCCAGGACTTCATGCGGCAGGCAGGAGAGGTGACTTATGCAGATGCCCACAAGGAACGCACAAATGAGGGAGTGATCGAGTTTCGGAGCCACTCGGACATGAAGAGGGCTCTGGACAAGCTGGACGGCACAGACATCAACGGACGGAAGATTCGTCTAGTGGAGGACCGGCCTCGCAAACGGAGGTCTTACTCTGGCAGCCGCTCCAGGTGGGAACACTTGAGCACTGAATAAGTTCTTTGATTCTTCAGACTTGCTGTTTTGTGAAAGATTCAAGAATGAGCTCCTCCTTTTAACTCAGCTTTGCTAACAAACTCGTAACACTGATCTCTTTCACAAGAACTGGCAGAAGTTCTGTTTTTGACTTTTGTACTATGATCCTTAGATCTCGCAGTCGCCGTCGCTCCCGCAGCAGGAGTCGCAGAAGCCACAGAAGCAGGAGCTCCAGGAGTCGCTCCAGATCACGCTCCAGGTGAGAATGTGACTAATCTAAAAAATGCAACAATAAAATACTAAAGTTCTAGTTAAAGCACTAACTTAGAAGTAAGGCTATGTATTGCGTAGTAGGTCCCGTGGCAGTAATGAATGAACTTTCTTTTATTTCATACAGGTCTCGTTCCCGTAGCAACAAGAGACGCCATCATTCCCGCTCCAGATCTGGAAGGAAGTCTCGTTCCAAGTCGGGAGAAAGCAAGTCGCGCTCTCGCAACCGCAGGTCCCGTTCTCGCTCCCGCAAATCCAAATCTCGTTCACGCTCCCGCAAATCACCATCCCGTTCGGCCGACCGGAAATCAAAGTCCCGTTCAAAGAGTCGTTCAAAGGTAAAGTCAGAGCGGGATTCTCGCAGTAGATCCAAGGAGATGTCTGGCGACAAGAAGTCCCGCAGTCGTTCAGCTTCGCCAGTGGAGAACGGAAAGGAGGAGCGTGTCGCCAAATCTGCCTCCCGCTCGCCATCCCCACAGGAGGATGGCAGCCGATCCAAGTCAAGGGAGAAACGTTCAGCCTCCCGTTCAAGGTCTCGCTCGCGGTCTAGATCAGCATCTCAGGATTAGTGGAATTAGAAAAAGGATGTTTTCTCATTGAGCTTGATAACTATGCTGTACATAATGAGCAGTGTCAACATGCTGTCTTATGCTTCCTGACTTGTCTACTTTTCTCCTTCAAGTGTGCACTTGTCTTAAACACGTTTTTTAGATGCCGTATTATTAGGGGGGGTGCGCCACAGTGACTGGGGTACTTTCTGGAATCATTTTGGTCTCTTGACTCGTCTGCTTCCCAAAAATCTAATTTTCTTCCAAATAATTTTCAAAAGGCTAAAGTCTTTGTCAGCCACTCTGTCCCAAAAATGTCAAACTTGATAGGTAAACTGTAGGTTTGTCAGATCAGTTTGTTTTAATTAAAATCTTTTTATAGCTTAGTGAATATTAAGTTGTCTTTGTTACATAGGTCATGCAGCATCTTAGCTTGCTATAGATGTTTTTTGTATATTGATACAATTTACTAGTGTTAAGTGTCCCAGTCCACTAACATCTGGAGCATCCATCAGGCATTGTTTGACATAACAGTTTGGACTCAAACTCATTCAAACTGCACAGATGTGGGTGAAAAGTAGCATTTGGCAACAGCATTGGAGCGGTTTTCCCGTTTTGAGCTGCTGTCTCAATAATTGCTTAAGGAATCGGCCTATCTTGGTGTTGTCTTGGCGGCAAATGCACAACTGGGATGCAAGAACCTGAACTGCATATTTACAAGAAATTGAGGGGTTTGTATTTCATGTTTAACAACTTACTTTTTAACCTCTTGTACATAGACCATGTGATCATCAAAAATGGATTTATTCCTCAGAGTTGCTACCAATGTTGGGGTGTTTTTGTTTTGTAACCTTGAGCAGGTAATGTGTAGAAGGCTCTGTGTTACTTGATGGATTTCAGTTTAGCTAGAGCTTCAAGGACACAAAAGCAGTGTCATGTTCTCTCATTTCCCGCTTTGTTCTGATTGCAGCCCTCAGAAGTCATTTTCAATTTGTATTTCTTTTTTTCCCTCTGTGAATTTAATCCAGGGGTTGGGGCTTGCTTATTTAATGTGTGCAGCTAATACTGGAGATTTGTATTTGAAGGGTAAGTCTATTCCAATCTCAAGGGTTTGCTTGTGGGTTTATAACAACCGTCAGACTTACTGAATGCACCCTCTCTTCATCTTTTGGAACACGTTATTTCCCCCATATGAATGAGATCTAACTGAAGTCTTTTTTTAAATTCTATGTTCAATTAAAGATCTTAATGAAAAAAATGTGGTGTGTGGTGTTGCTTTGTGTCAGGATTACAAAAACATTGCAGTATCGACATGACCTATATCCTGCTAATTATATAATGTAATTTAACATAAATGTAATAATGTAAGCAGAAGCCGCTTGTTTAAATGCGGAATAAAGGCAAACTAGCAGCCGTGATTGAACGGTCTCCAGACTAATCGATAGTCCACTATATTATTTTTGCATATCGACCATTAAAGTGGAGCGATTGCACTGGAAGTCTTTTTGCGTTGCATTTTAGCCAAAGAACAGTGACTGCTGGGGTCCCGCGCATGCGCAGTCGGAGATCCGGAGCCGCAGGAGATCAGAGCTGGTAAGCCAAATTTCAGTACCGAATTGATCTGCAACACGAATTTATTTCACATTTTCACACGAACGTCTTTTAACCACACAGGTTTTAATGGGACTGGTGTTTTTCCTGGATATAATAGAAGCGCTTTACCGCTACGGGTAGTATCAACCACAAAGCTTTTCGTCTTAAAACAATATATAGGCTACTATAATGGCACGCGTTTAATTAACCTAATCGAGTTAAATGCATTTAAATAAAATGAGCAGCCGCGCCGGGGTTAGGCTGCTAAAATATCTCACATGCTTAACGTTGTTGTGGGATGAATATTTTGCTCATTCATTTTGAGGTGCTGCCGGAATGGGTGACAAGGTTCATTTTTTAGTAAATGGGATTTTCACGATTTGAGACACTGCTTTTACTCATTTTTTTGCCACAAGGATTTCAGATCCTCCGCCATTTTAACTGAAAGGTGGATGTGGAGCCTTTTGCCTAAATATTGGTGTATCATTATTGCCTCTTTTTTTATTGGAGGTAATGGGTGCCTGCTAAAAAGTCACACGGGGTCATGGCTGTTGATGGAGGAAGGCATCGCAGCCATTATTCAGTAAAATGGCACTCTTAAAAGTTATCTTTTTTTAATAAAGTTTTTGGAAATAGACTACCAAACAAAAAGTCTTCCTTCTGTAGTTTTACATTTGTTAAATCAATATGTCTCAGAGCAATTTTAGGAAAAAAGCAGAAAATATATATAGAGAGAACAAATATTCTATGGTCATATAATATGAGCATATCATCATTATAGCACTCAAGTGGGCTCAGGTCCAGCAGCAATTCATGTATTGCCTGTATGTAAAATGTTGTATTTTCCCATCTTATGGATGCATTGTATAAACATCAAAATCAAACCAGTGTAAGAAAAAAAGATCAGTACACCCTTAATAGCATATGGAAACAACAAAACAACAACAAAAAAATAAAACCTTGGTATGGGAAACATATCCCTCTTCCCGGATGATTTTAGATTGGACCTAGTCCTTTGAACCAGAGAGCTTTGGTTTGTACTGTTCATCATATTCTTTGCTTTCCAGCGCTCCGGACTGAGGGACAGGGATAAAATTATGAGTGCCAAAGTGAACATGGAGGCTCCACCCAAAGAACCTGATCGTACGCATTTGGACCCATCCTCCTCCTCTCCCGGCGAGGCTGTCCTCATCTGTGGTAATGATGGAGTGGCCAAGAAGGCTCGGCCCCAACCTCACACCACCACAGCTTTCCTCCTGCCAGGTGAGCACAGGTCTGAGTGTGGCAGTGTTTAACAACATGAGTTTAGAGATGCTGTCCTTTAACCTGGGGATGGGAGTAGGCTACAACTGTCTCAACAAGTATATGCCCAATCAACAAATATATAAGCTACCCCATCAAAGAATCTGGTCCTGACCTCTGACCTCCTTTAACTGAGGATCAAGCGAACACAAGTGTTATTCTTTCTGACTGTCCAATAAAGGCAAAAAAAATCTCATAAAAACCAAAGCGAACAACATTATTTGCAAACACTAACTAATTTGTCTAAAACAGGGTTTTTCAAAGTCTGGAACTATGGGCCTCCCCTCAGACAAAGCTTGGAAACCCTTAGTTTAGGTTAAATCCCCTTAGTTTAGGTTACTTGGTTAGTTTTGCTAAATTCTTGCATACCTATAGGATCTTGATCATGTTCTCTGATTCCATAGATACTCAACAATGGAGCCAAGATACCCCATATTTCTGTTTGACACAACATCAGACCACAGCAAATACATAAAAAAGGCCTGTCCTACGGGAGTTATTCGTTTTTGACACTGGGAAAGTGGCAACTATCTCATTAACCAAAAAACACACATTTAGGCTATTCTATGTGATCTCCTTTTGTTAGCTAATGTAATTTTTTCACTTCCATTAACAAAGCTCCCCTGAAACAATTTGGATCCCCCCTGAGGCCCGCCTCTCACTTTTAATAATCTGTGGTCCAAAATATCAGTATAAATTCTTCTAAACTATTTTCCTTCCTCAAAAGTCACTCCTACTATGTTTAAGCTCATTAACCGGGATTATATCTTAAATTAAGGATTCTTAAAGATATGTAAGATCACCTAGAGTCTAAGTTTCAGGACATCTAGAAACACAAGTGTGGGTTTATGAGACACCAACTGATTAACAAAGTCAGGATATTTTTTGCAGTATCTGATACATTTCCTTTTAGATAATAAACTGCTATGCCAAGGACACAATGTGACCAGCTGGTCCCTTAAGCCTTGACTTGCCCTGCACAGAGGACATAGATTGATTTTCGCGCAAAATGCAAATGAGAAATCCACGTTTGATCCCAGTATTTTGTCACCTTATGCATGCCACACTCCTCCGGGACGCTTGGAAGCTCAGCTAGCATCTCAAACCCACCATTTTTATCCATATCAAGCACACATCAAACACCATGGATCTAAATGAACTTATATCACATCAGAAATCGCTCTGTGAACAGTGTACATGGCTGCAGTTATTGCTTTCTAGATATCTCTCATCTCATCCTTCACAGCATTCAGACCACTCTAAAGAAAGCTCAGATCCAGCTCTGATCAGCTGTGTAACTCATATCACCAAATTCACCGAGTTATTAGCTGGATAACAATAACAACAAACACACCAATATACATACACAGTTACAAGCGCTACCTGTAAAGCATGGGAGTGATTTTGGTCATAGGAATGCTGTTTTTATCAATATTTCAATGTTTTAGAAGCTTTATATTATTTGGAATATGTTTGTATGGAGAGAAATAGTGATTTGAAGAAAATTCCCAATAAAAGTGAACATATATACAGTAAATATGGTCAAAACATGGACTGTCGCTTGATATTTTTTTTGGGAAAAATTGTATATTAGTTTTTTTCCCATCAAATTTACAGTTACAGTTGTTTTCCAGGTGTATTAGAAGATATTCAGTTGCATTATAATGAATTGGATGATGGTTTTGATGGTGGTATTGCTATTAAAATATACATTTTATACCAGGTGAGGATGAATATATCATATTTTCCTTTATTGCATCTCCATTTACTCTTTAATAGAAAAATAAATAGGTAAATTTCAGTTGAAGTCACTGCATGATATCAGTAAAATTTCTTGTCACTAGAACTGTGATGAATAGTCCAATAATTGATTAGTCAATAAACTGCAAATATTATAGTTTCACTTTTGACACCTCTGGCTCTGCATATAGTTATAGTGATTGGCATTTGTGTGCAATTTCATAGACCAAGTGATTAATTGAAATTGTTAATCTGTCCATTGTGAATCCAACAATGTTACAGGAGTGCAAATCTAAATCGGTGGAGTACTCTTGTACATTATTAGATGCAGTGGTGCTGACGAAACACTGGTCTGCAGTAACAGGTTGTTTTTTGGGGGCTTTATTTTGCCTTTATGTTTTTGATAGGACAGTTGAAATGTGGGAGAGAGAGAGGGGGGATGACATGCAGCAAAGTGCTCAGCCTTAAAATGTTAACTTAGTGTAACTCTTTTTTTGTAAAACAGAGGTCTTTAAGGTTTATAGTGCATTACACAAAGTAAACCAAATGACACAATAACATAAAACAGGATGTGCTTGTCGAATTGTGGTCTTTTGGATGAGCTCAGGCAGAAAGTCACTAAATTTGAATGCATCTCTCTCCACAGCTCCTACTTCCAGCCATCAGAAGATAGAGGTGACGCCCGCTGTTGCCATTGGAGACCCAGGTAAAGGAGGCCGGGCCAGTGAGACGGTCACACCCACCCTGACAGCACAGGTGGGCGGAGCTTGTAGCATTGTCCATGTCCTAGAGTGGAAGGAGGGGATGGCCATCCTGCCCAGCAGCAACCTCAAGGTAAATTGGTGTTTCTGGCTTCAGCATGTGTCGTATATAAAGTATCCAACATTTTGCTCTTCCAGGTGTAGCAGCCCAGCAAGCTACAGTTCGCTCACAGCATGTTCTTTATTGAGGATTTCAAGCAATTTTTTACTTGCTTGTTTTCCCCCTTCAGTAGCTTTATGGATCGCTGTGGTGGCTCACTTGTTAAAGTCTCATTAATCTTATTCCCACTGCAATTACAGTGACTCACACCAATGGAAACCTCAGTTCACAAGATCAACTGCAGCTAGATAACACTGAATGGAGTGCACATCAGTCACATGTCAGGAAACAGACAAGCATTCATGATATCACAGATTCCCTACTGATAAACATACTACATCAGTTGATCAGTGCTGACATCATTAAGGGAGCAAGTGATTAGGGGAACAGAAAATTGATAATCGATAAATGATAATCGATAAATACAGAAAGTCATTAATCAAGTAACAGTATTGAATGTTAATGTCAGGGAAGCTTAGGCTGATTTTTTCTGTTTCATATTTTGGTAAATTGAATGTTTTTGGGTTTTTGACTGTTGATGAGAGACAATCAACATCATCACTTGTATCAAGAGATGATAAATTACATTTAATGTAATAAACAATTAACTGATTGAATAAACAATAATCACTAAATAAAAGATAATGAAAATTATGATGAGTTGCACCATTAAGTTGACGTCAAGACTCTAGGTAGATATTCAGTATACGGACATTTTAGGTGATTGATGCATTCAGAATTTACCCTTGGAGTTGGAGTAATTAAGACATTTCAGTAATATTAAGTGAGTACGTGTCATAAGGATGTACCAACTAGCAAGTGGAAACAATGCAATAAAAACATCTTGGATTTAAATTTAGGCATGGACATTTTTTTTCTTGTCAAATGGCTGTCATATAAGGGCAAAAACTCCAACAACAATGTAAACAACTAGAGCTGTATTGATGATTAGTGATAATCCATTCCCAAAGAATTACTGGATTCCCTTATACCATGCATTTACATGTATATGTATGTTGGGTGATTGGATTCTAGTCAGACAATATTTAACTTACGTTAAAAGCACCCAAGAACTGTTATATAATCTTCCCTTTAAAGTTTTTCTGCTGTACATTTCTGGCATGTGAATGGAGTTAAAATGTAACATTTGGATCAGCAACTACTGAAACTCACTCCACTGGGCGACAAAGCCAAGCTACTAGATACAAAAAATGTGCATGTTTTCTCACACTAAAAAGAGGTTGTACTAACTAGAATAATATCTCACTAAACTCGAGGGACGTGGAAACAACAGACAACAATGCAGATAAATACATTGTAAATGTGTGTGTGTGTGTGCGTGTGTTGTAGTTCTGTGTGAGTGACGTAGGGACACTGAGCACACTGATCACCCCAGGGACCACCACCAGCACCACTGAACCAGCAGCTGGGACTTCTGGGAGATCAGCTGACTCAGAAAGTGCTTCAGCAGAAAAAACAGGTAGAGTCATGGTTATGTAAGTCAGGGACTGAACAGAAAATGCTGTTTTGTTTTTTTACTTTGCACTGAAAACATTAAAGAACCAGTAGCTGCCAATTTTAATGTTTGCCACAAAATTAAATACCTTGAAATACTATTTTGCTTTGGTTTTAGATGCACCACATCTCCTGTGTTATAGCACGTAGTTGAGCAACAGAGTTTTTGTATGACAGGAGGAATAACAAATCTTTGTATGTGCTGATGTTGCAGGTGTCATGTTAGTTCAGGACTCTTACTTTCTGTGTATGGTTGCCCCTGTTACTTGAAATATTTCATAGCATTCCCTTTTGAATGATGCATGTATGCAGCAGAAATAAGGAATAATTCATTCAGCAGAACTCTTCTTGAGAGAGTGCAGCTGCATGTTAATGTTAAAAATATCTGGCAGGCATCACTTAGATGTTTGCAAAAATCCAAACCCAGCTGAAGAATTGATAAAAGTAATCAATAGCTTGTGAAAATAGTCAAAAATATATACCAGAAATACAGTTGCCTGGTCCTTGTGTGTCAGATGTGTCGGCTCCAGTTGGCTCTGTGAGAGGTGCAGCTGAGGAACCAGAGAGGTTTGTGCCAGTCCAACCTGAAGTCCAGGTTGGACCGGGACAACAGAACCACGATCCCAGAGCTCAGAGGATCTACACAGAGGAGCTACGCAGAGAGCCCATCGCTGACAGGTATGTTGGTAACAGCTGCTTCTTCTTTATGCATGACGACATACACGTGTGTACGCTAGAGCAATCACTCATGCACACGCTCTTTTCCTCCTTTTGTAATTCCCAATGTATCACTCATGTATTAATACCCATTCTAATATCCTGGCACATAGAGTGTTTACTAGGCTGTTTTGGTAGATGGGAGGTTCCCTCATTAAATGTGCCATTTCAAAGTGTTGCTACTAGTTGCTGCTAGTGGCAGATGAATGAGTGTATTCCAGTGTGTCCTTTATGCACCGAAAACAGACGTATAGGTAACATTTAATGAAGCAACATGCACCCTATGGTGGGCTGATGACTGTATGGACAAACTGCACTGTATATGTCATTACTCCATCAAGATTCTACCGTAGTAACAGGAGCAACTCTGTCTCAAAGTCTGTTGCAAAACTTTTGGAAATGAAAACAGAAAATAAGGAAACAGATGTTTAGATGTGAGGGACACTGTATCTGTCCTCTCTGCACCTCAGGAGGAGTGTCGGGGTAGAGAAGGTGCCAGCAGGCGGGAGGGTTTCCTCGCTTAACCCGGATCACCTGAAACCCATGAGGAAGAGGAAGAGGAAGGAATACCTGAGTCCCTCTGAGGAAGATTCTGACATCGAAGGCACGGTGGGACAGCAGTGTCATGCAGCAGTGTTATTTTCATTTAACATCCAGAGATTTCCAGATGTTCTATTATCTGATGAGTTTAGTCAGATGTGCATGACTATTTAATGAGACATGGTTGATTAAAAACGACCAAGATCAAATATTCCTTGCAAATTTAACAAAGTGTTTATTGGCTCATTGTCTTTCTACTCTTAACTCTTGCGTCATTTTGATTCCATTTTTTTAGGATGAGAAAATGGATGATTCTAAAGCAGACGGCAGACACATCAGAGGAGGTAATCATTTTTTACATCTGTCTTTTTGTTGGTTTCTCCTTACTTACAGAGGGGGACGCCTTACAATGTACATCACAACACGTGACATGTCTCTGCTGTCAGTGGTTCAAATATCGAAAGGGTTACAGAATACTAATATAATTGGCATCAAGCTTGACGCCACATTTACATTTAAATAAGACCTGAGAAGTTTCCTGAGAAATCAGGAACCTTGTAGGCATATTACAACAAAAGACATAGATACAGAAATAAAACCACCTTCCCTTTGAGTTGTAGTAAGAGGATTGGTGAATCAACCTTCACCTCAGTTCTGGACTATGGGGATGTAATTTACAGACACGCTGCGGCCTCCACACTTGGGCCCTTAGATTCTCTTTACCACTTGGCCCTGAGGGTCATACCGGTGATAGCTACAATACTCACCACTGTATCCTCTATTAAAAGGTCGGTTGGTCTTCTCTTACTGAGACACGCGGTAATCATCAGTGTCTTTAAAGCTCTGGTTGGAAAATTACCATCATACGTCAATGTTGCATTGGAACCCCGGTTCACTTTTAACTCATGAGCGACTGGCTGGTTCTTCATGTATCCTGTGCCAGGACTGATCTTGGAAGGTCTGTTGCAATGTGACCTAAAACTTTACGCTCTTATACCTCTTAGACACTTAATAACCATCCATTACTGCAACTGTTTAAACTGATCTTCTTTTGGTAATTTTGTATGTTTGTATTTTCTGTGGTGTAATCTCAGCATCATTGTAAACGAGGGTTGGATTGAATATAATGCAATTTCATGTAACAACACCACAAATTATAGCAATTTAACAATTAAAACAAGTTGAATCACCATCTCTGTGACACTCTCAAAAAATAATGGGTTGTATTTATCATAGGGCTGCTTCATTGAATTGTGTTATAGCGTTTAATGATCCTTTATTTCATCCAGTCCCTGTACGTCCTTAACACATTTTATCTCGTCCTTCCATGACTTTTCTTTTACTTTTTTTTTTTGCAATTCTTTCCCCTGTAGACAGGACAGGCAGAAGTGCTAAAAAGGTGTTGTAGTGGTATCTGAAATTAAACTTAAGGTAATATATTACTTTTAGATGAACATGTCCCTTCTAAACTTGTGCGTAAAATGCCAGAGGCAGGAATCATTAAACATTTGCTGCTCAGGGAATTTGTGTCCCTCCTCCTTCCTGACTTTTGTTCCCGTCTTCTGTTCATTAAAATCCTTTCCTCCCCGTATCCTTATGTTGGAGCTTGTGCTCTAGTAGTGTGTTGCTATAACACACACTGCAGAGATGAATCAACTAAATGCTTAATTTGTATTTTTGGTGAAGCGGGAGACAGTAAGACAGAGCAGTGGACATGGGCCCAGTATCTGGAGGAAAGCAAAGCTGTTGCTGTGCCCAACAAGCTTTTTCAAGAGGTATGTTGAGTTTAATATTCATACTGTAGTTTCAGCCTGAGCTTGTGCCATGTACTCAAAACATCACCCAGTATACCCATGATTTTTTATCACTTATTTTACAGCTCTACAGCTCTACATATAGCACGGGGACAAATCTATGGTCCTGAGGGGAAAATCACTGTGCAGCATTGTCAAGGGAGGAAATGTAAATTTACGAGTGAGAAACTGATGTATGCAGCATAAGGCGTACAATATTATTATTTTTTCTCTGTTGCAGAGATGTTGAGGGAGTTCTTAATGTGGTTTCATTTCAAAGTTATTTAATTCTCTAACAATTGAACTGTTTTGCAACACAAATTTTATCTTGATGAGACTTGAGAATGATGAAAACGCTGTAATCTCCACTAGTCTAGTCTACAATTTAATGTGTTCTGATCTTTTCTTTGTCCTGATCCTATTTCCGTAAGGATCATTCATTTTCACTTTATTTTGATCTCTGTTGTCTGTACTCAAATATTATTATCCCATGTGTCCAGTCCCAGAGAGTGCCAACAGTGAAGAACGGCTTTAAACAGGGCATGAAGCTGGAAGGCATTGACCCGCAACATCCGTCCATGTACTTCGTCCTCACTGTGGCCGAGGTGAGCCAGACGTCCATTAAAGCAGTCGATGGATCTTAGCGGCCAGCCTGATTATTTTGGATTAAAACTCACCATTCACTCACAGACTGCTTTGTATGCAGGAGGAGTTCATCCTGGTGTTGCCTTCTCCAGCGTGCTTTTGTTTCTCTAATGAATCGTGTCATCATCCAGGTCTGTGGTTACCGGCTGCGGCTTCATTTTGACGGCTACTCTGACTGCCACGACTTCTGGGTGAATGCCAACTCCCCCGACATCCACCCTGCAGGCTGGTGTGAGAGCACAGGACACAAACTGCACACCCCCAAAGGTCAGAGGTGATAACACTCAGGACGTGAAAGACCAAACGGAAACTATAATCTCAATAGCATGACAAAAAACCCTGTCCTTCACTTATGCTTACTTTTCACAGGATAAATCTTAAGTAAAAGTTAAATGTTTTGGGAAATACACTCATCAGAAGGTTGATACCACTCTCATGCTAATCACTAATAAAAATGTTATATCACATTTGTTTTATCTGTTCAAAAACCAAAGAGGAAAAACGATACATTGTGATTGTATGGCGGGTCATGTGCGGGACTATTTCTTGGCCAGAGGTAGTAAGATGGTGGAGTCTCCACTGCTTGCTTGGTAACCTCATGTTGTCAACGAGACTCCAGGAAGTCAGTAGCCCGATTTGTGTACATATTAAACAAATGAGATATAAAATGTTAATTAATGACTTTTAGAGGTGCTGGTAGGGGGATTTTGTTTCCATTTAGAGCCAGGCTGTCTGTTTCCACCTGATTCCAGTATTTATGCTAAGCTAGGTTAAACATCTCCTGGCTATAGCTTCATATTTTAGGTAAAGATGTGAGAGTAGTAGCGATCCTCTCGTCTAACACTCGGCAAGAAAGCAGATAAGTGCGCTTCCAAAAAATCTCAAACTATGTTAGGCTGTTATATAAATATGATTTCTTTCAATCTCTCTGTATTTCTGTCGTTCCTGCAGGCTGTAAAGAGGAGGAGTTTACCTGGACCAACTACCTGAGAATGACTAAAGCACAAGTGGCTTCCAAAGAACTCTTTGCCAGTCCTGGGAGGGTAACTGCCACTATATAATATACGGTAGTTGTATTATCTACAAGCATGAATGGATGAGGTGAATGATTTTGGGAAAACTCCAGATCCAATGAGAAGCAATTTTAATAAAAACGTTTTGCACCTTCTGTCTCTCTCAGAAAACACTGACCTGACTTTAAGTACATAGTTGAAGACCAAAAGTGCCAAAAATAATATTTTGACTATAAGTATTTATATCTCCCACCTGGATTGATTTGTAAAAGGAGGCCTGATGTCCTGTCTGATATTTGTTTTCATATTAATATTTAATGCGAGGACCTCATAAAGATTTATTCGTGTTTAAACTGATGTTGACTTCCTTCTGCACACTAATGTTTACTGCTTGAAGCTTTCGAGCTTCAATGTATCAAATGTCAGCAGTCTGTCACCTTTTGTAATTAATAGCAAATTCATAAACAAATCTAGAAACAGCACATTTAATTTCCCAACAGCACCCAGTTTTTGTATAACTTTCACCTAATTTATCAGCTAGTCCACAGCCCCTGTCTGTCTCTACTTCCTAATGTGCTTGTAATCTCTAATATTTCTGCTTCCTGTGTAGATCGATGTGAAGTGCGATTTCGAAATTGGAATGAAGCTGGAGGCCGTTGACCGCATGAACCCCTCCCTCATCTGTGTAGCAACCGTCACTGACGTGGTGGACAACCGTTTCCTGGTTCATTTTGACAACTGGGATGACACATACGACTACTGGTGAGCCTCAAAAACATTGGGGATGTTTGAGCTTTGGGAAATGACTGAAGAAAACATCTTGAATAAATATGATGCTTACCAGCTGTGGAGAAACTGAGGCTTGTGATATACTTGTGAAGAAATTGTATCTACGCAGCGTAGATTGAGAATTATGAGAACAGAGTCATGGATCTCTTTTAATATTTTCTCTGGTTTGGACTCAACCAGCTCCAAAGGAAAATATTGGACTCTTTCGCTGTTAAATGCTCCACTTTCTTCACTAGGTAGTTGCTAAATGTGTCCGGATTTTTAGAAGTGTATTAAAAAGAGCTGTCTGATTAAGCAGGAAACAAAGTTAATAATGGCGCTAAGACTGAACCAGACAGTAAAAGTGTCATAAACCCAAAATAACGAGCTAAAAGAGTCTATCAAGCGCAGTAGAGCTGATCAGTTGAGTCATAAATGGGTTTGTCATCATGAGTGAGGCCTTTTACGTTACATGTAGTTAATATAAAGCTTTAAATAAGCATTAGCAAAATCCACAGTAAAGCTGTTCCAACATCAAGGTCAGCTGCTCTAAAACCTGCCAGTTATTGAATGCTGTGGTCAAAGCAGATCTGAATAACTCATAGACTGATAACTTATTTCAATCACAAGATTCTTTCATATAATGAATCTATCAAACTGCAGCATTGCTCATTTATTATCACTCATGATATCACACATATAATTTCTGCCTCTACCGATTTTGACAGAAATTTCTATTTTAACTCAACGTTGGACGTTGTTGTTGTTGTTTGTCAAAATATGTAGGTGTGATTCCAGCAGTCCATATATTCATCCTATTGGTTGGTGCCAGGAGAGGAACCTGCCCTTAACACCACCCCAAGGTGACCAGTGTGTTCCATGTTAATCATTAATTTAATTTATTTAACATGTTCATCGTCGCTAATTATTGAAAACAACTATTTAAACTATACCAGCTATCCTTTGTTCCTTTCACTTCTATTAAACTGGGATTAAGGACTACATACAGTCAGGACTCTACACTAACTTCTAATGAAAGAGAGAAATGTTCAAGTAAAACAGAGTTTATTAACAAACAATGTGTATATATATATATATATATATATTTATACTACATGTGTGTGCTCCTTCTCCTTGGGTGCAATTATGATGTAAAAAACAGTGGAGGACTATGACAGTAACGACCCTGGTATCTGGACACTCGGCATGGGCCTTAAAATATTGACAAAGCTTTTTACTACATTAAAACATATTTTGAAATGTTGACACATTGAAAACAGCTTTTAAAACACTGTTCACTCATCACAGTGATGAGAGAAAACTCTCATCACAGTAAACTCTACTGTGGCTGGTGCATTGTGGGTTGTGGCATGTGGGACTTTTTGGAAGTTTTGGAAGCGGGGACGGATGCATGATATGCCAGCACCAACACAACCCACGTCACACTTAATGTAAAAGATAACTGAACAATATTTATAACAATAATTTTAATGAAACAGATGTAAAAATGAACAAGGGGAGGGTGTTGCTCTCAGGAGGAGGCGGCTAGACGGAGCACATATCGGCACGCTGGCTTCCTGGTTCTGGCTAAATCTGCATCTGTCCACTGCAGAGACACTATTCAGAACTTTGAGGAGGAATTAATATAAATAAGTGTATTAGTTTAATATTCTAACATTAGATAAAAAATATGACGTTCATTTAGTATAATGTTAATATATTAATTACATTATGTTACTATGTTGATTAAATATCAGAACAATGTGTTAAACGTTTGAAACATTTGTTTGTTGTAGCATGTCGACTTGTTTTTAATGTCCCATCCCATTCGGCTTATGATTGGTCGGAAAGTAAGACTGACGAGCACCTGAGCTTTAAGAAAAGTTGAACATATTTCAACAAATAGCACTCTGTATAGCTAAATGGCCAGCTAGCCAAAACCAAACCTTTCTTATCTTATTCTAACCTATGTTCTTTTCATCTGCCGACAATGCACGTATATAATGTGCAAGGTGGAATGTAAGGGGCAAATGTTTATATTTGTATTATCTGACTGATGTGAATTTATTGTTTGCTACACCAGATTACCCAGACCAGAGCCGATTCTCCTGGTCTCGCTACCTGGAGGAGACAGGTTCCAAGGCGGTGGCCGCTGACGCCTTTAAAGTGGTGAGAACAAATAACAAATGTATTGTTTTTTATTCAATGCACACAGTGTGATACGTAATACGTAATCATTACATTTGGGCCTCAAGTTTAACTGTAATGTGGTTCTGTGAGAACAGAGAGACAGAAAACAGCAACAATGGTGTAAGCAAAGAGAAAGACAGAAAATGTCAGAGTAATTAAAAATAATGAGATGCATGTTTTGTTGTAGTCCATATCAGTTACTTCCCGAATATCATGAATGTCATCAGATAGTGCTGCAGTGAATACATTAGGCACAGTTTAGGTGTGACTTTTGAATAACTGATGTTAATGCATGATTGCAAAAAACATCTTGAGGATCATCTTTGTTGCATGTCATTTTCCATCTCTCTCTCCTCATTTCCAATCATTGCTATACTGTAAAATCTCCAATAAAAGGCCTGAAAAAATAGTAGTATAAAAACAATGTAATCAAAGCCAGCACTGTATGGAAAGTATACTTGACATGTTTTCCCATCATCCTTGGTCTACAGCGTGCAGCCCACAGTTTCCAGCCTCAGATGAAACTGGAGGCCGTGGACAAGAGAAGTCCTGGTCTGATCAGAGTGGCTACAGTGGAGGAGGTCGACACTCATCGCATTAAGGTAATACTCAGGTGTGTGTTTGTGTGTGTGTGTTGTCAGCTCCCTCAGGTCTATTAGAGGTTTAACCAAGTGTACATGTCTGTTAATGTGCATGCTGGAATAAGAGCTAACATGTATTGATACTGTAATGTACAGCTTTGTAAACAACTCTGGACCCATTACACAAGTTGACAAGTTGAGCTGTGTGTAGTTTGAGTGTATGTACATATACAGTATTTTGTATATGTTAAAGCTGGATCTCCATTCCTCTTTCAGGTCCATTATGATGGCTGGAGTCACGTGTATGATGAGTGGATGGACTCCGATCATCCCGACATCCACCCAGCAGGCTGGTGTGAGGCAACCGGTCACCCGCTCAAAGTTCCCCCTCGGGACACCAAAACACATCAGCCACATGGTAGCAGCCAACACTTCACTCTGTTTGTACTTAAACAGTTCATTTGAACTGGAATTCAAATGAAAGTTATTCTTGATAGCTAACATTAGTTACAGTTAAATTCTGTGAATACACCAATATATTACCCAGTTAAAACTATCCTGCCACTGACTGATCTGCCATTTACTTTGTTGCTATTGAGCTTTTCATTTAATAATCTATGTTGTTCTTTAATAATAATAATTACATATATAGTGCTTTATCAGAGAATCTAAAGTGCTTGTTTTATTAATATTATAATAAATAGTCGGTCAGTTGGAACTATATTCCATGTGTGTTGCTGATATACTGTATATGTGTTGTTATCAGTATGTATTGCTATAAAAAAGCCTTTTTCACAGAAGACATTTTGAGATGTGACAGTAGAAACAGCATCGTTGGTAACAAAAAGAATGATGGCTGAATTCTATTTTGGTGCTTCAATTTCAGGGTCGTGGTATTGTGCATGCTAACGTGGCTTACTGGGACACTTCCTTCTTGTTGTTTGGAGCTCCTGTGCTTTTCCTACTGTGACAAGTCAAAATGCTCTGCTGTTAAAACGGCCCCTCTGCATTTACACCACTTGTTGGCTACAGCATAATCTCCCATATAGTGCAGCGTTGCAAGAGGGTTTGTGAACATCACATGTATACATGTGAGGGTTCATCTGTGTGTCTTTGAATCTACGTAGGTGTGAGGGAGCCTCCTGCTACAGGTCAGTCCACCTACCCCTCCTCTGTTCCCTGTAAACCCATCGGCCACCCCAGAACCAACAAGTACAGCTTCCACAACAGGTCAGCACTGGACTCATCTCTGTCATTAGGTCATTTAATTGAGGCTTTATTCACCAGGGCCAACCATTCAAAATACACATCAATACCTGACAACAATGTCGATCTTCATCTTCTTAAAATACACTTGGGGACTCTATCTTTGAAACAGGAAGTGTCCAACTCCTGGTTGCGATGGTTCAGGCCATGTGACCGGTCGTTTCACTGCCCATCACTGCATATCCGGCTGCCCATTGGCTGAGCGTAACCAGGGCAGGCTGAAGGCCGATCTCTCAGACTCAGAGTGCAAGAGGAACCTCTTTTTTGGCCAGAGGACCAAGAAGACCCATTACCGTGGCAGGTAAAGTGTGTGTGTGTGTGTGTGTGTGTGTGTGTGTGTGTGTATGTGTGTGTGTGTTTGTACACATGAATGCATGCATGTTTTGTTTTCTCTAAAATTTGTGTTTTCTTCTGTTTTCAGGATTGGCCGTCCTCCCAAATACAGGAAGAACCAGCAGAGAGACTATCAGAGTGAGTTTTCTAAAAGCACTATATACTGTATATCCTACTTTAATGAAAGGGTTTTGTTGCCCTTTCCTGCTTTAAGACGCTTATTATGGATTTAAGAGGAAAGCTTGATGTCACCTGCAGGTGTGACTGTTGTCTCAGACTGATGTCTATTCAGAGATTAACACCTCTTTTCTGAAATCAACAACAGTTAAACCCAAGCATGTTTTGTGTTTGTCCTCAGATATGTCCTCAGAGGGCGTGTATCCCTCCCTGTTCATGTCAGCTCTGAGCAGTCAGTCAGACAGGACTCTGTCTCTATGCTGGGAGCAGCACTGTAAGCTGCTGCCCGGCGTTCAGGGCATTCACGCCAGCCAGGTGGCAGCATGGAGTGTTGAGGAGGTGAGCAAGGCCCATCTCTAAACCTACATATTTATTTATTTTCTTTCTCTGGCATTTCTGATTTCTCTGTCTGTTTTGATTATTTAAAATCGGATGTGTGATTCGTGCTGCAGGTCTTCAGGTTTGTCCAGAATCTTATTGGCTGTGAAGAGCAGGCTCGTCTCTTTAAAGAAGAGGTGAGACAAAGTGTATGTGAATAAAATATGAGGTTAATTCCCACATTTCTTATACACTTTTTCTAATGTAGACAGTCCTTTGCAGTGTTTACGGACATGTAATATTGAAGATGTGAGAACAGTGAAATCTGCTGTCTGTTAAGTGTCTTGTTGTGGGGAGTATTTTCGTGTCATAGTTTGCCGTTGTTTTACTTCTTTGTGATGCCGCTCTCCTACATTTGGTATGTCATCTTGATTTTTGACACTTGTGCTGTTCCATTATCCTGTAAAACTCTCACTGTTAGATACACAGTGAGTGGTGGTTAGAAATTAAGTACATTTACATTATTACTTAAGTAATAAAATGGCTTACTTACTTGAGTATGGCCAGTTTGTGCTGATTTATACTTACTCTACTATATTACTGCACCACATTTTAGACTGAAAGATTGTACTTTTTACTCCACTACATTTATTTGACAGATATAGTCACAAGTTTCTTTTTAGATGAAATACAAATATATTGTTAAAGATTAAACTAGTTGCTCAGAGTGGCTCGCAAAAATGCAATTTCTGATTGGGGCCCCATGATACATTACAGTTTTCTTGTTAGCAGCAGTTCCACTAAACACAGATTTCCCCTCTAAACTTCTCAAAACATTTAATTTAAATCACAGTTTGAGGCCCACATGAGTCTAATTGCTCAATATTTCACCAAAAACCAAAGAAGAAGAATATTCCCCAAAAGAGAATACACTTTGTTTTACTTCTTTCCTCTCCCATGAAGTATCTCACAAACCCTCAGATTTATTTTGTTACGCTTTCTTGATCTGTCACCTTCACGTCCAGTTACATCACCACTGTTGTGTCTGTGTCTCCCCAGATGATCGACGGGGAGGCTTTCTTGCTGCTGACACAGACCGACATTGTGAAGATCATGAGCATCAAGCTAGGCCCCGCCCTCAAGATCTCTAACGCCATTCTCATGTTCAAGAGCACAGACGAGGGACTCAAATGATCCCGCCCTCACTCACCGGCGGCGTTGGGCCACTAATCATCATGTGCCAAAATCATTCTGTTGCAGGGAAAAAGACCCTGATCCCTTTTTCATGTGTTTGGTGTCCTGTACCCATCAGAGAGAGGGAGGGGGGAGGGGGGTGGTGAGGTCTGATCAGGGTTAAGGAGAAAAAAAAGGAGATGTTGGATGGAGGAATATCATAAAGATGATGGACAAATTGGTCTGGAGGGAGGATAGAAGGAGGCTGATGATGATGAAACGCCTGAACACCACTGGTAGTGTTTTGCATCCGTTACAGATCTGCCAGTCTATGGTATGTTTGCCTAAAACTTTGATCAAGTATAAATCCAACCACCTGTTTTAATTTGTGCATTAAAAGCTAAGTGGAAATAGTAGAAATTGCAAAAAGGTTTCTATACTCAGTTGAGGTGTTAAGGGTTCTGTATCAGTACAACAAAGGTGCGCTATAGGCTGATGATAACAGATTTCTTTGTATAGAAATCTGTTGCGTTAACCTGCTTCTGGTTCTTCTTCTGTAGATGAGTCATCACTCTGCTGCTGCTCAAAGCCATACAGGAGATACTAGTACTATTTTTACCTTTACTTCCTAAATTAAAATTCTTCCTACTGATGCAAGCCTTAAGCAGAAGTCAATTGAAACTGTACCCACCACCTTTCATGATATATAAAAGCATTTTAATGAATACCATATCATACCCAGATTCGGATTAAACACCAGTTCCAAAGCCCTTGATATGGCAAGTGAAATCAACAAGGGGGGGGAAAACTGAAATACTGAATATATTAATAGAAAGTGAGAAAAATATGAGGGTCAACTAAAGTGGAAGAGATGGGGAGGATTGTGGGCCGGGGGGTGATATGTGGCAAAAAGCAAGTAAGAGGAGTAAAATGCAGTAGATGAGGCTGGTCAGTGAGGCTCCTTCAAGCTTCACATTTTGTGCAATAAAAAAGTTGAGACAAAAGTACTGTATTCAGTAACAGTTAATACGATAATATTATGTTGTCAGACTAATTCTTAACTGTAATGGACTAAAATTAAATAAATAAGCTACTTTGTTCACACTGTTGAAAAAAGCTTAGGCTTGTGGCAGATGAGCAACTTAAAACGAAGAGAAAGCCTTACCTCAGTCTCCTGGTTATTCTAAAGTATTTGTCATTTGTGTTTTCTCGAAATTTTCCACATTGTACTTTCTCATTGCACTGTTAATGTGAAAACTCAATTGATATAGGAGCTGTAATTTAAAAGGTTACTCTCTTATATAGTATCTGAGTCACAGAACAAAAACAACAGTTTTTGTGGTTTTATATCTATATGCAAAAGATCTTAATTTATTATTTTTGCAATTCTTAGTAGATAAAAAGGACACTTTGCATTGGCGTCTTAGCACAGCTGTGAAAACCGAATACTTAACACAATGGTGTTACCGCACTTGGTCACTAGAGAGTGCAAAAATACACATTTTAGCACTAAAAACATGTATTTATCTAGTCAATGGAGCTCTCTGCATTTTACATGCGATGGAAACTCCAGACTGTGTTCTTTAAAATGTTTACATTTTATGTCAGGATTAGTTAAATACTGTATGGATTTGATTTGTGAGATGGAAGTTATTTTACTGGACTGTTTAAAGGGCTCTTGGAATCTTACTTCTTTGTGTCTCTCTGGTGGGATTTGTGTGTGCGTGTGTCAAGATAATCTTGGGTCACAAATGTCATCCAATCCATATGAATTAATAAACGTCCAAAGCTGTCTTGTCTGATTAAAGCCACCGCCTCTTGTCTTATTTGAGGGGTCACACCCACTGCATTCCCTATGCCCGTGCAGGTGTGCTGTGTGTGTTGTACTATTGAATATAAAGTTATATCTGCTTACATCAAATCCCCCTACTGACCATATTGTCGTGAAAAGCTGGCTGTGGTGGTGACAACTTTCACGCCCTTTCTGCGTTCACTGCTTATCTTGTTCCACTGCAGAGGCCAGAAAAACAAGTGTTGCTGATAACCCGCTGGTACAGCCTGACAGCAAAATTAAAGTGCTCAATTGACATTGGTGGTAAATGTTTAATACAAGAAGGAACAGCAGGTGTGCAGGGCTTATTTTTTTATCATTTGGAAGGAGTATGCTAAGGAGACTGGAGACACCTGGTCTATTGCATTCAAAATAAAATTATGCTTATTTGCATAACTGGAAAATACTAAAATGTTTTTTAAAGTCCCCTTCCACTCAAATTTGATTTGCTGTTCCCTTATTAGGCGTTTTAGCCTAAGTCTCACATTCATGTGCTGAAGGGGAAAAGTTTATCTTTAAATCTGAGTTGGAAACGTATTCAAGCATGATTTTGTAACATCACAACTGGTTTAAAAGCCAACAGTAGTTCAGTACATAGTATGACATGGAAACCTGAAATCTCCAACATGCATCAATGTTAGTGAAGTAAATGGCATCTTGTTTCCATCAGTTAAATGAAATGAAAAATACTTGCATATATTCACAGACTCTGGATGTATTTTACTGAGGGAAAAAAATAGATGTGCGTTGAGAATTTTGAACTAATTGAACTTTGAACTTGAAAATCGATATCACTCTCATGCCTATGCATTAACTGCAGCTAGAGGAAAGAGGCAGTTAGCCAAGCAAGGGGAAACAGCTATTCTGGCCCTACAGGAAGTTCTAAAAGATTGTTATTAACACTAACTCTAAAGTTCACCATATTGTATCACTTTTGTTTAAAGTGTTCACAGAACAGAGAATGTAAAAAGAACATTTTTTCATGGGGGTTAGTTAGTTTATGTCCCAAAATGTGAACAATTTCTTCAATATAGTGCTAAGCAAATTATTATTGTTAAGAAATATGAAAGAATGACATGAATACTAGCAGTGTCTCACAAGCATTCATTAGATTAGTAAACAATATTTCATAATCATCCTCTGTACACAAACGATGTTGAATTTATACAATGCATTATTGTAATCTATAAAAAAAAGCTTTGTTATTGTATAAAATAAAAATGTTTTTCTACTGACTTTTGTTCTAAAAATATAATGTCCACAGTAAAAAAAAACCTATAGGCTACTTGTCTTATTTTGAAAGTGAAGAGCAGAGACCGGAAGTTAGTTTTTTCTGAAATCTGCAGCCAAACCTCTCCTGTTTCAAACACACACACGCAGTCACTTGAAGTCTGAAACCTTGCTCCGCCTTATTTTTTAGCTCTGTAAGTTTTCATCAATGATTCACTCTCTTGAAGTCGACCTTCCTTCATTCTAAAATAACTAAAGCTGACCTCAGATCAGTTCCAGCTGCGAGCGTCCTGCAGCTCTGCCGGGTCTCCAATTTGAGTCTACTCAGTGTCCTGAACCGAGGACACTGCTTGCACACTTATCTCCTCATCCTTTTCACACAGGTGAGCATTGTATTGATTTCACATTGATGACCCGGATATGTAGTGCTTGCTTATTCCTAAATTACTAGATTATTTTCTATTTTGGGGGATGAAACACATGCCAGGTTATTTATATCACTTTTCTCCTAATCAGCACTGCTGGTCCTAAAAGGGGATCAGCTAGTCAACTTGCTAGTAACATTATTGTACTGCTGTGGTATAATGCTAAAACATGAACAGACATGATATCTGAGATACTTTTGAGTTTATAGTGACCTCAGGTTACTGGTCTACCGGTGATGTCACTGTTAGCCTATGGAGAGTTCAAGTTGTGACTTGAGGTTTTTATAAAATTCTTGTCATACTTTTGTTGGTCTTTGACTCTGTGCTGAGAAACATTTTTAACTCTTATTTAGATCACCAACTTGTAGTGTAACATGTTTCTTCTTTAATGAAATTTGATTTGTGGTATCTATCTCCTACATGTCATATTGTGGGATACTTATAGAGTATTCTATAAGGATTATGGGATTATGGTTCATTTCTGCCAGGATTTCAATTATCTGAAAAAACGCGTGTCTTGTCTGATGCAGATTTTTGGAGTTTAGGCTACAGGGTAATTAGGTGATTCAGAATCTCCTCCCTGTTCTGAGGAATAAACCTTTGGACAGAGAGCAGCTGTTTGCCTCTGGAGGTTTTCCTTGAGTGTTGTTGGCATAACTGGTTGCTTTACTTGTTATTAAAAAGTTATCTAAATATATATCTTTTATATAACCAATTTAATGTAAAATCTCTTTTTCAAGAGTGACCTGGCCAAGAGATCAGCATATACAGTCATACAACAATAAACACAAACAGATAGATACAACTGTCTGTCACTACAAAAGAGTGAACCATATCCAGACGATATGCAGTACAAGGTCAAGGGAAAAAATCCAGTTATAATGCATTAACAGGTACAATTAACTAAAACCATTTCAGTGAAAATTTAGAAGCAATCACGTTGACCAAGATTACTATTTTCTCGATCTTTTAAAATTGACTTAAATTTCCACCATAGTGATCATTTGAAATATCTGCAGACATGTCCTCTTTGTATCGCTCTGTGTCCTTATTCATAACATCCTTTGGATTGCAGGGGTAGCCTAAATCTTGGTAAAATGGAAAATTTCAAATAATATACATTATGCATTGCAGACGGTGAGGCCTTAATTCATGGACTTTTTTTAGCGAACAGAAAAAAGTTAGTGATAACATGTAGATTCATTTACTATGGGGAAATTACATTACGTTGAAAGCACACCTCAACTCCGCTCAAATGAAAAATAATACATATAATAAATGTTCAATTTATCTTCAAAAAACATTTGGCTTAATTCAGTTGAATCACGGAAAAATTAGCACTTCATGTTTCTACCAAAATATTTATTTTGTTGAGAAAAGGGGACTGAAAAAAAAGACTTACTAATCATATTTGTTGAAAAAGACGTTATCGTAATAGTTTTGTATGTTCTCCCTCAGATTTGTGATGTGATTCACTGTTTGGCATGTTTGGCAAGTGTTTTGACCATGAAGAAAAGTTTAAAACCACATAATTAACCATCTGGTTTCTTCAGTTTTCACTCAGGAGCAAAAATAAGCCTTTAAACTTCAAAGAAATAATGATTTCACAATTACAGTATTGTGATAATTATCTGTATCAAATGATATGGAGTGTTTTTTTCGTGATAACATTTTTGGCCAGTCCTAGACTAGATAATGCTAAAATATATGTTATATTTGTTTTTAAATGTTTTGACATTAAGTTTTCCAGACAGATATTAACCTCTTAAAGTTGCAGGCATGAGTGATCTTTTCGTGCTTTGATTGTCATTCAGTTTCAGTAGATCAACAGCTTAATTTGGGATAAAACTTTAATTTTTGCAGGATATTTCTGTTGGTACAGTTTCATTGATTTAATCTAGATCTGTGTGCCCTTCAAATGTCTTTGCATCACAAATTTAAGTAAAAGAAATCTTAAGGTTATAAACACCTCAGTCGTCTTTATCCTCCTGAGACCGGGCAGTTCATTTTTGTGGGGGACATGGCGTTGAGGTCTCTATTTCAAACACCATGCATGTAGCCTGTTTGAGTCCTAATGTACTGTGTAGAGTGCATCCTAGGCTTTCTAGTGATGTCAGACAAGTGGGGGTGTGGCCAACATAGCAAATGTTCCGTCTTTTCAAAATGTCACAAATCACAGCAAGCATCTTTAATGGCCCTAGAGAGGCAAATGTCATGTTTCTATTGTTGATAATGCTTTTGTTTGTTTTTTTGCATGAAAGCCTGAACTATATTATCACTAAGATTTAAGAGGTATATGTTAAATTTAAGCCTTGTAAAAATACACTGTGCTTCCACTCATTTTCCATATTTTTAAGGAATACAGGACTGAGTGAGGCAGGCAATATTTGCATATGCAACATGTTTTAAGTAGTAATATTTTAGTTAATTTTTTTTTAAATTGAATGTTAATCTTCCATGATGAAACGCGTTAAATTGTTTTAAATGAGACGTGTGATTAGAAGTGTAATGGAAATGAGTTCTTATCAATGACCAATTGATGGCTTTTAATGTATTTTTTGCTTCAGTTGAGACCTGATGTCCCCTACAAAGGACATGTGATAAAAAATAAAATAACATTTTTTTTGAGGAAAAAAAATGTGTGACATGTTTCTCACATATCAATTGCTGGAATTGAATGAAATGAAATGAAAATGAAATCAAAATTTAAAAACATTTTTTCTTCCGGGTCTGTTTACCTATAAATAGATAAACAGGCCTGAAGCTCCAGAAGAAAAGATAAACTATGATTGGGACTTTTGTTTCATTTCTCTATCTGTCTGTGTGAAACCTTGGTCACCCCGTATGTTTTGACAGATATGAGAATGACACAAAAATATTTACGTGTTCACGACGTGTGATACGGTCCCTACACACACAATGCACACAACTTTTTAAAATTTTTTATTATACCTTTATTTTACCAGGCAAGTTAATTAAGAACAAAGACAAAGGCCTCCTTTGGGAAAAGGATACTAGGATTATATAAAATAACATAAACAATAGACAAAAGACGCAGGACAACAACACAGTGCCAACAACAAATCTTAAAAACTAGGTACAAAGACACAAAGAGACCAGATGAGAAAATAATTAAAGACAGATATAGAAACATGATAACAGACTAGACTTAAGATAATCTACAGAGAGTAACGATACATCATGCGCACACACATAGTGTTTCCATCACTTCCGGGGCCATTACATTGACTTTCATTCAGTCATTGAATCACACTAGCCATAACCAATATTTGCTTAAACCTAACCCTTACCCTAACCTTAAACCAAGTCTATACCCTAAAATACAATGACTTGCACTTTGTTAAGGAAGGAAGTAAAGACTGTGTAAACAGAATTTTGTCCCCACAACATTGGTAAAACCCGCACACACGCACACACAAACAGAATATATAACACAATGTCCGCCACAAAGTTGAAGAGATAATGATGGTTTTAATCCCAAACTGTTCACCACATATACATCCTCTCCTCTCCTCTCCTCTCCTCTCCTCTCCTCTCCTCTCCTCTCCTCTCCTCTCCTCTCCTCTCCTCTCCTCTCCTCTCCTCTCCTCTCCTCTCCTCTCCTCTCCTCTCCTCTCCTCTCACAGATCTGTCAAACACTGATGCTGGAGCTCCAGTGGGAGTGGAATGGACAGTAGCCATGGCACACTGTAACGTGAGTTTGATTTTGTCTTTGTGCTCTTTTATGCTGGTCTGATGCTTTTACTTTATTTTATACATTCTATGATTAGCAAAATGAGAATTTCAACAAAAATGTTTTTGAAAAAATTGGCTACCCCAGCTTTAACGTAAACACGGACTCAATTACGTTGAGTGATGCAGATGTTGAATGGCACAAGTGAATGAAAGTGACTGTTTTTAAGCACAGCTTATTCATAATTTATTTGTTTATTATATGTATTTAGGCAAACCAATGCAATGTGTAGTTTTCCTTCTTTTGCTGACTTTATTGTGGTTATTTGTCATCCAGCAGCGGCCACCCTCCACCTCTTCTCATGATGATGTCAACCTGGGACCTTCAGCGAACCCACAGTCAGTAGCTCTGCTCTCCCTGACCAGCATATACTGTAGATCTCTTTAATGTCATACACAGTGGCCTTGAGACCTAATTCAACAAAAATCCCACAAGCTGCATATTTTATTATTTGTATTCTGTATTGTGTATTTTACATATCAAAACATTGAAGAGTGTTGGTGTCTTTTCCATCATTTGCAAGTTATTACAAATAAAGTGCTTCAGAGGTTATTGTATAAGTTTGTTTACCAAACAGTGCAGTGCATGTAATAGATTATTCTGTCTTGTTTCAGTGCCAGGCCCACTGACTTTGACTTCTTGACGGTCATTGGAAAAGGAACCTTTGGAAAGGTAACACTGAAGCAATTACTTATTTATCTACCTCTTTATTGTTGAATATAGCTTGTGTTTTTCCTTTCAGCAGTTTCCTTATTAAAACTCGTTCAGGCCACATAGTCACCAGCAGGGACTCCTCAGTGAAAGTGGTTTAAACTAGATTCAGTCTCTGTGATATGGAATGACATTAAGGGCATCAAATAATAGAGTTGCGGTTATTAATAGTGGGTCATATACATTAAGAGTTAGTCTCCCTGTATCCATTTAGCAGCAGTGACTTGATTGTACTGACCTTGTGAGACAGAAAATGGAGAGTAAGAGAGAGAGAGATAGTGAGTTGTTGCTGACATTGCAGACAGGATCAGAGAGAGTCTACCTGCTGCTACTATCTGATCAAAATGTGCTGCCGGATTCATGAATCATTAACTTTAGAGTCCACTGAGCCTTCTTAAGGCTACCTGAAAATCATTTAGTCAATGGAACAGCAAACTACCAGAAAATAAAATGGCAGCAGAGGAGTATTTCACATAATGAATACAATTATCTCTTAATGAGATTTCTTTCCTATGTTGGCAGGTTTGTGTTTCTCCATAAAAGTAATGTTAATAATGTTTTCACTGGCTGCAGGGCAATATCAGACCTGTTTTTCCTTAGTATCAACACACCTCTCAGATTTCTCAGTATCATCTGTTTCCACAGATCACATATCTGTGTTGTGTGTGCTGTTCTCAGAGGGGTTTGATGTAATGTCCTGACAGCGGTGTGTCAAGATGGTGGCGCGGGCTGTTTACCAAACAAACCGCTAACAAACAAACCTTCATGCAGGTCCTGCTCGCCAAGCTCAAAGCCGACAACAAGTTCTACGCCGTCAAAGTGCTGCAGAAAAAAGTCATACTGAAGAAAAAAGAGGTGGGCTCTGCTGTCCCAGTATTCAAGTTTTTCTGACATGCTTGTTCATTTATGATGACAACGGTTTCTTTCTGGCTTTACAATTTTCTTCTAAGTCTATCATAATCCCCCCTCCACACCAACGCAAACCAAACCTCACTTATGCACCAATGACTTCTTTTTGAAATCCCCTCAGATCAAAACATTTGGAAATGGATATAATGCCTTTAAACGTATGAATCGATTGAAACTTACCTTCAAACAAGTAGAAAATCAAAATATATAAATATATTTTGAACTGTACAGTGTTCTGATGAGCCAGGCTAAAATAGATGAGGGTGGAAAATATCTAGCCAAATGCAAGCCAAGACGAATATGTGTGTGTGTGTGTGTGTGTGTGTGTGTGCGCCTTTGAGTGTTGTTAGTAAACAGTGTTTTGACCCAGCAACATGATCTGAATCATATCTAATCTACAGCTTGTTCTGTACAAAGGACAAATTTTACAACTCCCAGAAAATAAACTTCTGAGGCACTTCTGTGTTTGTCTGACAAGACAAACACACTTGTCTTCTTTTTATTAGGAGTATTTGCTTCTGCTGAAGTTGAGTGTTTGTCATTGGAAACATTTTTTTTCTGTTTCATTCTTCTATTTTAGTTTTTCTGTAACTTTATGATAACTTAAAACCAAAACGTCTAGTTCTAAGTCCTAGAAAACGGATCAATATGGTGACCTTTCTGTCATTAATGTTTCCTGGCTGAGTCACTGATGGTGCAGCTTTAAGTTTCTAGCCTCCTGTAGTTTTATCATGCACATTTATATTGTATTATACTGTAGTTTACTTTATTTTCAATTTTTCTCCACAAAATGAGGGCTGAGTTTTAGCTCGACTGGCTTCATAAACCCTCTCGTTGTTTAAACCACACGCTCTACCTTGTTCTGGCATTTGACATTAAAATTAAATATTTAATTGTCTTTTCACTGAATCCTTTTACTGTATATCTGACCACTATTTATTTAACTTTTGAGTTTTTATTGCTGGACTACACCCCATTAGGCAAAACTTGATGTTTAACTGATAGTGCTGTAGATAAATTTAAGAAGTGATTCCATTTGCATTAAGTTCAATATCATGTCTCTAAATAGCAGAGGACTTCATTGTTAACTTCAGTCCCTCCCAAATTGATCATCTGGTTGATAGTACTGCATGCTCACTGTGAATGACATTCGACTCTATTGTCCCTAAAAAAGAAGATAATGTAATAATAACCCAAACACGCACACTTTAAAGCACACATTGTGAAAAACAAAGGAAAGGAAATGGTGTTCCACCAATATGAAAAAATCTTGTTTAATCCCGGCAAGATAGTCTTAAAACATATAGGAAAGCCCTCTGAAAATGCCAGAGCAGCGTACTACTTGTCATTAATAGAGGAAAATAAGGTCCCCAAGTTTCTCTTCAGCACTGTAGCCAGGCTGATAGAGAGTCACAGCTCTATTGAGCCATGTATTCCTGTACCACTCAGTAGTAAGGACTTCATTAGATTCTTTAATGAAAAAAAAAATCTAATTATAAGACACAATTCATCACCTCCTGCCCTCAACCAGGACTGATTTATCCTACCTCAGGGACCTTAGAAACAGCTGTGAAACCTGATATATATATATATTTAGACTGCTTTTCTCCCATCGATCTTCACCAACCAACTTAAGTGATTTTGTCATCTAAGCCATCATCCTGCCTCTTCCCAAGGCTAGGCTAGACAACTTACCCTTAGCTAGAATTTTTTTTTAGAATTTACTAGATGTAATCATTATGTCTATCCAGTCCTTTAAAGAGGTCATATTATGCTTTTTGGCTTTTCCCCTGTCCTTTATTTATATAGTGTATATATGAGTTAAATACCTTTTTTGTGCATGTAATGGGTTTGTCCAGCCCAAAGGGAGTTCCCATCTCCCACAGAAAATACTGCGTCACAGCGAAACTCGCATCATAATGCTCGCCAAGCGACTAGTCCGACACACCCTCTGTACTTGTCTTGTTAGATCTTAGTGCTGCATTCCACACCATTGATTATCACAAACTATTACAGAGATTGGAAATTTTAGTTTGCATTAAAGGAACTGCTCTAGCTGTTTAAGTCTTATTTATCAGACCAATCTCAGTGTGTAGATGTCAACAATGAATCCTCCGTGCACGCAGAATTATACAGTATTTCACAAAAGTGAGTACACCCCGCACATATTTGTAAATATTTGATTAAATCTTTTCACGTGACAACACTGAAAAGATGACACTTTGCTGCAATGTAAAGATGTGAGTGTACAGCTTGTATAACAGTGCAAATTTGCTGTCCCCCCAAAATAACACTCAGCCATTAATGTCTAAACAGCTGGCAACAAAAGTGAGTACACCCCTAAGTGAAGCACTGCCAGCACTGCCTTAACCCTCTTGGGGATGGAGTTCACCAGAGCTTCACAGGTTGCCACTGGAGTCCTCTTCCACTCCTCCATGACAACATCATGGTGCTGGTGAACGTTAGAGACCTTGCGCTCCTCCACCTTCCATTTGAGGATGCACACAGAATCTCAATAGTGTTTAGGTGTGGAGACATGCTTGGCCAGTCCATCACCATTACCCTCAGGTTCTTTAGCAAGGCAGTGGTCGTCTTGGAGTTGTGTTTGGTGTCTTTATCATGTTGGAATACTGCCCCATCTCTGAAGGGAGGGGATCATGCTCTGCTTCAGTATGTCACAGTACATGTTGGCATTCGTGGTTCCCTCAATGAACTGTAGCTCCCCAGTGCCAGCAGCACTCATGCAGCCCCAGACCATGACACTCCCACCACCATGCTTGACTGTAAGCAAGAGACACTTGTCTTTGTACTCCTCACCTGGTTGCCGCCACACACATTTGACACCATCTGAACCAAATAAGGTTATCTTGGTCTCATCAGACCACAGGACCTGGTTCCAGAAGTCTGCTTGTCTTCAGCAAACTGTTTGCGGACTTTCTTGTGGATCATCTTTAGAAGAGGCTTCCTTCTGGGATGATCGCCATGCAGACCAATTTGATGCAGTCTGTATGATCTTGGCCACCATGCAGCAGCTCAGTTTCAGGGTCTTGGCAATCTTCTTATAGCCTAGGCCCTCTTTATGTAGAGCAACAAGTCTTTTTTTAGATCCTTAGAGTTCTTTGCCATGAGGTGCCATGTTGAACTTCAAGTGACCAGTATGAGGGAGTGTGAGATAGATAACACCAAATTTAACCTTGCAACACTAAGTAGTCACATGTCACCGGGGAGGGAAAATGGCTAATTGGGCCCAATTTGGACATTTCCACTTAGGGGTGTACTCACTTTTGTTGCCAGTGGTTTAGACATTAATGGCTGTGTGATGTGTTATTTTGAGGGGACAGCAAATTTACACTGTTATACAAGCTCTACACTCACTACTTTACATGATAGAAAAGTGTCATTGTTGTCAAATGTCACATTAGGTTTGCAGTTTTCTTAAAGCATGATATTTACAGTATATAGTAAAAAGGAACAAGAAAGACAGTCTGACTTGCTTTCTAAGCAATGTGTTGAATGCTATGAACCATATGATAAATACAGAACATGCAGCATCAAAACAACTCTGTTAACTCAAACAAAAGATTCTTGCACACTTCCTGTCTTTTGTTTATTGTTTATCATTCATTTAGACACCTCTTTTCCATAACCTACCCGTCACCAACTTATTTTGTCTTTTCTCTTTTTAGCAAAAGAACATTATGGCAGAGAGAAATGTGCTTCTGAAGAGTCTGAAACATCCATTTCTGGTTCGACTCCACTACTCCTTCCAGACCCCAGAGAAGCTATACTTTGTCCTTGACTATGTAAATGGGGGAGAGGTATGTGTCCTAAACTGAATAAATAAATAAGTAAATTAACATAGAATGCTTTATTTTCATATCAGGACTTCATTAGATATGGTCTAACAGACATGGTCTAACAGAAATTGACTAGAAATTATGTCATATGACTATATAACTTCCTATGAAATCTGCTCAACTGATTTATGAAACAAACTGCTTTGAACACTGCTTCCAGTCTTTATGCAAAGTTAGTTTAACTGGCTGTTAGCTGTGCTTTATATTTACTGTACACACAACCAAGTGGTGTCAATCCAATAAAATAAATGTATTTACCAAAATATCGAACTATTGCTTTGATATGTAACAGTATCTCACATAATATCTTAACTATCTTCTGAAATAAATTCATGGGCTCACAGTTTTAAAACTTTGAATATTATTTTATTTAGTGTTGTCAACATTTTTAAGGGTATTAGTGTAAATCCACACTGTGAATGAACTGGAGTAAGACCTGGTCAAGCATCATATCATTGTATTCCTGTTCATTTTGTTTCCTTGTTGTTCAGCTGGGACACAGCAGACTGCACTGTAACAAGCCCCTAATAAGTAATCCTTTATTTCCGTATATCAAATCAAATCAGACACAGCTCGTTGGCGTGCAGCTAGCTGACCTGTTTTCAAACACAGATACTTTGCTGTGAGATACTTTGTGCTACTGTGCATTAGGAGCCCCTTACCCTGGTTGAACATGTTTTAATATGTTCTATCCTGCATGTTATGTGTGTAGCCATTGCTATTTGAAAAATAATTTCTACCATAACTACTCTGTTTTCTGTTTCTTTGCATGTCTCTTCATTCCTCAATACTCTGTTCTCTTCTAACAACTATGGTCATTTTAATTTCTTCCTCTGTTCTCTCCATGCTCTATCTATCTATCCACTGCTTATTTTCTCTCTTACTGTCTTTCTGAAGTTGTTTTTCCACCTGCAAAGAGAGAGGTGTTTCTCAGAGGCCAGAGCGAGGTTCTACACAGCTGAGGTAGCGAGCGCTATCGGCTATCTTCACTCTCTCAACATTGTTTACAGGTTAGACTGACAGACTCACACTTAAACACACACTCTTATTGAAATACCCTGATGAGTTGGCCTGAATCATTATCTATTACATCCAAACTGTAAAGGCTCAAAGTTTTTACTGTAAAACACAAAACAGTAAATTCACAATTGATCTATTTTCTTTCTATCTTGATAATGTGCTTCTTGTCTATTGCAGAGATCTGAAGCCAGAGAATATTCTCTTAGACTCTCAGGTGAGTCAGATTTGACACATTTGGTTCTGTAAACTTCAACTCCTCTTCTTTATTGTAGTAATTGTAATTATACTTGTTTTACTGTTTTTAAATGTAAATATTAGTTCATGCTTGTTTTTCATATGTGCAGGGCCATGTGGTGCTGACAGATTTTGGGCTTTGCAAAGAAGACGTAGAGCCAGAGGGAACCACCTCGACTTTCTGTGGGACTCCAGAAGTTAGTAAAAAAAATACATATAAACAGAGAATCAATGTTCGATGACATATCTGTCATACAACGTACTGTATATTATACATGATGAGGATTTAGACTGTTGACAGATCAATATTCAATGTTTTTACTGGCTAAGAATTGTTGATTGTTCATTTTGTTCATTGCAGTGTAGTTAGAAAAGCCAGTTGTAGAAAGTGGACTTGCCCATGAGGTTTACAGACAGGTCTTCTTTCTCTCTTCTCTTGTTTCTCTACCTCTTCCATTCTCAATTTTTCTCCCTTTCCTTGTCTTTCTGTCTGCAGTACTTGGCACCAGAGGTTCTTCGCAAGGAACCATATGACAGGACAGTAGACTGGTGGTGTCTGGGAGCAGTGCTCTATGAGATGATCTACAGCCTGGTATGTGTTTTTGTGTCTCTAAATATTAGTCTACAATACAGTGTATGTATACAGGTCAACATTTTCACCCAGGGGTCATGAATGTGCTCAGTAATTTACATGCTTTCCAGATTTTTATAATTAGTGTATAAATACAAGTGTGGCCCTGATGGCTGTGCTAGAGAAAAGGTCAGCGTGTCATTAAAATATGAGGATTTATTCTCTTGGGACCATGAATATATACACCAAATTTGATAGAAATGTTGCCCTTCGTAGTGGTTCAAGCGGCATAGTTCTATAGATGACAATGTCTGTCTGTCAGTTGGTCAGTCCACTTTGGTCTAGAACAAAATATCTCAACTACTACTGGATGGATTAACGTGAAATTGTGTACATATATTTATGGTCCCCAGAGGACAATGGCTACCACCTTTGTTATCCAAACAACATTGACATTTTTGGTTTGAAGTGAAATGTCATGTTCTCAGGATGAATTGCAATTACTTGGTGATCCCTTAATATTTCATATAGCGGCCACCATCTGATCAAAATTTGAATTTATCTAGTACTTAGCTTTATCACCAAATTAAAGCACATTTTACCACATTGCCATCAACTGTACTGTGTGTTTAGTGCTACTTAGCAAATGTTGGCATGCTAACAAGTTAAACTAAGGTGGTGAATATGGCAAACATTATTATATCCGCTAAATATCTGCATGTTAGCATTGTAATTGTGAGCATGTTGGAATACTGATGTTAGCAATTAGCTTAAAGTATTGGTATGCCTAAGTACAGTCTCACAGAGCTGCTAGCAAGGCTGTAGACTCTTATTCTTGTTTACACATATAGGATATGTCTATTTAGCATTTATGTATGTATGTATGTTGCATATTTGTTTGTAATTTGCCTTACACTCAGGTCATGAAGGTACACACATATCTAAAATACATCCTGTAGATCCCTGATAGTAGCCACAAACAATGAAGACAAGATAAAAACTAGTGTCATGATACTAATAATAGTGAAACTTCTGGTATACTTTATTTATATAAATATGTGTGTGTGTTCAATTGTATTGTATCATTATATGCTGATGATCTTTGTACCCATCCCTCCGTTTCAGCCTCCTTTTTATAGCTGTGACGTTAATGAAATGTACGATGGGATCCTTCACAAGTCGCTGCCACTTCCTCCAGGGAAGTCTGAGGCTGTCTGCTCTCTGCTGGTGGGTCTTCTGCAGAAGGACCAGCACAGACGCCTTGGGGCCATTGCCGACTTTGTGAGTGTGTTATGTTAAAAAATATGTCTTTCATATGTTGCTGCACATTGAAACAGATGGTTTCCCAGACAAGACATAAGCCTAGTCTTAGACAAAGGATGCTTTTCAAAAGACTACTCCATTAAATTTTGTTTCAGTGGGGGACTAGGCTTACTTCATTTTTGGGAACCTAGCCCCTAACAACATAAAACTTCTTTAAAAGGGGAGAGGACATTTTCTGAGAACAGATCTCAATCCATTCCCTCTGAGAAAATATAAAAAGACCAATGTGCCCAAAATGACATCACCTTTATTCTCTATTTCTTATAGTTTAAAACAGCACAATAATTATACAAACCATTATTGGAGTGCCAGTTTGTCCTCATAAATGTGTCTGAATTCTTAATAGGAATGGGAAACACATAACGTCTTTCTTGTATTTATAGTTGGAAATTAAGAACCACACCTTTTTCTCACCAATCAACTGGGATGACCTTTACCACAAGAGAATTACTCCTCCTTACAACCCTAATGTGGTGAGTTGTTTCAGGCTGCCTGTCTTTAACCCCTTGTGCCTTTTAAGCTTTTACATGTTAAATATGTACCTTGCACTCTGTTAGCCGTGTGTGCCAGTCTAGACATTTGTGTAGCTTCTCAAATATGTCCTCTACAATAATTAACCTTTTCTGGTGGCATCAGCCCACAAACTTCACAAATCATCCCTCACTTCTGCTATTTGTCATAAATGCCCAATAGAGGCACATTTATATTCTTCTTCTGCAGTACACTGTCAGGTCATAGTCTGGGAATTTGAGCTGCCTCCCCAAGTCGACTTGCAGAACCCAGTCTGATGCCATGGCGAGTAGGCCGCTGTTTTGGGCTATGACTGAAGGAGGCCACCTGCCCTGACAAAAGTTTTTCCTCTGGCTGTGGACATGTTTTTATTTGGCCACTGCTTTGGAGATAGCCTCTGCAATTGTCTTCCATGAAACACACTTCTCCAGCGTACCCTCCCAACTTATCGACACAGGCAAGGAAAAACTTCCTTTTAAGAGGCAGAAACCTCGAGCAGAACCATGGCTCAGGGTGGGCGGCCATCTGCCTCGACCAGTTGGGGGTGAGGGGGAGAGAGAGAGAGAGAGAGCAAGAGAAAGAGAGAGAGAGAGGGCAAGAGAGAGAGAGCAGAGGGAGGCAGCCTACACAGTATACACATAGAGGTACAGACAGTAAAGGTAATGTTATTATAGACTGAAAAATGGTACAGATATTTATATTAATGTTAATGATAATAACAGTAATAATAGCAATAGGACTAGTAACAGCAGTTTCAACTGTAGCAGAGGGCGTTAAGCAGGAACACGGGGGCAGCAGGAGACTCCCAACCACAGATCCAGACTCCACAGCTCCAGAGCCAGCAACACCTGCAGGAAGCGACAGGAGGAGAGAGGAGAGGGATGAGAAAGCACACGACTACGGGAAAGGGAAGAAGTCGAGTTAGTAACATGCATTAAAGGGATGAGGTTGCACTCAGAGGGAGAGAGAGAAGAGGAGAGAGGAGCTCAGTGCATCATGGGAAATCCCCCGGCAGTCTAGGCCTATAGCAGCATAATTAAGGGATGGTTCAGGACTCACCTGAGCTAGCCCTAACTATAAGCTTTATCAAAAAGGAAAGTCTTAAGCCTACTCTTAAATGTAGAGACGGTGTCTGCCTCCCGAACCCAAACTGGAACCTGGTTCCACAGGAGAGGAGCCTGATAGCTGAACGCTCTGGCTCCCATTCTACATTTGGAGACTCTAGGAACCACAAGTAATCCTGCATTCTGGGAGCGCAGTGCTCTGGTGGGGTAGTTAGCTACTATGAGCTCTTTAAGATAAGATGGTGCCTGACCATTAAGAGCTTTGTATGTGAGAAGAAGGATTTTAAATTCTATTCTGGATTTTACAGGAAGCCAATGCAGAGAAGCTAAGACAGGAGAGATATGATCTCTTTTACTGGTTCCTGTCAGAACACGTGCTGCAGCATTCTGGATCAGCTGAAGAGTCTTAATGGACTTTTTCGCAGAGCCTGATAATAAGGAATTGCAGTAATCCAGTCTAGAAGTAACAAATGCATGGCTGCATCATTTTTAGACAGGATATTCCTAATTTTTGCAATATTATGTAGGTGAAAAAAGGCAGTCCTTGAAATTTGCTTAATGTGAGAGTTAAACGACATGGCCTGGTCAAAGATAACTCAAAGATTTCTCACAGTGGTGCTGGAGGCCAGGGCGATGCCATGCAGGGAAACTATATCTTTAGATAATGCGTCACAGAGGTGCTTAGGGCCTAGAACAATAACTTCAGTTTTATGAGTTTAACATTAGAAAATTGCAGGTCATCCAGGTTTTAACATCCTGAAGACACATTTGAAGCTTAGCTAACTGATGAGTTTCATCTGGCTTGATCGATAGATATAACTATCATCTGCATAACAATGAAAGTTTATGGAGTGTTTCCTGATAATATTGCCTTGTGGAACTCCAGGACTAACTTTGGTATGCATGGAGGACTCATCGTTAACATGTACAAACTGAAATCGATCTGATAAATAGGACTTAAACCAGCTTAGAGCGGTTCCTCTAATGAAATGAAATGGTCCAGTCTCTGTAATAGGATCTAATGGTCAATGGTATCAAATGCAGCACTAAGATCTAGTAAGACCAATACAGAGACAAGTCCTTTGTCTGATGCAGTTAGGAGGTCATTAGTAATTTTCACCAGTGCTGTCTCTGTGCTCTGCCTGCATTTCCTCACGGACCTGCTGCCTGCTTTTGCCACTCTGAGTCCCTGAAGTCCTGATAGAGCAGTGCTTCTCTTATATGCGAAACCCTGAATTCCTCGTGAAGGCTGCTTAAGGGGAGCTGGAGTTTGTTGCTTCTCCCATACAGTGTTTAGGCCTCACAGCAGTCATACCTTCCAACAAGAAGCAAAAGTGGTCCACCAGTCTTTCCTGCTTCAACACCATGGACTTGACTAGTTTAAAACTCATCTTTGCCCAAGAGATGAGCTTTTCCAGGGCTTGGAGGATCCATCTAACACAAGGCACAGATGTTGTGATGACAGTGAGGTTGTATAAAAGCTCTGATGGGAGGCTGCCAAACGGCAGACTTGGACAGAGGGCCTCTGCGCTCAAATTCCACTGACTTGAACAGCATACTCATGGCAAGGGTGAAGAGAATAACTGAGATGGTACACCTGGTTATAATCCCCTTTTGAAGCCACTTCCAGTGTGTTCTGGTATTCCCAAGTTACTCTGAGCCTGAAGTTAGTAGTTCAGGATGAGGTCCTTTTCTCCTTTGGTATCCAGACACGACTGGTCTACATCAGTTCCCTTGTGCCAAATCACATGCAGAATCTTTCAAGGATTCTGACTAGCTCTGGGCAGCACTCGGAAACCTTATAAGGTACTCCACGGGTCCTGGAGCTGGCTCTGGCTGCGTTGACCACATTCTAAACTTCCTTCCTGGTGGGCTCTCTTAAAACAATACTGTGGGTGCTGGTTAGTCCCAAAGGGCTCCAAAGGGCCCTAGCTGTTGCTCAGGGTCTCTCAGAGTGTTGTGTTCTGCCCTAATAGCTGCTTGGTAAATCCAAACAGATCAGCTATAAATGCAGTTTTCTTCCTGGCTCTTTCCCTCTTTCATCCCCTATGCTATTCTGCTCTGTGCAGGGTCATCAGATCTTCCTGTCCAGAGCTCTTGCTGTAGATAAATAAATATGTATAAACGACACCTCAACCATTACAACACCAGTTTAAGCACTGTCCTAAGTCAGTGTGCACAGTATATGAAGGTGCAGGTATCCATGGTAAAACTGATATTTAAATACAGCCCACTTTTTTGGTTGTTAGGCTTCCACAGAAAAAGCGTGATTGTGCATCCTTAGGGTTTTGTTTCACACCATGTCAGGCATTAACACTTATATAAACTGTTGCATCTTTCAGAGAGGCCCAGCTGACACTCAGCATATTGATCCAGAGTTCACCAGGGAAATGGTTCCCAACTCAGTGAGCCAGACCCCTGAGTTCAACGCCAGTACCAGCTCCAACAACGCCTTCAATGGCTTCTCCTTTGTCGGCAGCGAGGACAGCTTTCTGTGACGCTGAAATTAACTGTTCAGATGTTTGATTTAATACAGTGATTACACCTCTTTTGAGATCCCATGAAAATAAGCGCTACTCATGTACCATTGCAGAAATCTCACATGGCATCAATCATGTTTGAATAAGGGAATTCCAAATTGAAGGTGTAGCAGAAAGGATGCTAGCCTGCCAGTGAGGCATTTAAGGTTAAAATATGACAAACATTTTGCCTGGAAGTCCCAGGTCTGTTATTAGAGAGATAGCGGGAATTGACATGAATGTGTTACCAAATATACAGGGCTCTCATGAAGAGCATCTTTAAGATGCAGTGCAAATGATCTTTATTCCATCAATTTGCTATGGAATAAAGTGTATGTGAGGCTGGATTTACACAAAGATTTTTTTATTAATTATTTTATACACAAACATTATTAATCTGTTTAAAAAGAAAAAGAACACAATATTGTCTCTTCCTCTGTACAGCCAGACTTAGTGCTCTATTTTCCTAAAATAGGGTACACAAACACAATCAAAAACTCAAGACGCAAACACGAATAGCCATGAGTAATTTTTTTGCAAATTTGGGGACACAAAGTGTTGACAGAAACCAGGCACGACCAGGCATAGCTGGGTGAAAAGTTAAAGATAGGCTGAATACATTATTACTTGAAGGAAAGCCAAATGGAGTCTGCAGGTGGAGTCTGGGAGAGCTTCTCCTCTCATCCCTTTCACAAGCAGGAACAGGTGAAACAGAGTGAGAGGCTGAGGTCTTTGAGATTAAAAAGGTGTTTGAGAGTTTCATGAAGCATCTAAAGTTCCAAAATAAAAACATACACAAAATTCCAAATGTGAAAATATTCAACCCAAATATGCTGTCAATCCTAGAATTCAAAGGTGGCTGGTGTTTAATGGTGCAGCAGCTGCTGGAATTTCGGCGTGGCTGGTTAGAGTTAGGTTCATTAATAAAACATTTAAACTGTGTTCTCTCGTGTGGAAGGTACTGGTAAGAATCTTTCTAGCTTACATTAAAGTGTATATCAATCCACAGTAGCAGGTGAAAAAATCTTGCAAACGCAAACAAGAAAACTGAACATACATGAAAGGTGGATTTTGGAGAGGTCTGTGTGCGCCAGTGCAAACTAAAGCCACACAAATCAGCTTGCGTCTGCAAGAAGAAGTATTCTGAGCAGGTTTTAACACAAATGCAATTTTGAGCCAAAATTTTTACTAAAAGTACAAATACTGCATCGCCTAATCAGCAAAAACATAAACCGCATAAAAACCGTGTATCTTCTTCCGCTGACTTTACCCGTGCAGGAAAATAGAGCCCTCAGTGTTGTCTGTCTTACTAATGTTTTTATACAAGTCAAATCTGAATGAACATATTTCTTATGTGAATATGAACATTATAGCCTCCTGGTTGACCAGTGTTTTGAAATAGGGGATGATATCCAGAAAACCAAATGGAAAAAGAAAATAATTGTTTCAAACATACACACTAAAAAAAAAAGTTTCTTTTTTCTAACAGCTTCAACAATGTAATGTTTCATGCTTTAGCATCATTCCATTCCATACTACATATCTCCTAATCTGTGGCATCTACTAGCTTTCCATTGTCTGATGATCTGCACTGTGGCTAGCTCTCTCTCTGGCTCTCTATTCACTGCTCTCTCTCTGTCTAGACTCTCATCTGGCACTGTCTGCTGCTATGTGTCTACATCTATGTACATATATGTCTATATGCTATATACTATGTATGTATATATCTATATACTATATATATATATATATATCTATATATGTATATGTATGTATATATATATGTATATATATATATATGTATATGCATATATGTATGTGTATATGCATATATGTATATATATATGTATATGTATGTATATGTATATGTATATATATATATATGTATATATATGTACATATATATATATATGTATATATGTATATACATATATGTATATATATATATATATATATATATATATGTATATGTATATATATATGTATGTATATATATATATATATATATATATATATATATGTATGTGTATATATATATATATATATATACACACACACACAACTGGTGTGAAACAGAGGTCTTCAGTCCTCACAACAGTGGTCTTTTTTATTTATGTTAATCTAAGTGTCAAAACGTATTTGTAGTTGGTGTATCCTACAACTACAAAACTACACTGCAGTGCAAATTTTATGGCTGTTTATTTTTTGGACTGTGGTTTTGTTTTCTGTGTTGTAACTGGGAAGTTCCTCAAAATATGTTTGTCTGGAGATTATTTTAGCTTGTAGATAGCAGACAGTGATATTGATATTGATTTTTTTTCATGATACATGCTAAAACAGTTAACATTTGTAAATATCCTGCAGCAGCTTTGCAATGGGATTATGTACTATAGTAATGTGATTATATCAGTGTAAACCATGAAGTGCCTCTCTGCCTTGGAAAAGAACTTTGTGATTGATGGTTCTTGACATTGGCAGTGATGGGTTGTCTGACATCTGATATCCTTTTATTTTAATTTTATTATCTCATTTAGGTACATACCTAAAGTCTTTTTTGTAAATCCAATATTAAAGCAACTCTTCCAATTCCTGTACATATCATATTCCTATTTATGTCCTTAAAAAAGTCTCCTGGTTTTTGTTTAAAGTTGTACATTCACAGAATACTGTATCATAAGCCTTTCAATGACACCAAATACACTCAAAGGAAAATAATTTATTTCCATTAATTTATTCTTCTATGGTCTAAGTCATGAAAAATCCCCCTGACAAATTCTGCTCTGACCCTCCTTGTTCATCATTTGCCCTCTAAAACTGTAATCCTTTGTGCCAAGCTGTTATTCCCTCACTGATCTGTAAACAGAGAGAATTAATGACCAGCTTGTTGTATGTTATCAAAAGTCACTACTGCTTAGTGTTGACATGAGTGAGTGTAATATCTACTTGCCTTTTTCTTTCTTGTTTTAAGATAAAGACTCTTATTGTAGTGCAAAATAAGCGTTGTGGGACTCATTTACAGACAGTAATGTGTCTGTAAGGTTGAGGTTTTTACAGATTAAACAGCCCAAAAGGCCTCACAGCAAGAAGGTCGCGTGTTCAAATCCCGGTTACCCTGGCCTTTCTGTGTGGAGGTTGTGTGTGTCTGCGTGGGTGCTCTGGCTTCTTCCCACTGTCCAAAGACATGTGGCCTAGGTTGATTGGTGACTCTAAATTGTCCTTAGGTGTGATTGGTTGTTTTTCTATGTGTGGCGCTGCGATGACCTGGCAACCTGTCCAGGGTGTACCCCGTCTTTTGCCCGATGTCAGCTGGGATTGGCTCCAGCCCCCCGTGCCCCTGTGCGCAGGATAAGTGGTTGACGATGGATGATAATACTATAATATGTGTAATATGAAAGAGGCCATTCAACATAATGAATACTTAATTTGGGTTACTTTAATTTTGCTGATAATACTACTAAAATTCTGAATCAATTAAAAGTCCTGAATGCAAGACTTCTGATTGCTTGACTTGCCCAGTAGATGTTATTTCCACTCTATTGCCAACAATCATGGCCAATCAAATTGGATTCTCTTACTGCTCTTAAAGCAGCAGCAGTTTAACCATGACGTACTGATATGTAGTTTGGCATACTGTGCATTTGCATGTGTGTGTATGTACCAAGGATATCACCAAAACTTTATTGATCCATGGTGCCAACAGAACCAAGTTAGATTACTGAACCCATAACAAACACACACAAACTCAGCAGGCAAGAGTGTTGTTAATTTGATTTTTGTACATAGAGCAGCAGTTCAACTCTGATGCACTTTGATACTTGCACAGTGATGGTGATGCATGAATGTGTGTGTTTAGCTCCATCTTCTTTTGGCATGAGGGATAACACAAGCTAAATGTGCATACTGTGCATCTTTAAATGTCGTTATGTCATTTATGTCTTTGTTCTATTTGGAATCAGTACTGCATCATTTTAGATACATTTCCCTGGCCATTGATTTAAAAGCACACATCTTTCAATTCTGGTAAGCTGTGGGCACTACTAAATATAATATTAACTTACAGAACAGACAAACTAGGACATCAAGTGACATCAAGTGTCGATCTGACAGAGAATATTGTGCAACTTCAGGGTGGGGACACAACTGCTCAAAGTATCTTTGGCACCAACTTGTTTCATTACACAAACACACTGATTTTTCACACTTCAGCACTGCAGATATCATGCAATTACTGCCTGACACCACAACCTAACCCCTCAAACATTATCACTGATGTGAACAATATCTTAGCATTTAAAAATGTGGTAGATAATGTAGTAATGTTGAAGTGGATTAGATTAAATTACATTGTACAGGTATTCCTGTTATTGTCTCCATCACAAGCGTGTGATGGAGACACACCACCAAAAGTGCAGAAGAGAAGACACGGTGAAAATGGAATTCAGCTATCATCAATGCTTTTATTCACACATGTACTTTTCCTACTGTGACTAACCATACTATTTTATGGGAGAGAAAGAGAAGAATTTTTTTAAAAAAGATACATTTATTGGTAATGGTGGCCTGAAGGTGAGGGAATTGGGCTTGGTTCAGCAGTTCAATCCCTGGACTTGGACTGGACTTGCTTGCTCTGCCCTCATTATCACCACTGAAGTGCCCTTGAACAAGGCCCTGCCCATGTACGACCCCCACCCATGGTTGTACTGGGCAGCTTCCAGGTGTAAATGTGTGTACAAAAAGGTTAAAAAGAATTACAAACATAAAAATGGTACTCATCCCTATCACATGGAATCATTATAATCATTGCCAATGACCCGCTCTTAAAATTGAGGGAATGGCCATCAATGGCACTTTGGTGTAGAAGGTAATAAAAAAGATAAACTGTGTAAAAACTTATCAAAATGCTGTAATGCTTATACCAATCTCTTTCAGATAGGATGATGTAAGGGCAGACTGACAACACCCTGCATGCTGGAACATGTACAATGCTGGTTATGGTATTTTTTTCCTGTTGGTATTCTCCACTATGTTGTATGTAGGGTTATGTAAGAAAATCCAGAGAGTAATGGTAACTTTGCTTATATAGCAACATAACACAATTTCCAAGAATATTAAAATAAAAGTTTAGAAAGTATATAATCATCCAGCGACATCAGCAAAGCAAGGTAATGTTCAAAAGTATGAAAGTAAAAAAGCAAAATATAATAAGACAGAGATAACAGTGAATAGCTAAAAGAGCAAAAGGGAACATTTTTGGAAAAGATTAAATATAAATATATAAACTGAGTTCAAGAAGTCTTTAAAAGATGATATTGTTAGTTATTTTTTGTTATGGCTGGTTGTCCTTATTTCATAATTGATTCTTATCAGTTTTTTCACTTCTCTTGTAATTTTTTTTATTTCTGCAGAAACTCACAATCATACAAAGCACTGCAAGCAGTGGTCACGTTAAGCAACAGAGACTCAATTTCTTAATTTCAATGTTCCAAAGTGATCAACAGGTCAATCATTAATCCTACCAGACAAACCTGTTGACCTGTGGGAAAAAAATGGACAGGTACAGAGTGCCTTTTTTAACAGCTCCCCATGTGCATTACTGCAGAACTGCCCCACTTAGTGGTCAAAAGGAGAAACAAGGCAAGGAAATTACATTTATATAGCACAAAGGTTTTCAAAGTGGCTGGTCTCCCCAAGGGGCATCCAAACAATTTCAGTGGAGGCTCAGTGAATGGAAGTGAAAACACATTAAAATCTTTGTTAGTTAACAGAAGAAGATCACATAGAATAATGTAAATGTGTAGGATTTGGTTAAAGAGATACGGTAGTTTGGGAAAAAATTAGTGTCTTTCCAAGAATCAGAAACTAATAAATGCCTTAGGACAGACCATTTTTTATGTATTTGTTGTAATCTTAAGTCAAACCACAATTATAGGTTAGTTACAGTAGGTCTAGTTGAGTCAACTGAAGATAAATGCATGGACAAGTTTTTTCAAATTGTGCTGAGACATAAGTCCTTTAATCCTTGATATATTCTTTGGGTGATTTTGTAATTATCTTAATGTGGATGTTAAAAATTCAGGTCTGAATCCATGACCACGCCAAGATTTTTGGCTTGGTCTGTGGTTATAACATTACTGGTTCTTCCTTGACAACAAAAAGATTTACTTCTGTTTTATCTTTGTTGAATTCAGTGGTTCTCAAAGTTTTTGTCATGCCTCCTTTCAGAAGTAAAAAAAAAGTTCATGCCCTCCCCACTGCAGGAAAAGTGGATTATCAATCATTTTCAATGCAGGCGATTGACATAAACAAGATTCAGATCAGCAAAATAGCCTTGCTAGTGTCCAAGCACTTTTCTTTGTTTATGTCATCACATAAATCATATTAATGCAACTCTGTCTGCTCAACATTCATGGCCCCTATTAACTGGCTTCACCCCTCTCCCCACACACCTCTCCCCCCTAGTATGAGAGCCACTGGTTTAAATTAAGGGACTTCTGGCACTTCCAATTGTTGATTTGTTCAATGCACTGATTTAGCACTATAGGATACTGGTGACATGTACATTTGAGTGTGCTCTGCTTAATTATGTGTAGCCTGAGGTTTATAACAAAACATGAATACAGCTGCATCGAATTCTGAATAACGCAGCACTCAACGTAACTACAAGTGCTGTTATAAGCTATTTTAGTTCATCAAAAAATGAATAAAAAAAAAACTATTATCTGCCAACACATTAAAATAGACCCTAAAGGGAGATAAGACAGTCAGAGGAGGGATGATAACACCCCACACCACACAGATGATAAAATAATAATCACTAGAACTATCACTCCACCTAAAAGTGACCACAATCAAACTACTACCACTCCACTGCAAAGCCAGCTGCTACACCACATGAAACCGTCCCGAATGCAGATTCACAGCATAGGCCTACATCAGCAGAAATACTTTTGCAGCCCCATATTCTTTGCTATTCTATTGAGTTAAACAAATTTACTTAATATATGACAATTATAATCTTAAAACAACTCCCAATACTGTAGTCATAGTAAATATAATTACATTTTGGCAGACTGGCATTGGTATGAAACCATGACTATGGAGCATGTAAATGGTGAACAGTAGAGGCCCCAGAATGTTGCCTTGGAGAACTCCACAGGTAAGTTTGTGTAATTAATGTGTAATAATAGACAAAGTAGTCAACCAAGAGTTGCTTAGCAACACTGTTGAAAAGAGCAGGGTTGATGTTGGAACAGACAAAGTGGACAAGACAGTACAACATTCCATCCATCTGACAGTAAAGGGCAGTATATATACATATATATACAAGCACAATGAACATGCTGTGAATTGTGATACAAAACACAGCCAGGTCTACATGGGCTGCACATGTAACAAGGTAACAGTGTCCTTTGACATAGAATATTGTGATATAAATGCAATAAATTGATATTATGTAATAGCTTCTCAAATGTCAGTGTTGGTATTTTCTGGTCTTAATCCACCAAAAGTTATTCTGTGGGCTTTTCTTTAGATGACACTTTTTTAGCTGTGCCACCACTTTAAATTGAAAACTCTAAACTTAGATTGTTTCTTATTTTAGTAGTTAGTACTAGTTAGGTTGTTGTAAGTCAGCATTGCAATCTTGAGAAATGTGGAGACCGTTATTACCACTCAAAATAACAGTTCTGATCTGCTGAACGTTAGCCTAGCCCTAGCAGGAGTTTTGCAAGAGGTCAATTTTATTTAAATATTTGTAATCATGAACTAGTGTTGTCCTTACACAAGAGTCAATACAACGTTCACGAATGTTTGATCGAGAGTGATTAGGCTTTTAAACAAATCTTTTAATGTTACTGTTGAAAGAGAAATCTCTGAATGCAGAGTAACCGGTCAAGGTCTATCCAACAGCAGCCGTTAGCGTCGGTTGGTTTAAACCGTCACTCAGATGGATCGTTTCCGGGCAGTATGTGCAGCTGTGTAGCCGTGCTGCTCTTGAACAGACCTCTGATTTCAACACCTCGCGGGTAAATTTCTATTTCTAGAGAGCTACGAGTTCCATTACCGTTTCTGTATTTTAGTAATGAACACACAGTTGATACAGCCTTAGGTATTTGAGCTTATATGTATTCCTAAAAAGTCGGTTTATTTTTGTTGCTGTTAAACTGTTCCAGCTAGCGTTAGCAGTTGTTGTGCCTGGAGAGACAGAGGAGTGATGTCGCGCGGGTAAGTGTGTGAGACATTAACGTTCGCGGATGTAAACGTTGCCTGTGTTATTTGGGAAAAAAAGTGTGTATTTGTGGTGTACAACATGGAAATGTTCCACAGCAATCTTTTAAGTGTAACGGCAATCATCGCTACAGTTGCAGATCAAGTGGCTGCCTAGCTTTGTTGTGTGTGCGAGTGAGATGGCTGTTTCCTCTCCCTCTTGTCCGTTTAAAAACCGATGTTCTGTTGTGTCATGATAGTGAGCTCGAAAAGCTGGACCCGGCTGTGTTCCAGAAGCAGTTGCACAATCTGAAGTTTAGGTAGGCATTTCTGTGTTCTAACACTGTCACGTCAGCTAACTTTCTATATCACAGTTACATCTAAAGCACTAACACCTCATTCTCGCCATGGGCAGGCTTTTTGCATTTGCGTAAATGCGACATTCGGAGGCGCTCTACTATCTGAACTAACTGTTCTCAACGTTCCCTCAAGCATGTTCATGGTACCAAGTAAGCTAGCTTGAAGTTCCAGCCAAGTTAGAATGTAAGTTAACTAGTTTGTTTTTCATTTTTGAATAATTAATTGCAATAATTTTGTTATGGGAGTTGTCCAGCGTACTGTTTAGATATTTAGTGGAACGCTTCGTATTTATGTCGAGGTATTTAACTGGTTTGGTTTGCAGAACGTTAGCTAATGTTAGCTACTAAGCTATTGCAGCTTTTGGGCAGTTAAGCTAGCTCACTGCTGTTGGACACAACATCAGAATCAGAATCAGCTTTATTTGCAAGGTATGTGTAACTTACACGCACGAGGAATTTGACACGATTTGCTTTCTCATACAATAATACAGTAATAAAATCACACAGGCTATAGTATAGCGAACAAATATATGCACACTATAAGTTCTAACAACAACAATATAGACACACTGAGACAACATTCTTGCTTGTTGAAAAGGCTGCGGGATTGGGAAATGAAATACACAGTCTTCCTACACAATGTAACAGTTACAAGTTAGCTTAGTGACAATGTAGTTAAATTTTGTCAGTATCTTTTATGTTAAACATGCAGGTTTGCATGTCATAGTTGTGTACAGAACAGTTTTGGCAACTCTTTCCTTTATGCTTCAACAGTTGCAATTAACACACATAAACGATAGAGTACAACTGGACGTGTTTATAATAGCCCCTTCTCCCAATGTTTGGAAATGGGTTGAAGCAAAACATTAGAAACACCTTTCAATTCAGTTCAGTTAAACACCACTGCCAAAACAACCTCTTTAATGAACATACAGTTAGATTGTAAAGGTAGAATTTATGGCAGACCTGTTAAACTGATTGCATTGGAGTTAGACTAGAGAGATATTAGAGTACATATTTATTAAATTGGTCACTGAGTGTATCTGCTAACACTTGTGTGCTTCATTCTGGGTGCCTCCTGTCTGGTGTCTGCATTGTCTTTACTATCGATTTTAAAGCTAACGTGCAAGTTATATAAAATGTTAGTAGTGACATTGTGCAGTGTGCTGTTGAGAACAGCATCCAGCGTTGACATACGGCTTGTGTTTTAATCTGCCATTGAATCAGCAGTATTCTAATAGCGTTTCAATCTTTGTATCACTTTAAATGTAGCATTTAAACACACACAATTGAGAGTGAAATGTTAACTTAAGGTTGAGGTTCAGACATGTTTTTTACACCTGTAGCTGAAACATGACTGAAAACTCAACAATGCCATTTAGGGCTGGGGCGATATGGCCAAAAATGTTGTCACGATAAAAACATTTCATATCATTCGATATTGATAATTATGACGATAAATGTCAAATCATTATTTCTTTCATGTTTAAAGGCAGATTTTTGCTCCTGATGTGGTTAAACTTATCTTTGTGGTCAGAATGTGACAAACACTTGATGCCAAACAGTGGATCACTTCACAAATCTGAGTTAAAACATTCAAAACTATTATCTTTTTCAACAAATATGATTAGTTAATCTTTTTTCAGGCCTTTTTTTTTTCAACAAAATAAATATTTTAATAGAAAAATTAGGGGCTAATTTGTTTGTGATTCAAATGAATTAAAGCAAATATTTATTGACGATATATTGAACATTTATTATGTTGTTATTGAGGAAAATTATATTGTAATAATTATTATTATTGTTTTATTGCCCAGCCCTAATACCATTATAAAGTCCACATCAAGAGTGTCATATGTTGATATCAGTGCATGTCATTGTTTGTATGCCGTAATGTCTAATCACTTTCTAGTGTGTTGTTTCGTTTTTAATAATCTCTATGTTGAAATACAGTAATACATGTTTATTTTAAATATTGGTTCTGTGCGGTTTCAGTATGGAAGAAGAGGGGGACAGTAATCTGTGCGTTGACACTGACTCGGACACAGCAGAGAAGAAGGATGGTACCAAGTGTAAAGTCAAATGGACTCAGGAGGAGGTGAGTGAAAGGAAGACTTTAAAAAGCTGTTACAGACTGTAATTTCAAGTAGTTAATTACATTAATGTCAGTGACTAAAATGTAATTATGCATACTAGCAAGAAGAACTAACTGAAGCAGAGTTGTAAACACATGCAAAAAGGCTCGTGCAGACTACGCGACTTTCAGCATTGGAAGATCGATGTTTCTGTTCACACTACACAACTTTCTGTCTTGAAGTCATTGTGGCGTTCGCACTACGTAACTGATCGTTCACAGGGGGTCACACTACACAAGCTGACATTGGCTGTGTCACCCGGCGCTGGTCTCCAAACCACGTTTTGTCAAGAAAACACAGTGTGAAATGGGAAATGATTTGAACCTACACACAAAACAGCTGCTGTTTGTTATTATAAAGATAAACACAAGATAAAGACAAACAATAAGGGTGAAAGAATGGATTAGCACATGCAGGTAGCATGAATTGTCTGAGCTACAGAGAGAGCTGGAGGTGAGTAAAACACGTTTTGCAGAAAAAAGTAGCTGCCTGCTCTCATTGGGTGGATGTGGATGTGGATGTCGAGTTGACCGAATCTACCAGATATTTGGCATGCTAGATATTTGTTGGCGATGTGTCAGAAATGTGTCGGGGAGCAGTTTTAATGCATTGTTGAGTAGTTCACACATAACGACTGGTGACCGCCGATCTATCGCTGATTTACCACCAGGCTTATAATCGTCTAGTGTGAACTAGGCTTTAGAAATGTCACGTAGGTTTCTGTTGATGTTCATGATAAACTTAAAGCTCACATTAAATAATACTGTATCTGAACTGATTTCTTCTTGTGTGCAGGATGAAAATCTCAAAATCCTGATCAACAACTTTGGGAAAAAAGATTGGAAAACCATTTCCAGTTTTTTACCTGTAAGTACTCAACAGAAGCAAAATCAGTTGAGTTAGAGAGAAGTAATAAATCAGCCATCTAAACTTAGAAAGTTTAACAAAACTGAAGAAAGTCAGAGGGCGTATGACATTGTCATGTCATTGAAAAGGCAAATCTCTGAATGCAAATCGATCTCTCTATGTTGAATTGTTTTCATCTCAGATAATAATAAGAGTTAAAGACATTTCCTTTTGCTTTGTCAGGGACGTACAGAATTCCAGTGTATGCACCGCTGGAAAAAGCACCTGGATCCTGATTTAGTCAAGGGCTTCTGGTCCAAAGAGGAAGATGAAAAGGTGGAAAAATTACACAGAACATCTGATACAGACTTAACACGCTGTAGTTAATATTGTCCTATCTCACTTTGTACTCCTGTGCTTACCTGTTTTATTTCCTCTTGACAGATAGTAGAGCTGGTGGGCAAGTACGGCACCAAACACTGGAGTTTGATTGCCAGGCACCTAAAGGGGGGCGGCTGGGAAAACAATGTCGTGAGCGCTGGCACAATCACCTCGACCCACTGATCAAAAAGAGCTCCTGGACCAATGAGGAAGACCTCATCATCTACAAAGCCCACTCCATTCTAGGAAACCGGTGGGCTGAGATTGCCAAACTGATCCCTGGAAGGTGGGGCAGTTAGTTTAGATTGATAGGCTGAAATTGAATAAGTTGGAGTCACGCAGTCACGTGCGTTATTGTGCTGTTATTCTAAGGGGGTGAATGTAACAACCCATCAGCCTGTTTTAACCACGGATGACACAGAGACTTTAATGTACATTTTCGATTCCTCTTGCAGGACAGACAATGCTGTGAAAAATCACTGGAACTCGACCATCAAGCGTAAAGCAGAGTTGGGCCTGTACAAAGATGAAGCCGACAGCATTACCCTTGATATTGAGCAATTTGTGGAAGGCGAGGTATAATACTTAAGTTTAGCACATACTGTATAAAGCTCATGATGATGTTTTCAGCTTTTACCGATTTCCATCAACTACATATTTTTTTCCCTCTGTGATTTGTCATTGAGCAAATTTGAATAGATTATAAATGAATCTACGGTGGGAAAGTAGGATGAAAATGATTAATAGAAAATGATAAATAGATTTGATTTTGATTCATCGTAGGGATGTAGCAGGTACAATAATTGTTGGTTACAGTTTAAAAAATGCAAAGATAATGCTACTTGCCAAATATAAGAAGCTAATCGCTATGTTTACTGCTGGTCAAACCATGTAAGAAAAAAATAACAGCTTTGGTGTTATTTATAACTATTGTGCATTCATGTGTTGTGTTACAGGTAGACTTCAAGTGTGATGTTGTATTGGACACTGAACCAGTAACTCCTAAACTGGTAAGTTTGCTAAAAATGATTTGATATTATGATTCAGCTGTTTGCTTCTAAATTTTACCTAATGAGAAACACCCAGATTTTACAGAACTACATTGGATACGGTAATATAATTATCTCTGGTGCCGCCATAGAAAATATTCTAAATGTTAGTATTTTCTTCGTTGATGTTCCCAGCTGACAGCTGTCCTTTTTGCTTTGCTGCAGGTCAGGCCAGAGAAAGAGAAGCTGAAGGAGCGCCAGGAAGCCAAGCAGAAGACGAGTGTTCCGCTTTCAAAGCCATTATCATCCAGGAGGGAGTTCTCCTCCCCCAGTCCGTCCTTGCCGCCCAGTTCAAGTTCCAGTCCCAGCTCCAGCTCAGGCACTGCACCAGCAGCCGTGCCGTTGGACCAGAAAAAGTTCACGGAAGCAACATTGAGGATGATCGCTGAAGACATGCTGCCTCTGAGGTGACTTGTAGTGCCAGTGGCTGCTGTTAAACTCTCCTTGTTGTTCCATTGTCAAAATATCCAAGTTTGTTAATCAACAAGTCAAAGAAATGCTTTCATGAGTCTGCCTTCCTTGGATGATGTCATATATGTCCCAGACTTTCCAGCAGCTACTTTTGGGTAGTTAGTGAATTACTGCAGCATTTATATAGCTTTTTTGCCACGCATTCACTATTTATGCACACACTCACACACTGCTTGCAGCGAGCAACCACGGGAGCAATTTGAGGTTCAGTGTCTTGCCCAAAGACACTTTGACATGTGGACAGAAGGAGGATCTAAGCTTATGGGGAGTAGACGACCTACAGCCAACTGAGACATCCAGTCACTAGTGTAGATAACACACACTCTCACATAATTTAACAGTGCCCATTGCTAATATATCTTTTTTATTTTATTCTTCACAGTTTTGTTGAAGGTGCAGGCTTCAGGTCATTCATGAGCACCATCAGACCTGAATACAACAAGCTGTCTCAGCGGGTAATGGGCCTACAGCTCTACGATGAGGTGGAGAGAACTATCAAGCCTCAGCTCATCCGTGACCTTAAAGCCTGTTTTGCCAAAACCAAAGATGGTGAAGGCTCTATTCATGTGACCTATGACCTCTGGGCAGGGAATCGATCCCATCCAGCCAATGAGCCCATCGTAGTTGTGCAGCTCCACTTTGTCAGTGATTCCTGGCAGATCCGCCGTCCAGTCGTGGCCTTCCGTCACCTCAGCCACAAAGACCTGAGCACCGCTGTGGCCAGGGAGCTTGAAGGTGTGCTGCTGAGTTATGGCATCTTTCCTCACAATATTGGGTACATCCTTGCCAACCAGGCCAAAGAAGCCCTGGCTGGGAACAACTTGTTCTGTGACTACAAGATCATGTGCTCATCCAACAGGGGAGAACCGGATGGAGATGAGATAGTGGCATTTTTGTCAGACCAGATGTCTGAAACAGAGTCCCCCTTTTCAGAGCTGCAGATTGGGACCAGGACCAGCTGTGTGGCCAAAACATTGCAGCTGGTGATAAGGGAGGCACTGAAGAACTCTAGGGTTGTGGAAAACTTGCTTTCGCAGGTCCACAATGTGGTGGCTTTCTTTAGGAGCAGCGCATACTGGAGTGAGGTAAGAGTAATAGACAAACTGATATTGCAAGTGTATTTTAGACAGAGCAGCAGCAACACCAGGGTTTTTAATTGTTTTCATTAGCCCTGATTAACCCAATTAGCCATCCGGTCTCCAATCATCTCTCCTCCACATGCTTCCTTGTTTGCAAATACACATCAGACTTCACTAAGAAGAAATATGACATCTGCATCCCCCAATTTGTAGTTAATAGACATTAGTCTTGATTATTTAAAATACATTTTTTTGTGAGCTGTAAAGTCATGTGTTAATAAATTAAAGTAAGTTCTGGCAGTAATGGCATTGTGCTATTTATGGTGGGACAGCTAATTAGCATCACTTATACATTTGTCAATTGTTTCAGGTCTTACATTATTTTTTAAGGCAAAAAAGATACAAAGAAATATTTATTTCTTGAATTATTTTAACATGTTAATTTTGTATAATTTTATTGTTTAGGTTTTGTTGAAGGAGTGCAATGTGTCCTTGTGCCCATCATCCAGTAACTGTCGCTGGAACTCCATGATGCTGTCTTTACGCCGTATGGTGCAGGAGTCCGCCTGGAGCGCCATTATGACTCTCTTAGCCCAGGCTCGCATAGAGGCTAATGACACTGCCAGTGTCCCACCTCTGGTCATGGTCAAGAGGGAGCAAGTGATAGACATCCTGGGTCTCCTTGAGCCCTTTGGGGAGGCCTTGCAGGTAAAAGTTGAAAAGAACTTAATATATCCTGGATGTAGTGGATTAGAGTGTTTTTACGAAGATCACTAGGGCCGGGGCGATTCATGGACTTAGTCGACGTCATTGATTACGACAATATGTCTTATAGCATAACATGCGTTGGCGTGTTCCATTTTTTAATGCCTATTTTCTTAACAGGCTGTAACCTCATATAAACACTGGTTTTATCTGTTGCTTGGAACAAACACTATTCTTTTGCTTATGTGAAGGAATCGGGTCTCCACATAAGAATAAAAAAAACAACAGTAAAGTTTATGTGATGAAGCATGAAGCCCATCAGGCCAAATGAGAATCAAATCGACGGAAGAAAACGCTGTTAACATCAGAAAGGCTTGAGTCACGGAGAGACCTCCGCTTTGTTTTGAAACAGACAAAAACGATGCAGTCTTTCCATCCTATTGGACAGGTAAACTAACATTACTGCAAAGCATGTGAAATATATTGTGATTTTGTACATTTGTTGGTCCAATTTGATAATGGTAGCTCGCCGGCTAACGCCAAGCAGTTGCTAATGTTATCCGGTGCAAAATACTTTAGTTGTAAGGCTTTACACATTACTTTACCAGTTAATGCAATTCATGTTACTATCCTGTGTACCACTGGTATTATGTCGAAGTGTGGATTTTAATCTGCAACAAATGATTAATGGTACAAAGCAAATGTGAAGCGATTTGTTTATACAGTCGTGATCAAAAGTTTTAAGGATGACACATGTATTGGTTTTTACAACGTTTGTAAAGTTTGGTGGACTTTCTTGGGTGCCCTTGAGACGTCTTCACAATTGAACCCCTTTCCTTGAAGTTCTTGATCTGATAAATGGCTGATTTAGGTGCACTCTTACTAGCAGCCATGTGAGGCCCTTTTTGTGCAAAGCAATGATGACAGTTTCCTTGCAGGTAACCATGGTTAACAGAGAAAGAACAATGATTTCAAGCACCACCCTCCTTTTAAAGCTTCCTGTCTATTATACTAAGTCAGCATGACAGATTGATCTCCAGCCTTGTCCTCATCAACACTCTCACCTGTGTTATTGAGAGAATCACTGACATGATGTCAACTGGTCCTTTTGTTGCAGGGATTAAGAACAACTGTACTAGCCTAAAGTGACCAAGGCAGGAGGAGCCAGCTAATGTTACATTAGCACAGATCTACCGCTGTTTGCTTCATAATGTTCAATTTTGATTTATTGTCAGCTTCTTCACCCTCTCAGTCACTGCAAGTTGACCCACATAAATACAATAATGCAACATAACAGCTTAGGATAGCACCACAGTGGAAGAAGACCCATTTACTACAGTAAAGTTACTTACTGCGGTCTAACTGTTATAAAGTATGGCAACAATCTCATTTATAATGTTCATTCTAGTTCAGAGATTTTTTTTCCATGACTGTACCTGCTGGAATAGTGTTGTGTGCTTGGAAGGTCTGAGTCCCCTTGTTTGGTATTCACCATTTTATAGTAAACTTCATTCTCCTCCATGCTGGTTTATTAATTTAGGAGCTCACGTGTTCCTTGGGTTAGTGTAGGGCCTTGTTAGGCAATGTCAGGCTTATTTGGTAATGTTGTAATTTGTCAGACTTATTTTCTCTGAACTCCTTAGAAATATTATATAGATGTATGTAAATAGATTATTATAGTGTTATGATATTGTTGGTAGAAGATTATGTGAGATAATTTTCTTTTTGCCTCTAACCCAGGTTCTGCAAGGAACCGGAGTGACCATCTCTTTTATCATACCTTGCCTCGTCGGCCTTGATAAGACCATGGAGAGCCAAGTTACCAACTACACCCACTTCAGCAAGGCCCTGCGCACAGGCCTCCACACACACTTCCAGTCCTTGATTCACCAGAAGGATGTGATACTAGCTGCTGTGCTTGACCCTAGAATCAAACTGCAGGTACTGAATAAGGACAGAAGTAGGAATATTTTGTTATGTCTTGCCATTTTGCATCCACAGTGCTGATGAACTGAAAGCTTTAAGTTTCAAAGGGCCAGTAAAATGTTGCTTAATTGGGCCAACGCTTGAAAAAGTGAAAAACTCTCCCAGACTTCGCTCTCCCTGTATATCTTTGCTCTCACACGTTGTGTTTTACCCCATTTTGAAGCATCGCATTAGAAAAGGTTGATGAAAACATCAAAATTTGGGGAAAAACTTCCTTAGTTTCGCAAAAAAAGTTTTTACGCTCACTTGAGGTGTTTTTTGCCTTGAACGACAGAGTAAATGTGGTATCCCCCTCTATGCTTCACGGTGGGAACCATGTGTGTGGAAGCCATCCACTCAAATTTTGTTCGGGCCAGTAGATTCCTGACCCACTTGCCCCAGTGGGCCAATGGCAAAAAATGTTATTGTTGCACCCTGAGGTGAGCTTCAAAATTGCATCAAATGGCATTTTATACCAGTTACATTATGTATTTATGTTGCTCTCTGTTTCATCTGTGTGTACATGTGTGTACGAGAACAGTATGCAACTGTCAGAACTTAAACTTTTTATTTTAATTTTTTCAGCCATTTTCTGATGCCAAACTGGAGGAACTGACAGGTTTCCTAACACCTTTGTCGAAGTACCAGGCTTGCACCATTATGGAAGCCGAACTGAGAAGCCTAGAGGCCTCAGCATCTCCCTCTGTAGCGGCAGATGAAGAACAGATGAGCAAGGAGGAGAGGAAAGAGGAGCAGAATGGTGAAGAGGAGAGCCAAGCCAACACGCTGATGGAGGCATCTGGTGGCAGCTCAGACAACAACTGTGACGGAGTCTGCGAAAACGACCTCAAGCGCAAGTCCATCTTTAACTTCCTCCAGCCACCTTCAAAGACCATGAAGATGTCAGAGCTTGACATGTACCTATCAGAACCGCCGTGGGAAAGCAACTCGATCGTGTTGTACTGGAAATCTGCTACTCGGTTCCCCCAGCTCCAGAGCATTGCTAAGAAGCTGCTGGCAGTACCGGCCACCTCAGGGGGCTTTGACCGCTTGTGTCCGATGGCAGCGTGTATTGTACGAGCCAAGAGGAACCGTCTGCCCCCTCACACCACAGAGAGACTGCTTCTGTACAAAAACTCTGCGAAGACGAAGACTGTTAAAAAGCCCAGCGGGGTCACCAAACACTAATGGGTCAAGTGATAATTGGATCTGGTTATTCTGTGCTTCTCCACACCCACATTAAAAATGTGATTCTGGAGAAACTCAATACCGTGACAAATGCAGAAACTCCCCACCCTCAATAGAGATTGTGCTTGCACACCCAATTGACACCAACCCCACTCAATGAAATTTCTTAGAACATTAGATTAAACTAACTGAATTTACCATTGTTTCTAACTTGAAGTAGTAGTCAACAGTAACAAAATACATTTAAAGCATATTAAAAATAAAGGCAGTGTGTTCAGAATATGTCTTTTGTTGAAATAATAATAAGATAGAGCACAATGGCAACCCAGCAAGCCACTACTGTATTTCTCGGTGGCTAGTGGATTCATGACTGCATATGTTTAGAGTAAAATGCACAGAAAGTGGCTGAACTGCATTCTGAAAATAGTGTAAAATAAAGCGCATCATTCAACTCTTAAAACATGCCATCCTAAGTGTGAGTTGAAATATGTTATAAAATGAAAGCTGGTACAGGAACAGGTGAATGTGATGTCGGTCTTTGTAGCTGATTCAGCTCAAACAAACAGTTTCTCTGAAGACCGTGTGCTGCTGCTAACTTGTTCCTGACAAAGGAGAAAATGAATCATCTGTGGTCAAAGTCCTTATGTGTAGGATTAGAACCCATTGGACTCTTACTGGTAGTAACTACAGACAGCAATGCACATCTTTATCTTAATGCCATTGAAATAAATTGAAAGATGCTGTAATCATATCTGCAATAAAACAGCTACACATCTACCTGTGTGTCTTGGTGCAGATATTGGATATGTCTTTGGCAGGTAAATCAGAGTGTGTGCATGAATTAGGCTAATCAATGCCTAAAGCAAAAGGTTAAGTGACTAACATTTTCCAGAAGAACTTGAAGAGTTCCACTAAATGTACATTTTTGTAAGCTTACCCCCCCCCCCCTTTTTTGTAATTTATTTGTTTTGTATACTGTACACAAAGTGCGGACTGACTGGTCATTTGGCTGTAAAACTGAATGAGAGCAGCTTTTTTTGTGAAAGCCATGTTACAAGTCTTCAGTAGTCTACAGTTTGTTTATATTTTCCCTTTCTGTTTTGATCAGTTATGCTTTAAGGTTGCCACAATTAATGGTTTTCTCAAGCGCTTTGATGATTTATCAGTCGTTTGCTCTTAGATGAATTGTAATGTCTGATGGTCATTCTGCATCTCAGTTTGGCTTTATTTGACAGGTACAGCTTTTAAACGTTCACACTGAATGACCGCTAACTGATTTTATTGCAGTATGTATTGTAATAAACAGAAGTCCTTTGACCTCTTGGGAATATCCAGAGATTGATGATGTATTAAAGAATAAAGCTATTTTTCCTGTATCTGTGTCTGTTGCCCACAGTTTCACGTCCATTTCTATGCTTTACAAGAGCACCTTAGAATAAGACTTAGAGTATCACTAAGACTGAAATCAGCTGGGAACACTGTGCCTGTAAAGGGTGGAAATATGGTTAATTTAGAGGAGATTATCCTGAGCACCTCAGACTGAACAACTACCAATAAAAAAAGTCAAAGAAATGTTTTAAAAGAAACAGCTTTGGGAAACAAATTGATCAGACTGGTTATGGTAAGTATTGTACTGGAATGCACAATCAAACGTTTTACTGATTTATAAGAACGACCGTGGTATTAATGTCAACCTCAATAGATATAAATGTAATATATGGTCAAATGCCCGGTTATCTTTCATTGTCATCGGTGATTGGCTGGACGACCTCTACGTCAAACGCAAACTGCTTGTACTTCCGGAGTCGCGACCCTTCGCCAGCCATGTGGATGGTAGGGAAGTAATCCTGAAGCTGCGTTTGTAAAACCTGAACGAGATAAATAAACCCGCGTGGTCCATCTCAGAGGAGAGGAGGAATGTGTCGGGCCTGCTGTCAACAGTAAAATACCACCAATTAGCTGATAAACTAACGTTAGCTAAGTAATCCGGATTGGAAGCTAACTTAGCTCAACTTTGAGTTCGCCATGGCTTTGTACATGAAAGCCGCTGAGATCTTGGAGAAAGCCGAGAGCAAACAGGGCGCCGTGAAAACTCTGGTTTACGACAGTAAATTTGCGAACATCAAGCAGCTGTTCGCTCTGGTTTGTGAGACCCAGAAGTTCTCCTCCATCCTGGAAGAGATCATCAACTCCACCAAGCTGCTCAAACACACCAAGCTGAGGATGCCCCTGGCCAAGGTGCTGGTGCACGACCTGCTGATGGGCCAGGGGCTGAAGTGCGGGGGCTCCTGGAAGGTCACGATGATGAAGCATCGCCCCAGACTGCAGGCGGCGCTGGCCCGCATGAAGGTGAAGAGGAAGGTCAGCAAGAATGAAGATCTGCTTCCGGCCAGCGTCCAGCAGCTCGTCGGGGTCCAGCTGCCCAGGTATGTGCGTGTGAACACCCTGAAGACCTCTGTGGAGGATGCTGTGGACTACCTGAAGAGGGATGGCTTCTCTTTCCTGGGACAGGCCTCAGGGGTGGATGACTTGACACTGAAGGGGAAACACTTTGTGAGAGACATGCACCTGCCAGAACTGCTGGTCTTCTCTCCTAAGACGGACTTCCATGACCACTTCCTGTACAAGGCCGGCCACATCATTCTGCAGGACAAAGCCAGCTGCCTCCCTGCCTACCTGCTCAACCCCCCACCTGGCAGCCATGTCATCGATGCCTGCGCCGCCCCCGGCAACAAATCCAGCCACCTGGTAGCCATCATGGAGAACAAGGGCAGGCTTTTTGCCTTTGATTTGGATGCCAAGCGTCTGGCCACCATGTCCACTCTCCTACTCCGAGCAGGGGTCACCTGTCAGCAGCTGGCCAACCAGGACTTCCTGAAGGTGGACCCTGATGACCCGCAGTACAAAGATGTTGAGTATATCCTGCTGGATCCATCCTGCAGCGGATCAGGTAGTAGAAACCTGTGTGTACATGGTCAAGGTGTTATCCAGGTGTCTGATCACCTGTCTGCTGTCCTTCAGTGAGCCAGCAGTTTCATAGTCACGTTAACACAACTTTGTTTTTTCTTATTTCGTCTTCAATGAATCATCTCACGACTGCTCAGATTTCCCTCTTGGCCCTTTGGAGGCTCCTGACCCCTAGGGTGGGAACCACTGGACAAGTTATTAAAATGCTGCACAATTAAAAATCCAATATAATATATGATTATGTGTTAGTCACGTGACATGTTTGTACATTAAGTATACTCTGCTGGTAATACAGTAAATCAGTATTTGAACATCCCAGTGCTAAATCAGGGTTTTCAAAGGGCTCAGAGAACCAACATGCTAAAAGTTGGAAGCATAAATGCACAAAACATGAAAAAAGCATAAAAATTAAAATCCCTACTGCAGCTTCTGATGCTCGGACATATTCTGTGTGTGGGATCCAGGTATGGTGTGTCTCCGGGACAATGCCTCCTCCGCCGACCAGGAGGCGGATCAGGCTCGCCTGGCCTCCTTGGCCTCCTTCCAGCTGCGGTGCCTGAACCACGGCCTCAGGTTCCCTCGCCTGAAGCGTTTGGTCTACTCCACCTGCTCCATCCACAGCCAGGAGAACGAGGAAGTCGTTACGGCCTGTCTGCGGCAGAACCTCGGCTTCAGGTGGCGAAAGTCTACTTTCACTAAATCAAAATAAACCTATTGATGTTTGATACCTGCAAATATTAGAACAAGTGCCTTTTCCAGTAATGGGCTGTCTGGGCCATGTTGACAAAGACGTGTATTGGATTTAGAACCCGGCCTTTTAAGTTTTATAAAAATCTAAATGTTTTTCTGACTCTCCACTCTGCCATTAATATAATTCAGAGTGAAGAACAGTTCAAATATATGGAATCAACCACCAGTGCCTGAATGCGTTCTTCTTTTCCCCCCAGGTTGGTTCCTCTGCTGGCTCAGTGGCCTGAGCGAGGCCTGGAGCCGCTCAGTCAGTGTCTGCGTGCCAGCACCACCAAGACCCGCACACAAGGCTTCTTCGTGGCTCTGCTGGAGAAACACAGTGAGGCTGGGAATAGGAAGCAGGAACCAGTGGTTCAGATAAGGTAAACACTGGAGTGGCATGTCAAGTTATTAAGATATCAGTTAGTTTTTAATCCTATTGTATTGCATCATTTAAAAAAATACTGTAATAAAATCCTCTTTATGCAGAATTCGTAATCTACATGAAAATGTGACCTGTCCCAAAAAAATGGTTCAACCTGTAAAGAAAGCTGCTGTTGTTAATTTGAATATGTCTTTATTGCACTAATCCTGTGGAACAGGACAGTGGTCACATTATTGTTATTTACAGTTAAGTATCAGAAAGCTCAAGCACAACCTATTTACAAGTTTTAAAGAAGCTTTTAATACACATGAACAACCATGGTGTTCTGAAATTGGATGAGACAGTGAACATTGCTGTCTGCTATGTCACAGCGAGCTAGAGGCGACGCCACGCAGCCCGTCCACCTGTGAGGAGAGACCTGCAGCTTCAGAAGAAGAGGCCGAAGCGTCAGAGACAGAGGACAGACCGACACCTGCAGAGGGGCAGGCTGACGGTACACCTGGCAAGAAGAAGAGGAAGAGGAAGAAGAAGAAGAAGAAGAAGGCAGCAACAGTGGAGTGATGAGACATTTAAACTGGGACTGCTACAGCACGTTGTCTGGAGGCTCTATATAGGATGTGTAGAATGTAACTGAAAAGTAAAGATAAAATTTTACTGTATCGCATCTCTCTGCCTCATTATTACCAGATGTTCCGTAGAACTCTTGTTTTCTTTTTTTTCCATAAACAGTTTCAGGTGTTCTGCGTTTATCCAGACAAGTGACAAGTTTTTAATCCAGTAGGGGGCAGTGAACCAGCCGCCAACCTGCTGAAGAAGAAGTTTATTTCCGGTGAAAACAAAGTCCGCTGTTGGATGTTTTGTAACTGTTCGTGTTGTAGTGATCTGTCGCTTGGTGCGCTGGTAACTCTTTAGGGTTCGGGTACGTATTGCTTCTTACCCGGCACTAGCAGCAGGATGTCCCCGGTGCCCAAAGTGAGACTGTCCGGAGGTCTGGAGATCTGCCGGGTTCTGAATGGGATGTGGCAGGTGTCCGGGGCGCACGGGGCAGTGGATAAAGCCAGAGCAGGTAAACGTGACCCCAGATGATGATATGGAGATAATTGCAGGCAAGTTTAGAACGTCTGAGTGTTTTGGAAACTCTGGATAGGATCACTAGCTCTGATTGTATACCCATGTCAAACCAGTTTAGAAAAGCTACTGTAAAAAGACATGAAGGAAATAGATTTTTATCTTATGGACAGCACTCCAGCCAGCTTGGCTATGAATAAATACACCAGGGCCGTGCTACTCAGACTCAGTCAAGTTTCTTGTCAAGGCAAGGTTTTGTATAGCACATTTTAACAAGGCAATTAAAGGGCTTTACATAAAACAGAAAAAAATAGATAAGTTTTAAAAAAGACATTGAAATACAATTTTTAATGGGTGAAAAATAAAAACAGGATGAAACAGGACATTAAAAGTTACAGTGCAGTGTAAGTTATTAATCTACTACTTTAAATTAGATTGAAATAAAAGGCAGTGGTAAAAAGAAAAGTCTTCTGTCTTGATTTAAAAGAACTGAGAGTTTCAGCAGACTACTTACTCTATGTTTAGTTTTGACCCTGGGGACAGAAAACTACAAAAATGTTTCCAACGTCTCTTTTTACCTCATTTGCCATTGTGCAAGGGTGGTGCACTGAAGTGGTGTCTTTCAGTGTAACTAAGACAGAAGAAGTCAGGGTAAGGCATTTTTAAGTGTAAAAGTTAAATGTTTCCCTCTCGTCTCTCCAGTTGAGGCCATGCAGGCTTACGTAGATGCTGGTCTGACCACGTTTGACATGGCAGACATTTATGGGCCTGCAGAGGAAATATTTGGAAAGTTCAACAGTCAGGTACACAAACACACAACACGCGCATACACATTTCAAGGTTTATGAGCAAGTGTGGTCAAATAAGCACTCAAATACTTTGTGCACACAAGCACGATTAGTGATAGTTACGGAAGCTGTAATTTGTAATGTTTAAAGTTTAATCAATAAGTAAAATAATCTTTCTTTTCTGGCCTGATTTAGCTGCCCAAAACACAAGAGGGAGCTGATGTACTGCTGTAAACTAAAGTTAACTCCACAGAGGCCTCTGTGTGTGCGTGTGTGTGTGCGCGCGCGTGTCATTTAAAGAGACAGAAAGTAGCAAGATGCAAAGACAGAGAACAAGAGACAGATTCAAAGAGAGAACAGGCTGAAAAATCATGCTCAACACACACATTAAGAAATGCTCTTTCTCTCTCACACACACACACACAAACATTCACAGAAGCATGAGAAGTAGGTAATGCTTTCACTGCCTTTCTTATACACACACACACACACACACACACACACACACACAACACACACAGGTCCTGGTGTGGCTCAGATCAGAGTTTTGGTGGCTGATGTGCTGTGACAGTCTAATGGTATCGACCGTGGTCTCAGCCGTTCACTTGGAAAAGCATGAAGAGAGACAGACAGCGCTTCTCTCTGTCTCTCATTTTATCTCATTAAACATGCTTTTTTTGTCATGGTCACAATTAGCTTATAGACAGATACTATGTTACTTACATATTTTATATCTTATTGTCAGTCTTGGCCTGCATTATTTGCTTTATCTTTCTTATATTTTCTACCTACTATAACCAAAGCGAATTCCTTGTGTGTTTCTAAGTCCACTTGGCAACAAAGCTGTTTCTGACTCCTGCATCCTTTTTAATGAGTTGCTTTTGGCACTATAAAAACATACAAAATCTTTTGTGCAGTATTTAATAATTTGCAAGGTATTGTACATGGTAATAAATGGCTTGATAATGGCTCTGATCTGTAGCTGAAGTGCAAATCCTCTTCCAACGACATCCCAGCCCTGCAGAGTCTGACCAAATACGTGCCAAGACCAGGACCAATGGACCGCAAGGTGAGCCTCTGACAAATGGGTCAAGACAAGAGTGACATTCACACTCGACCTGTTGTGTTTACCGTGAGGATAAATTTATCCACAGGAGAGTAGTGTGAGCTGTTTGAGTCCTCTTGATTCCCTCCATGTCCTTTGTTCTTTACTGTGAAAACAATTTAAACTAGAAGAGTGCTGATCTCCGCCAGGTGTGTGTGGGGGCATGTGGGTGGGGAACAGCATGAGAGCAGTGGAATAAAGGGGTTAATGTTTTTGTGCAGTGTAGTGTGTATAGTTCTTATACAGATGGATGCAATGTTTTTATTCAAATGTTTTGTATAGCGTAGTCTCATTTTTCTTTATGTGCAATGGTATTGTAAATGAGCTTCCTGGGTTTGCCCAACTGTATAAACTTAATAAGGAATCAATAAAGGGGACGATGAGTCAAAACATCTGAATTTAAACAATGTTATTTATTTAGAACATACAAAATAATACCCCTCCCAAATAAAGGAGTATTTAAAAATGCTGAATACTGAAGAAAATACTTTATGATGGGTTCAGTCAATAAAATAAGTTTTCAAAGATTTTTGTTGTTTTTCAAAAATTGCGAATCACTGCAGCCACGAGAGGAAATGGCAACTAGGTTTGAGGTGGAAACTTGTCACCATGTGACGTGTTGATTTCTGTGTCCTGCTCAATATGTCACAATTTTAAAAAAAAACAAATTTGTATTTAAGGAATCTGTACCAAGATTGTTTGTTTATGTTGTGTGTGTGTGTGTTTTTAAAAGGGTTAGAGTTAGGATTACAGTTAATCAGCAGAAATATTATTGGATTTTTTAAATCACAAATATCAATATTGGTATCAGCCTTAAAAATCCAGTAAAGGTTGGGCTATGCTTTTGGATTGTCCAGCAGTGTAGATGTATGCAGAGAGACTGCTGAATCTGGACTCAAAGTGAAATCCTGCTCATTAAATGGGTTTTAATTTTGAATAAGGGCCTCAGTCAGTTTTACTGTTGAAAGTAGAAACTGGGCTGAAATGTGTCTCTATGTTCAGGTGGTGGAGAAGGCGCTACAACGCTCCATGACCCGTATGCAGGTGGACACTCTGGACTGTGTTCAGTTCCACTGGTGGGACTATAGCGACAAGAGATACCTGGACGCACTGGGACACCTGTCTGATCTGCAGCAGGAGGGACTTATACGTACGTATACACAATGTGCAGACATGCACAGACTGTACATACTGTAACACTTGATGGTGAATTTGTTTAATTTATAGGCTGTTATATGTACAAATGTTAGACTCTGACCAGTATACTAGTAGGCTGATGTTGGCTTATCAGAGATATCAGTATGGATACGTACTGTACATTGGGAAATTGTAAATGTCGACGTTTTATAGCTTGCAGTTTCTGTGACTTCATTGACCGCTGTTGGAGTCATTAACACAAGGTCCACTTCCTTGGTGTTTCCAAGGCTTTCAACCACAGCTCCATCTGCCGAGGAAGGCCATGAGGCATGGCTGAAAGCTTCAGAATTGCCAACTAAGTGGACCTTGTGTGGAGAATCAATTTTTTGTCAGGCTGCTGTTTTTGAGGTCAAGAATGAACCTTCAAACTGAACTCCAGTTGAATTATTTTACATAGTTGTAAAGATTTATATATTTTCTGCTGTATATGATTTTATATCTTTACAATAATTTAATTTACCAATTAAGTTTACTGTTAAAAATGCATTACTTTGCATTTACTGTTACTGTCACCATTGTCAGCATATATCAATTTGAGCAGCAGTTTAAAAACCTTTTAAAAACTGGGTCCTAATGCTGGTCACTCACACCCAGGAGGATTCACATCTCTGTACATTCTGTCTTTTTCTCCTCAGGAGAGCTCGCCCTCACTAACTTTGACACACGGAGGCTGGAGGAGATCACCAACAGAGGCATCCGCATCTCAAGCAACCAGGTAACACCTGCGTCTTAGTGCAGCACTGCATCGGACTGATGTCTCTCTCTCTCACCTTCAATGCATCTGTCGACCACGTGTTTGTTTTGTCTGACATGCAGGTGCAGTACTCTGTGATTGACCAGCGACCTGCAGTGAAGATGGCGCAGTTCTGTCTGGCTAACAACATTCAGCTCCTCACTTATGGCACTCTGGGTGAGATACAACAGTATATAGACAATAATTATAGATCTATATTTTTCATATTACTTAAACATGAATTTCACTCCAGTAGAGCACTTACAAAAGGTTGACTTCATGATTTATGTTGTGAGCAGCACATTTGCCAGCATGGTGTAAAGATGTAAAATGGTGGGTTTTTAAAAATGGAGTCAGTCGATGTGACGACACATCCTCTCCTTTGCCCTCCCCCTCTATCATCCTCTCTCCCATCGTGTTTTCTCTCTGCCATCTCTCGCTTCAATCACCATCTCTCCTCCTCTCCGAGCCTCTCCATCTTATCTATTTTTTTCCTTCCTCCATCCCTGTATTCGTACTATCTTTCTCCTCGTCCTCCCACTCTTCTTCTCACTCCACCCTGTATTCCTCCTCTTGCCCGCTTTTTCCATCCTCCCTGACTCCTTTAACTCCTTCATCTGTCTCTCTCCTCCATCCCTCTTTCTACTCTTTTCCCTCCATCACTGTCCTCTCTTAGCTGGAGGTCTACTCTCGGAGCGTTATCTGGGGAAGGCGGAGCCTAATTCCGGGGCGGAGCTCTACACTGCCTCCCTCTCTAAGTACAAGAACATGATCGACAGTTGGGGTGGCTGGAGCCTTTTCCAGGACCTCCTTGTCACTTTGGAGACTGTTGCCAAGAGACACGACTGCTCAGTGGCCAGCGTGGCAACGCGTTATGTGCTGGATTGCCCAGCGGTGGGCGGGGTCATTGTGGGCTGTCGGCTAGGCGTCACAGGGGCAGGGCAACACATCAGTGACAGTCTGCGTAGCTGCGACCCTGACCTGAAGCTGACGGCGGAAGATCTCACCGCCATTGACGCAGTGATGCGCCGTTCCAGGGACCTAATGGGACTCATTGGGGACTGCGGGGATGAGTACAGAAGCTAATGGGTGATGGGGGGTTGGACAAAGGAGAAGCCTCTCACACATGACAGCCCCATAGTGGAAAAAAGTAAAATGCAACTTGTAAAAATAATTTCAATTCTGTTTTGAAACTTTCTGACACTTTTGCTACATTTTTGGTTTCTGCACACAAAGGCTGAAGCTGCTCTTTTGATAAACATTAAAAACAGCCTTCAGAATTGCAAGTTTTATCTTAATGGCTCCTTTTTTTCAACTTAAAACAGATTATGTGCTTCATTCAAGATCTAGTTATCTTACCCAGTGAATATTTGATGCTGTTAATTGATTAAACACTCTAATCCTGCAGCGCATGCTCACACCGCTGAAGTGGTTTTAATGCTGGAGGGATGCGTAAATACAGTAAATACAGTTTCACAAATACACTGTTTAAATTTAAGTGTCTTTTAGTTACAGAATTAAGAGAAAGTTCAGTTGTTCAGTGTCTCTCCTCAGTTGTCCAAACTAACATTTTAAACTTTTACGCTACAAAATTATTACATAATGTGTACATAAGATATGTTGTAAGCTTGGGGCTGGACGACATGGCCAAAAATGTTATCACGATAAAAAGTTTCATATCCTTCTATTATCATGATAAATCGTTATTTCTTTTGATTTAAAGGCTGATTTTTACTCCTGAGTGAAAGTTGAAGAAACCTGATGGTTAATTGTGGTTTAAAATCTTCTTTATGGTCAACACCTGATGCCAAACAATGGATCACTTCACAAATGTTAGGTAGAATATTCAATAACAGTTCTGAAAGTCAACGAATTTGCATGAGTAAAATTAAGTAAAAGCTTTTTTCAGTCCTTTTCCCTCAACATCTTAATAAAAAAAATTTGCATATGATTTAAGTGAATAAAATTAAACATTTATTGAATATTAATTGAACATTTGTTATATTCTTTTTGGAAAAAAAAATATTGAGATAAATATTGTTATTGTTTTATTGTCCAGCCCTATGAAAGCTAAATGGAATAATGAGTTCAGGTCAATTTAAATGACTGTGTTGTAAAATGCAAATAAAAGTTGGGTCATCCTTTTCGCTGTTTTCCTAGCTCTTAATTATTAAATGATCATGTTTCACTAAGCAGGACGTTGTTCTTGCCTGTTATTTTTTGCAATCACGTCTGAATTCTCTCAGTATTAGTGTGGTCCCAAATGACTGAGCAAATGTCTGAAAATATCGTACTCCCAAAATATATGTTTTGTCATTTCTATGTAATGACCTTTTTAAATGTATTACGAGACAATGTACTGTACATTTGTATTCCTTTGTGTCTGAGAAACTGGCCATGAGGTAGACTCGTAATGAGCATGTGTGAAGCATGTGTGTGTGTGTGTGTGTGTGTAGGGGGGCGGGAGCTCAGTGAAGTGAAGGAAGTGGGGAAGCCTGTACCACTGTCTGGCCCTACATATGTCGAGAAAGCATACAGACACACTAATGTTACACAAACATTAGTGCTCCAATCATTGTATGAATCATTGCTCCAATCATTGTATGAAATTCACTTTTATGCTAGAAGCATGTGCTGCCTTGAATGAATGGTGAGGGACTGTTGCATTATGTGGGTGTTTGTGGGATTTCAATGGACGAGTGCATGATTAGTGTGTAGTGTGTGTTTTGTACACATTGTGTAATTAATTAATATATGTATGCTGGGAGCATGATTTAATGTGTGTTTTGAAGGCGATGAGGTAGCAGCAATTTAGTATGACAGGTGGTGTGTGAGCCACTCCACATGTGTTCATATGTACTATATTGTATGTGTATGTGTGTTGGTTTGTCTGTGCATTGGTAAAGAATTCATACGACAGATTGACAGATATACAGACATATGCTTAGATGGCCGTCAAGACAGAAACGGCCAGCCTGTCGAAGTTCCCAGAACCCACAGTGTGTGAAAGGTACAAACATATACACACATGCTGTACATGAACACACACAGTCTGTCAGTCCATTTTACCATACTCCCTAGCACACACTCACAGCTGACACACTTTGTCCAACTCAAAGACCAAGCAGACTCCCGCTGCGCTATAGGAGTGAGGCCAAAGGTCATCCCAAATATCACATCCAATCTTCTGTGGTCCTTCTCACCAGCTGGAGTTCAGTCAGTACGGTGTACAAAGGACAAAGAGGATCTTTTTGAAATCCTGCATATGGTTGCTAAACACATTCATTTATAGAAACACTCTAAAACTACTGCTTACCTGTGACTGAAGCATGTGTGCGGTGTCAGGGGAGTTTCTGTCTACATATAAGAAAGATTTAGACAAAATCACCCAGAGGTTTCAAAGAAAGAGTTCTGCTAACTTAAATCCAAAACTTCAGATACAAGTTTAAGAATCATCATTTGCTGCATCAATTTGTTATTGATGTTACCTGTCAAGAGTTTTTAGCATTTGTATCAGTCATATTTAGGCAAGAGAATATGGCGTCAGTAACATGTCTTTTAAATTGTATTGATGATCATAAAAACTGAGTTACTGCCAAACCTTCCTTTGGGAATGTTAATTTGCAAAATTGCAAAGAAGCCATACAATATATCACACACACAGTGCATTTCACTGTCTCACACACTTCTTGGCACCTCTTATGCTCACATGTACACATGCTGCAGCCTGCGTGAATCTTTCAATAGGCTTTTCAATTATTAACACACATTAAATATGCACACCACATGGTGGATGTGGGCTTGTATGATCATCCAGATAAATAAAGCACCTTGCTACATTGAACCAGTCACCAGGGCACAACCAAACTTAAGCAACACACAGACTGCATTAGGTGGGGCTGAGCTCTATATGAAGAGTAAATTTCTGCTCATTGACTGCCCCTAAAGATTAGACAGAGATGGTTAAAAGTATTCAGGTTTGCTGCTCCTCAATGGAAAACCTGCATTATGTTTAAAAGACTAGCTAATTAGTTTTAAGTAATTATTTGTCGTACGAAAGTGAACAACTTTGTGGTTCATTTTTTTATGATTTTATTGTTAAATTGGGAACAACTTAAACATGCAGTTTATGTCATGACATAGTAATGAAGGATCTGGAGTTATCAGGCAATATGACTTTTTGACAACCCACTCTGGACACGTTATGCTGTTCAAAATGTCCTCTCAAAACCACCATTACTTCATTATTTCACTCCATTCCTTCAGTAATTTTGCATTAGTAGAATTTGTTCGACAGATATCAAATTTTAGATTAAAAAAATTTAGGAATACTGTTCTGACAGTGGCTGTGACACCACATTCTTCCTCTTACAAAGTTTAATTCATAAACAATAAAACACACCTTTGCTCATGCTAATACACTCTACAGTTTCACAGCTACAGCTTAAGTGGCCTGGTATACCAAACTTTACATACCGTAGACAATGCCATACCATACTTATCATTTTAATAATATTATGACTTTTCTCTACTGTTACTACTATGTTACGCTTTAGCATCTATTTATTATTATTATTATTATTTTTTAAATAAAAAACATGTTCATCATAAGCCCTTCATGGTCACTTGTGGCCACCATTACATTTAAGCTACATAAGTACACTTTTAAAGTACCCTGTGGAGTTTTCTTGTAAACAAACAAAAGTTATGTCTACAGTGTTACTCACAAAAATGCTGTTTCAGTATTTATTAAGCACTAACATGCTAGTTTGACATTCCAACTCCAATATTAATTAGTATGAAATACTGCAATTAGCCCTAGCATGTTTGCATTCATACAGTTAGCATAGTAATTTGCTAATGGTAGATCTGCCAGACTACCTATGCTGTGTTACAAGTTTCGCTGTGAGTTATAGGTACGCAGAAAAGATCTGCTGTTCGATCCCCGGCTTCCTCCCGGCCAAGTCAAGTGTTCTTGGGCAAGATGCTAAACACGAAATTACTCCTAAGGCTGATGATGACACCTTTCATGGTTGCCTCTACCATCATGGTGTGAATGTGACATGTAATGTTCCTTGTGTTGAAACACAAGAAAGGTACAGGTACAGTACTTTAAATTTACCATTTAAAGTTTATCAGCATGTTAACAAGCACAGTATGGTGACAGGAATTTGGTCTTTTTTATTTTGAGGAAATGTGTACTTAACTTACTTAAAAGTACTTAAGTAAGGCCTTACGTGTATACTTTACTTGTTTTAAAGGGGCGGGACTATTTTAGCAGTGCGGTTCTAAGATTGCAACCAGGTGTGTGCTCGTACACGTGCTCGTACACGTGCTTGCTGGAACTCATGAGCGAGCATAATCCGAAACACAACTGCTTTCATACAGAAATCCTGCAACAAACGCAGGAACACCAGCATGCCGGTGTTATGCCAAGTTTTGCCTGCCTGCCGAGAATTGCATGCACCTCCAACTACTGCTTTTAAACGGTATACTATTCTTTGTGGGGTTCATCAATGGTGATAAATGATTCAAAGTATATATTTTATGAACGTTTAGAGTCTTTAATATTTTAATAAACTTAGTATAAGTACCATTTCTTGAGAAATCAGTAAATATATGTGGTGATAACGGCGTTTGATCAATGAGCACAGCAAACCGAAAGAAAAACGACCTATAGAGGTGGATGCATAATCTAGCTGAACAAATTTTGTAGGCTACCTGCCGAGATTTGCATCCACTTCTTTTCTCAGCATAAATGACCTTTGGCACCCGCAAGGCGCGCATGCAATTCTTGGCCGGCAGGCAGAATTCAGCACATCGGCAAGCTAACATGACTTTCTCTGTTTTCTTTAGAAAACAGTGTGCGTGTGCTTCATTTACAAGTGAGATTTGAGCCCATTGACAATAAGGCAATGAAAATTTGATTAATTTAATTGAAAAACTTACATATAGCCCCTTTAAATAATTGGGAATTTTGACCTGATGGATGAAAACTAGTTTTAGTTCATTTTTGTTCATCATTGCAATAGCTATGCTGCTAGCAACACTGAAGATGAAGGGTTTTTAATGTGCCATTAGAAAATAATAGATGTGGTGGAGGCATAATTTTATCCCAATTGCTATATAGTTTTGGTACACAGTGCGCAACCATGAAAAATACATTGTTTTGCAGGATGTGAGTTAATAGGATAAATTAAAATAAAGAAAGCAGGTTTTGTACAATGTTTCTTTCTCTGTGACAAATGACCCTTGTTTCACGCAACCCCAACCCACAAGAAAGACCTCAGACACAGGTATTGTGAAGAAACCATCCCTTTATTGGTGTGAAGCAGTCTCATCCAAGTCAGGGTCAAAAAGGTTAAAAACAGTCGATGCTCAAACAGACCAAACCAGAGGCTCCACACACAGCTGGATTTAGTCAGGAGTGATTTACTACGTCGTACTTGGTGCAGATGTACAAAACAGAGAAGAAGTAGTGAGGGGTTCCACAGAAAATATAAAAAGACTTCACTATACTCCAAGCCACGTTCACTGCTTTCACTGAAACACTACAGCAGTACCTGAACTTTCTTTGGGAGGTAGGAAGGAGTGAAGGTGTGGATGAGTGTGTGTGTGTGTGTGTGTGAAAGGGTGTGGGAGGGAGGGGTGCGTTCACTGAACTCACAAACTGATGGGCTAAAAATCTGGGATCTCAAAATCACATAGATGACAGTTAAAGAGAAAAACCATTTTATCTTTTTATTTTTATTTTTATCCACAAATCATTTATATTGTTTTATGAGGAGGAGAGCGTGAGTGGGCCAGAAGTGGGCTCTCTTTCAGTGTTGTTGTTTGTTTGTTTGTTGTCTCCATGGTGGTCACCAGTAAACAATTTCCTTTACCATATTGTTGCCGCTACTGCCACTCTTGCAACGTTCTTACTTGGCGTTGGCGGAGCTGCTGAGCACCTTTCGGACTGCCTGAGCGATGCCGTCACGGTCAATACCAAAGATTCGGAGTAGCTCATGGGGCTTTCCGCTGCGGGGCACCTGGGAAACTGCCAGGCGGTGGACGGTGAAGCCGGTCTCATTCACTACCGCAGAGCACACTGCCTCACCTAGACCACCTGAGGAATCAGAATAGAACAGTCAGGACTATTGATTAAACGGTCAGTTCACTCAAATCACACAAACTATTCTTTCTAGAATTTCTCCTAATAGTCAGATTCAAGTCTCATATTTTATTTGTAGAGTGCCAATTCATAACAGCAAGTTATCTCATTGCACTTTTGATATAGAGCAGGTGTAGACCATACTCTTTGTGATATCAAGATAATTTAATCTTCCATCTTTTGATTTCCACCCTTCTGTCATATCAAATCTCTGACTCTCTGACTGATTGAGCTCTGCAGCGATGTGATGTGGGCTGACAGGATGGACTCTGCCCTCCCTTGAAATTCTCACTCCCTCCTGTCTCACTTTCACCCCCTTAAAACTCCCCTCTCACTCCGACCTCCCTTTCTCTTTCTCTCACTTTTTTTTAAACTTCTCACTCCAAACTGTCACTCAAACATTTCTGAATAAGTGTCATGTGTTCGCATTGCCTGCATGTCTATGACAATTTCTCTGATGTCTGAAAATCCAACACACAATGGAAAGTAAAGAGCTATGCGTGGCTGATAAAAATATAAAAATGTGTGGAAGGTGCTGTCATGGCTCTGTTCAGAAAAGATAAATTCCGTGGAACAGCACGTTTTGTAACTATTTGTGGAGGTTTCAAATTTGATATTGGCCAGAGAATTTCAAAGTTGCAAACCATTCATCTCTTGTGTCATAAACTGGTGTTGTACATTAAATTTTTATATATCACCTGGCAAAACACGGCACTGTGAACATTAGTACAGTAGTATTGTAATGTAGGGAGCCGAAGTCGTGAATTCTTCGGGTAAGCTTTGTGTTCGCTTTTCTGTTGCTCAATCAGACTCCTGGGATGTGTTGTGATGTGTCCAAAATAAAATTAAATAAAACAAATAATCTTCAGAGGGGAAAGCGTCTGGAGAGCGCTTCTGTTGAGAGACATCTCACCCATTGCATTCTGCACAACTTTTATCCAGCTGTTCCCTGGATACCAGGTCATTTCCAACCCCTGTCAAATGGCCACGTGTGTGCGTGCGCACAATGTAACGTTCTTGGACAGCTTTCCTTTATATCTGCAACTTGCATTAGAACATTAGACAATTCATAACTCCTTTAAATTTTACATTTTCCTTTAGATGTAATCAACTACTCATATTGTATCCAAATTGTATGTGTGTGTGTGCATGTGCATGTAAGGTAGAGGTGCTAAAGCACTGACACCAACACACCATCTGTCATGGCAGGTAGACAGAGGTAATCTTAATGGGCAGACAATGCAGCTACATGTAGGACAACAAAAACGCAAACAAGCACAGGGAGAGGGGAAAGGAGGGGGGGGGGATTCTGGACATTCATTTTTGTCATGCTGGTACTGTATGTAGGTCAGCGAGAGCCCGAAGGCCAGAACTGAAATTAAGAAACCCTGACAGGCTCTCCCAGCTCCTCCTCCTCCTCCACCCTCCCTCTTTTTCTCCCCCTCCATATACTGTTCTTATCCATTTCACCTTTTATATGTCCGTCTCCCTCTTTATACCCTTCACCCTATTTCTCTGCTACGTTCGGGCTCCAGCCTCCTCAGAGATTCTCTATCTGCAGACAGACCTCTTCTGCTTCAGACATGACTCAATCATGAGTTGAGACGCAAGCAGCTGCATAATAATCCTTAGGTGTGCTCGTTAAAGCTCTCTTGCTAATTCCGTGGACTCACACAGATGTGACTGTCCCGCTTTTAATTGGACATGATCATAAAATTCAATAGATTTACACAGTAGAATGTCACTTTATATTGCTCTATATTATCTGGACCCTTTGAAATGTTTAATGTTAACATGGTAACATGCAGCAACATTCTGTGCGCAGAAATTGAGCATTTGGGGAATTGCGATTACTTGGTTAATTTGTCATTTGTAACCATGCACTTCTGGTATTTTGTGATAGTATTATATCTATCCAGGGAACAATATAAATCAAATCTTATCTTAATACACCGCAGAAAACAAATAATACACATAATTCACACTGGCATGGCCTCCCTGTGATTTTATCCAATCAGGTTTTAAATACAATTGATTTTTTTTATTTTTAAATGTTTAATTCAATCTATTGGAGTGTCTATAGAGGAAAGAGGCAGGATAGATCAGGACATCTGACAGGTCAAAGTTGAAACCTGCATGTTGTGGTCTGAAATGCAGGTTAAGAATGTTTAAAGAAAATAATTCGGCCATGTCTGGTTGCCCCTAATTCTGTTTTGTTTTTGGAAGGGAATTTGTTGCGACTCCTCACCTTCATAGTAGTGGTCCTCCACTGTGATGATACGTCCTCTGGTGGCCCTGGCATTGTCGATGATGGTCTTGGAGTCCAGGGGTTTGATGGTGAACGGGTCGATCACACGGATGTTAATTCTTTCTGGGGGAGGAGAAAGGAAAGTGGAGGATGCACCTCAGTCAGACTGATGGTTCATTTTACCTTCATGCTGGCATTAGTTGGTTTCTTTTGCTTTGACTTTCTCGCTCTCTTTCTTTGTACCTTTCTTCAGCTGTTCAGCAGCAGCGAGAGCCTCGTGGAGGGTCACTCCTGCTCCAACCACCGTCACGTGGTCATCATTGGTTTTATACACAACCTGAATGAAAAGATGAGGGATAAAATAGAAAAAAAAATTATAAAAGAAAATAACAAGAAAAGAAAAAAAAATAAGAATATGTTTAAATGTTGTGGTGTCACACACTGAATCTTCACTCCCCAAAGGCTGTGCTGTGCATTTAAATCATACTGTGAAACAGGATGGTGGTGGGACAACTCTGCTACAAACCTTAGCCTGACCAACATGGAAGTCCTCATTGGAGTTGTAGATGACATTGTTCTCCGGGCGGCTCGTTCGGATGAAACACAAACCCTGAAACAAACATAGAAATAATCTACATGGATGCGCACTTTTTAACACAAAAAATGGTGAAAGAATGGATCATATTCAATTCATCATGATAGAGCTTAACTGGCTTTTACTCTGCTCTGAATTACATTTTTTCTTTTCAAGATTTAAATTTTAAATTCTTTTAAATGTCTTTTTACACGTGAGTATGGGTACCTTTGTGTTGGCAGCAAGCTCCACAGCCCTCTCAGTGGAGACACCGTCGCTAGGGTAGAAGACAGTTGCCGTAGGAATGGCTCTAAACATGGCCAGATCCTCCAGACCCATCTGAGAGGGTCCGTCCTCACCTAAATATACACACATATCAGCACCAAACGTGCAATAGTCAGGTACGGTAAGACTCAAATGCTTGATTAGACTGGAAAATAACTTCTAGTAGACTGTCATGCATTCAGTCTGGAAAGGTGGACGTGCAATGTACCTGAAGATGTGGAGGAGAAGGAGAAAGGGGAGGAGGAGGAGGAAGAGGAGGAAGAGGTGAAAAGGAGTCAGGCCGCACTGTCAACACTTCCATGAGACAGAAATAGGGAGGGGAGGAAGAGTGCTGATAAAAGGAGAGGAAGATGAACAACAGAGTAAGAAGGTGAGAAGATGGGGTTTAGGGTTGAGGAAAATTAAAACCGAGGCATACTGAGGAGAGGTTCAACCCCAAGGTGTGAAGTTAAAGAAGCAACAACACGTCATAAAACGAAAAAAATCACACAGACAGCTTGTTCAACAATTTAATATCACGTTGGTTTGATTTTCATTTGACACGCATTGTGCACATTTTGGATTTACTTTGATCAATCTATTAAACATAAAAATGTTATCATTTGACTTGTTTAGCCTGTACAGGGCTACTAACAATCAATTGTGCTAAACTGGATTAAAAAAAGGTGTAGTGAGCGGAAAGGTGGGTCGCAGTGAAGGTCAGAATGAGTGCAGCTAGTTCAATTTATGGGTCAAAGGTCACTGAGGCTGTGATTGGTTTATTTGGAAGACCAGTAGAGCATATACTTTGAATACTGACAGGAGTGTGTGAAATAATTATTTTATTTTATTTTAAAATAAAATAACTTCAAAGTGAACCACTCAACGGTCAAAGGTCAGTTCTTTTAGATAATGATTGGTGAAAAGAGAGACAGGAACTGACCAATAGAGACACCACAGTGGGAGCCGCACAGGTTGATGTTGCTCTCAGAGATGGCGGCCATGCGGAGCTGATCGTAGGCACGCGTGAAGAACGTGGCGAAGGTGCTGGCAAACACCACGTTACGGTCCCGCACGGCACAACCTATTGCCACGCTCACCTGCAGGAGGGGAGAGAGAGAAAGAAAGGAGGGAACAGGAGGAGGCAAAGAGAAGAGTGATGGGTGAGAAAAACCTTTGGTTTATGACCAAATGCTTCCAAAACTAATCACACTGCAGGGGGGAAGGTGTGTGGCACAGCTTCACCTACTCCCAAGGTGCAAGTTATTGGTGCAAGTGTTGCGTGAGTTTTGACTCTTAAAATTAGCTAACACGCTGTACTTTGTGTTTAGTGGTAATTTTCAAATTTTTGCGTGCTCACATGCTAAAGATTGAGACTATGCTAAACATTAAACCTTCTAAGCACCAGCATTTTAGCACTGTCAGCATTCTTGTGTTAGCATTTAGCTCAAAGTACAGTGTCACAGAGCTGCTAGCCTAGCTGTAGCCTCATATTCTTGTTTAAGCCATCAAAAACAAACGTCAACATTCATGAGGTTAAAACCAAACAGTTCTTTACAGATGTGACAAATAAAAACATTTCAATTGAGAAAGAAAATATCAAAATTAATCAAATTCTTATTATGTAATACTTTTCGAAATAATGACCTATTGAGTCAACCTATCCCCACTGCAGCATGTAAATAAAATTTACCCTTTTCACCTGAGGACCTTGCTTAATTAAGTAATGCAGTAATGTAGTAATGAGTAAACAGTAAGCCCTTATAATCATTAAAGGCCTCTAAAGAGCCCTCAGAGCACATTGACATAATGACATTTATGACTGCAATAAAACCTAGTAAATAAATTATGACACAGTGGAGGATTCAAGGTCAGAGGGTACACATATTTAAAAGAAATAATATTTATGTTTATACTTATTACATTACATTTACCTGATATTTCATATACTGTATTGTTTGAATCAAACAACCTTATTTTATTAATTGAAAGGAAGTTTTAATAGCTTCTATGGTGTAGGAAAAGATGACAGATGTAGCATCTATCTGGAGGCTGTAACTCTTCATTGTTCTAAAAAAAAATCTATATTCAACTAGTAATTTAAACATCTGCTTAATTCAGACTGATAAACCGGAAATATGCAGGTTGATTGTGTTTAATTTTTTTTGACAGAAAAATTATAATAACTGGACAGATGTTAATATACTAGACCTCACTGTAAGGATATGTTGATGTACTGTAATTGTAATGTTTGCTGTTTTAGCGACACTTCACTTTCATATACTTCTTAACACTTTTGGTCCAACAACCTAATTAGAGAGTTGGCATCTCGTTCTTACCATGTTCTGCTCTGCGATGTAGCACTCCACGTAGCGGTTGGGGTGTTCGTTCTTAAAGAGCTCGGAGAAGGTGGAGTTCTTGGTGTCTCCATCCAGAGCCACCACATGCTCGTTGTAACGGCCCAGCTTGGCCAAAGCCATGCCGTACGCCTTCCTCGTAGCAATCTGGTTACACAGGGACAATTACACAACCAATATATAAACTACAACCAATACGGACAGAGTATTTGCTGATCTATAGTAGATAACCCAGCTTGTCTGAAGCTTTGTTTTATTCTATCTGAAAAGCTGTGCCGTTAAGTCAAATTTGTTTTGCCCAATAGACAGTGCATACAATTTAAAACCCAAATGAATGTTTATTTTTAAAGAATTTTCATATATGCTTGTCTGCCACCACTGATCATACCTTGTCTCCAGGTTTGTAGCTGGGTGCACTCGGCATGCGGAGGTTGCGGAGGCTGACAGGAGATGCGTCCTCATTGGGTGCAGCAGGATAGAGGCGCTTGTTACAGTTGATGATGCGGCTCTGCAGCTCCTTGATCACGCTGTCGGCCATGTCTTTGGCCAGAGGCTTACCGTGCCAGCCCATCTTATCCTCAGCCACTGAAAGAGACACGCATAAACAAAACTAAGGACTGGAGCAAAACAAGTATTTATACATAAACAAGTATCTATATATCTATATCTCTCTCTCTTGCTCTATAAACCAAATTCCTCCTGATATCCTGCATACCTATCCTCCACATTTATGTATGTGCAATACAAACACATAAGTAAACCATGGTCTGCTTTCACACTCATAACAATTGTCCACTTGAGTGGGTCACAACAGGGGACTACAAAAGGTAAAAAGATTAGAATCAAAGAGGCCACAGGCTTTTAACAACACTCATGGTTTCTGAAACAATCTTATGTATACAGAGACATACTCCTATTTTAAACACACCGCTCTTGCTGTGATGACTGTCTTTCTTTGTGTCTCTTTCTCTCTCAGAAACACACGTGGTCACACACACTCCCTTTTACCGTTATCACAACACAAGCACAATGGGCTGTTGCTGCGAGTGTATCCTGCACATTCTGAGGGATTACTGAGCTGCAGCAGAGAAAGCACTAAAGCACTGCCTGGATTACAGCGAGTTAGGGCCCCTCTGCACTGATGCTCGGGGGGAAAACTTCTGATAAATAAATAAAATTCCAAGTCAGTTGTCACATTTTGCATAGTCATCATTTAGAAATTTAGCAGGTTAGCAATAAACACCAGATGTCCTGGTTATGAAACATGTTCTCTGTATGTTACTTTGAATTTTTTCTGCTTGAAATATGGTATGTCTGAAAGTTTGATACTGAAACAGAGACATCTAGACACAATGACAGTTTTTTTGCACTTCCACTATTATATATACCATTTAGGAATTATTAAGGAAACAATGCATTTTTTTAATAAAAAAGAAATTGTGACAGGTTACCACACTGATAATTACTGTCACCTACTGTGGATCACCTTGTGTGTGACTGATTATTGTACCTGGGATGCCCTTGCCCTTTATAGTTTTGGCGATGATGGCAAGTGGCTGGTGGCGAGGCTGACTCAGCACCTTACACAGCTCCTCCACACTGTGGCCGTCCACAATGATGGCATGCCAGCTGGGAAAACAGATCAAACTTTAAATGCAGTCCTACATGTGCATTACTCTCAATTCTGGGCCCCTGAGTGAATATAACCCTGGGTCATATTGTAGCAGCATATTAGCATCAGTGCTCTGCATCAGCATCGTCATTGTTGGATGGAGGCATGACGTGCAGCAGACCAGATTTCACAACTGGGATTACTCAGTAATTACAAATATCATTTATTCAGTAATCTGAAGATTATTCTTTGATTAACTGATTAATCATTAAGTCTATAAAATATCAATGGAAAAATACCCTTTGCAAATTCCCTGTGGGTCCCAAAAAGGCTTGTTTTGTCCAAAACAATTTAAAACCCAATTATATAAACAGAGAAAAGGAACAAATCACCATTTATGAGCCAGAACCAGTGAATATTTGCTATTTTTCCACCATAAATGACAAGCAATTAATTAATATCCTCACCTCAGCTATAACTCCCCTCTGCTCTCACCCTCTGACTCCCCCCTGCTCACCCAAAGGCCTCACAGCGTCGCTGGTACTTCTCCACATGGTGTTGGAGCGGAGCCGGGTCACTCTGACCCAGGCGGTTGATGTCCAAGATGGCCACCAGGTTGTCTAGCTGGTAGTATGAGGCGAAGGCCATGGCCTCCCACACCGAGCCCTCGGACAGCTCTCCATCACCCAGCAGGCAGAACACCCGATAGCTACAAAAAGAGAAAGAGATTTCATGTTTTAATGTGAATGTACAGCTTGTGCAGAAAGACTGTTAGAAAGAGATAAGGGTTATTTTCAATATCAGATCCATTTTCCCTCTTGGCGCATCTTCCCATCCTCCGACTCCTCCTATAAGGCTCAATGTGACAGCTGACCCTCACACCTAAACAACCCCTCCCCCCCACGCCTGCTGAGTTCTGATCATCCACACTCTTTGCTCCCATGGTGTAATGACTCCTGACAGCTTTCCAGTCAAATAGACACATTCTCATTAAAGCTGGAAGATAGGCTGAGACACGCCACATTACACCATGCATTCCAACCCTGAGCGCAAAGAAAAAACACAGAAATAAAAGAGAGGAAGAATGGAAGAACAAGATGAGAGGAATTCCACAAAGGTGGAGATGGAGAGAGGGAGAGAAAAGAGGTAGAGGATTTGCGACTGATGGAGGGAAAAAGTGTAACTGATCTGTAAATCCTACAGGTTTGAAATATGTCCACTCCTCCTCTGACACCATATCCATAATGACATATGTGCATTAAACCAAATCTTGAAAAAGTTACTATGGCTGATCATTTCAGCAATTGATGACTTATTTCAGTTTAGTACTAGCAGGTATTAAAGTAAGATATACAGAAAGAATAAGTGTTGAATTTTTCAAATGGCAGATAACTCATAACTTTAGATCATGTTGAAAATCTTTACTTAACTGAGAATAATCAGGTCCATAACAAATGCACTTAATCCTCTATTACAATAAAGCAAGAGCAGGGGTGGTCAGGCTCTTCTCTATTGATTTGCTGATATTCATCACATTACCGTATAACCGCAGTATAAATGCAATATAAACACGCATCAAAAGAAACTGTTAAAAATTTTCAGGCTTGTATTGTTACAAAACTTTCTTGTCACACTTTTTCTAAAATATAGAATACCAGCCACACAAGTCTGAAGGGCATCCAGTACAACTGCAGCAGGTCGAGGCTGTGCTTAAACTCCAGGAGTAAAGTAATCCCTCTGGAGGGATCTCTCTTTCTTTCATCCTGCCTTTGCAAGGTGAGAACAGCAGATCAAGAAAGGGCGATACCTCTCCTTGAAAACAGCCCAAACACGTCCGACTGGCACAAGCACGCACACACCTCGTAGCTCACAATTTGTGTCACCCGCACCGACACAAAAGCAACGAAGAAGAAACTTCCAATCAATACAGCCTGAACGAGCATTAGCAGGGAGGCCGCATGTGTTTGATCTAACTGTCTCATATTTACATGTTTGCATGTAATGAATCAGAGTCACATAAGCATGAAGTAATGAACAGTGTCAGTTATTCAGCCTCGCTGATAAGTGGATTTGACAGGTTCATTCGCGTAATGTATTTTAATAAACCCCACCCTCAGAGAACCTTATGGGTTTGTTTGTTTAAAGGATTCATATCCTACTTTGGTTTGACCAGAAATAACATAAAATGCAACATATTCCATAAGAGTTTGCAGATGCTTTTATATACTTGCTGCTCCACTGCAGCTGTGTGTGTGTGTATCTTTAGGAGCAGCTGATGCAGCGAGTTAGCTTGACAGGCTGTTCCGAGCATCGCAGGGGAAACACATACACCCTTGTGCGTGTGCGCACAATAACGGACAGCACACACAATCACTTGTATGGCGTGCACAATATAATCTACCATGTATGCACAGATTCAACAGAAGCACAGCATGGGATTTTGCCATTTTTAAAGAGAAGACGAGGGTAAAGGGTGAGGAAGAGGCGCGATGGGAGAACTGTGCTCTTGCATGTGTGATTATTAGAGCAGAAACAATCGAGCGCACACAGAATGCAGAGTGAGAGATATCAAGGGCAGCCAACTCAGACTGCAAGTACGGCATTCCCTGACCGCCTGTTTCACTGCGTCTGATGTGTGTGGAAAAACAAAATCGTCTCCCTCTGTCCTGTCCACAGTGCAACATGTCAAACTGTGCTGCCTGAAATTCAGTTTGCAACTCAAATGCTTTTGTGTCACATCCATATTCTGTGAAAATGTGAATGGAATGTGTTGTATCCTACGGCAGGACACACCCATCTCGAGCTCTCTATTGTTGGACTGAAAACCATGAGGGTCTTTCTAGATCACACTAGAACAAAGGAGACACATGGGGACTGATGTGCAATCCTGCTACCATTCAGCTGAGTAGGAGATGACCACTGTGCGTTTCGGGCCCGTTTATCTACTGTGATGTATATGTATGTGTTTGAAATATAAAAGACAGAGCTGCAGAAGTTTTTTAATGGACTAAATTTAAATCAAAAATCTCCATCACTGACTTCCTTCACGGCTTGAACTCTTCTTGGAATCGCTTCTGATCTAAGATTACTGAGCAGATTCCCTCTTTCATCCTGATATGAGGGTAAAACTGATCAGAGGTCAGCTCTCCCGGCTCTCTGAGCTGGCTGCTTAAATGTCAGCCCAGACCAACCCTGTCAGGCGTGGTTTGGCCGAAATGTCACATGTCAGCATGGCTTGCTGCAGCGTACACTATGTCATGCATTATTTCAGACCATCCACCTTAATATGTGCAGATGCACGCTGGGCTGCTGTGCTCCTTCATGTATATGATGTTGTGCATGTTGTGAGAGTCCCTGCATGAGTCTTTTCATGGGTAATCTGTGTGTGTGTGTGTTTTTGTGTATGTTACCTGGCCTTGTCAAAGTATTTTCCAGTGTAGGCCATTCCACACGCAGCTCCAAGCCCCTGACCCAGAGATCCAGTGGCCACATCCACAAACTGCTGCTTCTGTTAGCACACACACACAAACACAGAAACAGAAATAAATACAGAAAGGATGAAATATAGCGGATGGACAGAACAGAACAGCGATAGTCATGTCGTCAGGACAGTAGCTACAGTCTATGTCTAGCAGCGTTTCAGGATCTGGGTTTATGTAAACACAGTGTCATTAATGTCTGCAGCAGAGGAGAAAGGAGCAGAGGACAGACCATCTCTGTAACACAACAACATCTTTGTCACTATGTCCCTGCCAGCATACAGTTTGTTATCTGTGTAAATGTGTTCATGTCTCTATATAGCAGGTATACACGATATGTTCTAAAGTAGTAAAACTATCCAGTCATTTGGATCAAAAAGATGAAGATTACAAAACGACTAGGAAATGTAAACCTAATGTTTGTGTTGCATAAAGATTTATTTTTTACTATCTTACTAATCACAGTGAGATTTATCTTACAACCCCCTTAGATGGTCTCAATGCACAGGTTGGAAACCCCAGGTTCAAAAGCTCATTGAGCCTCTGTATTCTTATAGTGCAGCGTGAGAAATATTCAAACTGTTTCCAGCAGGAAGACTGAAACAATCCTAGATTGCTGAAAGGAAGATTTTGAAAGGCTGCATATTTGACAGTTGACATACATTCCCAGATGCTGTCAAAAGGTTTGTACCAAGCCCAAAAAAAGCTCCAAGCAGAGTTTGACAGACTGCTACATGCAGGAAGGGGCCAGAAGTCAGAGTCAAACTTAACCACAGAACATTTGTAATATGATCTTTGAGTTGGTAAAAGATATTGAGAAACAGCTTAGGGAAGGGATTTCATTTTTTACTGACTTTATAAATCTCTGTGTTGAAGAGCAGGCTTTGAACATTGCCTCTATGTTAATTTACTGGCATAATTGTAAACATTTTAAATACTGGCTTTTGCATCAACATCCCTTTACTGTCACAGAATGGTAGAGTAAGGGTTTTAACGTATTCGTATTACATGTGTGTTGGTATGTTGGAAGAAATGACTTTTGGACCCAGAACATCCTGCAGGTCTGAATGTCACCTCACCGGCACAGGGTGTCCCTCCAAGATGGAGTCGACCTTGCGGAGGTTGAGGAGCTCATTCTCTTTCAGGTAGCCTGTCTCCGACCACACCGCGTACAGCACAGGGGCTGCATGACCCTGAGGAGGAAGAGATGAAAGGTGTAACATCACATACTGTCTACCTGATTTGCTGCTTCAGGAGGTAATATTACTGTTAGAGTTTAAAACTCTCATCAATTCTGGGAAGCTATAAGATTCTGTTTTCATGCCTCTAATTGTTTTTAAAAAAACTACTAGTCTTGCACACCTGAACAAGTGTGTTTTTTTTTTGAACAAGTGTGTTTGTGCTCAAATTAGGAATGACATTTGGCAAAGTAAAGACTGGAATTTGAACTGGGTCCTTGTGTGGACATTAAGTGATTAATAACATCACAGTTAAACATGGGTGAAAAATGTAACAGGATGCCATAACCATGAAAAAGTAAGCAGAATAAATACAACTGTGTAGAGAAACAACAGGACATTTTTTGTGTTATAAAGGAGCAGAATGAATATACACAAACACACAGCAAGAAGAAACTACTCCGTACTCCTCCACAGTCTGCTTGTTTGAGCTACTTGGATCAAAAATTCCAGGCAAGTTTGAAAGATAACTTGCCAATAGGAAATATGCACAACTTTCATTTTTATTTTGTGCCACAATAAATAAAATGTACTAAATGTGGAACAGCCTTATCTAATGGTTTTTACAAAACGTATAATCTAGACCTGCTCTATATGAAAAGTGCAATGAAATATCTTCTGTCAATAAAATTTAATTGAACTGAATCATTTACACATTGGCAACACAATCATCAAAAAACATACATGTGCACTTACAAACCGGCACTTTTAAAAAAATATTTGTCACCTCACATTTAGTAAATCAGTTGTCAGTTCTAGATGATCCCTGTCTGTTGTCTCTGTGCATGTATCAGGATGACACCTGCCACCCATGCGCCTGTCTGTATGTGTATGTGCGTGTGTTACCTTTGAGAGGATGAAGCGGTCGTTGTTGGGGTTACGGGGGTCTTCAGGTCGGTACTTCATGGTATGAAAGAACAGCACAGACATGATCTCTGCCACGCTGCAACATGATGTCGGATGACTGGAACAGAAGGACGGCAAGAGAGGAATTAGACACACAGCAATCCAATTAAAAAATGTGATGTGCCTCCTGATTCCTCAGTTCAGATCTGTAAGCATGTTCAGGGCATACTGTACACACACAGGTGCAGAGGAGAAGGGAGGCAAAGAGACAAAGCGGCAATCAGAAGTTGGGTTTGACTCTTTATTTCATGCCAGACCAACTGCAGTCAGAGTTATGTACGTTGGTCAGACTGTCAGAAAGTAGATATACAGTATCTCTCTCACACACATAAAAAAATGCAAGTGCTTTTGGAGGATGCCTCTCTTTCTTTCGCTCTCATACATGCACACACACATACATATACAGTACATACATTGACAAAGATATCATCCAATGTGTAGTCCCAAACTGTTAAAAGTCATGACAGTTAAACACAACACAGGTTATGATGAAGTTTTAAGTCTCGAATGTTATTCTTCTCTTTATTTTCAAACCACATGCCGATAATACCTCACTCAGGCCTCCTCCATGAAAGCCATTTTCCTCACTCTCCTGAAATGGAAAATGTAATCAAATAATGAAAAAAAGAGATGATGAATAAACATGAAGTTGTGTAGGATGAAGGATACTCTATGAAAGGGTGAAAGGTTGTTAAAGCTATATTTATGGATGATTTTGTTGAAAGAAGAATGGATTTAATTAATTAAACCTTGGAACAGAAAGGGGTAGACTACAGTCTCAGTCTCTGTTTATTCTGTGCATGTTTCAGTTATCATTTGTCCAACATCTTAGTCGACCCATGATCAGTCCTTTTTTTATGTATTAATGCCATTGATGGAAAAAAAGATAAGAGATTCATTTGTTCACTGGAGTCCTGTCAGGAGAAAATATATTTTTCAGTAGGCCTAATCTTTTTCTGAAATTAAACAAATCCAGGAAATATCCAGTTTACAAAAGAGCAGGGTTTACAATACATCAGTCACCTCATTATATCACTACTTTCTCTCCTCCCATCTTTCACCAGACAGACTTTAGAAAGAGAATTAAGAGATAAAGAGAATAATCAGTTAGAGGAGAAAATCATTTAGGCTGACTCTAATCATAATTCCAAAGGAAGCAAAACAAAAGTGAAGAGGCCACTACTCCACCCTGCTAAATGTTTTTACTTTGTGTATTCTTTGGCAAGTGGGATAGCCAGCTTTATGTTTTGAATAAGGCACGCAGAAGTGACAGTTTCACGTATCCTATAATTTATTATCATTTTTTAATGTTATTTTCTATTATTCCAAAAATGTTGCTGGGCGTTTGCCAACTTGGGATTTTATTTTGAAATTTCCCACCGGACGTATTTTCCTTTTTAATTAAAAGCTACTTGATTTGTGTGACAAGTTGCACGGACGCGGGCAGGCGCGGCGGCGAGGAAGAAGCGCGTCTGTGCGTTCCCCGGTTGCCTTCTGCTGCCTCCACATACCACGTAGCCCTACGAGCTCCACCGCTGACTGTACGGGACCAGGCACCGATCCTGCCTCTGCTCCTCCTCTGTTACATAACCGATCACAGAGCACGCAAGGGGTTAAGGTTGGAGCGGGACGCTGGTGCACCTGCAGCAGCAGTCTGCGCGGAACCTCCAAATCCGACACGATTTAATAAATGTTTTATGATTTGAATGGGCGGTTGTGGAAAGCAAACACGCCTGTTAATTAAATAGCCTACATTACGTCTCAGTGCTCTCGGAACTTAACACGCTCGTAAACTGAAATCCAGATGTGAAAATGACAAGTAAATTAACTCTGACCCTTTGCACTCACCTCCTCTCCTTTCTGGAAAGGTGCGTATATAGCGCACAACGTATGTTGCCACATAACTGTTTTACGACAGGCGTTATAAAGATAAGACATTTTAAAGTAAAGTCCCCGGTTTCGGCAGACTAACATCTGCAATATAATAAATCTATGTAGCTTCTGTCGGTGCATCTCGCACACTGTCTGCTGCGGACAGTCGGTCCATCGAGAAAAGGTCTTCACGTTCCCTCCTTACTAATTCAAGCACACGTTTCTACTTTATAATTTCTCCCTTAAACAGACAAGTGCATGAATCTACAGAAACTGGCCCAGGGCAATAAAAGTATTTTGTCGTGTCATACTAATTTAGAACCAGTTTACCCTGTCCGTATTCCCTCTCTTACCCGCTGCCCGCTGCAGTTGTTGCCTTGATAGAGTTGATCCGGAGCCGGGTGGCAATGTTCCTGAGCGCCTGCACAGTCTGCTGGTCCGGTTTATGGTAGTCCTCCATCTGGCCGATGAACCGAAGAAGAGCACACACACACGCGCGCACACACAAGCCGGTTAAACAGAGTAAAGAGTTAAACGTCCCCGGTCTGCTGTTCCGAGAATAAAGGCGATGAATGTGCAGCGGACGATGGCAGGGGTTAAAAAGAAACAGCGGTGTTGAACCTGAGCGACAGAGAGGGGGGGAGGGAGGGGGCGTGTTTGCACGCAAAGCCTATGAATATGGCTAATCTAGGGCTAAAAGGAGACCACAGTTTACTCCAAACTGTCACGCATGAGCACAGCCAATAGTAGAAAGGGATCAGGCGGAGACCAAGGCCACGCTCACACACGGTCAGGCGCACTCTGCTCAGGGACGATCAGCTTCAATCTCAATGGCCCCCTAATGACATGTTTTCATGGAACATATGAAACACAAATACAGGAGTGAAAATAAACAGGGAAACAGAATTAATGACAGAATTGTAAAATATTTTAAAACCTAAGTATGTGGCTGCACAGTTTCCACAGGAATACAATTTTGGTTCATCTTCACAGTGAATGAAATCGGGGCGTATATTCTTACTGTGCATACTGCCATCACCTCGTGCACTTACCGTGTGTGCGCGCGCGCTCTCACATCCTACTAATGGACTTTTCTTGTAGTTGCACTATGTGGCGGTATGGATGTGAAACGACTGCACCAATATCACCAAGAAACCTCTTCTGTGGTTAATGCATGTGGTGTTTGAACAAAATTACATTTACAAAAAGATAATAAACTATTGAATTATAGGCTTTTACAGTGGGCACCATATAAATAACGAACTAAGAATGAATACCACAACCCTTCGATTGAATATTAGGTCCTAGATAGCGTTTTTTTTTCCTTCAAGTGGATCTAAAGACAGGATGCCCTTTTTACTTCTTTATGATAAAACCTGGCCCGAGGTCTAGTGTATATGTATTCTGGTATGAAAAACATGAGCATGTTTGAAGAAGACAGAATATAGACTGTACTTTTAATAATTCTCTCTTTAAACCATAAAATGTACCTGTCCTGTGAAGCTACAGCATTTAGATGAAGACAGGCGGTGAGGGTGATGTGCAAAAGGAAGGCTCACAAATGACAGTAATATAACCTTAATGGCATTTCCCACTAAGGCAAACATGATTGGCTGCAGTACAAACCAGCTACACCTGCAACATGCCCTTACTTGCCATACAGGTAATGACTAACACGGTTAGACTTTTTCAATCCAAGTAGAGTGTTACTTTGCTTTTGGTTTGACATAGTTATCAAGGTTCATTTGAGAAGAGTGTCCTTCTCTCTTGTGATCTTGAGAAATCCAAAGGCTGGGTCACTCTTGCTGCTTGCTGAGATTAACTTCCACATTTGGCCAGCAGGGGACCTGAGGAAGGGGTTTCAAAGGGGGACATAACATTTGCCCAGCCAATCTTGTTAATTAATTTCCCCCTACTGAAAGGAGAGAGACAATCTGTTTTTGTCACTTAAACCCCGAGAGGCTCCCAGATCAAATTCCCTGACGAAATAAACCCTTGGATGGGCCAAATAGCAGCTGATCACATTTTAATGTCGACAGAATTCCAACCACAGACAACTTAACAGTAAGCACCTACCGGCATCTAGTGGTCAAGCAGAGACACTACACCATTATCCTGTCCTTTAAATAATGTAGTTCGATGTTCTCTTTATTTGTGTGGGCTATTTTACACAATAGAAAGAGGTGTAAATTGGGAACCTCCTTTAGAAAATATTAATTTGGTCTCACAAATTTGACTTTGGTTTAAAACATACAAAAAATGAATTCACACTGCTGTTTAATCTTTAAAGCTTATTTTCATACAGCAGCTCCTCTTAGCGGGAAACAAACACAGACAACCCTATTTTCAAATCTTTAATATCACAAAATAGCCATAATAAACCAAATAACGCACAGTGACAGCAATCTCAGAAAAATTATGTTATTTGCTAATAGTCTCCCAAAATCTTATTTCTGGCCGATAAGATAAATTATACTAAAGCGTAAAATAACCTTAAAATCTTAAATATGTGACTGGGATTAAAAAAACTCTACATTTCAATCATTCTTCCTGTGTGCGTTTATTTAACCAACACATGCCGGAAGTGTTGGCAAGATGACCTCTGAAATGAAAAATTATAACAGGGCAATGAAGGGTACAGACGATTTGATCCCCGGCTGTGGACATGTCCTTTTTGCATTACAAATCAAAATGTGGAAAAACACAGTTAACAAGTCAGTACGGAAAGCATGTGTATCTGAGGTCAACTAAAATATGCAGGACAGAAGAAAACACGACTGGCAAATACTGCGAGTAAATATCAAATACATTCAAACAGCAGGACCAAATGCAAAGTCATGGTGTCAAGACAGAAATTCATATTGTCCTTCGGCTATTTTCAATTGTTGATTACATGATTTTCTGAATGTTCCACGAGTGACATGAACATTTTTAAAGACAGCGTTAATCTCTGCAATTCCTGTTGATGAAAAAAAAAAAGGAAAATGTCTATTTCAATCTGGAATGACTTCATATATTGATCACATAGAGAACTATAGTATAGACATCTGAACAGTACCCTGTGTAAAAGTAGCCTGATCATCAATGAGCCAACTGCTGGCGTCAAACATCACTGGACTAGCTGTTAGAAAACCTTACAACTTAAATTTCCCTGCTTCTGCATCATTTTGAGACGGCTTTAATGGTCTTGTCTGTGCTGAACACTTTGTGACAACAGGGTAGATGAAAAGCAGACTCTCAGATGTACATTAGATCAGTTTTCATTTACTACAAACAGATGTGCTTCTTCCTGCTCTCGCTGCAGTCTGTAAGGTTTATGGTTCTGCGCTGCAGTAGCCTTTTACTGCAGAAAAAATGCCAAATTACCACAAATTATTTTATCTTTAAGTCTTTGTGACTTAAGACTTAACTGTGGCCTAGGAAAAAATAATTTATAAAACAGGATTGGAGGTATTTTATGTCATTAGTAGTTTGGATTACTGGCATGACCTTGACTGGTTTGAAACATACCGAAGCTATCAAGTGCATTTATGGTTTTTGCTCATACTGGAAGTGTGAATCAGTTGCAGGACCAGAACCCAGAGGTTCAGATAGGAGTTCTACTGTACCATCTCAAAATATCCCAAAATGCTGGTATCCCTAAAGGCATAGCAACTATCGTCTCCTGCGAGGTTCCCCACCAAGTAAGCTCCAGTGAGCTCAGCTAGTGGAGGAGAGATGAACAGCACAAAAGATAAGAAAAAAGAGAGAAAGAGCAAGAATAGGGAGAAATGCGGTGAAGAAAGCTGGTTTGTGCGTTCGTCGGTGTGCCTTTATAAACTTGTCACAGTCTCTAACTTAACATTAAAAAAGGCAGCCCTCATTTTTAGTTTGAGCTGTAAGCTGCAAGTGCTTCTCCAAACAACAGAAGTTCTTTATCTTCCTTGGACGACCCTTTTAAGAGATACGTAAAACACAAATGACACAAAAACTGTAACGGCTGTTCGGCGTGTCTCTGTGGAGATACCAAAAATATACAGACCTCAGCATTACTTTAAGGGAGAAGGCTCGATAAGTGAAAATGAGTAGTCCTTTTCAACACCACACAGTGGGACACCTTGTCTGCAAAGACCACCAAAACAGTTCCTCGGTGCGCAGCACAGGAGTCTTTTTTCTTAATAAGCAGTTGGAGTGTATGTTCCCATACTCTCGCACTGCGAGAACTCCATAGACGTGAAACGAGTAAAAGAAGCAGCATCTGTGATTCTCGTAATGTTCAAGCTGCAGAGTTGCCTGTCCCGTCCCAAGGTCAAAAGTCAAAAGATTTGATGTCACTGAAGCTCCACTGTGGTCCCATCCTCAAGGGAATTAAACCAGCTTAACCTTACCAGTACGTGGCCAAATGTTTTACAATATTTCTTAAATAAAAATGAAAACTCAAGGCCACACTGGGAAGTTCTAGCTGATTCCTCTCTCCTCTTGTAGCTCTGGTTTGACATAAGTGGACAAAAAGCTACAAGAGTAGCCAAGACAGCATCAGTGTTCAGGGGAGAACTCAAACAACAAGTTCTGAGTCAGGAACAGAGGAACGGTGCGGTGCATGCTGTGATAATGCTCAGAACACAGACTGGTTTTGTAGGGTAGTGGTGTGCAGCGTGTCAAAAACCTGTTATCCGTACTTCTTTTAATTCCCATTAGCTTCTGGATTCTTCACAGGCCATGAAGGGGTCAAAGCACAGACATTGGTGAACAGCGGTGATGTCTGAAGCAGACTATAGCTTCATGTTGCTGAAGTCCTGAGACAGACTCTGCAGGTAAGCATCATGAATGGCACTGAGGAAGTCTGGGTCGTTCTAGACAGGGAGAAGGTAAACGAGAGAGGAATGAAAATCCGACTCCTGACAGTGTTCACACAATAATATGACAGATTTTTCATTGGATTTCAGCTTTTTCCATTGGAAACATACACACTGTAAAACTGTTAATACATTCCTCTTGCTTACTTTTAAAATAACACCACAGATTCACATTGAAACACTCAAAATTCAACAGCAGGGTCTCTGTTACTCAGGATTGTTCACACAACTGTTTTATCTAAATGATCTAATTTTTATCAAAATGATCTAAATGTAATTTTTAAATGACGTGAGCGCCACAAATTAAATTTCATTCACCTCAGTCCATGTTAAGGCAGAGACAGAAAGACAGATCTCTCTTATGGACCCAGAGGAACTAAACTCAGGAACTAAAATAGGAACTACAAGTCCTTTTTAAGCATTCTTGTTTGCTTTCAACCACATCTGAAGAACTGTGAAGATTTGGCAAAGCAGTCCAATGACTAATTTAAAAAAGATGACAGCAGCATTTGATAGACAATTTTCAAATATGAAAATTGAATTTACTGTTGAAAATGAGAAATCCAGACATGAAAAAGGAGACTTAAAACCCCCGACCAGGGTTCCATGGTTACTTATTTCAGCTTTAGAACATAACCCCCATGAAGCCATCAGCAAAAAAAAAAAACAACTTTATTTCTCTTTGGGTGAACCAATGTTCACCTTTAAAGGTATTGAGCTTTGACATTCCTCCTACTCCAAATTGCTAACAGTACTGGTTTTATGCATTTTACGCCTTCGGTGTACCTTAATGAGGTGTATCAGGGTCTCCTGTAGCTGTGATTTGCTGCAGAGGGCTTGTGGCGGGTCTCCTACAGAGGTGGAGGAGGGCTCGGAGGGGGCAGGGGGGACCACTGATGCTGCTGCTGCTGTTTTACTGATGGACTGCTGGAAGGCGCTTGGGGAGAGAAGCACCTGTGGCCCTGGAACAACAAGACCTGGACTCATGGGGACAGCCTGAGAATAGAAAAGGAAGGATGAGGAGAGACAAAGATAAATAAAAAGACATGAAACAATTTTGATCCAATCTCTCGTGATATAAAAGTATATGTGAGAGGCATGGCACTGATGAGGGTGATATCAGCAAATAGAACCACAACAGCAGCTGGTAAGAAAACCAGTGAACTTACAGACATTGGTTTGATCAGGTTTGTAGGCGGCGAGAAAACATCCATGTCCTTGCCGTGCTGGAGAGGAGGTTTCCCCATGGGCTCTTGGAAGCTGTGGGGTGGGAACAACGTGCTTGGCAGGAAGTTGGGTGCGAGGATAGGTTTGTGGATGTCTGAATTCACACATGGCACTGCCGGTTTGAGCGTGCTGAGTATTTCCTGACCCAAATAGGCGTTGGGAGCTGCTGATGGTGCTGGAGGACCAGACGGAGCGGCACGAGGCTCTGAGCCAGCTGGAGGCACCATGAGAGGGGAGACTGAGCACCGAGGCTGGGGGTCTGACCTGGAGACCACTGACTTGAAAACAGGGGCGGCGTGTAGCCCGTACTGAGCAGGGAGCAGACCAGGGGCTTGGTGCTGATGATTTGACCCGGGGTCTTGGGCAGCGAGATGAGGAGGGAGGTGGTTTTGGTGGGCTGGAGTGGGATAAGACTGGTTCTGCAGGTAACCAGTGGAGGGGTCACTGGAAGTAGTGTTCTGTGCAGGCATGGTGGGTAGAGAGGAGTCTTTAGGGAGGGGTGATCCAAAGAGCTCCTCAACTGTGATCTGCTTCACCATTGTATGAGAGCTCTGGTGGATTAAAAGAACAAATCTAGCTTCAATCAAGGGGCGACCTATAATCGGCCTGGCCGATTATCACAGCCGATAGAGCTTTTTCCCAATAATCTACATAGACCATTTTAAAAAAAAAAAAGCCAATATAATAAATTACTAAAAAATGCACTCCTTTGGCTTTGACGCAGCCGCCTCTCTCTGTCTGCACTCAAGTCCCGCCCACAGTACTAGCTGATTGGTAACAAGTCACAAGTAATAGCCTATCAACACTGACTATAGTGTGGAAGCAGTCAACATAACGAGCGAGCCATCACGCTGCAGCCCCTACCTTCCTGTCTCAGCAGAGCTCTGCAGATACACATGGAGCACAATGAGCGGAGATTGTTGAGGATTAGACAAGTTGACCATAACTACGGCCGTTTAATTGCTAGTTATAAACAAGCTAAAATTAAATCTGTCTTCCTGTAGCCTGTTTAGCTGAGATGCGGCGTACCTTAAAATTTAGCAAATCCTTGTAAACTCGTCTGCTTGTTGAGAGAAACCAGCTCCTCTCTACCAGCAGCAGCAGAGGGAGGAGGAGGTCTGCCACGGACTGCTGTCTTCAATCTACACTTCACTCAGTATTTTGATGTCAGGAATATAGTTTATGATATAGTTTATTTTCCATGTTCCATTTGTTTCCAGTGAGATACTGATTTTATATACAACAGACAGAGGGTGACTTGCTGCTGTAAACATTACTTTTGTTGCTACTCTGAAAACAGTTATAATAAAATATTAAATTTGATTACTGTTCTGAGTTCATTCTTTTTTTAAGGCAATTATTTAGGAAAAACCAATAAGAGTATAGGTAAAGAACAGAACCAATGAACAGTATCAATAAATGTATCAAACTCCTAACATTATAAAATAAACACAATCTAAATGGCACCAGGTGAAGACCAAGTTTGTGATAATTTATCACTCATTTTTAACAAGTTTATCTCTGGGATGGTTCTCTAATTCATTTAATTTGCTATTCAAAATAAACTGATAAACATAAATTAATACAGAATTGTTTGTGAATTGTGTGTACCTTTTCAGGTTGTGGTGTGCTGTGCGCACGCTCCGTGGCGTTGATAGCTGCCTGAACATTAAGCTCTGCAGACACATCTGTTTCACCTGCCTGAGCCTGCATCACACACACAAGCACAAATTAAATGATAATTACATTTTTAAATAAATTACAGCCAGAGGATAGATACATGGACTAAAGTCAGGGGCTAAGGAACTGGAACAGACATAAATTCAGACGTCACCTCTAGATCCCCACACCTAAAATAAACCCAGATTTATTACCACTGTAATCTCAGATATGCATGTGGGTGACTGCTAAAGGTGTATCTGCTGAGTCCTGGGTCCATGTTCCTGTATATATTACCTGCAATGAATGGTCTATTTTCTCATCTAAGAACCTAAATAACATGCTATGTTTGCCTCCTCACTCTCTGGTATTCCTCCTTGGCTTTGCTGAGCAGCTCCAGGATGTCGATGGGCCGTGGTTCTGGGACACCATTGGTCCTCCGCGGCTCTGCCTTCTCTGGCGACTCCCTCTGGGCATGGTCTGCTTCTTGTTTCACAATCCTGGGGAAGAATAAAAGCGTGACATATAGTCTACAGAACTAACTGTTTTGTTTGTTTGCTTTGTCACATGTGTATGTGTATTCAACTAATCCTTGTTGGTGAGAAAACAGTGAAGAGCTAACAATGAAGTGCTAACTCATCCAAACACAGATACAGGATACACATGTCCAGGTACTTACTTGACCATCAGCTGAGCGATGCGTTGACAGTCCCTCTTGTCATAGAACCAAATACTGTAGATACCCACTGCAAGAAAAACACAAATACTGTATATTACAATGTGTAGCAGAGGCAGCATTACATAAGACAAAAACTCTTCATAAATTAAAAAAAAAATCTTTATAACCAACCAAATAATAATAACAAGTTTTGTGAGGAATGATAAATTTAGTCTATCGTTTTGTAAAAACAACAGGCCTACTATACATATATATATATATATATATATATATATATAACTGCAACATAGTATTTATCAATATTATTAGAGTCAGTGCAGCCAGAGTTCGGCCGCCTCTGTCAGATTTGGTCCCGCCTCCAGCTCTCAACAAAACTCTCTGGGTCTTCATGGGAAACACTATTTTTAGCGAGCGTTGCACTTTGTGTATTTCTGTCATTAATATCTGCAGTTGCGGCATTACGCTGACATGGTGATGCTGTATCATCATCAGTGACGCTGCCAAAACTTCCAGAGGAAGAACAGAGCTGTCTGGGTGGACCACAGTGTCACAGTGTTTCCGCTTTGCCACACAGCAAAAATATCAATATATTGATAAAAGCAAATACTTTAAATCAGGAAATAAAATAAACAAAATAATAAATAAAAGGCTGCCTTATAAAAGAGTTAGGGCATTACAAGTATTTGATGTTCTCAAAAAGAGCTTTACCATGCCACGTGACATGCTTCACTAAGAACAAATATTACTGGGACCACAACAGAAAGTTGGAGATGAACACTTGAATTTCTAGGAACTCACATCAACCACACTGCAAACGGACCCCTAAGAACTATGAATGAAAACAAGAGCTGATGTTATATTTAATTGGACAACTTGCTGTTTGTTAGCACATTTAACACGTCAGCCTCTATGTTGGATATTAAGCGTTTGCTTGAGCCAGTTGAACGCACAGTACACATGCATATGTGCATACATGTGATCAGGGTGGAAAAACCCTGGATACAGCATATCCACCGGACATCCTGCCAAGGTGCTGTATGAAGCTGCCTGTTCCAATTGTTGTAGTTTTAAAAACAATAAATAATTAATTCTACTAAGGTTTTAAAGCAGAGCACAAAACCCACAAATCACTGCCACTATAATGTTGAGCGTCTGTGCTCATTACAATAACAGTCTGCCCCAGAAGAAACTAAATGGAGAAAGTTTTCATAATATTATCAATAATCAGAAGGCCCAAGACATCATCTTGGGCTTTGGGAAACACTGGTATGTGACACTTTTCACCATTTGATGACAAAATGGTAAAATAAAAACTAACTGTATGTCAGCAGTTTTTGCTGAAACAATCGCTAGTTAATTTTCCATTGCTTGTGTGTCATTTGTGTTTGTGATGAAACACTGGCGCATTCAAGGTCCCTCAAGAGGTTGAGGTAACCTAGCAACCTGAGTGTTTGCCTCCCTGCAGCGTCTGCTGCGACCAAGGGGAATATCGAGAGGTGTAAACAGGTGCGAGTGTACACTGGTCTCTCTAAACGGCGTTCTCAAAGTTTGACTACACTTGTCAGCCTCTGGCTTTCTGGATCTACTGGTGAACTCACTCACTAGTACTCACCACTAGTCTCACAGGCTTGGAGTGAGACACAAATAACCATAAATTATCAACATCACATCCTCCCTGTGTTGGGACTCTTCAGCCAACTTCTATCTTGCTCCTGATCAGCCTTCATCGTTCCTTCTTTGCTCTTCCAGGTTCACAGCAGAGGGAGGAGTCTTAGAAACATCTTGAAGATATTTTTCTCTTTCTCCAGATCAGAAAGGTGGAATCGACACCACAACAACCACACCTCACAGGAGGGCAAACGCAACAAACAAAAACTACATTCTGACGAATGAATATCTGAGAGCTACAAAAAGAACAGTACGTTTCGCAGCTGAAGAGCACAAATGGACTAATACAACCTGAGAAAGAGAACTACAAAAGGAGTCAAAATCAACCAATGGAATAAAATCAAGGAGGGGACACCATCAGAGAACATTTACTCCATCTTTCAGAGCGTGTCCTACAAAACCTGGGGAAAATTAACAACCAGGGTTTTACCTCATCTGTCTGCAATTCAGGCTCTGAGGAGTTAAAATGTTAACGCCACCACTTGGGCTTAAGTGAAGCTACCGGAGAAGCGTCTCTGGCCTGAAAACTAACAAGAAATAACATCATGTCTTCCATACCAGCCAGGCTGATAGGGAAACCAAGTCCAAAAGGGGAGCAGAGTACTTTGACGCTGACCCTGGCTATGTTATTTTTTCTCATAAGCAAACAAATGGGAAAACAGTCAAATTCCTTATTTATTGCCTTGATGAAACTACTGTTCAGACTTCTAATAGATTACCTCGGTGGCAGCACTGTCAGTTACTTTCTGAAGATCTGAGGGATTTCATCACTTCTTTCTTTTCAAATTCTTTACAGCTCGAAAGGTTTAACTGCAGCACTTCATTGGATAAAGCCATCAGCAAACCACAACTCATATAATAAAATATCTATCAGTCAGATTCATAATCAAACCCACAGGTCTTTTTGGCTGTTTCCCCACTGCAAAATGATGTCAACTGTGGCCAAACCAAGCTGAAACTGTTGCCGTCTGGTAGGCCTGTGTGAGGTCATGAGTGAAAAAAGTGCTTCAGAAGATGTTCTCTTGCTAAATGCGACTCCAAGATGCCAAAATGACTTCAAGCAAAAGGGAAAAGAGATGTTCCAGAGGACATTGGGGCGGTGTTTGTCAGGCATTTACAGAGGTACTGTTATGTTCTGATTCATTTATTTGTGTGTGTGAGATAATGAATGTCAAAAACGCCTACATGGCTGTCTGCACAGAATGTACATCTTCTGACATACAACTGTGTTTTATTGTAGTTGAGCAGAAACCTAAGTAACAATGCATAATATCCTCACTGACAAAGGATTTTTACTATTTTGCATAGCATTTGTGATGGTGTGATGACAACGGTTCCATAAACATTTTCTCTGGGATGATATCTCAAATTTCTCATCACACACATTTTTTAAATTAATCTTGATATGGGGCTGGGCCTCACCTGCGTCTACCCTTATTATTGGATACTTGGCCCTGGATGGCTTGCTGCCTTTAACTTGTCAAGAAACATTGAAGTACTCAAAATATTGGATCCCAGACATTAAATAATGATCTCAAATGACATCTAATGTCTGTGCTGTGTATGACATCTCCTGTTTAGAGCTTCCATTCTACAAATACACTCACAGTTGCCGTTCCTATAGAGCAGGAAGGGATCCTGCAGCTGGAACTCCAGGTCTTTGTTGATTGGCTCCACCAGATTCTCTGTGCTCAGTCGGTTCATGATGGTGAAGCCATGACGAGGCGAGGCAGACCTTAGATGAACAATAACGACAAACACTGCAAAAAAATGCTCTGGCAGTACAAAACATAACCACCACTTTCTTAGGCACTATATTGCACTTATGCACCATATTTAGCAAAATCTTTAAAATCTTTCTTTGACTTTTGCTTTGCCTTTTTTCATTACCAAAAAATAGCAAAACATTTTTGACTTGCATTACTTTGAAATATAATAGAGCCAAAGCCAACAAACAAACAAATCCTCATACTTGAAAGCCTAATGTAGTATGTAGTAACTGTAATAAACAAGGTAAACCATTGATCAATGGTCACATTTTTAACCCCCCCCGCCGCCGCAGTTGATGTTTATTTACAAAAACTTCGGCCTACACACGTGCGCAGAATACGTCAGATGGCAGCGCAAACATGCGCAACACTAAACAAGTCGCATAAACAACCTTCATGGTCGTCACATGAAATTATTTAACAGATTGTATGTGCTTACCTAGCATAAACAAACAGGGTGCCCTCGATTTCCGTCTTCTCCTGAAATTAAAAGTGACGTTATGTGTAAAAAGCAACAACCGCTAAACCAAAACGTGCTGAATAATACAATTAGCAACGAAAGCTGACTGTTAGCATTACTAGACAACTTATGTTAGCTCAGGCAAGATATAATGCTAACTTTGTCGAAAAAGTAATCAAAACACTAACACAGTGCCACGAGTAGCAAAACAGCATGTCGGAATAAACATATATAGATAAGTTACAGTTTGACATATATATTAATATATAACGTTATGTCTTAGTGTTTCTCCGTGTTTAGCGAAAAGCTAACATTAGCATGCTACGTGAATATTTTGCTAGCACACTTTAGATTCACGATACTGTTGCATGTGTTTTCACAAACTTACCCATTCGTTCGCTTTGGAGTTGAAGTTGTAGAGAGCCACCTGGCCGGTAACATCGAGCAGTTTGTTAATGTACGGGTCTTGTCTCTGTAGAGCTGCTAAGCTCATCATATGTCCGGAATTTACGGTCTCCATTTTGGATGTGATTGTTGCTCCCGCACGGACGGATTTCTGCGGACACTTATAACTTCCGCTGTCCCCGAAAATCACGGATCTCAAAGAAGTTCACGACATTAATCTGAAACGTAAATGAGATTATTTCCAATTTGTTAAAAACGGAATGTTTTGATAAATTAATTTAATGAATCAACGCATCCATGATAATAAAATATTATTTATTTTAAGGTGCAAACCCGACCCTCATGTTACATAAATAACCTACCACAGGGCTGCGCTGCAATACTTATTTTTGGGTCCAGTCTGACATGCGGTCTTTAACCATGTCTTTAACCTGAGAACCTTGGTGCCGCACAAGTGAAGAGGTGTTAACATGCTGACATGTGTGACAACGTTTCTGTAGTTAGCCTAATTCTTACTTTTTAGTTGTAGGCTATGCAGCCTAAATAACACACTGATAGACTGTTGGAAACTATGTAAGCACAATTTAAATTCCCCTGTGTATTTATTTATTTATATTTATATTCATGTTTGGATAGAATAACCTACTTTAAAACCATCATACCTCTTCGAAAGAAAAACGCACAATTCTCTGATCGCCTATTTGGTCCAGTTGAGCTGCAGATGCCTGCCTCTGTTTAGGGAACATTGGAGCAGGGATTTTAATCGGAGGATTAGGCTCTACCGTGAAACTGTTATCCTCCATACAGGCACAGGTAATCCAATCACTGGTAACCTTCCAGCACAGCTCCGACAACTCATTTCCTCTCGAATCGCCGCGGAGTGAGGGTAGAAAACGGCGCTATGAGGCCCCAGCGAAGAGCCAGGTGACAGAATGCCGTTCATTATAAGGGGAAGACCCCTGAGGGGTAAGTTCAAGGACCTTGAATACAGTAACTACTTATTTTAACCGGATGGATAGGATGAGGACATGGCGTCTATCCTCCAATCCAGAAATTATACTGACAGGTGAAAGTCAGAGTAACTTTTCCATCTAAATGGACTCTTTTGCATTGGAATGGACCATCTGACGCATTTAAAGCAATGTCCTTAAACATGGACAGAAATACAGATTAGACAGATTCAATAGCCTGCTACATAGGCTACTACAAGGCTACAAATTCAAATGCCACGCTTTAGTAGTTTACAGAGACAGATAGCCTACACACACGTGTATTTGCTTCACTGTGTCACCTGCTGCTTAATTTAGGCTCCAGACATTGTTACAGTGTACGCAAGTAAATTAGCAAAAGGATGATTTCTTGTTGACTCTAGTGGTTGTTTGTTGTCACTCCTCAGTTTTAGCCTATAGGCCTATAGGCTAGACGGAATTCTCTTGTCTCCATTAACATATAAAACTTATTCGTGACTGTTGTTTTACTGTTTTAAAAGCATAAACCATTAGCTTTATCCACCTGAAAACATCTGGTAATCCTGCCAGACTTCACTTTAGAGTTAAGATGTTTAATAACGTGCTTGTTACGTTTAATGGGCGGCAACAGGTGCATGCAGTTTGAATGTGATTCCAGGAGCCACACTGGAGCCCGTGATTGCTCTAACTTGTGGACCTATCTGTCTATCTCCAGCCACATTTAGAATAATTGACAGCAGTGGATTGACTGCTGCTATCAGCGCGTCCTCTCGGATCCGCCGTGAATCTGCAGGCAGGCAGGCACCCGGATGTGGCAAAAATGTTTGGCGCTCCTCTCAGGGTTTGCGCTCGGAAAACATTTCATAATTCAGGTTAACGGCTCCTTTCTGGCTTGCGCGTCGACACCTCGGGATGTTTTTTCCAACGATGAGTTGGATTTAAAACACATCTTTTCAATGTGGATTCGAGGATGCAAGAAGCAGATGAACAGTCTGAAGGTAAAAAGCCGTGCGTGGAGCGCAGGAGGAGAGTTGGAGCGCTGCGAGAGGGGGCGAGAGCGCTCGTTTGGTTTATTCTCTAGATGTCCGGTCACTCTGCGTGATTATATGCTCTGAGTCGTGTCTGTTTCTATTTTTTAATACTTATTTAGTCCACAGAGAGTAGTATTGAGTATTAACATTGTAAGCTGCGTGATTGTAATGACAACAGTCATCAAATCCATTGGGAAACGAGTTGCGGCTAGTTCTCAAAAAAATGGTTGACTATGTTTGGACTAAACCTATTATGGTCAACTGGTCGTTTTGAAACCACGTGACAGTTTGTGGAGGATGTTTTGGATTTGTGCGCTCCCCACAATGAACAGAGAGACGCTAAATCAACTTTTCAAGCAAACCCCGTCATTAAAACATCTGTCTATGGGGATTAGAAGTGGGCTACTGTTTTAAAAAAGCCACCACAGGTGGAAGTGAAGTTGAGAACAGCAGCAGAGAGTCAACAATTGTTATCCTGCATTGTGTGACATATGTGCGACGTCCAACAGAACTGCTGGGATAATTCCCATTACATCTCAGAAATGTCAGGTCATGTTATTTATTGATGATGCGATCATCATTAAACAGGCGTGCGCTCGTTATTTTGCACCTGTGGTGTTGTCGTGGAATGAGGAGGGTCTGCAGAATTATTAGCCCAATCATTTAGATTAGAAATTGTGAATTTGTGTTGAAATGTCGTTTCTAAGCATATCTTTCGATCAGACTGACTTCAGGGTAAATTCAAGTGAAGCTGCTATGTTGAGACATTTTCCCTGATAATAATTTTGATGCATTACCTTGCTCAGTATTATATTTTTATCTTTAAATGCATGCTCAGAGTTGTCTTAACTTTATCATAAGCTTGGGCTTAATAAAATACATTAAAATTAAACAAATCAATGGAATTAATAGTTCAGAGATTAAGATCAGATGACTGACAAGGGATTTTGTGTGGACTTTCTGTTGGCAATAGTTTTTAGATCTCTGCTTTTCTTTGGTTTACTGGCCATTTATTCACCCTTTCTACACATTTTTCACTATGGGCTTCACTCTTCATTATGATTAATGATCAGTGTTTTGATTTGAACATCTCAGTGCTGTTTTAGGTGGATGGCATGAAAAGCTGTAGGCTGGCTGTGACAGTAGCCCCTGATGTGATTCTGCTGTAGAGTTGCAGTAAACCAAAGTGACTGTGTCAAGGGCACTGTCTTTTGCACTCATGGTTCACATTGATTTTAATGACTCTCTCTGCAGGCTGTCCCGCTCTCTCTCTGTCTTTTCCACACTCCCTTCAAACCAGACCTTTTCTTCTTCTTCTTCTTCATTCAAGTTCAGTTTTGATCTTCTTTTGTGGTAGACCTTAATTTTCAACAAGTGTTAAAGTTGTACAGGGAGGCTTTAATGTGAAATGACACTGCTCTTATCTGCAGAAGTGACAAAATGAGGATCTCCAGTTGCCTAATTGAATCTCTATGTTTTCCACTTTTCCCAAATGAAATTCTGGCACTTCTCTGCTTACTTGTCATTTTATATTCAAATACACATACTGTATTAACTCACAGCCAAGAGAGCACTCTGTATTAAGAAAATCAGACTCACAAATTTGTTCTTCTTTGCCTCTCTTTCACCTTTGTTGTCAAAAGCACCGGCTGTCGTTACACATGAGTGTTTATGCTCGTGTGTTGCCTACTATTATTACTCATGTTGTGTGATTTAAAGATATTGAGGTTGATATTTTCCAGTTAGTTATCACTACTGTTTGGAGCCACCAACATGAAGAGGTTTAAAAACTGCATAAAGATGTCAGGCACTGATGAAAGGTGTCCGTGCCAATATCATCGGACAGTTTTAGCTTATTGAAGATGTATTAGTTTCAATATACACCCTGTCCAGTACCAAGAAATCGCTGTAGAGATATGTCAAACATATGCGTAAGGTTATGTAAAAACAGAAAAATAATACTTTAAGCACTGACAAATTTAGCTGACAAAAATGGCCCACTTAGAACATATCTCGTTCACTTGGTTACTTTAAAAAAACTAATTCATATCAAAAATGTTTTAATGTTTTAAGTTACATGTGTATGTACCTTTCTCCCACTGGTTTTCAGTTATGATATAGCTGCATAAATGCTTAAAACATTGTTGATTTTGCTCTCCATGCTGGCGTTTTTATGCAACATTATAATTTCTTATTGCACTTTGTATTTGACCTCTTCTGGAAAGCATTTCTCTCTCCTTATTATAATCTCCTTATAGGCCCATTCTAAAACAATTTCAGCAGTATATCACAGTAACTCTGTGATAAATGATGCCTATTATGAGCTTTTTATGTTAAAGCTTCTATGTGCAAAATGCTCACATTTGGCTCCCTGAAATGCATTAAAACAACATCAACTGTTGCATGAGGGACATGATATTTGTCTGTGTTTTTGTTTAGACTCACACTCAGCCTCAAAATGTTATAACCATTTTCTTTCATGTCTCCATCAACCTCCCCCTCCAGGGGCACAGTATGCCAACAACAGAAGGTCCACTCCCTCCACTGACGCCTCAGCGCTCTGGTCAGAAAGCCACACCCGTCTGCACCAACTCCATCCAACAGAGCCCCTGCAGGCCCCACCCAGCACTGGCAAACCCGTTGGTTCCTCCTGTGGCCTCCACGGGACTAACAGTGGCATTCAGGGCCTTGCTGGCACTGGAACTGGTGTTAACCCTGTCCTTGCTTGGCATGCTGCCATTAACGCTGCTCGTCAAGCACAGGGCGATGGTGCCAAGCCCGACATGAGTTCACAGCCCTCAGTTTGCACCACTGCACCAGCTCCTGTGGGCTCACTGGCGCAGAGGAAGAGGCAGCAGTATGCCAAAAGCAAAAAGCAGGGAGGATCTACCAACAGCAGACCACCCAGAGCTCTGTTCTGCCTCACCCTCAACAACCCGATCCGCAGGGCCTGCATCAGCCTGGTGGAGTGGAAGTATCCTTTAGCCCAGAGATAGAGGCTCTTCTTGAATGGATGGATTCCAGGTGCTTGGCTGTCTGAATAGATTAGGTTAATTTGAATGGATAGATTGCTTCATAGAATAGTGCATGACTGGTTGTGTGTGTGTGTGTGTGGGTAAGGAACGAATGTATAACTTGAAATAATGGACCATAACTTTATTGTTACAATAGAAATGGCCTGTAGGCTGCAAGTACGGTACTTTAAATATGTAAGAGGTAGCTTTGTTTGAAAGCTAATGCCTGGTGTACACTACAGGATTTTCAAATCTTATCCAGTTTTAAAAATGTGAGATATCACAGACATAACGACAGATTTTTAAGATTTTAATCTTAAGAACGCACACGCCAGACGATTCAGTTAAGACGCATGACCACACACTTGGCGTTTATACTAAACAATTTCAGAGTGGCGACTGGGGGACTTGGAATCTCACAGAAACTCACGTGATCAAAGTAACTTCAGGCATAATACATTTTATACTGATGATTTACTTTCTGGAGCGCTGACTCTCATTGGCTGTTGCAGGTTTCTGATCAGAGACTGATTCTATTTCACCAAAAATGACACAATACACACAATGTAAATAAGCACATCTGTCATCAGTTTATTATATGATAGGTTCATAGAAGGTTTACACATATATAAAGCTTTATGTCCAAGTATTCACTAAATTCTAAAACTCCGATACTATTAACTTTTTCCCTTAACAGTCTTTGTCTCTTTCAGACCATTTGATATCTTTATACTGCTGTCTATCTTTGCCAACTGTGTGGCCTTAGCCATCTACATCCCCTTCCCCGGAGATGACTCCAACTCTACCAACCAAGAACTGGTGAGTGGCCATCGCGTAGTACACTGTACTGCCATGTATCTTGCCTGTTGTTGTAAGGGTTTGCTAAGGGGTCAGAAATAACCCACTGGCCAAAAAAGTGTATTTTCTGTAAAGACAAAATGTATTAAGCTGCATGGGATTGTCAAGGAACACATTGTGATAATGTTCTGTGCTTCTGTGTTCTAAAGCACAAGTGCACTTTATAGCTTTTCAAAACAGTAATATCTGGCGGAGTATTCAGGGTTGGCTTCTTGAGTTTTAAGCTGAAAATACATACACGTTAAAAGCAGTGGAAATAGGGAGACCTGCAAAAAAGTTATTTTTATAAAAGTGCATTCTTAGTTGTTTACTTGTGTGAAACAACGTGCACTTAGAAGCAGAGAGAAAATTCAACCCGCTCAATTTGCTTGCATAAAAAATACAATAATTTAAAGTTTATTTTTTTCTCTGCATTAAAAACAGGAAACAGGCACTTGAACGGAGTCAGTTCTGCAACATTACCAATGAACTTAACCCTGGTGGCAACAAGCCATGCAGATTGTTTTGCACTGTTCTTCTAGCTGCTCGTGCCTCTATTTGTCATCAGCAGGATTACACACAAAGACTAGACACAACACCTTCGCATGAGTGTGATTGGCTTGACGTGTGGGTTGCGTCAGAGTGCTTTCCCGGCAATATTTGGATGGATGTGTCGGGTTTCATTGTTTTGTTGACACACACAAACCCTGGTGCACACACATATACACACATACCCAACGGGTCATCCCTCTGCGTGTCACAGCAGCTCCCCGTGGTGCGAGAGCATCACTGAGGTGAAAAGACAAAGAGGCAGAGATGAAAACCAGTTTCTTCTACATAATTCAATCAAACTATAAACAAAATTATCAAAACTATAAACAAAATTATATGTGCTCGTGATTGGATTGGAAAGGCAGATGTGGATGAAATGAGTGAAGCACAGGTGTGGTTGGATTAGTGAGAGAGGTGTGGTCTTGTTCTTGAACCTTAATTATAATAACTACATAAATTCACAATATGTCCAATTCAGGTTTTTCCCCAAAATTTCCATTATGAGCATGCGTCATGTAACTGTTTTTACAAGTTTAGTGTATGCACAGGTGTAATTTCTGGATTTTTAACCTTCACAAAGTAGTAACTTTAACCATAAAAGTTGGGTTTGATTTCTTACTAGAGCTCTCCTTTGTGTTTGTAGTCAGAACAGAACTAGACAGAACAAATATTGTCTGCATGACAGATAAAATTCTTTAATTGGCCATTTGACTAAAGTATATAAGAGGCAACTCAGAGTAAAAGGAGGAAAGCTTCTGCTCTTATCAAGTTTTGTGTTTGTTCTGTTCACCTCAATAAAAAACATTTCACCTCAGATTTTACAGCTAAAAGAGCAGGATAAGCCTTTAAGAGTAGCAATCAGAGATTCTCACATGTCTGTGAGCTAGAGTCCATGTCAAGTCTCTAGTCTACATGATCAACAATAAACATGTAACATGTAACATGTTTTCGCTTACAGAGCACAACCATGTAGCCTAATGTATCTATAATTGTTGACAGCTTATAAACTACTGTAAGTCAACACATCCCCCAGACTTTCTCCAGACTCTCAGTATAACGTTATAATTAGATAAAACCGTAACAATAAACCTGTAAGCTGTTTGCAGCCAACGGTAATAATTAATGTGATGGCAGCCAGCGGGACGTAAATGATTAAGTTAAACGACCACCACAAATTTGGCAAACAAAAACACTCATTCATCTTTTCAAAATGAACGACAGTCGGAGTAAACCTCCCGTAGGTTGTAGCTGAAGCAAGAAGCAAGCTAACGTTAGATGGCCAATGCTGAACTAAACATGTTAACTAACCTGAGGTTACTAACCTATTTTGCGTTCAGCGCTTCTTTGTTTGGGCCTTGATGTATGAATTTTTAAAGCCAAAGTTTAAGATGTTTATGACGTTTCCTAAAAATAAACATTGTTCACGAGTCCCGCGCCTTGAATCCGAGTCAAGTCTGAAGTCTTTTGAGGACGAGTCTCACGTTGAGTCTCAAGTCAATGTGTTTGCGACTTAAGTTGGACTCGAGTCCGAGTCTCAAACTCGAGTCGCCATCTCAGGTCTCTGGTAGCAATGTCCTCAGATGACTTTGTCATGCACTGCGAATATTTGATTTTTCTCTGAGGCTGGCAAGGGACCTTCTTAGCTTCATAGGAAATTGTGTGTATGTGTGTGTGTGTATTTTTTCTGTGGGTGTGTGCGCGTGGAACGAGCGAGTGAGAGACAGGCACAGAGAAACGTAACATGTTCCCTGAACAGATGGGGATTATTCATGCTGTCCAAGTCTATGCTCATCACTCACTGCACAATGTACAGAATGTGTGTGTGTATATGAAATGGAAAGTTTGAATGTGTTTGTGTAGCTTATTTGCATCTCTGTGAGAATGTGAGAGTCACATGACACACTGCTCTTTTCTGCTTTCAGAGATGAGATGTCTAATCACCTTCAATTGGTCATTAATTGATGTTTTTTATCAGATTTTTCATCAGTGGTGCATTCAAAATGAGTTGTTGTACTTATACTCTTTCATCTTATATTAAGTGTATGTACTGTAGCACTGAGACAAGGGTTGCACACAATTTGATTTGACTGTCCTCATTTCATTTTGGTTGTTGTTGTTAATATAATGTGGTTTTATCATTTTTATATACAGTCTATGGTTTTACCTGGCAGTTTAAGAGGTAGTTGCTTGTAGGAAATGTTGTGTCATTCTCAGTTTACTTGATCTTTCATATGAATTTATATAGAGCAGAGAATTTGATTGCATATAACATTTTGTGCAGTCTTATTATAGACAGGCCCTTTGCTGCATGTCATCCCCTCTCTCTCTCATACATTTCCTGTCTCTCTCTTCAGTTGTTCTATCTAATAAAGGTGAATAGGCTCCCCCGGAAAAAGAATAAACATTTGGGGAGGTTGTTTGTCTTACTAATAAAGTAGTCCTTTGGCCCAGTAGCCATTTATAGATAATGGAAAAAGGATTACTCCACTGAAAACAAGTAGTTCAATTTCAGAAAAGTATCCACTGCAACTTCTGAACCACTCCTGTGTAATAATAATAATAATAATAATAATAATAATAATAATAATAATAATAATAATAATAATAATAATATTCTGCACTTCAGTGGTTATCCAGGTTATTAAATACGTTGTAGATTCTGGTGGGAGTGAGTTTGTGAGACGTGTATTTGGGTATGTGGTTTTTGTTTTATATAAGAGAATGTGCGCGAGTGTGCGTTAGAGAGAAAGTGTGCGTGTATATGAGTGGTGGGTGCGTGTGCGTGTGTGTGTGTGTGTGTGTGTGTGTGTGAGGAGGCTAAGGGATTAAGCTGGGCAGTGGATTAGTTGTCATGTAAATGAGTGAAGGTTGTGGAGAGAGAGTGAGTGGGAAAGAGCAAGATAGATGGGATGTAGGGCAGGAGCTTACAAGTGGAAGGGTTGACTGACAGAGATTTTAATGAACACTGTCATGTGATCTATCTATCTATCTGTCTATTACATTTATCTGTTAGGGATAATGCCCAAAAAAACATTAATCTCAAACAAAGAGCAGCTAGGTGCTCTGTGTCAGATTTAGCAGTGCTCAAATCAGAATTTGACAATATGGCAAATACATTATTGTAATGAATTTTCATTCCAAATATGATGTACACACTTAAAACATAGTCAGCACAGTGTACTGTAAAGAGGTAATAAAGTTCGAAGAACATTCCAGTTAAAAGTTAAAAGTGGAACCTCCCCATTTATTTCTGGGAGTAGAGACACATAGGGAGAAACCACAACAGAGCTCCTTATCATGCTACAAAAATAAATAAATAAATAGATAAATAAAAAACCCTGTTGTTTTAGTGCTTTTGGATTTGCCCGCTGCCTTTGAAATGGTTAACCACTCCATTCTTTTATTCTGACTCGAACAGTGTGTCGGCATTAGAGGCACAACCCTTAAATGGTTTAAATCATATCTGGTGGAATTACTTTGTCACCTCGGTGAATCTGCTGCCCCTCTTTCTTGTGGGGTTCCCAATGGGTCCAAATTGGGCCCCATGCTTTTTAGCGTGTACATGCTGCCGTTGGGGTCCATCTTCAAGAAACACAGTATTTCCTTTTATTCTTTTGTGGATTAACTCTACTTGCCTGTAAAATCCAATGTCAAAGCCACAATTAGATGCTTAACTGCCTGAGAGATCTTAAAATATGGTTGGATCAGAATTGTCTCTGTCTTAATGAAAGTAAGACTGAGGTTGTAGTATTTGGTTGCCCTGGGGATTTAGGTGCTTATGTAGATGATAGTGGTACATTTAGTTGTCCATTTACCAAGAATGTGGTTGGTTTTAAATTTGAAAAACAGATTATTTCTGTTGTGAAAGCCAGTTTTTTCCAGCTGAGACAAAGACCGCAAAGATTTTGAAAGAGTACTCCATGCATTTATATCGTTTCATCTAGAGACTGCCATAAAGCAGCAGCTTGTCTTCTAACAGGAACTAAAAAGCGTGAGCAAATTACCCCAGTTTTAGCCCCGCTCTACTGGCTTCCCTTCAGCTTTAGGGTTGTTTTTAAGATTTTAAATGGATTGGCACTTTCTTATTTATCAGAAATTTTAGATGTTCACAGTCCTGTCAAAGCACTGAGGTCATCCAATGAGATACTCCTGGATGTCCTCAGATCTAGGTAAAAAAAATAAAGGTGACTGAGCCTTTTCAGTGGCTGCTCCTAATCGCTGAAATATTTACTTGGAATTGCTTGGACTGCTGACATTTTCAAGTCCTTGCTGATGACCCACCATTTTTGACCTTTACTACTGTCTTTGTCTTGTGTATTTATTATATATCCTGAATTTGGAAAGGACTCTGGTCAACTAATGTTGTTTTTAAATGTGCTATATAAATAAATTTTAGTTTGAGTTTGAGTCACATAAATAAACTCACACTTTTTAAATAGATATACCAATTCACCTATGTCCCTTTTTTCCCTATCATCAACAATGGAAAGAAATATAAACATAGAACTGAAATGTGGTCGCACAAACGGTAGTACAAGTTCATGATTTAGAGTAATGCATTTTGTTTTTCTGCACATGTTTCTGACATGGCTGTCAGCTAGTTGATATTGCATGTGAATTATATGCTGGCATTTATATCAGAAGCCATTCCAAGCGTAATTTGCAAATAGCAATTTAAAATTGATTATGAATTTGTGCAGTGTGAAACTTTTCTTATTTTTGACTTTTTGTTTTGCTCACACTGATGTGTCTCTTCTTCTATTCTTCTCTCTCCATTACTCTCAGATGATTACTTCTGTCTTTCTGTCTACTGAACTACCTCAGTCTCTTTCTACGTTTTTCCTTCTTGTTTTCCTTTCTTCTGTCAGTTCGTCTTTTCTCTATTAAACCCACCCCACCTCCTTTTCTCTCGTGTCTCCCCTATCTACCTTCTCTCCCTGTGCAGAGTCTAGAAAGAATAATATACTATTAAAGCCACAGTGGGAAACTTTGGAGAAATTAGCCTAGAGACAACTAGATTTTGAAAGTATCCAACTGATAAAAGTCCACCCCTTCACCACTTGAGGCCTCACTCCCAGGCCACTCTCCAAAAATATTTTCAAATGAACCAAATGAAATGAACGACATGCCTTTTACAGTCCTGCGACTTTTCTTTTTTTGACAGAGCATCTGATTTATTGATTACTGCTGGGATGTACCGAGAATTTCAACAACTATAACAAAAATTGCTTCTGAAATAAATTGCCTTAGGCGGATAGTGATTTAGCAGACTTATGACGGCCCCTGTGACCGCTAGCTGACTAACATACACTGCTGATCAGCTCATAATCCCATAAGAGTCTTATATGAATCTGTATGTATGAGTGTAGGGTTAGAGGCAGGGTGTGTGGGAATGTGTGTATGTGTGTCTCTAAGTGAACAGCATGTATGTACCTTAAAGCAGGCATGCTCAGTGAAAACTGACTAGGAAAATGTGATCATGACCATGTTGGTCTTTACGAATTTTATTTAAATTTTGAATATATCTTGCATGTAAGCAATAACGCTATGGTATGTAATTTCTCATTTTTAACTGTGCAGTCTTTTAAATGAATGAGCAGGGCATCCTATAGAACTTGATTGCACTGCTGTAAAAAAATATAAATTAAATTACATAAATATATAATTAAATATATAAAATAAATATTATTAAAAATCAATTTTCATCCAAATTTAGCTGATTGTAATTTCTGGCTCAATGACTTTTCATCTGCAGATCACTAAAACCACACCTGTGTTACTGGGCTGTGACGTTACTGTCTGCTCCCATAATGGCAAACTTCACTCAACTCACAAACCTTTGGCTACTCATGAGTTTGTAATGTCTGACTCACCTGTAGGCTGCTGCTTTATAAGGGGTTTTAAGTCTTAAAATGAATGCTGAGTTGGACCAAGTCACTAAAAAGCACTGTCACATCTGTCCTGTGGAGGTAGTTTTTCTTCCAAAGCTGCCGGCAATAGAAATTTCAGATATGTGCTTTTAGCCTGAATAACATACACGTTCACATGCTACCTTTATGTGTAAGAAGGAGCCATCTGACGATGATTACTCCAACCATTCATGCTTCCACTGTCAGTGAAACTGCATTCAGTCCAACTATGCCACTGCAGGAACAATCTCGCCAGTTAGTCACAAATTTGGTAAACAGGCTGAATCATACACAAGGTCAAGTTGTAAAGTATGTTGGCTTTTTGGGCCATTAGACATGTCATTGCTTAATCATTTATGACCCAACTGAAAAAACAAAATGACATACAGTACCTGCTTTTACCAAACCCGCCCTGCCTCTGGTATTCAAGTTAGAAATGTCAAAATGATATATCGACTTTTGTCAATGCAGTAAAAGGACTTCTGGTTTGGTTTATGTTACTGTAGGGGACTTGATGTGCGTATTCTACTGTGGGTGGTATAGACACAAAGGCCACATTAATAATGTAGTTATCTCTGTATAATTCTGGTGTATACAATGTAAGTGTATACAGTTGCTGTGCATGTGTGTTGGCCTATCTGTCCCCAACTAAACTCACATAGTTAGTGTTTGTGGATTTGTTTGTTATTGGTAGTGTTGTTAGTTTGCTGTTTTCTCATGCTACTCTGGACACAGCCTGCGCTGCTCTTCCTGTTCCCGATTCACATGCCCAAAGAAACAAATAGTGGAGATCTGCACTCTACTGATGCAATAGTAAAGAGTCAAATTGTTAGATCTCTGAATCACAATGAATAATATGATGCTTTTTCTTAAATAGGAAGAAGATGTTGAATCATTGCTTTGCTCTATTTGAGCACCTGTTGTATGTAGAACCTTGGCATGAAATGAAGGTAAAAGGTGTGAGAAACATTGTAAGTGCATGGGCAGTTTGAAGATATAATAGTCGGTGGATAATTAACTATAAAAAAAGAAGTGGACATATAATGACTTTTACTGTAATATACTTATATATTATACACAGTTTATATTCTGCACTCTGAAATATCCCCAGATCATAAAATTAAGTCTCCCATTGTGCTGACAGTTAACCTGACTGGTTGAGTATGCATTTTGTCCTCATTTTGGAGTCCATTTTAACTGCATGTGGGTGAGCCATCAGCATGAGTCAGAGATCAAAGGGTAAATAATCTTTTGGCTAATGCTGGGTTGGATATTGCAGTTGAAAGCATGGTAAGCCACATCATTTTCTGATTAAAACCATAGGCAGACTCTGCAGCAAGGGTGTTCCTGTGCCCGAGCTTAGTCATGACATCAAGTCAGAACACACAACTGAAAACATCCAGACCTCACCATAATGTAATTCACTTCCAATGCAAAAATGCTTCTCATAAACCTGCCTGCAAAAAGTAAATCTCCATGGCTATTCTTCCAGGTTTAGCCAAATTTCAGCTCCAGTTTTGTGATCTATCGAGGTCACTGACATATTAAACCTGGATGGCTGTCAGGCAGAGAGTTTTGTTTTAATTTAAATTAAAATTTTCCAGGAAAAATGTTTGGAAATGTGCTTTTGTCAACTGAAATGATCTATGTAGTGTAGTGCAATGTGAAGAAGAGTATTTGCCAAAGAAAAGTACCAGTACCTTAAAACTGTTCTTAAGCACAGCACCAAATAAGCCCGTACCTACTGTGTTTCATTATAGTGCAATAGTTATTTTCTAAATTATAAGAATAGCTTATGTTGTGAGCATCTAGAAAGTGGTTTGGACAACACAAATACATAAAGGGACCAGGGCCCTGTTTCAGGTTTAACGAACTCTGAGGCTAACCCTGAACTCTGAGGCTAACACTCTGAGGCCCTGATCTTTGAGGCTAACACTCTGAGGCTAACCCTGAATTCTGAAGCTAACATTGAACTCTGAGGCTAACTCTGATCTTTGAGGCTAACACTCTGATGCTAACCCTGATCTTTGAGGCTAACACTCTGAGAAAGCTAACACTAAACTCTGAGGCTAACACTCTGAGGCTAACTCTGATCTTTGAGGCTTAAACTGATGATACACAGGGCAACGTTTTGAGCAATTTTGCTGGGCAATCTTTAGGGATTACGTCAGTAATCTACCCATTACCATTGACAGTAAAGTTGCCCTGCACAATTGCTCTAAAAGTTGCTATGTGTATCATCAACTTAACACTCTGAAACTACCCTCAACTCTAAGAAAAAAGAAAAAGAGGAGCCAGCAACTGAAGATGAGAAACATATAGATCAAAGGTAGACCGTAGATTTAAAAGTTCAGACATCTGTTTGGATCTTGCCTCAACACTGCAATGGCTCAGCTACTTCAGCAAATGTAGTACATTTAAAAAAATACCCTGAAATGCTGTTACACTGTCTGACTAAGCAGCCTATCTAAAAGACTCCCTTTTAAACTCCATTCTGCAGCTGCTCCAAGATCCTGCTCGCTCAGAAATATTGACATATAATCTTCAATATGATAGGAATTATATTCCACTAGTGCAACCAAGCACATCATGAATGATAGAGATAATTGATCCTACGTGTCTTTTGCGTCATACCCATTTTTACAATTTCAACTGAGATTACACATCACGTGCAATAAACAATTTTTGTGGAACTGGTCGTTCAAAATGAAAGCTGCCTTGTGTGTACAGTCACAGTGTTATAAATAAAAGGACATTTAGAGGTTTAATTCTGAGATAAGGGTAGTTTGATGCTGTGTAATATTTGAATGTGAGTACAGAGTGCAGAAACCTCTGATCAAAGAAATGTGATAGTGAGTAACAAAATAATATCCAAGCAGGATTTTGATTCTGAAATGCAGTAAACCTCCTCTAACTAATGTGCTTGCATACTGGTGGTGGGAATTACAATTCTATGAAAGGAGCCGTTCCTTTCCGAGAGTAGGCTATTTCAGCTCTTCATTAGTAGTTGGCTCTGAATGAGGGAGTAGCCTAGACAAATAAAGTCACGGTTTGTTGATGAAAACCTGCTAGCGAGCAGGTTAGGTTCACAGAGTCTGTTACTATGGTAACTGACCCAGACTAGTTTAAGTTAGCTCTATTTCTGGAACTGAAAACCCTCATCTCTGGGTTAACTATCAGAGTTTTTACTTAACCCGCTATCTGAAAAAGCCCGGGGCTCCTGTCATAGGTATAAAATGATTTTCTTATCTGTCTTTTGTCTCCACTCTCTTTGAGTTGTTTGTGTGATAGCAATCACAAAACCTGCATGCTGTAAGGTGGGCAGGTTGATTCCAAACAGACAAACAAGACTTGACTTTAACCTTCTTTGCTTAACTATGAGCTGGATGATTGAGAACCTTCACAGACATTGAACAGGAGTGTTCATTTAGTTTTGTGTGTGTGTGTGTGTGTGTGTGTGTGTGTGTTTTCATCCATGTATGTTGTTTATCGGTCAGACAGTCAAAGCACAGACTGTATATTTGTGCATGTGCATGCGCGGCTTTTAATTTGTGTTTATGTGCATCTATTCATACTTACAGTATGAATTACAGTATGCTTGTTTATGTCTAAATCTATAACTTGTACGCACCGTCTGCATACACTTGTGTTGTAATCATGTATGATGTGTGGGCTTTTTTGTTTGCATGTGTGTTTTGCTCTGTGCATGCACATGTGTGTGTGATTCCAAGAACAGAAAATCAGGTTGCATCATTTTTCTCTCAGTCAGGGATTAAAGGTTTAGAGAGGAAAAGGAAGGAAATGAGAGTCACACTAAGCAGCACATTGCTCCATCAAGCACGTGAGTGTATGTGTTTGTGTGTGGGCATATCTTTTTCTTTGCATATGTTTGTTTGTATGTGTGTTTTGTAAAGAAAGCCAGAGAGAGAGAGAGAGATCCAGACAGACATTCAGAGGCTGTGTTTTGTAGCGAGGACCTGGCAATAATTTAATATTACGAACTTTCAGTGGAATTGTATCAAGATTTATATCATCATAATACATTTTACAAAATTGTGTTGACAGTGGAACATATTCTACTGAACAACAGTTTGATTATTTTATGTGTTTACGCTAATGCAATATTCTGTACGTTGAAAAAACATTTTATTATGATTTCAGTCCTATTGTGTATCAGCTATCATTTTAAAGCATCTAACAAGAGAGAGAGAGAGAGAAAGTGAGAGATCAATTGATTGTATTGGTGATCAGACTAGGGCAGCGTGTGAGTGGTTGACCTAGCAGGTTATCAGCCTTTAGGGCAGCATTTTGATTCAAACATACACAGTCAAACACACTATATACACATAATCATACACATTCTACACTTATAACTCTTTTTGTAATAACTTGTGTCTTCAGTCTTGAATGTATACACTTTGTGTGTATGTAAGGAAGGATGTAAAGGAAGGATGTAGCTATCTTTATGTGAGTGTGCAGTATGTGAGGTGAAGCCCTCTCTTAAACAGCCAGGTACAGAAAAGCAGGGATGGTGTGTGTTTGTGTGTGTGTCTGGTACATGTTTGGATACGGAGATGGATTTTATTAAAAGACTGTTCTAGGTAACGGTCAAGGCAGTAGTATCACACCTGTGAATCACAAAACTCATAAAATGATTACATGGCTCCCTAAGCCTGTTATAAAACTATAAAAATAAATCCCCAGCATGTGTTTTAATTTAGTAGTCAATGTTTTATTGTATTATTCAAGTCAAGCATTCCATTCTTACCAAGTGTCAATTGTTTAGGAGTAGATACACATTCAGATCATTTGGCCAATTATAGTAATGACTGACACCTGATTAGACCATGCTGGACCAAGTCCATTCTGGTCCGGGTCAGCTGGTGCGGACAAAGGGCTGAACTGGGACAATAAATCAGCCCTGACATTTTTGGCCCAGGCGGCCCACCAAAATCGGTCGGACACCCCTCACCAATACACCAAACTTCCAAATAACATGTGCATCTACTGTAATATTCCCCCAAACCAGCTGAGTCGTATGTGCCGTGAAAAAGTGTCCCAGTGCAAGTGGATTAGTGTTCTCTTTCGCACTCATTTACTGTCTCTAGGGATCATGGAGTACACAATTCATACAAGTAGCCTACAAGTCATTTTCACAACATCGTGGGATTAGCCAGTGGTGTAGTGTACGTGATACGCAGGTATACGCAGTATACCCACTAGGAATAGTCAAAGATTTGCGTATACCCACTTAAAATAGCGAGCTGATACGTAACAACATCGTTTTGTGCGGAACTTCCACACGTTCATTAATAAATTCACCCCGTTTGTGTTGCGAAGCTCTGAACTGACGTTTGCGGCTTCCGTGGCCTGTGACCGGGATCTGACGTCAGCTACCAAACAACAACACAACTGTGTGGCGGTCACTCTGTGCACGTTTGAAATTAACTAATGTGAATCACTGTAGGAGATGTGAAACGCGAGCAAACGCAAACTACACTCTTTCAGTGTTTTCGTAAGCCTGCAGCTGAAGCTGCTGCCGCTCCGGGTGACACTGCAGCTGCAGCAGATGACAGGATCGTTAAAGTTACTGAAACACAGAAAACGAGCCAGATGAGGATGTTATCGTAACGTTACCTGGTGAGTGAAAATAGCTTATAGGATATAGCATTAACGCTATCAGTAACGGAAGTGTAACAGCATTATTGGTCTATTCAATCTATAGTTAACTAACGTTAATGGATCAGTGAATGCGGATTACTGTGTGTGTGTCTGTGTGTGTCTGTGTGTGTCTGTGTGTGTGTGTGTTTACAGTAGCAGTTCCTGGATGCTGGCTCATGCATTTAAGCTGATAAAGTACATAACCTACGTTTTTGGAAGATAAGTGAGCTTGAGAGGATGTGGACCCCTTTTGGTGTCCTCAGTCCTAATATTCTGTAATGAATGAGTTTTGGTGATAGAACTGCACACAGGCCTGTGTTCATTCCATTATTGTTAATAACAGTTGCACTGTGAAATGTGCTTTGAAAATTGCCAGATGATAAAACCAGATTCATATAACATCTAAGGCTAAATGTAGCTGAGTTAAATGGTTATTAACACTAAACATTAGACATTTACACCAAAACATTGGTGCAGAAAATGTGTCCAGAATGCAGGCTCAAAATCTTCTGGGGGAGGACCCACAGACCCCACAATAGTGTACTCATCAATGAATATTTTTAAAAATACTATTAAAATATCTTCTAGTCTTGATCTCGTGACCTCAATATTCTGGGTTGTCACATCTCTTAACCTGAGCCCTAAAATGTCCCCACCACGTTTGAACTCAAAGTGACGCCTTTCCCACCTTTAACTCTCATTGGCTGTTAAAGTCTTTGCGTTGTTGATAACACACAGCCTAAGCAGTCCTTCAGAATGCTCTCTATTACATGTACATGCATACTATTAGTGAGGGACGGGATCACGGTATACTCACTAGAAAAAACTAGACTACACCACTGGGATTAGCCAACTCAGTGCTAACAAAAAACCTCACTTCAGCCATTAGGACAGTTAGCCGACGTTAAGACTGCATTAGGAAAATATGCTAGCTACAAAAACAATGTCTAATAGCTTACGCAGAGCTGTATGACAGTGAGTGATCACCAGCAGTAGGTGACAGTCATTTTATGATGGGGTTGTGGTTATGTAATAATCAATGACCTTAATTGAAGTCATCATCATCATTGTCAATACCTGTCCAAGGGCGTCACTTTGTGTTGAAAAGTGGTGGGGACATTTAAGGGCTCAGATTAAGGGTGTTACGAAACACTTAGCCCACAAAATGTCTGGAGACATTTTCTGCACCAATTTATGGTGGAAATGTCTTTATTTATATTGAGGGAAACACAAAATTCAGATGGCAGGTGACAATTCAGAATATAAAAATCTCTTACTGGTGGGGCCCAGTAAGAGATGTGACTGGGCCAGCCCAGCGTCAATATAGAAAATTAACCATGTGCCGCTGTCTGCGCTGTCTGGATGCTTTGTTTCTGTTAGGGTTAGGGTTTAATCACACAGTCAACTTTACAGGAAAGAAAGTTTAGAAATTGAATAAATAAAGATAGATAATAAATAAAGTAAAATACAAGAAATTAGAGAGGTGACAATAAAAAAGGTATATATAAAATATACAGTACAATACTAGACTTAAAAAACTATATAAGTGCAAATATTTGTGCCAACTATAGATAGTATAAGTATATAGGTAGTCAGGAATAATACATACAATATACTTAATAAAATGATGACATTTGTAATAAAGGTCAAATTAAATACTTTGATAAAACACGTAATATACATATAAATTGCATATATACACAAACATAATGAATGTAATAATAAATAATAATAAATGTTTTATTCATGCCTTCATGCTGTTTTACGTCCAAATTTCCACAGAATGGCACTTGGTGTTCCTCTGCTTGTACCTGTAAAGTGAAGAGAATGGAACAACAGGATGTGTTTTCTACACTGTGAACAGATAAAAAGTGATCACACTGCCCACGCAATGGACTTCGACAGAAATAGAACCCCCAAACCTAAACCTATTTTTAATCCCAAGTCCTAATATTAGTTAATTAAAAGCGTAAAATAAATTTATGAGGGAGTTGAATCAAACACACTCTACAGGATATGAGCAGATAATAAAGATGGGACTGTATAAGTATAAACACATAACAGTTTTTGGTGGAGATTTTTGAGCATTTGATCAACGTCTCAAAGCTCACCTCTTGATTCGCCAGATTGGCAGAAACCTGTAGCATTAAGAGATGGACGGTAGAATGAATGTATGGGTGGAGAGATACAGGGATGAAGAGTGGGTGGGATAGTGTGAAGACCATAATGAATGTTCTTAAAGATGAATTTACCCTGTTGGTTTACACTCTGTTAAAGCTCACTCACTTTCCTCGTGCTAAGTCTTTCTGTGTGTGTGTTTGTGTGTGTCTTATGAAATGTCAACAGTAGTTTGACGCTTTAGGACGTGTGTGTGTACGTGTTAATCCTGGGTGGATTGCCATGCTGATAGACAGTGTGTTGTTTACTGGTCATGTAGGTATCTTGTGTGTTGTTAATGCAGTATTCAGTAACATTTTTAAAAATTAAGAATGTGATCTTCGACCACAAGTGTAACTTTGCACATTTGTTTAGTAATTTTGTAAGTAGCATAAAGTTAGTTTAGAACCACTGTATCTCTGTCTCTCTCTGTTTGTGTTTGTGTGTGTGTATGTGTGTGCGTGTCACTGTTAAAGGAGCCTCAGGACATCTGTGATCATACAGCTTTATTAGAGTGCCGTCCCATCATTGTGAGTCATTTCCTTCCTTCTCTGAGCTGTCACTCCTCTTCATCATTATCATGTGTTAAATATAGACTCTCTGTGTAACTACAGCAAACACGCTCACAAATATACTGTCTGTTAAATTCAAAAGAACACAATCTCTCATTGAAGAAGACTATTTGTTTCAGTGGATGAGACCACAACATCAGAAAATACTTTTCTTTTCCTGCAACACCTGCTGGAAAGCAAGATGCTATGTTTTCTATCCATTTTCTGTAAAATGTTTACATTTAGTCTGATATTTCTTTTAATAAACAGTATGACACGTGCACACACATATGCACACACACACACACAAGACCTGTGTGGGCAAGTCTTAGTGTTATGCATTTGTTTGTGTATTTTAAATGGAGCCCAGGGGCTTTACAGGTTTTTAGGACGTGGGGTGACAGATGCCCAGATGTCAGGAGGCCTGTTGTGCAGACTGCTTAGCACCCAAAGGCCCAGGGACCACAGCTACTGCAGGCAATGTGGGACACAAACACTTAAGCCCACACACACTCTCTCTTACTCGCTGTCTCACGCAGTCACACACACACACACACACACACACACACACACACACACACACTTCGTCCAGACATTAGCCACAGAGCAGAGCACACTTAATGAATGCAGTGTTAAGCTTTGTGCACCAGACCAAGGGACTTAAAACACAGTGTTCTGCTGGACTTGACCCAAATCACTGTCTGCTGAGTAGAAGCTCATTAAACTGATTTCAATGATAAGACGAGAAGCAAAAGCAAATAATATTAGTATAAGTATAATATTAATATATTAGTATAATTTTCTAGTATAAGTTTCTAGTATATTACATTCCACGTAACCCATCTTTGATGTCATGGCTAGGTGTTATGTTTGATGTGAACAAGGGAAAGCAAAATGATTCTCGCTACATCTGTCTCAAAATATACATTTAGGTATATTGGGTATATTTATATTACAAGGACAAGGACATTTACTTCAGATGTTTAGAAATCACAACAAATATTGAATAAAGTAAGAAGAAACACACATAAAATAAATAATACACATGCTTTCAAATGCTTTTTTAAACTTTCAAACTTTTTTTATCATTCAAAAACTCTAAAATGCGGATTTGTTCATTTTATTGTGTATGACTCATTCATCATCCTTTGTAAAAGTAACGTGATTAATTTTGACAAGCAAACTTTTTTTCACAGTTCTGTAGGTGCTCTATGTTTCAAATGATGACATGTAAATTATCCAAACAAAACTGTTCAATATGAATTATGAAAGTGGCAGTAGATTGAATGACCAGGAAATCTAATGAGGAGATTATCGTTTATAACTAAGCAGGTATATGGCTTGTGGGATAAATGAGAACTTAAATCTCTTTGTAGCGTATAGTAGCTTTCTCGTGTACAGCATGATGCTTGGTTGTGCAAGTCAAGAGCTAGCATTTAAACACGCAGCATGTTTGTTTGGCCGAAATCTTTTATTGGCTGGTTTTAATTACTTTTAATTAAATTACTTTTTAAAATCTTATTTGTTAGCTTGCCATTTAAAATTGCTGTGATATAGAATTTTTAGTATTTCAAATTGAAGGATTTTCTATCACTATGACTTATTCTCCATATTTTCCCTGCAACCTAAACCTAGCTCTAAAATATTGATGACCCATTATATTATTAGGCCAACCTGTGACTCGGGCAGTATGACCGCCTTCCATCAGTCGATCTCTATGTCTAGTTAAATGTCAGCTAGCTAATGTCTTGGTATGTTCAGCTTTTTGTAGCATTGTGGCTCTTGTATAAGATCTGGAGTTTTATTTTACTTCTACTCACTACTCTATCAAGGTTAAGAACCAAATTGTTAACACAAAGCAAGCACCACCTGCTGCCACTTCACACTGAGAACTTTCAATCAGCAAAATACTTGGAGGCTTTTAATAATAAAGAAAACGAAATAATCGGCTACCCTATATATTGATTCAGCTAACCAATGGTAATTTGTACACTCACTCTAAAACATGTCGCACATGGTTTTTGCTCACATATTTGTGTAATGAAGTCTTCTAGGATCTTTTCTTAATACTAACTTAAGAGATCTCTGGAGCACTCCTAACTTGAAGACCATTTTTAAGTCAAAAGAAAGCTGATAAATATGGAGTACCTCTGTTGCAGTGATTTGGGCAAACCTTCAGCCTCCATCATCAACATACTTTTGCGTTACAGGAAAAACCACTTGTTTTGATCAACTGGCTTATGCCGTGGTGCAGGTATTCTAACCAAAATTAGTATTACCGTATTTGCGCTGTCTCTACTTTGTATGTGTATTGTTAAATTGGGCTTTAAATATGTGTAAATGTGTGATCATGTTTTTTTTACTCTGTTCACTCATGATGTAGGGGCTGTGTGGATGAGATACCTTCTATATCTTTGTTTGTACTATTTTGTAAAATTATGTTAGTTTGCATGCTAATGTGTGCATCCTCCAGCCTATATTGCCATGCATGTACTGTGCATGTATTTAAACTAGCTGCATGTTTATATTCATTGTGTTGCTCCTTCACTTAATTTTACATACAGCACAGCTTGCTACCGTGACAACTGTGGCCATGGAGACTCGTGGAGCATCTGAGGAGAAAGCTCTGAACAGGAGAGAGAGAAAGAGAAAGAGACAGACAGAGAAGAGAAAGAGAGGAAATTGGGAAAAGAGCAGAGTGGACAGGAGAGCGGTCAAGAGAGGGCAGAGTGTGGATAAGAGCGGGAAGAAGAGTGTGAGGAGAGGAGTGTAAGGAGGAGATAAGAGTAAGATAAAAAGGGATGAACTTTCTTACCGCTTCCTCTCATCCTCTCTTTTGAGCTACCTGCTGTTTATCTGTTATTAACATGTGTAATCTCACTCAACCTGCTAATTGAAGTAATGCTGCTTTGATCAGCAGCAATAATGTGTGTGTGTGTGTGTGTGTGTGTGTGCATGTGCGTGTGTCACATACTTAAGTAAACCGTAGAACCATACTAACACACGACTGTTTACCTTATATAGTGGGGCGGATCTCTGATGCAGCTGCGGTTGTCAATGTTAATACCAACTCTGGATTAGTGAGTAGCTTTTGGTGGTCAGCCAGTGCCAATGCTGGCTGTTTTGACTGTGTTTGTGGCCATGCTGGCTGTTTTTACATCGGGATTATGGAATATCCACAACTAAAAATAGACACTAGCTAGAATGTGGTTAATTGGAAAACCAGTAGAGAGAACAGGAAGGCACAGAGGCCGCACTCATCTGCTGCACCATCAATAAACGGACTGGACTGATGCTGGCTTAGAGCAAGAAGAGACACAATGGATAAAAATAAACATGAACATGGTTTGAAATACAAATAGGTTTGTGATTCTGGTGTTTATTTTGTTATTCACTTTCACATAATAATGGTTATAATGGTTACAGCACGTATGTACAGTATGTGTTTTCGCTTTTCAGTCTGTTGATTAACTAAGTAACTAAAGTGGTTAGTTATAGACTTGTTTCAACGTCAATAGTTTATCTTTTAATCAGTGTCAAATAGGGTTACCAATGCAAACCTTAGCGGACACCTTTAGATTGTTATCCAGTAAGGGGTTGAATCTTTGAAAGTATTTTCATGATCCCACAGATGTCTTTTGTCTGTCTGGAAAGATAAAATTGTCCAGGATGAAACTAATGTTTAAATCCAATATGTCCCTGGCCAGCACTGTAAACATTCCAGCAAAGAAGAAGAGCAGAGCGCAGCAGTGCAGTATGTAGAGATGTTGGGATTAAGCACTGATTTTTCATCCTTCCAGTATTCATGAGATCACAAACATACCTTTGAAGATATGACCAGCTGCTCGATAACTGATAAAAAATAATGTTATGACTTCTCCCCTAGGTTTGCATAGGTAAAGTAATTTGACCACTTCATGGAGAACGTACGTGTGCTGAGGTCACAAACCTTGGACCTCGAAATGGAAATGGGGCTTGCGTTACCAGATAATTTGTGAAATCAACCATAGGTTAAAGGGTCTATTAAGGTGTTTTTAAGTTGGGTCTCCGACATTGAAATTGTTGTGTTGGATAGATTTGTGCAGCTATGTTATTGAGGGAGAGAGAGCGATTGCGCTCTACCGTCAAATACGATTTTAAATAGGCCTAGTAAAAAAATCAAAAATCAATATGTTGGTCAGCGTTGATATTGAGGTGTGCTCCCAAAAATAATGAACGTGTGGGAAACACTGCTATATATCTGAATAATTTTTAATATGATTAAAAAAATCATTTTCTCATCATTTTCTGACATACTATCATACTGTTACGCACAGCAACAACAAGCATGACTGAAAGCAAAAGTAACATTTCTACTGGCTCCAATTGGAGGGGTTAGTTCCAAAAAGGGGGGCTACTTCAGCAATGTGGAAGTGGTTTGATTACAAAAGATAAGATATACATCAAACCACACTAAAACGTACGAAGTGGAAGAAGACTGTAACAACAAAAGAGGCAATACAACAAACCTATTTCACCACCTTGGTTCGGTACGAGGAACCAAAAATGTTGTTTCAGTATTTTGTCATTTTGTCAAGAATATCATTATCAAGGTCATTCCGGCCACCCCTACAAAGTACATCCACTAACTTGCTTGTTTTTGCCAATGAGGTTGTTATTGGTAGTGTCTGACAGCATCATGTAAAAGGATCCCTCTGTGCTCTTCCAACGAACACTGTCTGGCTCTGCCATCCCTACACACAAAAGTGTCTCACTCCGGCTGTTCTCATCTGTGACACCACAATAGTAGAGCTACCACATGCCATCAGAGCAGGGGCATCCCTCTATCTTCAAGAAGCTTTTGAAAACTCTCTTCCGAGAACACTTTCCCTGGTAACACCTCAAACGCCTAACCAATAACATGCAGTTCCTGTGCTCTTCTTCTTCTATCCCCTTACGATTCTCTTGTATTGATTGCACTTTTTGTTAACTCATACTTCTTCCACTAGGTACCCAATTGACACTGTACATGCTAATATCTCTTACTAGTAAAACTCTTCACACAGTCAGTGAAACAGAAGTGTATGTGGACCAAACTGTGAATCAGTTTTCATCGCTTTCACACAAAATGGATTCAATGACCACTTTCTACAAAATCCATGAACTCTTTTCTCATTACTACTTCACCACCGGCAAAACACTGTATATTTGCAACAAATTTTTCAGATGCCAACACACTGTGTCCAAAACTGTTAAAAACACATTCAAAACAGAATGATTGCAAATATCCTGAATCTTTGCAGTAGCTGGACGGATTTATAGAAAATCTTAGCAGAACATGTACGTACATTTGATGTTTACATTTATGTGCGTAGAGAAATGTGTGTAGTGTTTTTAACATGGTTTTACTGTAAAACGGCAAGCTGAGTGTAAAGCGGGAAATGTGCTTATACATATTTTCTGCTAAAATATATTTTAGTAGAATTGGTTTGGTACATCAGTTACAGCTTGTGGTCATTGTGTCTCAGGTACCAGTGTTACTGTGTACACAACTGAGAAAAACTGTATTGCAGCACAGAAATTTCATGACCTTTTTTTTCACAAGTAAATTACTGAATGCAGTTATATAGAAAAAAATAAATGATACTGAATGGAATGTCTGCATTTCTGATTCATTCTTGTTATATATACTATAGTACAGTCAATGAAGGGAAAATATGTTATTCTTCCAGTTTCTCTCAGTCGCTTTGGAACATTTCTAGGATCATCCTTACAGTAACATTTGCAAAACTACTTGTATTTATAAACTATGGCTAAGGTTTGGAAGAAAATGATTGAAAATGCAGGTATAAATCAGTTATATTGGATGTAGTGACTTACACAATGGACTTAACATAAACAATGACTATGTTTTGGGGGGTAAGACTATTCAACAGACAATCAGTAAAATACATTGTGATCAACATGATGCATGTCTTCAGTTTTGACCATTGCATCTTCGCAATTGAAAAAAACTGTAAAGAGCAAGATCCTTGTTTAATCAGGAATGGCCGCTATTTTACTCTGTTCAAATCCACCACACCCTCTTGACAAAAACAGTAATTTTACCTCTCATGTCAGCAGCTGTCTCGATCGGTGAGTTTGCATTATTGTGTGACCAGAGTTGGGGTGTAACGGATTACATGTAACGGCGTTACGTAATCAGGAATCAGGATCCAAAAAATATAACTGTAATGTATTCCGTTACAGTACAAAAAATAAAGACATAATCAGATTACAGGTACATTTTGAAATATCAGGGATTACTCATAGGGATTACTTTAAGCAGAAAGCAGAAAGCCGAATGTGTGTTTACGCCCCCACCCCATCATGCTGACTCTGTGCAGACTAGTTCCAGCTCCCAGTGAGTGAAAACGGCAGCTGGACTAGCACGGCCTCCGAGACCGACAGAGGCCAGTTTGACCACTGGGAATACAGTATGAAGGTGGTTTTCTTTCCGGGTTTGGCTCTTGGCAACCTGGGGCAGAGTAAGCTATAGGACCTCTAGCAGCACGGCTAACCGTCCAAAGTAACCAGCCACAGATACAAGTGATAGGCTACAGTTAGCAGTTTAGAAAAAAGTAAAGCTATTACAGAAGCTCTGTGTAAATCATCTCAGTAAGTTACTGGATTCTCTGTTAGTCGTTGAGGCTGTGTTCGGTCCTGTTCACGCTGTGTTAACTGAGAGGCTGCTGAGCAAAGTTTTGTTGCCCGCTTGCCCGGCTACGGTTCCCAATCAGGCACCGCACCCCATGTAACTCAAACGCCTTTATAACGTTGCAGTCTATGGTCAACACTAACACTCTTATGGTTTTCCCAGTAAGGGCAGCATAAGCTAATTTGACCAGTGGTTGCACTGAGCTAATAACAGAAGCTAGTTAGCTGTTAACTTCAGCAACAAGTAAAGCTATGTCCATGGACATAGCTCAACTCTGTGAATCACAGAGTTGAGGCAGAGCAGCCAGGGCACATCAGAGAGAAAACTAGAAAAATATTTCCCCCATATTTCTAATATTTCTCCATCAAATATAATCCAGTTTCACCAGAATGAGTGAAGAAAGTTGTGTTTTTGTACAGTAATCAGTGGGGCCCGGTCCCAGAAACACTATGATCAGCTTCAAATTGCTTTCATTGGATGCTATTTCCAATTAATACAAGTGCAGAATGGGTAATCAACATTTTTTCATATGACAAACTTAAATATCATGAAGAATACCTACAAAACAATGTTTTTGTCATTGATGGGCCTGATACTGCCATAGTGGTGACATAGTGCAAAGCATATCGTATAAAAACATTTAAACATGGATTTTGGTAATGGGGGATTTTGTTATTCTATGTTTCCCTAAAAATACACTGAGCAGAAAACACATCATTGATATTTCTCGTCTTCATTTACCTATTTGGCAAGTAGTCCAAAAGTAACTAAAAGTTATCAGATTGCATTACTTTTAATTTGTGGTACTTGGATTAAATTACTCATTACATTTTTAAAAAAGTAATTAGTAATTGTACTAGATAACATTTTTAAAGTAACCCTCCCAACCCTGTGTGTGACTGTGGTGTTTTACATTAACACAAACGATCAAGATCCTGTGTTCTGCAAGGTAAAATTACTTTTTTTGTCCAGGGAGAGCTTTCTCTCAATTGAGTGTTTGATTTGTACAATATTTAGGATTTTAGCAAAATGGGAAAAAATAAGGCATCCTTTTTAGGTTGAATGCCTCAATTTACTTCAGATTAACGTTGGGGAAATAAATATAGGGAAAGAAAAAATAATGCAAACATAAATAAATGCATACCAATAAAATCAAATGAGATAGTAAATGGGGGATTAATACAAATGTAAATAGACACAGAATCCAATTAAAACAGAAATATAAATTTATGTCATATTTATACATTAATTAATGTCTACATTTATCTAATTATTTTTGGAGCATTTAATGCCATATTAACTTATTTATAATTATTTGTGATTTAAGTTTGAATTGGGTAGTCTTTGTCCTCCATATACTGCTGATGTGTTGGTGCCTTTTTGCATTAGAGGAAATGTTTAGGTTCATTTACTCAATTTATTGCGCTGTAATGAGACAGAAACTGATAATTCCCCGCTGCACCAGACATCATCTAAAAAGACTGTTATTTTTTTGGAAGTTTTTCAAAGATATTTATGCAACCTTTGTAATAGAAGCTCAAAGGTTACTTCAAGTCTTTTGTCAGTACTATGTTGATAATATACCATATTCATCAAAAATATACACTGCAATAAAAACTGTACAGTATAATGTTTCAAACACAATCACGCAGATTAAATGAGTCTGAGGGAAGATGTATCAATTTAATAAGGAAGCGGCAATTACAGCGTTCTCTGTATTCATTTCTTATGTCATCTACATTAAACGTGACATCACAAGACAGACAGACCTGTATTCGGAGATGAGAGAGATGTGGCGATATAAAGAGAAAAGGGAAAAAAACTGAAACCGACAGGGAGAAAGAGAGAGGCAGACAGAGGAATAGGGACGCCGAAAGGGAGAGACGTGAGGGAAGCAGACATGCTGTAGAACAGAGGCGGGAAGCTGACAATATAAATCACATCCCCGTGTTTCTCTACTCCTGCTCTACTGTGTGCTCCAGGACAAAGTAGGATTATTGACAGTCTTCCGTTCTTCCTTCCTTGATTCAATGGAGTATAATATGGAGAAAGTGACAAATTAACAGTAGGCTGCATGTAGACAACCTTTTACGCAGCTTACAACAGCATTGGAGACTTGTTCTTGCTTTGTGGGATGGCAGATTATTTGTAGTACGTCCTCATTTATCTTTTCTGTCCTTCTTGAATTTGACCAAATTGTGAAATCTCCTAAAAAAATAATGTACTATATATATGTACTATGTTTAATGTAAACACAGTTTTTCTCAAAAATATAACATGCAGAGAGAGAGAGAGAGAGAGATATGGACATGTGGGCAAAGGAGACCTAATTGCTCTGTTTACAGGTTGTACTTTTTGTGAGTGTGTGTATGTGTGTGATGATAATCCTACCTTACTATGTGAAATTGAAATTTTAAAGAACCTTTGAATGTATTATGAATTTAGATGGGCATAAAAGGGCTTTACCATCAGAGGATAGATGCTGTGGATTGAAGAAAAACACTCCATTAGTCTTGTAAGAATGAGAAGAGTACTAATGGTGGTGAGATTGGTGACTATGTTGTAACAATGAGCAGCACATCCTCAGCCTCTCTGGCAGTCATTAATCTTGTTAAGGCCAATGGGAACACAGGCTAATAGGAGCTGATTAGCCTGCTTCTGGCCGCCTGGCTAATTCACCTACACGCACCCGTTCACTTGATCATGGCCTCACACACACTAGCACACTGACACACTCTCCAACGAGCATACACATACAAACACTTGCAGGGTTTCTCTGAGAAAGCTGGTTAGCAGAGGTGATGCTTGCCACAGAATGTTTTGGCAGAAAGAGAGGCAGAGCTGAGGCACTTCTCAGAGTTAGAGTCATCAAATCAACGAGTATTGTGGCTTTAATTGAAGCCTAGCAGGCAAATATAAGTTGCAATATAACTTCAGACTAACACATGGCGGCTCTGCTTTAATCTTGAGAAGCTGCAGAGCTGCAGTCTCTATTCATTCAACGTACACTGTAAATTTCCAGTTTTACTGAGGCTTTTTGAAGACCCTTTTCTCTCTCTCTCTCTCTCTCTCTCTCTCTCTCTCTCTCTCTCTCTCTCGCCTGCCATTCACTGGTCCTGTGCAGAGTTTAGTGTGCATGCCATGCTGTCAACAACTGCATACACATCGTGGTTCCTTATGGGTCTATTTCAAGAGGCCGGCTATTAAAAACTATATAATATTGTTTGTGTGGTTTATCAACGGTTATAAATTATCCAAAAGTCCCGTTAGGTGTGGACAACTCTTCAAAACACCGGTGAAGCTGGGGCTCCATCTCCTCAGCAAGTGTTCCTCTTCTGCCACTACAGACGCATACACTACGCCTACACACGCGCACCGATGACCCAGGTTACAATTTGGGATTTATTTACACACTTTAAAAACATTTAATGAAAGTTTTTTTCTTTTTACATGAGAAAACTGGTAGTTCTATGTAAAATCAGACGTTGAGCACCCCCATATCGTCAAAATGGCATGATCCTGCGAAGCATCAACTGCGAGATTGACAGTCAAATCAGGCTCCACCCATCGAAGCATTGAATCTTTGACTATTCGGGGTCAGCCCTAGTTCATTGAAACAACTTTCTCACAATGTTGAGACCTCAAGGAGAATATCAGCTATACCATATGTTCTTCTTGTCTACTGTATGTCATAGATAATTCAAGGTGTTGCAGGATTTTCAGGTTTGTGCTCAAGTGTTTATTGTTTATGTAGGGAGGGAAGTACCAGCACAGTCACAGAATGACATAGGGCCAACAACTCCAAATGTGGTACAGCAGTTTCTCCATAACCAAAATCCCTTGTATCCCTCCTCCAGCCCACTCTGCCTCAGTCCTCTGCCCCCTTAATGAACCAAGGCTGTGCACATAAAAACCAAGTACAGTGACACAAAAAAACAAAAACAACTAACAAACATTTACCCCTTTCTCTAACCCCATTGCTCTGCTACTCAGCCATCCCATGACCATTATAGACATAAACAGACTGCATTTAGCCACAAAAATGTTTAATACTCATTCCTGTTTATGTCACGTGACTCAGTCTGACATCATCGCTGCTCTTGGTCACGGCATTATAGGACGCTACAGTACCTCTGAGATTAGCCTGAACACCCGAACTCACGCACACAGACAAACACACACTGGTCTGAACCACATGGCATTGAGTGTTATGTCAGCTCATGTTATCGTCACTGAGAGTAGTGGCATAGAGTGAACCTGCATCTGCTGTGTGTTTATGTGAGTGTGTGTGTGTGTGTGTGTGTGTGTGTGTGTGTGTGATGCTCCCAGCTGATCTATTTGGCAGGTCAGGCATGATGGTGGTTGCGGGCCAGCCCTTGTCTCTGATCGATTTAGGCATACACTCACACAAAACACACACATACACACACACACACACACATACACACGTAAATACAGAGTTGGAACAAGGGGGACGTAAAACGTTTTTTTTGTACCAAAAGGGCAATTGATTTTTGGAGAAAGACATACATACAAGATGATAAAATACCAAAAGCCTACATTGTACTTTTGGGCACTGAATATGTTGTTGAATGAAAAACAGTGATCCCAGGTTAACCTTCCCAATCATAGGACTGCATACAAGAATATGAATAAATAAGGTGCTGTGGACTGCAGTCACCTGAAAAACAATGCGTTATAAACAGTCCTGTACTCAACGTGTGTATGAACAACCAGACAGTGCAGAAAATGTGTGTTTTCAGCAGTTACTTGTAGGATGTGACTATTTTATTGTACGTCTGTTAGACAGTTAACCACTCTGGACCTGCTATCTGTGATCACTCATTCTCACTCTTTCTGGATATCTCAGTCCTGCCTCAGGTATCTGGATGACTTCATTTGGTGGAGCTAATTAGCAGAGTTTTAGGAGCGGGACCACACATCAACCCCGTCATTGCCAGCATTTCCATAAATACCCACACATCCCAGCTCTTCTTCTTTGCTCTCGCATGCTGCATCCCCCCCCCCTCCCACCCCCCACCCCTTTCTTTGTCCTTCCTCCTGATCTCCTTCTTTCTCTCTATGGGGTTATAAGGGGGTCCGTTGTGCCCGGTTGCTACAGCAAATTTCTCTATCGTAGCTTCCCCAACATGCTTTCAGATGTCTATTTAGCAAGCCTCGTACATCTTTCTGTTTCAATCATTAATAAATCATTTAACTCTACCTGTTGATTGTGTGGTCCTTGCTGGTGAATGTCTCTTAGGACGGGTTCACACCTAAACTTTGCATCAGACATCTTATCACAGATCATATCACGACTTGCTTGTGTTTTTCATGTAAAGCCGACCAGTGAAGTTATCGCAAACATTCAAAAAACAAACAAACCCTGCAGCTTATGTTTTAAGAATCTTTCAGTATCTATATCCTTGAATGAATCAATTAATGTATTAGGCTACATCACGTCATTCTACATACATTAAAAAAAGTTTAATAAAGTGATGACTATCATCAACAACAATTATTACATATTATAATAATTGGTCCAGTTCATTTTAATGTTAAATGCATTATATTGATAGATACTGATATTTTAAACCTGATAATGTGATGTTTATGCGATCACAACTGCGGCTGAGCTGCACAAAGAATGAATATAGAACCAAGTCAAAAGAAGGCAAAGAAATCTCCGTAGTGGCAACCCCTGTATGCATCTGTTAAAAATTAGTCATTTCACGCATGTGTTTGTCCATTTCTGTGTATTCATGCGTGTTTATCTGTCGGCCTTTATTTGTGTGTCTGCATATTTGAATGCACGACGGCTGTCCTCAGCTTCAGTGAATGTGTGGCTCAGCCGGCCTGACTCATGGTCCTGTTCAAGACACTAACACTTACAAATGTTTCTACTTCCATGCTTGTGGGATCCTCATTGACATAATTCACTCTCAAGCTCTAACCGTAAAAACTGCACACCTGACCTCAACACTGACCCTAAACTTGAGCCAAACAGCCCTTTGAAGGTGAGGACCCATCTTTCCAAAAAGGTCGTCATTCTCAAGGTCACTCAAAAACTCAAATTAATTCTTACAAAAATAAAAGTTAAAGATCACACTTCTTAACATGATGAGAAGTGTCTTTTTCTTGCACAATTTTAGTGAACACAAATCAGTCTCACATCCTTTCTTTCAGTTTGTTAAACAACAACTGACTCTCAGCGTGCCAAACATATTATTATTATTCAAGTATTTTTATTGGGTTTTGAATTGTAAACACTCATGAACAGTGAACAAGTCCCCGAACAGCAACCCTCACATAAACACCTACAACAAATACATTTACACAAAACAAAAATAAATAAATAAATAAATAAAAAATAAATAAACCTGACACGTTATAGAGTTGCAGAGTCTGTGAATCCATTATGTACCAGTGTTTCCAGGAGGAAATTGAAATTGTAGGTTAAAATAATCCAGAAATGGCTGCCAAACCTTATAAAATCTCTGGGTTGAACCCCTGATCGTGTGCTTGAACTTCTCAAGTTTCAAGTGTGCCATTACATCTTCAACCCAGCGGCTGTGTGTGGGAGGCACATCTGACTTCCAATTGCGCAAAATAAGGCGTCTGGCCAATAAAGATGAAAACGCAATGGCGTCTGATTGTGCACCAGCTATCCCCCCCCCAGCCGGGGTCACACCAAATATTGCGATTTCAGGAGCAGGGCTCACCTCTCTGTCACAGATGTAAGAGAAAGTATCAAAAATTAAAGACCAAAACTGTATTAACTTTGGGCAAGCCCAGAACATATGATAGAGGGTAGCTGGGGCCTGACAGCATCGGGAGCAAGTCGGGTCGACATCTGGATATATCCTGGCAAGCTTACTCCTAGATAGATGAAGCCTGTGGAGCACCTTAAATTGAAGCAAGCCATGTCTAATACAGACCGAAGAGGAATGTATTCTCTTAATTGCACTTTGCCAGGAGACCTCCGACATTTCAAAGCCTAGTTCCCCCTCCCAACCTGCTCTAATATGGCCAAGTGATGGTGAGGTGACCATCTGAATATCCTCATATAATCCACTCACTCCTCCTCTTTGATTTGGATCCCCCTCCAACCACCCGTCTATCCAGTCATTTGACGAGAGTAACGGAAAGGAAGGGAAATGTTTCTGGACAAAGGCACCTGCTGATACCTGAAATAATGTGAACCAGGGATATTATACTCATTTACCAGCCGCTCAAATGACATGAACACACCATCCTTAAAAAGATCCTTCACCCGTTTCAGACCACTTCTGAACCATGACTTAAATGCTGTATCCATGAGTGAGGGTGGAAAGAGTGCGTTGGCTGTGATTGGGAGAGAGGGCATAGCCTGTCTATGTCTGAAATGGGTCCTGAATTGGGACCATATTCGAAGTGAGCCACTCACAATAAGATTATTTGTAAGACGCTGCCTACTGAGTGGCAATGGCGCACATACTAGAGAAGGTAGGGACACTGGATACGCAGAATGCTGTTCCATTTCAACCCATACAGGTCCACCCCCTTCGTAAGACGCAGAGACCCAGTATATTAGCTTAGAAATGTTAGCTGCCCAGTAATACTGTAAAAAATTTGGTAGTGCCAAGCCTCCCGCCTCTTTCTGTTTCTCCAGATGTGACCTCCTTATTCGAGGGATGGTCTTATTCCAGATAAAGGTAGATATAGATTTATCTAGCTCTTTAAAAAAAGACTTTGGAATAAAAACAGGTATTGTATGAAATAAGAATAAGAACCTGGGCATAATAACCATCTTGACAGAATTAACCCTGCCAGCAAGCGATATAGGCAGTGCCGACCAGCGGGTAAGGTCCTGTTTTGCCCTTTCCAGGGCCGGTTTGAAGTTATGCTTGAATAAATCCCTATATTTGCCTGTTACTGAAATGCCAAGATAAGTAAAATTGTCGCGAGTTTCTTTTAGTTGATATGCCTCAAAAGACATCTGCCGAGCCTTGTCGTTAATAGGGAAGAGCAAACTCTTAGTAAGGTTGATTCTGTAGCCTGAAATCTTTCCAAAGCTAGAGATAATTTCTAATGCCTTAGGAATAGCGGTGCAAGGATCGGAGAGGTATAGTAACAGGTCGTCCGCATATAGAGACACTATGTGATTTTGCCCCCCCTGACAATGCCGAGAGCTCTTCGGCACTCCTAAGTGCAACCGCTAGCGGTTCGATAGCTAGGTCAAACAAAAGTGGGCTCAATGGACAGCCCTGTCTTGTCCCTCTGCCTATAGGAAAATAGTTCGAGATTATTTTATTAGTACGGACGGAGGCCTGTGGTGTAGCGTACAGGATCCTTATCCACGAACAAAAAGCTGGTCCAAAACCGAACCTCCCCAGAGTTGCAAAAAGATACTCATACTCGATCCGGTCAAACGCTTTGTGAGCATCGAGGGAGAGCAGAACCTCTGCTGTATGTGGAGTTTCCGGGGAATAAAGAATATTAAAAAGCCTTCAGTATATTGCCAAAAGCTGCCGCCAGTAATAAAGCCAGTCTGATCTGGATGTATCACTGTATGCATAACAGACTCCAATCTACTGGCCAGAACCTTGGTCAAGATTTTGTAGTCGCAGCAAAGTAGACTCACAGGCCGAAATGACTCACATTTCAGAGGGTCCTTTCCTTTCTTAAGAAGGACTGAGATGGTGGCCTGGGTCATTGTAGGAGGGAGAGTCCTGCGCTCCAATGCCTCAGTATATACGTCCTTTAAAAGTGGGCTTAGTTTGAATGAGAATTTCTTGAAAAATTCAATAGGGAAGCCATCCGGCCCCGGAGCCTTACCACTCTTCATCTTTTTAATTGCCCGATCAATTTCGGCTGCTGAGATGTTGCTATCAAGATCTGCCCTGTCTTGTTGGCCCACGGTTGGAATCTCGAGACAATCAAAAAACTGAGCTAACTTAGTGTTATCACAATTTTCGGTGGCATAGAGGTCCTCATAAAATTTTCTGAATTGTTTATTTATGCTTTTTTGATCTGTTGTTATCCCTTCTGGAGTATTAATCTCCGCTATGAATCCAGCCTCTGCGGATTGCCGTAGCTGATGGCTTAGTAGTTTGCTGGCTCGTTCCCCATGCTCGTAAAATTCTTGACGAGATTTAAGATAGAGCTCCTCAGCCACTCCTGATGAGAGAGTATCGAATTCCGTTAGCAAACCTATTCTCTCCTTACAGAGAACCGCTGACGGAGCTTCAGAATTTTTATGATCAACGTCCTTTATCAAAGAGATCAACTCATTAAGGCGTGCTGACCGTCTTCTGTTCATGCTTACAGTATAAGATATTATCTGACCACGTAAATACGCTTTCATTGCCTCCCACAAGGTAGAGTGGCTCGTGTCTGGTGATTGATTTGTTTCTAGAAAGAGGTCAATTTGGGCAGATAGGAAGTTAACAAAATCTTCGTCAGACAAATAACGTGGGTTAAGTCTCCAGGTGCGCTGTTGAGGCTCGTTATCTGGAAAGCAAAGCACCATTGTTACTGGGCTATGGTCAGAAATAACGATACTATTGTATTCACTAGACCTCAGCAGGGGGAGGAGTTTCTTGTCCAACAAAAAATAGTCTATCCTGGAATACGAATTATGCGCTGGAGAAAAGAAAGAATACTGTCTAGAAACCGGATTTCTATATCTCCATGCATCAATCACACCATATGCTTGGAGAAAAGCGTTAATAGTCTCTGCTGATTTGCTAAGTGTTCTCGGTACAGTTCCGGAGCGGTCCATAGTGGGATCCAGAACACAGTTTAAATCTCCCCCAAGGACCAATTGGTGATTGTTTAATTCTGGAAGGAGTGAGAAAAAATCAGTGAAAAATTTAGCATTATCCCAGTTTGGAGCATAGACGCAGGCCAGTACTACTGGTAAATTAAATAAATGTCCCTGAACAATAATAAACCGACCGTCTTTGTCTTGAATCGTATTCGTCTGTACAAATTGCACTTCCCTGTGGATGAGAATGGCAGCACCACGGCATTTAGCGTTAAATTTGGAATGGAAAATCTGGGAAAAGCCCCCCCTCTTAAGTCTGAAGTGATCCTTATCAAGTAGGTGTGTCTCAGTTAAGAATGCTACATCCGTCCGCAGCTTCGATAAATGGGAAAACACCTTACTACGCTTTACTGGGTGGTTAAGCCCTTTGGTATTCCAGTTTGTGAATGTAGTGTTTACCCGCCCTGAACCACTAAAATCAAGGGTCGCCATATTCTAGTATTTGAGATGACCTGACAGCAGCCTGCCCGGAAACAACCTGATCACAAAGCCTTTTCACAAGTGACATATCTCTGTTTAGACATTGTGCCATTAAAACCAATAATAAAAGATATGAAAACAACAGAAAATACACAAACACAACCCATTGCTGGCCTCTCCCCAAACGAAAGGCTGCATTCTCCCCCAGTCGCACACTATCGCACAACATAACAAAGCTTACCTCGTGAGACCGAGTCCCACCAAAACTATATTAATAACACAATAACATGTTGCAGCTAATCTCAACTGTAATCAAATAAAGTACACACTCAATAAATTTTCCGATAGCACCTCAGTTATATTCCACTTTCTGTGAATAACCTTAACCAACATAAAATCTCTGAGCCAGCCAGTCATGCCTTAGCAGGGCCCCACAGATCAGAAACAAAATCAAATATACAATTAAATTACCACCGGTGCATACTGGACAAAATGGAGCAACATTGACGTTATATTTCGACGAAGTTTCCAGACCGTCCAGTTATGCAAGCCAGACTTTAGGCCAAAAATGAACAGTGAAGCTCTAGGTTTAAAGTGTGCATTTTAAATCCCCCCGTTATACGTTATCAAGGCCAAATCAGCCCAAAACAGAAAGTTTGTCATCAATTTGAGCCCTCGCTGGCATCTTCAGCTTATGATTGGAGATATTAGAGTCCCCTTTGTTCAAACAAAGTCTTTATCTGGATGGAAGTCCGGATAATGCTAGACAAACATACCTCTCTATGCAGGTTTGAAGTTAGAAAACCACAGCAAGTACGTCATTCTGTACTGTCACCTCTTTAGGTTGCGCGCTGCAGGTTTTCCATTATGAAATCCTTGGCCTGTTTTGGGTCTTTAAAGCTTGTGCGCACGCCATCTGGCGTCGTTATCCTCAGCTCCGCTGGGTACCACAGGCCGTAGCGGACTCCCTCACAACTCCTTAAGAGGCCCCGCACTTCATTGAACTCAGCCCGCTGCTTGGCTACTGCCTGTGTGTAGTCTGGTTGGACGCGGATCTTATCACCGTCCCCCGTAGTCAGTTGTTTCATCTGCCCAGCTTTCCTTAGTATTTCCTCCCTCTCCTGGTAGTAATGGCATCTGATGACGAAGCCTCTCGGCGGGTCGCCGTTACCCGGTCTCACGCGCAGCGTACGGTGTGCCCGGTCCAACAAGGGGGGCTTCTCGAGACCAAGCGCCTCCTTCAGGCACTGAGATACAAAATCCGTCACGCGCTTCCCGTCCTCCCGTCTTTCCTTTATCCCGGTGATACGCAGGTTATTGCGACGCGACCGTGCCTCCAAATCCTCATTTCGTGCTTTCTGGGTAGCGAGCTCCCTCCGCACATTAACCATGTCCCGCTCCAGAGCAGCGATCAGATCGGAGTGGCTGTCAGCTGCAGACTCGAGAGCGACCACCCGTTTATCTAGGGCTTCACTCTTGGCGTTAGCATTGTCGTTAGCTAGTTTGATCTCTGCTCTCAGCTGATCAACCTGGTTCCGAATTTCAGTGGATTGTGCCTCCGCTTTGGTGAGCAACTCGGTCCTCAGCTCGGCGATTGCTAGGAGGATGGCCTCGTGTCCGGGCCCGGGGTCAAGTGCGGCGTTAGGTACAGGATCGAGTGTAGCGTTAGCCTCTGGGCTAGCCTTGGAGCTAACCCTCGTATCAGGCGCTTTTCGGGAGTTTTTAGACATTTTCACCGAGCGCTAGGCCAAAATGTCAAGCCTGGTGCAACGTCTTGGCTTCAGTAGTGAGCGTGACTCCAGGTATTCATATTAATTTGCTGCTACTATGTTTCTTTTTAGTGTTGGCGAGGAGCTCAGTAAAAACACGTCCTCACATGGCACCGCTCAGACCGGAAGCCTCTCAGCGTGCCAAACATAAACAACGATAAATGGCAAGAAGGGATGAAGAAGTAAGGGTGGCAGAGAGTAGCCTTTTCTCTTCTTTCAGACTAACAGCAAAGCAACTGACAAACAAAATTACTAAGACAAAGATGAAAGTACACATAATCTTCATTTATAATTGATGGATGAAACAAAATGGAGCATCTAAACCACTTATTAGCCACATAAGCACTCATTACTAACTTTTTAGTCACAGTAAAGTTGATTTTGGTTCAAGCAATTATTTTAGTCACAACCAGTCTTTGGATACAAAGGGACCAAATACATGTGGATCAAAGCAAGTGTAAGCCCAGCTAGTAGTGCAGATTGTTACTTTTGAGCCAACTCAAAGTGTGTAATGGCCCTAATAACAAATAATTAGAATGCACATAATAAAGTAATATGTATTGTAAGGCAGATGCATATCAAATTGCATTTTGTGGACAAAAACAACAAAATATTGTGTAATTGATAAATCAAGGAAATAATGTTGCATAATTCATATGGACTCATTAGCTGCTCATCATCACAACACACACAGACATAATAGAGGAAGGAGAGCTAGGGAAAAGAAGCACTGTCTTAAAAGTCTGTCACGTCTCACCCACTCTGTTTTAATATCACAGATTTTAATAACAATTAGCGTTCTCTTTTAAAGGAATACTTCATCAGTTCACCATTTTTGGAATACTTTCTTGTGGAAAGCACAAAGACTAGAAGCAGGGAGAAACACCTTTCCTGGCCTTTTAAAAAAAAAAAAAAGTAACAAATTCTGCGTCCCGGCACCCCCAAAGCTCACTAATGAATACATTAGAGCTTACATCTCAATGCAGTACTATAAACCGTGTTTTCTAAAAGCCACATTACTGTACAAAACATTACTGTAATATCTCTGGAAAAGATTAGAAAAACTAATCCAAAATCAGACAACTAAAATCAGATAATTAATTGGTAGTGCAAAAGAATTTACTTGTTAGTATAACTGCAAAGATTCACACAACATAATGTGACACTTGCAGAGTACAGCCAACTCACCACGGCTGCTACCACTTTCTCCTATTAGAGAACAGAATAATACATTCTTACCATTTTACAGTCTAATGCAGATTGTGCAATACAGAAACCATGCAAACAACTGAAACATCATTCAAACGGATTCACTTGCCCTGCAGAAACAATTCTACCTTTGTAAAGTTTATCATGTTCATTTTATGTTGAGAATGAAAAATATCAAAACATGTTTAATTTGAGGTTGCAGTTTGCTGTGTTGTGTTGGAGGACAATGATCTAATTTTTTTAAACAATGGTTTTGCAATACAAAACAAGCCTGGAGAGGACTGTTTTCACCTTTTAGCACAAACTCTTGTCTATGTTAATAGCCAGAAAGATTTATTGATTTCTGAGTTTACCTGAGTTCACAAACAGATTATCTGTGATGGATGATAAACTGACATTCTTTATTTCAGACTTCATACCCACAACATCATGGATAACATAATTTCCCTCCATCACACATAAATCATCCCGTGTTAACTTTAAATCTAGCTCATCTTTAGCCCTATTTCCCCCTGATTAAAGACAGTTCGCTCGGGTGTTATGTTATTTGGCGACTGATAATGTTAATGTTGTAACATCTCAAACTTTTTTAATCTTTCTTGATTATACTAATAAATCTGCTAGTATTATAACAATGTGGTAATTTAATATATTAAATCACATTATATGAACTGTAGATTATGGCTTCTATGTGGTCTGACATATTTGCAAGCATGATGTACCATGATCTAATAACATCATGGGAAGCGTGGTGACATAGTTGATAGCACTGTGGTCTTGGGGAAGAAGGTCCCGGGTTTGAACCGGCCTTTCTGTGTGGCAGGTTTGCATGTTCTCCACATGTCTGTGTGGTTTTCCCCACCATCAAAAACAGATTAGGTAGGTTAGATAGATTAGGGCGCTGGGCGCTGTACAGTGGCTGCCCACTGGTCCCTTAGAGGCAAAGGATGAATCTTGCTACATGTATCCATCCATCATCGTCGTTTATCCTGCGTCCAGAGCCAATCCCAGCTGACATCGAGGGAAAGGCAGGGAAACCCTGGACAGGTCACCGATCCATCACAGGGCCAAACATAAACAAACAACCAGGCACACTTACACCTAAGGTCAATTTAGATTCTTCAATTAACCTAGTCCACATGTCTTTGGATGTTGGGAAGAAGCCGAAGCACCCGGAGAACATGTAAACTGCACACAGAAAGGCCCGGACCGACCAAGGTTTGAACTCATGACCATCTTGCTATGAGGCCACAGCGCCACTGTACCACTGCGCCGCCCATCTTGCTAAACAAATTGCATGATCAAGAACTTTTTTAACCATTTAGAATCCAATTTATTACAGCACTGTGCATGAGCAGGCAGAGATTTGGTGAAAGACATATTAACAGGAACATAATGTAGTCTGTACAAAATATTTGGTTTGTTACCAACGGCTTGAGTTAATGATTTAATTATAGTTTAGAGGTTTGACTAAGAGAGTCCTGAGTTTATTTATGGCAAAGAGTCTTTGTTGTCGTTTTGAGATGAAATAAAAACTTGATTACATTAGAAGAACAGAATTATTCAATGAGGTATTCGGTTGAAAAAGTAACATAAGACTAATAGCTCAGTAAGTTGAGCCTTTGTCCCGACTCCCGACAAAGTGTAGGAAAAGAAAAAGTATAGGAAAGGTTCATGTTGATGTCTGAGTGTAGGAAAAATCATCTATTGTACAACTCAGTCTCAAAACTGGTGATTGTGGTTTAGCCAGGCCAACAGGTCAATTAATAAAACCATGGTAATAGAGAGGCTAAGGCTGACTAGCATCTGGCAGAACCCTAATTGTCTTCATATTCGCAGTAAAAGTATATCAGAGGGTTTTTAAGCCAGGCTGTACCGACAGTAGTGCAATGACCTCTGACTGAAAAAATGCTCCGCAGTCTCTATGTATGTGAAAACATCATTTAGGACAGTTGTTCATCCTTTCTACAGGCTCTGTAAGCTATATTGGCTTCAGTAACCAAAATTTATTGTCCAGCTTCCAAAACAGAGGGTTTGGGAGCTTACAGGAGGCACTGCTGCTACTTCAATCAATTAAGCTGCTTTGTTTTGTCTCTGCTTTGTGCGCCTGGGCCTGTGTACTGCTGTGGTTAGCTGTGCATGGAAGGTGAAGTGAAACACTACATCCCTGTGAAAACAGAGATGCAGTGTTGGATGGATTTTTCCATAGTTCCCTGTAGGGAGTTTATTGAGGCCTTCTGTGTACTTGGAACTGTGGTTGGACATTTTCAATGAAGGTAAACACCTCCCCAAAACATATTTGTACGGAACTGGGCTCAGCTGCCTCCCGTGATCATGGCCGGACTGGACCGAACACAGCCTCCTATTTTGATGACAGGGAACACGTGATTTACAACTCCAACCAGGCCTCCAAGGATGACTAAGATACGGCGGGTTCAGTTGGGACAGAGAGGCACTAAACAGGAGAGGAACGAGAGGGAGGTCAGGCATCAGAGAGCCAGCGGCAGCATGTAGAGCCAGAAATATTTTCACATCTAACTCGGTGAGTCGACGGTTTATTTCAACCGAACCAGAGTTGGTGATTGTGGAAAGACTAACCACTGTGGTTTTGGTGAGTTTTATGTTGTTTATGTGGAGTCTGAAAGAAGTTTGTTTTGCAATGAGTTAAGAAGGCAATTTGTTCGGTGAGCAAGAGAAACTTGATATATTTGACTTAATGTCAGAACTGTTACTTCTTCACATTCTGTTGATAGTTAGTTTATGTTTTGCCATAACTTACAAATTGTACATTTAAGGCTGAATATTTTAAACACGCAATGATTTTTTTAAACACACACACACACACATAAGAAGAATTTAAATTAGTTATTGAGACCCTAAATACTTACAATAAAATGCCCTGGATCTATACTTTTAAATTAAAAAAAAAAAATTGGATAGGGTGGGGAAAGGAAACTGTAGGGCAGGATGGAGTGTCAGGATCTGTAAAAAACATCAAAGATGTCTCTATCAAGGTGAACCTCTGAAAAAATGTGATGTTCTTAAACCTACAACCTCTAAAAAATGTGATGTTCTTAAACCTACATAAAGCATCTTCAACACTGCTCACTCACCTTTTATGTGTGTTGCTGAGATTTGAAGGCATTTGCTGGCTACAAAAGATGTATAATGTATTTTTTTCAAAATATTTAAACGTCTGAAAACTCCTACTTATCTGACCAGGTATGCTGCACTAGATGCCGTTGTCTTAAGTATCTCAACTACTCTGCCCACACATGAAACAAGCCTGATTGGCATGGCAACGTCATTCCTACTACAGCTGTACTACAATCACAGAAGGAGATTACCACATTGCACTAGTGAAGTGTTTTTCACTGGGCTTGGACACAGGAAACAAGAACAACTGGACCCAATAACTTTAACTGTTACATGGATCCTTTTGTGAAACAGTTTACATTAAACAAAACAAAAACAAACTCAACAGCTCTCTCGCTCTTCAGCACAACAGTATGGGCGTTGCATTTGCCAATCTACTGCCCAGTTCAGCACAGAGTTGTCGGTTCGGGTGCCACTTATCGTCTCTCTCTCTCAACCCCACTCTAATTCCATCACATACTGTAGAATCAGGTTAAGGCCTGAGCCACGTGTTACTCTCACACACTCTTACGCTCACTTACTATACAGAAACCCCGTGATTTAATATTTATTATGTAACATCATGCCATGTGTATTATCGCTATCATGAGGTATGTAATAGGGCAGAGTGCAAATACTACTGTATTACTTTTCTGCCTATAAATATTAAATCCACTCCTGGTTCCTGCAGGAAGGAGGGGAGATTACATGCAGAGCACATCTCCTCATATTATTCTTTAGTTTCCTAAACTATGGGCTTAAAAGCTAAGCGTTTCTCATGGGTCCTCATTTAGTTTGCTGAATCAGAGAAATGGCAGGACTGAAACTGTCTAGAGTCCCAGGTTGAAACAATATTTGTTATTTTGAAAAGAGTACTCGAAAAGAGTTTACATTGTTGAGCTGTTCTTTAAATTAGTTCATGTATTGCTTTTTATTTAACTGCTAAGACTAGAGTTTTAATCTGTTAGTTAAAACTGAAATAACCCAAACTGAGCTACCCACGGTGAGCACAGCTCTTGCTGCAACTGCTTCACAGTAAATCCACAATCCAGTTCTTCCACTGGAGAGCTTTCAACATAAAGAGAGAAAGAGAAAGAGAAAATTAATACATTTTTAAAATTCAATCATTCAATCAATCAATCAATCAATCAATTTATATATATATATATATATATATATATATATGTGTGTGTGTATTTAGTTAGTATGTAAGATCATTTGTTGTCTCCATTGTCCTGCAGTAATCTCCATTCTTCAGACGCAGCCCAACCTGAATGCAGTTGAATTTAACAGACAGATACACACACATACGCACAAACACTTTGTCAGCTGTTCACTAAGCAGAGGAGTGGACATTTCAGACCTATGTAAACAGGAGGATGGAGCAAGAATGTTAAATTGGATGGGGGCAGATGTATGTTTGTGGCTCTTATCAGTGTGAAACAGCTCTGAGTCATGGCGCTTGTTGACCTTAACAGGTCATCACCCAGCTACTGTAATGGCACACCACTCAACTTACACCAGTGAACAGTTAGGAGCCAGACAAAGACATGACCATTGTAGAAAAGTCAATATTTACATGACAGCTGAGTTGTTCATCTGAAGCATCTGGGCTATTCTGCAGTATAAAAGGACCTAAGCAGTGATTTTGCATGTTTTGTCTTTTGGCCCATTCATTAAGAATCAGGAATCTTTTTAATTACTGCTGAATTTCTTGCAAAGCATGGTGTGTATGGTAGGAAAATCAAATGACAGATGTGGGCTTGACTTGTGTAATGCATTTAATTAAGTTATAATTGTTGTTATAATTGTTGTTGAGATGACACAGTGTAATGCATTTGAACTGGACACATTTATATTTTTTAAGGTATCAATGATATACAGTTGCAGGAAAATGTATGTAACCCATTGGAATTACCTGGATTTCAGGATAAATAAGTCATAAAATGTGATCTGATCTTCATTTAAGTCACAACAATAGACAAACTCAGTCTGCGTAAAGTAATACCACACAAACAACTATATGTTTTTATGTTTTTATAGCACACTGTATAAATATTCACAGTGCAGGCTTGAAAAAGTATGAAGATCTGATCACATTTTATGACCAATTTAAGCAGGTAAATCCAAAGGGTTCACATACTTTTTCCTGCAACTGTAATTACTGTTCATCCTGAGATTGACATGAATGTGTGTGCCACATTTCATAGCAATTTATCCAATAGTTGTTTCAACCTCTTTGGGTTGCTAGATAAAAAGTCAGCGGATCACAAAGCCAGTTAGGAGCAATCTTATAATAGTTAGTTACAGTGCACTTAAGTTTTGGATGGACATTTCCATCTCTAGAGCCATGCCTAGAATGGTTAAAAATGTATGCACACCTGATGTACACTATGATGTATTACACAACAAAGTTTAAAGAGACCACACATTTTTATACTTTATGAACCTTAATCAAAGCAAGTGGCTACCTGAAAAGAAGAAGACACTAAATTAGACTGCATGCAATGATTATTCATGCAGATCTGGAGCTAAAAATTGCAAAAATAAACTGGTGGTAGCTGTTTATACAATGGCTGCTCCTTAAGTACAGCTCCTAAGTGTGACTGTGGCTTAGTCGCCATTGCCAGGACTGTCTATAATCCCTGTGTGAAACTGTCTGTTTGGTCCGCCTGCTGTCTTTCAGAAGTGTGTGTACTACTGCAGGTCTCTCTGCTTGCATGTGTTGGTGTGTGTAATACTGTAATACTGTTGTCCTCAGTGTCTTTCAGGGTGCTTGGATGTGTGTGCATGAGCCTTTGTGCATGTTGTCAGTGTGCAATTTGTGTGTTTGTGAGAGAGAGAGAAAAGAAAGAGAGAGAGAGAGAGAGAGAGAGAGAGAGAGAGAGAGTTTGTGTGTGGGAGAGACAGAAAGAAAGGAAGTGAAAGGGGAGTACGTAGGAGAGTGAAAGGTGTGTCTGAGAAAGAAAGAAAGTGGAGGTGAGAAAGTGAAATAATGTGTAAGCACAATAAATAGATGTGTGTGAAAATTCAGGGACCTTTTTCCATTCCCAGACACATTGTTGCCATGGAAACATGCTGATGATACAGCAGGATGTACAGTATGACTGAAGAGTTTTCATCTTTGGGATGACTCCCCCCCCCCCGAAATGTATTTTTTTACGGCATCTTTGTTACTTAAGTCGTCACTACATTGCTCATCTGTCTGGCTCAAATGGTGCCGGCAAATGCTGTAACATCTTTTACCTTGAATTTTGTTCTGGTGAGTTTCTTTGTCTGTTCATCCACTGCACCACTTCCTGTGCTGTGTTTATGAGAGTCACCGGAATGCATCAAAATGTGGTCCAAGGCATAAGGGATATAATTTCATACAGGTCTTCTCCACCTACGTCCCTCCATAAAAGGCCAGTGTTACATGTCTCATAATGCTGCTGCCAGATGAAAACCTTGAGCTCTCAAGAGGATATGTCATGAGTTTTAGCTTTGCTTACAGTATGAAAGCTATGATTGTATGAAGTTCTTATATGCAGTTTGAATAGATTTTTTTTTTCTGTAAAACAGTGGAGTATTTCCATGAAACTTGAGAACCATGTAAAGGTTTATATCAAGAAAACATTTTAAAATGTTTTGTGCTTTGTCAGCATCAGTGAGAAATGATACCCTCTGACTTTAAAACACGGACCATATCTTAAAGTGGAAGACAAGCACAATATGTCAATGTATATTACAACATAATTATGTTCAATTGCATATATGTGGATATTTTTACCCTCTAGACTGAACCAGAGTGTATCCATGTTTCCAGAAAACAATCACTTTTTATAGTAGCCCTAAAGATCTACATCAGTCTGCAGGGAAAAACACATGGTGGAATGAAGCCACTAAATAATTTGTCGCCCAAAATAGCTTTTTCATAAGTGATTTGTGATTTTTTCATTAACAAATAAAATGGCATGCATATAGATCTCAATCTCAAGTCTCAGAAATCCTGACCAACCAAATGTCTTATTAGGGCTCTTACTCATGTCCATGTAAGCCAGACATTTACTCCACCCACTCATGAGATTCACTTCCTTCCCTGCATGTAGATTTCCGATCTGATAAATTCATCATTTATCTCTCTTCCCTTTTGCTCCCTCTCCTACCTATGTAATTAGTAAATTAATTTAGCCCTGCATTGCTGCTGCTGTTCGGGCTACATCACTAAGCTTTATTACACACATACAAAATACGGACGTATTTAACACTGGTTGTACACACTACAAATAAATACCTTGTGCTTGTGTGAACAGTATGTGTTAGAACACAATTCCTTATTATAACAAGAAGTATCACTGAGCTGACAATTTGGTCAGTCAAACAATGTAGAAAATTCAATTTGAATGTGTGATCTTTTTTATCCCCCCAGCACCCATGTTTGTTGTTTTGTGAGAAAAACAATTCTATGCTTTTGCTCTTATTTGTCACCCAACACCCAGGAGGGATTCACTATAAGACACGGTAGACTACTGTTTTCCTGTTGCAGTCAGTTTTTACTGGCCACTATTATTTCCCCAGTGTTTCAGTCAACATGTCCTCTAGATATGATGTGCAAATCAAACCTCAGCATGCAGAGGGGTTGAAACTGTGGATATTGTGGTAAAGGTCACTGTGAGTGTGCCATTATACCAGGAATGCATTCTCAAATGATTTTTGACACTTAGTTGGAGATCTGATTTCATGGTAAGTCAGCAGGAGTCATGATGAGGCTGTGGGTCTAATCAAAGTGAAGTCAAAGATACTTTTTTACTTGCTATAACAAAACAGAAACCAGTTGCCATGCCAACTGTTGTGGTAGCCAGGGAAAATGTTTTCTTTGTTGTTACGCCTCATACCTGTTTACCTCACTGCCTTTTATTTTGGCAACCACCATGTACATTATTCGGCCCACAGTAAATTTCTTTCAATAAAGTTTAATTACACTTGGATGATTAAACTGTTCTTCTTTTTCCCCCCTTTCTTTTATTTCTTCCTTCCCTCTATTCTTCCTTCCTTTCTTCCTTTCTCTCTATACAGGAAACAGTAGAATATGCCTTCCTGATCATTTTCACTATAGAGACATTTCTAAAAATTATTGCCTATGGTCTGGTCATGCACCAAAACTCTTACGTCAGAAATGGCTGGAACATGCTGGACTTCGTCATCGTCATTGTGGGGTGAGTTCATATAGTACATAATATGGACGTGCAAACACATACTGTCAAATGCATAATTAGATACATTTAAGCTTAAACCATACACATTATCTCAGGCTGTCCCTCGTGTACTTTCACACACAAACAGACATATTTGCATTGTACAAGTGTCTTTACTCGACATATTGCTGTCCATCATTTGCGTAGATCACCAGCTTATCATTCTCTTCATGTCCAGTGGCAAGATGACAGTGATGTTTCTGCACATGCACGCATGGATACACAAATGCATACACAAGTACAAACACACACACACACACACACACACACACACACACACACACACACACACACACACACACACACACACACACACACACACACACACACACACACACACACAGAGTGAGTGAGAGTGATGGTTTATCAGTAGACCACCTGGCCCCAGTAGGACCTCAATGTAAACTGTGATGGGGTGTGAAAAACTAAAGGTAAATATGCATAGACATAAAGGACACACACATAAAGGTTGTATATAAGCACACACTTGCACACACATGTGCGTGCGGGACAAGTACAAAGAGGACAGATGGCTTTCTTCTTTGCTTTCTGTCTCTCTTTCTTTAAAATGTTTTTTTCCACTGTTTTCATGACATCTCTGTACTGCTCTTTCTCATTCTGTCTTAAACCTCTGCCTCCCTCTCCTTTTACTTCTTCTCTCTCTCTTTTGCACCAACCCTCTTTCCTTTCCAGGTTGTTCAGTGTGGTTCTGGAGATGATAACCAAAGACGCTGACTCTGGCGGCCAGTCTGGAGGCAAACCTGGGGGTTTTGATGTCAAGGCCCTTCGAGCATTTCGCGTGCTACGACCCCTTCGCCTTGTCTCCGGAGTTCCCAGTGAGTTAAAACAGAGCTGTTTTTAGGTGTTAAGCAGTTATAAGAAAGTCTAAGTTGAGTTACTTGTCCTGATTTTTACATACAAGTGTTTTCAATTACTCTGTCTATTTAGACCTTTAATCAGGTTGAAATTGGATGGAGTGATGCTGGTGTCGGTGCAGCATAATTACTATCCATTTTGGGCTGTGACGGAGTACTGTTGCCACTGTTGAGTGTGGCCCTGGACTGCCACACTAATGAGCCTGGCTCTTTGGCGTTGTGGTCAAAGTTACATGTTTGGTTTCCTGTAGACCCGTGTTTGAATCAAGGAAGGGTAACTGGTCTCTCCCTTCGCTACATGTGCTATCAGAAGTAGTGAGTATTTATTTTAAAGGTTAACATGTAACTTGCAGTTTACCTTGGGAACCATCCTTAAAGAAGGCAACACAATAGTCAATTAATAAATTCAGTCCAATTAAATATACTCAACTATCAATTTGGAACTCTAATTCATATTTAAATTAGTAACAGGCACAATTGCCACCAGTTGGCAGCATTCACTCTAGTGCAACATTAAATAAATAGACCATCATGCATATTCAATTGCATTTATTTACAAGAAAATACAGGTAAAACATACAATAGGTATTCTATCTAAATGTACTTAATTAAAGAAACAAAGGGAGTGTGCGTGCACGTGTTTAAGTGTGATGAGATATTGTTGCAAACAAATGTACCTTCCTACCTACCTATAATGGTGCCAGGTTAGGAAAGAGGAACGTTAGTTTGCGTGCAAGACATAGTAGTTAGTAGATTTAAAAAACAAAATTCTACGAGTATGTGCATGAAGCATCACTAACATCAACTTTGCAGAGTGGCTACCCAATAACCTAACTATGAAAAGACATCACAACAATGAACCTCTGTGAAAAAACAATGAACAGCAGTAACTAACATTAACTAACAGAATTTCTTAATCTTCTTAAAACAGGCGATGATTTTTTCAGAGCAACTTTTTTTTGTCACAAATAGTGCATTTTGTTATATTTTATATCTTTTGGAGAAAAGTAGCACTAAGTTTGATGTAGAAATGCGGGGCTGCTTGACACTGCTTTTCGTTTTGTTTTGTCAATGCTTCATCTGTATGTAATTTGGATGTTTTCTTTTGGTACTAATGTTGACTGTTTGAAATAAAGATGCTTTTTATAAAGGCTTCACACTCGATTTTCATGCTGCATAGGTTTCCACAGTCATTTGGACAGTCTTAGCACATATTTTATAGATTTTGACGTGTCATAACCATAGACCGTGGTCACAACAGAAAAACAACAGGTGTAGCCTAAAAACATGAATAATGGCTGCATTTCATGGAGGGGTAATGTTACCAGTTGTGGGTCCTGTTGTTGTCCCTGCTGGGAACACTTAAACAATTGTTCTTATCATTATCAATGTTATTTGTGTTACACTTGTGATTTTTCTGCTCTTCCAAGTGAAAATGTCTGATATGAAAAAACATGATTGTAGTTCAATGATTTCTGTCTCTAAAGACCACATAACATCCACAGTAAATTTGTTACCAAAATAGAGGTAAGAAGCAGTGATTAAAATTCTAAATACACACATATATATATATATATATATATATATACATATATATATATATATATATATATATATATATATATATATATATATATATATATATATATATATATATATATATATATATATATATATATATATATATATATATATATATATATATGTATAAATATACTGCTTCCTTCTCTGCTTTGGTTTTCAGCACACATTTGACCTTCTATGAAGTTGCCCTAGTGTCTGCATTCTTGGAGTTGCCATAGCAACATATCGTTCACCGGTCTCAGGGAGGAAAGGACCTCCAAGAAAGATGGAGTTGAACTGAGCTGAAACGACATTTTGACTTCTATACGAGTTTAACATTTGTCTTTGTTGGATGGTATGCAGTTTAATTAAGCAGTGGTATTTCGGCTTGTGTGCTGATGCCACAGAGGAAGATTTGTTGGCTTCCGTGCCTGTTCGGTGGTATCACGCGGCTTTGGGAGCTATAGATAATTATGACATCTGATAGATTGGATAAATTGCATGTGATATTGCAAGTGCCAGCCGTCAGCTGGCTGGTCTGCTGCTTTTATTGGAGCTGAAAAGATTAATTGATTTGTCACTCGAAAAAAGAAATCTGCAACTATTTTGATAATTGACTAAAAATGCGTAATTTTTAAAGCAAAATATGTCAGACAATAATAAGCAATTTAGTGACTTTGCAATGGGCTTTAGGAAATTGTGATAAGCATTTGACATTTTATTGACTAAAACATTTATTTGAAAAAATAGATTCATCAGTAATGAAAATAACTGTTCGCTGCAGCCAATCTTTTTTTATATAGAAATGACTCAAATTTTCTGGAGACATTCTTGCAAGGCTGTTGACTGAATAACAAAAAAAGCCAAGGTAATTTAGTAAACCATTCTGGTATTTTAGTTTGAGGTACTTGTTTTCTTTTCTTGATCTAATGTGTGACATGATATGAGAATGTGAAAAGTAATTTGGTGATTAGAACCTGTTGTGATGAAGTGGTATTTAATGGGGGCTGTGAACCTGCAGAGGCATAGAAATCCCCCTGATGGAGTCTAGACACTTGTGGTGGAGAAATGCCAAGGATCTGAATGATGAGGAGGCTTCTGCTGAGCTTGAACTGGGCCAGGATCTGACGAGCAGGAAGTCAATGGGGTGAAGGAGGGCTGCAGCTATTTGTACTGAAGGACAGCAGGCAGTAGAGGAGGGAACGGATTTAAACTTGAGGGAAAGAGAGTATGAGAGAGAGAGAGAGAGAGACAGTTGTGAATGAGTGAACCATAAATATGTCTTCCTGGTTGAACTTACACTGAGCTTCATTTAAGGTTTAAGGTGTGTACATTAATTTAGAAGACACAAATATCCTGTTGCTTTTCCTGATATGGGTGGCAACTTATATTTGGGATATCCAGGGTGTTTAACATGTATGTTGTGTGTGTGTGTGTCTCCACTGACCTTGACTTCTGTGTGTGCTTGCAGGTTTACAGGTGGTTTTAAACTCCATCATTAAAGCTATGGTTCCTCTGCTTCACATCGCTTTGCTGGTCCTTTTCGTCATCATCATCTACGCCATCATCGGCCTGGAGCTCTTTATTGGCAAAATGCATGCCACGTGCTACGTCATACAAACAGGTATGGTTTCTGTTGAGTCTGATTTATTCCTCACTGTTTGCCATTATACTTGCCTAAGATTTCATACAGTTTATTCTAAAGGTGATTTTTACTCTTTAAACCCTTCTTAAATTCCCACAGTAGTCCCACATCAAATCTACAGTAGGACTAGGCCTATACATCTCATTGGAGGAGAGGATTTAATCCATGAGAATGAATGGACACGTACCTTGTATGTGAATGGTGGCAAACAACTGAAAACAGGACAGAACAACAGATGGCAGATTAAATCCAGTGATTAAATGACTAATGTGTTATCTGTTATGTAAACAGGCTTGACCTTTACCCTAGCATTGCTTCCAACATGGCACAATTAAAGAAGTCAGGAAACTGATGAATTGTCGTCAGTCATAAACTTTGAGTACTGTATGTACATATAAACATACACACATGCATAAAACCAGAGTCAAATTTCTAAAATGGCTGACAAACAGGAGCGCAGAAGCTTAAGTCACAGGGATTGCTGCGTCACTCGTTTCTCTCTCACACACTTTCACCTATTATTCCTGTTTGCCCCTTTCTCGCTTTGATCTGTTTTCTTGTGGACGCCAGGAGAAGCATTGTAGAATCGAGAGGAATGACAGAGCAAGATGGAAGCTTGCTTTAATCCCCCCCCCCATGTCTGTTCTGTTGGCCATGTGAAAGACATTTAGCTTGTGGGTTTTTTGTGTGTGCTGGTTTGGTGGGGTGGTAGAGCAGCAAAACAAGGGTAGATGTGTGAATGTGTGTATGTGTCTGTGTGTGTTCACTCAGATCACTCAAACACAAAAATCCAATTGAATAAACAGAAACCACACACATAAATTACCCTTAATTACAATCATTAAATAAAGACTCCCAACAATACTTAGCCTTGGGGAGGAGATGTGTGAGTTGTGTGTGAATGTGTGTGTCTGTAAGTTTGAGGGGAAACAGTTGTGTTATGTCCATTCACCTAAAGATGAAGCAGTTCAGTTCATGGCAGTTGAGTTTGGCTCTAATGTCCAAGGAGGGTAGAAGGTGCGGGAATATATATCTTATACTGAGGCAGGACAATAAGAGGAGCCTGGAGAGTTACAGGAAAGAAGACTTAACTTTTCAGGACCAACAGTACAAGAAGTTCCCAGCTGCATCGAAGCAGATTGAAGAGATAGAGCACATTTTCCAGAGGTGGTTGCTCAGGAAAGTTCAGGAAATCCAGGCAGTTCTGGCAACAACTACTGCTCCAGTGACTTATATATATATATTTTATTTCTTTTAGAGCCAAGATACCTTAAAACTTAATTAACTGCTAGTTATCTCCTCTTTTGTCACTCTCACGCCTCTGTTCTCCTCCATGCTGCTTCTGTTAGCTTCCCCTTACCGTAGGTCACAGATGTGTCTAATTTATCTCCCCACCCCCCACCTTCCTTCCTGTCAGGTTGAAACGGCTACTCTGTACTTTTCCTTTCTTCTCCCCTTGTCTGCTACAGTCTTTCAGGTGTGTCAGTTGTCTCATCATTTTCTGTAGTGGTTACCTAATGCTTGCATGAAAAGCAAAAGAATAAAATAAAAAAGTTTAATAGTCAGTCAATAAATCAGTAAAAGGAGATGATAAAATAGTATGAGTTAGACCAGTGTTAAAATGGCGGTGCTGTAACATGTACACTAAGTAGCAAAAGGGTTTTGAGATGAGCTTTAAAAACAGAGAAAGGCATCATTTTAATAAAAAGGCTGTTACAAAGCAGAGGCATCAGTGCAGCAGAAGTATGCTGAGCCTCAGACAGCCAAAGCACCTAAACTGGCAGAGGCTTTGAAGACAGTGGGGGGGGTCAGATGTTCACTAAGAGATACACCATGTCATTTTCCATGTATGTAACAGAGATACTATAAGAAAGTCAAGTCATCTTATTTAAAATTATATTTAAAATTATATTTAACTTGTGAAGTTTTTTAAGCCGTGAACATAGTGTGAATGGTTTTATTTCAGTTTTAAGGATTTGTTTGGTGGTGGCATTCATCATGCACCAGTAGAAATACTTTAGATTAGTAGATTCACCTGTCATCTGTGCCCCCAGGTGCCCTTGCCGAAGAAGAGGCCACACCGTGAGCGGTATCAGGGCATGGCCGTCATTGCCTGCTCAATGGTACAGTTTGCAGAGAGGGCTGGCAAGGCCCCAACAATGGCATCACCAACTTCGACAATTTTTTATTTGCCATGCTCACTGTATTCCAGTGCATCACCATGGAGGGCTGGACCGACGTTCTCTACTGGGTAATCTTCCGCTCTGATTTATTAATCCCAGTAGCTTACATTTGAGATTTTTGATTTTTGGCAGAAATATTGTGCTACTTCCAGCATGTTTGAATCTATGGTGAATCTGACAAAATTGTGAAATGATTCAAGTCGGTGTGGGAATTTTTAAAGTTACAGATGAAAACAAGGTGACATATTTGTCATGACTGCTCCATATAGAATTGTCTTTGCTAGAAAGGGAATTTGAAGGTTTCTTTTTTTAAGATTATGAAACACATTATATTTTGTCCCAGAAATAATCATTTAAAGGATGGTAGTATTCAAAATTTATTTAAGTCTTATTTTGGCAAGTTTATTTGTTCAGCACCTTTTCACAACAAGGTAATTCAAAGTGCTTTACGTAAGACATTGTACTATTATATTCACATTGAAAATTACTCTAATATGGACAAAATTAATAAGATGGGGAGATTGTGTGTTGTTTTTCTCAAGGTGTGTAAGGGCTGAGTGGAGGGCAGTGGACATGGCATCTTCTATATCTGTTGGTTCTATGGTGAGGGTCCAAGCTGGCTGGGATGTTGTTCTTTATGTGCAAGAACATGTTTCTCAAAGACACTGCTTGGTGGCTGTCTTGAAGCAGGTTGGAACCCTCTCCTGTGACAATGATATGTTAAAAATGCCCGTAATAACATCAGATAGCTGATTTGGTTACTCAGGGATGTTATCAGGCCCATCTGTTTTACTCATATTAACTCTCAGCAGTATTTGCTGTGGATACTGACAGTAGCCGGTCCTCTGGAGGTGGAGTGGGCTTTACAGGTGACTCTTTGTTGAGGAGATCAAAGCGGGCATAAAATGTGTTTAGCTGATCTGATAATGTGGCCTCACTCATGATGTTGGCACTCCTGCTTTTGTAGCCTGTGATGTTTTTGACAGCCTGTCACATATCTTTGGTGTTGTTGGTGTTGAGATTTCTCTCTAGTCTCTGCTGATGCCAGCTTTCACTCTAGCTTTTTTAGCTCTCGATAGAGCCCTGTTACTGTCACGATTACAAATTCAAGCTACAGGATTTTTTTTATTACAAAGTGAGCTGTCATCGAGAGCTGTGGCCTGAGCCTTGAACCATCACCCTTCTTTTAGGTGTTAACAACAAGTATTTAAAAAAAAACAAAAAAACAAAAAACCCAGACTCACTTCAAACCCCTCAGCTTCTCATTAGCAAAAATCACCAACAGCTTTTAATTAGCCAAAACACTCAGCATTGAAGCACAACTCAGGATTCGTTTTCATCACAGCCCACCCACGCCCTTTTATTGATGGAGACCCTCATCTATGAAATAATGAACCTCTCTCCCTCCTTCTCTTTCTCTGTTGTCTTCATGCCTTTCTCTCTCTCTCTCTCTCTCTCTCTCTCACACGCTCTTTACCTCTCATATGCATGTATGTGTTACCATGGCAATCCCTTGCTAATACTGCTGTTGAAATGGTGAAAGAAGGAGGCTCGACAAACCTAAAAGAAGGATAGATGGATGGATAGACAGGCAGCTAGATTAAATCTGACCTCTGACTTTTCCTACAGAAATCAATTAAGTATCGCTGCAGGGTGGGTGGCTGTTCATTGTGCTCGTATTGTGCCTGGAAGCAGAGTTGGGACTGTGTCTTCTCTTCCATGTTACCTGCTTGGAGTTTATTTTAGAGGGAGATATGTGTTTATGTAAAATTGCATGCATGAGAAAAAGGGGGGAAAAAGTGTGAAGTGTGTAGAGATTATTTGAGCTGTGTAAAAATCCAGCAGTGTGGTTATAAATGGACAAATTGTTGGTGTCTCTTTGCCAAACAGCTCAGTTTAAAAGCTCTTCAGCTCTGTAGGGTGGTCATTTGCCACAGCCACAGTTACTAATAAATTTCTCATCTTCTAATACCTCCTCTGCTCATTCCAAACCCATGCATCTCTCACATGGTGCCCTCTTGTGGTCATAGTTCATTGAACTGTAGTTTCCAGCTTAGAGTCAAGATCTCTTTCTCTGAACAACATTATGGATTTGACATTTTATTTATTCAGTTCTGGAGTAATGATACCTAGATAGCTAGAAAGATAGGTACATGAAAACCTACATAATTACACTAATGACAGTACATGAAATTAAAAAAATGGAATTTTTAAGGCTGTGCCTGGAAGTTAATTTTAATTATCTCAGAGTATGTCAGAACCGCTAAATACAGTTTAGCATATGTGTGAAATCTCTGAATAAAGGAGTATTGGTGTTTTTATTGGCAGAAGCTGTGAAAAAAAGGCGACCACAATCAGTCCAGCCCATTAGCCAGTTATTAACACTTGAAGAGCTGCAACACAAAGCCAGTTGTCAAACCCAATATTTGGTAAAATTATACTAGATACTCATTTACACCGATCTTTGTAAATGTCTTCTCGAGTAATCGTACGAGACCTTCTTCTCCTCCTCATTTCTTTTTCTGACCTGTAATTTTCAGATCAGGTCTTTGAGTATCATTAGATTCACAATAGTAGAACAGTTCAATCCATTAAGACAGTTTTTTATGACCCAGAAAAGAAGCGTATGCATATGTAACACTTATTCATTTTAAAATAAAGAGAATATGTGCACAGTTATTAAATATGACATGAATAAACAAGGTCTAATTTGAAAATATGTAATCTTCTTTTCTCCTTCTTTGCTTTGGTTTCTATTTAGATGAATGATGCAATGGGCTTTGAGCTGCCGTGGGTCTACTTTGTCAGTCTTGTCATCTTTGGATCCTTCTTTGTCCTCAACTTGGTTTTGGGTGTGTTGAGTGGGTAGGTTTTGAGTTTGTTTGCCTTTTTGCTGTATTTTGCCAATATGTTGTTCTTTTTTCATTTTCTGTAGCTTCAAACTTGTTTTGATGTGCTAAACTCCAACACAAAGAATATTTTCAGAAATCATAAATGGTTCAATAAGTTTGCATTTTTCAAACATGAGTTAATTATATCATTGTCAGTTTTGTGACCCTTAACAGTATAAGCAGGTTTAGAAAACTGATAAATTTATTGTTTAGCGTTTGTCAAGCAAAAAAAACCCTAATCAGGTGTGACTGTTGTTATGGTCTGCCCTGTCCAGAGAGTTCTCCAAAGAGCGAGAAAAGGCCAAAGCTCGAGGAGATTTTCAGAAGCTACGTGAGAAGCAGCAGTTAGAGGAAGACCTGAAGGGCTACCTGGACTGGATCACCCAGGCCGAGGACATCGACCCCGAGAACGAGGAAGAGGGAGATGAGGAGACCAAGCGTAACCGTGAGTTACCTGGGTTAAATTAAATTTGTCTCTCTATACTAACTGTGAGTGAACAAGCATTAAGTTCTTCTGCCTTTAAATCATTTTGCACATCTTTTGACCCACTGATTGAACTTGCTGATGTTTTTCCTTTAATGTATCATTAAGGAAATGTTTAATGTATCTGGAATAAATCATAACACTTTTCCCCACAATTAGATGTTGACCGACTTGTGTGAAGAGCGACCAAATGTAACTGCTCCACTGACCTACTGATTGGTCACAGTTAGAAACATGCTGACGTAGACATGCTGACAGTCAACGATGATAAAATTTCAGATCTTGTACAAAGGGGACAGTATCACATGCTGCCAACTTTAGACTACGGGCTGTACACGCAAATGTGACCTTACAAAGATACATTCAATATTCAATAAAATATATCTTTTTCCAGGCATCGTCTTGTCCAGTTTGGTACAACAGGCCATTTCTGAATGAATCATTCAAGAAAACAGTTTCATCCTGTATCAGAATGAGACATTCACCATTTGAAAAACTCTTTCTCTGGCAAAATGATTGGTATTGAGTGAAGCACCTAAAGAGTTATTCTTCTCGTTCTCTTAAGATATGTTCTTACCATTCTTATTTTTTTAGCTATTTGACAATGGGTCAGGGATAGAAGTATTTACTTCCTGGTGTGTCTGTTTGCTTCTTACTTGTATGTGAAGCACATTGGGCTGCAGTGTCATACTGGATATGTAGTTTTAAATGTTACATATACAACAACGTCAATGTATTATGCATGTAGATGGTCATGATTATCTGTTACAAAATTGAATTGATCAATGCAGCCATAAATTCTCTGCAAGTTGTTATCGCCTTGAGTGGTTGATTGATTGATTGATTAATTGATTGACATCTTTATTTTGAACATGTAAAAGAGAAAAACACCAACCAGTAATACTGCCCCTCCGTTATGTTTTTTTCTTGGATTAGTGCTACAGGATTTTAAAACAAGCAACAGTTCTGTGAAGGAAGCGGGTGAAAACTGTGACAGTGTTATGATTTTTGGTGCTTTCTCTGGCGTGGCCTTGTGTGTGCTGGGCTTTACAACAACTCAGAAGTATATGTGGATGTTTGGTTGTGTGTGTGTCTCTCTTTTTGTCATGTACCAGCAGATGGAGCGGGAGCACAAGCAGCAGTTTGGAGTGACAGTGTGCTTTTGTGTTATTTAATTAGCAAATTCAAATTTTTACTTGTGTTTATTTTTTTTGGTCTTTCACAAACCTACTGTACTTGAGTGTGTTGTAAAAATACACCCACCACAAGTTGTTGTCTAGAGCAATTTTTACATTAGACTAATTGTAAAGATGCTAGAGTGACATAAAAACAAGTTTGCATCTCTAATCAGGTGACAGCATAACAGTTGTATTTGCCTGTGTTTCTATAATTTTCTACGTAACTTCAGTTCAGACACACACAAAACGGCAAAAGGAAAAAACACACATTTTCCTTATAGATATTAAAAAATTCTAAATAAGTAATTTAGCTAGTGTTTTTATCCAGAATGACTTACAATTGCTATGCAGTATGTCAGAGGTCGCACACCTCTGGAGCAGCTAGGGGGCACCCACAGTAATGCTGTTCTATACAGTAAAACTCCTCTTTCTTGTAATGGAGTTACTCTTCTTTGTTTACTTCTAATCCTTGTGGATCACCTTCCTGTCAGACTGCTTCCTATATCACAGACAAATAAGTTCACTCACTCATTTGTTCTTCAGCCTGAGACGCAAAACCCCTGAGTATTATCAGTTAGCATTTTCATCCATGCTGGTTTGTTTTTAATGTCTTTGTTTTGGGAGCACTGTAGTTATATTTATCTTTCAAGTTCATTTCTAGCTCCTTTATTGTCATTTGTGCTTAAGGGTGGCATATCATACAGATGTTCACACAGTTTTTAGCAATATGTAACTTGCTGTTACATATTGCAGCAGGATCATTCAGATTCAGAGAGGAGCTTTTTCTCACCACTCAGTCTTGGTACCATTCAGAATTTCATCAATTTGAATAATAAAAGAGGTTGTGGTTCATCTTACACCATCTGCTGCCTGTTTTGGTTACTAACATTCACTCATATCATAATTGCATCAATGAGGCTAGCACTCCAACCACACAAAGCCATCACCAGTTGATCAACACTGCACGTTAAATTTCAGTTTCATGACAATGGTCAACATGATAGGTGTTACATTTTCTTTTCTTTACATAACCTGATATTTCTATTTTTTTTACACATCCACTTTTGTTGTTGATACCCACCCACACACACACACACACGCACACACACACACACACACACACACACACACACACACACACACACACACACACACACACACACACACACACACACACACACATACACACTCATGAACCATTTTTAGAATTGTTTTCTTTCTGTTTGTTTTTTGTTTTCATGCGTGGCTTTGAAGCTGTTGAAATTGCTAATTAGATTAAAAGTAACTGTCAGTCTTTTCTGCTATCATACATACACATATCATATATCACATTATTTTATCAACAATAATCTTGTGTGTACCCTGTCAGTGAAGTAAGATTTATAAGGAAGGAATTTAATTGCTTTTGCCTGCACAAGTTTAAAAATCTGTTCATATCTTGATTTTAGGGTGTTTCACATACTGTACCATTCTCTGTTGTTCTCGCTGAATTATTGTCTTGTTTTGAATATACAAATAAGTAAGAATAATTTAAACGATTAGAAAAATTATTGGTAAAATGTAGGAGATGCGGGTCATGTTGTGGCATGGATGGAAAATATCCTGTGGCTTTGTTGTAGCTTGTAGCCTGCTTGTGTAGGGAGTCTCCGTCTCTGTTTCATGAAATCAAGTATACAGATGTGCGCTGCTTTGCTCTGCTCACTGCCGCAGTCTTCAGTCCCATTTTATGTCTCTACATGAAACATGTTCAGTCTTATGAAATGTGCTTGGCTATTTATTGAATACAGACAGATGGAGTGGGAGCACACCACTAATTTGGAAAGACAGAATTATTATTTTTTTTAATAATATTTATTTATATTATTATTTAATTTTTCATTTAGATACTATTATTCATATATTTTTTTAAACAGTGACTTCATGAGAGTAGAACAAGCAAGTCTGACAAAACTTGATTATCTGTAGTGTTAGGGTCACAGCATAGGTAGTACTGCAGAAATGATTTGTCATTACGTCATTCATAACTCGGCCATTGCTATTGTACTATGTTTTTTCCCACATTGCTGTAACAACTCAGTTCCCCTCTTTAATATTTCAACTAATGTGATCTAGTCAAATGTATCACGTTGTACATTGACTCTAGCCATGACATTATTTAGTATAATATTAGAAAGACGTGACTTTACCAGACCTACTGCCCTCTCCTCGTCTCTGCTTGAGACTAGCAAGGCTATATTAGCCGTTACTAGCATAACACACCCAAATCTTCAACCAAACTCTCCGAAGTTGAGTTGAATTGTGGGCAATGTAGACACCAGATTTTGACAAGGATAAAGAATGCATTAAATGAAAAAGCAATCTCTTTCTGCTGTATTGATTGTATTTTTTTGTACAATGTGAGTCCGACAATATTATAGGAGTGCAATGCTAAGTGAGTACTTTTAAGTAAGAGTACTTACTTACATACACAATTCCAATAATTAAATTAAATTGATGAAATAGATTTGTGGGACAGAATCTATACTGTGATATTTTTTCCCATTGTAACTGAAAACCTGGGCTGGAGCCTGGTTGTGTGATTGATGACCCACATAGTGTCCTGACCATAACCCATTTGAATTTGCGAGGACATGAAATGTGGGTAAATCACTAGAAATCCTTTTAAAGACTGTATGTAGTGAGCGTTATAGTAAAAGTGAATAATGTTGTTGTTTTGGCCTGCGGTGCTATTGCTTGGGGTCCTCGGCTCTCTTCTTAATATTCCTACAGTGCCTTAAAACCATTCACAGTGTGCTCAGTGCATATATGCACATGTACGTTTTTCTAAATCCTCCAGTAACTGCCCTACTTTTACCTCTGCTGTTGTTGTAGATTAGACACCCAAGAAAACACACTAACGTTCTCTCCTTGATTCCTGCAGTGTCTGTGTGCCTTGTAAAAACTGTCTGTAGATTGCTGCTAACATTAGTTTTTTCCCTCTGCCTCCTGCCAACAGTTTTTTCTTTTCTCTGCCTTCTGTCTTCTGTTTTCTTACTAAAGTCTTGTTTATTGTTAGTCGTTTCCAGTCTAATATTGAATAAATAGTTACTCTGTCCAGAAATAATACCTAGACTTTCATAGACCTAAAAATAAGTACGACAAAACTGGATTTTTAAGACTAATATTGTTGAGGATGGAGATTTTTAAGACTTATGACCAAGATTGCATGTATCTAGTAGGACATTTACAGTCAGTGCTGTCTGGTGGACAATGTAATGAAAAAAAAAACATTATTTCAAAATTACCACAAACATATTAGCATTTCTACTTCAATTTCTGTACTTCAATTTCTTGTTATTAATTGGCTGCCAATACTTTGAGATATACGTATAGATCATCGATAAGCTTATACATATCTGTCTGGCTGCCAGCATAGTCCAGGCTCAGATTCTGCAGTCAGTCTGCTGCCAAGAGGATATTGCTGGATGTCCTGCACACTCGTTACGTAGCTTGTCTGGACATGGTAGCTTTGTCTGTACTGTAGTTTGTATTGCAGCTGTCTCTTGCTGTACATTCCTCTCTCTCTTGTTCTGCTGTGTCCTGACTCACTGCTTCCTCTGCTGTCTGGCTGTGTGAACTGCATGTTGATAACACCAAGGGGTCACGCTGGCTGACCTTACTGAGAAGAAGAAAGGAAAGTTTGGCTGGTTCACTCAGTCCACAGAGACACATGGTAAATGTGTTTGTGTGTATGCGAGTGTGTATGTTTTGATTTTGCGCATGTTCAGAAGAACACTTCATCTTTGTCCCGGAGGTTGCCTCTGCTTGCATGTGCTTTGCTTATGCTTTTGTGTTTGCATGCCCTTTGTTTTATTAAATAATATTTGATCCTCACCATCCTTATCATAAAGCAATTCATTTAATTTATAACACATAAACCTTATCATCCATTATCTCTGAACTCCTTTGCACATCACATTGTTCCCTACCAGCAAACAAAGCCCAGTTGCTAGTGAAAAGAATCAACACTATGTAGAACAGATGAAAGACTAATCAGGGGAAACCCTCTCCTGTCAAATGTCACAATGCAGGTGGATGTTTACCAAGCAGCAACATCTTCTCAGGAAGAAACTAAGTTTATGGGAAATGTGGCTTTCAATTTAAGGAACAATAACACTAATATGAATAAAACACTCATACAACAGAGATTGCCATTCATATTGAACATGATTTAATTTGTAGCATTTTAACGACGCCTTTTTTATGCACACTGGTGTCGCTATACATAAAACTTAAAAATCTAAAACTTCAAATGAATAATACATTTCAATGTGATAAATAGGGCTGGTCCGAATACCATTTTTTGAGCTTCGAAGCTTCGGTAGTAATGAACATCGAATATTCGAAGCTTCGGAAAAATGAATTTGTATAATTTATATTTAAATTTTCGAAGCTGCACAATCTCTTTAGGCTGCCTGTCCGTTTGCATTTTGATTATTTCCAGAAACCCAAAATACAAGCTCAGGCATGCACTTCTGTCTGTCCATACAAACTCTGCTGTTCTGCGCTCTTTTGAATACTCCCGTTGCAGGAACACTTTCAGTAGTCCAAGAAGTAATATATATTTATTAAGTAACTATAACGAAGTTATATGTTAAGTATTATATTTCACCAGATTTTATAGTGTAAAACATATTATATGCACGGTGTGCAAAAAACAAACAAAACAAAAAACCCCCCGAATATCCGAATGTCACATTTTCAAATCGAATACCAACCCACAGAACGAATATTCGAATATTCTAGTCCAGCCTTAGTGATAAAGTCTTCAATAAATCGTGCACATTTGTTTAAATTTTCACAAGACATGCTTGACATGCCTTGCCTCAACATTTAATATTTTTTACCAGGTAATGAAACTTTTTTTGTCAGCAAAAGTTAGTTAGCTCATGTTTATTTAGTACCAGTTTAAATATTACATCCTGACACACCATGTATAGAAATACATCAGTGCTTTCAGTTGATCTCATGACTGCGAATTAGAAATGTATTGGTGTTCAGATCCCTCATGCAACCATAATCATTTGAATTCCTTTCATTTGTCCCTTATAAAGACGATATTTTATGCATGTACAGTATATATGAGTTCCAATATACTGTAACTCTGTGACTATGTAACTAATACTTGTTACGGCATACAGTCCTGGACCAAATAGTTTCTGCAAATATTTCAATGCATCAGTACTGAAAAAACGTTCAGCACAACAACGACTAAACTTTTTAATCGAAGTAACACTATTTGTATTGTGATGGTGCTTCCAATTGATTAATGGCCTTAAAAATGACAAGAATTATTTACAAAGTCCAATGTGACTCCGGTCTGGCAGCATGTACTCACTGTGACTTGATCTATGCAGAAACCTTCATCATTTTGCAGTGTTCACAAAGCAGGACAGTTGGTTTCACATGGTGCAACTCCAAGATCCAGGGGTCAATCCCAAATTGGATACCGCCAGTCTCTTCTTTTGAGAACAAAATATTCTGTAATGAAGGAAAAACCTTAAAGATTTTCCTTTTCATGTCAGTGTCAAACTTGGAGAAGGAGTCACCCTACAGCATTTTCTATTTACACCTGCATTTCTTTGCTTTTGTTTTCCAGTGGTTTGGCTTGGTCTATAAGCTATGTGACACATAGAAGGATAAGATTTCAGATAGCACAACTAGCAGAAAAAATAAAGTTGGAGACGTATTCCTTACAGCTAAAATACGAGTTTATCGAAGGCATACAAGAACTGGATTTGTTCATTTTGCAGCAGTCTTGTAATAGTTTCAGCATAATGTGTGATTCTCCATACAGTAGATTAGAGAATTGTTTCTGGCATTCTTTGAAATATTTTTTCTTTCTGTATAAAAAAAGGACTTTAAACATATCTAATCGCTCTGAAACCAAGCCAAACCAAAAAAGCATGGGTGTCAATAAGAAAATCTATAATAATGTGAAATTTAGTGGTTAAACCTGTTTCCATCAGGACACAATTTTTATGTCCTGAATATCTTTTTTAACTTGGCACCTTGGTATCTTACTTTCCTTTTTTTTTGTGTATGTGTGTGATACCACAGCGAGCATGCCCACTAGTGAGACCGAGTCTGTGAACACAGAGAATCACAATGGATTGGAGGACAAATCACCCTGCTGTGGACCCCTGTGGTGAGTGTAACATGTTATTGTTATGATAAGCTAATACAAAGAGGGTGACCTCTTATTATTGACTAGATAAAGGACAGTCAATAGACACAATGGCTGTTTCACACATTAGCAATGTGACTCAAACACTGCACAATGTGCACAATTGCACATGTTCTTGCCCTATATTTAAAGTTGCCTCATCTTTTATTCTCCCCAGTCAAAAAATTACTAAGTCAAAGTGCAGGTTAGTACCTTGGTACTGTATGACACTGCATGGTAGATGCCTTCCTCATTCATTTATTTGATTCAACTCATCTTGCATGGCTCATTCTTACCTCGTATTTGAATTGCTCAGATCCCCAACGTTTTCATGTATTTTTTGCGGGTGATCCAAGGTCTGTCATGTTTTGTTTAATTTCTGACCAATCGATCTTTATCCTGATCTCGCTACAGTTTCATCATTGTGTTTTTTTCCCTGTTTACTCACCTAAAATCCTCCCAGTCGTCTTTATAATTAGTTTTTGTCCGGTTTTACTTAAAGATATAGTGTGCTTTATTTCACTATTATTGTATCACTGTATACGTGAGAAATAAAATGAAATCAAATGCAAATTCCTGAAGTCCAGAGTCAGAAGACTTCATCTCAAAATGTGTTAAATTCAGTAAAGATCTCCACTAACTCTTAAATAAATATTAGTTTTAATTGTGGCTTATTAAGTATTAGGAACTAAAGTATTCTGAATATGGCTGTATACATCCATTGATCCTAAAGTGGAACTTTTTGTCAGTCGTCAGTGGCGACGGTGGAACCGTTTCTGCCGCAGGAAGTGTCGTGCAGCCGTGAAATCTGTAACGTTTTACTGGCTGGTCATCATCTTGGTGTTCCTCAACACTCTCACCATTGCCTCTGAGCACTACAACCAGCCAGACTGGCTGACTGAAGTACAAGGTATCTGCTTTGCTCTATTTTGTTCTGTTGGGTCGTTTAAAATGTGTGTTTTCTTGACTTTGTTCAATTATGAGATGTTTGATCATTTGTTTCTAAAGTAAGTCCTCTCCTTTCCTCTCCAGATGTAGCCAACAAAGTTCTCCTGGCAATGTTCACCTTGGAGATGCTAGTGAAGATGTACAGTTTGGGGCTGCAGGCCTACTTTGTGTCCCTGTTTAACCGCTTTGACTGTTTCGTGGTGTGTGGAGGCATCATAGAGACCATCCTGGTGGAGCTGGCCATCATGTCTCCGCTGGGCATCTCCGTTTTCCGCTGCGTACGACTCCTTAGGATCTTCAAGGTTACACGGTGAGCAACAGAAAGCTATGTGTTGTCTGGAGGCAATAGAGATGGCTTAAATGCTTCAGGACATATTCTTTCTTTGATTCTTTTAAATAAAATAAGGCAAATTGTATTTTATAGGGTGTTTCATTGGTTTTTCAACTTGCACTATTATTCAGACTTTTGCATTAAGCAGGTCATAACAGTAGCAAAACTCGTCCAAAATTTGCAAAAGTTGATTTTCTCCTATCAATAGTGATACTTCACTAAGAAGATTAAATCTGTACATGTTATTATTTTGACATTATCGACATTACGTTGGCAGCCAGACAGCTTACGCCAGGCCGGAGTTACTTTGTAGAAGAATTTAAAATGTGAGTAGATTTTTTTTCCTTAGTGGATGTCAAAATGTGATGTGCGAAAAAAAGGACACGTGTAGGTAGACTGTCACCCCAACAGAGGGCCACACCGAGCTTTAGGGCTTTAGTTTTTTATTGTCATCTCTCTACTGGCATCTAATAAAGGCAACGTGTCTAAAATAATAACAAACAAATAAAAATAATGCCTGGCGCTGGAGATTAGAAATGTATGTCAGTGGTGAATATGGTCTTCATACCTTGTCCAACCAACATAATCTTTGCTATATTTGCCCCTCATTTCCTTCACAGGTGTGTGTGTGTGTATGTGTGTGTGTGTGTGTGTGTGTGTGTGTGATTGGCATTTTGTGTATGTCTGTCCATCTGTTCACTTGTTTTATATTTTTTCTCTCTCCAGTCATTGGGCCTCTCTTAGTAACCTGGTAGCCTCTCTGCTCAACTCCATGAAGTCCATCGCCTCCTTGTTGCTGCTGCTCTTCCTCTTCATCATCATTTTCTCCCTGCTTGGCATGCAGCTTTTTGGGGGAAAGTTCAACTTTGATGAGACGGTGACCAAAAGGAGCACGTTTGATAACTTCCCCCAGGCCCTGCTCACTGTGTTCCAGGTGAGTGTTTGGTTTCATTTGGCAAGAATTATAACATTCACATTGTCTGCAATACCAAGGCTTTAAATAATTTAGCAAACATAACAATCTTTGCTACATCTGGGCAAATGGATCTAGTGAATTTTCAAATCTTTATCATAAAATGTTACAAATATGTCTTCCAGTCATAAACCAAATCCAAAAATTTTTAAAGGGATATGGATATTTATAGCAACAACATTTTTATCTAGCCACATGTTGTAGACTGTAAGGTTTAAAGCCAGACAGCTCGGCATCGGACCAAGAAATACTTTGGGTTGTATTTAAATTGTGCAGGTGCAAAGACTAGAGCATGTTCGGTGCCTGGACTGTGTGGGCATCTCCAAGCACACCTGTATTTTTGGTTCATGTAGGTGCAGCAGCGCAAAGTGCAAAAGTTCAGTGGAGTGGAATATAAATTGGAGGCCGGAGTGATTAATATGACTAGTCTCATAGCCACAGAGTCACAGAGAAGCATCACAACAACAGCTCAACAAATGGAACTTGTTAATTAGAACAAAAATGATAGAAAAAAATAATTAAAAAATAGTTTGGTGAAGCCCTTCATATGATCGCACCTACCTTACACGTTTTCAGTCTTAATTCTACTTATCTAACTTCAGATCAGTCACAGAATAAATGAATTATTTATGGTTGTGGCATTAAATGGTTTATTCTGTATATTGTGTTTGCCAGATCTTGACAGGAGAAGACTGGAATACGGTGATGTATGATGGCATCATGGCGTACGGCGGTCCGGCCTCCTCTGGAATGGTGGTCTGCATTTACTTCATCATCCTCTTCATCTGCGGAAACTGTATCCTACTGGCCACGCGACGCGACGCACGCGACGCACGCGACGCGACGCGCACGCATGCGACGCACGCGACGCGCCGCACGCGCACGCGACGCGCACGCATGCACGCATGCACACTCTCATGCTCACACAGTTGTCACACATGAAACACACACAAAGATAAATCGACATTTGCACCCTTGCATGTGAAAAAGTTGTCTTTTAATATTGAGCCAGTGCTTCATGTTGGTCAGGGTTAATTCCTTAGGTCACATGACCAGACATCCTGCTAAACGTCTTCTTGGCCATTGCTGTTGACAACCTGGCAGACGCGGAGAGCCTCAACACAGCACAGAAGGAGGAAGAGGAGGCCAAGAAGAGGAAGAATAGTGCCAAGTACAGCTTAGGACACCTCAATATTTCACATTTTCTGTTCAATTGTTTTTGTAGTTATTCGTCACATTTGTCACATGCACTTTCTGTTTGCAGAAAACAAATTGCCTTCTGCATTGTTAGTGGTTCCCTATTTTTTCTGTGTCTAACAGGAATGCAAGCACAGATAAGAAGAGAGTTGAAATAAACGAAGGGCAGGATGGAGAGACCACGGTAAAAGACAGAGAAAAGCTCTCTTCATAAATCATGCTAATTGTATTATTAACACAATGTAAAAAAAATAGCGACCACCTGTCTTAAAGTGTATTATTTACACTGTTTTCATCGCAGTAATTGTACATTTTTATAATGCTATACCTGATGACTGTGTGTAGGTGCCACCAGAGGTCTTGCTGGAGGAAGACAAGGAGTTGTATCCTACCGTCGACTCTCCAGGTAAAAGTGACTTGTTGAGTTGAGCTAGGATTGTGGCCCAAATTCCAGCTTTACCTACTGGCAAGGAGAAGCAAGGCTATTATAAAGAGTACTCCAAAGCTACCTGCAGTTATGAGGAACAACTTTATTGACCATAAAATAAAGTTCTCAAGACAGCAAAGGTTGATACAAGTATGATGTTTAAACTTGACACACCATAAAAACAACATTGAAAAGGCAAAGACAAAACATAATTTTGTCCATTGACACTGCACATTTATCAGAACCTTTTCCTAGAGTAAGAGAGTATATTTAATATTAAAAGATTAAAATAACTCCAGTTCTGTTTCCTAGTGTGCGACGATGACAACAATAACGATGACCTCCCAGAAGTCCTGCCAGGGCCGCGCCCTCAGAGGCTGTCTGAACTCAGCATCAAAGAGAAGACGCCCCCCATCCCAGTGGGCAGCGCCTTCTTCATCTTCAGCAGCACAAACCCGTGAGTCTTGGACATCCAGTTTGGTGACTTTTGATACAGACGCACAGGAACCCGTCTACCTATTCAGTGTTACAGAAAAAAGAAACACTAAAATCAGTAATAGCAGAGGCAAAAAGCTAAAATGAAATGTGTCACAAAAGCAGGCCTGCTGTTAGACTCACTGTACTTCCTCTACCTCTGTGTCTCTTTCTGCACACTCCATTCTCTTTTCTGTCCTCTATTTCTCCTTCTGTGTTTTACTGAATGCTGTAGGTTTCGTGTATTCTGCCATAAGCTGATCAACCATCAGATCTTCACCAACCTCATCCTGGTTTTCATCATGCTCAGTTCCGTCTCTCTGGCTGCTGAAGACCCAATACGCAACTTCTCTGCTCGCAATATTGTACGTAAACAACCACTGGGACCGTTTTAACTGCCCCATTTGAAGGGTTTATTATTATTGAAGGGTTTATTTGTCTACCTGTAGCTGACAATGAGCATTAATTTTAGAAAACATTTTGACATGTCACAATAGGAAAAGCACAGGTGTAAATAACAAATAAATGATCGCTGGATTTAGCAAATGTCAATCACAGGCAGCATTTTGCATGCTGGGAAGTTACATTTATTGAAACCAGGAGGTATTTTGCCAAACATTACTATATGATAAACTTCCCTGTTTCTATTAAATATCTTTCAGATCCTGCTTCCACTTTTCCACAGTCAGTTTTGTATTTTAGGACCTCATACTGTACCTTATTAGCAATTTTCAACATATGTACTTATATACCTGCAAACCAAAGGCAATTTTACATGCTAGCAGCTCAAATTGTAACTTCAAATGTATTAAGTAGGAATGATGTGATATAAAGACAAATGATAATGACAATACAATTGTGGCACTTTGTGTAGTCAGAAGATGTAACTTTGGCAAGTTGAGCTTCTTCTGGATTAAATTCACGCTCACTGAGATTTTGGACAGTTTTATTTCAATTGCAGGTTTTAATTCCTTACATTCTGTGCTCAGAGAAGACCTGTAGCTGTTGTTAACAAACTTGAAAATTTAATTTGTAAATCTCTCAATACATGGACATGACTCTTTTGATTCTTTTTTGGTGCAGTGCCAGTTTGTTACACTGGTAAAACTATTTTACATTAAATCTTTAATATATAAGTATTTATTTTTCATCTGTCTGTCTCTTACTGCATCTATATACTGTATCTTACTGTGCTGTTATCCTGGAATGACTTGATGACTTGAACTTGTGCATTGCCTTTTGCAGATACTTGGTTATTTTGACTATGCTTTCACCGCAATCTTTACTGTTGAGATCCTGTTAAAGGTAAATGACCTTTGTGCTGTGTTGTGCTGTGCTGAGTAGAGCTTTAGTAACCCTGCGTGCTTATGTCACTCTGATTGCCTCCTCAGATCCTAGGCTATGCAGACTATGTCTTCACTAGTATGTTTACATTTGAGATCCTTATTAAGGTAAACTATAAAAACTGTTGCACTGCCTCTGCAACACCCTACCACTTAAGCTTGCTGCACACGTCCTCCTTCCCCTCATTTTTGGTAGAAATGGCCGCCTGCTTGTCTTGTTGTCATGGCTCCAATCTGTCAACATGGAGATCATGCATTTTTGTCAGATTTTTTTTTTGGTCTGTCAATCACTTTTCCATCACGGCCCACTTCCCCTTTTCATCCTCGACCAGCTTATGGACCAGTGGCTCTCCAGAGTACAATCTCTTGTTTGGCTGTTATCAAAAATTGCAGTTTCTTTTTTGTTTTTTGTTTTACTTTCTGAATATTAAAAATTATATGCTTAATTGGCATCATGACTCTGGTGGCATTTTGGAACCTTTCACCAACTGTTATTGTTTTTTGAAACCTTGAATCTTACCAGCTATCTATACCAGCAATAGTAGTCCCATATTTTGAACATTTCTTGATTGTTAATTAGAAGGACAATTGTTAAATTTGACATTTTCTGGACTTTGGAGAGATGAACTTGAACTAACATCAAGCTTGATATCCCACTGACTATTTGCATACTGCACACACAGATGTGTCCCCTTCCATAATGTCTTCATGTCTGTTTTGGCTAATGCACTTACAAAGAAGGTGCTTTTACAAAATCCCCAAACATCAGGAACAGTTTTATTGTTTTGCTGTCAAAATTGCTCGCTGCATGCCTGCACCAGGTTAATCTCATGTAGTGCGGCTGAAGCCGAAAATTTGATCAGGAGAAGATTAAAGGCCCTTTTTCATGGAAAGGGTTTATAGTACATTCCCTGGCTTAATCTGCACCGGAAATGAGTGTAGTCGCTTTTGAATTATATTCCCCATGTCTTGCCTGAACATTTTGCATTGTTTATGACCTGTTTATTTGTGTGTGTGTGTGTGTGTGTGTGTGTGTGTGTGTGGGTGCGTATGCGTCTCTGACCACAGTATTTTTTAAGTGTTTTTAACGTTGCATTTGTGAGTTTGAATCCAAGCTCCATGTTTATTTTTTGTTTAGATTTTCAAAAAAAATATTGGCCCACACAAATATAACTTGAAAGCTATTGTTTCATACACAATATTAGAAGTACTGATCTGTTTATGTGTGTGCTTGCACTAAGTTACATTGTTATGTAATGTAATTAACATAACAGCCTAATTTCAACTGCAAAGAATATTATATTTGCATTCTTGTCATGAATGCTCATGTTTAAAATGCAAAATCAATCAAAATCAATGTTCTTTTGAAGCTGTCCCCGTGTAAGTGTTGTGTGTTTATGGCAGATCTGTCTTCTTCTGTCCTGACTGATGTCTCTCCTCTGTCCAGATGACAGCGTTTGGAGCATTCCTACATAAAGGGGCGTTCTGCAGAAACTACTTCAATCTTTTAGACCTGCTGGTCGTTGGTGTGTCTCTGGTCTCCTTTGGCATTCAGTATGTATCATTTGATCACTGTTGTATTTTTGCCATGATATATAAACATTGCTCTCTGCTCTGCTAAGAATCAGGGCTTAAAAGGAATGCCTCAGTGACAACATGTCTTTGTTTGTTTTGCTGTCTTCCACAGGTCCTCTGCAATCTCAGTGGTGAAGATTCTCCGTGTTTTGAGGGTCCTCCGTCCGCTCAGGGCAATCAACAGAGCCAAGGGACTAAAGGTCAGAATTACAATAACACATCATATTGCGGTGTGTATCTGTATGTGCGTGTGTCTAGTTTTCCAAGAGAATGTGTTCCCAAGTATATTTGTACACTCCATGTTCCATGGTAGAGTACAGTGTATTCCTACTAACAGCATGTAATTGCATGTCTTTTGCAGCATGTGGTCCAGTGTGTGTTTGTGGCAATCAGGACCATCGGCAACATCATGATCGTCACCACGCTGCTGCAGTTCATGTTCGCTTGTATCGGAGTGCAGCTCTTCAAGGTAAAGTGAAAAGATGCAAAGAGAGATAGTGGGTGATGGGGTCACAACCAAATGAACAGGCCCTTCCAGTCTAAAATAAGAATTAGGTTTTAAACGAAGCGCTGACTTTCTCTGTTGTTTTTTTTCACAAAGGGGAAATTTTATCGCTGCACCGATGACGCAAAGTCCAGCCCAGAGGAGTGCAAGTGAGTTTGTCCTCCTTCGAAGTTTTTAGCTTTTCACCTTGGCCTGAATGAGTCTATGTGCAGGTGCTTGTGCGTATATGTTGTTAATGTTTCATATTTAAATCACAGAGGTACCTACATTCTCTACAACAACGGGGACACGGCACTGCCCATGGTGAAAGAGAGGATCTGGTACAACAGTGACTTCAACTTTGACAACGTCCTCATGGCCATGATGGCTCTTTTTACTGTCTCCACCTTTGAAGGATGGCCCACGTAAGTACTGCTTTGCATCTGAGATAGAATTCAGATTTGACTATCCATGGAGAATAAGAGCAAAACTCTGGATTTACTTAATGTTTGATGATCATTCACCTTTATCTCTGTAAAATAAAGAACCTTTCCGAGTCTGTTATCTCATTTTATTTTATGAATGTATAAATGTGCACTTAAGGCTTAAAGTACTGTCTCAACAAACAAAGCTTGTTAAACCGAGTTAGAGCTGATACATGTATGAATTATTACTGGTCATTATCTTGACATTCTCTGTGTTTTGTGTGTCCCTGCAGCCTACTGTACAAGGCCATTGACTCTAACAGAGAGAACATGGGTCCCATCTACAACTACCGCATCGAGATCTCCATCTTCTTCATCATCTACATCATCATCATCGCCTTCTTCATGATGAACATCTTTGTCGGTTTCGTTATCGTCACCTTTCAGGAGCAGGGAGAGAAGGAATACAAGAACTGCGAGCTGGACAAGAACCAGGTAAGGGCCCATGTAGAGATTGACAGATGATGTTACTGTGTGTTGTTAAATTTAGTAGGAAAAAATCTGTTCGTATCAAATTATTAAGTCTGTGCTCCACAGAAGGTTATGTGTGCTACAAATGGACATTTGTTTACCCCATCTAAATGGATCTGGCTAAATAATGATCGTTTTGTCATTTCAACTTTCCAGCTTTCCTGATTTAAGACTAACTTCAATTTGTGCTCAAATCTGTGTAACATATATTGTGTCTTATTACTGGATGGTGCAGAGAGTGTCTAATCTTTTACAGAAGAAGCCATGTTCATAAGTTGCAAACATCTGTTCATAAGTGTGTTTGTTTGTTTCTCTATTCTACCCTCACCACCACCGCAGCGTCAGTGTGTGGAATATGCTCTTAAAGCTCGTCCTCTGCGGCGCTACATCCCCAAAAAACCCTTACCAGTACAAGTTCTGGTATGTGGTCAACTCTACTGGCTTTGAGTACGTCATGTTTGTCCTAATCATCCTCAACACCCTGTGTCTGGCCATTCAGGTAAGTGCTCTCTATCCAGTCCTCTAGGTAAAATTGACTCAGCTAGTGAATCTATTTGTAACAGATTTTTCAGGGCTGCATGCAGTTATCTAATCACTAGTATGATGTATTTTTGCTTTAAAGATATAATCTCTGTGTGGTATACATCATTTTGTTTGTAAAAATGTATTGCAGCCTGCGTTACTGCCTTTATATGCTGCAAAAAGTAAACGGGGATATTAAGAGGATTCACCCTCTACTTAGTATACTGTGTATTAGAGGCTGACATTTTTGGGGATTCCTGTGGGATGGGAGTCAATTTCACTAATCATCACGAGACAGGAAAAAAAGTCAACTGGAGTGGGTGGGACAGGTATCATAGGTTTCTTTTTAATGTATAAATAATCATTTTTAAAATGAATAAACACTATTTTCCCATATTTTTTATTTGGGATAGCACAGGAGTAATTCTTCCAGATTTGGGACAGGAGAGGATTATTTTTGTATTTTAATACTTTGTCGATATATATGCACTCCCGTGTCACTTTCTACAGTTCACGGCGACCACTGAATATAGATACACTTAAAATACAGTACATGTATTATTAATAAAGGTTTGTTTTATATTTCTGATCAGTCTGTCTGCCTGCCTCTTTTTAGCACCATGGTCAGTCTCATCTGTTTAACTACGCCATGGACATCCTCAACATGGTCTTCACTGGGGTTTTCACTGTGGAGATGATCCTCAAGCTCATCGCCTTCAAACCCAGAGTAAGTCTCCTCTCCTCTCCTCTCCTCTCCTCTCCTCTCCTCTCCTCTCCTCTCCTCTCCTCTCCTCTCCTCTCCTCTCCTCTCCTCTCCTCTCCTCTCCTCTCCTCTCCTCTCCTCTCCTCTCCTCTCCTCTCCTCTCCTCTCCTCTCCTCTCCTCTCCTCTCCTCTCCTCCATAAGATTTTGCTAGTAGATAATTGCAGATGTTGCAGGATTAGTTATCTCCCTTTACATTTGATCCCTATAATGGTTCATGTTTTTTAGTTTTTATCTGTAAGCACTCCCCTTTTCCTTTTTACCCAGCCCTCATACACTCTTCCTGTCCCTCTACCTCCCCTGTTTGCCCACTGGCTGTGACTCCTCTTCCATTTATTCCTTATCCACCTCTTATACTTTCCTGCACCCCCTCTTGTCCTGCTGGCTGTATATGCTGCCATATTCAGGGCTATGTCGGGGACGCCTGGAACGTCTTTGATGCTCTGGTGGTGATTGGCAGTGTAGTCGACATCATACTCAGCCAGGTAGAGAGACGTCACTATGGACAACTCTGTCATTCCCTCTTCCTGCTCTCCCACTGCTGCGGCATTTCTCCTTTTTTCCTTCCTTCGCACCTCTCCTCATTCCCTTCCTTCCTGTCCGAATTTTGTGTTGTGTTTTTAGGTTGGCTTGAGCCAGTTTCTGCTCATTAAGCAAGTCTGTTGAATCTGTTGTGGACTTAATGTTTGATGAGCACCATAGACTAGATACATGCTGAGGGGCTGGAAACATTTCTCTCAGCTACCTGCATCTACACATAAACAGACTCAAATGCCAACATATGCATTACTTCAAGCTACTGCTCCACACTGATTAGATTGTTATTGTTTAGTTTTAAGTCTATGGTGGCCATATCTTTTTACCTGCCGCTGCGAGTGAGAGTACAACAAATTATTTGGAAATGGAATATTAATGACAGATGGTTAATTTATGATATAGTTTATGAACATTTTCAAATTAATGTTTCTGTACATTAAACAAGTTAGTACTCTCACAAACTCAGTGGCAGAGCTGATTTGAGTTTCAACCTCACTCTCTTATATCAAATCATAACTTTTTGATGTTTTCCTCTTTCTATCTCTCATAATTCTCTTCTTTTTTTTTACCTTTTCTTTGCTCTGTTGTCTTTGTCTTTCTTTTTCGTGTGTCTTTATTGCTTGTGCTTGCAGAACTATTTTGCTGATGCATGGAACACGTTTGATGCCTTAATTGTTGTGGGTAGCGTGGTTGACATTGCCATCACTGAGATCAATGTAAGTAGTCATTTATCACACATATGTGCCTGTCTTACTGTGATGTTCGCAGCCATTGGGCCTTGCTATTGCATCAGGGTTGCATTCAAGATTACTACTTTCTTTGTCATGCATAAATGAATGTTCTTCACAACCCCTGCCCCAGCAGGCCAGCATAAAACCCAATTTCATGAAACAGAAAAATTGTGACGATGTTAACTAACACTGTTCAGCTCTATATTATATATATTAGGAATTTGTTTTGAATATAGCTCAGTTAGCATTTAAAAATTGTGAAAGTGTTCTAATCAGATATTTTGACAGATATTACTGATTCACAAGTATTGGGATTGACCATTTTGCATCACAATTTTTATTTTCACTTGCTGGGGTCTGTACAACAATCTGGAGAACCAGATTTGTTGGCCGGAGCATTTCTGCAGCACTATAGTACTTCATGATACTGCTGTTTTGTCACACATTTTAAATTGTGCAGCCCCATGTGATCATTTTGTGGCAAACTGTTTTGCGTGTAACTTTGACTTGAATCTGCTGTACTGCTACTTCAAGGCCACTCTGTGTCCTGGTTTGCAGCTGCTGTTAACACTATGTGCTTGCTCCAGGCTTGTCCATATGAAGATGTCTGTTTTCCCTCTCAGTCTCTTGTTTCGAATGAATGTTTGAGTAAAGAACATACATTTATGTTACCTGAATCTTACCTGTATGAGTTAGAGCAACTGGTAAATATTCTCTAAGTGCTAATATGTGCTGTAGGGTTCTGCAAGTTAAACAATATTAGTTTATTTATTGTTTATGTTAACAGCAATCATCTTGTTATTCCTGTCCATGCCTTTGCAAGAAAACACATACTCGCATTACGTTTTATACACTATGAAAAACCATTTCCTCAAGCTACATAAACCATCTCAGTAAACATGGTACTCTAGTTACAGTCATAAAGTCAGTCAAATCCATATTTCATTGTTTTGAATGTCTTCTTTATTATGTTCTGCTACATTACAGTACATTATTTTGGCGAATGCTATAAGACATATAATAAGTGCATTCAAAGCACATAAGAGAAAGGCAAGCTATCGTCCAAAAATGTGGGTTTATCCCTTTAAACAAATAACTAAAAGCATATTAAGCACTACACAGCAAGTGCTTAGAGATAAGGGTTTTTTTGTTATGGAAACAAGACATAAGTAAGTGCTGCTAGCAAGGACGGCTGAGATGTGGTCTGCGGTGTACCACAGGGCAGTGAATTCACTCTCCTGACTTAAGTTGAGATCTCCTTCCAGGGTGTGGGGAAGGGAAAATATCAGGTTCAATAGAGGTTCAGGTTGAGGGCAGACACGGGCTCCAGCAACGAGGGAGTTGCAGTAGTAGGGATGTCCAGATCCGATCACGAGATTGGAAATCGGGCCCGATCACGTTACCTCCCGATCAGGACTCAGATATGAATGTATATATATTCTCATATTTTTATTTACTGTTACACTAAAGTCCAAAATGAAGAATTTATGTTATTTATTACTTGATTGTTCAAGCTACCTCACAGAAGTGCTCTGTTTGTTAACAGAGTTGTTGAATGTTAAAATAAGGTGAATTAAGTATCGGATCGGGACTCGGTATCGGTAGATACTCAAAATCAAATGACTCGGACTCGAGGGCAAAAAAACCTGATCGGGACATCCCTATGCAGTAGTTCAGGTCGGAGATGACAAACACCTGGATGCAAGCACCAGGGAGGAACTGCTAGCTCCTCCAAACATCGTCAAGGTGCAGTTTACTGCTGCTATGTCGACAACAACACTGTGTCCCTCAGGGTCACTTCTAGGTTCACTGCTGTCCGAGTTGGCAAAAGGACGGTGATGGGCAGGTCTTTCAAGGGGACCTTTTCCCCTGGAGGAACACAAACCTTGTAAACATTTTTTAGTTATATAAATGTATTTTTATGTATGTCCGTGTTAGCCAGGACGCCAGTCAATTTAAATCAGGGTTGATATTGAAAGGTCACATAATTTTAAATACAATGGCAAATAAATAGTATTTTAGATATGTAATTACATCCAGCATGATCTGGAAAATCATTAGGTGAAACGTAAAATTTATTTGGGAAAATTTTATGTAGACAATAGTAATGATAAAACACAACAAACAATATCAGCATTTAAAAGGTGAAGAAGCAAAGGAAGGTGTATCAGTTCTTTCTCCTAATCATCAGTGTTAACAGTTAAACTCTTTAGTATTGTGATAAAGAACTAATTTTCCTTCAGCATTGAATGCTTGCATGTCTGGTGTTACTGCTGAGAATATGTGGTGAAGCTTTTGCATGACAGAGTTTACGATGATGTTCTTGTATGTGATATAAATTGCAATGCTGAGTTGCTGTTTTTTAAGTAAAGGTGCTTCTGAGCATTTTTGTAATTACATGCTGAGTTAGTTGAAGGTAATGGTGATATGTGATGCTTGCAGCAGCACTGACTTCGTGAACGGTTTGGTGCTGTACAGGTGGTTTGTGTTACTCGGATTAACCTTAGGCTTTTGGTTTCAAGTCGGCAGCCATTCCTGTCGTCAAGGTGATTGTGGACCCAGGGGTAAGAAGAAGCCCCTCCTTTATTGTTATAGCCCCTCACCCTACTGTGATCATTCAAAATCAACGCATCAAGATCTTTTGTTGTCACTCTGTCGCACACTTGCTGATGAAAACACTGACACGCTTTCTGTCAGAACGTCTAGTCTCACTTATTCACACTCAATGTTTGTCAAAGTCTTGTTTTGAATCCACCTGGTTTGTTGCATTTTGGCTCCAGTATCATGGTATCAACTGACTTTTTTTGTCGAGACCTCGTTCTGTCTGGGTGCATGGCATGACACAGAGGATCAGATAACATTGTATGGTCTTTTGTCTCATTTCAACATAGTTTACCCGTGTGTTTGCAGTCAGATTACCAACACTGTATAGTCAGTGCACTGTTTTGAGTTTACATTTCTTGTCAGAGGTGTTGTGTGATTGTACTGTAACACGGCGGTAAAAGATCGATCTTGATGTTTGCATCAGCTGTAACACGTCAATTATATTTTGTCTTTTGGTTTGCTTGTCTTTGGACTGCAGATTCTGTCTATTTTTGCCTGTTTTGAATCAGTCATCCATAGTTAAATGTACTGTATGTGTAAGTCTGTTCATGGCATGGTGTTTAACACATGGTTACTCCGCATGGACATTGACTGTTTTCATTGCAAAGATGCAGAAAGATCACAAATGGGAAGATTTCTTAGTAATGATTTTTACTTGTTAGCTAATATAACCCTTTCATGATATTGAGGGAATGCATGTATGACTGGCTGGATGAATGAATGAGTGGTAAAGAGCTTATCAATTTTAAATTTCAATTTCCTTTATTGACATCAATGTTGACAGAACAGTATTGCCAAAGTGTCAAGGAAAATACAAAAGAACAATTTAATTCATACAGTTTAATTAAATAAATCAAATAAAATTATCACTGTCTGTGTTTGGCTCCTACACCTTCTGTTTTTTCATCCCCCTAATCACTCTCCATGTCCTCCGCTTCAGAACACTGAGGACAGTGCTCGCATCTCAATCACCTTCTTCCGCCTGTTCAGAGTGATGCGACTGGTCAAACTGCTGAGCAGGGGGGAGGGCATCAGGACTCTGCTATGGACCTTCATCAAGTCCTTCCAGGTAAGACTGAAACATATGCAGCTAAAAAAACATCCTTTTTAAAATCTGCAATATTATAATCCAATGAAGAGGTTACACTTGTTGGTTTTCAACCCTCTGAAACCAGTTGGGGGTAGTCAGCTGATCGACAGTTACAGAGTAGCAATTTGTAAGATTTAATTTATCACATTTTCACCTGCGTATATGCCACTATCTGAGAAAACTTTGACCCATGTGCACGCACATAAACTGGAGAAATGAGAAACTGCGACTCAGATGACAGAAGGATGAAACTCAGAAAATATGTACCATTGTGTAAAATAAATTGAAAGATTACCTCTCACATATTATATATAACTAGTTAATTTGCAAAAAAAACAGATACATGCCTGACACTGATGACTATTCGGCATTGGTAAGGCCCACTCCAAACAAAATCTTATTTCTTGCTTCTTCCCAGCAAGAACTTTAATCTCACACTGAGTGATGCTATAGGCAACAATGAGTGTTAAAAAGGTGGGTCAAGTTAGAGAGATCAGAGTGGTCCAATGTTAATTAACAGTATCTCTTCTCTTTTTTCCTCCGGCCAGGCTCTTCCCTATGTTGCACTCCTAATAGCCATGCTGTTCTTCATCTATGCTGTAATTGGAATGCAGGTAATATTCTCGAAAATCAAAACCAGAATATGAAAGGAATCTTTTGGATATGTGTTGCCTTCAGTGATATTGTGATAATCATCGTGTAACACCTAATTTCCCAATCATTATTTTAATTTTGTCTCGTCCAGAATTTGGGAGGCTTATTCTTTGGGTGACATTTGTTTGTCTGCTTTTAGGTGTTTGGGAAAATAGCCATGGTGGATGGAACACAAATCAACCGCAACAACAACTTTCAAACCTTTCCGCAAGCTGTCCTGATGCTCTTCAGGTGTTTGTGTAGCTTAAATTGTTGGTTACAAGTTATTATAAGTCATCATTTATGGATAAATACATTCCCTCTCTATGCTCCTATTTAAAAAAAAAATTTGATGTTAGGTGTGCCACAGGTGAGGCCTGGCAGGAGATCATGCTGGCCTGTCTGCCAGGCAAACTGTGTGATTCAGAGTCGGACTACAACCCCGGAGAGGAGAGAACCTGCGGCAGCGGCTTTGCCATTATCTACTTCATCAGCTTCTACATGCTCTGTGCTTTCCTGGTAAACCTCAGACATTTGTGTTCAGTGTCAGTAATGTTTGAGCACAGATTTGAGCATGCACATTCCTGTATACATTGTAATTCATAAACAATGTCCTGGTTCCAGATCATCAACCTGTTTGTAGCTGTCATCATGGATAACTTTGACTATCTGACCCGTGACTGGTCCATTCTTGGGCCGCATCACCTGGATGAGTTTAAAAGAATCTGGTCCGAATACGACCCTGAAGCCAAGTGAGTACTCAGGTCCCATTTTAGAGAGAACTCTCACCAAAATGTATACTGTAAACTACTGCTAAGAAATATTTGTGTCAGTACACACTCTCAAGTGCACTAACTGATTATCCATATGTGGTGGTAGTGAAGACGCTGCTAATTGATATAAAGCCCTTTAACTGAATGTATCTTGTTGTCAGGGGCAGGATAAAGCACCTTGATGTGGTGACTCTGCTGAGGAGGATCCAGCCTCCACTGGGCTTTGGCAAGCTCTGCCCTCACAGAGTGGCCTGTAAGGTGTGTTTCCACAACTCAACGACACACTCACATCTGTACAGGAATAGATAAATGCATGACCACTCTTGTTAATTTGTACTTTGAATTCTGTTGCAGCGTCTGGTGGCGATGAACATGCCCCTGAACAGTGACGGAACTGTCATGTTTAATGCCACCTTGTTCGCTCTAGTCCGCACTGCTCTCAAGATTAAGACTGAGGGTGAGGATTGTTGCTCTTTGTTTGAGCTGTTTGGAGCTGTACTATTCTCCACAGTAAAAAAAGAGAGGGTCTTACAGTATGAAACACATTTCAATTTAAAACCACAAGGTAAGAAAATGGAGCTCAAGTGAATAACTGGGCCAGAGTGTCCTGTTGTACTGGGTGCCTCCAGGCATAGAAGCTACTTAAGATGATAGCCTAGAGAAACCACGACAGCAATGCTCAATGTATATGTTATTTGGTCAGTTATCATAAAAAAATAAAATTAAATTTACTTAAATGCTTCTTCCAGAAATCTGCATTGAGCAAGCATTAGGTTCTTCTGATTGATTTTCTCTAAGAGCCTTGTGCAGCCTGTTTTTAATTAATGTCAGGTCATGCTACTTTCACTTTTATTGTCATATTTTCTCATTTACAGCGGTGTCAGTCTATTGGACTCCTTGTGGTCAGGAAAGCCTATTTACTAAATCAACATTTGCCACAAGAGGGAGTTAAAGATGTTTAGTAAATGGTCTCTCCTCAGCATCTCCCATTGATATACAACATCTAACACAGCATCAAACGTACAATTCAGACTGTCACAATGTAATGCCGACCATACACTTTAATGCTCAGTTTTCTGATGCCATATTTTTATTTTGGTATTTTCAAACCTGGGCCCTATCTTGACATATTTTGAGATTGAAATGACTAGTAGGTCCAAAAAGATTTGAAGCAGTTGCAAACCAGCTGAACTTTGTGGACCTAATTTTGACAGGCATAACTGCCCCGAAGGAACACATTGTATAATGTAACTAATATGTTCAGCATTTACTGTGTACATTTAAGCAAAGTAACTTTACAGTTATACGTTCCATCTTTTCTGCCATTTCCAAGGTAACCTGGAGCAAGCCAATGAGGAGCTTAGAGTTGTGATCAAGAAGATCTGGAAGAGAACCAGCATGAAGCTACTGGACCAAGTGGTGCCCCCTGCAGGTGGTCAGTGGCCATTACACACACAGGCACACATGGGCAACACTGTGCAGTAACAGTGATCATCATTTGCTTCTCTGATGGTTCACAGTAGCCTTACGCAAACAGTAAACTAACTCTTCCTCGGTACCACACTCAATTGATTTGAATACCCGCTGCTTCTCATTTGTATTTTTCCAAGATTTTACAAGGGCATCCTCACATGTGGACCACAGCTGCCACCAGACACAAATAGTCTTAATGTACCATTCATTTACATCTGTTGGTGCAGATTTGCAAATTCCCTTCATTTGAATTTAAAAAGGAAGTCAGAAACATTTACACACTTCTCTTGGAAACTGTTAATAGTGATCACGGTTACATTAGTCATTCACTGATAAGGATCAAAAGCTTAAATCACTTACAGTGTTCGTTTGGGTGTTTCGTTCTAAGTGACAAAATATTTTTAAAAATCGGAATATTTAATGAATGCGTTTGTTTTCCAACTCTGTTACCATTGAAAACCCTGTCAGAAAAAAATATTAAATAGCGAAGCTGTCCATTTTATTACTTTATATTCATACAAATATCAATTACCAACTACCATACTCCTGCATTTCTCTGCTTTCCAGCCATGTGCTCAGTGTCTTCTATCCAAATAGTCACAGACATACAGCTACATATAGTGATCTCAAAGCTCTGAAGCTCAGATGAAAGTAGAGTAGTAGAGCTTAGCTCCCTTTGATAAGACATCAGCTCCCCTAAAAGCATGATTTGTGACATTTTGGGGGGTCTCTTATGTATTGACAGCGTTCTTTATTGCCATTAATTTATATATTTCTCTATCATCATGGATCCATGCGTAAAATCAGGTGCGTCAGACTTCCTCCAGCCAGAGGGACCATCTGCAGCGGGCCGGTCACTGCGCGATCTCCTGTCCCTGGTCCACCCCCACTCCCTCTCCCGTACGTGTTGTGTGCTAGTACGACCGACATGCTGTGAACGGTTCGTGATAGTTCCCTCTGGCTGGATTAATATCACGCATGATCCATGCACCACTGTGGCTGGGGGTTCTCCGCAGCGCAGCGCAGCACAGCGCAGCACAGCGCAGCGCAGCGCACCTTTTTAAATCCTCTCACGGGATAAAGAAAGGTCAGGAAGCATAAATTGTATCAAAATGGCTACATTGCCTATGATAATAATATAATAAGAGAAACATGTTGCAGCTGTTAATGATTCAGCAGTAAGTCTGTCTGTCAGGACCTTGAAACTGATGCAGCTAAATGGAGATCATTCATGTGATCATTTACACCCGTGCTTTACCTGCTGTGCTGTTTCTAAAGCCCCCTTTCAAGGCTACACAGTGGTAATGTTAAATACACAAAGGCAAGATTTTGGGAGGTGTATCACTTTAAGATACATACTGTATATGTATACAGTATGTTGAGGCTCAATTCATCAGAGTCATTCAGCATCCTGTTTTTGCTTTTCTGAAGCCGTATGGCTGACTTGTTGACCACATCCATCAAAACAAGATAGTAACTGAACAAACCCTCGACTGCTGCCATTTACACTAATTTCACTTCAGTTCGTAGAAACTTTCCTTATCACGTCACAGTTTAACTGCCGTCTCTGTCACGATCCAACAGTTTTTTTAATCATTAATCTCGTGTGTGGCTCTGTATTCTGTCCTCCTCTATCTCTACCTCTTTATCACACTGAGTACATAAGTATCTCAGAAAAAAAACACACCAAAAAGCCATGTAAATATTTGAAAGGAAATGCTGATCCCTCTGTAAGTAGTATATACTTTGTGTTTTGCTGCTGATATAGGCCAGGCCTTGATACATATTCATATCAAGATCCTTAGAATTGTCTTACAATTACAAACAAAATATAGGTATAAGAACTTTGATGTAGATTTTTTTTAACTGTATGTGAATTTCCAGCTGGTTTTGTTGGGCTCCATACAATGTGGTTGCGCATATACCTCAATTGTAACTTGCGCGTGAATGTGTTACCATTGGCCAAGAAGATTGTGTATTGAAATGAAAGCCAAGCTGAATTAAGCCAATATTTTGTACCATATTTCTAAAAATGATGTATAATTATATATAATATTGTATATGATGTTATTCATGGTTGCTTTGACATTAATGTAGACTGTTAAGAGCAGTTGCAGAAGAGAATACATTACCTACAGGCTAGGCAGCTTGTTTATTCAAAAGCTTTGGTGAAAAGGTTCTCATACCATCGCTAGTCAAAACAAATTTGACATGCTCCTGCAACATCAGGCAAGCATTATTTGTTTAAGCTAGTGTTAATACAGTTCCAGTTAAGACCAGAAAGACAAGAAAGATTGCTGATTAGGAGCATGAGTTCAGAGTGTGCTTGGCCCTCAGTTCATTTATAGTTCAGTCATGCAAATCTTTACAAATATCGTCATACGTCAACCTCCACATCGTTCTCTTTATACCCATGAAACTGCAGGTAGTCCTTTGTAGTTACTGTTGATTACCTTACACAAATTATAATTATTATGACAGGAGGATAAGCACACCTGCATTTTTAATGACATTGTTTCACCTAATTCCCAAATAGGTATGACTGTAAACTCAGTCTAGCAGCTTCCTCTAGTTGTGTCCATGTTGTTTTTTTTTCTCTATTGTCCTTTTATGCTTACAACGCTTCAGTCTGCTGCTGTGTTTTAGAACTTACTAATTCAACTGCATGTCTTTGTGTGCATTAGTTTGCTAACCCCTCTTTTCTGCTAAGCCTTCCACAGCCTCCTGTGTTTTCAGTAGAGTGCTCAGTCAGTCGCTGGCCTACTTCTTTTCTCTTTCTGCCGTCCTGAGCTCTCTGGGGCAGTTCTGTTTTAGTCTGGTGGCATGAAACTACTGATACCTCTGTTCACCGGGCTCTGTCCAGAAAGAGAATCTGCCATCCCCCGTGGGCACAAAATTTACTGTGCATTGATCTTCCCATTGATGCATTATGAAGAAAACTGAAATCTTACTCAATTGAAATGGAAGTACTTGCTTCAAAACATAAATCATGAAAATACAAACCATGAAAATCTGATATATCTGATAGTTAATCTGCCCATAATATATACATATAAATATCAGATGTTCTTTTCATGTTACATAATTTAGTGAAAATGGTAAATGTCAGCAAGTTCTAATTTAGACCAAAAATGAACTGAACATGTTTTTGGTCACAGGTTTTCTTTCTGAACAGAGCCTCTCATAATTATTTTCTGGCTGTGTCAGGTAATGTAGAGAAATGTGTCGGCTGCTTTAAGATGGATCATCATCAGATCAGGCCCACTGGCCTTTTTATTCTGTTGGATGGAGTGATTCTTCCATTTTAAAGCATCCATTCCACGCTACATTTATGACCTTTATTCAGTTGCAAAAATTGGCAATGGAAAGGTGTCGAGAAAAAAAAGAAACACACATTTCCTACACACCGCAATTCAGCCTACTTTTTTTCTTTAGTCTTTCTCCCCTGTCTGCTTCTGCACCCACTTATCTGAGTGAATCAGATCCAAGCTTGATTAGCCTACCTGCATGGAAGATAGTTTGTGTAGTCTCAACTTCCTCTGGCTAAATGTAGTCTAGTTTGTGTGTTGACATTTGAAAGGGGAACTGTGGACGTGACCTTTGCTGCTTCTCTTAACTCTATACTTCACTGCCTTCTTGCATGTGCTTCTCTTGCTACAGATCATGTTGTTTTTCTGGGATATTTAAAACACCTCTGCTTGTCTGTCTCTGACACTCTCTAGTGGATGTTAAAATTAGTAAATTCTGCAGTCTGGTATGTTTGGTAGAAACTAGTTAGACTGGTTTGAATTAATAATATCTATATCTCTTATCTATATCTATGTCTGTTTCCCTGCTCACAAATTATTGTCATATAAACTTATCACCAATTGTAGTCTGATTTTAAGGAGTCAAGAGCCTTCTTATTCACTCGCTGACATGATAAAATGTGTGTTCTTTGTGTGTCTCATAACCACATGCGTGTTGTTTTCAGAGATGAAGCGAGATGGGTGCTGCAGATGTTATATGTTATCAGGTTAAAATCTGCTGCACACACTTGAGTGTGTGTGTATGTGTGTGTGTGTGTGTGTGATTCTCACATGCTTTTTGAAATGACTTTCAGCTCTGTCATTGCAGCACCTGAATCCCTTTCACATGCGTTCAGTTCTGATATTTAAATAGTGCTAAGAATCCCATTTAGCTACACCTTTGGTGATGTTTTAAAAGTTTGAATTGAATTGAAACAGTGCTTTGCTCCGTGTGAAGACACGAGCATAATTCAGGGCCTGATCTGTGATACAGTGCAGTGGGTGATAACATATGGTGTTCAGATAAGTCCAGATAAGTCATAGAGTTTCTTTGGTGTGCTTCTGAGAAATTTATGACGCAGTGGTATGTTTGATGGTCTGATACTTATACTAAATGGTTCCTGGACTGAATAATATAAATTTCGATAATGGTCAGGTAGTGAGGATTTACGGCGTTTCAGGAATATGTCCTGATATTCTTTTCTTTTTAATTGTGACAGAAGTGTTTTGTTTCATTGTAAAGATATTGTCTTTTCATGCAACCGTCTGCAGCAGTGGTGCTGCATCATTGTGATGCTTTACTGTTAATGGACTTCGGTTTTGATACTTTCAGTGCAATTTGACTTTTCTGCCAAGATGTGTTTCTGTTCTTTTAGATGTGAGATAGTAGTGGGTAAGAATTTAATGTTATGGATGCATACAGAAATTCAGTGTTGAGATATTTTGGTGTTGATCTGGGAGGCTTTGGTGTGTCTGGTCTATTCACTCAGATGACGAGGTAACAGTGGGGAAGTTCTATGCCACCTTCCTGATACAGGACTACTTCAGGAAGTTCAAGAGGCGCAAAGAGCAAGGTCTTGTGGGTAGACGCTCATGGGAGAGGCTGAACACCACCATGGCTCTACAGGTGAGTAAAGTACAATGTTACATGCTCGGGATCATGGGAACACAATCCATAGTTTCACTCCACCAGTGCAATGCACAAATAATTGATTGTATGTTACTAAACTTCAGAACCAGTTCTGTGTTGCTGAAATTTTGGTTTAATCAACAACTCACATCTCGATTAGGTAAGAGACATATTTGCACCCGAGAAAACTGAAATGTTTGTCAACATTAACGTTAAATCTCTTTGCAGGCCGGCTTGCGCACGCTGCATGACATTGGACCAGAGATCCGTCGAGCCATATCATGTGACCTGCAACAGGAAGGGCTAGTAGATGCAAATGCAGAGGAAGAAGAAGAAATCTACAGGGTAAACATTGTTTAAGAGCAAAATACTGCTTTACTGCATTGAATGTAATAATCTGTGTCTGAAATAGTTTTCCACAAAAAACTTACCTCTTAAAATCTGTCATTTCTTTTGTTTTTGTTTAGTTGTTTTTTTGTTATTAAAGGGACATTTCTCAATTCTAAAGAAAAATTCTCAATTCTAGGACCACATATAAAAAAACAATTGTAACAAAATCCACATTTATATATTTAATAATGTTAAATAATTACTAAATCTGTTTAAACTAACACATTTGAAAGCTTGACATGAGTGTTGATTAAGAAGTTTTTGAGCTCATCTGATATAGAAGTGGGGCTATGTGAGACAAAAATGATTGGCTACTACTACTACTGCTTTGAATAAATCAAAATGTTATTTATCAGGCAGCTGTTTAAAAGGTCGTGTACTGATGCAAGTTTCATATTTTTTGTTTGGGCCAAAATCTGTACGAGTTGTACTTCAAACAGCTAACTGTGCTTATTACTGTTTAGCCTCAGCCCTCATTGGTTTCTGGTGTCGCTCTGCAGCGTAATGGCGGTCTTTTTGGGAACCATGTCAACCATGTCAGTGCGGACCAGCAAGGCTACTCCCACCCGACCACTGTCACCCAACGGCCGTTACAGATCCTGCCCTTCTCCTGCAGTGCCTCAGTTGAACCCACCCAAACAGGCAGGAGAGCCAGCGAAGAGGAGGAGACAGATATGAACTCTTCACACATCCAGTATAATCATCATCATCACACCCCTCATCCATATAATTATCCTTACTGTATTTCCACTTGCCATCAATCGCCAATACCCTCCAATGCCAACCTCAACAATGCCAACGTGCCCTTACTTCTCTCCATGACCAATGGGAGGCAGCAGAAGTGTTTGTTAAGGCGAGACCGTCCATCCTCCACCAAAAATGGGTCATCAGTGTCCACTTGCAGCAAAGGAGTACATGACAAGCTTTGGAAGTCACACTCCACAAGGTCAGTGGCAGAGACATAAAAGTGATCTTAAAATGTAATACACAGAAGCAGTTTCCTGTTATTGCTCTATGTAAGTAACCAGCATGGTGCTGTCCTGTCACTCCTGTCACATTGTTGGCCTCACAATGGACAGACGGAAAAGTATAAAAAATGATGTAGCAGAATCTGCGATATTGTCTTTTTTATGTCATGTATTCCTTACCCACAAAGCAACTCACAAGGTCAGTAACAGTTTCAGGTGTGTTGTGCTAGTAGCGGCTAATATAGCTTCGAGCCACGATGAGGAGCGGGCTACAGGTCTGGTAAGCTAATGTCTTATGAGGCTTTTCATTTTTTTTTCGGTTGGAGCTGAAGACTTCAAAGTCTTCAGCTCCAACCGAATGCTGGCTCAGCAGCATCACTTGAGGCAATCCATCAGACTTTACGCACCTCCTTCTTGAGCCACAAGAGGCTTGATACAACTATTAATCTTGTACAACTCTTCACATATGCAGTAGTACTCCCTAACACCTGAGAACAGGCTTCGCCTTTAAAGGAGAAAGCAGCCTCAGGAGTATCTGATAGTTACATATGTATTACATTTTTGATGCTCACATCAAACTTTCATAGAAAAAGAACGTGTTTTGATAAACATTTAGCAGTCTGACAGCCGTTTAACTGATACTGCACTGTAGGGCTGGGTGATAATTCAATATTATTGTATATTGACTTTTATTGGATTCATAACGTGATGATATGATCTTATTGTGCGGCCAGTTTACTAAATTCTCTTGTCCAAATTCCAGGTTAATTGTTAAACACTAATGAAAAGTTGCACAACACTGTGACGTAGCCTTTTTATATTTAATCTTTCATTCATTTCCATACCACCATAGATAAAGTTTGCAACTAATTATTATTAGGACATGGTACATAGAACCCCATGCTGAGACTACCCCCCAGTCTTCTGTTTATGTCGTCTCTTGTTCATCCACCACAAATGTAGCAATCTAAGATAGATTAATCGCTGCATACACTGCTGATTGCAAAATAGCACCATTGTGGGTGTTGTTTTCTTTCCCAAGGAACATTTTTATGTATCAGATTGCAGCTAGTAATGCATCAACTTGCATGATGGAAACAAATAGCTTTGGTTTTAAAATATCACCTAATAGCCCTCCCCCACAGTCACTCATGTTGAGTCATATCGATACTTTTATATGTGCTGAGATTTTCAGGCAATGACCTCTTTAATCTGTCGTCAGTTTAATACAACACTTGTGAATGGAATTTGGTTCACTGTGCTAGTGGCATGAAGTAACTCCTTTGTTAGAAGCAACCTCCATTTACAGAAGCAGTGTGCCAGTGGATAAATAAACATGTGCCAGTGGATAATTCACAGACCTCGCTGTCAACTGTTTTCATTGGAACTACATGCTTTTCCACAGAATGGTGCAGATTGACATTGGGGAATTTGATTATAAGGAAGTTTCCCAGTCATTCTTAACATCTTGCCCCCATTCAGTTGAACATTCTTAATTAACTGTAAAACATCACCTCTACCACTAAACAGGACCACAGTAAATATATAAACATACCAATCCTACCACAGCTGCACCAGCACAGTTCGGAAGCGTTTAGGTCCATTTTTTATTTTACTTATGTGGTGTAATATGAGCCCTGTGTATGACATTCATTTGGACGATTTTTTATCTCACACAATTGGACATATATGTTGAATGCTTCAATATTGAGTCCCATTGTTCCGCAGAAAGGAGTGAACCAATGTCTCAGTCCCATTGTCATTTGGTAAGAGCTGTGCTGTCAGGGAGGGATAGACTTAATAACTTGTACATAGCTGATGAATGAAACCATTTCTTAACAAAAATCACATACTATTCACCAACACTGCCTTCCTCAAATGCACAAAAATCTACTTTTGTAAATGTTTTAATATGTGTCCTCCTGTATTTTGTCATTGCATGGAACCTCTCTTTTCCTTCTTTTCCTGCTCTCCTGTAATCCTGCCTGTTTGACTGACCCTTTCCTTTCCTTGGAGCAGGACACGCTACTATGAGGCCTACATTAGGTATGTGCATGATGTAACCACTTAACAGAGTTTCATTTCACAATATGCTGTTTTTGGTGGCAGGCATAAAACATGCTGTGAAAGCTTTTTACTTGCAAACAAGAAGAGTTCAAGTGTGATAGCGAATGAGCACTGTGGGGAAATGCAATTCTGAGGTCTCATGATTTTTCAGTAAAATTGGTATTTCAGGGCAATAAAGCTGCGGTCGGCAACAATTGAACATCCGCAACCTTCCGCGTCTCTCTCTGCTGCTCTCTCTGTGGAGCCGGGACGTGTTCAGACATCTGTGTTGTTACTGTCAAAGGTTTGTTGTGAACTTCTGAAGCCGTGCAGAAGAAACGGAGTGTTACAGAGTAAGAGCATGCACAGGGAGTGGGCTGTGCAGTGTGTGCACAGGCAGTGATTGACACTGTGTTTGAGCCTGCTCCTGGCTGATTGGTTGTTATGACTCGGTCGAGGTGGATTCTTGCAAGGTCGCTAATGGAAATAGGGACAGCTTTAGCAAAATTGACAAAAAGTTATCTTAAAAATAATTCCCTTCTGCTTTAATATGTGTTCTGCATAAAACCTCCAACAAACAGCAACAAGCAACGAGAATGTGTAATTGTCATATTTGCAGTTTTCAATATTCAACTAATTGCATATTTGACATTTTGATGCCAGGTCAGAAAGCAGTGGTGGACTCTACCCAACCATTCGCCGCGAGGAACGGGGGGGCGGGGACAGTGATGATGAACGAGGCTCAGGAGAGTACTACAGCGGGGAGGAGTTTCATGATGATGACATCATGCTAACAAGGGACAGGTACTGCGATAGCAATTGACAGCTTAACTTGATCCGATGGAAGACAGACAGCCAACCTACAGTACATATATATAGTTACAGTATCATGAATTTGCACTCACCAGCATAATAGCAATGTACTGATTTGCTACCTGTTTCTAGCCTTTTCTGTTTCAAATATTTGTGTTCATTGTATGAGAGTTACACTGAACACTGACAATAATTCCTAGGGCTGGATCACTATCATTAACAAAAAAAAATCTTTAAAGATGTAAATTTTGTATTTGTTGATTCACAGGTTGTCCAACAAGGACCACCATGATGCAGATGGAGACCTTGATCTTGAGGTTTCCAGGGGTGACCACCAGCCTGATGGTTACTATAACGATGACCAACAGCCGATCTGCCAAGATGGCAGAAGGTCACCCAGGAGATGGTTTTTACATTCACCTCAAGGTGCCACAGCAGAACCATGTAGTTTAATTACTTGTAGATTTTTTGAGACTTTTGAGATTCCCTTTCAGATTTATTGTGCGACAATTTTATATGTTATTTAGATGAAATTATTTTCAAAGTTGGATATTTGATGGAGCTCTTTCCTGATTGTTGACTCAAACTGGTCTGATTCACTCAATATTAAACTACTAACAAGGTTGTGTTACTGTCAGTCAGATTCAGTTTATTGTAATTGCACTGTGCAAGTACTAATTTTATTAGTATGTTGTTATATTATACTTATGTTATGATGGTGCACACAATGAGCTTTACTTTTTTTGTTTTGCCTAACTTTGTTATTGAATAATTAACACAGCAATTATTTGTCTGTAGGTAACCAGAGTTGTTGAGTAAAGAGTATTTTAATTTTTGTTTTTTTTCTGTTCTCTCAGCCTCCAACAGACCAACATTCAGTTTCGAGTGTCTTCGCAGAAGAAATAGTCAGGATGAGGCTCCTCCCTCCCCATCCTGCACAGCTCTTCCTCTACATCTGATGCAGCAACAGGTACACTAATGTTTGTTCCTCTGTCCATTTGCGAACATCTCATTCACATAATGCATTCTTTAGCGTCTTACCCTAATCCCAACCATATGCCTCACCTTAACCCTAACCCTTAATTGATTCTTCTTCATCATGGTGACCTGACTGACCTGTGAACTCCAACCTCAGGTAATGGCTGTGGCCGGTCTCGATGCCAGCAGAATTCATCACCTGTCTCCTGCACGGTCACTGCGCTCCTGGGCTACACCTCCCGCATCACCCATCAGACGCGACTGCTCGCCCTGCTACACACCACTCATACAGGTGTGGATCACATTTTAAAATCAACCACAGGCTGTCTAGCATTTCACCAAGAGCAGGTGCACATGGCTGAAATTAAATGTTAACATTTCTTCACAGAAATGCTGATTATGGCATGGCTGCCTGTTTTGGCTCCCTTACAGTACAGTCTATATCGAGTCTCATGAACATTACATAAAAACACCATGAAAGTGTGTGCTTAAAGTGTGCTTTAGACAGGCTAAAAAAATCTTAGATGCATGATTATGAGTTTTTGCCGTCAGGAAGACAGTTTAGAGCTATCAGATGCAAAGATATTTGTTTCTCTTTTCTCTGCACGTCCATTTCTTTTCTCATCCCTCAGTGAAGGCACGGGGCAGGTTTTGTTAGGTCTTTTACAATGATGCACAGTTTGCTTTTAGATGATTGTATTGTTACTCCAGTTGATCTTGGATGGGCACAGTGTTTTTGATTCATTTAGCTTACTTATTATTAACAGCTGTATGTATTTATTATAGAAAGGTGCATTTATATTACCTTATTTTTAACATAGATTTTTATACATGCTTTGTCTACTGTTATCTCTTCTCTTCTCTTGTATTTACCGCTGTAATTGCTTTATCAGTATGTCAGCACCTGGCATCTGGGCTGACGTGTGGTTTTGTCTGTGTATGCATGTCTTGTCTGCGAATGTGCACTATGGCAACGTGCACTTGCCATAGATTGTGCACAAAGATTTCTCCTCATCTAATCTAAACTAATTTGAACATACTCTAGAAACATTGTTATTGAGCTTCACAAGTTTGAAAAACCATAAAGATTAATTTCAAATGAATAACTTTTACACTGACAGAAGTGAATTTTCAGTATTAACTACTACTTGTTACCATCAAAAGAACTTGACCTATATACTTAAAGTCACAGTGAACTGGACCAAACTGCTGTGAAAAAAAATGCTAATTTCTGTTTATGGCAAGAAGAGATAAGATAAAATTTGCATCTTGATCAGCATCTTGTGGCAAAATATGTACTTTAAAAATATACATGTGTGCTCAGGTGGATTGGCGCAGTTCCGGCAGCGTCGGCAGCATCCCCACAGCAGTGAAGAGGAGTTCGTGGTATACAGATGGCCAGGAAGGTCCTCCCAGCCGCAGCCACTCTCCGTCACGTCTGCATTTACCTGCAGAGAGCTGCTCACACTTCCTGCAGAAGAGAGGCAGTGCCAACAGTCTGGTTGAGGCTGTGAGTAAAAAATGCTGCCTCTGTTGATGTTTTTTTTATCCATTGACCCTCCAGACTTTGATTTGGTATGCAGCCAAACCCCCCAAAATTTTCATAATTACATCAAACCAAAGAACAAGCATTTGAGAAGCTGAAACTGAATGTTCCATCACCTTATTTGAATACAGATTGGTTTCAGCTCTACAGAAATGACAGAGAAATAAAAGTATTAAGACAGTTTCCTGGGATCCATGTGGGACCCTTTGAGGTCCTCAGACCCCAGTTTGAGACTGCCTGTACAAACTGACTCAAGCACGCGACGCGACGCGACGCGACGCGTACGCGACGCGACGCGACGCGACGCACGCGACGCACGCGACGCGACGCGACGCGACGCGACGCGACGCATCGCGCACGCACGCACGCACCACAAATGTTCCTGAGACTGCCAGAATCTGACATTAAGGTGAATTCTGTTGCAAATTTATGACAAACTTTTTTTCACTTGGCCAGTTTTTTGATTATTTTTCAATTGTTCTCAGGTTTTGATCTCCGAGGGTCTGGGGAAATACGCTAGGGACCCCAAGTTTGTATCAGTGACTAAACATGAAATTGCAGACGCCTGCGAGATGACCATTGATGAGATGGACAGCGCTGCTAGTAACCTCCTGAACGGGAGTATGGATAACGGCAACACTGTGGGAACGGGGAAAGTCAGCTCGGACCCACATGCCACCGCTCTTCTTAGAGATAACAGTATCCGTGACTACAGTGATGAGGAGCCGTACGTGGCTGTGAAATGCGAGGAGGACCTAACAGACGAGATGATATGCATCACATCGCTATAGCAGCGACTCACACTGGATTATTTAGGTTTTTTCAATTGAATTTCGACTCCTATTCTACAGTGAAGTGATGTCTCTGTTCAAGGGCATCCTGCTGTAGACAGAAAATATAAAACACGGATGGATAAGAGAACAAAGTGCCTTGTTTTCTCTTTTGTGTGGAGTGGAACCGTAGGAGAGGTTAGAGAAACGGATGGATTCAAAGACATGAGATACATTCAGCAAATATTGAAAGCAGAGAGAATCACCTGTTATTTAGCAGGAATTAAGGATACTCCCTGGAGATTTTTTTCCATTTACTTTATTATTAACAGTGGTTTCATACAGCAGAATAATCTGGCAGCTTCACCAAGCCGGCCCAAAGCTCAAATATTAGTTTTTCCAACATCCACCGAGTCCAGCAACTGAAAGCCAACAGTTTGACGTGATAACAGTAACGTTAGATGTGCAATATGTAAGCACTTGGTTATTCATATATCTTTATTGTTTTGGCTCTTTACTGCTGCACTTTGGGATTAAAATGAAACAACAATGGCTTTAATTGGTGGGTGTTTGCAACATAGTGGGTGATCAATGTTGGCATTGTGTCATTGTTCTTCTGCACTGTCCTAAAATAGTGTGGCCTTGAGTCCTACGCTGCTCACTCAATATGAAGAGTCAATCCAACAGAAAACATGTCACTGACACTTACAGACTGCACTGAATGAAATGTGTCAGACCAGTGAGTGTTGGAGGGTGTCACATTGATGTCTCAAAGAGTGACGCTGGCTTTGCAAAGCTGCATTTGTCCTGCTGCAAAATGTCTTTGGCTATCCAATGATTTCAAGACTCCCTGTATTCAGCTGCGTTCCATTTCATGTATATATGTGTGATTTTAACCTTTAGCGGTCATCTGCTACTGGTTATCTACATTGGAGTTTGGCCTCCACAACTCAAATAATACAAAAAATGTGCTACAAACGTATATATTATATTTTTCTGTTAATGTATTTCAGCTAATCTCAGTGCAAAGTGACGATCAGGCTGACCAAAGCCATCACAGCCGGCAGATATAACTCCGGGAGCTGCTTGGGGTTCACAGTACATGGTTTCAGGGTTAAACGCTACTTGTGTACGTGTCTCAGTACATGACTTGAAAAGGAAATGACATATCAACAAAAAAAATACTTTGTCCTCAGGCATATCTCTCTGTTTCTTGTGCATGCTGATATGACACACAGAAGAACTTACCATAAGCCCTTTCCCCTTTACACCAATAAAAGAGACACTGACAGAAATTTTACTTGATTACTTTAAATGAGCTGAAAGTGAAGGAAGATTTAGGGTGATATTGTCCCAGACTTGTTTCCATAGTGATCTTTAACTTTTCTCAAAGCCCCTTGTAAACTGTGAGGAGACCATTTCATTGTTAAAAACTCAGAATATGCAATGATTGACTTTACTCAGACCTGCTTTAGAGTATTTGAATGAGAATTTATGAAAAAGAAATTGCCTGAACGTTCACGCTTTGACAATGTAAGAAGACTTACATGTATATGTTATATTTCTGTATGACACATACAGTATGATGGAATGTCACATAGTCTTACCAGTCTGGTTTGTGAAACTGCTACATGACACTTTGACTACTAATATGTTTTAAATTATCTATCTGTAACCATTCCTGAAAAAAATTAAGCAAGAACGAGAAAACAAAATGATGCAGAGATTCCTGCTCATAGCTGAAGTCGTCATGACATCATCATCTGATATATATTAGGCTTGAGTCATATTTGGCTCATGTCTTTTACTGCCTCAACAGCTGGAAAGTTTTGCTTTATGCCACCTACGTTCTGTGAATTGCACCTCACATTTGATGGGTTGCATCTGCTGGGCAGTAATGGAATTAAGTGGAGTTTCTCACAGGCATCTGAGCACTTGTTTAATGGTGAGGCAAATGAAAAAAGGAGATCTTAAACACAAAAGTCTGCTGTCTGTCACCATCTACACAGTGTATATTTACGCCACAACAGAAAAGGAAATTATTTTTTTAATTTCCTGACAATATATAAATTCAGTGTATTGTTGGGTGTATATAATGTGTTTTTGGAATGAAATAATTTATGTTAGCTGTTGCCTTTTATGTGTAGGATTTATTTTTGTTCCAACACCAGGTTGAGTGCACAAGATGTCCAGAACAGCTGCTGTGTGTGAAGGTAGAACTTCACTACCTGCTCGTAGATTAAAAAAAAAACTGAAGAGAGGCAACATTTCTCACCTGCTGCTCTTCACATTTGCTCCACCACCGACCTGTGTTTGTTTACCAATGCCAATTGTAACGTCTTCAGGTCAACTTTTATAAACCAACACTGGGTCGTGGTAGGGCAATCTTGTTTTTCCTTTTTTTTCCTCAATCTAAACACTATTGCCAGGGCAACTTGTTTGTTCTGTGCAGTCAAAGGGCTCCTTCAGATTCAAAACCAAAATAAGGGATCATTAACTGCATTTACACGCACGTCAATATTCAAATATTATTCCAGATTCAACCATTTCTTTCCATTTTGAAGTTTTTGTAGTGTCACCATTTCTGGTGACACACGTTGAAAGGACAGTTTGCTGCTGTTGTTTTCTTGCATACAGATGATACTGATACAGGTTAATTTAACCTAAATTAGGATATGAGCTAATATCTCAAATATGTACTGTAAATTCACTCATTCCTTCTTCTGTCCAGAAGATTCACATATTTACAGGTTTTAATGGCCAATACAGCTGATAAAGATGACTTATGCATTTTCTAATTGCATGAAAATCGTGTTTAATTAAGATTTTGAACAAATCTCATTACCTCTGTAACTATCCAGGTGTTGGTTAACGTGTCAGGGAAACTGTGTCAAAGCCTGCATTTGCACAAAAGGTGAAAAAACATCTTTGAAGTAGTAATAATGTAAAAGCTTTTTGTGTTAATCATCTTCTACAGTGATCTGATCGACCATGATTCAATCACTGGTTATGATTGGTTAATGGTTATCAGAGACTCGCACCTCCGAAAAGACAAAAAAAGAGGCGATCTTGGAAAAACCCAATTCCCATAAAATTACTTTAAAATCCCTTCCTTTTGTTTAAGGCAGCCAGATATTAGGTTTTATTGTTTCCCGGTTGTTATCACATTTAAAAATAGTTAAGAGTAATTAAGAGCACTTCAAAAGCCATTTTACACACATGCTTTAAGCAGAAATTTGTATTTTTGCATTTCCCTCTGCAACACATTTCTGAACAGATGAGCAGACCATAAAGCCCAAAGAACACAGGGCTGCAGCGTCAAACAGACCCTGTTTTTTGTGAGGCTCAAACCTGTGATGGCTTCTCCGAAAACCAGGACCTGCTGCTCAAGTCGGCCATGTTTTCCTTAGCTCCTACAGCAGCATTTTTAATGAAAAATTAATCAGTCATTTAGTGCTATCATTGATTGGTTTCACAAACATCACTGTTTTAAAACAATCTAAAGTGACTGACCAATACTGCACGATGTACAGTCCAGATTCACTCTCAGTCCCTGTGGCTCTCAACATGTCAGAAAAAGTGATAGTCATATGTGTTTTTTTTTCACACTGCAACTACCCACATACATCAAAACTTTTATCAGAGGAAACAGAGTGACAAAAAGACAAAAGACAAAGCTTTGTTGTGCAACTGACAGCTTTATTTTTTTGTACTGTTCCACTGCTTTACAGATGTCTATGAAATGACAACAACATATACAATCTGTACAGTGTTTGTAAAAAGTAAGTGATTAACTTGAAAATGTCTGCTTTCTATCCATTTGTTGTTTGGAAATTTAAAAATATAGCTCTATCTACTTTGTAGCATCAGTACTAGTACCTTATAGATTTTGTACCAATGGAAAACAAGAACCCTGTTTTGTACATTTGAATTATTGCCTAAAATGAACCTGCTGAAGATTTTTGTATGGTTCACTGAATAAAGCCACAAGGACATGGACAGGACGGTTTGAAGTGTTTGTTTACAATCAAGAAAAAAAACACACACAATTTATGCTGTAAGGATTTTCACAACAATTTTCCCTTTGCAATGCACATCTCATGATTTAAACTTTAAAGTAATATTGTACAACACTGCATTCAATGTAAACATTAATGATCATACTTGTGTGCAAATTATAGTTCATTCTAAAATCTAGCGGTTTCCATTAGAGCTGAGTGTGAATTTAAACTAAATCAGATTTAAAATGCATAAAAAAGATTTACAGTCAAGCTGATTCTAAAATCTTAACAGCACCAAACTGGAATGCACATCATCAGTCACATATTGGATATACAGTAATTCACATTGACATAAGAATATAATGATCTTACAGGCACCAGCGGTCTCTGATGAATTATCACAGTCATCTTCAAAAGCTTATTTGTAAATATCCACAATACATTTAGAGAAATATGATATACACTGAAAATGTGTTGGTTATTAATGTAGTTTAGTTTTTAGAGTATATTTTATATGAGTAGTTAAGAGTAAGTAAGTTAAGAGTAGTTTAACACAAGGTCTATATTAGGGCTGCAACGATTAGTTGCCGTATTCGACGATGTCGATTATAAAAATTTGTTGATGTGAAATTTCATTGTCGACGCACCATTACAAAAATGCCGGTTAGGGGAGAGATAGCAATATTCTCAATAAGAACATTTCCAGTTGTTCATTTCTAACTGCAATGCACTACAGGAAGTGTTGAGGGCAGCTTCCACTGTCTGCAATGACTGCTTGACTGTAAGACTACTCACAAAGAAACATTCATGCGGAGAAGTGGAAAGCGGCGGAGAAATATTAGAACGGGTTTTTGTTTTTGCAAGTTTTGTACGCTATTTAATCACTAAATACACTTTTGAGCGGGTTTGAGGCGAGAAATCAACTGTGTGGAACTTGAATATTGGCAGTTTTATGAAAGTTTTATGGCGAATTGAAAATGTGCTCAAACGTTTTCGAGATTGAGAAGCTCCACAAGTGCCCCGCGAGGTTAGCAGTGCCAGGCCGGCCAGTCACCCCCACAGAGCCCTCTGGTCCCAGTCACACGGTCCACTGCAGCAGCAACAACAGAGGAGGAAAAGCCACGACTGTAAAATGGTTTTCAATGTTCGTACTGCTGTTATTCCGTCGTTACAATCTGAGCAATGGTTTAACATAGTAAAGTAAATCAAAGTAAATCAAGGGACATCTGGCTCGTGATGTAGCCTGTAGAACATTCTCCATTTATAAATCTTACAAACACTTTGGAAAAATAAACTACAGAAGTAGTATGAAAGGGGACTGTTGCTTTATTATTCTAAATAGACATAGACATTACATTCTTAGTGTACAGTTGTGGTTATAGTACTTGCTTTTAATGTGCTTTTGTTATAAAAAAGCAAAAATCTTTGTTTAAAAGTTAAAACCTACTTGGTAATAAATCATTATGACCTTATTGTTTTGGGTGGTAAAACCTGGCTGTTATCTTGGAGCAGCCTCTCCGTAGTTATTTGCATTCTTGGTTTTAAGGTCGTTTTTCAGTGTAGTTATCAGTGAATTATAGGCATATCCTACGCTGTCTAGTCTTCTTCCGTATTTTCCCCCTGGCGTTGATTCTAGTGACTACTAAAACAATAATTAGTTGCAGCTGTAGTCTATAATAGGCAGATTTGATTTGGCAACTGAGAGTTGTGAACTAATACTGACGGGAGAACGGGCTTGAAAATGTCTCTCATTACAGAGAAACATGTTCTTGATTTGTTGCACAACAATGCAACAAATAATGGTTTCACTGATGCAGACACCCCTGGTTTTAAAATGCACGTCTGACATCAACAGGGTACGTCACCAGTTTGAGATGATGGCATCTGGAATTTACAAGCATATTGTAAGTCTGGAGATTTGGCTCCAACAAACTGTGTTTTAAGAGAAGAGGCTAAATGATTCTTTACTCTTTACTACAAGTGGAATTAAACATGCTCTTTTTTATTTTTCCTTTCCATTTAAAAATGTGTGCAACAAACTGGCCAAGCCAATATTTTCTCAAACTGTTTAATTTGCAACTTTTCAGGAAGGAAGAAGAACGTAACCTAGGTGATAACTGATCTAAACAGATAAAACAAACATGCATGAAACCTAGTTTGCTGATCATCAACCAGACAACAAGAGCAGTGATCACTCATAACTTTGTTTGCTGACTATCTGATGAAGAAACAAAATCTCAGACGAGCTGCTGAGAAAACACTTTTGAATTGTGGTGGTGTGAAAAAAACCTTTTCTGGTCAAAATTAACAAGGGGAAAAACAACTGCAAAATTGTTGTTGTGGTGGATGTCAAACTCTTCCATTTAAAAACATTTCACGCTCTGTGGAATTTCACTTGAACCTCAGAGGCGATAATAAATTTTTAAAGGATAAATTATTAAAGGATAATAAAGTGTGGTTGAAATGTTATAGAAGCATTGTTAGTGTTACTGGGAAGGAGGCTTAAGGCATTATTTATGTCCGAGGCTTAAGATTCCCTGTAGTCTGGTGTGGTTTGTGAGACAGATGACACACGCACACACGCACACACACACACACACACACACATAAAGCTTGCTCCAGCTTGAGGAGCAAACTAACCCAAGTTAACCTGAACAAACAGTTGGTTTTGTCATTGAAATCTCACTTATTATGGAGTGGATGAACGCATTTTTAAAAAATGGATGGCTGTGGCTTAGGAGGTAAAGCAGGTTGTCTACAAATCAGAAGGTTGGTGGATCGATCCTGGGTCACTGTTTCTTAATCAGAGGACAGTCAGGATGCCAAGTTAAGTTCTTAGAAAATTGAATTTCAGATGTAATCTGTATTCAGCACCACTATGGCCTTAAATTTAGGTTGGGCCTTCTAACTACACATCTAACACTGATATAATATCTTTTGTGCAAATCAGATGAGAAATTTATAATGTCAGACCGAGGGCAAAATCAGCTGTTGTTGCGTGATGATTGATTATGCTGTGAACGCTTCCCGCCCAACACGTACCCTTTACTCGGATCCTAAATGGTGTCAGCTGTTATTCCTCTCGTTCTCTCTGTTTATCTCTGGGTGTCGAGTGTCGGCGGTCGGTACACGGGAACCCCTGTGTCGACAAGAGGAGGGCGACCCCTGATGATGTCAGCAGCCTTCTCTGCCATCATGATTGTTGGCCCGTTCAGGTTGCCGCTGACGATGCTGGGCATGATGGAGGCGTCAACCACACGCAGCCGCTCCAGACCCAGGACACGTGTGTTCGGGTCAACGACCGCCATCGGGTCATTTGGTGAGCCCATCTTGCAGGTGCAGGACGGGTGGTAGGCGCTGTCAGCTTTTCGGCGGACAAAGGCGTCAATGTCAGCGTCAGATTGCACCTCAGGACCGGGCAGGACTTCAGGACCACGGAAAGGATTGAAAGCCTTCTGGGCAAATATCTCTCTGGAGAGTTTGACACACTCCCTGAACTCCCACACATCAATATCTGAAATGAGAAGACAGAGAAGATGATCTAATATTAGTCATTCAACCCAAATCATTTTCCACATTGCTGAGATCCACTAGACACTAATAGATGTGAATATTTATTCAGAGTTACAATAACGAAGGCAGAAGTACAAATCTTTAAAATCAGCCTTCAGATGAAAAGGGTCAAACCAAAATGTCAAGCAAACGCATCCAGGCCTAAGCGGGGCACAGAGAGGTAGGTCTCATACTGTATGAGAAGACTAATTATGTTTTACAAAGTATATTTTGTTGGTAGATAGAGACGTTCTTTAAACCTTTGATGGATTTGGTACTTCACAGTGACAGAATCTTACCAGTGGAGAGGTAGTTTGGCTGCAGAACTGGGTGATCGGAAGGGTTGGCGCTCTTCAGCTTTATCCAGCCGACACTCGTGCTTCTCATTGGTCCAACATGAACCTATGAAAGAAACTTGTTTCAGAGGTATGTTTTATATTTGTTGTTGCATGCCATATTTGCTATACTGTTAGAATTCCTCGTCTTCATAACCTATTAACTACAGTGTAGTCACACTAGGAAGGTATAGCTGCACAGCCAAAATGGAGAGGAGAGGAAGAATGATTACAGCGACCTGGAACATTTTCATCGCATCTCCAGTTGCATCCAGTTTGTGCCTCACGTGTTACCATTACTTTCCAGTCATCCAGTCATTTTTTCTGACAAATAAATGCCTAGTGATTTTTTAAAGACCCGCAATGTTGTTTTTTTTACTAAATCTATTAAAATATTTCCAGAATCCTCAAAGCCTATAACCACCTGTCTGTTGCATTTTTAAAAAAGTAGTTTTTCAAGTTGCCACTATATTTCCTATACAGGTAGCCGGGAATAACAAATAAACAAAAAATTAAAAAAGAATGCAACATTAAAGAAGAGTTTTTTAGGTTTGTAGAATACCAAAATACGAACACCAGTGACATAAATTAAAAATCATTGCAAAAATCACCAGGTAGAAAAACTTAGCTCAGTGACTTGAATGTAATAGTAATAAATGAGGCACACACTGGGGCTAGTGTGGCATGCGAGTATTACAGGCTATCTATTGGAACAATTTCAAATGTTGTACCCATGAGTCATTTAGTCCTCAAAATTTATAAATTCCAGAATTCCCCATTAAGCCATTTCCAATATTATGGGACTTGTTATTCATGGAGTCTGCACACAATAACTCATGAAACAAACACAAAAAATATGAATTTTGCTGACATTTCCCTGTGGACAATTGCAACATTCAAATATGTACGGTGCAAATGGGATTCTTTATTCCTGGTTGATACACTTCTCTGAAAAAGGCTATAAATAACATCATTAGGTCACCTCTCAGGAAATTTCTGTTAGCTGTGGTTTTCCATGGAAGGACACTTGTGTAAACACTCCTTTGTCCTTTGTGGAGTCAGCTCGTCCATAATGATTAGTAGTGGGGTAGTTTCAGAGTATTCAGGAGTGTGAGTATATACTCACACATATAGCAAACAGGTAAAACAGACTCACACAGAGACACAACTTTCACTGTGGAATAAAATGGAACTAAAATACATTGTGAAAGCTGCCACACTCACAGACCATGTCAAGTTAAACCCAAACAAGCTGTGTATAGATGGCCCTTTCTGGTTAAACCCCCATCATGTTCCACCTGCACAAAAAACAGCCAAGCCTTCCCACAGTACAGTAGCCACACACACCTGATAAGCCTCTAACTTGGAAGCAACTCGTCCGTGGTCAATGACCTGCGAGGGCAGGAAGTGAAACTGGATGTCGGGATGTGGGACGTGTGGACGACTGCGGATGAACCCTCCACTCTCCATATGGGCTGTTGCCCCGTAACCTAGGGAATGATGAAATGACATTGTGGAACACTGTGTTACCACACTGAAAACCAGATGGCAGATATATGTACACTTTGGTATTGTCTTGTTGTGTTGTGTTGTTGTATTGTTGCATTGTGATATTTCAATCTCTGTCTTTGGTTGACTTGGTGTGTTTGATGAGTGTAAGCTTTATTTGTATATATTATATACTACATATTTTCCAGTGGCGGCTCGCTACACCAGAATTATTGCCACTGCTGCCCCAGAATTTTGTGAATTCGCAATTATCGACTCAAGGGACCTGTCCTTTCCACTGAACTCAAACTAACAGCCATCTGCGCTTTCTCCACTTGGAGGACAGGACCTCAACCACTTATGGGCCGGATGCTCTGTGGGCCATTTGAGCAGCCATTTATACAAAATAAAGAGCGAGAGAGATGCATTGTCAGCTAACTTTGATTTTGCACCAGCCCCCTTGCTTGGCTATTTAGCCAGTTTCAGGTTACTTTTGTTGAAACAAACTTTTCTTTTTTCTTGAATGTACCAATCACAGCCTGAATGAGGCGGGACATTTAGAAAATCAAGGCATGCTACAGTAAACTTTCAAAATGTTGAACTCACTGTCATGCATGAAAGGTTATGATTATTGACACGTTAGTGCTCAGCGTTAACAAAACAGACACTTTTCTTGGCTCGAAGAAAGTTTTAAAACTACAAAACCTCCATAGATCAACAATGAATAATAGAAATTGTCATAATTGGCCTTGTTTGCAGTCCGAAGTGTCCTATCCATTAATGCCCACCCAGGGCATTACTAATTCCTTGCATGGAATTCCTGGCTGGTTATTCATTTAAGGAGTAAAACAGACGAGTTATATTTCATCTGATTAGGCCATGCTGTGAATTGTTGCATGTTAATGAGGAATAAGTTTTCTTCAAACAAGATACAGAGTTTGGCCATTTACATTTACCCATTCCTGTCCATACCAGGTATTTCCTGCATTTGTAAGAGAGCATCAGTGAGACTTACTGAAAGGCAGGTGTTCAGAGATATATTTCCACATAAATTCACTATTTTTGCAGAACATTTGGAAGAATGTGTGTGTCCAATGCATGCATAGGTGCCTTCAGTTACCAGTAAACCGTGTGAGCCACTCCAGGCCTATCTTGACCATTTGGAAAGGTTTCTGAGCCTTGAAAAGGGTGATAGGCTGTGTGCACTGCTGCTGGACGTACAGCTCCAAATGATCCTGCAGGTTACTGCCAACACCTGAAAGACAAAGAGAAGCATGAACACCAGTCATTATAATACAATGCACTCCAGAACTGGTCTGTTTGTATGCATGACACAGAGGGGAAATTCTATCACTCTATCAGGTGTTTGATGTGTTTAATGTGTTCATTTGCTTAGTCAAAAAAAATCCCATTTCATTTTTTAAATGTTTACATGGGTAAAAAAACATCTCCTAGTGCGCAAAATGTACCTGGTAAGTGCTGAACCACAGGGATGTCCAGTTGTTTCAGGTCATCTGCGTTTCCCACCCCAGAGAGCATGAGAAGCTGAGGGGAGTTGATGGATCCTCCGCTCAATATCACCTCTTTATCTGCAAACACCTGAAGAGAGACCAGAAAAACTGAGGAGTGAATCATTGGACAAGATTAAGAGTCTAGAGGCATGCCAGCAGCTCTGTGATTTGGCACAGCAGTGCTTTGATATTAATGATAACGCGAATATGCTAACATGCTCACAATGGCAATTATAAGACAGAAAAAATCATCAGATCAAATGACTTGACTGATTTTCTGAGTGAACAACCTGCTAGCGGTGGTAGATGAAAAGTAAGTGGATAACCAAAGTCATTAGGATTCATCCTCTGGGCAACATCAAAATCTGTACCAAATTTTCAAGATAGTTCACCAAAACCCAACACCATGGTGCTAGAGGAAAAGTCAGGGGTATTGCCAAAGTCACTGGATTCACTCTATTGGAACCATGAATGTCTGTACACAATGAAAGGCCAATCCATCCAATAGTTGTTGAGATATATCAGTCTGAACCAAAATGTTGGACCAACCGGCCAACAATCCTTAGGGCTATGCAACTAGCATGGCTAAAATGGAATCTACATTCAATAAGATAAGTAAGTGAAATGATAAATCAAAAGGTTTGCTGAACAATGTTTGTGTCTTACTTACGACTTTCTTTCATATCACCTTTGACAACATCCTTATCTTTCCCCGCATTTTTAAAATTCTTTCGGTCTTACCCTTTTCTTTTGTCCACTCTGTGTGTATTCCACTCCCACGGCGCGGTTGCCATCAAACAGAATCTTGGTGGTCAGACAGCGCACCTCGGCCTTCAGGTTGGGTCGGTCCAGGACGGGTCTCAGGTAGGCGCTGGCTGTGCTCCACCTTTTTCCTGGACAGATTTGGGCAGTGAGGTTTAGACAATATTAAAGTGTTGGTTCATAAAAGATAGAAATAGAATAGTGAAAATACTGCATTGAAATTACAAGTGTTCTCAGTGGTTAATTGTTAATCATTTTTATTTTGTATAGTTATAGTAGTTCCTTGAACCTTTATAAATGGTCATATCCATCCAGCCCAGGCCCTCCTGTTGGTATCCGTTCATGTCATCAGTGAAGGGGTATCCTGCCTGCTGCCCCGCCTCAATAAAAGCCCTGTGAAGGGGATGGTTGGTCTTCCCTCTAGACACATGAAGAGGTCCACTCCCTCCCCGGTACCTACAGTATACACGAGAAACACAAATCGAATGTGTCACAAAGACGAGAACAGTACCATTTTGAAATGCAACGTATCTATCTGTGGAAATCACATTTAATGATCAATATTGTAAAGATATTAATAGTGTTATTATCACCAGTGCTAACTTTCAACAGTCAGTTTTTAAATGTAGTTATCAGATAACTCAGAGCATGAATGAAAAACATAAAATGTGCTGAGACCCTTCTATCTGCAATTATTTAGTGAAACATGTTTCTTTATATTTTTAAAATCTATCAGATCAAAACTATTTCCAGAGCTGTTTATATACGAACATTTTACCTATAAAATTATAAGAATGTGACGATGTGCTCACTGGAACTGACTTTTCATTGGTGACTAAGATATTCTAAATAGTTATTCACAGTATTTATGACCAAAAACTTGAAGTGGTTTGCACCTAAACAATTCCTGAATCCTGAAAACAATCGAGCTTGATATCGACATCATATGTTTGTCTTGCTGCTAAGTTTAAACACAAACAAATTGACAATACTTGGTGCTGCAGTACTCAGTAGAAGCATTATGTTAATCTAATGCTGCAGGATAAGCTTCCCATGGAGGCCTGGCATGATAAGGTTTTATTACAGTACATGGTCTCAGAATCTGAATCAGCTTTATTTGCCAGGCATGTGTACGCATGCGAGGCAATTTAGTCAGAGATTCTACATTTCTCACGATGTCCTTACTTATACAATAATAATACAATAATAAAATCACACACAGGCTATAGTATAGATGACACACTATAAACAAAAACAATACAGAATTCACTATAACTATATCACTTCCGCCAGTGACTGACACACATAGTTTTCATACTTTTGATCTACCTTCCTCATTTGAATGTTTCCTGGCTTCCCAGTTTCTTGTGCTGAAATTAGATTGGTGACACAGTGCGTTTAACCTGTGATGCTCATGTGGCCAGGTTCTGCATGATAAGATCTTTGCTGACACTCCATTTCCGAGCATTTTAATAACTGTGCTGCCATCTACCTTCTTTATTTGCATGTTTCCTGAGTTCCCTTTCTTTTGCTGACACGATATCGGTGACACACTCATTTAACCTGTGTGGTCAGGTTCTGCATTAGATCGTCTCTGTGTCACTACACATTTACAAGCACAATCTTACCACCCAGGATGATTTGAAAGACTAGTCAGTTAAGAGTCCCCTTCAAACTCAGCCCATACATATTAAAATTATTTGGACAAAAGTCAAAAGGCACTCCAAGATGAAATATCCAGATTTCTTTTGTTAGGTACCTGTTTTCTCCTAGCTCATGATGCTGAGCCTTCTTGAAGTAAGGCAAACAGTGTTCATAATCCCAGCCCTCGGCCCCCTCTCTCTGCCAGCGGTTGTAGTCTTCAGCGTGTCCGCGGATGTACACCATGGCGTTGAGGGAAGAGGACCCGCCCCAGACACGGCCCCTCGGCCAGTACATCACTCGGTTGTCCATATGAGTCTGAGGTAAAGTGTGGTAGTACCAGTTATACCTGACAAGAAAAGGAAATACAGCATGCCATCAAAGTGGAACTGATTTGTCTGATTATCGGTTCTGGACAACGATAGATTAATAATGTTATTAAGCTGAGACTGATATCACACTGATATCCTGGACTAATAAATTGCACCACTGGGACTGCATGGATGAGTCATTTGTTAAAAACATCAGTATATCCACTTTTCATTTATTGTGGCTTTATTGGTCTAAAATAAAACTAAATCATAAATTTGTCTTTTTGTTTATTTCTAAACTCAGTAATCATATTTACATAAACTGTTACTTGAGTAAACTGTATGATAGTTAGCATTTTATAGAGGAGTTTTCGAGGATTGGCGTCTTGGTAAAAAGTCACATCAAGTCAGTATGTTACACGTTTTCTACATTCGTGTTAAAGTAATTTATGTTTGCACGCACTTAGAAACAGTGTGGTGTGTAGTAATGAATGACAGAAACTAAGGCAAGCAAAACACTTTTATATATCTGCACTGCAGTGATTTAACAACTGTACTTGTCATCACAGAGGTTGTAGGTCAGCGCAGCAGGCATGTGGATCTTCCATGATAGTCGTACGCTGCCTAGCAATCTGTCCTTAGGTCCAGCCTCCAGCAACAGCACAGACTCGTGGGCATCCTCGCTGAGGCGGTTGGCAAGAACGCAGCCCGCTGACCCCGCTCCAACAATGACATAACTGTAGGAGGGTGTTTTCTGATTCGCCGTAGGTGATGATGAAGCATTCTGGTGAGCAGATGTTGCACTAAAGCATCTGTAATGCTTTAAGGAATAGGAGCAGGACAACGACTGGCCCGTGTTTCTAGTCCTGGGGACAAACTCTGGCAAACAGGTAAACCTGTACTTGTCATCACTCAAAAATCTCCCTCGAGTAACGGTCACAACTCGTCTGGCTCCAGTTTGGCCTAATGTGGCCAAAGACAACATCTTGGTTCCTGGAGGGTTTTCTTCATTCACTGTAAATCACAACAACACACATTAAACAGGAGGGGGGAAGCTGGAACTGAAACTAGTAAATATTACTAGTAGACTGCCTGGCAAAGTATGCCAATTCTGGATTAGAGACCTTTTACATTTGATTAATTATTACTTAAGCCACACCCTATCCTTTGTAATAGTCCCCACTCATACTTTTAATAGACAGCAGTTAAGTGAACAACGAGAAATACCTGTTATTTGTCAGGGTTCACTCAATTTGCTGTTGTGGAGTGATAACATACTAATTCACCAAAAGATATCCCAGTTTTCACTCCAGTACTTAAATACTGCATTTGTTTCTGGCTCTGTGTGGAGTTGGACACCATTAAGATTTTCAAAGCTCCACACACAAAAACTGAAAATAAAGAATGTCACAAATATTTTGAGACAAAGTATATATGGGAAGCATTTCTAAACAGATAAGAAGAGATCTGTGAAGTACAAGTTAAAAATCTGCACGTAAAATATTTAAAATATTTCAGGTTGTGATGTGTTTATTTGTAAAACAGTTTTATCTTTGTGTGGATTGAATCATGCATTTGTGAGAACCCCAAAAGCATGCACAAATTGTTGCACACATTTGTAAATTTTAGTTTTCGTTCATAGATCATGTAATACACATTTAGGACCATTTTCGGCCAAATTTATCTCCATAGATAAGATTCCAAGGTCACGCCTACTCATCATAAAAGTGACCATTTTGTGCAGAGGAGCAACAGAAAAAGCTTTGTGTCTGGGTTAGGCAAAGGTTGCAATGAACTGTCTGGCCTTATAAATAATTTATTAAGGGCTATTGCGTTGTGCGTTTACACCAGAGAGAAGGTGGAGTCTTCTGCCAGAATAAGACAAAGTTCTCTTACTAACAGCAAGCAGTGTAACTTGAAGCTGAACTCAGGAAACACACTAAAATGTAGTAAATACATCCTAATAAATCAGACACAAGTGGGAAACAGCAGGATGTCTGCACGTTTCACTCACGATTAAACGGCATCCCAGTCTCCAGTCTGAGGTTTAACGCTATGTTTATAATGAAATGCCGATTTCGCAACCACAACCGTTAACTTAGCTTATCTGTGCAAAGGTCTTGGGTCAGTAACGTTATAGGCCTGCTACCGTTTGTAGACACATTTGTGTTTGATTAAAACACATTTCAAATGTTCCAAACGCTTTAAAGAATGTTTGAATCGTAACGTTATTCCACCGTTAGAGTGATTGTGTTGGTGTTGATCGCGCTGTTTATGTCGTCTGCAGTTTCCAGCAGGACGAGGAAACTTACAGTAGCCTACGTGTGTGCGCAATGTAACTTTGCAAACTAACTTACGTGGAAGTTAGACCGAGGGGGTGCCGGAGTAGTTAATGCACACAAACTGAAAGGAAGACACTGTGAACGGTTGCATTTAGCAGCAGAAAATAGCGGAACTTACCTGTCACTGTTCTCTGTACTGTAAAGTAGTGTCGCCGCGGACGAGTCAGCTGTGTGAATCGGCTCCTTTAAGAACAATGGGAGCTTCCCCGGAAAACAATCAGAATCAGAATCAGCCAGGTACATTTTGACATAGAGGAATTTGCTTTGGTATAAACTGGTGCTTACAGTACACATGAACATAAACATAAATAGTAATATAGAGAGATAGAGATAAATATATATATATATATATATATATATATATATTTATAAATATATTATAAATATATAAATATATTTATCTCGCTATATTTCATAGAAATTAAGGAGATCAATGCACAAGTATACAAAAAATACATTAATACTATAAAACAATGAAACAACTTACACTTTTGCTAGTTATTCTTGAGATACCCCACTATTTAACTATCATTATGACATAAGATATTGTATTCAATAGAGAATCTTGCACATTTATTTCTTGCAATGTTAATTATGTAACATTGACAAACCTAAGAGTCAGGCTCCAAAATGAGGAGCCGTTTGAAGAGCCGGCTCTCGGAAAGGAAGGGAGCCGCGATTCCAATCACTACCCCCATACTGCTGTGGGCGGGGCTTAGTGGGGCTTAGTATTTAAAAGTCAGCGGAACCAGTGAGTCTTGTTCACTCAACAAGTGCGACACAGGAAGGATATTAAACGCACAAGTAAGTCTTTTTTAAAGATGCTGTGGATTGTAAAAGTGTACATATATTTCATTGTTTTTATGTTGTATTAGGCCTAGGTATGTCTTATTTTTATTAATTGTTGTATTCATGTTTTTATTCAGACCAGCCAGATGTTCATGATGTGGGGAGTCACACTGATGTTTTTGTCCTATGTGGCAGCCCAGGTGACCTCACATGAAATTGTAAGTTATCCACTTTAGCAAGGAAGCCATTCATTGTTTCAGTTACATATAAAGCCGCTTTAATTTAATCTGTTTCTGAAATTTCTTTGCAGAAGATGAAGTGTGATGAATCCTATGGTATGTAGGGATTTTTCATACTCTGGATGTGTAATCTGATCTCTAACGTCAGTGTTGGTTTAAAAGCTAAAACCACCATTAACACCACTTTAATCCAAAAAGGCCAATGTGTTTTTAGCCAGTGACCGTTATTTTGTCCTGTACTTTTGCTCTTGTAAGCTTCAGCTCTCTCTTTTGCCTGAAACATCTTTACATGGAATTTAGATTACAGTAAAACACTACAATTTCTCATTAAGTGGCTGAGGATGACACAAGTGGAAACTCCATTACCTCCAAATAAAAACTAATGAATATACAGTTTTATATTTTATATGCAGGTAAACAACAGAAGTTTATTTCAAACTACAATTTATAAGGATTTCAGCACATTTTAGAACTCCAGAGTTCCAGATTCTTGTGAATATAACTGTAATGTTTTATCCATTGAGAAATGTTTGGTTTCTCAATAGAGACAGAAAGGACAGTACACTCCAACAGCTGAATTAAAAGTGAACAGTGATAAATCTCAGAGAATATACAACACATCACTGTGTGGACAGTGAACACCTATGTTGTCTCCGGTTACAGATTTCCCTCCTATTAAAAATCAGACTCCATCTGTCCTGGTGAAATTGATAATGAACAAAGTGACGGTGGGAGGAGATGAAATGCTGAACATAAGCTGGGCAATCAACGTTGATGGTAGGAGAACAATTTGTATTTCCACATGGAAACTACATGATGTTGTTGACTTCAAGACAGTTTTATCAAAATAGTTGACCACACTTAGAAGATATTATCTCTGACATGGCATCTTGAGAATTAATTATTATAGCCTATATATGGTTTTAAAAAACTGTTAAAACTACAACAACAATTTGTTAGACCTTTGTTTATCCAATACAGAGGTGTTTTCCCAGGCTCTCTTTATTTGCCTGACAAACAGGACTTTAGTCTGGTTGACATGAAACTGCACTAGGCAGAAGGTAATAACATTTATTTTAAAAAAATTAGCTGGTACACAATTGAAATAACAAAGTAAAAAATGTTGTAAATGTATTATTTCATTATGTAGATGGTTGAGATGGTTTCACTACTGCATTAAAGCCCATCTGTTATGGTAACTGGATTTGGTAATGGTTATAAATAAAGTGTTGAGCTAAAATATTTAAATATAAACCTTTTGCCTTCTGCCTATTTCTGTGTCTCCTCAACAAGACTAAAGTCTGTCAAGTAAACACAATGAAGAGAGTCTGGGAAATCACATATGTATATGTACAGTATGTACACACATGTTATGGGATATGTAGTTGTGTGGAAGAGTAAACAGGACCAAAAGGAAGGAGAGAAGAAAAGCAAATGGAATTGGGTAAGATTTGGGTGCTGGGAGTTTCAAGTCCAGTCCCACAGCATCAGAGTAGTCGTGCATAATAGATAGATTATCCCAGAGATGGAAATACATTTTTTGTGTGTGTGTGTGTGTGTGTGTGTGAGTGCTAACAACAATATTAGCAAACAAATTAATTGAAATAAAAAGTTAATCCTGATAAAAAAAACTGCAATAACAGTTAACAACAACATTTGCAAACAAGAAAAGTACCAGTTCAATGGTCAGGGCTTATATTTTGAACTCATTAAACCTTCATATTTCTGTCTCTCTGCAGCTAGTACTAAATATCTGACAGGCACTCGGGTCATGATTTCAGGGGAACCACCCTACCTCTGTGAATACGACCCACCTTTGGCTAAGACAAACCTCACCGGGTTAAAGCAGGTATAATCGATAGACTCTTGATCAAAATCGATAATGTTTAACCAGTGACTGTCTGTGCAACTTGAGTTTGACAGACATGTGAGGTTGAAAAGATAAATTTAATGAAATTATTGTCATCTTTTCAAATCTAGATATGGTTTCACTATTTAGTAAAGTCCAGTTATGGCTCAATCTTGGTCCAAGTTTCCAATCTCCCTTTGCCTTCGGTGGGGAGTGGCCTCACTTACAAGACCGTCGAAATCGAAACACCTTTCCCAAAACAGAGTAAGTTCATTTTTAAATGTCTCTACTTTTTTGTTACTCAGCAACAAAGTATTAAAAATGCAGAAAAAAATGTTTCTTTGAGTACATATTTAGTTAATAAAGTATCTCCATAACATTTTAACAGCACATGATAATGAAATACTGCATGTTTAAGGCTTTTTTTCAAAACATGAAATGGGTATATTATGTTTTGATGGGTGATATAAATGTGTTTTGTAATCTCAGTTATGACAGCTTTGTTGTTTCCCTACAAGCAGCAGGATCTGAAAAGCATTAAAATGTTGAAACTTTTCTTTGTTTTATTAGCAACTGTTAAAACAACAACTTCTCCAGCGCCTAGAGGTGAGCAACATAATTTACTTGTGCATGTGTGTGTTTATGTATAAGGTATGAAACTTTATGACAAATATAGTAATTAATCTATCTTTAACAATATTTTGATAACATAGATTTCTCTACAGAGGCAAGCAAAAAAACTCCAGGTAAGACTCCACAAAAGTGCCACTACACTGAATACAGTTAACATATATTCATTCTCATTATATTACAGTAATTAAAGTAAGGAATGTTTTTTGTGTATTCGGTTGTCTGTGCAGAAGAAGCTGTCAACAGCACCAGCATAGCGGTGGCCATTTTTGGAGGACTGGCTGGTTTGATGATTCTGGGTTCCTGCTACTTAATCTGTAAATACAACACTTTTTAAACACACATTTTCAAGGAAAAGGACTTAGGAACCAAAACTGCAGATGATAAATGGGAATAGATGTTCACCTTAATGTACTCCTCTTCTGTGTGCACCTACTGTTTACCTCATTGCTAAATTTGATTGATTAAAATGGCTTATATCAAAGCCAAATTAACAGGAATGCATCCCTGTAGCAGATGCATGGGCTCAGTCATCAATCTTGTACACATGATTTGGGTATGCCCTCAGTTACTTTGCCATTGGACGAAAATATTTATAGCTTGCAGTGACCTTTCTGTAACATTGCAAAGGAGCTTAGCCTTAACGACTCTACTGGTTAAACGTCTTGGTATCTTGCAATTGAGACCTGCTTCACCACCTAGATGGAGGAAAGAAGTGCTGAAAACGTATAAAACTTGGGCTACAAGCTTTCCATATCATTTCACAAATCTATATTTAAAGTATTTGACATTGTTGCCTGCTGCTAACATCTTCTTTCCAATAATTTCTTACTGCCCAGATAAAAGCTGTGGAGCCAACATTGCCTCATCATTCAAGAGGTTGCCTACGTCTCCCGCGGTTCCTGTCCCTGTCCTCATAGTGTACCCTGCTGAGAATTCAGCCTTCCAGGCCGTGGCAGCCCTGGCAGAGTTCCTGCAGTGGCACGGTGGCTGCAAGGTGGCTGTCGACATGTGGCAGCAGGGGAAGATTGCAGAGTTGGGGCCAATGCGCTGGCTCGCGGAACAAGTCAAGGCTGCAGACCGAGTGCTCATCGTCTGCCCACAGGTAGAGACTGCATATTTACTTTTTTGCTGTTTGACTAAGAATGATTCAAGTGATGATAATTTGTATTGTTTTGTTGGTGACCATCTGGACTCCTGCTGCTTAATATCAAGGACCACATTAAGGACTTTATTTTGTTATTTTGGTATCTTTGACACTGGGCAAACATCACATCACATGTGTACAATATATGCCTGGAGTTCCCTCTGGGCAATCCTTGACATTCTGTAGTCGTGTGTTATTGTGTGCGAATTAAGGCTAAAATACATTAAACTGGTCATAGTGAGTGACCTTTAATTAGGTAAGAGAAAGGGTCAGATTCACACTTACTTCCAGCTGTCAGGAGAAATCAGTATTCACACACCTCCATCCAGTTAGTGACCTGCTGAGTCCTGCAATGGTCATGGGACAGCCCAGGTTCATGGGGAAAAAATCAGTTCTTTGGACAGATTTAAAATTCTTCATCATCACAATCTTATTCAGTCAATCTATTATTATTCTGCTCTTTCTCACAATGTCAAATAAACTAAACCTGATCTGTAATCTAAACTAAACCTCATTCTGTAATCTTCTCTCAGCCCTCCTCCCAGCCCAGCCACTCTCCTCCCAACCACTTCTCTCCAAAGCCGTCCATCCCAGCAGCAGCTCGTGACCTTTACCCCCTAATTCTCAACATGGTGGCGAGCCATGCAAAGAGTGCAAGCAGCTTGGCTAAGTTCTGGGTGGTGCAGCTGGGCAAGCAGCAGGACAAGAGGCATTGTAACCTGGCGCATGAACTGAGGGCCTGCAAGACTTTTTGTTTGATGAAGGACTTTAACAAATTGTGCAGGTGTCTTCATACCCAGAAGGAGAGCGACAAGAAGATATCAGATATGATCTTCAGACCAGCGATTGCAAAAAGTGCAAAGAGCTCAGTGAAGTTAAGGGAAGCTGTAGAAATGCTGGGCAAACATCAGGCAAGCATTTTCAGAGATGTGGAACCACTGAAATCTGTTGTCACTGATATTTGAACGAATTAATGAAAATGTTTACTTTGATGGATAAAGAAGATGTGTCAGAATACCTGATTAGTTAATATCTGAACCTTTCATTGCTTATTGTTTTGCAAAAGGGATTTATTTATTTTATTTTTTACTGATGAAATAGACCTGGGGTTACTTCTGTTACCAAAACATTGGCGTGAACACCTTAGAGTAGATATGTCTCTCTGTCAGTATATCGTCTGTGGTTTGCATCACTGCTACTATAGCCTATTGTATTTTTCTATATGTAGTTTGTTTTGTTTATTTAACTTACAATACTTAAATTATCAATTTAAAGAGAAAGAGAAAGAACTGATTTTCAAATTCCCTACCAACTAAAACTCTGTTACATTATGTATTCCAATTTTTGTATATGTTTTATTTTTATATTTATGGAAAATCACTAACCTATTTGTTTCTGTGTCAGCATGTTATCACTTTATAGTTTGTATGATTTCTTGATTCAACTAAATGGTGGTCAGATGGGTCTTTTTTATATGTGTTCTCCAGTTTCCCCCCACATTACAGTTAGGACTGGAAGCACTGAGTTGTTTGTAGTAGGAAGTGTGTTTTTGTCTGTCTCTGTATGTTAGCCCTGTGATAGACAGGGCAGCTTTTCAGGGTACTCTGCTTCTCTATCAGTGCATGCTGGGGTAGACAAGTGGGTATAAAAATGTATGGTTGTATGTTGTAAGTTTTCTTTAAATACATTTAGAAATGTCAATAAATTACAACAAAATATTATTATTATTATTATTATTATTATTATTATTATTATTATTATTATTATTATACTGTTGTGGGACTAACACTTTAGTCCACTGAAGAAGTCAGTTGATGACACCGGGCTCTCTGCCAAAGCCATAAGCAGCAGCAGCAGCAGCCGCATATACAGCACTATACAGTTACAGTGTATAAATACACAGATCAAATGATGAGAAGGGTAGAATTTGATACACAGTGTCAACACATTTATTTTATGTGGCATGAAGCATTTGTCAGGGAATAGATTCATGAACTATCCTACTGGGGATAGGCCATCGGGCCCAGTAGACCAGGGGTTTGGTTAAAGTTGGGGATATCCCAAAGGGTTCAACTCAATACACACAGGGGTTTTACTTTTACACGGGGTTGCTTTACTTGGTCTGGTATTGTGGCTAATGTTACTCAACTTTAGATATTGTGGTCTAACCCTGACTTTCTGACTCTTCTCTACTTGTTCTGTTATTCTTCATTTTAGCATTTACACACACATGCTTTAATAGGCTACTGACTATCTGAGTTGAGTGAGATCATTATATTTTTATTTGTCCTTGTCCTGTCAAAATGCACACCTATGCTACAGTAAACCTACCAGAAAATTAGGGAGACTGGCTGGAAGATGACCAAAGTTATACCTGCTAAGAGTTTTTCCTTTCCTTATAACTGAGTCCAATATTACAGTAGGCCTAATATATGGTCTAGACCTGCTATGAAAAGTGCAATGAGATAACCTCTGTTATTGTGGCACTATACATTATTAAAAAAATGAACTGAACTGAATTGGAAAGGGAGTGTCACTGTGGATCTGTTTTCTTTTACCCATGTTTTTTTTTGTTCCCCATTTGTGACCATTCTGTGTGTTGGGATGGGGTGGCGCTGTGTTCTGCCACAAGTCTACTTAATACTGGTGTTAATTAGTACAGGTGTGGCGCACAGCGAGGTGCATGGTTTTTGACCGTGAGGCACGGCGTGTAGTAATGGAGACCGGTTTGAGTTAAGTTTATAATTGAAGAAATGTTTAATTTTTTGTTATGTAAATAAATGGATTGGCATATCCGACCTTAAGTCCAGAATTTTGAAAGTTTATTATTTTATCTTTTATTTTATTACTTTAAGCCATACGGAAACAGCACGCCCGCAACACGCGTGCAAACAACTCTAAATGTGCGCCAACACTGTGTCTTAAATGATGCATGCGACTCTCATTATTTGTCATGCACCGCCTATGAATGACAGAGGAGAAGCAGTGTCAAGACACCCCCCCCCATTTTTTTGGACAAATAGAAATCGCCATTTTGTATCACGTGACCAAACACGGAAGTACATTCTGCCGCTGTAACAACTTTTCATTCGGAGGAAGGTCCCTGTGTTTCGTTGTCTTTGGAAGAGTCTCACGAGCCCTAGAAAACCGAGGCTCATTATTTCTGACTATTTAGTCGACCGAATCTAACAGTAAACATGACCCAGGCTGAGAAAGAGCAGGACAACGGGAAGGAGAAAGAAAAAGAACGAGACAAGGAGAAAGAGAAGGAGCAACAGCGCGGGGTAAAGAGACCCATCGCCCCTCCGGCCATCCCAGAGCCTCTTCAAGAGGTGAGAAGAAAAGCCGAGACTTTCAACTGTATTATAATGCTCATATTTCTGTAATGTAGTTAAACATCTTATCTGAATGTCTGTATTCAGGATATGTAGCTTTCAGGCATCAACCCCCAACTGGTCTAGACTGGCAGGGGCATGGCGTTAATATCCAGATGGAAGGGGACACATTTATGAAAAATTTTTTTCATTAATGAATTATTTTAGCAATTATTGTGGTGTTATGATATCTTCTATTTTGTAAAAGAAATCTGTGTCTTTAGGTGGGGTGAGAGTATAAAATGGGACAACTAGGGCCCCTGTCTTCTGAGTGGGACTAAAACAATAATGATAATTATCACAATATATAATCTTCCTCAATAACAAAATAACAAATGTTCAATAAATGTTTGATTTAATTCATTTAAATCACAAAAAATTAGCACTTAAGATTTCTATTAAGAGATTTATTTTGTCAAGGAAAGACACTTTCTCACACTTTACTTAATTTTACTCAGGAGCCAAAATCAGCCTTTGAACTTGAAATAAATAGTGACTTGACATTTATCCTGATAATTATTATTATTTTGAATGATATGAAATTTGTTATAGTGATAACATTTTTGGCCGCATCGTCTAGCCCTACCTCAACGTCAACACAAATCCCTGAAAAAGAGTGGAGGCTGCTCACTCACTCATCGTCAATCGCTTGCCCCCGTGTCCAGGGTTGGTCTACTGTTGCTGAACATTAATCCACATTAGGGCTGAACATTGACATCTTATCAAAATTGCAATATGGCCTACTGTAATTTTCAAATCGCAGGAGGTGCAGTATTTGTTAAAGGCAAATTGTGTCAACATACCAGTTTAAAATAAATAAATCATATTCTACAGACTTAAGAAACATCTGTATTTTACTTTGTGAAAATGTTTTTTCAATGAAAATGAGAATAATTATGTAAAAATTATAACTCTGTCCAATATCGCAAATCATATCGCAATTGCAATAATTGCAATTAGACATTTTTTAAAAAATCATTCAGCCCTAATGCCCATGGTTTTGTTATGAGATGTAATTATATATACTGTAGGTGTAATGCTCAGGTGTCCGCATACTTTTGAGCATGTGGTGTATTCCTTATTGTACATGACATGGTTGTGGTAATCCTGATCATTTTAAATATTCCTCTTTTACAGCAAATACAGAGCAATTTTGTAGTTGTCATCCACCCTGGTTCAAGGACACTCCGCATTGGCCGAGCAACAGACACTCTTCCGTTGACAATCCCACATGTGATCGCACGCAGACACAAGCAGAGTGGACAGCCAAGATATGAAGATGCCTGGCTGTTGAGAGACGGTCTAAATGTATGTCACTCATGACCATATACACCCACAATATTGTTTTCTGTGTCTCCACTCTACTCAAATTAAGTTGCCCTCATTGCTTCTTTTGGTCCTTCAGAAACCAGAGAGTAACGAGCAGAGGCAGAATGGGCTTAAAATGGTCGACCAGGCCATCTGGTCCAAAAAGATGTCAAACGGAGTGCGGAGGACACCTGTGTCCGCTGAGCAGGTTTGTCTTATGAAAGTGAGAAACAGGAAGAGAGAGGACTGTTGCATATGTAATACTGCAGTATTCACAGACAGCAGCAATGTGATGCCATTCATTGCTTATGGGACAGAAATATGGTGAAAAATGGGAGAAAATGACTTTGTAACCAGTCTTTGCAAATTAAAACTTTACAGAAGGTAGGGGTTGCCTAAACTGGTGATTTGCTTTAATTATTTGCTTTAAGTGACTTAAAATTACAAAAAATACTAAAGCACTTTGGGCTGCATGGGTTGTATGAAAGGTGCTAAAGTGAATAAAGGGCTGATTGGTTGATTTAAAGTGCAATGTATGCTTCTAGTGATTTACTCGTGTCTACTTCTGTATGCTTTCATGTGCAGAAATGTATAGAATAATGTATTTGTGTGTGTGTGTTATAAGGCCAGAGCTTATAACTGTCAGATCCGTCCGGCAGTACTAGACAGCACTTCCAGGGTGAAGTGGACCAACACGGCCCTCCATCCTCCGCATCTGGTTGGAGAGGAGGTCAGTCCAATAACTCCTATGAAATAAGAGATGTAAAACTGTTTGCATCTTTTTACTCCTTTTAGTGTTTATCCATTTTTCTTTATCTTTATTTGTTACCCCTCCCCCCATGCAGGCTCTTCATGTGAATCCATCTGACTGTTACAACATCCACTGGCCTATAGTCAGAGGGCAACTAAATGTGCACGCCGGTCCTGGAGGCTCTCTGACTGCCGTCCTGGCGGATCTCGAGACAATCTGGAGTCACGTCATCCAAAAACAACTGGATATCCCCCTCAAAGACTTAAAGGTGGGAGCAACCTCTATATGAATTTTAACTGTCACTTCCCACTATGGGGGCAATTTGAACAACATGTTGAGACTTGAAAATAATGAATGTTTTAAATCACTGAAAGAAGACTGGTGAAGCAAGATTTATCAATAAATTGTATTATTTAGCACTGTAGGTAAAAGGTTTATTCAAAGCGATCAACTAAAAGGTGCAAAAATAAGGAATGTTATAACGTTGATTAAAAAAGTACAAGATTAATGCGTGCAAAAAAACCTATTCCTACTGAAGAGTTCATTTAAAGAGGGCTGAATAAGAAAAAAACAAAAGTGGTGCTCAGTAAACCTTATAAATTAGATCAAACTACGCTGAGAGTGGAAGTGCCTTCATTCTCACCTGAATGCTTTGCTTTGTGACTGGTTGCCAGTATTACAGATGCATCCTATTGGTCCCCGACATCTACAACCGGCAGCACATCAAAGAAGTTGTCAACATGCTGCTGCTTAATATGGGCTTCTCAGGTATTACACACATAAACATATATGTATTACTGTGCACAACAAAAACACAACAGACATACACTGTTATATTCTGCCATAGCCTGTTAACGGTAGGCTAAGAACCATCCAGTTTTTTTCTCTTGCGATAACCTTATCTAACGCGTGTGTGTGTGTGCAGCGATCATCGTGCACCAGGAGTCGGTGTGTGCCACATTTGGCAGCGGCATGAGCAGTGCTTGTGTCGTGGATGTAGGAGATCAGAAGACCAGTCTCTGCTGTGTAGAGGATGGCGTGTCCCACCGGAACTCCAGGTGTGACTGAGAACCACTTTTATGCTTAGAAAAAATTTTATGTCTATGAAAAAATGAACATTCAACCAGTTATGATTGCAGATGTAATGGATCTATTTCACACATGAAACCCAGAATAATGACATACAGGTGAAGTCCTGTTGACATCTTGTTTTTAGTGCGACATATTGCGATTTCAATATTATTTCGATAATATTTCGATTAATTGTTCAGCCCTATTCCCTTGCAATATATTTGCAATCCCCTGATCCATAGTAAGAATTAGTGTGTTGGTCCAGTTTTAATTAACAATTAATTAAAAATTTAGTTTAGGGAAACACCCTACATATACTACAGAAAGGAAATATGAAAATAAACAAATTCCTATGTGACCTTTTGAGGATATTAAATTGTGTGTTCTGTTTGTTGGACTTTACAGGCTGTGTTTGGCATATGGGGGCTCAGACGTGACACGCACTTTCTTCTGGCTCCTGCAGAGGGCCGGCTTTCCCTACAGAGACTGTCAGCTGTCAAGCAGACTGGACTGTCAGCTCCTGCAGCATCTGAAAGAGACCTTCTGCCATCTAGACCAGGTGTGTGTTGGGGCTATTGGGGAACTGTAGTTTGTACGTTAATCAGTTTCAGTAAAGCGTTAGCTCCTTTATTTCTGTTGAGCTCAGCATATTTATTCCCAAGAACGGACAGGGAAATCTGCAGTTGTTCAGATTAATGCCAAAATGTCTATACTCCACTTATTCTTAACAGGACATATCAGGACTACAAGATCATGAATTCCAGACACGTTTCCCAGAAGCCCCAGCTCTTCTCTACCAGGTTCGACTAGGGGATGAGAAATTACAGGTATTTAGTTCAAATAGCGATGGAAAACTATGCTTTTTAAGACTGGTGCTGAAATACTTTTTGCATTGTTCTTTCTCCAGCTCGTGTACTGTAATTACTTTCAGCTGTTGTTCTCCGTTGCGTTTTCTGGCTCATATGTGTGTATACATATATGTTAGGCACCCATGGGTCTTTTCTATCCGACGACATTTGGCATCGTTGGTCAGAAGATGACATCACTTCAGTACCGTTCCCAAGGCGACTCAGAGGATCCCCATGATGAACACTACCTGCTGGCCACACAGAGCAAACAGGACCAGGTAGCACACACTCACAAGGAGAAATGCACACATTTCACACATGAATCAAATCAGATTTCTTCAGATAAGAAGCTCTGTGGTTCTTGCATTTTTGATTAGTCTCCCCTTTTCTTGACCAGTCCTCCAAATCTGCTGAGAACCGGAAGGCTATCTCCAGGCCAGGTGGAGGTTTGGATAGTGAGATGAGCGGTCAGGGAGGGATGGGGGAGCTCTCTGACCTGCCCAGGGGCTGTGGGAGCGGAGGAAGTGCAGGAGGAACGAAGGGGGAGATGGAGTTTGGGCCTGCCCAGGGGGAGTGCTTGATGGGGGCAGGAGAGGTGGAAGAACCCCTGTCTGCTCACCTCTCCAGGAAGACTGCTATCATGAGCCAGTTTGAGAGCAAAGCACTGGGCCTGGATAAGGCCATCCTGCATAGCATCGACTGCTGTGGTAAGAAAGGACCAAGTAGAGATAGGAAGCAGGGGGGAACATACAGTTAACTAATTGCTTTAAAGAGGTAATATTATGCTCATTTCTGGTTCAAAATCTTATTTAGGGGTCCTACCAGAACAGGTTTACATGGTTTCATTTTCAAAAAAACACCATATTTTTTGTCATACTGCACATTGCTGCAACTCCTCTTTTTACCACCACAAAATGCAGTATGCCACAAGCTTTTCTGGCTGTTCTCACCCACTATTCTCTGCACAGCTTAAGTACGAGCAAGAGGGTCAAAGTTGAAGGCACAATGTTATGATGAAGCAGAATGTCCCAATTGTTCATGTGTTTTTTGAAGTAGCAGTGCACTGAGCTGTCAGGGCCATTGTAATAATGAGGAATTATGTAAATTAAAAGTACTATATAAAATCTTTTATATGGTATCAATTTAATTTTATTTACAAGGAAGTAAAAACAAAAGGATGTGGAGGAGGACAGATGTTATGGTGCTCAGAATGTCCGGTTTTAGCTCCTTTCAGGTTTTTTTTGTTTTTTTACTGACAGGATCAGATGAAACCAAACGCAAGATGTACAGCTCCATCCTGGTAGTGGGAGGAGGCCTCATGTTTCACGGTGCTCAGGAGTTTCTCCTTCACCGCATCATCAACAAGATGCCGCCCTCATTCAGACGGCTGGTAGACAACGTGGAAGTTATCACACGGCCAAAGGTAACCTAGGATATGTTTTTGACTGGACTACATCCTGGACTATGGCTGAAAGCATATGTATAGTCATAGAATATGATACAGATCTGCAATGCATGTAGTAGTATGGTGTTCACTGCCCTTCATTTTTTAATATTTCTAGGTCAAAGGTTAGGAGTTCGAAAGATAATGCTAACAAACTGTATACACAGCACTCCTCTAATGTACTGTATATTGATGTGCATGTAATCTAGGACATGGACCCTCGGTTGATATCGTGGAAGGGGGGGTCAGTGCTGGCATGTCTGGACACCACTCAGGAGATGTGGATCCACCAGAGGGAGTGGCAGCGCTTTGGTGTCCGAATGCTCCGCGAGAGAGCTGCCTTTGTTTGGTGAAGGAGCCAAACTGATTTCACTTGAATCTAACACCGACAAACTGAGGTGTATCCTGAGCATGTAAGCCGAACAGCTGCAGCTTCAGGGCTCTGCCTGTGTCTACACGGCATATGTCAAGCACGGTATTGTGTAGGTCAGCCTGTCAGTACTGCAGTTAGGAAAAATTAAGAAAAGTAAGGTTTTGCTCCAAGATTAAACATGCAGAAAGACTTAGCAGCTGAAAAGGGTACATCTCTGTCACGATCACATTCATACCAATAGATAAAGCAGTGTTTTGGAAAGAAAAATAATGGTCTGTAAATCTCTGTGTATAGTGGAGAAGTATACTGAAAGTATCACTTTGACAGTTATTGCGTTGCTAACACCATGTTGAAAATTGTCACCAAACAATCTGTGTGGTAGTTTCATCCATCAAAAACCCACTATGAGGTCTTGTTTCTTGTGTCATGAGGTTCTGTAACCTTTTAATGGACAAGGGAGTTTACTTGTTAATATTCTGTAAATAATGCTGCAATTCTCCAATGTTTATTGAAGTCTGGATCAGTGTAAATAAACCCATCACTTATACTGACACAATGGTTGCATTTTATTGGAACATACGGAATCCATCTTTTAAATTCTGAACATAGTGCATTTAAACAAAAGGCTGACCCCAGTATGACCCAAATCTCTCTTCACAAATCCAATAACTGTGGTTTTAAGCCTTACATCCATTATGCAGCTTTTACAGTGCAATGCATCCACCTGCTCTGCTATTCACATTATATTTCAAACATAAAATCATCCACCTCTTAGAGTGAATATTTTATAATATCTTCTTACATTATCAATATTGAGGTACAGAGTTAAAAGTATGCCACATCATTTTGTGAGTACTGGCCAGCTCTAAATAGAGGCAAGTTGTATCATTGCAAAGTCTGACAGTAACGGAACAAGACAAACTCAGTAGTAACACACTTTAACAGCACAAATTTTTATTCAGACCAAAAGATACAAACATAAACAAACTAACTTCATTCCCTGGAGGGACGATCATAACAGAGATGTCAGTGACACACATCTCTAGGAGACTGGTGTGAAAGGGAAGGGCAGAAGCAGGAAAAGGAGGAAGTGATGCAGAGAGCTGCTGTATCAGCCATTCTGGCCCCTATGTGTAGGTATTCCCAGAAAGGCGTCAAGAAACTGCTTGTGGCAGCGGCAGCCGATGAAGAGGGGCATCATGGCACCGTGGCGTCGCCATGTTCCATTAGGTCCTCAGCAAACGTACACTGTGCCACGCCCCACGCCTACACTAGACGTGTAGGCGTTTACCTAGAAAAGAAGTGGGGGGTTATACATTGGAGGATTACTGCTGACCTTACATCATGTCCAAATAGTTTCTGGGCAATTAAAAAAACTTCTTAGATTTAACCCCTAATCTCACTTTGTGATACAGGCTCCAGGAGAGAAGGTACGACATATCAACAAGGGATTTACCCCTGACATTAATATTCCTCACCTTCCTCATCCTCCTCCACCCATTGGTGGGGCGTTGGGTCCAGCACCGTGAGATATTCTTCCCATCCGTCTTCTGCCACCAGGGGGACCTGGAGGACTGCAAAAGCAGTGACAGATGATTTAAAATGAAACTTAAAAAAGGTCTTACAGTCTTCTTAATGTTTGTCATTTTCTTGCCAGCATATTTGATAAGATATTTGAAACAGTGCAACGGATGGCCACCATAAATTAGAAACACGATATGCACTTAAGATAATATTTAAGCTCCGCATCTCTCAGGTCAGGACTTTCCTTGGATTATGAACCATTTTAAAGTATGCTAGTAACCAATGGCTCACATGTATGGTTCCAAAAACTGACTATTAAACTATTAGTTTAAACAGGATCCCCCATCTCAAATAAAACCCCGAGTAGTTTACACATGACATTTAGGACACGTCCCCAGTGTGTGTGACAGTAGAGAGATGACTGTGCGCAAGGGACCTACCCTCTGCCATCGGTGAAGCGTGACGAAGCAGAATTTCCATCCTTTGCCATGTCAGGGTTAATCATTGTCTTAAAACTGGTAGAGGAGAAAATTCAGGTTGGACAGCAGTGGTAATGTAGGGATGCAAAAACATGCCTGTTTTACTCAGTGGTTTATGAAAAAATACCTGCACAACAAGTGACATTCCCATCCTTGTCAGCACCCAACTCATTAGCTTAGCATGTTAATGCCCTACATTAAGATGGCAGCATGGTAAACAGTACCTTATACCTACTAAACATCAGCATATTAGCATTGTCACTGTGAGCATGTTAGGATGCTGACATTAACGTTTAGCTCAAAGCACTGCTGTTTGTAAATACAGCCTCCCAGAGCCTCCACCATGACTGGAAACTCATACTATTCTAAGTGTCTCACTGTTCCACCACTTTCCACTTCTACTTTTACTAGCCACAGGTTAGCTAGCACTGGTAAAGAAAATAAATCCAACATCCTGTGGCTCCTTTCATCAATCAGGGAAGGCAGCTGACTTAAAGCACATTTTGAAATCAGAAAAACAACAACATGATGTGAAGTGTGTTAGTGATTGACTTACAACAGGCCGATAAATTCAACCGCACCCCAGAACAGATCTATCAGTAAGGACAGTCGCCATGGTGACTGGCTCCTGCTGTCCAGGACCTGACCTGGGAGACACAGAGTTACGGGTGAGACAGCAGGGACCAGGACATGGACGGTAGGGGTCATTCACATTTAAAATTTAAGAGTGTAGCGTTACATTTTATTTCTCAGTTGTTTAATCGGTTTCACTCTTAAACTGACATTCAGCACACACAGACTAACAGCGAGTAACAACACAGCAGGACCCCGTTTCCCAAAACATCTTAAGGCTCTTGATGAACATCAACATAACGTTAGCACACTCAATAAAGTAAAGAAATCAATACTGCAGTTCTATGCTGAACAATGCAGGAAATAGCCTCTACAATAGTCTCGCTTCATTAATTCAGCAACTCTTTTTCTGACTGCTACGCAGATCCAGCCAGGCGAAACCTGCTAACAAGCTAACTTTAGCTAAGTTATGTCCCATTTGTTTTTACACATTCCTGTTAAAGTGATGCGTTTTAACTACCAGTGTTGGACAGATAAAACTACATCTACAAGAAAGCTACATATTCGTTCTGAAAATGAGAAAACGGTGGAAGACACAACACAAACCACTCACCGTTGGACACGTACACCATCTTTCACAAACACTGCTTACTGCTGTGTTTACGATTGGGGATGCACTTCCGGGTCCGTTGTTGGTCATACGCTTCTTCTTCTTGGGATGATGATGATGTATTTGCGGGCTAGGAGCTTCAAAGGCGTATTGCTGCCCTCCATAGGTCATTAGTAGAGTTTCATTGACTGAATGAATCTCTGATTTCAATAATTGATGTTATTTCAGGCAGCTCTGCTTTCATGAGTCACTGATGCATTTTCCATCTGGGTGTTTACCAACCAGTGTCATTCCATCATTCACTTCCCAGTGACCCTGTCTCAGCCAAGTTATTTCCACATTGTTCCTCCTGCCAATTTTTGTATTTGACACAGGCTTCAGTGATGACTGTTCCCCTGTACTGAATCAGTATTCTCCAACTTAGATTCTTGATTGAACCGAGTCAAAATTTCTACTTTTAGATCTGGTCCCACTTTTCTAAACTTTCAGCGCCATAAGTGCTATACTTTCCTGGTTTAACTTCCTCCACATACTCAAGTGCCTAAAGCTCTGTTGTGAAAACTGACACATGATTTGATATCTGCTTTCCATCTGCCTGTCCACATAGCTGAGATATCTATGACCTCTCAAATTCATCCAGTAGTTGACCCTGGGGCCTGGATTATATGTAAACAGTGTGTGAATTATAAAAATGACAATCATGGGAGGGGTTAACTCTTTTTCAGGTCATAAAGGAAACCCAGTGCAGCACAGTTGCATGCTTCAGTCAAGTAAAAGCTTACAAAGCTTTCAATGTTCTTTCATATTTAACTAATGTCTGCAGTAGAGAAGAAGATGATGTAGATGATGAAATAATGGGTGCCCCATACCACACAACAACTTTTGTAGTCAGGGGTCACCAACTATTCTAGAGCAAAACTGCCAGCAAGTCAGACCCATACACAAATAATAACAGGACATCATTTTCGCTCAAACACAAATCCTATTCATCATCTCAAGTTTTAAGTTTCAATAAATATCTCCTTTCCTCTTGCTCATGTTGACTGACTGCAATGTAAACTGGGTTCAAAAAAGCAGTAGTCATACATTGTTGAGGTATTGCTGGGTCTCTGTTCAAAAATATTAAACAGAGTACGGTCTAGTCCTGCTCTAAATGAAAAGTGCAATGAGATGACTTTTGTTTTGAGTTGGCGCTATATAAATAAAACTGAAACTGAATAAATCTGAAATAACAAACCGGGATTTTAACATTTACCTTACCAGATAAAACTCCGCAGTGAAAACAAATGCTATGCTTTTTGTAACAAGACTAAAAAACTTGAAATTAAATAATGAACTCTATATTGATGTCAAAATGTATCTCTACAATAACTAAACCTCAATTTCACTGCTAACAATTTACATTTAATAATGCTAATGAAGTGATAGGATGGGCTATCAGGTAGCTAACATCAGATGAATCATTTAAACTTAAAGAAATGCTAATTACAAAACTTTGAAGGTAGGAAAGTTAAGTGTATTAAAGAAGCTCAATAGCTAACTGCTGACATTGATCTACACTGTCTTCTTTCGCTTGTAATGCACTGGACTTGCATGAGCAGCTGCTAGTGATGAAGGCATATACCCCGATATTTCAGCCTTGATCAAATTGTCACAACATATATATGTATATATTTCAAGCATACAATATCGCCTCCCCAGTCAGACCCTATAAGGCATCACTTCGCATTTATACCGCTTTCCCACTTATCCATAATACTTTGTGGGTTCTCGCCAAGAGCTATGTCAAGACATAAGACATAAGTCTTCAGGGGTGCAGACTTCCTGCAGAACATGGCTATGGTGCTTGATTGAAGTTATCAACCAGCAGGTGGCGCTAAGTCACAGCCACAGCTTTTTTATTATTTGTCCTCAACCACCTGTAGTCACCATAAATGTTTACTCTGTTATGAAATCCGGAATCACTTTATTACCGAGCAGGTTTCCAGATATACTACTGTTGAATTGTAGTGTGTTATACTGAGAGGTGCTTCTAATATATGTTCTACCCTCATTGATATAAATGGTATGGATAAAATATAAGAAATATCTTTAGGACTACAACCACACCAATGACCTTCACACAGTACATGATGTATCAATTTACAGAACATCTATTACGTTGCATTTTGATAAAGTTAATAGACCTATGTGGCTTGAAAACCATCACTTCTACAAAGACTCGTGTGGGATTTTTAAATAGCTCAAAGCTTGCTTGCGTTGAACTTGCTGCAGGACTGCAATTAATTGTAATCATGGTTATATGATTAACTGAATGCTCATATACATTCAGGAGTATTACTCTGACTCCCAAAGTCTCAAACAAGACTAAGTCAGTCTTTTTAGTATTCAGACTTTGAAAGAGAGATGCTTTTTTACAAATACCCAAGAACAAGTAAATTGTGTTGGGCAACAATAACCACTCATTTATCATGTTTGCCATTGTGACGTCTTGTCCTTGCGAATAACTGCTTTGAGTTGTGCAAAGAAAAAAATCATCACTGCAGCTTTTCTTGGACTCCCCACCTGCCAGAGTTATCACTCATAACCTCTATTGATAGACAGTACCAGGGTATATTTTTTACTTGAACACAAAATAAAGATTGCTGGACTTATATGTGTATTGTTTTGATATGCAGTACAAACATACATATGTATGTTGTCTGATGCTTTGTGTCCCACTCCCATTCCTGCTACAGCTATGCACATGCAGGTGCTACAAACTTACACAAAAAAGTACACAAAAGCAAAAGGTAGCATGGTGGGGATGTGATGATTCAGATTTAATACCTTATAGCTGGGGTCATCAATTATCATTCAATACATTTGCAACAAAAATTAAATAATGCTGGTTAATGTGCCGAAAGCGTAATTTTCTTGTATAATTTATATAATGTATAAAAAGTGCTTTATTTGCACCATCCCATAGAGCCTAAGTGAAGCTGAGATGGTATGAGCAAAAAGCAACCACTGCAGTTGAGCGGGATAGCCTGAGAAACCTGTCTAAACATCTAAATCACGACCAAGACATGTCACGAGTTGACATGTCACTATGGAGTCAACTCCTGACAACCGAACATCTTGCGGAATAAAACATTCATATTTAACAAAAGAAAGCTGGGGAGTTCGACAGTGACTTCAATAAAGTATGACTTTTTGAGACAGTAGAGGAACGATATTTTACAGGATTGAAGTTGCTGCTTGGTTTCACACCTTATCAAAAAGGCTTTACAGTGAAACACAGATACGTTGTAAACAGTAGATATTATCTCTACATGGTATTGGTCTACATGTTAGGAGCAAACCATGCATTTTTCCATTCATTATCTGTATTGAGTGCTTTATATTTAACAATAAATTATTTAGGCCAATTCTCAACAGTCTACATTGACATTTTGTTTGCGTTTAAATCAGGAAAAAAGAAGAACCTTGGGAAAAGCCTGAATATTGCACCATGATGCATTCATGCAAAATAAATAATAACATCTAAAAAAGGATTATTACAGATCCATGGGCAGTTAGCGACATTGAGGGGTGAAGACGTTCTGTTGTTTTCCCTTAATCTGACCAATATGGATGTTGGAAGGGTGAAACACATGAGACGATGTTAGTCCTGTTCACTTGTCTGGGATCCAGGTCCTGTGCTCTCTTCACCAGACTTGTGTGTGCTGTACTCTTGTTCACTGATTTTAGGGTTAGGTTGTATTCTCTCTTCCAATGTTTCTGTGTTGTACTCAACAGTGCCCTGGAATCCAGATATTGTTTTTTCTTCTGTAGGTTTTTGTGTGTCATTTGTTTTCATTTCAGGTCTTGTGCTCTCTTCAACAGGTTTTTGCGTGTCACACTCTTTGCCAAGCTCAGGTTTAGTGTTCTTTCCATCTAGCTTGTGTGTATCAACCTTGGTCTCTGCTTTCCGAGTGGCTGCTCCTCTAAAAATACCAGCTTTGTGAAGCTCGCGTCGAATAGTTTTTACTGAGACAGCGTGAGAGAGATGTCTGTTCAACTCTGTGGTTATTTTTGAGGCTGTAAACTCGGGGTGTTCATCAACTATCCTAAGAAGTGTCTCTCTGTCCTTTTCGGTGAGCTTTGACTTGCGCCCGCTGTTTTTCTTTGCCGATGCTGTCCGTCCATGTTTCACGTATACTGTCATGACCCTGGAGACGGTTCCTCTCGCCACATTAAACAGCTGTGCAGTTTTTGTGACAGATGCACCTGACAGTCGTGCAGCAACTATTTGGCATCTTTCAAACTCTGTTAAGTCACTCATATTGCCTTGAACAATGTCTCTTTTGGTGGCAGCAATCCCAAACGACTTAGGTGTCCCAAAGTCCTCTTTCTTATGATGTCTGCATTATTTTGTACACTGGTGAAAGGAGATCCAGGGAAGGGAAATAGCCACTGCTGGAAAGCTGTTGAGGTGCACTGTGTGATTGTTTGCCTATAAATGGATGAAAAAAGCAAAACCAAGAAATTTCAAAACACTTTATTTTAAAACAGCAAAACAAATGTGTATGCTAAAGTAGCTGTTCTGTATTAATCTGAATTTAAAAAAAAACACAGCTCACACAACCACCGTGTAGGAGCTAACATTACATAGCAGGTAATTACCACTGCAGGAGCTGCAGGAAATACGCGGGAGACTTTACAGTACAGATCAATAACCCAGCAGCAGCTAACACACATTAAAAGACACTCACTGGCTTTAGTGAGGTTTCTGTGGACAGTCAAAGGTGTTCAATCAACTCCATCGTAACGTTAAGAGGCTAGCCAGGAGGCAAGCTACTAGATTAGCTTCCATCAACAAAATACATATTCATAATATATTGTTTCCATTTTAATAGAATTTAAGGACAAAGCAAACACATTACCGTGTGCACCGATTATGGCGTACTGTAATAAACTACAATTGCATACTATAGCGTTAGTCAGCTTGTCCACCGCTGTTTTCTTGTTTCACCCACAGACGGTAAATAACACAGGGGAGAATTCGTGCATCCGATCGGAGCATTTCAGAATAAAAGCACCCCGCAAAGCATTCCGTAACTAAACACGTTTTTACTTTAACGGCTTTTGATGGTACAGGGGAAGGGTAGACGAAATAAACTCTACATTACATTTACACTTAGCCGATGCTTTTATTCAACGCAAGAAATTGCAAGAATTAATAACTTGTTCTGAGGTAACTGAATTAGGGCTGCAACTAATAAATGATCAATTAATCTCCAATGGGTAACTTATGAATTATAAACAGATCTGCAACCACAATTTGTTTTGAAGTAGTCAGCAGCCAATTTGTTCTTCATCTGCTGCTGCTTGTGATGGTCAGGACACAAAGTCAAAGTCAAAATCTTATGATAAAAAGAGTGTACTCAGGGGGGTCAATGTGGATGTCAACCAACTGGTGGTCAGAACAGTGATCCAACCATAGAAGAACGATCCAACACAGTAAAAGGATGGAAGAGTCTGTCAGGAGACCATGGATGTATTTTCCTTTATTGAAACCATTGCAAAGTACAGATGCATTGTTAATACCGTTCCACAAACACAGACACAAATTCAGCACATTTGTTTATTTGAATGAACAGGTCCACTTCAACACCTTCACTTTGCTAAGTTCTTTCTCTATTCAGGGGTTTTGTCTTTATATGTTCTCAACTAAACACAAAGTCTCATCATTTAGAAATCCATTAACAAATACCGGTACATGGACCTTAGTGTATTGCAACCATCATGCAAATGTCAATGTAACACTGCTTAATGCCAGAAGGTGAAATCTATTCTGTCATCTTAGCTGCCACAATAGACTCATATTCCCTGCCCATTCTGAAGCCTTTTCCAAAAATGATTAAAACTTAATAAAATATTATAAAGCAAACAAAATTGCGGTTTAAATTAAGGTATCCTGTGGCTTTATGCAAACATTAACCAGTGTAAATGTAACAATGTAGTCCTTGTCTTTGGTCTGGGCTTCAGGTCTTTTTGCTCTCTTCATCAGGGTTTTGTGTGTCAATCTCAGAGTCTCATACTGATTTCTCACTGTCAGCTCCTCCATTAGCTCCAGCTTTTGTCGGTCTTGTCCTTGTCATCCGTGCCTTGTGCCTTCTGTTCTTCTTTGCTGATGCAGTATGACCGTGTTTTTGAGGACAGTCTCAGTTGATACATCACATAACTGGGCAGTTTTTCTGAAGGACAGACCTGCAAGTTGGGCACCGAATATTTTACCTCGCTCAAACTCATTCATACTAAAAGTTTAGTTGTTGACTGTCTTCTCCTCTGAAGCTGACAGGCAATATCAACTGTGAGTCAGGCAAATAACTTTGCAACTGTCTCTGCAGCAATGATTTAATTATTTTGAAGTTGAATCATGTGGAGTTTCCCATATTTTGGCCACTGAAGTGCAGAGTGTAGAGGGAGATGACTGCAGACTGTGTCCTCAGTCTATAACTGGATGGAAAAAGGCAAATAACAGAAGTTCACATTTTAAACATTTGTTTGAAACACCTACACTCAATTCAGCTGTGTGCAAATGTTGATGTTCTGTATTTAACTGCATCCACTATCAGGACTTGAATCACAACCACAATGAGGAACATTACCTGAGACAGGCCACTACAACTAACATTACAGGGGCTGGACAAAATAAACAAAACAGTAAAGCGTAGCGCATAACACTTACAGAAGCTCAGCCTTAGCAGAGTTCAATCAACTCTATGGTAGGTGGCATTATTCTATCTATCTATCTATCTATCTATCTATCTATCTATCTATCTATCTATCTATCTATCTATCTATCTATCTATCTATCTATCTATCTATCTATCTATCTATCTATCTATCTATCTACAGTATATTATATGTAAGTGTGTGTATTATCATATTAGCTGCACTTTAATGCTTTAGCTTGCCAAAGATGAAATTAGGTCAGCTGATTTACTGTACTGATGGGTAGTTTAATCTTTAATGTTACACCATATTTTATAAGCTGTTTATATGATTTGTAGATGTTAAATCATGACCAACTATATTTTCAATTCAGATCTTTACTTGCACTAGAGGTTTGAAACACCCGCATGCTTAGGTTGTTTTTATGTTTTGTCTATTTCTATTTGTCAGTTGTATTTTTATGGTTGAAATGATAAATGCATTTTAAACTTTAACTTTAACAGTAACTATAAACTAAAACATAAAAGATCTTTCTCTGAAAATTTTGAGTTATTTCTAATGTTGAAATTACATTGACACTCTTTTTCTTGTCTTGTCTATTAAGTTAGTTGTTTCCACTTTAGGACCACCAGAGAGCAGCAGAGACAGTAGAATGATTTCTAAAGAGACCATAGTGTCTGGCCGGATTACCTTCTCATTAACAAATACACAGTGATAATATACAATTGTTTATTTTGATAAGGTCCTTTCTGACCCCACAAGGAGCCCATTAGGTTCCCAGACCTCACTTTGGGAAAGACCAATTATTTTAAAAGAAGCAGCTTGTAGCGACACTGGTGTTCCTCTGCTGCTGATGGCCATGACCCAGACCGAAGGTCAAAGGCCAAAAGTTCAGACAAAACAATGCTGTACTTCTGAGGGCTGACCCATGCCGAGGAGTCAAAGTTCATATACAACAGACAGGCAAACATAAGTGATCCCACAAAGTAAAATGAAGAGCAAGAGAGATCATACGGAGAATATAAAGTGTATTTTTCCACATTAAAACATGTATTTATATGCACTTGTTATGGCATTCAGCTAACACTAAAGCAAATGTAGTGAGATGAAATTGTGCCTTGCAGCTGGATTATTACTGTAACTTCTACTTATTTCTTTTCCATGTTTTGTTCTTTCTGAGGTCAGCACTTCTTCGCGCTTCAGTCCTTCCATGTTTTCTATATAAATCCACATCACCGCCTTCCTTAAATCCAAATAATCAAGAATTCCCACTCTTCAGACACACCCAGAAACAGATACATCAAGATGTAATGGATTCCAACCAGCGTGAAGTAGTCGGCTCAAAGGATCTGTGTGTAGAATGTAGTGGCATCTAGCAGTGAAACTGCAGATAGCAAACAAGTGAAAAACGCTCGTATCAACCTCCCCTTACAAGCATGTAGGAGACACTACAGTAGCTACAAAACACAAAAAAATGTAGAAGGTCCAATCTGGCACAAGGCTTGTCTGTTCTGTGCTACTGTAGAAACGTGCCTGTTAAACATGGAAGAGGACTCCTGCACTCTGTAGATATAAAGGGCTTATTCTGAGGTAACGTAAACAATCCTTTTTTCAATCACTATTTATCTTACACACTGAACCTTTAATGTCCACTGATGTCAGTAAAGCTATACAGGGAAATGTGCTATGTGGATTTTTCTCTATTTCAATCACTCACTTTTTTTCTCTTTTGACTTTTCTCAAATATCATTCACAAGTTTCAGTGAGTTGTTTTAGAGTATGTAGCTTGTGTGCCAAGTGTGCAAAGACTTTTGAGTTGAAAATTAAAGGAAAATCCACAATTCTATTCTCAAAGTATAGTAAGTTCATTAAAAATTTGGAGGAAAAAAATCTACTGCGGACACCCCATAACTGACATTTTTAAACAGCTTTAGTTATTATAATATCACTGGATGTGTTTTAGGTTTTAGTTTTGTATTCTCTGTTTCTGTTGTAGAATCCTTGCTCATGTGTCTTGTATAACTTTTCTGCCTGTCTTTGTGCGTTTTCCAGCCTGTGTCCTCACTTGTGTATTTAGTCTGTGTGTTCCCTTGTCTCAGTGCTAGTTCGTCTTTGTCTCTGCATCAGTGCTTAAAGTGGTGTGGTATTCACAGGTACTATACTGGCACTTCTGCATTTTACACTTTGGTGTACTGTGACTTTTTCTCACAAACTGATGGCACTTTTTTGTGACCTCTTAATATCAGGTTCTCTTTGCATTTCATAATGACTATATAATAAACTGCTTGGGGGCACTACATGACACTCATCTGTTCCTGTTCTTGCTTACCTGCTTTTCTCAGTCAGTTGCACTAGCAGAGAAATACCAGCAAGTTGTGTAGGGCCTCGCCTCCCTATTGTGTCACAGCATTTGTCAAACTTTGAAGAGGATAAAGCGGAACTATCCTTCTGTTTGTGAGAAGAGGTAAAAAAACACAGTGAGAGTCAGTTGTGAGAACAGCAATCAGGTATGATCTTTGCAGTGCATTTCTCTTGCTAGTCTGTCAGTCTTACTATCTTAGCTGGGCAGTTCCAGGTTAGCAAGCCAGTAAATTTACTTCTGCTTTCTCAAAGAGGACCAGTAACGTCACAAACCAGGATGCTTCCAAACTCTGAAAAGTGCACATATGTATCGATACAGACTTCAAACTTGGAACCTGTAAGTTTAATTTTTATGTTGTTTTACTGTTCATTTTGCATGTAAGCCTGATGAACTTGGTGCTAATACACTCTGGGGCTAATGTAGCTAGTGTCTATTGTACACACTCTTGGATCAGGCTGGAGAACCCATTAGCAGAGGTTTGCTTAGGGCCCCAGGTAGGTCAGACCCTGCTCTGGCAGCTGGTTTAAGAAATGTTAAATTAACCTTACAATCATTTTTAACAATTAATCATTTGAACTTTTTACTATGTTTACTCTAATAATAATTAGAAATAAAAACAAAAAAAAATTTAAAGTGAAGGGGAAAGGTGGTGCCTTCAAGTCAGACATACTGTGAGCTGCTTTTACCAGCACATTCTTACTCACTTCAGACTATGATGCTATAGGTGGATTTGCATCGATGGCCTAAATGGAAGCATACACAAACATTTTTGTGACTTTTCTTTAATGGAAAATTCACTAGCAAGGACCACACCACAACATTGTGGGATTTAAAGGTACATGCACATGTGGAATGCATGGATTATGCATTATGCAAGGTTGATGGTGGAATAAGGATGCCGTCTGAAGGGATCAGGGAAGGAAGGATGGAGGGAATAGAGAATGAGTGGATGTGTATAGGGATGACTGGATGGGAAGGGAAAGGGAGGGTGGTTTGAGTAATCTGAAACAAGTGGGGCAGGCTGAGCAAAGCGGGTATACGTGGCCTTGACAGGTGATTGGAGGTGTGGTTGAAGCATGGCCCCACTCCCGAAATTCAGTTAACAAATTAACTTCTTTATTTCTTTGTTTTCACCATTAGCACCAGCCATTAGCATAGGCTGTTCTTCCTGGAGTCTATTCAGTTGCCCAAAAAACACAACTAGCCTATTGAAACAATGTGGTACAATGTGGTAATGACATCGGTGCTAGTGTATTCACTGTTGCTTGTAAAATATTGAAGGTTTCCTCATCTTCAAATTTAATGCCAGCTACTTACTTAGTTTCCTGAGCAAATATAAAAGGGTGCATGTGTGTGAATTGCTGGTGTCTTCGCAGGACCCCCTACTCTTACTAACAGGGAAAACAAGTGAATAACTGTGGCCACAGTCATCTCTTTGCAAAAGACGCCACCTTAAAACACACACACACACACAAAAACACACAAAAACACACTTAACATACACTCAGGTGCACATGCAAACACTCATCCATCTTTTTGACAATCAACTGCTGGTCACACAAACACCACACACCCACACACGTGTAGATCCCCGCTGTTAACGTTCTCCTGTTCTTCCACTTAGACTGTGTTTTCACAAGACTGTAATGGATGAGTCCATTAGTGTTAAATAGCAGGGTCAGCTATTTTTCACACCCTCACTTGGCCAAAAGTGGGCGGGCCCTCTCACAATACAAAGAGCATTGAGTTAGTCAACAGTCATCACCTTACATGATGAAATATATGGAAACAAGTTCATACACCGCAGAGCAAACACCAGTTGTTTTCAACTCCCCCATCTCATGAATTCATTCTTTCACTTACACATCTGTTATCAAACAGTCAATCTTACCTCACTCAGAAAGCATCCATTATCACTCATATTACACTGACATACAAAACACTAACAACAGGAGGCACTGAATTTGATGAACTTTTAATCTGACAGATTTTTTCAAATAAATCAGTATTTTATATAGAATACAGTTGTTCTTAGTCACGTTGGTACTTTTCTCAGATCACAATTGAAATTCTACTTGTTTAACCAAGTATATCATATAGTCACTTGTGCACATCATATGTAAAAGTAATTTCTCAAATTGATCAAAATTGCAAAATGCAAATGCTTTGACACATTCTGCAAATGACTGTATGTCTCCTACATTATCAATTGATCACGTCATGTTCATCATAATGTATTATACTGGTATGTAAAATAGTCTTGTTTTTTTCTGCATCACAATGACATACTCTGTCAACAAATTACAGTGCAGACAATAAAAGTGTAACTGCGAATCCTGTCCAATCCCTTGCTATGGATAACTCTGTACTGTTGAAATTGATCTATGCCATACAGAAAAGTGCAGCCTTTTTCAATCATTGTCATCCAAACCTTAGCCATAGTTTACCAATACAAATAGTTTTCTCAATGTTAAGGATGATTCTAGAAATGTACCAAACTGACTGAGAAAAACTGTAAGAATAACATTTTCACTTTAACTGTACTATAGTATATGTAACAAGAATGAATTGGAAATGAAGAAATTTCTTTCAATATCCTTTATTTTTTCCATATCACTGCATTCAGTAATTTACTTGTGAAAAAAAAGTTCCTGAAATTTCAGTGCTGCAATACACTTTTTCTCAGTTGTTTACACAGTAAAATTGGTACCTGAGACACACTGACCACAAACTGTAATTGATGCACTAGCCCCTTGAACCAGTTCTGCTAAAATATAAAATCAAATTCAAAACACTACACACATTTCTCTATGCACATGGACATAAACATAAAATGTATGTAAATGCTCTGCTTAGATTTTCTAAATACCTGATTACTGCAAAATTGCAGGATATTTGCAATCATTCTGTTTTGAATGTGATTTTAACAGTTTTGGCCACAGTGTTAGCATTTGAAAATGTGCGGCAAATATATAGAGTTTTGCAGATGGTGAAGTAGTAATGACAAAAGAGTGTATGGATTTTGGAGAAAGAGGTCATTGAATGCATTTTTTGTGAAAGCAATGAAAAACGATTCACACTGGGCCATATGAAATTCTGTTTTGCTGACTGTGTGAAGAGTTTTGACAGAGTGACTTTAGCTTTGACCGATGCAGGTTAGCAATTGAAAAAATAACTGTAATTTTCAAGTCACAAAACCAAAATCAAAAGTCATCAATATGTGGTCTGATATATAATCTAATTTTATGGATTACAGTCAAATACAATTCAAATTTAGTAAGTATATGTTGTGTTGAAATGCACTACTAGCTTTATAGGAAAAAAGTGGAAATAATTTTTCATCACAGACTGATGACATTTCCTTTCATCATCTGAGTGTCAATGGAGTGTTGGCAGTGAGGCAAAAGTCTGAGAAAGTAATAGAGTGTATATTGAGTGTATGAGAGTGTGGACATGTTACCGTTGGCACGTCTACCTGTAACCTAATCATGCTGGTGAAAGTTTGTATATTTTTTGGGCTTTCTTTGGGAGGACTGCATGTAATTATGGACAGATGAGATTATTTATCTAGCCTACATTTCATTAATGGTCTTAAAGGCCTTCTGGAGACATATGGATGGGGTTTAGGATAAGAATAAAAAGACAGAGAGAATGCGGAGGAGGATTTAGGACAGAAAAATGAGCAACCAGGAAGAATTGATAGAAGAGGAACAGTAATGAATGGTAGCAGGCTGCTGAGCTTTCTTTCTTTCTTTTTTTCTTCCACCTATTCTATTTCCCTTTCTGCCCTCCCCAATTACTGCAGCTAAACGGGTTTCAGCTGTTAATGGTTATTGGAGATTAAATTAGAGACGGCGCTTGGCTGGCGATCTGTGTATCTAGACTTAATATTTGGCTCCAACTGATAAGGGAAAAGAAAGGAAATTGCCAGGAGGGATTGGGACATGTCTCTGTGTTTATATATGAGGGTGGATAATGATAGCCTACAGGAAACAGTGGACAAATTACTTAATTACAAATTAGGAGAAGATTGTAAGAAGAAAGGACAGTTAGAAACAGATTGACAAGCAGAAAAGAAGAAGGAAATGCTCTTTATGCAAATACTGACCCCTGCCATTCATACTGAATGCATCAGTCATGTTCAGTCTGTTTCTTTTATTTTCCTTTCAATAACAGCTCCTGGATGATTAAAATTTTTATGGGTATGTTTACATTGGGGAAATTCTGTGGTCTCCATTTTTGGCTTTTTTGATATTTAACCAAAACCACCATATTTCCCTATCCACCACCCATCTAACTCTTAATTTCTCCCTTCATACTATGTGTCAGGATCAGTATGGAAACAAGAGATATTTGGCAAAGTAAATTATTCATATATAAATTTATTTTGTAAGTAGATAGGGTTGGTGTTTTTGCTATAAATCTTATCAAATGCTCAAAAAAAGTAATTAGCTTGGCTAGCTCGTAATAGCTTATTGTTTTCACTGCTGAAGTTTTTATTGCTGCCTGTTGCATGTGATTTGCTTTGGGATTTCATCCAAATAACAATTTACTTTAAGATTTTGAGTTGAAGCAGTGGCTTGAAAGAAAAAGTCATGAAGAAATTTTGAGAAGGCAAAGAGGAAAGGTGAGTAGAAGGTGAGGAGCGATGGATGGGACAAACTGAGAGGAAGAAGAAGAGGACAGACAACTGTATGAATGTGACCTCTCGGAGGGAGAACTCAACTGCTTTTTGCCACTGGAGGGGTGAAAGTTTAGAGTCCGGCCTTTAGGGAAATTATCATGCACTATGTTCTCATGAATCATCATGGCAGCTTATAACTAAGTGTATGTGTGCGTAGTATTCCCATATGTGCTTATTAGTGTGTTTCCTCATGACTGTATCTGTGTATGAGAGTGTGTCCAGTTTCTCACTGATGAATGGAAAGCACTTTCCTTTGGAGTTCAGAGGTTAAATTCTTCCACTGGAAACATTTAGACACTCAAACCTCTTTCAGTCACACCTGCACCCCACTCCGCTACACACACACAGCCACACACACACACAAAAGGAAAAATCAGAGCACAGCAGCATACTGACCAGCTGAATTATGTCCTGGACATGAGTAAATCCAGACTGGTGTCCACAAAAGTCCATTCAGAGCCGCTTCACCCCACACAATATCTGACTACAGTGGGCAGAAGATCCACTAATCGCTGTGCACTTCACCAGAATGACTGCCAGCAGACACAGGCTGAATCTGAAAGGTATGCGGTAACAGACCTGTGATCAGGATAATAAAAATGCAGGAGGTTCTGATGGAAAATCAGGAATGTACAACTGTCACATCAGACACAATTATCAGTGATGGTTGGATATATCTTAGGATTGTATTATATATTTTTGAGATTGCTGATAACAGAAAAACATCTTAAAATAAAAAGTGTTATTTAACTGATATTTTTCTTAGGGGAAGATGATATGTCGAACAGTAATTCAACATTGCTTGCACACACAGTCACTCAGTCACCCAGGATGCATGTTAACACTAGATTGAAAGGCATTGTAAATGTTTTTGTAACCAAAAATGCGGAAAAACCTATAGAGTGGAATTTCTTTTAGGTGACATTTTATGCACAGCTGCCCAGCAGTGCTTATTCATATAGGTCAGGATGATGTTTTTACACAAAGTCCATGAGTTTCTGTGGAATGTCAGGTTGATGTGCCATCTGATTAGCTAATCTCGCCGTTAAGACCTTCTTTGTTCCTGACTTTTCATATAATCTTCATCAGTCTGACAGCACACATGCACACCATACCAGTAGTCACCTAGGAGAAGATAACAGCAGGTCAATCACTTCGATGGCCGTCAGGTCATCTGTCACTGCTGGGGGGCTGGGGGTTGCTAACTGGTAATAAAAGAGACAGGGATTATTAACAAGTATGAGTAAAAACACAAACAGAGCCATGAATGGCATAAGAGAAACAGCAAATAGGCATGACAGACAAAGAGAGATATTGTCGAGCCATGGTGATCAACTCCTCCTGAGTTTGTCTGGTGCGACACAGGAGTTTGTGACTTGACAGCACGATTGTTTGGAGGTCAGGATGATGGATCTCTACTTATCATGTTTCTGCATTGGAGCATACATAGTTATTGATGCCTGCGTCGTTACCACAGCAACCCATGCAGATAGGTCAGTGATTTCTGGACACAATCCGTTTGATCACTTGCAAATAAGAAATCTGATTTGCCTGCAGTCTGAACGAAGCCTAAGCTAAGTTAAATCTCCGGCGGTATCCCTCTTTGTCTAGCTCTCTGCGCCTGGGCTGTGACAATACAAACACACACATGCATTCAGTTGATGCAGTTTGTGGTGCTGTTAAACTGTACCGTATTATCCAGAGAGGGGTTTCTGTCATTTTGCTACACATTTATTTTGATATTAATGGAGTGTACAAAATTAGATATATTTTTGATACCTGTCAGTATAATGCGCTACAAATCATGACAACCTGCAGCATCCAAAATTACCATAAAGTTGAGTCAAAAGATCATAAAAATATTTTCAACAATAGTGTGTGTATAATCTTTACATTCAGAGTGTGTTTTAGGTTCCCATTTTTCATTTATGGTGCTGCCTAATTTATAGAAATGAAAATGTACATGCTAGTTACTTACATCTTGCCAGTTGAAGTTTAATTCTTTGATAATGAACACAACATTAACACATTCGTTTCTGACTGAACAGTTTATGGATGAACCTTTTTAAGATTTATAAAATGTAAGATATACAGTATGTTTGTATGCAAGCAAAAGTTATGAAAATCCTTCAACTCTGTTTACTTAGAGGGTTGACATTTCAATTATAACAGATTAAATAGCGATAACCAAACCCCGCCTGTGTGGATTGTTTTTCTGTAGGATTTCCAGTGCTCTCTATTCACACATCAATAAATACAGATGACCTATTTATCCCTCTCCTTCTCTCTGGTGAGCGTAGGCTGCATCTCATGTTGATCAATCTGGACTGTTTAAACAATGCTGTCTAGGGTTGAATTTTCCCCTCCAAAATCTGTGGTCATTCATCACTCTTAATCCTTTGAAACCTTTAAAACCCACTTCAGAGTCAAGACATGAGCAGTTAAATATCAAACAACACCATATTTCACAGCACAACTTTGTGCTTTAACTCTGTGAGAAGCTAAGTGCTGTCAGCATCTTGGCTCTGAAACTGTCCAGTTAATTTGTTCTGCAGAAACCTTAAATAATTTTAACAATTACTCTTAAAGGAAAATTATTTTATTTTAAAATAACATCAAAATCATTTTGATGGTATTCTGACTTTTGGCATGGCATGAATGGCATGTCTGTCAGTGCCACTCCAGCACTTGCGGCAACAGAGTAATGCTTTATGGCACCGGGAAGAAAGGAAAGAAAAAGAATCGGACTGGCTTTTACTCGTTGGCGTGAGCTATAAGAACTAAAAAGATGCAGGACAGATGCTGAGCTGGCCTTGATGCTGTTGGACTAGTACGCAATAACTATATTAGCTGGCTTGCCATGTCTTGTGTTGTTGTGCTTGCTTTATGTTTGCCTGTTTTAGCAACATTGTCAACATGAACAAAATCAGCCAAAGATTTCACAGACAGAGGTTTAGCCGCTAGCTATAAATCTTGAGTTGTTGTTAGCAAACTTACAAAATAACTCACTCGCACATCAGTAGCATTACTGTCTTTATTTACGACAGTGGTTATTAAATTGGTAGGGGCGTCAAATCGCAAAAAACACCTTACAAATCTTACATAATGTTACTTTGAACAGATAGTGAAGTGATTACATTTTTCTTTTAAATGTTATCGATCATTAACTGATAAATAAAAAGGGTGTAAAGATGATGTTATTTCTGCATCGCTATAGTGCTATAGACCGCTTTGAATGATGCTGAGCCTGAATTTTCTCTCTTTCTGAGCCCTAATCTATTTCTGTCTGTTTCTTTTTGTAATTGATTACCTTTAATCAGCAACATAATTGATAAGAATTTTCAAAGATATAGTCTGATCGCTTGTTATAAATAAATATACAGTGGGAGAATGGACAGAAAAATGTATTCTGTCATCTGTTCATTTATGCTTTTCCAAAATGAATTCAATATAATAAATCTACACTTTTTCCCAACTTATTTTTAAGATAAACACTGGAGCTGAATACACTTGAGGAACTGAAGCGCTATGGCTAAATAGTGGAGTGTAAACTCTACACTACAACAATACACAACACACACAAGTATGCACAAAACACACAACATTTTTTTTTTATCAATATAATGAAATAACATTGTTGGTTGGTGTATCTGGTAACTTCCAAAACCTATATATTGAATGTATCAGTAAAACAATGACTGACTATGTATTTCAGTTGTTATCCCACAATATCCAATATTGCATTGCAATATCGGCCGGTAGCACTTTAACTTTCCTCCTGGTTATGTTTAGGCAATAGCAACATTTGGTTAAGGTTCCGGAAAGACAGTTACTATACTGGAAAACTCCGCAGTGACTAAGTTGTTTACTGTGTTGACAATTAAGTGAAACCACAATATCTCATTTACCTCAACCGAACTACTTCTGCTGCCTAAACCAAATCCCCTTGAGAAAACGATGGCTATGAACAGAAGCCCTGCAAAAAAATATATATATAATGGGGAAAAATTGCAAATATAATTATTTCTACATAGTTGCATATATATATTTCTTATATACACAAGCATGCACAAACTCTCTCTCTTTTAACCAGGCACACATTTCTTTCAGAAAATGTGTTAGCACAAGATCTTGGTGTTTTTGTTGCACCCTGCTGACATGAGCTTGTCCACCAGAAGATTTTGGCCTTTGTATGTGTGTATGTGAATGTGTTTTAGCATCCCATCTGTCTGTCAGCAGGGAGCCACATCCATGCATATGTGTGTTTTATATTTCTTTGTGTTACAGGCTGTGGCCCCCAACCATCTCATTAACCAAACTTTAGCCACAGGAAGGAGTGCTTGACAAAAGAATAAAGAAAATAAAAGCAGAGGGGCAGAGAAGGAAGTCACAGAAATGGAAAAAGAATAAAGACAGAGGGAGCGAGAGAAAAAGGGACAGAAAAGCACAGAGTGAAAATAGATTAAGGGGATTATAGCAACATGTGATTTCCCACATGGTGTTTTTCATGAAATTTCTTTGAGATGTATCCACTATAACAAATTGCTCACAAATGTGTGATTCTTTGTAGTCAGTCAGAAATTACCTCTGTCTGAGTGGGCAGGTTGTGCTTTGTGAAACCATATACTATCACATATTTTGCACATAGTTTGACGTTTACACATTTCGTCACTGCTCTCACATTTAAAAATGACACTCATTGACTTACAGTAGTTGGATAATTTCTGCTCATACGAAACACACGTTTGGATAAATTTTGAAGCTCTCTACTATTGTTTGGCCTAACCTTGAACTTGTTTCCCATGAGACAAATCAAACGTTTAACTTTATGTACATGGCCACAATAAGGTTATAATAGTTTTAAACAGATATGGAACAGTAGCAGTTCCTGGTTAGAAAATGTCCTTCAGTGTAAACTATCCTTCTGAACAGGCACACCAGTGTCCTTCTGTTTAGAGGCTTGTGACAAGATGATTTCCAGTTTTGATTCTAGACTTTGAATGCCACTAAGACATCTGACCTGAAATGCTTCATTTGAGCTGCTGAGGTGGTAAAACTTTTAATAAGTAATGGTAAATCAAGACTAAGAATCTACAGTCATGCTAGTAGCTCTGTAAGGCTGCTCTTAAGCACAGTGGTACTTGGAACATGCTCACAATGGAAATGATCCTTTGCTTTGCCATATTCACAGTCTTAGTGTAGTGTGTCAGAATGCTAACATTAGCACTAAACAAAACAGTATGTAAAGCTAATTCTGATAGGAATGTCAATAGTTGCAGGTATTTGGTCAAAAACCAAAGTATTGCACAACTTAGCATTTTCACCTGGTGACAAGGTCATAAGCCTTAACAAAGACGGATGAAATAACGAAAACTACATGTGGAAAAACATTGTCGTTAACTGAAATAAAAATAAAAACGAAGCTTTACAAAAAAACAATAACTAACTAAAAGTGTATTGTAGGCTTGCAAAACTAACTAAAACTAACTAAAAATGAAAGAGTAAATGTCCTTAGTTTATTTATTTAGCGTAGCAGGTGGTGACCACTGTTACGAGGAGAGCCCCATGTAACGTTAGGGGGAGGCTAAAGTAGTCGGGAGAGACCCAGGTAGGAATCGGCTGCGTTGGTGGGATTTGAACAAGTTTTCTGTTATCTTTTATACATACATGTGTACAAAATAATATTAATGCATCAACTGTATAGAGTTGTGTTTTGTTTAGTTTGTGTTGCAGGTAACTTAGTGAGTCACTGTTTTGGTGGTTTTCTTTTCCTTATTTTGTTTTGTTCCGTTCTGATGGTCTGGCTTAGCATCCTGCGTGTGGGATAAACTTGCCCCATGTGCACTGACTGTGAGCTCTCCTTGCGCTGGGTTAACGTGTCTGCTGGTTATTAGGCTAATTTAATGCGTGTCAGCTAGTGTGAGTTTTATGGGCTCATTGATATCTCAGCCAAACTGTCTCTTTGTGCTTAACATTGTTTTAATACCTATTTTTTGTTTAATAAATGTTAAGATTTTAATATAACTGCTTTCCAGTCATACTTGCATTCAGGATGGGACCTCTTGTTTGTGGCTGCAAGGGGGGCCTAAACTATCTTCCAATTTCTTAGCTGTCCATCATTTGTATTTCACCTATATTTATTGTATTTCACCTATTTAACCACAAAAGATTAGGCTATCATATATGTTATATAGTGTTTGGGACCCAATGTACAAGCTACAGATAGCTTAAAAAAGGGTGTCCCTTTTCACAAATATTTCTGATTGTACTTGTATTTTAATGTTTTGTGAAAAACTAAACTAGACTGAACTAAACTGAACTGAGCTTGGCATCATGCATCGACAAAGACTAAAACTAACAATAAATCTAATAAAAACTAAACTAAAACTAAGCATTTTCCAAAAATAAAAACTGAACTAAATTAGCAAACCCACATTGAAATTAATTAAAACTAAACTGAAATTGAAAACAAAAAGTCAATATGAAATAAAGAGAAAAACTAATGAAAAATCCAAAACTAAAAGAACCTTGCCTGGTGATGGATAAAGTTGTGATCACCAAAGTTAATACAAAAACATGGTGGTGGTGGTGTGTGTACTGAAAATCTAAAAAATACCATTTCGACTGACTCAAGTAAGAGTATAGAAGTATTTGGTCAATAAACTACTACTACATTTACTACGGGCCAACTTTATGACCCACTTTTTTCATTAACCATATTACCATATTGTTACATTTTATGACACCACAGTGACAGCCAAAAGCAGTAACTGACAAGAGGTTCATCAAAACACAAACAGCTGTATGACAAAATGTTCCATCCACAGTTACAAGTTCATATATAGTGTACAGTAATGCTCCACTGCTAATGCTCTATTTTCTCTGTGTTTATTCATCCTGCAGAAATCCTGCAATCCAATTGGTATTCAAAGAGTCTGTAGACTACTACTGTAGACTTTATTAGTATTTACTTAAATTATTTCATACATTTACTAATAAAACATATATTATAGTTTTCATTTAAATAATTTAGTAAACAAAGTCAAAGTAAACTTCCAGTATAATAATATATTTCGGCTTCTGTTTCTTTGACATATTATATGTCTCTTGCTTTAACATTTACAGTTTTCATTTCATGATCATGCATGTTCATTTAAACACTGCTGTCTCATGAATGAGGTCTGGTACTAGAAAACATGCACTGGCTACAAAGAGATGTGGATGGTACTAGAAAATATGTGTAACAGTCATTAATCAAAGAGAAATTGTAGACATTAGAAGAGTTGGTTAATTAGTATTACCCATCCTGTGAAAATGGTTGCATCATGTCTTTTTTCTGCTTGTGTTTGGACAGTATAATTTGTTTTAAAGGAAAATGCTTTTGCTAACTGGAGATGTGGAGTCTGAACGATGTGGGTGTTCCATACAATACTAAGAGCTAAAAGTAAATAGATCCCAGACACTTCTGCATTGATTTTGACCATTCTTCTTTTTATTTGTCTCTTATGAGTCAACTTTATGGAAGTACAATACAAAAATACTCTTTTATGGTTGGTAGGCAGACGGTTGTGGACAGTAAACAGATTTATGAGGAGAAAAGGAGGAGTTGGAAGGGTTGAGTCAGGGTGGAAGGGTAATGAGGGTTCAATGAGCTGCATGGGTAATAAAAAGACATGGAGGGGAGCAGTGAACAGGTGCTGACCATGTGTACACAGTCTAAAGGCAGTGAAATCACACACACAACACACACACACACACTGAATCTCTGCCTCTCCCATACACACACTCTGTTGGACAAAACACAGCACAGGTCTGCAGGGTCATGTGCGTGTCTGTCATTTTGGATGTATGCATTGTGTGTATGTGGACCTCATGAGTGGCGATGCGTGACAGAGAGAGATTGAAGAGGTTCAAAATTCCTGCATTTCTATGGGGAGTCTTCTTAATTATTTACCTTCTTCACCCTATGACTTTATTCTGAAACACACACACAGATTCTTAAAATGCCTGACACGCACATACGTACGCGCACGCATATGCACACGCACAAATGCACTCCATCTAATTTAGAACAAGGATGGAAACATATAGCTGTGCGTGTGTGTGTGTGTGTTTGTAACTGTGTGTGCCTGTAATGGATGGGTCTTCAGTTTAAGGTCAGTGACGCTAGGACTCATCACTAAGACTGCACCCTTCACGCACTCACAAGCTCCCTTGCCCCTAACCCACGTCCTTAACCAGCACAACTGCACTCCCTACACCAACCCTTAGCCTAAACCTAATCTAAACCCAATGATAACTTTTGTTATAATTCTTATGATTTCAGTCCTGGTTGATTCGGTGACATCTGTGGTTACTGGTGTTAAGTGTAACAGCAGGGACGTTGTCAAGATCTTGAAAAATTGGGGGCTTAGTTCAAATCCCCCTGGCTCTGACAGACAGTATATTTATATGCTGATGATACTGTAATTTACATGTCTAACGTCAACAAATCTACAATTGAAAGATCTCTGCAATTTTTGTTTGCCTCTGTTCAGAAGTGGTTTTATTCAGTTACCTATTACTGATTAAGAAGAAATCATGCAGTATGTTGTTTGGGACAAAATGAGTCTTAGAGGTACCTCAAATGTGACTATTTTTTAAATGACGGATGAAGAAAAGAATAGTCACACAACATTTTTACTCAGTATGCTGCCATTGACACCCAATTTGTAATACTGCAATTGCAAGGGCTTTCATGATTGGGTCATAGACTCACTCACCATTGTGACAACTCATATGGCGATAGATGATTTAACACATCTTAAAGATTATTACTTTAATCCTCCAACAGCATTTTGAAAAGTGAGGACCGTTGCCGTTAATCCCTATACCTATTAATCCTATTAAATATTTACATTTGTATGTTGATACAAACTTAAGAACAATTTTTGCAAGTATAAAATCCTTGTTAAAAACAATAAAGGTCAGATTTTCATTCAGACTGGGGCAATTCATAGTATGTAGCCTAGTGCTGTGGGTTTTGTTGTACTGTGTTACATAGAACGTCTAGTCAATGGAGAGAAACACGCGTACACATTGACAGTTTACAGTAAAATGGTGTAATGTTGAAACAGACACATTTAGACTGACAGATACAGTTATAGTCATGGTGACTAAGCCTGAGCATGATGGTAAAAATTATTCCCATTAACGCCCTTAACATTATAGAGAGAACAGAAGAGAAAAGAAAACTGGAAGAACGGAAAAGACTGGCCCCTTACATATGTACTTATTCTGTAGGTTTACTATACCTTTTCATCCAGTTCACTTTAATCTGTGGGACACAATTTTTCTTTATTTATTATACTATATTTCAATTTCATTTTAGCCTTCCTACACCCTTCCATTCTCCAAACCAAACATTGAGAAACAAAATGTTAAATACCCTGAACATTGTTTAATAATTTAAGGCATGTGTGTGCATGTAGTATATAAGCGGTAACGAATACACCCATGAAGAACAAGCTGGAATGAAAGCTGTAGCAAGAGCAGGAGCAAAGAGAAGGAAAATGAGTACTGAAAGGAAAAATCTGGGACAATGCAGCAACCAGCACACGGCCACTTTGCACAAGGTGCCTCAGTGCTTCTATAAACCTAATTCTTGACCAAATCTTTGTAGAGGCAGAAAAACTCAGAATTAAACATTTAGTTCTGGATCCACATCATAGAACAGACCTCTTTGATTCATTCAAGATCTTAAATGTCTGGGCTTCTTTCACTCCCTACAATTGATCTGCTGTGGCTAATTGACAACACAGTCAGAGCGCCTCATGCGCCTTCTGTCATGCTCAGCCTCTGTTTCTGAAAATTTGTTTTGATTAGAGAGCTGCCTGTGCAAGCCTTGAGTTGAATGAATGAATGAATGAATGAATGAGTGTCTTTGAGGGTTTGCTGAATGGAGACAAGGGACTTTGTGTGTGTGTGTGTGTGTGTGTGTGTGTGAGAATGCCACTGCTTTAGAATTGAAAAACATTTCCTCCTGCCATGATGAAGAAACCTTACACCTTACACAATTTGCTAAATGGTTTTTGCTGGTGTTATTTTTTAATACTTCCCATCACTCTGTGAGCTAATAGATTAATATTTAATAATATTTGTCCGATTTGAGATTAAAAATGCAATCATGATTTCCTGCCAAAACAAGTACCAACATTAAAACAGTTAAACAATAAGTAACATTATACTGTTGTGAAAGGGTCTTTCTCTGTGTTGTTGTCCTGTGCAGTTATGTTGCATTTTGTTTATTATGTGGGTCATGTAAGTTACATGTAAGCGACTAAGATGGTGGAGAAACTGTGTGCCTGAGTATCAGTAAAACAACAATAAATCTTAAATGTTACGAAGCAAACAGCCACTGGTCCGAGCTAATGTAACATTAGTTGACTGCCCTGCCTGACATCACTGTAGGCTAGTATAAAGAAATTGCTCCACATTTACTTTGTACCATTACATTCTTTCTTGCAGGCTAACTCTAGACATAATACTGAATAGTAAAGTGGGTCTCGGTAGCTGGTGAAGTTATATGAAAGCGGTACAACTTTGCACCAGGTAACGTTAGCAAGTGATCGCTGTTAGCCAGTGATCGCTGTTAGCCAGTGAGCTAACGTGACTCCAGCCTTTCTGAAGTTGGATGTTTTCACCCGACATGATCTGAGTCACACTGGCCAGAATGAGCTGTGATGTTAGCTAAAGCTGGCCTACGAATGCTTACACTGTTGTGCATAGCCTGCATGTTATGCCCCATAGAACATACGCTGAATGATATGTAAAAGAAAAACATAATTAATTTTTAAAATTTATTTATACATCGTTTATTTAGGAAGGAAATGTGCCTGAGGCCCCAGAGAAAGAGCAACCAGGAAACGATGGAGAATGTGCGCAAGAAAAACAGAAAGATAATCCAGAATATGAGAGAGAGAGAGAGAGAGAGAGAGAGAGAGAGGGATAGAGCGCTCATGAAAATGAGAGAAAACTGCCAGGAAGCAATGGAGTGAGACCAAAAGGAGGGTGAGATTGAGGAACGTCTAATCATTGTGCTATAACCTGTGCTAATGGAGGATGCTGCCAACAAAATCTCAGTGACATTGATATGCAAAGAGGAAAGAAAATATGAACACATAATGAGAGCTGAAGAAAAAAAAAGCAAAAGCAAAAAGACTAAGAAGTTTAGGTCACTTTTGTCTGAGAGCAATTTCAGACATCCTAAGCCAACAAACATCATCTTTGAGGAAATAAGAACAAAATTCAGGGATCATCCCAACAATTAAATTCCACTACGGCAAAAAAGATCTAGAGGGGAACTTGAATGTGAAAATGTATGAGGTGTATGTGGATAAATGAAACAAATAATGGAAAATCAAACCAAAAACAATGCAGAATTATGTTTGACACTGAGTTTAACCTGGCATTCCATATGCCAAAAAAGATTCCTGCAAAAACTGAGTGGTCTCCACAACTGGAAGATGGGGATAGAATAAAAACAAAGGAGAGTATATGATGCCCACCAATGTGAAAATTGCTTGCCAGAAAGCATGAAGAAAACAAAGGCTCAAGAGTCTTTTTACAAGGCTGCTATGTTTGACCTTAAGAATGTACATGAACTGGACACTAAAGACACAGAATGCTACATGTAGCATGAGGAGGAACGTGATCGTAGATCATCCAAAGTATCTCTCTGCACTTTTGGATGTAAACAATGTAGTTCTGTAGTCAGACATGTGATGACAGAACAGGAACGCAGCTTACTGATCAATGTGCCTTCATGCTGCCAAAACCTTGCCCCTCCCTCCTCTCTGATTGACCGTAAATACATGGAGCCTGGTCATAGTCAGATGGAATGTGACAGTGGCCATGCTGCTGTTGAGACAGCTAGAAAAAAAGTTCCTGGCTACAACCCAGATGGTTACTGGTATTCGTAAGCCATACATGAGCTGGACCACAAGGACTTCCTTGACTATAAGTCATTGTCAAGTCAGATAATCAAAGAAAGAGAGATGAAGATGAAGACCGAGGCATTTTTCTCTGGCAAAAGATCAAGTGGTTTTGCTATGTAAAAGAGGACCTCAGACAGTTTACTTCATGTATGGGGGTCTGACCGCTTGTTTAGAAAGATGCAGATGGCATGAGCAGCCAAAGGCAACCACTATGTCAAAACACTACAGCAGATGTACACAAGTCCTTCGGGAATCAGTGCACAGAAAAAGCAAGACTTGCTGACACTGGAGGAGCGTCCCACAGTGTTATTCATAACTCTTTGAATGCGCAAGAAAGAAATGATGAGGGTAAGTTGATATACATGCAGTTATAATGCTTATGTCTTTATAGAGTTTGTTTTAAAAAAAGGTTCAACAGAAAAATGAAGAGTATAAATTTTAATGCTGTAAATAAACATGTAAAAAGAATAAAACTTGTGTAGGTGTTGCGTGTGTGTGTAGTGGCAGTGGAGGAACACTTGCTGAAAAGACGGAGCCCCAGCTTCACTTGTGTACAGTTGTCTGCACCTCGCGTGACTTTTGGATAATTTATCACCATTGATGAACCATACAAAGAATATTTTATCGTTTTTAAATAGCTGTCTACTTGAAAGACACCCGCGAGGAACCATGATGTGCATGCAGCTGCTGGGCGCACGGGATGCACGCTAAACTCTGCACAAGACCGGTGAGTAGCAGGTGAGAGAGAAAGAGAGAAAAGGATCTTCAAAAAGCCTCAGATTAGCTGGAAATTTACAGTGTAAGTTGAATGAAGAGAGATTGCAGCTCTGCAGCTTGTCATGATTAAAGTGGAGCTACTGTGTGCCCCCCCCCAGCTCACACTTGCCGCGCACAAAAACACGCGATTCGACTATCAGTCGACTTTGGGCAGGACTAACATAAGCCCATGTTCTGCGTTAGTCCATTGGGAAAATGTTTGTGCCAAAACGGCGTATCTTACTCTTTTGCTATTTTTAAAAGGTATAGTAAATATTTTTCAACTTAAACTGCAGCAGTACTGTTTTTATAGTGATGCTTATTTTGATAACACAAAAAGATCAAATACTGTTCTCAGTACATGGCAACAGCGGCTGAATTTAAGTTTGCTCAAAATTTGTTTTGGCTCTCCTGTAAAATATGTAAAGGATTTAACACACTTACGCTGCTTTGGCTCCAAGCCCTCTTTATTTTACTGGATTATCATTACTGATGCATTAATATGTAAATAACCTTAATCTCAAACCCTAAATCTAAGCTTAACCTTAACCATTAAAAGCCGTTTAGAGAAGTAAGGACTGCCAAGGATGTCTTCACTTTTCCAAAATTTCTTCACTCTTAAAGCTTCAAGTTTGGCCCTCACAAGGAGAGGTCTACACACGGAAACAGACACACACAGAAATCTCGAAGTTGGCTGCAGAACTGTTTTATTGTCTTCCACAACTCTCGTTCTCTTCAAGTCTTTTCTCTCCTTCACCTATTCGAGTCTAAACTAAATATTTAACTTCAAAGTCTCTCTAAATATTAACCTGAATGTTTATTCAGAACAGTGATTTGTTACGTTACCATCTGTTCTTGTGTGTATCTTATTTACCAAGCTATTTGGTTCCCTGATGTAAACCCTATCCATTGGCAGGGTCAACTATGTGAGGTACGCTTGATTTACATCGTCAGGCACAGTAGAACTGCTTTAACAGTTCAAAAAGAAGGTGTAATGGCGTTGTGATTTAGTAAGCTGCAGTAAAGTGAGTGCAACTCAAGTGTTTTAAATATTTCAACTCTGACATTGTGTGAAAGTATGAAAATATGGGCTTTCAGCACCCTTCACTTTCACCACTCCATAGGTCTGCCCTGCAGCATGGCAAGACAGTGCATTAGACTCTTGATAGCTGCTGCTTTGCGGGTATCACATGTGTGTGAGTATGTAGCTCTAGGGTCCAAAGTGTTATGTCACTTAATACTTACCAACAGAAGTAACATATTGTGTCTTTGCCTGTGTGGCCAATCCCATTCCACATTCCTGCACCTTCCCAGGATCCCAGGGACCCAGGGTGCACTGCTGTAGGGTGTTACCATGGCATTGGGGTGAAGAGGTCACTCCCCTTTGGTACTTCCGTGATTAGATGAGAGCTGATGGGGTAGGATATGAAAGGATAAAGAAAGAGAGACAGAGAGAGGGAGGGGGGAACAGCATTACACTCTTCATTAAATACATTACAATATTTGTTTATGTAATATTTGTATGTACATGTTTTTTAAATGCGCACACGCATGTTTATACATGAATAATTGTGACAGCCCTCATTAATATAATTCATATCAGTGAGTTTTTCTCCATTCCTTAAACATTTTTTCATTTTCCTTGAAGTGCTCACAAAAAGAACCAGATTTAGGATAATAAACAACAAGTGCAATTTATTCTCATAAATAAGGTGAACAGTAGACAAATTACATTTAAATTGATGCCATTTGCATCAGTTGAGCTAATACAAGTGCATATTTCCATGTAGCCTATTGTTATCAGATGCTTGGTGCCTTATTGAGCCAAACGCCGTGCGCCAACATGTGGATGTGATGCTGGTGAGATGAATTCAAAACAATACTACAAAAACTGGGTATTACAGTTTTTCTCGGTTGCTTTAACACATTTGCCCACTCTGACATCACATTTTCAAAACCGTTACACAGGATAAAACTGAAGCTCAATGGCCGAAATGACTCATTTTGTTAGCAAAATGCTCTAACACTCACAAAACATTAAAAACATGCATCATAAGCAAATATTTCCATCAAACACCACAACTTTTGGTCAAAAAAATTTATTCTTTCAATCAATCATTACATAATGGACAACAAAATACAGCTATCAATATGAAATATGATACTTTACAAACTCAAATGGATACTGGAAAAAAAGCTACCAATTAAGGCCACAGGTTCTCATCAACATCGCATTGAATGTTTTCCCTTGCAATGCACTGAGGGAAATACCTTCTTGCATCGTGTATCCATCCCTGGCAGTCCTCTGCACCTATTGCCACGCAACCAGCCTCCAGGAGGGGCATCTGCTCATATGGCCGGTGATCATAACACCTTCCGCCTCCAAGCAGAGAAGAACTCCTTCGTTTGGGTTCAGAAAAGGTGAGTATGCAGGGAGGAATTGCATCATAATAAGAGGCTGTGCTCCAAACCATTCATTCCAAAGCGAGACTGGTGGAAAGTCACATTGTCCCAAATTATGACATACAGAGTCATGCCAGGCCTCAACAGCCCTCTCTCTTCGGGTGGAATCAGTAATTCTTTCAATGCTTCAAGAAATGTGATGAGGCGTTCTGTATTGTATGGGCCAACAGTTGGTATGTGGCAAAGGACCCCATCATTGGAGATGGCAGCACACATGGTGATATTGGCACCCCTCTGACTTGGGTCAATGTGACAGTGGCCCTCTGCCCAATGATGTACCTCCTGTGTCTCCTCGCTTTACAGAGGTTGAAGCCGGCTTCATCCACAAAAATGAATTTGTGATGTTCCCCTTCAGCTTCAAGCTCCATTATTCTCTAAGAAAAAGAGTTTCTTTCAAATGGAACTCTGTCCAGTTGCTTCATTCTGACATGGTTTTGTTTAAGGACTCGACCTATAGTTGCCAAACTCGCTGTTCATATTTCTAAATGCTCCCTGATCTGCGATTACTGCTGCCTGGATTTCACGCAGTCTGAGTGCATTGTTTGCCACTACCATATCTACGATGGCAGACTCCTGTTCAATACTAAATATCTTTCCTCTGCCACTAGTGTGTGGTAATGTGTGGATTCTAAAGTAAAAGCAAAAAGCATGTCAAAATTAACATTACTGTATGACAGTCACATAAATGGGATTGATAGAACATCTGCAATACTGTAGACACAGTTTGTTCTGCTAACAGGGCAATACAGTAAAGCTGAAATACACAGTGGTATATATTACAGTAACACTGAATTACCTGTTCTCATTCCGAAAAAGCCTGACAATAGATGCAACAGTGCTGCAACTCAGAATGGGCAGGACCCTTTGTCCAGCCTCTCTAAAGGACAAGCCGTGATTGATGACATGGTCAATAATTGTTGCCCGAATTTCATTTGAAACTTAAGCTCAATTTCGTCCTCTTGCTGCTGCAGCTCCTCCACCACGCATACAAACTCCTCTTCCTCAGGCCCCTCTGCCATGGCCTCTTGCTCTCCTTCCGTGCCTATGGTTCCTTTGATCCATACTTGCAAATAGCAACACAGCGGTGTCATCTTTTATAGATGGATGAGGACTGATTGCTGATTAAAGAGTAGTGCAAATGAGTTTCACACAGGTGCATAGAGATTTATAATTATGCAATTACTTTCTATCAGCTGTGATTAGATGTTTTCCTTTTGTTCAACACAGTGAATCCAATAGAGTTCGGGGTATGTCAATGAGATCTGTGATAAGTGTTTTGACAAAGGGTGTGAAAAATGTGTGAAACAAATTAAAAAGTGTTAAAACATTTGCCAGAGAAGACTTCTGCTTTGCCAATAATGTGATGATGAAGATCAAGAAGGATTCCAGTTTCATTTAGTGTGTCTTAACAAATGAGAAAAACTGTAGTAATGTTGCTTTTGGTTCTACCCCTCAAAAACCTTTTCACATGGTGAACACAATAAAAGAAATAAGAAATGTAAACATTTGCACATGTTTTATTCCTTAGTGTGCTGTACAGTAAAACACACCAAACAACTAATTATTCTGCCCCAGAGTCCTGTCTTTGGTCTGGTACAGACCAGAGATTCTTGTTCCCTACCTGCTTCTCCACCTCCTTCCTACACCTCCTCCTCCGCCCTAGTCCTGCTCCACCTCCTCCTACTCTTCATCTTTCTCCTATCCCATCTCCTCCTCCAACTCCTAATGTTCTTCTTCCTTCAACTCTTCTTTCATATTTCTCTGGATCCATTGTTCCAAAACTGAACGAACTGACTCCGGCAATTCTATCTATCTATTGAAGCTTCTGATTGGTGTGTTATCTATTTTGACTGTTTGTCTTACCAAGAGGATAGTTGTGTGCTAATTGTGCTCAACTTGTGCAGATTGAGTGAACAATATCGAATGTCAAAAATGAAGGGATTTGTGTGTAGAGTTTAGGGAAATGGGTGTGCTTTTTGAAAAATGGAGTTAAAGTTTTGGTTCAAAAGACTGATTAAAAAAGCAATTGAGCCTAAATAACCTAAATAAATGTTTAAACCCAAGTGGAATGCATTTGGTTTACCTGGGTCATGCCTTCTTGCTTGTGTGTGTGTCCCTCCAGCCAACGACATCACTACTCAAGAGGGATGCCCCTTCCTTTACAAAGTTGTGGAGCTCCAGTGCCACTTTCTTCTGGTACACAATTGCATTACACATTACATTACACAAATTGCTTACACACAAAATCTTTACATGTCACACAGTTTTTGAAAACTCTCACTCATAGAGTGAAACCTCATCTCAAATCTCCAAAACCATTAGCTATTCTCAGCTTTTTCACTCAGTTAGTCTGACTCTCGGACTGATCATGGCAGTGCTCGGTGCAAGGAAGCAGCAGTTTCTACTCCAAGCTCTCTCCGGATATCTGAGTTCCTGTCACTGTCCTTAAACACAGCAAATTATTTTTGAATATACAAACAACAAACCCACAATCTAATATGTTGTAATGCAATATTGGCTCAAATGATTTAGCCAAGAGTATCTTAGAAGACACATGACACAACTCAAAACCAGTAAGTCCTCATAGACACATAATGGGATGGACCGTGCATGGCTGACAGTTGTCAGTGTGTGGCAGTGTGTGTGTGTGTGTGTGAGCGTGTGCACACTTGTAATTTACAATTTGTTTTGTGCCAAAGAAGCACTTTAAATATCAGGAAAGAGTTGACAGAGCAAGTAAATATGTTCTGCCTCTCCTTGTTCTATTATAATCTATCGCATTGCATTGTATTCTGCGGAAAGCTTCTGATCTAATATGTCTGTATTTCCTCACGTATCTCCTGTCTGTTTGTTATGTGAGCCATTTGGGGATTTTTATAGGCTCATCACACATATCTAATGTCAGGAAAGATCTAAATTATGGTTGATTCATAGTTTGGTAGCTGCATCTCCTTCTGTCATCTCTGTCCTTCACTTCCTTGCTTTTTTCTTTTGCCTCTGTTCTTGGTAAATTTATAATAGAGGTTATCACTGAGCCAACATGTGTTTCCATGTATCGGCTCCCCTTTCATGTCAAGCACACGCAGAGAACATAGAGCAGTGACCTTTTATTTCTGATGCACCGTCAGCCTGCTTTCTCTCTCTGTCTCTCTCCACACACACACACACACACACACACACACACACACACACACACACACACACACACACACACACACACACACACACACATCAATACACACACAGTTGCTGAGAGACAGAGTGCAGTTGGGAGAGAGAAGACCGTTAAGGAGTGTTAAAGGATATATGACCAGTCCTGCCACAGAAAATCCACGTTTAAATTAGTTAGTGAGGTTTTACATGACAATGGTTTTGAAAATTACATTTGATCAGTAATTTAGATTAAGGGACAAATAAATCTAAAATAGGGATTTAAAAAATATGTATTTCTTTTAAGGCTTTGGATGGATGTTTTAACCAAGGAAAAACCCAGGATCGCAAATCACGTAATTTTAGAAAACATTTGTGTACGTTAAAACATATGCTACGTGCTAGAATATTCTAACATAAACATAAGTTATGCCTGAGAAATACAGCAGAGAGTTAAAAGGGTGCCAGCCAACCCCCGTCTACCTACACAGGGACACTGGAAGTCTGTCACAGTTGGTGGTGCTGAGAGAAGGTAAAGGTAAGGTAAGGTAAAGGTACTTTATTTGTCACATACACATGCATGTAGCGAAATTCATCCTCTGCATTTAACCCATCCATGAAGGGAGCAGTGGGCAGCCACTATACAGCGCCTGGGGACCAACTCCAGATTGCCATGCAGTGCCAGGTCAAACGGCACTGAAGATCGGGATATATAGTGATGTCCTACTAAATTGTGTGTGATATTCATGTTTTTTCATATTCATTTCAGTTCAGTGTGTTAATAAGTAGTTTATGTCAAAAGTGTGTGAATTATTAATACAATTTTGGTCATTGCTCTAACACTATAAGCAGGCTTTTGAACTAAAATTTTAAAACCATAACTCCATTTTTCAAAAAGCACACCCATTTCCTTAAACTCTACACACAAATCCCTTCATTTCTCATTGCCTACACCATGTGGTCATTGAGAAAGCACTGACATTCAATATTGTTCACTCAATCAGCACAGGTTGAGCTCAGTTAGCCCACAGCTACCCAGGTGGAAACACCGTCATAATTGACGGTGAACACGCCGATCAGAAGCTTCAATAGATAGATAAAAGGGCCAGAGTCAGTTCATTCAGTTTTGAAACAATGGATTCAGATAAATCTGAAGGAAGAGGTAGAAGACACCAGAGAGGAGAAGGAGGAAGATGAGGAGGAGGAGGTGGAGAACGAGAATGAGGGCTTGTGTGTCATGTCTGAGGAACAGGAGTTTTAGTTTTTCAGCAAGACTGAATGGTTTTGAGGGAAGAGTTTCATTTTGACCTGAAAATAGGACGTTCGAAGAATTGGGTGAGAAGTTGTGGATTTGTGTTAAAATTTTTCAGAAAAAGAGGCATGATTTCAAGAAACGTATTTAAGAAATCGAGAAAAAGTGTAATAAATTAATAATTCTTGCATGTCATGCTGGGGCCCTTTGGATGGCGGGGCCCATTTCAATTGAAAAAGGTGAAACATATCTAAGGCTGCCAAGGGTAAGGGACAGCCGGGAAGCTGTGAATTGTGAGATACTGTGACAAAAATGGGTGAAGACATAGTTCATTTAGAAGATAAATGTGTTATAATGAGCACTTTAACGTATACATAAAGATAACAAAAAACAATTATGACTCATTGGGACCTTGCATTTGGGGAACAAGGATATCATAAAGCCTTGTGTGCGTGCAGCAGTGTCATATTTATGCATAAATGTTGTACTTGTCTGATTCTCTTTGTTGTGACTGAGTTCATTTCATCCAGATACCTCTCACATGTGGCCAAGACCTATCGCTGACAAACTGACCCGCATCAATGTCCCTTGGGGAGACCTGCAGCGTACAGTCCTGCCAAGGACAGGGAACCCTGTAAAGAGCTCATGGGAAAGTTATGTCTCTGTCACTGAGGAGAAAAGTGGTGAAGAAAGACATGCTGCATGATTTTCCTAAACAACACAAATGTGTAGTGAAAGCTTTGGACCAGGTTTAGCCCCAATTACTTTGTGTGAGCATATTTAGATGACACCGATATAAATATTGAGTCACATATTTGTATGTGGCTTTTTAAAGCCTAAATAGCCTTGAAAATGTGCCTGGATTAATAACACAGGACTCTTGATCCTTTAGGAAGGTTATTACCTCCTCATTACTGTAAGCTCAGAGGACGACAGCAACATCTGCTCTGAAAATGGTTGATTAACATTCTGCTCTTGTGCATTTCAGCAGGGCTGTTGACCAGTGTTTCTCAGGGGTTTTGTGAATATTTTGTTCAATAAGGAGTAGTCAAACTAAATGTTATCTAATACAATTATCTCTGTGTGTTCAATGAGAGACTGGTCCAGGATGTGTTGGGTTGGTGCAGGGGCTGGAGTCCATCTTGTCTAATGTTGCCTAGATGTTAATGTGCTGCCAAATATATTGTAATTGAGAGAAATAAAACTTTTGTATTTAATAACAAAATATGGCTGGCAATTAAATTATTACATTAACTGTTTGATTGTACTAGCAAAGCATTACATTGCATACAATATATTTCACTCCACATAAAAGAGACTATGTTACCCTCATGTTGGAGGCTGCCAGCGTCCACATAAAGCGGAAGAATACGCTGTCTGGTAATCTTAAACTTGTTTTAGGGCGTACTCACACTAGGCCTGGTTACCTTGTACCGCACCCGTGCACGATTGTCCCCCCTTCCCCTCAAACGTGCTCGGGCACAGTACTGATCGCACAGTGTGAGTGCGCCTTTAATTACATCCGGTGTCTTCTAAGCTAGTTATCCGCTATAGGCCTGGGTCACCTGAGTTTTGTTAAGAGTTGGAAGGTGGCCAGAAGCTTCACTGCAAGAATGAGACTGTTGGAGTGCTGTACATGCTCATTAGGGCTAAGCTAGGTGTTGATTACTGGCAAAGACCTCCAAAAAGTGTTGAATACAGAAGATGAGTCATTGTGCCTTGAAAACAACGGGCTGAAAAACAGAGTATTTTTATTGTTGAGCAGTTAGTCACATGTGATTATCTTTTCAACAAGTAACATGTAGTGTGTCATAGATTTTTTCAAGAGCTTTCCCGTCTCTGTTCCAGGCAGTGTGCGTGATCTTGAACTATAATCACCAATTGTTGATTTCAAGATGAGCCAAAGTCATTTGTACAGAATCAGGTTCTAACCAAAACTAAGTTCCAAAGCCAAGTCAAGACAGAGAGAGGGCAAACTAGAGTCAGCATCACAAGCAAAACCAAAATAGCGGGCTTAAAGTTAAAGTGGTATTAAACCTGATATATAACAATAATCTTTCAACAGAATGGAGACAACGCATGTGGTGAATCTAATTCAATTTTTATGTTATTTATGTTAGCCTTCGGCCTTTATGCAAGTCAATAACTCAGAAAATATCATAGACCAGGCCAAAATAAATTTGGTTGGAGACAAAGAAAAATCCACTGCATCCATGTGGTCTTGACGCATTGGATTAGTGTTGACTCTTATAGCGTCGATGCAGTCTCAATAATCTGTCTTCTTTCCCCTGTGGACGGATGATATCATATTATTTAAATAAGCATGGACAAGTACTGGAGGGTCATCGTCAGGACGCGTGTGTTTGTGATGTGGGCAATCAACACTTTACACTTTGTGTTTGTCTGTGTTACCTGTAAGTAGTTTACATCAGATTTAACAATTACAGTGTCTTTTCATGGACACTGCTCAACATTGTGGAGACTCCTTCCTTCTCTCTCTCTCTCGCTCCCTCACACACACAAACACACAGGGTGGTGCTGATTACCCGTGTCCAAAAAACAGTGTGTACAATGAGGGTCGCCTGGCCTGCAGCCTGCAGGTAAACAATAATTGTTTCCAGATTTTTTGTGTGTGTTGGCATCTGTGTCTGCTGGTCAAAAGCACAGCTTTAGCATTTCAATCAGGACAGGCAGGAGTGAACAACTCATTTTATTGACATGTGCGCTATAAAGGTGAGAAATGTGAATAGTCTTTAGTGATCAGACCCCATTGTGTTGTCATCATATTTTTTAAGGGGTAGTGAAGCCACGAGCAGTTTACGATAATCCCCAATCCAGTAAGTCACTGGTGCGGTGGTGATGAGATGAAGAGAATGGCTGAGAACTGGATGGATGTGAAAAGGAGGGGGCTTCTGGTGAACTCGGGTGCATGAAGTTATGAAGTGGACAGAGGAGGGCCACTATTCACACTCAAATGACAGAACACAGCAGCACTGAGAAGAACAGATTTAAAGTTTGACTGTAGCTATATGATTGGCTGATGGAGATGTGGTGGTAACATCTGCTTGGCTTAACTTAAAGAGTAAATACCTATCGTCAGCTGATTACGAAGAAAGTGGGAGAAGCGGGAAGGAAAGAGTAGTGAAGTGTAGCATAAGATGCTCCTTATTCACTGTTGTCCTCATGATTGAACTTATGCTAAGCTTCATTTAAATAAAACAGTTATAGAGATTTTAAAAAAATCATACTTCTGTTACCTTTGTTCCCTCTTTTTTTATTTATATCCTCTTCCCTTTCTTTTTCTTCCCATTTTTTATTTTGTTCTACTTCTCTTCCTGTTTACCACCTCATGCCCTCTGTAACCAAACCTATTTTGCCTGGTTTTATTTGTGTGTGTTTAGGTATGTTTCCTACATTTTATGCATTCTAGCAACTCAAAATTTCTAATTAATAGATTAAAAATTATTTGGTTATTTGTTTACTGTGTACGAATCTTCTCCCTCCCTACTTTCTCTCTGGTGGCTGTCACTATCCACATGGTCTTACTCATTTTGCTAAATGTTACCTGTCAGGTAATCAAACACAAAAACAGTATTGCTCTCATGCTGTGCTTCACCTATACAGCTAAACTGAACCATAAATCAAAATCCCAAACCTGTCACATTGGGAATCATATTTGACTTGACCCAGACTTTAAACTGACCTTTGTCCCTTCTGTTAAACTGTGACCTTCAGGCCTGTGGATACACACGTGTCAAAACAACATTTATCACTTCTGGAATGGCTGCTGTTCCCCGACCGCTCTCCTGCCTTCATCCCTTCTCTCTTCCCTTGTGGATTTTTTCTCTTTTTTTCTTTTCCCCCCATTTTTGTCTTGCCCTCTTTATATAAGTTCCTTTTACTTTGACTCTTTCTCTCTGGGGTGATAAATCAGACGGAGTGAAGCGGTATGGAAGAACAGTGTTGAGGGTCATTGCCTTGGGGACCCACTTTTCTATTAATCCCAGATTTAATATACCATCAACAGTAGGCTACTCTGTCTCAGTTTCTTCATCTGTCTTTTGTTGTCTCTTTGTCTCTGTTCATCTTTTCTACAATTTCTCCCTTTTTGGTTTTGTATTATATATATATATATATATATATATATATATATATATATATATATATATATATATATATATATAACAGGTTAGTGCGGAGGTCAGAGAAAGCTGAAGCTTCAGACTAGATTTTTGTAAATGGATGGTTTAATGAAATTATAGATTCTGTAGGGGAAAAATTTAGTTCAGGTTCAGTTCATTCCAGCAAGTATTTGCCTGACAGTGAAGAACAAGAGAAGGCCAAAATCAACACCAGCTCATGTCAAGCGTAACATTTTAAAAGCTGGATGTTACTGCATTGTAAAAGTTCCTGTTTGCACTTGGATAAATGAGTACAAACATCCTTTCATTTTTTAATGTTTTCAAGGTGGTAAGGTTTATCACATCATCAGAGGTGTTCCTAATGATGCCACTGCATTAAGTCAATTTCTAATTAGTAGTTTGTTGGTTTGCTTTCAACATGTTTCAATAAAGCAGACAGATGAAAGAAAGCTGTGTGGCACGGTATTTTTGCATCTTCAAATTTGGACTCACACACTGTTACTGATGTATTTTTGCATCTTCAAATTTGGACTCACACACTGTTACTGAATGTAATGTTGAAAATATAGTGGCATGGCTAACTACAGTTGTAGGAAAAAGTATGTGAACCCTTTGGTACTACCTGGATTTCTGCATAAATTGTCCATTGGTGATCTGATCTTCATCTCAGTCACAACAATAGAGAAACACAGTGTGCTTAAACTAATACCACATAAACAATTCTATGTTTTCATGTTTTTATTGAACAAAAATATTAAATATTACCAGCGCAGGGTGGAAAAAGTATGTGAACCCCTAGGATAATAACTTGTGCAAAAGCTAATTGGAGGCAGGAGTCAGCCAACCTGGAGTCCAATCAATGAGACGAGATTGGAGATGTTGGTTAGAGCTGCCCTATAAAAATATAAACATAAAGCGGGAAAGGGTTACAAAAGTATCTCTAAATGCCTTGATGTTCATCAGTCCACGGTAAGACAAACTGTCTATAAATGGAGAAATTTCAGCACTGCTGCTTCTCTCCCTAGGAGCGGTCGCCCTGCAAAGATGACTGCACAAGCGCAGCGCAATGTCACTGTGACAGCAACCTCAACCTTGCCTCTTACAACCCCGTGTAAAAGTAAAATCCTGCAAGTCACACTGAAGCCACTATTTCAGCATTCCACAAGCTGCAGTAAGGACAAACATTTTCATTGTGTATTTTTACACAAATATCTATAGATTGGCGTTTATAGATTATTAATCTACTGTCCATAATATTTAAATAGAGTAACTTGAATACTTCACAAGCGACAATCTTGAAACCAAACAGGAGTGGAAACCAACTAATCTTTACCATAAAAATCTTTGAAGTATGAAATAAATGCACAGATATGAATAAAAAGTGGTCACAAAGGGGAAAAGTTTCATGAATTTAAAATAAATGCACTGCCAAGCAAGGTATTTGAAGGAAGCGGTGAACAAGACCCGAATCCAAATCAAGACATGTACGGTAAATTCTTAGGCCAATACATTCTGGCTACATAACCTTTACTTTTGTAATAAAAGACAAAACAGAATACCTTGCAAAAAAGCTCAAGGAAGATGCAGAGATTTAAATCAAGGTTGACTTGAACAAAACAAAAGAAATACGGAGCAGCAGCATGTTCACGTGTCCAGCGTGAGTTCTCAGACTCCAGACACATAAATAAGCTAAACTAATCATAGATTCGGTATGTGGGTCTAAACGCAAGCAAAACATTTTCCAAATCCTTTACAAATTCCCTGCAGGACAGACCAACATACCCAGATAAGGATTATCCTTATTTCTGAAGTTATGATTAATGTTGAAAATGTTCAAACATACATTGCAAATCATTCCCATTCACTGTCCGACATTCCTCCAGGCTTAGTGCAGCAGTGGGTGCTGTAGATGGATTGGTTTTAACTGAGAGAATGTGTCTGGAGTGTACAGTAAAGTATGTGCCTGCTAGGTGCCGGAGCACATCAGATATTTTCATTTATGTCTAAAGAGAGAGAAAACATACAGAGTATAGTGAATGGCCTGGTTGTGTGTAAAAATCAGAACCTCAGTTGACTCTGCTGGGCTTATAAAGTGAGCTGTGGGACTATTCTGCTCTTCTCATACACAAATAAACTCTCAAGGAGGTTTCTGCTCTTCCACAGTGTTGTATATATAAAGGCTGGTTGGAGCTTAAAGGCAAATACCAGCTGAACTTAGAAAGGCACATACCAGCTTTGAAATTTGTTATTCCTGGGTCTTTGGGACAGACCGTTCAGCCTTTGTGAACATGAAGAAGTCTCTTCCAAAGCCACAAGCCAGAGGAGACGAGTGGAAAAATGTAATGTCATTAAGATGTATAACCTGCACAGCTGATACTAACTGTGAGATTGACTCTGTAGGGAATGCTTGTCTGAACTTTAACATTCAGTGGGGCTTCTTACTACAGCTGTACTTTTAGTTTGGAGATTGATCCTCAGAGAATCACCCTGTAGTCTGTCAGAGTCACCTCCTTCCTAGTTTATTTCTTCAGTGGGTGAATATACTCATATTTAATTAGTTTATGTAGTGCACACGAACATGAGGGAGCTAGTGAACTGGTATTACTGTAATACTGCAACCACCATCTTGTAATTTATTCTCATTGCTGCTGTACATCAATAGAATCAGATGAAATATCACAAGGGATATCATAGTTTAAGACAACAATCGCTTACTTTTGTGTTACATGAGATTCAGAAATGAATACAGTGTCAAATTACATAATGTAATTTTTTTTTATATTCTCAAAATCAACAAAGCAATTCTTGTGAACCATTTCCACGCAGCTAAATGGCAACTAAGGCCATTCACATTTTAATTAGATTTTGTCACAATCTCTGTGACCCAATCATCTCACATATTTAAAATGATTACTCTCTCTGCCGATGTCTGACCGACGCGACCCAACTTCATCCCATTCAAGGTGTATCATGTAACATTTAACATCCATTTTCACAGTGCAAAGGATGAAGTAAACACACAGTGACAGTTGTTTTTTGCATTCTCAACTAAAAAAAACAAGTTAAATGAAATTTCTCACTTTTTCTCAATTTTTTCTCAACTTTTTCTCAACTTTTTCTCACATTTCTCAATTCGAATGACAATTCAAAGTCATTCGAATTTTTCAAGACTCACTCCATTTTGTTGAGGCTAGCTTGATTCGTTGAGACAATTTCAAGTTTTACTTTAAATACCGTTAATTTAGGTTTCTAAGGCCTAACAACTTGTAATTGTTATTTGACTGCAGTGTTGCCAACCGAGTGCATGTGATGTTCCTTGGCACTGGGGAACTTTAAAATAGATGTTGAAGAAGCGGCCCATAGGTGTAATAAGTGCAAAAATGGTGGCATTTATTAACAAACATATTTATGAAACTAAGGCCAAATTGACACCAGGAAATTCAACAAATCTAAATGAATTTAAGCTGAAGCGAAAAGGAAAGACAACTTATAAAAGCTGCTGCCTCACAGCTGCCACCTCCTTACTCAACCCTACTCCAGTCAATGGCATTTTACCTTCTTATATCTTTTCTTTGTGGTAATTTATTAATAACAAAAATCTTTAAAAAGTACAATGTTCAGTTCTACAAAAGTATAAACCAATGAAAGAACAAGCACCATAAATAAGAAAGGATTCCATTCCCTCTCACACTAAAGGTGGTCCACTCCATTCATTATTTTCTGTACACTGTATATAAAAGTATGCAATGGTCCTATTCTTACAGCATGTATCTGGGACACATAACATAAAAATGCACATTTAATCAGCATATTGGATTTACTGAAAGAAGTCAGTCATTTACATGTGAAATTCCCCAAACATGACACTTAGCTGTCGGGTTTTGGCATAAATTGTGTTCTCTAAGAATTTTCTCTGTTAGTGCCAGGCAGAATGTAGGGCTCAAAGTTTGTCCCTGTCCTAGAGGATGCAGGATGGAGAGTTTTTAGCTGGATTTTTCCTTTAATGTCCAACCATGGGAAACATTACTGGGACAGCAGACTCCCTGCTGAGCGGACCAAATCAGAGCTCGCTGTTCCAGCTAATATGGGTTTATGTTAGCATATGCAAGAGCTTGTGTGCTTTACTGTGTGTGTACCTCTCCCTGTTGATGTGTGTGTGTGTGTGTGTGTGTGTGTACAGTTCACACACACACACACACATAGACAAGACTCTGGTCTGGGTAATTTTTAACATACTTTCCTGCTGTGATCTGTGTATCGACTGCAGGTTTGTACAAGAATTCAGGATAAGAATCGGTTTGGATCATCTGAGACTACTGTGATATTCAATCTTCATAACACACTGTGTGTGTTTGTGTGCATTGTGTGTGTGTGTAGGTTTGATGGATTGCTTCTTTGGCAGAGAGATTTGTCACTCAGCAGGGGAGAAGAGCATGGTTAAAACACACACGCATACACACACACACACACACACACGCACACACACACTGAACAATGTTTCAGTCTGAAGGTGACGAGAAAGGGAGGAGAATGAAGAGTGTGTGTCCTGCCAGTTGTGATGGGACTGTCTCTAAGGTTTTGTGCATGTTTCTTGTTTCTTTCTAACATGAAAATAAATGTTTAGTGTCTGTGAATATATTCACCAAAGTTGTGTTTGTTTTTGCATGAGTATAATTTGTATATTGTGCATGTTCGTGTGCATGGTTGAGTAATAGGGGTGTAATGCCAGTTGTCACACTGCTGGACGTGTAAGGAATCCTCTTCATGGGCAAAGCTGTTGAAGGACACACACATGCACACGCAATCACGTACATGCAGTCTTTTTTCCATCACTTCAGAGGACATTACATTGACGTACATTTATTTCTTGGAGACGTAAGTTCCAGTCCCATCAGACACAGCAAGGTTTATGCAGGAAGAGACGTCTTTTTATCGCTATGAAAAAACTTCATCTGTCAGACAAACAATTGGCTAAGCCCGAAATATAGTGTTAAAACAAACATAACAAACAAACAAATGCTTAGCCGCTCAGCTGGAGCAGCAGACTCCCTACTGTTAGTGGTAATTTTTGTGATGCTAGTTCCAACAAATTGGGCAGAGCCTGATTCGACTGTCAATCACACAGTCTAAGCTTTGCAGAGAAATAAGGATCATGCCATTTTGGCGATAGGGGTGCTCAATGCCTGATTTTACATAAATAAACATGTAAAAAGAATAAAACTTTCAATAAATGTTTTTAAAGTTCGTAAATAAATCCAAAATTTTAACCCTAACCCTGGGGCATTAGTGCGCATGTGTAGGTGTAGTTTGCTTGTTCAGTGGCAGTGGGGGAACATTTGCCATTTGCTAAGGAGACAGAGCACCAGCTTCACTGGTGTTGTGCTGAGCTGTCAGCACCTCACGGGACTTTTGGATAATTTATCACCATTGATGAACTACACAAAGAATATTTTATCGTTTTTAAATAGCCGGCTACTTGAACTAGATGAACTAGACCCGTGAGGAATCGCGACGTGCATGCAGTTGGATCGGCAGCAGGGGATGTACGCAAAACTCTGCACAAGACCGGTGAATGACAGGCGAGAGAGAGAGAGAGAAAACGGGCTTCAAAAAGCCACAGTTTAGCTGGAAACTTACAGTGTCAGTTGAATGAATAGAGACTGCAGCTCTGCAGCTTCTCCACTACATATCATATAAATATACTGTTGTTTTGGTTGTTTCAGAAGACCTAAGCGTAAACCCTAAACACGGTCTTCATAGATGTCTTGTAGATTTCGAAGTCAATCCCCAGTCTTTTTATTTTCACCATTCAGAAAGCTCTCCTACAGCCTTATCTGGACTTCTTCTGGTGAGAATGCATGCTTGCATCACAAAATCTGATTCTTGTTACTCATGGCAAGAAAAACAATGTGACAAAGGAGAGTGATGTCATGTCCCAAAAGTTAAGTTAAAAAAATATATTATATTATATATATTATATTTTATATCTGTGTATGTATGAGTCTCTGTGGACTAATCCTGTACTGTATGTGTCCTTAAAAGGACATTTTTGCCCTCTGTCATAAAAAAACTATGTACTTCATGGATTAAGTGATGCACATCTCTGATGTTTGGATTTTATAAATGATAATCAACATCAAAAAAGGGGTTACTTGGCACCTATAATGTAACTTACATTAATAATAACTGAGTGTAAATCATCCAACTTTAAATAAAAACAGACCAGTGTGGAAAATAAGCATAATGTTCATCAACATTGCAGAAATCCTTGTTTGTATGTGGGTGTGTAAATGTGTTTATGAATTTGTGTGTGTCCATGTGCGTTTGTTTAAGATTGCACTTGTAGTGATTGGTCTGCTTATTCTTGCTCTAAATGTGGGGATTAGCCCTGCTGACCCTAAAGTGAAGACACATCCATTATGGACAATACACACACACACACACACACACACACACACACCACACACACACACACACATATGTGTTCACATATATAGGTCTCTGGGTGTTTGCGGAAATTTTTTGAAGAGTCAACGTGTGGTTTGACTCTGAAGTCAATCCAGTGGTATAAACAGGCTTAAATCATTACATGATCTCATCAGCACATATGGACACACACACACACATGAAGAAATGCACACAACCACAGAGATGGGAATACAAACAGGAAGGAGAGAGAGAGAGAGAGAGAGATCATCATCACCTAAGCAGCGCAAAGGAATTTTATAACAGAGGGATCTGGGAGAGAAGGAGGTGAGGAGGTGAGGGGGTTCAGAAAGAAGGGGTCCAAGAACAGGAGAGAGGGTTTAGGCAGCATATGTGGGGAGAGGACAGAAGGAAATTAAGCTTGGGGGATGGACAGAGGGGGATTGGGAGCTGTTTTGGGTTCTCCAAATTGAAGAACGAGGACAAAGACTCACTAAACTCAGCTTTATCTATTTACCTTTAGGCTAATGTTCCTATTTATGACCTGAATACAAAGTACATCAAAGCAAATCATGAAAAGGGGTGCACCAGTGCTGAGTCTGAATTGTACCAGGGAATATACAAGACCTTTGTGAGAGCAAGCTTGTAACTTCTTCTTCAAAACTTTACTGAATGTCCAACAGGATGAAAGAGACAGTGTCCTCAGTGCTGTATCTGAACCGACAAAACCAAAGCAATACTATAACTGGGCAGCAACTCCTGGCAAAAGAGATAACAACAACACCTGCCAACTATTTTAACTACACACTTGATGTACCAAACCAGAGTTACAAAACTATAAAGATAAGGCCAGTGGTTACTGGATTTATATTTAACAGAGAGCCACAAAGAAGTCCACAAGAATGTCCAAATTGATTCATTTTTGCTTTGAGTTAAGCAGGTGTTGGTTTAAGGATAAAACCTTGCTAAGCTTATACCTGTTCATTACTTTGTTTTGAAGTCTTCCTGCCAATTGAGTGATCAAAAGAATTTAATGCTGCTTTGAATCAAATTGTTAAATTCCTCTTATTCTTTCTCTTTTACTCACTCTTCCTCCTCCTCTCCACCGTCTTCTTCTTCTTCCTCTCCTTTTTCACTCTATTCAAATGGTGCAAACCCTGATTTCATTGAGGTCGCAGTGGACGTTGAAACCACTGTGAACTTGAGGAAAATTTTGCGTATGAAACAAATAAAAAAGAGATATAAAGGTCACACAGGCGGGAAAACGGCATTTACATTACTCAGTAAAGCTAATTTGTGGCACAGATTAGCTTTTATTCATGCAATTCCAGACAGGGGAGTCAAACGGTAGACATGTCAGTAAACAGTGCAGAATAATTAATGGCCGTCTCTGATGTGCTCTAGGAAGAATAAAAGTATTTTCTCTTATGTAAATGAAGCCGAGATTAATTCAGTCGTGTGTGGCGCTGGTTGAGAGAAAGGCAGGAAGGATTTTGGATAAGAAAAGGGAGTCGGCTAAGAGGGGCAAGAATACAACAGGGAGAGGAGAAGAAGAGGAGGGGTGGAATGAGAGAAAAGCAGGAAGAGAAAGGGAGGAGGATAAAGAAAAGTGTGACGCTTTTCTGGAGGCTCCATTTCATGAGATTCATATTATTTACCCCCAGAGATAGCAAGAGCCCTCCCGCTGAATATATATTCTCCTTTCTCATCCTGTTTTCAACTCTGCCATTATTCTTCTTCCTTCACCTTTTTTGGCTCGGTTGGATCCCAAATCTTCCCTCTATACTTTTACTATATATATATATATATATATATATAAATATATATATTTACAGTAAAGTTGGAGATGTTCTTGAAGTGGTAGTAGACTTGGTGATGAGTTTGACATGGAATGGAGAGAGTGGAGATCAAAATGACACCAAGGTTGTGGACTTCTGGGGATGGTGGAACCGTCTACATTGAGGAGGATATCTCCGACCCTCTAGAGTAGTGGCTTGGGAGCCACTACCATCAGCTCTGTTTTGCTACTGTTTAGGTTGTGTAGGTTAGATGATATCCAGATTTTCATTTCATTCAAGCAGTAAACAAGTGACAGAGGGGGAAGCTGAGAGGGTGGTTTGGTGCTAAGATACAGCTTTGTGTCACCAGCATAACAGTGGAAACTGGGACCATGGTGGCGGATTATCTGGCCAAGGGGGAGCATGAAGATGGTGAAAGGGAAGGGTCTAAGCACAGAGCCTTGAGGCACAACTTGTTTGACTGGGGCCGGGAGGGAACTAGAGTCTCTAAAGGCAATCAACTGTTTCCTATTGGAGAGGATGACTAGAGCCAGGAGAGCGCTGAACAGGTGAGGCCGATGTATTCAGATAAAAAGCATGGCATAATGGGAAACTGTGTCAAAGGCTGCTGAGAGATCTAGAAGAATGGGGATCCTGATATGGCCAGAATTAACAGCGATAAGGAGGTCGTTCTAATGAGGGTGGTTTCTGAAGCCAGATTGAAGGGGTTCATAGAATTCATAGTGGGACATGTGTTAATGAAGTTGGGAGGCAACTGATCTTTCCAGTATGTGATGTTGCCTTTTAAAGTGGTACTGTTCCTTGCTTCAGGGTTTTGAGGTTGTGCTGTATGGCTATTAAATTGAAAGCTCACACATTCTACAAAATGCATATGAGATACTGTGGACTGATCCATTATCATTATAAACCAGTTAGCTTAGCTTAACCTAGAAAGAGAGCGCTTTACACTACATCTGCATTCCCCATTCTAAGGAATCTAAGGAATATAAATCCATTGTATATTTATACATATTTATTTTACCATTACAGACTACATGGAGATGCAATAAAGAAAAAATATATTTTCATCCTCGCCTGGTAACCCCCCCCCCCAAATTTTAATGCAATAAACCATCAAAACCTTAAGGAACCATTTAATGCAACTGAATATCTTCTAATACACCTAGAATGCAATTGAACTGTAAATCAAAATAACACACATCCTAGACATGAACAATTCAGAAAGGTCTACAGAATCTGTGAAGGGGTGTTACTCTATGTGTGGTGAAATACTTTTACAGTAAAGTTGATCTGTATTATGATTTGTTGTTTTTTTATATTTTTTATTTACATACAAAATCAGTATGTTTGAATTTTAATAATATTTTCACTTAAAACAAGTTGTTCTTGTAATTTGTCATGAGTGCTTTGTCAGGTTCATAAAACTATTTACATGGAGAGTGTGATTGTGTTGGCCTCAGGTTTTATGACACACCACCAACAGACCACCAAAGCAGTGGGATGCAAATCTGTGATACAAAATGCACCAGTTCTTGTTAGTAAACCCTAACCCACCAAACAGATTTTGTTTTCTTCCTGGGCATTGTCCATTTTTCAAGGCAGAGGTAATCCTTTAAAATTGGAAGAGTATCCCTTTCATTCTTCGGGGTCTAAAACCAATAATCCTTTAAAAGTGGACAGGGTCTTGTTCTCGCTCTCTTCATCTTCCCGTTTTAAGAAGAAAGTGTAATCTGCTTTTAGTTTGGTGCTGGATTTGTCCACCATCAGACATCTGGGCATCGGAGAGTGGGGCTCTGATGGACTGAGTGCATAAGTAGGCGAATTGAAAAGCCTATTGTAAAGAAAAGAAAGCGACAGAAGGAGCAGAGAGAGAGCAAGAAAGAAACAAAACACAATGCAAGTGAAACAGAATGGCGAGAGACCGGATGATTTTAATGAAACAACTCTCAAAAAACTGAGGACAAAAAAGGAATAACGAGCGATAGATTGAGATGAATGAAAGAAAGTAGCTAAATAAGAAAAATAGTTTGTGGCTAAAAAGAAGCAGAAAAAAAGAAGCAAACATCTCTGAGCCAACATACTGAACTACACAGGATATTGAGTTGGTGGTCAGTAGGAGAGGGATTGTTACATTGTGTTGAAATGGCTGAACAAGGCATGCACTCACATGCGCGCACAGACACACAAACACACACTCACACACCTTAGGAAACTAAATCTCCCAGTAGGAGCCAGTGTGGTTTTAACCTTTGAGCCTGTGACCCCGTCTTAGTTACGGCGCAGTTACTTTAGCCGCTGTGAAACCATCAGATACTTGTGGTAAAGTTGTAGCCAGGGAGTGATTATATGTTGTTTAACCACCTACCTGAATGAAGTGTATTGCATGTAGCAGTGTGTTTCTTGATACTGGGACTCTTTTGGAAATAAGAGTTCCACAGATATCCTTTTCAAACTTTTGCTGGACATTTTTTAAAACAAAATTCTTATCCCACCTTTTGACTTGGAGGCATTTATGTCTTGGATAAGCGGAAAATTACAGACAAATCAGGTATTAACCAAAACGTGGGCTTTGTTTCAACATATCTGTGCACTTGCAAACCAATGACTCCTGCATGCATTCCACTCTGGCGAATAGGACCTGACTTCAGACTAAAAATCTTACGGTTTCCCCTCCCATGCATTTGAGCAGAGGAAATTGAAATATGCATAATTGATTTTGCCGAAGCGTATGACCCTAATAAAATTCAGAAAGCATTTAAAGGTTCTCTCATTTTCCTCCCATGGGTTCATTCAGATGGCAGAAGGAACATAAAGGTTAAAGGTAGAGCAGGGTGGTTTCAGTAAACCCTCTGGAGACAAACCCCCTCACCCCCTCTCTCTGTGTTTCCATCCCTCATTTCTTCTGTGTGTGTGTGTGTGTGTGTGTGTGTGTGTGTGTGTGTGTTTGTGTAGAAGAGCACTCTGAAGTAGATTCCTCCCACCTTTCAGTGACTTGTTTGAATGAGACTGCATACAGCCAGCACAGGGCAGAGGTAACGAGTTGGCTTGGTTCACTTTGTGTGTGTGTGTGTGTGTGTGTGTGTGTGTGTGTGTGTGTGTGTGTGTAGGTATGTGAGGGGATTAGTGACTTTGACCAAGGCTAATCTGTGAGTCCCCAGGGAGTCTGCAAGGCCCACCACTGGACTGAGTTTGTGGAATTAATTGTATGAATTATGTGTGTGTGTGCTCTCGTCAAACCTACAACTGTGCACACCAAGCTGTCTCTTTCACCCTGACTGCTCCATTGAGCTGTGATTGAGTTGTGCTTCACAGAAAGTGAAATACCAACTCTATCTATGCGTGTGGGGTGTGTGTTTGTGTGTATACAGTATATGTGAGTCTCTATTTCAGAATCATCAGCAGTGTCTGTGCTTCAACAGACCCAACAGGCAGCGTTTTGGCATTCAAATTTGTTTCAAAAATGATGTAACTGCTCACAATACTGCTGCTAAATGCATCTAATTTCCGAGACCGAGTTACTGTAAAATGGGGAAAATGCCAATTAAGCTTTTTTCGTTGGTAAATATGTTTCGAAATGGCATTCAGATCCATAAGATACATATAATATGCTCACATATCTTAAATGTGGCTTCACTATGCCACCAATCAAAATACTAATGATGCACAATGGCTGCTTTGGCACATCGGATAGTTTATTTTTTCTTTAAAAAAAACAAATTAAAATGCACAAAATAGCATCCAGTGCCAGACCAAGGACAGACTGAGACTGGTTTATATTTCTAGGATAATTGTGAGCTGGGCATCAGACGTGTGCACAATGCATGATGACTGAGATGTCGTATATAGAATTAATATGTTCAGGGGTTCAAATGTGATGCAAATATTGTGTACTTTGATGTGTCTTGCTGCGGGTGTTTGGTACAGCAACTTCACAAACTTGGATTATTGTCGTGTGATATCACTGTGCAATAAAACCAAACAGCTGCATGAAAATTGCGTGTATGTGTCTCTTCAAAATGATATAAAAGTGTATTACAACATCACAACATTTTATAAAAGTAAGTGATTATAAATCAATAACTTTCAAAGCACCTAGAATGACCTCACACATCCTGAACACATCTGCGTGAGAGTAGAGGTCGAAGAGGCCTTCAGGGCTTCCTCGGGGCTCCTGATGGGAAGGTTGCAGGCTTTGTGTGTGTTTGTGTGTGTAAGATTGTGTTTATGTGTGCATGGTTTAGCTTCGAGAGTCATTTCAGCAGAGTCAAACCAAGGATTAGGACAAGGCGCCGTGTGGAAATAAGAAATTAGCCTGAGGGCTGAAGAGGGGTTTGCGTGTGTGTGCACATTCATGAAAACTGGTGTGTGGGCTGAAATGTATGTGTGAGTGCATGTGCGTGAACAGAAGCCAAAATGTTGCCTCTTAAAAAAAAAAATCACAACCGTGTTCTTGCCATTACTCTACTGCACTTGAAGATAGTGTATGTAAATTAACTCACACAGGTTTTATTAGTAGCTCCAGACCTCTGACACTGCTGATGTTTTTAACTGTCCAGAGTTACTGTTCGTTTTGCATCAAAAAACAGACCTGGAGCCAGTTTTACAGCTGTAGTGTAAAATTTATCTTCAGTCACCACTGCTGCTTACTGTTTCTTAAATGTGAATCAGCATGTTTTCAGCTGAGTGCCACTATATTGTGGAGGTCTTTCTCCACAGATATTGTCTAATCATTCAGTACATTAACAATGGTTCCATAACTGTGACGAATAAGATTTACAAGGATGCTGAGCTGTGGAAACCTGTTATGCCTAGATAATGAGGAGAAGTGCAGTTATTTAACAGTATCAACATACATACAAACCACCAGGATTTTAAACCAGCCATTCATGCATACAGAACAAACCTTCAACATGATCACTTACCTACATCAGTGACTGAATTTCATTTTTAATCAGTATAGTAGTTGCATGATGTAACAAAAAATCTAGCTAAGCTTAAAGCAGCTATAATCATTATTTCTATTATTACAAGGCGTCAAATGAAAGGGGTTGCCTGTAGTGATGGACCTACAGACATGTATCAACCATTTCTTCAGCTCTCCTTGGTGTCACAGAGCTTCAAAGTGAGTTTGCACTAATTGTTTAGATGTCCAGCCCACAACTTTACTGTTTTGGTTCACCACTATTGTGCCACTGCAGACAGACACAGTTAGTGACTAGCCGTTAAACACAAACCAAAGAGTTGGTACAGACCAAAAACAAAGCTAAAAGTGAGTAAAATATGGGACTTACATTTATCAGGTGGTGAGAAACAGAACTCTAAATGAATGGTTACTTTGTTTTTTAAGAGCTGGGTGTGTAACTGTGAAACTGGTTGCAAACAATAGACATATTAAAGGTGATGATCTGTCAATTCTGTGTTCATAACTTGCTTCCGTTGCCCTGAACTGACCAAAGAAAAAACAGTTATTGCACGTTTTAGACCCTTCAGTATGACCTCTGATCTGCTGATCGACAGTGCACCACACAGTACACTCAAACAAAACTGTACTTCAGCAAGGAAGTGATGCTTTATTTTTCATTCTACATGGGTTTCTCAGTCCACTGTGAATGCTATCTGAAGTGCGAAACACTGCAGTTGCTCATTCAGACGTTCTGTCCGCTGTTGCGCTCAATTACCTCATAGAGCTTCAAATTTAAGTGGCAGGGTCCTTTAACCTTTGCAAAATAATGCAAATAACATAGACTTCACAGCTAACAGTTCTGCAAACCATGCAGTTATCTGCATTACTGTGAAATGACAAATGACAAAAATATACATAACAAGCAAGGTTCAAGAAGAAAAAAAAGAAAACATAACTTAAGTGGAGTCAATGAACTAAACATTGTGCAAAAATATTTACGATAATGTCAGTGAGTTTATTTTCTAGAAAACCGCTGCTAAAGAAAATCCCAGTACATAGACGACACCTTAGGCACATGAAACAGGCAATTGCATCATAGCATACCAGTTTGAACATTGTACTTTCTTTTTGAGGCAAACAGAAAACCACTTATATGTATATAAATTGTTAACTCTGTGAAGATGTATTTCATAACTCATCAAATCCCTTTTTAGTTAGCATCACACAAAATAGCTGTATATAAACAGAGTGGTTTGTATCTGCATATATGTTGTGTTTGTTTGTGTGATTGCATGCAGATATAATTCAGTCCAACATTCACTTCATCACATAACCATCTAACAGGAATTAAATGGGCTTCATTCACAGGAAGAGAACTTTAAGTGTCAGGGCTGTGAGTTATGTTTGGCATACTTAGAGGCCAGACTTAGAGATGAGGTGGGGGGGTTGTGAGGGATTAAAAGGGCGGTCTGTGCTTCATCAGAAGTGGCAGGATCAGAAGAAGTGTCAGAACTACAGAAAAAACAAACCAATATTATACAGTCAAAACCTGCATTAAAAACACATGTAGGTTTATGTGGGTAACGACTCATTAAATCACACACTGTTTAGAAGTTTAGATGGGTAAAACGATAAACATTAAATATAACAGCGGAGCTTTAGTTCAAAAGCCATTAGAACACATTCATCTGTATTTATTAGGGTTAAAACCACCAATTAAAGTTTGAAAGCCACTCTGTATCAGAGCCTGCTATCAAAAGGACGAGTGCAGATTTTTGTCCTAACTGGTTTTTGTGCTCATAGTTTATATATATATATATATGTATATATATATATATATATATATATATATATATATATATATATATATATATATATATATATATATGAAGACTGATGTAATAGACTACAGTTTTTATTTCAGTACACTTGTTTTCAACATTACTCATCACTCAACTTTCTCTCCATTTTCTCTAATTTTACTCAGTTACTTTTACTCAGTTTTTATAAACATCTTGCTGCCCTTTTCCATTGTCACACCTCCTCTCTGGTTTCCTTTCTCTGTTGCTCCAGAGATGCCTGCTTTCTTCTCTCTCAGTTCTCAGTTTTTACCTGCATTCACCTTTTTTTCTCTGTTCCTCTGCTCAGCCCTTCCACTGGCCGCCTTCTTTACCTCGAGCTATAAACCTTGTGAACTAAGTCTCTCAGGTGTAGTGAGAGGTGCAGTAAAGTTTGAGGATTCGGTGTGTGTGTCAGAGAGAGAGAGAGCGAGAGAGTGTGACGTGAGGATGTGGAAAAGGTAATTGAACTGGACACCTATTGTAAATCACTGAGGGTTTAGGTTCTCATAATGGGAGTATATTTCTTTTTTACCATCTCACTTTCAGACTCTGTATGTGTGAAAGAACACACACACACACACACACAGACATGCACAGTGGTGTAATGTATCTGAATGTTTAAATGGATTGGTACCATGTGGAGCAAATGATTAGTTCAGGTGGTGAGGAGTGACAGTGGGAAAGATCAGAGAGAAAGACAAGAAAAATGTTCACAGAAACAGATGAACTTTTAGGTAAACATTATTACAAAACTGAAAATTGTGAAAAAAGTGTAACTTTGTGTTGAAAAGTGGTGGGGACATAGATGTGCAGAGACACTTCGCTCGCAATATATCATGATACATACAGTATATAAGGTTCATGAGAACAAGACAAAAAGATCCTTAAACAGTGTTTAAAGACATCTTCAATGCCGAGATGCATGAGTGTGTGTGTGTGTGTGTGGGGGGGGGGTCTGTGGGGACCTCCCCAGGAAATTTTGATCATTAAACACTTTGTTTCCTGCATTCTGGTTATGGTAGAAATGTTTTTATTTATGTAAAAGAATATACAAAATTCAGGTAGCACGTGACATTTCAAAATATATAAATATAATAGTAATAATAGAGTATAAATCAGTGCAGCGGTCAGACATTCTGTATTACTTTCAGATCTGTTTTTCCTGTAGATCAACTTTTATTGTGTAATATCATCCCTGCTGAGGCAACACATATGTAGACATGATTTAGTCTTACCTACTCTTTAGTAATGTTCAAAGCAAGATAAGAGAAAACAAAAACAAACTGTGTCAAGAAGTTGTTAAAGTTACTGACTGCTGCTTGCATGTTCTTCTGTCATTTTACAATCAGTAGCTTGTTTTTTTATAGCTTAAGTTACTTTTTTTGGACAATGCACGTTTTCTTCTATATTTTAATTGCATTGCATGTTTTCTTAATGTGCAGATAAGCCTTTCTAAAAGCATTTGCATTTGTTATTTAACGGCAAGCTATATTTCAGAACATTTTTTTAAACAAATTATGCTTTAAAAAGTGATGGGGACAAAATCAGCCATTTCAAAAAGTGGTGGGGACATGTCCCCAGCATCCCATGTGTAAATAACCTATGTGAACCAGTTTCCTTCTCAGCTGTTATTGTGGTTTAAGTGTTTTTGTCAGAGAAACAACAAAAAGGCAAAAAAAATGTAATGAAAAAAACGAAAAAGTAAATGACACAATAGACTTTCATCACATACACTCTCTTTGATTAAGTCCTGTGGCTGCTGGTCAAGCTGTTTAGCAGCAGTGATAAAATGTTTTCGTGTAACTTTTTATAGACACTGTGAGATGGACAAGTGCAGGTTTATGTGCACCGTAAAAGGTTTTTATGTGCATGATGGACAGAGTGCTTTCACAAATGTGTGTGTGTTTTGCATGACTGCTTGTGTGTGTTTATGTGTGTTTATGTGTATCCAGACAGGCAGACAGAGCTGGTGGATGTAATATGGGGTAGTAGAATACATCCAGACAGACTAATAAGAGTAGAAAAAAGGAAAGTGGGAGATTAAAGAACAAGGGGAGGAAAATGGGGACAGACAGAGGAAGGAAGGAAATACTGAAGATACATTAGTGAGAGCTAGCTTGGGATGAAAGGAAAGAGGGAAGCGAGAGATGAATGGGGTCAAAAAGATGCTGGCAGTGACAAAGAGAGAAAGAAAGACAGCTTTTTGAAAACTGAAAAGAGATAACAGGAGTTAAAGATGATAAATGTTGTGTCCTAAAAAGAACAAATTACAGAAAGACTGACATAAAAAGGGGAGAGAGTGAGTCAAATGAGTGGAAAAACAGCTGGAAAAAGAGCCAAAAGATATAAGCGTTACATGCAACAAGAGTCAAAAAGAAGTCTCACTCTTCTTTTACATAATTTGATTAAAATTCACCTGGGAAATTCATTGCAGCATCATGGAAGACAAAGTTGTACTGTTCATACAGCCTCGGGCACATCTCAAACAGATGTTGTCATTGAGATGATTTTAATTGGTATAACTGCTGTATACAAACAAGCTCGTTGTATTAAGGGAAGTGGTATGCTAACATGCAAAAGTTAAGATTGAGTTTTGACATGGCACACACTGACAAATTCCAAACATAGTGTGATGGCAAGACACTTAACGGCTGCTGAAGAATTGAGCTCTGCATGTAAATGACCCACTGGGAGTCTGACTCCAGATCAAATGAGGAAGCCGCCAGCTGTGGTAGGAGCAGACACACAAGCTACACATTTCTCATTAAGATGTACCTAAAGTTAAACATCTAAGCTGCTTAGATTGTCAATACAAATATCAATGTTTAAAAGTATGATCAGTATTTCAGTATGGACATGCATTGTTAGATCGGTTAGATTCTCCACAATTCAGTCGTTCAGTTCATGTAACCGTTAAGGAAACAACAAGTCCCAAACTGTAATGCTTATAGATTTACCAGTGTAACCTGCCTGATACAATAGATGAAAGGGGAAAAAAGTGCCGACTCACGTTACCTTTGAAGTACTGGTAAAGTCCGAATGTTTCCCCTTGATTTATTTATATTCCTTTGGTCTGTAAGGGTCCACCGATCAAAAAAATCAGAACAGCTTTTCATAAAATACAATTGCTATACATCCAGAGGTTGCCTTGAGCACAGGGAAGGTCCTGCTCAGGGCACAATGGTGGATGGGTCACAGTGGGGATTGAACCGATCTCTCACCAAGTCATGCCTTATCCATTTGCCATCTCCACCATCCACCCAACGTTGTGAACTGTCATGTGAGTCCATCACTCTCTGTCTGCTAACTTCTGCCACACTTCTCTCATCCTGCACCCTGTTGTTATTGGTACGTTGCTGCCTTCAGATTAAAAGTGCATAAGCTGTCTATCGGAGCTAGATAAAATGAATGACATGTATTTGATATTATTTGATAATTCTTATACAAGTAATATTCTCTTTGAAATGAATAAACTGTTTCAAAATAGCCTATTTCAGTTTTGTGCAAGAGGAATTAAAGGCCTGTCCCATATGGAAGTCTGACCCAATTATAGACAGGGTCAATTCACTGATTTTAGCAAATAAAAGCCTGGGCTATTAATAAAAGTTTTACAGTATGTTCATTTTGGCCTCTGATTAACTTGGCCTCTCCCATACATCACTGTTAAATGTACTGTTAAATTTAAAGTGCATGAATAAGCAACAGTGATTAAAATTAAATGGTGTTCTTCTTTTTGGTCAGAAGTCTGGCAAATTCAGTTTTCTGCAGAGAATAATGCAAGCCTTTTCCCTGAGATTTGAAGAGATTTTTTAGTATCAAGAAACATTTTGTTGTCAGAGAAGGTGAAAACATGTCACACTTTGAGCATTTACACATTATTAACATTAAATGTTAATAACATGCCTTTGATTGGGGTGCTGTTGCTTTGACTGTTGCAGGATGTTGGCAGTGAGGAACTGAATCGACTTATGAAATGCAGAAAAAGTGTTACGTAAATTTTGGCAAGAAAAGGCAGAGATGACGACTGAGCTGATCCTCAATGAGCTAGATTTTTCTCATTTTAACCTTTTAGTGAAGCTGTGATATGCCAGGCAAAACCATTGGGGGCTGTAATCTGGCTTCAATGGGCACGCTCTGTAGCATCCTGGCTTGGTCTGTCAACAGGGAAAGCCAGTGCTGGCTTTTAAGAGGAAAGGAAAAGCGGGGGCGCTCAACTGAGTGTTAGCGAAGCATAGAGACTTTAAGAACTTAAGAATTTAAGAACTGAGACACTGAGAAATCAGGAGAGTCAGAGTAGGGTGGGAAAGTGAAACATGAAGATATATTATATTTCTTCATTAGATCACTATCAGTAAATATGTATTTAATGCAAATTCCTCTTTGCTCTCAGCCAAATCTGTCTTTGTATTGAATGTGTTTCATCCCTGGGATATCCTGTATTGCAGGGAGAAACACATTAAATTGCCAAAGTTGAAAGAAAAGAAGGGAAATGGCAAAGGAATACGTTGCAACCTGTTTGCGGCTTCCAAAACTTTTTGTACCTGCTAGAAAAGAGGGCCCAGGGCTTAAGAATACGGAAATAATCCTTTAAAGCCTGTCATGAAGAAAATAGGTGCAGAAAATTTTCTTCCTTTTTTATTTAAATAGAAAAACCTGGAGATGACGGGTTGAATGACAACTAACCCACACTCAGAAAAAGTTAATCATAAAGATAAATCATTTAATTCTTGCCACACTGAAAGAAAAAGAGGGTAACACATGGAAACTCACACACACATGCTCTCTCGTACATATACCTTTTCCTTGCGCCTCAGCTGAAACACTAGTTAAGTTGTTTTACAGGCTTGGTGATTATTTTGATAAGCCTTAACGATGATGGATTGACTGAGATTTAATGGAAAGAAATTTGATGTCTCATAAATTTTAAGGTGGCACATTGTTTTTCCTTCTTTCAGAGGTTTGAAAATCATCATGAGGCACGGGTTACGGGACATTAAACAGCCCACCTTTACAGCCAGGAGTGGGACTGCAGCAGGAGCAGGGCTGATGTTTACCATCTCAAGCAAAATAATATATTTGAAAAGAAATGTTAAAAATTTGGCTTGTGATTTTCATTTAATCAAAAGTGAAAGGTTTTTCTAAATTGAATGTTTTCATTTGTCAATACACTCAGCGAGTTTGATTACGTTGGCCAGCAACCTCTGGCGGTGCGTTGCGTCTGGAGTGTTCACAAGTTAGGTTTTGAAAGATGGAATATATGCAACCCAGAAAAATATTATTTTTGTCAATCCACTTTAGCTGTTAGTTTTGGAAATACACCAATAGACTAGGAGGTGACATCACAGCTCATTAACAACTGAGCCAGTGTTGGTAGCAGATAAATCACATTAACACACAAGTACTTTAATTGGCCATGTGTAGTTTTCTGGCCTCCAGCGTTGCAACATGTCCTCATATTGAAATGACAGAATAGGTTGATAGTTGATGTCTTCAGAACGACCTATATGAGTGTTTTTAGTGACTCCCAAACCGACATACATAAGTGTTTTCTCCACAATGACATATATAAGCGTTTTCTGTTCCCCATTACAACCCAGGTAGGTTGACACTAGCTGTATGGTTAACCGGTCGACATGCATACAACCACGGTTTAAGCACACACCCCTGTGGTGGCTAGGGTTTGGGTAAGGGGCTTTGGGGGGGTGTCAATGCCTTTAACAGTAACTTAGTTAGCTAACGCTAATGGTAACATTAGCTACCGCTACAATAGCTAATCCTAAAAAAAAGCTAGCTAGCTAAGGCGTGAAACATGAAACTCGAGATTTTCAGGTTATTTATATCCAGATGTTTTCCATGAAATCTCAAATGCACTTCATCACAAGGCTGCAAGAGGTCACTCATAACTTAAAATTTGATCATTTTAAGCCCTTCAACTGGTCTATATTGATGTTTTCTGGGTGAGGACAGGCTGAGCGGTGAGATTTCAGATTGCAACCATTACCTTCCCAAGTGCTGGTGCACATGCTCAATTTCATGAGCGAGCCAAAACAGTTCAACACACTGGAGACAGCTTCACATAATATGATATGTCAGCATTAAATCGCCTGCTGGCTTTTCAATAACTATTTGTGTATCTTTCATCGGAAAGGCTCAGCAAAGTCAGCATAGGTAAATTTATTTGATTATAACAAAAATGGTTAGTGAGCTGGACTGAATACTATAAATGAGAGCGTTGCCACACTTTTCAGTTAGACCACAGTAAGTAATGTTACCATAGTGGGTCAACTGTGTTGTTGATTTGCATTATTGTATATTATGTGGGTCATGTAAGTTAACGCGAATCAGACGGTAAGAAAGAAATTGTACCTTAGTATTGCTAAAATGACAGTAAATCTAAACTGAATGAAACAAAGCAAGCATCAATGCCCGACCCATGCTAACATATCTGGCTGTCCCTGCTGTCACTGTAGGCTATCATTAACAAACCATTCCACGTTTGCCTTGTACCATCATGATCATTTCTTGCAGGCTAAAATCAACACTTTGGCATAAAAAATCAATATGACTACGGCCAAAATGCCAAACTCGAAGCTTTAAAACAGTATAGTCCACAAACCAATCGTGTCTCATGATTATGTCACTTCTTTTATACAGTCCATTTTTCTGCCTAAACTGGTCTGAATCTGAATTTGTGGGTCTATAACCTACAAAGTACCAAGTTCAGAGCTGATGCCTATTTCACGACTTTTTACATTTATAGCAATCGATCATGCAGGAAATCTGGTTGTTGAAAGTAATTTTGAGAAATGTAGGAAAACACTTATTGAAGTCGATGAGACTAATTGATGATAAATACCTGTAGGTACAGTGGCAGCAGAAACATCCTTTCAACACAAAAGTACATAACAAGAGTGGTCGAAAGGGCTGTTTTCACACATGACATAGTGCTTCTTTATTTTTTGTTGTTTGTCTAGTGTATTTCAGTTTTTCAGTGTTTTTCATTCATCTTTAGGGAGTGTTAAAATTTTGTGAGGAGTGTGTGTTTAGTCTTTTGGGAGTGCGTAGACGTGTGTGTTGTCTGCAGGGGAGTAGTAAAGGTGACACTGCAATATATTTCTAACCTATCATTCTTACATACTGTATATCTAAAAACATATTTTACTTCTATGCTTGTGAGGACCTCCATTGACATAATTCATTATCTAAACCCTAATCTTGACCATCACAATTATGTGCCCTTACACAAACCTTAACCGAAAAACTTCAAATTCTAATTCTAACTTTAATCAAAAATGTTAAACCTTCCAACAGTCTTGACTTTTCCAGAAATGTCCTCAAGGTCTAAAACTCAAATTAGTCAAATACAAAAGTGCATGCACACACGACCACCCATGTCATCTCTTAAATTTTATTAGAGCTAAATATTGACACACAACATATCACTCAGCACCCATAATGCTACAGTCACACTCTCACACACACACAAACAAACACCCACTCTCCTCCTCCACTCTGACAGTGATGATAGATGTCTTTAAGGGATCAACAAATAAACATCTGGCACCATGATCTATGGGTCAAGGGGTTATAGACCATGGCCAATGTCTGTGTATGTGTGTAAGCGTTAATGACACCATCATACTGATCAACCCCATTAAGGGATCATAACCTTTTGTGCAGGCCATGACCTCGGCGTGCTGTAGGAACCACACAACAGTCATCACATTGTCCTCACAAAGTGGATGCACACGACCAGGTTGTTTGCTTTAATTTAGTGATTATTGTTTAGGTCTTTTCTGCTTTAGTATATGATAAACAGTGATGAGTGAAAGACTGGAACCCGTAAGAGGAGAGCATATAAGACGACTGTATGGAGGTAAAACAAATTGACAGCAAGCAGTGTATTTCACACTGTATGCAACAGCAGCAGCTGTAGTTTGAATTAAAAAAAAGAAATAACTAGGATCAGCAGTAAACCAATGCAGTTGTAAGAAATCCCTGTCGCCCTAAAAGCTTTTTCTCCATTTTAAGAGACATCTGTTAAAAGATAATTTCTCATTCTCTGTTTTATGAATTTTAAACCATGAAAATGTCAAATTTGTAAACTTTGCTAGAACCTAGAAAAGTAATTTTATGTTTGTGACTGTATCTCTGTACTAAGTGTATAAGCATAGAGGGAAGGACACAATGCACATGAGCACTGAATTGCTACATGCATTGTAATAGTAAGTATTAACACCAAAATATACTTAAAGTACTAAAAGTTTGCATGTGTTTGCATTTTGCAGCTGGTTAAGGTGGGGCTAATTCTAACTACTTATTACTTGCCAGGTATGCATTTTTAGCAAATACATAATATTTTAATTTTTGGTTACATTTTGTATTTTTACTCTGAAACTGTAATGTCCCTAGAAACTAAAGCTTTAGGATATATGTAGTATAATAAAAAGTACAGTATTACCAAACAGTAGCATAAAGTGGAATTACTCAAATGCAGTACCTCAAAATTGTACAGCACTTTTTACTCCACCATGGCTTGTTGTACATATGTAACATATTCCTCCGTTCCTGCAGCTGCTGGTACTTTTCACACTGCAAGAGTTTTAATCCTAGAATTCAATCCATAGCAAAGTTAACTCTGTCATGAATTACTGTCTCGCATAATGAAACATCTACAAAGCACTCTGGGAACAGATCTTTAAATACTTGTATGATACTGTAAGGCATGCCAGGTACAGGAAAACGTATCCCAATAAGCTATTCAAACAATTTATGTTTGCTTTTTTGTTGATAAAGAAGTCACTGGTAGTTTTTCTCCTCTGTTTTATACATTCGACTGGAAACCAGCTGAGTTCACTGCGGGGGAGAGAGACGTGGATGATTTAGATGAGGGAGAGGCGGGTGAAGACAGGAGAGGCTGCTCAAATGGGATTTAGGATTTAACCCCGGATGAAGCTATCTGTGTGTGTGTGTGTGTGTGCTCTTCGATTCAAATCCTTACAAGAACCACGTGTCCTCATGGAGAGATGGATATAAAGTGAGAACATTTTTCTTGGTTCACACTTTAAGGGGCTGTTGGGACTCAAAATGAAGATACAATAAATTGGGTATATGTTAAACGCAGGATACTCAACAAACATTTTTGTGTATTTCTGTTCTTTTGTAAGTGTGTAGGTGTTTGGCAGCAGAATAAAGATTTTGTTTGTCTTTCTTCTTCTTTGTTCCTCCCATTACAGGACACAAACCAGTTGGATTCTGGGAAAACCTGAAGTAAATAATAAATCGTAGTGATAATTATCTCTGAGAACGAAAGGGAGAGGAAGCTATAATTTCTTCTAGTTTTGCATTGTGGAGTGCCAAAAACACAAACACAAATTTAGCATATGCTGTTAGCATATATCCAAGCATCACATATGCATGCTTAGGCAAGACCCCTTGGCATCAGTATTTAACACACCGGATACCGCTTTAGCATAATTCATAGACATGCAGGGCTCTGCGGGAAAGGTCACAACAATAAATGTGGTTAACGTGAAATGCTTGCAGTTTGGTTAGGTTTAGGCAACAAAAATACTTGGTTTGGTTTAGAAAAAGATCATGGAATAATCAAAATAAGCGAGTTAGTTAGTTACGTAAGTCAGACAGGAAACGGGAAAGCATTATATGTCAGCATTATATGTGTTGTATGCTGATGTGTTAAAAAGTGACAACTGGGGGGTCTTGCCCAAGCATCCATATGTGACGACTTGGGAGTGAGAATGGAATGAAGGAAGGAATATTTAGGAATATTTATAATGGTGAAAAATAATAAATAGCCAATAACTGGCCAATTGCAGACATTTAAGAGCATAGCAGAATAAAGCTATAATAATCAATTTATATATAAAAATATTTTGTAACAACAATGTTGCATGATGTATTGTATTTTATATTGAGTTTGTAGTTAGAGAAATGATTTCATTTACAGCTGCAGAGGATTTTTCAGAAATAATCTCAGATGTTGAGCAACAGCAGAACTGCAGCAATCACACAATACACACATGGGGAAATTCTGTGGTGGCGACATCTCTGTGAAAATGACCACATACCACATGACCATATAAATGCAATGAAAGTATTTTATACTTTTTATGATTTGTAACTTATTTTGTTTTTTAATAGATTTAGCTCAAAAAGAGCAAAACATAGAACAAGTGAAAAAACACATTAAAGAGAGTAAAGTTAGAAAAACAGCAACAGTGTGTATTAAAGAGTAGTAATTCAAATTTCACTTTAGATTTTCTTTGCCAGAGGATCAAAGGTCAAAATGTTGTTATAGTGGGGAATTTGTGAATCCTCCCTGCAGTAGTGAAATTACGCCCAGTTTGAGCAGAACAAGGAGCTTTAAATGACTTCCTCATGCAGTTCCAGAGCTTAGTTTCTTTCTGCATAATGGAAGTCCCCATGAGGTCTCTCCAGTATGTCAGCTGTGCTTTACCCTGGTCTGGGAGTGTTTAGTGTCCAGTGGTCAGTGGCAGGGTCACAGCTTAATCAGGACATGCAGGAGTCCTGTGTGTGAGTGTGTGTGTCTGTGAGTTCACTGCTAAGGTCAGGCTCTAATCAGTCTAAATTGAGTCTTGGTAGTAAAGGTCCTAGAGGGGGCCTAAAACCAAATTAAAATCCCCCCTACCCCCTTTTACTGCATAAGCCACATGTGTTTAAGACCAAATGTCTGTGTGTGTGTGCCTTTACTCCTCTCCTTGTTGTTGTTTTCCTCTCTTTTTACATTTCCTCACTGACTTTACTATGTCTTACTACCTCCTGTCTCATCCTTTGCCTTTTTTGTTTGCATGTCCCTTTTCCATTACTTATTATTTTCCCCTTTTCCTCCCTTTCTCCCTTCTCTATCTTCTATCTCTTTTCCCATTACTGTACATCCCACTCCTATGTCCCTCCTTCTGCTCATTTTGTCATTTCCTTTGCTTTACATCCATAAGTTATCCAGCGGAGGACAAAAATGTTTTCTCTGGGGAAAGTTCCCAGACATCTCCCCTCTTTTCTCTCCTCTTGTCTTTTCATGTACCTCAACTTATTATCTGCAATTTTCAGTTTATCTTACATGGCTACATTAGTCACATATCTCTCTCCTCATTGTGGGTGAGCAGCATCTGTTTATTTTTTTAAAGTTTGAATTTTAGATGTTTCTCTGAAATAAAATGTTATTATAAGATACTGTATAAATGCAACTCTTTCATTACATCATGCTTGTATCATTGTAGTTACTGAATATTATGATTCCCTACTTTTAAGAGGCAATTATTTCAGTTAGCTGCCCCTAAATAATTAAGATACACTGACTCACAACAGAAAAAAAGATTATGTCCACAACGTGACACCAAAAAGCAAGACTACAGCTGTGCTAGCAGCACTTTATAACACTTATGTGTTGGCATGCTAACCTTTGCTAATTTGCTTTTAACAAAAGGCACAGCTGTGGAAAGGATGCCATTAGACAATGTCTTTAGTTTGCAGGTGTTTTAGTCATAAACCAAAAACACTGAACAAACTCAAACATTTTGACTGAATGATAACACTAGAAAAAAATCCAGGGGATCATCAAAGTATTTAGGATTCATCCCCTGTGGACCATGCATGTCTGTACTAATTTTCATGGAAATCCAGTCAATATTTGTGAAAATATTTTACTCTAGATAATGACAGAATAATGGACCAATCAACTGGCCATCTGACATCGCCACCCTATAGCACCACTGCAGTAAGGTGGCTGAAGAGTTTAAGTTTACCGTTGTGAAATTATGGTGATGGTAATAACTACAGCACATGGAGCATTTTGACAGTTCCCGTTCTTCCTGGAATTAAGGTTTGACCTCTTGTTCAAATTCCCCAACTTGGAAGATGGATGAGAGAATTATTACAGCTGTGTTTGCGGTGGGATTTCTTAGATTTTATGATCCATCCCTAACAGCATATAAAGATTTTGAAAAGCCAAATAATCCATGGAGGAAAGTGATGGAGGTTGGAGGTTGTTGGTCCTTCTTTACACATATGTGCACTTCTCAGTCATTGTTGGCTCGTTTGCCTCCTTATTCCACCCCATCCAAATAGTTGTCCACCCAGCTAGCTGGCTCTGTTAAGGAAAGTATAATTTCAAGATTACATTTTCCAGCCTATGATTTGGGAAAACTGAAAATAAAGCAGAACACAAGAAAATGATGTTTAAAATTATTATTATCATCACAGGTGCTTGGCCCCGTTGTTGACTGTAAGCATGTGGCATTAGAGTGGAAATAATATCACTAACAAAACAAACAAATACCCCCCAAAACAAAAAATAACAACACACAGTCTAAGACAGACAATTGTGTCTCTGTGTAAGTGGCCAATCATGTAAGGTTGTGTGGAAACTGGGTCAGTGCATTCCCGTGCTCACAGAGGCTGCAGCTGTTGCTAATGTATTTTTCTCATTTTTTCCCAATTGATTAAAAGCGCTCTGTGTTTGTGCGTTTATAAAAACTGTTCATACAACTCGTTCCTAGTCAGCTGATCTTTTGAACAACATTTGACTTGAACCTGAAGAAGGGCCAAAAATTTTTTATCTTAATTTGTTTCAGAATTGAGTTTGTGCCATGTAAGAAAGCCTCCTCTCCATTTAACTAAGGTATAAATTCTTTGGTTTGAGAGTTTTGCAAGGTTACAGATACTGACTACTTTTACACACTAGTTTTCCACTATTACTCTGAATGTGACAATATTCCAAGGCCTTATTCCGACCATAGCATTTTCAAATTAAGACATGAGATACGCCAATATTATTCAGGGTTTAGGAGTGTCTTGTACTTTTACGGTCAGCTGTGTGTGTTGTAAACAAGCCAACTAGCTAACAGTTTGCAAGTTCAGAAGGAGAGACACATCTACTTTTAAGACATTATGAAAGACTTGGATATCAACACCGGCCTTTCAAAAAGATGGTTGAGCGAATGAAAGAAGAGTGCTGTGTTTGGCGGGTTGAACAAGTCTGTCACCAGTGGAAAAATCCTATTTTAATGCATAGAAGCCAAATAGCTTAAGCAGCTCCAGTCATATGCATAACTGTATTTGAACTGGAATATTTGTGGAATATTAATTTCCATTAGCCATGTAAACTACTTAGGAGAAATATTTTTTTTTGGAATAAGGGCAAAAACTGGAGTAATTTGCGCATGTAAACATATGTCTCTGTATTAATGTCCACTGACAAGTGCAAAAACTGTTCTCCATGTGATGTAATGTAGTCACCTTCCAAAATGATGAATGAATGACTAATTTGTACTGTACTTGTTCTTTGAGCTAAATACATACATACTAGATAAATAAATACATTCAGTGTGTTACGACCTCAGGTGCAATTAAGTCCAGAGGGAAGAGTATAATAAAATACACACAAACAGGTACACAGGTACTCAAACTTTTCAACAGAAAACTCTCACGAATGAGCACACTGCTCTGCATTGCCGCACACAGCTATGTGAACACAGCTGCACGTTACTGTTTGGCCCACTGGCACTGCATCAACTTGTCTTAATACTCTCCACACTGACTGGAGAGTGGAGACAGCCGTGTACATCCACCTGCTGCAGAGAGGGAAGCAGCTGGAGGAGCACAGGGGAGACAGCTACCAGTAAATAGCCACAACCACCCAATCAGAGTGGAAGACGGTCTCCCCCTGACTACTTCTGAAAATGACCTTGTTAATACTTGTCAATACTTGATTGCAAAGGTAGCAATGCAACCTTTATTGTGCTGGAATCTCATTGTAGGATTCTCTCTCTCCCTCATTCTGACTTCCCTCATTCACTTTGTCCTTTACTGTGTCTCTACTCGTGTCAATCCCATTATCTGGGTTTCTACTCTGAATGCCAAGGATGAAACATTTATGAACCCTCAGGCACATACCCAAACACACCAGCTGTCTCCTTGCCTCGCTGTGCCACAAAACTGTTCTCCATCCGCTATTTCTGCCCTACCTCCCACATTGTGAATTTATGAACTTCTGCCCTGCCATTCCCGATCACTGCTCAAGAAGCACTACTCTGATTTGTCAAAGTGACGCAATGTCAAGATATTGGTAAGTGTTCTTACGTTTCATCTCCACTGACAGCTTGAAGAGCATAATTCAGCCTCGGGAGGATCTTGTGAGCCGCAAAGAAGGTCCTCCACTCAGACCGGACAATTCAATCAGACAATTGACTACAAGAGGGAATTCTGTGAAGTATGGCGGTCCTTTCAGAGTGAATTACATTGTTCAAGAGTTTGGATGGCGAGACTGAGACACAAAGAGATCCTTCGTGGGATTTTTAGGAGCAAGCACCATATTTGAAACCCATATGACTGTTGTCTGTGATTGGAAATGACATTGAGGAATTTAGTTAAAAAATGAAGAGTAAATCAGCCCAGCTCCTCATGTTCCTCTTACAATCATGTGGTTAAAGAGGCATTTCTCCCAGGTCATTTCCAGTTCCCAGTACAATAGAGGGAACACTCCTTCGCAAGGATGGCAAGGTGGTTTACAAATTAATGAATTCGGCTCGTGAACACTCACGCTGCCCGTGGCCTCTTCTGCTGCTTTCCCACGTCTGTTTGTCCTTCAAAAAGAGTCTGCATTTGGACAAGTGCTGTCCAATCATGAGCCACTGAGAGCTGAGAGCACTTCACTCTAACTCTAACTAAACCACGAACACCTTCAATCACAGCTATTCACTCATTTGTGAAATTATTTGGTGCTGGTGTTTGCTTTAAAAAATAACTTAATTATCTTTGTCTTTTGAATGTATTAGCATAAACAATGTTGTTATTTGCATAAATTGTAGTTGACTACATAAGTTTCATTCCATTCTTGTCGTTGCAAGGTTTTTGGAAATCATCCCATGTTTCAAATTGAAATAAATTATGATTTTACTGTTACAACATACTTTTGATTCATGTGAGACTCAGCTAAAAAGCCACATCTGGTTTGATTTATGCATGTATAATAAACATGTAAACAGACTTAATGCAACACATTTGTTATCCAATATCATTCATTTAAGCCTGAGGGCTGTGGTGATAATCAGTTATTTGGTTTGAAATGGTTTGAAACTTCATGTTCAAGCATTATTATAATTATTCAAAGCCATCTGGATTCATAAATATCCCCATTCATCTTGTAATAATTTAAAACACTGTGTGTAGCATTGCATTAATGCAATTAATGCTGACAAACGACAAGAAAAACCACAAACAATCACAACACCATCACTAGCAGCCTCTACTGGCCTCCACACAGCACTATGTAGCACTGAGTCTGGCTTTCTAAGTACTGTGCTACGGTGCTTTGAGGCAGAAAACAAGAGCAAACACAGATCATATTTCAGAGTTTCTGGCAATGGCACATAATGAAAACAGAGAATGGCAGATGGAAAAATCCTTGCAAACATGTTTGTCCTCTAACAGATACCAAATAACATGTGCCTGTAGACAAGGACATGTAACAACATCTTTATTTCATCAGTAAGCATCAGTGTTTACTTGAAACTTGATCTTAATTCCAAGAAGCACAATACCACTGGAATGAGATGGAGGCTACCCGTTGTCAGCGTTGTGGTCTCATTTGTCAAAGGTATTTGGATCATTTTCTCCGTGATGTATTAATGATGCATTTTGTAGGTACTCTGGACTATATAGTGGAGGCTGATAAAAATTGGGAGAGACCATTGTACAAAAACATTCCAGTCATGGTATGATTGGATATCTCTGTTTCTCTTGATAGAAAACATGTCCAATTGCATATTTGAGATTTTCTGGCATATGCCTTAACTAAAATATAGCCCAAATATGCAGTTTTATACGTCCATAAATAAAATATTTGATATCTTGTTCTTGTTTACTAGGTCAGGAGTCTTCAAGATACTAAATATGCACCAAAGATCAATTTCACAAAACCTATTGCCAAATAGTCCTGCATGCATATCCACTAACTGTGGGTCTTGTGATGATGTGACAAAAGCTAGGAGGGGGATTCAGCAATACCTTGGAATCAAACCAGTATTACACAACTGACTCTTTGTGTCGCTTCACTGATCTGCCATGACATGACAAGTTCATCGATAAAACCATAACTTGAAGCGCACATGGGAGCCCCTATCCTGGCACAAACAAGCCCTCAGCACAGCTATGAGTCTCCCTGTCATCTCGAGCACTCAGGATTCCTCCTAACACTTTAGGACTGCTCTCTTTCTCCACTTTCTTGCTCTCTGTCTGTATGAAACATAAATGTAAGCCTCTTTCCTGGTACAAACAAGTGTTCCCAAAAGGCTTGGGGTTGCAGTAACACTGACAACTTGAATAGCTCTCCTTCACACTGCCATGACCCCCATGTTCACATGCAGGCTTGCTTGTGAATAGATGCGCACAGGAGGGGGTGTTGAGAATGTACCCCTCAATTTAATTAAACTACTGAACACGTCCCATTGGCGTTGAAGGGGTTAAGAAAGGCCAAGTATGCACTGGCTCACAACGTAGAGATGGGGATGCATGATCTTTTTGTTTATTTTGTCTGTGCTGTTTCAATCATTAATAGCCCATAAATCATAGAACTGCTTGATGGGAAAGTCAGCTGTTGGCAAATCTTCCTCCTGTGCTTTTATAGGTCTGCCCCTACAACTGGACCAGTTAACCCTAAGTATAGAAATAAATGCTTTTGTAACTTAGGTGGACTGAGTATTTAGAAACATTTAGAAATCTTAAACAGTATTTATTTTGAGTAAGGGACTTTCTACAGCCTACTTTGAACCTCCAGAGTTCAAGTAAGAAGAGCACCACTGCTCTCTCCATCTCTCTCTCTCTCTCTCTCTCTCTCTCTCTCTCGCTCCCTCTCTGCTGTAAAGGCGTGGTGTGTGTCTTTCTCTCTCTCTCTCTCTGGCTGTAACAGACTTCTGTTGGGCAGCTGTTGGAAGCAAACTGAAGTAGCGTCAGCCTTTAGAGCGGAGTCAGTGAATCCCCTCATCAGTCCGGGAGGAGCGGCACTCACTCTGCGGAGAGGTCACCCAGCTGCTCGGTCAAAGACCCATTTGCGCACTGAGTGAGTCACCTGAAAACGCAGATGTTAACGTCGTGAGAAGAGGCATCCAGTAGTTTCCCCCCGTAAATTCTCCTGGAATATTCAGATTGATTGTTGGCAGCACATTTTGAAATTATCAGCTAAAAGCAGACATCTCCTCTGCAGAATGAAGGGATTTACACCTTTCTTCAAAATGTTTCTTGTTGCGCTACTCGCCGCCAGCGTCTCAGCTACAAAGTTAAATGTACCGCGGCTGAGACTGTCATACAAAGGTAATTAAGTGATCTATCTATCTATCTATCTATCTATCTATCTATCTATCTATCTATCTATCTATCTATCTATCTTTATTTAAATTGTCTCTATCACACTTTTCTGTGCGCGCGTGCCCTACAGGTGACATTAATTGGTGATCTTGACCGCGTTTCGTGCGTAGTATTCAGAGTCTTCTCTCCTTGTGATAATAAAAGATATTCGTTCTGTGATTATTTCAAATGAACCCCATCCTGTTCAAGCTTAAAGACTTTTTAAAAATTATTTGTAGGCTACTTTTATCTCCACATACCTCTCTAACACTTGGTGGCTTGGGGGTGCGAGCTGAAAGAGTTAAATCCGGGTCGATGTTTTGGCTACTGGTTTGGGGGTTTATATGTTTTAGGAAGCACACATACGTTAATTTGTTGGTTTCCAAGTTGAAACCGCTCTGCAGTGCAGGCGGGGTGTCCAGCCAGAGGACATTTGGCTGAGGTTCATCGCTCTGTGGTGGGAGACAGCGCGTGAGATTGTCTCATTATAAAAGTTTATTAAGAATGGCAACCGCAACTAAATGCCTGGGAAGAAAGTTATATAATTAGGCCTATCTTCTACACTGCGGTATGGTTCTTAGTATTATGTCATTAAGTCACAAATGTCATATATACATATTGCGATGCTTAATTGCCTCGTGGAGGTGGATTTAGTCTGTCACACAAAGAGCAGACCATCCACACCTTATTATGACCTTTCACTTTTAAACACTAAAAATGTAGTTTTTGCTGTTGCTGTTACATCCTAAATAGAAGTGTGATTAAACGGACTTTAATGGTTGCAGGCTTGATTATAGGCATTTTGGTGTGTACATGCTGCTGAATGTTAAAATACTTTAAAATCTTACCAACATTACCATATATAGTATATTGTTGGCCTTAACATACCATGCCTTATCTCCTCTTCTCTAATCTAAGCTCTGTTGTTGGCCATGACTCACTCTGGTTTAATGATAATAAGGCAGTAAAGGATTCAGTGTGTGTGTGTGTGTGTGTGTGTGTCTCGATTGTGTTATTGCCAAATCATGCTCATTGTTTCGTTTCACTCAGGCCATAGTGGGTCTGCAATCATCATCACTGATAGATATCACACAGGATTTCCTCAGGTCAACTCCTTGTTTTCAGGAGAAAAGTCACCATGTAAGTTTACTGGTCTTCCTGTTAGCTGGACTGGAAGTACCGCTTAGGGGGAAGAGATACTGATAAAGTATGAGAGAACAGCCACAAAGGCTTTATGAATAGATATTGAAGGAACAGAAATACAACTGCGTTATACTCTTAGTATGTGTTATTGCTTTGTTAGCAGCAGGGCCTGAGGATGGAAATGTTTGTGGGTTATTAGATCTGTTGGTCCGACATGATATCTTAAAAAACTGCAAGTCATACTCATGGACCCTGAAGCTTTAGATGACCCCTGACCTCTCCTAGAGACACCTCCACAGCAAAATGTCCACATGTGCACATGAAATATCCAAATCTAATGGAGAAATCACCATTTTATGAGCACATTCATGTTCCCCACAGAATGAACCATTTCCCTTTTTAATATTCTACACAATGTGAGCTTTCCTCTTGTTCAAAATTTGCACAAAAGAAATCTCATAATGAGTAGTTTGCCATGAAACATGCTGAGCATATATGCAGCTGCAAAATTGTTAGTAGCTTGTAACATTTACTGTAATACTTTTGTGTTGTGGGATGTAATGAAATAAACAATAACACTGACATCACAGAACAATATTTTTGGTCTTTAAGAAATCAATTTAAGGATATCCTGCAACATAACTGAGGACTTGATGCAGTTTTCTTACAAACAAAGGCATGCCTTGGGCAAACACTAGTAGTGAAAAAAGCAGTGCCCAAGATTGTGAATCACTGCTTTTTACTCATGTTCGAGCCCTCTTTTCAAAGTATTACACAGATCCATTTGATCTAGCAATAAACAGCACCATATAAAACCAGGTTTTCTTCATTACTTGCCATCAAAAACAGATATTAGAAAACACTCAGTGCTCATTTTGAGTGCATTATGAGGAGTGTGGGAATAAACTCTGCCTTTAAGATTTTCATTAGTGACCAACCAGTTTCTCGCTTCCTGTCTAGATGACCTCGTCTCTGACCCCACAGTTTGCACTGTGCTTTACATAATTTCCCCCATGACACTAGTCTCTCTTTAAGCCATTACACATTACTTCTCTGTGTCTCGTCTGCTCACTCTTTTGTTTAATTTTTCACTCCTCTGTCTCACCTCGGTGTTCTTTTTTTCCCCTCTGTTTGTGTGTCTCTTCCTCTATCAACCCCATTACAGCCCTGAAAACCCCAGAGGGTGTTTGTATTCCCAAGAGGATAAAGAGGTAATTTAGCGACAGGAAAAGCTGTCATTATCTCATTTCAATCAATTAGTGGGTAGAAGTTAAAGCAGGAAGAAAGCTATTTTTACCTCCGAGCGATTAGTATTTGTACTCCTCTCGTATCCCCTCGTTATGTTTGCTTCAGGCATCCCAGTCAGCACTGATTCAGAGATTTGTAGGTAAAAATACGTCTGGGATAAAACTGTGCTAAATTTTGTTGAGGAGTGAATCTTTCTTAGACATCCATTTAACATATACCCATCCTTCCATGAGCATTTAAATGATGTTAAGTACTACTAAAAACATTATTGAGTAAAAAAACAACCACATTTCCACAAACTAGCTTTTTTTAAAACTTGCAAATAACCAAATAAGTCCTTTCTGGGAGTTTCTTTTTTTTCTTCCTTCCTAATCATTTTCACTGTCATATGACACAGTGTTTATCAAATATGTTATGAGAAAATTCTAGCTCAGTATTGTTTGAAAACCTAATTTGCAATTCAAACTCTCGACAACAAAAGTGAGAATGTGTGTGTGGGTTCATGTGTTTGTCTGACGAGGTGACATTGAGGCATCGAGGTATGTGATGTGCGTGTGGTTGGCTGGACTCCCAGCCCTCTGCCAAGCATCTATACCAGCTCCCATCATGCATCTCTCCCTGCCTTTCTTTTTCTGTCTCTGTATGTCTTTTATTTGTCTTTCTCTCCCTTCCCTCTGCCTGCTTCATTTGTTCATTTGAATTTCCTTTGTCTGTTTGTGTGCAACACACACTGACTTGAGACACACACACTCTGTCTAATACAATATTCACTTTGTCTCGCCAAAGGCGGGGGGCCACTTGAAAGCACCAATGCACACACCAGTGTCCTATTTTGATCAGATTGCATTAGTTCTCAGAGTGAAGGGTTCTGTTTGTTTTCACTTACAGCGTGTGAATTAATGAGTTTGTTTTCTCAGTCTGCGTTGCCCAGATGCATACATACAGACGGGTGTTCGTTGTTCTTAGGCGGAGCGGGGTAATCTGTCACCGGGAGTCAGTACCAGAGCAGCTGGAATGTAGGGCGTCTCCCATCCTTTCATCTTGTAACTCTTTTACTTTGTTTCTCAATTTTATACACACACACGCACACACACACATAGATGTATATATATATATATATATATATATTCTTCCTCTCTCTTGCTTTTCCCGAGTTTAGTTGAATTGCTCCCAAGCCTCTGGACTGATCTAAAATCCAGCAAAGGAGAGGAGAAAGAGGAAACAAAAGAGGTTTAGATTTGGTAACCAAGCCGACTGGCTTGTCAGACACATGGTTTTTTAGTAGGATGTATATACGCTTCAGCCTTAAAAATATATTGAAAAAAGCATGTTTTATTGACATGTGTTTAAATTTCAAATGCTTATGTAAATTCTTAACATGTAGTCAAGGGAGTCTTTAGCCGGCAGGCGCAAGGGCCAGCAGTTTTAAGTTCAGGATGCATGAACAATAGTCCAAATAATAAAAAAGAAAGAAAAAATGGAAATGGAAAGAAAACGTAATCCCTTATTGATTTCAGATGTAAAATCAACTTTAGTTTTAAAGAGATGCATTTAAAGATATTAAAACAGTTTGGTAAGATCTTTAAGCTTTCAATTGTAGATGGAAGGGCATCTTAATGTTAGATAGATGTAGATCGGAATTTTGTATGCAAGTTTATGCCCTAAAATTTTCCACCGGAACATCCTTATAATGGAATTTAATACGTCTTTAAAGTCTTTATACTGGTGTGTATTATGTAAACAATAATACCCGACAAATTTTACGTTCCATGAATGTAATGGATAAAACGCTGAGGTTATGAACCATTGTTCCATAACAATCATGGAAGATATACATTTTGAGGGTGATATCTTTAAAATTATGGCTGCTGGCCAACAGAGTTTCATATGTACTCAAATTAGAAATATTTTTCATTCACTCACACTTGTCCTTTAGAGGGTCAGGGGGGCTGGAGCCGGTCCCAGCCGACATTAGGCAAGAGGCGGGATACATTCTGGACAGGTCGCCAGGCAATCCCAGGGCTGACACATAAAGACTGAAAACATCTCACATTCACACCTACAGTGCAACTTAGAGTTGGCAATAAACCTAACCTATGTCTTTGAACCGGAGCACTGGAGAAAATCCATGCAGGTAGAGGAGGAACATGCAAAGTCCACACAAACACCTGGACCAGAGGTGTCCAATCTAAAATTCAATCCACACCTTCCAGCCAGTTGGAATCAAGAATTTTGCCCATGGTATAATTAGAATTTCACAAAACTGTACAGCTCTGAGGTAACATCCCCTTAATGGACAATCACCTTAGACCGTTGTTACTAAGTAACAGCTTCTCTTTCTTGTTGAAGTAGTAAAGTTTATTTTAAGATTGAGAAATATTTCATCTAATCTAATGAAAGAAAGTTTCTAGAGCATAAAGCAACACAATATTATTAAACAAAGTTTTTTGATTGCAAAGGATTGTATAAGAGGGATAACCAACTCTAACCGGTTATTATTAGTTTGTTTACTTAATTCATTGATAGGACTATAAGATGATTTATTTAATTTAATAACTTCATTCAATTCTTATTATGACTTATTGGTATTTTTGATGATATATCATCATTGTATAACATTGGTCATATATAGAAAATATGTTTTTATGTATAATAGCCTACACACTGTAATGAATGCTGTACAAAAGTGCTTTGTACAGTCCATAAAATCACCCATATTTAGAAGTTTTCTGTCTGGTATGCAGACCTGCTGACAGAGGAAACACACTACATGTTTCTGACACCGTATAGAATGAACAGCGTGAAAAAGTGAAAGCCACAGTGAGTATGTTGGCTATACATATAGTGTGCTGAGGTGTAGGTGTAAGTGTGGGCGTTTTTTTATCTGTCAGGTTTTTTAAATCTGTAATAAAGGCTTTACCATGTGGATGTCTGTACAGGTGTATATGAAGTGCAAAATATGCATGTGTGTGACTGTGACAGAAAAGAGACATGATGCTTCTGTGTGTGTACTGAACCACTGTATGTGTTGGAGGCTAACTAAAAAACAGAGACATCTGCGTGTCTCAAAGTGTCACTAGTGCATCTCTGTGGTGATGGTGGCCTAGCTAGATCACAGACAACACACAGATGGAGGAATTATACACTGGGAGTGAGAGGGAGAATTGCCAATGTGTGAGAGAAGGGGAGCTGGAAAAAACGATTGAGATTAACACAGGGCCAGATCAGAGAGCACAGATGGTGAGGAAGCTGGGGTGGGAAGAGAAAATGTGCCTGGGATGTTTGAGGGAAAAGAAAAAGGACAGAGTGAGTGATAGAGGAAAATAGAAAATTCACACATGAACCAGCCATGAGGAGGTCAAAGATAAGAAAACCTTTTTTGTCCGAAATCCGTTATAAACAGCGGGTAAAAATATCTGATGGTTTCTGTTAGATGAGGTTGAAGCTCATTTCTTGGCAGAGCAGATTTGAAATGAACCTGGAACAGGTTGGTAGTTCAGGTGGTTTTCCACTAAACAGAAACAGGTTTCTTTGAGGCCACTGAACACAGTTTTATTATTATAATCATCAGGGAGAGTTTGAATACATTACACCTGAACTATTATTTAATATATGAAAAACATTTCCAAGAAATGTAAATTATATATCATATATTATTGTTTAGATAAAAACTACAGTGCCCAGCTGTTTTAGAAAATGAATTAGTCTTTAACAAAGTGCCATAAAGGAGAGAAGTTGGAAAGTATTGAGTCTAACAAGCACACAATTTGTTGACAGCAAGAAATATGTAAGGCCAGGGCCCTAGGACTTACAATGTTCAGCTGCCGCTAGTGAGTGTGTCAGGGTGTCTCTGGATAGAGTCAGGACCTAATAAAAGTTGTTTACTTTTAGCTATAGCTAAACTCTGACAAAGTCAATTATACAAAGTATACAGCTACACTGCCTTTGGGTAAACACCTATTAGCTACCCCCGGGGGATAGATACAACACCCCATCACATCCCTTAAAGGCCAAAGATAGACCGATAAACCCCTGCTGGATTCAAACGCCTTAGTTTTGCTGCAAAACATGTCAAGATAAATAATGCTTTGATAACCCTTAACAGTCAATGAAGGCCTCTACAAGGCTCGATTGCCTGAACCTGTGAATTAAAACACGCGCCCTTAATGCTGGCATGAGTCAATGAGCTGAAAGATGAATGGAAAAGGGGAATCACCATGAAAGGGAGAGAAACATCAATGAATTTCAAAGAACACAGTAAGAAGAGGACATAGGGTAAAGAGAGGGAAGTAATGAATGAAAGATCTGTGCATGTGGAGAGAAAACAAATGATGGATCCATGAAAGAGTGAATGTAGATGAAAGAGAGGAAAAAGCGAGCATCAGATGGAGATGGAAATACCAGAGTAGGGCAGATAAAAAGAGGTCATGGAACCGTGGTGGAGAGAGATAAATAGATGAAAAAAAGACAGAGAGGGGCTAAGAAAATGAAAATGACAGGAAAAGACAGGGGGTTGAATGAGTTGAGAGAAAAATGAGGGAGACGAAAGAATGACAGATCGATGGATAAAAGAAGAGAGGCTAACCTGAAGGCTGAAGGACACTGGTCCCTTTGAGAAGCAATGGTTGAGGGTTCAAGTCCCAACAATGTGGCTTTGACCATCTGTCATGTAGATTACTAAGTACTCCTCTTTCACTCAGGAGTTATGGGGGATGTGAATGTCAGCGTGTGTGTGTGTGTCTTGGGCACATAGCAGGAGTGTCTTGTATCTCTTTATGTCTACTCACTATTGTTTGACTAGCATGGTCAAGTTAAAGACTAGATGTTTGCGTGTGTGTGTGTGTGTGTGTGAGGCCAGCCAACACCAACCCCAGTATCCACAGCGATGGCCTTTGTTTTAACA